>CM039678.1:284300400-286800400 GCA_022496015.1 Hordeum marinum | reverse complement strand
CCACTCCAACTCTCACTATAGTCAAGATGAAGGTGTTGCCGGAATTGCACTAGTGACTACCAACTCCTATGATCTATTTGATTCACCAAACGAAGGGAGTGGAAGTTGCTTCATGTCTAAAGGCCCCAAGGTATCACAACCCGAGTATCTTGATTTCAGTAGTGATGAAGATGACTTGTTAATTGAAGATGACTTGCTATTTGACAAAACTAGTAATCTTAGTCAAAATGAACTTGTTAGTACTCACTCTAGTGAAGATAAGTTGTGTGATGATGATAAGTTGGAAATAGAACGACTAACTCAAGAACTAAAAACACTTAAGTTAGCTCACGAGTCAACTCTAGAAGATCATAGAGAGCTTGTAAGGACACATGAGAAGCTACGCTTTGAGATGCTCAATTTAGAGCAAGAGCATGAGTTCCTTCAAGCTATCAATGATGATCTTTGAAAGAAGAATTCCTCTTATCTAGCAAAACGACTTCTCTTATGTACATTCATGCCTCAAGTTATGTCTAATCAAGCTAGTAACAAAGGAATGAAAGGTTCTTCAACTAGTAGCAATAAAAATGATAAATCCAATGATATTGCGTCTAGTAGTTCTCTTGATCCCACTAACTCTTCTCTTAGCCAAGTTACACTTGAGCAAGAAAATGAACTATTGAAAGGGATTATAGAGAAAGGTATCTACAAGAGGCTTGAAGGGTGCAAACAATTTGAGGAGATTGTATCCAAGCATGGAGGATACCGGAAGAATTGTGGTGTTGGCTACTTCAACGCTAATGGAGTTGAATGGGAAGAAGGTCAATACCCCAATCCTAAGTTTGTTCCTCAAAAGGAGAAGTATGAAAATACTCTCCCAAAGGGAACAAAATCTCAAGATGACCTTCCACCACAAGACACCAAGATCAAGGAGAATAACAAGCTTCAAGAGGACATTGACTCATATGAAGATGAATCCCAAGCTTTGGTGAAGTGGGTTCCCAAGTCTACTACAAGCTCAACTTCGAAAAGTGCTACTTCAACACCAAGGATCCCCATCAACTTGATGTGGGTTCCCAAGAATAAGAACTAGAGAGTTCTTGAGGGGTGACTCTACCAATGGAATTCACTCATATTCATTATTGGCAAGAACTAGTTGAAAACAACATCAACATTATGCAATAGTTCAAGGAGTCACACATTCCCTCAAAGTACATCATTACACATTCTTTGCACTCCATGTCCATAGATATCCTTGTATTTGTTTTTTGTTTTGGGACTAACCCATGTAGGTGAGAAGAGTAATGAAACAACAAGGATGCTCCCAACTCTTGGTGATCTTCATCAACTTTGAGCATCCACCACTACCTCACCAACTTGAAGTATTCTTCAATAAAACCCAAGGTTAGTTTATCCCTCTTATGGGGGCATGTCAAATCAAGGGGGAGCTTTACTCTAAGACTTGAGTTAAAGCATCTCTTAGTATGTGACAACATTAAATGCTTTATGTAAAACTGGTAATCCCACTTGTGCTTAAACAATGAGTATGACCTATGATCAAGTATTCTTACTTGGATCCTAAGTCAATATACTCATATATAGATGACTCCTTCACTGCCAAAGTGCTTGTTAGATGCTATTGTGTTTGTGAATGTTTGCCATTATTTCATTTGAGATCTTATTCTGTGAGCATGTTGGTCTGCATTTATTTTCTCATTCGAGGACATCAAATTGTTGCTATTTGGCTTTTCATATTTATTTGCCAATTGGATGAACAAGAATGCCTAGGACCACTCTTTAGCTATCTATGCTTTCTCACCTCATACTCTATTCATGCTGCATCACAAAATTTGAACAGGTGCTTTTCGATCCCTCTATGTGTGGAGCACTCGGAGTTCCGTATCGACAAGGACTGACCATTAAAACCTCCCAAGTGCATCTCGGTGGAACCAACCCACAATTCTAGGTCTCACCGAATGCCTAGGGTTGATCTGGATTTCTTGCCTTGTTACTACCGATTCCATATTCTCGGTTACATTGAGTTTCCCTGTCAGCTGACAGTTGAGAAACTCGGTGACACCGAAAATTTAGAATCGGCGTCCCAATAGTGATGGGTACATAATCAGTGGACCCCGACGCTTTGAATTTCATTCGTCAAATCGTCGTGCCCCAAGCCCTAAGCTGCCGCAGAAGGACCCCCTGGTCATCGCCCTTGTCTTCCCATGCTCCTCCGCCGCTGGGAATCACCACCGTCGATGGAATCTTCGCCCCCGTCGCCGCCATAGCGGATCCGTCACCGAGCTAGGGTACGGATTTGGCCCCCCTCTTGCGCTCCAACCTCCGATTCTTGTGCATCAGGGTTTGTCCATTATCTAGCCATAGTTTGAGATCGTTCAATCCACAAGATAAACTCCATAGTCTAGCAAATCGAAAAATTCTAGGTTTAGTTGCCAGTGAAGTTGCATCTCGGTGATACCGAGTCAGAAAAATCGGTTCCACCGATTGCTTCCACCAAGACCGTTCTGATCAACACAAAAAGACAAATCGGTGAGACCGATTTGTTCATTTCGGTTCCACCGAGATCCATCGGGCGAACGGCAAAACCCTAGAAAATCCAACATTCGCTAGACTATTGGAATTTTTAGTTGATAGGAGTACATGCAATGAGTGGCCTATAGATAAACTTAAATCCATTGCGCAAGAATCGGACGAGGAGCGCAAAGGAGGTCGAATCCGTACCCTAACTTGGCGCGGATCCCCTACAGCGGCGACGATGGAGAGGATTTCGTCGATGACGGCGATTCCTAGCGGCGGAGGAGCATAGGGAGACAAGGGAGACGACCAGGGGTCTCGAAGGCAACAGCTTAGGGTTCTGAGGCACGACGGTTTGAGGGTGAAATTTAAAGCTTCGGGGTCCACAGTATATATACCCACCACTGTCGGTGTCACCGATTCTAACTTTTCGGTGTCACCGAGTTCCTCAACTGCCAGTTGACAGGGAAACTCGGTGCAACCGAGAAGATGGAATCGGTGGTAGCGAGATTGAAAACCAGATCAACCCTAGGCATTCGATGAGACCGAGAATTTGTCGTTGGTTCCATCGAGATGCACTTGGGAGGTTTTAATGGCCAGTCCTTGTCGAAATGGAACTCCGAGTGCTCCACACACAGAGGGATCGAAAAGCACTTGTTCAAATTTTGTGATGCAGCATGAATAGAGTATGAGGTGAGAAAGCATAGATAGCAAAAGAGGTGGTCCTAGGAATTCTTCTATATCCAATTGGCAAAAGATAAATCAAAAGACAAATAGCAACAATTGAATATCCTCGAATGAGAAAATAAATGCAGACCAACATGCTCACACAATGAGGTGTCAACTGAAATCATGGCAAACATGCACAAACACTCTAGCACCTAACAAGCACTTGGGTGATGACGAAGTCATATATATAAGATTATTTTGACTTAGGAGCCAAGTAAGAGTACTTGATCATAGGTCATACCGATCGTTTAAGCACAAGTGGGGTTACCACTTTATCAAAAAGCATTTAATGTTGTCACATACTAAGAGATGCTTTGACTCAAGTCTTAGAGTAAAGGTCCCCCTTGATGTGACATCCCCCCATAAGAGGGATAAACTAACCTTGGGTTTTGTCAATGAAGACTTCATGTTGGTGAGGTAGTGGTGGATTCTCAAAGTTGATGAAGATCACCAAGAGTTGGGAGCATCCTTGTTGTTTCCTTACTCTTGTCACCTACATGGGTTAGTCCCAACACACAAGAGACAAATACAAGGATATATATGGACATGGAGTGCAAAGCATATGTGATGATGTCCATTGATTTGTTGATTACCTTGTCCCTTGCTTACCTTTGAGGGAATGTGTGACTCCTTGATCTATTGCATAGGGTTGGTGTTGATTGAAAATAGATCTTGCCAACAATGAATGTGAGTGAATTTCATTGGTGGAGTCACCCCTCAAGAACTTTCTAGTTCTTCTTCTTGGGGACGCACATCAAGTTGATGGTTATCCTTGGTGTTGAAGTAGCACTTGTAGAAGTTGAGCTTGTAGTAGCCTTGGGAACCCACTTCGCCAAAGCTTGGGATTCATCTTCATAAGAGTCAAAGTCCTCTTTGAGATTCTTCTTGCCCTTGAGCTTGGTGTCTTGTGGTGGAAGGTCACCTTGAGTGTTTGTCCCCTTGGGAAGAGTATTTTCATACTTCTCCTTTTGAGGAACAAACTTGGGCTTGGTATATTGACCTTTTTCCCATTCAACTCCATTAGCGTTGAAGTAGCCAACACCATGATTCTTCTGGTATCCTCCGTGCTTGCGTACAATCTCATCAAATTGTTTGCACCCGGCAAGACTCTTGTAGATTCCTTTCTCTATAATTCCTTTCAGTAAAGCATTTTCTTGCTCAAGTGTAACTTGGCTAAGAGAATCATCATTAGTGGAATCAATAGAACTACTAGGAGCAACATCATCAGACTTAGCATTTTTATTGTTGCTCCTAGATGAAGAACCTTTCTTGCCCTTGTTACTAGTTTGCTTAGATTTGACTTGTGGCATGAATGTATACAAGAGCAGTCGTTTGGCAAGATAAGACGAAGTCTTCTTTCGGAGATCGTCATTGATAGCTTTAAGAAATGCATGTTCTTGCACCAAATTGAGCTTCTCAAAGCATAGGTTCTCATGAGTTCTTACAAGCTCTCTATGATCTTCAAGAGTAGATTCATGGGCTAACTTAAGAGTGTTAAGTTCTTTAGTTAGTTCTTCTATTTTCATCTTATCATCATCAATTGACCTATCTTGACTAGCATGAGAAATATCAAGTTCATTATGATCAACATCACTAGTTTTATCACATAGCAAGTCATCGTCATAAAGCAAATCATCTTCATCACTATTGAAATCAAGAATTTGGGGGTGTGATACTTTGGGGCCTTTAGCAATGAAGCAACTTCCACTCCCTTAATTTGATGAATCAAATAGATCATAGGAGTTGGTTGTCACTAGTGCAATTCCGGCAACACCATCATCTTGACTATAGTCGGAGTTGGAGTGATAGCTTCTCTCGGAGTGGTTGTCGGAGTCGGAGCCGGAAACCCGTTCACCAACATGAGCTTGATGTTTCCTTGTTGAGTAGCTCTTGGTGTACTTGTCCTTCTTCTCCGAGTCTCTACTTATCCTTGAGGGTGTTCGTTCATAACGATCATCTCTACTCCTTCTCTCTCTTTGAGGTGATTCGTATCTTGAGCTTCGTCTTCTTGGTGAGTCTTCTCTTCGTTTGTAAGAAGTCGTGCACTCGTTGGAGTAGTGTCTGGGCTTCCCATAATTGTAGCAGTTTCGGTCACGACTTGACAAACGCTTCTCTTCATGTCTTGAGTTGGAGCTACGATCTTTGCTTCTATTCTTGTAGAACTTGTTGAATTTCTTAACCATGAGGCTTATCTCTTCATTTGTGACAAGGTTGTCGCTTGAGGTAGCGGGAGCATCGCTTGTGGCTTTGTAAGCACCGCTAGACTTGTGGTGAAGCTCTTCCTTCTCTTTGAGTGTCGTCTCATGAGCAACAATTCTACCAATCACTTCCGTTGGTTTGAGATCTTTGTAGTTGGGCATCATTTGGAACAAAGTGCACATAGTGTCATATCTCATCCATAGCTCGAAGTATCTTCTTGATGATGAATTTGTCTGTCATTTCTTTGCTTCCTAAGCCGGCAATCTCATTGGTGATGAGACCTAGACTAGAGTACATTTCAGCGATTCCTTCACCATCCTTATTGTTGAACTTGTCAAGTTGACCTTGAAGAACATCTAACTTGGATTCTCTCACAGACTCAGTTCCTTCATGCATATCAACCAAAGTATCCCAAATATCTTTTACCTGTTCAAGACGGCTGATTTTGTTGAATTCTTTGGGGCATAGGCAGTTGAAGATAATGTCACACGCTTGAGCATTGAGTTGCAACATCTTCAATTCTTCCGCGTTCGCTTCATGATCCGGTTCTCTTCTATCACCAAAGAATTCACATTGCAAGCCAACACGAACAACAACAAAAAATGGCATGATTATGACCAAGAAAATGCATTTTCATTTTATACTTCCAACTAGCAAAATTAGTGCCATCAAAATACGAACCTCGACGATGATAATTTCCCTCACTACATGCCATACTTCTCCTAGGTTGTGAAACCAACGCAATGGAGACCAATGCTCTGATACCACTTGTAGGTTCGAAAGTAGGTCTAGAGGGGGGTGATTAGACTACTTGACAAAATAAAACTATGCTTTTCCCCAATTTTAATTCTTGGCAAGTGTCAAGTACACCCTACACATGCATGTCTAAGAGTATAGCAGCGGAAAGTAACAACAAGCATGAGTAAAAGGATAGGATAGGAAGATCAAACACAATTGTAGACACGATGATTTTTCCCGTGGTTCTGATAGGTGGTGCTATCGTACATCCATGTTCAGGGAGTCTTCAACCCACGGAGGGTAATGGTCGCAAGAGTCCACGGAGGTGTATACACATGGAGGGTTCCACGAAGAAGAAACCTTGACTATACCATGACGGCCTACGTCCACGGATGACTAGCCTTACTCGGGGTAGATCTTCACAAAGTAGGTGA
The DNA here is from genome assembly GCA_022496015.1 of Hordeum marinum. NCBI lineage: Eukaryota > Viridiplantae > Streptophyta > Magnoliopsida > Poales > Poaceae > Hordeum > Hordeum marinum. The sequence goes on along the minus strand of CM039678.1, from coordinate 286,793,789 downwards.
TCTCCTTGCCCTTAAAAACTTCTTGGTTCACTCCATAACATGAAGTAGGAGGATCCCAAGCGACACCTAACCAATCTAGGAGGCACCACCCTCCAAAACGTAATAGGCTCGGTAATGACGATGAACTCCTTGCTCTTGTGCTTCAAGATGATAGACTCCTCAGCAAACAATCACTCTCTCACATATTTGGCTTGGCAGAAGAGATGGGATTGGTTGAAAGTAACTTGGGGAGGCTAGAAATCAAGATCCATATGGTTGGAGTGGGATATCTTGATCTCAAACAAGGGTAGGTGGTTCTCTCTCAGAAAACTGAGTTGGATAGGTATGGAATAGTTCTGAGTGCTTCTCTTTTGAGTGGGTGGTGGTGAAGGGGTATATATATGCATCCCCAAAATCTAACCGTTACACACAAAATGACCAACTCGATGACACCGATGTGTTGATCTCGGTGGTACCAAAGTGACCAAAAGGTGGCAAATTTTGAATCTCGGTGAGACCGATATAGGAAACTCGGTTGTACCAACAAGGTGACCATGGGTAAGAATTGCCAAACTCGGTGATGCCGATTGAACATTCTTGGACGGACCGAAAGTGTGAACTTGTGTAACAAAAAGTTGGCAACCCAACTCGGTGGCACCGAAAGCAGTGTCGGTTGCACCAAAGTGGCTAGTGTTTGGCTGAGTCTATCTAGCGTTTGGAATTGGTGGCACCGGAGTAGGAATGTTGGTTGCAACGATTTTGCATGTTTGGCTAGAGACAGACTTTGGTGGGAGAGCTTGTGGATGTTTTTGGTCTCTATCACTTGTGCACGTATGAGCATTTTGATCACCAACAAAACTTTACCCCTTTTTATAGTATTTGCTTTCCTATGGACTCAAAGTAATTTCTTAGAAATGTAAAATGTAGAGTCCTCTTTCTTGAAGCTTGGCCTACCTATTTACTTGCATCTTGGGGTAATTCCACAATCTCCTCAATCCTTTTGCCATCCCTATCATTGAACTTTTCCTGAAATATACTTGGTTGAAACATTAGTTCAATGACTTATATGTTGTTATTAATTACCAAAACCACTAAGGGAGCAAATGTGCTTTCAACCTCACAGGACCAGCATACAATTCAAGAGTTAGGCTAGAACTCCTACAGTGCCAGCTCCAGAGACGAGGCCTTCTTCATCAGCATCTACCGCAGCTCCATTAGTTCCGTTGGCATCTCTAGTGTCTACTCCACCACCTCAGAGGACTTCAGCTAAAGCTTTCTCGGATGCTCTTATCTCGACTCTTTCGACATCCACATGAGCAGCTTCATCGTCTCATGGAGGAGACCTTGCCTAGAACAACGATTAGCTCTATAACTTTGAAATTTTTGGTAAATTTTGCCAAAGGGGGAGAGGTTATAGATCAGTGGGCTTCGAGAGAGAGATATAGTGTGTGTTGTATTTTGATCCCTCTCCACGTTTAAAAACATTTGGTTTATCGTTTTGTTGAAAACTTTGTCGGTGTTTGATCATATACATTTGTGTGATGCTATCACTATGTTATCTCTGTGATGCTTATATGATGATCATTATCTTAATGTTTGGTGTGATGTGCTTATGAAATTCACTCATATTAATTTTTGCACACCACCAAGTTGAATGTGACATGGAAGAGTGACCCATGATCCTAATAGATTGTGCATTTCTATTCAAACACAAATTTAATATAATGCACAAATTTAGGGCGAGCTCTTTCTTATCACATACCTCTTAAAGAAACGATGTTATTCATTGCGTATATCTTTTATCGAATCTTTGATCTATATGTTGTCATCAATTACCAAAAAGTGGGAGATTGAAAGCACAAGTTCTCCCTAGGTGGTTTTCGTAATTAATAACAACATATATTCCATTGGACAAATGTTTCCACTAAGTGTATCTCAGGAAGAAGCTCAATGTTTGGTTGGCTAAAGGTCTATGTGGATAACCTCCCAAAGGAATGGAAGGAATAGGATTGGCCATGCTTCAAGATTGAGGACTCTACATTTTACATTGTGAGAAATCATTTTTGAGCCCATAGGAAAGCCAATACTATTAAAAGTGGATGAGGTATTTATGATGATCTGGTTGCTCAAGTGCTTAGATATTAGAAACCAAAAATACTCACCCACTTTCCCACAAACACCCTTTGTCCAAAGCCAAAAGTCAAAATTCGATGACACCAATATTTCCCATTCGGATCCACTGAGTCTTAACCTAGACAGAAACCCAACCAAACCCTAGCATCTCGGTACTACCAAGTTTCCATTCGAACCGAGTATCAGTGACCAACTTTCTATTAACCAATTTCTTAAAGTTGGTCCCACCGATTTTGAAGAATCGGTGACACCGAGATTTGGAAACTGCCTACGTCACCCATATGTTGAGGTCAATATAATCCACTCCAACTATATGGATCTTGATTTCTAGCCTCCCAAGTTGCTTTCCATCCAATCAATCTCTTCTACCCATGCCAAATCTAGTGGAGAATGACTGAGTGTTGAGGAGACTATCTTTTGAATCACTAGAGCAAGGAGTTCATAATACTACCACATCTATTACCTTTTGGAGGGTGGTGCCTCCTAGATTGTTTACGTGTTTCTTGGGAGCCTCCTTCTTTGTGATTGTGGAGTTGAACCAAGAAGTTTGTAAGGGCAAGGAGATCTCCTAATTCGTGAAGATCCACCCCCAAATGAGGCTAGTCCTCCATGGACGTAGGCCATCATAGAATAGACAAGGTTGCTACTTCGTGGACCCTTCATGGATGGAGCCCTTCGTGGAATCTCATGACCGTTAACCTCCGTGGGCTAAAGTGTCCATAAACGCGGATGTACGATAGCGCCACCTATCGCAACCACAGGAAAAATCTTCGTGTCTACAAATCGCATTTGATCTTCTTATGCCCATCCTCTTACATATGCTTGTCTTTACTTTCCGCTACAATACTCGTAGACATGCATGTGTAGGGTGAACCTGATTTGCTAGAATTGCTAAAATCTTCCAACCAATTAACTAGGGAAAAGGTTCGGTTTTTATTTGGTCAAGTAGTCCAATCACGCCCCCTCTAGACCTACTTTTGATCCCTACACAGAGAGAGAGAGAGAGAAAGAGAAAGACAAGGGTTCTACCATGGCAAACATAGAGAGAAAAGAGATGGTTTTACCCCTCAGTCATGGAGCTATGGTTGGGTGGGAGTTACTAGAGGTAGAAGGTGACCAGGGGAAGCTATTGTAAAAATTTGAGCAAGTTTGAAATAGTGGAAGAGGTCCAAACCGTGATTTTTGCAAAGTGACAGAAGGTGTTTGATGAGATGTTGAACTACTTGCAGTCGTTTGCTGCTTGAGCCACTTGACAAGGGTGAAGGACATGATCAAATGTGCTTGTGGTAAATATTTCATGTCAAATGGAGAAACTTGCCAATGCAATCATTTCAAACCCTAGAAATGACCAGAAATGATTTTGGTATGTTTTTGTTACCCCAAAACTACAGAGTAGCTAGTTCTTTGCGGATCAACTAGGCAGATGGAAAACAGCCTAAACTACAGCCTGTGCAAGTTAGCTATACTAGCAGAGGAGAACAAGAACTCACAACTTCACACACAAAAATGTACTAGTAAGAGTGCAAATCTCTTCTACTGCCTTGTATTGAATTTAAAAATGATTTGAGTTCATATTATACATATGAGGTACTTGGGGTCTTTTTATAGGGCTTGGGAATGGCACTTGCATGACAACCACCACGTAAGTGCTCAACACCTTCCTATCTACACTAGGAAACTACCACATGGTTGCATGCACAACTCTAGTCTAATTCTAGTCAAGTTCCTTGCAACTACTAGGAAATTACTAGGAAACTATCTAGTCCTTGCACACCAAGGAAACTACCTGCTTAATGTGTTGAGTCCCATATGCAGGGTTTAAGCTGATAATCTCCCCCTCAACCCTATCGGAGGTGCTTAATGTTGAGATCTCCAAATTGTCGCGTAGTTCCTGAAAATGAACACGAACAACTACCTTCGTCAGGATGTCCACCTTTTGCTCAATAGTCCTTATGAACTCCACGATCACCGTGCCTTTCTCGACGCAGTCACATATGAAGTGATAGCGGAGATTGATGTGCTTGTTGTGGTCGTGAAGCACTGGGTTTTTGTAGAGGGAAATCTCCAACTTTTTGTTGACAAAGATTAGGGCAGGGCGGTGCCTTGGTTCAGCATATCGCTGAGGAGGCGAGCAATCCAGATGCCTTGATAGGCCGCCATAGCTGCCGTGATGTACTCCACCTCGCACGAAGATGCGGCGATAACCTTTTGCCTCACTGATTGCTAGCTGATGGTACTGCTCCTAACGAATAATAGTATGCCAGAGGTGCTCTTCTAGGAGTCCACATCACCAGTGTGGTCGGAGTCGCTATAGCCGACCATGCTCTCAGCATTGCCACGATGATACATACACCCATACATGGTGCCCCGCTATGTAGCGAAGTAGGTGCTTGATGGAAGCGAGATAATTGGTTGTCGTAGATTCCATGAACCTACTCGGGTACCCAACAACGAACGTGATGTCCGGTCGGGTGTGCACAAGATACCTGAGTCTCCTGATGATACTACAGTAGAGCATAGCATCCACTGCCTTCCTAGAGCTATCCTTGCTGAGCTTGAGTTGTGCCTCCATTGGAGCATGCACAACATGGCAATCCTTCATGCCTTCTTGTTCAAGCATCTTGGCGGCGTAGGCCGCCTACATGATCATGATGCAACCACCCTCATGGTTCACCTCCAACCCGAGATAGTACCGGAGCAGGCCGAGGTTGCTTATGCTAAAGAGTCGCTTCATTTCCTCCTTAAAGCGTTGAACCTCTTCGGGCTGTGCCCCGGTGATGACCACGTCATTGACATAGATGCCGACAATGAGAAGTGTCTTCGCGGTGCCACGCGAGTACACGCCATGCTCAGAAGTGCTATGTGAGAACCCAAGGGATGCGAGACTTGCATCAAGCTTGGTGTTCCATGCTCTTGGGGATTGCCTGAGACCATATAGGGCCTTGTGTAACTGGTACACACCCTACTCGTGGTTCTTGGCAACAAACCCTGGTGGCTGGCAGACGTACACCTCCTCATTAAGGTCACCATTGAGGAATGCCAACTTGACGTCCATGTGGTCTACCTCTCACCCGTGGTGAGAATCCACGACAAGGATGAGCCGTACAAATTTCAGCCTTGCAACTGGGGCGAAGACTTCCTCACAGCCCACCCCCTTGCATTGCACGTAGACCTTTATGATGAGGCGCGCCTTGTGCTTGACAATGGCGCCATGCTCGTCCTTCTTCACCTTGTAGTCCCACTTGAGACCGATGGCTCGACACTCTACAGGTTGTGTGGTGAGTGACCAAGTGGCGTTGTTGTTGATCGGTGACAGCTCATCCAGCATCGCGTGACACCAGAAATCCTCTTGCTCGGCCTCCACGAACGTGGTCGGCTCATCACCGGCCATCAGATGCAGGACATCATCTTCATCATCGTCCTCGTTCTCGAGCTGCCATGACATTGTCGCAGGCTCGCCGGGAAGATCTGACATGCGTCGGAACCTGTGTAGGGGCACCAACACTGTCGGCGGCTTCGAACACCTTCGACCTCACCATTGGCGGGGTTACGAATTGCATCCCGGGAAACACCTTGCTTGATGTTGGGGTATCCGGGGATGTTGTACCTAAGGATGGTGTTCTCGAGGTTGCGGTTCCCGGATCCACACTTTCGGGCTTCCCTGGGTTGTAGTGTACATTGGGTACTCCACAGTGAAAGAGCTTCTTGCTGGAGCCTCCCCCAAAGCCTCCCGAATCCGTAGCGCATCTTCGTCGAAGATGATGTCGCGTGAGACATGCAGATGCTTCGAGATGGGATCATACATCTTGTACACCTTGGAGCCCGTCTCGTAGCCCATGACCACTATTTGGGTGCTTCGGACAGTGAGCTTCTTTCGCTATGGGTGTGTCTTCTTGACGTGCCCGATAGAGCCAAAGGCACGAAGGAAGAGTACATTAGGCTTCCTCCCATACCACGCCTCAGAAGGCGTCTTGCCGTCGGCGCTCCTTGTAAAGGATCGGTTGAGGATGAAGACAGATGTGAGCATGGCCTCCCCTGATTACGCGCTCGGCACCTACTTTGCCTTGAGCATGCGGCGAGCCATCCTGACCACCGTCTGGTTCCTCTGCTCGACGACGCCATTCTTTTGCAGCGAGTAAGGGGCCGTGAGATGGTGTTGCACCCCCTTCTCATCGCAGTGCTTGTAGAACGTTGCTGATGTGAACTCGCCGCCATGTTCTATGCATAGAACACACATCTATTGGCCGCACTCGACCTCTACTGCTATTTGCTGCTTGATGATGGCTCGCTCTGCCTCGTCCTTGGAGCGAGGAGCCGCACCAACATGAACCATCTATAGTCGCCGACAAGAAGCAGCATGTAGTGATGCCCTCCCGGCATTGCCGGGGTGATTGGGCCACAGAGGTTGCCATGAACCAGCTCTAAGGGTTTCTTTGCCCGATAATGTGCCTTCTCAGGGAAGGGCATGCGCCGGTGCTTCCTGGCAACACATGCATCACAAAGCTCGTCTGCATGCTCAATGTGAGCTAGGCCACAAACAAGGTTACCTCGCGCCATCTTCCGCAACCCGTCAAAGTGCTGGTGTCCTAGCCGGGCATGCCAACGCCAAATGTTGGTGACATGGCCCACGTCAAGGCACACATGATGCACGGGTCGGAAGAAGAGATTATAGAGGCGGTTTGGCGAGCGGGCTACCTCGATGAGTAGCCTCTTCTTCTAGTCATGCACGTTAGCACACCATGGCGGATGTTGATGTCAAACCAGCGGTCGTCGAGCTGTGCGTCTCTCATGGCGCGACTGTTGAGTGCCGGGATGAAGCAGACGTGTGTGACTGCCTTGTGATCACCCCCCTTGTCAGTGAAGACGACGGCCCGCGTTCGTGGATGTCCACCACAATTCATACGCAAACCGTATATTCCCAGTGATTGAGTGGTCTAGGATTGTGAACGCATGGACCGAAGTAGTCATGTGGTTCATGGCGCTAGTGTCGAGGAACAAACCCTCGGTATGGTCATGAATCTCTCCTCGTTTAGGAAGATGAAGCTACAGGCACATGTTTTTGCTGGGGAGCCGTCTCCCTCCAACACAGTAGATCCTGAACAACTCGTCCTCGGGATGTGGGTGACCTGAGTCGTCATGCTCTCTTGCACGAACTCGATGAACACTATCATCAAGGCCGGAGCATGGTCTGCCAGAGGTGCCATCTTGCGTGGACTTGTCGAGTCCCAAGGTTCTCGAGGACGCAGTTGCCGGGGTGTGGCTCCCCCACACCCTGGCCTTCATCACCTCCCAGTCGACATGCCCTAAGAACGTCCTTGTTGAGGTGTGACCTTTCAATTAAGGGATGTTTCCTGTGGACGGGCTCCGTGCCTCTCGTACAGAATGGGAGGTTGTCGAGGCCGTGGTCGCAGGAGATGTCGTGTTTTCCTACACGAGATCGACCCTTGCTAGCTGTTGGAAATATGCCCTAGAGGCAATGAATAAAGTGTTTATTATTATATTTCCTTGTTCATGATAATCATTTATTATCCATGCTATAATTGTATTGATTGGAAACACATTACATGTGTGGGTAAATAGACAACACACTGTCCCTAGTATGCCTCTAGTGATCTAGCTCGTTGATAAAAGATGGTCAAGGTTTCCTAGCCATTGACATGAGACGTGATTTGATAACGAGATCACATCATTAGGAGAATGATGTGATGGACAAGACCCAAACTACAAACATAGCATATGATCGTGTCAGTTTATTGCTACTGTTTTCTACATGTCAAGTATGTGTTTCTATGACCATGAGATCATGCAACTCACGAACATCGGAGGAGTGCCTTGTGTGTATCAAATGTCGCAACGTAACTGGGTGACTATAAAGGTGCTCTACAGGTATCTCCGAGGGTGTTTGTTGAGTTGGCATAGATCAAGACTGGGATTTGTTACTCCGTGTGACAGAGAGGTATCTCAGGGCCCACTCGGTAATACAACATCACAATAAGCCTTGCAAGCAATGTGACTAAGTGTTAGTTGCGGGATCTTGTATTATGGAACGAGTAAAGAGACTTTCCAGTAACGAGGTACACTAGGCATGGAGATACCTACGATCAAATCTCGGGCAAGTAACATACCGAAGAACAAAGGGAACATCATACGGGATTAACTAAATCCTTGACATAGAGGTTCGACCGATAAAGATCTTCATAGAATATGTAGGAACCAATATGGGCATCGAGGTCTCGCTATTGGTTATTGACCGTAGAGGTGTCTCGGTCATGTCTACATAGTTCTCGAACCCGCAGGGTCTGCACACTTAAGGTTTAGTGACATTTCGGTAGTATAGAGTTATGTATGATGGTGACTGAAGGTTGTTCGGAGTCCCGGATGAGATCCCGGACATCATGAGGAGCTCCAAAATGGTCCAGAGGTAAAGATTGATATATAGGAAGTCCTATTTTGGTCGCCAGAAAAGTTTCGGGCTCATCGGTAGTGTACTGGGAGTGCCGGTAGTGTACCGAGAGACCATTGGGAAGGGTATTTCGACCCAAGAGGCAACATGGGCTGTGGGAGAGTGAATACCAGACCTTAGTGGGCTGGTGGAAGTCCCACACAAAGCCCATGCGGCTAGGGAGAAAAACCCAAAGAGAAAAAGTGGAAAAAGGCAAAAAAAATAGGGTGAATCCTAGTCCTACTAGGATTGGAGGTGGATTCCACCTCTCCCACCTGGTTCGGCCGACTCCTAGAGGCTTGGACCTTGGGCCAAGCCTCCTCCTCTCTTCCTCTTATATATACTGAGGTTTTAGGGTTTCTGCACAAAATTTTCAGCCACGTGCTGCCCGTTCCTCCAGTGCATAGTTTCTCCTCTAGATCGGTTTTCTATAGCGCTTAGGCGAAGCCCTGTCGGAATAGCTCCACCACCATCGCCGGAGCGCCGTAACACTGCCGGAGAACTCTTCTTCCTCTCCGCTCCTTCTTGCTGGATCAAGACGGCGGAGATCGTCATCAAGCTGTACGTGTGCTGAACGCGGAGGTGTCGTCCGTTCGGCGCTAGATCGGAAGGATCGTGATCAAGTTCGTGGAACGGATCGTGATCAAGTTCGCAGGACGGATCATGATTGGTTCGCGGGACGGATCGTGATTGGATCGCGGGACGCACGGCGATTTGGATCGCAAAGACGTTTGACTACACTAACCACGTTTCTTAACGCTTCCCGCTTAGCGATCTACAAGGGTACGTAGATCCACTCTCCCTCTCGTAGATGCTCATCACCATGGATAGATCTACGTGTGAGTAGGAATTTTTTTGTTTCCCATGAAACGTTCCCCAACACTAGCATCATTGCCGACCGACCGTCCACGTCTACCTTCTCGAGGTTTGCCTCTGCCGCGGCTATCTCTTCGGCTATCCTCGCACGACAGTCCTAGACCTAGTGACCCGGTCTGTTGCAGTAGTGGCACTTGCCACTGCTGCCAAAGCCTTGACTAGCTCCGCCCTAGCCTGGCTTGTGACAATGGTTGCCGCTGCCTCTCTCAGCATATCCGCCACCTCTGTCGTGAGCTCCACTTCCCGTGGGGGCGCCTCCCCCACTGCTCGAAGAGTTGCCGCGACCGCACTGCTGAACATGTGTATCCCACTGCTCCCTGGTGAGCAGTAGTACACCACAGGTGCGGTTGTCGGCTTCATCACCGCGCTCCTCGACGACCTTGAGCCATCCTACTAGCTCCTCGATCATCATGGTGACGAGAGCCACCAAGCCCTCGATGGACCAGGCCAGTTGCTTGTACTACCTGGGGACAATGCGGAGGAACACAGTCACGCTGCTGGAGAACTCTTCTTCCTCTCCGCTCCTTCTTGCTGGATCAAGACGGCAGAGATCCTCATCAAGCTATATGTGTGCTGAACGCAGAGGTGCTGTCCGTTCAGCATTAGATCGGAAGGATCGTGATCAAGTTCGTGGGACGGATCATGATCAAGTTCTCAGGACGGATCGTGATTGGTTTGCGGGACGGATCATGATTGGATCGCCGGACGGATCGTGATTGGATCATGGGACGCACGGTGATTTGGATCGCGAAGACGTTTGACTACACCAACCACATTTCTTAACATTTCCCGCTTAGCGATCTACAAGGGTACGTAGATCCACTCTCCCTCTCGTAGATGCTCATCACCATGGATAGATCCGCGTGTGCGTAGGAAAGATTTTGTTTCCCATGCAACGTTCCCCAACAGTGGCATCATGAGCTATGTCTATGTGTAGATGAGATCTCGAGTAGAACACAAAAGTTTGTGGGCGTTGATGCTTAGATTGCTTCCTCCCTTGGTTGGATTTTGGTTCAGCGGTATTGTGAGATGAAGCGGCCCGGACCAACATTACTCGTACGCTTACGAGAGACCAGTTCCCTTGACCGCAACTTGTTGCATAGATGGCTTGCGGGTGCCAGTTTCTCTCACTTTAGTTGGATCGGATTCGACAAAGGTGGTCCTTGAGAAGGTTGAAAAGCAACTAGTGTATCACCATTGTGGTTCTTGCGTAGATGAGAATTGTTCTTTCTAGATACCCGTAGCAGCCACGTAAAACATGCAACAACAATTAGAGGATGTCTAACTTGATTTTGCAGGGTATGTTGTGATGTGATATGGCCAATAACATGATGTGATATATGTGATGTATGAGATGATCATGTGATGTACAGATTATCACAACTTGCATGTCGACGAGTACGGCAACCGGCAGGAGCCATAGGGTTGTCATTAATTATTGTATGACCTGCGTGTCAATCATTAAGCGCTATGTAATGCTTTACTTTATCGCTAAACGGTAGCAATAGTAGTCGAAGCATGTTGGGTGCGACAACCCTAATGGCGACACGTTGATGGAGATCAAGATGATGGAGATCATGGTGTCTTGCCGGTGACTATGGAGATCATGCCGGTGCTTTCTAGATGGAGATCAAAAGCACAAGTTCATGGCCATATCATGTGACTTATGATTTGCATGTGATGTTAATCCTTTTATGCACCTTGTTTTGCTTAGGATGACGGAAGCATTATAAGGTGATCCCTCACTTAATTTCAAGATAAATTGTGTTCTCCCCGAGTGTGCACCGTTGCGAGAGTTTGTCGTGTTGAGACGCCATGTGATTATCGGGTGTGATAGACTCTACGTTCACATACAATGGGTGCAAGCCAGTGTTGCACATGCAGAACACTCGGGTTAAACTTGACGAGCCTAGCATGTACAGACATGGCCTCGGAACACAAGAGACCGAAAGGTCGAACATGAGTCATATAGTAGATATGATCAAAAAAATGATGTTCACCATTGAAGCCACCTCAACTCACGTGATGATTGGACTTGAGTTGGTGGATTTGGATCATGTGACACTCAGATGACCCGAGGGGTGTCAATTTGAGTGGGAGCTTTAGTAATTTTATTAACTAAACTCATTATCTTGAAGAATAGTCCAAGTAAACTTTGCATATTTATGTTGTAGATCAATGGCTCGCGTAGTAGCACCCCTGAATTTTAATGCGTTCCTAGAGAAAGCTAAGTTGAAAGATGATGGAAGTGACTTTGTTGACTGGGCCCGTAATCTGAGGATTATCCTCACGGCTTCCCAGAAATCATATGTCCTTGATGCACCACTTGGTGACCAACCAGAAGACATGACCTCCGAAGACGTTAAGAACGCTTGGGAGGGACGTACTGGAGTTTACTCAATAGTTCAGTGTGCAATATTGTATGGCTTAGAACCGGGACTTCAAAGATGTTTTGAACGTCATGGAGCATATGAGATGTTCCGGGAGTTGAAGTTTATCTTTCAGAAGAATGCCCAGATCGAGAGGTATGAAACCTCCGATAAGTTCTATGCTTGCAAGATGGAGGAGAACGGGTCTATCAGTGAACATATACTCAGAATGTCTAGCTATTCAACTTGTCTAGCGATTTGGGAATTGCCCTTCCGCCAGAGGTGATCACTGACAGAGTTCTTCAATCACTGCCACCGAGTTACAAGAGCTTTGTGATGAACTATAACATGCACGGGATGAACAAGTAAGTCGACGAGCTGTTTGCGATGCTAAAAGTCGCTGAGTCTAGAATCCAGAAAGAACATCAAGTGTTGATGGTCAATAAAACCACTAGTTTCAAGAAAAATGGCAAGGGAAAGGGCAAGGGCAAGAAGGGTAAAACAAAGAAGGATGGCAAAGCAGTTGCTACTCCTGTAAAGACGCCCAAGCATGGACCCAAGCAAGAAACGGAGTGCTTTCATTGCAAGTGAACTGGTCACTGGAAGCAGAACTGTCCCAAGTACCTCGCTGACAAGAAGGCGGCCAACGATAAACAAGGTATATATGATATACATGTTATTGATGTGTACCATACTAGCTCTCGTAGTAGTGCCTCGGTATTTGATACCGATTCGGTTGCCCACATTTGCAACTCAAAGTAGGAACTATGGAATAAATGAAGGCTAGCGAAGGACAAAGTGACGATGCGCATGGGAAATGGTTCCAAGGTTGATGTGATCGCCGTCGGCATGCTCTCTCTTCGATTACCATCGGGATTAGTGATGAACCTGAATAATTGTTATTTAGTGCCTGCGTTAAGCATGAACATTATATCTGGATCTTGTTTATTGCGAGACGGTTACTCATTTAAATCCGAGAATAAAGGTTGTTCTTTTTATATGAGTAATATATTTTATGGTCATGCACCCAATGTTAGGGGTTTATTCATATTGAATCTTGATAGTGATGACACACATGTTCATAACATTGATGCCAAAAGATGTAGAGTTGATAATGATAGTACCACTTTCTTGTGGCACTGCCGTTTAGGTCATATTGCTGTAAAACGCATGAGGAAGCTCCATGCTGATGGACTTTTGGAGTCACTTGATTTTGAATCACTTGACACATGTGAACCATGCCTCATGGTCAAGATGACTAAAATGCCGTTCTCTGGAACAATGGAACGTGCAAGTGACTTATTGGAAATCATACATACTGATGTGTGCGGTCCAATGAATGTTAAAGCGCATGGTGGATATCGTTATTTTCTCACCTTCACTGATGACTTAAGTAGATATGGGTATATTTACTTGATGAAACACAAGTCTGAAATGTTTGAAAAGTTCAAACAATTTCAGAGTGAAGTTGAGAATCATCGTAACAAGAAGATTAAGTTCCTGCGATCTGATCGAGGAGGTGAATATCTGAGTTATGAGTTTGGCAGTCACTTAAGACAATGTGGAATTGTTTCATAGTTGACACCGCCCGGAAGACCACAGCATAATGGTGTGTCCGAACGTCGTAATCGAACCTTATTAAATATGGTGCATTCTATGATGTCTCTTGCTGATTTGCCACTATCGTTTTGGGGTTATGCATTAGAGACAGCTACATTCACTTGAAATAGGGCACCATCGAAATCCGTTGAGACAATGCCATATGAACTGTGGTTTGGCAAGAGGCCAAAGTCGTCGTTTCTTAAAGTTTGGGGATGTGATGCTTATGTCAAAAAGCTTCAGCCTGAAAAGCTAGAACCCAAAGCGGAGAAATGCGTCTTCATAGGATACCCAAAAGAGACAGTCGGGTATACCTTCTATCTCAGATCCGAAGGCAAAGTGTTTGTCGCTAAGAACGGAACATTTCTTGAGAAAGAGTTTCTCTCGAAAGAATTGAGTGGGAGGAAAATAGAGCTCGATGAGGTTATTGATCCTTTACTTCAACCAGAAAGTAGCGCATCACAGAAAGATGTTTCTGTGGAACCTACGATGGTAGAAGAGGAAGTTAATGATGATGATCATGAAGCTTCGGATCAAGCTACTATTGAACCTCGTAGGTCGACGAGGCCACATACTACTCCTGAGTGGTACGGCAACCCTGTCTTGGAGGTCATGTTGTTGGACAACAATTAACCTACGAGCTATGGTGGAGCAGTGATGGGCCCAGATTCCGAAAAATGGTTAGAGGCCATGAAATCCGAGATGGGATCCATGTATGAAAACAAAGTATGAACTTTGGAAGTATTACCTGAAGGGCGAAAGGCCATTCAGAACAAATGGATCTTTAAGAAGAAGACAGACGTGGACGGTAATGTCACCGTCTATAAAGCTCGACTTGTGGCAACGGGTTTTTCACAAGTTCAAGGAGTTGACTACGATGAGACCTTGTCACCCGTAGCGATGCTTAAGTCCGTCAGAATCATGTTAGCAATAGCTGCATATTTCGACTATGAAATTTGGCAGATGGATGTCAAAACAGCGTTCCTCAACAGTTTCCTTGAGGAAGAGTTTTATATGATGCAACTGGAAGGTTTTGTCGATCTAGAGAATGCTGAAAAAGTTTGCAAACTCTAGCGATCCATTTATGGGCTGGTGCAAGCATCTTGGAGCTGGAATAAGCGCTTTGATGAGGTGATCAAAGTGTTTGGTTTTATACAAGTTTAGGGAGAAACTTGTATTTACAAGAAAGTGAGTGGGAGCTCTATAGCGTTTCTAATATTATATGTGGATGACATATTGTTGATTGCAAACAATATAGAAATGCTGGAAAGCGTGAAGGAATATTTGAACAACAGTTTTTTGATGAAGGACCTAGGAGAAGCTGCTTTCATATTAGGCATTATGATCTATAGAGATAGATCGAGACGCTTAATAGCACTTTCACAGAGCACATACCTTGATAAAGTTTTGAAGAAGTTCAAAATGGATCAGTCCAAGAGGAGGTTCTTGCCTGTGTTACAAGGTGTGAAGTTGAGTAAGACTCGGTGCCCAGTGACTGCAGAAGATAGAGAAAAGATGAGTGTCATCCCCTATGCTTCAGCCATAGGCTCTATCATGTATGCAATGCTGTGCACAAGACCCGATGTCAGCCTTGCCATAAGTATGGCCGGAAGGTTTCAAAGTGATCCTGGAATGGAGCATTGGGCAGCGGTCAAGAATATCCTTAAGTACCTGAAAAGGACTAAGGAAATGTTTCTCATTTATGAAGGTGATGAAGAGCTCGTCGTAAAGGGTTACGTCGATGCAAGCTTTGACATTGATCCGGATGACTCTAAGTCGCAAACCAGATACATATTTATTCTCAACGGAGAGCGGTAAGCTGGTGCAGTTCCAAGCAAAGCATGGTAGCCGATTCTACATGTGAAGCGGAGTATATCGTAGCCTCGGAGGCGGCAAAGGAAGGTGTCTGGATGAAGTAGTTCATGACAGATCTTGGAGTAGTGCCCAGTGCACTGAATCCAATGAACCTGTTCTGTGACAACACTGGTGCCATTGCTCTGGCCAAGGAACCAAGGTTTCACAAGTGGACCAGACACATAAAGCGACGCTTCAAATCCACCCGCGATTACATCGAGGAGAAGGACATAAATATTTGCAAAGTGCACACGGATCTGAATGTTGCAGACCCGTTGACTAAACCTCTTCCAAGGGCTAAACATGATCAACACCAGAACTGCATGGGTGTTCGATTCATTACCATGTAAATCACATAGTGATGTGAACTAGATTATTGACTCTAGTGCAAGAGGGAGACTGTTGGAAATATGCCCTAGAGGCAATGAATAAAGTGTTTATTATTATATTTCCTTGTTCATGATAATCATTTATTATCCATGCTATAATTGTATTGATTTGAAACACATTACATGTGTGGGTAAATAGACAACACATTGTCCCTAGTATGCCTCTAGTGAACTAGCTCGTTGATAAAAGATGGTCAAGGTTTCCTAGCCATTGAAATGAGATGTGATTTGATAACGAGATCACATCATTAGGAGAATGATGTGATGGACAAGACCCAAACTACAAACATAGCATATGATCGTGTCAGTTTATTGCTACTGTTTTCTACATGTCAAGTATGTGTTTCTATGACCATGAGATCATGCAACTCACGAACATCGGAGGAGTGCCTTGTGTGTATCAAATGTCACAATGTAACTGGGTGACTATAAAGGTGCTCTACAGGTATCTCCGAGGGTGTCTGTTGAGTTGGCATAGATCAAGACTGGGATTTGTTACTCCATGTGACGGAGAGGTATCTCAGGGCCCACTCGGTAATACAACATCACAATAAGCCTTGCAAGCAATGTGACTAATTGTTAGTTGCGGGATCTTGTATTACGGAACGAGTAAAGAGACTTGCCTATAACGAGGTAGAACTAGGCATGGAGATACCTACGATCGAATCTCGGGCAAGTAACATACCGAAGAACAAAGGGAACATCATACGGGATTAACTAAATCCTTGACATAGAGGTTCGACCGATAAATACCTTCATAGAATATGTAGGAACCAATATGGGCATCTAGGTCCCGCTATTGGTTATTGACCGTAGAGGTGTCTCGGTCATGTCTACATAGTTCTCGAACCCGCAGGGTCTGCACACTTAAGGTTTGCTGACATTTCGGTAGTATAGAGTTATGTATGATGGTGACTGAAGGTTGTTCGGAGTCCTGGATGAGATCCCGGACATCATGAGGAGCTCCGAAATGGTCCGGAGGTAAATATTGATATATAGGAAGTCCTATTTTGGTCGCCAGAAAAGTTTCGGGCTCATCGGTAGTGTACTAGAAGTGCCGGTAGTGTACCGAGAGACCATTGGGAAGGGTATTTCGACCCAAGAGGCAACATGGGCTGTGGGAGAGTGAATTCCAGCCCTTAGTGGGCTGGTGGAAGTCCCACACAAAGCCCATGTGGCTAGGGAGAAAAACCCAAAGAGAAAAAGTGGAAAAAGGCAAAAAAAAAATAGGGTGAATCCTAGTCCTACTAGGATTGGAGGTGGATTCCACCTCTCCCACCTGGTTCGGCCGACTCCTAGAGGCTTGGACCTTGGGCCAAGCCTCCTCCTCTCTTCCTCTTATATATACTAGAGGTTTTAGGGTTTCTGCACGGAATTTTCAGCCACGTGTTGCCCGTTCCTCCAGTGCATAGTTTCTCCTCTAGATTAGTTCTCAATAGCGCTTAGGCAAAGCCCTGTCGGAATAGCTCCACCACCATCGCCGGAGCGCCGTAACAATGCCAGAGAACTCTTCTTCCTCTCCGCTCCTTCTTGCTGGATCAAGACGGCGGAGATCGTCATCAAGCTGTACGTGTGCTGAACGCGGAGGTGTCGTCCGTTCGGCGCTAGATCGGAAGGATCGTGATCAAGTTCGTGGGACGGATCGTGCTCAAGTTCGCGGGACGGATCGTGATTGGTTCGCGGGACGGATCGTGATTGGATCGCGGGACGCACGGCGATTTGGATCGCAAAGACGTTTGACTACACCAACCACGTTTCTTAATGCTTCCCGCTTTGCGATCTACAAGGGTACGTAGATCCACTCTCCCTCTCGTAGATGCTCATCACCATGGATAGATCTATGTGTGAGTAGGAAATTTTTTGTTTCCCATGCAATGTTCCCCAACACCAGCATCATTGCCGACCGACCGTCCACGTCTACCTTCTCGAGGTTTGCCTCTGCCGTGGCTATCTCTTCGGCTATCCTCGCACAACAGTCCTAGACCTAGTGACCCGGTCTGTTGCAGTAGTGGCACTTGCCACTGCTGCAAAAGCCTTGACTAGCTCCGCCCTGGCCTGGCTTGTGACAACGGTTGCCGCTGCCTCTCTCAGCATATCCGCCACCTCTGTCGTGAGCTCCACTTCCCGTGGGGGCGCCTCCCCCACTGCTCGAAGAGTTGCCACGACCGCACTGCTGAACATGTGTGTCCCACTGCTCCCTGGTGAGCAGCAGTACACCATAGGTGCGGTTGTCGGCTTCATCACCACGCTCCTCGACGACCTTCAGCCATCCTACTAGCTCCTCGATCATCATGGTGACGAGATCCACCAAGCCCTCGATGGACCAGGCCAGTTGCTTGTACTACCTGGGGACAATGCGGAGGAACTTGTGGATCACCATCTCATTGTATATGTGATCCCCAACTGTTGCGAGCTCGTTAATGAGACTTTGCATCTGCAAGGTGAAGTCGTCGACTTGTTCACCGGCCTTGAATCATATCTCCTCGTCCTTGAGGAGCAAGGTCGGGGCCTTTGACTCCCATACATGCTCTACACTAATGCACAAAATCTTGATGGTGTCCCATGGTTCCTTGGTTGTCTTCCTGGCACCAACGGTGAGCACCATCTCTAGTGTGATGGGGCACATGATCGCTTCCATCACCAGTCAGTCCTCCTCATACTCCACATTGCCAGTTTCCACAATTTTCCACATATGTCGCACCTTCATGATGACTTTCTTCAGGAGTGACCAACTGGGGTAGTTGGTCTACGCGAGGAGAGGGAAGGAGGTGTTGCACATGCCCACGTCTCACACGAGCATGGCTCACCCAGCTTGCCTCCTGGCCTGCCTTGAAGTGCGAGCGTGTCCGCTGCACCCGCTTTCTTAGCCAAGATTTTCTCAGCGGCCTGGGAGCGGTCGTCGGTGGCGCCGTCCTTGGCCATATGCTTTGGTATAACCTGAGGCATTGATTCCAATTGTTACCCAAGAACTATGAAGTAGCTAGTTCTCCGAGGATCAACTAGGCAAATGAAAAATAGCCTAAACTACAACCAGTGCAAGCTAGCTATACTAGTAGAGGAGAACACGAACTCATAACTTCACACACACAGACATACTAGTAAGAGTGCAGCTAACTTCTATTGCCTTGTATTGAAGCTGAAAATGACTTGAGTTCATACATATGAGGGACTTAGGGTCCTTTTATCGGATTTGGAAATGTTACTTCTGTGACAACCACCACGTAAGTGCACATCACCTTCCTATATACACTTGGAAACTACCTCGTAGTTGCATGCTAAACTCTAGTCTACTTCTAGTCAAGTTCCTTGCAACTACTAGGAAATTACTAGGAAACTACTTAGTCCTTGTACGCCAAGGAAACTACCTGCTCGATGTGTTGAGTCCCATAGGCAGGGTTTAAGGATATTTTTTCAAAAGTGGCACGTTTTTATAGCAAATTTGAAAACTATAAGTGCAAACACGTATTTGTCAAAAATAGCACCCCATCAGTCGTTGGTTGGCCGAAGAGGGTGTCTTTGGTCGTCTGTTGGCCGAAGAGGTACTCTTCAGTCATCAGTGTGCCGAAGAGGGGGTCTTCGGTCAGGCGTTGGCCGAAGACCTGCGGTGTTGGGCCGAAGACCTGTCTTAGGCCATTAGATGGCCGAAGAGTCCTCTTTGGTCATTCGTTGGCCGAAGAGTTCATGCTCTTTACGTCAGCACCGGACCAAAGTTGCATGTGAGCATTTTTCGATATTTCGTTGGCCAAAGAGTCATTTTCGGTCTATGATTGGCCGAAGAGGGCATTTTCTTTCCCGCACACCAGTTTCTTTCCCGCCCTTGTTTCTCGCCATTTTCTTTCCCGCCAGTTTCTTTCTCGCCCTTCTTTTCTGCCAGTTTATTTACCGCCATTTTCTTTCTGCATTTCTCTCCCACCATCTTCTCTTCTGAACATATAAAACCCCCTTCGCAGCAACGTGGGTGAGCAGGCAAGTGTAGTCTCGTGAAGATGTCCGATTATCCATTCGATCGTAGTTGTTTTCACCCAAGTATGTCCAAAACTCTTGTTAGTTTAACCGCCAATTTCAAGATAGACAACAGGATAGTTCCATGGGATGAACTCCTTGGTAGTGACATCTTCATGAATGAGTTGGCTCACTAGTCAAGTAGGAGCGGTTGGCCTTCAAGGACCTTTAAGGAGATACGGAAAGAACTTCTCAGGTTGCATGGTAGGTGGAAAAAAGTACTATGTAAGAGTGAAGCTTTTCAAAGGGCTGCGTTAGAAGATAGTTGTTTGTGGAGCCAAGACAATGAGGGCAAAGACGATCTTTTCATGCCGAGCACCAAGCCCAAGATACGCGCATCGTCGAAGTCGAACAGTACCTCACCGTTGAAGGGAAAGAGTGCTGCATCAATGGTGGATGACGATGATGACTTCATGCCGAGCACCAAGGCCAAGAGACCCACATGGTGGAAGTCCAAGACTACTACCCTGTTGAAGGGCAAGAGTACTGCATCAACAGAGGATGACGATGATGAGTTCATGCTGAGCACCAAGGCCAAGACACACACATGGTTGAAGTCCAAGACTACTGCACCGTCGAAGGGCAAGAGTGCTGCATCAATGGAGGATGACGACGATGACTTCATGCCGAGCACCAAGGCCAAGAGACCCTCATGGTGGAAGTCCAAGACTACCGCACCGTCGAAGGGCAAGAGTGTTGCATCAATGGAGGATGACGATGATGACTTCATGCCAAGCACCAAGGCCAAGAGACCCACATCGTTGAAGTCCAAGACTACCCCACTGTTGAAGGGGAAGAGTGTTGCAGCAACGGAGGACGAAGACGATGACTTCATGTAGTTTGTGGGATGTATTTTTCTAGTTAAGTTGTATCATTTAATTCAGATGTACTTCCATCTTAATTCTCTGTTGTAGTCTCTTTGGAAATGTATCTTGTACTGTTTTGTTGAGTCATACCGTTTAATTCAGATGTACTACTTATATGAAGAAGACAAGTGTATTGAAAACAAATCAGTCTCTTACATAGATAATGACTCATACATAGATAGTAATACATACATGAACGATGTCTAATACATAGATAAGTCATCGCACATTAGAATAGTCTGAAACTATCATGTATGTCTCATACATATATAATCATATCACTGTTGTGGATGGCGACGAGTCTGGACCTTCCTCTGATGAGGATCGGAAGGCAATAAGCACTGATGTGGTAGGCGAGGGTCAGGAAAACCACGATCATACATAACCTCGCAAGTCACGGTCTGTGTCCCCTGCGTCGGTGGTGGTGGTGGAGTATGATACAACGATTGAGAGAAGTCATAAGTGTTTGCAGTTTGGTCATCGTCATCGTCGTAGCCGTCTAAGAACGAACTATCACCACTAAGCATTGGCGACTACATGACATGTGTGAACGGATGCGGCAGGTTGCTAACTGTAGTAGTGAAGCACATGTCATATTGAATTGCGAACGCACACTACTTAAAAGAAAAACCAAAACTAAAGTTACCTGACCCAATTTGTTGATGCCTTGTCGACCCCCTGGTTGTGAAGGATGTAGCTCATGCCATGCCGACCCCCTAGTTGTGAAGGATGTGGCTCATGCCAAGATGAGCTCGCTGGCTCTGAAGGAGATGGCTCTTGTGATGCCGAGCTCCCTGGATGTGAAGGAGGTGGTTGATACCATGCGCCCTTCCTGGTTGTGAAGGAGGTGGCGTCGGTGAAGCCATGTGTCGTGACTCTAAACGATGCATAGATGGACGTGTTAGACGAAGTGTTGGAAGAGGAACCGCAACATCCGAAGATCTTCTACATGTCACTACTGCATAAATCCCTTGTACCTTCTCATCAAAACGGTTCAACCATGAGAGGTGCTCTAGCTATGTGATAGTATCCCCCCTCTCAACCTGCTGCATTAAAGCGGAAACCTCCTCTCGCGCCTCACATGTCAAGTCACTCTATACATTGAAGAGTTAGCTAATTTTAAATGTTTAGGTTATGACATTAGTACACATATTAGAACCATACTAGAGGAAGTTGGGTACATACCGCGTGGTGTCTGGTTCCCATAATAGAGGAAGTTGGGTACATATCGCTGGTCAGAGGCGCTTCAATCTGATCAGGAACAACACATGGAACCAAGTAGATCCTCGTAGAATGCCTGTAACGCTGTGGATAGAACCGGAACTTGTCCTAGTCAAAGGGTCCAACCTCATCCCAGATATGTGTTGGCGCGGTCGTCCATTCTAGAACATAAGGGCCAATGTTCTGAAGCCAATAATCCATGAACTTGTTCCCTCCTACGCATCTCAACCTGACATTGACATCCGGGTAACGTGTTAAGTAAAATTCTGAAAGTTGTGCTGATAACTAAATTTGAATTACTTACTTGTGCATGTGTGCCGGTATGTGTGGAATAACGGGAATTTCCTCCAGTTGACATTGACCCAATTGTCTCATCACCCTAGGAAGAGCCATCTCCTCCACCATCACGTCGAACACCAATCTCGCCTTGGTCATCTAGTAGTGTCGATCTCTAGTGCACAAGTCAGATATCCCAACTGGATACCTAGATGTTATAACCTGTGGCGGGTAGGGCTCCCAGATAACAACATCATCGTGCAAAGCATCAAGCTGCCCGAAACTAGTTGTCAAACAATACTTCGACTGCCTAATGTCCAGTCTATCCGGGTCTGGAAGTGTCATGACACATTTTCTATACTCACTAAGATCAACCCCCAACTCATTGTATCAAACATTGCCAGGGCCATAGTAAAGAGTCAAATTTACTGATTCACACATTTTCACCTGTTAGAAACTTCCATCTCATTAATCAAAAGGAACAAAATTACTACCCGCTACACAAACTAACCGCTAAAATGAAAGCACAAAGCAATTAATACTACAAAAAAATGTGACGCGTGATTATACCTTCGACGCATGTGGCCACCTGACGGAGAACTTGCACCAATGGACAACACCAATGCCACCACCTCATCAACAAGAAGTTGCACCTCCTACTCACCAGCCAAACCGCCTCCTTCTCCTCCTCACCCCACCAACACTCCAACTCACTTGTACGCACTAATAGCTATCCCATAGGAAACAAATGACCGTAGGACGGTGGAGATGGCTACGATCTACCGTTTCTTTGGTTTGGATTGAAAATGGGTGGAGAAATGGAGAGATCATCGAGGGTGGCGACGTTACAGAGAGGAACGAGAGAGAGAGAGAGCATGTAAGAACAGCCAGAGGAAGAAGAAGCAGGTCAGGCGTTATCCACGACCTCTTCGGTTGATGGTTGGCCGAAAAGGCCCGTCTTCAGCCGCTGGTTAGCCAAAAATGATTTTGGTTGCTGGTTGGCCGAAGAGGTCCGTCTTCAGCCAAGCTCTCGCACTCTTCGACCTACACGTAACCGAAGAGGCCTCTTCGGTGTTCGGCTGGCCGAAAAGGCCCTCTTTGGCCAACGGATGACCGACGGGGTGCTATTTTTGCAACAAATGTGTTCGCGCTGCTACTTTTCAAATTTGCTATAAAAACATGCTAGTTTTGAAAAAACTCGGGTTTAAGCTCATAGTTTTCACTAACCAAGTCAGTTAGGATTGAAATCAAACTTTTTAAGACCCATATTTGACGCATACATGAATTTTTAGAATTCTACTAGATTTATTTGATAATATTTATTTTATAAATATTTCAAATTCTTAAAATATCTAGAAAAGAGGTTTTGGATGTTTTGACCAATATTTTGGACATGACCATGTGTTGAAACTCATATATATGGACAATATATGTCCTTAGAGTTTCCCTAAATTTTCTCAAATAATTTTCTCCTATGAAAGACCATTACGGGTCTCAAGAAAAAGCCTTTATGTAAAATAACCTTTATAGTATTAGTTTTTGTAGTTTTGGGAACTCTTATAGGTAATGGGATTCAAATATTGTTTTTGAAACATTTTATATAGCCTAAAATAAGTACTTCTAGTTCAAGTCTTAACTTAGGGTTTTTTGGAAACCTAAATTAAAAAATGGCCAAGATATTTTTGTATAAAAATAGTTTTATGACCTATACACATGGCATGATAATTGGGCAAAATTTTATCTCAAGGGAAGGAGTTATGAGGGTAGGGGAATTTCAGTGAATTAAGAGCACATCCAAACAACACACAAAATAGCATTTCAAATCAAAGATCTAATGAACACAAAAAGTTTTTGTTGGTCCAATTTCTTGAGCTTTATTAATCATAGTGATGTGATACAAAACATTGGGTGTGGCATACCTATTATTAGAAATATGCCTTACAGGAAAAAATAAATGGTTATTACCATATTTTCTTGTTCATGATAAGTGTTTATTATTCATGCTATAATTGTATTGACCAGAAACATAAATACACGTGTGCATACAAAAACAATACTGAGTCCCTATTGAACCTCTACTAGACTAGCTCGTTGATCAAAGATGATTAAGTTTTCCTATCCATAGACATGCGTTGTCGTTTGATAATGGGATGGCATCATTAGGAGAATGATGTGATGGACTAGACCCAACTGTAAGCTAAGCATATGATTGTACCATTAAATTTTAATTGCTATAGATTTTTTTGTCAATTATCTATTCTTGAGACCATGAGATCATGCAACTCCATAACACCAGAGGAATACCTTGTAAGCTATCAAACATTGGAATTGCATATGGGATTATATAAATCCTCGACATCATGGTTCAAACCAATAAAGACTTCATTGGATATGTGGGAGTTAGTATGGAAATTTTGGTACTGCTACTTATTATCGATCGGAGACGAGTCTCAGTCATGTCTGCATGTTGTCAATCCCCTAGGGTCACACATTTAAGGTTCTGTAGCAATAGGGTAGTATTGAGATATTGATGGCAAGGGATTGAATGTTGTTTGGAGATCAGGATGATATCCTAGGTGTCGCGAGGATCTCTAGAATGGTCCAAACATAAAGATTTATAGATGGAAAGTTGTTATCGGGGTTTTGAAAGAAGTTCATATATTTTCAGTATTGTACTGAAAGTTTCTAGAAGGTTATAGAGGGGTATGGAAGTCCACCAAGGGTTCTATCACATCCCAAATGCTAGCATGGGCTGAGGGGAGGTGACGTGGCCTTAATGGGCCACGAGCACCGCCCTCTACACTTGGCTTGGTATACAAGGGTATGTAGACACCTCTACGTCTTGTTGCTATGCATCTTCATAGATAGATCTTGGGTGTACATAGGATTTTTTTGTTTCCATGCTTCGTTCCCCAACAGAGATATTAGAGACAGGTCTATGCATAGATGATACGCATGATTAGAACACAAAGAAGTTGTGGGTGTTGATGTTCAGATTGCTTACCTATGTTTATCTTATTTCGATTCAACAATATTGTGGGATGAATTAGCCCAGACCAACCTTACTTGTGCTCACACAATAGACCGGGTCCACCGATAGACATGCAACTTGTATTGGATAAGGTGGCCGGCGGGTGTTTGTCTCTCCCACTTTAGTTGGATTCGATTTGATATTCGCAATCCTTGTAGATGGTAAAATGGAAACACCAATATCACCATTGTGGCTATGTGCAAGAAAGAACGGTTCTTTCTAGTTTCCCAACAAGCCACATAAAATTTGCAACAATAAAGTAGAGGATGTCTAATTTGTTTTGCAAGGCATGTTGTGATGTGATATGGCTAAGACGAGATTCCTATTTGCAACCACGTTCATAACAAAATCCAACTTATTTCTCAAGGTACCGATTTCTTCAAAGAAAATTTACCTTCTTACCATTGGACCTCGTTCGGCATGCCATTGAGAATAATCTATCACGATATTATCAAGTAGTTTTGTAGCTTCTCCCAATGTAATTTTCATAAAGGTACCACCTACAACAGAATCTAGAAGATTTTTCAACACAAAGTTTAGTTCCGCATAGAATTTTGAATTATCATCCGTAAACTTAGGCCATGTGCCATGCAATTTGTAATCATAAATTACATCATCTCCCATGCTTGTGCAACATGTTCTTGCTAATGTAGTTTTTAATTCGAAATTTGGTTTCGGAGAGATATAATCTTAGCAGGATGAAAATATTTAGCAATAAAAGCATCCATACACTTTTCCCATGTTCTAATACTAGTGCGAGGAAAGGATGATAACAAAGTTTAACTTTATCTCTTAATGAGAAAGGAAGCAATCTCATCTTAACTACATCATTATCCGCATCATTTATCTTTTGTATATCACACAATTGAAGGAAGGTATTAAGATGTGAAGCAGCGTCCTCATTAGAACTTCTAGCAAATTTTTCTTTAATAAAAAGATTCATCAAAGCGGCATTTATATCAAAAGCTTCCACACTAGTGGCAGGTTGTATTGGAGTACTAATAAAATCATTATTAATAGTATTTAAAAAGTCACACATTTTGGTATTTCTTGAGACATAGCGACATAGAAAGTAAACTAGCAAGCCAACAAGTAAACTAGATAACTAAGTGTCAGGGAAGGATGCACTCAATCACCTATGGGGCCGTAAGACCCTTTATGGTTCGGTAGGGGCGAAGTCACATGCGCAAAGAGCGAAGATGGTGAGACAGTGCGA
The DNA here is from genome assembly GCA_022496015.1 of Hordeum marinum. NCBI lineage: Eukaryota > Viridiplantae > Streptophyta > Magnoliopsida > Poales > Poaceae > Hordeum > Hordeum marinum. The sequence goes on along the minus strand of CM039678.1, from coordinate 286,767,536 downwards.
CGCCCGGGACGTCAGTGTTTTACCCACGTTTGGGCCACTGTGAAGCGTAATACCCTACTCTTGCTTTGGTGGATTGATCAGAGGAGCACAAAGAACATACAACGCTCAAGTGTACGATCAAAAGTCGGTCTAGAGGGGGGTGATTAGACTACTTGACCAAATAAAATTCTACCTTTTCCCAATTTTAAGTGTTGGTAGATTTTAGCATTGATAGCAAGTCAAGCACACGCTACACATGCATGTCTACGAGTATAGAGGCAGAAAGTAAAGATAAATATTAGTAGTAAAGGAAGGGTAGGAAGATCAAATGCAATTTGGAGACATGAAGATTTTTCCCGTGGTTCCGATAGGTGTGTCTATCATACGTCCACGTTTATGGAGACTTCACCCCACGAAGGATAACAGGCGCAAGAGTCCCTAGAGGGCTCTACCCACGAAGGGTTCCACGAAGAAGCAACCTTGTCTATACCATGATGGCCTACGCCCACGGAGGACTAGCCTAACTCGGGCTAGATCTTCATGAAGTAGGTGATATCCTTGCCCTTACAAACTTCTTGGTTCACTCCACAACAAGAAGTAGGAGGCTCCCAAGCGACACCTAACCAATCTAGGAGGCACCACCCTCTAAAAGGTAGTAGGCTAGATAATGTCGATGAACTCCTTGCTCTTGTGCTTCAAGATGATAGACCGCTCAACACTCAATCACTCTCTCACATATTTGGCTTTGGTGGAAGAGATTGATTGGGTGGAAAGTGATACGTCTCCTTAGATCTATAATTTTTTATTGTTTCATGCCAACATTCTACAACTTTTTATACTATTTTTGGGATTAACATATTGATCCAGTGCCCAGTGCCAGTTCCTGTTTGTTGCATGTTTTTTGTTTTGCAAAATATCCATACCAAATGAAGTCCAAACTCAACAAAAACTTACGGAGATTTTTTTGGAATATACGTGATTTTGGGAAAAATAATCAACGTGAGACAATGTCCGAGGTGACCACAAGCCAGGGGCGCGGCCTACCCCCTGGCCGCGCCCTAGGCCCTTGTGGTCACCCCGTAAGGCGGTTGGAGCTCTCCTTTTGCCACAGGGAAGATATTTTTATAATAAAAATTCTCTTAGAATTTTAGCCCAGTCAGAGTCACGGATCTCCGGGTATTTAAGAAATGGTGAAAGGCCAAAATCTAGGAGCGCAAAACAGAAGGAAAGAGAGAGAGAGATCCAATCTCAGAGGGGCTCCCGCCCCTCTGCCGCCATGGATGCCAAGGACCAGAGGGGAAATCCTCCTGCCATCTAGGGGGAGGTCAAGGAAGAAGAAGGAGGAGGTCAGATCTCTCCCCCTCTCTCCAAGTGACACCGGAACGCCGCAGGGGCTATCATCGTGACGATGATCTACTCCAACAACTCTGTCATCTTCACCAACACCTCCATTACCTTCCCCCATCTATCTACACCTGTCCACTTTCCCGCAACCCATTATACCCTCTACTTGAACATGGTGCTTTATGTTTCATATTATTATCCAATGATGTGTTGCCATCCTGTGATGTCTGAGTAGATTTTTGTTGTCCTATGGGTTGATTGATGATCATGATTGGTTTGAGTTGCATGCTTTCCTATTGGTGTTGTCCTTTAGTAGTTGCGGATGCTTGCTAGAGTTCCAATCATAAGTGTGTATGATCCAAGTAGAGAAAGTATGTTAGCTTGTGCCTCTCCCTCATATAAAATTGCAATAATGATTACCAGTCTAGTTATCGATTAGCTAGGGACAATTTCGCAACTCCTACCACCACTTTTCCACCCTCGTTAAACTAACTAATTATACTTTATCTTAGCAGACCCTAGTTGTTATTTACGTGTTCTTTATTTTCTTGCAAACCTATGCTATCAAACCTACAAAGTAGTTCTAGTTTCATACTTGTTCTAGGTAAAGCGAACGTTAAGCGTGCGTATATTTGTATCGGTGGTCGATAGAAGTTGAGGGAATATTTGTTGTACCTTTAGCTCCTCGTTGGATTCAACATTCTTACTTATCGAGAAAGGCTACAATTGATCCCCTACACTTGTGGGTTATCAAGACATTATTCTGGCGCCGTTGCCGGGGAGGAATAGCGTGGGGTGAATATTCTCGAGTGTGCTTGTTTGCTTTATCACTAAGTAGATTTTATTTGTTGTTCTAAGTTGTTTTGTATCTTTAGTTATGGATATGGAACACGAAATACTAGAAAATTAGGTATACTTGCTACGCATGGAGATGCGGAACCTCCTAAGATCCTCGATGCTCGTTATGTGGAAGATATTATGCACTACTTCAATAATCCTGAGAATACCCCATTCAATTATACAATGGCACACACGTTGGATCAACATGAAAACTTTAGGGATTATCGGTTCACTCAAAAAGGAAATTGTTATGTGATCAAATTTATATGTTGAAATGGTATACTTGGAATCTATGCGTGAGATATGATATTACTTGTTGCTCTAGGATAAAGGCTAAACATATGGTCCCAGGCTGTGGATCTTAGATCGATGGGTAATAGCGGACGAAGGAGACAATGTTTAACCAGGTTCGGGCCCTCATGAGGAAGTAAAACCCTACGTACTACTTGATTATATTGATGTGGATGAGAATTGCAGAGTTGATCTACCTCAAGATCGTATGAGCTAAAACCCTAGATGAGTCAACATGTCCTCTACGAATGGGAACCTTTGGTTTACATAGACACCAGGGGTACCTAGGGTTACACATCACCGACCTTCAGCCGGGGATAGATACGCAGATCCCATCTTCATAGCTTGGAGGCCATGCTAATCTCCTGAACTTCCCTTCTTGATTACGACATCACATAATAATTCGGCCTTCCGCAAAACGTCCCGACAAGTTAGCCCACGAGAGATGACCCGACGGCCCGAGGACCCGTTAGTCTCAGACTCCCTCAGTAGCCCCTGAACTAGCCTCCAATGTCAGGGTATATAGTCTTCGGCAGCTCCACGTGCCCAAAGTGTCTGGCGTGTGAGGCTAGTTCCTCCAGTCCTTCTGTTTCGTAGAACAACAATGCGGTTGCTGACAAGTCCCCGATTGTCGAAGCGACATGGGTCCCACAACATTAGGTTTCTTGCACGAAGATTGATAGCAACCCTCAATACCTATGCATAAAATGAAAGACAAGTAACTCAGCAACCCTTTTTAGAACCGCTCCTTGTAGGTCAGGGAAAAACTCTTATTTAAGTGGATCGTATCCTTCATAGGCGTCATTCTTCCCCTCATTGCGACCACAAAGCCCTAAAGCTTGTTAGCTTGGAGATATGGTGAGCGCTCCTGGTTCGTCCATGCGCCCTCATGACCTCTTTCCAGTAGACTGGGCAAGTTGTTTCGTCTCCCTTCTTCAACTGTGTGATCCTTAAGTACAACGGTATCTCCCCACTTCGGATGTGACATCCACTCGCGCTAGGCTGACCTCCGTGAACGGTTAAGCCTTTGCAAAGAATTTCCCTACCCCGCACAGGGATGAGAGGGTTTCCTTTGTTTCATTCCTTCTACGAGGCCTAGAATTTCCTGTTCACCCCTTCTTAAGGGGTCTACTAGAATTCTATGGGATCCAGCTCCACAACCTTACCCCTGGCTCGAACTTTCACATCACAGGCTTCATGGCCCTCTACGAGATGTTTTTGGGCCGTGAGCCTCATTTTGATTTATGGCAAAAATACTTCTGCCTCGTCCCCCAAACTAGTGGAGGAACAATCTGGGAAGTGGGCAGAGCCGAAGTATGGCGCATAGCCGGGATGGGGTAGCCTATCAGGACCCCTAAGAAGAAGACCACTGAGTGATCCTCGAAATGGTTTTATATTAAAGATGTCCCCTTATTCGACCCAGCTCGGAGGGGTCTGCCCAAATACTCCGAGGCCCCTTTAAAGAAGTGATTCAACTAGCAACCAAGGAGCCCTTCTGAAGACAAGAGCCCCGAGGTAAAGTGCTTGGCCGCCAAGGTGAAACTGCTAGCTCACAACAAATTGACCATCATCGATGTGATGGCCATAGTGATCATCCGGTGTGTCCAACCACTCCAAAAACGAAAGCACCCTCTATGGTGTGACAACAGAACAAGTGATACCACCCTTTCCAAATGACAGATGCCAAACAATCGGGAAGCTCTAATGGTCATCTTGGCTGACCTATTTAAAGGAGAGAAAGAAGAGTTCGCCCGCCTGACAATCAAGGAAGGCTTCTCCACCTACAACCCCATCGAATGGGTATGTTTGATTAAAGTCCAGAATCCCAAATGCCTATACTTGATTTTAACGATAAAAAAACTTTTTGTCTTTCTTAACGAAAATGGAGACGCTAGGTCGAGACATTTAACAGTCCCGCCCCCAACCAAAGAATTACTCCTGGGATGATGATCCTGGATTCCACGATGACCCGGAGATTTCGATGATCTTTGAGGATGGAGTCTATTACCAGGAAAGTGTCGACAAACACCAGGTGTCCCTCACGGCTGATCATCCCCATATCCTTGCCTCTTCAACCCTGAGCAAAAAAGAAAGCCTCATCCCAGAAAGGGCGCAAGCCTCCCACCATTCCAACTATACCAACTACTACCCCCAATGCTGGTCGAACTACGCACTGAACACCCTCCTGGGCTACCCCTGCAGGGTCTGCGTCAAGCGCTGGCGGGAGATGCAAGCGAGGGGTGATAGTGGAAAACACATCATCCACACCCTCCAACAAAAGGTATTCGGTTCGCCTTTGCCTTTCGGATGCCAGTGCCATAATTACTCAGTGTCTTTTATCGAAACACTCACGAGACAAGTAGAGCAGCCCGAAGACGCCACCTAGGCACCAGATAACCTTCGCTCTCCCGGGCCTTCGACCCCTATTGGAGCTAAAGCGGGAGCTCCTGCTACGGATTAACTTTTTGAAGATTCTGAGGGAGTTTCAGTTACTAATTCTGAGGTCAAAAGTGCAATGAATCATCGACATCGAAAGGAATCCTTGCACCACCCAACATTTTCCAACCAAGAGCTTAGCTCTTAGTTCAATGGACGCACACCTTGGAGCTGCCCGAACATGCCTTGAAGGAGCTGCCAAACTAATGTCTTTCAATATGCGGGTAAGTAGTCGGTTTTGACAACTGAACATAAGTCCTAACCCGATAGCCCCCGGACCTTAATTCGGCCGGGACGACCGAATTCAGGGTTTGATCATTGTGTTGCCATTTGACAGGATTAAAGGCAGCAAAACAAGAAGTTGTCGAAGGACCTTGAATCTAGTCAGATGGATTTGAAGGCTATCAAGGCCAAACTGGAGGAGGTGAAAAAGTTCACAAGAGAGGCACATAGTAAGTAAAAAAGGTGCTTTATTATGTGCCAAAAAATAAAATTTGGGAACACCCTCTCTAATGAAGTATTGTGTTGTAGTAGTTGAATCCATAGGTCAGCTGCAGATGGATCTGGATGCATCTTGACAAGCTCAAAGGTATGCTGAGTCCCAACTTAAGGCTAGTCACCCCGTATTGGAATGATGTCATGAAGAAAAGAACCAACTCAAAGGGGAAAACAAATTACAAGCGCAATAAATTGAAAGTTTAAAGACTCAATCGGCACAAACCCATGAGGAGAACCAAAAATTGAAGGGCGGCATGTTCTGTAAGTGAATTTATAACCTGGAGTGTCATAGAGTATTATTTGTTGTGGTATGTAAGTAATACATCAAAAGCAATGTGTGGGCCTCCCAACAGGGCGTCCTGAAGAAGAGATCGGCTCATTTGGTGGGGATCTGCTAAAAGAACTGTCCATAGTGCACGATCGAGCTCAGAAATCTAGGAGTAGCATGATAAGGGCGCTCTGGCCGGTCGAGACACCTCTACAAGAGATGGCGGAACTAGCGGAGCGTTTTAAAGGAGCCCGAAGTCGTTTCAAGCTATGAAAGACCTCAGCTTGTTGAGATGAGGCCCGGGAGGCGTGGGCCATGGTGAAGACACGTTTCACCAAACTCAACCCAGGGTATCTGGCCCGGGTTGGGCCAACAGGGTCGGACGGAGAGGAAATACCCCTTTACTTGGTTTATGATCAAGTGACGCCTACCGCTCATCTTTCTCAGGAAGACTGCACCCCGGATGCCATAATAGATGATATCGACTGATCTATGTAATGTTTTTGCTCTGTACTTGGCACGGAATTGTTTCCATCCATGTTTAAAACATTGTCTTAACCGGCCATCGGCTTCCGCCTCCCCGACCAATGGCTGGGGAGTGTTCCGTACTGTATATACTGTAATAACAGGAGATCATTACTGGAGAACTAGTCAATCTATCCATGTGATTCGAATAAACAAAACATGCACTGGAGGGGTATGTTATATTACTTCTTAACGTAAGAAACATCTTCCGGAGAAAATAGTTCCTTCATGGGTTCCTTTCTTCGGGTTTCTGCGTTAATCACAGATGTCCTAGTTATGTACCTGTGATCGGGCTGGTATTAGCTATGTTTGGAGGAAATCCAGATTTGTGGAGAAGACCACCAATTATGTCTTCCTTCGTCATAACCAATCAATTTTTTTCTTAAGTATGCTAACCTTTGGCTTCACCTGTGTAAGGTACATATCCGGGTAATCTGGTCGTAACAATCGCAGAGGTGCTCCCTTTACCCTCTAGGCAAACATTCGGGAACATAGAGGGTAATCATAGGAGCGAGGCAACCTAGTTTGGCAAAAACTTAAGTACAATTGATGCATATAGAGGCGTGAGAATGATAGTGTAAGGATGCAGACCAGGTAAATATATAATTTCTTGGCTTTTAAAGAAGCCCCCAGACATTGCCGGGTAAAACATGATAATCTCTTATATGCCAAGAAAGGATTTTTCGTAGTTCGGTTAAGCCGAACATAGATTGGGAAAATCTATACAATCCTATAAAATTAAACAGGGAAATTTATGAAGGAGCAAATACAAAAGTTTTCAAGAAGGGGTAGCGACACCAGTCTAGCCGTAGAAGCACCGGAGGAGAGCTACGTTCCATGGGTTTGGTTCGAGGTGGTTGTTCCGTGGGTTACAGATGCGATAAGCTCTTCCTTTTAATACTTTATCAATTATGAAGGGTACCTCCCATTTGGGGTTGAGTTTATGCTTCTATTTCTCTGGGAGAGCCATAATATGAGTTCGCCCATGTTATATGCCTTTTCTCGAACCCCCCTGCTTTGGTATCACCGAGCTTGCTGTTCATAAATGGCAGATTGATCCTGACCTATATCGCACTCTCCCTCAAGGATGTCTAAGTCGTCCTGCCGATCTAATTCAGCCTCCTTTTCTTCGTGCATGCGCACCCTAGGATTGTCATGTATGATGTCACATGGGAGGACTGCTTCAGCATCGTATACCATGAAGAACGGTGTATACCCTGTTGACCTATTTGGGGTGGTGCGTAATCCCCATATAACGGAGTCGAGATCCTTCACACAATGGCAGTCAGATTCTTGAAGAGATCATACCATACGAGTTTGATACCGCTCATAATGAGACCATTGTCCCGTTCAACTTGTCCATTAGTCTGCGGATGATACACTGAGGCATAGTCGAGCTTGATGCCCAAGTTAGTGCACCAGTCCTTTACCTCCTGAGCGGTAAAGTTGGATCCCTTGTCTGTTATTATGTTGTGAAGGACACCATAATGTGTACCACGCCAGATATAAAGTCGACAACCAGCCCAGACTTAGTTGAACTTATTGGTTTTTCTTCAATCCACTCGGTGAACTTGTCGACCATGAACATAAGGTATTTATTTTTATTGGCCCTCATTTAAGTGGTCCGACCATGTCCAGCCCCCAAACAGCAAAAGGCCAGGTGATCGGTATTGTCCAAAGAGTCATTGGGGGCATGTGGCTTTGGTTTGAAAAGAGTTGACATCCCACACAATGCTGGACGAGTGTACGGGCGTCCGCTCGGGCGGTGGGCCAGAAGAATCCGGCTCGAAAGGCCTTGCTTACAAGGGCCCTCGCCTCTATGTGATGACCACACATGCCTGCGTGTACCTCGGCCAAAAGCTCCTTCCCTTCTTCTTTTGAGATGCACCGTTGGAGGAACCCCATGGTGCTTTTCTTGTATAGCTCACCCTCATGTACGTTGTAGGCTTTTGATCGACATATTAGGTGTCTTGCCTCAGTCTAGTTGTTGGGGAATTCTTTGCATAGAAGCTAAGCCAGGAAGGGCTTAGTCCATGGTGCGATTACTACCATGACCTCATGATCCGAAGGTGTCTCTTAAATTGTAGAGTTGCCGATGATTTAATCATCGGGTTCGGCCGTGGGGTGAATAACCTTGTCCGCACCATTGGTCCCTGCGCTAGTATTCTCGTCCTACCATACCACAGATGGCTTGAAGAGCCTTTCTAGGAATGTGTTCTTGGGGACGAGATCGCGCTTCGTGCCCAGGTGGGCGACGATGTAAGCAGCTTGATTGTTGTCTCTCGAGACGTGATGGAATTCTAGTCCCTCAAATCGTGCAAAATTCTTGACGACGACGTTTCCGTATGCCTCCAGTTTCAGCTTTTTGGCATTGAATTCGTCGTTCATTTGTGATATGGTGAGATTGGAGTCCCCCCATACTTCGAGCCATTGTATCCCCATTGATGCTGCCATTCGCAGCCCGTGCAGCAGTGCCTCATATTCCATCGCGTTGTTTGAATTAGTGTTCATGATCTGAAGTACGTATCGGACATTGTCCCTGGTGGGGGATGCTAGGATGACTCCATCCCCAAGTACAACAAGGGTTTTAGATCCATTGAAATACATCGGCCAATGAGCATATGTGCTATAATCTCTGGGGAGCTCAGCTTCTGTCCATTCGGCGAGGAAGTAAGCCAACACTTGAGACTTAATAGCTCGGCATGGCTTGTAGGTGATCTTGAATGGAAGGAGTTCAATGACCCATTAAGCTATACGGCCGGTGGCGTCTCTGTTGTTGATTATGTGATTAAGGGGTACCTCAGATCTCACTATGACCGCAAACTCTTGAAAGTAGTGGCGGAGCTTGCGTGATGCCATAAACACTGTGTAGGCTAACTTCTTGTAGTGCGGGTATCTGCATTTGCACTGTGTGAGGACATCGGATACATAGTAGACCTGCTTTTGTATTCGTAGTTTGTGACCCTTGGCTTCCTGTTCTATGACAAGGACCGTGGTGACCACTTGATTGGTGACCGAGATGTACAATAACATCGGTTCCCCAGTGCCAGGTGCTGCTAAAGTGGGGTTACTGGCGAGCAGTGTTTTAATTTCCTCTAGGGCCATCACTGCCTCGTTGGCCCATTCAAAGTTTTCGGTTCGTTTGAGCAGCGTTTAGAGTGGTAGAGCTTTTTCTCCAAGTCAGGGGATGAAGCGGCTCAAAGCCACGATGCAGCCCACTAGTCTTTCGGTGTGCTTTAGCTCCGTGGGAACCGTGAGTTCGGATAGGGCTTAGATCTTAGCAAGGTTAGACTCTATTCTCTTTATGAGTCAATGAATCCGATAAGTTTATGGGCAGGGACTCCAAAAGACACACTTGTCCGGATTAAACCGTATGTCATATTCCTGCAGACTAGCGAAGGTTTGTGTGAGGTCATCTACCAACTGGACGACGTGTTTGGTCTTGATCACCATGTCGTCTATGTAAGCCTTGACTGTTTTGCCAATTTGCTTCACAAGACATGTGTGAATCATGCACGTGTATGTGGCGTCGACGTTCTTTAACCCAAAGGGTATTGTATTCGAGAAGAATGGCCCACAGGGGGTGATGAAGGCAGTTGCGGCCTGATCTGATTCCTTCATTTTGATCTGATGGTATCCAGAGTAAGCGTCAAGGAAGCCCAACCAGTTGTTTCCGGAAGTTGCAACAATGATCTGGTCTATGCGGGGTAAGGGAAAATGATCCTTGTGTCATGCTTTATTGAGGTCTTTGAAATCGATGCATAGCCGCCAAGATTTGTCCTTCTTTGGCACCATGACCAGGTTCGCTAACCTCTTGAGGTGTTTGATTTCTTTGATGGATCCGGCTTCGAGCAATTTAACGAGTTCCTCGCCATAGCTTGATGCTTTGGCTCAGAAAATCAGCGCAAAGCCTGTTTGACGGGCTTGAAGCCTGCTATTATATTCAGGTTGTGTTCCGCCAGCACCCGTGGGATTCCCGGCATATCTGAGGGATGCCAGGTGAATATGTCCTAGTTTTTGCACAAGAGTGTGTGAAGTGATTCATCGATCACAAGCTCCAGTTGAGCTCCAATGGACGTTGTTTTATTGGGGTCCGCTGGATGGACCTGGAATTCTATGATCGTGTGTGCGGGTTTGAAGGATGTGGACTTCGGCCGCTTGCGAGGACCACATCGTCCTTGTCCACAATAGAGCGGAGCATAGTGAGTTCTTCTATGGAGAGAGTCTCGGCTAGTACCTCGAGGGCTAGGGATTCTTTTTTATTCTCCAACCGAAGAGCACTGTTGGGGTCGCTAATAATTGTGATCACGTCGTTGGGTCATGGCATTTTGAGCTTCATATACCCGTAATATGGTATGGCCTAAAATCTTTAAAGGTGTCATGTACTAGTAGAGCATGATAGCCACTGTGGAAGGGCACGATGTGGAAAAAGAAGCTCTTCATATCTATAGTTCTTGGGTGTGCCGAATACTACATCGAGTGTTACTCGCCCGGTACAACGTGCTTCTTTTCCGGGGACGATTCCCCGAAAGGTAGTGTTGCTACGTTCTATGTGAGATCTATCAGATTGAATTTTGTCTAGTGTATCCTCATAAATGAGGTTTAGACCACTGTTGTTGTCCATTAGCACCTTGTTGAACCTGAAGCCATCGACTATGGGGTTTAATACCAGGGCGGCAGGCGGCCGTTCTGCGCAGGATATCGGTTGGTCCGCTTCGCTGAAAGTAATTGGCATGTCCGTCCATGGATTCATTGTTGCCACATGGTGAGTTTGATGGAGTTCTCGAAGAGCTCTTTTTCTTTGGTTTCTGAAGGAAAATGTTTCGTAGATCGTTAGGATCTCCGGATTGTATTCGGGTGGCGGTGTTGAACTGTTGTCCAGAGGTGAGGCCCTGAATATGCTTTCTCCACTCTTCATGACTTGCCTAACGACCCAACATTCCCGAAGGCCGTAGGTTGGGTTCGTGTTTAGCTAGACCGAGTGTATTTGTAATAGCTCGAGACCGACACTCTAGAAGATTCTCCTCTTATTCCATTCCCGTCCTGTAATTCGTTTGGTTGTCACATTCATCATCGCATCATTCACATCATCTTCATAGCATCGTCACTCATTCTTTTTAAAACTTGCAACCGTTCGTAGTTGCCGATTCTCTCCCTTCGTCTCGTTGATCGTTTCGAGACCAACCACACACGCACGTGCCCGCGGCACTGATACAATATTGTTTTTAAAAAGCACGTATAAAACTTTCGCGGATTGGGTCAAAAGTTGGCGTGCAGTTTTGTTTTATTGTAGGTAGACCGATTGCCACATTTCATCACAATCAGAGGTCGTTTGATACCTAAATGGTCAATTGTAGCGGCACCGTTGTTGGTTATTTCATTGGACATTTTCGGTTTATTATTAATCGTTTTCGGTGTTTTAATATCCGTCTCGGTCCGCAATCTTCCCTCTCATCCCCACCTAGCCCATCCACATAGACAACTCTGTTAGATTCAATTAGCATCATGGTATGGTTCATTTAGAGCTAATTCCATGATTTAGCAATTGTCCCATCGTAACTGTACTGGTTAACCAGAGTGGCATATGCCTAGGAGGTCCTGGCATCAAGTCCCAAGCGCCCCAATATTCTGCTCTAGTTCTTTTTCATTTGCACACACATCCGCATGGGCGAAAAGTCAGTGATGGGCTTGCACAATGCTATTCTTTCGGCCCATAATTGTATTGTTTTTTTCTACTCTGCAATTTAATATTTATTCATGGACATGCATAATTTCAGGAAAAAAGAACTGTTTTAAAAATGTTAATAATGGTATGACCATGCACTAGATTAGAACAATTTATATATGAAACTTGACTAAAATTTTGTGTAGATTCATAATATTCAACTTTCAACATGTTTAAAATATTTAAACTTGTTGTTTGGATTTATTTGCATATATGTCATGTTAAACAGTTTGTATCATAACCCATTAACCGTAACTCCGTTTAAAATGTTTTATATATGTAAATTGCCAAGAATGACGTGTAGAATCACATGGTGCACTCTATTTTCCTATTTAGTAAATATAAAATGTGCGATAGGCCGATCTGAAACAGATTCATAACTTGCAAATGAGCTCGTTTCGGAAATACTATATGTTGCTTCTGTCCTCATTTAAAATGCCTAGGTTATGTAGTTTGTTATTGCTTCACCTCTTGACATGTTTAACAACATTTAATATTATTGTGTACCTAAACGGGAGTGAACTAAGTAATTTAAATATGGAATTTCGTCAATATCCAACTCGTTGCATATTGAGCTTCACTTAATGTGTAGAGTTGATTGTTGTCAGTCTAGACACATCTCTAAGTTATGCCCCAACAAGATGCCCGATGCACCGCTCCCCAATGCGCCAGCTCAAGGTCAAGGTCGTAGAGCACCACCAAGGAACCCAGCTCCCCGCAACCAGCCCAACAATGGCAAGGGTCGTGTGAATCACGTCACCACAGAGGAAGCCCAGGAAGACTCGAACGTCATACTGGGTACGTTCGTCGTCAACTCAACCCCAGCAACAGTACTGTTTGATTGTGGAGCTTCACATTCTTTTGTCACCCAAAAGTTTGCATTAGAGAGTGGCATGAAACCTACACCCCTGGGTAGTCGTATGTTGATACAAACCCCGGGATAAGTTATGAAGTCTGGGATAGGTTGTAAAGGAGTTGAGATTAACATCAATGGGGTAGACTTCCTAGTAGAACTTATAGTTCTGGATTCACCAGGCTTGGACGTTATGCTTGGCATGAATTGGTTGACCAAGCACTAAGGCTTGTTATATTGTGCCAAGAGGATTGTCACCATGACCAATAGCCAAGGGGTGGAAGTCAAGTATGTTCCCAACCCTGCCTCCACTCAAGCCCCTTAGGCTAACTATCTATCGGGAACTGAGTTGGATCAAGTACAAGTGGTATGTGAATAACCGGATGTGTTTCCCAATGAGCTGCCCGGAATGCCTCCTGACCGTGACATTGAGTTCATCATTGAGATTATGCCCGGATCAAGGCCCATCTATAAGAAGGCCTACAAGATGGGATCTGAAGAGTTGGCTGAATGGAAGAAGCAACTGGCAGAGGAGCTCAGAAAAGGATTCATTTTCTCTAGTGCCTCTCCTTGGGGATCACCTGTTCTATTTGTGTCAAAGAGGGACGGAACTATCAGGCTCTGTGTCGATTACCGTTCTCTCAATGAGGTCACAATAAAGAACAAGTACCCCCTCCCCAAGATTGAAGACCTGTTTGACCAGTTGAATGGAGCCAAGGTGTTTTCCAAGATTAACCTTAGGTCGGGGTACTATTAGCTGAAGATCAGACCCCAAGACATTCCGAAGACGGCATTTGTAACACAGTATGGCCTATATGAATAAACGGGCATGTCATTTGGGTTAACCAATGCCCCTGCCTACTTCATGTACCTCATGAATAAGGTCTTCATGGAGTACTTGGACAAGTTCATTGTTGTCTTCATTGATGGCATACTCGTCTTCTCCAAGTCTGAAGAAGAGCATGAGGAACACTTGGGATTGGTCCTAGAGAAGCTTCGAGAGCACCAGCTTTATGCCAAGTTCAGCAAGTGTGAATTTTGGCTGCATGAAGTTGGATTCTTGGGTCTTGTGCTGATTGTAGAAGGATTATCAGTGGATCCTGCCAAGGTTGAAGCCGTGACTGAATGGCAAACCCCTACCACCGTGAAGGAAGTCAGGGGCTTCTTCGGACTCGTGGGATATTACCGCAAGTTCATGGAAGGGTTCTCAAGCATTGCCCAACCCATGACCTAACTTTTGAAGAAGGACAAGAAGTTCGAATGGACCACAAAGTGTTAGGAGAGCTTCCAGGAGCTCAAGAAGAGATAGACCACAACCCCTGTTTTGGCCACCCCTGATATTCACAAGGAGTTTGTGATATATTGTGATGCATCGAGAACCGGGCTTGGAGGTGTTCTAATGCAAGAAGGCAAAGTTGTAGCATATCAATCCAGATAGCTACGACCTCATGAAGAGAACTACACAACTCATGATCTCAAGTTGACAGCTATGGTTCACGCCTTGAAGACATGGCGACACTACCTTCTGGGTGAGCGATGTGAGATATACACAGACCACAAGAGTTTGAAGTATATTTTCACCCAAAGAGAATTGAACATGAGGCAGCGAAGATGGTTGGAGTTTATCAAAGATTACGACCTCAGTGTTCAATACCACCCCGGAACGGCCAACGTGGTAGCAGACGCCTTAAGCAGAAAGGCTTGTTCCTTGAATGCTATGATTAAGGAAAGGCTACCCACCCTGTATGAAGAGCTTGAAAGCTTCGGTGTGGAACTAGTTGCACCTAAATTCCTTGCCAACCTTGAAGCAAAGCCTACCTTGATGGATGGTATCAAAGAAGCTCAGAAGGGATACGAGAGCACTGAAGGAATCAAGAGGAAGATCAAGGCAGGAAAGGCCCCATGATTCTCAGTGGATAAACAAGGAGTTGTATGGTTTGGGAATCGCATCTACGTGCCCAACAAATAGGGTCTCAAGAACTTGATATTGCAAGAAGCTCATGACACTCCATACTCCATCCATCCTGGAGGAACCAAGATGTATCAAGACCTCAAGGCAAGATTCTGGTAGCATGGCATGAAACGGGAGATAGGCACCTTTGTCGCTAGGTGTGACATATGCCAGAGAGTTAAGGCTGAGCACGAGCGACCCGCTGGGTTGTTGAAACCTCTCAAAGTGCCTGAATGGAAGTGAGACAAAGTTGGGATGGATTTCATCACCGGATTACCAAGGTCAAGCAAAGGACATGATTCAATTTGGGTCATTGTCGACTATCTGACCAAGGTAGCCCACTTCATTCCCGTCAGGACCACCTATGATGGAAGCTAGCTTGCAAACCTCTACATCAACCGCATCGTAAGTCTTCACGGAGTTCCAAATGAAATTGTGTCGGACCGAGGAACCCAGTTCACCTCAAGATTCTCGAAGAAGTTTCAAGAAGCCATGGGCACCAAGCTCTCCTTCAGCACTGCTTTTCACCCCTAGACCGGCGAACAGACAAAATGAGTAAATCAGATACTCGAAGATATGCTCTATGCTTGTGTTTTGGCTCATGGAGCCAAGTAGGAAGATTTCCTACCATTTGTCGAGTTCTCCTACAACAACTGCTATCAGTCGAGTCTTCAAATGGCACCATTTGAGGTGTTGTATGGACGCAAGTGTCGTACTCCCCTCAACTGGTCAGAGACCGAAGAAGGATTAATTTTGGACCAGACATCCTCCGAGAGGCAGAAGAGCAAGTTAAACTCATCCGAGAGCGCCTTGAGACTGCCAAGTCAAGACAAAAGAGCTACGCTGACTCCCACCACCGAGAAGTGAGCTTCTGTGTCGGTGACCATGTCTACCTTCGAGTCACGCCTCTCAAGGGAACCAAGCGTTTCCACATCAAAGGAGAGCTTGCACCAAGATACATTAGCCCATTCAAGATCACCGCAATGCAAGGAGAAGTCACCTATCAGCTAGAGCTACCTCCCGAGCTATCAGGTGTGCACAACGTCTTTCAGGTGTCACAACACCGGAAGTGTCTGCAAGTTCCCAACTCCGGATGTGTCACAACGTCTTTCATGCATCGACCATCAAGCCATCGATCTTCAGCCAGACCTCACTTATCATGAGAGGCCAGTCTCCATTTTGGATGAGGCAGAATGTTGCACCCGAAGCCGCACCATCAAGTACTTCAAGGTCCAATGGAGCAACCACTCTGAAGCTGAAGCAACCTGGGAGTGTAAAGACTATCTTAGATCTGAGTTCCCTTATCTTTTTAGCGCTTAGCCTAGGAATCTCGGGGACGAGATTCTTGTAAGGGGGTAGGTCTGTCACACCTTGTGTTTGTATCACCTTGTTATGCTTGGATTTATAAAATTTGGAACCAATTAAAACTTTTTTAGTGCTTGTTGCTTGTTTGAATTGTTGCTTGCTTGCTTGTTGATCGTTGTGTATGTCACTCTTAGATTCTATCCCTCTCCATATTCATCTTCCTAGACCCAAACTTCTTGCCCAATGATCATGCCATGTGAATAGTGTCCAAAAGTATTTTTATCAAATTTTATTTTGACCAAAAAGGATTTATTCAAATTATGTTTTCAAAAAGCCCCTGAGTTGAGGTTTGCACTGCAAGTCCTCAAATTGGGTGGATCCTTCTTCCCCAAAGGCTTTACTTCAAACCTACTATGTTTATTACCTCCCAAAACCAACAAATATTTATTTTAAAGATTATTTTAATATTTTATTTAAAGGCTTTTTCTTAAGACCAGAAATGGTTTTTCATAGGGAAATATTATTTAAATGCCTTCAAAATATTTCAAAAAATTTAGGGAGACTCACTAGACATATATTTTCCATATACATGAGTTTCAACACATGCTCATGTTCAAATAATGGGCAAAACCCGTCAAAACCCTTTGTGTCCAAATCAAGCTTTTGAAATATTTCTATAAGAAATATTCTCAATAAATTCTAGGAAAATTCCAGCAAGTCAACACTATCATAGGTGATGATATTGAAAAGTTGCAGCTCAATCCAAGTTGTTTTGGTTCATCAAACCACCCCAAAACCCTCCCTCTCCAGATTCAAATGTGAACAACTTTACACTATGAAGTTTATTCCTTGACCCCAAACTTTGTGGACATGTTCTAATCACCAAATAATGATGCTACACTAAGTGGTGCATCAAGGGTAATAGCTTGGCATAAATAGATCTACAGAAACCTGATTCTGTTAGTTTCTAGGGTTCACAAAGTTTCCATTGTCAACTTTTCTCATTTGAGCTCAAACCTGGTGATAAATCTCATTTTTACCCAAACATTAGACCCTGTTGAATATCATAGTAAGTGGGTAAATTTTTCTTGCCCAAACATCCATCAAACACCTTCTGGTGAAATGGTAAAGTTGCCATTTTCACCATTTTCAGTATTTCCCTTGCCTACAAAATTTTACCACAACTATCTGGTATTGCCATTGACCCCCAGTAAGTTTCTCTGGCCAAGGCTCATTGGGTAAGTGGGGTAAAACCCACATTTACCCCTTTGTTTCACCATGGCAGGGACACTCCTACCCTCTCCCCTCTCATTTCTTTTCTCCCTTGCCTATCCCCTAGCCTCTTATAGCCCATGGGCATCTCCAGAACACCCAAGATACAAATGGACACGCTGGTGCCCATTCTTTCTGCCCTGCCGGTCATATGGGCGCTCTGGAGCGCGTTACAGTGCGCTCCCGCACTATAGCCGCCCCCATCCCGAGCCCCCGGAACACTTGCGGATGCGAGAGCATGTCCCCCGACCGCCCCTTGACGTTCACAACACGCCAGGAGGTCGGCCCCCTCCTCCCTCCTCCACTGCTGTCCTCCTTAGCCTACGCATGGCACCAGCTGGATGCCCCCATGGCCGGGTCACACGCGCGCACCTCTGGCCCCCCTGGCCGCCCTTCTCCTGTCCGCAGGCACGGACCAAGTCCACGACCACCACAGACACTGCCCGGAGCGTCCTTGTGGCCCTTGGCAACACCCCCGTCCTTGTCGATGCACCACGCCCTCGGTACACCGACGCCCACCAATAAAACCCTCCCCCGAGCACCCGCTGCTCTCCTCTCGGTCCCTCCTCCTCTCAGTCGCTCCTCCCGTACCCAGCCCCCTCATCCCCGTGCTCGGTAGCTAGAGCTCGAGCCCAAGCCAAACCCTTGTCGTTGTGCCGATTTTCCCCTCGCCGGTGATTCCCTCAGCCCCGGCGGCCGCCCCAACCACTCACCGATGCATGAGAAGCCCCTGAGCACGTTGATGCCCTCCGCTTGAGCTGCCGTGGCCAGGGCCCCCACCGATGAGCCTCCTCTGCTCCCTGTCGCGAGGTGAGGTATGACAGGTGGGGCCCACCTGTCATACCCTCACCCCCTCTCGCTGCCAGGTTGGGGCCGTGAGCAGGTTTAAAAATAAACCTGCCACGCGCGGCGTCTCTCCCTGGGCCGGCTCTGCCACGGTGCTTTTGGCCCGTGAGGGCATAGTGCCATTTTTGTTTTTTTCTTTCCCCACTGCTTTCCAAAAATTCTACAGAATTTAATATTAATCGAATGACAATAATATTTCCACCTAAATTCTTAGAATATTCCCTAGAATTTAATAGTGCCTTTTGTGTAAATTTTTGAAAATCTGTTATATATTGTTTTACTGTAAAACCCAAATTAGGCATCTTTCTGCCTCTGTTAAATAGTTTCAAAAATGTTTTTCATAACAAAATCTTAAACAAATATTTTTAGTATGATTTTTGGTATTTATCAGAATACGGTAGCATTTTTAATATTAGCTTGTGTGCTCTATTTTTGTGTGATGATTATTTTTATCGCTATTTATCGCGATGATAGATTTCGCTATTGACGAGGGAGTTGGACCCGAAGACTTTGAAGACCCCGAAGACTTTGTTGAGCCAGGCAAGCATCCCTTTGACGATGTTAAGAAACCAATTTTATTGCATGTCATATAGTACCTTACTTTCAATATGCTTGATCATGTGGAATAGTGACCACTTCGGTGGGTTGTTCCCGACACTTTTACCGTTGACACTTGCATCGTGCATGACCTTACCACGTTATGAGGGTTATACGGGTGGGTGTAGATAGGATTCTAGTGGATGCTATGCAAGTGGGGTTGGGATTTATGCATAGTGATGGAAAGGTAGAGATGATTTCAAAGACTTTTCAAAAATCACGAGTGGGGTCGGCTGCCACTAATGCCCGAGGGAGATGATGATGAGTTGGGTGACCACTTGTGAAAGAAGTGGTGTGCCGGAACTAGTTGAGAATGTGTTTTCAAAAATGGAGGGTTTAAGATTTGTCGACCGTCCCAACCTTACATGTGCAACCACGATACCCCTAATGGACGGGGCTTTGTTGATTACTATGGATGGTGCTAGCAAGGAGCCAGCATTACTAGTGGCGAGAGTGAAGCGGTCACTCTCGAGACGGGGTCGTCCCGGAAGTGGAAGGCCATGCGCTGTCTTCACAGGCACCGAACACACTGTTGTGTGCCCTCATAGATGATACGTGTGATCTATATCATGGGGGGATGGCACCAATGAGTGGACTCTTTGTTTAGAATCACCGTGGGAAAGGCATTGTTCGGGTACTCACCTCGGGTATGTAATATCCCGTGAGTCGTGGATGACACGGGAGTTTCCCGAGTCTTGTGGGTAAAGCATGAAACCTCTGTAGAGTGTAAAACTATTCGAATAGCCGTGTCCACGGTCAAGGACATTGGGTGGTGCTGCTTATGCCACGTCTAGTTATTTTCACAAACTTGGTGTCTGTGAGTGTGTGTGGATAGCATAGAGATGATACTTGAGACAAGTCGGAAGACTTGATGTGATGAATGAACATGAGACGTTCAACCCGTGCTTATGAAGATATCTGTAACTTGTTCAAATGGATATCTGCCAAATGTTGATGCACGCTCATCTAGTTACTTGA
Source organism: Hordeum marinum (assembly GCA_022496015.1). Taxonomy (NCBI): domain Eukaryota; kingdom Viridiplantae; phylum Streptophyta; class Magnoliopsida; order Poales; family Poaceae; genus Hordeum; species Hordeum marinum. The sequence goes on along the minus strand of CM039678.1, from coordinate 286,747,828 downwards.
TCATGTCATTGCATTCAAAATTAGCTTTCCGCAAATTACCTACTTAGTGCTATACCATGCATCATCATTACCTTGTTCCACAACTTGGGTTTCTTGCAAGTACATTCAAAGTACTCATTGGCTTGCCACTTGTTATTTAATTGGCCAGGCATGGAAGAACTGGAGTACATTAAAGAGTTCATTGGTGACGAACATGCGAACTAGGACGCTTCCCAGTCAGAATGCCTATAGGTTTAAGGCAGATGGCATGGGTTCACGCTTTTGATCAAGTTTTCGCTGCTTGTTGAGTTTAAGTGTTTGTCCAATGTGGCCCTATCTATGTAATACTAGACCTTCATGATCTTTTTTTGTGTAAGATGCTAAATGTGGATGTAAGACTCTTGTTATTCAGCTTCTGTGTGTTTAGTGAGCATTGATCTCTGGGATCACTGGAGACGTGCATTCGGTGATCATGACTTATGAGTCGGGGTCCCCACAACCGGCACATAGATAGCTAAGCCAAGCTCCCCTCGTGTTTGAATCTCTTTCACACAGAAGTTCTTGGACGTAGATCCGGGAATCCGACTGCAATGACGCGGCCCTTCTACAATCTCCTCCGCCTCGGCCGCTGCTTCAACCTTGGCTAGGTTGTGACCCTGGTCCTGAGGGAACTTCGCGGAAGCCTTCAAGTGGTCGCGGAGGAGCAGGTAGCCAGCTTCATCCAGCTATATGCCTTCGGGTTCGAAGGCAGCCGGCACCATGAAGATCCCCCTCGCGATGATGGCGAGAGTAACGCTGGGGGCGCCACTTGCGCTTATACTTCCGCCCACCTTCCATTGTAATGGAGTAGATTCATCCCCGTGGGGGCATAAAACTCTTGTCTGGTACTTTTGTCTTAGGTGCTTAATGTTTGCTATGCTCTCGCTCTTCTCCTGAGGCCCTTTTCCCCCTTTTACATTGCCTTGGTGCCCTGCGTCGCTCGGTCCTAGACCCCAAGGCAGGCTACCCTGTCGCTCCTATGCCAAGAGCATGCGCTCAACAAGAACAGAGGTTGTAGGCTCCTAGGTTTGCTACGAGTCCCCATGGCATGGTCCTCAGGGTCCCCCCTTTGACAGGCAGGCGGTTCGTGCCGAGGGAATCAAACTTTTGAGAAGGAAACGAGAGGAAGGAGTCATGAGGGGTGTTTGAAATTATCTCCTTCAGGGTGTGTGTGTGTGTCCTGGGGAGGATCCTCCAGAAAGAGCGGCTTGCGAAACGCTATCCCTCTTGAGGCTCCCGACCCTTCAGGGCATGGCGCTCGTGAAGCCTCCCCAGGTTCGGTATCCTGCATCAATGAGACTACCAAACTTATGTGGCTTACATAGCGGGGCACGCTTGTGGGTTTGCCTATGGGTGTTATGTGAGGAGACTAGAGCACCAAGGACCAACTGAGGTGACGTACATGAGAGAAGGCTCGCGAGCCAGAACTCGACCACTTGTGTTTCGCAGCTTTGCGAGGACTGACCCGAGCACAAACACCATGCCCAACCCCCGCTCACATGACAAACACCAGGAAGATCTCAAGTGTGCGCCTCTTGAGGCACGTTCTGTTGCACGCGGTATTTTTGTGTGGAGGAAATAAACTTTACTAATGCATGAAACGGGTTCATTACATGAAAGAAAAGGTACATGCTGTTGTGCTGGACACGGGTCAGCTTGAGGTTAATGCAGCTAAAAAGTGCCCTCGTTAAGCTCGGAGATGCTACCATGTTGGACACGGGTTAGTCAGAGGTTGGTGCAACTGAGAAGCACCCTCATTGTGTTCAGAGAAGCCACTGTGACGAACACGGGACAACCTAAGGTTGATTCAACTGAAAAGCACCCTCATTGAGTTTGGTGATGTTGTCGTGACAGACATGGGACAACCTGAGGTTCATGCATCTAAAAAGCGCCCTCATTTTGTGGCAAAAGCGCTGCCATGATGGACATGAGGTAGGTTGATGCAGCTCAAAAGCACCCTCATTGTCAAAATCCGCCATCTTAGAGCATGGGGCTTCCACAAGTGTGGGAAGGGACTCTCATGTGCTGAGGGCAGTGTGGGTAGAGAGAGCCCCGGAGCTTGTACAACTCCGTCTCGCTCGGATTCGTGAAAATGGATGTGACGTACGGTGATGGTGGGTGTTCCATGTGTTTGGCATCAGAACACCCAACACCGTCATGATGGGTGCCACGTGGGGCTGGACCTTGGAGACCACTTTTGCATGCCTTGTGGCACGGGACTCCAGACTCACGTGCATTGGCCTCTCGAATGTGGCCGTGGCCCCCTTCAGGCCGAAAGGTATGCGCATGAGTGGAGATGGAGAGATGGGCATCGCGAGGCGAGCCTGGTTGAGGGATACATAGTGGATGCACATGCGCCACTCGGAGATGGGGGTGGGGGTCTATGGTCATCTTGAAGTTGCGAGCTTCACGGGCGCCTGCCATGTCTTGCAGCTAACTCCCCTCCTCCTCCCGAGGCGGTTGAGGCCCTTCCTGGAGCTTGACGACCCGTTGGTGCGCGATTGAGTGACGCTGCAGCACCTCCCTCTACGGGTCAGGATCAATGGAGACAACCTTGTAGGCATGCTCGAGGGTGTGGAGTGTGTCCTTCTCGCTGTAGTGGATAGTGAGAGTGCCGCTGCAACCGGGAATCTTGACGAGACCGTAGGCATGGTGGGTCGCCCCATGAACTTTGATCGCACGGGGTACACCAGGATGGTGTTGTAGGGCAGGCCGATATGGTCCACATCAAAGACGATGAGCTCTGTGCGGTAGTTCTTGCGGGTGCTGAAGGTAGAGGGGAGGCACACCTGACCGATGCGGTGGGTGGAGCCATCGGTGACACCCGAGAAGGGCCTGGTGGGCATCGGATGTTTGTAGGGCACTTGAAGTGTCTCGAAGGTCTCTATGGAGAGCATGTTGATGCTCGCCCCACCGTCAATGAGAGTCTTGGTTACAGCCATGTTGTTGATGGTGGGGGTACACAGCAGGGGGACGGCACCCATGACCATGGTGGATTTGGGGTGGTCACTGGCATTGAAGGCGATTGGGAACTCCAACCACCTGAGGCGGTTGGCTGACTCGGGCGCCGGGAGAGCTGTGTTCACCTTGCGAGATAACTACTTGAAGCAGCGGTTGGACATAGGGGATTGGGCACCGCCTAGTATGCAGACCACTCTGTGGGGCTCTTGATAGCCCCCATCATTCTTGGTAGGAGGGGAATCATTGGCATGGGGCGGAGCAGGGAGGTCCAAGTTGTCCGCCTACCGCGGCTGGCCCTGACAAATGTTGTCGCTGGCTCCGTTTTTGCAGTTGTCTCCCTAGCGGACGCCCCTGCCTCCTCCATGGCCCCGAGGTGCTTCTTATGGCTGTCGCGACTCCCGACGTGATCCTTGTGGAGGAGCTTGATCTCCTACTAGCCCTCCGTACGGTGCATATTTGTGTTGTGGTAGGTGCACGAAGGGTGACCATCCTTCTTGGCATCCACGCCGCCGCTGCCGCACTTGACCTCCTTGCCCTTGCCCTTGGCATCCACGCCGCCGCCGCCGCATCCGCGCTAGGCTCTGCGTCAGGTTCACCCTGGAGGGAGAAGCTCCCTTCCTCAGCCTTGGCGCAGTGGTCGGCGAGGAGGAACAACTCTGTCGTAGAGTCGAGCTTGTCCCTGACGGAGAGCTTCTCGCACATCTTGACATTCATGACACCGTTGGTGAAGGCGGAGACGATGGTGGCATCAACATCCTTCGTGATCTTGTTGCGCACCTGGCTGAAATACTGAAAAAACTTATGAAGGGATTCACCTGGGTGCTGGTGGATGGCCCACAGATCATTTAGCGTGAGGGGCGGTCGCTCGTGCCCGCCAAGTTGGCAATGAAGTACTTACACAGGTCGTCCCAGAAGGAGATGGATGATTCGGGGAGGTTAATGAGCCATGAGCGCACGGTGTCCTTGAGGGCCATGGCAAACCAATTTGCCATTACCCGCTCGTACCCTCTCGTGGCCTGGACACTAAGGGTGTAGAGCATGAGGAATTCCACAGGGTTGGTGATGTCATCATAGTGGGAAGGGAGCTTCGACTTGAACATATCGGGCCATACCATGTGGTGCAGCTGAGGCATGAGAGCCAGGTAGCCCCCGATGGTAGCAGCGCTGCCCTAGGGGGTTGCATTGCTCTAGCGCCCTGCCGGAGCGACGTCTTGGCAGTTGGAAGCCCACTCTGGGGCCGCACACACCTAGCTGCACGGGACGGGCGATTGGGCAGTTGATGTCGTTGTTGTCTAGCACAGGGGGCTTGTGGGACAGAGCCAGAACATGCGGCCCGGGGTGCCTTTCGGACACACATCGACCTGGCGGTGGAGGAGGGGGAGGAACGTAGTGCTCTACTTGGCCAGCCTGCGACGACAGAGCGAGCAGGGAGCGCGAGGGTGCCGGGCCGTCGCACCTGGCATCGACGAGCTTGGTGATGCGCCTAAGCCAAGCTTTGTAGGCATCCTCGGAGGGGCGGTAGCGCAGCAACTCCTGCACCATGAGAAAAGCTGCGTTAAGTGCAGGGTCCTCGCGGAGCGCGAGCAATGATTTGGCGAAGGAGTGGCAGCGCACCTTCTCGTTCACTGACCGGTGGGCGAAGGAGGCAGCGCGCTCTCCCAATGGCTCGGTGGCGGCGCAAGGGTGCTTCCCCATGGCGCCACGGGCGGAAGGCACCGCATGGGTCCTGGCGGTACCTCGGTGCAACGCATTCACGGCTAGCGGCAGCTTCGCCCATGTCGATGATGGTGTCGAGGTCGAAGGCACGAAGACGACAAGGCCTGTCAGAATTGGGGCTCCACAAAACCCAACAAGGTTCGAACACTGGGGTGCGCTCGTTTTGCAGTCCCATTCTACCTCTCAACGTCGTGCGGTTCTTGCAAGGGAAACAAATAGACGCCTATAGTTTTACCCAGGTTTAGGCCACCTTGTGGTGTAAAACCCTACTCTTGCTTTGTGGTGTATTGGCCTCACGGGGAGGCTAAGGATGAACTAGTATAGTGGTCGGGTAGCCTCAGGAGGACCCTTGGTGATGATGAACTAGCGCTACCCTGCCCCCTCTACGATTGGAGCTAGTGTATATTTATAGGTTCTATGGTCCTCTTCCCTTATTGCGTAGGCGGGAAGGGATCCACAACGGCGAAATTCAAAAGGGGACACGAGGTACATCTTATCCTGACTAAAGGTGGCCTTCGCGTTCAAAGCTTCGGGAGGTGATGCAGTGGTGGGCTCAACAATGACATCCTCCTGCCGAACTCGTGATCTCGGCCTCGTTGCACCAAAAAGGAAACCCTTGGGGCATTCCTTGGGAACCCGCGTATGTCCTTGTCTGCTTAGCACAAAAGAGGAAACTGTCCTCCTGCTACGCCTGGCATTGCCGTCAGAACCCATGTCATCCTAGCCTCAGGAGGTTGGGCACTTGCATAGGAATCTCTGCTCCTCGGGAGGTAGCCTGGGGGTATGTCCTTCTCCACAGCTGTTGATGTTGTCCTCCTCCTCCTCGTGAGGAGGGGGGCCCTTGCGAGGGCCTTGCCTCGAGAGACTTGTTGCTGGGCTAGACCGTGCTATTATGGTGGTGGGCCATGCACTTGGCCACAGGCAGGCAGGTCGTGGTACCCCCAATCCCAGAATGCCGACAAGGCCCCCTACCTGGCATGCCGAATGGAGGAGTCTGGGATCTGGGTCCAGGAATTACTCCATGAATAACATTTGAACACCGGGGGCTTGGTTCAGCTACCTACAACATGACGGCAAACACAAGAGGATTGATGACAAGCTCGATGCTTCTTGTCGGACACGGCAAGGACACGCAAGCTACCCAGGTTCGGTCAACCTTGCAGTATAACACCTTACTCCTTTGTGTTTGTTTGCTCTATGGGGAAGAGTTGTTCTCGAGGTACACGAGAGCTTGGGGAGAGAATGTCTCAATCCCCTTACAAGGATGTTGTCCCGTCCTTCTTGTAGTATCTTAGTCCTCATCAACAAAAATATCAGCCGAAACAGGTAGCCACAGGGCAGAAATTCGAAGGGGGACAAGAAGTCAGCCGTCTCATGACAAAAGGTGGTCTCTACCAGATAAAGTAGTCTTCATGATGCACCCGTGGGCTTGGTGATGACCTCCATCCTACGGTGCCGATCCGTCTTGGTCTCCTTACACCAAAGGGGAAATGCTTTGTGACTTGCTTTTAGGGAGGCGGGCTCCACTACCTCCCTTATCACCACAAGGATACCGTCCTACTCTCCCCCTCTGTCCTCATAATGACGTTCGGGGAATCGCCTTTGTAGAGGGGGGCACGCCCCGCATCTGGCCCTGAACAAACTGCCTCTTGAAGCTACCTCGCGAGGGAGGCCTCATGAGGCGCTTGCGCCCGCCAAGCCGTCACCGCAGGGCTAGTCCTCACGCTAAATGGCCCTACCCCTCACGAGACAAATCTCTTAAGAGAGGAAAGTGGGGGATTCACCTTCTTGGGCCAGTCCAGCACCAACTCCTGACTTGACCGGCAGGCGGGGCATGGTACCCCTGGTCCCACTAGGTCGACAAAATTCATAGCCGAAATTCGAGCTATCGCTCTTGGTGAATAATTCATTGGCCAGTGGAGTCCTCAACATAACATCAAGAAGGGTGATGAAGCCACATTTACACATGTAAATGCATATATAGTAATAAATGCCATGGCACTAGCCAGAGGCTATAACACCATGTTGAGATATACATCACGTATTTTTGGCATAATATCACTCACCATTCAACTAAGTTCCTCTAGACAATTTAATCCACAAGTGCTATCAAGTCTATCCAAATTAACAACATGGGGTTGAGGATGTTAACATCAATACCAGTGAAATTTATCAACTCCCAAGTAGACTTTTTCTTGTGCAAAGTTATACTTGGTGTCGATGTACTAAGAACTAGGGGCTCTTTGTACCCAGACTTGTGCACGGGCGACCGCTGCCCGCAGACAGACAAGTCCTTTCCATGCTCACAATTGAATCCCAAGAGACAAAGGCAGGCAACTGGAAAGCGCCTCGGGCGGCGAAGCCACCCATAAGCGGCGGTTGACAAGATCCTAGCCCACCAAGCCACCTCTCCACATCACTAGGGGGCTGATTGTCTCCATCAGCTGAGGTGTCGAGCAGGCAGGTGTACTTGCGGTGCTTGTGGGGCACATGGCCCCAGAATCGGGCCTATGATAGGTTTAATGACACCCGTCCCATGGTGTGGCAAAAGTATAGGAGCTAGCTAGGCAGACGGCATAGAAGGTGAGCTAATCCTTGTTGGGGAACATCGCCAGCGTGCCACCTCATGACACATTTAATGCACATGTCCTAGTCTGTTAGAGTTAGGTATTTCCCACTACCTCTCCTATCAGTCCATCTCTGTAGCCGCAGTACGTACTATACGCCTAGTGAAAGACCATTATAGCCATTATGGTGTCCCCTTGAACTATAAAAGGAGGCCCATGGCTACCTTCATAATGGTCGACAATCTGTTCAATTGCACGAGCTGCTACACATCCCAGGCGTCCTTGCCGGGTTGTTGTGCGTCTGTATTTGAACTCACATAATAAACCAACCATAGACATGACGTAGGGTTTTACGCTCCCAAGCGGCCCGAACCTGTATAAATAATCGCGTATAGATTTGTCGACTGATGCTCTCCGTGCTCTCGGACCCCCTGCGGAACCGAAAAGGCCCCTGAAGGTCCCATAGATCGTCTTCCCTCAACACCGACACTTGGCTAATAACAATTCATTCAAAAACTCTACCGTGGCAAGTCTTAGGTGTCTAAACTGAATAAAACAGAGGCTACACAATTATTTCAGCTACTACAGCAAAACCTTTGAATCAACTATCAAGACTTACTCCCATATCATATATTAGACATATAACAACTACATCTACTATAAGTATCCAAGTGAAAGATGCGGGGTCGTAGGATATACCTTCACAGTTGTGAATTTGCATACTTCTCTTTGTTACTCTTGCATTCCTTGTTGTCTTGACATACATCAACTCATCTAAAAGTAAAATGCAAACGAAATCCAAGGGATAAAATGATGAATAAGAGCAAAGCAAAGCTTATTTTATTTTTTGGTTTTAGGTTTTTGAAAACTAACTTGCAAACGGAAAATCACAAAGGAAAATAAATAAATAAATACATAAGCAAATAAAAAGCAAAGTGTTGGAACAAACAAACATCAATGTTTTGAAGCTCATCGACCTTAAGTACAACCTTATTTCAATGTATTCAAATACCGCCACATCTTGATGAAGTTGTGATAACCTCCCCCAAGCTTAAGCTCTTGCAAGCTGAAACGGGTGAGATCATTGTAGCGGTTGGTCAGGATGCCACTGCTACCTCTAGTACGATAATTCCACGTTCATGTGGGTTGTCATCCCTCTCAGGGATGATGCGAGGTTGCTCATATCATTGGTAGAGCCCCCAAAGGTTGTTGAGGTCCGCGTAGGTGGTGTACTATTGTTTGGGATTCTCCTCCTCTTCGTTGGTGGTGAGTACTTCTTCATCTAGTTGTTCAGGTTCTATCCCTTATTGGTATAGGTGTGGGTAAAAAGTACGTCACTCGAGGAATTTTGATACAATGACGGCCATTACAAACTACTACAATTCCAATGCAAGTAAGACAAATGTTAACAAGGGTGTAACCGACAATGGGGCAAAGATGATTATAGTTGGGACAAGAGATTTGGCTAGCATGGTGATCACTCCTCCACACATGATATCTCCTTGTGCATGATTTTCTTGATGCGCGAGGTGTAGCAAAAGTATTGCCCCTAGGTTGGGCGAATAATTGACATCCAGGTTTGTTGGTTTCCCAAGAACTATGATGTTCTCATCATTCACCTTAGAATATTCTCCTCTTGCCCGCAACTAGTTAGTGATAACATAGTAGAAATAACGTATGGCAGCACTTCCAATGCAGTTGTCTCTTTGCGTAGAGCCATGGTGACACATCTGGTAGTAGAATTTCCTTGGGTGCGGGTCAGTGAAATCACAAACATATCTAATATCATCATCATTTTTGTGGAATTTAAAGTAGTTACACCACTTAACAAAGTGATGTTAAAGTCTTTGTTAAGGAGACGAAAAGTGATCCTCTCCTCGTTTGCATTTGGCATTAAAACAAACTTGTGCGAGAGAGTAGTCAGAAACTCAAGCATGAATCATTAGTAAGTCTCACATCCCTCATAAACAAAATGATGCAACCCACTATTATGACAAAGAAATTAAAATCATGAGCGATACCTAGGTTGGCGAGAGTATTCTCACAAGCCCATGTTGTTGCTTTGGTCTTCCTTGCGGTGAGCTTCTGGAACTTCTTCCTAGCTCCATGGTCAATGAAGATGATCCCCTGAGTGAAAACTTGTTGTGGTTCTATGGTGGATGGACTCGAACTACCGCGTATGCGTGAAGACCTCCATGTAAACATCTTCAAAAGAATTATTCAATCCAACACAATGAAACAAGAATGATCTTCAGATACTCACAACATCATACTCCTCTAAAAACATCATCAAATCCATACCAAGCTCAAGTTTGAATAAAAATACGCCTATCCTAGACATGGAAATGCTAGGCATGTAGAACATGGGTTCACGAAAAGTAAGTTAGGGCTTAGAGGAGAAACGTACTGTGGATCGATCACAGGAAAGGATTCGAACTAAAAACGAATGAGTACAGAGATCGGGCGAAGTTTTGCTAGGGTTTGGAGAGGTTTGGAGAAGAAGAAGAAGAAAAGAGAGATAATGGGAACGAAATACCTCCTTCCTTGGCTTATTGAAGCCCCCGACGCACAAAACGACCGCTCATATGGGCACAAGCGCCTACATGGAACGTCATCTTCAACCCGATTTAACTCACCTTTGCCATTCTGCAGATGAAATGACTGCTGAAACAGATGTCGGCGTCCCTTTTGAACGATGTCGTTCGTTCTGTTCTTAATGTACTCCTTATCGAAGATGTCAAACGACCACTTGAACGTGTACATGATCCCGTTTGGAGCCTTGTCGAATGCTCTCGACTCGGTGATGGTTTCTGCGAAGAATCAAAATGACCGCAAAAACAAGCACGTGCGCTCATTTGATACACCGTCTTTCTCTATGTTGCATGTGGCTGTTTTGTGCTAGAACCTCCTATAGGTCAAAGCACCGCTCTTGCAATCCTTATGGTCATAGGAAAGGCCTTCTTTTTCTCAGTTTCTGCCAAAACTTGTATTTTTCTTTGCTATCCCGCGGTGTTAGTTCCATAGAAATACATAAATGTATTTGCAGGCATTCACATCAATCATATTAATTATTTTGCACAAGACTAGACCTTTATTAGAACAACTCATCCAAACTCACTTCTTCGTATGGAACTTCTATCACTCTTTTATTAAAAATAAAAAAAACTTGGTTGTCTATTTTATTCGAGGCGGTTGCCTCCCACGAAGTGCTTGTTTTTGGGTGGATAGCTCAACCATAGTGCTGATCAACGTGGTGCTAGAACACCGAGACCATATCTTTCGGCGTTCAAAATGATGCCACCTCCTGTGTAGGTCTTCAAATTCTTCTTCCCAAGGAAATGCCTTATAAGGGTATCTTTAGCAGGTAAATCAAAACGAACATTCCCCTCAAACACATTTATCACAACTTTCATAGTCCTTAGTAAAGTTATATCGAGAATTATAAGAGAAATTGGATCTTGAGGCATATCTACTATAACAAGATCAATCATGACAAGGTAATCATTAATTTGAACTTTAACTCCATGATTAATTCCTATTGCCACTATAGGAATCAACTTATTTGTCGTCTGGCATAGCAGACGACAAAGGACCAAACCACAAATGGCAAACATGTTTGCCGTCACCTAGATGATGCACCCACTTTCGGCACTGAAAGTAACAGTAATGAGATTATTTGTTGTCCGCAAAACCGTAGCGGACGTCAAAGGCCTTTGTCATCCGCTTTGTTAGGAAGGCAGGTGGGAAAGCTCCTGGACGACAACATACAACTTTAGCCCTGTTAGGTGGCCAACGACAGACTTTGTTGTCTGCTGTTTGATGGCAAATGAGGACATGTCTTTGTTGTCTGCTCGATGATGTCAGCAGTCCTCTGGCTGCACGTCACTAATACTCCATCTTTGCCATTTGCTGGGCCCATCTTTGCCATCCGCAGGTTGACATAACGGAAGACAAAGTGACTGAATGGGTCAGACCTGGTGCTCCTAGGTTGCACGGGTTGCTGCCACGTGGCACCTTTGCCGTCCGCCTACCGATGGCAATGGGCTTTGCCGTCAGCTGACAGACGGCACAGTGCCTATATTGCCACTTTTTTGTCTGTTTTCTTTTATTTCCCTGTTGTTTCACAACACATACATGATATATATAGTTTTAGAAAGAAGCATATGCCTTGTATCCAACATGATCGTGAAATATTTAACATGAGAACACATAGGCTAGCAAAATACATAGTTTCACATTGTTCATCCATATATACATACATAGTTTCGCATTGTTCGTCAATAATAATGGAAACAAAAACTAAACACTAGTATTCCATGAATGCCAGCTTCCATGAAGTGAATCAAATCTGCAAAAATGGGAGTAATTAAGAAAGTTAGAAGAATAAGAAGACGACGAACAAGAAGAAGACTAGAGGAAGAAGAAGAAGAAGAACACTAGAAGAAGAAGAAGATAATGATGACTAGAGGAAGAAGAATAAGAAGAAGAAGAAGAAGAAGAAAAAGAAGAAAAAGAAGAAGAAGAATAAAAAGAAGAAGAAGAAGAAGAAGGAGGAGGAGGAGTAGAAGATGGAGAAAAACAAAGAACAGAAAAAGGAAGAATAAGAATATATTTTCTTCTTCTTCTATCTTCTCTCTTTTTCTCCTTTTTCTTCTCCTTGTTCATCTTTTATTCCTTATTTGTGTCGTTTTAACTTAGGTAATTATGCCATTTTAGAGGTAACTAAGATTATTGTGTCATTTTGGATCAAAATAGGGTAAGCATAGGTCATTATTGAGCTAACTTAGCCTATTATGTCATTTTGGAGGAAAATAAGCTAAGTATATGTCATTTATGAGGTAACCATAGTTATTATGCCATTTTTCACCTAACTAAGATAATTATGTCATAAATGAACCAAATAAGCTAATCATTACATTTTGGAGGATAATTTGCTAAGTATGTCTTTTTGGGGGAAGTAAGCTAAGTCTACGGCATACTAGGGATAATTATCATGTACGAAGCGAAGTATGCATTTGTTAAGAAAAACACTAGAGAGAACTTACCGTCGTCGTTATCACGGAGGTGAAGCACCAGGGTTGCTCGGGCTGGTTTCACCTGGAGAAGGATGCCCTAGAGAAGGGTTGTGCGATATGGCTCGGGAGTGATGTTGCACCAAAGATCATTTGCAATGTCTCGTTACCATGGTGACACTCAAATGTTAAGACTAGTAACTAATGACCATTCAAATGAAACTCATCGTTCTTGCCGTAGTAATGACTGGCATCGCCGGAGGGGTCTGACCGGTCTTCTCGCACACAGACTACACATTTGGTTTTGATGATTCATTCATATTAGTTAGTAATGGAATGATTTACAAGCATGATTTGGGTAATATACAAAAGAAACTTACCATGAGGACCTCGTACATGGCCCGGTGAACCGCCTGATTCTGTGCCCTCTCCTCCTCCAACAACCTAGTCGTCTTCTCCTTTATGGCTAGTTCCTTCTCTGTCGCCACCCGGTTCCTCTCCTCCAGAAGCTTCTGGGTTGTCGCTCTCTCTTTCTGAAGACAAACCTACAACACCACTACTCATTAGCATTGTAATCATCAATGGCCGAACACACAATGTAATGGAGGAAAGATATCTGAGTCCTTATAACTAACCTCGATGGCGAGATTGATTAGCCGTGGACGAGTCCTTATCTCATAACAAGAGATCGTTTTCCATGCCTTGATTTCCAAGAGGGCGAGAGGACAATGTATCAGTCCATTGCTGTCTACTATGCATCCTTCTTCTTGTAGACTCGTGTTGGGCCTCCAAGCACACAATTTTGTAGGACAGTACCAATTTTCCATCAAGTGGATGACCTAAGGTTTATCAATCGGTGGGAGGCATAGGATGAAGATGGTCTCTCTCGAACAACCCTGCAACCAAATAACAAGGAATCTCTTGTGTCCCCAACACACCCAATACAATGGTAAATTGTATAGGTGCACTAGTTCGGCGAAGAGATGGTGATACAAGTGTAATATGGATGGTAGATATAGGTTTTTGTAATATGAAAATATAAAAACAGCAAGGTAACTAATGATAAAAGTGAGCAAAAACGGTATTGCAATGCTTACAAACAAGGCCTAGGGTTCATACTTTCACTAGTGCAATTTCTCTCAACAATACTGACATAGTTGAATCATATGTAAATACCTCTCGCGCGACAAAGAGTTCACTCCAAAGTCACAAATAGCAGAGAACTAACGAAGAAATTATTGAAGGGTACGAAACCACCTCAGAGTTATTTTTCCGATCAATCTTATGAGCTATCCCTATAAGTGTCATGAACAGCCCTAGAGTTTGTACTAAAATAACACCTTAAGATACACATCAACCAAAACTCTAATTTCACCTAGATACTCCAATGTCACCATAAGTACCCACGGGCTCGATTATATGATATGCATCACACAATTTCAGGTTCATCATGTTCAATCGAACACAAAGAACTTCAAAGAGTGCCCCAAAGTGTTTCTACCAGTGATTCAAGATGAAAACATGTGCCAACGCCTATGCATAGACTCCCAAGGTCACGGAACGCGCTAGTTGATCACCAAAACATACATCAAGTGGATCAATAGAACATCCCATTGTCACCACAGATATCCCATCGCAAGACATACATCAAGTGTTCTCAAATCCTTAAAGACTCAATCCGATAAAAAAAACTTCAAAGGGAAAACGCAATTCATCACAAGAAGATAGAGAGGGGAAAACTTCATATGATTCAGGTTTATCAATAAAGCTCGCGGTACATCGATATCGTGCCATCTCAAGAATACGAGACATAGAGATAAAACACATAGCTACTGGTACATACCCTCATCCCCGAGGGTGAACTACTCCCTCCTTGTCATGGAGATCGTCGAGATGATGAAGATGGCCCTCGGTGATGGTTTCCCCCCTCCGGCAGGGTGACAGAATGGGCTCCCTATTGGTTTTTTGTGGCTCTAGAAGCTTGCGGCGGTGGAGCACCCAACCTAGGTTTTATTCCGGAGGTTTTTGTATTTATAGGAATTTTTGGCGTCGGTCTCACGTCAAGGGGGGCCACGAGGTGACGACAAGCCACCCAGGCACGGCTCGGGGGTGGCCGCGCCCTCCTGGCTTGAGGCCTCCTCGTGTCTCTTCTGGCCCAACTCCAATGCTTTAGGGCTCTCTTTTAGTCCATAAAAAATCATACTGAATTTTCAGCCCATTCCGAGAACTTTTATTTCTACACAAACAATGACACCATGGTAGTTCTGCTAAAAACAACGTCAATCTGGGTTAGTTCTAATAAAATCATACCAAAGTCATATAGAATTATTGTAAACATGGCATGAATACTTCATAAATTATAGATACGTTGGAGACGTATCAACATCCCCAAGCTTAATTCATGCTCGTCCTCGAGTAGGTAAATGATAAAAGAAATAATTTATGAAGTGTGAATGCTAGAAAGTGCACAAGTTTGATCAATGATAGTTCCAAACACTTTCTCTACCATCATTAAATATCATAAAAAGTAGCTCATTTCATAAATCTTCTCATGATGAAGTAAAAAGCTATTCACATGTTAAAGTATAGACCGTAAAGTTTCTTGAAAACTAACAAACTATGCTTTCAGTCACCAAACAATTGCAATTCATCTTATTTCCAGGAAGGGTCTATGTAAGACCTTTGATTTAGCAAATTCCACATACTTAACTATATTTGTATGTCCATATATGCTTGGATCTTTCCCTGCCACATGATGCTTGCCAAAAGAAAAAGGCAAAATATAGGAAGTGGTGATGATCACCATGACTCTTTTATAAAGGTAAGTACTAGAAAGTAAAAGATAGGCCCTTCACAGAGGAGAGCATTGATTTGTAGAGGTGCCAGAGCTCAAGCTTTAAAAACAGAGATGAATAATAATTTTGAGCGGTATGCTTTCATTGTTAACATAACAACCGAGAGATCTCAGTATGTTCCATGCTAGATACATTATAGGCGGTTCCCAAACAGAATGGTAAAGTTTGTACTCCCCCTCCACCAATCAGTCACACTCCACGGCGAGTCGAATCGACGGGTACCTTCCATACAAACAAAAATCCTAGGGGAGTTTTGTTTCATTATATTTTCATTTGTTTTTGAGCATGGAACTGGGCATCCCGAATACCAGCCACTTTCTCGTGAATGATAGTGAATCAACACATATCGTGAGAATAACCCACCTAGCATGGAAGATACTAACAGCCCCTAGTCACTATATGAGCGATTCAGGCATACAAAACAGAATATTATTTGAAGGTTTAGAGTTTGGCACATGCAAATTTACTTGAAACGACAGGTAAATACCGCATATAAGTAGGTATGGTGTACTCATATGGAACAACTTTTGGTTTAAGGGTGTTTGGATGCACAAGTAGTATTTCTACTTGGTGCGGATGTTTTGGCTAGTATGAGGTGGAAACAAGCACCACATGTTGGAGGATCCATAACAATATAACTTCTATACAAATATACCCAAGCATAACTCATTACGTTGTCTTCTGTGTCCACCTTCAACTAATTTTCTCAAGTTTGAAAATAATGAATGGGTATTCACAATCATAGAAGATGTCCAGGATAGTATATTTATATATGAAATGTCTCTTCCTTCAACATTCTTTCATGAATAGTTCAAGTGACCTAATCCGGTGTTTGGTAACTTTCAATAAATTTTAACACCTATACTTCTAATATGTGAAGTAATTACTCCCCACGGGATAAGCATATAAAACATATATAATTTTAGATTTATGATATTCAATTCATTCAACCATTTACTCATAGGATATAAGTGAAGCACGAGAGTAAATGACAAAACTAATCCAAAACATATAAGTGAAGATCAATGAGTAGTCAAACAATTAAGTAGCTATGTGAGGACTTTCTCTCTCTCTCAATAAAGATTTTCAGATCTTAGTATTTTATTAAACAGCAAGCAAAAAAATAGCACTTCAAGAATAGCATGCATCATGTGAATGAATTAAAATTTAGGCTCAACATAGGCTAACCGATAATTGTTGATGAAGAGAGAGGGGATGCGTAGCATCCCCAAGCTTAGATGCTTGAGACTTCTTGAAATATTTACTTGGGGTCCCTTGGGCATCCCCAAGATTGAGATTTTGTATCTCGTTCAATCCTATCATATCATGGTTTCACCTATTCTCAAAAACTTCATCCACACAAAACTCAAAAAGAACTCGTGAGGTAGGTTAGTACAAATAATAATAAATCAACTCTTTATGTACTAAAAATATAAGTTTCACAATAATTTAAAACATTAGGTTCTTTATTCTATAATTTGAAGAATTTATATTTACCAATATAGGCTATGGAAACTATAGGATAAGTAGATAACAAAACTATGACAGTAATATGTCCAAACAGAATAGTCTTTAGAAATTTATGAAAACAGTGTACTTATGTAACTCAGAAAATTATGAAAATTTAGGAAATTCTAAATAATCTATATTACAACACTGTGTAAAAATTTCAGAAACTTTCCGCGTTCGAGTGAAATATGAAAATTCAAACACTATAGTAGAAGTTTCTGTTTTTACCCAGCGCATATCAAACATGCAATTCAAGCATCCTAAAGGCTATTCTTGGAACTTTGTATTAAAAATATATTATAAATAACACCAAACAGAAAATAAAAAAATGATTCTCCAAGAAAAACTCATATTATGTGACGAATAAAAATATAGCTCCAAGTTGGATATACCGATAGTGTTGAAGACGAAAGAGGGGATGCCTTCCGGGGCATCCCCAAGCTTAGGCGCTTGAGTATTACTTGTATATTACCTTCGGGTGGCTTGGTAATCCCCAAGATTAGGTTCTTGTCAATCCTTGTTCTCCTCATATCGGTGTCTCAACCAAAACTTGAAAACTTCAATCACACTAAACTTAACAGAACTTTGTGAGAAGGGTTAGTGTAATAAAGATAGACCATTAACTTAGGTACTATCAATATAAGATTCATAATTATTCCAAAATGATTCATACTGTATGCCATCATTACCACAATTTATATTACTCCATATAAGCTATAGGAACACTTGAAACAAGCAAACTATGCTTGCAAGATAGAATCTGTCAAAAACATAACCGTTTGTAAAGATCTGAATGATCACCAAACTTCCCTAACTCTAAAAAATCTACCAAATTAGGAAGAATCACAGAATTTGCATATCAATGTTGTGTAAAAGTTTCAGAATTTTTTGACTCCCAGTAAAATCCAACAATTCAAATACTGGATAAAAAACTTTCTATTTTCGCATAGAATCAAACAAGCAAGTATCCACACTATCCCAAAGGCTTTACTTGGAACATAATTGAAATAAAAGACACAAAACATGATTACTAAAATATATTAATCATTTGAAAACATAAAAACATAAGGTAAAAGTGTTAGGTTGTCTCTGAAGAAGCGCTTTTCTTTAATGCCTTTTAGCTAGGCATGATGATTTCAATGATGCTCACATAGGAATAATAATTGAAACATGCAAAAGAGTAGAATGAATCTCATGACAAGAAAATTTAAATCTAACCCACTTCCTATGCATAGGATTTTGTGAGAAATTTTTTTATGGGAGCAAGAATCAACTAGCATAGGAAGGCAAAACAAGCATAACTTCAAAACTTTGAACACATAGAGAGGAAACTTGATATTGTTGCAATTCTTACAAGCATATGTTCATCCCTCATAATAATTTTCAGTAGCATCATGAAGGAATTACACAATATAACCATCACATAAATCATTCTTTTCATGATGCACAAGCATAGAATTTTTATTACTACCCACACAACTGAAATTCTTCTCATGCAAAGTAATGGGAGCAAAGTCAGCAAAATAACTATCATGTGACACTTGATTGACATAACCACATTGGGTATTAACATCATGATAGTAGGTTTCATGGTTGTCATTATTCTTTATATCATATGTAACATCACAATAATCATCATAGATAGGAGGCATGCCATCATCATAATAGTTTTGCTCATCAAAACTTGGGGCACTAAAAATATCATCTTCATAAAACATAGCATCCCCAAGCTTGTGGATTTGCATATCATTAACATCATGAATATTAAAATAATTCATACTAACA
Organism: Hordeum marinum; assembly: GCA_022496015.1. Classification (NCBI taxonomy): domain Eukaryota; kingdom Viridiplantae; phylum Streptophyta; class Magnoliopsida; order Poales; family Poaceae; genus Hordeum; species Hordeum marinum. Next base: position 286,729,405 of record CM039678.1, on the reverse strand, counting down.
ACATTGCAACCATGCTCATCACTCAAAGATTTATTGACAAATACTTCTTCTTCTAACACATGAGCACAATTTTCCTTTCCATCATTTTCACGATAGGAAACCTCAATTACATTTTTTTTGTAGTTTTATTTTATAAAATCAAACTTGTAAAAACAAGAGACTAAATGATTTGATTGCAAGATCTAAAGATATACCTTAAGCACTCACCTCCCCGGCAACGACGCCAGAAAAGAGCTTGATGTCTACTACGCAACCTTCTTCTTGTAGACTCGTGTTGGGCTTCCAAGCGCAGAGTTTTGTAGGGCAGCAACAATTTTCCCTCAAGTGGATGACCTAAGGTTTATCAATCCGTGGGAGGCATAATATGAAGATGGTATCTCTCAAACAACCCTGCAACCAAATAATAAAGAGTCTCTTGTGTCCCCAACACACCAAATACAATGGTAATTTGTATAGGTGCACTAGTTTGGCGAAGAGATGGTGATACAAGTGTAATATGGATAATAGATATGGGTTTTTGTAATCTGAAAATATAAAACCGCAAGGTAACTAATGATAAAAGTGAGCACAAGCGGTATTGCACTGCTTAGAAACAAGGCCTAGGGTTCATATTTTCACTAGTGAAATTTCTCTCAAAAATACTGACATAGTTGAATAATATGTAAATACCTCTCGTGCGACAAAGAGTTCACTCCAAAGTCACAAATAGCGGAGAACTAACAAAGAAATTATTGTAGGGTAAGAAACCACCTCAAAGTTATCTTTTCCAATCAATCTTATGACAACTTAAGATACACATCAACCAAAACCCTAATGTCACCAAGATACTGCAATGTCACCACAAGTACACATGGGCTTGATTATACGATATGCATCACACAATTTCAGATTCATCATGTTCAATCCAACAAAAAGCACTTCAAAGAGTGCCCCAAAGTTTCTACCGGAGATTCAAGATGAAAACATGTGCCAACCCCTATGCATAGATTCCCAAGGTCACGGAACCCGCAAGTTGATCACCAAAACATACATCAAGTGGATCAATAGAACACACCATTGTCACCACGAATATCCCATCACAAGACATACATCAAGTGTTCTCAAATCCTTAAAGACTCAACCGATAAGAAAACTTCAAAGGGAAAACTCAATTGATCACAAGAAGATGGAGAGGGGAAAACTCCATATGATTCATCTATATCAACAAAGCTCGCGGTAAATCAAGATCGTGCCATCTCAAGAACACGAGAGTGAGAGATCAAACACATACTTGTATATACCCTCAGCCCCGAGGGTGTACTACTCCCTCCTCGTCATGGAGATTGCCGGGATGATGAAGATGGCCTCCGGTGATGGTTTCCCCCTCTGGCAGGGTGCCAGAACGGGCTCTCGTTTGGTTTTTTGTGTCTCTGGAGGCTTGCGGCGGCGGAACTCCTGATCTAGGTTTCGTTTTGGAGGTTTTTGTATTTATAGGAATTTTTGGCGTCGGTCTGACATCAAGGGGGGCCACGAGGCGACGACAAGCCCTCTTGGCTTGTGGCTTCCTCATGGTTCTTCTGGACCAACTCCAATGCTTCGAGGGTCTCTTTTGGTCTATAAAAAATCATACTAAATTTTCAACCCATTTCGAGAACTTCTATTTTTGCACGCAAAACGACACCATGGTAGTTTTACTAAAAACAACGTCCGTCCGGGTTAGTTCTAATAACATCATACCAATATCATATAGAAGTATTGTAAACATGGCATGAATACTTCATAAATTATAGATACATTGGAGACATATCATCCATCTCCAATGGCTATCAAGTCATCGGGCCTCCGCCATCAGATGTCATCACCAGCTCTTGATCAAAAGGATGCTCGTTCAGGTTAAAGTCCCCCCTTTCCTCACTTTCCCCTCCATGTTGTACCTAACGAGCTTGTGGTGGGAGGAGATGTTGGTGAAAATTTCTGGATGGTCTAGGTCAGACTTAGAGAATGTCTTGGCCTTCTTGTATGAGGGATTATGGGCCATGGCATAGAGGTCGTACACCTCTGGCACCTCAGTGTTATTGTGTCGCGCCTAAAAGAGAAGAACAAAGTATTAGTAACTGACTCAACCTAGCATGAACCATGAAGCAAACCACATACCCAGTTTCGCCTGAACTGAAATAAGTTGGCGCATTCTTGACGGTCTGGCACACCAACCATTTGGGCATGCCGGTCCTTCGCATTGTCGTGGACGGCTCGCCAGTGGACTGTGCACCACTCATCCACCAACGCCTCCCAACAAGCCATGTTATCTGCACACCATCTTGGGGGCACCTAAGTTAGTAAAGAGAAATTTGAGCGCTACGCATACGAATCAAATCAAGGAAACTAAGTACAAGGCCTTAATAATAGGTAATTACCTTCATATACTGATGCGTATTTAGAAACTTTTCGCGGCACAACGACTTGTCCTTCTTACTACCACACGTGGCGTAGTAGTGTCAAAAAGCCTACGGCCGAGCTCGTGCCGTAAGTTCTGTAATAGGTGTTGGAAATATACCCTAGAGGTAATAATAAATTAGTTGTTATCATATTTCCTTGTTCGTGATAATCATTTATTATCCATGCTATAAATTGTATTGATCGGAGACTTAGATGCATATGTGGATACATAGACAAAACCATGTCCCTAGTATGCCTCTAATGGACTAGCTTGTTGATCAAAGACGGTTAAGGTTTCCTAGCCATGGACATGAGATGTCATTTTATAATGGGATCACATCATTAGGAGAATGATGTGATGGACAAGACCCAAACTACAAACGTAGCATATGATCTTGTCAGTTTATTGCTACTGTTTTCTGCATGTCAAGTATATGTTCCTATGACCATGAGATCATGCAACTCATGGACATCGGAGGAGTGCCTTGTGTGTATCAAACGTCTTAATGTAACTGGGTGACTATAAAGGTGCTCTACAGGTATCTCCGAGGGTGTCTGTTGAGTTGGCATGGATCAAGACTGGGATTTGTTACTCCGTGTGACGGAGAGGTATCTCGGGGCCCACTCGGTAATACAACATCACAATGAGCCTTGCAAGCAATGTGACTAATTGTTAGTTGCGGGATCTTGTATTATGGAACGAGTAAAGAGACTTGCCGGTAACAAGGTTGAACTAGGTATGGAGATACCAATGATCGAATCTCGGGCAAGTAACATACCGAAGAACAAAGGGAACATCATACGGGATTAACTGATTCCTTGACATAGAGGTTCGACCGATAAAGATCTTCATAGAATATGTAGGAACCAATGTGGACATCCAGGTCCCGCCATTGGTTATTGACCGTAGAGGTGTCTCGGTCATGTCTACGTAGTTCTCGATCCCGCAGGGTCTGCACACTTAAGGTTTGATGACATTTCGGTAGTACAGAGTTATGAATGGTGGTGACCGAAGGTAGTTCGGAGTCCCGGATGAGATCCCGGAAGTGACGAGGAGCTCCGGAATGGTCCGGAGGTAAAGATTCATATATAGGAAGTCCTGTTTTGGACTCCGGAAAGATTTCGGGCACTTTCGGTAGCGTACCGGGAGTGACGAATGGGTCCCGGGGGTCCACCAGTGGGGCCAACCCAACCCATGGGCCAAAGTGGCGACCCACCAGCCCCTAGTGGGTTGGTGGGGTCGGCCAAGGTGGCCTGGGCGCAGGAAGAGAAGGCCCAAACCGAATTGGGGTGGAGTCCTCCCCAAGTTCCACCTCTCGTGTGAGAGGTGGACTCTCAGGTGGAGGAGGACTCTCCCTCCACCAGTTCGGCCGAACCAAAAGGAGAGCCCTCCTTTGGGCGCAGCCTCCTCTCCTCTCCTCCTATATATATGAGTGGTTTTAGGGTTTTTTGGACAAGGATTTTCATCCACGTCTAAACCCTACTACTAGATCAAGTTCCTCTAGACCAGACTAAGTTCCGCAGTGCTTAGGCGAAGCCCTGCCGGAATTGCTCCACCACCATCACCAGAGCGCCGTCGCGCTGCCGGTGAACTCTTCTCCCTCTCCACTTCCTCTTGCTGGATCAAGATGGTGGAGATCATCATCAAGCTGCACGTGTGCTGAACGCGGAGGTGCCGTCCGTTCGGCGCTAGATCGGAAGGATCGTGAACAAGATCGCGAGACCGTTCGTGATGAGTTCACAGGACGGATCGTGATGAGATCGCGGGACAAATCGTGATGAGATCGCGGAACGGATCCTGATGAGTTCGCGGGACGGATCGTGATGTGATCACGGGACGCTCAGCGATTTGGATCGCGAAGATGTTCGACTACACCAACCGCGTTTCTTAACGCTTCCCGCTTAGCGATCTACAAGGGTATGCAGATCCACTCTCCCTCTCGTAGATGCTCATCACCATGGATAGATCTTGCGTGTGCGTAGGAAATTTTTTGTTTCCCATGCAACGTTCCCCAACAATAGGCGCTTGCACTCGGTATCGATAACCTTTGTTGCAGCCTCCTCGTATCCTTCCTAACACTTGTAGAAGGTCTGCAATCAAACGAGACAACACTGATTAGTAAAATAACTAGCTATTGTTAATTTTGGATTGTGTAAAGGAGAAATTACCCAAAAGTTTTTGATCACCATCTCAGCGCTCGTGTGGCACAAGACATCGTCGATCATCTCCTCCGGTGGGGCATGGACAACCTTGCAGTGATCCTAGCTCAATCCTAGCTATGGAAGCTTACCCTCAATAGGTAACGTGACAAATGTCGGAAATTTTTGCCAGCAAAGCACACCAAGGACGGTGTTGGGCATGTGGACTCCATTGGCATGATGCCAACCCCTACAGTATGACAAGGCCAACGCATTAGATATTTGAAGAAACGTGAAGGCAAAAGGTACAAAAAATAATAAATGCACTTACTTCTCCCCATCAGGCCTAATCACCGGCCCCTGCTCATGGGTCGGCGATAGGGGTGGGAACCGTGTACTACCACGCTAGTACACGGTGACCCCCTCAACCACCTTGCCCTCACTATCAATAAACTGATCCCTGCCACCATGTAACAGTCCAGGACCGATGCTCTAAAAGATTCCTTTTTATTCCATTGTTGTCGTGTGATTTATTTGGTTGTTACATTCATCATCACATCATTCGCATCATCTGCATAGCATCATCACTCGTTTTTGAATACTTGCATCCGTTCATAGTAGTCGGTTCTCCCCGGTCTTTTCATTGTCCGCTTCGAGTCCAACAACACACGAACGCGCCCACGACATCGATAAAATGATATTTTTTAAAAGTGTGTGTAAAACTTTCTCGGAATGGGTCGAAACTCGGTGTGCTGTCTTATTATATTGTAGGTACACCGCATGCCAAATTTCGTCGCAATCAGAGGTCCTTTGATAACCCAACGGTCGACCATAGCGGCACCGTCATCGGTTTATTATCGGACGTTTCGGTATTTCAAAATGATGTCACCGGCTGCCAAATTCCCTCTCATTCCCACCTATCCCAACCTACACAGCCCACCTAAACCTAGCCCAGCTAACCTCCTTCTTCGTTCGGCGTCATTCGACCCCAATCGGAGGATCCAGATCATCCCCTAGCAATCATCTACTCCAAATAACAGATGAAACCCTAACCTAAGTTGTCCCATCCATCCACTCCCTCAGCCGCCGCTGGCCACCCACTATGTCCTCCATCCTCGGGAACTTGTCTTATCCAATTTGCAACCCCGAGCAGATCCCTTGTTTTTCGCGCCACCCAAATCGCAGCAGCGCTGCATCCCTCCTCCTTGCTTGATCCTGGTCGGGAGAGGACCCCGATGCCTCCTTGGACCGCGCCCGTCTTCCCCAGCGCCAGCAGGGCCCCGACCTCGTCCTCTTCCTCCTCCCGTGGTCCTCTTCGCGCGTCTACACCCGAGAAGGAGCTGCCCCAAAGTTGCTTCCTTCAGAGGCCATCGGAGCTCCTCGTCGTCCCCATGCTCGTCTCAAGCGTCCTCCGTGATGCCAACAAGAAGCAGCAGCAACGCATCCAGGCTAGTATCACTGTGTCCCGCCTCTCCCTCATGTTCCTTCTTCCTCTCCCATCCCTTATGCTCACCTTGAGCTCTCTTTTCTCCTTTTCTCGGTGCCTACAGGATCTCCATGCTGAAACCGCACCATGGTCGCTGCCATCGTGTGGAACGAGCAGCTCCACCGCGTGCGCCCACGTGCACCTCCCCTAGATCCTCCTCGACGCATGCCAAGGAGACGCACCCCCGTGTGCGTCCTGCCCCAAGGAGAGGAGCTCCTCAAGCCCCTCGACTCCATGCTCGACCTCGCCTCCTCATTGTCGGCGGCGCCGACTGACGACAAGTCCAACCACCAGGTCATGCCTCCATCTCATCTTGCTCTCTCTCTCTCTCTGTGTGTGTGTCTCTCTCTCTTTTCTCTCTCTCTCTCTCGTTTCTTCTTCCTGCATCTCTCACTTCTCCCTCCCTCTCTTGTTCCCATTCACCAGGTGAAGGAGCAAGAAGCCACGGACGCCATCGTCTGGAGCTCCAAGTTCATCAAATTGCTCCGATTCCGCCCAGAAATCGCAAGAGGCCGAACTCCCCCGCCCTTACCTATGCCTCCCCGAGATCACCATGACCCTCCTTTGGGTCTTCTTGCCATGGCCGCCGGCCTCTTCATTCCCCGTTGTGAGCAGCCTGTCCTATCGGAACCCTATTTCTTTCTGCCGAGATCCATTCTGGTGGTTGAGTTTATTCAGAGAGGCCACCACGTTTAAGCATGAGCGTGTAAGTAACTGAGTTCGCTACCGCAACCAGCTAATATACCAGAGGTACTGGGTGCGAGTCCACGACACTCCAATTTGTTTGCTAGTATCTGTTTATTATTTGCACACACACACACTTGGCCACTTCGGGCCTGATCCACATATCGGGTCGCTGCACTTCGCGGCAAATCAGCCCATGCACATTTTTTCCCTGTTACGATTTTGTCAATAATCAATACATGCATCAATTATAGATTTGCCACCGTTTTAAAATGCCTATAATTAGATATTCATGCATCCAAATAAAGCATGGCATATACATAATATGTTCAGAATTTGTTTAGCTTAACAATATGCAACTTTCAACCATGATAAAAATATTTAAACTTGTTGTTTCAAACTATTTGCCTAATGATGTGCTAAACCGGTTTATATCATAACTATTTAACTGTAGCTCCGATTTTAAAGTTCCACATATGCAACTTGACTAGAAAAGTGTGTAGAATAACATCGCGGCATTTATTTTTCTGTTTAAAAACTCTAAAATTGTTCTCTAGGCAGAACAGTACCCAATTATTAATTAACATATGGGGACTTCCCGGAATTGTTATATGTTGTTCCGGCCTCATTTAAAGTTGTATAAATATGTAGTTGTTCATGCTTCACCTCTTTTCATGTTTAAAAACATTTAATGTGGATGTGTAAAGGAATGAGAGTGAACTAAATATTTGAATGTGGAGTTTCGTCAATATGCAACTCGTTGCCTATTGAGCTTCACTTAATGTGTAAAAATTGATTGTTGTGCTTTTTCATGTCATGCATAACTGCATCATATTTGATTTTGCATCGTGTCATGCATATGTTGTGGTGTTATCGTGTGTTGATTGTTTGTTCAGGATTGCTTCTTCTCGATAGAGTTCTGAAAGCATTCGGAGTGTGAGGATTCGTTTGTCTACTTCACGGATCGTTTACTTCATGGATTCATTCTTCTTCCAAGCGGGATCTCAGGCAAGATGATCATTTCCCTGGATACCACTACTATCATTGTCATACTAGTTGTCTCGTTTTCTATCGCTATGTCTCGCTATCTATCACTTGTTTGACAAGCCTCCCAAATATGCCATGATAAGTCTCTGACCCTCCATGAGGGAGTCCTGGATTATGGGGTCCTCGGGAAGTCGACCTATTATTATGGACTGGACTATGTGGGCTACTTACCGAACACTGGAAGATTTGAAGGCCTAGTCTCGAAGATGGAAGCTTCGGGAAGCACGACTTGCGCTCCACGTTTGATGTAGCAAATAGGCATGTTTATCTCTTTCGCGTGTAACCCACCACGTGTAAACCCTAGGCATCCTTGGCGTCTATATAAGTCAGAGGGTTTTAGGGTATAACAACAGAACAACTCATCTAGGGTTAGCTATTCGATCTCGTGGTAGATAAACTCGGTAACCCCCCATACCATCAAAACAACCAAGTAGGACGTAGGGTATTACCTCCATAGAAGGGCCCGATCCTGGGTAAATCCGTGTCCCCTTCCTCTCCTGCTACCGTCGATTCTAGTCTTACAGTCCGAGACCCCCTACCCGAGATCCGCCGGTTTTGACACCAGCATTGGTGCTTTCATTAAGAGGCCCTCTGTGAGCAAGATAGAGTCGATGTCTCGCCTTGTCATCAACGAAGAGGTCTGCAACATGGACACTTTCGTCCCCAGACAGATCTTCACCTTTGGCAGCGTTGTGTTGCACGCTGATCGCACTGGCCATCTAGGCCGTGTTGAGAGCTTCGCCCCTGATCGAGAGGTCAGATTTGGAAACTTAGAGTTCTCCGTAGAATTTCGGAGTGACTTGTCATTAACCGGGATCACAGCTTCGCCTGTAGCACCCGAGGACTCTGAGGCTTTAACCTCGAACCCCTTCTTCGGACACGCCAATGGGGTCACACATGGCGATGGGCCGAACTCCTATCCTTGTCCGGCAGTTGAGCTAGATGACTAGACACATGTTCTTGCCGAACACTCCCCATGTCCGGACGCCTTGGAGGTTAACTTCGCAAGTTCCGAATAGCTGGATCCAATGGGGTGGTTGATGAGGCCCTAGATTGGATCTCGTCGATGAAGATCACCGACGATCCAGCCCCGATCTATGCTCAGTTCGGTTATGGTGCGGGCCAGGACAATTTTTTCGACCCACCCACCACCCACTTGATAGCCACTGTCAAAGATTTAACTGACATGCTCGACTATGCCTCCGAGGAGGCAGAATACATGAATGAAGAGGACCGTGCTCCCACCCCCGTTAACACCGGGAGATGGGCTACCACTTCCACATACGATGTCTACATGGTAGATACTCCTGCCACTAACGGAGACAACACGCCTCACAACGATGGCGACAAGTCGGGCGACGCACCGTTAAGGCACCAGAAACCGCATAAGCGGTTCAAAGGCAAAAAGGGAAGGAAAGCTATTATTAGCAATGGGGACGGTAATACCCCCGCTGACCACGGCAATCCTGATATCCTCGACCCGTTAGATGGTCCAGAAGGGCCTGCGGACCAAAACAACCTCGATAACATCAACAACTCTAAAGATGATAATTACCTCCCCCCCCATCGAGGAGGAAGATATACCGGAGGCCGATGACTTGTACATCCCTGATAACCTCGATGATCAGGAAGAAATCAGGCAACAACTCGTAGCAACGGCTCGCAGCCTGAAAGCTAAAGAACGACAACTCAAAGCCGAACAAGACGACCTCAATGATCGATGGACGAAAGTCCTCTAAGCTGAGGAAGTATATGGCACCGGCCTGTCAAACCAGTCTAAAATCTACCCACGGAGGAGGCTGTTGCCACAATTCGATGATGAACTCACTGTTATGCCGTCTCCGAACCTTACTCCGTACGACAAGCCGGACTTCCCCCCTCGTGGTCGGGACAGGACAGCTGATGACGCCGCTTACATACCAGCAATGCCCCGAAGACGGGGTAAGGCGCCATTAGAGCCCAATGATAGGTTCAACCTGCGAGATGACCTGGATCACAGAGCAGGCTGTACAAGATCCATCTATGGATCTAGAGAATACTCGCTCTATAGACGGGGCGGGTACAGACCATGGTTCGACCAAAACAACAGAGTCCGGGAATGCAACTGGGCCCACACAGATGCCGAATACAGGCGCGACATAGCACGGGTCAGAGGCGCTGCTCACCCATTGTGCTTCACAGATGAGGTCATGCGGCATCAGTTCCCCGAAAGGTTTAAACCCGTGAATATAGAACAATATGATGGGACTACTGACCCAACCATATGGATGAGGACTTCCTCCTCCATATCCACATGGCGCGAGGAGACGACCTCCGTGCCATCAAATATCTACCTCTTAAGATTAAGGGGCCAACTCGGCACTGGTTAAACAGCCCCCCCTGAAAACTCCATTGGATGCTGGGAAGATCTGGAAGATGCGTTCCGCTCTAACTTCCATAGTACCTACGTCCACCCACTGGACTCTTTCGATCTCAGCAACATCGTCCAGAAGCCCGGCTAGTCTGCTCGGCAATTCTGGGATCGGTTCTTGACTAAGAAGAACCAAATTGTCGACTGCTCGGATGCTGAGGCCATAGCCTCCTTTCAGCACAATATTTCGGACAAATGGCTGGCTCGCCAGCTAGGCCAGGATAAACCTCGGACCATGTCCGCCCTTAACTCCCTCATGACCAGCTTTTGCATGGGCGAAGACAATTGGCTGGCCAGACACAACGACAATTCCGAAGATCTCGTAGCCTCTGAAGCCCCGGATGGCAACAGAAAACCGAAGCGCAATAAGAATAAGCGCCCGCACAATAATAGCGATGCCGATGATAGGGCTGTAAACGCCGGATTCCGCAACTCCCGACCAGGGCAGCAAAAGAAGCCTCCTAAAGGCAATCGCGACGGACCCACTCAACTGGACAAGATCATGGAAAGTCCTTGCCAAATCCACGATACTTCGGAGAATCCTGCCACCCACACACACCGCAACTGCTGGGTGTTTAAACAGACCGGCAAGATACCACCCGAGGACCAAGGCAAAAGCTCTCGCAACATGGACGAGGACGAGCCTCGGGGTCCAATTGGTGACGGACAGAAGAAATTCCCTCCTGAAGTCAAAACAGTGAACATGATATATGCCACCCATATACCTAAGAAGGAGAGGAAGCGCGGCCTTCGGGAGGTCTACGCTGTGGAACCCATAGCCCCGAAGTATAGCCCATGGTCGGCATACCGGATCACCTTTGATCGGCGTGATCACCCGACCAGTATCTGTCATGGGGGTTCGGCGGCCCTCGTCTTAGACCCCATTATAGATGGGTATCACCTCACAAAAGTCCTAATGGACGAAGGAAGTAGCCTCAACCTGATTTACTCAGATACGGTGAAAAGGATGGGCATAGATTCGTCAAGGATCAAACCCAGCAACACTACCTTCAAAGGAGTTATCCCAGGCATTGAGGCCTGATGTGCAGGTTCCGTAACCCTGGAAGTTGTGTTCGGCTCACCCGATAACTTTCGCAACGAAGACTTGATCTTCGACATTGTGCCCTTCCGTAATGGCTATCACACACTGCTTGGTCAGACAGCGTTCGCTCGTTTCAACGCAGCCCACACTACGCATCCTCAAGCACAAGATGACGGCCCCCAAGGGGGTCATTACTATTAACGGCAATACAGAGCGCTCCCTTAGAAGTAAGGAACATGCGCTGGCCCTTGCGGCTGAATTCAGCTAAAAAGAAGATCGGCAAGTTCCGACATCTTCCATAAAGGCACACAAGGATGGGAGGCGACTTCGGCTTCAGACCAAAAACTCAGATCCTTCCTCATCCCTTCAATAGGGACTCTCCCCCACCGTACGACCCTAAGACCAGCAAAGTACGTGCCGAGGAGGCACAAGTTCGCACTTAAAATTCCATGGGTAGCGGTGGGGAAATAAAGATGGGTGTTCGGCTGGCCTGAACCTCCACCATCAACATGTCTTCAGACTTAATGTAAGCGCTCCTAAAAGAACCTTCCAATGACGTAAAGCTCACCCAAAATTCGGCGGCCTCTCAAGACCTTGTTTTTAAGATCCGTCCGCCGAACACTAACACCCATCAAGGTGCATCCAAGATGATGAGTCAACTAGCAACGGGGCATATCGAGGACGTTAGGTTATCAATTGAAGACCCCTGTTACAACAACTCCTGTACATTTTTATTTCTTTAACATACCTGTAAATAGTTGCTTCGGCAATCCGAGCTATAAGAGTGGTTGAGAAAAATGTAAATTGCTTGGCACAAGTTTGCCTCATCTGTCCTTTTTCTGGTGCATTTCCTCTCTCCCTCTTCTTGTGGACCTGTTCGGCAATATGCGAGGCAACCGACTAATAGACCGGGGGCTTAAGTTTAAAAACAAATTGCCTTATATACATTCTATCATACATTCAGCATCTTGGTGTTCGCTTTATATGCATTGGTTCCGAACTATGTCTTGGGTCAATAGTTGGGTTGCCTGGCTCCTATGCTTGCCCCTTTATGTTCCGCTCATTCATCTAAAAGGGCAAAGGGAGCACCCTTGTGATTGTGCTCCTGGATAGTTTGGTCAAGCACCTCAGGGGAGAAAGCCAAAAATGGACTGTCATAGTATGCGAGATCCGGTGTGTGAACCCGAGCTAGAAGTATTATACTTCACTCCTTGTAAGCGGTTATTCCGTGTTATACGAGGAACATGTCCATCGAGCAAACATTGTGATACTGGCTTTGGCCAGGGTTCGTCCGAATAGCACAACACTTTGATGGCTAATCGTACGCCTCCTGTAGTCCTTTTCATGCCCCTATAGCTAAGTGAAAGAAATAAAGCACTATAGTCTGATTGCCTAGTCTGCCGCACCGTACCGCCTTCGGGTTCCGATAATTTAGCTAAGGGACATAGTGCATTGGCATAGACACCCCATGTAGTATCTACATGGGGCTGAAGCCGACGACTCACATCTTTTAGTATTAAACAGCCACATAGGAGTCATAAAGGAATGCAAAACCATATAAGAACAAATACTAATATCATCAAAAGTTTGGACAAGTCTTTGGACGCATTACATTTTACTCAAATAAATGATCGCCCGGACACTGGGACGCTATCGCCCGAGCACTCTCCATCACTACATCAAAGTATAGCTCGAGGCGTCTATGCTCCTTCCTAGGAGGCGGCGAGGCGGTGGCTACCTTCATCGGATCTAGCCCCGGCCAGTGCACCTTTGCTCTTGCAAGTGCCATGCGGACTCCCTCGATGCAGGAGTAGTGTTTGATGGTGTCAAGGCGGGGCGAAGAAGCAATCAGCCTCTACACCAAGCCAAAGTAGCTGCCTGACAGCGTCTCACCGGGCCATAAGCGGATGTAGAGGTCCTTCATGGCCGGCTCTGCCATCTGGTGCAACTCAATCAGTTGTTTCAGCTGCTCCACTAGAAGAGGAGGATGCTCAGGGGCTCCGAACAATGCCCAAAACAGCCAAGCTTCATCTCCTTCTTCCCGCGAGGCAAACAGCTGATTGGCGTCTGCCACACTCTTCTGGAGATCGGATGATGCACCTGAGGATCGCCACACCTGGGTAAGCAATGCGAATTTGCTATCCCCGAATACGCACTTTAGTGAGTACAGCTTACCATCTGCTATGTCCTTGGCTTGGCGCACTTGCTCCTCGTAGAACCGTCTGTCCATCTGCTCCTTCTATAGTTTGGTTTTTAAAGTGGACAGTTCGGCCGAGCTCGCCTTATTCTTCTGCTCCAAGGACTCGCATCTTTCACTGGCATCCTCGAGCTCCTGTTGGACCTCTACCACGCGAGCCTCATGCTTGCCACTGGTGGCCCACATGGCAGAAAGGGCGACGACCATTTCTTTAGCAGCCGCCCTCTCGGTGGCTGCTTCGTCCTTCACGCGTTGGAGATCGTACATTATACAATGAGAAAAGGCTGCATTGACAATATTCAGACGTTAAAGTTCAGACAAAGGAATTCGGATTCTGTTTTGACATACCTTGAGCCTCGTCGAATCTTCGGTTAAGGGCCTCAACTTGATCTTCGGAGCGCCTAAGCTTCCGATTTAGCTCGTCCAGCTCGGTGCCATTTATTGCCGCTGCCGATGACGAAGCCTGCATTACACACATAGTTCATATATTACATGGGTTCTCAAATCCCGAATTATAGACAATCCGATCATATGCTGAGTTATTCTAACATGCCAGACACTTAAAGTGTATCTAGTTCGATATCGGATATAGAAGTGACCCCTAGGTGAGCTTTTTCACCATACCTAGGGCTCAGGGAATGCCATGTATATAATACGAATAAATAAAAACTTTGTAAATAAGAACATCGGGTGACTTACATGAAAACCTGTAAGGAGACCTTTGAAGGCCTCCTTTAGTCCGTTGTCAATGGACTGGATGCTCTGCAATACCGCACCCATAAGGGTGTAGTGATCCTCGAGGATGGAGGCACTCGATAGAGCCTCCTCCATAACCGACCACCTATTGGCCGATGGTGCCGGTGATGATCGGATACTCCGATCACCTACCAGGGATTGAACCAGTACCTCCGGAGCCATAGTGTGCTCCGAAGATGTTCTTGGAGGGGACTGAGCACCCGCTCGTCCGGCCTCCTTGGTGTCCGGGGTGTGTGTCACCCCCCGGGCTTCAGTGGTCGAGGCGTTAGCCCGGGCCATAGTACGGTCTCACTCGCCACCGATGTCCGCCTCCATAGGAGTGTGCTAGGACGACACCTCCACGACATCCTTCGTGGCGCTTGGAGTAGTGGGATGCGAGGCATCCCTGCTCTCCGCCAGTTCAGCAGGCGGGGTCTCCCCGTACGATATCACCTCGATGGGGATAACGCGTGGGGGGCTGCAAAGCCAATGACCTGCATGTTAGCAAGCTCTAAATCTGTTTGTAATGAATGGGAGGGTCTTCGGATCCTAACCTTTTCGGAAGGGGCTTGACCCATAGGCTCCTTCGTGTAACCTGCTCGAGGTCTTCGGACGTGGAGTCTGAGTCTGAACTATCGTCGGACAGAATCACCCGCGCCCGACGCGCCCTCTTTTGGACAGGAGGAGGGACCCGCTCCAGAGAGTCCGAAGATGCCGTTCTCTTCGTGGCTCGGGGAGAATTACCTCCCCCCTCGCCCTCTACCAAGGCCTCCTCCTCCTCTTCTTCCTCTTCCTCCTCCTCGGTTTGCTCCTGATTCGAGGAGGCAGGGTCGGGTATCCTCGGATGCAGCGCCAAGCTGGTCCCTGATGTGGATGCCAGCCTGGCCTGGTTTCTTCTTCTTCTCTTTTTTCGTGGGAGCCTCGTAAGGCTTTACCACAAGCATTTTTGCTAACAAACTAGTCCTCTCGTCTTCGGGTTGAGGCGTCGGGCTGTTGATGTTGACGGCTTTCTTTAGCCATCTCTGCAAAGGAAGATCGTAAAAGGGGTTATGAAACCTCCTTATGTAATAGAGCCAACCAAGCTAGAGTGTATCGTACCTCAGATTCGGGCTTGGCGGCGTGCAAACCATTGTCCTCCTCCACGGATGGCCAGCTCTTCTGTGATTTGAAGAGCGCCTTCCACAACTTCTCCCGCGTAGTGCGGAATAGATTTTGGACTGTGGGCTCGACGTCGAGCTCACGAGCCCACAAGGGAGTATCCCGGTGCTGGCAAGGGAGGATGCGTCTTCGGAGCATCACGTGGACCACATCGGTCAACTTGGTGCCCTCCTTGACCATGGAGCGGATGCACTTCGGCAGGTTGCTCACCTCCTTTCCTGGTCCCCAGACGAGGCCCTTTTTGAGCCATGAAGCCAATCTTATGTTATCCATCTTTCATGTAGTAGTTCTCCCAACAAGTTTTCACTTTGCAATTGGCATAAGGAGTAGAAAAGAATGATTATGCTCATACAAGTCTTTTGGATGCTTGAATCCAACAACATTCAATTCAAGTTGATTACCGAGCATGCATTTGCGGGAAAGGGCATCCGCCACAATATTTTCTTTACCCTTAATGTATTTGATAACATAAGGAAAATACTCAATAAATTCACTCCATTTAGCATGATGTTTGTTCAACTTGGTTTGACCCTTGAGGTACTTTAGAGTTTCATAATCGGTATGAATGGCAAATTCATATGGACGCAAATAATGTTCCCAAGCTTGTAAGACTCTCACAAAAGCATACAATAGCTTGTCATATATAGGATAATTGAGTTGAGCGTCAGAAAGTTTCTCACTAAAGTATGCAATTGGGAATTTTTCTTGCATAAGCACACCTCCTATGCCATTACCACTAGTGTCACAATGCATTTCAAAAGTTTTGTCAAAATTGGGCAAGGCAAGCAAAGGTACATGAGTAAGAAAATTCTTAAGTTCATGGCAAGCAGAGTCTTGGGAAGGTCCCCAAACAAACGGTGCATTTTTCTGGCTCAAAGTGTGTAGAGGAGTAGCAATAGTGCTGAAGTCTTTCACCAAGCGATGGTAAGACCCCGCTAGACACTTGTTGCAAATTGGTGGGTGTAGGCCAATTTTAGTTGCCTCAATCTTAGACTCATCAACATGGACACCCTTTGAGGAAACCACAAATCCTAGGAAAACAACTTTGTCCACACCAAAAATGCATTTTTCCATGTTAGCATAAAGTTTTTCTTTGCAGAGAGTTTTCAAAACATCTCTAACATGTGTGGTGTGTTGTTTTGGAGATTTGCAAAAAACAAGGATGTCATCAAAGTAGACCACGACATAATATCCAATGTAGGGGCGCAACACATGATGCATCATGCACATAAACGTATCCGGTGCTTCGGATAAGCCCATGGGCATAACTAGCCATTCATAGAGACCAAATTTGGTTTTGAAAGCGGTTTTCCACTCGTCACCCTCTTGTATGCGAATTTGGTAGTAACCACTTTTCAACTCTATCTTGAAAAATATAGTGGCACCACTAAGTTCATCTAGCATGTCATGTAAGTGTGGTATAGCATGACGGTAGCGAATGGTGATAGCATTTATGGGACGGCAATAGGAACACATATGCATACTACCATCATGTTTAGGTACTATAATCATGGGGACCACACAAGGACTCAAACTCTCACGAACATGCCCTTTATCTAGGAGTTTTTGAACTTGCCTTTGTATCTCCTTTGTTTTGTCCAGGTTGACGTGGTAGGAAGCCTTATTGGGAAGCGGTGCGCCGGGGATAAGGTCGATGTGGTGTTCGATCTATAGCTTTGGAGGTAGGCCCAGAGGTAGCTCATTGGGAACACATCTTGAAATTCTTGCAACAATTGACATAACACAAGAGGAAGATGTTGTGAACGGTCAGGCCTGGTAACATCATCCTTGCACACTATCATGTAGTGAAGGACGGTCAATGGGCTCTCACTCACATCCCTCAAATCTTTTGGTGGCAAATAGAACGAGGTCACTCATTTCCCTCATTGTGGACTCGCTCAAGTTTGGCTTGTGGCACCCACTCGCTTTGAGGTGGATCACTCTCTCACTTTTATCTCCATGATGGGATGAAGCTTGCTTGTTGGCGATCACTTTGTTGGAAATATGCCCTAGAGGCAATCATATATAATGATATTTCCTATGTGTTTATGAATAAAGATAGTCCTCAGACATTATAATTGATGTGTATTAACATGTACGTGACTTGTTTGTGAGGCTATGCATTGTATGATAACTGTCCTAAATGGTCCCTAGTCCAAAGAGTTGTGTCGACGTACAACTAATCAGACTAACATATGACATGGTGGATGGTACGGTCTAACTGACCATGTAGCATTGGATGCTAGGCGAATAATATGGACTCAAAAAGGTCTGGTCAGATTTACATAGTCGGATCCGAGTCGAGATAAGGTCTGAGTTGGACAGACCCAACTATGAGATGCAGCGATAGGTCATCCATGAGTCTCTAGTACAACATACATTCTATGTCCTAAGACCTGAGCTGGTGCATGTACTTGGGATGGTGACATACTTGCTTTGGGCCGACCAAACGCTACTTCGTGACCGGGTAGTTACAAAGGTAGGTTTCGGGCTTGTCCAGACCCATGTTGCAAGACATGGTCGAGCAAGATGGGATTTGCCCCTCTAAGCAGGAGAGATATACTCTGGGCCCCTCAGGTGATCTGACCTGGATAAGCATGGCCATGCGATGAGGATTATGAGATAATCCGAAGTGTTGGTTGGATTCACTGGAACGAGAAAGAGGTCGTGCTGCAACAAGGATGACCATGTCGCCTTGTGCATGACAACATATATCGTGTGGCAAAGGGAACATAAGTATGAAGTACAGGTTCGCCTAACCAGCTTCATCGGACACTTGGATTCGACACGTTTTGCTAGAGGCCGCTACCGACTGGTCAAGTCAGATGTGATCTGACTCGCGACCAAGTGAACAAAAACCAAAGGTGTCGCGCGCTTAATGGAAGGTACACGTGGGCTTTAGGAACCGTGTGAGGCCCAAGAGTTGAGCCCGCGCCGAATGCCTATATATAGTGGAGGTGCAGCACACCCATCCGGTTGATCGCTTCGGCGCCGTTATTAGGGTTTGCATGTGTTGCGAATAGCCACCTCCACTCGTCGCCGACTGTGTGATCGAAGCTAGCAGTTTGCCGCACGGTGTGTTCCTCCTGCACGCGCGGATACCATTAGAGGTGGTGCACTTGCGCCACTCCGACGAACCTGTACGCGGGATCCGGCAGACCGACTGTTCGAGGGAGATCGAACCGGCTGCTCGAGGGAGAACGGACGAGGAGGAGACGGACCACGCGGACGCGCTGCCCAACCTCTACTTCTGCTGCATGGCACTACGCATCTAGTGGTAACGATCTGTGATCCACCTCCATAGCATCTTCTTGGATGTTCTGCGCGTAGGAAATTTTTAATTTGCATGCGATGCACCTACGATAGAGCCCAACAGTGGTATCACAACCTCTGTTATAGGATTTGGATTCAAATCGGATGCATATTTGATGTGTGGAGGCGGCGGATGAGATCTATCATCGGTCGTGACATCGACTATGTGAACGGTTGATGAGATCAATTGCACATCAGGATAGATTGAGGCTATGTTTTCTGTCAATTGGAATCGATGAGGTCGTGTCACAACCTTCCCCTACCGGTCGGTATCTGTAATTTTTGAAAACGTAGCTCCTTGTATTTCGTACACGATCACACAAATCGGTAGAATATGATTCTGTGCATAAGTCTGTTTTGCAGGTTTGATGTGAATAGTATGACTCATATGTATGTGATGCATGTGTGTAATTTAACATGACCTGCGTGTCATGATTGTCAGCCGACAGGAGCCAAAGTGCTATCATTATATTGTATAACGACCCGCGTGTCGACTTGTGATTCTCTGTAAATTCATTACTAGTTGTAGTAGTTGGAGAAGGGAGAGTTCTAGGCTTTGGCGTCCTGGCGAGATGGACAAGATGGAATTCCGCCCTAGTCATCGGAGTTGGAGCCGACCTGGAAGGATGTCCAAGAAGGAGCCATACTATTTCACATATTTATGTTTATATGTGATTGATATTGCTTCTTGTTTCTATACATGTTAGGATGGTGCAGAACTCGGCAAAGTTCAAGAAGAGTTGGTCCAAGAAAAAGGGTAAGGCAAAGGGCACGGAGAAGGCTATCTCCACCGCTGAGCCAAAGTTTGGACCGAACTCAAAGACCATTTACTTTCACTGCAAGGAAGCTGGTCATTGGAAGAGGAACTGTAGCAAGTGGCTTGCTAAGCACGACAAGAAGGCCGGAGATGCTTCTTCAAGCAAAGGTACACTTGTTACATATGTTATAGACATTTACCTTGCTGACATACCTAGTAGCTCTTGGGTATGTGATACCGGATCGGTTGTTCATATTTGCAACTCGATGAGGGGCTGGTAAGAACTAGGCGTGTGGCACAAGGGGAGATTGACATCAGGGTCGGCAACAAAGCAAGAGTTGCTGCGTTGGAGGTCGTGACGATGCATCTCAAGCTTCCTTCTGGAATTATTTTGGAATTGAATAATTGTTACTACATTCCCGCACTTAGTCGGAACATTATTTCTGCCTCATGCTTGATGAGTCAAAGTTATGAATTCAATATAAAGGACAATGGTTGTTCATTTTATTTGAATGGAATGTTCCATGGCTATGCACCCATTGTTGATGGGTTATCTATTTTGAATCTTGAAATGAAGCCAGTCTATAATGTGAATGTCAAGAGGCATAATCCTAATGAGATAAATCCGACATACTTCTAGCATTGCCGGCTTGGACACATTAGTCTAAAGCGCATGAAGAAGCTCCATGATGATGGACTCCTAACTTCGTCCAACTTCGGGTCATTCGAGACATGCGAATCATGCTTGCTAGGCAAGATGACTAAGTCTCCTTTTGCAAAGAGTTGCGAGAGGGCGTCCGAGCTGTTGGAGCTTATACACAGTGATGTGTGTGGTCCAATGAGCACAACGGGAAGAGGTGGCTATCAATACTTCATGACTTTTACCGACGACTTGAGTAGATATGGATATATCTATTTGATGAGGCACAAGTCGAAAACTTTTGAAAAGTTCAAAGAGTTTTAGAACGAGGTTGAAAATCAGCTCGGCAAGACGATAAAACTTCTACGATCAGATCATGGAGGTGAGTACATGAGCAAGGAGTTTGATAACCATCTGAAAAGCCGAGGTATAGTACCTTAGCTCACACCTCCGGGTACGCCGCAGTGAAACGGTGTGTCAAAATGGAGAAATCGAACCTTGTTGGACATGGTCCGGTCGATGAGGAGCAAATCGGATTTACCCTTGTCATTCTGGGGATACACTATAGAAACTGCAACTTTCACACTTAATAGGGTACCATAAAAATCCATTGACAAGACACCACATGAGATGTGGACTGGGAAGACTCCTAGTTTGTCTTTTCTAAAGATTTGGGGTTGTCAAGCATTTGTCAAGTGACTCATGTCAGTCAAGCTTACACCCAAGTCGGATAAATTCATATTCGTGGGATATCCGAGGGAAACCTTGGGATACAATTTCTACAACCGAGAAGAGAACAAAGTGTTTGTTGCTCGGAACGGGGTTTTCCTAGAGAAAGAATTTCTCAACTGGAAGGCCAGTGGGAGAATGGTGTGACCCGAAGAAATTCGAGAGCCACTCGAGGACGACTCTGCTAGTGATGAGATCATACCGGAGTTGATCGGGGAACCCGTAGTGGAGTCGGCACCGGAGCTAGGGAGGTCGGAAAGATTACGTAGAGCGCACGATGTATTGTTGCTGGAAAGCGACGAGTCGGCCGCATATGCATAAGCGATGGTGAGCCCAGATTCCGAGGCATGGCTAGAGGCCATGAGATCCGAGTGAAAGTCCATGGATGACAATCAAGTCTGGGACTTTGTTGATCTGCCACCTGGCATAGTAGCCATTTGTTGTAAATGGGTCTTTAAGAAGAAAACTGATGCGGATGGAAATGCTCAGATCCACAAAGCTCGACTTGTCCCTAAAGGTTATATACAAGTTCAAGGAATTGACTACGATGAGACCTACTCGCCAGTAGCGATGCAAAAGTTGATGAGGATCATACTAGCTATAGCTGCATATTTCGATTATGATATATCGCAGATGGATGTCAAAACGGCTTTCCTTCATGGAAATTTAAAAGAGGATGTATACATGATACATCCCAATGGTTTTGTCGATCCAACTAACGCTGGTAAAATATGCAAGCTCAAGAGATCCATTTATGGATTAAGGCAAGTAGCTCGGAGTTGGAACATTCGTTTTGATGAAGTCATCGTTGACCTTGGTTTCATCAAGAACGAAGAGGACTATTGTTCATACAAGAAGTCTAGTGAGAGCTCTGTAGTATTTTTGATCTTGTATGTGGATGACATACCGCTGATCGGAAATGATGTTTCGATGCTGAACTCAGTCAAGGAATCATTGAATGACAAGTTTTGGATGAAAGACCTTGGAGAGGCAGTGTACATTTTAGGCATCAAGATCTATAGAGATAGATTGAGGAGGCTGCTCAGCTTAAGCCAGAGCACGTACATAGACAAAGTGTTGAAGAGGTTCAACATGAGTGAGGCCAAGAAAGGGTTCTTTTCCGTCTCACATGGTATAAGGCTAAGCAAGACTCAGAGTCCTACGACTTCTATTGAGCGAAACCGGATGAGTAGGATTCCATATGCCTCGACAATTGGATCCATCATGTATGCCATGCTATGTACACGGCCTGATGTTGCCTATGCAATAAGCTTAACAAGCAGATACCAGGCCGACCCAGGTGAGAGTCACTTGGCAGCGGTGAAAACTATCTTGAAGTACCTGAAAAGGACTAAAGAGATGTTCCTAGTTTATGGAGGTGAGGAGGAGCTCTGCGTAAAGGGTTATGCTGATGCTAGTTTTCGAACCGATAGGGATGATTATCGATCAAAACTGGATTCGTGTATGTCATGAATGGAGGAGCAGTGAGCTAGACGAGTTCCAAGCAAGATACGGTGGCTGACTCCACAACAGAGGCCGAATACATTGCGACTTGTGAAGCCGCAAACAAAGGTGTTTGGATTTGGAAGTTCCTGGAAGATGTTGGTGTGTTCTCGGGCTGGTCAAAACCGTTGGACCTTTATTGTGATAATTCAGGTGCCATCGCACAGGCCAAGGAGCCGAGACAAAACCACAAGACCAGGCACATAGACCGAAAATATCACTTGATACGAAAGCTCGTAGAAAAAGGTTATACCAATTTATGCAAGATTCATACAGATGCAAATGTTGTAGATCTATGAGGGGCATGTTAGAGCTATGGGCATTCGATGTCTACTTGATAGACTCTAGTGCAAGAGGGAGACTGTTGGAGATATGCCCTAGAGGCAATCATGTATGATGATATTTCCTATGTGTTTTTATGAATAAAGATAGTCCATGGACATTATCATTGATGTGTATTAACAAGTACGTGACTTGTTTGTGAGACTATGCATTGTATGATAACTGTCCTAAATGGTCCCTAGTCCAAAGGGTTGTGTGGACGCACAACTAATTAGACTAGCATATGACACGGTGGATGGTTCGGTCTCACTGACCATGTAGCATTGGATGCTAGCCAGATAATATGGACTCGGAAAGGTCTGGTCGGATTTGACATAGTCGGATCCGAGTCGAGATAAGGTCTGAGTTGGACAGACCAAACTATGAGACGCAGCGATAGGTCATCCGTGTGTATCTAGTACAACATATTTTCTATGTCCTAAGACGTGAGCTGGCGCATGTACTCGGGATAGTGACAGACTTGCTTTGGGCCGACCAAACGCTACTTCGTGACTCGGTAGTTACAAGGTAGGTTTCGGGCTTGTCCAGACCCATGCTTCGAGACATGGTCAAGCAAGATGGGATTTGCCCCTCCGATCAGGAGAGATATACTCTGGGCCCCTTGGCTGATCCGACCTGGATAAGCATGGCCAAGCGATGAGGATTATGAGATAATCCGAAGTGTTGGTTAGATTCACCGGAACGAGAAAGAGGTCATGCTGCAACAAGGATGACCATGTCTCCTTGTGCACGACAACATATATCGTGTGGCAAAGGCTACAGAAGTGTGAAGTATAGGTTTGCCTAACCAGCTTCATCGGACACTTGGAGTCGGCACGTCGAGGCCGTGGCTGACTGTTCGAGTCGGATGTGATCTGACTCACAACCAAGTGAATGAGAACCTAAGAGGTCGTGTGCTTAAGGGAAGGAACACGTGGGCTTTAGGAACCGTGCGAGTCCCAAGAGTTGAGCCCGCGCTGAATGCCTATATATAGTGGAGGTGCGGCAGACCCATCCGGTTGATCGCTTCGGTGCCGTCATTAGGGTTTGCATGTGTTGCGAATAGCCACCTCCACTTGTCGCCGACTGTGTGATCGGACCTAGCAGTTCGCCGCATGGTGTGTTCCTCCCGCACGGGCAGATACCTTTAGAGGCGGTGCACTTGCGCCGCTCCGGCGAACCTATACGCGGGATCTGGCGGACCGGCTGTTCGAGGGAGATCAGACCGTCTGCTCGAGGGAGAACGGACGAGGAGGAAACGAACCACGCGGACGCACTGCCCCACCTCTACTTCCGCTGCATGGCACTGCCTGTCTAGTGGTAACGATCTTTGATCCACCTCCATAGCATGTTCTTGGATGTTCTGCGCGTAGGAATTTTTTTAATTCGCATGCGATGCACCTATGGTAGAACCCAACACACTTGACTAGGAGACATAGGTCGAAGCACGTATTCGCTACCCTTCATCTTGAAGATATAGTGATTTGTGCGCCCGTTGTGTATAATGCCACGGTTGAATTGCCAAGATCTCCCAAGGAGGAGGTGGCAAACGGACATGGGCACCACATCACACTCCAAGGTGTCTTCGTAAGCGCCGATCTTTAAGGAAACTTGCACGGTGTGGTCGACTTGTATAGTTCTGGAATCACTTAGCCATTGGACCTTGTAGGGGTGAGGATACTTTTTCTTGGTCAAGTGCAACTTGGAGCAAAGTTCTTCACTTGCCAAATTATGACAACTTCCTACATCGATGATGACCTTGACGGATCTCCCTTGGATACCAGCCTTGGTGTGGAAGATGTGGCAACGTTGGTCCTCGTCTTGTTGTTGTTGAAGAGTCAAAACCTTTGAGACAATGAGAGAGGGGATCGGATCATTGTCAGAAAAGACTTGAGAGTATTCATCCTCATTGGTTTGCCGGTGCATGGCCACGCAGTTCAAAGCTTCCATCTCATCTTCACTCATGGATTCATAGGAGCCATCATCTTGGAGTATCATGGTTCGCCTCATGGGACGTTCATTCATCTTGTGTCCGCAGCCTTGGCATGTGAAACACTTGATGGAGCTTGTTTTAACATCATCCAGTGTTGGTGTAGAGGATGCCGCTCTTGTTTTGCTTGTAGAGACGTTGCTGGATGATGAAGACGACTTTTCCTTGAAGCTTGACTTGTCATCTTGTGTCGTGGAGGTTCTTGTAGAAGGAGTTGTAGTTGGAGTAGCTGGTGTAGTTGCACATTAGGTATTGTAGGATGCCTTGGAGTACTTGTTATCTTTTTGAACTTGTCGTTCTGCCTTGGTGGCTTCATGTACTAGCTCAAGCAAGTTGGAGTAGGGTTGGAAATCCACAATTTCCTTGACTTGGTAATTGAGATCATTCAATAAACGTGCCATAGTTTTGTCATCGTCCTCCTTTATGTTTGCTCGTATCATAGCCATATCCATATCTTAGTAGTACTCTTCCACGGACTAGTGCCTTGCTTGACTAGTTGTAGTTTCTTGAAGAGGTCGCGATTGTAGTAAATGGGACAAATCACGCTCTCATGTGTTCTTTCATTTGTTCTCAAGTTGTGATTGGAGGTTCACCTCTTTCTCGTCGTCACTCAATCACTTGTTCCCACCAAATGAGCACGTAATCTTGGAACTCGAGGGAGGCCATGGCAATCTTCTTGTCTTCTTCATAGTTGTGCAACCGGAATATTTTGCCGACCTTGAGGGCCCAAGAGAGGTAGTCTTTGGGATTGTTGCTCCCGGAGAACTTAGGCATGGTGAACTTGAGCTTGCCAAACCGATTTTCCTCGTTGTTGTTGTGATTGCGATTTCCTTGGCGTGGGGTAGATAGTTATCTTGGTGATGTTGGACCTGCCTTGGCGCATGATCATCCACGAGGTCAACGGGATTTGCATGAGGACATGCATCTTGACGCGGACGTTCATCGTTGTGATGTTGGTCTTGCTCTTACCTTGGGGCGAGCTCATCAACGTATTTCTCCTCTTGCCTTGGGTGTTGTGGGCGTCGTTGTCGCACTTGTTGTTGGCGTTCTTAGTGCTCCTCTTGGAGAGCTGCTTCTTCTTGGCGTTCTCGATGTAGAGCTTCTTGTTCCTCACGAGTGAGACAGTTGCGTTCTTGCATGGCATAGTTTGCGTCACGGAGTGCCTGTTGTGCCTCACGTGCTTGTTCTTCATGGCACCGGTCTTCTTCATGGCGGTGACGTAGGCGATCTTGCTCGTAGTTGTCTTGCTCGTGTTGGTGACAGTGGTGGCGCTCACGATGATGACCTTGGGACTCGTTGCGGGAAGCGTTGCTTGAATCCTGAGAAAGGAGACATGCGTCCCGTTGGTGTGGTCGAGCTCGAGGTGGAGGGATTTTGCCGGAGGAGTGTCGACTTGGGGTGCACCGGTGAGTTGAGGTAGACGTAGATGATGCGCAATTCACCACCAAAGTGCGGAGCTCGTCCATTTGCGTTACCATGAAGTCCTGCGTCCGCTCCTCGGATTTACGTATGTTGGTGGCGAGGTGCTCGATGCGGTCCGTGAGGACATCGTGTGCCTGGCGCATTCCCTTATGTGCGGCGAAGAATTGTAGTTTAGTGACGTAGGTGTTCACGTCGTTGTCATGCTCCTCAAATGTCGGGTTTGACATAGTGTTCCTATCCATGATACTCAAGTAGATATAAGTGGAAGAATGGGAAAATACAATACCAAATAATGTTCCAAAGCTTGAGATGAGGATCAATCACTCAATGTGAAATCTTGGAAATAGTAGAATTGGTACCAAGTTTGCCCTTCTCATACTTATAAAGGTAATGCTTATGGAGTAGCTTGGTTAGAATTGTGCTAGAAAATTTCAAGAAATTTGAGAATATGATGCAATAAAGTTGAGAGTGATCCACAAGGAAGCAAGGAAGACAATGTGAATCAATAGCTATGGGTGAACTCGGAAACACACAGACGAATTAGAAAGTTGGCTTGGCAACAAAAAGTGAGATCAAAATGTGGGATCCACGGAAAACGCTGTGTTGCACAACCTAGAGAGACGGTAGCACGATTGCTCAAATGGGCGTGATACGAACTTGTGCACAACCTATAAGTGACAAAAATGCTTCGACTTCTTATTACCAACTTGCTATGTATGCGACACGAGTCACTCACTCAAGTGATCCAAAGTGATGAAGTATGATGCAAATGTTGTGATGCTATTGTTCTTTTGACCTTGCTTAAAAACTTCACTTTTCTTTACTTTAGCAATGATATTTGGATTGTCACTATGCGGGACGTGCACACCAAGATATAAATTATGTATGCGGGGACTTTGTAACACAAGAGATGATAGTAAGGTGGGTATGCATGCAGTCGTAGCTATGCGGAGTATGTATCAGTAATGTGCACAAGTAGTGCACAAGTAGTGTGGCCCGGAAATACTCAAAGTCTAGTCTCAATAGGCAAGTAACGCAAATAGGCTAGGGGCAAAAATGCAATGGCAAGGGTATAAGAAAAAGTGTCATCGCGGTTACAGTCCTTTCTTACGGTGGAGTGCCAATGAAGAGTTGGTTGGCAATGTTCCAGGGCGATGATGAGCGGCGATGTCGATGAAGAACGAATCCTAATTAGCCAAAACACCTTAGGAAGTGGCGTGGCTCGCGACTCAAAATCTCAAATGCAAATGTGTTGCGGAAGAAAAGTTGGCAAAAGGGTGGAAGAGATGGTGGGGAACATTCTGCAAAGGCCAGAAGGTCCGGGTCGGTGGGAGGTTCCGGATGACGGAAGTTCCGGGTTGGCCGGAAGGTCCGGGAGGAGCCGGAAGTTTCGAGGGTCAGGAAAACTGGGACGAACCTAATTTCTAGATTGTGGACTTGGGCAGAAAATCTTGAGGAAAACCCCAAATTTGACGGTGAAAAATAAAAAATGGGGAAATTAGTGGATGAAAAGCTAGATCCACACGTCCACAACGAGATCCACGGATCCAAACCAACAAAATCTCATCAAATCCAAGAAATTCAAGAAATTTTGGGTGAGGCTGTTTTTGTGGGTATTTTTGAAATTAGGTCAAATCAAAGCAAAATTAGGCTAGAAAACGGTGGGGGAGACTCCAAATTCGTGATCAACGTGGCTCATGATACCAATATGATACGAGGCAAGCCCGTGTGTGTCGATCTTTCATGATTTAGAGGGGGATTCACGAAGAACACGAAGAACACAGGAAGAGCACGAGGAAAACACTAAGGTCAAACACGATTACACATCTACTACAATCACGAAAGCACAAGAGGAACGAGATCCCCATGTCAAACAACGATACAAGTAGCGATACACGATCTCCCACTCTGGAAGGAGGGGCCTTGGTATCCCGCAGGATCTTCCCTGGTAAGGGGCCTTGACATCCACTAGGGATCTTGTCCTATAGAGGCATCTCCATGGGAGAGGTAGTGGAAGGAGCTAGGCTCAACTATCAAAGAGCAAACCTAAGATAACCCTAAAATGAGGAGGGGACGGAGTATATATAGTGCTAGTCTCGAAAGGGTAAGGGAGAGGGAGTTACATGGGCCTTGGGCACGAGTGGCAGCGCTCTACGTTGGCCGGGAGTTCCGAGCTAGGCCGGAAGCTCCGGGGGGGTCCGGGTGGGCTTCGGGCTTTCCCGAGTGTTGGAGCAGGTTTCGGTTGTTGGCTGATGGTGGGCCAGAAGTTCCGGGCCGGACGGAAGGTCCGGGGGACGGAAGCTCTGGGCTGGCCGGAAGTTCCGGGCTACCCAGAAGCTTGTTCCTGGTGCTATCTCCTTCTCCTCCTCGTCCTTGGTCTTGTGGATGATTCCCTGGTACTTTGAGGTTGTATCTCGCGTACCTAAGGATACACCGGGTCTCATTGTGAGGTATCATCCAAGTTCCTTTGTCATCAAAGTCCTGCTCGAAGAGGATTAAGTTCACCTTAGCTTCAATGTCGCGTGCACGTGATCTTGTCAATGGGCCACTTGGTGGTTGGGTTGAAGGTGCCATCTTCATGCAGATGATGGTGGGATGCTCCACATCAGTATGTTGGTGACTAAATATTGTTCGGAGTCCCTGATGACATTTAGGACATCACTAGGAACTATAGAATGGTACAGAGGTAAAGATTTAAAGATGGCAAGTCATATTTTGGCTACCTAAAAAGGTTTGGTTTTTTTGGTATTGTATTGGGATGCTTCTAGAAGGTTCTGGAAACTTCCGGAGGAGTACGGAAGTCCATCAAGGGTTCCAGCACGTCCCACGGGTTTGCATGCTCTAAGGGGAGGCGCCCTGGCTTTATTGGGCCTGACACACAGGTCCCTCAAGGCCCATGCAATTGGGAAAGGTGGAAAGTCCACCTTTGTATGGAAGGGAATGAGAAGGACTGTGATTCCACCACCTCCCCTCTTGGGTGCGCCCTAGGGCTTAGAGGGGCTGTTACCCACGCCCCTCCACCTTTATACAGAGGGGAGAGGGCACCCCAAGGGTACACACCAAGACCTTGGAGCCTCCCTCTCTCCCTAGATCGGTTTCTCCTTTGTTTGTGGTTCTGGTAGCGCTTGGCGAAGCCCTGCTAGCACTGCTCCACCACCACCTCCACCACGCCGCTGTGCTAGTTGAGAACCCATCTAATACTATGTCATCGCTCTCTAGTTCGAGGAGCCATAGACATCATCGAGCCGCACGTGTTCTAAATGCGGAGGTGTCATTCGTTCGGCGCTAGATCGGGGTGGATTGCAATTGGATCCTGAAGACGTACGACTACATCAAACATGTTATATGCGCTTCCGCTTAGTGATCTACAAAGGTATGTAGATACACTCCCAGTCTCAAAGTTATGCATCTCCACGGATAGATCTTTCGTGTGCGTAGGATTTTTATTCTTTCCCATGCAACGTTCGCAAACAGCGTCATCATGAGCTAGGTCTATGCATACATGATATGCACGAGTAGAACACAATGTGTTTGTGGGGATTGATGTTCATATTGCTTACCTCCTTAGTCTTATATTGATTCGGCGGTATTGTGGGCTGAAGCATCCCAGAGCAACCTTACTTGTCCACGAACAAGAGACCAGTTCCACCGACTGACATGCAACTTGTTTGCATAAAGGTTGCTGGTGGGTGTCCGTCTCTTCCACTTTAGTTGAATCAGATTCGATGACGACAGTCCTTGTAGAAGGTTAAAAGGCAACTTGATTATCACCGTTGTCGCTTTGCATAGGTAAGAATGGTTGTTGCTAGTTACCCATAGCAGCCGTGTAAAACATGCATCAACAAATTAGAGGATGTCCAACTTGTTTTTGGAGGGTATGTTGCGATGTGATATGGCCAATACGTGATATGATGTGAAGTATGAGATGACCATGTTTTGTAATAGTTATCACGACTTGCATGTTGAAGTGTACAACAACAGACATGAGCCATAGGGTTGTCTTTAATTTACCTGTTCCATTTGCTTTACTTTATCGCTATGAGTTAAAAATAATTATAGAAGCAATAGTTGGCATGACAACCACATGAAAACATGATGATGGAGATCATGGTGTCATGCAGGTAGCAATGAAGATCATCTCGGTGCTTTGGATATGGAGATCAAAATCAAAAGATGATGATGGCCATATAATGTCACTTATATGATTTGCATGTGATGCTTATCCTTTTATGCATCTTATTTTGCTTAGGACGACGATAGAATTATAAGATGATCCCTCACTAAAATTTCAAGATAAAATTGTGTTCTCCCTAGGTATGCACCATTGCGAAGGTTTGTTGTTTTGAAGCACCTCTTGATGATCAGGTGTGATAGACTCTACATTCGCATACAACGGGTGAAAGCCTATTTTACACATGTATAATACTTGGGTTAAAGTTGACGAGCCTAGCATGTATAGACATGGCCACGGAACACAGGAGATCAAAAGGTCGAACATGAGTCATATAGTAGAGAGGATCAACATGGAGATGTTCACCATTTAAACCACCTCATCTCACATGATGATCTGACTTGGGTTGGTGGATTTCGATCATGGCACACTTAGACAACCTGGGGGCAGATTATTTGAGTGGGAGTTGATTAGTGATTTGATTAACTAAACTAATTATGATGAACATAGTCAAAATGTCCTTGCAAAGCATCCTACAGATCAATAGGTCGCGTTATAACTCCCCTATTTTTGATACGTTTCTAGAGAAAACTATGTTGAAAGATAATGGTAGCAATTATGCGGACTGGGTCCGTGATCTGAGGATTGTCTTCATTGGTCCACAAAAGGCTTATGTCCTTGATGCACCGCTCGGTGAGCCACCCCAAGCATCTTATGTGGGTGTTCTGACATCTAACATGCTTGTTCTGATGACTACTTGATAGTTCAGTGCGCCATGCTTTACGAATTAGAACCGGGGATCAACCAGTGAGCATGTGCTCAGATTGTCTGGGTGCTACAATTTCTTCAATCAAGTGGGAGTTAATATTCCAGATAAGATAGTGATTGGCAAAGTTCTCCAAGTAACTACCACCAAGATAATAGAGCTTTGTGATAGACTATAACATGCAAGGGA
Source organism: Hordeum marinum (assembly GCA_022496015.1). NCBI lineage: Eukaryota > Viridiplantae > Streptophyta > Magnoliopsida > Poales > Poaceae > Hordeum > Hordeum marinum. The sequence goes on along the minus strand of CM039678.1, from coordinate 286,698,292 downwards.
TGAAGAAGATGATCCCTGAGCTATTCATGATGTTTTACGCCGTGGAGGTAGAAATCAAGAAGGAGCATCAGGTGTAGATGGTTAACAAGACCACTAGTTTCAAGAAGGGCAAGGGCAAGAAGGTAAACTTCATGAATGGAAAGCCAGTTGCCGCTCCAGTGAAGAAACCCAAGGTTGAACCCAAACTCGAGACTAAGTGCTTCTACTATAAGGGGAACGGTCACTAGTAGCGGAACTACCCCCAAATACTTGGTAAATAAGAAGGCTGGCAATGTCAACAAAAGTATATTTTATATATTTGGTATTGATGTGTACCTTACTATTACTCCTAGTAGCCCCTCGGTATTAGATACTGGTTCAGTTGCTGATATTGGTAACTCGAAACATAAGCTGTAGAATAAACAGTGACTAGCTAAGGGCAAGGTGGAAATGTGTGTTGGAAGTGTTTCCAAGGTTGGTTTGATCACCATCGCATGCTCCCTCTACCTTCAGGATTAGTGTTGAACCTAAATAAATGTTATTTGGTGTCTACGTACATCATGAACATGATTAGATCATATTTATTGCAATGCAGCTATTCATTTAAGTCAGAGAATAATGGTTGTTCTGTTTGCATGAATAATACCTTCTATGGTCATACACCCAATGTGAATGGTGTATTGAGTCTCCATCATAGTGATATACATGTTCATAATATGGATGCCAAAAGATGTAGAGTTAATTATGATAGCATGACCTAGCTATGGCACTGCTGTTTAGGTCATATTGGTATAAAACGCAAGAAGAAACTCCAAGTTGATGAAGCTTTCAACTCAGTCAATTTTGAATCGCTTGAGACATGCCAACCATGCCTCATGGGCAATATGACCAAGACCTCGTTTTCTGGTCCGATGGAGTGGGCAAGCGACTCAATGGAAATAATACATATTGATGTATGCAGGCCACTGAGTGTTGAAGCACGCGGTGGATATCATTATTATCTTAGCTTCATAGATGATTTGAGTAGATATGGGTATATTTACTTAATGAAACACGTGTCTAAAACTTTTGAAAAGTTCAAGCAATTCCACAATGAAGTTTAAGATCATTGTGAAAAGAAGATAAAAAGTCTACGATATGATCATGGAGGTGAATATGTGAGTTATGAGTTTGGTAAGTAGTGAAGACAATGTGGAAATGTTTCACAACTCATGCCACCCGGAACACCATAGAGTAATGGTGTGTACATATGTCGTAGTCGTGCTCTACTGGACATGGTGCATATTATGATGTCTCTTACCAATTTGCCACTATCGTTTTGGACTTATGCCTTAGAGATACAACACCATGTCCCTAGTGAGCCTCTACTAGACTAGCTCATTGATCAAATATGGTTAAAGTTTACTAACCATAGATATGAGTTGTCATTTGATAACGGGGTCACATCATTAGGAGAATGATGTGATGGACAAGACCCAAACTATAAGCATTGCATTTGATCATATTACTAAGTTTATGGCTACCTCTTTCTTCATGTCAAAAATATGTTCCTAAGAACATGAGATGATGCAACTTCCTAACACCAGAGTTATGCCTTGTGTGTATCAAACGCCACTTCGTAACTGGGTGATCATAAAGGTACTCTACATGTATCTCCTGTTGGAAATATGCCCTAGAGGCAATAATAAATTAGTTATTATCATATTTCCTTGTTCATGATAATCGTTTATTATCCATGCTATAATTGTATTGATCGGAGACTTAAATGCATGTGTGGATACATAGACAAAACCATGTCCCTAGTATGCCTCTAATGGACTAGCTCGTTGATCAAAGGATGGTTAAGGTTTCCTAGCCATGGACATGAGATGTCATTTGATAACGGGATCACATCATTAGGAGAATGATGTGATGGATAAGACCCAAACTAAAAACATAGCATATGATCGTGTCAGTTTATTGCTACTGTTTTCTGCATGTCAAGTATATGTTCCTATGACCATGAGATCATGCAACTCACGGATATCGGAGGAGTGCCTTGTGTGTATCAAACGTCGCAACGTAACTGGGTGACTATAAAGGTGCTCTACAGGTATCTCCGATGTTGTCTATTGAGTTGGCATGGATCGAGACTGGGATTTGTTACTCCGTGTGACGGAGAGGTATCTCGGGGCCCACTCGGTAATGCAACATAACAATAAGCCTTGCAAGCAATGTGACTAATTGTTAGTTGCGGGATCTTGTATTACGGAACGAGTAAAGAGACTTGCCGGTAACGAGGTTGAACTAGGTATGGAGATACCGACGATCGAATCTCGGGCAAGTAACATACCGAAGAAAAAAGGGAACGTTATACGGGATTAACTGAATCCTTGACATAGAGGTTCGACCGATAAAGATCTTCGTAGAATATGTAGGAACCAATGTGGACGTCCAGGTCCCGCCATTGGTTATTGACCGTAGAGGTGTCTCGGTCATGTCTACATAGTTCTCGAACCCGCAGGGTCTGCACACTTAAGGTTCGGTGACGTTTCGGTAGTGTAGAGTTATGTATGGTGGTGACAGAAGTTTGTTCGGAGTCCCGGATGAGATCCCGGACGTCACGAGGAGCTCCGGAATGGTCCGGAGGTAAAGATTCATATATAGAAAGTCCCAGTTTGGTTTCCGGAAAAGTTTCGGGCTTATCGGTAGTGTACCGGGAGTGCCGGTAGTGTACCGGGAGACCTCCGGGAGGGGTACTTCGACCCCAAGAGGTCCATGGGCCGTGGGAGAATATTAACCAGCCCTTAGTGGGCTGGGAAAACAGCCACAAAGGCCCATGGTGCAGGAGAGAAAGTCCTAAAGCAAAAGGTGGAAAATCAGCCAATAGGAGGCAATCCTACTCCAACTAGGATTGGAGGTGAAGTAGGATTGCTTCCCACCTCCTATTTCGGCCGACCCAAAGGCCTTGGCTGCCTCTCCTCTCCTCCTATATATACTAGTGGATTGGGTGGTTTTTAGACAGAATTTCCGGCCACGTGCTACCCGTTTCACCGGTGCACAGTTTCTCCTCTAGATCGGTTTTCCACAGCGCTTAGGCGAAGCCCTGTCGGAATCACTCCACCACCATCACCGGAGCGCCGTTGCGCTGCCGATGAACTCTCTCTCCTCTCCACCTCCTCTTGCTGGATCAAGACGGTGGAGATCGTCATCAAGCTGCACGTGTGCTGGACGCGGAGGTGCCGTCCGTTCGGCGCTAGATCGGAAGGACCGTGATCGAGATCGCGAGATAGTTCGTGATGAGATCGCGGAACTGATTGTGATGAGTTCGCGGGACAGACCGTGATCAAGATCGTGAGACGGATCGTGATGAGATCGCGGGACGGATCGTGATGAGTTCACGGGACGGATTGTGATTGGATCGCGAGACGGATCGTGATGAGATCGCGGGACGCTCGGCGATTTGGATCGCGAAGATGTTCGACTACACCAACCTCATTTCTTAATGCTTCCCGCTTAGCGATCTACAAGGGTATGTAGATCCACTCTCCCTCTCGTAGATGCTCATCACCATGGATTGGTTTGCGTGTGCGTAGGAAAATTTTTGTTTCCCATGCGACGTTCCCCAACAGTGGCATCATGAGCTAGGTTGATGGTTCGATGAGATCTCGAGTAGAACACAAAAGGTTTGTGGGCGTTGATGCTTAGATTGCTCCCTCCCTTGGTCGGATTTTGGTTCAGCGGGATTGTGAGATGAAGCGGCCCGGACCAACATTACTCGTACGCTTACGAGAGACCAGTTCCCTCGACGCAACTTGTTGCTTAGATGGCTTGCGGGTGACAGTTTCTCTCACTTTAGTTGGATCGGATCCGACAAAGGCGGTCCTTGAGAAGGTTGAAAAGCAATCGATGTATCACCGTTGTGGTTTATGCGTAGGTGAGAATCGTTCTTGCTAGATACCCGTAGCAGCCACGTAAAACATGCAACAACAATTAGAGGACGTCTAACTTGTTTTTGCAGGGTATGTTGTGATGTGATATGGCCAATTACATGATGAGATATATGTGATGTATGAGATGATCATGTGATGTATAGAATTTCACGACTTGCATGTCGTTGAGTACGGCAACCGACAGGAGCCATAGGGTTGTCTTTAATTATTGTATGACCTGTGTGTCAATCATTAAGCGCTATGTAATGCTTTACTTTATCGCTAAGCGGTAGCAATAGAAGTAGAAGCAGGGCTGGCGCCACAACCCCAATGGCAACACATTGATGGAGATCAAGATGATGGAGATCATGGTGTTGTGCCGGTGACGATGGAGATCATGCCGGTGTTTCGAAGATGGAGATCTTAAACACAAGTTCATGGCCATATCATGTCACTTATGAATTGCATGAGATGTTAATCCTTTTATGCACTTTGTTTTGCTTAGTACGGCGGTAGCATTATAAGGTGATCCCTCACTTGAATTTCAAGATGAACTGTGTTCTCCCCGAGTGTGCACCGTTGCAAAAGTTCGTCGTGTTGAGACACCACGTGAGGATCGGGTGTGATAGACTCTACGTCCACATACAACGGGTGCAAGCCATATTTGCATGTGCAGAACACTCGGGTTAAACTTGACGAGCCTAGCATGTATAGACATGGCCTCGGAACACGAGAGACCGAAAGGTCGAACATGAGTCATATAGTAGATATGATCAAAGTAATGATGTTCACCATTGCAGCCACCTCAACTCACGTGATGATCGGACTTGAGTTGGTGAATTTGGATCATGTATCACTCGAATGATCGGAGGGATGTCAATTTGAGTGGGAGTTCTTAAGTAATATGATTAGTTGAACTCATTATCATGAACATAGTCCAAGTGTCTTTGCAAATTATGTTGTAGATTACTAGCTCGCGTTTTAGATCCCTTAAATTTTTATATGTTCCTAGAGAAATAGAGTTGAAAGATGTTGGTAGCAATATTGCGGACTGGGTTCGTGATCTGAGGATTGTCCTCATTGCTGCACAGAAGGCTTATGTCCTTAATGCACCGCTCGGTGCGCCACCCCCTCTAGCGTCGTCTATAGATGTTGTGAACATCTAACAGGCACGTTTCGATGACTACTTGATAGTTTAGTGCGTCATGCATTACGGCTTAGAATTGAGGCTCCGAAACGTTTTGAACGTCACGGAACATATGAGATGTTCTAGGAGCAGAGATTGTGATCTCAGGCTCGTGCCTGTGTTGCGAGATATGAGATCTCCAACAAAGATTCTTTGCCTGTAAGATGAAGGAGAATAGCTCAATCGTTGAGCATGTACTCAGATTGTCTGGGTACTACAATCGCTTGAATCAAGTGGGAGTTGATCTTCAAGATAAGATAGTGATTGATATAGTTCTCCAAGTCACTGTCACTAAAGCTACTAGAACTTAGTGATGAACTATAATACACCAGGGATAGAAGTATTGATCCCTGAGCTGTTCGCGATGTTTGACACCGCGAAGGTAGAAATCAAGAAGGAGCGTCAAGTGTTGATGGTTAATCAAACCACTAGTTTCAAAAAGGGCAAGAGCAAGGAGGGAAACTTCATGGATAGCAAGTCAGTTGCTGCTCCAGTGAAGCAACCCAAAGTTGAACTCAAACCCGAGACTAAGTGCTTCTATTATGAGGTGAGAGGTCGCTGAAGCGGAACAACCCTAGATACTTGGTAGATAAGAAGGCTGGCAACATCGACAGAAGTATATTTGATATACGAGTTATTGATGTGTACCTTGCTAGTACTCCTAGTAGCACCTGGGTATTGGATACCGGTTCGGTTGATAAATGTTAGTAACTCGAAATAAAAGCTACGGAATAAACGGAGAACTAGCTAAGGGTGAGGTGACGATGTGTGTTGGAAATGTTTCCAAGGTTGATGTGATCAACATCACACGCTCTCTCTACCTTCAGGATTAGTGACGAACCTAAATAAATGTTATTTGGTGTTTTGCGTTGAGCATGAACATGATTAGATCATGTTTATTGCAATACGATTATTCATTTAAGTTAGAGAATAATGGTTATTCTGTTTACATGAATAATACCTTCAATGGTCATGCACCCAGTGAGAATGGTTTGCTGAAATCTTGATCGTAGTAGTACACATGTTCATAAAATTGATGTCAAAAGATACAAAGTTAATAATGATAGTACCACATACTTGTGGCACTGCCGCTAAATGTCATATTGGTATAAAGCGCATGTAGAAACTCCATGCAGATGGATATTTGGACTCATTCGATTTCGAATCGGTTGAGACATGCGAACCATGCCTCTTGGGCAAGATGACTAAAGGACCCCGTTGGATGGAGCGGGCAAGTGATTCATTGGAAATGATACATGTTGATGTATGCAATCTAGTGAGTCTTGTAGTGTGTAGTGGATATCGTTATTTTCTTACCTTCACTGATGATTTGAGTAGATATAGTGTATATTTACTTAATGAAACACAAGTCTGAATCGTTTGAAAGGTTCAAGCAAATTCAGAGTGAAGTTTAAAGATCATCGTGACAAGAAGATAAAAATGACCGCGATATGATCGTGGAGGTGAATATCTGAGTTACGAGTTTGGCATACAACTTAAGACAATGTGAATTTTTTTTCACAACTAACACCACCTGGAACACCATGGTGTGATGGTGTGTCCAAACATCATAGTCATGCTCTATTGATATAGTGCATACTATGATGTCTCTTATCGTTTTACTACTATAATTTTTGGGGTTATGCATTAGAGACAACTACATTCACTTTAAATAGGGCATCATCTAAATCCGTTGAGATGACACCGTGTGAATTATGGTTTGATAGAAACCTAAGCTGTCATTTCTTAATATTTGGGGCTGTGACACTTGTGTGGAAAATGTTTTCACCTAATGAGGTCGAACCCAAGGCGGACAAATGCATCTTCATAGAATACCCTAAGATCACTTGGGTGAACCTTCAATCTCAGATCCTAGTGCAAAGTGTTTGTTGCTTAAACGGATCCTTTCTCGAGGAAATGTTTCTCTCGAAAGAATTGAGTGGGAGGAAGATAGAACTTGATGAGGTTGTTAAACCTTTGTTCAACCAGAGAGTAGTGCAGCGCAGAAAGATGTTTCTGTGAAGCCTACGTTAGTTGAAGAGGAAGTTAATGATGATGATCATGAAGCTTCAGGATCAAGTTACTCTCGAACTTCGTAGGTCGACAAGGATGTGTACTGCTCCTAAGTGGTATGACAACTCTGTCTTGGAGATCATGTTGTTGGACAACGATGAACCTACGAGCTATGGAGAAGCGATGATGGGCCCGGATTCCGACAAATGGTTAGAGGCCATGAAATCCGAGATAGGATCCATGTATGAAAACCAAGTATAGACTTTGGTAGACTTGCTCGTTAGACGGCAGGTCGTTGAGTACAAATGGACCTTTAGTATGAAGACAAACACTGATGGTGAATGTCACCATTTGTAAAGCTCGACTTGTTGCAAAGTTGTTTGTGACAAGTTCAAGGAGTTGACTGCGATGAGGCTTTCTCACTCGTAGCGATGCTAAAAGTCTGTTGTAATTATGTTAGAAGTTGCTGCATTTTCAATTATGAAATCTGGCAGATGGATGTCAAAACATCGTTTCCTTAACGGTTTACTTGAGGAAAGGTTGTATGTGATACAACCAGAAGGTTTTGTCAGGCCTAAGGATGCTAAAAGGTGTGCAAGCTTCGGTGATCCTTCCATGGACTGAAGCAAGCATCTCGGAGTTGGAGTATACGCTTTGATGAGGTGATCAAAGTTTTTGTAGTTTATACAAAGTTTACGAGAAACTTGTATTTGCAATAAAGTGAGTGGAAGCACTATAGAATTTCTGATAAGTATATGTGGATGACATATTGTTGTTCAGAAATAATGTAGAGTTTCTGGAAAGCATAAAACAGTTATTTCGAAAGTGATTTTCAAAGGAAGACCTGGATAAAGCTACCAAATTGTTGAGCATCAAGATCTATAGAGATAGATCAAGATGACTTGATGAGACTTTCAATGAGTACATACCTTGACAAAGATTTTGAAAGAGTTCAAAATGGATCAGTGAGAGAAAGAGTTCTCGCCTGATTTGTAAGGTGTGAAGTTGAGTGAGACTCAAAGCTCGACCACGGCAGAAGGAAGAGAAAGGACGAACGTCGTCCCCTATGCCTTAGCCATAGGCTCTCTATAGTATGCCATGGTGTGTACCGCACCTGTGTGTGCCTTGCCATGAGTCTGTCAAGGGGTACAAGTGTGGTCCAGGAGTGGATCACTGGACAGCGGTCGGAATTATCCTTAGTAACCAGAGGACTAAGGAAATGTTTCTTGATTATGGAGGTGACAAAGAGTTCGTCGTAAAGAGTTACGTCGATGCAAGCTTTAACACCTATCCGGATGACTAGTAGTAGCAATCTGGATACGTATAGTGGAGCAGCCATTTGGAAATAGTACCAAGTGGAGTGTGGTAGCAGTGTTTATGGTTTGACATAGAGATTTGCAAAGTACACAGGATCTGAATATCGCAGACCCGTTGACTATAAGACCTCTCTCACATGCAAAGCATGATCGAGCCCCAGAACTCATTGGGTGTTAGATTCATAACAATGCGAATCACATGGTGATGTGAACTAGATTATTGACTCTAGTGCAAGTGGGAGACTATTGGAAATATGCCCTAGAGGCAATAATAAATTAGTTATTATCATATTTCCTTGTTCATGATAATCGTTTATTATCCATGCTATAATTGTATTGATCGGAGACTTAAATGCATGTGTGGAGACATAGACAAAACCATGTCCCTAGTATGCCTCTAATGGACTAGCTCGTTGATCAAAGGATGGTTAAGGTTTCCTAGCCATGGACATGAGATGTCATTTGATAACGGGATCACATCATTAGGAGAATGATGTGATGGATAAGACCCAAACTACAAACATAGCATATGATCGTGTCAGTTTATTGCTACTGTTTTCTGCATGTCAAGTATATGTTCCTATGACCATGAGATCATGCAACTCACGGATATCGGAGGAGTGCCTTGTGTGTATCAAACGTCGCAACGTAACTGGGTGACTATAAAGGTGCTCTACAGGTATCTTCGATGGTGTCTGTTGAGTTGGCATGGATCGAGACTGGGATTTGTTACTCCGTTTGACGGAGAGGTATCTCGGGGCCCACTCGGTAATGCAACATTACAATAAGCCTTGCAAGCAATGTGACTAATTGTTAGTTGCGGGATCTTGTATTACGGAACGAGTAAAGAGACTTGCCGGTAACGAGGTTGAACTAGGTATGGAGATACCGACGATCGAATCTCGGGCAAGTAACATACCGAAGAACAAAGGGAACGTTATACGGGATTAACTGAATCCTTGACATAGAGGTTAGACCGATAAAGATCTTCGTAGAATATGTAGGAACCAATGTGGACATCCAGGTCCCACCATTGGTTATTGACCGTAGAGGTGTCTCGGTCATGTCTACATAGTTCTCGAACCCGCAGGGTCTGCACACTTAAGGTTCGGTGACGTTTCGGTAGTGTAGAGTTATGTATGGTGGTGACCGAAGTTTGTTCAGAGTCCCGGATGAGATCCCGGACGTCACGAGGAGCTCCAGAATGGTCCGGAGGTAAAGATTCATATATAGGAAGTCCCGGTTTGGTTTCCGAAAAAGTTTCGGCCTCATCGGTAGTGTACCGGGAGTGCCGGTAGTGTACCGGGAGTGCCGGTAGTGTACCGGGAGACCTCCTGGAGGGGTACTTCGACCCCAAGAGGTCCATGGGCTGTGGGAGAGTATTAACCAGCCCTTAGTGGGCTGGGAAAACAGCCACAAAGGCCCATGGCGCAGGAGAGAAAGTCCTAAAGCAAAAGGTGGAAAATCAGCCAATAGGAGGCAATCCTACTCCAACTAGGATTGGAGGTGAAGTAGGATTGCTTCCCACCTCCTATTTCGGACGAACCAAAGGCCTTGGCTGCCTATCCTCTCCTATCCTCCTATATATACTAGTGGATTGGGTGGTTTTTAGACAGAATTTCCGGCCACGTGCTACCCGTTTCACCGGTGCACAGTTTCTCCTCTAGATCGGTTTTCCGCAACGCTTAGGCGAAGCCCTATCGGAATCACTCCACCACCATCACCGGAGCGCCGTCACGCTGCCCGTGAACTCTCTCTCCTCTTCACCTCCTCTTGCTGGATCAAGACGGTGGAGATCGTCATCAAGCTGCCCGTGTGCTGAACGTGAAGGTGCCGTCCGTTCGGCGCTAGATCGGAAGGACCGTGATCAAGATCGCGAGACAGTTCGTGATGAGATCGCGGAACGGATCGTGATGAGTTCGCGGGATAGACCATGATCAAGATCGTGAGACAGATCGTGATGAGATCGCGGGACGGATCGTGATGAGTTGACGGGACGTATCGTGATTGGATCGCGGGACGGATCGTGATGAGATCGCGGGACGCTCGGCGATTTGGATCGCGAAGATGTTCGACTACACCAACCGCGTTTCTTAACGCTTCCTGCTTAGCGATCTACAAGGGTATGTAGATCCACTCTCCCTCTCGTATATGCTCATCACCATGGATAGGTTTGCGTGTGCGTAGGAATTTTTTTGTTTCCCATGCGACGTTCCCCAACATCTCCGAGGGTGTCGATTGGGTTGACATGGATCGACGGGGATTTGTCACTCCCTTTGACTGAGAGCTATCTCTAGGCCCTCTAGGTAATACAACATCACAAGAAGCTTGCGAGCAATGTGACTAAGGAGTTAGTCACGAGATCTTGTATTACGAAACAAGTAAAGAGACTTGCCGGTAACCGGTAACTAGATTAAACTAGGTACGGAGATACCGATGATCGAATCTTGGGCAAGTAACATACATTTGGACAAAGGGAACTGCATACGAGACTGTTTGAATCCTTGGCATCATGGTTCAATTGATAAATATCTTCGTGGAATATGTGGGAACCAATATGGTCATCCAGATCCCGCTAATGGTTATTAACCAGAGAGGTGTCTCGGTCATGTCCACATGATTATCGAACCCGTAGGGTCGGCATGCTTAATGTTCGGTGACGATATAGTATTATTGGGTTATGTATGTTGGTGACCGAATATTGTTCGGAGTCCAGGATGAGATCCTGGACATGACGAGGAGCTCCGGAATGGTCCGAAGGTAAATATTTATATATGGGAAGTCATATTTTGGCTACCGGAAAAGTTTTGGGTTCTTTCAGTATTATGTCGGGAAGCTTCCAGAAGGTTCTGGAAACCTCTAGAGGAGTCCGGAAGTCCACGAAGGGTTCCACCATGTCCCAAGGTTTTGCATGGTCTGAGGGGAGGTGCCCTGGCATTATTGGGATAGGTGGACAAGTCCCACAAGGCCCATGCAATTGGGAAAGGTGGAAAGTCCACCTTTGTATGGACGGGGAGGAGGAGGGCTAGAATTCCACCTCCTCCCCCCTTGGGTGCGCCCTAGGGCTTGGAGAGGATGTTCCCCACACCCCTCCACACATATATATAGAGGGGAGGGGAGCCCCAAGAGGACACACCAAGCCCTTGGCGCCTCCCACTCTCCCTAAATCGGTTTCTCCTCCGTTCGTTGTTCCGGTAGCGCTTGGCGAAGCCCTGCTGGCACTGCTCCAACAACACCTCCACCACGCCATCATGCTGGTTGACAACCCATCTACTACTCCACCCTCACTCGACGGATCGAGGAGGCAGAGACGTCATCAATTCGACATGTGGTGAACGCAGAGGTGACGTCTGTTCAGTGCTAGATTGGGGCGGATCACGATTGGATCTACAAGGGTATGTCGATACACTCCCCCTCTCGTAGCTATGCATCTCAATGAATAGATCTTCCGTGTGCGTCCAATTTTTTTGTTTCCCATGGAATGTTCTCTAACAGATCTGCCCTCACCATCGGAGCACAGATCGACACAAAATCAAACATTTATGGATGGAACAAGGCGGGTGGTAGCACGACGTGAGGGAAGCAAGGAGACGGCAACGGGGTAGGGGTAAGCAAGCATGCGTTGGGCGGGGTGAGGGTGTCCTGGACTAGGGGGTACCAGCCCAAAATGATTGGTCTGTCTGGGCCGAACTATGAGCATGTTAGGTCACCTCTTGAAGGACTACGAGAGCATCGACACTTGCTCGTATAAAGAAAGGAAACCTCCAAAGACTTCGCATGCACCTCAAGGATGGCTCTGTATTCAGCATTGCCACCACGACCTAAAGCATATCACCTATGTCTCCTTGGGTATCTACATAAGCCTAGGAGTTTAGTCCTTAGAGGGACAACTATTCACCTTAGGGTTTAGAGATCACACAATGATCTCGAGGTAGATCATCAACCTATATTCGATACCCCATCATCAATAGAATCAAATTAGGATGTAGGGTTTTAACTCTTCAAGAGGGCCCAAACATAAGTAAACGAAGTATCCCTACCTCCATATTACCATTGTTCCACGATTCACAACTCGGGACCCCCTACCGGAGATCTGCCAGTTTTAGCATTGACATTATTATCCCATACAGGTCCCGCTGTGTGCGATCCAAATCAATCATTCCTCTTCAAATTAACAAGGACATCAGCTCTGGTGATATCTTTGTCCACAATTAACTTTTCATGTTCGAAAGTGTGGTCCTACACGCTGGCTCCATCGGCCTCCTCGGGCGGATTGAGAGCTTCGCCCACGACAAGGTGGCCATGTTTGGTAGCTTGGAGTACACCACTGATGCCCCTAGCGACCTCGCTCCCTCTCGCTAGGAAGCAGATCGGTTGGGAAACCCATTGGATGCCATAATCTCGGAACCATCCTCCAACCTAGATCCCCTTCCCAACACAACAGAGGGTCTGGACTCTAGCACGGACCCATCTCTTTCAGTTGCGATTCATGACCCTCAATCTAATCCTGATTCAGAACTTGCCCTAGACATGGATCAAGCATCCAACCTATCCTCGGGTTCGGATCTGATCCCCTCTTCGGGTCCTGAATAGAGACTCGATCCCACACCAGATCTAGCTTTGAGCTCGGGTCCGATCACCCCCATAGGGGCCGATCCCTACGCTACCCTGACGGCTCGGGAAAACATACTCCAGGTCATCCTAGCTTATAGCCAGGCGATGAACCCAAACGAACTCTCACTTTTAAACAAGATCTTATATCAGATCCAGAGCCTCGAATATTGTATAGAAAGATTTGGCGTATGACCAGATCGGCTGTAAAGCCGATACAGGGGAAATTTACGTCCCATCGACCACCCACATAGTTGCAACGGTATATGATCTTACTGATGGTCTCGACTCCGAGTCAGAAGATGTGGATATAGAGGAAGACGTCACGATAGACCTGGCACCCAGCACAGCAAGACATGCGAGTGGCCATAAACTTCCACCTAAGATGTTTACATGGTGGATACCACCCATGGCGATGCAGTAAGAGATGATGAACACCCCTCCGGATGCAAGAGAAGTGGACAATGCCGTAGCAGCTCTAGCAGATGCAATAACAACACCAGGGAGGCCAATAATGGCAACCCTGAAGACAATAATACAACCCCGATGGTTGAGGACCCGGGCAATGCCAGGTTACATCCAGACACATTGACGACACCGGGCATGATATGCTCTCCGATGACCCCGAGGAAGACAACTACATGCCAGAAATCATGGACGCAAGCCTTGGATCTAACGATTTTGTTATCCCCGAGAACTATTAAGCTCTTGAGTCCTACCTGAGGCGTTTGATGGAAACTACGCAAAGTGTCAAACTAGGGTGAGCTCGGCTCAAGTCCGATCATGATACATTGAATGATAAGTGGGTCGAGATCATATCATCCAAACAGAAGCTTGACGATAGACGTGAGAATCAACCCAACTCTTACCCATGGAGAAGCCTACTTTTAGAGTTCGACGATGAAGTAGAAGGCGATCCTCCGTGGAACCATGATCGTTATGATCAACAAGACCACCCTCCTAGAGGACGGGACATGCCGCCAGGTACGCCCCAGGAACTTCCTACTGACGAGGCTTGAGACTGCATCGGTATTTCCCCAAAGAGGAAGGGATGATGCAGCACAACGATAGTAAGTATTTCCCTCAGTTATGAAAGCAAGGTATCAATACGTAGAGGAAGATCATGCACCAACGTAAACAACACCTTTACACAAACCACAAAAACTTGCGACCCGACGCGAAAGAGAGGTTGTCACGCTCTCTATGGAAATAAGATAGATTAGGTAATGATAGTTTTGGCAAATAGATCTTGCAAGAACATAAAGTAAACTAAATAAACAAAAAAAGCAGCAAGGTATTTTTTGGATTAATAGATCTGAAAACAAAAGTTGCAAATAGTAGATCGGAAAGCAATATATTGGAAAAGTAGACACGGGGGCCATAGGTTACACTAGTGGCTTATCTCATGAGTATAGCACACGGTGGGTGAACACATTACTGTTGGGAAATTGATAGGAGATCAAATGATCATGACGATATCCAGGCAATGATCATTATATAGGCATCACATTCAAGATAAGTAGACCGAAATGATTATGCATGTGCTTCTATTACTCCACACAATGAACTCTATCTAGCATGCATCTAGTGTATTAAGTTCATGGGAAAACGGAGTAACGGAGTAAAAATGGTGACATGATGTAGATAAGATCTATTCATGTAGGAATAGACCCCATGTTGTTATCCTTAATGGCAACAATAAATGCGTGTCTTGTAGCCCTTCTTGTCATTGGGAAAGAACACCGCAAGATGGAACCCATCACAAAGCACCTCTTCCCCTGGCAAGAAAAATTGACCTAGTTGGCCTAACTAAACCAAAGATTCGAAGAAGAAATATGAGGCTATAAGTAATCATGAAAAAATAGATATCAAAGATAACTCAAATCATATTCATTGATAGAAATGTATCATGAACTCAAAATTCATCGAATCCCAACAAACACTCCGCAAAAGTCACTACATCAAATAGATCTCCAAGAGACCATTGTAGTGAGAAAAATAGAGAGAGAGGAAGCCATTTAGCTACTGCCTACGAAATCGTAGGTCTATGGTGGACTACTCAGGCATCATCAGAGATTCACCTATGAAGAAGATGTACCCCTCCATGATGGTGTTAGATTGGATCTCGAGGTTCTGGAACTTGCAGCGTATCGAATTGTGTTTCGTCGACTCCCATCGTTTTTTTGATTTTTAGAGAATTTATAGGGTCGATAGTCAGTTGAGGGGGTGCCCGAATTGCCCACTCTCCGCCGGGCCGCACCAGGGCCTCTCGTGCGCCCTGGTGGAGGGTGGCCACCTCGGGCCCCCTCTTCTAGTGTTGTTTGATCAATCTACTTTCTTCTGGTCCAGAAAATCAACAAAAATCACTGCGGCATTTGGGATCCATTTGGTACTGATTTTCTGTGAAGTAAAAAACAAGCAAAAACAGCAACTAGCACTTTGGCACTATGTCAATAGGTTAGTCCCAAAAATTGATATAAAGTTGCTATAAAATGATTGTAAAACATCCAAGATTGATAATATAACAACATGGAACAAGCAAAAATTATATATACATTGGAGACGTATTAGCAACCCCAAGCTTAATTCCTACTCGTCCCCGAGTAGGTAAATGATAAAAACAACATTTTTGATGTGGAATGCTGCCTATCATGTTCATCACATATTCTTGTGTTTATAGCATGGACATTTGGACTTTTCATATGATTCGAAGTAATACTCTAGTATTGACATGAAAACTTTAATACTCAAGCATATCAACAAGCAACCATGTCTTTCAAAATATCAACATTGAAGCAAGTTATCCATACCCCATCATGCTCAATAATTTATCCATTCATAGTACACATTCAAATATTAGCTACACCTAATGCTCAAGTACGATCATAGTGCCCCCTAGTTGGGGATTTATAAGAGAAGATGGAGACTCAAATTGTAAAATAAAAATTGCATAAAGTAACTAGATAGGCCCTTCGAAGAGGGAAGTAGGGATTTGTAGACGTTTCAGAGCTCAAGTGTTTAAATTGATAGAGAAAAATATTTTGAGTGGCATGCCTTTCCTGTCAACGAAAATGACCGAGAGATGTCAATATATTTCCACACTAGATGCATCATAGGCGGTTCCCAAACAGAAAATAAAGTTTATTCCTTTTTCACCATACTATAACTTTCCATGGCTAGCCGAATCTACGGTTTCCTTCCATACCAACACTTTCCAAGGAAATTATTATTTGACTACATAAAGCAAATATATTTTTCATTTTTCATTTTGGGACTGGGCATCCCTATTACCGCCATACTCTCGTGCAATGACAAGTGAATAAACACTCATCTTGAGAATAACACATCTAGCATGAAAAAATATCGGTCACGCCCTACCGTTTCATGAGCGGTACGAGCAAACAAAAAGGAAAATTTATTTTGAAAGTTTAGAGATGGCACATACAAATTTGCTTGGAACGGCATCGAAATACTGTATATAGGTAGATATAGTGGACTCATATGGCAAAACTTGTTTTAAGGATTTTGGATGCACAAGTAGTATTTCTACTTAGTACAAGTGAAGGCTAGTAAGAGATTGAGAAGCATCCAACCAAGAAACGAAAAATCACATAAGCGAGCATTAAGCAGAATAAATACTGAATAATGCACCATAAGTAGGATGTAATTTCGTAGCACAACTATTGACTTTCGTGCTTGCATAGGGAATCACAAACCTTAACACCAATATTCTTACTAAGCATAATTACTCATCAACATAACTCACATATCACTATTGTCATGTCTCAAAACTATTACAAGGAATCGAGTGTAATCTGTCCAATGATCTTCCTGATTTTTTTATTATATCCCTATTGAATATCTATCACTTTGGGACTAGTTTCATATGTTGCAATTGCTTTTGATAAGCTCACATGGATATAAGTGAAGAACATGAGCATATAAGTTTCATCTCTCAAAATAATATAAGTTAAGCATGTGATGATTTCTTCAAAATTTCCAACTCTCAAATTAATATAAGTGAAGCATGAGAGCATTTTTTCAAACATGTAAAAGCACGCCATGCTCAAAAAGATATAAGTGAAGCACTAGAGCAATTCCTTTGCTCAAAAGTTTTAAGTGAAGCATAAAGATCAATTCTAACTAATCATAGCATAATTTTGGCTCTCTCAAATACGTGTGTCCAGCAAGGATAAAAGAAAATAAAGCAAAGATACAAGACGCTCCAAGCAAAAATCATGATATGTAACAAATAAAAATTTAGTTCCAAGTAGTATATTGATGGTTGTTAGAAGAAAGAGGGGATGCCACGCGGGGCATCCCCATGCTTAGTTGCTTGTTAATCCTTGGAAATTACCTTGGGGTGTTGTAGCATACCCAAGGTTTGACTATTCTAACTCCTTATTATTTAATCCAACATGATCTCACCCAAAACTTGAAAACTTCAATCACACAAAACTTAACAAAATTCTCGTGAGATCCGTTAGTATAATAAAGCAAATTACCACTTTAGGTACTATTGTAAACCCATTCATATTTTCTTATTGCATTATATCTACTTTATTATAAATTTACCATGACTTATACCCCTGATACAAGCCACAGATTCATCAAAATAAGCACACAATGCAAGAAAACAGAATCTATTTTAGACATGACAATCTATAGTAATCTGTACTCTACCCATACTTATGGAACTCTAAAAATTCTGAATAATTAAGACAACGTAAATTTTTTGTAAAGCAGTACTGTTTCATATTTGCAGCTCAATATCACGTTCCAGTAAAAATTGAAAATTCGTGCACTGGGAACAAAGTTTTTGTTTTAGATTCAACATTGTTTCTACTCATCTTATTAATCATCCTAAAGGCATTACCTGGCACAAACACTAAATAAAACATAACAACACAATCATAACAGAATCATAACTGTGAAAAAACACTCAAAGACAGAAAGAAAAAAAGAAAAATAATTTATTCATTGGGTTGCCTCCCAACGAGCGCTATCGTTTTACACCCCTAGCTAGGCACGATGATTTCATTGATGCTTGCATAACGGTAAAGAATGGAAAGAAAATTTAAATCTAACCTACTTCCTATGCATCAGGATTTTGCGAGCAAACAAATTATGGAAACAAGAATCAATTATCATAGGAAGGTGAAACAAGTATAACTTCAAAATTTCCAACACATATGCAAAAGCATATGTTCCTCTCTCATAGTAATATTCAGTAGCATCTTGAATAAATTCAACAATATAACTATCACATGAAGCATTCATTTCATGATCCACATGCATAAAAGTCTTCAATCTTCCAATGTAGTGGGATAACATTAACTCAAGTCATGACCTCTCCAAACCCACTTTTATCAAAAAATTCAAAAGATTGAACACTCTCCAAATATGTGGGATTCTTTTTACCTAAAGTTGACGCTCTCCCAAACCCACTTTCGATACTATTGCAAACATTATTATCAATAACATATTCGACATGAGGCTGAAATAATTTTTCAAGATCATAAGAAGCATTATTACCCCAATCATGATCATTGCAATAAGAAGTGGACATGAAAAAATTATCATCCCCAAGATTGTAGTTTTGAATATTATTAGCATAATTGAAATTAATAGAATTTTTAGTAACATCATTGCAATCATTCTTTTCAATCAAGGAGCTATCATGAATGACCTTATAAATTTCTTCATTCAACACGTCATCAAAATATTCAGATTCATGATTTTCAGACAAAACTTCATAGAAATAATCAAGTGCACTCAACTCACTAGAAATTGGTTCACATAATTTGATATTTTAAAAATATTAGCAAGTGTATGAGGATCCATATCAATATATTTTTAGCATGCGAAGATGCAAGCAAATAGAAGGCACATGCCAACACAAGCAACATGGCAAACAAGAGATCTGACGAGAAAAAGGCAAACAAAAGAGAGAGGGCGAATAAAATAGCAGCGCAATGATGATAAGATTTGTGATTAGGAACCTGTTATATGAGATTGCTTCCTCCCCAGCAATGGCGCCAGAAATTCCTTTGACAAGGATTAAGTCTGCGTCGGTATTTCCCCAAAGATGAAGGGATGATGCAACACAACGATGGTAGGTATTTCCCTCAGTTATGAAACCAAGGTATCAATCCATACAGGAATATCACGCACCCACGTAAACATCACCTACACACAAACAACAAATACTTGCAACCTGACGCGAAATAGAGGTTGTTACGCTCTCTATAGTAATAAGATAAATTAGGTAATGATAGTTTTGGCAAATAGATCTCGCAAGAACACAAAGTAAAATAAATAGACAAAAGTGCAGCAATGTTTTTTTGGTTATTTGGATTAGTAGATATTAAAACAAAGGTTGCAAATAGTAGATCGGAAAGCAATATGTTGGAAAAGTAGACCCCGGGGCCGTAGGTTTCACTAGTGACTTCTCTCATGAGTATGGAACACGGTAGGTGAACAAATTACTATTGGGAAATTGATAGAAGATTAAATAATCATGACTATATCCAGGAAATGATCATTATATAGGCATCACGTCCAAGATAAGTAGACCGAAACAATTCTGCATCTACTTCTATTGCTCCACACATCGACCACTATCCAGCATGCATCTACTGTATTAAGTTCATGGGAAAATAGAGTAACGCAATAAGAATGATGACATGATGTAGACAAGATCTATTCATGTCGGAATAGGCCCCATCTTGTTATTCTTAATAGCAACGATACATGCATGTCTTGCTGCCCTTTCCGTCACTGGGAAAGAACACCACAAGATCGAACCAATCAAGAAGCATCTCTTCCATCCCAAGGAAAATCAATGTAGTTTCCTAACTAAACCAAAAATTCGAAGAAGAAATACGAGGCTACAAGTAATCATGCAAATAAGAGATCAAAGAAGACTCAAATCGTATTCATGGATAGAAACTGATCATGAACTCCAAATTCACCAGATCCAAACAAACACACCGCAAAAGTCATTGCATCAAATAGATCTGCAAGGGACCATTGTATTGAGAAACATAGAGAGAGAAGAATCCAAATATGCCTTAGGTTTTTGGTTTTTCAGGGAATTTATAGGGTCGATAGTCGGTTGAGGGGGTGCCCGAGGTGGCCACCCTTCACAAGGCCGCGCTAGGGGCCTCTGGCGCGCCCTGTTGGAGGGTGGCCACCCTAGGGCCCCTCTTTTGGTGTTGTTTAGCCATATGCTTTCTTCTGTTCCAGAAAAAATCCACAGAAATCCCCACAACATTTGGGCTCCGTTTAGTACTGATTTCTCTGTGAAGTAAAAAACACACAAAAACAGCAACTGGCACTTTGGCACTATGTCAATAGGTTAGTCCCAAAAATTGATATAAATTTGCTATTAAATGATTGTAAAATATCCAAGATTGATAATATAACAGCATGGAACAAGCAAAAATTATAGATACGTTGGATATGTATCACCTACCAATGCTCCTTCCAAGGGCAGAAGAATTAACCAGCCTACACGGACGTTCGACCTTTGTGACAGGATTGACATGGCACCTCGGTCCATCTATATATCCAAAGGGAAAGAACTCGCTGGTCACACAGGGTACTGGTGTATACTACACAAGTTTATTCTTGTAGATTCGTGTTGGGCCTCCAAGCATAGAGTTTTGTAGGACAATAGCAGTTTTCCCTCAAGTGAATGACCTAAGGTTTATTAATCGATGGGAAGTGTAGGACGAAGATGATCTTTCTCAGACTACCCTGCAATGAAATACAAACAATCTCGTGTGTCCCCAACACACCCAATACAATGGTTAATTATATAGGTGGTCTTGTTCAGCGAAGTGATGGTGATACAAGTGTAGTATGGATGATAGATATAGGTCTTTGTAATCTGAAATAATAAAAACACCAAGTTAACAAGTGGCAAACAATGAGCAAAATGGTGTATCAGTGCTTGGAACCAAGGCCTCGGGTTCATACTTTCACTAGGGCAATGTCTCAACGGTGATAACATAATTGAATCATATCCAACCCTCAATGTGCAATGAAGATTCACTCCAGAGTTCCTATCTAGCGGAGAACATAAGAAGAAATTATTGTAGGTAGGGAACCATCTCAAAGTTATCCTTCGGATCAATCTACTGAGCCATCCCCATGGGTGTCACAAACATCCCTAGAGTTTGTATTAAATAACAATACATGATTTCATATTCATAAAGTTAATTCCACGCAAAGAACATCAAAGAGTACCGCAGGAATTATATTGGAGAATGTAGCACAAAAACATGCATCAACCTATGTGCATAGATCACCCCAATGCCACCATGGGGATTCGCAAGTTAATTTCCATAACATGCATCAAGTGACTCAATAGAATACACCCATTGTCACCATGGGTATCCACATGCAAGACAAACATCAACTGATCTCAAATCGAAAGTATTCAATCCAACATAACAAAATCTCAAAGGGAAAAGACTCAATTCATCACATTACGATAGAGAGAGAACAACACCATATGATCCAACTATACTAACAAAGCTCATGGTGCATCAAGATTGTGCCAAATCAAGAACACGAGAGAGAGAGGGAGATTAATGTCACATCCCTAGCTAGCTTATTAGGACAACATGTGTGTGCATCATATTTTACTTTTTGCATCAACTTGAAATGGGGACCAAAAGAAACCCCAACCACTTCATTTGAATCAAACCAACTTAATGATTGTGAAAAAAAACCAAAAAATCCAAAATGCCCATAAAAAATGTCCCCTATGTCTGATAAATGTGGACATAAATATTTCACGGGTCATATTAAATAATTGAACATTTATAGTAATTCGAAAATAAATTATAAAGCTGCTAAAAATGCCAAATAAAGCATTATAAATATTTCAGATTTCAAAATATTCTGAAACTTTTGATAGAAGTTTGAAATATTCAAACTAAGTTCTATAAAATATTTGGAATGTTTTATACCTAGTATTTATGCCTAAAAATAAATAAAACAAATCTTAGAAAATCAAACAGAAAATGGAAATGTAAAAAAAGGAAAGGAGGAGGCACCTGGGCCGGCCCAGTTGGCCCAGCATCATTGTCATCCTCCTGGGGGCCAGGAGGACGAGCGTGTGCTCGCCGTGCGCTCGCGTCGGTGCTACCACGCAGCCTCCTGCGCGCCTGCTTCCCTCGCCGCGCTGGCGAGCGGATGAGGACGCCGCTGCCGTCCCCATCTCGCTCTCTCTTGCCCATTCGCCCCCTGCTTCTTCCCCTCCTATGCTCCGCCATGGCCGACAGCCCCGCTAGCTCGCCGCCATAGCTCCAGCCGCTCCCGTGCCCCCTTGAGACCGCCAGAGGCTCCGCCTTGTCGTCCCCGTCCTCTGCGCCGAGCCATGCACTGCTAGGAGCCATGAAACGCCGCCCTCAAGCTCATCTTCCTCCTCATACCCGAGCATCGCTGCCGTTGATTCGTCGCCTCCGAGCCCTCCCCGAGCCAGCTCTCGTCGGCTCTGAGCCCGTTGTGAGCTCCCGGCTCTTTCCCCTCTCTTCCCCGGCCTTTTCCCCCTCTGTAGGCCTCGGTTGTACAGGCTCCCGATTGCCCTGCTGCATGAGCTCATCGTCGGCATCGTTCCGGTGACCAACTGGTCCATCCATGCCCACCATCGAGCTCGTGGGGTCATGTAGTGCCCGTAGGTGCTAAGTCCCGGCCATGTTGCGCCCTGGTTCGTCGAGCTCGTGCTTGCCCGAGCTCCGGCAGCCGCCGAGCTCGTTGTCGGCATCGATCCCGACTGTCTCAGCCTCTGAGAGGTGTCGGGATGGATGCGCGCGTGAGCATAGGCCCGTCTACTACCATCCGTCTTCCTTTTGGTTGCCGAAGGAGGGAACCCGACCCCTCCACCGTCTCTGGAGCCACCGTTGGCTCAACACCGGCGGGTCTTGCCGGAGTTGACCACGGGGGTTTGACCCCCTGGGTCACTAGCAAGTGGGGCCAGGCCTGCTAATTAAAATTTGATTAATTATTTAATTAACTAATTTAATTAAGTTAATGGCCCACTGACCAATGGGCCCTACCCTAAACTAATTAGTAATTAGTTAGTTAGTTAGCTCTGTTAGTGGCTGGTTCACTGACTAGTGGACCCCACTGGTCAGGTTTGACATGTCAATGGTCTGTTGACAAGCTAACGTCATGATGATGTCAGGCCGATGCAATAATCAATTTTCTGAATTAAATTAATTCCAGAAACTACTTAAATTTGGAAAATTCATAGAAATTAATCTATAACTCAGATTGAAATAATTTATATATGAAAATTTATCAGAAAAATCGCATGGATCCAATGTTGTCATGCATGTTAGAGCAACCTAAGTAGATGGACATTGACATTTACTAATAGGTTAACATATGACATGTGTAAAGGAGAATGATTTTGAACCTATATTCAAAATCACTTCATTTAACTTGGACAGTAGTTGCATTAGCTCATCCATACATGCTGCCATGATCATGCATCATATTGTTGCACTTGTCGTGTATTGATTGCTATTATCTGCATTGCGGTAGGCCCTACTTCTAAGGATACCTCTGAGTATTCCAACGAAGGACAAAACCTTCCTGCTTCTCAGCAAGGCAAGCACCCCATTGATCATTCCGATAACATCCCATTCTCTCGCTCCTGCTCTTGATTATTGCATTAGGACAAATGTTCACTTGTCTGTCATACATGATAGATGACCATTCCTTTGCATGATCCTTCATTGTCATAGTAAATAGCTAAACCTTGCAACATAGCATACCTGGTAGATGCTTGTGCCATGATGTGCTTAGCTTATCTTGCCTACAATGCTTGCTATGCTTAGAGTTGTGTCAGGTCTAATTCATCTGGATGATGAACTAGAGTGAAACAATGTTGTTCTGATGTTATGATGAACCCGATTGATAAAGGTAGCAATGAGAGGCTATGTAGGAGTACATAGCGGGTTGTCTCATTGGGACCGTTCTTAGGAACCAAGTTCCGTGTTCATGATCCAAGACTAGTTACTACCACACATTGGGATACTTAATTGACCCTCTCGACTTATCAATCGCTTAGTCCTTGGTCCAGGAGTTGCAAGTTATTTCTGGTGTTTATAGCATGCTGGAGGTCGTGCGTAGCGCTAATCCTAGGGGTGGGTTACAACGCGGTAGGCAGTGGCATGGTGTACCAAGGGTCACCCGAATGGTGGGCTTGGGAACCCTACACACTTCATTTGGGGCCATAGCGGAAACTTCGGCCGGACTTTCGTGCGGGTTCAGTCTCAAATAGGTGATAGCCTGCACTAGAGGTCTTATGAGATTGATGGTCGTGGCCGACTCCCTCGCTGGGCTTCCGCTTGAAGGTTGCTGAGGTGCATGGTTTTATGAGCACACAGCGATAAGTGGCGAGAGCGTGTGTGAAGAAGTACACCCCTGCAGGGTATGAAACTATTCAAATAGTCGCATCCTTGGTTTTGGACTACTTGGAGAACTTATGATGTTCATAGATAATTTAATGGATACTCGTAAAAATATCAAGACAAGTGTGAGTACCGTGGATGGCACTCTCGTAGGAGATGGAAGTGAATCCTTGGTGGTGTATTGTTGTGGAGTTAGTGGACTCGCGTGCGATATCTAAAATCTAAAGAAAGAGTTAAAATTGTGTAGTATAGGTTAGCCATGAGTCAAAGCTGGCATTGCTGCATAAACTCCACCACTCCCCTTGTTGATACTTGAGCATGAATAGTCTAGGTCCTGTTGTGTTGATGCATAAACTCCACCACTCTTGTGAGCCTTTTAAATAAAAGTGGTGTTGATGTATGGTTATGTTGTGATGCCATGGTTGTATCTATGCATATCAGGCATGTCGTGCGTACGTGTGACGTGTAACGGTATGTATGGGATCTGACACCTAGTCATGTGCCTTTAGTAGTACCCTTTACAGGAAACTGCCTCTTTGTGCTTCCATGGAGCCTTGGTAGCTTGCTACTACTCCGGACACATTTATTGACCAACATGTATCCTTCTTTGTTGCTGTGTCTGTCCCTTCGGGGAAATGTCTCGCAGTGTAATGGAGTCCCTATAGCTTGCTATGACTCGTCTACACACGCTTGAGGCCGACACTAGCATTGCCGGGTTACGTATGCATGTTTCCGTACGGATGTGCCACTTGGGTTCTATGACTAGTCATGTATGCCCAGGTTCTCTGTCGTTTGATTGCCAGCGACATGTTCACATACGTGAGCCAAAAGACGCAAACGGTCCCGGCTATGGTAAGGCTACATCCGTGGAGCTTACCATGCGTGAGGCCGCAAAGAGATGCGATATGTTACAGTCTGGATTATGACTTAGGACCGGTGTCCCGACAGCATTGGTATCAGAGCCTGACTGACTATAGAACTACCAAGCCAGACTGGTCGAAGTTGATTCTAGAAACATTATAGAAAAGTAGGGGAATTGATTGTGGAAGGGAATGTAAGGCTCTTTTTACTCTTCTTTCCAGGTTATTCTATTCTGAGTCACTCTCATCTTTTCTATGGGGATAAGAACTACGCTTCTCATCTATTGCTTAGGATGACGAGTTACTAACCATGGACTATTAGCTAGCTTGTTTGCAAGTGAATTCGGTATTCAAGTATTGTTGGTGTGACAAACAGTTGGAGAAGAGATTTGAGTCTAGATAGTCGAGTGGTTATGCTTTTCCAATTTTTTGCAGTTGTCTCAAAATCCTTTTTGAGCAATTACAGCCGTTATGTTGTCCGATTTCTGCTAGAGTCTCTAATATCTTTGCATCATTCTCTGTTTCAGATGCCCCTTGTCCCTCCCGTCAGGTGGTCCGTCTGACCAGGTGCATCGATGTACCGGGTCACATGGCCATGTTGGTTAGAGTTATGATGGAGGCTGGTTACCGTTGGTACCCAGAGTACACAGTGGAGGAGCAGTATCGAGATTTCAACTAGAGCCAGTATCTGTGTACTGTTAAGATATATCCATCATATCCTAGAGCTGCAGAGCCGCTTCATTGGACTTATGGGTTAGGTGTCACCATAGACATGGCAGTTCAGTAGGCCGCCTACACCATGCTGACTATCATGAGGTTTCACCATGGTCTGCTTCAGAACATAGAGTTCTGTTATGTTCCTGCTTCTCTGGGAGGAGAGGATAGCATTCTTAGCGCAACCTACTATGATCATTCTCATGAGGACCCTAGGTTGTAGATGACCGCTCAGATGTTGGAGAACAGGAATCATGATGCACGTGCCCTTCACATGGAGCTATATGCTACCCGTGCACGTCTTTGGACAGCCCTAACACAGCTAGCACCTGTCATGCAGACAAGCTATGGAGATTTGGAGATGTTGAACCCATCGCGGCTCATCTGCCAGCATGCGTAGACTGGCCTGATGTTGGAGGCATCACCCCTCTTCGAGGACCGATGTTGCCACCAACAAGGGGACCGAGGCCACATCCGTGTCCTTACGGTTTCTAGGAATCACAGGCTAGAGTGTTTCCAAATCCTTAGGTTCAGCTCCCGTGCCACGGGGGTAACCTATATGAGACATTCTACAGCGATGCTTGAGTACACGGATGTCAGTACTAGTATGGTAGTAGTCGTATTGCCACAGTCCTGCGTGTCTTGTGGAATATGACTGAGGTTGAGAGCTGAGTTCCGGAGGTGTAGATAGATAATGCATAGGAAGCTTGTAATGCCTCCGATGAGTTGTGTCATCTCTCTGTAGTTTGTATTTCAGCTTGGGTTTGTACTGAACTATGTCATGGTGTGTATGAATCATGGTGTTCATATGGCAGTTGTTATTACCATGTTGATCGGGTGTTTACCCCTGCATGCCATGTTGTCCAGTACATTCTTTATCTCATTCCTTAGAGTTGGTGTCTTCCGTGTCTAAGTTGTGGGTTTGTTTTCCCAGGATGGTGGCAACTAGGAATAACCCCGTGCCTGCCCCCGAGTAGGGCTAGGGAAGCCAGCCAAGGCAAGAGAACCTGCCACAGGCGCCCTCTTTGGCAGAAGTGATGCTTGAAGCTGAACGGAAAAAAGGGAGACCAATAGGCTATTGGAACGTATTAAGCAGAACACAGTGCGTGCTCCCCACAATGATCATAATGATGGTGTGTCTCTCAACGACTTCGTCAAGCTGTGCCCACCCAAGTTTCATCATTCCGTCGACCCGCTCGACGTGGATGACTGGCTGACCAGCATGTCCCGCAAAATCCGTGCTGCCAATGTATCTGAGGCCAACAAGGTGACCTTTGTTGCTTACTTTCTGGAGGGACCCGCTAGTCTGTGGTGGGAAAATTATGAAGCTACGTGTCCCACAGGCCCCACACAACTTGGGCAGATTTCAGCGCGACATTCAGTACCCATCACATACCGAAAGGGCTGATGGATCGCAAGAGAGAGGAGTTCTGTGCTTTCACCCAGGGTAGATTGAAAGTGGATGCCTATAGCCATGAGTTCGACAATCTTGCTCGCTATGCTCCGGAGGAAGTTTCAACTGATACCAAGAAACATGCTAGGTTCCGCAAGGGACTTAGTCCTGAGCTCCATCGAGATCTGCGCCTACATGAGTGCACAACCTTCCAGGCTCTCGTCAACAATGCTATCAATGCCGAAACTAGACAGACTGACTACGAGGCAACTAGGAAGCACACCCGTGGTTTCAGCCCCGCATCTAGCTTGAGATCCAACAAACTCTGGGTGTGGGTACCCAACGCAGCACTGCCGCCAAGGTACACCGCGAGGCCATCCTTCCAGGCACCTCGCCCAGCTCATCCCATCCCTCCAGCCAGGACATTCGGGGGTCCTCCTGCCAATGCTGCTCCCCATGCCACCGTTGTTTGCTACAAATGTGGAGAACTAGGACACTACTCCCGTTGAGTGTCCCTAGAACAATGCGAAGCCGGCTGGACGTGGGAAGCCAAGAAAAGCCTTCTACGTGAAGCCAGCTCCTGCTCGTGGTCGAGTGAACTATGTTTCTGCTGAAGAAGCCCTTGAGGACCCTGATGTTATCCTAGGTATGCTCCTTGTCAATAGTCATCCAGCATTTGTTCTATTTGATACTGAGGCATCTCATTCATTCATCTCAGAAAATTATGCACAGTTGCATAACATGTCATTTTATGATATGCCTACTCCTTTAGTAGTTCACACTCCTGGTTCAAAAATGGCAAACTTCTAGAGTAAGCCATGACAATGAGATTCTTGTGGATAGACTTGTCTTCCTAGCATCTTTGATATCCCTCATGTCTTCGGACATCAATATCATCTTAGGCATGGACTGGATGAAAGCTCACTATGCTAAGATTGATACTCATACTAGGAATGTTCAACTTACACATCCATCGGGTGAGATAGTTAATGTCTCCATTCGAGCAGCCAAGCGCGAACTCTATTCCCTCAATGCTAGCCCTCTTCTAGAATTAGAAGATATTCTGGTAGTCCGTGACTTTCCGGATGTCTTTCCAGAAGAACTACCAGGAATTCCACCTGTCAGAGATGTTGAGTTTGTGATAGAGCTCATCCCAGGGACTGTCCCAATAGATAGAAGACCCTACAAGATGGCACCCTTAGAACTAGCCGAACTTAAGATTCAACTCGATTAGGCTTTGAAGAAAGGTTTCATCCATCCTAGTTCTTCTCCTTGGGCTTGCCCCGTCCTCTTCGTTAAGAAGAAGGATGGATCGGATCGGACGGTTGTGGATTAACGGCTAGTGAATCTGGTCACCATAAAGAACAAGTATCCGCTCGCCAGGATCAACGATTTGTATGATCAACTCGATGGATCCTCTGTATTTTCCAAAATGGATTTGAGGTTGGGATACCATCAAATCAGAATTAGAAATGCGGACATTCCAAAAACGGCTTTTGTTAATCTTTATGGCCAATACGAGTACACCCTCATGTCCTTTGGTTTAACCAATGCCCCAGCCACCTTCTCTCGCTTGATGAATTCGATATTCATGGAGTAGTTGTTTAAATTCTTCATGGTATATCTCGACGATATACTCATCTATTCGAAGAACGAACAGGAACATGCCGATCATCTAAGGCTGGTATTGATGAAACTTCAAGAGCATCGTCTGTATGCCAAATTCTCCAAGTGTGAATTTTGGTTGCCAGAAGTGACCTACCTAGGCCACGTAATCTGTGGTAAAGGTATTGCTGTCAATACCGAGAGAGTTCAGGCCGTCCTTGATTGGACTTAACCTGAATCGGTTAAGCAAGTTCAGAGTTTCCTTGGCTTAGTGAGCTATTGTCGCCGCTTTGTCGAGAATTTCTCCAAGGTTGCGAAACCTCTGACTGAACTGCTCAAGAAAGATAAAAAGTTCGAGTGGAATCCACAATGCGAGCACAATTTTCAGGAGTTGAAAAGACGCCTGAACTCTGCTCCCTTTTGGTGCCACCAGACTTCTCTAAGGACTTTGTTATCTATTGCGACGCCTCGCGACAAGGATTAGGTTGCATTCTCATGCAAGATCGTCATGTGATTGCATACGCATCTTGACAGTTGCGTCCACATGAGGATAATTATCCAACACATGATCTTGAGCTTGCAGCTGTGGTCCATGCACTGAAAACTTGGCGACATTACCTTCTGGGTAATGATTGTGAAATTTACACTGATCACCAAAGTATGAAATATATTTTCACCCAGCCAGATTTGAATCTCAGGCAAAGATGGTGGGTTGAGTTGATTATAGACTACGACTTAGGGATAACTTACACCCCAGCAAAAGCCAATGTCATGGCTGATGCACTAAGTCATAAGTCTTATTGTAACAACCTGATGTTACAACAAGGTCAACCACTTCTCTATGAAGAATTCCGGAAGTTGAACCTCCACATAGTTCCTCAAGGATTCCTTTCCAACCTGGTGGCGAAACCTACTCTTAGGGATCAAATAGTAGCTATCCGGAGGTATGATAAGGGTATATCTTGGATCAAGGAGAATATTCCTAGCGGAAACGCTAAAGATTTCTCCAAGGACGATGAGGGTGTTGTGTTGTTTCAGAACCGGTTGGTGGTTCCTAAGAGCAGACGCTTAAGATAGCTGATCCTTAAGGAGGCTCATGATTCTCCTCTCACGATTCATCCTGGTAGTACCAAGATGTATCAGGACCTACGCTAGAGGTTCTGGTGGACTAGGATGAAGAGAGAAATTGCTCAGTTCGTTGCTAACTGCGACGTTTGTCGTCGCGTTAAGGCAGAACATCAAAGGCCTGCTGGCACCCTTCAACCTTTAGCTATTCTTGAATGGAAATGGGATATGGTCGATATTGATTTCATTACCGGATTTCCCAGGACTAAGAGAGGGAATAATGCTATCTTTGTGGTCATCAACCGCCTTTCCAAAGTGGCTCATTTTCTTCCTGTTCGGGAGAGTATAACTGCTAGCCAGCTAGCGGAGTTATATGTTTCTCATATAATTTCTCTTCATGGTGTTCCATTGGAGATTAACTCAGACCACGGAAGTATCTTTACTTCCCGATCCTGGGAAAGTTTCCAAACCGCTATGGGGACTCATCTATCCTTTAGCACTGCTTTTCACCCGCAATCAAGTGGTCAGGTTGAGTTGAGATGCTCCGAGCTTGTGTTATATCCTTCTGTATGAATTGGGAGAAATATCTTCCATTTGCCGAATTTGCTTATAAAAATAGTTATCAATCAAGCTTGGGTAAAGCCCCTTTTGAAGTTCTCTATGGACGAAGGTGTCGAACACCTCTGAACTGGTTAGAAACCGGAGAGAGGCAACTCTTTGGCCCGGATATGATCTAGGATGCAGAGGAGCAAGTTCGCATTATTCGTGAAAAGTTGAAAACAACCCAGTCTCATCAAAAGAGTCAATATGATCGTCATCATAAGGCTGTGACCTATGAAGTTGACGAGAAGGCTTATCTTCAGGTTACACCTCTGAAGGGTACCCACCGATTCGGTATCAAGGGCAAGTTGGCTCCTCGTTACATTTGACCTTTTCGCATTATTGCTAAATGAGGAGAGGTTTCCTACCAATTGGAACTTCTGCCGCATCTTTCCAAGGTTCATGATGTCCTCCACGTCTCGCAACTCAGGCGTTGCTTCTCGGACACTATCCGTGAAGTAGACCACGAAGCGCTTGATCTCCAAGATAACCTTACATATCGAGAATACCCTGTTCGTATTCTTGACCAAGCTGAACGTACCACTCGGCGTCAAAACATCAAGTTTCTCAAGGTCCAGTGGTCACACCATTCTAAGAAGGAGGCCACATGGGAAAGAGAGGATCGTCTTCGACTAGAGTACCCCGCGCTCTTCCCGATGACTTCTAAATCTCGGGCCGAGATTCTTTTGAGTGGGGGTCAGTTGTCACATCCCTAGCTAGCTTCCTAGGACAGCATGTGTGTGCATCATATTTTACTTTTTGCATCAACTTGAAATGGGGACAAAAAGAAACCCCAAACGCTTCATTTGAATCAAACTAACTTAATGATTGTGAAAAAACCAACAAATCCAAAATGCCCATAAAAAATGTCCCCTATGTGTGATAAATGTGGACATGAATATATCAGGGGTCATTTTAAATAATTGAACATTTATAGTAATTCAAAAAGAAATTATAAAGCTGCTCAAACTGCGAAATAAAGCATTATAAATATTTCATATTTCAAAATATTCTAAAACTTTTTATAGAAGTTTGAAATATTCAAACTAAGTTCTATAAAATATTTGGAATATTTTATACCTAGTATTTATGCCTAAAAATAAATAAAACAGACGTTAGAAAATTAAAACAGAAACTAGAAATGTAAAAAAAGGAAAGGAGGAGGCACCTAGGCCGGCCCAGCTGGCCCAGCATCATCGTCGTCCTCCTGGCGGCTAGGAGGACGAGCGTGTGCTCGCCGTGCGCTCGTGCCGGTGCTGCCACGCAGCCTCCTGTGAGCCTGCTACTCCTGTTGTGCTGGCGAGCGGATGAGGACGCCGCTGTCGTCCCCATCTCTCTCTCTCATTCCCATTCGCCTCCTGCTTCTTCCCCTCCTCTGCTCCGCCATGGCCGACGGCCCCGCTAGGTCGCCGCCGTAGCTCCAGCCGCTCCCGCTCCCCCTGAGACCGCCAGAGGCCCTGCCTTGTCGTTCTCGTCCTCTACGCTGAGCCACGCACTGCCAGGAGCCCTGAAGCGCCGCCCTCGAGATCATCTTCCTCCTCGGACCCGAGCGTCACTGCCGTCGATTTGTCGCCTCCGAGCCCTCCCTGAGCGAGCTCTTGTCAGCTGCGAGCCCACTGTGAGCTCTCAGCTCTTTCCCCTCTCTTCCTCGGCCTGTCCCCCTCTGTAGGCCCCGGTTACGCTGTCTCCCGATTGCCCCACTACACGAGCTCGTCGCGGGCGTCGTTCCGGTGACCAGCCGGTCCATCCGTGGCCACCACCAAGCTCGTGGGGTCGCGTATTGCCCGTAGGTGCTAAGTCCCGGCCGTGTTGCGACCTGGTTTGTCGAGCTCGTGCTCGCCCGAGCTCCGGCAGCCACCGAGCTCGTCGCCGGTGTTGATCCCGACAGTCTTAGCCTCTCAGAGGTGTCGGGATGGACGCGCGCGTGAGCATAGGCCCGCCTGGTGCCCTCCGCCATCCTTGTGGTCACCGGAGGAAGGAACCCGACCCCTCCGCTGTCTTTGGAGCCACCGGCGGCTCAACGCCGACAGGTCTTGCCGAAGTTGACCATGGGGGTTTGACCCCCTGGGTCACTAGCAAGTGGGGCCGGGCCCTGCTAATTTAAATTTGATTAATTATATAATTAACTAATTTAATTAAGTTAATGGCCCACTGACCACTAGGCCCTACCCTAAACTAATTAGTAATTAGTTAATTATTTAGCTCTGTTAGTGGCTGGGTCACTAACTAGTGGACCCCACTGGTCAGGTTTGACCTGTGAAGGGCTTGTTGACCAGCTGACGTCATGATGATGTCAGGCTGATGCAATAATGAATTTTCTGAATTAAATTAATTCCAGAAACTATTTAAATTTGGAAAATTCATAGAATTAATCTGTAACTTAGATTGAAATAATTTATATATGAAAATTTATCAGAAAAATCCAATCAATCCAATGGTGCTGTTATCATGCATGTTAGAGCAACATAGGTAGATGAACATTGACATTTACTAATAGGTTAACATATGACATGTGTAAAGGAGAATGATTTTGAACCTATATTCAAAATCACTTCATTTAACTTGGACAGTAGTTGCATTAGCTCATCCATACATGCTGCATGTTATGACCATGCATCATATTGTTGCACTTGCCGTGTATTGATTGCTATTATCTGCATTGCGGTAGGTCCTGCTTCCGAGGATAACTCCGAGTATTCCAACGAAGGAGAAAACCTTCACGCTTCCCAGCAAGGCAAGCACCCCATTGATCATTCCGATAACATCCCATTCTCTCGCTCCTGCTCTTGATTATTGCATTACGACAAACGTTCACTTGTCTGTCATACACGGTAGATGAACCATTCCTTTGCATGACCTGTCATTCTCACAGTAAATAGCTAAACCTTGCAACCTAGCATACCTTGTAGATGCTTGTGCCATGATGTGCTTAGCTTATCTTGCCCACTATGCTTGCTATGCTTAGATTTGTGTCAGGTCTGATTCATCTGGGTGATGAACTGGAGTGAAACAATGTTGTTCTGATGTGATAAGCTTATGATGAACCCGATTTGATAAAGGTAGCAATTAGAGGCTATGTAGGAGTACATAGTGGGTTGTCTCATTCGGACCGTTGTTAGGAATAGAGTTCCGTGTTCGTGATCCAAGACTAGTTACTACCACACGTTGGGATACTTAATTGACCCTCTTGACTTATCAATTGCTTAGTCCTTGGTCCGGGAGTTGCAAGCAGTTTCTGGTGTTTATAGCATGCTGGAGGCCGTGCATAGCGCTGATCCTAGGGGTGGGTTCCGACGCGGTAGGCAGTGGCACGGTGTACCAAGGGTCACCCGAATGGTGGGCTTGGGAACCCTGCGAACATCGTTTGGGGCCGTAGCAGAAACTTCGGCCGGACTTCCGTGCGGGTTTAGTCTCAAATAGGCGACAACCTAGACTAGAGGTCTTATGTGATTGACGGTCATGGCCGACTCCCTCGTTGGGCTTCCGCTTGAAGGTTGCCGAGGTGCATGCTTTTATGAACACACAGCAATAAGTGGCGAGAGCTTGTGTGAAGAAGTGCACCCCTGCAGGGTATGATACTATTCGAATAGCCACGTCCTCGGTTATGGACTACTTGGAGAACTTATGCTGTTCATAGATAATTTAATGGATACTCATACAAATATCAAGACAAGTGTGAGTACCAAGGATGGAACTCTCGTAGGAGACGGAAGTGAATCCATGGTGGTGTATTGTTGTGGAGTTAGTGGACTCGCGTGTCATATCTAAAATCTAAACAAAGAGTTAAAATTGTGTAGTATAGGTTAGCCATGAGTCGAAGCTGGCATTGTTGGATAAACTCCACCACTCCCCTTGTTGATACTTGAGCATGAATAGTCTAGGTCTGTTTTAAAGACTTGCTGAGTACGTTTGTACTCACGTTTGCTTAATAAATGTTGTAGATGAGACTCAGAACCCATAAGGTGGGTTCTATCTAGATGTCAACGATGCCAAATAGCTTGTGTCCTGGCTACGACCTTATGCCGTATGGCGGGTTGTAGATAGTCAGACCATGTGCCTTTTTACGCCTTTCAACTATTTGTACTCAGAAAGCTTGATGCTTCCGCTTGGTTTGTATGAACTTGCCTGTATGACTTGAGTGTCGGGTCATGTGACCCCTACCTGTAAGAACATAGTATGCAAGGCTCTTTTGAGCCTCTTAAATAAAAGTTGTGTTGATGTATGGTCATGTTGTGATGCCATGGTTGTATCTATGCATATCGGGCATGTCATGCGTACGTGTGACGTGCAACGTATGTATGGGATCTGACACCTAGTCATGTGTGCCTTTAGTAGTACTCTTTACGGGAAACTGCCTCTTTGTGCTTCGACCGAGCCTTGGTAGCTTGCTACTGCTCCGGACACATGGATTGACCGACATCTATCCTTCTTTGTTGCTATGTCTGTCCCATCAAGGAAATGTCTCGCAGTGTAATGGAGTCCATGTAGCTTGCTATGACTCATGTACACACGCTTGAGGCCAACACCTGCATTGCTGGGTTACGTATGCCTGTTTCTGTACGGATGTGCCACTTGGGTTCTATGACTAATCATGTCGGCCCGAGTTCTCTGTCGTTTGATTGCCACTGACATGTTCACATATGTAAGCCAAAAGACGCAAACTGTCCTGGCTAAGGTAAGGCTGCAGCCGTGGAGCTTACCGTGCATGAGGCCACAAAGAAATGTGATATGTTACAGTCTGGATTCATATGACTTAGGATCCGTGTCCCGACAATTAAACACACACCTGCTGGTACATACCCTCAACCCCGAGAGTGAACTACTCCCTCCACGTCATGGGCATCGCCGGGATGATGAAGATGGCCTCCGGTGATGATTTTTCCCTCTTGCAGGGCACCAAAAAAAGGGCTTTGTGTAGGATCGAAAGTAGGTCTAGAGGGGGGGGGGTGATTAGACTACATGACCAAATAAAAGTTTTTCCTTTTCCCAATTTTAATTCTTGGCAAGTTTTAGCATTCATAGCATATCAATAACACCCTACACATGCATGTCTAAGAGCGTAGCAGCGAATAGTAAAGACATTGCACATGTAAGTAAAGAGAGGGTTAGCAATGCAAACACAAGTGATGACACAATGATTTTTCCCGTGGTTCTGATAGGTGGTGCTATCATACGTCCACGTTCATGGAGTCTTCAACCCACGAAGGGTAACGGTCACGAGAGTCCACGGAGGGCTCTACCCACGGAGGGTTCCACGAAGAAGCAACCTTGACTATTCCATGCGGCTTATGTCCACGAAGGACTAGCCTCACTATGTGTAGATCTTCATGAAGTAGGCGATCTCCTTGCCCTTAGAAACTTCTTGGTTCACTCCACAACACGAATTAGGAGTCTCCCAAGCGACACCTAACCAATCTAGGAGGAACCACCCTCCAAAATGTAATAGGCTCGGTAATGACGATGAACTCCTTGCTATTGTGATTCAAGATGATAGACTCCTCAACACACAATCTCTCTCTCACACACAGATTTGGCTTGGTAGAAGATATGGGATTGGTGGAAAGCAACTTGGGAGGCTAGAAATCAAGATCCTTATGGTTGGAGTGGAAGATCTTGACCTCAACACAGGGGTAGGTGGTTCTCTGTTAGAAAACTGAGTAGGATAGGTATGGAATAGTTCTGAGTGCTTCTCTTTCGAGTGGGTGGTGGTGAAGGCGTATATATAGGCATCCCCAAAAATTCAACCGTTACACATAATAAGTCAGACTCGGTGACACCGATGTATAAATCTCGGTGGTACCGAAGTAACAAAAAGTGGCAACTTTTAAATCTCAAATGGACCGATATACAATTCTCGGTTGCACCGACAAGGTCGAGCAACGGTCAGATTTACGAGTCTTGGTGACGCCGACTCACCATTCTCGGTCGGACCGAAAATGAGAACTTGTGTAACAGGAAGTTGGCAACCCAACTCGGTGGCACCGAGTGCAGTGTCAGCTGCACCAAAGTGTTAGGGTTTGGCTGAGTCTGTCTAGGGTTTGCAACTCGGTGGCATCGGGATAGGAATGTTGGTTGCACCGATTTGGCCTATTTGGCTTAGGACAGACTTTGGTGGGAGAGTATGTGGATGTTTTGGTGACTGTCACTTGTGCACGTTTAAGCATATTGTTCACCATCAAAACTTTACCCCCTTTTAATAGTATTGGCTTTCCTATAGACTCAAAGTGATTTCTCACAAATGTGAAATGTAGAGTCCTCTTGCTTGAAGCTTAGCCAACCTATTTCCTTGAATCTTGGGGTAATTCCACAATCCTTTTGCCATTCTCATCAATGAACTTTTCTAAAATATACTTGGTGAAAGCATTAGTTCAATGACTTATATGTTGTTATTAATTACCAAAATCACCAAGGGAGCAAATGTGCTTTCAATCTCCCCCTTTTTGGTAATTGATGACAACATATAGATCAAAAGTTCGACAATAATATAATCACTGAATATAGTCATCGCTTTGAGAAGTATGTCATAAGCAAGAGCTCCCCCAAAATTTGTGAATTATTTTGAATTTGCGTTTGAATGCAAATGCACAATCGATTAGGTACATGGTTCACTTCTTATATGTCACATACCACTTGGTGGTGTGCGAGAGTAATTGGAATGAATATCGTAGCACAACACAATCAACCAAAGATGAATGATCATCACATAAGCATTTAAGATGATAGGAAATAGTAGCATCACACATCAAAGCATATGATCAAACATGTCAAGTGTGTATCAAGCAAGACAAAAGAGTATCACGGCAACCAAAAGCAATGGTTTTGAAAAAGCAACAAAATACCAGACGCTCTCTCTCTCTCGAAGCCTAATTATCTATATACACTTCTCCCCCTTTGGCAACAAGTTACTAAAAAGTTCAAAGGTATCTATCTAAGCATCCTTGGGCTGGTCTCCTCTGGTTGTCGATGAAGAAGTCGAGAGCACGATGTTGGCAAAGATCTCTATAGATTTTGCTAATGGAGCTGGAGTGGTCACAGGAGGAACTGGAGCTAATGGAGTAGGAGTTGTGCTGACAGTAGCTGGAGCTGATGAACAGGGCCTCGATTCTGGTGCAGGCATTGTGGCTGATCTCATCTGAGTGGTTAACTGGGTGCCTGGCCCAAGAGGTGATCCTTCCTCCTCCTCATCATCATCAGAAGAAGAGGTAGAAGAAACCTGGGGAATGTGCATGGAGTCAACTTCCTTCTGGATCTTAATCACTGTCTTGGACAACTTGTCCACCTTATCACCAAGAACCTTGATTCTTGTCTCGAAGATCCTCACTAGACTGTTCTGGTTATCCAGAATCCTTTTGATATCCTTTTGCATGATCTGGACGGCTATGATCAAAAGATCCATTTGCTCGTTCCTGGATCTGTGGGCTTGAGCACTAGCGGCTCGAACAACTTCTGCCTCTGCTTGTGCTAGAGCAGATGTGGGATGATCTGGGTTCATCACCGCAATGTTATCTTCGAACTTTGGCTATAGGGGCAGATGTGGGGGATCAAGAGCAAAAATGTGCTTCTCCAACTGAGAGTTGATAAGGAACTGGATGTAGGGTGCATAACAGCATGAGCGCTTCTGGTCTGCAGCAAGCCTCTTGATTGTCTCAACAATCAGATCCATTACTCTAATCCTGGTGTTCCTGTCAAGGCGGATCAACATGTTGATGGATTAGTCTCTGATCATCTTGTCATCTCCAGACTTGGGCATCAAGGTATGCCTGAGAATAGTGTTTATAGTCCGGAGGCCTGCTTGGAGATAATAGATGGATCCTAGCTTGTGTGATTGCACCTTGTCTGCGGGGATAGGAGTATACATGTCTTTCATGGCATTGTGACTTGCCTTGGGTTTAGAGTATACATCCAAATCTCCTACCTGAGCTTTTGGAACTTCCAGTAGAGCAGCCATTCCTCAACAGTGGATTCATATCTAGCACCTTCTGTCATCCATACAATTCTACCATCTACATAGAAATGAGCAGTGGAGTAAAATTGCATGATCATCTCGTTGTTCCATGCAGTAAGCTCTCTACCAATGAATTTGTCCAGACCAATGCAATGGAAGTTGTCCTGGACAGTTGGGAAGTAGTCCATATTATCTTTGATGAACTTCCAATCGACATACCTCATGTCGCTAATAGCTGGGCTCTTGTCAAGCAGAACGGTCTCATAGAAATCCTGTTGCTCTCTGGTGTAAAACTTGTACTCAACAGCAGTCTTCCTCCTCTGAGCATAAGGATCTATGGCTCTCCAGGCTCTCAATCCTGAGTCTTTCCTCTTCTTCATGTCCTCAACAACTAAGTGGCTGGCATCGTGCACTAGAAGATGTGGTGTGAGCTTCATCAAGGTAGTCAAGTCATCATCATCTTCCACTCTGGAGGTAGTCCCTTTGTTCTTCTCTGAAGCAGGAATGTCCCTGGTAGTCCTCTTGGACTTCTATGTAGCAACCTTCTTAGATGTAGGCTTGGTGCTCTTGGAGGTGCCAGTCTTTGGCATAACATCAGCCATGAGCTTCTTGGCTTTATTATTGGGAGGGACTATCTCAGCATGCTCTTCCTCCTCCTCCTCAGCAGCAGCACTAGCAGCCTCCTCTGGATCTTCAAACATAGAGGTAGGCCTGCCAATAACATGGACAATCCTCTTCCTAGACTTCTTCTCTCCTGCCTTCTTAGGCATAGCTTTCTTGGGGACCTCAAATGACACAGTGGCTCCTACACTTTCATGTGCCTTGATGGTTTCAGCAGGAGCATAAATTTTGCTGACAACTCTTCGAGAGGAAGTAGCTCCAGTTGCTGACTTCTTGGCAGACTTTTCTTGCTTCTTAGCAAGAATCTCCTCAGGAATAAAATCTGAATCTTCTTCATTAGAGTTGAGCTTCTTCCTGGTCCTGGTAGCAACCTTGGGCAACCCATGAGAGCTAGGGGTGCCTGGATTTGAGATAGAACTGGCTTCTGGGCTTGTTCAAGAACTCATATCAACTCCTCTGCCAAATTCTGGCTGTCCTCTGAGCCTGACATACTGACCATGTTAATAGAGTACAGAAGAGCAGAAGAAGATGAGTCATCACAAAATGAGGCTGGTTTTTGAAATTTGATTAATGAATTTTCAAGATTTTTGCATTCTGTCAAATATATATCGGTGGAGTCGAAACAGAAATTTCAGTGGGGCCGAGACTGACTGACTCACTAACCGAAACATGGCAGCCTTTTCGGTCAGACCGAAAAGAGCAACTCGGTTCCATCGAGTCAGTTCTCAGCCACACAGAAAAGTATATTGGTGATACCGATATTTCCGTGTTGGTTTCATCAAGATCTATCGGGTGGACAGCAAAACCCTAGAAAAATCATCTTTCGCAAGATTATGGTGTTTTGAGAGGATGTAAACATGTGCAAAGGGTCTAATGATGATAAAAAAGGATCTAATGTGCAAGAATCGGATGAGGAGCGCAATAGAGATTGAATACGTACCCTAGTTTGGTGTGGATCCTCTACGGCGGCAACGAAAGAGAGGAGTCCATTGGCGATGGCGATTCCCAGCGGCGGAGGAGCGCAGGGAGACAAGGGCGACGATGGGGGTCTTTGGAGCGGTAGCTTAGGGTTTTGGAGCGTGACATTTGAAGATAGAATTTCAAAGCGTCGGGGTCCCGATTTATATACCCACCACTGTCGGAGACACCGATTCTAAGTTTTCGGTGTCATCGAGTGCCTCAACTGTCAGCTGACAGGGACACTTGGTGTAACCGAGAAAATGGAATTGGTGGTACCGAGATTAAAAAACCAGATCAACCCTAGGCATTCGATGAGACCGATATTTTGGGGTTGGTTTCATCGAGATGCACTTGGGAGGTTTTAATGGTTTGTCCTTGTCGGTAGGGAACTCCGAGTGCTCCACACACAAAGGGATCGAAAAGCACTTGTTCAAGTTGTGTGATGCAGCATGAATAGAGTATGAGGTGAGAAAGCATAGATATCTAAAGAAGTGGTCCTAGGCATTCTTGTATATCCAATTGGCAAAAGATAAATGAAAAGCCAAATAGAAACAATTGGATATCCTCGAATGAGAAAATAAATGCAGACCAACATGCTCACACGATAAGATGTCAAATGAAATCATGGCAAACATGCACATATACTCTAGCATCTAACAAGCACTTGGGCCATGACGAAGTCATCTATATATGAGTATTTGACTTAGGAGACAAGTAAGAGTACTTGATCATAGGTCATACTCATTGTTTAAGCACAAGTGGGGTTACCACTTTAACATAAAGCATTTAATGTTTGTCACATACTAAGAGATGCTTTGACTCAAGTCTTAGAGTAAAGCTCCCCATTGATGTCACCCCCTCCATAAGAGGGATAAACTAACCTTGGGTTTTGTCGATGAAGACTTCATGTTGGTGAGGAAGTGGTGGATGCTCAATGTTGATGAATATCCCCAAGAGTTGGGAGCATCCTTGTTGTTCCCTTACTCTTCTCACCTGCATGGGTTAGTCCAAACACACAAGAGACAAATACAAGGATATCTATGGACATGGAGTGCAAAGCATATGTAATGATGTCCATTGATTTGTTGATTACCTTGTCCCTTGCTTACCTTTGAGGGAATGTGTGACTCCTTGATCTATTGCATAGGGTTGATGTTGATTGCAAATAGATCTTGCCAATAATGAATGTGAGTAAATTTCATTGGCGGAGTCGCCCCTCAAGAACTCTCTAGTTCTTCTTCTTGGGAATCCACATAAAGTTGATGGGGATCCTTGGTGTTGAAGTAGCACTTGTAGAGGTTGAGCTTGTAGTAGCCTTGGGATCCCACTTCACCAAAGCTTGGGGTTCATCTTCATAAGAGGCAAAGTCCTCTTGGAGCTTGTTCTTGCCCTTGAGCTTGGTGTCTTGTGGTGGAAGGTCATCTTGAGTGTTTGTCCCCTTGGGAAAAATATTTTCATACTTCTCCTTTTTAAGAACAAACATGGGATTGGGATATTGACCTTCTTCCAATTCAACTCCATTTACATTGAAGTAGCGAACACCGCGATTCTTCCGGTATCCTCCGTGCTTGCGTACAATCTCATCAAATTGTTTGTATCCTTCAAGACTCTTGTAGATACCTTTCTCTATAATTCCTTTAAATAAATCATTTTCTTTCTCAAGTGTAACTTGGCTCTAGTGGAATCAATAGAACTACTAGGAGCAACATCATTTGGGTTAGCATTTTTATTGTTGCTACTAGATGAAGAACCTTTCGTTCCTTTGTTACTAGTTTGCTTAGATTTGACTTGTGGCATGAATGTAGACAAGAGTTGTCATTTGGAAATATAAGATGAAGTCTTGTTTCGCAGATCGTCATTGATGGTTTTAAGAAATTCATGTTCTTGCTCCAAATTGTGCTTCTTGAAGCATAGCTTGTCATGAGTTCTTACAAGCTCTCTCTGATCTTCAAGAGTAGATTCATGAGATAACTTAAGAGTGTTGTGTTCTTTAGTTAGTTCTTTTATTTTTATCTTATCATCATAAATTGACTTATCTTGACTAGTATGAGAAATATCAAGTTCATTATGATCACTAGTTTTATCACATAGCAAGTCATCATCGTAAAGCAAGTCATCTTCATCACTATTGAAATCAAGATATTCGGGATGTGATACATTGGGGCCTTTAGCCATGAAGCAACTTCCACCTCCTTCATTTGGTGAATCAAATAGCACTAGCAGAAAATGGGCCTTTTGTCCCGGTTCGTAAGGGCCTTTAGTCCCGGTTCTAGAACCGGGACTAAAGGCCTCCATTTTTAGTCCCGGTTGGACTACGAACCGGGACTAAAGGGGCTCCGTGTGGGAGCTTTCTGGAGTGGGACCTTTAGTCCCGGTTGGTGTTACCAACCGGTACTAAAGGTATTTTTTTAAATATTTTTTTATGATTTTCAAATCTTTGAATTATTTGACAATTTAATCTCTAATCACCCCTCCTCGGTGCTCTGGATTTATTTGACAATTTAATCTCTAATCACCCCTCAGTCCAAATCATCTAACTTCCCGGCCGGTCACCCATCCTCTCACTGCTCCAACCCAAGCACGCTTAACTTTCGAGTTCTAGCACCCCTAGTTTCCAAGTCTGCACTTGTTGTTTTCTTGACAATAGTAAGCTATCAATCCTATTAACCCTTGGGTCTTGATGTAACATGATTTATTTTTTTGAATTCCAAACAATTATTAAAATAAACAACAGTAAATGATTAATAATAATATTGAATTTCAATGAAAATAAAATAAGTAATAATATTATTTTATTCATTTTTTGCAATTTATTCATTTAATATGGCATAATTAATATCTTTAAGTGTGCAAATCGAAATTCAACAAATAAAGGGTCAGGACTAAAGGCCTCCATTTTTATCAGAAAAACATGAGGAATCCAAATATGACATCATTTATTTTAAAAAATATATTTTTCATAACACTTTTTTCGACATCTTATGCAAAAGTTATAGCCATTTTAC
Source organism: Hordeum marinum (assembly GCA_022496015.1). NCBI lineage: Eukaryota > Viridiplantae > Streptophyta > Magnoliopsida > Poales > Poaceae > Hordeum > Hordeum marinum. Next base: position 286,655,076 of record CM039678.1, on the reverse strand, counting down.
TTCTTCATAACACTTTTTTAAATCTTGTTTCAACTCCAGACTTTTTGTGCATTCAACATGCACCATCCAAAGCCACATTATCAATTTTCAAACCTTTCCCACTTCATTCGCTATTTTTCATACATTTATTAATTTTTTGAGCAAAATAACCCTGAAATTGAAAAGCACTACAAATAACTTTGAAAAGGTTGAAACTTGGCATGGTATCATCATTTCACCCACATAGCATGTGCTAAAAAGTTGAGAGGCTTACGGAAAAAACTAAATGCACTTCGTGTACAAACTGGACAATCCCTTTTGAAGTATCAGGGTTTTGGACGAAAACACATCTATTACAAAGGCATTTCATTTTTTAAAACTATTTTAAACTCCAGAGTTTTTGTGCTTTCAACATGCACCATTCAAAGCCACATCATCAATTTTCAACCATTTCGCACTTCATTCGTTATTTTTCATGCATTTATTAATTTTTTTGAGCTAAATGACTCTGAAATTGAAAAGCACTACAAGTGAACTCTGAAAAGGTTGAAACTTGGCATGGTATCATTATTTCACCCACATAGCATGTGCTAAAAAGTTGAGAGGCTTACGGCAAAAACTAGATGCACTTCGTGTATAAATTGGACAATCCCTTTCGAAGTATCAGGGTTTTGGACGAAAACTCATCTATTACAAATGCATTTCGTTTTTTAGAAACTTATTTAAACTCCAGAGTTTTTGTGCATTCAACATGCACCATTCAAAGCCACATCATCAATTTTCAGCCATTTCCCACTTCATTCACTATTTTTCATGCATTTGTTATTATTTTTAAGCTAAATGACCCTGAAATTGAAAAGCACTACAAATGAACTCTGAAAAGGTTGAAACTTGGCATGGTATCATTATTTCACCCACATATCATGTGCTAAAAAGTTGAGAGGGTTACGGTAAAAACTAGATGCACTTTGTGTACAAACGGGACAATCCCTTTCGAAGTATCAGGGTTTTGGACGAAAAATCATCTGTTACAAAGGCATTTCATTTTTCTAAACTTATTTAAACTCCATAATTTTTGGGATTCAACATGCACCATCTAACATGTGCCTAGGAGCAAAAAGAATTAAATTTAAAACTATTTTTAAACTCAAGTTATTCACAATCTAGGGTTTGAAGCAAATTTGAACAAATTCAAATTTAAACCATTCAATTTTGAAAACTAATTGGACAAACACAAACTAGACAAAATTTTGAATCTAATGCGAAAATAATCACTCAAAAACATCAAATATCCTAAAAGGTATAAGCAATTTAAAACAGAAACTAAAAACAGAAAACAAATAAAAAAAAACTTTCAAAACCCTTTAGTATCGGTTGGTATCTCTAACCGGGACTAAAGGTCTAGCCTTTAGTCCCAGTTGGAGATACGGACCAGGACTAAAGCCCCAACCCCTTTAGTCCTGGTTCTTGTCTCCAACCGGGACTAAAGGCTTCACCTTTAGTCTCGGTTGGAGACACGAACCGAGACTAAAGGGTATCAACCCCTTTAGTCCCGGTTGGTGTCTCCAACCGGGACCAAAGGTCCCGCTCGAACCGGGACTAATGCCCGACCGGCGCCCTAGCCGCTCGAATTGGGACTAATGCTCACATTAGTCCCAGTTCGTAAGGCAACCGGGACTAATGTGTAGATCGAGCTGTGACAAAAGCCCTGTTTTCTACTAGTGTAGGTCAAAGGAGTTGGTTATCACTAGTGCAATTCCGGAAACACCGTCATCTTGACTATAGTCGGAGTTGGAGTGATAGCTTCTCTCGGAGTGGTTGTCGGAGTCGGAGCCGGAGACCCATTCACCAACATGAGCTTGATGCTTTCTTCTTGAGTAGCTCTTGGTGTGTTTGTCCTTCTTCTCTAATTCCCTACTTCTCATTGAGGGTCTTCATTCATAACGTTCATCTTTACTCCTTCTCTCTCTTCGAGGTGATTCATCTCTTGAGCTTCGTCTTCTTGGTGCCTCTTCCCTTCGTTTGTAGGGAGCCAAGCACTCATTTGAGTAGTGTCCAGGCTTCCCACAATTATAGCAGTTTCGATCATGACTTGACGAACGCTTCTATTCATATCTTGAGTTAGAGCTGCGATCTTTGCTTCTATTCTTGTAGAATTTGTTGAATTTCTTGACCATGAGGCTTATCTCTTCATTTGAGACAAGGTTGTCGCTTGAGGTAGCGGGAGCATCACTTGTAGCTTTGTAAGCACCGTTAGACTTGTGATGAAGGTCTTCCTTGTCTTTGAGTATCATCTCACGAGCAACAATTCTACCAATCACTTCCGTTGGTTTGAGATCTTTGTAGTTAGGCATCATTTGGATCAATTTGCACACAGTGTCATATCTCTCATCCAAAGCTCGAAGTATCTTCTTGATGATGAACTTGTCAGTCATTTCTTCGCTTCCTAAGCTAGCAATCTTATTGGTGATGAGATCTAGCCTAGAGTACATTTTAGCGACTCCTTCACCATCCTCCATATTGAAATAGTCAAGTTGACCTTGAAGAACATCTAACTTGGATTCTCTCACGGACTCAGTTCCTTCGTGTATCTCAACCAAAGTATCCCAAATCTCTTTTGCGTGTTCAAGGCGGATGATTTTGTTGAATTCTTCAGGACATAGACAGTTGAAGATAATGTCACATGCTTGAGATTGAGTTGCAATATCTTCAATTCATCCGCAGATGCTTCACAATCCGGTTCCTTGCCATCCGCAAAGAATTCACCTTGCAAGCCAACACAAACAACAACCCAAACGACAGAATTTTGACCAAGAAAATGCATTTTCATTTTATGCTTCCAACTAGCAAAATTAGTGCCATCAAAGTACGGACCTCTACGGTGATAATTTCCCTCACTAGATGCCATACTTCTCCTAGGTTGTGAAACCAATGCAATGGAGACCAAAGCTCTGATACCACTTGTTGGATCGAAAGTAGGTCTAGAGGGGGGTGATTAGACTACTTGACCAAATAAAAGTTTTGCCTTTTTCCCACTTTTACTTCTTGACAAGTTTTAGCATTTCATAGCATATCAAGTAACACCCTACACATGCATGTCTAAGAATGTAGCAGTGGAAAGTAAAGACATTGCACATGTAAGTAAAGAGAGGGTTAGGAATGCAAACACAAGTGATGACATGATGATTTTTCCTGTTGTTCCGATAGGTGGTGCTATCGTACGTCCACGTTCATGGAGTCTTCAACCCATAAAGGGTAACGGTCGCGAGAGTCCACGGAGGGTTCCACGAAGAAGCAACATTGACTATTCCATGCGGCTTACGTCCACGAAGGACTAGCCTCACTATGGGTAGATCTTCACGAAGTAGGCGATCTCCTAGACCTTACAAACTTCTTGGTTCACTCCACAACACGAAGTAGGAGGCTCCCAAGCGACACCTAACCAATCTAGGAGGCACCACCCTCCAAAAGGTAATAGGCTCGGTAATGACAATGAACTCCTTGCTCTTGTGCTTCAAGATGATAGACTCCTCAACACACAATATTTCTCTCACATATTTGGCTCGGTAGAAGAGATGGGATTGGTGGAAAGCAACTTGGGGAGGCTACAAATCAAGATCCATATGGTTGGAGTGGAAGATCTTGACCTCAACACAAGGGTACGTGGTTCTCTCTCAGAAAACTAAGTAGGATAGGTATGGAATAGTTCAGAGTGCTTCTCTTTCGAGTGGGTGGTGGTGAAGTGGTATATGTAGGCATCCCCAAAAATCCAACCTTTACACAGAATAAGTCAGACTCGGTGACACCGATGTGTAAATCTCGGTGGTACCGAAGTGACAAAAACTGGCAACTTTTTAATCTCAGATGGACCGATATACAATTCTCGGTTGCACCAACAAGGTGACCAACGGTCAGATTTACCAGTCTCGATGATGCCGATTCACCATTCTCGGTCGGACAGAAAATGATAACTTGCATAACAGGAAGTTGGCAACCCAACTCGGTGGCACCGAGTGCACTGTTGGCTGCACCGAAGTGTTAGGGTTTGGCTGAGTCTGTCTAGGGTTTGGAATTCGGTGGCACCGGGATAGGAATGTTGGTTGCACCGATTTGGCATATTTGGCTTAGGACAAACTTTGGTGGGAGAGTATGTGGATGTTTTGGTGACTCCCACTTGTGCACGTTTGAGCATATTGCTCACCATCAAAACTTTACCCCCTTTTAATAGTATTGGCTTTCATATAGACTCAAAGTGATTTCTCACAAATGTGAAATGTAGAGTCCTCTTGCTTGAAGCTTGGCCAACCTATTTCCTTGAATCTTGGGGTAATTCCACAATCCTTTTGCCATTCTCATCAATGAACTTTTCTAAAATATACTTGGTGAAAGCATTAGTTCAATGACTTATATGTTGTTATTAATTACTAAAACCACCAAGGGAGCAAATGTGCTTTCACTTTGGATCTGATTTCTTTGGTACATAAACTTGCAATGGCGGAGTGAAAGTTCTTAGGTTATTTCTGGGGTTTTGGGGATTTATAGGAATTTTCAGCATCGGTTTCACGCTAGGGAGTTGCCCAAGGGCACCACCAGCCATTGGGGGCACCCTAAGGGGAGCCCCTGGGCTTGTGGCCTCCTTGGCTAGCCCCTCACACACCTCTGATGCTTATAGGCCTCTTCTATTCCATGAAAAATCACCAAAAGTTTCGGTCGATTACGAGAACTTTTATTTTTTGCACAAGAACATACCATGGTAATTCTGCTGAAAATATCATCAGTCCGGGTAAGTTCAATTTAAATCATGTAAAAGTGCACCAAAAGCATGTAGAACTTGGGGAAATATGTCATGAATACTTCATACATTATAGATATGTTGGGGACGTATCAGCATCCCCAAGCTTAAGTCCCACTCGTCCAAGAGTAGATAAATGATAAAAGAAATAATTTATGAAGTGTGAATGCTAGCATAGTGTATAAGTTTGATCAATGATAATTTTAATTACTTTTCCTAGCATTATAAACAACAATTGTTTCCCATAAAACTCGTCATGGTAAAGTAGGAATCAATTCACATGTTATGGTTCAAACAATAAATTCTCTTGAAACTTAACACCCTATGTTCTTAGTCACCAAACAATTACAATTCATATTGATTTCTACAAGTCTAAGTATGTGATCCACTACTCAATTATCATATAGTCTTCTATGATTGCTAATGCTCAAAGCATATTTTAAGAACAAATAGCATTTATCGAACATGGAGGAAGATAGGGTCTTAATGTTTTGCCTCCCAACTTACTTATCCTCAATATATTTGTCAACACTAATAATTCTTGATCAAATATATTTTACTTGATATGTGTCTGGATATTTCACCACCACATGATACTTGCCAAGTAGATATTAAGGTTGAAACAAGAAATTTACTCAGCATGAAAAGTAAATAACACGAATGTAAGTTGCACAAAAGCAAATAGAATGTCCATTTGCAGAGGGAAGAAGGGATTTCTAGAGGTGCCAGACCTTAAAATTTTAAAATACAGATGAATATATTTTGGGTGGTGTGCCTTTCCGATCAACATCAAGATAAGGGATTTCAATATCTTCCATGCTAATTACATTATTGGCGGTTCCCAAACAGAATGTAATTTTTACTCCCCCTCCACCATTCAAACACTTTCCATGGCTAGCTTCATCCACGAGTACCCTCCAAATAATCAACTTTCTGGGGGAATTTCTTGTTTATTCTATTTTTATTCTTATGTATTATTTAGGACTATGCATAATTTTTACCAGCCTCTCTCGTGCAATGACAAGTGAATAAGCACTCGTCGTGAGAATAACCCTCTTAGCAAGGAAGCTAATAGCCGCCCCATAGCTCCATGAGCGGTACGTGCTCAAAAAACAGATATTTATTTGAAGGTTTTAGAGATGGCACCTACAAATGTACTTGAAACGGTGGGCAAATACCATATACAGGTAGGTATGGTAGACACTCATGGATGAAACTTGGCTCAAGGATTTTGGATGCACAAGTAGTATCTCCACTTAGTACGAAGTTTTGGCTAGTGAGGATTATAAACAAGCACTGAGGAGTCTTGGTTTAAGGGGTCCTCGGGAGGCCGACCTGTTTCTTATGGGCCAGACTGTATGGGCCGCTTGCCGAGCATTGGATCGATCGAAGGATCTGTCTACATGGAGGAAGCTTCGGGAATCATGGCATGTCCTCTACGTTTGGAGTAGTGAATAGGCATGTTTATCCCTTCGACATGTAACCGACCATGAGTAAACCCTAGGTACCCTCGGCGTCTATATAGGCCGGAGGGTTTTAGGTTGTAGACAGAGAACAACTCATCTAGGGTTTAGCTATTCGATCTCGAGGTAGATCAACTCTATAACCTACATATCATCAATACAATCAAACATGACGTAGGGTATTACCTCCACAGGAGGGCCCGAACCAAGGTAAACATCGTCTCTTGTTACCATTGATTCTAGTCTCACAACTCAGGAGCCCCTACCCGAGATCCGCCGGTTTTGACACCGACATTGGTGCTTTCGTTGAGAGTTCCATTGTGATCACCAAAGGAATCGATGGCTCGCGTTGTCATCAATGAAGAGGTCCGCAACGTGGACACCTTTGTCCCCGGACAGATCTTCGCCTTCGGCAACATTGTGCTGCAGGCTGACCCGATCGGCCATCTAGGCTGGGTCGGAAGCTTCGCCCTGACCAAGAGGTCAGATTTGGGAACCTAGAGTTCTCCGTAGACTCTTGGGGCGATCTTTCTCTAACCGGGTTCTCAGTTTCTCCTTCCATGCTTGAAGACTCTAAGGCTTTAACCTCGGATCCCTCTCTTGGTCACGCCCACGGGATCTACCCTAGTAATGACCTGGCTCTTAGTCCGGATCAGGCCATAGTGACAGATGAACAGATACCTGTTCTTGCCGAACACTCCCCTAGCGCGAACACGATGGAGATCAACTCCGAAAGCTCCGAGCAGGTTGACCCAATCGAGCTCTCGATACTCAATGAGTCCCTAGATCGGATCTCGTCGATGAAGATTACCGACAACCCAACCCCGATCCGTGCCCAGATTGGTCTCAGGGCGGGTCAGGATGATTTTTTCGTCCCACCGACCACCCACTTGGTAGCCACAATCGAAGATTTAACCGACATGTTGGACTATGCCTCCGAGGAGGCAGAATACATGGATGAGGAGGATTGCGCTCCCACCCCCGTTAACACTGGGCGATGGGCAGCCACCTCCATGTATGAAGTCTACATGCTGGACACTCCAACCGCTAATGGCGAGCACACACCTAAAAACGTTGGCGACAAATCGGGCGAAGCACCGTCAAGGTGCGAGAAGCCGCATAAACGGTCAAAAGGCAAAAAGGGAAGGAAAGCTATCATCGGCACCAGGGATGGAGATACCCCGGAGGACCTCGGCGATCCCGATATCCCAGAACACCCGCTAGAGGGTTAGGAGAAGCTTGAAGATCAACACAACCCCGAACGATTCCGAGGATGACAATTACCTCCCCCTGTCAAGGAGGAGGACATGCTCGAAGCCGATGACTTTGCCATCCCCGATAATCCCGAAGATCTGGAATTGCTCAAGCAACAACTTATAGCCACGGCCCACAGCCTCAAAGCAAAAGAACGACAGCTTAAAGATGAACAAGACAACCTCAATGATGGATGGACGACAGTCCTCTCAGCTGAGGAAGGATACGGTACCGGTCTGTCGGACCAACCTAAGAGCTATCCACGCAGAAGGCTGCTGCCACAATTCGACCACGAGCGCACTCATACACCATCTCCCAAACATACCCCATACGATAATACAAACCGCCCTCCTCGAGGACAAGACAGGACGGCTGACGATATCGTTTATAGGACGGTGATACCCCAAAGATGGGGAAAACTGCCAATAGAGCCCGACAACAGGATCGACCTGCGACACGACCTAGACTACAGACCAGGTCGTACGAGATCCATCTATGGATCCATAGGGTACTCACCCGATAGACAGGAAGGGTGCATGCCTTGGCTGAATCGCAACAATAGAGGTCGGAAACAAAACTGGGCTAGAACAGATGCCGATTACCGGCGCAACATAGCTTGGGTCAAAGGCACCACCCACCCACTACGCATCAGTTCCTGGAGGGGTTTAAACCTGTAAACATAGAGCAGTACGATGGGACAACTGGCCCAACCATATGGATTGAGGATTTCATCCTCCACATCCACAAGGCGCGAGGAGATGATCTCCACGCCATCAAATATCTACCCCTAAAACTTAAGGGGCCAGCTCGGCACTAGTTGAACAACCTTCCCTAAAACTCTATAGGATGCTGGGAAGATCTGGAGGATGCATTCCAATCTAACTTCCAGGGCACCTATGTTTGGCCGCTGGACTCCTTCGATTTGAGAAACATCGTCTAGAAGCCATGAGAGTCTGCACGGCAATTCTGGAGTCGGTTCTTAACCAAGAAAAACCAGATTGTTGACTGCCCGGATACCGAGGCAATAGCGCCCTTCCAGCACAATATTCGGGATGAATGGTTGGCCTGCCAGCTCGGCCAGGATAAACCTCGGACAATGTCCACCCTTACATCCCTCATGACCCACTTTTGCACGGGCGAGGATAACTAGCTAGCAAGATTGAGCCACAACCCCGAAGACCCCGGAACCTCTGAAGTTTGGGGCGGTAACGGGAGACCAAAGCACCACAAGAATAAGCGCCAGCATAACAATAGTGATGCCGATGACACAGCCGTTAACGTCGGCTTCAACAATTCCAGACCTAGGTAGCAGAAGAAGCCTCCTAAAGGCAATCGTGACAGGCCCACCCCGCTAGAAAAGAGCATGGAAAGGCCTTGCCAAATCCATGGCACTCAAGAGAGGCCCGCCAACGACACCAACCATAACTGTTGGGTATTCAAATAGTCCGGCAAACTCACATCCGAGGATCAGGGCAAGAGCCCACGCAACTTGGATGAGGATGAGCCTCAGGGTCCGATTGGTGGCAGACAAAAGAAGTTCCCTCCAGAGGTGAAAATAGTAAATATGATATACGCCACCCATATACCTAAGAAGGAGAGGAAGTGCCCTTCGAGAGGTCTACGCCGTAGAGCCTCTAGCCCTAAAGTATAACCATGGTCGATGTACCCGATCACCTTTGATCGACGTGACCACCCGACCAGTCTCTGTCATGGACGTTCAGCCGCCCTTGTCCTAGACCCCATTATAGACGGGTATCACTTGACAAAAGTCCTAATGGATGGAGTAAGTAGCCTTGACCTGATTTACTCAGATATGATGAAAAAGATGGGTATAGATTCATCCAGGAGCAAAACCAGCAACACTACCTTTAAAGGAGTGATCCGAGGTGTCGAAGCCCGATACACAGGCTCTGTAAGCCTGGAAGTAGTGTTTGGCTCACCCAATATTTTCTAGAGCGAAGACTTGATCTTCCACATCATACCTTTCCGCAACGGCTATCACGCCCTGCTAGGCCAGACAACGTTTGCTCGCTTTAACATCATCCCACACTACGCATACCTCAAGCTCAAGATGCCCGGGCCCAAGGGGTTCATTACTATCGATGGCAAGACAGAGCGCTCCCTCCGGACTGAGGAACATGCATTGGCCCTGGCGGTCAAATTCCACTACAATGATGATCGGAAAATGCCGACACCTGTTGTGAAGGCACGTAAGGTTGGGAAGCGAGCTCAGTTTCAGCCCAAACTCTCAGAACCTTCTTCTCCTCATAAATAGGGACTCACCCTCATCGCACAGCCCTAGGACTAGTGAAGTATTTGCCAAGGAGGCACAACTTCGTGCTCAAAATTCCATGGCCGTCTGTGAAAAAAGGGTAAGCGTTCGGCTGGACCGAACTACTACCATCAAATGTCTTCGGACACATTGCAGGTACCATCAAGGGCCTGCTAAAGCGTAAAGCTCCTCCACACTTCAGCGACTTCTCAAGACCTTGTTTGCAAGATCCGTTCACCAAACAGTACCTCCCATTGAGGTGCACCACTCCCTAGGAGGCGCTGGAGTAGACAAGCGATAATGCACCTGGAGGACGTAAGGTCACCAATCGAAGACCCCTAGTACAACCACTCTTGTAAAATTTCTTGTTTCAAATACCTGTAAACAGTTGCTTCGGCAATTCGAGCAATAGGAGTCGTTGAGAACAATACAAAATCATTATACATGGTTGTCTCGTTGTCCTTTTTTGGCACATATTCTATTTTGTCCCTCTTCTTGTGAAACTTTTTGGTACATTATGACACAACCGGCTAATAGACTGGAGGCTCGAGTTTAAAAAATCGCCTTATGCACAATTGATTATGCGTTGGGTGTCTTGGAAATCGCCTTATGCATTTGTTCCGAACTATGTCTTGGGTCAATAGTTGGGTTGCCCGGCTCCTGTGCTTGCCCCTTTATGCTCCGCTCGTTCGGATAAAAGGGAAAAGGGAGAACCTCCGCGATTGTGTTTCCGGCTAGCCTGGTCAAACAAATCAGAGGAGAAAGCCAAAAACTGAATGTCATAGTATGCGAGAACCGGTCTGTGAATCCAAGCTTAAGTGTTATACTCAAGACCTCGTCAGAGGTTATTCCTTGTCATACGATGGGTTTGGTATTCGTACAAACCATGTGATATCGGCTTTAGCCACGGTTCATCCGAACATCACAAAACACAGGGGGCTAGTCATCAGCCGCCCGCAGTCCTTTTTCACGCTCGTACGGCTAAGTGAAAGCAATAAGGCATTATGGTCTTATTGCCTGCTCCGCCGCACTCCACCGCCTTTGGGTTCCGATAGCTCGGCTAAGGGTATAGCGCATAGGTAGAGACATCCTGGGTAAAAGCCATGTGTTTTTTGTCTGATGTTACCATCGATCCGATCATAGAGCTCGGGCCCCCTGCCCGAGGTCTGCCGGATTTGACACCGACACTGGTGCTTTTATTGTGAGCTTATTGTGTGATCATCATGATTAATCGCCCGTCTATAGTCTGAAAACAACATCGGCTGTGGTGACATCTTTGTCCCCGACCAACTCTTTGCTCTCAGCAGTCTGGTACTTCACCTCGATCCTGCTGGGCAGATAGACCACATCAAGACCTACACTCTAAACCACGTCATCATGGTCGGAATTTTGGAGTATGTCGCCGATGCTCGAGGTGATATAGTTCTATCAGAGTAGATCGTAATCCAATTTGCAGAACCCTTGGGCGTAGGCTCCCTAGATCAACCTTCTGATCTGATCTCCGGATCTGACCCCATGGAGAAATCTAGTCCAAAGATGGATCAGGAACGGTCATGTCCGACCTAATGTATGTCACTATCGGATTTCTCTCTCCGCAAAACCCTCAAGGTTCGAACATAGGGGCGTGTGCGAAGATGCCTTGTAGCCTCGTCCTACCTAGCTCTCTACTCAATGGATACAATGCCAAACTCGCACGATGATGAGGAACAAGATAAACACGACAGTTTAACCAGGTTTGGGCTGCTGTGAAGCATAATACCCTACTCCTTCGTTGGTAGATTGCCTCTTAGGGAGGTCATGCAGATGAACTAGTACGGTGTGCTCGATCCTCGCGAGGGGGCTCAAGCAGTATTCTTGGTTTGCTGCCTTGTCTTGTGGTTTGAGTGGCTAAGTCGTGGAACAGATCGCCCCTATGGCATGGAATAGCCTCTATATATAGCGGTGGTCCGGGTCCTCTTCCCTTATGACATTGGTGGGAAGGGATCCCACAACGTCCAAATTTGAAGGGGGACAGGAGTACATCCGCGCCCTACCCAAAGGTGATCTTCGCTTGCAAGGTGGTTGTCAATGATGCAATGGTGGGCTTAGCGATGACATCTGCCTTGCGGGGCTCATGGTCTTGTTGCACAGAATTGGAAACCTTTGGGTGAAGCTTCAGGAACCCGCGTACGCCCTTGCCCACTTTGCACCAAAGGGGAAACTGCACCGCCTGGCGCGCTGGTGCCCGCTTGTCCTTCCTTGCGTCATCTTTGACTCCTAATGCTGGGTTCTGCATAGAGATCTCCGCTGCTCCGGAGGGGGCCTGAGGAGGCCCATCCGTGCTGTTCTTGGTGTCATTATTCCTCACGAGCCTAGGGACCTTGCGAGGGCCTTGTCTTGACTGAAGTCGCGCCAGGCCGAGCCTGGCTGACGAGGTGGGCCTTGTCCTACCCCGTAGGCAGGTAGGTCTGGGTACCCCCGTTCCCAAAACGCCAATAGTAGCCCTTGGTCCCAAAGCACGCTCTAATACGTCTCCGTCGTATCTATAATTTTGGCAACTTTTTATACTTTTGGCAACTTTTTATACTATTTTTGGGACTAACATATTGATCCAGTGCCCGGTGCCAGTTCTTGTTTGTTGCATGTTTTTTGTTTCACAGTAAATCCATATCAAATGAAGTCCAAACGGGATATAAATTTATAGAGATTTTTTTGGAATATATTTGAATTTTGGTGAGTGTAATCAACAAAAGGCGGTGCCCGAGGGGCCCACAATTCTACCAGGCGTGCCCTGGGGGTAGGGCACGCCCTGAGGGCTTGTGGCTAACCCTTAGGTTGGTTGGATCTATCCTTCGGCTGCAGGACAGATATTTTTATAAGGAAAATCCCCTCAAAATTTCAGCCCAATTGGAGTTACGGAACTCCGAATATTTAAGAAATGGTGAAAGGCCAGAATCTGGGAGCGCAGAAACAGAAGGAAACAGATAGAGAGAGATCCAATATCGGAGGGGCTCTCGCCCCTCCACTGCCATGGAGGCCAAGGACTCTCTCCCCCTCTCTCCTAGTGGCACCGGAACGCCACTGGGGCCATCGTCGTGACGGCAGTCCACTCCAACAACTCCGTCATCTTCATCAACACCTCCAAAACCTTCCCCCATCTATCTACAAAGGTCCACTCTCTCGCAACCCGTTGTACCCTCTACTTGAACATGCTGCTTTATGCTTCATATTATTACCCAATGATGTGTTGCCATCCTATGATGTCTGAGTAGATTTTCGTTGTCCTATTGGTTTATTGATGATCATGATTCGTTTGAGTTGCATGTTTTATTATTTGTGTTGTCCTATGGTGCTCTTCGTGTCGCGCAAGCGTGAGGGAACCCCTTTGTAGGGTTTGCAATATTCTTACGATTCGCTTATGGTGGGTGGCGTGAGTGATAGAAACACAAACCCGAGTAAGTAGGTTCTTTGCGTATGGGAATAAAGAGGACTTGATACAATATAATGCTATGGTTGGGTTTTACCTTCATGATCTTTAGTAGGTGTGGATGCTTGCTAGAGTTCCAGTCATAAGTGCATATGATCCAAGTAGAGAAAGTATGTTAACTTATGCATGGCCCTCATATAAAATTGCAATGATGATTACCGGTCTAGTTATCAATTGCCTAGGGACAATTCTGCAACTCCTACCACCACTTTTCCTCACTTGTTAAACTAACTTAGTTGTTTCTTTACCTTAGCAGCCCCTAATTTTTATTAACGTGCTCTTTATTTTATTGCAAACCTATCCTATCACACCTACAAAGTACTTCTAGTTTCATACTTGTTCTAGGTAAAGCGAACGTTAAGTGTGCGTAGAGTTGTATCGGTGTTCGATAGAACTTGAGGGAATATTTGTTCTACCTTTAGCTCCTCGTTGGGTTCGAAACTCTTACTTATCAAGACCTTTTTCTAGCTTCGTTGCTAGGGAGCAATAGCGTGGGGTGAATATTCTCGTGTGTGCTTGTTTTCTTTATCACTAAGTAGATTTTATTTGCTATTCTTAGTTGTTTTATATCTTTAGATATGGGTAGGAAATGCAAAATACCAAAAAAATAGATGTACTAGATTCTCCCAAAGTTGAGGAACCACTAGTGTTCCATACCACCGAAGAATATTATTTGGATCATCTTTGATCCGTTTGTGCTCGTGTTGAAACCCCAACTAGCTTGGTTGATGGAAAATCATTAAATGAGCATGCTTATTATGTGCGACACCGCTTCTCTCAAAAAGGGGAAACTTTTATTGCATGATATTAATAGTTTGCAATTCTATTCTTGGGATTTATGCGAAATTTATGATTTTACTTGTTGTTCTGAAGACCCTAAAAACACCTTTCCTATCAATGTGAGTTTAAGGATAATGGAATCATATCTTGTTATGCCAAGGGTGTTTATAATTACTATGATATTTATCAAATTAAAGAATTTGTTGGTTTTAAGGGTGCCTATGAAATTGCTTCTTTGATTGAAAAGTATGATGCTACTCTTTACAAATCTGAAAGATTTGCCATACTTAAATATTGCTATGAAAACTTGCTTCTAATGCTTATGTTAAGCCATATATTGAGGAATCCTTCCCTGTCCAGGAGGAGACTAATATTTTGCAGGAATCTATGGAAGAAGAAATTGTTGAAGCTATGAGCTCATTAGATGAAAAAGATGAGGAGGAGAGCGAAGAACAAAAGGAGGAAGAGCGGATTAGCTACCTGTGCCCGCCTTCTAATGAGAGTAACTCTTCAACTCATACATTGTATAATTTCCCTTCGTTCTTACCGAAGGATGAATGCTATGTTAATTGCTATGTTTCCTTGGATTCGTTTGAAATATCCCTTTTATGAACTTGATGCTTGCTATGCTTGTGGCCATGTTGCCAATACGAATGATGCTTATGGAGATGAACTTGCTATAGTTCCTTATATTAAGAATGAAATTGTTGCTATTGCACCCATGCATGATAGTCCTATTATCTTTTTGAATTCTCCCAACTACACTATATCGGAGAAGTTTGCACTTATTAAGGATTATATAGATGGGTTGCCTTTTACTATTACACAAGATGTTTTTGATAGATATAATATGCATGTTCTTGCTGCTCCTACTTGCAATTATTATGAGAATGGAACTAGATCTCCACCTCTCTATGTTTCCAATATGATAAAATTGCAAGAAACTGCTTATGCTATGTATTGGCCTTTACTTTGTGTGCATGAATTGTTCTTTTATGACATGCCAATGCATAGGAAGAGAGTTAGACTTCATTGTTGAATGATATATGTTACTTTGTGCTCAATACTAAATTACAAATCATTGTTAATTAAAATTGGCTTTGATATACCTTGGGATTCGGGTGGATCCATTACTTGATCACTTTATGCCTAGCTTAATGGCTTTAAAGAAAGAACTGCCAAGGAGACAACCCAGAAGTTTTAGAGAGTCATTTAATTCTGTTGTGTGCTTTTTTATAGTTTAAAAACAAAAGATAATAATGAGAGTAACCTTAAACTTTTTCAAAAAGAAAGTGAAAGTGAGAGAGACGAGCATTGTAAAGTGGGAGCTAGACTTGAACTTTGTTTATGCCCATGGAAACTTTGCAAATCTTTATTACAGAAACTTTTCAACAAAAATAATTATCCCCTTGTATAAATCCATTGTATTATAAAATAATGTGCCAATATTTGCCTTTAGGATGATTAGATTTCTTGTTTGGTGTGTGCAGTGCAAAAACAGAAACTTTGGATGTAGTGCGTGAATTTACATTTTTTACTGGAATGTCAAAAGTTTCTGAAATTTTTACACCGTACTTCTAAGTAATTTTTTTTCCTTTTTCCTAATTTTTCAGAAATTTAGATTTACATAACTATGGTGAATGTTCAGATGGCTACAAACTGTCTTGTTTAAGACATATTCTGTTTTTGATGCATTGTTTTGCTCGTTTTGATGAAACTATCGATTGTATAGATGTTATAAGCCATGGAAAAATTATAATATAGTAGCTACAATGAAAAAATAAAATATGAATTGGTTGTCAATAGTACATAAAGTTGTGATTTGCTTTATTATACTAACGGATCTCACGAGGGTTTTGTTAAGTTTTGTGTGATTGAAGTTTTCAAGTTTTGGGTGAGATCACGATGGACAAAGGAATAATGAGTGGAAAGAGACTAAGCTTGGGGATGCCCGAGGCACCCCAAGGTAATATTCAAGGACTCCCAAGAAACTAAGCTTGGGGATGCCTTAGAAGGCATCCCCTCTTTCTTCTAACAACCATTAGTAATTTTACTTGGAGCTATATTTTTATTCATCACCTGATATGCATAAATCTTGGAGCATCGTGTGCTTTTTCTTTTTCTTTTAATAATGCACCATGATGGTATGAGAAATTCCTTCGTTTATTTATAGAATTCTTCATGCACTTCACTTATATCTTTTGAGTATGGCTTTATAGAATGCTTAATGTGCTTCACTTATATCATTTGAAGTTTGGATTGCGTGTTTCTCACACATAGAAAACCGCCATTTTGTAGAATGCTCTTTTGCTTCACTTATATTTGTTAGAGCATGGGCATATATTTTCTAGAAGGAATTAAAACTCTCATGCTTCACTTATATCTATTTAGGGAGTTAACAGAGTTGGTCATTCACATGGTTAGTCATAAAATCCTACATAAAACTTGTAGATCACTGAATATGATATGTTTGATACCTTGCAATAGTTTTGCAATATGAAGATGGAATGCAAGAGTCATTCTAGTGAGTAGTTGTTAATTGGAGAAATACATGTGTTGAATTTTGTGATTCCCGAAGCATGCACGTATGGTGAACCGTTATGTAACGAAGTCGGAGCATGATTTGTTTAATGATTGTCAACCTTTGTGTGAGGGTCGGGAGCGCGCGATGGTTAAGTCCTACCAACCTCTCCCCTAGGAGCATGCATATAATGCTTTGTTTGATAACTAATAGACTTTTGCAACAAGTACGTGAGTTCTTTATGACCAATGTTGAGTCCATGGATTATACGCACTCTCACCCTTCCACCTTTGCTAGCCTCTATAGTACCGCACAACTTTTGCCGGTGCATCAAACCCACCTTCCTCAAAACAGCCACCATACCTACCTATTATGGCATTTCCATAGCCATTCTGAGATATATTGCCATGCAACTTCCACCGTTCCATTTAGTATGACATGCACCATCATTTTCATATTACTTTGCATGATCGTAAGACAGCTTGCATGATGTTTTCATGGATTATCGGTTTTTATGTCATTTGCTAGGCTAGATCGTTGCACATCCCGGTATCCTACTGGAAGCATTCATATAGATTCATATTTTTTTCTAGGTATCGAGTTGTAAGTAAATAAAAGTGTGATGATTTTCATTATTAGAGCATTGTCCCGTGTGAGAAAAGGATGGTGGAAGCTATGATTCCCTCACAAGTTGGGGGGAGTCTCCGGACTTTACCAAAAAATAAAAGAGGAGAGCGAAGCCCAAATAAAAAAAGAGGCCAAAGATGCCCACCAAGATAAATAAAAAGAAAAAAAAATCATAGAAAGAGAGAAGGGACAATTACTACTATCTTTTTCCACACTTGTGCTTCAAAGTAGCACCATGCATGATCTTCATGATAGAGAGTCTCCTATTTTGTCACTTTCATATAACTAGTGGAATTTTTTGCACGACCACTTAATTTCCTTTTTGAGATTTCATACACTTATAGCTCTAAGTGCATTCATTGCATGGCAATCCCTACTCACTCACATTGATATCTATTGATGGGTATCTCCATAGCCTGTTGATACGCCTAGTTGATGTGAGACTATCTTCTCCTTTTTCCTCATCACCTCCACCATATTCTTTTCCACCTATAATGCTATATTCACGGCTCACGCTCATGTATTGCGTGAGATTTGAAAATGTTTGATAACATAAAAAGTGTGAAACAATTGCTTGACTTGTCATCAGGGTTGTGCATGATTTAGATACTTTATGTGGGGAAGATGGAGCATAGCCAGACCATATGATTTTGTAGCGATAACTTTCTAAGGCCATGTTATTTTGAAAGGACACGATTGCATTGTTGGTGTGCTCGAAGTATTACTAATTTTATGTCAATATAGACTATTGCTTTGAATCACTCGTATCTTAATATTCATGCCATGATTAGATTATATGATCAAGATTATGCTAGGTAGCATTCCACATCAAAAATTATCTTTTTTATCATTTACCTATGATGAGCAGGAATTAATCTTGGGGATGCTGATATGTCTCTATCATATCTATAATTTTCGATTGTTTCATGCCAATACTCTACAACTTCCATATACTTTTTGCAACCTTTTATACTATTTTTGGGACTAACATATTGATCCAGTGCCTAGTGCAAGTTCCTGTTTGTTGCATGTTTTTTGTTTCATAGAAAATCCATATCAAACGAAATCCAAATGGGATAAAAACTTATGGAGATTTTTTTGGAATATATGTGAATTTTTTGAAGTGGAATCAACAGAAGGTGGTGCCCGAGGGGCCCACAAGCCTGGCAGGCGCGCCCTGGGGGGTAGAGCGCGCCCTGAGGGCTTGTGGATACCCCTTAGGTCGGTTGCAGTTGTCCGTAGGCCGCAAGAAAGATATTTTTATAAAGAAAATCCCCTCAAAATTTCAACCATATCGGAGTTACAGATCTCCGTATATTTAAGAAACATTGAAAGGCCAAAATCTGGGAGCGCAGAAACAGAAGGAAACAAAGAGAGATTTCCAATCTTAGAGGGGCTCTTGCCCCTCCGCTACCATGGAGGCCAAGGACGAGAGGGGAAACCCTCCTCCCATCTAGGGAGGAGGTTAAGGAAGAAGAAGAAGGAGGCGGCTCTCTTCCCCCCCTCCCGGTGGCACCGAAATGCCGTCGGGGCCATCATTGTGACGGCGGTCCACTCCAACAACTCCATCATCTTCACCAACACCTCCATCACCCTCCCCCATCTATCTAAAGGGGTCCACTCTCCCGCAACCCGCTGTACCCTCTACTTGAACATGGTGCTTTATGCTTCATATATTATCCAATGATGTGTTGCCATCCTATGATGTCTGAGTAGATTTTTGTTGTCCTATTGGTTGATTAATGATCATGATTGGTTTGAGTTGCATGTTTTATTATTGGTGTTGTCCTATGGTGCTCTCCATGTCGTGCAAGCATGAGGGATCCCCACTGTAGGGTTTGCAATATGCTTATCATTCGCTTATGGTGGATGGCATGAGTGATAGAAACACATACCCGAGTAAGTAGGTTGTTTGCGTATGGGAATAAAGAGGACTTGATACCTTATAATGCTATGGTTGGGTTTTACCTTAATGATCTTTAGTAGTTGAGGATGCTTGCTAGAGTTCCAGTCATAAGTGCATATGATCCAAGTAGAGAAAGTATGTTAGCTTATGCCTCTCCCTCATATAGAATTGCAATAATTATTACCGGTCTAGTTATCAATTGCCTAGGGACAATTCCGCAACTCCTACCACCACTTTTCCACACTCGTTGAACTAACTTCGGTGTTTCTTTACCTTCGCAGCCCCTAGTTTTTATTTATGTGCTCTTTATTATCTTGCAAACCTATCTTATCACACCTACAAAGTAGTTCTAGTTTCATACTTGTTCTAGGTAAAGCGAACGTTAAGCGTGTGTTGAGTTGTATCGATGGTCGATAGAACATGAGGGAATATTTGTTCTACATTTAGTTCATCATTGGGTTTGACACTCTTACTTATCGAGAAAGGCTAAAATTGATCCCCTACACTTGTGGGTTATCATGCTCAATCTGGCTTCAGGGCGAAGCCTTGAGGACGGCCCAAAGTGCGGCGGGCCCCAAATGCTTGAGGGGCCAGGACTAGCGCATGTCATGCCGCTGACGTGGTGCACCCTCTTAGCCACCGTCTGAATCGACAAAAGCCCGACTTCTAGAGCCAAGCCATTACTGCTTTCCTCTTCCATGCGCGTGCTCTTGCTCCCAGATCTGGACCTTACTTGCGACCTCTCCAGATCCGGCGTCGCTCCATCTTCCTTCTAAATGGCTCCTGCCAACAAGTCGAAGCCAAAGGCCCAGGGCTCAGCCTTCGCCCCCATCTCACCACGCATTTCGAGTCCACCATTGCCAAGGACGATGACCTTGTCCTGGTGCTCCATCATGTAACTTCCCAAGAGCATTCCTTGCATTATTTGTAATATATTTCGCATGTGTGACCTTCTATGGATGTTATCAATGCCAACATGAGTTTGAGTTCTATTTGCCATTGTCATTTCATGCATCATGGCATCATGATCATCATACCAAGTGCATAATCTTCATTGATATGTTTGAGTAGTGATTGTTGTGTTGACGTGTGGTGTTGAGCTTGAGTGTGTGCTTGTGTCATGGATGTGGTGGTGCTTAGTTTTAGTTCTTCTCAAAAAAATCCCATAAGCAAAGTATCCCCACCTCTCTCTTATTCAAAACATTCTACATGTTAATATTTTACTTGTTGTTTTCCTGTATTAAAAATGTTGATCATTTTACAAATATTCCAATATGTTTTATGAACCAGCTCCTGATCATGTTTGAAATTCATCCATCCTCATTCTTGAAAACAACTTGCTATTTGAATCAAAATATGCATTTATTTTTGTTGCTCTAAAATTGCCAAGTTCATTTTCATAAAATAGGGCATGCTTTACTAATTGAAAAACACAATTTTCTTCTCTCTATCTCTTCTCTAACGTGCCTAGGTTAATTTTGTTTTTTGGCTTTAAAAAATAAGAAAAATCTTTGTTCCGTGAGAGAGGAGAGAGACAGTCCAGCCTACCTGGACCTCCTTGCCCCTGCGGTGGCCCAGTAGTAGCACTAGCACAGACCAGCCGGCCTCCTCGCGCTCGCGAGTTCGTCCTCCTCTGTATGACAATCATCCAGAGGGCCACGTCCCTGGCATCGATGATTTGACGGCCGTCGGTGACCCCTAGACCCTTTATATTGTGTCCCCCGCATAGACCTAGCTCCCCGCATCGCATTCCTCCCCTCCTCTCGCATCCCTGCCGCTCAGGTAGGTCGGCCCGTGCATGCCGTCGCCCTACTCGCCATGCTCCGGCCGAGCTGAAGCTCAAGCTCGGAGTAGCTTCTCAGCCTCGTCTCCGGCTTCCCTGTCCACATGGGTCGAAGACCGGGAGTCCCTGTGTCTTCTTCCTCAACACGCGACGCCAGCGACGCCAAAGCGCCGTTTCCTTCGCCATCTTCTTCTCTGTGCTTGGATTCGAGGTGCACCGGAGTTCCGAGGGCTCATGCATCATCCTGGTTCTGTCTCCGCCCATATCTCCATGTCATAGGTACTTGAGGTAGTTCCTTCCCCTTCACTGGTCATCCTCGTAGGCAGTAGTGTCATGTGTGTGTCGCTTGGTCGTCGTAGTTCGTGCACTCCCATTGCTCTGTCCAGGAAGGCGCAGTTTTGTTCTCTAAGTAGGAGTGGTTAGTAGCAAGTGCATGCACCGCGTGCACACCAGCCTTCCCGCAGCCCCGCGTAGCCTCGCTTCGCTCCTGATGCGAGCCATGGCTTCCGCCCTGAGCTGAGAGCTCGAGCTCTTCCTCCCTCGTGTTGTGCTCATCCCTAGATCCTTGTAGACGTTGGAATGGGTTGCCCCTGTGATTCTTCAGCCCCGCCGCAAGTCTCCGGCTTCGGTGGTCACCGGAGGGCTCGCCGGTGTAGTCTCCATCTTCCCTGCCCGAAGGAAGGAGATAGTTGGCTCTGTTAGTATTTTTTTCCCTACCAAGCCACTTTCTAAGATATGTGCCCTACCTAGCCCAGTGGTCGTCCCTCGCTGGGTTAACCAGGATGTTAGGGGATCGAATCCCCTGGCTCCTTTTATTTTTTCGAGGTGGTGGGTGTTTTGTGTGCACTGTGTGTGTGTGTCCTGTGTGTGTGAGGCCTTGGCAAGTGGGCCCTGGCCCCTCTTGTCAGCCACTCAAAGGGCCCTGGCTCACTACGAGTGGGACCCCCCTCCTTCTTATATTTGTTTGTTTTATTTTTGTCTTCTCTATATGTTTTTCCCGTTCTAGTAGTATTCCAAATCAGGACACTGCCGTGTTAGGATAGATCCGTTTTGAGTAGGTTTTGACTTATAAGAGCATATGTGCATTTTCGAGCTAGATTTGGGCATTTTATAAATACAAATATATTAGTGTGATATATGATTTGGGGTAGAATTTCCCAAGGAATCAATTGGTGCAATTTGTTTTGGCTTTTGAGCAAGTATGCAAAAGTGCTATTTTGTGATGAGGTGGCCTTTCGTCATTTTTGTATTATTTAATACTTGCATGCTATGATGATCTTGTCAAGATGTTTCTTGTAGTGCTTTGTGGGCATTAGGCCTTGGTATTTTCCATTGCCATGATAAGCTTGGTGGGTATCTTGATGCAAAGTAGCTAAGTAAGTTGCTCATTTCAACATGCTAAATATTTCTAAGTCTGAGTAGTTGTTGTTATTTTTATGCCATGTTTAGAGGATGCTACCAAGTGTTCTATTGTGTTTTAGCTCATGCTTAGTGCTATAGTTTTGTATTAGAGGTTTTCCTCTATCAACCTGCTAAGTTTCATGCCATGATATGACCTCTAGGATAATCAGTTGCTGGTGTCAAGTTGCTTTCAGGTTAATACATAATCTGTCGAACTGTAGTTTTCACAAAGTCCCTAAAATCTGTTTCAACATGCCATCTAATGAGCTTCATTGCTAATGATCCATGCTTTCTTTTGAGTTTCTATAGGTAGATGATTTTTCAAGCTTGGTGTACACTTCCTGTACATGCTTTGGGTGTGGCCTATAGATTGTTCTAGCTCTTGATAGATGTGTTTCAAGATGACATGTTGATGTTTGCGGGCAGATTGTGTGTGGAGTTTTTTGTGAGTTCTGGGAGCTACACTCCATTGTTTTGTGTGATTTTGGGGCCATTCTTGTTGGTTTTTCATTTCCTATCCAGTGGCATCCTTGGACTACCAAGGAATAGCCCAGGTCCTTCTCCATCTTTGCTATTGTACCCGTTAACGTTTGTATCTTGTCATGAGCGTATCGTGAGCTACATTACTCCGTTTACATCATTCTACATATGCATTTGTATCGATTTTGCATGACACATTCATATTTTCCATGTTCATGCATGTCAAAACTACTAAACGTGAGATTCTATCCAGGATACTAAATAACATAATATCAGCATATGAAACATGACTAGTATAAGTTTGCCATGTTATTGCATCAAATCGATCATGCATCATCTTGTTTGCGTATGGCACCTGGTATCTATGTTTATTTGGTATTGTTTCTATTTGGGTAGACCCTAGTGTCGAGCCTAAGTACGAGGGTCCTAGAGAGAACGTCTACAAGGACCCAACTCTTTATTCCCTGAAGACCCAACAGGCAAGATGACACATTTCCCTATATACCACTACTATCATTGCTGTGCTTGTTGTCCCTCTTTTATTGTTATTTCTTGCTACCTACCACTTGTTTTCAAGCCTCCCAACATTGCCATGAAAAGCCTGTAACCGTCCACCTGCCCAGCAAACCTTTGTTTGGCTATGTGAAAGTGCGTGATATCGACTAGAGGTGGGTGAATAGGTGATTTTTACAAATTCATCACTTGAGGAATTTCAACTTAAGGAATTTGAAAAGTGATGAATAACTAGCAGCAGAATAAGTACTCAAGGGCATGAGAAACATAGCAACAACATAGTCATGATGATGAAATGAACATGCACAAATTACCGGTAGCGTGATACAGGATAAGCGGGTGAGGAACAAGGTAACTTGAAGAATTTAAGGTGAGGAAATTGTGAAAGTCTTCAGTCAAATTCTTCAAACAGTAAAGATCAATTTCATTAACAGGTATATGAGGAAATGAAAGGGTTAAGGAAATAGAACCAGGTAGCTCGATGAAGACAATGGTTTGATGACCCAGTTCCAACTGCTATGACAGTCGTACGTCTGGTTTGGAGCGGCCTGGTATTTAAACCAGAGGACACAGAGTCCCAGGACATACAGTCCTTACCGTATTCTCCTTGAGCTAAGGTCACAAAGTCCTCGCCCAACACTCGTGGTAAGTCTTCAAGGTAGGCTTCCAAAACCCTCAAAAACTAGTCACCTGGCAATCCACAATTGACTACTGGATGCTCTAGACCAAGGTCACTCCATGATCCCCAATTGACTGGGCAGGTGACTAGTTTCCTCAGAGACCAAAAGAACTTCGTCTCTGTCATTGAAGAACTTGACTGAACTATAAGAGATTTCCAAAAGGCTTCACTCGAAGGATTGGATAGGTTGAGGATTTTGAGTTGAGCATCAGTTGGAAATTTTCATTAGTATTATCTCGGCCTCCTCTAATAGTACAGTGTTTCCTATGACTCAAAGAAAGGAAATGAAACTATGAAAACAAAAGTCTTCACGCTTCATAGTCCTCGTTCATATCTTCAAGGTCACACCAACTTCTTAATTTTCAAAGTCTTCAGGGAATACAAAAGTCTTCACCAAAGTCTTCAGTTGATGACATACATTTTTAGGGGTCGGTAATCTTCAAATATATCAAACTCCTCATCGACTTATAGAGCCTGTGTACACTCACAAACACATTAGTTACTTAACCTATAAGTCTTCAATACACCAAATTCACTACGGGGCACTAGATTCACTTACAATCTCCCCCTTTTTGGTGATTAATGACAAATAGGTTAAGTTTTCAATGGGGATAATACTATGAAGTGTAAATACTGAGTTTGAGGAATTTGATCGAAAGATATAGAAGAACTCCCCCTTGTAGGATCGAGAGAGGCGTGTCTAGAGGGGGGTGAATAGACTACTAGCAAAAATTTAAAAGCTAACCTTTTTGAAGTTAATTGGTTGGAAGATTTTAACTATTTTAATAAGTCTAGATAGTCTAACAGCCCTATAGCTGCATGTCTACAAATATGGCAGCGGAAAGTAAAGACATTGCATAAGTAAGTAAATAGACAGGGTAGTTATATCAAACACAATAGGAGACGCAAGGATTTTTCCCGTGGTTCCGATACGTGGTGCTATCGTACGTCCATGTTCATCGAGTCTTCAACCCACTAAGGGTAACAGTCGCGAGAATCTACGGAGTGCTCTATCCACGGAGGATTCCACGAAGAAGTAACCTTGACTATTCCATGCGGCTTCCATCCATGAAGGACTAGCCTCACTATGGGTAGATCTTCACGAAGTAGGAAATCTCCTTGCCCTTACAAACTTCTTGGTTCACTCCACAACACGAAGTAGGAGGCTCCCAAGAGACACCTAACAAATCTAGGAGGCACCACTCTCCAAAAGGTAATAGGCTCGGTAATGATGATGAACTCCTTGCTCTTGTGCTTTAAGATGATAGACTCCTCAACACACAATCTCTCTCTCACGGATTTGGCTTGGTAGAAGAGATGGGACTGGTGGAAAGCAACTTGGGGAGGCTAGAAATCAAGATCCATATGGTTGGAGTGGAAGATCTTGACCTCAACACAAGGGTAGGTGGTTCTCTCTCAGAAAACTGAGTAGGATAGGTATGTAATAGTTCTGAGTGCTTCTCTTTTGAGTGGGTGGTGGTGAAGGGGTATATATAGGCATCCCTAGAAATCCAACCGTTACACATAATAAGTCAGACTCAGTGACACCAATGTGTAAATCTTGGTGGTACCGAAGTGAGAAAATGTGGCAACTTCTGAATCTCGGACGAACCGATATACAACTCTTGGTTGCACCGACAAGGTGCCCAACGGTCAGATTTACCAGTCTCTGTGACACCGATTCACCATTCTCAGTCGGACTGAAAATGTGAATTTGCCTAACAAAAAGTTGGCAACCCAACTCAGTGGCACGGAGTGCAGTGTCGGCTGCACCGAAGTGTTAGGATTTTGCTGAGTCTGTCTAGGGTTTGGAACTCGGTGGCATCGGGATAGGAAAGTTGGTTGCACCGATTTGGCATGTTTGGTTTAGGTCAGACTTTGGTGGGAGAGTGTCTGGATGTTTTCATGACTGTCACTTGTGCATGTTTGAGCATATTGTTCACCATCAAAACTTTAACCCCTTTTAATAGTATTGGCTTTCCTATAGACTCAAAGTGATTTCTCACAAATGCAAAATGTAGAGTCCGCTTGCTTGAAGCTTGGCCAACCTATTTCCTTGAATCTTGGGTAATTCCACAATCTCCTCAAACCTTTTGTCAACACAAATATCCATGGACTATTATCTGAAATATACTAGATAGAGGTGTTAGTGCAAGAGACAATGTATGTTGTCATGAATTATCAAAACCACCAAGGGAGCATGTTGTGCTTTCAATCTCCCCTTTTTTGGTAATTGACGACAACATACAATCAAAGCTTCAATTAAATATATGCATGAATGCAATGAAGACTTTGAGAAACACATGACTTAGATTTCATCCCCCTAAATGTGTGTAGTTATTTAAAGGATAGTTGCTTTGGAATGCATGCACACACGTATGAATGAAAGGGATATAAGAGTCATGTGTATCTTGGATATATGCATCAATATATGTGAATGAAATGTATATCCTTGATCAAGACTTCACTCTTGCAAACAATATGTGCAAGAAGCAAGAGATCATGTTGATCAAAGATATGATGCATATACTTACCTTGAGTTCTTGAGCATTCTAGTAGTAGAGACACACTTGATAAAACAATGTTAGGAAACACAAAAGTATTCTAGTAAACAAAAGCAATAGAACTCAACAAGTACCAAGATGTAGAGAACATATAAAATATGATAATCATTAAGATTAATATGTCCACCTTTAGCATTAATCTATTACATCTTTTCTCCCCTTTGAGATAAATATCGTAGTACATCCTCTCCCCCTGAATCTCAGCATGTAGATATTAGGATCGAATAGGGTGAGAAAAGCAATCCTTTGTTCACTTAAGACTTTTCTCCAAAAGTAGTTTTCTCCCCTACATTGTTGTTCTCCTGTTTATTATATAAGTGTGAACTTTTGATATTTTCCTCTCCCCCTAAATCATATCTCCCCCTTTGAATAAGCATGTAACTCTCCCTTTAGCATGAAGCTTTGATATTCTCCCCCTTTGTCATAAAATACCAAAAAGGTTAAATTTAGGAGTAGTAACAGGGATCATTAACAAGGAAGGGATCCTTGAGAACAAGGGTCATTGAAAGTAGGGTTCATGAGAAGACTAAGGGAATCATTGAATGTAAATTCTCTCCATTTTGCAAATTTTTGTTTTCTTCTCCTTGGAGCTAGGGATCCTTGAATAAAGAATTTCTCCCCCCAAAGTGTTGTTTGCTCTTCTCCCCCTATATATAGATATATACACATCTGGGCTATTCTATTTCGCGTAACAGAATAGGAATATTATTCTGTTACCCCCCTTGAACTGACGTAGTTTACAGATTGGACTAACGATTTTTCGACCTGGTGGAGTGATGCTTTTTATTACGTCGAACTGATCATCTTGTTTAGTTCAAAAACATAATAATTAAACATTGCAAGAAAAAATCATCGGAACGGGGCATGTAATATATCGTTGATAAGCCCTTGACATCTAAATTATAGTCATATAATTTGTTTTTGTAAAATCATCATGGTTTAAGAGCAGTTTTAAAAAAACCGTTTTTTTAAAAACCAAAAACACGAATCGTATTTTGGAGTTAATTTTCAAACTTTTTGTCGGAATTGAGCAAATGAGATGGCGTTAGAAAGCTTGTAAAAATCCGCATCTTTCTTATGCAGATTGATTTTCAAATTTTGTATGATTTAAAAGTAATTTGGAAAATGGTGAAATTGAGGGCGGAACGTATTTTCACGATTTTTTGCAAACGGCTTGTCGGATTGACGCAAATGACATGGCATTGGATAGCTATGGAAAATGCACAACTTTTGCATTTTTAAAGTTTTTTCTAATTCTTCACGATTTAAATTCGAATTTGAATTCGGTGAAATTTGGTTTCGAACACGATTTTTTGAAAAGTTTCTCAAAATAAGGCAAATAATATACCGATAGAAAGCTATCAAAATTGCAAAACTTAGTCATGTTGACCGTTTTCTCAAATTCGTAACGGTTTAACTGTAATTTTGAATACGATGAGACCCATCTTGCTGTTTTCCCGTCCGAAAACAAAGTACTCGTACTAATAAATGTGTGCATTTGTACTAAGCGGTTTTCATTGAATGTATTTTAGTCTATTTTTTGTACTGTTTTCGTTAGAAATTTTCAACCATTTGTCAAAGTTGTGAAAATTATATTATTCTGTTAGTATTCCCGAACTAAAGACTTGGAATAGTTGTACTGACGCTTTTCTGTCTCGTCGAACTGATCGTCCAGCTAGGGCGTCTCGCGAGGCCGGTGGGATGGGGCAGGGCGACGACTGCCTCTGGCGGTAGGAGGCGGGTCGGGGTGGGGCAGGTCATAGCAAAGCCCAGCCTCATACGAACACTTTCCATCTTGTCGAACTGATCGTCGAGCAAGGGCGATGCATGGGGCCGGCGGGATGGTGCAGCGCGACGACTGCCTCTGGCAGTAGGAGGCGGGTCGGGTTGGGCCGGGTGGCAAGAGAGTCCAGCCGCGTACCTGTTGGACGTATCACTCCCTATACAGGGTCGGGGGTAAAAAAATAATATTCTGTTACTAGTAATACAATAGCCCTATCCTATATATATAAAGGAAGGGGTCATCGAAGGAACACGAATATCTTACGAACAGAGCTAATAAGCAATATCAAAGAAACTCAGATTTAAAAAGTAAGAAAATCGATGACACGAGGATAAATAACTCGATTGTACCGAGATTGTGTAGTGTAGCTCATCTACGAATTCGATAGGACCAAGTTATTTAAACCGGTGACTCCGAAGGAAAATCCAAGATTCTGTTTAGAGAGACAAACGAAATTGTTTCAAAAAGAAAAATGCGAAAGATTTACAAAGGTCGTCAAATAGATAAGATTTGAGTGGTTACGAGAGAACATGCAATAAGAGAGCAATCCACACAAGATTCTTAACTAAATGGTGGGCAGTGACTAGGTGACCTATATTAGAGTATATTGTCTTAGGAGCCAAGCAAGAATGCTTGATCATAGGTCATACTCATCATTTAAGCACGAAATGGGGTTACCATTTGTCGATTAAGCATTTTTATGTCTTCATATCACTTGAGTTACTTTAGCCCATGTCTCGGAGTAAAGCCTTTTCTAGGATATGAGTACATACCTTTGAATGATGTTGATGACGTTGTTCGTAGGTGAACTTGTTGAGGATGCTCGAGGTTGATGAAGCTCTTCTTGAGTTTGGAGTAATCCTTCTCATTCTAGTATTCTCATAACCTACAAAGGTTAGTCATGAAAGGAAGAGCAATGGATATATCCAATTGACATGATACTACTTATAGATTTTGCAACTAAGATCAAGTATATGTCAAGGATATTTTTGTTGTCTTCTTCCTTCCATCATCAAAGAGGGGTTGTGGATACTTGGTAATGACAAGATTGCTTATGATTGGAGTTGAGGGCAATCT
Source organism: Hordeum marinum (assembly GCA_022496015.1). NCBI lineage: Eukaryota > Viridiplantae > Streptophyta > Magnoliopsida > Poales > Poaceae > Hordeum > Hordeum marinum. The sequence continues at coordinate 286,625,736 of CM039678.1, read as the reverse complement.
TGTGGAATGAAATTTTTCCAAGTACCTACAAAAGGTTAGATGCAATACAAGGGAGCATAGAATTCCATGGCATATGATAATAAGTTACGAGATCATGGAGATAATAATAAAGCTCATGCCCTTGCTTGCAACCGAGTGAGTCTATCTCAAGTTTGAAGCATCAATGATGTTCAACTCACTCGTCAAATGACAAAATGTTTTCTCATCAAGTGTCTTAGTAAAGATATCACCTAATTGCATGTTAGTGCGAATATGCTTAAGATTGATATCTCCTTTGGCAACATCATCACGAATGAAACGATCTTGAACTGGAATATGCTTGGTTCGAGAATGTTGCACATGATTATGTCCAATTTTAATAGCACTTTTATTGTCACAAAGTAATGGAACATTTTTTAACATGAATACCATAATCCTTAAGCATTTGTGCCATACATAGTAATTGGGCACAACAAGATCCAGCAACAATATACTTAGCTTCAGCAGTAGATAGAGATACCGAGTTTTGTTTCTTGGAGGACCAAGACACAAGAGATCTACCTAAAAATTGACAAGTACCCGAGGTGGATTTTCTATCAACCTTGTCTCCGGCATAGTACGATCGCAGTAGCCAACAAGATTAAAAGAAGATCCCTTGGGATACCAAATGCCAAAGTTTGGTGTTTGTATCAAGTATCTCACAATACGTTTCACAGCAAAAAGATGATACTCCTTAGGTGCGGCTTGATATCTAGCACACATCCATACATTAAGCATAATTTCAGGAAGAGATGCACATAGATATAACAATGAACCAATCATAGATCGATAAACCTTTTGATCAACCGGTTCATCCTCCCTGGTAAGGTCAACACGTCCACTAGTGGGCATAGGGGTTTTCATACATTTGCAATCCTGCATGTTCAACTTCTTGATCAAGTCCTTGGTATACTTAGTTTGAGAGATGAAAGTTCCTTCTCTTTATTGCTTAATTTGCAATCCAAGAAAGAATTTCAGCTCACACATCATAGACATCTCATACTTCTTGGACATCAACCTTCCAAATCTTTCACTAAATTGAGGGTTAGTGGAACCAAAGATAATATCATCCACATAGATTTGGCATACAAATAATTCTCCACTAACTCTCTTAGTGAACAAGGTTGCATCAATTTTACCAATTTCAAAACCTTTTTCAATGAGAAACTTCGTTAAGCATTTATACCAAGCACGAGGGGCTTGCTTGAGACCATAAAGAGCTTTACGAAGCTTGTAAACATGATTAGGTTTCTTTGGATTGACAAAACCAGGTGGTTTCTTGACATAAACTTCTTCCTCTATTTCACCATTTAAAAATGCACTTTTGATGTCCATTTGATAAAGCGTGATATCATGGTGATTAGCATAGGCAAGAAGAATACGAATAGCTTCAAGTCTAGAAACGGGGGCGTAAGTCTCACCGTAGTCCATACCTTCGACTTGCGTATATCCTTGGGATACGAGACAAGCCTTACTGCATACAACTTGACCAGCTTCGTCTTGTTTGTTCCGAAACACCCATTTAGTTCCGCTGATGTTGTGCTCATCTTCGGGCTTCTCCACTAGTGTCCACACTTCGTTCCTCTCGAAGTTGTGTAGCTCTTCACGCATTGCGTTCACCCAACCTGCCTCTTCTAGAGCTTGTTCTACCTTTAAGGGCTCAATGCTAGAGATGAAGGAATAATGTTCACAAAAGTTAGCTAGATGGGTTTTAGAGCAAGTGATTCTCCCTGTTTGTATATCACCAAAGATTTGGTTTAGGGGATGGTTCTTGGTCACTTGAGATCGAACATGGGTCAACTTCCTATTGTTGGATGGTGGAGCTTGTTCTTCATCATCATCTAGTTCATCTTGATTGTTGTTGAAGGTGTCGCTCCCTTGAGGTGGTGGTGAAGGTTTTTGTGGTGGATCTTCATGATGCACTTCCTCCTATTCATCATCTTGTCGAGTACCGCTCGTGGATGCCTCCATGTCGTGTTGAGGTTCACCTTGACGTGAAGTAGGGGCTTCCACTTGAGTTGATGAAGTACTCTCCTTCACCTCCATGGGACGAATCTTGCCGATGGGTAGATCTAGTATGGCTTCTGAAGGATCCTTATCACCTACATCATTTGGCAATTGTTTGATTTGCGAACCATTAGATTAATCAAACTTCACATCTACCGTCTCTTCAACTTGTTGTTGTAGAGACGGTAAGTGTGAGAGTTCGATCCGTAACCAAGTAGGAATCCTTCATAAGATTTAGGAGCAAATTTAGTACGATGATGCTTATCAAGGATGTAGCACTTTGAGACAAATACCCGAAAGTATCCGACTTGGGGTTTGCTACCGGTGAGTAGCTCGTACGTCGTTTTATCGAGAAGCTTGTGCAAGTAAAGTCGGTTTGTGGAATGACATGTTGTTTCAACGGCTTCTTCCCAAAAGTGTCTTGGCGTCTTGTATTCTTCAAGCATCGTTCTTGCCATCTCAATAAGCGTCCGGTTCTTCCTTTCAACAACTCCATTTTGTTGAGGTGTGTATGTTGCCGAGAACTCATGTGAGACACCTTCTTCGTCAATAAAGGTATCCACATGGGTGTTCTTGAACTCTGATCCGTTATCGCTCTGAACCTCCTTGATCTTCACTTCTAACTGATTTTGCGCTTTGCGAGCGAAGTTCTTGAATATCTTTTGAAAATGCAACTTATCATCAAGAAAGAATACCCACGTAAATATGTAAAAATCATCAACTATAACTAGACCATAGGAATTTCCACCGAGACTCCTGTAAGCATTGGGACCAAAAAGATCCATGTGAAGTAACTCGAGTGGTCTCCTAGTAGTCATGATATTCTTAACTGGATGACTTCCACCTACTTTCTTTCTAGCCTGACAAGCACTACAAAGTTTATCTTTGTCAAAAATAACATCTTTAACTCCAAGTATATGATCACCTTTGATTAGCTTATCTAGCGCATGCCTACATGTCCAAGTCTTCTATGCCAAAGCCAACCTTTAGAGGATTTTGCAATTAAATAGGTGCGAGGCTTGGACCTTTTAGTGAAATCAACAATGTATAGATCACCTCTACGGAAACTAGTAAAGACCATTTTATGATTATCTTGGCGAAACACTTGGCAATCAACTTTCATAAATAAAACATTGAAACTGAAATCGGCAAGTCTAGAAACGGAAAGTAGATTGTAGCCAAGGGATTCAACAAGCATGACATTTTGAATAGATCTATCATGAGATATGACCACCTTACCAAGGCCAAGTACCTTACCCTTAGAATTGTCTCCAAAGGTCACGTAACGTCGAGGACCTTGATTAGGCGTGATCTCTTGGAACATGTCTCTATCACCTGTCATATGATCCGTACATCCGCTATCAAGAATCAACTCCTTTCCTTCGAACATGTAATCTCTAAAGTTTTACATAAGACTCAGATTCTTCATGATCTTCTCATACTTGATGTCGAACAACTCATCTTCTTCATAGTAGCCATGTTCCACATTGTCATCATCAAGTGGAAAATCCTCATCATAAAGAACAAGGGATTCGTTAGAATAGTGATTATGACAATGTTGAAGTTTATGAATGCGAGTGGCTTCAAAGATAATGCTGTTAATAGTGGTGACATCTCCTTTAGCTTGCATAAGATCATGAAGCTCAAATAGGCATTTATCAAAGTTTGGATCACTAGGCTTCATTTTCTGAAAAGCAACAGTTTTATGAAGAATTTCATCAAGATTTCCTAGGGAAAGATTTGGATATCGTTTCTCCAAATCAGTCCATAAGGTATAGGAACATGCAAAGTTCTCCATTTGAGAAAGCACGAATCTTGGTAAACCTCTAACAATAAGACTGACAGCTCTTAGGTTACCAAGCATGTTAATTTCCTCTTCGTGTGTGGGATGCATTTCATCAATGGGGAGCACATAGGGTTTTCCAATGTATTTAGTCAAATGGAATCTATTAAATAGATCAATCATAGCATTCTTCCATTGACTATAGTACTCTCCATCATAAATGGGCGCTCTACAACTTAAACTCTCTACTCTAAACACATTCATCTTCCTCCATGGTTATTAAACCGAAGCAATGGAGACCAAAGCTCTAATAGCATTTGTAGGATCGAGAGAGGCGTGTCTAGAGGGGGTGAATAGACTACTAGCAAAACTTTAACACTTAACCTTTTCCAAGTTAATTGGTTGGCAGATTTTAACTATTTTAACAAGTCTAGATAGTCTAACAGCCCTACACATGCATGTCTACAAATATGGCAGTAGAAAGTAAAGACATTACACAAGTAAGTAAAGAGATGGGGTAGGAAGATCAAACACAATAGGAGACACAAGGATTTTTACCGTGGTTCCGATAGGTGGTGCTATCATATGTCCACGTTCATGGAGTCTTCAACCCACGGAGGGTAATGGTCACGAGAGTCCATGGAGGGCTCTACCCACGGAGGGTTCCACGAAGAAGCAACCTTGAATATTCCATGAGGCTTCCGTCCACGATGGACTAGCCTCACTATGGGTAGATCTTCACGAAGTAGGCGATCTCCTCGCCCTTACAAACTTCTTGGTTCACTCCACAACACGATGTAGGAGGCTCCCAAGCAACACCTAACCAATCTAGGAGGCACCACCCTCTAAAAGGTAATAGGCTCGGTAATGACGATGAACTCCTTGCTCTTCTGCTTCAAGATGATAGACTCCTCAACCCACAATCTCTCTCACACTGATTTGGGTTGGTAGAAGAGATGGGATTGGCGGAAAGCAACTTGGGGAGGCTAGAAATCAAGATCCATATGGTTGGAGTGGAAGATCTTGACCTCAACACAAGGGTAGGTGGTTCTCTCTGAGAAAACTAAGTAGGATAGGTATGGAGTAGTTCTGAGTACTTCTCTTTCGAGTGGGTGGTGGTGAAGGGGTATATATAGGCATTCCCAAAAATCCAACCGTTACACACAATAAGTCAGACTCGGTGACACCGATGTGTAAATCTCGATGGTACCGAAGTGACAAAAGTGGTAACTTTGGAATCTCGGAGGGACCGATATACAACTCTAGGTTTCACTGACAAGGTGACGAACGGTCAGATTTACCAGTCTCGATTATGCCAATTCATCATTCTTGGTCGGACCGAAAATGTGAATTTGCGTAACAGAAATTTGCCAACCCAACTCGATGGCACCAAGTGTAGTGTCGGCTGCACTGAAGTGTTAGGGTTTGGCTGAGTCTGTCTAGGGTTTGGAACTCGGTGGCACTGGGATAGGAAAGTTGGTTATACCGATTTGGCATGTTTGGCTTAGGTCAGACTTTGGTGGGAGAGTGTGTGGATGTTTTGGTGACTGTCACTTGTGCACATTTGAGCATATTGTTCACCGTCAAAACTTTACCCCCTTTTAATAGTATTGGCTTACCTATAGACTCAAAGTGATTTCTCACAAATGCAAAATATAGAGTCCTCTTGCTTGAAGCTTGGCAAACCTATTTCCTTGAATCTTGGGTAATTCCACAATCTCCTCAAACCTTTTGCCAACACGAATATCCATGGACTATTATCTGAAATACACTATATAGAGGTGTTAGTCCAAGAGACAATGTATGTTGTCATGAATTATCAAAACCACCAAGGGAGCATGTTGTGCTTTCACCCCTGAATATGTGCATATTTGAGGAATTTGCCTTGGACTGCAAATGCACATGGCAGGTTAAAGAACATGGAGAACTCCCCCTATATCTTTTAATTCATACACGCATTTAACATATGATATGAAGAATTTGAAATGCATGATGAAAAGGGTGTCTGACGAAATTCAGCATGCATGCATTAAGGTACTTGAGGAAATAAGCATGTGGAAAGCAGTTCAAAAGAGTCAGACCACCATCGGACTTAAGTTTACGACTCAACCAACAAAAGATTCAGAAGAGCGAGAGTTGAAACTTAGACAAAAACAACCCATATATGAAGACCCGCTTGAAGACTAACTCAAATTTCGCCCCCTTTCTCATCGAAGACCAAAAGGGATGAAACAATGAGGACTAACGCCCCTTGAAGAATTTCATCTTGTTGGTGAGGAAGGAGCGCCAGCGGTGTCAGGGTCGTTTGTCGATGCAGGACCTGTCGAAGTGTCGTCAATATCCTCAACTGCATCCGCTTCACGTGATGAATAATATGAACTTGTAACCAGCTGAGGAACTTGAACCTTCTTGAATTTCTTCCGAGGAGGATGAGACTAGTCAAAGTTTTGCTGAAAGTCCATGTCCTTGAGTTCCTCAGGAGCCTTGAGATGTGCGAGAATGGCCCACGCGCAATCGAAGATTTCATGCACATATTAGTGATTTTTCTTCACAGAGTTCTACATCACAGTCATGTTCTGAACAATTGAAGCAAACTGATGCTTCACCCACTTGTGATTGTGATCAACCTTCTGATGAAGACTTATGAGTAGTTCACGACCTCTCATCACACGAGGGGCAGACTCTCGAGTCTTTTGCAACAGAGTCCTGGGTAGCAGTGTCATCTTTGGTGGAGTAAGATGCAGCTTTGCGAAACTGACCATCCAATGGACGAGTACCTTCATGAATGACATATTTGCCTTTTCCTTCAACTAAGGCAATTGTGTTCTTGAGGAATTCAATCGGAGGCAGTGATTTTGGAAGTCTGCCGTGAAGGGAATTGAAGACCTTGATCTGATGAATTTCATGATCCAGGGATCATAAGGCTTCAATTCAAATGGGGTAAAGCTGCATTGGCCAATGTCCCCATGAATAAGTCATGGTAGTTGATGGGAATCCCATGATTGATGTTGAATAGCACGTTCTTCATGACTCCCTCAACTTCTTATTCTTCAGAGTTGTGACCCTTCTAAGGACAAAGGGTGTTGGTGAGGATGCGATAAACCATCTTGGGTACATAGAGCAAATCATTCACAAGGAAGGTGGTCCTTTGTGGTTTTCCAGGAGCCGATGGCTTCATCAGCACTTGCATCAAATGGTCGGGTAGAGCAGGTACATCAAACAGGCAATGGGCTTCTTCTGAAGGAATTGGAACTGGGGCTGACCGAAGCAATTCAGAGACTGGTGCAGCTTAATGGGTTGATCCAGTCATGCAGTCCAAGACCCATGAGTTAATGTCAGAAGCATCAGATGTGATGTGCAGAGTGCCATAGAATTGAAGAATTATCTCTTTATTCCAATCGCAGATATCCACATAGAACGGAAGAATTCCTGCATCGTGAAAAACTGCGAGCACCTGTGTGAAGGATGGGATTGTTTCCATATCTGCATGAGGAATTTGATGGTGATCAAAGACTTCCTTCTCAAATAGGACTGATGCATAATAGTTCATCTGTGTTGAAGTCCAGAACCTGGTGCGACCAGCCCTTGCAGAGTCATATGGATTTGGTCCATCGAAGGTAATGTGCTCATTGAAGAAATTGGTCTTGATGAATTTGGGGTGCTTTGAGACTTTGAATGACATTCGTGGCTTTGACTGAAGGTTTGGCTTGAAGCGGCCCACAATCTCCTTAGGCATAGGAGGAACTTCTTCAGACTGAGGAATTTGCACTGCAATTTCTTTAGTGGAAGTTGGAGCAACAATTTCTTCAGCTAATGCAGCTGGAATTTCTTCAGTGACAGTTTCAGTCAAGTCATCAGATCCTGTATGAATTTCTTCACTCTCAGCTGGAGACTAAGGAATCTATGACAGATGAGTGGTCATTGGGGAATTTGGGTGTGCAACTTCCCAATATTCATCATTGGTGACAGGGGTTGTGTTGCCAATGTCCAATTCCTCATAAATTTCTCCAACTCCGGCCTCCTCAGCAGTCAACTAAGGTTGGGGCGATGATACCTTTGGAGTTGAAGCATTTGCTTCCACTTCAATTTCTTCATCAATCTTCTCTAAGGTAACAGCATATTGATCCTTTTCTTCTTGATCATCATTTGGGATGACATAGTCAACACCAAATGGCACAATTTCATAGGCTGGCACGGATCTGATAGGTGTTGCATCAAATGGTTCTGTTGAAGAACTTGGCAGTGCCTTCAATTTCTTCATTACCGAGGAATCTGAAGTTGATCCTTTTTCGGTGCCTTCTTCTCCACAGCCTTTGTTTTTTGTGCTTCTGATGCAGAAGGAAGGTTGATTATCTTCACCCTTGATGATTTTACTATCTCTGCAGAGGGTGAAGGAGGAGCATTTTCTTCCGGCGCAACCAATGCAGTTGCCCTTGTGGTCTCAATTTCCTCAGGCGCAGCAAAAACTTCAGCTGACCTGGCAATTTCTTCAAGCACAACAGTGGAGGTGTTCTTGAGCAGCCTGAATATCTTTAGCTGCTGGAACAGTTTCTTCAGCAGGCTTAGCAGATTCTTCAGCCTGAGGAATTTGTGGTTGCGATCGAGCCGCAAACCTTGAGTTATGGTCCTTAACGGTAGCTTGGGCCGCCCTGACAAATCTCACTTTGGTGCCCTTCCATTCAGCATCATATTTGTCTTGTTCCTCAGAGAGGCAGCGAATTTCAGACTGGACAATGATGAATTGATTTGGAGTCAAATTCATCACGTTATTCCTTATAAATGTTTCTTTTCGAGGCCTGCTCCTCTTAGCTCTCAGAGCTTGATCTCTTTTCCATTTTCCTCAGCTATGAAGTGAGTCAGGACATGGTCCACACCAAGAGGTAGGTTCAGTGAGGAAAGTGGGGTGCTAGGATCCACATGCCATATGCCAATGAAGTTCAGGATCATCTTGGGATCCAACATAAGAGGAACAGAACTACCTTTTTGCTATTGCAGCCCTTTGCTTACTTTCTCTAATGATTTCTTCCATTTCTTCATCATGAGCCTCATCATCATCCTTAGATCCTAAGGGTACATTCACTATAGCTTTGCTAGTGTGAGGACTTGGTCTTCGACCTCATCCAGAAGTTTTCTTTAGTTTCAAAATAGTAGGACTTTTTGAAAACTTTGCTTGAGCATAGGGACTTGCAGAGACCCTTGAAGCAATTGAGAATCCCTCTGTCCTCTGACATGATGCAAGGTGCATAGGTGTTGAGGACTTTGCGGCAGCAGCAAAGGACTGAGCAGCTACTGAACCAGTGGCTGAAGCATTTGAAGGCTTTGCTTGAGGAATCTGAAGTAATGATTTTGAAGTTGAAGACTTTGACTTCACAACAGATTTCTTCACAATTGATTTCTTCGGAGCACTAGCAATGGCTCCTTCAGTCATAGCAGTAGCAGAGTCTTCGTTAAATTTCTTCACAGCCTCTTTTGCTTTCTTCGCCAGCTTGGATTGCTATTTTTCCCATTCGCGAGGAAAGTCATTACCAGTCTTGAGACTAGTGGGAACCACTGTTTGATTTGGAGCCAAGGGAGGCCTGCTGCAAGGGGGTTTAACTGTGAATTTATTCATATACTTGAGAGTGACATAGCGATATCTTTCCTCTCCTTTGCCCATCTCCTCTCAATTTTCTGTATGCGGATCTTTCTCTTCTTTGTTGTTTCTTTGCCATGAGTTTCTTCATCTTGAGTGCAATATTCCTTATACAAGTCATCAGGTATCTCAAACGCAGTCTGAACTTCAGCTTTCTTTCCACCTTTTTGTGGCTTCTTCCCATCAGCCATTTTCTTCGTCTAAGGATTCTGAACTTGTGAGGATTATGAAGTTGTACACAACTTTTCCTTAAGAAATGTTGCAAATGAGTTAAGTTGATGAGAACCTAGCGATTCATCAGCGGACATATTTGTACCTGTGAACAGAGTATAGGTGCGAGGGATTTGAAGAGGTCATATGCGTTCTCAAAAGTTTTTCAAAAACATCAAGTGTGAGGAATTTGACCATGGGTGTCTTGAGGATTTTCACTAAGTGTCCTTATTGAGTAATCTTGAAGAAAGTCATAACTTAGGGAAAAAACATCAAGTGTATGAAAATGTAAGGTGCTTTAGAATGATATTCCTGAAGAATAAACACCTTTGTAAAAATTGAGCAAAACTTGAAGATCAAACAAGGGCAGTCAAAACAGAATTTATTTACCCTGATGAAGAACATTACGAACTGTGAGATGAAATCAAGAAAGTTCGTTAGTCTAGATCTCCCATGCCCTAGCTTGGCAGAGGGAGACAACTATAGTGGTGGCATGGTGAAGACTTCCGTGGCCGATGCGAGTACGGCGACGGTGAGGTCGAGGCAGTGAAGCTCTTCCACACCGGCGGCGATGATTTTAGCGGCAGCGCTAGGTTGGAGCTCGGGAGAGAGTAGGAGTGAGGAGTAACTAAGCAAGCGAAAGGGAAGGGGTATTTATAGCGGAGGTGAAAACCAATTTGTCCGAAGATTTTGGACTAGATTGCCCCTGACCCTAGCTCTCCTTGCGACATGTGTCACCCACGTTTTGAGTAGTGGTGATAGTGGAGGATCGTGGGTTATCCAGTCATGGGAATCAAAACAATTTGAGAGGGAAATGCCGAAAACTTTGATAGTGAAAATTTTAAAGTTCTCGTTCACAAATTCTTCAGCTGTCAAGGACACAGTGAAGACTTTGAACGAGTTTCAAAGTAGAACGCATATGAAGAATTTGTTAACAAAATGGGTTGAGTTTAGCATAGAGGGGGAAAGAGTCCGATCACATTCACATAGATGAAAATCAACTTGAAGAATTAGCAATAAGTGAATGTTGTTGAGTACATTGAAATCTCAAGTATATATATAGTCAATAAAGAACATGAGTTTCATTGTTTGAAGAATTTGAAAAATCGATGAATTTAAACAGTTGAGGAATTTGCAAACTTGAGTAATTTGAAAATTTAAAGAATTTGCAAAATGACGAAAAACTCTACTTTGAAGAATTTCAACTATGGTTGGTGGCGTGACCCACCATATAAGAATGATGATTTTAGACACCGCGTACAATTGTCGTAGGGTTCTAAAAATCAAATTCTTCATTAATTTCTTCACACTTAGAGGGTTATTCTTCATTGATTGAATAAAAATGTTACTTTGTGTGTTGCACATCTAAGTCATCAATTTTGCATACATGTTAGGATCTGTGTCCTTTTTCAAAGAACATTCAACGATTCTATGATATTTATCTCACACTGCAACTTGCAAAATGTCTTTTCATCCAAGGGCTTTGTGAGGATATCGGCCAGCTATTCTTCAGTAGGTATGTGGTCGATGGAGATGTCTCCCTTGAGTACATGATCTCGAAGAAAATGATGACGAATCTGGATGTGCTTGGTCTTGGAATGCTAAACTGTGGTGTAAGCAATCTTGATGGCACTCTCATTGTCGCAGTAGAGATGCACATTCTTCACCTTGATGCCATAGTCCTTGAGGGTTTGCTTCATCCACAGTAGCTGAGCGCAACATGAACCAGCAGCAATGTACTCAGCTTCATCAGTAGATAGTGACACGCAGTTTTGCTTCTTCGAGGACCTACATACTAAGGATCGTCCGAGGAAATGACGTGTGCCTGAGGTTGACTTGCGATCCACACAATCTCCAGCATAGTCAGCAACAGAGTATCCGACAAGGTGAAGATTTGAGCCCTTGGGATACCATAATCCAAGCGTTAGTGTGTGAGCTAAGTATCAAAGAAAGTGTTTGATAGCCTTATGGTGTGATTCCTTCGGTGTTGCTTGGAATCGGCCACACATGCAAACACTCAGTATAATATCAGGCCTAGATGCACATAGATACAATAAAGATCCAATCATGGAGCGATATACCTTCTGATCAAAATCTTTACCATTTTCGTCAGTGTAGAGGTGGCCTTTTGAAGGCATTGGAGTTTGGATGCCTTTGCAATCTTGCATGTTGAATTTCCTCAGAACATCCTTGAGGTATTTCTCTTGAGAGATGAAGATGCCATTGTCTTGCTGACAAATTTGAAGACCTAAGAAGAATTTCAATTCTACCATCATAGATATTTGATATTCTTCACTCATCGTATAGGCAAATTCATCATTGTAACGTTTGCCAGTACAGCCAAACATAATATCGTCTACATATATTTGGCCTATGAACCGTTCATTGTCATAGGATTTTGTGAAAAGAGTTGGGTCGAGTGAACCGGGTTTGAAGCCTTTCTTCATGAGGAATTCCTTAAGAGTGTCGTACCATGCCCGAGGGGCCTCCTTGAGGCCATAGAGGGCCTTGTTGAGTCTGAAGACTTTGTTAGGATGATTAGGGTCTTCAAAACCTGGGGGTTGAGCAACATATACTTCTTCCTCAAACTTAGCATTGAAGAATGCACTTTTTGCATCCATTTGATATAAGATGATATCATGATGGTTAGCATAAGCAAGGAATATGTGCATAGCTTCAAGTCTAGCAACAGGTGCAAAAGTTTCATCAAAGTCAATTCCTTCAACCTGTATGTATCCTTGAGCTACAAGATGAGCCTTATTTCTTACCACAAGGCCATTTTCATCTTGCTTGTGGCGGTAGATCCACTTGGTACCTATTATGTTGTGCTTGCTAGGATCTGGCCGCTTGACAAGTTCCCACATGTTGTTGAGCTTGAATTGATGCAATTCCTCTTGCATAGCTTGAATCCACTCAGGCTCCTTGAATGCTTCATCAACTTTGGTGGGCTCTATGATAGATACGAAAGCAAAGTGCCCACAAAAGTTAGTAAAATGTGAAGCTCTTGAGCGAGTGAGGGTACCTGGTGCATTGATGTCATCGATGATTTTGTCAATCTGCACTCCATTTGCAACTCTTGGATGAGCAGGTTGACGTGGCTGGGGATTTTCTTCAGCACCATTTTCTTCAGATGTATTAGCGTGAATATCTTCATTCGTTGGAATGACTTCCTCAGTGGGTATGGCATCTTTAGTAGCCTTCAGCTTAATAGATTCCTCAGGAGACTGTTCATCTAGCATAGAAGGCAGGTGCTTTCTTTGTAAGCCATGAGTTTCATCGAACCGCACATCTATAGTTTCAACAACCTTGTGGTGGTAGGTGTTGAAGACTTTGTAGGTGTGTGAGTCCTTTTCATAACCAAGCATAAAACCTTTATGTGCTTTCGGTGCAAATTTAGAACTATGGTGAGATTCTCTAATCCAGCATTTTGCATCGAAGACTTTGAGATAACTTACATTGGGTTTCTTGCCAGTCATAAGTTGATATGAAGTCTTCTTGAAGAATTTGTGAAGATATACCCTGTTGATGATGTGGCATGCTGTATCAACTACCTCATGCCGGAAGCGACGAGTAGTCTTGTATTCATCAAGCATGGTGCGAGCCATCTCAACAAGAGTCATGTTCTTGCGCTCCACGACGCTGTTCTGCTAAGGAGTATATGGGGAAGATAACTCATGAGTAATACCAAGTTCATCAAGATATTCATCAAAATTGGTGTTCTTGAACTCAGTCCCATTATCACTCCTGATATGCTTGATCTTGACGCCAAAGTTTGTAGAGGCCCTTGAAGCAAATCGTTTGAAGACATCCTGCACTTCAGACTTGTACAGAATAATATGCACCCAAGTGTAATGAGAGTAATCATCAAAAATGACAAAGCCATACAAAATTGAGGAATTTGTTAGTGTGGAGTAATGAGTGGGGCCAGAGAGGTGCATTTGAAGCAATTCAAAGGTTCGAGTCATGGTCATGATTGTCTTTGAGGGATGCTTGGATCTAGTCATCTTCCCAGACTCACATGCACCATAGAATTGGTCCTTAAGGAATTTGACACCTTCAATGCCAATGACGTGCTTTTTCTTCACGAGCGTGTGTAAGTTCCTAATACCAGCATGTCCAAGTCGTCGATGCCACAACCAACCTTCTAAGGACTTTGCAAGTAGGCATGTGGCAAGCTGAGGACCTGTAGAGAAATCAACAATATACAAGTATCCTCTCCTAAAGCCTTCAAAGACTTTGGAATTGTCAGATTCCATGATGACAACACAACGATATTTTCCAAATATGACAACCATATCAAGATCACAAAGCAATGAGACAGACATAAGGTTGAACCTAAGGGATTCCACAAGCATCACCTTATCCATGTGTCGGTCCTTTGAGATTGCAACCTTACCTAGACCCAATACCTTGCTTTTTTCCTTTGTTAGCATAGGTGATATGCTTCAGATGAGATGGAGCAAGTGGCAAATTCATCAGTAGATTCTTTTCAGCAGTCATGTGGTTTGTGCATCCACTGTTGAGGACCCACTCAGTAGCTTTTGGGGTTTCTTCCTGTAGATGAATTAGTACAACTTACGAACTCATATGCTTCAGAGTGAAGAATATGACATCAATTTCATGATACAGAATTTCATCACACAACATAGTAAGTAAGGCAGTGTGAGGACGTGAGAAATGAGGAATTCATTTCTACATGGTTAGCTTGCGTCCTTTCAAGCATTTCCTCAGGTCTCTAGCAATTTCATCAGATGTTCAAGTTCATCTAGAGACCTGACCCTACATAAGAGATTAGTTCAATTTCTTCATCACCCACATCTGAAGGGGTGGCAAAGAGTTCATCATTCTGCGAGCACCATATGAGAAGGGAGGCATTGAAGCTAGTGCGCTTCATTTTACAGGACGCGGGTTAGAGTACTCATATGAATAAGCAAAGAAATTCTTCAAGGACTTATGAACGTAATGATTTGAAGAATAATGCACATATTCAGAACCCTTAGATTTTCCCTGTGAAACAGATGCATTAGCATGAGAATGATGTTTTTGACCATTTGAGGAATTTGGTCCAAGTGAAGACTTTGGTGCATATGAGGAATTTGATCTGGGGTTCCTGTTCTTCATGAGTGGTGTCGTGAGGACATTCACTTGAAGATTTTGTCGGCAGCTCTTGGGAACCCAGATTTTCTTCATAGGTGAACCGCTCCTGTAGTTAGTTCCAACAAATCTACAAAGTACTTCTCCTTTCTGATTTTTGAAGAATTTGTAGTTGGAGTCAAGTGACTCATCAGAGGAATATGAAGTTTCACAAGTAAAGCCAGATAAAGAGGATGGATCTACAGGAGGTCCTTTTGCAGACAACCATGAGGTTTTGGGGTACTGCTTAGGTTCCCAGTAAGATCCATCAGCGTTGATTTTCCTCTCAAATGCAATACCCTCTTTCCTAGGATTCCTATTCAGAATCTGCTTTTTGAGGACATCACAAAGGGTTTGATGCCCTTTGAGACTCTTGTACATGCCTATCACATACAAGTCCTTCAACCCTGCATTTTCGTCAATGATACTTGTGGTATCCTCAGATGAGGAATTTGTGACCACTGGAATACTTGAAGAATTTGCAGCAATGGAAGCATTTGAATATTCAGGTGAAGAATTAGCAGTTTCACATTCAATGCATTTCAAGCAAGGTGGAACAAATTCTCCCGGAGCGGTACTGATCTGCTGAGCCAGTAAGGAATCATTTTCCCTTTGGAGATCGTCATGACACACCCTTAGTTTCTCAAGATCTTGCTTTCTTTGAACAAATTCATAAGAAAGCTTCTAATGATCGGCTAAGAGAGCCTCATGATGACTCTGAAGGTTATCATACTTTGTCTGAAGACTTTTGAGATCGTCAGACATAGTTTGAGTCCGATCCACTTCCTTATTCAAAAGATCATCACTTTTGTCTAGCATTTTATGAAGATTTTCAAGTGCACTTAGTTGCCTTGTAGCAATATTAGCAAGTTTGGCATAGCTAAGTTTCACATATTCATCAGATTCACCATCACTTGATTCAGAGGAGGATTGATTCTTATGTACCTTGGAACCTTTAGCCATGAAGCAATAGGTGGGAGCGTAATCATCATTACTGATGTCAGAGTCGTTGGAGTAGTCATTTTCTTCATCATTGAAGATGGACTTGCTGACGAAAGCCGTAACGAGAGCAAAGCTAGATACACCAGATTCAGATTCCACCTTAGATTCTTCCTCTTCTTCATATTCTTCAGAATCTTCTTCTGAGTCCATTTCCTTGCCAATGAAAGCCCGAGCCTTTTTGGAACCATTCTTCTTGTGCCTTGAGGACTATGAGGACGAGGACTTTGCAGATGAGGACTTTGAAGATTTCTTCTTTTTCTTGGAGTCATCAGAACTGTCGTCCATGTACTTATTCTTCTTATTATTTGATTCTTTTTCATAGAGAAGACAGTTAGAGATGAGGTGACCAGATTTCTTGCATTTGTGACAAGTTCTCTTCTTGTAGTCGTCTGAGGAATCTGATTTCCTCAAGGCACTTTTGATGACTTTCCAAATCCACCTCTCCTTGAGAACTTCTGAAATTTCCACACAAGCATTGCCAACTCCTGAGTCAGTTCTTCAGGATCACCAAGGCTACTATCAGAATCTTCACCTTCGGATGAGGAAATTGCTTTTGCCTTCAGAGCATGAGATCTTCCATAGCTTGGCCCGTAGAGGTATCTCTTCTCAGCTTGTTGCAATTCATGAGTATTGAGTCTCTCAAGAATATCAGCATGATCAAGTGACTTGTAGTCTCCACACTCTTGAATCATCAAAGCCAGAGTATCGAATGAGGAATCAAGAGATCTTAGTAGTTTCTTCACCACTTCAGGGTCAGTGATATAAGTAGCACCCAGTGCTTGAAGCACATTGGAGATATTAGTGAGACGATCAAAAGTTTGCTAAACATTTTCATTGTCGAGTCTCTTGAAGTGGTTGAGGATAATGCAAAGAATGTCAACAGGAGAGTCACGTTGAGTGGCAACACCTTCGGTGACTTTGGATAGCCTATCCCAGATAATCTTAGCAGACTCCAAAGCACTCATTCTACCATACTGACCTTTGCTCAGATGCCCACAGATGATATTCTTTGCTTGAGAATTGAGTTGCTTGAATTTCTTCATATCAGCAGCAGTAACAATCGTAGAAATGCGAGGAACGTCATTTTCCACAACGTACCAAAGATCATTGTCAATAGCTTCAAGATGCATGCGCATATTGTTCTTCCAGTAGGGGTAATCCATCCCATCGAAGATAGGACACCCTACGAAAACCTTGATCATACCTACAGTCGACATAACTAGAACTCCAGGCGGTTAAACCAAAATAACACAGAACAAGGGAGTGCCTTGCTCTGATACCAATTGAAAGTGCGTTATATCGACTAGAGGGGGTGAATAGGCAATTTTTACAAATTCATCACTTGAGGAATTTCAACTTAAGGAATTCGAAATGTGATGAATAACTAGCAGCGGAATAAGTACTCAGGTGCATGAGAAACATAGCAACAACATAATCATGATGATGAAATGAACATGCATAGATTACCGGTAGCGTCATACCGGATAAGAAGGTGAGGAACAAGGTAACTTGAAGAATTTGAGGTGAGGAAATTGTGAAAGTCATCAACCAAATTCTTCAAACAGTAAAGATTAATTTCATCAATAGGTATATGAGCAAATGAAACGGTTGAGGAAATAAAACTAGGTAGCTCGATGAAGACAATGGTTTGATGACCCAGTTCCAACAGCTATGACAGTCGTACGTCTTGTTTGGAGCGGCCTGGTATTTAAAGCAGAGGACACACAGTTCTTACCGTATTCTCCTTGAGCTAAGGTCACAAAGTCCTCGCCCAACACTCGTGGTAGTCTTCAGGGTAGACTTCCAAAACCCACACAAACTGGTCACCCGACGATCCACAATTGCCTACTGGATGCTCTAGACCAAGGTCACTTCGTGATCCCCAATTGGCTGTAGGATGCACTAGACCATGACGCCTAACCGTCAGGAAGATACACAGTCTTCAAAGGTAACAAGCATCGGTTCCACACAGGAACAATCTCTTCAGTGATGCTCAATCACTTAGGGTTTGGTGGTTTGGATTTGGGGTTTTCCTCACTAATGAGTTTCTCTCAAAGTCCTCGGAGGATGGGTTGCTCTCAAATGACAAGTGTCAGTTCTCTCTCGGAGCAGCCAACCAACTAGTGGTTATGGGGGGTGGACATTTATAGCCAGAGTGCAACTTGACATGATAAGACATAAATTCCCCCAATGATATGACCATTACGTGGATAAGAGGATTGGGGACAGCTGGCGCTAAGCACATCAACGGTCAGATTTTCGAACTATGAAAGTCCTCAGGCTTATCATATTCCACACTTGTAGGCAATTCGCATTGGCGAAATCCTAACTCCTCACTCAAACCAATTTCCTCAGAGACCAGAAGAACTTCATCTCTGTCACTAAAGAACTTGACTGGACTATAAGAGATTTCCAAAAGGCTTCACTCGAAGGATTGGATAGGTTGAGGATTTTGAGTTGAGCATCATTTGGAAATTTTCCTTAGTATTACCTCAGCCCCCTTTAACAGTACGGTGTTTCCTATGACTCAAAGAAAGGAAATGAAACTACGAAAACAAAAGTCTTCACGCTTCATAGTCCTCGTTCATATCTTCAAGGTGACACCAACTTCTTCATTTTCAAAGTCTTCAGGGAATACAAAAGAATTCACCAAAGTCTTTAGTTGAAGACATACATTTTTAGGGGTCGGTAATCTTCGAATATATCAAACTACTCATCGACTTATAGAGCCTGTGTACACTCACAATCACATTAGTTCCTTAACCTATAAGTCTTCAATACACCAAAATCACTAAGGGGCACTAGATGCACTTACACTATGTTACTGCTTGCTTAGCCCTTCTTATAGCGTTTCTAGCTGCAGGTGCCATTGCCTCCATGTGTCAACATGGATATTCTTTTGTTATCACAATATTATTTCTATTTAATTTAATGCACATATATACTTGGTAAAAGGTGGAAGGCTTGGCCTTTTGCTCGGTGTTTTGTTCCACTTTTTCCGCCCCCAGTTACTTGTGTACCGGTGTTATGTTCCATATTGAGAGCTCCTAACATGATCGGGGTTGTTATGGGGACCTCCTTGAATTTCGTTTTAGGATAAAGCTTGTCTGGCAAGGCCCAACATTGGTACTACATTTGCCTAATAACTAATGAAAACTTCCATAGGGACTTTTCGGACCCCGTGGATAATTAATCAACAACTCGGGCCAGTGCTCCTCATGAGTGTTGGTCCATCCCAGAGCAGCTTACTAACGCTACCATGGCAACTTAGTGATTGGCGTGCTAACCATCGCTCATCTGACGTGTCCTGAGTACAAGATACGTGGCACTTATCGGGTTCGTCGACACGTCGGGCGGCCTTGCTGGACTTGTTTTACCTTTCTCGAGTGTCTTGCGCGAGGAATTCCTATTTTTTCGGGCTATCTCGAGGTGGCGATTTTCTAGTGGGATTCGTGGTCGACGTTATTCCCGCAGCGTGTGGTTAATTTATGATGGATGAGTTGGAGCACTCCTCTGGTGTTAAATATTTCGGAAAGCCGTGCTCGTGGTTCTGTGGCAACTTGGAAACTTTGTTTAACACCCGGTCATAGCAAACTTGAAGTAAAATCAAATAAAATACACCAACCGTTTGCATAACTGTGATCGTCTCTTCTAGTGAGTCCTTATCTGAGAGAGAACATAGTGGGGTTATGTTTGACGTAAGTAGGTGTTCAGGATCACTTAGTGGTCATTACTAGTTCACGTCCGTCATGTGTAGACCACCATACTTTATTTTCTACATTCATAAGTTAGCCACTCAAATAAATGCTTAGTTGCTTGCTGCAGCCTCACCACTCTACCATACCTCACCCATTAAGCTTTTCTAGTCTTGATACCCTTGGAAATGACATTGCTGAGTCCCTATGGCTCACAGATTACTACAACAATAGTTGCAGGTACAGGTAATCCGATGCCATGATGTGAGAGCGATGGTTGTTAGATTTGGAGTTCTTCATCTTCTTCATCGATCTAGGATGGGTTCCAGGCGACAGCCTAGAATAGCAAGGATGGATGTCATTTTATCGTTTGATTTCGTCCGTAGTCGGACCGTGTTCTTTTGTATGATGTTTGAATATGTTGTTTTATTGATGTGATCTTGATGTATCTTGTGGCGAGTGTAAACCAATTCCATATACTCACCTCTTTGGAACATGTACTTGTAATGATATCCATTCTTGCAAGATGACGAGATGCGCTTCTATCCCTGTCGAGGCCCTCGAGTCATAAATAAGGATAGGATTGCATCTTGGGCGTTACAAGTTGGTATCAGTGCCCGTACCGACCTAGGAGCCCCCTTGATTGATCGAACTTGGCCGAGTCGACTCTAGTGAAAAATATTTTGATTCTAGTCATATATCGGAGAGTAGGTTTCTTTTACTCCTCTTCTATACTCTTGTGAGGTATTCGACTTAGGAATTTTATTCTACTCCTCTTCTCGCTCAATAACTTTTTAGGATCACGCGGGTATTGTTGGGATCGTTCCGATATCCTTTTGATGAGAACATTGTTCTTGGTGCCTCCTGACATGAGGGGTTGCGATAGTGTCCCGGGGAGTTGAGCTCCGAGGTGTTGTCATCACGTTTGTATCGTTACAGCTCCGAAATACCTGAGGTCACCCACATCGAAAATGCTTACATACTCTTTGTGGTTAGAGTAGTTGGTGCCACCCAGTACTGGGGAGAGCGGTCAGAGGTATTGGCACAGCTAGTATATCGGATGTTTTTCGAAGGTCTGAGGTACACGATTTCCGAGGTTTTCTTGGTTATGAGTTGACGGATGGATACAGTTGGAGTGTAGGGCTTATTAGTTGTGTGAGATATTTTGCCTTCCTATATCCCCAACACTCGATTGCATAACCAAAATATTTCGGAACTTCTTAGGTGGGAATTCAAGTAGTTACCTAGGCTATCTTCGAATAGATCATGATGTGAGGTTGGGGTTCGACATGTAGTGGTTTGTTTGTTCACGGTCTTTTTATAGAGGATAGTCTCGGTATGGTTCGTCAAGCCTCGTAGTTCTCTACGCCTAGGGAGCATATTCGAGCGTCATTTCAATATCACAATCTAATGTATGACCGAGCCCGTGTGAACCTTACCACGAAAATTTCGAGCGGAATCTCTGCCATGAATTTGTTCCAGCTTATTTCGTGAGCCTCGTCCTTTGTTTTGTTTTTGAATATGGTAATTCGTGGTGCATCGATGTCAACTGGCGATCTCATATCTTTCCGAAGCGATTTTCTCATATTTAAATGGGAATGCTAATTCTTTTGCTCAATCAAGTTGTCATATCAATTCTTTTCATCCGGTGTGCTCTCTTCATAGGAATTCAATCTTTTCAATATTTGCAACATCGATCCTCTTATTTTATTTATGTAGTTCGTCTCATCTGTCCTAAGTTGTCTTTGTTTTTCCCCACCCTCCCACCCCTTTTTCTTCAATGATTAAATTCTCATCCAAATTCCTTTCTTTTCATCGATGCTTATGCTATCTTTGTTTTGTATCAGATCTAGTGATCCATTGCGAAGATCCTCAAGTGATTCAGATTCATCATTTTCTTATTATTGTTTTCCTTCTCTCCGCATTCAATTCAAGATCTTGGTGTTATTCATATCCTTTTCATTCCCTAATGCTTCCCCATGTCGAAAATTCTGTCCAAGTACGTATGTCTTGTTTTTCATCTCTCTCTATTCTATCCGGAGTGCTGGAGATATCTCAGAAGACTTTCATTTCCATTCATTTCCTCTTACACTATTTCGAGGTTCTCACCTCATCAAGTTCTAAATTTTCTATTGCATTATCTCTTTCTAAGCAGTTTTCTCAACTGTGGTTTCTTTTGAATGGGCCCATAACCCATAGGTTTTCCCCAGGATCTTACCTGGCTATTCTAATCTTTTCCGGAGATGTTCCAAAGTTCTTTTCAATATGACATAAGAATGAATTCCACCAGTCATATTCCTTCTGCAAGATCGCTTCTAATTATTTTCATCATTGTCTCAACCGTTCTTTATTCATTATTCTGTAGTATCTCAGTAATTCATGGTGTTGTTTGTCGACATCAATCTCAACATTGAAGACCAAAGGAGAGATTCTCTTAAATCGTTGTTCGTTGTTCTAAAGATTCAGGGTTTCAGGTTGTTGCTATCATCTCAAATTTTTCGATCATGATTAATTCCTCCCATATCTATCCGGTGCATTTTAGAGTTGTTTTCATTTCTCGATCCTCCAAAGGCCATCATTTTAGAAGATTTCTTCATTCTCAGCTTTCAGCTTTCGTTCTCAAATTCTTCTCAATTGCTGTCTCTTCGTTCGCATATCAATTATTCATGTGCTTCGTTCAAGATTTGTCTAGGCAGATCATGATCTCTTCGTTTTCATGTATCTCCATTCATTCGCACTATCTTCATTCGTTTCAAATTCCTACCGGTGTCTCGATCAAGACCTCTTCAAGTTTGTGCTCTATCTAGCTTTCCTATCTTTTACAAAAGAATAAGTGGTATGCCAAATCATTTGCTTCTCGTCAATTTAACTTCATGAAGGAAAAGCATAACATAATTCTTATTCTTTCCATGAAGGTGTTTTCAATCCTTTTCTAGAGTTTTTCATAACATAAAATTCTTGGTTCCAAGTGTTCATCTTTTTCTTCTCCGGAGTTCCAAGTTAACTCAAGTATGTCTTTGCGAAGTTCTATATAAATCTTGTCAAGGTCATAATCTTATTCTTCTCAACTTTCAATCTTTTGATCATGATTTGTTTCCAGAGTTCTCCAAGATGTTCTTCATGGTGGTTCTTCAAGTATTTATTTAATTCTTGAAGTATTCTTTGTCTTTCATTTCAAGTGCAATTCTTTCTTCCTCGTCTTTCGAGATGGTGTTAGTAAAGTCTTGATTATGAGGATTCTCGAAGGAAAATTGTCGAGTATGAGATAAGTAACCCATCATGTTTTCTCGGAGTTATCTTGGATGGGATTTCCCCTCAGGCATTTCTGAAGGATTGTTAATATCATGGTGTTATAAATGATTCAAGTGTCTCCTACACCTCTTGGTGAAAGAAGTTTTTCATATCTTGTTGCTCTAAAGAACCAATTGTTTCTGTTGTGGTAGGTTGTCACCTCATAATTTGAGATGTTTTCCATAAGCCCATAACAAGCTGTTCTCTCATTGTTAATTCTCCATCAAATCCCTTTAACCATGCTTTTCAAAGTCAATGGTGGTAGAAGTTGTTGTTTTCTTCTCCGTTCTCTTCTCTCCTAATATCTAGCTTCTATTCTTTTGTTCCGAAGTCACTGTAATTTTGCTCTACTTGATCCATCATCTTGTTTGTCAAGATCATGTTTTTCCTTGCTCTTCCATTTAACCGGAGTGTTGTGTTATATTTTTAAGCTCTCTCGATCTTATCAAGTTTTGCCTCTCTTTCCCACTGAAGTGCTGCCCAAATTTCTCGTGAATTCTTCCTTGTTCCCCGTGTCATCCTTCATCTCGTTGAGACCTTCAACGATCATTGGTTTCACTCATTTTTAGAGAAGCAACTACGTTTACCTCTTGCTCTTGCTCTTCCCCTTCCTATTCTTAGATCTCAGGACGAGATCCTTGTGTAGTGTGGGAGAGTAGTAACAGACCAAGAGCATTCCTTGGCTTATTTGTAATATATTTTTCATGTGTGAACTTCTATGGATGTTATCAATGCCATCAAGAGTTTGAGTTCTATTTGCCATTGTCATTTCATACATCATGGCATCATGATCATCATAACAAGTGCATAATATTCATTGACATGTTTGAGGAGTGATTGTTGTGTTGACGTGTGGTGTTGAGGTTGAGTGTGTGCTTGTGTCATGGATGTGGTGGTGCTTAGTTTGAGTTCTTCTCCAAAAAAAATCCCATAAGCAAACTATCACCCTCTCTCTCTTATTCACAACATTTTGCATGTTATTATTTTACTTGTTGTTTTCCTATATTAAAAATGTTGATCATTTTACAAATATTCTAGTATGATTTACGAACCAGCTCCTGATCATGTTTCAAATTCGTCCATCCTCATTCTTCAAAACAGCTTGCTATTTGAATTAAAATATCCATTTATTTTTGTTGCTCTACAAATGACAAGTTTATTTTTATAAAGTAGGGCAAGCTTTACTGAATGAAAAAAACATTTTTTTTCTTCTCTCTATCTCTTCCCTAACCTGCCTAGGTTTATTTTGTTTTCTGCCTTTTTGAAAAAAAAGAAAAATCTTTGTTCCCTAAGAGAGAGAGAGTCCAGCCTACCCGGGCCTCGTTGCCCCTGTAGTGGACTAGTAGCAGCAGTAACGCAACCGAGCCTGCCTCCTCGCGCTCGCACGTTCGTCCTCCTCTGTACGACAATCATCCAGAGCGCCGCGTCCCCAACAACGATGATTTGACGGCTGTCGGTGACCCCTAGCCCCTTTATATTGCATCCCCACGTAGCCCTAGCTCCCCGCGTCCCATTCCTCCACTCCTCTCGCATCGCCGCCGCTCAGGTAGGTCTCCCTGTGCACGACGTCGCCCTTCCGGCCATGCTCCGGCCGAGCGAGAGCTCGAGCTCACGGTAGCTTCTTCGCCTCATCTCCAGCCTCCCTGTCTGTGTGGGTCGAAGCCCGGGAGTCCCTGTGTCTTCTTCCTCTATGCACACGACGCCAGCGACGCCGAAGCTCCATCCCCGTTGCCATCTTCTTCTCTGTGCTCGGATCTGAGGTGCACTAGAGTTACGAGGGCTCTCGCATCGCCCCAGTTCCATCTCCGAATATATCTCCATGTCATAGGTAGTTGAGGTAGTTCCTCCCCCTCACTAATCATGCTCGTAGGCAGTAGCGTCGTGTGCGTGTCGCTAGGTCGTCGCCATTTGCGCGCTCCCGTTGCTCTGTCCAGGAAGGTGCAATTTTGTTCGCTAAGTAGGAGTGGTTAGTAGCAGGGGCTCGAGTGCTCGGCCCAGACCCCTCAATGCATGCCCCACGCGCGCCCCAGCCTTCCTGCAGCCTCACGCAGCCTCGCTTCGCTCCTGATGTGAGCCATGGCTTCCACGATGAGTTGAGAGCTCGACCTCTTCTTGCCTCGCGTTGTGCACACCCCTAGATCCGCGTAGATGTTGTAATGGTTTTCCCTTGTGATTCCACAGCCCCGCCGCAGGTTTCCGGCTCCGGTGTTTGCCAGAGGGCTCGCCGGCGTCGTCTCCATCTTCCCTGCCTGAAGGAAGGTGATAGCTGGCTTTGTTAGTATTTTTCCCTAGCGAGCCCGTTTCCAACAGATGCACCCTACCTAGCCGAGTGGTTGTCCCTAGCTAGGTTGACCAGAGGTCAGGGGATCGAATCCCCAGGCTCCTTTTATTTTTTCGAGGTGGTGTGTGTTTTGTGTGCATTGTGTGTGTGTGTGTGTCATGTGTATGTGAGGCCCTGGCAAATGCGCCCTGGCCCCTCTTGTCACCCACTCAAGGGGCCCTGGCTCACTACCAGTGGGACAACCCACCTTTTTATATTTGTTTGTTTATTTTTGTCTTATCTTTTTATAATTTAATCCTTGCATGTTATGATGATCTTGTCAACATGTTTGTGGTAGTGCTTTGTGGGCATTAGGCCCTGTTATTGTCCTTTGCCATGATAAGCTTGTATATTGGTGGGTATCTTGCTAGAAAGTACCTAAGTAAGTTGCTGATTTCAACATGCTAAATATTTCTAAGTCTGAGTAGTTGCTGTTATTTTTATGCCATGTTTAGAGGATGCTACCAAGTGTTCTGTTGTGTTTTACCTCATGCTCATTGCTAGAGTTTTGTAGTAGACGGTGTCCTTTGATATGTCTCCAACGTATCTATAATTTTTGCTTGTTCCATGATTTTATATTATCATTCTTGGATGTTTTACAATAATTTTACCACAACTTTATATTATTTTTGGGACTAACCTATTAACCTAGAGCCCAGTGTCAGTTTATGATTTTCCTTGTTTTTGAGTTTTATAGAAAAGGAATATCAAACGGAGTCCAAACGGAATAAAAATTTACGGTGATTTTTTATGGACCAGAACACAACGACGGAGCTTAGAGATGAAGCCAGAAGATTACCGAGGAGACCACAAGCCTCAGGGGCGTGACCACGCTCCCTGAACGCGCCAACCAGGCTTGTGGGCCCCTTAGGAGTCCACCAACCTCCCTCTCAGCTCTATAAATCCTCAAATATTCCAAAAACCTCAATTCAGAACCTAGATCGGTAGTTCCGCTGCCGCAAGCCTCCAGAGCCACAAAAAACCAACCGGTAGCCCGTTCTGGCACCCTGCTAGAGGGGGAAACCATCATCGGAGGCCATCTTCATCATCCTGACGTTCTCCATGATGAGGAGGGAGTAGTTCACCCTCGGGGCTGAGGGTATGCACGAGTAGCTATGTGTTTGATCTCTCTCTCTCTCGTGTTCTTGAGATGGCACGATCTTGATGTACCACGATGTTGATATAGATTGAATCATATGGAGTGTTTCCCCTCTCTATCTAGTTGTGATGAATTGAGTTTTCCCTTTGAAGTTTTATTATCGGATTGAGTCTTTAAGGATTTGAGAACACTTGATGTATGTATTGCGATGGGATATCCGTAGTGACAATGGGATGTTCTATTGGTCCACTTGATGTATGTTTTGCTAATCAACTTGCGGGTCTCGTGACCTTAGGAATCTATTCATAGGGGTTGGCACACGTTTTGTCTTGAATTTACGGTAGAAGCTTTGGGGCACTCTTTGAAGTTCTTTGTGTTGGCTTGAACATGATGAATCTGAAATTATGTGATGCATATCGTATAATCAAGCCCATGGGTACTTGTGGTGACATTGGAGTATCTAGGTGACATTAGGGTTTTGGTTGATGTGTATCTTAAGGTGTTATCTTAGTATGAACTCTAGGGCTGTTCGTGACACTTATAGGGACAGCTCATAAGAATGATTAGAAAAGATAACTTTGAGGTGGTTTCATATCCTACAATAATTTCTTCGTTAGTTCTCTGCTATTTGTGACTTTGGAGTGAACTCTTTGTCGCACGAGAGGTACTTACATATGATTCGACTATGTCAATATTGTTGAGAGAAATTGCACTAGTGAAAGTATGGACCCTAGGCCTTATTTCCAAGCATTTATACAACGTTTTGCTCGTCGTATACTATTTGTTACCTTGCTGTTTTTATATTTTCAGATTACAAAAAACTATATCTACCATCCATATTGCACTTGTATCACCATCTCTTCGCCGAACTAGTGCACCTATACAATTTACCATTGCATTGGGTGTGTTGGGGACACAAGAGACTCTTTGCTATTTGATTGCAGGGTTTTTTGAGAGAGACCATCTTCATCCTACACCTCCCACGGACTGATAAACCTTAGGTCATCCACTTGAGGGAAAATTGCCATTGTCCTACAAAACTCTGCGCTTGGAGGCCCAACACGAGTCTACAATAAGAAGGTTGTGTAGTAGACATCAAGCTCTTTTCTGGCGCCGTTGCCAAGGAGGTGAGTGGTTGAAGGTATATCTTTAGATCTTGCAATTGATTCTTTTAGTTTCTTGTTTCTCACTAGTTTGGTTTTATAAAAGAAAACTACAAAAAAATGGAATTGAGGTTGCCTCATATGCTTCATCTTTTTAATTTCTTTCGTGAAAATGATGGAAAGGAAAATTGTGCTCAAGTTTTAGAAGAATAAGTTATTAAAATGTTTGGCACTAAAACTTTGATTGATGAGCATGATTGCAATGTTGTTAGTATGAATTCTTTGAATATCCATAGTACTAATGATGATTGCACTAGTCATGATAAAAATATTTCTTATAAGCATGTCAATTTTTGTGGAGTTCATAGAGTTTGTTAAGACATGCCGAAAAGGGAAGATAGATTTTGTAAGAGGCATAAGTATTGAGAAACTAAATGGTTGCAAGAGAGGCTATATGTTTGTGCTGAAAGATTTCATATTTCTAGCCGTCCCTGTGAACTTTGCAATGAACATGGTCATTATAATTTCCAATGTGAATTCTTTCACGATCGAATTGTGTCCAAAAATTGTGATAACATCATTACCCTTGATCATCATAATGAACTTCGTCTATTTTTGGGGTATGAAGAAATGAAACGTGAAACTAAGGATGTTCCAGCATGGGCTCTCATGAAAGTGTTTGATTTTGATCTAAATGAAATATATATGTATTGCATGGTAAATTGGATTGAGAATCCTTATATTGTCAATTACTTAAAGACAAGAAAACAAATAGAAGATTAAGATAATACTAATGAAGGGGAAGAGGTTCCCAATATCCTCCAATTTGTTTTTATGATGAATCAGGTAACAAGGAGGAGCTTTTTATTCAACCAAACTCTTCAAAAAGAAGCTTGAAGGAATTAAATAAACCCACACATAATGTGGTGAAGAATAAGAAAAGAAGGAAAAGTAAAGGCAAAGAGGTATCTCTCCCAAATAATGTTGCTCCCATTATTGATAGGTATCATGAGAATGAATCGAAAATAGTTGTGGAAGATTATGCACTTGAGGATGATTTTGTTATGCCCATTGTTTGTTGTGATATTATGATTGGGAAGGTAATGATACTTCTTATAATCTTGAAAATATTTATGGCACCAACTTGGAGGATGATGATAATAATTGCTATACTATTGGTACTATTCATACCATTAAGGATGAGAGTGGTTATGTTTATTATATACAAAGACACAAGCTTGGGGATGCTATGTTTGATGAAAATGACATGTTTGAGAATTTATTTGATGCAATTAATGTTTGTCCCAAGCTTGGGGATGCTATGCTTAATGAAGATGATCTTTTTATTCCCCCTACTTTGAATGATCAAATTTGTTATAATGATTGCATGCCTCCTACTTATGATGATTATTGTGATGATACTTATGCAATTAAAAAGAGTGATGATAAATATTATGGTACTTATCATAATTATGAATATCCTTTTAATAAATATTACTCTTTTAGTGTGGAACCAATTTGTAGTATTCAAGTCTTTTATGATACTCCCACTATTAGTCATGAGAAGAAATTTGCTTATGTGGGGAGTAGTAAAATTTCTATGTTTGTAGATTGTGAAAAGAATGCTTTATGTGCTGGTTGTATTGTGGAATTCCTTCATGATGCTACTGAAAATTATTATGAAGGAGGAACATATGCTTATAGGAATTGCAATAATATCTAGTTTCCTCTCTATGTGTTAAAATTCTTAAAGATATGCTTGTTTTCCCTTCCTATGCTAGATGATTCTTGCTCCCATAAATTGTTTGCTAACAAAATCCCTATGCATAGGAAGTGGGTTAGACTTAAATGTTCTTTTCATGAGATTCATGATGCTCTTTTGCATGTTTCAATTACTATTCCTATGTGAGCATCATTGAAATCATCATGCCTAGCTAAAAGGTATTAAAGAAAATCTCTTGTTGGGAGACAACCCAACACTTTTACCTTATGTTTTAATGTGTTCACATGATTAAGCTACTTTATTAATCATGTTTTGTGTCTTTTATTCCAATAAAGTGCCAAATAAAGCCTTCGGGATAGTGTTGGTACTTGCTTGTTTGATTCTGTGCAAAAAACAGAAAGTTTTGCGTCCAGTATATGAATTATATGATTTTACTGGAGCGTCAAAAAAATTCTGAAATTTTACAAAAACTTTATACACAAATTCCTTGAGCTTTCCAAATTGTTCAGAAATTTTAGACTCAGGGAAGTTTGGTGATCATTCAGATCTTTACAGACTGTTCTGTTTTTGACAGATTCTGTTTTGCATGCATAGTTTGCTTGTTTCAAGTGTTCCTATAGCTTATATTGAGTAATATCAATTTTGGAAATGATGTAATACATTAGGTATCATGTGGGAACAAAATCTTGTCTTGACAGTACCTAAGTGAATGATCTATATTTACTACAGTAACCCATCTCATGAAGTTCCGTTAAGTTTTGTGTGATTGAAGTTTTCAAGTTTTGGGTGAGACACCGGTATGAGAAGAATAAGAAGTTACAAGAACCTAAGATTGTGTATTACCAAGGAACCCCCAACGTAATATCCTAGAAAGACTCAAGCGCCTAAGGTTGGGGATGCCCCGGAAGGCATCCCCTCTTTCGTCTTCAACACTATCGGTATATCTTACTTGGAGCTATATTTTTATTCGTCACATAATATGAGTTTTTCTTGGAGTGTCATTTTATGTTTTACTCTATTAGGTGTTATTTATAATCTTGTTTTTCAATAAAAATTTCCAAGAATTGCCTTTAGGATGCTTGAATTGCATGTTTGATGTGTGTTGTGTAAAAACAGAAACTTCTGCTGTAGTGTTTGAATTTTCATATTTTACTCGAGCGTGGAAAGTTTCTGAAATTTTTACATAGTGTTATAATATAAAGTTTATATCATGTCCTAAATTTTCATAACTATTTGAGTTATATAAGTACACTGTTTTCATAAATTTCTACAGACTTTTCTGTTTGGGCAGATTGCTGTCATAGTTTTGCTATCTACTTATCCTATAGTTTCCATAGCCTATATTGGTAAATATAAATTGTAGAAATCATAGTATACACTACCTAATGCTTGAAAATTATTATGAAACTTGTCTTGTAAGTACATAAAGAGTTGATTTATTATGATGTGTACTAACCTATCTCACAAGTTCTTTTTGAGTTTTGTGTGGATGAAGTTTTTGAGAATAGGTGAAACCGTGGTATGAGAGGATTGAACGAGATACAAAAGCTCGAGATTGGGGATGCCCAAGGCACCCCAAGTAAATATTTCAATAAGTATCAAGCATATAAGCTTGGGCATTCTACGCATCCCACCTCTCTTCATCAACAATTATCGGTTAGCCTATGTTGAGCCTAAATTTTTTATTCGTTCACATGATGCGTGCTATTCTTGGAGTACTATTTTTCTTTTGCTTGCTGTTTGAATAAAGTACTCAGATCTGAAAATATTTATTGAGGGAGAGAGAGAGTCTTCACATAGCTACTTAATTGTTTGACTACTCATATCCTTTGAGAGTAGCTTGTCATTTGCTCATGTGCTTTACGTAAATTTGTTTGAGCTTGTCAAAGAAAAACAATGGCAATATATGAAACTAGTTCCAGAGTGATATATATCCAAGGAGGAGATAATAAAAACTTTCATGAAGATCATGGGACAAATTAAACTTGATTCTTTGTAATAGTTTTGAAACATGATGATAGTAATACGTGAGTCATGTTAGTGAGTAATTATGCTTAGTAACAATCCTGGTGTTAAGGTTTGTGATTCCCTATGCATGCACGAAAGTCAATAGTTACGCAATGAAGTTACATCCTAATTGTGGCGCATTATTCGGTGTTAGTTATGACTCAATGCTCACTTATGTGATTTTTTGTTCCTCGGTTTGGTTGATTCCCATTCTATTTGCTATCCTTCATTTGTACTAAGTAGAAATACTACTTGTGCATCCAAAATCCTTAAACCTAGTTTTGCCTTATGAGTCCACCATACCTACCTATATGTGGTATTTCCATGCTGTTCCAAGCAAATTTGTATGTGCCATCTCTAAATCTACAAAATAAATTTTCTCTTTTTTGTGCTCATACCGCTCATGAAACGGTGGCGAGTGTCCAATATTTTTCCATGCTAGGTGTGTTATTCTCACAATATGTGTTGATTCACTATCATTCACGAGTAAGTGGCTGGTAATAGGGATTCCCTGTCCCAAAATCAAATAACAAAATGCAAATAATTAAACGGAACTCCTCCAGGAATGTTGTTGGTATGGACGGTACCCGTGGATTCGGCTCACCGTGGAGTGTTATTGATTGGTGTAGGGGGAGTAAAGACTTTACTATTCAGTTTGGGAACCGCCTATAATGTATCTAGCATGGAAAGTATTGTGAGCTACTTCGCCATTTTCATTGACAGGAAAAGCATGCCACTAAAAATATTTTTCTCTCTCAATACAAACCTTGAGCTCTGGCACCTCTACAAATCCCTACTTCCCTCTACGAAGGGCCTATCTATTTACTTTATGCAATTTTTATTTTTGCTTTGAGTCGCCATCTTCTCTTATAAGCACCAACTAGGGGCACTATGATCGTACTTGAGCATTGGGCATAGCTAATATTTTAGTGTGTTTCATGAATGGATCAATGATTGAGCACGATGGGCTAGGGATAACTTTCTTTAGTGTTGATATTTTGAAAGACATGGTTGCTTGTAGACATGCTTGAGTATTGAAGTCATTATGTTAAAACTAGATTATTGTTTTGAATCATTTACAAAGTCCAAATGTCCATGCTATACAAAGAAGAAAAGAATATGATGAACATGTTAGGCAGCATTCCACATCAAAAATTCCGTTTTTATCATTTACCTACTCGAGGACGAGCAGGAGTTAAGCTTGGGGATGCTGATACATCTCCAATGTATTTATAATTTTTGCTTGTTCCATGCTGTTATATTATCGTTCTTGGATGTTTTACAATCATTTTAATACACCTTTATATTATTTTTGGGACTAACCTATTAACCTAGAGCCTAGTGCTAATTTCTTTTTTTCCTTGTTTTTGAGTTTTACAAAAATGGAATATCAAACAGAGTCCAAATGAAATAAAAATTTACGGTGATTTTTTATGGACCAGAAGACACCCACGGAGCTTGGAGATGAAGCTAGAAGGTTCTCGACGAGGACACAAGCCTCAGGGGCGTGTCCACCCCCTGGGCGTGCCCACCAGGTTTGCCGGCACCTCGGGAGTCCACCGACCTCCCTCTCAGCTCTATAAATCCTCAATCATTCCAAAACCCCCAACACAAAACCTAGATCCGGCGTTCCACCACCGCAAGCCTCCAGATCCACGAAAAACCAATCGGGAGCCCGTTCCGGCACCCTGTCGGAGGGGGAAACCATGACCGGAGGCCATCTTCATCATCCCGATGCTCTCCATGACGAGGAGGGAGTAGTTCACCCTTGGGGCTGAGGGTATGTACCAGTAGCTATCTGTTTGATCTCTCTCTCTCTCTCATGTTCTTGAGATGGCACGATCTTGATGTACCGCGAGCTTTGTTGATATAGATTGAATCATATGAAGTGTTTCCCCTCTCTATCTAGTTGTGATGAATTGAGTTTTCCCTTTGAAGTTTTCTTATCGGATTGGGTCTTTATGGATTTGAGAACACTTGATGTATGTTTTGTGCTGGGATATCCGTGGTGACAATGGGATGTTCTATTGATCCACTTGATGTATGTTTTGGTGATCAACTTGCGGGTTCTGTAACCTTGGGAATCTATGCATAGGAGTTGGCACACGTTTTTGTCTTGACTTTCCGGTAGAAACTTTGGGGCACTCTTTGAAGTTCTTTGTGTTGGATTGAACATGATGAATCTAAAATTATGTGACGCATATCGTATAATCAAGCCCATGGGTACTTGTGGTGACATTGGAGTATCTAGGTGACATTAGGGTTTTGGTTGATTTGTATCTTAAGGTGTTATCTTAGTACGAACTCTAGGGCTGTTCGTGACACTTATAGGGACAACTCATAAGATTGATCAGAAAAGATAACTTTGAGGTGGTTTCGTACCCTACAATAATTTCTTTGTTAGTTCTCCGCTATTTGTGACTTTGGAGTGAACTCTTTGTTGCACGAGAGGTACTTACATATGATTCAACTATGTCAATATTGTTGAGAGAAATTGCACTAGTGAAAGTATGGACCCTAGGCCTTGTTTCCAAGCACTTATACAACATTTTGCTCGCTGTATACTATTTGTTACCTTTCTGTTTTCATATTTTCAGATTACAAAAAACTATATCTACCATCCATATTGCACTTGTATCACCATCTCTTCACCAAACTAGTGCACCTATACAATTTACCATTGTATTGGATGTGTTGGGGACACAAGAGACTCTTTGCTATTTGATTGCAGGGTTGTTTGAGAGAGACCATCTTGATCCTACACCTCCCGCGGATTGATAAACCTTAGGTCATCCACTTGAGGGAAAATTGCCATTGTCCTACAAAACTCTGCGCTTGGAGTCTACAAGAAGAAGCATGTGTAGTAGACATCATCCTCTAGGATAATCAGTTGCTGCTGTCAAGTTGCTAGAAGGTTAATACATAATCTGTCGAACTATAGTTTTCACTAAGTACCTAAAATATGTTTCAACATGCCATCCTCTAAGCTTCATTGCTAATGATCCATGCTTTCTTTTGAGTTTCTATAGATAGATGATTTGTCAAGCTTGGTGTATACTTCTTGTACATGCTTTGGGTGTGGTCCATAGATTGTTGTAGCTCTTGATAGATGTGTTACAAGATGACATGTTGCTGTCTGTGGGCAGATTGTGTGTGGAGTTGTTTTGTGAGTTGTGGGAGCTGCACTCCATTGTTTTGTGTGATTTTGGGTCCATTCTTGTTGGTTTTTCATTTCCTATCTAGTGGCATCCTTGGAATACCAAGGAATACCCCAGGTCTTTCTCCATCTTTGTCATTTTACCCGTTAACATTCGTATCTTGTCGTGAGCGTATCGTGAGCTATGTTACTATATTTACATCGTTGTACATATACATTTGCAATGATTTTGCATGACGCATTCATATTTGCCATGTTCATGCATGTTAAAACTACTAAATGTGAGATTCTGTCCAGGATACTAAATAACATAATATCTGCATATGAAACATGACTAGTATAAGATTGCGATGTTATTGCATCAAAACTATCATGCATCATCTTTTTTGCGCATTGCACTTGGTATGCATGTTTATTTGGCATCGTTTCTATTTTGGTAGACCCGAGTGTCGAGCCTGAGTACGAGGGTCCCGGAGAGAACGTCTACAAGAACCTAACTCTTTATTCCCCTAAAGACCCAACAGGCAAGATGACACATTTCCCTAGATACCACTACTATCATTGCTATGCTAGTTGTCATCCTTTTATCATTATGTCTCGCTACCTACCACTTGTTTTCAAGCCTCTCAACATTGCCATTAAAAGCCTGTAACCCTCCACCTGCCCAGCAGATCTTCGTTTGGCTATATTACCGCTTGCGCAACCCTTCTTATAGCGTTACTAGCTGTACGTGCCATTGCCTCAATGTGTCAACATGGACATTCTTTTGTTATCACAATATTATTGCTATTGAATTTAATACACATATATACTTGGTAAAAGGTAGAAGGCCTGGCCTTTTCACTGTGTTTTGTCGCACTATTGCCGCCCCCAGTTACTTGTGTACCGGTGTTATGTTCCGTACTGGGCGCTCCTAACATGCTAGGGGTTGTTATGGGGACCACCTTGATTTTCTTTTTAGGATAAAGCTTGTCTGGCAAGGCCCAACATTGGTACTATATTTTCCTAATAACTAATGAAAACTTGCCTAGAGACTTTCCGGACCCCGTGGATAATTAATCAACAACCCGGGCTAGTGCTCCTCATGAGTGTTGTTGCAACCCAGAGCATATTATTAACGCCGCCCGGGGCAACTCGGTGATTGATGTGGTAACCGTCGCTCATCCGTTGTGTCGTGAGAACGAGATACATGGCCCTTATCGGGTTCTTCAACACGTCGAGCGGTCTTGCTGGACTTGTTTTACCTTTCTCGAATCTCATGCGTGCCCGATTTTTCTTTGGGCAATCTCGAGGTGGTGGTTTTCCAGTGGAATTTCTTAGGAAGATCATGAGATTCGTGGTCGAGGTTATTCCCGTGGCGTGTGGTTAATTTGTGATGGATGAGTTGGAGCACCCCTATAGGGTTAAATCTTTCGGAAAGTCATGCCCGCGGTTATGTTGCAACTTTGAAAGTTTGTTTAACACCCGGTCATAGCAAACTAGAAGTAAACTCAAATAAAATACACCAACCGTGTGCGTAACCGTGACCGTCTCTTCCCGTGAGTCCTTATCCGAGAGAGAACACGGTGGGGTTATGTTTGACATAAGTAGGTGTTCAGGATCACTTAGTGATCATTACTAGTTCACGTCCGTCATGCGTAGACCACCATACTTTATTTTGTGTATTCGTATGTTAGCCACACAAATAAATACTTAGTTGCTTGCTGCAGCCTCACCACTTAACCATACCTCACCCATTAAGCTTTGCTAGTCTTGATAACCCTGGAAATGAGATTGCTGAGCCCATGTGGCTCATAGATTACTACAACAACAGTTGCAGGTATAGGTAATGCGATACTTTGACGTGAGAGCGATGCTTGTTTGATTTGGAGTTCTTCTTCTTCTTCATCGATCTAGGATGGGTTCCAAGCGGCATCCTGGGATAGCAAGGATGGATGTCATTTTATCGTTTGATTTCGTCCGTAGTCGGACCCTGCTCTTGTATTGATGTGATCTAGATCTAGCTTGTGGCGAGTGTAAGCTAATTCCATATACTCACCTCTTTTGTACATGTACTTGTAATGATATCCATTCTTGCCAAACAGCGAGATACGCTTCTATCCCTCTCGAGGCCCTCGAGCCAGAAATAAGGATAGGATCACATCTTGGGCCTTACAAGTTGGTATTAGTGCCCATACCAACCTTGGGGGCCCCTTGATTGATCGAACTTGGCTGAGTCGAGTCTAGTGAAACATATTTTGAGTCTAGTTATATATCAGAGAGTAGGTTTCTTTTACTCCTCTTCTACACCCTGGTGAGGTATTCAACTTAGGAATTTTTTTCTACTCCTCGTATCTCTCAATTTTTTTAGGATCACGCGGGTATTGTTGGGATCGTTCTGATATCCTTGTGACGAGAGCATTGTTCTTGGTTCCTCCTGACATTAGGGGTTGTGGTAGTGCCCCGGGGAGTTGAGCTCCAAGGTGTTGTCGTCACATTTGTATTGTTGCAGTTCCGGAACACTAGAGGTCGCCGACATAAAAAACGCTTCTATATTCTTTGTGGTGAGAGTAGTTGGTGCCACCCAGTACTGGGGAGAGCGATCAGAGGTATTGCCACAACTAGTATATGAGATGTTTTTCGAAGGTTTGAGGTTCACGATTTCCGAGGTTTTCTTGGTTATATGTTGACGGATGGATACAGTTGGAGTGTAGGGCTTGTTAGTTGTGTGAGATATTTTGCCTCCCTGTATCCCCAACACCCGATTGCATAACCGAAAGATTTCAGAAGTTCTTAGGTGGGAATTTAAGTAGTTACCTAGGCTATCTTCCAACAGATCATGATGTGAGGTTGGGGTTCGACATCTAGTGGTTTGTTTGTTCACGGTGTTTTTTACAGAGGATAGTCTCGGCATGCTTGCTAAATCCTTGTAGTTCTCTACGCCCAGGGAGCATATTCGAGCATCATTTCAATATGACAATCTTATGTAAGA
The DNA here is from genome assembly GCA_022496015.1 of Hordeum marinum. Classification (NCBI taxonomy): domain Eukaryota; kingdom Viridiplantae; phylum Streptophyta; class Magnoliopsida; order Poales; family Poaceae; genus Hordeum; species Hordeum marinum. Next base: position 286,588,585 of record CM039678.1, on the reverse strand, counting down.
TCGAGCCTGTGCGAACCATACCGCAAAAATATCGAGCAGAATCTCTGTCATGAATTTGTTCTGGCTTATTTCGTAAGCCTCGTCCTTCATGTTGTTTTTAAATATGAATATTCGTGGTGCTTCGATGTCAACTAGTGATCTTATATTTTTCTGAAGCGGTGTTCTCATATTTCTATGGGAATGCTAATTCTTTTGCTCAATCAAGTTGTCATATCAATTCTTTTCATCCGGTGTGCTCTCTTCATGTGAATTCAATCTTTTCAATATTTGCAAGATCAATCCTCTTATTTTATCTACGGATTTCGTCTCATCTCTCCTAATTGTATTTGATTTTCCCCACCCTCCCGCCCCTTTTTCTTCAATGATTAGGTTCTCATCCAAATGCCTTTCTTTTCATCGATGAATCCTCTATCTTTTCTTTTGTATCGTATCTGGTGATCCATTGCGAAGATCCTCAAGTGATTCGGATTCATCATTTCCTTATTCTTGTTTCCCTTCCTGGTGCATTCAATTCAAGATCTTGGTGTTCTTCGTATCCTTTTAGATTGCTAATGCTTTCCCATGTCAGAAATTTTGTCCAAGTATCTTTTGTTTTTCGTCTCTCTCTATTCTATCCAGAGTGCTGGAGATATCTTAGAAGACTTTCATTTCCATTCATTTCCACTTAAATTATTTTGAGGTTCTCACTTTATCCAGTTCTTAATTTTGTGGTGCATTATCTCGTTCTAAGAAATTGTTTCAATGGTGGTTTCTTTCAAATGGGCCCATAACCCACAGGTTTTTCCCTAGGATCTTACTTGGCTATTCTAATCTTTTCTGCAGATGTCCTCAAGTTCTTTTCAATATGACATAAGAATGAATTCCATTAGTTATATTCCTTTTGGAAGATCACTTCTAATTATTTTTACAATTGGTTCAACCGTTTTTATTCATTATTTCGGAGTATCTCAGTAATTCATGGTGTTGTTTCTTGTCATCATTCTCAGCACTGAAGACCGAAGGAGAGGTTCTCTTAAATTGTTGTTCATTATTCCAAAGATTTAGGGTTACAGGTTGTTGCTATCATCTCAAATTTTTCGATCATGAGTAATTCTTCCCATATCTATCCGGTGCATTTTAGAGTTGTTTTCATTTCTTGATCCTCCGAAGGCCGTCATTTTAGAAGATTTCTTCGTTCTCTGCTTTCAGCTTTCGTTCTCAAATTCTTCACAATTGTTGTCTCTTCATTCACATCCCAGTTATTCTAATGCTTCGTTCAAGATTTCTCTAAACAGATCGTGATCTCTTCGTTTTCATGTATCACCGTTCATTCACAGTATCTTAATTCATTTCAAATTCCTACCGGTGTCTCAATCAAGACCTCTTCAAGTTTGTGCTCTATCTATCTTTCCTATCTTTTCCAAAAGAATAAGTGGTATGCCAAATCCATTGCTTCTCATCAATTTCACTTGATGAAGGATAAGCATAACATAATTATTATTCTTTTCATCAAGGTGTTTTCAATCCATTTCTGGAGTTTTTCATCACATAATATTCTTGGTTCCAAGTGTTCATCTTTTTTCTTTTCCGGAGTTCCAAGTTAACTCCTGTATGTCTTCGTGAAGTTCCATCTAAATCTTTTCAGGGTCATAATCTTATTCTTTGCAACCTTCACTCTTTTGATCATCATTTGTCTCTAGATTTCTCCAAGATGTTCTTCATGGTGGTTCTTCAAGGATTTATTTCATTTTCGAAGTATTCTTTGTATTGCATTTCAAGTGCAATTCTTTCTGCCTCATCTTTTGAGATGGTGTTAGTAAAGTCTTCATTATGAGGATTCTCAAAGGAAAATGGTCAAGTATGAGATAAGTAACCCATCATTTTTTCTCGTAGTTATCTTGGATGGGATTTCACCTAAGGCATTTCTGAAGTATTGTTGCTATCATGGTGTTATAAATGATTCAAGTGTCTCCTCCACCTCTTGGTGAAAGAAGTTTTGCATATCTTGCTGCTCTCAAGCAACCAATTGTTTCTGTTGTGGTAGGTTGTCACCTCATAATTTGAGATGTTTTCCATAAGCCCATAACAAGCTATTCTTTTGTTGTTGATTCTCCATCAACTCTGTTCAACCACGCTTTTCAATGTCAATGGTGATAGAAGTTGTCATTTTCTTCTCCATTCTCTTCTCTCCTAAGATCAGCTTCTATTCTTTTGTTCCGGAGGCATTATGATTTTGATCTCTTCGACCCATCAACTCATTTGTCAAGATCATGTTTTTCCTTGCTCTTCCATTTAACCAGAGTGTTGTTTTATCTTTTAAAGTTCTCTCCATCTTATCAAGTTTTGCCTCTCTTTCCTCCTAAAGTGCTGCCAAATTTCTTGTGAATTCTTCCTTGTTCCCTATGTCATCCTTCATCTCGTTGAGACCTTCAATGATCATTGATTTCACTCGTTGTCTGAGAAGCAACTAAGTTTACCTCTTGCTCTTTCTCTTCCCCTTCTTATTCTTAGATCTCGGGACGAGATCCTCGTGTAGTGTGGGAGAGTTGTAATAGACCAAGAGCATTCCTTACCTTATTCGTAATATATTTCTCATGTGTGACCTTCTATGGATGTTATCAATGCCATCATGAGTTTGAGTTCTATTTTCCATTGTCATTTCATGCATCGTGGCATCATGATCATCATACCAAGTGCATAATATTCATTGACATATTTGAGCAGTGATTGTTGTGTTGATGTGTGGTGTTGAGGTTGAGTGTGTGCTTGTGTCATGGATGTGGTGGTGCTTAGTTTGAGTTCTTCTCCAATTTTTTCCCATAAGCAAACTATCCCCATCTCTCTCTTATTCAATACATTCTACATGTTAATATTCTACTTGTTGTTTTCCTATGTTAAAAATGTTGATCATTTTACAAATATTCCAATCTGATTTATGAACTAGCTCCTGATCATGTTTGAAATTCATCCATCCTCATTCTTCAAAATAGATTGCTATTTGAATTAAAATATGCATTTATTTTTGTTGCTCTAGAAATGCCAAGTTCATTTTTATAAAATAGGGCATGCGTTACGGATTGCAAAACACATTTTGTCTTCTCTCTATCTCTTCTCCAACCTGCCTAGGTTTATTTTGTTTTCTGGCTTTAAAAAAAATAAGAAAAATCTTTGTTCCCTGAGAGAGAGAGAGTCCAGCCTACATGGGCCTCCTTGCCATCATAGTGGACCAGTAGCAAAAGTAGCGCAGCGCAGCCGGCCCCCTCGCGCTCGCGCATTCGTCCTCCTTTGTACGACAATCATATATAGCGGCACATCCCGGGCATCAATGATTTGACGACCGTCGGTGGCCCCTAGCCCCTTTATATTGAGTCCCCGCATAGCCCTAGCTCCCCGCGTCTCATTCCTCCCCTCCTCTCGCATCGCCGCCGCTCAGGTAGATCGCCCCGCGCACGCCATCGCCCTACCCACCATGCTCCGGCCGAGCGAGAGTTCGAGCTCGGGGTAGCTTCTCAGCCTCATCTCCAGCCTCCTTGGCCGCATGGGTCAAAGGTCGGGAGTCCCTACGTCTTCTTCCTCTACGCACATGACGCCAGCTACGCTAAAGCTCCGTCCCCATCGCCATCTTCTTCTCTGTGCTAGGATCCTTGGTGCACTAGAGTTTCGAGGAGTCTCGCATCATCTCCGTTGCGTCTCCGCCCATATCTCCGTGTCATAGGTAGTTGAGGTAGTTCCTTATCCCTCCCTAATCATCCTGGTAGGTAGTAGCGTCATGTGCGTGCCGCTAGGTCATCACCATTCGCACGCTCCCATTGCTCTGTCCAGGAAGGTGCAATTTTGTTCTCTAAGTAGGAGTGGTTAGTCGCAGAGCCTCAAGTGCTTCGCACAAACACCTCAGTGAATGCCCGGTGTGCGCCCCAGCCTTCCCGCAGCCTCGTGCGGCCTCGCTTCGCTCCTGATGCGAGCCATGGCTTCCGCCATAAGATGAGATCTCGGCTCTTCCTGCCTCGCGTTGTGCTCACCCTAGCTCCACGTAGATGTTGGAAAGGTTTGCCCCTGTGATTCCGTAGCCCCGCCACAGGTCTCCTGTTCGGGAACGTTGCATAGGAAACAAAAAATTTCCTACGCACACGCAAACCTATCCATGGTGATGAGCATCTACGAGAGGGAGAGTAGATCTACGTACCCTTGTAGATCGCTAAGCGGGAAGCGTTAAGAAACGCGGTTGGTGTAGTCCTACTTCTTCACGATCCAAATCACCGAGCATCCCGTGATCTAATCATGAACCGTCCCGCGAATCAATCACGAACCGTCCCGCGATCTCGTCACGATCCGTCCCGCGATCCGATCACGAACGTCCCGTGGCCTTAATCACGATCCTTCCGATCTAGTACCGAACGGACGGCACCTCCGCGTTCAGCACACGTGCAGCTTGATGATGATCTCAACTGTCTTGATCCAGCAAGAGGAGGTGGAGAGGAGAGGGAGTTCACCGGTAGCATGACGCCGCTCTGGTGGTGGTGGTGGTGGAGCAATAACGGCAGGGCTTCGCCTAAGCGCTGCAGAAAACCGATCTAGAGGAGCACCGGTGGAACGGGTAGCACGTGGCCGTAAGTTGTGTCCCGTGTGCTAGCCCTGCCCCTCTATTTATATGTTGAGCCCTGGGGTCTAAACTTGGAGCAAAAACCTCTACAAGGTCGATTTTGCCCGCACAAGGTCGGTTTGGCCCGCAAGAAAAGAGTCCAACTCGGATCCCTGTAGTCCCGCGCACAAGCGGTAGTACCACTTCACGAGCGGTAGTACCGCTTGAGCGGTAGTACCGCTTCACAAGCGGTAGTACTGCCTTACTGCTTAAGGCAACAGCAAAACTTCCTTTTGCCCTTTCCAATACCTCGTGGGTTTTACCCCATTGGTCCATATAAAGTGTTGTTGTACCCGAACACTTCGATAAACATCCGGAACCCCTTCCGGTTAATTCCGGAACTCTTCCAGAGATCAAAACACTATTATCACATATATCAATCTTTATCTCCAGACTCTTCCGGAGATCCTCGTCATGTCCAGGATCGTATCCGAGACTCCGAACATCCTTCGGTCACCACCATACATAACTCTATACTACCAAAACGTCACCAAACCTTAAGTGTGCAGACCCTGCGAGTTCGAGAACTATGTAGACATGACCGAGACACCTCTACGGCCAATAACCGATGGCGGGACCTGGACGTCCACATTGGTTCCTACATATTCTACGAAGATCTATCGGTCGAACCTCTATGTCAAGGATTCAGTTAATCCCGTATAATGTTCCCTTTGTTCCTCGGTATGTTACTTGCCCGAGATTCGATCGTCGGTATCTCCATACCTAGTTCAATCTCGTTACTGGCAAGTCTCTTTACTCGTTCCGTAATACAAGATCCCGCAACTAACAATTAGTCACATTGCTTGCAAGGCTTATTGTGATGTTGCATTATCGAGTGGGCCCCGAGATACCTCTCCGTCACACGGAGTAACAAATCCCAGTCTCGATCCATGCCAACTCAACAGACATCATCGGAAATACCTGTAGAGCACCTTTATAGTCACCCAGTTATGTTGCGACGTTTGATACACACAAGGCGCTCCTCCGATATCCGTGAGTTGCATGATCTCATGGTCATAGGAACATATACATTGACATGCGGAAAACAGTAGCAATAAACTGACACGATCATATGCTACGTTTGTAGTTTGGGTCTTGTCCATCACATCATTCTCCTAATGATGTGATCCCGTTATCAAATGACATTACATGTCAATGGCTAGGAAACCCTGACCATCTATGATCAACGAGCTAGTTCACTAGAGGCATACTAGGGACATAGTGTTGTCTATTTACCCACACATGCAATGTGTTTCCAATCAATGCAATTATAGCATGGATAATAAACGATTATCATGAACAAGGAAATACAATAATAAACACTTTATATATTGCCTCTAGGGCATATTTCCAACATCTCCGGCTCCGGTTGTCGCTGAAGGGCTCACTGGCGTCGTCTCCAGCTTCCCTGGCTGAAGGAAGGTGATAGCTGGCACTGTTAGTATTTTTTCCCTAGCAAGCCCCTTTATAATAGATGCGCCCTACCTAACCTAGTGGCCTTCCCACGCTGGGTTGACCAGGAGTTCAAGGGATTGAATCCCCCTGGCTCCTTTTATTTTTTTGAGGTGGTCGGTGTTTTGTGTGCACTATGTGTGTATCCTGTGTGTGTGAGGCCCTGGCAAGTGGGCCTTGGCCCCTCTTGTCAGCCACTCAGGCGGGCCTGGCTCACTACCTGTGGGACCCCCCTCCTTTTTATATTTGTTTGTTTTATTTTTGTCTTCTTTTTTTTCCTGTTCTGGTAGTATTCCAAATCAGGACACTGCCATTTTAGGATAGATCCATTTTGAGTAAGTTTTGACTTATAAAAGCATATGTGAATTTTCGAGCTAGATTTGGGCATTTTATAAATACAAATATATGAGTGTGATATATGATTTTGGGGAAGAATTTCACAAGGAATCCATTGGTGCAATTTGTTTTGGCTTTTGAGCAAGTTTGCAAAAGAGCTATTTTGTGATGAGGTGACCTTTTGTCATTTTTGTATGATTTAATCCTTGCATGCTATGATGATCTTGTCAACATGTTTGTGGTAGTGCTTTGTGGGCATTAGGCCCTGGTATTTTCCTTTTCCATGATAAGCTTGTATATTGGTTGGTATCTTGCTACAAATAGCTAAGTTGCTGATTTAGACATACTAAATATTTCTACGTATGAGTAGTTGCTATTATTTTTATGCCATGTTTAGAGGACGCTACCAAGTGTTCTATTGTGTTTTAGCTCATGCTCAGTGCTAGAGTTTTGCAGTAGAGGTTGTCTTCTATAAACCTGCTAAGTTTCATGCCATGATATGACCTCTAGGATAATCAATTGCAGTTGTCAAGTTACTATCAGGTTAATACATAATCTGTCGAACTGTAGTTTACACTAAGTCCATAATCTGTTTCAACATGCCATCTTGTGAGCTTCATTGCTAATGGTCCATGCTTTCTTTTGAGTTTTTGTAGAGAGATGATTTGTCAAGCTTGGTGTATACTTCCTGTAAATGCTTTGGGTATTGTATATAGATTGTTGTAGCTCTTGATAGATGTGTTACGAGATGACATGTTGCTGTTTGTGGGCAGATTGTATGTGGAGTTGTTTTGTAAGTTGTGGAAGATACACTCCATTGTTTTGTGTGATTTTGGGTCCATTCTTGTTGGTTTTTCATTTCCTATCCAGTGGCATCCTTGGAATACCAAGGAATTGCCCGGGTCCTTCTCCATCTTTGCCATTGTACCTGTTAACGTCCATATCTTGTCGTGAGCGTATCGTGAGCTACGTTACTCCGTTTACATCGTTATATATATGCATTTGCAATGATTTTGCATGATGCATTCATATTTTCCATGCTCATTCATTAAAACTACTAACGTGATATTCTATCCAGGATACTACAAAACATAATATCTGCATATGAAACATGACTAGTATAAGATTGTCATGTTATTGCGCCAAAACGATCAGGCATCATCTTGTTTGCGCGTTGCACTTCGTATGTATGTTTATTTGGTATCGTTTCTCTTTGGGTAGACCCGAGTGTCAAGCCTGAGTACGAGGATCTCGGACTGAACGTCTACAAGGACCCAACTCTTTATTCCCCTGAAGACCCAACAGGCAAGATGACACATTTCCTTGGATACCACTAATAGCATTGCTCTGCTGGTTGTCCCGCTTTTATCATTTGTCTCGCTACCTACCACTGGTTGCCAAGCCTCCCAACATTGCTAGGAAAAGCCTCTAACCCTCCACTTTCCCAGCAAACCTTTGTTTGGCTATGTTGCCGCTTGCTCAGCCCTTCTTATAGCATTTGTAGCTGCAGGTGCCATTGCCTCCATGTGTCAACATGGACATTATTTTGTTATCACAATATTATTGCTATTTAATTTATGCACATATATACTTGGTAAAAGGTGAAAGGCTTGGCCTTTTGCTCGGTGTCTTGTTCCACTTTTGCCGCCCCCAGTTACATGTGTACTGGTGTTATGTTCCATATTGAGCGCTCCTAACATGCTCGGGGTTCTTATGGGGACTCCCATGATTTTTGTTTTAGGATAAAGCTTGTCTGGAAAGGCCCAACATTGGTACTACATTTGCCTAATAACTAATGAAAACATGTGTAAGGACTTTCCAGACCTCGTGGATAATTAATCAACAACTCGGCCCAGTGCTCCTCATGAGTGTTGGTCCAACCTAGAGCAGATTATTAATGTCACCCGGGGCAACTCGGTGATTGGCGTGGTAGCCATCTCTCATCCTTCGTGTTCTGAGAATGAGATATTCGGTTCTTATCGGGTTTGTCAACACGTCGGGCGGTCTTGCTGGACTTTTTTTTACCTTTCTCGAATGTCTTGCGCGAGGAATTCCTATTTTTCTTTGGGCTATCTCGAGGTGGCGGTTTTACAGTGGAATTGCTTAGGATGATCACCAGATTCATGGTCGAGGTTATTCCCACGGTGTGTGGTTAATTTATGATGGAGTAGTTGGAGCACCCCTATAGGGTTAAATCTTTCGAAATCCGTGCCCGCGATTATGTGGCAATTTGGAAACTTTGTTTAACACCCAGTCATAGAAAACTTGAAGTAAACTCAAAGAAAATACACCAAGCGTGTGCATAACCGTGACCCTCTCTTATCGTGAGTCCTTATCCGAGAGAGAACACAGTGGGGTTATGTTTGACGTAAGTAAGTGTTCATGATCACTTAGTGATCGTTACTAGTTCATGTCCATCACGCTTAGACTACCATACTTTATTTTCTGTATTCGTAAGTTAGCCACTCAAATAAATGCTTAGTTGCTTGGTGCAGCCTCACCACTTAACCATACCTCACCCATTAAGCTTTGCTAGTCTTGATACCCTTGGAAATGAGATTGTTGAGTCCCTGTGGCTCACAGATTACTAAAACAACAGTTGCGGGTACAGGTAATGCGATGTGTTGATGTGAGAGCGTGCTTTTTTGATTTGGAGTTCTTCTTCTTATTCATCGATCTAGGATGGGTTCCAGGCGGCAGCCTAGGATAGCAAGGATGGATATCATTTTATCGTTTTATTCCATCCGTAGTCGGACCTTGCTCTTCTGTATGATGTTTGAATATGTTATTGTATTGATGTGATCTTGATGTAGCTTGTGGCGAGTGTAAGCTAATTCCATATACTCACCTCTTTTGTACATGTACTTGTGATGAATCCATTCTTGCAAAATGACGAGATGCGCTTCTATCCCTGTCGAGGCCCTCAAGCCAGAAATAAGGATAGGATTGCATCTTGGGCGTTACATATCAACGGCCGACGAGACCAACGAGTGCGGGCGGACCTTGATATGGGGCAGCTCCTCGGTGAGGCGGCCCTCGCCCAGGTCAGCTTATCCCTTCTTCCTTCACAGCGTCTTCGCCGGGCTCGTCCTGCCCTTCTCTGCCTTCTTCACTGCCATCCTGTACCACTATGGGACTCATGCCATTCACCTTCAACCCAAATCGATCCTGCTCTTGTCCGTCATCTCCTTCTACTGCGAGGCCTTCATGGGTTTGAAGCCCTCGGTAGCCCTCTTCCGACATTTCTTCAGTTTGCGCATGCATGATGGCGCTCATCGGTTGGCATGTGTCTCCTTCGTCGCGGTCCAGAGCGATAACATGCTCCTGAAGGTCAAGAACAAGGTGGAGAACTTCCGGCACCGTTGGGTCTTCATGGATCTCGATAGTCCCAACCCCCGCTTGGAGCTGCCGAAGGGGCTGCTAGAGAAAACCTCCGCGTGGAGTTCCACGTAGCTTTTTGGCCCTCGGGCCAAGCCCGTCCTAGAGCGGATTTCCAGTGACATCAACACAAGGAAGCTAACTGGGGGTGATAGTTAAGGAGTTCTTGACGGAGCTCCTTGTGCCCTCCAATCTCACTCTAGGCCCCTGTGGGACTACCAGGGCAGTGGCGACAGCCTCAGGCATTGGTCCGCGCGCATAACCCCTAAGGAATTGAGCAGGGCTATGGCGACTCTCCTCAATAGTGACCCCAGAGATCTCCCCGATCCTGTGCCCTGCTGCACCACCACGATGACCACCAAGATGCATGTCTTCAATGAGCCGGGGCTCTTCCCAGCCGAGGGCCTTAGCTCCACGGTGATGGTGTCCTCCAGTGGCACCACGGGCGGGGAGGATTCAGAGAAGACGGCGGACGTTGACTTGGCGGAGGCTTCTCCCTCGCCACAGAGCGTGCTCTTGTGAGAGATAGCGGATGATGTCGATGCTGGTGAAGCTCATGCTGCGGGCTCTCCGTGTCCCGCTAATGTCCCTAGGGGGCTTGTGCCAGCACCACATGCCATGCGGTCTGCCTGCTTAGCAACCCCCAGGAAGTGCGGACCTGAGTCTCCTTCAGTGTGCCCTGCCTCTTCAGGCACGGTAGTTGAGGCGTCGGGCTCGACCCCGCCCGGAGCACAACCTCTGCGTCAAATGGATGAGGCTAGGGCCGGGGAGGTTCCTCTTGCGACCACTTTGGTGTACAGTGCCCCTGTCCCACCAACGTGGTGGTGCCCTCATCGAGAGGGGCAAGCGCATCACCGTCGTCCTTGGAATGGAGGGGAAAATGAAGTGGGTTGATGTCGAGGAGTAAGTATCCATTTCGTCTTTGCTCGTCAGCCGGCAGCTTGCATGCTGATAATTCTTCCTTTGACTGGTAACTAGGAACACCGTGCCTCTAAAGATAAGGAAGAAGAAGGCTGGCGTCAAGACAAAGACATCCTCCGGCACTTTGCCCGCTCCTGTCACACTGCTGTCGCCTGACGAGGCGCCTCCAGGCGAGGGGGTGAAGGTTCGCATGGAAACCCTCCCGGTCACCGGCATGGAGCCCCCTAAGCCCCTAAGGCCTGTTGGTGTGGTCGCTCCTCCCCCTGCTAGTTTACCGGTGTCGCTGTCTGGAGGGCCAGCACCCAAGGGCCAACCGCCCATTGATCCACTTCATCTCAATTTCCCTTGGTCGCCCTACAGCCCTCGAACCCTTCTACTCCTCATGCTACTGTCTCACGGGGAATGTCGCATGTGATCACGCGGGCGACTCCTCTTGAAGGGGTCTCGTTGCCTTCGTCATTCGACCACAACGTCCTGGATGGGGCCTTCTCCACTCTGGGCGAGGTTTGGGACGCCCTTGCTGGTGCCGAGGCCACCGCGGTGAAGTGCGAGAAGGAGGTAGTGTCGGCCAAAGCAGCCCTCGAGGCGGCGCTTGATGATGCGACATCTGCAGCGGGGCGTCATGATGAGTCGGAGTCCCGCTTAAAGGTTCTTCAGGGAGAGAAGTCCACGCTTGAGGAAGAACTGCGTCAGCAGGGGGAGGCCCTCAGGGCCTGCATGGCAAAGCTCGCCGACCGGGACTCCGAGCTGTCCTAGGCAACGGCCGACCGCGTCGCGGCGTGAGAGCGCCTGGAGGTGCAGGAGAGGGAGGCCACATTAGAGAGGGCCCGACTCGAGACCATGGAACAAGCTCTTGCCGAGTCCAAAGAGGAAAAGGCCGTGGAACTCAGTGCCCTTCTCCTGGTCGAGCTTAGGCTATGTCGAGCACTCTAGTCCCTCTGCCGTGAAGGGTTTGCGGAGCCCCTGGTGGGTCCGGGGGATGGCTTCGCGCAGCTCACTTCGAAGCTTGCTCAGGCGCTGGAGGGTGCCATTGTCAAGGTGGAGGGGGTCTTGGACAGCGAGTGTCACGACCTCTTCTCCAAGGCCGCGACATGCGTCTTCAGCCACCCTCACCTTCGTGAGCCAGGATTCGACTTCGACTTTGTGATCCGCCCAGTTGCCCCCGAGGTCCATACCAGCGATGCGGAAGTAGTGAAGGCCGCCGTGGAGGCGCTGGTGAAGAGGTTCACCTGCATCACTGTTCATCCACCTCTTGAAGCTGCAAAGGTTAGGGGTGAGGAGGATGACGCTGACGACGTTGACGATGAGCTTCCGGCGGATGGGGCAAGTGGCGGCGAAGCTTCCTCCTGATTCCTCTTGCTTGCTTCTTTCCTGCAACATTTTATGTGCCTCGAGGAGGTTTTAAACTCGTTTGTATTCGTGAAAAACTTTTCATGTCTGTAATAACTGTTGGACTACGTGGTTGCCCCCTTCACCTTGATTCCTTCTTGCTTGTTGTGATGCTCCGCGTCGGCAGGGCCCGATGTCGTGCATACCTCAGCCGCCTTGGGGCTGACAAATTAACCAAGAACGGTCCCAAGGGGTGACGGACTACGGGGTCAGTGAGGCTCCTGAGTCGCGATGCTTAGGAGTCCCCCTTAACGTACGACCAACCCTCATGAAGGGAACATTGTGAAGATATGTTTAACTTGGAGACTACAAACACCTTGTGCTCTACGTTGGCAGGGCCCAGCCCCGCACATACCTCAGTTGCCGTTGGGGCTGATCGGATCACCAAGGACGGTCCCAAGGGGTGAGGGGCTACGTGACCAGTGAGGCTCGTGAGTCGCGATGCTCACGAGTCCCCCTTGATGTACGAGCTCCAACATCTTCCTAGCTTGGAAATTTTTGAACACCTTGTGCTCTACGTCAGCAGGGGCCGGCCCTGTGCATACCTCAGCCGCCGTTAGGGCCGACCGGATCACCAAGGACGGTCCCAAGGGGTGAGGGGTTATGTGGCCAGTGAGGCTCCTGAGTTGTGATGCTCAGGAGTCCCCCTTGACGTACGAGCTCCAGCGTTCCCCTTAATGTTTTGAGTTTGAGCGTGTTGAGCTCTACGTCAGCAGGGCCCGGCCCCGCTCATACCTCAGCCGCCATTGGGGCCGTCCAGATCACCAAGGACGGTCCTAAGGGGTGAGGGGCTATGTGGCTAGTGAGGCTCCTGAGTCTCGATGCTTAGGAGTCCCACTTGACGTACGAGCGGCTCCCATACCTTTCCTCGCCGGCTTTTCGTGAGAGGGGCACGCGAAGACTGGGTTTGGCAGACCTGGGAAGGCGGCGTGAACCAAGCCCAGTCTGGTAGTAGCCCCCATGTAGCCTCCTTGCGCGTGCATCCTAGGGAATGCAGCGAAACAGGGCCAAAGAGTCTTCCTGAGGTTGGATGCAGCTATTGTGGCACCCTCACTTGTTTATCCCCAGCACAGGGCGTAGGGCTTCCACATGGCATGGGCATGGTCATTGGTGGACCATGTTGACCGCTAGCACGGAGTTGTGGCTTCCACATTGCGTGGGCATAGCCATTGGTGGGTAGTGTTGACATCTCCGCCAGCACTGGGCTATGGCTGCTACATTGCATGGGAAGGAATCCCTCTGTGTCCTCGGGGGGATACGGTCATGTACATCCCATTTATTTCGTACGCGTGGCTGGCATGGTAGAACTTGGAGGTTTATCTAGGAGCCCATGGGGCGCTTTGGCCTTGCGAGGTCCCTACCTCAAGGCGGGTTGTGCCTGGGTCTTCTTGTAGATGGCACTATCCGAGGTCTTGGAATCTTCATTGCAGCCTGCATCGAGCGTCTTCCCTAGGGCCATTGAGAGGGCCAAGCACCCGTGACCCTAGGAGATGAAGTGAACGGGGCCGGCCAGCCAAACAGCGCTCGGTCACTGGATTTTTTAACGCGCCAGGGATGGACCCGAGCACAAACACCGTGCCCAGTCCTCCCACTAAGGCGGACCAAGGTAGGCCCGCTCAGGAGTGACGACATTCCTGCTGGCAAAAAGCCGAGCAGGCAAAGGGGGAAATGTTAGGAAACAGATTGCATACATGAAAAACTGCTGAAATATGGAAAAATGATGGCTGCAGGGGTATGCCCTGATCACCTGGGGATGATGCGGCCTAGCAGGCGCCCTTAAACGAGACAAGCCAAAAAGTTACTTGGCACAGATAAACAAAAAGTCACCTGGTGGCCATGCCGCTGAAGAGTCGAAGCTGCCGTTATAGCCTGATCCTGTACCTCCACGAGCCCGACACTCACGGGCCTGTCGTCTCCCAGGGCCCGGGACCCATGCTTGGTCCAGGTCTCCTCCAACCCCTCGTCGTGTCTCGCTAGGCATGGCGCAAGCATGGCCTGGGCAAGGTGCTAGAACGTGACGCCGGCGTTGGCCAGGCCAAAGGGCATGTATACGTAGTTGTGCGGGTAGCTCCAACCATGGTCGGCTTGCGTCTGCCGAAAGAGTCCCTGGGTCAAGGCCCAGTTGATTGCACGCGTGTCGATGCAGACGCTTGGACGGTCGACTGGGCTAACGATCACGGCTGCAATTGGTGGTGCAGGGTAGTCCCTTCCTTGCCCGCCCTATGCCTCTTGAAGCTCCTTGATTGCTTTGATGACTGACTCTCGCGAGCTTTGCGCCTCGCGCCAAGCCCTGGCTTTAGAACTCGCGTGCGAGGACACGCCTCTAGGTTGTGCCCGAATGCCTCCCTTGTCTCACCGGCCAAGCCGGGGGCCTCCTGAGCGGACGCCCTTGAGCCCAACCCAAGGGGGGATCCGAGCATGCTTTCCTATGTGACAGAGGGTGTGGCCCCGTCCCTGGGTGCAGAGCCCAAAGCTCCGCCCCCGGAGGTTCCACCTCCCAGGAACTCTACGAAGGTGAGCTGCTGCTTCTTCTTGCATGCATCTTCACGAGGTTGGGCATCCTCCTCGTCTTCCAAGCGCTCGGCGGCAGCAACGCGGTAGGCATGAACGAGGGAGCAGACGACATCCTTCTCATCACAGGTGATGGTGATGATGCAACCACTCCCTGGCATCTTGAGGACATTGTAGCCATGATGAGTTGCTGCCATAAACTTGGCGAGGGCCAGGTATCCAAGGATAGCATTGTATGGGAGGTGGATGCGGGCGACGTCGAAGATGATGCTCTCGGTGTGATAGTTCTTGCGCTTGCCGAATGTGACACGCAGGCGCACTTGCACAATGGGAACGGTGGACCCATTAGTGACTCCTGAGAAGGGCTTGCTCGGCATGAGATGGTTGTACGGTACTTCAAGCATCTCGAAGGTCTTGATGGAGAGTACATTGAGCCCCTCCCCACTGTCGACGAGGGTCTTGGTGACGAGGACGTTGCTGATGGTCGGGGTGCACAGCATGGGGACGGCCATGGCCGAGAACTTGAGCTGATCCCTCGAGTCGAATGTGATGGCATATTGGGACCACCTAAGGGGGCGCATAGCCTTAGGCTTTGGGAGAGCTGCGTTCACTTCCCGCGCGAACAACTTGAAGACGCGGTTTGAGGCCGGGGCCTGGGCGCCGCTCAGGATACAGGCCATGACCCTGATCTCCTGGAAGCCCCCAACCCCGTTGTCCTACCTGTCCTCTTCCTTCCTTCTGGGTGGAAGTGGTAGCGGTGGTAGGCCGACCGCACGAGGGTGACCCACACGAGACGGGCCTCGGTGTGATCCCTTCGGAGGGTCATCATGCCAGCGGCCCTCCCGAGCCTGATCATGCGAGCGGTCATCCTGAGGTTGATCGCGCCAGCGGTCCTCCCAAGGCTGGTCGCGCCACCCCAGACGTGTATCCTGGCTGTCCACCGGCCCCCTCAATGGCCTCCGCCAGGCCCGAGGCCACGGTCGGTGTGCCCTGGATGCCGGCCAAAGTGTTTGGTGCAGACCAGCCTGAGATCCTAGCAATCTAAAGTGTCATGGAATTTGGCGTCATGAAAGACGTAGGTTGGTCTACCCCCTGTGGGGTGCTCCTCGCCTCGGCTGTGCTTCGCCTCATGCTTGGCAACGAGTACCGCTAGGGCCTGGCGCTTCGCCTCTGTGGCCTTGGTCTTCTTTTCCTCTGGCTCTGCCGCCGGAGGCTCACAGAGTGACAGGCGGCCCTCTTCGTCATTGGTGCACTTGTTGGCCAGGTTGAACATCTCTAGGGCAGATCACAGTTCGTCATTCATTGCGAGCCCTTCCTTCATCTTGAGATCTGTGACACCATCGATGAAAGCGGAGATGATAGCCTCATCCTATACCTTCACGACCTTGAGGCGCGTAGTCGTGAAGCGATGTATGAACTTGTGCGGGGTCTCTCCATCCTATTGCTTCAGGCACCGCAAGTTATTCATGGTGAGTACGCGGTCACCGGTACCTTGGAAGTTGGCGACAAAGTGTCTGCGTAGGTCGTCCCAAGAGGAGATGGACCTTGCTAGGAGGTTGAGGAGCCAGGAGAGCGCGCCGCCCTTGAGCGCCATGGGGAACAACCATGCTATGACCTTGTCGTCTCCACCGGCCACCCGGATGCTGAGCGAGTAGAGTTGTAGGAACTCAGTGGGATCCGGGGTGCCGTCGTAGTGAGGAGGTAAATCGGGTTTGAACTTGCAAGGACATGTGGTAGGATGGAGCTCTGTGGCGATGGCGAGGAAGCCCATCGGCTCGATGGTGCTGCTGCGTGTGCGGGTGGGGCCCGGTCTTGATGCTCATGAGGGGCCACCTCAAGTGGTGCCCGGTCGCGGTGTTGGTTTGGCAGCACGGGGAGCGCGCGCGTCGATGCGCGACCGGGGTACCACCTGGCAGCTTACCTCGTCTCTTGCACTCGCGCGCGAAACGCGGGGTTGGTCACGTAGGCGCCCCTCACGCCTGGGCTCGGGGTAGACGTTGCGTTGCGGAGGAGGTGGCGGCACATCATGGTCCGCATCATCTGCCAGGGAAGGTTGGGGTCGAAACGAGTAGGAGGGCGTGGAGGCGTCACCAGCAGCACTGATGAGCTCTGTGACGCGCCAAAGCCAGGTGTTGTAGCGGTCAGGGGCGGGGCGCTAGTGGAACAACTCGTTCGCCATGGCGAGCGCGCCTGAACCACGCGCCGGCCTAGGCTTGACTTGGGAGGATGACCCGGTAGCTGGGACGATCGATAGATTGGCGGTGTGGCCGTCGCGTTGTACGGTGTCTAATTGGGAGGATTCTAGTTGTTCATGGGCGTCTGGGCCGGTGGAGGCGTTGGTCGCAGGCGAGGGGGACCAGCGTGCCGGTGCGGCCCACGGGTGCCGTCTGGGCGACGTAGGCTTTGCGGGCTTCAGGCATCGGAGCGGCGAGGTGGAAGGAGAGCTTGGATTGAGGAAGTCTTCGACACGCCCCCTACCTGGTGCGCCAAATGTCGGATTTCGGGCTCTGCAAAACCATCAAGGTTCGAACATAGGGGTGTGCGCGAATATCCCCTGCAGCCTCGTCCTACCTAGCTCTCTACTCGATGGATACAATGGCAAACTCGCATGATGGCAAGCGAGAAGATGAACACAACAGTTTACCCAGGTTCGGGTCGCTATGAAGCGTAATACCCCTACTCCTGCTTTGGTGGATTGCCCCTAGGGGAGGTGAGATGGATGAACTAGTACAGTGGGCTCAAGCCTCGCGAGGGGTCTCAAGCAGTGTTCTTGGCTTCCTACCTTGTCTTGTGGTTTGAGTGGCTAAGTCGTGGATCGATTGCCCCTACAGTGTGGCCTAGGCTCTCTATATAGCGGTGGTCCTAGTCCTTTTCCCTTATCACAATGTTGCGAAGGGATCCCACAATGGCCAAATTTGAAGGGGGACACGAGTACATCCGTGCACTGCCCAAAGGCGGTTTTCTCATGCAAAGTGGCTGTCGATGACACAGTGGTGGGCTCAGCGACGACATCCACCCTGCGGGGCTTGTGGTCGTGGTCTTATCGCACGGAATTGAGAACCTTTGGGCGGCGCTTCGGGAACCCGCATACGCCCTTTCCCCCTCTGCACCAAATGGTAAACTGCACCTCCTGGCACGTTGGTGCTCGCCTGTCCTTCCTTGCGTCATCTTTGACTCTTGATGCTGGGTTCTGCATAGAGATCTCCGCTGCTCCGGAGGGGTCTTGAGGAGGCCCATCCTTGCTAGTCTTGGTTTAGTTCTTCCTCATGAGCCTAGGGACCTCGTGAGGGCCCTATCTTTAGTGAAGCCGCACCAGGCCGAGCCTGGCTGACGAGGTGGGCCATGTCCTGCCCCGCAGGCAAGCAGTTCTTGGTATCGCCGTTCCTAGAATGCCGACAGTCACCTCGGCCGACAACCCGAAGCCGATTTCGTCTTCGGATCTGGAAGCGATCCTGGTGGAGGCCGCTCTGCTCCTCGAACCGGAGCCGGCACAAAGGGGACCCGAAAGCAGACCTGTCTCATGTGGTCCAATCAACCCATTTCATATTAGCCTAACGTATCTCCAGGTCTTGGATGCAGAGGAGCTCTCGCAGATAAACGGGGTGCTAGATCGGCTCGATAACCTAGCGATCTCATATGTAGTTATGATAACATCGGATGTAAAGATGATGATCGGGAAATTTTGATCCCACCCACCACCCACCTAGTTTGCAATGTTGAAGCTTTGATGATGTGCTAGACTATGGATCCGATGAGGCCATTGGTATGAATGATGACCATGATTCCTTATCAAACTGACCCGTGAACATTCCTCTAACTGGAAAGTGGACCAAAACGTCAATCTATGACATCTACATGGTAGATACCCCTAAGGAAGATCACGAGAACAAACCTAAGGGTAGTTCGAAGCGCCGCCACCCTAGAACAAGACCCAGGGACAACAGCGGCAACAAAAGTGAAGTTGAGCCCACAGATAACACGACTAGCCCTACCGTAGGCGAAAACGGTTAGATCGAGCCCGCACAGCTAAACGGGCCGATGAGTACACCCATTGAAGAGGATCCCGAAGATAAGGAAGGCTCCAAAAGCGGGACCGACAATTTTGTGGGGACCCCGACACATAAGTCATGATCATCGAACGTATGTGCATAGTGATCCCAAAGATCAATGGGCACTAAACACATAGAAAATGAATCATAAGAGTTGTACATCCATTACGTACCGTTTTTCTCAAATATAGCCTTTATGGCCAGACCTTCATATGTTTGCAGCGGAAATCTTCATCGATAGTGTGAACCGATGCCATCTGTGTTAACCCTATAGGCATTCTGATTGGAAAGCGTCACCAAGATACTCTTCATCATATCATGTTCTTTCATGCCTGGCCAATAAAATAACTAGTGGCAAGCCAATGAGTACTTTGAATGTACTTTCAAGCAACCAATGTTTTGGAACAAGGTATAGCAATGCAGGAAATAGCACTAAGTAGGTAAGTCTGCCAAAAGCTAATTTTTGAGTGCAATGACATGATTCAGTAACTTCTGTGAGCATGCATGATTAGTTGGCAGGTATCCATATGAACAAGTTACAAATATTTCATAAGAAGGGGGTTGAACTTCTCATGTTAATTCATCATGTCAAGTCATCCGACTTAACTCAAGTATCATCTTTTGTTCCACACACCAAGTTTGTAAACAATGGACATAGCCCAAGAGCGGACATCCAACTGTCCTTGACCCTGGACACGGCTATTTGAATAGTTTTACACTCTGCAGAGGTTGCACACTTTACCCACAAGACTCAAGAAACTTTCGTGTCAAGCCATGACTCGCGACATTATTCCTACCCGAGGTAAGTACTGGAACATCACCTTTCCCCTGACGATACCAACAAAGACTCCACTCGTTGGTTCGTTTCTTCATGATGTACTAACACGAGCATCACTCCACATAGTACCATCCATGAAGGAACAAAACGATGCGCCCGGTGTCCGTGAAGACATTGCATGGTCGCCTTACCAGGCACGACCCCGTAACGAGGGAGTAACTCATACCCTCCCGCCACTAGTAATGTGGGATCCCTGCTAGTACCCATCAAAGTAATCAACAAAGCCCCATCCCATAAGGGGTATCATGGTTGTATATGTAAGGTTGCAATAACGGTCGCAACTTACACCAATTCATTTTTGAAAACCACATACGCACACTTGCTCCAGTACACCACTTCTTTATCAAGTGGTTACCTAGATCATCATCATCTCCCTCGGGCATTAGTGGCACCCGACGGGGTTTTTGAAAAGCCTTTGAAAACACTTTTTTCCATCACCATGCATATTCCCATACCACTTTGCGTAGTATCTACTAAGCATCCTATCTATTCCCACCTGCACAACCCTCATAAGCATGTAGGGTCATGCACGATGCAAGTATCAACAAGAAAGTGTCGGAGTCATCGCATCGAAGTGGTTACCGCATCAACATGATCAACATCACGAAATAAAGTGCTATATGTCTTGCAATAAAAGGGTTTCATAGTCATGGTCAAAGGGCTGCTTGATTGGCTTAGCAAAGTTTTTGAGGTCTTCACACGCTTCTCGTCCAACTCTGAGCACTCCGTCTACTTTGTCAATTACCATCGGAAACAACCATAATAAGCAACACAACAAGTACAAAAATAGAAGTCTTCTACAAATAGGAGTTTTATTTCTCTAGGACATCTATGGTCATAAGAAGGATATCCAAAATGGCACTACTGGATTTTGGATAACCAGAGATTTTTGTATGATTGAAATGGAGGCATTTCTTATCCTATAACAAGTCTACTGTAATATTTTTTATAAAAATGAGTGAATGCACTTATTAAATAGGGCATGCTTTTAGAAACATGTAGGAAGTGGTTTCAGTGGATTTGGATTTGAGATGAATTTCCTATGAATTTCCTAAGATGGCAATAATGAAACATGGGGCTATTTATTTAATCTAGCAGAATCAAGGCATGGCAAAAATGTTACCCATGGCTTGATAAATTAGGCACGATATTTAAAGCACCTAGAAATTGGAATCACTCCATTTGGAGTTGAGTTGGATGTTCTAGGAATTTTGCAAGTTGGTCATTCCATAGTTCAAATTTAAATTTGAGTTTGAACTATACACAAAAGTTTGCATGAAAAATGTGCAATACATATATTTGGATAGGACCTGATTTTAGGATCACCTAGGATTTTGAACCAAATTATTTGGAGTTCAAATGATTTTTCTATTGATTAATTAGTGCCACTAGAAAACAAAAACAAAAATAGAGTTTACTAGAAGGCTAAAGCTTTGGGCGCAACATAACAAATGGGGTGGCCCAGTCGCTCAGCCTGGCGGCTGGGGTGACGCCAAAGGTGCATTCCACTAAATGTGCCTCCTTTGCAGGGAGGCGGATAGCGCTTGGAGGGGGGATCCACTTAATAGGACTCGGGGCCTACCCGTTAGTGGCCCAGCCACGTTGGATGGCCCACAGGCGGGACCCATTGGCAGGCTCGTCCATCTCCTCCTGCCCACGCAGAGGAGAGACAGGGGTAGGCCGAGCATGTGCCAAAGCTTGCTCCATCAGCCATCTTCGGTGAGGTGGTGCACATTGGTAGGCTCGGGAGGCCCTGCTGCATTCATCCCTGAGCTGCGCACCTGTACTGGGAGCTGCTACGGTGCTGGCATGGAGGACCACGGAAGATACCTTCGGCTGCCACCGGCCTTGGGTGCACAGCGCCCCGAGGAGTAACGACGATGAGGTGGGAGGTTCTGCAGCAGCTAGGAGAGGACACCATAGTGGCCACAGGCGAGAGGTGTGCTCGGCATGGAGACAATTTGAGCCAATGTCGTCGGCAAGGCTCCGGCCATTGCTGTCGATGCAGAGGAAGAGAGGGTGATTGAAGAGGGTTGGGATGTTGGGGAGAGTGAGAGAGACATTCTAGGGCGTCCGGGAAGATCTAGGGATGGCGGGTATAGGACGGCGATCGAGAGGGGATCGGGTTGCCACCGGAGGGCCTCGGGTGCGGTGAGCACGCGCGTATGAGGTTCCTTATGGAATTGCTGACATCGAGTAGGGGCGTGGGAGGCAATTAGGGATTCCCTGGCATGCGTGGACACTCTGTCGAGGCCGGGCGGGAGCTACAGGATGACGATAAGTGGCAGAGGCCGGTTTTGCATGTCAGCTGCATGGTCACCATTTCAAGGCACATTCAGGGCAACATTTTGGTCAGCCAAACATGTCTAACGTGTGAGGCACGCATGCAGGAGAGCACTAGTGGAGCTTGTACCCATCTAGAGCTGGGTAGGTGGGGTTCTCGAAGGGGGTAAGTTTGCAGTAGCATACTTGGGGGCCAGATTAGGGTTTTTACTAGAGGGCATTGGGGGTAAGACCTTATCTAGTGTCCTTAGTTATGGAAGGACTACATTTCCACCAATTTCCAGCTCAGGGAGATGATTCTACAAAGTACTTGCAGTTCAAAGGCACTATTTCTGCCATAATGTATGTTCAGATGATTTGCTCATATCTTCCATAGCATGCCACCTTTGGGTTTGGATTAATGCATCAGTACGCAATGAGGTTTTGATAGAGTTTGGGGGCCTTTGCATGTACAGAATAATGGGAGAGGGAAAATAGAGGTCTTGCCATGGTAGAAAGAGAGGGAAAGTAAGGGAGTTAACACCCAAATAATTGAGGAGAGGCCATGGAAAAGTTACTAGATGTAGAAGGGGGTTAGAATATGTTGTGGTAGAAAGTTGGAGACAAGGAGAATCTTTTTGGGTTAACTATGCTTGCACACAAGCTTTTGGTTAAAGGTGTTTGATGCTGTCCAAGGCATCTAGGGGTATCCAATGGTCCCGAGATCACAAGTTTTCAGCTCATTTGAGGAAAGTTGACAATAGAAACTTGGTAAACCCTAGATTTTAAGAAAATCAGGTTTTTGTAGATCTAGTCATGCTAAACTAATCTCCTTGATGCACCACTTGGCTTGGTATCATTATTTGGGTATTAGAGCATGCCCACAAAGTTTGAGACCAGTTGGGGAAACATGGCAATGCAAAGTTGCCCAAATTTACATCTAAACAAAAAGGGTTTTCGGATAGTTTTGTTAACCAAAATTATTTGGATTGAGATGAAACTTGGCAAGATCATCACATATAGCATGTGTGACTTGCTGCAAGTTTCCTGGATTTATTTGAGAATATTTTTATAGAAATATTTCAAATGCTTGTTTTAAGCAGAAAGGGTTTTGGAGAGTTTTATCCAATATTTTGAAGATGACCATGTGTTGAAACTTTTATATATGGACAATATATGTCCATTGAGTTTCCCTAAATTTTCTCAAATATTCTGAAAGCATAAAAGTATTTTTCCCCATAAAAGACCATTTCCGGCCTTAAGAAAGAGAAAATAGAAAAATAATCTTTAATAATAATATTTTGTGGTCTTTGGATTCAAATAAAGTCTTTGGGGTAAAACAATACATCCAATTTGAGGACTTGTAGTACAATCCTCAATTAAGGGGTTTTTGAAAACCTATTTTGAATAAATCCTTTTTGGCCAAAATAATATTTGATAAAAATACTTTTAGGTACTATGCACATGGTATGGTCATTTGACAAAAGTTTGGATCAAGGAAAAGAGTTCTCGAGGGTAGAGGAAGTTTTATGAATATAGAGCACAACCAAGCAATCAAACAACCAACAATCAAGTCAAGCATCACAGCACACAAAACATTTTAATTGGGCCTAATAGTTGAGCTATGTTAACTTAGACAGAAGAGGCAAAACACAGGGTCTGACAAATGACTATATGTAGGAAGTTGAGAATGATAATAGCCCCGGACCCAATGACTTCGAGGTGCCCAACATCCAATCCGCATAGATATGCTTCTAGCATCGGCTAGAAGGAACCGCATGGAGCATCAAGAGAAAACAACAAAAACTATACTTTCATGATGCCATGCTCAATGAAAAGTGGGACCAAAGACTTGCGCCCATAGAAGACCTCAAAACATGGTGCATGACAGCCATGTCATTTCCACGATGTTGTCTATTGCCTGAATTCGTAGACGATTTGGACGTCGATCCTCTCACATACGGCCACAAAGAGCAAGATGATCGTCCGCCTAGAGGACGCAGTCATCAAACTGGGGCACATAAAGAACCACATGATAAGCCATGCCCCCAGGTTAGAGCCCAGTCAGCTATCCCCAACGTTATGACCTACGCATTAAATTACGTAGGGATAGACCACCTCCCCGATCCATATATGGAGTGTGGGAGTATGTGCCCATCGACTGGGAAGGGTACGACACCTGGATAGATAGGCAAGGTCGAGCTCGTGAACTAAGAAGAGAGCGAGCAATCTCCAACATCAGACAAGATGTGTTCTGACACCGAGATCCTGCACACATAGTCTGTTTTACATACGAGTTTATGGAACATCAGTTCCCAGAAGGATTCAACCCATCAACCTGGATCAATATGATTGCAAGGCAGGTCCAGCCACTTGGATAGAAGATTTCCTTCTGCATATCCACATGTCTCGAGAAGATGATCTTCATGCCAGAAAATACTTTCCACTCAAAATTAAGGGGTGACACGACATTAGCTCCATAGCCTACCAAGAAATTCTATAGGAAGCTGGGAGGAGTTGGAGGACATTTTCTGGTCCAACTTTCAAGGAACCTATGTTCAGCCTCTGGATGCCTATGGCCTCAGCAACGTAATCCGGAAGAAGGGCGAGCTATCTTGGCAATTATAGAATCAGTTCTTATCTAAGAAGAACCAAATAGTTGATCGCCCAGATGCCGAGTCTATAACAACTTTCAAGCACATCATTCAGGGCGAATGATTAGCCCGACAGCTCGGACAGGATAAGTCGAGGACCATGGAAGAGTTCATGGCATTAATGACCGCTTCTGCATGTAAGATGACAACTAGCTAGCCAACAGCTCTCAAGAGCGACCCCGACACCTCGAAAGTCCAGGACAGGAATGACAAGCGAAGGCGCAATAAGCATAAGCGTCAAAACAAAAATAGTGTCAGTGATGCTGAGGACCCCACAGTCAAATTAGGTTTCACCAACTCCCATGTTGAACTCAAAAAGAGATCCTTCAAAGGAACAAGATTGACCCAAGCTCTCTAGACAAAATGCGGGAAAAACGCTGCCAGATCCATGACACCCCAGATAAACCTGCCAAACAAACCAATTGAAATTGTTGGGTGTTCAAGCAGGCTAGAAAGGCTCAAGCCAAGGAGTCAGGCAAAGGCTCATCTAGAAGCGATGATGATGATATGCAACCTCGACGGTCGAGCAATGGCAGCCAAAAATAGTTTCCCTCCAAGGTAAAGGAAGTGAGCATGATCTATGTGATGCACATTCCTAACAAGGAGAAAAAACATGCACTTCGGGGAAATATATGCCATAGAGCTTGCAGCCCCGAAGCACAACCCTTGAATGGCCTGCCCAAGCACATTCCACAAGAAGGACCATCCGATGAGCATCTGTCATGGTGGGTCAACTGCCTTGATTCAGGACCCCATTGTTAATGAGTTTCACGTTACCCATGTCCTGGCGGGTGGGAGAAGCAGTTTGAACCTGATATATGTAGATACGGTAAAGAGTATGGGAATTCATCCATCACGAGTCCTACTCAGCAAAACCATGTTCAAGGTTTGTAACACTCGGCCTGGAGGCCCAATGCACGGGCACTATTGTAGTGAAGGTTGTTTTCGGCTCCCTTGACAACTTCCGCTACGAGACCTTGCTCTTTCATATAGTCCCTTTTCGCAACGGTTACCATGCATTGCCTGGTCATACTGCCTTCGCCCACTTATACACGGTGTTGCACTAAGCATACCTTAATCTCAAAATGTCGAGGCCAACGGGTCATTACTGTCAACAGGAACACGAAGCACTCCCTCCATACCGAGGAACAGACATGGGACTATGTAGCCGATTCTTAGGCGGTCGAAGAGGTGGCACAATTGGAAGCTCAATGTAATCTTCCAAGATCTTTCAAATGTGTCCGCACGACAACTGGTTGAACTCGTGTCCCTACTATCTAGTAGTAGATTACATGCCTCGAGTACACAACTTTGCACTTAAAATTCCTTAGGGAATTGGGGTTCACAAAATTAAAATACCAGGAGTGTTACTTCAGATGATCTGAACACACCTGATGCCTGATGATCTCTTCAACACATAAAGGCCCACCGGAGGAACTTCTTGGCAGTCTCAATCTGCCAAATCATGGCCCCAACCTCCTTAGAGGACCTGCCTTTCTAGTGCCATTAATGTCAACGGGGTCATCTATATACATCAACCTTGGAGTAGACAAGGATTGGCTGGTCAACAGCTCGGCGACACAAACATGCGGATGGGTAGTAACGAGTCACATGGCCTGCTTATTTAAACCATGTATTACTCTCCTCATCTATCTTTTCTTCCTTCAGCATGCTCTATGTATCTACTTGTAGCTTAGCGTGCAAGGCCTAGCCTTATGAATAATTAATCATACCTTTTCCATTCCATACACACCTTTTACGTGTCGTTTCATAATTGCCTCGAGGTGGTTTACTCCCACATACATTAGAGTCTGGCTTTGGACCGGGGCTCTGACCTATAGACGAACCCATGTTTAAGTCCGATCTTTTGATCGACGTCTTGGATGTTTTGTTATATGCACCTATTTCGAGTCATGGTTTTTGTCAACGATATGTGCTTACCTCTTACAACCCGCTCTGTTCGGCTAAGAGTGTAAAGGGAGAACCATTGTGATTTTGCTTCCACCCTGGATGGTTAAGGGCCTCAGTGGAGAAATCCGAAAATCAACTGTCGGGATCAGCACAAACAGGTCAAGCAATTGTAAGGAAGTGTAAAACTAATGCTCCCTTAGTGGTGAAACTGTGCTAAATGAAGGGTTCTTCCCATAAGGACCAAAGTGTTTAGAGTGGGGTACTTCGAGTGAGCCGATCACCACTACAGCAGGTGCTAGTTCAACTACCCCACAACATAGAGCTCCTACAACTAAGTGAAAGAGATAGAGTCATTATGATCCGATTGCCTTGTTCATAAGCACAAAATCACGAAACGGTTCGGAGATGTCAGCTACGGATTTACATGTGCTAAGAGAACACCCTGTGTAGTCTTTACAAGGGGGAAGAAGTTGATACTGGAAACTTTTAGACAGATAAACAGTCACAATAGACCAGAATATACACACATTGGATAAAAGTCGAATGGATTCATTAATAATTTTAAAATTGTCTTTACAAATGGCATCCTCGGCATACCAAGGGACTTATTGGAAGTGCAACTCAGACTTTAAGCATTGAGACTTTAAGCGCCTTCCAAGACCTCGACACGTATACCTCGGGCCTCCAGTTCTTTCCTTCTGGAGGTCGAGGCCATCACTGAAGCATACTCCTGTCGGGTGCCCTCCAATCATGTCGACCTCTTCCATTTGACGACCTAGATGGCCAAAGGCCGATGCAGTGATCCTCCATCACATGCCACACGCCCAAAATAGCTCCACAACTGCTTCATCTGGTTGTTGAGCTGGGGCCTATACTCGGGTGCCTGGAACTTACGCCAGAATAGCTTCTTGTCTAGCTTGTTAGGCGTGTCGGCATAGTGGGCATAGGCATCCACGACACTGAGGGGAAGGTCCTTGAAAGCCTTTGAGGAATGCGAGTTTTGCATAAGATTGGCAAACCAAATATCACCAAAAACACATTGGAGCAGGTAGGGTTTATCAGTGACGATCTTGCTCAGTTTGTTGAGCACATCACGATTCGCTCCGGCCTGGGTCCTGGCATCCTTGCACTCTGAGATTGCCTCGGCAAGCTCGGTAGAGACCGTATTATTCTCTTCCTGAAGGGTGTTATGCTCAGTGTATACTCCCTTCAGGTCCACCTCCGCCTCCAGGACCCGGGCTGTGTGCTTGTCGCTAGCCTACTTTGCCTCGGCCAGCTCCTTGATGGCCTTCTCGGCCCTAGCCTTGCGCTGCTCGGCCTCCTGTCGAGTTGTTTCCATCTTGGCATGGAACTTCTCCAGTGCAATGGAGGAAGCTGCACAATTGACACACTACTGCATTAGAGCCTGAGGTTAAAATAACAGATTGGATGCAGAAATGTAAGTGCAAATCATGTTCCCTATTTTTACCTGGCACTTCCTCCATTTGCTTCTTCATAAGCTCCATGTTCCTCTTAGACATCTTGAGCTTGCGGTTCATCTTTTCTAGATCTTGGGAGGTGGAAATTGAAAACTATATAAAAACTCAAGAAAGCATTAGTACTCCTCGGATAACATCAATCCCCTGATCAGATATTTCTATCAGATCAGGGTCTCAGGGGCTACTGCTATTTTCCCTTGTACTAACTTCTAAGACCCCTGAGTAAGATACTGAGATCCCACCCAGGGCTCAGGGGCTATTGTGTTTAGGCACTTACAGTCCTTGGGCCCATTTATTTTTTCTTCTCCTAATGACAATTCATAATATTCTAGCTCCTAGAAATTCTATAGACTTCTTGAAACAAGAAAATGACTTACCTCAAAGCCTTGAAAGTGGCCTCGGAGGATCTCCATCATGCCGGCCTACACGGAATGGTAGCTTTGCAACACTACACCCATTAATGTGAGGTGCTCGATGGAGATGGAAGAGCACAGGAGAGGGTCCCCACGGACCTCGTGGACTTGGGGTGGTCAATGTAGTCAAAGGAGATAGGGAATTGCAACCACTTGAGGGGCATGGAGTCCTCAACTCCGGGGAGGGCACAATTAACTTCGCACGAGAATTGCTTGAAGTGGCAGTGTGATGCAAGAACCTAGGATCCACCAAGGATGCACCCCACCTCGCGAGTCTCCTGGTAGGCCCCAACATCTTCACTAGGCAAGTTGTTCCGATCGGTATGCGGTAGGGTGGCGTTGGCTTGAGGAGGATTGGCTTGCTGACGCTGGTTCCGCCAGCCCTGTGATAACCCACAAGTATAGGGGATCGCAACAGTTTTCGAGGGTAGAGTATTCAACCCAAATTTATTGATTCGACACAAGGGGAGCAAAATAATATTCTCGAGTATTAGAGGCTGAGTTGTCAATTTAACCACACTTGGAAGACTTAATATATGCAGCAAAGTATTCAGTAGCAAAGTAATATGGTAGTAATGATAACGGTGTCAAAGTGATAGTAGTAGTTTGTAGTGTTTGTAACAGTAGCAATGGAAAAATAATTGAGCAAAGATCAATATATGGAAAGCTCGTAGGCAATGGATCGGTGATGGATAATTATGTTGGATGGCATTCATCATGCAACAATTATAACATAGGGTGGCACAAAACTAGCTCCAATTCATCAATGTAATGTAGGCATGTATTCCATATATAACCATACGTACTTATGGAAAAGAACTTGCGTGACATCTTTTGTCCTACCCTCCCATGGCAGCGGGTCCTATCGGAAACTAAGGGATATTATGGCCTCCTTTTAATAGAGAACCGGATCAAAGAATTAGCACTTAGTGAATACATGAACTCCTCAAAGTAAGGTAATCACCGGAAAGAATCCCAATTATTGTCACCCTGGGGGATGCGGATCGTAACTCGTAATAGGTGTCTACAACTTGCAAGATAGGATCAAGAACACACATATATTCATGAAAACATAATAGGTTCAGATCTGAAATCATGGCACTCGGGCCCTAGTGACAAGCATTAAGCATAGCAAAATCATATCAACGTCAATCTAAGAAAATAGTGGATACTAGGGATCAAACCCTAACAAAACTAACTCGACTACATGATAAATCTCATCCAACCCATCACCGTCCAGCAAGCCTATACAATGAGATTACTCACGAACGGTGGGGAGCATCATGGAATTGGTGATTAAGTATGGTTGGTGATGATGAAGGCATCGATTTCCCCTCTCTGAAGCACAAAACAGACTCCAGATATGGTCTCCCGAGGAAGAACAGGAGGTGGCAGCGGCTCCGTATCGTGAAATGCAATGAACTCTTATTTCTGATTTTTGTTGACCCCGAATAGGAATATATATTAGTGGAAACAAGGTCGGAGGAGCAGCGGGGGCCCACAAGGCTGCCTGGCGTGCCCTAGGGGGGTGGGAGCGCCTACCAAGCTTATGGCCAGGTGGTGGGCCCCCTGTAGTTGATTCTTTCGCCAGTATTTTTTATTAATTCCAAAAATATTCTTCATAAATTTTCAGGTCAATCCAAGAACTTTTAATTCTGCACGAAAATAACACCAAGGCAATTTTGCTGAAAACAACGTCAGTCCGGGTTAGTTCCGTTCAAATCATGCAAAAAAAAGTTCAAAACAAGGGCAAAAGAGTTCAGAAAAGTAGATACATTGGAGATGTATCAAATCTCCCAAGCTTAAACCTTTGCTGGTTCTCAAGAAATTCAGTTGATAAACTGAAAGTGACAAGGAAAATCTTTTACAAACTCTATTTGATCGTGCTGTTGTAAATATATCTAACTTATGTTCAGATTTTCAGCAAGGATTATAGACTAACCACATTCACAATAACATTTAGGTCTCACATTTACTCATATCAATGGCATAATCAACTATGAGCAATAATAATAAGTCTTGGATGACAACAATTATAACAAAACAATCATGATAAAATATGACATAATGGTATCTCGCTAGCCATTTCTGAGACCGCAAAACATAAATGCAGAGCACCTCTGGAGAACAAGGACTGACTAAACATTGTAATTCACGGTGAGAGAGATCCAGTCATGCTCATACTCAATATCAATTAATAGCAAGGCATACAAATGACGATGGCACTCTCTAACTAGTAATTTTTATAAGAGGATGATGACTCAACAATAAAGTAAATGGAAAGGCCCTTCACAGAGGGAAGCATTGATTTGCAGAGGTGCCAGAGCTCGAGCTTTTAAAACAGAGATAAGTAATGATTCTTTTGGAGCAGTATGCTTTGATTGCTCACATAAAGACCAAGAGGTATTCAATATCTTCCATGTTAGATACATTATAGGCGGTTCCCGAACAGAATGGTAAAGTTTTTACTCCCCCTCCACCAATCAATCACACTCCACAGTGGGCCAAATCAACGTGTACCGTCCATACAAACACAGTCCTGGGGGAGTTTTGTTTAATTATAATTTTCTTTTTTATTTCGAGCATGGGACTGGGCATCCCAATTACCAGCCACTTTCTCGTGAATGATAGTGAATCAACACATATCATGAGAACAACCCACCTAGCATGGAAGATACTGACAGCCCCCAATCGCCACATGAGCGATTTGGGCATTCAAAACATAATCTTTATTTGAAGGTTTAAAGTTTAGCACATGCAAATTTACTTGGAACGGCAGGTAAATACCGCATATATGTAGATATGGTGGACTCATATGGAACAACTTTTGGTTTTTGAGATGGATGCACAAGCAGTATTCCCTCTTAGTACAAGTGAAGGCTGGCAAAAGACTAGGGAGCGACCAACTAGAGAGCGACATAGTCATCAACATGCTTTGAGATTAACCAACATTGAATGCAAGCATGAGTAGGATATAATTCACTATGAACATAAACATCGTGGAGGCTATGTTGATTTGTTTCAACTACATGCGTGAACATGTGCCAAGTCAAGCAACTTGAATAATTCAGAGGAGGATACCATTCTATCATACTACATCACAACCATTTTAATGCGCATGTTGGCACTCAAGACGAACCATTAGCCACTCTTAGCTAATTATGCATGGAATGAATAACTATAATCTCTAATTGTCATTGCAAACACATTCAACCCATAATGTACTGAATTCAGAACGATGAGCTAATCATATTTACAAAAGCAAGATAGGTCGAGTTCATACCAGCTTTTATTCATCTCAATCTTTTCATCAAATATCATCATTATTGCCTTTCACTTGCTGTTGGGACCCTGATCCTAAGTCATAGGAATCCAACCCGTAACACATCACATCACTTTGCGGCCTCATGTATGGTAAACTCCACGGCTGCAACCTTACCTTAGCCGGGACCGTTTGCGTATTTTGGCTCACGTATGTGAATATATCGCTAGCATTCAAACGAGAATGAACCGGGGCCGACATGACTAGTCATAGAACCCAAGTGGTACATCCGTATGAGAACATGCATACATAACCTAGCAATGCAGGTGTTGACCTGAAGCATGTGTAGACGGGTCATAGGAAGCTACAAGGACTCCATTATGTCATGGGACATGAATGTAATCACTGCATGTAGACGAGTCGTAGCAGGCTACAGGTATTCCATTACACTGCGAGACATTTCTCCGAAGGGACAGACACAACAACAAAGAAGGATACATGCTGGTCAATCAATGTGTTTGGAGCAGTAGCGGCTACCAAGGCTCGGTGGAAGCACAAAGAGGCAGTTCCCTGTAAAGATTACTACTAAAGGCACATGACTAGGTGTCGGATCCCATACATACCATTGCACGTCACACGTATGCATGACATGCCCGGTATGCACAGATACAACTATGGCATCACAACATAACCATACAAAAACACAACTATTATTTAAGAGGCTCAGAGGAGCCTTGCATAATATGTTCTTACAGGTAGGGGTCACATGACCCGACACTCAAGTCATACAAGCAAGTTCATGCAAACCAAGCGGAAGCATAAAGTTGTCTGAGTACAGATAGTTGAAAGTGGTAAAAAGGCACATGGCATGACTATCTACAAACCAAGTGAAAGCATAAAGTTGTCTGGGTACAGACAGATGAAAGGGGTGAAAGGGAACATTGTCTGACAATCTATAGCTCACCACAGGGCATAAGGTTGTAGCTGGGACACCAGCTATTCGGCGTCGTCAACATCTAGGTAGAACCCACCTGATGGTTCCTGAGTCTCATCTGCAACATTTATTAGGCAAACATGAGTACAAACATACTAAGCAAGTCTTTAAAATGGATCTAGTCTATTCATGCTCATGTATCAACAAGGGGATGGGTGGAGTTTGTGCAGCAATGCCAGCTTTGACTCTTGGCTAACCTATACTACACATATTAAATCTTTCTTCAAATTTTAGATATCGCACACGAGTCCACTACCACTACATCAATACACCACTATGGATTCACTTCTGTCACCTACTAGAGTGCCATCCACAGTACTCACACTTGTCTTGATATTTTTATGAGTAACCATCAAGTTATCTATGAACAACATAAGTTCTCCAAGTAGTTCATATCCGAGGACGCGACTATTCCAACAGATTCATACCCTGCAGGGTTATACTCCTTCACACACACTCTCGCCACTTATCGCTATGTGCTCATAAAACCAGGCACCTCGGCAACCTTAAGGCGGAAGCCCAGCAATGTAGTCAGCCATGACTGTCAATCACACAAGACCTCTAGTCCAGGCTATCGCCTATTTGAGACTAACCCCACACGGAAGTCTGGCCGAAGTTTCCGCGACGTCCCCAAACGATGTGCGTAGGGCTCCCAAGCCCACTATACGGGTAACCTTTGGTACACCATGCCACTGTCTACCGCACTGTAGGTCACCCCTATGGTCAACGCTACGCATGGCCTCCAGCAAACTATAAACACCAGAAACTACTTGCAACTCCTGGACCAAGGACTAGGCGGTTTATAAATCGAGAGGGTCGAGTTATCAGAACCCAATGTGTGGTAGTAACTAGCCTTGGATCACAAACACGGAACTCAATTGCTAAGAATAGTCCCAATGAGACAACCAGCTATGTACTCCTACATAGCATCTCATCGCTACCTTTAGCAATTCGGGTTCATCATTTAGCCCATCACATCAGAACAATACTGTTTCACTCTAGTACATCACCCAGATGAATCAGACCTGACACAACTCTAAGCATAGCAAGCATAGCAGGTAAAGCACATCATGGCTCAAGCATCTACCAGGTATGCTAGGTTGCAAGGTTTAGCTATTTACTGTGACAATGATAGGTCATGTAGAGGAATGGGTTCAACTACCACAAATGACAGATAAATGAACGTTTGTCTTAATGCAATAAACAAGAGCAGGAGTGAGAGAATGGGATGATATTGGAATTATCAATGGGGTTGCTTGCCTTGCTGGGAAGCGAGAAGGTAGTCTCCTTCGTTGGGATACTCGGAGGTATCCTCGAAAGCAGGGCCTACTGCAATGCAGATAGGTAACGATCAATACACGACAAGCGCAAGAATATGATGCATGATCATGACATGGCAACATGAATGGATGAGCTAATGCAACTACTATTAAAGTTAGATGGAGTGGATTTGAATATAGGTTAGAAATCGTTCTCCATTTAATATTCTATATATTGACCTATTGCTAAATGTCAATATTCATCTACATATGTTGCTCTAACATGCATGATAACAACACCATCAGATTCATTGGATTTTTCTGATAAATTTTCATATATAATTTACTTAAATATGAGTTACAGATTAATTTCTATAATTTTTCTAAGTTTTAAGTATTATCTAGAATTAAATTAAATTAGAAATTCCTTTAATGCGTCAGCGTGACATCAGCATGATGTCAGCAGGTCAACAGCCCGTTGATAGGTCAAACCTGACCAGTGGGGTCCACTCGTGAGTGACCTAGACCCTAATTAGGTTTAATTAAATTCCTAATTACTAATTATTTAGGATGGGCCACCTGTCAGTGGGTGTTTAACTTAATTAAATTAATTAATAAATTTTTGAAACTAATCTTTAAACCAACAGGGCTGGGCCCACGTGATAGTTGACCCAGGGGGTCAACCCCGTGGTCAAATGGGTTGATTCGCCGACGTTGAGTTGCCCGCGACATCAAAGACGGTGGAGGGGGTCGGAAAACCTCCTCCGGCGACCGAATGGACCTGGGTGCTCGCGCGCGTCCAACCCGACACACTCGACGGGCTGCCAGAGCTCGGGCGAGCACGAGCTTGTTGAATCAGGGCGGAAGAGGACCAGCCTTGGGCTCGTATAGCCTCTACGTGACCCCACGAGCTCAATGGTGGCCTCGGAGGGACCACCTAGTCACCGGAGCGACGCTGGTGTCGAGCTCGTGCGGTGGAGCACTTTGGGTGCCAACGGAATCGGGGGCTACGACTCTCTAACGACGGGGAGAAGAGGGGTAACGGGGCCAAGAGCTCATGGCGGTTGCAGCGGCGTCGAAAGCAGGCTTGGGGAAGGTCTAGAGCGGTAGTGAGCTTCAGGTTCCTACCGGCGGCCAGAGGTTGAAGATGACGGTGATGCAGCGATGGAGGACTTCTGGCGGCGCGTGGCTCAGCGAGGAGGAAGTGGGCGTCGAGGTGGAGCTTATGGGTGGCTCGGAGGCGAGGCGGAGTGGCTAGAGCGGCGAGACTACGACGACAGGGCATCGGCAGCCATGGCGAAGCAGAGGAGAGGGTAGCGCAAGGGAGAGAGGGGCAGACTGATAGAGAGAGGGAAGCGGTCGAGGGCGGCCTCTAGTGCTTCAGGAGCCCTCCATGGCAGCCAGGTAGGAAGGAGGTGGCTAGGAGCGGCGTCAGCGCGCTGGCCACGCAGCTGCCTATACTCCTCGCAAAGGAGGAAGAAGCCCCCTACCCCTGGTGGGCTGGGCCAGGCATAGGTAAGCCTCTTCTTTTCTTATTTTCCTGTTTCCTATTTTCTGTTTCTGACATTTGTTTATTTTTGTCACGGCCTCAAAAGCTATTTCAAATTATATTGAAATGTTTTGGAAGCTTAGTTTGAATATTTCAAACCTCCACAAATAGTTTCAATATTTTTGAATGACTAAAATATATATAATGCTTTATGTGGCATTTTCAGAAGCTTTATTATTTATTTTAAGATGACATATATGTTCCGAAAATTAAAATGTCCCCTGATATATTGATGTCAATATTTATCAGACATGGGGGCATTTTTGATGGGCATTTTGGATTTATTGATTTTTCACAACATTTGAATTGGTTGATTCAGGTGAGGTGTTAGGGTTTCTCTTGATCCCCATTTCATATTGATGCAAAAATCAAAACATGATGCACACCACATTCCAACCAGAGCAATGCTAACTAGGGATGTGACAACTCACGCCCACTCAAAAGAATCTCCTCCCGAGATTTGGAAGTCGTCGGGAAAAACATGGGGTACTCTAGTCGAAGACGATCCTCTTTCCCATGTGGCTTCCTTCTCGGAATGGTGTGACCACTAAACCTTGAGAAACTGGATGTTTCGACGTTGAGTGGTACGCTCATCTTGATCAAGAATACGAACAAGGTATTCTCGATATGTAAGGTTATCTTGGAGATCAAGCATTTCATGGTCTACTTCGCGAACAGATTCCGAGAAGCAACGCCTGAGTTGCAAGACATGGAAGACATCATTGACTTTGGAAAGATGCGGTGAAAGTTGCAATTGGTAGGCAACTTCTCCTCGTTTAGCAAGAATGCGAAAAGGACCAATGTAACAAGGAGCCAACTTGCCCTTGATACCGAATCGTTGGGCACCCTTCAAAGGTGTAGCCCAAACATAAGCCTTCTCGACAACTTCATAGGTCACAACCTTATGATGGCGATCATATTGGGTTGTTTTCAAATTTTCATGCATAATGCGAACTTGCTCCTCTGCATTTTGGATCATATCCGGACCAAAGAGTTACCTCTCTCCGGTTTCTGACTAGTTAAGAGGTGTTCGACACCTTTGTCCGTAGAGAACTTCAAAAGGGGCTTTGCCCAAGCTTGACTGATAACTGTTGTTATAAGCAAATTCGACAAATGGAAGACATTTCTCCCAATTCATACCGAAGGATATAACACAAGCTTTGAGCATGTCTTCAAGAATTTGATTGACTCACTCAACTTGACCACTTGACTGCGGATGGAAAGGAGTGCTAAAGGATAGATGAGTTCCCATAGAATTTTGGACACTTTCCTAGAATCAGGGAGTAAAGATACTTCCACGGTCTGAGTTAATTTCCAAAGGAACACTATGAAGAGAAACTATTCGAGAAACGTATAACTCCGCTAACTGGCTAGTAGTTATACTCTCCCAAACAGGAAGAAAATGAGCCACTTTGGAAAGACAGTCTATGACCACAAAGATAGCATTATTCCTTCTCTTGGTCCTGGGAGATCCGGTGATGAAATCCATAACGACCTTATCCCATTTCCATTCAGGAATAGCTAAGGGTTAAAGGGTTCCAAGACGCCTTTGATGTTTTGCCTTAACGCGACGACAAACGTCGCATTTAGCAACGAACTGAGCAATTTCTCTCTTCATCCTAGTCCACCAGAACCTCTGGTGTAGGTCCTGATACATCTTGGTACTATCAGGATGAATCGTGAGAGGAGAAGCATGAGCCTCCTTAAGGATCAGCTGCTGTAGATGTTGCTTCTTTGAGACAACCAAGCGGTTCTTAAAGAATACAACACCCCGATCATCTTCCGAGAAGCATCTAACATTATCCTTCCTAATGTTTTTCTTGATCCGAGATATCCCGACATCATGCTTCTGGCCTTCTATGATTTGATCTGTAAGAGTAGGTTTTGCTACCAAGTTGGAAAGGAATCCTTGAGGAACAATGTGAAGGTTCAACTTCCAAAATTCCTCATAGAGAAGTGGTTGATTTTTTTGTAACATCAGGTTGTTACAATAAGACTTACGACTTAGTGCATCAGCCATGACATTGGCTTTCCCCGAGGTGTAAGTTATCCCTAAGTCGTAATCTGTAATCAACTCAACCCGTCATCTTTGCTTGAGATTCAAATCAGGTTGGTTGAAAATATATTTCAGACTTTGGTGATTAGTGTAAATTTCGCAATGATTACCCGGAAGGTAATGTCGCCAGGTTTTCAGTGCATGGACCACAGCTGCAAGCTCAAGATCATTTGTTGGATAATTATCCACATGTGGACGTAGCTGTCGAGATGTGTAT
Organism: Hordeum marinum; assembly: GCA_022496015.1. NCBI lineage: Eukaryota > Viridiplantae > Streptophyta > Magnoliopsida > Poales > Poaceae > Hordeum > Hordeum marinum. The sequence goes on along the minus strand of CM039678.1, from coordinate 286,551,038 downwards.
GCAATCACATGACGATCTTGCATGAGAATGCAACCTAATCCTTGTCACGAGGCGTCGCAGTAGATAACAAAGTCCTTTGAGAAGTCTGGTGGCACCAGAATGGGGGCAAAGGTCAGGCATCTTTTCAGTTCCTAAAAGTTGTGCTCGCATTGTGGGGTCCACTCGAACTTTTTATCTTACTTGAGGAGTCAGTCAGAGGCTTCACAACCTTGGAGAAGTTCTCGACAAAGCGGCGACAATAGCTCGCTAAGCCAAGGAAACTCCGAACTTGCTTAACCGATTCAGGTTGAGTCCAATCAAGGATGGCATGAACTCTCTCGGGATTGACAGCAATACCTTTACCTGAGATCATGTGGCCTAGATAGGTCACTTTCGGTAACCAAAATTCACACTTGTAGAATTTGGCATATAGGCGATGCTCTCGAAGTTTCATCAATACCAGCCTTAAATGCTCGGCATGTTCCTATCCGTACTTCGAGTAGATGAGTATATCGTCGAGGTAAACCACGACGAATTTTTCCAAGTACTCCATGAAGATCGAATTCATCAAGAGAGAGAAAGTGGCTGGGGCATTGGTTCACCCGAAGGACATGACGGTGTACTCATATTGGCCGTAACGAGTAACAAAAGCCGTTTTTGGAATGTCCCCATTTCTAATTCTGATTGATGGTATCCCACCTCAAATCCATTTTGGAGAAGAGTGAGGATCCAGCAAGTTGATCATAAAGTCGTTGATCCTAGGGAGCGGATACTTGTTCTTTATGGTGACCAGATTCACTGGCCGATAATCTACAACCATCCGGTCCGATCCATCCTTCTTCTTGATGAAGAGGACATGACAAGCCCAAGGAGAAGAACTAGGACAGATGAAACCTTTCTTCAAAGCCTCATCGAGTTGTTTCTAAAGCTCGGCTAGTTCTAAGGGTGCCATCTTATAGGGTCTTCTGGCTATTGGGACAGTCCCTAGAATGAGTTCTATCACAAACTCTACATCTCTGACAGGTGGAATTCCTGGCAGTTCCTCTAGAAATACATCCGGGAAGTCACGGACTACCGGAATATCTTCTAGTTCTGGAAGAGGACTAGCATTAAGAGAATAGACTTGGCGCTTGACAGCTCGTGCTGAGACATTGACTATCTCACCCGATGGATGTGTAATCTGAACATTCCTAGTATGAATATCAATCTTAGCATAATGCGCTTTCATCCAGTCAATGCCTAAGATGGTATTGATATCCGAAGACTTGAGAGATATCAAAGATGCTAGGAAGACTAGCCTATCCACAAGAATCTCATTGTCATGTCTCACTCTAGAAGTTTGCCATTTTGAACCAGGGAGTCTGAACTACTAAAGGAGTAGGCATATCACAAAAAGATATGTTATGCAACTGTGCATAACTTTCTGAGATGAATGAATGAGATGCTCCAGTATCAAATAGAACGGATGCTGGATGACTATTGACAAGGAGCGTACCTAGGATAACATGGGGGTCCTCATGAGAATGATCATAATAGGCTGCACTAAGATATACATCCTCTCCTCCTAGAGTAGCTGAACATAAGAGAACTCAGTGTTCTGAAGTAGTCCATTGTGAGATCTCATAATAGTCAACATGGTATAGGCGGACTCCTGAACTGCCATGTCGATGGTGACACCTAACCCATATGTCCAATGGAGTGGCTCTGCAGATCCAGGATATGATGGATATATCCTAACAGTAAACATGTACTGGCCCTGGTTCATGTCGCGATATTGCTCCTCCACTGAATACTCTGGGTACCAACGGTAACCAGTCTCCATCATAACTCTAACCAACATGGCCGTGTGACCTGGTACATCAATGCACCTAGTCAAACGAACCACCTGACGAGAAGGATGAGGGGGCATCTAAAACAGAGAATGATGCAAAGGCATTAGAGATCCTAGCAGAAATTGGACAGCATAAGAGTTGTAATTGCTCAAAAGATTTGGAGGCAACTACATAAGATTGGATAGCATAACCACTCAACTTTCTAGACTCAAATTTCTAATCCAACTGATTATCACATCAAACAATACTTGAGTACCGGAGTTCACTTACGAACAAGCTAGCTACTAGTCCATCGTTAGTAACTCGTCATCCTAAGAAATAGATGAGAAGCCTATATCTTAGCCCCATAGAGAAGAGGAGGGTGGCTCAGAATATAATGACTCGGTTAAGAGCATGTGTAAGACGAGTCATAGCAAGCTACAAGTACTCCATTACGTCGTGGGACATAAATGTCATCATTGCACGTAGATGAGTCATAGCAGGATACAGGGACTCCATTACACTGCGAGACATTTCCCTGAAGGGATAGACATAGCAGCAAAGAGGGATACATGTCGGTCAATCAATGTGTCTGGAGAAGTAGCAAGCTACCAAGGCTTGGTGGAAGCACAAAGAGGTAGTTCCCCATAAAGAGTACTACTAAAGGCACATGACTAGGTGTCGGATCCCATACATACCATTGCACGTCACACATATGCATGACATGCCCGGTATGCATAGATACAACTATGGCATCACAACATAACCATACAACAACACAACTATTATTTAAGAGGCTCAGAGGAGCCTTTCATAATATGTTCTTATAGGTAGGTGTCACATGACCCGACACTCAAGTCATACAAGCAAGTTCATACAAACCAAGCGGAAGCATAAAGCTGTCTGGGTACAGACGGATGAAAGGGGTAAAAAGGCACATGGCTGACTATCTACAGCCCGCCACATGGCATAAGGTAGTAGCTAGGACACCAGCTATTCGGCGTCGTCGACGTCTTGGTAGAACCCACCTGATGGGTCCTGAGGCTCATCTGCAACATTTATTAAGCAAACTTGAGTACAAACGTACTCAACAAGTCTTGAAAACAGGCCTAGTCTATTCATGCTCATGTATCAACAAGGGGAGTGGTGGAGTTTATGCATCAATGCCAGCTTTGACTCTTGGCTAACCTATACTACACATATTAATTCTTTGTTCGAATTTTAGATATCGCACACGAGTCCACTAACACCACATTAATACACCACCATGGGATTCACTTCCGTCACCTACGAGAGTGCCATCCACGGTACTCACACTTGTCTTGATATTTTTACGAGTAACCATCAAGTTATCCATGAACAACATAAGTTCTCCAAGTAGTCCATATCCGAGGACGTGGCTATTTGAACAGATTCATACCCTGCAGGGGTGTACTCCTTCACACACACTGTCGCCACTTATTGCTGTGTGCTGATAAAACCAGGCACCTCGGCAACCTTCAAGCAGAAGCCCAGTGAGGGAGTCGGCCACGACCGTCAATCAGACAAGACCTCTAGTCCAGGCTATCGCCAGTTGAGACTAAACCCGCACGCAAGTCTGGCCAAAGTTTCTGCTACGGACCCCATCGATGTGCGCAGGGTTTCCATGCCCACCATTCGGGTGACCCTTGGTACACCGTGCCACTGCCTATCGCGTCGTAGTCCACCGCTAGGGTCAACACTACGCACGGCCTCCAGCAAACTATAAACACCAAAAACTACTTGCATCTTCTGGACCAAGGACTAGGCGGTTGATAAGTCGAGAGGGGTCGAGTTACCGGAACCCAATGTGTGGTAGTAACTAGCCTTGGATCACAAACACGGAACTCAGTTACTAAGAACAGGCCCAATGAGACAACCCGCTATGTACTCCTACATAGCCTCTCATCGCTACCTTTAGCAATTCGGGTTCATCATTTAGGTCATCACATCAGAACAATACTGTTTCACTCTAGTTCATCACCCAGATGAATCAGACCTGACACAACTCTAAGCATAGCAAGCACAGAAGGCATAGCAGGTAAAGCACATCATGGCTCAAGCATCTACCAGGTATACTAGCAGGGTATAGCTATTTACTGTGACAATGACAGGTCATGCAGAGGAATGGGTTCAATTACCGAAAATGACAGATAAATGAACGTTTGTCCTAATGCAATAAACAAGAGCAGGAGAGAGAGAATGGGATGATATCGGAATGATCAATGGGGTTGCTTGCCTTGCTGGTAAGCGGGAAGGTACTCTCCTTTGTTGGAATACTCGGAGGTATCCTCGGAGGCAGGGTCTACCACAATGCAGATAGGTAACGATCAATACATGGCAAGCGCAGCAATATGATGCATGATCATGACATGGCAACATGAATGCAACTACTATTGAAGTTAGATGGAGTGGATTTGAATATAGGTCCAAAATCGTTCTCCATTTAATATTCTATATATTGACCTATTGCTAAATGTCAGTGTTCATCTACATTGGTTGCTCTAACATGCATGATAACAGGAACATTGGATTCATTGGATTTTTCTGATAAATTTTCATACATAATTTATTTCAATCTGAGTTACAGATTAATTTCCATAATTTTTCTAAGTTTATGTATTTTCTGGAATTAAATTAAATTAGAAATTGCTTTAATGCATCAGGATGATATCAGCATGATGTCAGCAGGTCAACAACCCATTCACAGCTCAAACCTGACCAGTGGGGTTCACTGGTCAGTGACCCAAACCCTAATTAGGTTTAACTAAATTTCTAATTAGTACTTATTTAGGGTGGGCCCACCTGTCAATGGGTGTTTAAGTTAATTAAATTAATTAATTAATTTTCTGAACTAATCTTTAAAGTAACATGTCCGGGCCCAATTGACAGTTGACCCAGGGGGTCAACCCCATGGTCAAATGGGTTGATTCGTCGGTGTTGAGTCGCCTGCGACATCAGGGACGATGGAGCAGGTTGGAATACCTCCTCCGGCGACCAAATGGACGGCGGAAAGCACCGGACGGACGTGCATGCTCGCGCGCGTCCAACCCGACACACCTAGGGGCTGGGATGATCGCAGTAGATGTCGGCGTTGAGCTCGGCGGCTTACGGAGCTCGGGTGAGCACGGGCTCGTCGAATCAAGGCGCAAGAGGACCGGCCTTGGGCTCCTACAGACTCTACGCGGCCCCACGAGCTCAATGGTGGCCTCAGAGGGACCACCTTGTCACCGGAGCGGTGCCGACCTCGAGCTCGTGCGGTGGTGCACTTCGGGTGCCGACGGAATCGGGGGCTACGGCGCTCTAACGACGGGGAGAAGAGGGGTAATGAGGCCAGGAGCTCACGGTGGTGGCAGCGGTGTCGAAAGCAGGCTCGGGGAAGGTCTGGAGCGGCGGTGAGCTTCAGGTGATGAGGACATCTCTACTAATGTTACACCCACAACCCCGACTGCTATATACACAGGACCAATTACTAGAGCTCGCGCACGTCAATTCAATTACCAGGTACTTTCATTTCTTGGAAATCCTTCTAATGTTCATGAACATATGATGCTGCCTAAATTAGATACTTTTGTTTTAATTATGAATGAAGGACCTAGCATGGACAAGAAGGATGACCATTGGACCGGGATCAAGCATGGAGGAGAAGGTGCGCGCGCAGGAAAGAACAATGGAGCTTCTAGTGATGATTTTCGCACTTTGAAGCAACCATAATGGGAGCGAGAAGCCTTGGACGAAATATGCATGACACCACTTTATAAAATTCGTTCATAGGCTAATATAGGTGCTGCGCCACCTTATTTTTGGGCCAGGCCCATGTAATTTCGAAATACCATATTATAGGCAGTTTTTAGAGTCTATATGTATGGGCAAACTGAGTTAGGGTCGGTTTCAGACCCCTCCTTCAAGGGGCCATGAAATTCCCCTCTATTCCCCCATATATACAGCCCTTACGGCTTCGTTTTAGGTTTGGGTTTTGTTTATTTAGAAGTTAGCCATTGCAATTTTGTGTACTTCGTTTGTGTCTAACGACCAGACCAAGACCGCTTTCAGAACCCCACCCTTATCAATACTTCATATATATTCACAATATTCAGATTACATTATCATATTCTTGCTTGTTCTTTGATTGACTGCAGGAATAGACCTTCGTGGTCAGGTTGATCGTGCTCTGGTGTGGTCAATAACCTCTTGGAGATTGGTTTAGCAATTGCTAAGGCGCAACCTCATGCACATTCGTAGTCAGATCGTCAAAGTCGTCTCCATCAAAACGATAGTTATCATCTCATCGAAAGATCCAGACCCTCGCCTCTATCAAGTGGTATCATATTTCCAGGTTGCTCGGTGAGATTTTACCAGTTTTTGTAGTTTACATCGCATCTGTTCTTCATACCTATAGTCCATGAAAAAGCCACAAAAAATTAGGGTTAGATACTCATATCCGAACCAATCTGAGCCTTTGCATAGTCTTTTCACTATTTTGCTTTGTTGAATTTGCGGTTACATCATCGTGTCGAGTTGCTGGTCTTAGTGTATAGTCCTTTAGAGTTTCGAGTTCTATTCACAGGTTGTCACGCCGCCACCACATCGTCTTCATAGTTTCCATATACAACCACCATCATCGCCGTTGCCCTATATCACCACCATCACTATCCATTGGTGTCCATATATACCACCACAAATCCGCCACCAATCCGAGTCCATCTCGTTTTAGGTTTAGTTTCGAGATCCTTTTGATTTCGGATTCGCGTTTTGCTACCTGAGTAGGTGTTGAAAAAAATAGTCTGGCACGCTTTGGCCCAAAAAAATTCGGCTGAAAATATTTTTTCCTATCTCGATTTTAGGTTCTCCTGTGCGTTTTGAGACACTTGCCATCATTGTGATTTTAGGTCATCGCAGCCCCCAAATCGCTCCAGAAAAACAAATTAGTCAAAAAAAATCGTGCCTATCTTGCTTATATGACTTGGGAAGAGTTTTGAGACACTTGCCATTGTAGTAATTTTCTGAGCAAAAAAAAAGAGCGCAAAAAAAAGGCGCCAAAAAAACCAAAAAAAAATTCAGAGTGTGCTCTTCCCTTGATTACATGCAGCGTCGTGATTTTGTTGGTTTTCAGGCTCGCGTCTCTAGCACTATCTATCCTAGGACCAGCACAGTACCATCGTTGAGCATTTATTCAACTTTGCATCTCTGAATTGATTATTGCTGGCCCTTTTTCTACCATATTATAAGCCATCCTAGCTCCACATACATCTACGTCGTGTGTTTTGACACCACCTTGTAATTGCTCTATCCAAGCTTCGAGAGTTTTGACTACAATGGTTGCCGATCAGCACCTGCTGCTGGGTAAGAACTGGTAAGAATTTGAGATTCGCTTGTTGTGACACACCACAATCACCACTTCCTAGTAGTCTGTAGGTTTCATATTTCTGTGTGTTTCCTCTTGCTACTAACCATGCCAGGATCACAAGACGATGAGATCGACTGGCAGAGCATGACAAACATAGTGCTCCATGATAAATTTCAGCAAATGATGGTTGGCTAGGTACAAGACTTCGTGAACAACCTTGGAGAGGCCATGGAGAAGCTAGATGGTTTGGAGAAGATATTCGACACCAAGATGGATGCCAAGTTTAATGAGGTGCTTGCCCGTCTACCACCACCAGATGCAGCTCGTATCCCTCTCGAACAACGAGCATGACGTGTGCCTCTCAGCCAAGCCCAACATACTGGTACTGGTGATACTGCTGCTACTTCTATGGCTCCTGCTGCTACTGTCATTGAGCAGGTTGAGGATTATGATGGTGATTACGATGATGAGGGAGAGGTTGCTCCAGATCATCCTCAGGGGCAACCACCACCATATGCACCAAGTCGTCCACATGGCTACAACCGTAACGGTAGGGCTGCACCACCACCTCAGGTACAGGATCATGACCATCTCCCTATACTTAAATTGAATATTCTGACATTTGAGGGTAGATATGTTGCTGATATATATCTTACCTGGGAGTTAGAAACAGAACAACATTTTACATGCTTACAATTTCCCGAGGATAGACGTGTTGCTGCTGCTGTTTGTTCATTCACTAGTTTTGCGTGTGTTTTGTGGTCAGAACATTGTAGAATACATCATGCTAATATCCCAACTACTTGGGCTGCTTTGAAATCTGCTATGCGTAATTGTTGAGTTCCCCCATATTATCAACGTGAATTGCTTCAAAATTTGCAGCTTTTAAGACAAGGATTTTTTTGTAGAGGAATATTATCAGGAAATACAAACTAGCATGATTAGATTTTATATTGTCGAGAAGAATGAAGCTATGCTTGCATGTTTTATGGGTGGATTAAGTAGATAGATTCAGACTATTCTAGAGTATAAGGAGTATAGCGCTATCACTCGTTTATTCCATCTTCCTTGCAAAGCTAAACATGAAGTGCAGGATCGATAGGCAACGGCGAGAACTAATTTTTCTGCAGGTCACACTTCACCATGGACGCCATGTACCTCATCTACTTCAGCACGTCCTGCTGCAGCACCACCTACTTCGACCTCCAACTCCAACCGAGATACCAGGAAACAGGCTCCTACTCCACCCTCCGCGAAGAGTATGCCTTTTGGACCTGCACCGAGCTCTTCTTCATCTATTGCATCCACAGGGCAAACACATGAGGTTATATGCCGTCATTGCAAGGGTGGAGGTCACTTTGCGAGACAATGCTCTTCCAAGCGTGTAATGATTGTTACTGAGGATGGTGGATATGCGTCCGCTAGTGATTATGATGAGGAGACTTTGGCTCCCATTGCGAGTGAAGAACAGGGTGGCTACGAACCAAAGATACATTACATGGCTGCTGATTATGCTGACAGGTATGAAAGTTTAGTTGCTCAACGTGTTCTCAGTGTGCAGGTTACATAGGCTGAGTGAAATCACACGCACGACTTGTTCCACACAAAGGGAGTTGTGAAGGAGCATTCTGTTTGCGTCATCATTGATGGAGGGAGTTGCAATAACTTGGCTAGCATGGAGATGGTGGAGAAGCTGTCTCTAACCACCAGACCACATCCTCATCCTTATTAGAATCCAGTGGTTCAATAATAGTGGCAAGGTTAACGTAACACGTACTGTTCGTGTGCATTTTAGAATTGCTACATATTCTGATTATGTGGATTGTGATGAGGTACCCATGCAAGCATGTTCTGTTTTACTTGGTAGGCCATGGTAGTTTGATAAAAAACCTGTACACCATGGTAGGACAAATCAGTATACTCTTGTTCATAGGGATCAAAATATCACTTTGCTTCCTATGTCTCCTAAACATATTATGAAAGATGACATTGCTAGAGCTAGTAAAGCAAAATAGGAGAAAAATAAGAGTGAAAATCAGATTGTAGCACAGGGATTTGAGCAACACCATAAGCCTAATAAACCATCATCTAGTGTTGCATTTGAAATAAAATTGAAGAGTGGATGTTTACTTGCTACTAAATCTGATATTAATAATTTGGATGTTGCTACATCTGTTTGCTATGCTTTTGTATGCAAAGAGGTATTATTTTCATTCGAGGACATGCCTCCCTCTTTGCCTCCTGCTGTCATTAACATTTTGCATGAGTTCGTTGACATCTTTCCACAAGACGTGTCATCGGGATTGCCACCTATTCGAGGGATTGAGCATCAGATTGACTTAATTCCAGGTGCAACGCTACCCAACCATGCGCCACACCATATAAATCTAGAGGAGACGAAGGCGATTATGCGTCAAGTACAGGAGCTACTCGACAAAGGTTATATACGCGAATCCTTTAGTCCTTGTGCTGTTCCTATTATTTTAGTACCGAAAAAGGATGGTATATCGCGTATGTGTGTGGATTGTAGAGGCAATAATAATATTACAATTCGTTATCGTCATCCTATTCCTAGGCTAGATGATATGCTTGATGAATTAAGTGGCTCTACAATTTTCTCCAAAGTAGATTTGCGTAGTAGATACCATCAAATTCGTATGAAATTTGGAGATGAATGGAAAACAACATTTAAAACTAAGTTCAGATTATATGAGTCGTTTGTCATGCCTTTTGGGTTAACTAATGCACCTAGCACTTTCATGAGATTAATGAACGAGGTTTTACATGCTTTCATTGGACGATTTGTGGTAGTATATTTTGATGATATACTAATTTTTAGGAGATCTTTGGAGGAACATTTGGACATTTACGTGTTGTTTTTATTGTTGTGTTCTACCATAGGTGCATCGCATGCATATTAAATTTTCCTACACGCAGAACATCCAAGAACATGCTATGGAGATGGATGACAGATTGTTACCACTAGACGCGCAGTGCCGTGCAGCGGAAGTAGAGTTGGGGCAGCGCGTTCATGTGGTCCGTCTCCTCCTCATCCGAGCTCCCTCAAACGGCCGTTCCGATCTCCCTGGAACAGCCGGTCGCCGGATCCCATGTACAGGTTTGCCGGAGCAGCGCAAGTGCACCGCCTCTAACGGTATCTGCATGTATAGGAGGAACACCCGTGCGGCAGACTACTAGGTCCGATCACACGGTCAGCAGTGGTGAGTGGGGGTGGCTAGTTGCAATTCATGCAAAGCCCTAATGATGGCGCCGAAGCGATCAATCGGATGGGTGTGCCGCACCTCCACTATATATAGGCATCCGGCGCGGGCTCAACTCTAGGGGCTCACACGGATCCTAAAGCCCACGTGTTCCTTTCCTTAAGCGTGCGACCCTTTAGGTTCTCATCTACTTGGTCGCGAGTTAGATGTCATCCAACTCGACCAGTCGGTAGCGGCCTCTAGCAAGACGTGTCGACTCCAAGTGTCCGATGAAGCTAGTTAGGCAAACCTGTACACAATATATGTTGTCGTGCACAAGGCGACATGGTCATCCTTGTTGTAGCACGACCTCTTTCTCGTTCTGGTGAATCTAACCAACACTTTGGATTATCTCATAATCCACATCGCATGGCCATGCTTATCTAGGTCGGATCACCCGAGGGGGGCCCAGAGTATATCTCTCCTGGTAGGCGGGGCAAATCCCATCTTGCTCGACCATGTCTCGGAGCATGGGTCTGGACAAGCCCAAAACCTACCTTTGTAACTACCCAGTCATGGAGTAGCATTTGGTCGGCCCAAAGCAAGTCTGTCACCATCCCAAGTACATGGGCCAGCTCAGGTCTTAGGACATAGAATGTATGTTGTACTAGAGACTCATAGATGACCTATCGCTGCATCTCATAGTTGGGTCTGTCCAACTCAGACCTTATCTCGACTCGGATCCGACTATGTCGAATCCGACCAGACCTTTCAGAGTCCATATTATCCGGCTAGCATCCAATGCTACATGGTCTGTGAGGCTGGACCATCCACCATGTCATATGCTAGTCTAACTAGCTGCACGTCCACACAACCCTTTCAACTAGGGACCATTTAGGACAGTCATCATACAATGCATAGTCTCACAAACAAGTCACATACCTGTTAATACACATCAATGATAACGTCCAAGGACTATCTTTATTCATAAAGACATATAAAATATGATCATACATAATTTCCTCTACGGAACTCTCCAACAGTCTCCCACTTGCACTAGAGTCAATCAAATAGACATCGAATGCCCATAGCTCTAACGTGCCCCTCATGCTTGGGTTGTGGAAGCGGCTTAGTCAACGGATCTGCAACATTTGCATTCGTATGAATTTTGCACAAATTGGAATCACCTTTCTCTATGAGCTTTCGTATCAAGTGATATTTTTGGTCTTTGTGCCTAGTCTTGTGGTGTTGTCTCGGCTCCTTGGCCAGTGTGATGGCACCTGAATTATCGCAATAAAGGTCCAATGGTTTTGACCAGCCCGGGAACACACCAACATCTTCCAAGAACTTCCGAATTCAAACACCTTCCACTGTGGCTTCACAAGACGCATTGTATTCGGCCTCTGTTGTGGAGTCGACCACCGTATCTTGCTTGGAAATCGTCCAGCTCAATACTCTTCCATTCATGAGATACACGAATCCAGTTTGCGATCGACAATCATCCCTATCGGTTTGGAAACTAGCATCAGCGTAACCCTTTACACAGAGCTCCTCCTCACCTCCATAAACTAGGAACATCTCTTTAGTCCTTTTTCAGGTACTTCAAGATAGTTTTCACCACTGCCCAGTGACTCTCACCTAGTTTAGCCTGGTATCTTCTTGTTAAGCTTATTGCATAGGCAACATCAGGCCATGTACATAGCATGGCATACATGATGGATCCAATTGCCGAGGCATATGGAATCATATTCACCCGGTTTCTCTCATCAGAAGCCATAGGACTCCGAGTCTTGCTTAGCCTTATACCATGTGAGATAGGCAAGAACCCTTTCTTGGCCTCACTCATGTTGAACCTCTTCAACACTTTGTCTATGTACGTGCTCTGGCTTAAGCCGAGCAGCCTACTCGATCTATCTCTATAGATCTTGATGCCTAAAATGTACAGTGTCACTCCAAGGTCTTTCATCGAAAACTTGCCATTCAATGATTCCTTGACTGTGTTCAGCATCGAAACATCATTTCCGATTAGCAGTATGTCATCCACATACAAGATCAAAAATACTACCGAGCTCCCACGATACTTCTTGTATAAACAATAGTCCTCTTCGTTCTTAATGAAACCAAGGTCAACGATGACTTCATCAAAACGAATGTTCCAACTCCGAGAAGCTTGCCTCAATCCATAAATGGATCTGTTGAGCTTGCATATTTTACCAACGTTAGTTGGATCGACAAAACCATCGGGCTGTATCATGTATACATCCTCTTTAAAATTTCCATGAAGGAAAGTCGTTTGACATCCATCTGCCATATCTCATAATCGAAATATGCAGCTATAGCTAGTATGATCCTCACCGACTTTAGCATCGCTACCGGCGAGTAGGTCTCGTCGTAGTCCATACCTTGAACTTGTCCATAACCTTCCGCAACAAGCCGAGCTTTGTCGATCTGAACATTTCCATCCACATTGGTTTTCTTATTAAAGACCCATTTGCAACCAATGGAAACTACGCCATGTGGCGTATCAACCAAGTCCCAGACTTGATTGTCATCCATGGACTTTAACTCGGATCTCATGGCCTGTAGCCATGCCTCGGAATGTGGGCTCACCATCGCTTCTGCACATGTGGTCGGATCGTCGCTTTCTAGGAACAAAACATCACGCAAGCTGCGCAATCTTCCCGACCTTCGTGGCTCCGGTGCCGACTCCACTATGGGTTCCCTGATCAACTCCGATATGATCTCATCACCAACCGAGTCATCCCCGAGTGGCTCTCGAATTTCTTCAAGTCGCACCGTTCTCCCACTAGCCTCCTGCTTGATAAACTCTTTCTCTAGGAAAACCCTATTCCGAGCAACAAACACTTTGTTCTATTCTCGGTTGTAGAAGTTATATCCCAAGGTTTCCCTCGGATATCCCACGAATATGCATTTATCTGACTTGGGTGTAAGCTTTTCCAACATGAGTCACTTGACAAATGCTTCACAACCCCAAATCTTTAGAAAAGACAAACTAGGACTCTTCCCAGTCCACATCTCTTGTGGTGTCTTGTCTGTGGATTTTGATGGTACCCTATTAAGTGTGAAAGCTTCAATTTCTAGAGCGTATCCCCAGAATGACAAGGGTAATTCAGATTTGCTCATCATCGACCGGACCATGTCCAACAAGGTTCGATTTCTTCGTTCTGACACACCATTTCTCTGCGGTGTACCTGGAGGTGTGAGCTGAGGTACTATACCTCAGCTTTTCAGATAATTATCAAACTCCTGGCTCATGTACTCACCTCCATGATCTGACCGTAGAAGTTTTATTATCTTGCCGAGCTGATTTTCAAACTCGTTCTGAAACTCTTTGAACTTTTCAAAACTTTCCGGCTTGTGCCTCATCAAATAGATATATCCATACCTACTCTAGTCATCGGTAAAAGTCACGAAGTACTGATAGCCACCTCTTGCCGTTGTGCTCATTGGACCACACACATCACTGTGTATAAGCTCCAACAGCTCGGACGCCCTCTCACAATTCTTTGCAAAAGGTGACTTAGTCATCTTGCCTAGCAAGCATGATCCACATGTCTCGAACGACCCAAAGTCGGATGAAGTTAGGAGTCCATCATCATGGAGCTTCTTCATGCGTTTCAGACTAATGTGTCCAAGCCGGCAATGCCAGAAGTATGTCGAATTTATCTCATTAGGCTTATGCCTCTTGACATTCACGTTATAGACTGGTTCCATTTCTAGATTTAAAATAAATAGCCCATCTACTACGGGTGCATAGCCATGGATCATTCCATTCAAATAAAATGAACAACCATTGTCCTTTATATTGAATTCATAACCTTGACTCATCAAGCATGAGGCAGAAATAATATTCCGACTAAGTGCGGGAATGTAATAACAATTATTCAATTCCAAAATAAATCCATAAGGAAGCTTGAGCTGCATCGTGCCGACCTCCAATGCAGCAACTCTTGCTTTGTTGCCGACCCTGATGTCAATCTCCCCTTGTGCCACACACCTAGTTCTTACCAGCCCTAGCATCGAGTTGCAAATATGAACAACCGATCCGGTATCAAATACTCAAGAACTACTAGGTATGTCAGCAAGGTAAATTTCTATAACATATGTAACAAGTGTACCTTTGCCTGAAGAAGCATCTCTGGCCTTCTTGTCGTGCTCAGCAAGCCACTTGTTATAGTTCCTCTTCCAGTGACTAGCTTCCTTGTAGTGAAAGCAAATGGTCTTTGAGTTCGGTGTGGACTTTGGCTCAGCAGCAGAGACAACCTTCTCCGTGCCCTTTGCCTTACCCTTTTTCTTGGACCAACTCTTCTTGAACATAGCCGAGTTCTGCACCATCAACACTTGATGCGTGCTTTCTTAATATCTTTCTTTGCCACCTTGAGCATCCCATGCAATTTAGTGAGCTTCTTATCCATGCCGTGCATATGATAGTTGGAGACGAACGTCCCATAGCTAGGTGGAAGAGAACCCAAAATTGCATCCGTGGACAACTCGTCCCCAAGCAGGAAGCCTAACCGATCCAAAGTTTGCACGTACCTGGTCATCTTGATCACATGCAGGCTCAGTGGATCACCGTCCTTCAGCTTACAGTCCGTCAAGGACTGCCAGAAGTTGAACCTTTCGGTCCTAGCCTGCACCTGAAACATGCTCTTCAAACTCTTGGTCATATCGAAAGCCTGAATGTTTTCGAAATGTTGTTGCAAATCTGGCTCCATACAAGCTAGCATGAGGCAGCTGATCTGATCTCGTTTGATTCATCAACGAGTTTCTGGTGAGCATTCTTGGTTGTGGCGTTAGCATTCTCCGTAGGTTCCTCTGGAAATGGATCCTCTAGAACATGTTCCTTTTTATCGTGCTTCAGAACAATTGTCAGATTTCTATACCAGGTGGTAAAGTTTGTTCCATTCAGTTTATCCTTTTCTAGAATTGATTTCAATGCAAAGTTGGGTTGAGCAGGTGGTGCCATTGATGTATAATAGAAAATATGCAATCACTAAGCAATGTGTTTATGTAGAGTAATTCAAGCCCTAAACAGAACTACTCCCACTGAAGTCAGCATCCCTCCGCAAACTCTCAGTGAGTCAGGACCCGTATAGTGCGAGCGACTAGTGAGCTTTAGCATCACTGCTAGCCAACTTGCCTATTTGGCAAGCAACTCCTTGCTAATCGGATCTCTATACGACTCCTGTTAGTTGGGTGGGTATCTCATACCCCAACTCCCAACCTTCTCTGCCACAAGGCCCAAAACCATTTTGATAGCCTTGTCAAGTTAACCTGCTGCAGTGCATGTCCTTGTCCGACACGAACCCTCCAGTTCAAGGACACCTAGTAGCACCTCAATTTTATGAGCCCACCACTAGACATACTTGACGTGTGAAGGTGCAACATTTGGAATGGCAATGTGCTTGATATTAATGAGGGGTCTTTCTACCATACTAGCATGCATAGAAACAAGATGCAATATAAATCACATATAAACATAAATACGTGAAATAGTATGGATCCTTCATGGGTGTCCTTCCAAGGCCGGTTCCTAATCCGATGACAAAGGCAAAACTCCATCTTGTCTGTCACGCCAGGATGCCAAACCCTCGAACTTGATCTCTGTCCTCCAACTACTACAACTAGTAATGCATTACAAAGAATCACAAGCCGACACACAGGTTGTTATACAATATAATGACATCACTTTGGCTCCTGCCGGCTGACAATCATGATACGCAGGTTATGTTAAGTTACACACATGCATCAGATACATATGAGCCATACTATTCACATCAAACCTGCAAAACAAACTTATGCATAGAATCACATTCTACCGGTTTGTGTGATCATGTAAGAAATACAAGGTGCTAAGCACACGGCGGTCTTGCTAGCCGGATAGCGGGAGGGGTTCGAAGGGGCAGCGCC
Organism: Hordeum marinum; assembly: GCA_022496015.1. NCBI lineage: Eukaryota > Viridiplantae > Streptophyta > Magnoliopsida > Poales > Poaceae > Hordeum > Hordeum marinum. The sequence goes on along the minus strand of CM039678.1, from coordinate 286,534,752 downwards.
TGACATTTTCAGAAATCACAAATCGCATCTGCACTCCGATCATGCCGAATTTTCTGATCTCACTAATCTCATTGATCATCGCGAACTCAATTCGAATTTCCGTTTCATGGTTAACCCCGATGGCGAATACCAACCGGTAGGGATAGGTTATGTCAGGACCTCATCGATTCCGATTGACAGAAAACATAGCCTCAATGATCCCGATGTGTAGTTGATCTCATCAACCGTGCACATAGCCGATCTCATGAACGACGACGGATCTCATCCGCCACCTCCCATATCGAATATGCATCTAATTTGAATCCAAATACGATAACAAAGGCTCTGATACCACTCGTGTGTTCTACCGTAGGTGCATCGCATGCAAATTAAAATTTTCCTACGTGCAGAACATCCAAGAACATGCTACGGAGATGGATCACAGATTGATACACTAGACGCGTAGTGGCGTGCACCGGAAGTAGAGTTGGGGCAACGTGTTGGTGTGGTCCGTCTCCTCCTTGCCAGATCCCATGTATAAGTTTGCCGGAGCAGCGCAAGTGCACCGACTCTAACAGTATTCGCGCGTGCAGGAGGAACACTCGTGCGGCGGACTTCTAGGTCCGATCACACAGTCGGTGACGGCGAGTGGAGGTGGCTAGTTGCAACTCATGCAAAGCCCTAATGACGGCGCCGAAGCGATCAACCGGATGGGTGTGCCGCACACTATATATAGGCATCCGGCGCGGGCTCAACTCTTGATCCTCGCATGGATCGTAAAGCCCACGTGTTCCTTCCCTTAAGTGTGTGACCCTTTTGGTTTCCGTCCACTTGGTCGCGAGGCAGATGACATCCGAATCGACCAGTCGGTAGCAGCCTCTAGCAAGACATGCTGACTCCAAGTGTCCGATGAAGCTGGTCAGGCGAACCTGTACTTCACATTTCTATTCCCTTCGCCACACGATATATGTTGTCGTGCACCAGGCGACATGGTCATCCTTGTTGTAGCATGACCTCTTTCTCGTTCCGGTGAATCCGACCAACACTTTGGATTATGTCATAATCCTCATCGCCGTGCCATGCTTATCTAGGTCGGATCATCTGAGGGGGCCCAGAGTATATCTCTCCTCGTAGGAGGGGCAAATCCCATCTTGCTCGACCATGTCTCGCAGCACGGGTCTGGACAAGCCCGAAACCTACCTTTGTAATACCCAATCATGGAGTAGCGTTTGGTCGGCCCAAAGCAAGTCTGTCACCATCCCGAGTACATGCGCCAGCTTAGGCTTAGGACATAGAACGTATCTTGTAATAGAGACTCACAGATGACCTATCGTTGTGTCTCATAGTTGGGTATGTCCAACTCAGACCTTATCTCGACTCAGATCCGACTATGTCGAATCCGACCAGACCTTTCAGAGTCCATATTATCAGGCTAGCATCCAATGCTACATGGTCTATGAGATCGAACCATCCACCGTGTCATACGCTAGTCTAACTAGTTGCGCGTCTGCACAACCCTTTCAACTAGGGACCATTTAGGAAAGTCATCATACAATGCATAGTCTCACAACAAGTCACATACTTGTTAATACACATCAATGATAATGTCCAAGGACTATCTTTATTCATAAACACATAGGAAATATCATCATACATGATTTCCTCTAGGGCATATCTCCAACAGTTATTGCTCTACGTGATGCACGTTTGTTTGGTAACCTTGGGAAGTACACCATTTGCACCGACTGAGTGTCTTTTCTTGGCTATGTTGTTACTCCATAGGGAATTGAAGTTGATAAAGCCAAGATTGAAGCTATTGAGAGTTGGCCGCAGCCCAAAACGGTCACACAAGTGAGGAGTTTTCTTGTCCTTGCTTGTTTCTATAGGCGTTTTGGGAGAGATTTCTGCACCATTGCTACGCCTCTCAGTGAGCTTACAAAGAGGGACATGCCTTTTGCTTGGGGTATCGCATAGGAAGAAGCCTTCAGGTCTTGAAAGATAAGTTAACACATGCTCCTTTACTCCAACTTCCTGATTTTAGTAAGACTTCGAGCTTGAATGTGATGCTAGTGGAATTGAATTAGGAGTTGTGTTATTACAGGCAAACCTATTGCGTACTTTTCTGAAAAATTGAGTGGGCCTAGTCTGGATTATTCTACTCATGATAAGGAATTATATGCTCTTGTTCGGACTTTGGAAACACGGCAACATTATTTATGGCCCAGAGAATTTGTTATACATTCTGATCATGAATCTATGAAACATATTTAAAGTCAAGCAAAACTAAACCGTAGACATGCTAAATGGGTTGAATTCATTGAGACTTTCCCTTATGTCATGAAACACAAGAAGGTAAAGAAAATTTTATTGCTGATGCATTTTCTCGTCGTTATACTATGCTTTCACAACTTGACTTTAAAATATTTGGTTTGGAGACCATCAAAGATCAATATGTGCGTGATGCTGAATTTAGAGATGTGTTGCAGAATTGTAAAGAAGGGAGAACATGGAACAAGTTCGTTATTAATGATGGATTTGTGTTCCGTGCTAACAAGCTATGCATTCTAGCTAGCTCCGTTCGTCTTTTTTTTAGAGGAGGCGCATGGAGGAGGATTAATGGGACACTTTGGAGTGAAGAAGATGGAGGACATACTTGCTACACATTTATTTTGGCCAAAGATGAGACGGGATGTTGAGCGTTATGTTGCTCGCTTCACTACATCTCAAAAAGCTAAGCATGACTCAATCCTCATGGTTTATAAATGCCTTTGCCTATACCTAGTGTTCCTTGGGAGGATATATCTATGGACTTTATTTTAGGATTACCTCGAACAAAGAAGGGGAGGGATAGCATATTTGTTGTCATGGATAGATTTTCCAAAATGGCACACTTTATACCATGTTATAAAAGTGATGATGATGCTAATGTTGGTGATTTGTTCTTTCGTGAAATTATTCGGTTGCATGGTGTGCCAAATACGATTGTTTCAGATCGTGATGCTAAATTTCTTAGCCACTTTTGGAGATGTTTATGGGCTAAGTTAGGGACTAAACTGCTTTTTAGTACTACATGTCATCCCCAAACTGATGGACAAATTAAAGTAGTCAATAGATCATTGTCTACTATGCTTAGGGCTGTTTTCAGGAATAACCTGAAAATGTGGGAAGAATGCTTGCCTCATAGTGAATTTGCTTATAATCGTTCACTACATTCTACCACTAAGATGTGCCCTTTTGAAGTTGTGTATGGTTTCTTACCTCGTGCACCTATTGATTTGTTGCCTCTTCCATCTTTGGAGAAGGTTAATTTTGATGCTAAAGAACATGTTGAATCGATATTAAAGATTCATGAGTTAACGAAGGAAAACATTGAGCGTATGAATGTTAAATACAAACTTGCTGGAGATAAGGATAGAAAACATGTTGTATTTGCACCTGGAGATCTTGTTTGGTTACATTTGCGTAAGGATAGATTTCCTGATTTGTGCAAGTCAAAGCTAATGCCATGTGATGATGGTTCTTTTAAGGTGTTAGAGAAAATAAATGATAATGCATATAAACTTGAGCTGCCTGTAGAGTTTGGGGGTAACCCCACTTCTAACATTGCAGATTTGAAGCCTTATTTGGGTGAGGAAGATGAGCTTCCGTCAAGGACGACTTCAGTTCAAGAAGGGGAGGATGATGAGAACATCCTTACTTATGTTACACCCACAACCCCGACTGCCATACATACATGACCAATTACTAGAGCTCGTGCACATCAATTGAATTACCAGGTACTTTCGTTTCTTGGAAATCCTTCTAATGTTCATGAACATATGCTGCTTCCTAAATTAGATACTTTTGTTTTACTTATGAATGAAGGACCTAGCATGGACAAGAAGGATGACCATTGGAGCGGGATCAAGCATGGAGGAGAAGGTGCGCGCGTGGGAAAGAACAATGGAGCTTCCAGTGATGATTTTTGCACTTTGAAGCCACCATAATGGGAGCGAGAAGCCTTGGATGAAATATGCATGATGCCACTTTATAAAATTCGTCCATAGGCTAATATAGGTGCCGCGCCACCTTATTTTTGGGCCAGGCCCATGTAATTTCGAAATACCATATTATAGGTTGTTTTTAGAGTCCGTGTGTATGGGGAAACTGAGTTAGGGTCGGTTTCAGACCCCTCCTTCAAGGGGCCACGAAATTCCCCTCTATTCCCCCATATATACAACCCTTGGGGCTTCGTTTTAGGTTTGGGTTTTGTTTAGTTAAAAGTTAGCCATTGCAAGTTCGAATACTTCGTTTGTGTCCAACGACCAGACCAAGACCGCTTTCGGAACCCCACTCTTATCAATACTTCATATATATTTGCAATATTCAGATTGCATTATCATATTCTTGCTTGTTCTTCGATTGCTTGCTGGAATAGACCTTCGTGGTCAGGTTGATCATGCTCCGGCGTGCTCAATAACCTCTTGGAGATTGGTTTAGCGATTGCTAAGGTGCAACTTCATGCACATTCGTAGTAGGATCGTCAAAGTCGTCTCCATCAAATCGATAGTTATCATCTCATCGAAAGATCAGGAACCTCGCCTCTATCATCAGATTCCTGCTGGCGGACGGCGGTTGAAGACGGCGACGATACAGCGATGGAGGACTTCCGGCTGCACATGGCTTGGCGAGGAGGAAGAGGGCGTCGAGGTGGAGCTTATGGGTGTCTAGGAGGCGAGGGGATGCGGCTAGAGCGGCAAGACTACGACGGCGGGGCTTCGACGGCCATGGTGAAGCAGAGGAGAGGGGAGCGCGAGGGAGAGAGGGGGAGCTGAGAGAGAGAGGGAAGCAGTCGAGGGCAGCCTCGGGAGCTTCAGGAGCCCTCCACGGCAGCCAGGCGGGCAGGAGGTGCCCAGGAGCAGCGTTGGTGTGCTGGCCATGCAGCTGCCTGTCCTCCTCGCAGAAGAGGAAGAAGACCCCATGCCCCTGGTGGGCTGGGCCGGCTTCTCTCCTGGTCCAGGCACATGTAAACCTCTTCTTTTCTTATTTTCCTGTTTCCTATTTTCTGTTTCCGACATTTGTTTATTTTTGTCAGGGCCTCAAAAGCTATTTCGAATTATATTGAAATATTTTGCAAGCGTAGTTTGAATATTTCAAACCTCCACAAAAAGTTACAATATTTTTGAATGACTAAAATATATATAATGCTTTCTTTGGCATTTTCAGAAGCTTTATTATTTATTTTAGGATGACATATATGTTCCGAAAATTAAAATGTCCCCTGTATATAGATGTCAATATTTATCAGACTTGGGGAGCATTTTTTACGGACATTTTGGATTTGTTGTTTTTTCACACATTTGAATTGGTTGATTCACGTGAGGTGTTTGGGTTTCTGTTTATCCCCATTTCATATTGATGCAAAAATCAAAACATGATGCACACCACATGCTAACTAGAGCAATGCTAACTAGGGATGTGACACTTGCATGACCGAATGATGTGAATAATAATAAGAGTGCACGTGCATTGCACTGAGCTGGAATCTGCAAACAATAAACCAATGGAGAATACAAGGAAATATGGGATCTTTGTAAGATATACAATAATGCATATGAGAGCCACTCAACACGTCATCGTGGTCTTCTCCTTACGACCCAAAGAAAAAGGAAAATTATTTACACGGGAAAGCTCCCAACAAGCAAAAAGAAGAACGAGAAATCTTTTTGAGTTTTCTCTTTAATGCTACAACTAAGCAACTAGGAAATAAAGCTAGAACTAATTTTTTTTGTATTTTTCTCAAAGTTAATTAAGCACAAAAAAGCAAAACAAGAAATAAACTAACATGGATAGTACAATGAAAATGTATGAACACTGACAACTCGAATGAGTGTGTGAACATGAATGTAATGTCGGTGAGAAATATGTACTCCCCAAGCTTAGGCTTTTGGCCTAAGTTGGTCTAGAGCCATGGCAGGCCCCGATAATATCCGAAGTCAAAGTTGGGATTGTACTAGGCTGCGGCAGCTACCGCCCGAGCCACTTCAGCGGTTTTATATGCGAGCGGTTTCTGCATTTCGCTCATACTCGTTTGCCTCCTCTCTAGTTATAAAGTATCTCTGCTTTTCCACAAAGTTAAAGAAGGCAGGAGCAGGAAGGCTAACATGGACAACACGTTGCCTATCAAAAATTAGTCGGTACTGGAGGGATTGTTCATTTCTTTCAAGAAACTGGTAGCGCATCAAAGCATCATAATCAAGAAAAGCAAGGGATAACTCAATATCATTCCCTCTTATGTGTACCCAAGATACTTAGCTACACGGGTGGCATAAATTCCATGAAAGAAATCTCCATGCTAGCATTTTGATGCAACCTTCTGGCAATAATAGCCCCCAAGTTATATCGTCTATCTATCATTACAACACTCTTAAGAATACTCAGATTAGGCGCTCAAAGGTGACTATGCTCATGTTTACCGTTAATACATCTACCTATGAAGAGAGCAAAATAATGTATTACCGGAAAATGAATGCTCCCCAAGGTGGCTTGTGTAATGATTCTAGTTTCTCCCACCGTGGTGCTACTAAGGAAATCATTATATTCATTTTTATGAGGATCGCTACGACTACCCCACTGTGGAATTTTGCATGCATCATTAAAATCTTCTAGGTCCATGGTATAGGTCTTATCATAAAGATCAAATAGAACAGAATGATAATTACGCCTAGATGAAAATTCAAACCTCCACACAAAAGAATCAGTGAGTTGATAATATTGCTTCCATCGATCTGAAATGAAATCCTCAAGGCCAGCATTCCTTATGTACGCATAAAACTCTTCCTTAAATCCGGTGTTTTCCATGAGTTGATCCGACGGCCATTCACAAGACAGTACTCGAGCTACCCTTAGTGGTTCAAAATCGGGCTCACATAATGCGAGTCTTGGGGCTTTCTTGCTCGAGGAACCACCTTGGTACATTCTCCTAAACATCTTTCTTTTTCGGAAAATTTTCTGAAATTTTTAGTGAACGACAATAAAGGTGAACAAAACTCAACAAAACTCATAGCAACTACTCCCTCAAGTGCCTAGAGACTATATCATGCATCAAAACTACTTGGGACCATACAAATTTGACATGCAAGATCAAAAACACAGTCACCACAATAGCAAAAATCTGCAATATATAAGGCACTAAAACAAAAACTAATTGGACCATTGGACGAGTCACATACCGATGAGCAATGCCCTAAGACAATTTTGTGAATGGAGCTTCAAGCAAGGAGATCGAAAATGGCAGCAAGAGGAGCTAGAACACGGGTTTGAGCAATGGTGGAATTTTTTCTGGAGGAAGATGAAGTGAATGGGTGATGGAATAAGTGGAGGAGGGCCACATGGGACCCACAAGCCACCAGGGGGTGGGCGCACCCACCAGGCTTGTGGCCCACTGGAGCATCCCCCTGGTGCATACTCAGCGCCATAAATTCTTAAATATTCCAGAAAAAATCATACTTCATTTTTAGGACATTTGAAAAACTTTTATTTTCAGGTCACCTTTTTATTGCATGGGAAACTCAGGAAACAGGAAAATAATAGAACTTTTACTTAATCTCATCTAGGTAACATAAAGTAAAAGTTAGGTACAGGAAGTTGTGCTTTCTAAATTCGTCCATCTCATGCTCATCAAAAGGAATCCATCAATAAGGTTGATCAAGTCTTATTAACAAACTTCTTTCGAATAACATGAAACCAAAGAATTATTGAAAAACACTAAGTTAACTCAATTGGGATATGCATTTCCCCAACAATAAGTGTATAATATTTCTTCTTGACAGTAGTAAGAGGGAACTCAAAGTCTTCAATAATAATCGTTGGAATTTTTTCAATAGAGTTGATACTATGAACTTGAGGTTGTTTCTTTGGGAAGTGTACCGGATGGTCATTACCATTAATATGAAAAGTGACATTGCCATTGTTGCAATCAATAACATCCCCTGCAGTATTCAAAAAGGGTCTACCAAGGATGATCGACATACTGTTGTCCTCAGGAATATCAAGAATAAGAAAGTCCGTCAAGATAGTAGCATTCGCAACTACGACAGGTACATCCTCACAAATACCGATAGGTAGCGTAGTTGATTTATCAACCATTTACAAAGAGATTTCAGTAGGTGTCAACTTATTCAAATCAAGTCTACGGTATAAAGAGAAAGGCATCACACTAACACCAGATCCAAGATCACATAAAGCAGTTTTAACATAATTTCCTTTAATAGAGCATGGTATAGTAGGTACTCGGGATCTCCTAATTTCTCAGGTATAACACCTTTAAAAGTATAATTAACACGCATGGTGGAAATCTCAGCTTCCGGTATCTTTCTTTTATTTGTCACAATATCTATATCATGCATCAAAACTACTTGGGACCATACAAATTTGACATGATAGATCAAAAACACAGTCACCACAATAGCAAAAATCTGCAATATATAAGGCACTAGAACAAAAACTAATTAGACCATTGGACGAGTCACATACCGATGAGCAATCCCCTAAGACAATTTTGCGAATGGAGCTTTGAGCAAGGACATCGAAAATGGCAGCAAGAGGAGCTAGAACACGGGTTTGAGCAATGGTGGGATTTTTTCTGGAGGAAGATGAAGTGAATGGGTGATGGAATAAGTGGAGGAGGGCCATGTGGGACCCACAAGCCACTAGGGGGGTGGGCGCACCCACCAGGCTAGTGGCCCACTGGAGCACCCCCCCTGATGCATACTTAGTGCCAAAAATTCTTAAATATTCCAGAAAAAATCATACACCGTTTTTAGAACATTTGAAAAACTTTTATTTTCAGGTCACTTTTTTATTGCATGGGAAACTCAGGAAACAGGAAAATAATAGCACTTTTACTTAATCTCATCTAGGTAACATAAAGTAAAAGTTAGGTACAGGAAGTTGTGCTTTCTAAATTCGTCCATCTCATGCTCATCAAAAGGAATCCCTCAATAAGGTTGATCAAGTCTTATTAAAAAACTTCTTCCGAATAACATGAAACCGAAGAATTTTTGAATAACACTAAGTTAACTCAATGGGGATATGCATTTCCCCAACAATAAGTGTATCATATTTCTTCTTGACAGTAGTAAGAGGGAACTCAAAGTCTTCAATAATAATCGTTGGAATTTTTTCAATAGAGTTGATACTATGAACTTGAGGTTGTTTCTTCGGAAAGTGTACCATATGCTCATTACCATTAATATGAAAAGTGCCATTGCCCTTGTTGCAATCAATAACAGCCCCTGCAGTATTCATCAAGAATAACAAAGTCCGTCAAGATAGTAGCATTTGCAACTACGACAGGTACATCCTCACAAATACTGATAGGTAGAGCAGTTGATTTATGAACCATTTGCAAAGAGATTTCAGTAGGTGTCAACTTATTCAAATCAAGTCTATGGTATAAATAGAAAGGCATCACACTAACACCAGATCCAAGATCACATAAAGCAGTTTTAACATAATTTCCTTTAATAGAGAATGGTATAGTAGGTACTCGGGATCTCCTAATTTCTTAGGTATAAAACCTTTAAAAGTATAATTAACAAGCATGGTGGAAATCTCAGGTTCCGGTATCTTTATTTTATTTATCACAATATCTTTCATATACTTAGCATAAGGAGACATTTTCAAAACATCAGTCAAGCGCATACGTAAAAAGATAGGTCTAAGCATTTCAGCAAAGCACTCAAAATCCTCATCATCCTTTTTCTTGGATGGTTTGGGAGGAAAGGGCATGGGTTTTTGATCCCATGGTTCTCTTTCTCTACCATGTTTCCTGGCAATGAAGTCTCTTTTATCGTATCTTTTATTCTTAGGTTGTGGGTTATCAAGATCATTAACAGGTTCAATCTCCACATCATTATCATTACTAGGTTGAGCATCAACATGAACATCATTTTTAATGTTGTCATTAGGCTCGTGTTCATCACGAGATTGTGTCTCAGCATCAGAAATAGAAATATCATTTAGATTCTCAGATGTATCTATAATAGGTTCACTAGTAGCATGCAAAGTACTATCATTCTTTTTCCTAATCTTATTGGAACGAACAGCTGCATCAGTATCAATGCAGTAAGCCCAGCATGATGCCCATGTTTGGCAAATGGAGAATGTTGACAATGCATGGGATGCAGCTCCCAATCCTGCTCCAGCTTCACCTCAACAGGGATGGGGGTTTGGCCTGTTATTCCCCCTGTTTCGGCTGCCTACCAGGGGATTAGTTACAGATAGATCACTTGGTATGAGGGGCCTTCGATGATGGATGGTGTCCAAACTGAGGATTCTGGGTACGATGATGGTCTGCGTCTTTGGAATGAGCATGTTCAGATGTTGGAGGAAGCTACTGACAATGTACTCCTGGTAGGAAACACTGGACAATTGGCTTTTGTCTAGTTAAACTAACATCAGGTGTTTCTTGACATGCAGTTGCCTGCAACACTGCTTGATTTCTTCACAGTCTTCTATGTATCGGTTCATACCAAGAGAATTGCAGAAGTCCCACATTTGGATTGGGGTCAAGTGGTCCAGGGTATCCAATTGTGGCTGCTCAAGTTGCTAAACTCAGGATGCCACTCCATATTTCCTTTCTCACCTTTCTCAGTTGGTAACAAGACTATTGTTTGTTCCAGAGAGGTTTCAAATGTGTGTATGGACTTCATGGCAGATAATTTCAAGAAGGTGCTGACTCACTCCTCTCAGGAAGTATGCCACAATCAGTCCCAGGATATGGTCTATAACTCTATTTCCTTGGAGTGACAAGGGGCAGCATCTCGCAAGAAGATACCAAGGGCACCTTCGGATGTATCTACTGTCAGCAGAAGTGTCAGGTCCACCAGGTTCCAGGGATTCAAACCACCCTCGGTGGCTGATTCAAAAAAAGAAGATTTCTCATGTCAAGCCAAGGTGTTCCCCTGTGTTTAATGATCAGGATGCTCCTGATGCAATGGAGATAGCTGCATATCAGATGGTAATACCCCCACATACTCCCATTACTACTACTCAACACATTGGTTCTGTTCAGTGTGGAATTCCTAAGGAGGAACTAAGAGTGGAGATCCTAATGAACTAGGAGATGCAGGCCCAGATAGAGGCCTAGGAGGACATGGACATGGCTCCCTAGTGGGCTAGGTGATCAATTATATTTTATTTGAATTATCTTAGTTCCCACCATTTCTTTTGATGTTGAATGTTTCTTGGAACATTTTGTGTTGGAACATGCGTTGTATGAATGACGACTCTAAAATTTTGTCCTTGCGCAACAAAATAGATGTATCAAACTGCTCGATTATTTGCTTACAGGAAACCAAAAAGAAGATTTTGATCACTCTTTCATAAGAAAATGCTGCCCTCACAGATTTGATAAATATGAATTTGTTCCTTCTTTGGGAGCCTCAGGTGGGCTTATCATTATTTGGTGCAGTAGCCATATCTCGGGTGTGGTGTTACATCAATTCTCTTTTGATCTAACTGTAGAATTCACCTTAGTTCACTCCAATTAATAGTGGTTTCTCACAAATATATATGGCCCCTGTACAGGCCAATTAAGACCACAGTTCACTCTATGGTTTGAGGGGCTCACTATTGAAATTGATGATCTATGGGTCTTCATGGGAGACTTTAACTTCATTCGTTCTCTACAAATCGTAATCTCCCAGGTGGTAATATTGATGATATTATTAAGTTTAACGAAATTATTAGTTCTTTGGACCTGATTGAGATCCCCCAAAAGGGCAGAAAATATACTTGGAGTAATATACAAGACAACCCACTCCTAGAGCAATTGGATTGGTTAGTTACAACTCCTGAGTGGACTTCACAATATCCTAATACAATAGTGAAACCCCTTGCAAAGACGGTTTCTGATCATACCCCATGTGTAATGGCTATCCAGACGTCCATTCCATCGCGCAACTTATTTAGATTTGAGAACTTTTGGCCACAATGTCCGGGATTCATGGAGACCGTGAAGAAGTCTTGGGATAGACCTAGTAAAGCAGCTTCCTCTGCCACTCACACCTCTGCTAAACTGAAACGACTGAGGTATGCATTAAAGCAGTGGAGTAAGAAACTTTCTAAGCTTAAACTCTTAATAGAAAATTGCGATATGCAACTACTTCATTTGGACAGTTTGGAAGACCTTCATTGGCTATCCTTGCATGAATCCAACCTCAGGATTATTCGGAAAAACCATTTGATGAAATCGCTAAAATATCAAAGTGCATATTGGAAGAAACGATGCACCTACAAATGGGCGGTTGAAGGTGAATATAACACTAAATATTTTCAGGCTATGGCGACTAAGAGGTACAGACGTAATACCATCCAATCTCTGATACTGGCAGATGGTAAGACTATTTAAAATCATGAGGAAAGAGCTACTGTCTTTTTTCAATGTTTTAAAATTAGAATGGGAGTGGTCACAAACACATTTGCTGAGTTTGAGCACCAGGATCTATTGCAAAGAGTGGAGGGTCTGGAACTACTGTCTGCTGCCTTCACTCGTGATGAAATAGACAGAATTATCAAAATCATACCTTCTGATAGAGCACCTGGCCCTGATGGATTTAATGGATTTTTTCTAAAAGTGTGTTGGGAGATCATTAAGGAGTAATTCTACCAACTCTGTTAGGATTTTTGGGAAGGGAAATTGATCTTAAATGCATGAATGCCTCTTTGATTACTCTCATTCCCAAAACTATCTCCCCTGAAACTATTAATGATTTGAGACCAATATCATTGCTAAATTGTGTTCTTAAAGTCTTAACAAAACTATTAGCAGAGAGATTGCAACAATGTATCTTGAATAATGTGCACCGTAACCAATATGGATTCATCAGATCTATAACTATTCAGGATTGTCTTGCCTGTGCCTATGAATTCCGTCACCAATGCAAGCAGTCTAGTGAGGATATTGTGGTCCTAAAGTTAGATTTTGTAAAAGCCTTTGACATAATGGACCACATTTTTATCCTTAACATGCTGAGATGCAAAGGATTCGATGCTAAATGGTGCTCCTGGGTCAAAATGATATTGGATTCAGGATCATCTTCTGTTTTATTGAATGGAGTACCAGGGAGGGAATTTCAATGCAAGCATGGAGTTAGACAAGGTGACCCTTTATCCCCCCTTTTATTTGTCTTAGCAGCTGATTTGCTGCAATCAATGGTCAATCGAGCGTGGGTTGAAGGACACATATCATTACCAATTGATCAACTTGCTTCGGAGCTTTATCCTATAATCCAGTATGCTAATGATACATTGCTTATCCTCCCTGCAAAAAGTACAGAGATCAGAATCATTAAACAATTGCTGGATGCGTATGCAAATGTCACGGGGCTTAAGATTATCTTCTCCAAATCACAGCTAATGACCATTAATGTCAACCAATACACAGCTAATGAACTTGCCTTAATACTTGATTGCCAAGTGGGTCTCGTGCCCTTTACATATTTAGGAGTATCGATGGGCACAACAAGACCTATAGTGAGGGGTTTGATGCCACCTGTTGATCGTATAGAGCGTAGGTTAACAAGCACTGCCATTTTCCTTTCATATGGGGAAGGAGTGTAGTTCATTAATTCAGCCCTGTCATCACTTCTCTCATTCGCTATGTGTGTGGGAAAATTTCCCTTCAAAATCATTGATATATGTGACAGAGCTCATAGACATTGTCTATGGACGAAAGTTGCAGACAGAGATGCAAAAACACATTCCCTGGCAGCATGGGACCTAGTTTGCAGACCAAAGGACAAAGGAGACCTGGGTATCATAGACCTAAAAATACAAACAAGGCTCTACTGCTGAAATTTCTCCATAAATTCTATCATAAGGTGGATACTCCCTGGGTCATGTTGGTTTGGAATGCATATTATGACACGGCACCACCACATGCGTTGCTAGTTTGTGGATCCTTTTGGTGGAAAGATATCCTGTCCCTTTCACACATCTTTCGAGGGACTAGAACTTGCATTCCGAATTCGGGTGACACCATACTACTTTGGAAAGACCAGTGGCACAATGAACAGGTGTTAGCAGAATCCCATGAACACTTATTCTCTTATGCAACAAATGAGGATGTATCTCTTGCTCAATTAAAGATGAACACGGACCCTGCTTCCAACTTCCATTTACCTCTATCACGTGAAGCACGACTGGAACTGGATGACCTGATGCTCACCATAAATATGATAACGCTAAACCCTTTAACAACAGATGACTGGATCTATTGTTTGTGAGAGGTACAATTTAAACCCAAACGTTTCTACCAATATCTTTTCAGACATGTGCAGGTGCCAAAATACCTAACGATCATATGGAAGTTAAAGTGCATCCTTAGACATAAAGTTTTCAGTTGGCTGCAAAGGATGGATAGGCTCAACACAAGAGATCTATTAGCAAGAAACTATTTTGCGATAGGTGATGATCACACTTGTGTGCTATGTAATGAAGATGTGTTGTAAACTAATGAACATCTCTTCTTCCAATGTGCATTCGCAACTACCTATTGGGAAAAATTAGGAATCACATGGGACACAACCCTGGAGGTGTAGACAAGGCTGGATGTGATGGAGATTAGATGGGCCAAACTTTTGTTCAAGGAAATCTACATATTGGCCACGTGGAACATTTGGAAACATCGCAACCGAAAGGTGTTTGATGGTGTGACGGCAACACAACAGGACTGGGTTAGGATGTTGAAAGCAGATTTGGAGATCCTGAAATTTAGACTCAAACCTGACAAGTCTACCTTTATAGATAGGTTTATTCCAACTATCCACTTGTAACTGCCTCAGTACTCTCACTACTTGATCCTTGTTGTTCTTGCATGTATTTGTAATCTCTTGTAAAAACCACCATTTAATATAGCAATAGTAGGAGGCTCTCTTGCTATTTTAACCTGTCAAAAAAGAAGAATCTTACTCAATTATCCTAGGATGGCCCTCGGGATACAAAGGTTCCTGAGCCATTCTACCTCCTTTAGTCAGAACTTTAACAGAATGATCATTGTCTTTACTATTTATCTCATTAAGCAAATCATTTTGAGCCTTAAGTACTTGTTCTACTTGAGTGGTTACCATGAATGCATGTTTACAAATAAGCTTAAGATCATTGGCAGTTCTATTCAAATAGTCACTCAAGCAATCAAGCATATAAGAATTATGTTTCAGTTGTCTACTAACATAGGCATTGAAATTTTCTTGATTCACACTAAAATTATCAGATTCATCCAAGCATTGGCTAGTAGGCTTATTATAAGGAATATCTCTTTCATCAAATCTACGGAGAGAATTTACCTCTACTACCTGTGTCGAGTTATCAAGACCATGTATTTCTTCAATAGGTGGTAGATTCTTAACATCTTCAGCTTTAATACCCTTTTCTTTCATAGATTTCTTTGCCTCCTGTATATCTTCAGGACCGAGGAATAGAATACCTCTTTGATTCAGAGTTGGCTTTGAAGGTGGTTCGAGAATAGTCCAATCATTATCATTGCTCAATATATTATTCAATAGTAATTCAGCTTGTTCAATAGTTCGTTCCCTGAAAACACAACCAACACAACTATCTAGGTAGTCCCTAGAAGCATCGATTAGTCCATTATAAAAGGTATCAAGTATTTCATTTTTCTTAAGAGGATGATCAGGCAAACCATTAAGTAATCGGAGAAGCCTCAACCAAGCTTGTGGGAGACTCTCTTCTTCATGTTGCACAAAGTTAAATATTTCCTGCAAGGCAGCTTCTTTCTTATGGGCAGGAACATATTTCTCAGAGAAGTAATAGATCATATCCTGGGGACTACGCACATAACCCGGAGCAAGATAATTAAACCATATCTTAGCATCTCCCTTTAACGAGAAAGGAAACAACTTAAGAATATAGTAATAGCAATTTTTTTCCTCATAAGTAAATAGGGTGGCTATATCATTCACTTTGGTAAGATGTGCCACAACAGTTTTAGATTCATAACCATGGAAAGGATCAGATTCAACCAAAGTAATGAACTCAGGATCGATAGGGAATTCATAATCCTTATTAGTAACAAAGATAGGTGAAGTAGCAAACTTAGGATCATATTGCATTCTAACATTCAAAGATTTTTTCCTTCCACTTGCGAGGCAATTTCTTAAGATCATCTCTAGCCTTACAAGCAAGAAAGTCCCTAGCTACCTCTCCTTCCATAACATAACCTTCAGGTATATCAGGCAATTCATATCTAGAAGATCTAGGTCTAGCAGGTGTATCATAGCATTCGGTTTCAATAATTTCATCAGATTCAGAAATATTATCGGTTTCAACATTGGCTCTAGCGATTTTTTCATCAAGAAATTTACCCAGAGGCACAATATCATCAAGCAAAGTATCATCATAAGCATCATGCATAGCAGAAGCATCATCATCAATTACTTGTGACATATCAGAATCACTAGCAGGTGGTGGTGTCACAAATTTACTCATAACAGAAGGTGAATCAAGTGCGGAGCTAGATGGCAGTTCCTTACCTGTCCTCGTAGTTGAGGGGTAGATCTTTGTCTTTGGATCTTTAACATTCCTCATAGTGATCAACAGATATATATACCAAGTGACTCATAGAATAAAGCTTTGCTCCCTGGCAACGGCGCCAGAAGAAAGTCTTGATGACCCACAAGTATAGGGGACGCAACAATTTTTAAGGGTGGAGTATTCAACCCAAATTTATTGATTCGACGCAAGGGGATCCAAAGAACATTCTCGAGTATTAGCGGCTGAGTTGTCAATTCAACCACACCCGAAATACTTAATATCTACAGCAAAGTATTTAATAGCAAAGTAATATGGTAGGAACGGTAATGGTGGCAAAGTGATAGTAGCAGTTTGTAGTGTTTGTAACAGTAGCAATGGAAAAATAACTGAGCAAAGATCAATATATGGAAATCTCGTAGGCAATGGATCGATGATGGATAATTATGTTGGATGGCATTTATCATGCAACAGTCATAACATAGGGTGACACGGAACTAGCTCCAATTCATCAATGTAATGTAGGCATGTATTCCATATATAGTCATACGTACTTATGGAAAAGAACTTGCATGACATCTTTTCTCCTACCCTCCCGTGGAAGCGGGGTCCTATCGGAAACAAAGGGATATTAAGGCCTCCTTTTAATAGAGAACTAGACCAAAACATTAGCACTTAGATAATACATGAACTCCTCAAACTACAGTAATCACCGGAAAGAATCCCAGTTATTGTCACCCTGGGGGATGCAGATCATAACTTGTAATAGGTGTCTACAACTTGCAAGATAGGATCAAGAACACACATATATTCATGAAAACATAATAGGTTCAGATCTAAAATCATGGCACTCGGGCCCTAGTGACAAGCATTAAGCATAGCAAAGTCATAGCAACATCAATCTCAGAACATAGTAGATACTAGGGATCAAAACCCTAACAAAACTAACTCGATTACATGATAAATCTCATCGAACCCATCACTGTCCAGAAAGACTACGATGAGATTACTCACGAAGGGTTGGGAGCATCATGGAATTGGTGATGAAGGATGGTTGGTGATGACCAAGGAGTCAATTTCCCCTTCTGGAGCCCAAAGCAGACTCCCGATCTGGTCTCCCGAGGAAGAATAGGAGGTGGCGGCGGCTCCGTATTGTGAAATGCAATGAACTCTTCTCACTGATTTTTTCTCCCCAAATAGGAATATATAGAAGTGGAAACGAGGTCGGAGGAGCAGCAGGGGGCCCACAAGCCTTCCCGGCGCGCCCTAGGGGGTGGGCGTGCCCACCAGGCTTGTGGCCAGGTGGTGGCCCCTGTAGTTGATTCTTCCGCCGGTATTTTTTATTTTGTCGAAAAATATTCTCCGAATTTTTTAGGTCAATCCGATAAATTTTATTTCCGCACAAAAATGACACCAAGGCAATTGTGCTGAAAACAACGTCAGTCCGGGTTAGTTCCATTCAAATCATGCAAATTAGAGGTCAAAACAAGGGCAAAAGAGTTTGGAAAAGTAGATACGTTGGAGAAGTATCACCCTGCAGGTAGTTGTACTTATTTCCATTGCGGTCATTGTTGTTGCGGTCATTCTAGAGAACAGTATTGTGCCTACCGCTGTAGCTTGCGCCGTTATCGCTGCGATCGTTGTGCCTAACCTGACTTCTTGCTAGAGCATCTTGAGCTCGTGGGAGTCCTCCGTGCGATGGGTGTTCATGTTGTGGAAGGCAAAGACGTGGCAGCCATCTTTCTTGGGCATAGACACATCATGATCGCGCCCGCACTTCTACTCAGACTCTGGTGGGAGCACATTGGGCCTGTTGCGTTTGATGTCCTTGGCATTGGGCTTGGTGGTGTTCGGCACCACATCAGAGTCGTTGTGGGCGAAGAGGCGACCCTATTTAGCCTTGGCACACCGGTCGGCAATGTCGAAAAGCGTGACCACGGTATCAAGCTCGCCATTGATGTAGAAATTCCCGAGGATCCTAATGTCCATGATGCCTGTGGAGAATGCTAAGATGATGGCGGCAACCAAGGCACGCGAGATCTTTTTGCGCACTTAGCTTAAGCATTAGTTGTACTTGCAAATGGTATCTCCAGGGCATTGGTGCACGACGCGCAAGGTGTTGATCATGAGGGGGCGCTCATATTTGCCCTTGAAGTTGGCGATGAACTACTTGCACAGCTCGGACCATGACGAGATGGAGTTCTTGGGGAGGTTCATCAGCCATGTGCGTCTATTGTCCTTGAGTGCCATGGGAAGACATTTCTCCATGCACTTGTCATCACCGCCCGTGGCCTGGATGCATATGGTGTAGAGCTATAGGAACTCCAAGGAGTTGGGGGTGTCATCATAGCGAGCAGGTAGCTCGGGCGTCCACTTGAAGGGCCACACCACACGACACAGCTTGGTGGTGAAGGTGAGGCAGCCCATGTAGATGGTGGCGACTCCAACGGCGAGATAGCCACTTTTCTTGCGTGTGGCCGCTGTGATATCTTGGATGGTGTAGTTCTTATGATCACACTGCCCCTCAAGAGGGACACATGCATCTAGCTACGCATGCTGGATAATCTAGCAGCTGGTGTCGGCTTGGTTGGGTCAAGATGCGCCTTGGGACGGCTCCAACTCACGCACGTGGCCACAAGGCTTTGTGTCGTCACCGGTTAGAGGAGGTGGACGAGGAGCATCATGTTCTGCTTGTGTGACGTGCGATGACGGAGGCAAAAGAGGACGAGACGGCACCAGGGCATCCCCGTCGGTGATGACAACCTCGGTGATTCACACGAGCCAGGCATTATAGCCAACCGGAGTCTGGCGATATCATAAAAGCTCTTGCTCCATGAGAAGCATGGCTTGTGGAGCCATGGTCCCACACCGAGCGAGCAAAGACATAGTGCCGATAAGCTCGTGTGGAGGCTGCTGCTGCCGATTGGATAGGTGAACGGAAGAAGCCTGCTGCTCCCCCATCGCTGGCTTGGTGGCAGCGTGCGCATGTCCGTGGCAGTTGTCGTTGATGATGGGCTCCATGCGTACATGGTTGGCATGCACTGGGTGCGAGTTTCACACGCGTCGGCCATGTCGAGGTGGAGGTCGAGGATGTTGCAACAAAAGAATGCCCCTACCAATCACACCAAATGCCGGTGAAGCGTTTGAGCTGGGATACACTCTCCAAAACCATGGCTCGAACTCTAGGCCCTCTCTATGCTGCAGCTATCTCATGACTCAATGATAACTGAGGCTGCGGCGAATGGAAATTCAAGAGAATGCACGTACATGGCAAGGCAATGGACACAAAGTTTAACAAGGTTGAGGCCACCTTGTGGTGTAAAACCCTAATCCTACTTGGTGGGATTGTTTTTGGAGAGGCACAAGTGTTGCAAAGTGGAATACGACCGTACAAGTGAATGATTGGTGGTCAGAAGGATCGATCTGTCTCTCTCTCTATGGTGGAAACACTGCCACTCTTATCCCTGCCTTGGTACGCTTCCCTAAAACTATCTACGAGAAAGGGTGGCCATGGGCGGCAATTCAAAAGGGGCATGCGCTCAGTCTATCCAGACAAAAGTAGGTCTTCGTCTGCAACGACACCGTTCATGACGCGCCGGTGGGCTTAGTGATAACCTTTGCCCTGGCGATCGGTGTCACCTTGGTCACCTTGCACCAAAATTGAAAGCTTTGGAGGACGAAACAGGTGCAGCCCTTTAATCACCAGAAAGAAAATTCTATCTGTCCGTGCCTGCTGGCACATTCCTGTTGTCCTTGCTTGTACGGGTGTGTCACTCACATGGCCGGAGCGCAACCGTGCGACCAGCGCCGCACGACCCCTCCATGCAGAGGGCCTCATGGAGAATCACTTCGCGAGGCCACATGATGATGAAGGTTCTTGACTTGGAGAATTCAGCCTCGCGGGCAAGGGGCCTCGCGAGGTCTGAGCCTGTCTCTACTAGGCCGCAGGCAGACAGGTTGTGGTACCTTGGTTCGCAATGGATTGACAATAGTCACCGGGCCCGTGGCGTGCATGTGCCCCCCATTGACAATAGAAATTACACCAAGCGGAACATTGCGGGGCCATAGTGGATTGCCAGAAGCCTAGGCAGGGACGCATGGTAGCATGATGGGACGGGAGACCCCCCCACTTTTCCTATGACCCCTCGATAACCATACAACGTTATAAAACCTGTCCGTACGACGCGAGTGTACTAATTGCTTTCCTTTGCTTCATTTGCTTTCCTCTACGCACTGCTCCTGTTCCTTGTGCGAACTTCCTCTGATTCTTCCTCCTATCGCCATCAATATCATGTCTCCGCCATGGCTCCCTAGAAGAGCATCGATGTCGTCAAGGTGGGACTACGGCATGCCTTGCTGTCATCCACCATCTTCAAGAAGGAGGGGCTTGACAAGGGCGTCCCCATGACTACCAATGATGTCAAAGAGCACAAGGCCATGAAGATCCGGCTAGGATCAAAGTCGGCCTGCTCCTTGCTAGCCACCGCCGTCCCCTTATTCCTACAAACAATCTTCAGGGGCTTGCATCCTCCGTTCTCCAATTTCTTCTGTGTCATTCGGTCTCACTAGCAGATTTGGGCGCTCCACCTCCAGTGCAATTTCGTCATGCTCCTCATCATCTTCAGCTTCTTCTAAGAGGGTTTCATTTGGGTGATGCCCTCTATGGATCTATTCCGGTCGTTCTACAGCCTTTGACTAACGGCCGCGACACAGCTCCCGGGATGCGTCTTGTACCACATCGTGGAAGGTGTGGTAGACCACCTCAACAACATGAAGGTCTTCAAGAAGGTTGAAGGCTTCCGGATGCGTTGGCTCTAAATGGATGTTGTCGGAGAATCGTTTGGCTAGGGTACACTCTCCAAAACCCTGGTTCAAACTCTAGGGCCTCTATGTGCAGCTATCTAATGACCCGACGGCAACTAAGGTAACGATGAATTAAGCTTCATGAGAGCACACACACTGGGCACAACAATGGACACACAGTTTACCCAGGTTCAGGGCACCTTGCGGTGTAAAACCCTACTCCTGCTTGGTGGGATTGCTCTTGGAGAGGCACTGGTGTTACAAGGTAAGAGATGAGAGTACAAGTGAATGATTGGAGGTTTGAGCGATCATTTGTCTTCTTCCTTCCCTAACGTAGCAGCACTGCCCCTATTATCCTTTCCTTGGTCCTCTTCCCCAAAAATATTGGTGGGAAAGCGAAGCCACAAGGTGCAATTCGAAGGGGGACATGTGCTCAGTCTATCATGACAAAAGTTGGTTTTTTCTGCAAAGGCGCTACACATGACGTGCTTGTGGGCTCGCTGATGACCTTCGTCCTGGCGACTGGTGTCAACTTGGTTGCCTTGCACCAAAATGGTAAGCTTTGGGAAGCTACTTTAGAGGACCAAGCTGGTGCTTTCCTTTGATCACCAGAAAGGAAATCCTCTCTTTCTGTGTCTGTTGTCCCATCCTGCAATAGGACGTCACCCACATGGAGGGCGAGCAGCCACGCGACAAGCGCTGCTCGACCCCTCCATGTGGTGGGCCATGCAGGGACTCGCCTCATGATGGGAGCCTTGTGAGGCTACTTGATTCTTAAGATGCTTGACTTGGACAGTATCACCTCGCGGGGAGGGGGGATCGCGAGGTCCGACCCTTGCGAGGTGCTTTGCCTGTGGAGATCATGAGCAGGCTTCCTGTTGGGCATTTGCGAGGGCTGGGCCGCGGGCAAGCGGGTTGTGGTACCCTGGTTCCCACTAGACTGGCAGTATCACCTGGGCCCGCGGTGCACACGTTCCGCCCATTGAGAACAGGAACGGCGTTGGGCAAAATGACATGGGGCCTTAGTGGACTGCCAGGGGGCAAGGCAGGTACACGTGGCAGCACGATGCGATGGGATGCCCCCACTTGTCCCACAAGGCATCGGTAACCATACGCGCTGATAAAAGCCTGCCGGTATGGCGCAGTTGTACTCGTTGCTTCCTATGCTCCATTCGCCTCCTTTGTGCAGCGCTCCCTTGCCTTGTGCGAATTTCCTCTGCTTATTCTTCCACCCGCTTCCTATCTCATGCCGCTGCCATGGCTCCCAAGAGAAGCAACGAGGTCCTCGAGGTGGAGCCACAGCCCACCTTGTTGCCGTCCACCATCATCAACAAGGAGGGGCTGGACAAGGTCGTGCCCGTGACCACCAACGACTTCAATAAGCACAAGGACATGAAGATCTAGGCGGGATCTAACTCACCCCACTCCTTGCCAGCATCCACATTCCCCTTCATCCTCCACACCATCTTCGGAGGTCTAGTCCCTCCTTTTTCTGATTTCTTCTGCGCCATTCTCTCCCAATACAAGATCTAGGAGCTCCACCTCCAACCCAACTATATCATCCTCCTCACCATCTTCATCTACTTCTATGAGGCTTTCATGGGGCTAATGCCCTCCGCGGATCTCTTTTGGTATTTCTACAACCAGCGCTTGACGGCAGCAAAATAAAGCTCGGGGTACATCTCATTTCGCGTCGCGGATGGGATGGTAGCGCACTTCATCAACATGAAGGTCTCCAAGAAGGTTGAAGACTTCTGGGCGTACTGGGTCTACCTGGATGTGGGTACGTGCAACCCTCTCCTTATGATCCTGATCGCGCTCGCCAAGAAGAGTTCAGGCTGGGAACATGCCAAGTTCTCCGGTCGTGAGCTATGTCCTCTCATTAACATGACTTTAGCCATGAAGGAAGCCGACGCCATGGGGTGATGGCGGGAAAGCAGTTCGCGAGCCAGCGGATTAACTGCTTCCAGAAGTGCACACACCTGGTGTGGCACTACGCTCGCTGCAAAGACAAGACCCGACTGTGCCACCACTTCCTCAAGGAGGAGGTGGTTGACAGGGTCATGAGGATCCTCTTCACTCATGTTGTGCTGGAGATGCGTAAGGAGGGGTTCCCATTGTATTGCCTTGGTTGTGGGATGAAATCGCAGCCAAGATGATGTAATTAAACGAGTGGGGATTGGTCTCCTAAGGTGAGGAGGGGCCTTGCAAGAATCCCTCTCGGAGGTGCCTCACTCGGGAAACCGCAAGGACGCCGGGCCTTGCAATAGCGATGTCGTGGAGTCGAGTGAGTGAGCGCACTGGAGGAGCCGCCGCCATATGCTGCTCCAACCAACGACAATGACGACATGATGAAACACGCTTCGAGTTGCGCCCTCCCATCCTGTGGGCATGGGAGGTGATGATGACGAAGACGACGCTACCGGTGATCCTCGCGAGACGGAAACCCGAGAGGCTGCAGAGCCTCATGAGGAGGAGGCTCCTGATGACCCACAAGTATAGGGGATCAATTGTAGTCCTTTCGGTAAGTAAGAGTGTCAAACCCAACAAGGAGCAGAAGGAAATGACAGCGGTTTTTAGCAAGGTATTCTATGCAAGTGTTGTAACTAATAGTGATAGATATTTTTGTAGCAAGATAATTCGTAACAAGTAACAAGTAGTAATAGTAACAAAGATGCGGCAAGGTGTCCGAACCCTTTTTGTAGCAAAGGGTAAGCCTTAAAATTCTCTTATATGAAGCAAAACGCTCTAGAGAACATAAGGGAATTTCCATCCAGTCACGTTCATGATGTTTAATTCATTCTCCTTCACTACTTTGATAATTTGATATGTGGGGGGACCAGTGCAAAGGTGTTGTTCTTACTTGAACAAACAACCCACTTATGATTAGCCCCTCTCGCAGTCATTTGTAACTACGAAAGAAAAAATTAAGATAAATCTAACCATAGAATTAAACATGAGGATCCAAATCAGCCTCTTACATAACAACTCATAAACTAGGTTGAAGCTTCTGCCACTCTCGCAGCCCATCATCTACTTATCAATCCTCAATGGTTCCGTTTAGGCCCAAACATGGTGAAGTGTCATGTAGTTGATGTTCACATGACACCACTAAAGGAAGAGCAACATACATAATTGCATATCATCAAAACATTTAATTAATACCAACATCACATGATTACTTATAATAAAACTTATCCCACGTCCTCGAGAATAAAAGTAACTACTCAAAAACCATGTTCATGTGTGAGATCAGAGGGATGTTGAATATCATTATGGATCTAAGCATTCTTACACCCATAACCCATGTTGCTATACATACTGGACCAATTACTAGAGCTCACACACGCCAATTGAATTACCAGGTACATTCGTTTCTTGGAAATCCTTGTAATGTTCATGAACATATGATGCTGCCTAAATTAGATATTTTTATTTTACTGAAGAATGAAGGACCTAACATGGACAAGAAGGATGTCCATTGGGGCGGGATCAAGGATGGAGGAGAAGGTGCACACGTGGGACAGAATAATGGAGTTTCTAGTGGTGTTTTTCACACTTTGAAGCCACCATAAGGAGAGCTTGAAGGCTTGGGAGAAATATACAAGACACCACTTCATAAAGTTCGGCCATGGGCTAATATAGGTGCCACGTCACATTATTTTTGGGCCAGGCCCTTGTAATTCGAAATACCACTTTATAGGCTGTTTTTAGAGTCCGTATGTCTGGGGAAACGGAGTTAGGTTTGGTTTCGAACCCCTCCTCCAAGGTCTCACGAAATTCCCCGTCTGTTCCCCACATATACAACCCTTAGGGAACCGTTTAGACTTGGGTTTTGTTTATATTAAAAGTTCTACATAGATGCAACTTCATGTTCTTCGTTTGTGTTCCACAACTAGACCAAGGCGTCATAGAACCCCACTTTCACCAAGAAAGCTTACCTCTTATATTCGCAATATCCAAATTGCAATCTCAGTTTCTTGCTTCTTCTTCATTTGCATGCAGGAAATAGACCCTCGTGGTCAGGTTAATCATCCTCCGACGTGGTCAATAACCTCTCGAAGTTGGTTAATCCATCGCTAAGGCGTGACGTCCTTTCATGTTGATAGTCAGATCGTCAAGTCGACTCTACCAAAAACGATAGCCACGTCTCATTAACAGACAGGGACAACTTCGCCTCTATCAAGTGGTATCATATTTTCAGGTTGCTTGGTGAGAATTTACAGTTTTTTGTAGTTCAGATCGCATCTGTTCTTCCTACCTACAATCAACGAAAAAACCAAAAAATAGGGTTAGATCCTCATATTTGAACCAAGTTGAGCCTTTATAATTTTCTATTTGGTGTTTGCTTTGTTGAATTTGCGGTTGCATCATCATGTCAAGTTGCTGGTCTTCCCGTCTAGTCTTTTAGATTTTTGAGTTCTAGTCACAAATTGTCACGCCGCCTCACCATCTTCATCACCGCTACTAGATACCACCACCATGCCACCATCCTCGCTGCTGCCGTTTACCACCACCACGCCACAAAGCTCATTGTTGCTGTTTACCACCACCATGCCATGATCATTGCTGCTCCCATATACCACCACCACACCATCGTCATCACCAATCTGAGTCCACCTATCCCACCACATATTCGCCACCCATCCGAGTCCATCACATATTAGGTTTGTTTTTGAGTTCTATCTCTTTTTGGTTTCGTGTTTCCATGCCTGAGTTGGTTTTGAAAAAAAGCCTGGAAACCCCGGGAAGTTTTTAGGCCAAAATTTCGGTGGGTGAAAATATGTTTTCCCTATCCTGTTTTTAGGCTTTACTAAGCAGTTTGAAACACTCACCACCATAATGATTTGTTGTCACAATTTTTGGTCGTCGCAGCCTCGAATTGCTAGAAAAAATTAGTCAAATTTTTGTGTGCCTATCCTATTTATATGCCTTGGCAAGAGTTTTGAGACACTCACCATTATAGTAATTTTTGGAAGGAAAAAAGGATCGCAAAAAAAGAGTGCAAAAAGAAGAGCGCAAAAAATCAGATTGGCTCTTCCCTTGATTCCGTGTCATGATTTTGTTCATGTTCTCGTGTCTCTAGTACGGTCTAGCCTTGGACCATCATGGTACCATCGTTGAGTGTGTTTTCATCTTAGCAACCCTGAACAGATTATTGCTAACCCTTTCTTGCTACCATATTATAAGACATCCCAACTCCACATACATCTACTTCGTGCATTTGACAAGCACCTAGCAATCGCTCTATCCAAGCTTTGAGGTTTTTTTACTATAACGGTTGTTGATCATCGCCTACTATTGGGTAAGAACTCGTAAGAAATTGAGATTTCCTTCACGGATTTGTGACACACCACCACCACCACTTCCTAGTAGTCTGTAGGTTCATGTTCTTGTGTGTTCCTATTGCTGCTAACCATTCTAGGATCACAAGCCAACGAGATCAACTGGGAGGGCATGACGAACAAGGAGCTCCATGATAAATTTCAGCAAATGATGGGTGAACAAATGCATGACTTGGTGACAAGCTTTGGAGAGGCTATGGAGAAGCTAGATGGTTTAGAGAAGGCGATCGATGCCAAGATTGATGCTAAATTCAATGAGGTGCTTGCACGTCTACCTCCACCAGCTATACATGTAGTACCACGACACCAACAAAGCCCAAATTTCGTGGTACGAGTGCGACGTGTGCCTATAAACCAAGGCCAAAATTCTAGTGCCATTGCTACTGTTGCAGCTCCGGTGGCTATTGGTGGTACTGCTGCTATAGTCGTTGAGCAGAATGAGGATTATGATGGTGATTGCATGATGAGGGAGAGTCTGCGCCAAATCAGCTCCAAGGGCATCAACCGGCATAATCACGAGGTCATCCACATGCATACAATCACAATGGTAGCGCTACACCATCCCCTCGGGTACTGGATCATCACCATGTCCCTAAACTTAAATTGACTATTCTGACATTTGAGGGTAGATATGTTCCTGATATATATCTTACTTGGGAGTTAGAAATAGAACAATATTTTACATGCTTACAATTTCCTGAGGATAGATGTGTTGCTGCTGCCGTTTGTGCTTTCACTAGTTTTTCTTGTGTTCGGTGGTCTCAACATTGTAGAAACATCATGATAATATCCCTACTACTTAGGGTTACTTTGAAAACTGCTATGCGTAATTGTTGGGTTCCACCATATTATCAACATGAATTGCTTCAAAATTTGCAGCATTTAAGACAAGGGAAAAATTATATAGAGGAATATTATCAAGAATTACAAACTGGCATGATTAGATGTGGTATTGTTGAGGAGAATGAAGTTATGCTTGCATGTTTTATGGGTGGATTAAATAGAGAGGTTAGACTGTTCTAGAATAAAAGGAATATAACACTATCACTCGTTTATTCCATCTTGCTTGCAAAGCTAAACGTGAAATGCAAGATCGACAGGCAATGGCGAGAACTAATTTTTCTGCAGGTTGGCCTTCATCGTGGACACCACGTACATCGTCTAGTTCCACACATCCTACTAAACACTAGTTACTTTAGCCACCAACTCCAACAGAGATACAAGAAAACACGCACGGCCACCAGCCTCGAACAAGGGCACACCTTCAGGGCCTGTATAGAGCTCTTCTTCATCCATGGCATCTACAAGGCAAACACATGAGGTTATTTGTTGTCGTTGCAAGGGTGGAGGTCACTCTGTGCGAGAATACCCATCAAAGCGTGTGATGATTGTTACTAAGGATGGTGGATATGCGCCCGCTAGTGATTATGATGAGGAGGCTTTGGCCCTTATTGCGAGTGAATAAGATGATGCCGAGGATACTGAACACTACATGGCTGCTGACTATGCTGACAGGTATGAAAATTAAGTTACTCAACGTGTTTTGAGTGTGCAGGTAACACAGGCTAAGAAAAATCAGTGGCACAACTTGTTTCATACAAGGGAGTTTTGAAGGAACGCACTGTTCGCGTTATAATCGATGCAGGGAGTTGCAAGAACTTGGCTAGTAGGGAGATAGTGGAGAAGCTGTCTCTCACCACTAGACCACGTCCTCATCCTTATTACATCCAATGGTTCAACAAAGTGGCAAGGTTAAGGTAACATGTATTGTTCATGCGCATTTTTAGCATTGCTACATATTCTGATTATGTTGATTTTCATGTGGTACCCACGCAAGCATGTTCTGTTTTACTTGGTACACCATGGCAATTTGATAAAAATTATGTACACCATGGTAGGACAAATCAGTATACTCTTGTTCATAAGGATCAAAAGATAACTTTGCTTCCTATGTCTCCTGAACATATAATGAAAGATGACATTCTGGAGCTACTAAAGAAAAACATGAGCTAAATAAGAGTGAAAATTAGATTGTAGCAAAGGAATTTTAGCAACACAATAAGCCTAATAGACCATCATCTAGTGTGGCAGCTGAAATAAAATTGAAGAGTGGATGTTTACTTGGTACTAAATCTAATATTATTGATCTGGATTTTACTACATCTGTTTCTATGCATTTGTGTGCAAAGAGGTATTGTTTTCACTCGAGGATATGCCTCCCTCTTTGCCTCCTACCATCACTAACATTCTATAGGAGTTTGCTGATGTCTTTCCACTAGACGTGTCAGCGGGATTGCCACTTACTAGAGGGATTGAGCATCAGATTGACTTAATTCCTAGTGCATCGCTACCCAACCGCGCGCAATAGCGTAACAATCTAGAGGAGACGAAGGAGATTATGCGTCCAGTATAG
Organism: Hordeum marinum; assembly: GCA_022496015.1. NCBI lineage: Eukaryota > Viridiplantae > Streptophyta > Magnoliopsida > Poales > Poaceae > Hordeum > Hordeum marinum. Next base: position 286,505,679 of record CM039678.1, on the reverse strand, counting down.
GAGCTGGTCGACAAGGTTATATACATGAATCCCTTAGTCCTTGTGTTGTTCCTATTTTCTAGTGCCAAAAAAGGATGGAACATCGCGTATGTGTGTTGATTGTCGAGCATTAAAATATTTCTATTCTTTATCTTCATCCTGTTCCTAGGATAGATGATATGCTTGATGAATTAAGTGGCTCTACAATTTTCTCGAAAGATGGTTTGCATAGAGGATAACATCAAATTCATATGAAATTGGGAGATGAATGGAAAACAACATTTAAAACTAAATTTGGATTATATGAGTGGTTAGTCATGCCTTTTAGGTTAACTAATGCACCTAGTACTTTCATGAGATAAATGAACGAGGTTTTACGTGCTTTCATTGGACGATTTGTGGTAGTCTTTTTTGATGTTATACTAATTTATATAAGATCCTTGGAGGAACACTTGGAACATTTATGTGTTGTTTTCATTGCTCTACTTGATGCATGTTTGTTTGGTAACCTTGGGAAGTGCACCATTTGCATCGACCGAGTATCTTTTCTTGGCTATATTGTTACTCCACAAGGAACTGAAGTTTATAAAGCCGCATCCCAAAACCACACAAGCAAGGAGTTTTCTCGGCCTCGTTGATTTTTGTCGGCGTTTTGTCAGAGATTTTAGCACCATTGTTGCACCTCTCAATGATCTTGCATAGAAGTATGTGCCTTTTGCTTGGGGTACCGCACAAGAAGAAGCCTTCACGTTTTTTAAAAGATAAGTTAACACATGCTCCTATATTCCAACTTCCTGATTTTAATAAGACATACGAGCATGAATTTGATGCTAGTGGAATTGGATTAGGAGGTGTGTTATTACAACATACTAAGCTTGTCGCATACTTTACTGAAAATTGAGTGTGCCTAGTCTGAATTATTCTACTTATGATAAGGAATTATATGCTCTTGTTCAGACTTTGGAAATATGGAAGCATTATTTATGGCCCAAAGAATGTGTTATACATTCTGATCATGAATCTTTGAAACATATTAAAAGTCAAGCAAAATTGAACCATGGACATGCTAAATGGGTTGAATTCATTGAAACGTTCCCTTATGTCATTAAACAAGAGAATGGAAAAGAAAATACTATGCTTTCATAACTTGACATGAAAATATTTTGTTTGGAGATCATCAAAGATCAATATGTGCATGATGCTGAATTTAAAGATGTGTTGCGGTATTGTCAAGAAGGGAGAACATGGAACAAGTTTGTCATTAATGATGGATTTGTGTTCCGTGCTAAGAAGCTACGCATTACAGCTAGCTTTGTTCGTCTTTTGTTGCTACAGGAGGTGCATGGAAGATGATAAGTGGGACACTTTGGCGTGAAGAAGATGGAGGACGTACCTGCCACACATTTCTTTTGGCCAAAGATGAGACAGGATGTTGAGCGTTTTGTTGCTTGTTGTACTACATGTCAAAAAGCTAAGTCACAACTCACTCCTCTTGGTTTATATATGCCTTTGCTTGTACCTAGTGTTCCTTGGGAGGATATATCAATGGACATTATTTTAGGTATACCTCAAACAAAGACGAGGAGGGATAGTATATTTGTTGTCGTTGATAGATTTTCAAAAATGGCACACTTTATACCATGTCATAAAAGTGATGATGTTGCTAATGTTGCTGATTTGTTCTTTCATGAAATTATTCGCTTGCATGGTGTGCCAAATACATTTGATTGAGATTCTGATGCTAACTTTCTTAGACACTCTTGGAGATGTTTCTGGGCTAAGTTGGTGACTAAACTACTTTTTAGTACTACATGTCACCCCAAACTGATGGACGAACTGAAGTAGTCAATTGATTGTTGTCTAGTATGCTTAGCGGTGTTTTGAAGAAGAACCTAAAAATGTGGGAAGAATGCTTGCCTCATATTGAATTTTCTTATGATCATTCGCTACATTCTTCTACTAAGATGGGCCCTTCTGAAGTTGTCTATGGTTTCTTACCGCGTGCACATGTTGATTTATTGCCTCTTCCATCTTCGGAGAAGGTTAATTCTCAAGTTAAACAACATGCTGAATTGATCTTAAAAATACATGAGGTAACTAAGTAAAACATTGAGTGTATGAAAGCTAAATACAAACTTGTTGGAGATAACGGTAGAAAACATATTGTCTTTGCACCTGGAGATCTTGTTTGGTTATATTTGCATAAGGACAAATTTCCTAATTTGCGCAAGTCAAAGCAAATGCCCCCTGGTGATGGTCGTTTCAGGTGTTAGAGAAAATAAATGATAATGCATATAAACTTGAGCTGCCTGCATAGTTTGGGGTTAGTCCCACTTTTAACATTGCAGATTTGAAGCCTTATTTGGGTGAGCAAGATGATCTTCCGTCGAGGACGACTCATTTTCAAGAAGGGGGGATGATGAGGACATCAATACCATTGTTACACCCACTACCCCTACCGCTATACATACTAGACCAATTACTAGAGCTCGCGCACGCCAACTGAATTGTCGGGTACTTCCGTTTCTTCGAACCCCTTCTAATGTTCATGAACATATGATGTTTCCCAAATAAGATACTTTTGTTTTACTTATGAAGGAAGGACCTAGCATGTACAAGAAGGATTACCACTGCGGCGGGATCAAGCGTGGACAAGAAGGTGCACACACGGGAATGAACAATGGAGTTTCTAGTGGTGATTTTTGCACTTTCGCTCCACCATAAGGAGAGCATGAAGGCTTGGACGAAATATACAATATGCCACTTCATAAAAAAATTCCTTAGGATAATATAGGTGCTTTGTCACCTTATTTTTGGGCCAGGCTTATGTAATTTCGAAATACCACTTTATAGGCTGTTTTAGAGTCTGTTTGTGTGGGAAAATGGAGTTAGGGTTAGTTTCAGACCCCTCCTCCTAGAGGTCACGAAATTCCCCCTCTTTCACCCCATATATACACCCCTTAGGGTGTCGTTAAGACTTGGGTTTTGTTTAGATTCAAAATTCGCCATAGTTGCAACTTCGCGTTTTCCGTTTGTGTTCCACGACCAGACCAAGATCTCATAGAACCCCACTTTCATCAATAAAGCTTTCCTCTTATATTCGCAATATCTAGATTGCAATCTCAGTTTGTTGCTTCTTCTTTGTTTGCGTGGAGGAAACAAACCCTTGTGGTCAGATTAATCGTGCTCTAGCATGGTCAATAACCTCTCGGCGTTGGTTTAGCGATTGCTAAGGTGCGACGTCCTTGCACGTTCGTAGTCGGATCGTCAAAGTCGACTCAACCAAAAACTATAGACACATATCATCAAAAGACAATGACAACTTTGCCTCTACCAGTCTTCCACCAAATAAACCAACAAGCATGAACACAAAAGATGATATGTAATCAACACTACTAGTAACCCACATGTACTAATCTGAGGTTTTGAGACAAAGATTGAACACAAAAGATGAACTAGGTTTTGAGATGAGATGGTACTGGTGAAGATGTTGATGAATATTTTTTCTCCCACGATGGTGGAAGGGTTGGTGATGATGATGTCTTTGATTTCCCCCTCCCGGAATGAAGTTTCCCTGACGTAACCGCTCCGCCCGATATAAAAAGTGCTCCTGTCCAAGTTCCGCCTCGAGACGGTGGCGCGTTGTCATGAAAGTCTTCTTGTATTTTTTTCTAGGTCAAAACCTTTCATATAGAAGAAGATGGGATTGGAGACCGCCTGTGGGACCCATGAGGCATTAGGGCGCGCCTGGTGTCCTTGTGAGCGACACATGCACTACAGGAATCTGAGACTTTGCCGTCTGCCATGGCTGACGGCAAAGGGGGGAATACCGGACGGCAAAGGCTTTGCTGTCCATCAGCTAACGACAAACTAGACGGCAAAAAATTATCCGGTGAAGAGGTTATTTGCCGTCAGCTTTAGTAAGGAGGACGGCAAAGAATCTTTGCCATGGGTAGGCTGATGGCAAAAAAATGGGACGACAGATCCACAAACGCTCCCGTCAAGTGCTAACGGCAGGTTACTTGGCCCACCTTCTGTTTGCCGTCTGCCCTACCCACTTTGCCATCTGCCCTACCCCCTTTGCCGTCAGCCATGGGTGGGCCGACGGCAAAGGGGCACTGACAGCCTCTCTCTCCCGCCACCTTTGCTGTCAGCCCACCCCCCCTTTGCCATCAACCCACCCTCCCTTGTCGTCAGCCCACCCCCCTTTGCCGTCAGCCGTGTTCTAGGTCGATGGCAAAGGGGCGCTCCCAGCATGGTTTATCCAGGCTGTTTTGAGCCTTTGCCGTCTGCCCTAGGTCCTTTGCCGTCGGTGGGCGGACGACAAAGACTCAAAACAGCCCCCTTTATTTTACTTCCTATTATATCCAACAATTTTCACAATAATCAGGATATATATATATATATTTGACATAAATAATTTTGTTTCCATACTCATAACCATATTAAAATAATCAGGATATATATACTACATACATACTATGCAAGTTGCATCCGTACCAAACCATATATTACACCAGTTTCATCCATGCATACAAAGTTTCATATATATCCATATACTACAATAGTTTCAATCAAAGCTTTCGTGAAGCCATGGTAGAAGAAACCATATTCAAGCATTCCATCAATATAATCCAAGCTTCCCGTGAAGTGAATGTAATCTGCAAAATGGCAAATAAGAAAGTTAGAAGAAGAAGACTAGATGAAGAAGAGAAGTATAGGTAATTTCGGAGAGAACTTAGCTAAGTATAGGCCATTTAATACCTAAGTTAGGTGGAATAGGTCATCTTGGAGCTACATAGCCTTATTATGTCATTTAGGAGAGAACTTGGGTAAGTATAGGTCATTCTAGAGCTAACTTGGATAAAATATGTCATTTTGTAGCGAACTATGATTATTAATCCATTTTGAGCTTATTATGTCATTTTGGATCTAAATTAGTCATTTCAATGAGCTAACCAGGGTTCTTATTATTTTAACTAACTAAGCTAATTATGTCATTTTGGAGGATAATTAGCTAACTATGTCTTTTTTGGGGAAAATAAGCTACGTAGAAGAAGAAAGACAAGAAGCAAGAAGAGAAGAAGAAGGAGAAGAAAAAGAAGAAGGAGGAGGAGGAGGAGGAGGAGAAGAAGGAGAAGGAGAAGGAAGAGGAGAAGAAGATGAAAAGAAGAAAGAGAAGAAGAAAGAGAAGGAGCTTCTCTCTTCCTTCTTCTCCTTCTTCTCCTTCTTCTTCCTCCTTCTCCTTCTTCTTCTCTTCTTCTTCATCCTTCTTTTCATTTTTCCTCTTTCTAGTCCTCTTGTCCTCTAGTTCGGGCTATATTAGCTAATTATGCCTTTTTGGAGCTAATTATGTCATTTTGGAGGATAATTAGGTAAGTATAGGATATTTTTTATTAAATAGGCCATTTTAGAGCTAACTAAGCTAATTATGTCATTTAGGTGGAAGCCAAAGCTAAGTATAGGCCATTCTTGAGCTAACTTGGGTAAAATATGTCACTTTGGACCCAATTATGATTATTAAGGCATTTTGGAGCTAAATTGGCTAATTATGTCATTTAGGTGGAAGCCAAGCTAAGTATAAGCCATTCTAGAGCTAACTTGGGTAAAATATTTCATTTTGGAGTCAAATATGGCTATTAAGGCATTTTGGAGCTAAATTGGCTAATTATATCATTTAGGTGGAAGCCAAGCTAAGTATATAATATTCATGAGCTAACCAAGGTTCTTATGCCATTTTGAGCTTATTATTTCATTTTCGAGCTAAATTAGTCATTTTAATGAGCCAACCAAGGTTCTTATGATGTTGTCACCTAACTAAGCTAATTATGTCATTTTGTAGGATAATTAGCCAATTTAGTCTTTGTTGGACGAGTGTAAGCTGCGTAGAACAAGAAAGAGAAGAAGCAAGAAGAGAAGAAGAAGGAGAACTAAAAAAAGAAGAAGGAGGACGAAGAGGAGAAGGAGAAGGAGAAGGAGAAGGAGAAGGAGAAGGAGAAGGAAGAGGAGAAGAAGAAGAAAAGAAGAAGGACAAGAAGAAGGAGAGGAAGGAGGAGAAGAAGGAGAAGGAGAAGGAAGAGGAGAAGAAGAAGAAAAGAAGAAGAAGAAGAAGGATAAGGAGCTTCTCTCTTCCTTCTTCTCCTTCTTCTCCTTGTTCTTCCTCCTTCTCCTTCTTCTTCTCTTCTTCTTAATCCTTCTTTTCATTTTTCCTCTTTCTTCTCCTCTTGTCCTCTTGTTCGGGCTATATTAGCTAATTATGCCTTTTTGGAGCTAATTATGTCATTTTGGAGGATAATTAGGTAAGTATAGGACATTTTTTATTAAATAGGCCATTTTGGCGCTAACTAAGCTAATTATGTCATTTAGGTGGAAGCCAAAGCTAAGTATAGGACATTCTAGAGCTAACTTGGGTAAATATGTCATTTTGGAGCCAACTATGATTATTAAGGCATTTTGGAGCTAAATTGGCTAATTATGTCATTTAGGTGGAAGCCAAGCTAAGTATAAGCCATTCTAGAGCTAACTTGGGTAAAATACTTCATTTTGGAGCCAACTATGATTATTAAGGCATTTTGGAGCTAAATTGGCTAATTATGTCATTTAGGTGGAAGCCAAGCTAAGTATATAATATTCATGAGCTAACCAAGGTTCTTATGCCATTTTGAGCTTATTATTTCATTTTCAATCTAAATTAGTCATTTTAATGAGATAACCAAGGTTCTTATGATGTTTTCACCTAACTAAGCTAATTATGTCATTTTGTAGGATAATTAGCCAATTTAGTCTTTGTTGGATGAGTGTAAGCTACGTAGAAGAAGAAAAAGAAGCAAGAAGAGAAGAAGAAGGAGAAGTAAAAAAAGAAGAAGAAGAAGGAGGAGGAGGAGGAGAAGGAGAAGGAGAAGGAGAAGGAGAAGGAGAAGGAGAAGGAGAAGGAACAGGAGAAGAAGAAGAAAAGAAGAAGGACAAGAAGAAGGAGAAGGAGGAGGAGAAGAAGGAGAAGGAGCTTCTCTCCTCCTTCTTCTCCTTCTTCTCCTTCTTCTTCCTCCTTATCCTTCTCCTTCTTCTTCTCTTCTTCTTCTTCTTCCTTCTTTTTATTTTTCCTCTTTCTTCTCCTCTTGTCCTCTTGTTCGGGCTAAATTAGCTAGTTATGCCTTTTTGGAGCTAATTATGTCATTTTGGAGGAAAATTAGGTAAGTATAGGTCATTTATTATTATATAGGCCATTTTGGAGCTAACTAAGCTAATTATGTCATTTAGGTGGAAGAGAAGAAGAAGGAGAAGGAGAAGAAGAAGGAGAAGTAAAAGAAGAAGAAGGAGGAGGAGGAGAAGGAGAAGAAGAAGGAGAAGCGGCTTCTTCTCCTTCTTCTTCCTCCTTCTCGTTCTTCTTCTCTTCTTCTCCTTCTTCTCACCAAACATACCATTATCGTCATCACGACGGTGAAGCGCGGTGGCTTTGGCTTGTTTCACCTGGAGAAGGCTGCCCTGGAGAAGGCTCCACTATAGAAGGGTCGTGCGATGCGTTTCGGGAGATATTCTGCACCAAACATCATTTGCAATGTGTCGTTAGCATGATGACACTCTTAAGATCACTGCATAGAAATGAAACTCACCGTCCCCGCCATGTTAATGACTCGCATCGCCAGAGGGACTTGGCCGGTCTTCTCGCACATAGACTGTACATTTGGTTTCGACAAGTCAAACTTTTTAGTTATTAATGAAATGGACATTAAAGTGCAAGATTTGAAATAATATGAAGAAGAAAATCACCACGAAGAGCTCGTACATGGCCCTGTTAGACGCATCATTCCGTGCCCTCTCCGCCTTCAGCAATGCAGTCGTCCTCTCCTCCAGCTCCTTCATCTCCTTATCCTTCTCCGCCAAAGACGCCTGCATTGCATCTCTCTCTTTCAGAATAGCATCCTGCAACAGAACTCATTGTTAGCATTGTAATCATATTGGTTCCCACGCACAACATAATGGAGAAAGATAGTTAAGTCCATTAAACTAACCTCGATGGCGAGCTCGACTGGCCGTGGACGAGGTGTTATCTCAGGACAGGAGCTCGTTTGGCGTGCCTTTATCTGCTGGAGAGTGCTAGGACAATGTATAAGGCCGTCTCCAATGGCGATCGAGCCATGGGGCCTCCCGTTGCCAGCTATCATCACCAGCTCTGGATCAATAGGCCCCTCGCTCGGGTTAAAGTCCTCCCCTTTCCCCGCCTTCCCGTGATCTCTATACTTCACGAGCTTGTGGTGGGAGGAGATGTTGGTGAAGTTTTCTGGATGCTCGAGGTCAAACTCAGAGAATGCCTTGACCTTCTTGTACGAGGCAGTATGGGCCATCGCATACAGGTTGTACATCTGTGGCACCTCCGTGTTATTGTGATACGCCTAAAAGAGAGAGAGGTAAATTGTATTAGTAAAGGGCTCAATATAGCATTAAGAATGAATTGCATGAGGCATGAAGCAAACCACATACCCAGTTCTCGCCAAATTCGATTAAGTTAACGCTCCCTTGATGGTGTGGCACACCAACCATTTTGCCACGCCTCTCCTTGGCGTTGTTGTGGCTGGCCTCCCACGTTTCGGAGCACCACTAATCCACCAAGGCCTCCCAACAATCCATCTTATCGACACACCATCTTGGGGGCACCTAAGCTAATAAAGAGAAATTTGAGCGCGTAAGAACCATATCAAGGAAACTAACTACAAAGCCTTAATAATATGTAATTACCTTCATGTAATGCTCCTTCTCCATCTTAGAATCGCGGCACTTTGCCTTGTCCTTCCTAATACGCCGCGAGGCATAGTAGTCTCGAACAGCCTACACCCGAGCCTCGTGCCGAATGTTTTGAAGTAGGCAGCAACATTCGGTATCGATAACCTTTGCCGCGTCCTCCTCGTATCCCTCCTCACACCTATAGTAGGTCTGCAAACGAGACAACACCGATTAGTATGATAACTAGCTATGGTTGATTTATAACTGTGTAAAGGAGAAATTACCCAGAACTGTCAGATCACCATGTCAGCCCTCGTGTGGCACAAAACATCGTCGATCTCCACCTCCGGCAGGGCTGGGGCACCCAAGTAGTGCTCCCAGGTCATTCCTACCTCTCGCTCCCGACCGGGTAGTGTAACAAACCCCGGGAAGTTTTGATGGCAAAGCACACCAAGGACGCTGTTGGGTTGCGAATACCCTTGGCAACAATCCAACCCCTGCAGTATGACAAATTAAAGCCAAAACATTAGATATTTGAGAAAACGTGACGGCAAAAGGTTAAATAAGAGTAAATTAACTTAATTCTCCCAATTTGGCTTAATCGACCACCTCTGCTCGCGGGTCGCCGGCATGAGCGAGAGCCCCGAATTACCACGTTGGTAGATGGTAGCCCCCTCACCCAACTCCTCGTCGCTATCAACATGGCCACTTGGCTCAGGCTGACCCTGATCAGCCCTGGTATCCCACTGGGTCTTTGGGGACGTACCCTCATCCCTGCTTCGCTCCGGAGTCGCCTGGAACTAATAAAAATTGAATACCTAACATGAACTCAAAATTTATATATAGTAATAGTTGAATACCTGACATGAACTAATCGTGCTCATCTATATATGCTTCGGGGTCAATAAATGCATCATGATCATCACTATGATCAATAAATGCATCATGATCATCACTATGATCAATAAATGCATCATCATCATCACTATCTGGAAGAACATGTGGAAGGCCACCATTATGTAATCGGTCAAGAAGTGATAGGTCATCCGCAGCAGTAACCTCTTCTTCTTCCTGCTCTTCCTGTTCGGGCTCAGGGGTTAAGACGGATTCACTGTCGCTCTCTACTTCAATGTTCTGGGGTGAAGTAGAGCGGTTCTTGAAACGTTTCTTGGACATACATGTTTCTTGGAAGAATTCTCCTTCATATGTGTATGGGTTAATGTGAGGTTCGTAATCCTCTTCATTGAGGGTAGGTGGTCTAAAATGTGGTGGCACTTCATAAACGACATCCCAACCTTTCAGATTTGGATTAGTTTGGCAGGCCCACGGTAGATAGAAAACTTGTGTCGCCTGTTGAGCCGTAATATAGAAATCGGGAACATCTAAGTGGGTGTTTTGGTTGATTTCGACTAGTCCTATATGTTCATGAGTCCTTCTAGTCTCCCTCGTCTCAAACCATAACATTTGAAGACTACGACGGTCGGTGGGTTTTCATCAGAGAATAGAAGTTCATAAATTGCTTCAACTCTTCCATAATACTCGATGCCTCCTTCGCCGATAGCAGAGACAGAACAATTTGTAGTCTTTAGGTTGGGCATAGATAGCTCTTTGCCAAAGGTACGAAAGTGATACCCGTTGATGTTGTATTTGTCAAATGAACGGACCTTATAGTCAAAACCATTAGCGACTTGTCTCAACTCGGCGTCCATAGACGCTGCATCAGCCTACAAGTTTAATACGAAAGATTGGATGCATTAGCCACAAATTAGACCAAGAAATCAAATGGACCATTAATGGTAATTAATTACCCTTTGTTCGAACCAAGACATGAAACCGGGATAGTCGCCTCCATGCTTTGCGAGAAGCTCATACTCTTCGACGGAATCCTTTTCGATGATCGCTCCATCCGAGAATTTGGCAACGTATCGATTATATCAAATATCCAGGAATAAGATTAGTTGAAAGGAATTAGAAGTTGCGGAACAATAATTTACGGAGAACTTACTCGATGTACGGCCGCACTTCTGTTAGGTTGGTGAACATATACAATGAAATGGTCCGCCATTCTTCGACATCCAACGATTTCCCTTTCGAAGCACCGGATGGTGCGAGCTTCCCTTTGAATAGGCTGAGGTTGGATCGACCTTTTTTTGGATCATCATCATTGTACCGAGGCTTCGGGTTATGCAAATGATGATTTTTGGCTTCGTAGTGTGCTGTCAGGAAGTTTGCCGCCTCCTCAGTAATGAATGCCTCGGCCATCGATGCTTCAATTCTACATTTATTTTTACACTTAGCTCAAAGCGTCTTCTGCATCCTCTCAGTTGAGAACCACCATCGATTTTGAACGGGCCCCCCCAATCTTGCCTCGGCCGGGAGATGCAAAATCAAATGCTGCATTGGATTAAAGAAGCTCGGTGGAAAGATCTTTTCTAATTTGCAGATCAACTCCGGCGCCAACTCTTCCATTTCATCTAGCACGCCAGGCGATAGTTCTTTCGCACAAAGAGAACGGAAGAAATAGCTCAGCTCTGCCAGTACTAGCCATTCATCCTCAGGGATAAAGCCACGCAACATCACCGGCATTACCCGCTCAATCCATATGTGCCAATCATGACTCTTGAGACCAAATATTTTCAATTTCTCAAGACTCGCTCCCCTCTTTAGATTCGCAGCATACCCATCAGGGAACATCAACCACATTTTCACCCACAATAGCATTACCCTCATAGCTGGCCTTTCAAGATTGAACCATGCCTTTGGCTTCGCTATGCTTTCCTTTCCTTTCCGTTGTCGCAAATTTTGTAACGGTCTATCACATAGAGCCTCCAGATCGATTCTAGCCTTAGGATTATCTTTTGACTTCCCCTCTATGCCGAACAATGTACCAAAAATGGCCTCCGCAATATTCTTTTCAGTGTGCATCACGTCGATATTGTGTGGGCAAAGGAGGTCTTTAAAGTAAGGCATATCCCACAACCATATCTTCTGAGTCCCCGCGTGTTCCGTATTATACCCTTTGAAATACCCTAGATGATCTGGATCCAGCTCGAGAGCGTTTATCTGATCCAGGATCTGTTGGCCTGTCAACGCAGCTGGTGCAGTGTTTTTGACAACTCTACCTTTGAGGAAATTCTTCTTGTCTCTTCTGAACTTATGGTCAGGATCCAGGAATTGTCTATGCATGTCGAAGCAAGAATACTTGCGACCAGCCTGCAGCCAACGGAATTAAAGAGCTGCCTTTCATGTGGTGCACGGGAACCTTCCATGCACACACCAGCCAGAGAATAGCGCAAATGCCGTATAATCATGCGTCGAGTACATGTACGACACATGCATTTTGAAATTTGTTTTGGTAGCGGTGTCGTAGGTCTTGATCCCATTATCCCAAGCTTCTTACAACTAATCCTTAAGCGGCTGCACGTACACATTCATATTCTTCCCCGGATAGTTGGGCCCTGGAATTATCAACGTCAGGAAAATGTTCTTTCTTTTCATAATCTCTCTGGGTGGGAAATTGAGTGGGATGACAAATACATGCCAACAAATGTATTGTGTTGCCGTCATACCATACATATTGAACCCATCCGTGCTGATGCAAACTCTTGGATGCCTTGGATCTTCCGATTTATCCTTATGTAATGCATCGAAGTGCCTCCACGCAAAACCATCTGAAGTGTGTACCAGCATCTTGTTCCCATCCACATCTAGTTCGGTTCTTTTGCCAAATCTGTGCCATGTCATCTGTCTAGCCGTCTCTTCGACCATGAAAAGACGTTGAAGTCTTGGTACAATTGGCAGATACCGAAGAATAGTAATGGGGATTTTGGTCTGATTCTTCTCACCCATACCGTTGTCTACCACAATATACCTGGAAGAATTGCAAATGGGGCAATAGTTCAAGGCCGCATACTCAAGCCTAAATAAGGCACATCCATTCTCACAGGCATGTATCTTCTCATAGGGCATCTTAAGTACACGGAGGATTTTCTCTGACTGGTACAGGTTTGCAGGCAGTACATGGCCTTTGGGTAGAAAGCGTCCAAATATCGTCATCATCGCATCGTAGCATTCTCTGCCTAGGTTGAATTGAGCATTCAGAGCCATTACTTGCACGATGGCATCCAGCTGACAAAGCTCAGTCTGCTCGTGGAGAGGACATTTTGAAGACTCCAACATTTCATAGAAGGCCTTTGCAGATTCCTCCATCTCATCGTCTGAATCTCGAGCATCATCAAAGTCTTGCACCATGTCTTCAATCCCGGTACCATGCTCGTCGATGCGACGACGAATCACCTCAGCTCTGGCACGTTGGTCAGACTCACCATGAAAAGTCCACACCGTATAATTAGGCGTAAAACCCCACTTCTGCAGGTGTTTACCCATTTCAAACTCTGTCTGCTTTTTCCAGTTGTCGCACGGGACAGGGGCACCATGTTTTTGCTGGCCATTTGCCAATGCAGCTCTCACAAACCCCCTAGTTTTTGTTAATCATTCATTGGTCATGTCTTTCTGACTAGGGTGACCAGTGTACATCCAAGAATGATCACTCATGTTGCCTAGCTACCTATGGGCGCACAAGAAATAAATATATAATTCATCACCTATATTCATTCGCTAATCAAGTTTGTCAGTTTTATTACGTCCATGCAACCTACACGCTAATAGGTAAAGATAGGTCCTAATCCCACCCGAGTATGTCTAGATTGGGTTCGTTTTCCCATGCTCTGCTCCAGATGCGATGCAGAATTTCGGCATCACCTCCCCGTTGTTCTCCTGATACACGTCTCGTCAATAAATAGAGAGGATGTGTACCCGGAGAACAACAGGGAGGCACTGACGAAATTCCGCATCGGATCCGGAGCACAGCATACGGGAAAACGAACCCAATCTACACATACTCGGGTTGTCCATGGATAATGTTGGACAATTCAAAAGGATGGCGGTTATAATATGCAAAGACATGCATATTTATAGATGTCGCCCTTTCGAACAGGAGACGCATACTGGTCACACATACTCATGATTGAAGAAACCTATAGCTAGCAAGTTTCATCGGCATGAAGACCGGAACAGAGCAAATTAAGGGGGTAGGAGGAGAAGTCATTTGTGCTCACCAACAAACGCAGGGGCGGAGCTCGTCCAACGCACGTGGAGGTCGTCGAACAACTGCACATTAAAATTCACCCGATCAACACAAACATGATGTTTTTATAACAAAATCACAAAATATGTGACCTAACTCATGATTTACAAAACTACGACCTCCTTGGCCTCTGGAAGGCCGAAGAGCAGCTTTTCGGTCAACAAGAGGCAGAATAGGTGTCGGGGGGCGGGCATCAGTGGCATCGGGAGTCAGTGGCGTCGGGAGTCAATGGCGTCGGGGGTAGGGGTCGATGGTCGGTGGTGTCGGGGGTCGGGGGTCGGTGGCATCGGTGGTCGGGGGTCGGTGGCGTCGGGGGGTTGGGGGTCGGGGGTCGGTGGCATTGGGGGTAGGGGTAGTGGCGTCAGGGGTCGGTGGCGTTTCGGGTCGGTGGCGTCGGGGGTCAGGGGTCCATAGTGTCGGGGAAGAAGAAGAATAAAAAAACACCTCTTCTTCTTCTCCTCCTCTCCTCTTTTTTTTCTTCTTCTTCCTCTTCTTCTTTTTTCTTCTCCTCCTTCTCTTCTTCTTCTTCCTTTCCTTTTTTCCTCTTCTTCTTCTCCTCCTCTCCTCTTTTTTCTTCTTCTTCTTCTTCTTTTTTCCAAAGAGCTGTCTGATGGCTGATGGCAAATAGTGTCTTTTCCATCAGCAAGCTCTTTGTCGTCTGCTTTCCCAAAGCTGACGGCAAACAACCCCTTTGTCGTCTGCCAGCAGACGGCAAAGAGCTGGCAGATGGCAAATAACTGAATTCCAGTAGTGATGGCCCCCTTTGGTATTTCCGGGCTCCAGTATTTTTGTATATGCCAAAAGTATTATCTGTAAAATTTCAAGTCATTTGGAGTCCAATAGATTAGTTATCTTTAGTGTAGATTTTTAGGTCCAGAATTCTAGCTACCAAAAATGTCCTCGCAATGTAATCCTTGTATATTCAGAGAGAAAACACAATGAAATTGTATCTTAAGGTGGAATAATGACCAAAATCATTATAAATAATGGTAGGAAACCATGATGCATAATACACATATCAACTCCCCCAAGCTTAAACCTTGCTTGTCCTCAAGCGAAAGCCGAAGTCCATAATCATGACCACATCCTTAGAGAGTTCAGTGTTGATGAAAGAATAAAATACGGATATGAAAGCATTCTGATTATTTTCATGAAAACAACTTAATATCATAAAACTTCTGATGAACAAGTAATAATATATCCACGTGCTCAAGTATAAATCGTAAATTTATTCAAAACTAGCAAACTATGTTCTTAGTCGTTGAAACAATTACAATCCATCATATTTCAGAAAGAGTCTATGTCAGAGCTTTGTTTAGCAAGTTCACATGCTCAACTATAATTTAGTCTTCTATGATTGCTGACACTCATAATATACTTATGAAGAAAATAGTTTCAATCGAAGACATAGGAAGATAGGGGTTTATAATTTATCACCACCCAATAATTTATCTCAAGGATGACATGAACAATAATAACTCATGATCACCTATATCCAACTAGATATATCTGCATGGATGTTTCCCCACCACATGATGCTTGTACAGTAGAGAATAATAAGAAGCGAATAGGAATTAACATTATTGACTCTTGCATAAAAGAAAATATGGGACAGTAAAATATAGGTCATTCGCAGAGGGAAGCAGAGCTTGTCATGCTCTTATTATTATTTGCATGTGCAAGCTCTTAATGGAAAGGACCATAACTTTATATTGCCCCTTATGATAGTAACCTTAATTATGCATCCCATCGTTTTTTACCTCAAATTGATGCATATAGGGTCCTTACCATTTGGAGACTAGTTTTCCTGTAAAGAACCTGAAATGAGAATTGTATAATAGAACATGATCCCCGACATTAAATTCTTGTTTTTATATTCTCCTGACATGCCATATTTTAACTTTTTTTGTAAACAACTTGGCATCTTCATAGGCTTGTGTTCTCCATTCATCTAGAGAACTAATACTAAATGACCTCTTTTCAGCGGCAAGTTTGAAATCATAGTTAAGTTCTTTGATTGCCTAATATGCATTATGTTCTATCTCAAGAGGTTAATGACAAGCCTTTCCATAGACTATTTTATTTGGAGACATACCCATGGGATTTTTATAAGCAGTTCCATATGCTCGTAGTGCATAATCAAGTTTCTTAGATGAATTCTTCCTAGAACTATTAACTGTCTTTTGCAGAGTTAAATTTATTTATCTATTGCTATTTTCAACTTGACCACTATATCGAGGGTTATTAGGTGATGCAATTTTATATTTAACATCGTATTTAGCTTGAAGGTTACGAAAAGATCCATGAATAAAATGTGAACCACCATCAGTCATTAAATATCTAGGGACTTCAAATATTGTAAAGGTAACTTCTTTATGCATTTTAATAGAGGTGTTATGATCATCACTACTAGCTTGAATAGCTTCTACCCACTTAGTGACATAATCAACAACAAACAGAATATGAGTGTATACATTAGAGGAAGGAAAAGGTCCCATAGTGCAAACTCTTAATCTAAAGGAACGTCACTTCATATTGCCCCTTATGATAGAAAACTTTATTACGGAGTATTTCGCTTTTATTTCTTTGCTATCACAAGATCGTACAAAACTTATTTTCCCTTACAATGGAAGATCATACATATTTAGGGGCAATTTTAATTGCTTTGTGCACCGATGACAACTTGCTTGAAGGATCTTATTGCATCCATAGGTATGTATGGTGGCATCTCATAGAAAGAAATTGGGTTAAAGGGTTATGGACGCACAAGTAGTATCTCTGATTAGTGCATAATTTTTTCATTAGCAAAAGATCTAAAGCAAGCACCACATGTTAAATTATCCATGACAATATAACTTCTATGTGAATGTAAACAAACATAATCATTATGTTGTCTTCCATTTCCAACATCAACACTTAATCATTATATAATACTAGTTGACACGTTGCGCCAAATGGCTCAAAGGCACCCTAAAACCATGTTTGCGATGAAATGAAAATGCATGCCTTAGTGATCTTTGGTAGGGAACATTGTTTATTGATCCTAAAACACATGGCATATCCTAAAGTAGAGTTGAATGAACAGGAAAAAAATAGTATTTTTAAGTGGTTTATATGCATGTTTGATATTGTTCACAGTATCAAAGGCTTATTGGGCTTGGTCGTTTGGTGTATGGCACATGGATGATTTTCTTATATCGCCTGTTCGTGTAGAATATGAAGCGGCAAGCATCGATTGATTTGGTAAATCCGTTCTTCTTTCCCTAGAAAAAATCCCCTCTCCTTCCTCGATAGCTCCGTTGGGTGAGAGAAACGCTTCCTTCAGAGAAGAATCTATAACACCGGTGTGCTGGTGATATTACTGTCTCTTTGATGGATTTACCTTCTCCTCTTATTTTTATCCGATTTCTATTCCAGTGATCCACCTCCGTCGACACACTCTGTCGCTCCCCTTCTTTCTTCCTCCTTAGTTTATATTCCTAGCTCCCCACTACACATCAGAAGTTATATGGCCTCCGCGCCGACATCGAGCACGGGGTCGACAGTAGCGCTCGGACGCTATGAGCTAGTGCAGATGGTTGTTTTTGGAGAACAACCGCGTCCAACTCTGCCATCCACAAGAGTTCTGCTGGGTCAATTGATCATGGGTGTGTTTGTTCGTTTTTCTTCTTTCGCATTTATTGATGGATATTTTTCCTTCCAGATTTAGACATCATTACAATTTTTTGTTTTGATTAGTTTCTTGAATTGAAAGTATTATCCGTTTTAGGTTTCAAAAACGGTTACGCACGAGGGGTTATCACATGGAGGATCCTGTGAAAATTTGCTTAGATGAGAACGTGGATAATAGCTCTGATGAATCTACTGACACGATCTCTAACAAATGCGTGCACGCAAGCTCTGATTATGGCGTGGACAAGTTCTTTGATGAAGGTATATAGAAGATCTATTTTAGGATGGATTCTTGTAGGAGATCACTCTAGAAACCTCTCGTGGTGCTTCTTAAGTGCTTTTGTGATTTGAGCACCCTGTATTTGAGCCTTTCTGCCACCTTCTCAATGTTGTTCATGTTGGGACCCCGATCCTAAGCCATAACAATCTAGCCTATAACACATCACATCACTTTGTGATCACACGCACGGTTATCTCCACGGCTACCACCTTATCTGGGCCGGGACCGTTTGCGTCTTTTGACTCACGTATGTGAATGTGTTGCTAGCATTCAAATGTCAAAGAACCCAGGCCGACATGACTAGTCGTAGAACCCAAGTGGCACATCCGTACAGGGATAGGCATACGTAACCCAGCAATGCAGGTGTCGATCTCTAGCGTGTGTAGACGAGTCATAGCAAGATACAAGGACTCCATTACGCCATTGGACATAAATGTCATCACTACACGTAGACGACTCATAGTAGGCTACAGGGACTCCATTATACTACGAGACATTTCCCCGAAGGGACAGACACAACAACAAAGAAGGATACATGCCGGTCAATCAATGTGTGCGGAGCAGTAGCAAGCTACCAAGGCTCGGTGGAAGCACAAAGAGGTATTTCCCCATAAAGAGTACTACTAAAGGCACACAACTAGGTGTCGAATCCCATACATACCATTGCACATCACACGTACGCGCGACATGCCCGATATGCATAGATACAACTATGGCATCACAACATAATCATACAACATTACAACATTTATTTAGAAGGCTCGAAAGAGCCAACACAATAAGATGTTACAAATAGGGGTCACATGACCCAACATTCAGAGCAATCAAACAACAAGCCAAAGTTTAAATATGTCTGAGTACAGACATCTACAAAAGTGGCTAGAGGAGCCTGAAAAGCTACAACGACCATACAAAAGGAGCCAGACCTCTATCTGGGATTCCCAAGCTAATCCGGTCAACATCGAACTTCACATCGAAAATACCACTAATGAGACTGACGTCTCCTCTAAAAAACATAAATTAAGCGAACGTGAGTACAAGGGTACTCAGCAAGAATTACATCATAACTAACTACATGCATCAGTATCAATGAAGGGGGTTGTGGAGTTGATTGTAGCAAGCCAGCTTTGACTCTTGGCTAACCTATACTACGACAACAAGTAGTATCTATGAGGTGGGATAGCACACACAAGTCCACATATTCTTCAATCAATACACCACTATGGATCCACTTCTGTCTCCTTATGAGAAGGCTATCCATAACACTCACGCTTATCTTGCGCATTTTAGAGTATCCACTTCAAGTTGTCTATGAACCACATAAGTTCTCCAAGTAGTCCATATCTGAGGACGCGGCTATTCAAACATATTATTTCACCCTGCAGGGGTATACTTCTTCATAGACGCTCTCGCCACTTATCGCTATGTGCACATAAAAGGCACCTCGGCAACCTTCAAGCGGAAGCCCAGCAAGGGAGTCGGCCACGACCGTCAACCACACAAGACCCTAGTCCAGGTTTATCGCCTATTTGAGACTGAACCCGCACGGAAGTCCGGCCGAAGTTTCCGCTACGGCCTCAAACGATGTGTGCAGGGTTCCCAAGCCCACCGTTCGGCTGCCACTTCATACATCGTGCCACTGTGCCTATACCGCATCATAGTCCACCAATCGGGCAACGCTATGCACGGCCACCAACACTTTTCGCACAAACACCAGAAACTAGTTGCAACTCCTGGATAGAGGTCAAGACAATTAATAGGCCAATAGGATCAATTAAGTATCCCAATGCATGGTAGTATCTTGTCTTGGATAACATACACATAACTCAGTTCTTAAGGATGGTCCCAATGAGACAACCCGCCATGTACTCCTACATGGCCTCCCATCGCTACCTTTACCAATTCGTGTTCACACACTTAGCTCTCACACAATAGGACATGAACATTTCCATTCTGATTCATCACCCAGATGAATCAATCCCGACACGACATGACTCTAAGCATAGCAGGCACAATAAGCAAGCATTGATGAGTAAGCACGACAAGGCTCAAGCAGTTGCTACTCATGCTAAGTGGTTTCAACTATTTACCATGACAAGGACAGGTCATGCAAAGGAATGGGTTCAACTACCGAGAATAGGTACAGTTGAATCGTTGTTGTCCTAATGCAGTAAAGAAGAGCAGGAGCAAGAGAGTGGGTTCATATCAGTATGCTCAAGGGGATTTGCTTGCGTGACAGTTCTGAATATATTACTCCTCTTCATTAGTGTCAACGTTCACATTGCCGGAACCATCGTCTACCGAGGGGTAACAACCATCAGCAAACACAAAGGAACAACATTCAATGCAATGCAACAAACATGATGCATGATATGACAAGTTAAGGTACTGAATTGACCTAATAATTAGTCAAGTTAATTGCAGTGGAATTCAAACAAGTTATTTTTTATGACGTCAGCAGGTCGGCTTGGCCTAAACATGAATTGGCCTAAACCCTAAACAAGTTTGAATTCCAACTCCAAATGATATTTTTTATGTTGCCCTAATCATAAAATGTCCTACTTGGTAATGTTAACTTGTTCGAACATGCATGATAACGGCATAACCAGATTCCTTGGATTTTTTTGATCATTTTTCATATATAAATTATTTTCATCTGAGTTATAGATTATTTTCTATGAATTTTTGAAGTTTATAATAATTTCTGGAATTTCTGAATTATTTTTATTATAAAAACTAACTACTGCGTCAGCCTGACGTCATCATGACGTCAGCAGGTCGACTGACCTAGTCCAGGTCAAACCTGACTAGTGGGGACCACTTGTCAGTGACCCAGGGTCAACCACTGTGGCTGATGAGTGGGCCCAGTCAACTGCTGACTCAGAAGTCAACAGGAGGCCCAGTCGGTCACTGACTGGTGGGTCCGGTCAACGGCCACGTTAGCAAGGCCGGATTTAGTCGCCGGCGACCAAATCTCACGGCGGTGGCTCGTCGGCGTTCTTGGGGGGGCGCTACAGGGGTCGGGTAGCGGCGCTGAGGGCACTAGAGGGGAGCTGGTGCTCGTCTCCATCCAATGGTGGCCTCGAGACGAACGGGGATGGGCTGGTTTGAGCACGGCATCGACTGCGGCGGCAACCGGAGCTCGGGCAGCAAGGGGAAGGTGACTACGGCAAGGGGCAGGCCATGAAGTTAGGGGGAGAAGAAGGAGGGGCTCACAGGGAGGCGGACGGGACGGTCAGCGAGCTCGGGGACGAGCGGAGCGCGGCGACTCGACGGTGGCGCTCTGGCAACCAAAGGTTGAGGAAGGCTCGGGGTGGCGATGCAGGGCTCCCGCGGCTGCGTGCTTCGTCTTGGAGCTTCACGGCGGCGAGGCAGAGTTGCTTGGCTCGCTAGAGGGGCTAGAGGAGGCCGGTGGCCGTGGCGGCAGCAAACGGCGGCGACGGCTTTCGAGCGGCGAGGGAGAGAGACCAGAGAGGGGAGAGCAAGGGCGAGCGAAGGGCGTCCGCTCAATCCATACGGGTCTCCGGGGTCCGTCCACGCGTCCACCTGCTCGGCGGCAAGCAGGAGGTGCCCATGGTGCGTGCCCGCGCACGACGACCACGCGTGCGTGTCCTTCTGGCGTGGGGAAGACGACGATTGGCGTCGGCTTCGAGCTGGGCTGGGCCTGCTACAAAGCTGGGCCAAACTGCTTTATAATGTTTGGGCCAAACTGCTAAAGTCAAAAATCCCGAAATAATTCCTGGGGTTTATCAATATTATTTCTAGGCCCCACAACAATTTTCAATTTTTTCAACCAAAGTATTTATAGTGCTTTATTAGTCATTTTCGGGAACTTTCCCATTTTATTTAATTTGCTAAAATAGTTGATAATACATAATTCACCCCTGATATGTTGTGGCCAACATTTATCACACATGGTGAACATTTTTAAAAGGTATTTTGAAATCATTGAAAAACAAAATAATTATTGAAATTGGTTTAATCCTTTTGAGGTGCTAGGGTTTGTCATCCCCATTTCAAATTCATTTGAAGTTAAACATGATGCAATGAATGCTCAATGATGCAACTAATACAAGCAATTTCTAGGGCTATGACAGTTGAGAGGTTTGTTCATAAGTTGATCCATTGGTCCTCTCCTAGACGATCTAATGAGCATTGTTATGTTATATATATGATTAGAGAATCCATGCATGTATCTTGATAGGAAAAACCAGCCCATAACATTTTTCTTGTTCTTGTAGTTAGCTATCATCAGCCTATTCTGGATGGACCTGTTCTTTGCCTTCATCTTCTTTCTATTATACTTAGCTAGAGCCAACTCATGCTTTAGGGACTGATTTTGTCCATCCAGTTTCTTCATGGTGTTTTAATTGTATTCCCTTATTTCGGTCTTGGCCATGAATTTTATGTATCCAATAGCTTCCATGACAGTTGTGTCTTTTGACATTTCATGATTGACACACTGCACTCCTGGAATAGCCATACAACTGCCGTGATATTCAGCATATGATGTGGGCGTATGAAAACAATAGTTACCCATACTCTATTACTGTCAAATACTCTGCTTCGATATTCTTCTTCGGGGATCTCTAAAGTTTCTGAGAGAAAATCTAGCATTATCTTGTAAGGAATTTTGACCATCGGTGGTGTGGCTTGTGATTTTAAGTCACATTGTTAGTGGTACTGATATGAAATAAATGCAAAATTTCGTTAGTTGCATATCACCATGTTGATATTCTTTTTAGATGAAGATGCTAGTATTGGTTTCCATGGTGCAGATTTTGGCATGCTGATTGGTGCAATAAAAAACTAT
This sequence comes from Hordeum marinum, assembly GCA_022496015.1. Lineage (NCBI taxonomy): Eukaryota > Viridiplantae > Streptophyta > Magnoliopsida > Poales > Poaceae > Hordeum > Hordeum marinum. Next base: position 286,483,071 of record CM039678.1, on the reverse strand, counting down.
AAATGCATTTTTCCTTTAATGACTTCATATAATCAACTGGTAGTTTTAGGCAAAGAAGGGCATCACAGATAAATAAAATATCAGTTGTTTTTTATCATATTACCAACCTTACAATGGTGCTGTGAATTCTCATACTTAGCGGATTCTGACGAAAAGTGGCTTTGGATTTGTTCCATGCATGTTAGTTCCTTCTATACTACCTATTCAAAATAGCAACCGTGCATAGTAAGGAAATCGTTTGGCTCGGAGGAATGTGTGCCTATTTCTGGAAAAGGAAGTAATCGTAGGCAGTTGGTCTTCAGGTTGATTATTGCAGGAGTGCTCATCGCCGGGATTGAACCTGCCACTTTCCTCTAAAACCACTGGTTGCTCCTGTGAAATAAACCATCAGATCAAATGCTGACAATGGCCTAGCCTTAAATAATAAAGGGAGCACATATATTTGTAACAATATCCGCTAGCACAGTTACATGATGTCCTATAGAGGTGCTTTGGGTTTCTAGGTGCCGAAACGGACAAAGAACGAGCGACTGACGACACTGATTGTGTTCCCGCTGGTGACGTCATCGGTGGAGAGGGAGGCATTGAACGTCTGGGAGAGAACTCTCTATCGATCTAGGGTTTCACATGGTTGTCTTCATAGCAATATATAAGAAACCTATTGCTATTTCGATGGGTTGCCTTCTCTGGGCCCATACATCACAATGTCTAATGAATTCTATGGTGGTTGGAATTCGACCAGAGGAGTATAGAAAATGCAACATAGTTTCTTAATGATAAGTAATACGTAACTCCATTAAAAAAGAATACATAACAGATGCAGGTATTAGAATTTTACAAAGGCACCACATAACCGAGCATCTAAGGTCTTAACAAGCATTCCAATTTTTGAAAATACAATAAACCAGTAGTATGCGAAGGCAGAGCGGCAATAAGCTCTCTCTAGTAGGTTGCATCTACTTACCCAATTGCCACGATATTCCTACAAGTAGCAAGAAAAATCTTAATCATAGTATCACTAAACTTTTTCACCATGTATATAAAAATTGACTTATACATGTTTTATACCTTAGTTCCTTGGAATGCCTGGAGGCCAAACCATGATCTTTGTGTATAGTGGCATGTAGTGATGGAATGTATGCATATAGTCTGATTGGCATCCTCGAGGCATTGTGTAGATGGTAATGTAGTTTGGAATGTAATTGACACTACCAACCCATCCTATGCAGCCATAGCTATATGTATTTATCAAGTCTTGCCTAGGCATATCATTCCCTTCAACCAAAATGAAAGGGCTTAGGAGTTGGTGTGCTATCTCATGTTGGAGGAATCCAGTTGGAATTTCACTCACAATGACACTGTGGGGACCCCGAGTCATAAGTCGTGATAATCGAATGTACGTGCATAGTGATTCCAGAGATCAATGCTCACTGAACACACAGAAACTGAATAACAAGAGTCTTACATCCATTACATACCGTTTGTGCTCAAATATGGCCTTTATGACCAAGTCTTCATAATCTCGCAGCGGAAGTCTTTAGCGGTAGTGTGAACCCATGCCATCTGCCTTAACCCTACAGGCATTCTGACTGGGAATCATCCTAGCTCGCATGCTCGTCACCAAGGTAATCTTCGTCATAACCTGATCTTTCATTCCTGGCCAATAAAATAACCAGTGGCAAGCCAATGAGTACTTTGAATGTACTCGCAAGCAACCCATGTTTGGAACAAGGTTCAACAGAGCATGATATATCACTAAGTAGGTAATTTTGTAGAAAGTTAATTTTGAGCGCAGTGACACGATCAAATAACTTATGTAAGCATGCATCAACAGTTGGCAGATATCCATATGAACAAGTTATAGATATCATCATAAGTAGGGGTTGAACATCTCATGTTCAGACATAATGTCAAGTAATGTGACTTATCTCAAGTACCATCTCTGTCACACAAACACCAAGTTTTGGGGAAACATTTGGACGTAGTTTATGAAGGACCTCCAACTTTCCATGACCATGGACACGTCTATTCGAATAGTTTTACACTCTGCAGAGGTGGCACGCTTTACCCACAAGACTCGGGGAACTTTCGTGTATCCACGACTCACGGTATATTACATACCCGAGGTAAGCACCCCAAAATTGCCTTTCCCCTAGCGACACTAAACAAAGAGTCCACTCGATTGGTACACATCCCTCATGATGTACATCATATAGCCTAGCTCTAGGTCGTACCATCCATGAAGGGACCAACGGTGTGCCCCGTGCCTTTAAAGACAACGCATGGTCGCCCTACCAGGCACGACCCCGTATCAAGCGTGTCCTTGTCACTTCCGCCACTAGTAATGCAGGCTCTTTGTCAACACCGACCAGAGTAATCAACAAAGCCCCTTCCCATATAGGGGTATAGTGGTCGCACATGTAAGGTTGGGACGGTCAGCAGACCTTAAATCTAACCCGTTTTCAAAAACACACACACTCACACAACTTCCTCAGGTACACCACTTCTTTCTCAAGTGGTTACCCAACTCAACATCATCTCCCTCGGGCATTAGTGCCACTCGAAGGGGTTTTCAAAAAGTCTTTGAAAATACTTTTTTCCATCACCATACATATTCCCATCCCACTTTGCGTAGCATCTACTAATTATCCTATCTACTCCCACCCGCACAACCCTCATAGGAAGGTAGGGTCATGCACGATGCAAGTATCAATGGTAAAGTATCAGCGGCATCCCACCGAAGGGGGCACCACATCAACATGATCAACTCATCGGAACATAGTGTTATATGACATGCATGAAAAGTTTGTTAACATGGTCAAAGGGCTGCTTGCCTGGCTTAGCAATGTCTTCAATGTCTTCACACGCTTCTCGTCCACACAAAGCACTTCATCTACTTCGTCAACTATTATCAGAAACAACCACAATAAGCAACACAACAAGTAGAAAATTAAAAGTGCTCTATAAATAGGAGTTCTATTTTTCTTGGACACCTCTGGTCACAAGAAAAATAACCAAGGAGATTTCATAGAATGTGGATCAAGGGAGATTTTTGAATGATGGAAATGAAGGAAATGATGATCCTATAAGAAGTCTACAGAAAAATATTTTAACAAAAATGAGTGGATGGACCCAACAAATATGGCATGATTTAAGAAACATTTAGGAAGTGGTTCTACTGGATTTGGAGTTGGCATGATTTCGTAGGGATTTACAAAGTGAGCCATTCATGAAGAAATGCTTCAACAATCCAGATGACAGAGAAAGTATATGAAAAAATATTCACATCTCAGCTCATTAGCATAGATACACCTAGGATTTTGAATAACTCCATTTGAAGCTATTTTGAGTATTGTAGGAATTTTACAAGGTGGTATTTATAATAACAAATGACAAAATAATTGATGGAAGAGAAAATGTTTTATGCAAAAATGTGCCATTCACATATTTGCATAGCACACAATTTTAGAAGTTTGTAGAAACTTGAATAAATGAATTTGGAGTTGTATTGAATACTTATGAATTTTATGAACGTATCTGAACAAGAAAAAGGCAAGGAATTATTACCAAAAGGACTGAAACTGAGCCTATGGCAGAGAATGGCCACTGGGCCGGCCCATCAGCACACCCGCATAGGCGGGGTCGGGCGACGTCGACGGTGTACACCTGGGAGTAACCTCCTTCGCTGGGAGGCGGTACCTAGGAAAGACGCCTCCACTTAAAAGGGGGCGGGACCCTTAGCTCGCTCACAGGTGGGACCTGTCTAGCAGGGCCTCCTTCCTCCTCCCGCTTGGGCAGAGTAGGAGCCGGGGAGGCAGACCTGGGCGGCTTCGGCGCTCGCCCTCGGTGGCACCGGCCATCTTAGGCGGTGCTCCGACCACCGGCGTGATCAGGGCGAAGCGCCGCATCCATCTGGTGGCTCCATTTTTTCCAGGATGCACTAGAGTGAGCATGGCTTCGCCCATGGCGGACTCCAATGAAGGCGGTCTCGGGTAAGGCAGCATGGTCGAGGAGGGGAAGGCTGGTGACAGGGGAGGTTTTACCAGGCCGCCCTGGTCCTCTGGCGTGGGTAGGAGGGAGAGAGAGGCTTTGGGGAGCTCTAATCTGAGTAGTGGTTGTGGCGGTAATGCCGACGAAGGAGGGGGAGAATTTCACGGGAGGCGCCTTGGAATGGCCCGGGAGGTCACTAGGAGGTAGAGAGTGCAAGAGAGGCTAAGAGAGGGGCTCGGGGCTAGTTTATATGGTCGGGGCGCAAGCCCATCGTGGACGGTGTCCATGGAGATAGCACGGTCATTGCTTGGGACTACGAGGGCACTTTGGGGCATGTATATGTGCTTCATGTATGAGTTCCATGTCTAAGGAGAGAAGGAGGGGGAGCGGGGGAGCATTGGGGCCTCGCGCGTGTGTGCACGCTCAGTGGTGTGCTCGGGCGGCAACATGCGCATGCGAGGAGTGGCAGTGGGAGGGAAAGAGAGGAGGGGGGCGACCGTCTGGCGTGTCCCGGACACCGAGGCCAGCCAAGTGGTGAGAGAGGGGAGCCCGAGGTTGTCGGGGGCATTCATAGGGCCGCGGCTACAATGCGGTCACGCATTACAACGCGTTCTCAAGCGCGGCTATTGCATGCTATGGCACTGCCTTTGGCAGCTTCTGCACAGCCAATTGTGTCTAGGGGGTCTAGGAGGGTTTAAACAATGTGGGTGTGGCATCGGTTGCTCTAGTTATCCATCAGGGTGAGAGAGGAGTGGATAGAGAGATGGTTTTCTGGTGTCTAGGGGGCAAATGGTGGGGTTTACCCGACCAATGTTTGAGCTAAGGTCATGAAATTGCTATTGGAGGTAGAAGAGGTGTGTGAGTGACTGTGGTAAGAATTTGACCGCAAGGAGAATAGTGTAGGGGGTGAAAACAGTCACCTTTAGTTTTCTCCAGAAGGTGTTTGTGCTGGTTTTGAGCTGGGTAAAAGAGTCTCCTTGCTATCAAAATTAATAAGATCAAATGGTAGATAGGATTGAGCCTTATCACCAAGTTTGAGCTCATTATAATAAAGTTGCTAGTGCAAACTTGGTAAATCCTAGAAATCAACAGAAATAACTTTCTATAGATTTGGTCATGCTAAGCTATTCTACTTAATGCACCACTTTGTCTGGTGGCACTATTTGGGTTTATTTGATAATATTTCTTATAGAAATATTTCAAATGCTTGAAATAGGTAGAAATGGTTTTGAAGGTTTTTGTCCAATATGATTAATATGACCATGCGTTTAAACTCTTATATATGGACAATATATGCCCACTGAGTTTTTCTAAATTTTCTCAAATATTTTGAAAGCATAAAAATATTTTTCCTAATAAAACACCACTTCTGCCTTAAGAAAAAGCCTTTAAATAAAATAAGAAAGTAATCTTTAAAAATAATATTTTGTAAAATATTCCAAATATATCCTTTGGGAAGTTATATATATTAGGTTCCAAATATATCCTTTGGGTAGAATATTCCACCCAATTTGAGGACTTGTAGCACAAACCTCAATTCTGGGGGTTTTGAAAACCAAAATTGAATAAATGCTTTTTGGCCAAAATAATATTTGACAAAACTAGTTTTAGGTCCTATAGACATGGTATTATCATTGGACAAGAGTTTATATCAAGGAAAAGAGTTTTGAGAGTAGGAGGGTTTTTATGAATATAGAGCACCAGCAAACAATCAAACAAGCAAGCAAATAGCACACAAGTAAGGCATTCATATGCACTCAAAAAGTTTTAGTTGGCCCTAAATTTTGAGTCATGTTAACTTAGTCATGAGGCAAAACATAGAGGTGTTACAAACCTACCCGCCTTACAAGAATCTCATCCCCGAGATTCCTAGGCTAGGCGTGGGAAAGATGAGGAAAATAAAAGGTGAGGTAGACTTCACGTTCCATGTTGCTTCTCCTCTGGTGTGGTTGTCCTCCTAGATCTTCAAGTGCCTGATGATATGTATTCGAGTGCATCGTTGACTATGTCTAAGCATGAACGGGGTTCTTGAAATATGCTTGGCTCGCCTAAAGGTCGAGGGTTTGGTGAACGAGGCCCTGACAAGGGTCTAGCTTGTGGGTATATTCCATAGTCGGAATACAAGGCAAGGTAATGTGTCTGCATGATGGCCCGGGGGATGCTCGTCGGTTAGTAACATCTAGATGTATCACATTAGAATAGAAGGGATCAAGGTTGTAGATCCCCGTTGTCAGGGAAGCCCTTGTCTTCTTGAAGGCAGGGGATCTTTAGTCGTAGGTGGTGTTCATCCTCGAGAGTGTTGAAGCATGTCAATGTAGGCTTCTTGTCGAGACCTTTTTCTTGAGTAAGTTTCCCAGGTATGTCCTTCATTCATCTTGGGCCATTTATCTTCGTCGCCTCGCACACATGTCTCTGGCGGGTCTTCGAGTGTTTGGTTTACTCTTCTCTTAGTAGCCATTTGTGGTAAGGTCCTCAAGGGTTCCTAGATGAGATGGCTACCAAAAGGTATAGATCAGCCACCCAATCCCCGAGGTATGAGGCTTGGCAAGCGGGGTGGACAACCTTTGACATGTGGTTTATCATGATCGAATCAGGGTTTACGCCCTAGATCGGACCCAAAAAGGGGCTAGTAACGAGGTCATGACAGTCATCCCACTCCATTCCAGATATCTGGAGAGAGTAGGGATGTCATGTTCATCATATACCGTCAAAGTGGTGGAGTGATGGTGCTATCAACTTCTCAGCTCCTTCCTAGTCAAGAGCTAATTGGTGATTGGTTAAAATAAGGGGCACTCTAATCACCTTGATGTCCAAAGTCTTCATCATGCTTGAGCATCGGTGCCTCTTGATATAGTCTAGTTGATGTAGCCAGTTGAGGAGTGGTGGTTGACTTTGCTTCTTCTTCTTCCTTATCTTCGCCTCCTGACTGTAGTGGTTCTTCACCTTGCTTCGACAAGAATGTCTTCTACTGCAAGAAGGGTGCTTCAAGGAGTCAAACTTTTTCAAGGTGAACCATTATGCCCGAGAGGCATGGTAATTGGTGTTCCTGAGGCTGGTCCAAACATGAATAGGTTTTCCTTTCTCTCGTTGGGTAAATAAGTATATCATCCGTGAGGACAACAACATGTTTCCCCAAGTTTCACAAAATCACATTGCTCATGGGATACCTGATAGGAGCGGGCATTTCTTGTGGATGGTTACTTGTTCAGGAGTTTGTGGTCCATCGAATTCTGGTTCTGCGCGTCCACCTTCCTTATGGAAGGGGTTGGTGGTGGTCGTAGTGAGGTATCTACCATAGTCTTTTGACTTAGATTCAGAGCTTATGGTCATACTCTGACCGTGTTATGGCTCGGTGAAGCTTAGGGGGTTTCAAGGAGATTAGGATGTGAGTGAACTTCTATCATCTTATCCTTGAGCACAGTTCTTAGATGCCAATGGTCTTACCTATTACTCCAGACAAAATCATCATATATCATCAAAGTTATCATCTCATATAAGTCATTCCAACATTACACATGCTACACCTATCTCCGTAGCTTTAAGAGAAGGACGACACATACTCTTATGCATACTCTATAGCCATCCATCTATATCCCTATGTAAAAATCCTCGGGATAGCATACAAGCTGCTAAGCTTGCACAAGACACTACAAATCCTAGTGTCCTACTGACCTATCCAAGGTCTAAGGTGTTGCATCTCTATTCTATGGAAACACATAATATACCAATCCAAGATCTTGTTTCCTTCCTTCGAATACAACTTAATCAATCCACGAATATCGTCCCCTATTACATGATCCATTACTGCTACAAATACAACTTCGATGGTATCACACATAATCTCCTTGAGTTCATATAATCCACATATCATTGCAAGCACTATTATCACAATATATCCATGAACTCCCAATCTCATAACCAACTAAACTCCAAGGTCGAGCTCATATAGATCCCTAAATTATCCCTAACATCATCTGATTCCTTCTACTTATCATCCACCGAGAAACATGGTATCATGATTAAGATCAGTGGACTAAATCCAAATTACTCCAAACCATGCGGTTTAATTGATCTCGAGCACCTACTATAATCACCTATTGAAAGCACAATGTGCTTCCTTGGTGGTTTTGAGAATTCATGACAACATACATTGTCTCTTGGACTAATGCTTTCATCTAGTGTATTTCAGATACAGTCTAGAGAGAGATGGGTTGGCACAAGGAGTGTGGAGAGTATCCCCATGAAGAAGAAGGAGAAGAGATAGCACTAGCAAAGCTTCAAGCAAGAGGACTCTACATTTTACTTTGTGAGAAATCACTTTGAGTCCAAAGGAAAGCCAATACTATGAAAAGGGGGTAAGGTACCGTTGGTGAACAAAATGCTCAGACGTGCACAAGTGCTAGTCGCCACATACACCCACAAGATCTTCCACAAAAGTCAGTCCTAAGCCAAACAATCAAAATCAGTGCAACAAACACTTTCCACTGAGTGCCACTAATTCTCAGCCTCCTACAGACTCAGCCAAACCCTAGCCCTTCGGCGCAACCGATTCCGTTTCAGTGCCATCAAGTTTGGGTTGCCAACTTCCTGTTATACAAATTCACAAAATCTGTTCGACCGAGTTTGTTGAATCGGCATCACCGAGGGTGGCAATCTGACCATTGGTCACCTGATCGGTGCAACTGAGTTTTATGTATCGGTCTCACTGAGATTCAGAAGTTGCTACCTTTAAGGCAACTCGGTTGCACTGGGATTAACACATTGGTGTCACCGAGTCTGACTTATTAGGTGTAACAATTGGATTTTTGGAGATGCCTATATACCCTTCCACCACCATTCACTCACAAGAGAAGCATTCAGAACAGATCCCTACCTATCCTATCAGATTTTCTGAGAGAGAGAGCCACCTACTTGTGTGTTGAGATCATTCAATCCAATTCCAACAATATGAATCTTGATCTCTAGCCTCACCAACTTGCTTTCCACCCAATCAATCTCTTCCAGCAAAGCCAAATCTATGAGAGAGTGATTATGTGTTGAGGAGTCTATCATCTTGAAGCACAAGAGCAAGGAGTTCATCGACATTATCGAGCCTATTACCTTTTGGAGGGTGGTTCCTCTAGATTGGTTGGGTGTCGCTTGGGAGCCTCCTACTTCGTGTTGTGGAGTGAACCAAGAATTTTGTAAGGGCAAGGAGATGGCCTAGTACGTGAAGATCTACCCTGAGTTAGGCTAGTCCTCCCTGGACGTAGGCCATCATGGTATAGTCAAGGTTCCTACTTCATGGACCCTCATGGGTGGAGCCCTCCATGGTTTCTCGCGATCGTTACCCTCTGTGGATTCAAGACTCCATAAACATGGGTGTACGATAGCACCACCTATCAGAACCACGGGAAAAAATTTCGTGTCCTTCATGCGTTTGATCTCTCTATCTCTACTCTTTTCTTCCATGTGCTATACTTGATGACTTGCGTGTGTAGGGTGTGCTAGACTTGCTATATATGCTAAAATCTGCCAACACTTAACTTTGCACCTTGTGTAGATTTTAAATTCCTGCTAGTAGTCTATTCACCCCCTCTAGACATACTCTTCTAGTGATCCCAACAATTGGTATCAGAGCATTGGCCTCCATTGCTTCGGTTTCACCACCGTGGAGGAAGATGGATGTGTCTAGTTGAAAGTGCGTAATATCGACTAGAGGGGGGGTGAATAGGCAATTTTTATAAATTCATCATCGAGGAATTTCAACTTGAGGAATTTGAAATGTGATGAATAACTAGCAGCGGATCAAGTACTCAAGTGCATGAAAAACATAGTAGTAGCATAGTCATCATGATGAAATTAAGCATGCACAGATTATAGGTAGTGTGATACGGGATAAGAAGGTGAGAAACTCGGTAAATTGAAGAATTTGAGCCGAGGAATTTGAGAAAGTCTTCAGTCAGATTCTTCAAATAGTAATGATCAATTTCATCAACAAGTATATGAGGAATTGAAAGGGTTGAGGAAATAGAACAAGATAGCTCGATGAAGACAATGGTTTGATGACCCAGTTCCAACTGCTGTGACTGTCGTACATATGCTTTGGAGCGGCCAGGTATTAAAACCAGAGGACACAGTCCTAGGACACAAAGTCATTACTGTATTCTCCTTGAGCTAAGGTCACAAAGTCCTCGCCCAACACTCGTAGTAAGTCTTCAGGGTAGACTTCCAAAACCCTCACCAACTGGTCCCCCTTCGATCCACAATTTACTGCTAGATGATCTAGACCTAGGTCACTCCGTGATCCCCAATTAACTACAGGATGCACTAGGCCATGATGCCTAACCGTCTAGAAGATGCACAATATTCGAAGGTAACAAGCGTTGGTTCCACACATGAACAATCTATTCAGTGATGCTTAATCACTTTGGGTTTGGTGGTTTGGATTTGGGTTCTTCCTCACTGATGATTTTCTCTCAAAGTCCCCAAGGATGAGTTGCTCTCAAATGACAAGTGTCAGTTCTCTCTCGGAGCAGCCATCCAGCTAGTGATTGTGGGGGTGGCTATTTATAGCTAGGGTGCAACGTGACATGATAAGACATAAATGCCCCCAATGATATGACCGTTATGTGGATAAGATTATTGGGGAAAGTTGGCGCAAAGCACAACAACGGTCGGAATTTAGAACTATGAAAGTCCTCAGGCTTATCATGTTCCTCACTTGTAGGCGATTCACACTGGCGAAATCCTAACTCCTCAGTAAGGCCAATTTCATCAGAGACTAGAAGAACTTCGTCTCTGTCACTGAAGAACTTGACTGAACCGAAGAGATTTCCAAATGCTTCACTCGAAAGATTTGATAGTTTGAGGCTTTTGAGTTGAGCATCAGTTGGAAATTTTCCTTAGTATTACCTCGGCCCTCGTTAACAGGACGGTGTTTCCTATGACCTAAAGAAAGGAAATGAAACTATGAAAACAAAAGTCTTCACGTTTCTATTCCTCGTTCATATCTTCAAGGTCACACCAACTTCTTCATTTTCAAAGTCTTCAGGGAATACCAAAGTCTTCAGCAAAGTGTTCGCCAAAGTCTTCAGTTGAAGACATACAATTTTAGGGTTCGATAATCTTCGAATATATCAAACTCCTAAGCGACTTATAGAGCCTGTGTACACTTACAAACACACCAGTCTCTTAACCTACAAGTCTTCAACACATCAAAATCACTAAGGGGCATTAGATGCACTTACAATCTCCCCCTTTTTGGTAATTGATGACAAATTGGTTAAGTTTTCAACGAGGATAAAAATATGAAGCGTAAGTATTGAGTTTGAGGAATTTGATTGCAAGATATAGAAGAACTCCCCCTGAAGATGTGCATATTTGAGGTATCTGCTTTGGACTGCAAATGCACATGGCAGGTTGAAAACATGGAGAACTCCCCCTATATCTTGTAATTCATACACGCATTTACCATATGATAGGAAGAATTTGAAATGCATGATGAAAATGGTGTATGACGAAATTTAGCATGTATGCATTCAAGTAATTTGAGGAAATAGCATGCGGAAAGCACTTCAAAAGTGTGAACCACCATTGGACTTAAGTTTACAACTCAACCAACAAAAGCTTCAGAAGAGTGAGAGTTGTAACTTAAACAAAAAATAGCCCATATATAGAGACCCGCTTGAAGACTAACTCAAATCCCCCCCCCTTTGTCATCGAAGACCAAAAGAGACGAAAACTGAGGACTAACAACCCTTGAAGAAATTCATTTTGAAGGTGATGGAGGAGTGCCAGCATTGTCGGGGTCATTCGTCGATGCAGGGCCCACAGTAGTGTCGTCAATTTCCTCAGCTTCATTCGCCTTGCGCGGTGAAGAATATGAGCTTGTAACTAGCTGAGGAACTTGAACTTTCTTGAATTTTTTTGCGGAGGATGAGCCCATTCAAAGTTCTACTCGAGGTTCATCTCCTTCAGTTCTTCATCATTCTTGAGGGAAGACAGAATGGCCCAAGTGCGGTTGAAGAGTTCATGAAGGTAGTATTGGTTCTTCCTCACAATGTTGTTCATGATAGTCATCTCTCAAAGAAGTGAACCAAACTGACGCTTGACCCACTTCTGATGAAGACTTATGCTGAGGCTTTTGCAGCAGAGTCTTGGGTAGCAGAGTCATCATTGATGGAGTAAGATGCAGCTTTGCGAAACATACCATCCAATGGATGAGTACCATCATCAATGAAAACCTTGCATTTGCCCTCAATAGAAGAAAATGTGTGCTTGAGGACTTTGATAGGAGGCAGAAAGCCCAAGTGATTCTGAAAGTCAGACTTGAAGGGAAATGAAGACCTTGATCTGATGAAGTTCATGATCCAGGGAGTGTAAGGCTTCAATTCAAATGGGGTTGAAGCTGCATTGGCCAAAGTCCTCACGAAGAAATCATGGTAGTTGATGGAATCCCATGAATGATGTTGAATATCATATTCTTCATGAATCCCTCCACTTGTTCTTATTCTTCAGAGTTGTGACCCTTCTCAGGACTGAGGGTTTTGGTCAGAATGCGATAGATGGTCCTGGGAACATAGAGCAGATCCTTTACTAGGAAGGTAGTCCTTCAAGGTTTTCCAGGAGCCAATGGCTTCATCAGCACTTGCATCATGTGATTGGGTAGTGCAGGTTCCTAAAACAAGCATCTTGCCCCTTCTAAGGGAATTGGGATCGGCACAACTCGAAGCAATTCTGAGGCTGGAGCAGTGTATTGAGTTGATCATGTCGTCCAGTCCAAAACCCAAGAATTGACATCAGAAGCATCACATGTGATGTGAAAGGTGGTATAGAATTGAAGAATTAGCTCTTCATTGCAATCAAAAATGTCCACACAGAGGTGAAGGATTCCAACATGGTGAAGAACTACGAGCACCGAGGTGAAGCATGGGATAGTTTCCATATCCGCATGAGGAATTTGTTGGTGCTCGAATACTTTCTCCTTGTCAAACATCACTAATCCATAGTAATCCATCTGCGTGGGTGTCCAGAATCTGATATGACCAGCCCTTGCTGAATCATGAGGATTGGGCCCTGTGAAGAATATGTGCTCGTTGAAGAAATTCGTCTTGATGAAATTGGGTCGCTTCGAGCCTTTGAATGGCAGCGTAGGCTTTAGCTGAAGGTTTTGCTTGAAGCGGCCCACACTTTCCTTGGGCATTGGAGGAACTTCTTCAGACTGAAGAATTTGAACAGCGGTTTCCTCAGTTGCAGCTAGAATATCCTTAGGGATTGAAGTGACAAGTGCGACCAAGTCATTAGATCCTGTATGAATTTCTTCAGTCTGGGCTGGAGACTGGGGAATTTGGGTGAGGGGAGTGGTCATTGGTGAAGTTGGGTGTGCAGCTTCCCCATATTCATCATTGATGAGAGGAGTTCTATTTCCAATGTCCACATCCTCTTCCATTTCTTCAACGCCGGCCTCTTCAGCAGTCAACTGAGGCTGGGGCGAAGGTACCAAGGGGGTTGAAACATTTGCTTCCACTTCAATTTCTTCACCAATCCGCTCTAAGGAAGCAGCAGACTGATCCTTTTCATCTTGTTCATCATTTGGGATGACATAGTCAACACAAAATGATACTAACTCATAGGCTGGCACGGAGCTGATAGGAGTTGCATCAATTGGATCAGTTAAAGAACTAGGCAGAGTCTTCAACTTCTTCACTGCTGAGGAATCTGAAGTTGATGCTTTTCTCTTCTATACAGTCTTCTTCTCTGCGGCCTTTGTTTTCTTCACTTCTGATGCAGAAAGAAGGTTGATATTCTTCACCCTTGAAGACTTTGCAATTTTAGCAGAGGGTGATGGGGTAGCAGTTTCTTCAGGTACGACTGATGCAGTCATCCTTGTGGTCTCAATTTCATCAGGCGCAACAAAAGCTTCAGCTGGCCTGGCAATTTCTTCAGCCGCAACAGTGGAGGTTGCCCTGATAGGTTCTTCAGCAGCCTGAATGTATTCAGCTGCGCTTGCAGTTTATTCAGCAGGCTGAGCAGATTCTTCAGCCTAAGGAAGCTGCAGTTGCGATTGAGCTGCAACCCTCTTGTTGTGGTCCTTGATGGATTTGTCAGCCACTTTGACGAATAGGGTCTTGGCGCCTTGCCAATCAGCATAGTATCAGTTGAATTCATCACTGAGTCCTTTGATCTTAGATTGTATGGTCACAAGTTGTTTAGGAGAAAGTTTCAGAACATTACTCTTCAAGAAACACTCCTTCTTGTACTGAGCTTTCTTGGTTTGTCTCGCCTTCTCATACTTCTATTTTTCTTTAGCTATGAAGGCAGTGAGGACATGATCTTGTCTAGGAGGTAGTTTCAAGTCATCAATTGGAGTGTTGGGATCCTTGTGCCAGATGTCATTGCAGTTCAACACCATCTTAGGATCCAGACACAGAGGATTTTGAGTGCCTCTTGCTTGAGCCACTCGTTCTTGCTTGTTTCTGATGATCGCCTCAAGTTCCTCATCATCTGCTTCATCATCCGAAGAATCTGATGGAACCTGGAACACAACTTTCTTGGGGTGAGGACTTGATTGAGATCCTCGTCCAGTAGTGGCTTTCATCTTCAGTAGAGAAGGACTAGTTGAAGAATGTGCTTGGGCTGATGAACTTGCAGAGACGCCAGAAGCAATTGAGAAGCATGTAGTCCTCTGTCATGTTGCAAGATGTACAGGTGTTGAGGACTTTGTGGCAGTAGCTGATGAGTGTGTAGCTACTAAAGGCATTGCAGTGGCCTTAGAAGACGTTGCTTAAGGATTCTGCAGTGAGGACTCTGAAATTGAGGATTTTGGCTTCACTGCAGACTTCTTGACCATTGATTTCTTGAGAGCACTAGCAGAGGCTCCAGCAGAGGCAGCAGTAGCAGAATCTTCATTGAATTGCTTTACGGCTACTTCGACGGTTCTCTGAAGTTTTCGTTGATGCTTTGCCCATTCAGATGGAAAGTCTTCACCACGAGCTACACTAGTGGGATCAACTTCTTGATCATCAACAGGAGGTGCTCTTCTGCAAGGAGGTTTGAGTGCGAATTTCTTCATGTACTTGGGAGTGACATAACGATAGTCTCCCCACTCCTTGACCCACCTTCGTTCAATCCTTGGAATTCTGATTTTCTTCTGCTCCTTTGTTTCTTTCCCATGAATAGATTTATCAGGAGTACAGTAACCATCATACAAATCCTCAGGTATTTCAAAAGCAGTGTTCTATTCAGCCTTCTTTCCACCTCTCTGAGGTCGTTTACAATCTGCCATTTTCTTCACTCGATGACTCTGAAATCTTGATGATTCTGAAGATGTATACAATTTTTCCTCAAGGAATGCTGCAAATGAGTTAAGTTGTTGAGAACCTAGTGATTCATCAGCAGACACTTTGTACCTATGAACAGAGTATAGGTGCGACAAATTTGAAGAGGTCATATGTGTTCTCAAAAATTATTCAAAATACATCAAGTTGAGGATTTTGACCATATGTGTCTCGAGGAATTTCACTAAGTGTTATTGTCTTAGGTTTTGGAATTGTGCAAATTTGAGGATCCACACAATTGAGGAATCTTGAAGAAAATCATTAACTTAGGAAAACATCAAGGGAACGAAGCATGTAAGGTCCTTAAGAAAATGATTCCTGAAGAATATACACCTCTGAGGATTTTGTGAAAAATATGAAGATCAAACAAGGGTAGTAAAATTAGATTTTATTTACCCTGATGAGGAACACGACGAAGAGTGAGATGAAATCAGATAAGTTCGTTCGTCCAGATCTCCCACGCCCTAGCTTGGCAGAGGGAGACAGCTACAGCGGCGGCGGGAGACAGCTACAATGGCAGCAGGGTGTAGACTTCCGCGGCCAATGCGAGTACAGTGATGGTAAGGTCGAGCCAGTGAAGCTCTTCCTCTCAGGCGGCGATGATTTTAGCGGCGGCTCTAGGTTTGAGCTCGGGAGAGTGAGGGAAGTGAGGAGTAACTATTGCATAGTGAAAGGGAAGTTGTATTTATAGTGGAGGTGAAAACCAACTGGCCTAAAGATTTTGGACCAGGTTGCCCATGACCCTTGCTCTGCACGTGACATGTGTCACCCACGTTCTGAGTAGTGGAGATAGTGGCGATCATGGGTTATCCTGTCATGGGAATCGGAACGGTTTGAGCGGGAAACGTTGAAAATTTTGATAGTGAAAATTTTAAAGTTTCCGTTCGCAAATTCTTCAGCTATCAAGGAAACAATTAAGACTTTGAGTAAGTTTCAAAGTAAGACGCATATGAAGAATTTGTGAACAGACGGGGTTGAGTTTAGCATAGAGGGGGAACGGGTCCGATCACATTCACTTAGATGAAAATCAACTTGAAGAATTAGCAATAAGCGAATGTTGTTGAGGACATGAAAAACTCAAATATATATATAGAGAGAGAGACTGACTATTCGTCACCTTGGGTGTGGAATAGTTATTCTTCACCCCCCCCCCCCGATTTTCACATCAATGCACCGTAATTTTACGTTCCATAAATTCTGTTCTATTTCATACGTAAAAAGAGACCGTAAGAAAACGTATACTCACCGTACAAAATATTTTACGTCATGTAAAATTACAAACATAAAAACATAGTGTAAATATATATAAAATGCGATTTTTCTAGCTTTATGACCTATATTTTTGTTTTCTTATGTCAAATTTTACGCAGTCAATCAATATAAATGTAACTATTTGCAGGTCAAATGTAATTTATTTATTAAACGATCGTAATATTACCTCGGGTGAAGAATAACTTATTCTATACCCTGGGTGATGAATAGACTTTCTATATATATATATATATAGGGTTGGACTATTCTGTTACCCGTAATAGAATAATATTGTGTTACCCCCGGCCCTATATAGGGTGCGACGCGCCTACACCATAGAATCTCCCCGACCTAGCCCGAACCAAACTGACCTTATTCTGCCGGAGGCAGCCGTCGTGGGCGAGCGAGCAACGACAGCAGCCGGGGTGAGGGAGCCCACGGCACCGTGACTAGCCAGTGACTGATCCGCCGCTGTCATCCCCTTCCTCGGTGGCAAAGCAACGACGGGGCCGTGATCCCCGCCTCCTGCCTCCCTCGTTCGCCGGGGCTCCTTCGCCGGGGTCGTGATCCCTGCCTCCTGCCTCCCTCCTTCGCCGGGGCTCCTTTGTCGGCCCGTGATCCTCGCCTCTTGCCTTCCTCCTTCATCGGGGCTCCTTCGCCGGGGCCGTGATCCCCGCTAGCAGCCTCCCTCCCTAGCCAGGGCTCCTTCGCCGGGGCCATGATCCCCGCCAGCCGCTGCCTCCCCGGACCTCATCGCCGGACATCCACCACAAGCAAGAGTGCTGTCGTCTCCCCAAGCTCCTTGCCTGCATCAATGGCGCCGCCTCCCAAGAACATGCGAGTACGCCACCCACGAGAGGAAGAAGAAGAAGTCAGATCCAAGAACTTGCCACCGGAGGTGATGTTTGCTTCCCACACTAATTTTCCTCAAAAATTGAATCAGTTCAGAAAATGTTTTCATGTCTGGGTTTGCCTGAAGAAAAATACCACGTTTGTGTCAGTTCATCGGTTCATCAGTCCTGCTATGATGAAGATTCAGTTTAAAAATTGCACACACTATGCTGTACCTACATGTTACACTATCAGATTCATCAGTAGTACATGTGTGTTGCATCAGTGACACATGTTCCTATGATGTAGAAGTTGATAGTACATTGAAAATGCTTGCATTAGTTCATTACACCCCTGCCACTTGATGCAAAATTTGGATGTCAAGGTTACTATCAGTACCTCTAATATGCTAGCTTCAGTTCAAGCCAAAAAACATAAACTTATGCATCAGTCCAAGTAGCTACTAGGCTTTATATAAGGTTCAGCTACCACTTCAAGTTGTATGATGTTATTTCTAATAGTACATGTCATGTAGTTGCGTTAGTTCGAAGTAGTAAAAGAATGTTGTTGAAAAAATATACACTTGTTACACGGTAAGTTCAATGACACATAAACTAGGAGTACTTCTAGTGTAGTTGCATAAGTTATAGAGGAAAAAAAGAGAACACATGCATCAGTTTTATATATATGCATATCCATACATCTCTGAAGTTTAATGTTCAATTTGCAAGCAGTGCACCAAATATTTATACATTAGTTATAGGGAAAAAAGATAAAAAACTTTCCATAACAGATGAAGTTCAATGTTCAGTTTACAAGGAGTGCTAAAAATCAGTACATCAGTACATCAGTGCTAAACATGTACATTCATCAGTTCGACTGAAACTAAACCAAATACAAAATAGAGAACAATGTTTAATAACACCCAACAATGCAAGTTCAACTTGTACATTGCCTTCAGTGCATGACATGTTACCCATAGCATGTATACGAGAAAATGCAGAAAAGATTAATCCCAAAACTGTTGAATGTCATTGCTGAAACATGCAAGGCGGCACACGCAGCGAGGGTTTGATGAGCCAAGCAGATATGGGGCACCGCCTGGTTGGGTAACACCAGAAATAGCACCTAGATACTTCAACAATACAGGCAGATTTCAAGCTACACCAGAATCATCAGAGGCACGGACAGGTTCTTCTATGCAGCAAACACTGATATCTGGGAATACAAGCTTTGCTACTGCTGGGTTGCAACAAGGTCAACAATTTCCCCCCAACAATAGATGTTTTCCCTCCCTAGAGCATGCAGAAAGGCAGGGACACAAAGGCTTCCACCAGTTGCTCTGTCAACATCAATCATCTGTGCTACAAAAGCGGTTGTGACAGGAAGACCAGGCCAAAGAGACAGAAATTTTGGCCACTCTAGCAGGGTACAAAGTAGAAGATATGAGCCCTATAGACAGGAGAAACCTCACAACGAATCTATGGGAAGACGGTCATACAATGAGAGACGGAGAGCTTCATCAACATTGCTCCCTCCAAGACATGCATTGCTGCATGTGCCAAGGGTGACACCACCCGCACCCATACACTAGGGTGAACAGCAAACACCGGAGGCAGCACAGAGCTATACACATGTAAGTATCCATTTGGAAAAAACATACAAGCACAATCCATACCCTGGTACTGTGACCACCCCATCTAACATTTTCATAACTGCACTTTTGTTTGCTCACTGTTGCGTGCAACCACCTAACATTGAAGCTTACGTTCTGCCAAGGCTAGAGATGCGCTTTGAAACTTTCAAAGAACCAAAGGACTTCTACAACGTCTATGCAAAGCACGTGGGTTTCGTTGTTAGGGAAGGCTCCAAGGTTGAGACCAGAGTCTATATTTATTGCACGTGCTATGGATTCTATGAATCGAAGGTGTCAGAAGCAAATAGAGAGCGGAACAAGACAACAACCAAGACTAACTACGTGGGTAAAATGAGGCAAAACAGGGAAAAGGATGGAAAACTTGTCGTAAAAGAGATAGTATGGGAACACAACCACAGGCTACATCTCTCCCCCAAATGCTTGTCTTCTTGCACTACCGCAAAAACTTTGACAAAACAATCTTGGAGTACGTCAAGTACCTGCAGTTCAAAGGCATTGAACATGTGCAAATCATGAGCATACTGGGCGGCAATGATCCCGGTATCTACTTCCTCGAAATGAATGCCAAAGACCCGAGTAACATGTAAGTACAAACTTGTTCTCCTCCCATAAACCCCCTCTGTCTTTTTTCCTCTGTCAGTACAAACATATTACGCAAATCATGACCTGACGCCAGTTCAACATGCATTTTTGAATGACTGTTCACTTTTAATATGAAGCAAAGCAAAGAATTCAAGGATAGATGATGTGGACGATGTCCTAAAGACTATCAACTTCTTTAGGGAGATGAAAGCTATAAATAGGGAGTTCTTCTGTGACATGCAACTTGATGAGTCCGACAGAGTTAAGAACATATTCTGGGCGAACGCAAGCTGCCGAGGGGTGTATCAAGACTTTGGTGACTGCGTAACGTTTGACACCACATATAAGACCAACAAGTACCATATGCCACTTGGGGTGTTTGTGGGTACTAACATCCACTTACAAACTACATTCTTTGCTTTTGCCCTGATAAGAGATGATGATGCAGATCCATTCAGAAGGCTGTTGAAGACATTGTTAAGGTGCATGAGAGGGAAGGCTCCTACATGCATCCTCATAGGTACAACCGCCAAAACCACCCCCAACCACCACCCCAAAAGGAAAATAACATAGTAAAAATGTTGTGTCAGTTCTATTTTTATATATGCACTACCATCTGCTGACCACTCCACGTCTCTTTTCTCATTACCAGACCAGTGCCCGGCAATGGCTTTGGCAATCCTAGATGTTTTCAGGAACACAGTACACAAGTTGTGCCGCTGGCACATTAAAAAAAGTATAGGGAACACCTCGCATACCTGTACAACCTCCATGAAGACTTTAAGGATGAATTCACATCAATCCTCAACTGGCCCCTCATGCCAACTGAGTTTGAGGCTACATGGAAAGGACTCATGGATAAGTACAACCTCCATGATGATGCCACAATGGTGTCCATGTGGAACGAGCATGAGAGATGGATATCAGCATACTACAAAGGAATTTTCTTTGCGAAAATGACATCCACACAACAAAGTGAGAGCATGAACTATGTGCTCAAGAAGAACTTCGTAAGTGAGAGACAAAACCTCCACCAGTTTGTCAGCCAGGTAGACTCCTGTGTCAAAACCAGGAGGCAAACAGAGAACCAGGAGACAATGGGTAACCGGGTATAGTTCTATCACCTGTTGTAAGACAAAATAACATGCTTAATAAAGTAAAACTTTATTAGTTAGACAAGTTTTTCCTGCGAGAAAACTAATAATTTGGTCATCATTCTTACATGGGCAGAAGGAACAAAACATGCTGACCTTCTATGGGTTTGACACCCAGATGGCAAAGCTTTACTCACGAGCTGTGTACAGCGAGATCAGAAAAAGGCTAAAACTGAGCACACACTTCATGGAGCCAGAGACGGAAGAGCCCACAAAGTACCTCGTGCGCTACAACAACCCACAAAAACTGTCTGTGTGGTCTCAACATGCGTTCGAGGTGGTTGCATACCCTGTGGGAGAAATATATGACTGCGAGTGCAAGCTATGGGACCACATAGGTGAGGACTAAAAAAAGATGTTACATATTGTACTACTTATTTTTGCATAGTTTTTGTTCGAATGAAATGACAAAAAACATGCACCTCTTCCAAAAAAATACAAGTATATTCTACGTGCATGTCTTGTGCATGATGCAGACAATTAAGGTTGCAAACGTTCCAGAGAAATACATCCTTAGGAGATACACCAAACGCCCGAACATCCAGCCAACATTCAACAGAAATGACTTGAGGATAGTAGCGTCAAACAAGGCCTCCCAATACTGCATTGAAAGCTCACTGCTGCAGCTGAATATGAGGGTGTATAGAAAAAGCTTGAGAACCAAGAGCAAATGGCAAGGTCATGGGTCGTCATGGACAAACTTGAACAAGAACTCGACGCCATGCATTCTGCTAAAAAGGGAGGCCTCGCGGACAATGAAGCCATTGAGCAGGATATTGCTACAATCTTATCCGAGATGAACCATCTGGGAGCTATTGACCCATTTGACAATGAGGAAGAGGAGCAACAGCAACTAGAGCTTGCCCATGTACACACCCAAAAGCGGCAACATGCTCACATGCAAGATCATGAGCTTGATGGTGTTGTAGGGGAATGACATGACAATAGGATATCCTACCAGCAGCAACAAGAAAGGGTAATTAAACCACCCATATTCTCAAACACAAAGGGGGGGAAGAGTAAGATGCAAGCAGCAAAAGCAGCAGCCAAAAAGCCGCCACGCCCCATCAGGCGCGTGGAATTTGGCCCGGACGGCAAACCTCTCGGGATAAGGGCATGCGGATTCTGCAATGTCATGACCAATCATAATTACTGCACATGCCCACTCCACACAGATGCCATTGTTAACAAGCAAAAGCTGGAGAAGTAGATTGGAGCCACCCAGGTTTCTACCAATGGAGACGACATACATAACAGCTACACTTGCCGCAAGTGTGGGGGAACAGACGAACATAATGCCCACACATACAAAGTGGGCAAGGAGGTCAGTGGCGCTGAACAAAAACAGGGCAAGGTCCAGAATTCCAAAAAATCAAAAGAAGAGGATGAAGAAGAAGAGTTTGACGAGAATTATGACCAATCAGAAGAACACAATGAAGATCATAGTATTGGGGATGAGGAAACTGAAACTGGCGATGAAGCTGCCAAGGCTCAACCAGGAAAGGGCACCGGCAAGGGACAACATTCAGGGCCAATTAGGAGGAGCTCAAGACTGAAGAATCCATAGTGGTTATGTTGTTGCGTCAACTGAAACACAATGAGGAAACATATCAGAAACACTGTCGTTACCAAAACTTATTTAGCTTTATCATCGATTTCTCGATCAATACTATAGTTACGATATAATTTGTGATTTGTGCCCGCTAGACTAGTGACATTATTATGTAAACCATTTGATAATGCTTTTGAATGTAGTCACAAATATATTTGAAAAAACTTATCTGGATTTATGTAACACAAACACTACTATCAACCAGTAAGTCAGTAAAAATATGTTAAGGAAAATTTAAACTCTTATAGTACGTCAGTACTGATAATTCTCACTCGTTAGTACAAGGCAGAGTAACCAAACACACTCGTCAAAACAAGCTATGTTTGGTTCTGCGAGTCCTAGTTCAGAAAGTCCATTAGTACAGAAAAATAATTACCTCAAGCAAATGCAAATATAATACACCTGTACTGATGAAAAACTAATTTATCTGTAAAAATACTTTCAAATATTATGTTGATATAAACAATCCTTTCAAAAAAACAAAAAAAAGTTAAACAAAAGATTAGCATGACACACACAATATGACTGGTATTTGGTAAGTTCAATTACACTTCAATCACCAGTCCAAGTACCCATAGTAGAGGAGTACAAACCTCCATCATCACCAACCCTGACACATGCAAGTGGGATAAGCAACTGATAAGTACAGCTTGACAAGACGGATAAGTGCGACAATAAAATGCCATCGTCACCGACCCTGAGACGAGCAAGTGGGATAAGCAACTGATAAGTATAGCTTAACAAGACTACTCAGTGCAACCAGATTAATACCCTGGCAAAGAAATTGGCTTGGACGGTTGGGTCTTCCATGCCACCGCCCACGCCACCCACTGGGAGGTTGCCACAAGGGACTGCAAACGGCGACCCCACGACCACTACACCCACGTCTCCGACGAACCGCCTCCCACACATCCCCGTCCACGCACTGGAAATAACCCATTGTCTTCCATCTCTGCCTCATTCCGAGATCCACCATTGCCGCTTCCATCTCCATTACAGACAAACCAGAAACTTCTCTATCCCAAGCCCACAGTCGCCGGAGGAGGGTAATGGCGGAGGAACCGTCCACCAAGTGTCATCATGGCGAGACGTCCGACCAGAGCAGCAACCTCGTGGACGTTCACATCCCCGGCAAGAAGCGCGAGTACATCTGAACCCTCATAGGGGTTGAACTCCACGGCAAGGAGACGCTAAAGATCATCTGCACCAGCGAACCAAATAAGGCCGACGAGATGATCTACAGGCTCTGGATGAAGGCTAGCGGCTTGTATCGTAGGATCATTGGCGTTGGTGTGCAGTACACCAGGGAAGACGAACCTCCCCAGATGATAGCAATCCTGCAGTTGTGCGTGGAGGAACTCTGCCTGGTGTACCACATCGCAACGGCCACAAAATGGTAACCCATCCTACTCATTTGCCCTGTTTGGTTCATCTGTTTAATTAGTATTGTATCCTGAAAATTTCATCAAACTTGTTTCCCAACTAGATGTACTAGTGTGGTTTGTGAAAGTGGATGCACTACTGCATTTTCTCAAGTAGATACACTATAAAATGTATTTTTGAACCTGATGCACTGAATTACAATTTGAAAAGTCTTGCAGAAGATTAATTTCTAAAGTCGATGTACTAGTGTAGTTTCTGATCTTGATCTGATAGTGTAGTTTTTGTACTCGATGTATTAAAAAGATGTTTCTGAACTTGATGTAGTGAAGTAGTTTCTGAATTTGGTCTAATGTTATTTTCATAAGCAAAAAAACTAAGAACTTTGTCAAGCACTGGTATGTGTTGTTCTATTCAACAAAAGTAAACTAAACTAGTACTAAAGTAGCACATACAACATTGACTCAAACTATGTATAGTCCAAAAAAATAATATGATCTGCTTGAATTTAAATTCAGAACTTTGTTTACTAGTTTCTGAAGTACATTCATCCATTTATGATGGTATATAAGCATCTACTTCATGGATTCATCGCTTGTAAAACAAAACAAACATGAAGAATTCAAACATCAAAGTAATGCTAATCTTCAAAATATCTCTCCCCTTGCAGGCCCAAGCGCCTCAACGAGATGCTGAAGCATGAGAACTTGTTCACATTTGCCGGTTTCAGCATTGAAGGTGACAAAGAGAAGCTGAAGATGTCTGGTTTGGAGATCAACCCCAACAAGTACATCGACATTCAGCACATCTAGAGAGTTCCACACACCGGAAAAGAGTATGAATCCTTGACTGATGTTGCAGCTAGCGTCATCCACCCATTCTACAAAGGCATGAAGAAGAAGATCGACACGCGGGAAGACCACAAACTGTGGGGAATCAGCCCGCTTCCAGACAACCTCATCGAGTACGCAGGAGTAGATGTGTATGCCACGTACAAGTCATGGAAGATAATCGACAACATCACAAATGGTTGGGAAATTTCAAAAGTGCAGGAGGCTGACCCCTACTACCACTGCCACTTCGCAGGGTGAAGATACATCAAAGCCTGCCTTGGTTTTGCTTCCGCTTGTGCTTGCCTTTTATCACGTTCTTTCAAAATCGTAGTTTGCTCTTGTTGGGTTGAACCAGTATGCTTATGTCGTGCTTGTCATGGTTGAACAAGTTTACTTATGTCATCAAGTACATTGTTTTGCTTATCACATTATATAAGTTTGGTAGCTTCATAGTTTGTTAATCCATCATTTCAAATTCAAAGTAGCTTCTGAATGGAACTTTGTATCTGCTCTTCAGTACTAGTTATGAAGCAACTAATCACACAATGATGTTCCATGTGTAGTTTCGATTCAGTATTGTATAGAAAACATAACGTTGAAAACAATCAATACAATTTGAGTTGCTTAACAATGCTTCAAAAGTTGAAACGGAAATTCTTAGTACTTCATGTACTATTCTCATTCATATGTAGCTGCTAGAAAATTAACAAGTACTACAACAGAAAAAGTTAAGAAGCATGAACACATACTTATATTGGTCACTTGCAGACTAAGAATGACAGTACTAGTACACTTGATCGGACAGTACATACTTACTACAATAAAAAGGACAAAGAAGCATCAGTTCGTACTCCCCCCCAAAAAATGTCAGACTAAGAACATAAGTGCTACTATGAATGGACTCTCAGTACAACTTAGTCTACACGCAAGTACCATAGTACTGAAAATGATATGAGAAGACCCTTGAGAATAATCACAAAAACAAACACACAAAGAAGGCAAAAAACTCAAATGAAAAGATAACACTTCCAAAAAACTCACAAGAACTAGAACAAAAAGTATCAGTCCAAGTTACTGGTGGAGTCAAGTACTAGATTCAAACCAAAAAAAGTAAAAGTTGACTGCCCAAGGACAGGCAGGCCCTAACGTTGCTAGATACTTGAACTCGAGCCCACTGTAGAACCGTTGACGAATACCTAGTAATCCGCACAACACAGGGCCAGCCGACCAGGGCCCACAGGTCGTGAGAGAGAGAGAGCTTCGTGTATAAGCGCTCAGGTAAGTATTCAGAGGAGTTCGACCAATAGGACTCGGACGCGCTTATAAACA
Organism: Hordeum marinum; assembly: GCA_022496015.1. Taxonomy (NCBI): domain Eukaryota; kingdom Viridiplantae; phylum Streptophyta; class Magnoliopsida; order Poales; family Poaceae; genus Hordeum; species Hordeum marinum. Next base: position 286,457,134 of record CM039678.1, on the reverse strand, counting down.
CGTCGAGAGCCTCCTCCCTTAGCAAGGTGGGACTAAACCCAGAGCACACGCACATCCAACAGTCCCTAAATCACCCGCGCGGGCCATTTGGGCCGGAAAACGGCCCAATAGCCTCCATCGTCTACAAACACCCCACCAATAAGGCCAGTTAAACAAAGTAGAGCGCAAGGCAAATAAATATAAACTACAAAAAAATGTTCAAAACTAAAAATATAAAAGTTCAAATACTAGTTCGCAGGCAATAATTTTAAATACAAAAAATAAAAATAAAAATAATTTTAGCTATGCTCCACGGATGATAAAAAAGGAAAAAATATGATATAAAAACAACGAAACTCTAAAAAGCAGAGAACTTAATAGCCTATCTGTTAAATGTACATAATTTAAAACACCGAATTAAATATTACTTTCAAGTTCAACTACTAAAAATGCAAGAAGTTCAAATAGATAATGTTTGTCAATTCTGCTAAATTTCTTATTTATATAAAATCTGACAAGTTCAACCACTAAAATGCAAGAAGTTCAAATAGATAATGTTTGTCAATTCTGCTAAATTTCTTATTTATATAAAATCTCACAAGTTCAACTACTAGAATGCAAGAAGTTCAAATAGATATTGTTTGTCAGTTCAGCTAAATTTGTTATTTATATAAAATCTGACTAGTTCAACTACTAAAATGCAAGAAGTTCAAATAGATTTTGTTTGTCAATTCTGCTAAATTTCTTATTTATATAAAATCTGTATAGAGCTCAATGAACGATTTCGTCGTAAATAATCTCAATCCCCCAAAAAACTTTGTTCAAACATACATATGACATCAGTACTAAAAAAGCATGATTAGTCAGGCCACTCACACCACTGTGACACCAAATTTCAAAACCATACGTTGTATGAAATTACAATTCAGTTCACACAACACTAAGCAATAAGTGCACTAAAAAGAGAATACAAAAACTATAAAGGCCTAACTTAGGTTGGGACAGATGAAACTAAAATAAGTCCCAGTATTGAGCAAAAACTCCAAGGGCAATGAAAAATGTTTTGAGATCAACTAGTGTATAAGACTTCAGTGGAAAACAAGACTTAACCTCCACACCGAAAAACATCACAAAGCATACGTCACTTAAACAGTGCAAAATGCCATCATCACCACCCCTGAGACGTGCAAGTGGAATAAGCAGCTAATAAGTATAGCTTGACAAGACGGATCAGTGCGACAGTAAATTGCCATCATCACCGACCCTGAGACGAGCAAGTGGGATAAGCAACTGATAAGTACATCTTGAAAAGACTACTCAGTGCGACCAGATTAATACCATGGCAAAGAAATTGGCTTGGACGGTTGGTTCTTCCAGTCCATGGCCTGTGCCACCCACTGGGTGGTTGCCACAAGGGACTGCAAACGGCGACCCCATGACCACTACACCCACGTCCCCGACGAACCGCCTCCCACACATCCCCGTCCACGCACTTGAAATAACCCATTGTCTTCCATCTTTGCCTCATTCCCAGAACCACCATTGCCGCTTCCATCTCCACTTCATACAAATGAGAAACTTATCTCTCCCAAGCCCACAGTCGCCAAAGGAGGGCAATGGCGGAGGAACCGTTCGCCAAGCGTCATCATGGCGAGACGTTCGACAAGAGCAGCAACCTCGACGATGTTCACGTCCCTGGCGAGAAGCGCGAGTACACCAAAACCCTCACAAGGGTTGAGCTCCACGGCAAGGAGACGCTAGAGATCGTCCGCTCCAGCGAACCAGACAAGGCCGACGAGATGATGAGCAGACTCAAGATGAAGGGCGGAGGCTTGTATCCTAGCTTCATCGGAGTTGATGTGGAGTACACCACAGAAGATGAACCTCCCCAGATGGCAGCAGTCCTGCAGTTGTGCATGGAGGAACTCTGCTTGGTGTACCACATCGCAGCAACGACAAAATGGTAACCCATACTACTATGCATTCATCTGTTCTACTGGTACTACTCCCTAAATATTTCATTAAACTTGTTTCCCAACTAGATGAACTACTATAGTTTCTGAATTGGTTGCACGAGTACATGTTTCTCTAGTTACAAGCATTTCTGAAATTGTGTAGTGAATTGTTTCACCAGATTAGCATTTGAAACTGATGCACTGGATTAGCATCTCAAAATTGTTTCACCAAATTAATTTCTGAACTTGATGTACTAGCATAGATTCTGATCTTGATGCACTAGTATAGTTTATAGAATTGATGTATTAAAAGATGTTTTTAAACTTCATGTACACAAGTAGTTTCTGAACCAGGTCTGATGTAATTTTCAGCAGCAAAAAATGAAGTAAGAACTTGGTGAAGCACTTGTATAGGTCTTTTATTCAACAAAAAGAAAACTAAAGTTGAAGTAAGTAGCACATATATCATTTACTCTGGTTATAGGTTCTTGAACTTGGTGAACCACTCAAGATACAAAAAAAGAAAAATGACATGGTGTTACTTGAATTTAATGTCATCCATGACTTATACTATATAAGAATCTACCTCATGGATTATCACTTGTAAACCAAAAAACAGAAGAATTAAATCTTCAAAAAAGAACACTAATCTTCAATATGTGTCTCCCCTTGCAGGCCCAAGCGCCTCAAAGAGTTCTTGCAGGAGCAGAAATTGTACATATTTGCCGGTTTTAGCATTGAAGGCAACAAACAGAAGCTGAAGAAGTCTGGTTTGGAGATCAACCCCAACAAGTACATTGACATGCAGCACAAGTGGAGAGTTGCATACACCAGCAAAAAGTATGACACCTTGGCCGATGTTATAGCCAGCATCATCCACCCATTCTACAAAGGCATGAATAAGAAGATCCACAGGGAGGAAGACCACAAACTGTGGGGGATTAGCCTGCTACCAGACAAGCTCATCGAGTACGCAGGAATAGATGCGTACACCATGTAGAAGTCATGGAAGATAATCGACAACATCACAATAGGTTGGGAAATTTCAAAAGAGCAAGAGGCTAAGCCCTACTACCACTACCACTTCGCGGGATGAAGAGACATGAAAGTCTGCCTCCGTGTTGCTTGCGCTTGTGCTTGTCCTTTATCTTGTTGTTTCAAATTTGTAGTTTGCTTTTGGTAGGTTGAACAGCTTGCTTATGTCATGTGTGTTAGGGTTCGAACAAGTTTGCTTATGTCGTCAAGTACATCATTCGCTTATGTTGTTAAACAAGTTTGCTAGCTTCCTATTTTGCTTATCCATCATTTGAAGTTGAAGTAGATTGTGAATGAAACTTGATGGCTGCCATGCAGCACTAGTAATGGAGCAAAAAATCACACATGGATATTTTTCACAAAAACAGTGGCAGACTAAGGACAACAACAAATAGTAATCTTGGATGCTCAGTACAGCTTAGTCCTATACATTAGTACTATCACACTAAAAATCAGTTTTTAGTTTCAGAAGAACACTAAAAAGACTAACTTACAGCCGAGGTCAACATTCAGCACTAACAGCATCATGCTAAATAATAGTTAGAAAATTAAGAAGTACTACAACAAGAAAAACAAAGAACCATCAGTATGTATTTCCTAGTCACTAGCATACTACGATTGAAAGTACTGGTACACTTGAACACATAGTACATCCATTCTACAAAAAAAGGAACGGAAACTTGAGTTCGCATTCCCTAAAACAGTGACACACTAAGAATAACATTAATAGTACAATTGAAATCTCAATACAACTAAGTCTATACGACAAGTACTATGATGATACCAAATATTGCCTTGAGAAGAACCATAGCCAAAATAAAGAAAGCCAAAACTAAATCAAAAAGATATATGACCAAGGAGAAAAATCACAAGAAAGACAACAAAAGCATCAGCCCACATTGACTAGTGAGGTGCTAGTTTCAAACAATGCCAAAACATAAAATGATCAAAAGTACTAGCACAATTGAAATCTCAGTACAACTTAGTTTATTTGGTAAGTGCTATGATGATACCAATTAATGCATTGAGAAAGAAGGCCAAGACTCAACCAAATAGATTACAATTAAACCAAGGACAAAAATTCACAAAAACAAACAATAGAAGCATCAGTCCACATTGACTAGTGAAGTAATTATGAACTTAATAGGGCTATCTGTTAAATGTAGCTAATTTAAACTAGTGCTTTAACTTCTACTATGAAGTTCAACTACTAAAATTGAAGAAGTTCAAACAAAAATTTGGCTCTCAAATTTTGCTCATCAACCACCAGCTGGCAATCATCCATATTAGCCATGTCCTCAATGACAAGATCCTCAAACATTGTTGCCTCTCTCGAAACACACGGGGTGGCACCAGGCAACACAACCTTCATAAAAACAATAATGAAGAACACTTTGAGAGCAAGGTCATCTTTGGTAGGATCCTTGACAAGCACATTGAGCCTATCCCTCAAATCCTTTGTCTTGATATCTTTGTTCCTGCTAATGTCAAGCTCTGATCTTAACTTCATCAGAGCGTTGTCATATCCGTCCTATGACGGCCTTGGTGCAGAACGACCACCACGAGGGAACCCAAATAGATGTTGTATACCATTGCTAGTGATGCGAAGCTTCTTATTAGCCTCACCCATGTCAAGAGTCATCATATCAGGATCTATCTTCAGGTACAAAGCTCCCATCAGAGGGTGGGAAATGTTAGACTTCACCTTCCAATTTAAGATAGAACCAAAACCAGCTGCATAAACCCTAGCCACATGGCGACTCTCAAGCAATTTAGCACAAGCATCAATCTCTCTCAATGAACATCGCACAATTATGTTCAATTGCTGTAGGTCACCTTCATCCAAAGCAACTTTTCCAGCATTGCCTCTCACCGGCTTGACCGGACCCATAACGCTAATAGGCTGTATATGAAAACAAAGAAGGCATAGCTTAATTAAATGAATATAGAAAACAAAACAAACATATGAAGGAAAGAAGAAAAAAGAAAGATTGCACAAGTTCAACTCTTAAAACAACATCAATACCACCCTCAATTGATGCAAACAATGACCAGCCCTCACCTGGCCAGCATACCAACCCAGACACAATTAAATCATTGCAAGTACAACTAGTAAGTCACATACAGTAAAAACACGTACCACTACATATTCATCTTCAGAATTAACTTCAATATCATCTTCTTCAGATACAAGATCTTCAGCTTCGACACGAGCATGCTTCTTCACACCTTTGTTCTCCTTCGCAGGAGCAACTTTACGCTTCTTATTTTCCTTCAACAAAGAGCGCTCTAGAAGAGGAGACAAAGAAGGCTTCTTATTTGACAAAACTTTTGGACTCCGACAAACAGGAGAGTCACCAAGTGTGCTTGGACCAATCTTCATTGCAACACTATCTCCATTAGCTTTTCTATTACCAGGTTGGGAACCAGCTCTCACACGTGGGATAAGCCTTGGTGTGCCATCAGGATTTGGATCTGACATCTTCCTCTTCAAAACAACTTTCTTTTCGTTAACTGCATCACGAGTAAACACTTGCTTCAAACGAGTCTGCATCAGGTTTGTCTTCACATGCATGTCAGCTCCATGAGATCCAGCATCAACAGTTGAAAAGGCCTCATCACCACCTTCATCACCTACGCCTTTAGGAGCTTGAGCAACATCCTCATCGCTTCGTTGCACGCAAGCAGCCTTTTGACGCCGTTCCAACTCCTTTCTTCTCTGGAAATCACACTTCTTCTTTCTTATTCTTTCATCCTCGAGTTGTAACTACATAGGAACATCCTCAGCCTGAGTAAGAGGCTCAGTGCCATCAACACTATGTGACTGAGTAACAGACAACTGCAAGCTCCCATCACCACCATCAAAGTTAAGAGAATAAATTCCATCATTAATATCCTTGACAACATCACCAATGTCCTCAGCAGCAGCATGGTTGTCATTAACTACATAATCCAATACCATAAGCACACACATATAAAATTAAAACATAATTAACATTGCAGAGACAAGATAAATAACGCGCATAGCACCAAACACAAACAAAAGGAAAAACTGATGTAACTAAACATATTTATTTATTCAAGGTTGTTAAACAAGAGCAAATATAAGGGAAACACCAGCAACACTCGCATGTTCTTCTAGAGGATTTGGTATCTCAAAAATAACATTCACAAGATCTTCAAAGCGTTCTAGTATGTCAGAATCAGGAGGCACTGACACTCCAACATCTGCAACAAAATCATAATCAGCAAAAAAAAGGTAAAAAAGAAAAGTACATGAACAAGCAATCAGTTCAACTATATGAACACTACAAGTGCACCCAATAAAACAATATCACCCCACCACTGGCACACCAAACTTCAAAATGACAACTCTTTCAACATCATAGTAGTTCTTCTCGGACTGCTACAAACTATTCAAATGCCAGGGCAATAGTTCAAACTACACATGGTGATCAGTACTGCAACCTGTCTATAGGTCACAGCAACCTAAAAACTAGACACACCACACATTCCAGGGCAAAAATTAACAACAATCAAAATCCATACAACTTGGAAAGTCCATACGACAACACCTATACAACTAAAAACCTATTAAGCACCAGATCTGATAAAACATCATCCAAATTACAGGAAAAATTACCTGCATTCAACTTGTCTGGACTGGATGACGTACCCATTGAGATCTACAGACCTAAAATCTGCCGAACTAGAACTGCAAGGCACATGAACAAAAATTAGGGTTCTTACCTATTTCAAAAACATAGCACGCCATACAAAGCAAAACTCTTATTAGCAAACACAAAATCCACCACCGAATCTAGTATCACTGACGCGAACTGCTCATTCAAGAGCAAAGGAACCCTAGCGAATCTAGCCTGAGACAGCACGAGAGCAATAACTCAGAAATACATGGAAAATCTATACATAAGGAGACGCTAGGGGAGTCGATGGCAGAGCAAAAGGAGCAAATAGAGCATCCAGACCTCCACCCCTGGAGTTCAACCCGCCGGCCGACGCTCCCACGGCGAAACAGGAGAAGCAGCTTCTATGCGAGAAGAGGAGAGGAGGGGAACAAAGAAGGAATCGATTTGTGGAGGGGAGCGGAACGGGGGAGACCGGAGGTTAAAAGGTGAGTGGGAGAAAACCGACGGCTAAAGCCCACAATCGTGGCAAAGCCCACTATCTCTGGGCAGTTACTAAAGATAATAGCAAAAATTAAATACAATAAAAAATTAATATAGAGGGAGAAAACAAACGGCTAAAGTACAAATAATAACTCATAACATTACAATAAAAATTATCAAAAAAGTACAAATGAAATAATACCTCATAACGCTGCTGGTTTTTCCCTAAAAAAGATAAGAGAATGGGGGCAAGTCATGTTACGGACTCGCCTCCGCATACGACGCCACGACATGTCGTGTCGTCGCCTGCTACAGCTCGTTCCTGGATAGGCCTCACCGGGATGGGGGAGGGGGTCCTGACCCCCCTCCCCCCGGCTCGGCATCTTGCTAACATTGCAGCGTGCTCGTTTGACAGGCGCAGTGCGGTTATTCTCTTTCCACCCACACGCACCCACACACCCTAAGATAGATAAATGGGGGCAAGTCCATACAAGGAAGATGTGTGAGTACAACTATGCCCCTCGGTGCAGTGCTGGTTTTTCCCGTAACAAATATAAGATAATGAGGGGCAAGTCCATACAAGGAAGATGTGTGTGTACAATTATGCCCCTTGGTGCGATGCTGGTTTTTTTCCTAAAAAAAGATAAGATAATGGGGGCAAGTCATGTTACGGACTCGCCTCCGCATGCTACACCGCGGCATGCTGCGTCGTCGCCTGCTACGGCTCTTTCCTGGCTCGGCCTCGCCGGAATGGGGGAGGGGGGACCCGACCCCCCTCTCCCCTCGGCTCCGCCTCGCGCTAACGTGGCAGTGCGCTTGTTTGACACGCGCAGTGAAGTTATTCTGTTTCCCCCGACACGGACCCACACACCCTAAGATAGAAAATGGGGGGAAAGTCCATACAAGGAATATGTGTCAGTACAACTTTGCCCCTCGGTGTGGTGCTGGTTTTTCCCCTAAAAAAGATAAGGTAATGGGGGACAAGTCATGTTACAGACTCGCATCTGCATGCGACGCCGCGGGACGCCGCGTCGTAGCCTGCTACGGCTCGTTCCTGGCTCGGCCTCACGGGGATGGGGGAGGGAGGTCCCAACCCCCCTCCCACCTGGCTTGGCCTCGCACTAACGCGGCAGTGCGCTCGTTGACAGGCGTAGTGCGGTTATTCTGTTTCCCCCCACACGCACCCACATACCCTATGATAGATAATGGGAGGCAAGTCCATACAAGGAAGATGTGTCCGTACAACTATGCCCCTCGGTGCGGTGCTGGTTTTTCCCCTAAAAAGATAAGATAATGGGGGGCAAGTCCATACAAGGAAGATGTGTCTGTACAACTATGCCCCTCGGATCAGTGCTTATTTTCCCCCTAAAAAAGATAACATAATGGGGGCAAGTCATGTTACGGACTCGCCTACGCATGCGACACCCCGGCACGTCGCGTCATCGCCTGCTATGCCTCGTTCCTCTCCCGGCCTCGCCGGGATGGGGGAGGGGGGTCCCGACCCCCCTCCCCCCAGCTTGGCATCACCCTAACGTTGGAGTGTGCTAGTTTGACCAGCGCAGTGCGGTTATTCTGTTTCCCCCAACACGGACCCACACACCCTAAGAAAGATAATGGGGGGCAAGTCCATACAAGGAAGATGTGTCAGTACAACTATGCCGCTCAATGCGGTGCTGGTTTTCCCCCTAAAAAAGATAAGATGATGGGGGGCAAGTCCATATGAGGAAGATATGTCAGCACAACTATGCCCCTCGGTGCGGTGCTGGTTTTCCCCCTAAAAAGATAAGATAATGGGGGGCAAGTCCATACAATGAAGATGTGTCAGTACAACTATGCCCCTCGGTGTGGTGCTGGTTTTTCCCCTAAAAAGATAAGATCACGGGGGACAAGTCATGTTATGGACCCGCCTCCTCATGCTACGCCACGGCACGCCGCGTCGTTGCCTGCTACGGCTCGTTCCTGGTTCAGCCTCGCCAGGATGAGGGAGGGGGGTCCCGACCCCCCTCCCCTCGGCTCGGCCTCGCACTAACGCGGCAGTGCACTCGTTTGACATGCGCAGTGCAGTTATTCTGTTTCCCCCACACGCACCCACAGACCCTAAGATAGATAATGGGGGCAAGTCCATACAGGGAAGATGTCTTAGTACAACTATGTCCCTCGGTGCGGTGTTGGTTTCCCCCCTAAAAAAAGATAAGATAATCGGGGGCAAGTCCATACATGGAAGATGTGTCAGTACAACTATGCCCTCGGTGCGGTGCTGGTTTTCCCCCTAAAAAGATAAGGTAATAGGGGCAAGTCATGTTATGGACTCGCCTCCACATGCGACGTCGTGGGATGCCGCGTCGTCGCATGCTACGGCTCATTCCTGGCTCGGCCTCGCCGAGATGGGGGAGGGGGGTCCCGACCCCCCTCCCCCTGGCTCGGCCTCGCGCTAACGCGACAGTGCGCTCGTTTGACAGGCGCAATGTGGTTATTCATTCCCCCCCACACACACGTACCCACGCACACCCTAAGATAGATAATGGGGGGCAAGTCCATACAAGGAAGATGTGTTAGTACAACTATGCCCCTCGGGGCGGTGCTAGTTTTTCCCCTAAAAAGGATAAGATAATGGGGGGCAAGTCCATACAAGGAAGATGTGTTAGTACAACTATGCCCCTCGGTGCGGTTCTGGTTTTCCCCCTAAAAATATGATAATGGGGGCAAGTCATGTTATGGACTCGCCTCCGCATGCGATGCCACGTCACGCTGCATCATCACCTGCTATGGCTCGTTCCTCGCTCGGCCTTGCCGGGATGGGGGAGGGGGGTCGCGACCCCCCTCCCCCCGACTCGGCCTCGCGCTAATGCTGTAGTGTGCTCGTTTGACAGGCGTAGTGCGGTTATTCTGTTTCCCCACACACGCACCCACACACCCTAAGAAAGATAATGGGGGGCAAGTCCATACAAGGAAGATGTGTCAGTACAACTATGCCCCTCGGTGCGGTGCTGGTTTTTCCCCTAAAAAAGATAAGATAATGGGGGGGCAAGTCATGTTATGGACTCGCCTCCGCATGCGACGCCACGGCACGCTGCTTCGCCGCCTGCTACGGCTTGTTCCTGGCTCGGCCTCGCCGGGATGGGGGAGGGGTTCCCAACACCCCTCCCACCTAGCTTGGCCTCGCGCTAACGCGGCAGTGCGCTCGTTTGACCGACGCAGTGCGGTTATTCTGTTCCCCCACACACACACGCACCCACACGCCCTAAGATAGATAATGGGGGGCAAGTCCATACAAGGAAAATGTGTCAGTACAACGATGCCCCTTAGTGCGGTGTTGGTTTTTCCCTCAAAAAAGATTAGATAACGGGGGGCAAGTCCATACAATGAATATGTGTCAATACAACTATGCCCCTTGGGGCAGTGCTGGTTTTTCCCCTAAAAAGAGAAGATAATTGGCGGCAAATCCATACAAGGAAGATGTGTCAGTACAACTATGCCGCTCAATGCGGTGCTGGTTTTTCCCCTAAGAAAGATAAGATGATGGGGGGCAAGTCCATACAAGGAAGATATGTCAGTACAACTATGCGCCTCGGTGCGGTGCTGGTTTTCCCCCTAAAAAGATAAGATAATGGGGGGCTAGTCCATACAATGAAGATGTGTCAGTACAACTATGCCCCTCGGTGTGGTGCTAGTTTTCCCCCTAAAAAGATAAGATAATGGGGGGCAACTCCATACAAGGAAGATGTGTCAGTACAACTATGCCCCTTGGTGCGGTGCTGGTTTTCCCCCTAAAAAAGATTAGATAATAGGGAGCAAGTCCATACAAGGAAGATGTGTCAGTACAACTATGCCCCTCGGTGTGGTGCTGGTTTCCCACTAAAAAAGATAAGATAATGGGGGCAAGTCATGTTATGGACTCGCGTCCTCATGCGATGCTATGGCACGCTGCGTGGTCGCCTGCTACGGCTCGTTCCTGGCTCGGCGTCACCGAGTTGGGGAGTGGGCTCCTGACCTCCCTCCCCCCGGCTCGGCCTCGTGCTAATGCAGCAGTGCGCTCGTTTGACAAGCGCTGTGCGGTTATTCTGTTTCTCCCCACACTCACCCACACACCCTAACATAGATAAATGGGGGGGGGGGGGGCCAGTCCATCCAAGGAATATGTGTCAGTACAACTATGCCCCTCGGTGCGGTCCTGTTTTTTCCCCTAAAAAATAAAATAATGGGGGGCAAGTCGATACAAGGAAGATGTGTCAGTACAACTGGGCCCCTCGGTGCGGTGCTGGTTTCCCCCCTAAAAAAGATAAGATATTGGGGTCCCGACCCCCCTTCCCCCGTCTCGGCCTCGAGCTAACGTGGCAATGCGCTCGTTTGACAGGTGCAGTGTGGTTATTCTGCCCCCCCACGCACCCACACACCCTAAAAAGATAGATATTCTTCAGTCCATACATAAAAAATTGCGAGTAGAACTATGCCACTAGGTGCGGTCCCTATATATCTTACCTAGATATTCATTAAAAAAATGCAAAAAATGCCGAAAAAGAATGAGAACTAAGAGAAAGGAAGGGAAACACACTATAAAAAAAGATGTCTTTTCAAGTACAGGACAACATTCAATACTAAAAATTCTTACATTAGGCAAAAACAATCATAAAAAATAGAAGGAAAAATGCTAAGAATCAAAAAAATTTATGGCCCAAGGGACAAGTTGGCCCAACGCAGGTGGGTACTAGGACTCAAGTCAACCACGAAACAACCGGCGAATCCTTTGTAAACCAGACTACGGGGGCCAACCCTCAAGGGCCCACAGGTCATGATAGAGGGTGAGCGCTGTGTATAACCGCTCAGGTAAGAATTCAGAGGAGTTCGACCAGTGAGCCTCGGCAACGCTTATAAACAGGTCAAGAGCCCCCTAGACTAGCGAGGTGGGACTAAAGGTATAGCGCACGCGCACACCGCACTGCACAGCCGCGTGGAGGAGCTATCTGGGCCGAAAATAATGACTCCGGCAGATGGCCCAATACGGTAGTTCGCCCCATTACAAAATTCCAACCGATCACGCACGACCAAATAAAGGAAACAAATGTAGATAATTTTAAATAAACCTCATAAGAAATCAGTTCAAATCAAATATTGTGAAAAGTTCAAACACATGTTAATTGTAAGAACTAAAAAAATAAAAAAAATACTTTTTTGGAAAATTAAACGTAGAAGATTGTAATAAAAAAATTCAGAAACAAATTTATAAAAAGTTCAACTACTAAAATTCATAAGGTTCAAGTAAAATTAGTACTGTGCAGCAAAGATTAAATTCTTGTCATTTAAAAAAATACTATAACTATCACTATTCAACTAAAAAAATAAAAATTGTGCTCCAAAATTCATGTAAAAAAGTAAGAAAAATAGCTCTACAACAAACGAATCCGCTTAGCCATTGACATGCTAAAATAATTCAGTACTATCATTAACAACATGTAAGTTCAGCAAACTCAAAACCCAAAAGGGGTCCTACAACCATCATCAGCGCACATTTTTCGTCTGCGAGCTATGTACATGAAAATATCCCAGTCGAAACAAAGGATGCCCATCAGTTCAACTATAATTGTTCAAGTTAAAATATAAAGGGTATATAAAAAACAGTTATGCTTGAGCAAAAAAATAGGAAAGCATTACAAAAATTAAAAAATAGCGCATACAATAAAATACAAACAAATTGTTCCAAACCATCTGGTAATACCATAGAATTCAACCATCTCACATGCATTATTTTAAACAAAAAATATTGTGACATAATCAAACGCACACAAATCTCACAACCAACATCATTTGCCACATTTAAACCTACAACACATAAATTGTGAACGTCAGAGAGTCATCTTCCCCGGAGAACATAACCATAACCACATCACCATCCTCAAATCCAGACTCTACCACAAACTCCTTCCACCCAGTAGTTAGGTTGATGCAACCATCAAGGTCGATGTGGTAGGCAACTTCCATCAACTGATACCCATTTTTGTCTAAAGTCTCCATCTTCAGTATCCCGGAACTAGGAGCAACAATCCTAATTCTGGGTGAAATTTTCTGCAAATGGGCATGGGAGTAGAAAACAAACTGAACACCTGACATGACTGAATTTTTACACAAATCGAGTAACGGCTGCATAACAAAGTGAAAAGAAAATATGTGAACAAAAACAAAAACACCAATCTAACTAGTCATATGACCTGACTAAACTGTAGAAATATACATATCAATACACCTACAGTAAAAACATCTGACAAAAAAGGAACAAGGATTATACAAAAATGGATAAATACTCTTAAGTAATGAACAAATACAAACACAAACCCCTACTGTTAAATTCTGACAAAACCAAATAAAAATTATAGACAAACTATTGATAATACTAAACTACAGATTCAGTCCAAGGGATTCAAAATGAGACCTACAAAAAGAAGAAAACAAAACGAATAGAAACACATACCCATGATTCCTTCAAGTCCCCAACCGTCACACAACAAACATAGGGTGCACGAAACCCATGGTTGTTGTACAGCAGACACGAAAGTTGCCCATGGCGCTGAGTCTCGGTGAGCTCCAAACCAGATTCGTACACACGGCCGTCAGCTATGCGCGCCATCTTTGCCAGGCATCCGTATGAACAATACTCCATAGAAAACACAACAATAGGGAAGAAAACAACATAGAGAAGAGGGAGGAACCTAGATCTGATTCTAGAAGAAGGAAGAAAAAGGAGGGGGGACTGAGCCACACACCACACATAGATGGATAGAATTTATAGCCAGGGAGACTCGCAGATTATAAAAATAATAATTAGGAAAGTGGGCAGCTAGTTGGTAGAAAATAGTTATTATACAAGTCATGCAACATTGGATCGCAAACTAGTTCAACTTCAGATAAAACAGCAGTTCAAAATTGCACATAACAAACATATGCAAATAAAACAACACATTCAGAGGTAGACAGTTGAATTCATTTAGTCATTCAACCATCTGCTCCCTCACAACACAATCTTCAAAACATAAAAATTCAGTACTTCAGTCATAACGATCAAAGAAACGACGCCATTCGGCCCTGGTGGATGGGTGTGGACCGTGGCTACTCTCGTCGTAGCCCAACTGATGATCTGAATATGGTTCCTTCCCCTGCCCTTTGGGAAAAGTAGCTCCAGTTCATTGGAGTTGCAAGTATCCATCACCTCGCGCGCAAGGCGTATATTGAACTTTGCCTCCACTTCCTCCTCGGCAGCACGTCATGCCCTTTGCATGTGCCTGCGCCTCCTCCTCCTCTGCTCCGCTACTTCAGCCCTCACATCGACGGCATCCCCTCCTCCTCCGAGACCTCTCCCAGCTCAAGATCCATTTGGCTTTTCTTTGGTTGCAGTTGATGGAATGAAAGTGATAGAGGGCTCGGGCTTTATACTCAAAGTGCAGAGGTATGGGTAGGCAGCCAGTAGAAAACACTTAATCCGATGTCGACGCACAGTAATACAACTTTGACACGAAGCAGTCCAACTACACATACGGCAGCAACTGAAACAACACTGAGAAACACGCAACTTAATTACAAAGTTTGACCAGATTACAAGAAATCGCAGGCTACAGTCAGCCACCATACACCATCTCCGCCAATGACCAAATCACATGGGAATCCAGGGTAGAAACAACTCAAGAAGAAAAATTGACAACACAAATCTTTTCATACAATCCTCATCTCTCCCTGCAACGTCAATTCGAAAGTAAAACATCACAAAAACAAGAACACATTTGCAAGGCGGACGTGGAAAACGACCAAGAACACCAAAACTTGAAATCAGAAATGACAGTGAAAAAAATCTCCGAAAACTCTAACACGGCGATAATTCTCACATCCAAAACAACACATAAAACAACAAACCGGACATAGAATTGACGGCTATGAACACCACGGTAAACACCAACGCCCAAAACACGTCTGCCGCCAAATGCCCATGCCGTCACCTCTAGTGACTTGAGATTGCAAAACACGACCAGGTAAGTGCGCGCACATGCGGAACCCCATACATGTCTCCTCTGGCAAGAATTGCTTGCACCCCATACATGAATTACATCGGTTTCATAGTTTGAAGAATTTGAAAGTTTGAGGATTTTGCAAAGTTGAAGAATTTGAAAATTTGAAGAATTTGCAAAATGACGAAAAACTCAACTTTGAAGAATTTCAACAATTGTTGGTGGCATGACCCACCGTATAAGAACGATGATTTCAGACACCGCATACAATCGTCTTAGGTATCTGAGAATCATATTATTCATTAATTTCTTCACACATAGAGGGTTATTCTTCATTGATTGAAGAAAAACGTCACTTCATGTGTTGCACATCTAAGTCATCAGTTTTGCGTAAGTGTTAGGATGTGTGTCTTTTTAAAGAACATTTGAAGATTCTAAGATATTTAGCTCATATCGCAACTTGCAAAATCTCTTTTCATCCAAGGGCTTTATGAAGATATCAGCCAGTTGTTCTTCAGTGGGAATATGGTCGATGGAGATGTCGCCCTTGAGTACATAATCTCGAAGAAAATGATGATGAATCTGGATGTGCTTGATCTTGGAGTGCTGAACTGGGTTGTAATCAATCTTGATACCACTCTCGTTGTCACAATAGAGAGGCACATTCTTCACCTTGATGCCATAGTCCTTGAGGGTTTGCTTCATCCACAGCAACTGAGCGCAACATGAACCACCAGCAATGTACTCAGCTTCAGTAGTAGATAGTGACACACGATTCTGCTTCTTTGAGGACCAACATACTAAGGATCGTCCGAGGAAATGACATGTGCCTCAGGTTGACTTGCGATCCACACAATCTCTAGCATAGTCAGCATCTGAGTATCCAACAAGGTGAAGATTTGAGCCCTTGGGATACCATAATCCAAGCCTTGGTGTGTGAGCTAAGTATCGAAGAATATGTTTCACAGCCTTATGGTGTGATTCCTTCGGTGTTGCTTGGAATCAGTCACACATGCAAACAGTCAGTATAATATCAGGCCTAGATGCACATAGATACAATAAAGATCCAATCATGGAGCGATATACCTTCTGATCGAAATCTTTACCATTTTCGTCAGTGCAAGGGTGGCCTTTTGAAGGCACTGGAGTTTTGACCCCTTTGCAGTCTTGCATGTTGAATTTCCTTAGAACATCCTTGAGGTATTTCTCCTAAGAGATGAAGATGCCATTGTCTTGCTAACAAATTGGAAGACCTAAGAAGAATTTCAACTTTCCCATCATAGACATTTGATATTCTTCACTCATCATATAGGCAAATTCATCACTGTAACATTTGTTAGTACCACCAAAGATAATATCGTCTACATATATTTGGCATATGGAAAGTTCATTGTCATCAGATTTAGTGAAAAGAGTTGGATCGAGTGAACCGGGTTTGAAGCATTTCTTCATGAGAAATTCCTTCAGAGTGTCGTACCACGCCCGAGGGCCCTGCTTGAGGCCATAGAGGGCCTTATTGAGTTTGAAGACTTTGTCAGGATACTTAGGGTCTTCAAAACCTGGGGGTTGAGCAACATATACTCCTTCCTCAAGCTTACCATTGAGGAATGCACTTTTCACATCCGTTTGATATAAGATGATATCATGATGGTTAGCATAAGCTAGCAATATGCGAATAGCTTCAAGTCTAGCAATAGGTGCAAAAGTTTCACCAAAGTCAATTCCTTCAACCTGTGTGCAGCCTTGAGCTACAAGGCAAGCCTTATTTCTTACCACAAGGCCATTTTCATCTTGCTTGTTGCGGTAGATCCACTTGGCACCTATGATGTTGTGCTTGCGAGGATCCGGCCACTTGACAAGTTCCCACACATTGTTCAGCTCGAATTGATGTATTTCCTCTTTCATAGCTTGAATCCACTCTAGCTCCTTGTGTGCTTCATAAAACAAAGTGCCCACAAAAGTTAGTCAAATGTGAAGCTCTTGAGCGAGTGAGGGGACCTGGTGCATTGATGTCGTCGATGATTTTGTCAATCTGCACTTCATTTGCAACTCTTGGATGAGCAGCTTGACGTGGTTGATGATTTTCTTCAACGCCATTTTCTTCAGGTGTATCAACATGAATGTCTTGATTGGTTAGAATGACTTCCTCGGTAGGTTGAGGTTCTTCAGTGGGTACAACATATTCAATAGCCTTCAGCTTAATGGATTCCTCAGGACACTTTTCATCTAGCACATGAGGCAGGTGCTCTCTTTGCGAGCCATTAGTTTCATTGAACTGCACATCTAATGTTTCAACAACCTTTTGGTGGTAGGTGTTGAAGACTCCGTAGGTGTGCGGGTCCTTTCCCTAAACAAGCATAAAACCCTCATGTGCTTTTGGTGCAAATTTAGAATTGTGGTGAGGATCCCTAATCCAGCATTTTGCATCAAAGACTTTGAGATAACTTACATTTGTTTTCTTGCCAGTCATAAGTTCATATGAAGTCTTCTTGAAGAATTTGTAAACATATGCCCGGTTGATGATGTGGCAAGTTATATCAATTGCCTCGGGCCATAAGCGACGAGGAGTCTTGTATTCATGAAGCATGGTGCGTGCCATCTCAACAAGAGTCATGTTCTTGCGCTCCACAATGTCATTCTTCTGAGGAGTATATGGGGTAGATAACTCATGAGTAATACCAAGTTAATCAATATATTTATCAAGATTGGTGTTTTTGAACTCAGTCCCATTATCACTCCTGATATGCTTGATCTAGATGATGAAGTTTGTTGAGGCCCTTGAGGCAAATCATGTAAAGGCATCCTGCACTTCATTTTTGTACAGAATAATATGAACCCAAGTGTAACGAGAGTAATCATGAACAATGACAAAGCCATACAGACTTGAAGAATTTGTTAGTGAGGAATAATGAGTGGGGCCAAAGAGGTCCATATGAAGCAGTTCATAAGGTCGAGTAGTGGTGATGATTGTCTTCAAGGGATGCTTGGATCTGGTCATCTTCCTAGACTCACATGCACCAAAGAGGTGGTCCTTGAGGAATTTGACACCTTCAATGCGAATAACGTACTTTTTCTTCACGAGCGTGTGCAAGTTCCTGAAAGCACATTTGCTCCCTTGGTGGTTTTGGTAATTAATAACAACATATAAGTCATTGAACTAATGTTTTGACCAAGTATATTTAAGGAAAATTTCAATGATAGGGATGGCAAAAGGATTGTGGAGATTGTGGGATTACCCCAAGATGAAAGGATATAGGTTGGCCAAGCTTCAAGCAAGAGGACTCTACATTTTACATTTGTGAGAAATCACTTTGAAGCCATAGGAAAACCAATACTATTAAAAGGGGGTAAGGTTTTGTTGGTGAACAAAATGCTCATACGTGCACAAGTGATAGTCACCAAAAACATCCACAATCTCTCCCACCAAAGTCTGTCTATAGCCAAACATTCAAAATCGGTGCAACCAAATTCCTATCCTGGTGCCATCAATTCCAGAACCTTGACAGACTCAGCCAGACCCTAGCCACTTTGGTGCAACCGATTCCATACCGGTGCCACTGAGTTTAGGTTGCCAACTTTCTGTTACGCAAATTCACATTTTCGGTCCCATCGAGAATGTTCGGTCGGTGTCACCGAGATTGGAAATCTGACCGTTGGTCACCTTATCGATGCAACCTAGATTCATATATCGGTCCCTCCGAGATTGAAAAGTTGCCACCTTTTGTTCACTTCGGTACCATCGAGATTAACACATCGGTGTCACCGAGTTGGTCATTTTGTGTGTAATGGTCGGATTTTTGGCGATGCCTATATATACCCCTCCACCACTACCTACATGAGAGAGAAGCACTTGGAACTATTCCATACCTATCCTATCAGATTTTTTGAGAGAGAACCACCTACCCATGTGTTGATATCAAGATCTTCCACTCCAACTAAATGGATCTTGATTTCTAGCCTCCCGAAGTTGCTTTCCACCAATCCCATCTCTTCTACCAAGCCAAATCTATGAGAGAGTGATTGTGTGTTGAGGAGTCTATCATCTTGAAGCACAAGATCAAGGAGTTCATCATCATTAAAGAGCCTATTACCTTTTGGAGGGTGGTGCCTCCTAGATTGGTTAGGTGTCGCTTGGGAGCCTCCTACTTCGTGTTGTGGAGTGAACCAAGAAGTTTGTAAGGGCAAGGAGATCGCCTACTTCGTGAAGATCTACCCATAGTGAGGCTAGTCCTTCGTGTACGGAAGCCATATTGAATAGTCAAGGTTGCTACTTCGTGGACCCTTTTGGGTGGATCCCTCCATGGACTCTCGCGACCATTACCCTCCATGGGTTGAAGACTCCATACACATGGAAGTACGATAGCGCCACCTATTGGAACCACGGGAAATATCAGCGTGTCTACAATTGCATTTGATTTTCCTGCCATATCCCTTTTACTCATGCTTGTTGTTACTTTCTTCTGCTACACTCTTAGACATGCATGTGTAGGGTAAATTTAACTTGCTATGAATGCTAAAACTTGCAAACACTAAAATTTGGGAAAAGGCAAAACTTTTATTTGGTCAAGTAGTCTAATCACCCCCCCTCTGGACCTACTTTCGATCCTAGAAGTGGTAACAGAGCTTTGGTCTCCATTGCATTCGTTTCACAACCTAGGACAAGTATGGCATCTAGTGAGGGAAATTACCACCGTAGAGGTCCATAATTTGATGGTACTAATTTTGCTAGTTGGAAGCACAAACTGAAAATGCATTTGCTTGGTCATAACCCTTCCATTTTGGATGTTGTTCGTGTTGGCTTGCAAGGTGAATTCTTTGCGGAAGGAAAGGAACCCGATCGTGAAGCGAATGCGGATGAATTGAAGATGTTGCAACTCAATGCTCAAGCATGTGCGTCACACCCTTTGTTTGTATCACTTTTTTATGTGTGGATTTATCAAATTTGGAACCAATTAAAACTTTTTCAATGCTTGTGCTTGTTTCATTGGTGCTTGTTTGCTTCTTTGGTTGTTTGTGTGTGGCACTCTTAGGTTCCACTCCTCTTCTTATTCATCCTCCTTGGCCCAAACTTCTTGCCCAATGATCATGCCATGTGAGTAGTGCCCAAAAACTATTTTTATGAAATTTTATTTTGACCAAAAAGGAATTATTCAAGTTAAGTCTTCCCAAAAACCCCTGAATTGAGGTTTGCACTGCAAGTCCCCAAATTGGGTGGATTCTTTATCCCCAAAGGCTTTACTTCAAACCTACTAGATATATGACTTCCCAAAACCACCAAATATTAACTTTAAAGATTATTTTTATATTTTATTGAAAGGCTTTTTCCTTAGACCAGAAATGGTTTTTCATAGGGGGAAATTATTGAAATTCTTCCAAAATATTTGGGAAAATTTAGGGACACTCAGTGGACATATATTTTCCATATATATGAGTTTCAACACATGTCATGTTCAAATCATGGGAAAAACCCATCAAAACCCTTTCTGTCCTAATCAAGCTTTTGAAATATTTCTATAAGAAATATTATCAATAAATTCCAGGAAAATTCCAGAAAATCAACACTATCATAGCTTATGATCTTGCAAAGTTTCAGCTCAATCTAAGTTGATTTGATTCATCAAACTATTCCAAACCCCTCCCTGTCGAGATTCAAATTTGACAACTTTACATTGTGAAGTTTCTCCCCTTGACCCCAAACTTTGTGGACATGTTCTAATCACCAAATGATGATGCTACACTAAGTGGTGCATTAGGGGTATTAGCCTAACATGACTAGATCTACAGAAACCAGATTCTGTTGATTTCTAGGGTTCCACAAAGTTACATTGTGAACTTTCATCAAACCATCTCAAACTTGGTAATCATGCCTATTTTCAACCACCATTTGATCCTGTCAAATCTTTTGGCAAGCAAAGTCCATTTACTTGCCCTTATGTCCATCAAACACCTTTTGGTAAATTCTAGAAACTATTATTTTCACCACCTCTACTTTTCCCCTAGCCTCCAAATTTTTACCACAATTACTCACTCACCTCTTTTACCTCCAGCAGCAATCATGCACCCTCAAATCAATAATAGCTGGGGTAAAACCCCCCATTTACACCTCTGGACAGCCCCGACAGGAGCATTTTTACTTCTCCCCTCTCATTTCTTTTCTCCCTTGCCTACCCCCTAGCTTCTTCTAGCCCATGGCCATCTCCAGAACCCCCAAGACACAAATGGACATGCCGGTGCCCATTTTCTATGCCACTGCCGGCTATTTGGGCGCTCTGGACCGTGCTACAATGCGCTCCCGCATTGTAGCCGCCCCCATCCTGAGCCCCCCGACCACCTGGGGATGCGGGAGCATGTCCCCCGGCCACCCCTCGACGTTCGCAAAGCGCCAGCAGGTCAGGTCCCTCCTCCCTCCTCCTCTACTGCCTCCTTAGCTCGCGCACGGCACCAGCCGAGTGCCCTAATGGCCGCGCGTGCCTCTGGTCCACCTAGCTGCCCTCCTCTTGTCCGCGGGCGTGGACCGAGTCCACGACCACCGCAGACATGGCCCGGGTCCACGACCACCGCACACATGGCCCGGCGCATCACTATGGCTCGTGGCGATGCCCTTGTCCTCATCGGCGCACCACGACCATGGTACACCGGCGTCCGCCTATAAAATGTCTACCCCGAGCTCCTCCTGATCCCTTGTCGCTCCATCCTCCCCTTAGTCGCTCTCCCGTGCCCAAACCCCCTTGTTTCCGTGGCCGGGGGCTCAAACCCTCACCGAAACCCTCGCCGCCGTATGGGTTTCCTCTCACCGGCGATTCCCTCAACCCCGGCGACCGCCTCGACCACACACCGACGCGCGGGACAACCCTGAGCATGACGGTGCCCTCCGCTTGAGCCGCCGGGGCCTGAGCCCCCACCAGTGAGCTCCTCTCCGCCCCTGTCGCGAGGTGGGGGATGACAGGTGGAGCCCACCATCATATCCTCACTCCCCCTCTCTCGCTGCCAGGTTGGGCCCGTGGGCAGGTTTAAAAATAAACCTGCCGCGCGCACCGCTTCGCCCTTGGCCGGTTCCCCTCTAGGCCGGCTCGGCCACAACTCTTTCGGAGAGAAAATGCACAGTGCCATTTCTCTTTTTCTTTCTCCCCCTGCTTTCCAAAAATTCCTCAGACCAGAAAATAAAAATCCAATAACAATAATTTTTCCACCTAAAATCTTATAATATTCCATAGATTTAATAGTGCCTTTTGTAAAAAAACTAAAAACTTCTATGCACTATTCTAATTAGAACCTATTTCAAAGCATCTTTTTGCTTCTGTTAAATAGTTTTCAAAAATGTTTTTCATAACAAGTTCATAAACAAATATTTTTAGTATAGTTTTTAGTATTTATCAGAATAGGGTAGAATTCTTAATATTCGCTTGTTTACTCTGTTTTTGTGTGGTGCTTTTTTTCTCGCTATTTTATCACGACGATAGATTGTGCTATTGATGAGGGGGTTGTTGGACCCGAAGACTTTGAAGACCCCGAAGACTTTGTTGAGCCATGCAAGTAGCCCTTTGACCATGACTATGAACCCTTTTTATTGCATGTCATATAGGACTATATTTTGGTGTATTGATCATGATGATGTGGAGTCCACTTTGGTGGGATGCCCCCGATAATTTCCTGTTGATTCTTGCATCGTCCATGACCCTACCTCCTTATGAGGGTTGTGCGGGTGGGAGTAGTTAGGTCGCCAGTAGATGCTACGCAAGTGGGATCGGGTTTATGCATGGTGATAGAAACAAAAGTATTTTCAAAGACTTTTTGAAAACCTCGTCGGGTGCCACTAATGCTTGAGGGAGGTGATGATGAGTTGGGCAAACACTTGAGGAAGAAGTGGTGTACCGGAGCAATTGAGTGTGTGTGTGTGTGTGCTTTCAAAAACGGATTAGATTTAGGGTCTGCTGACCGTCCCAACCTTACATGCGCAACCATGATACCCCTTATGGGATGAGGCTCTGTTGATTACCTTGGTGGGTACTCACAAGGAGCCCACATTACTAGTGGCGGGAGTGGTGTGGTTACTCTCGATACAAGGTCGTGTCGGTATGGACGATCATGCGATGTTTTCACACGCACCGGGCACACCGTTGGTCCCCGCATGGATGCTACGAGTGATGTACATCATGTGGGCTGGGTACCAATCGAGTGGACCCTTAGTTTAGTATCACCAGGGGAAAGGCATTGTTAGGGTACTTACCTTGGGTATGTTATATACCACGAGTCATGGATGACACGGAACTTCCCCGAGTCTTGTGGGTAAAGTGTGCAACCTCTCCAGAGTGTAAAACTATTCGAATAGCTGCGTTCGTGGTCATGGAAAGTTGGAGGTCCATCTTAAACAGCGTCCGGATGTTTTCGCAAACTTGGTGTGAGTGTGTGCGGATGATAGAATAATGATACTTGAGTCAAGTCTGAAGACTTGATGAGATGAACGAACATGAGATGTTCAACCCCTGCTTATGATGATATCTGTAAGTTGCTCACATGGATATCTACCAATTGTTAATGCATGCTTACACATAGGTACTTGATCATGACATTGCATTTAAAACTAGCGTTTTGCAAAATACCTACTTAGTGCTATATCATGCATGATCGTTACTTGTTCCACAACTTGGGTTGCTTGCGAGTACATTCAAAGTACTCATTGGCTTGTCACTAGTTATTTAATTGGCCAGCCATGGAATAACAGGAGTACGTGGAAGAGTTCGTTGGTGACGAACTTGCGAATGAGGACACTTCCCAGTCAGAATGCCTATAGGTTAAGGCAGATGGCAATGGGTTCACGCTTTTGGTCAGGATTTCCACTATTTGTTGAGTTTATGTATTTGGTCCTTGTGGCCCTATCTATGTAAGACTAGACCTTCATGGTCTTTATTTGTGTAAGACGCTAAATGTGGATGTAAGACTCTTGTTATTCAGCTTCCGTGTGTCCAGTGAGCATTGATATCTGGGATCACTGTACACGTGCATTTGGAGATCACGACTTACGAGTCGGGGTCCCCATAGAGCTGGTATCAGAGCCATCCTAACTGTAAGAAGCCCTTAGTTAGCATGGACATTAGTTAGGATGAAGCCAATTTCAAAAGTACACTTAGCACCTATACTTAGGAATTCTGTACTATTTACCTTTTCTATTTTACACACAACACTCTGCTGACTCTCCTCCCTTCAAACCTTTGTATATGGCCATCGTGCCCGAAGCCTTCCTGACATTCGGCTTTCCCTTACTCCTTGGGGATAGCCTGGATAAATGCCAGTTTCGCCAACCACCCGTTTTCCTCTACCACGAGCACTGGGTTGATGCCGTCATGAAGGAGTACCACGTGGATGTGGTCGTGAAGGCAAATGACTCCCTGACCAGTTGGTTCCTTGAAGGGCCACAGATGGCGATCATGATGCTCGCAGTCGAGTCAGCCGCATGCAAGGCTCTTTTACACCTACGAGATATCATTCCCGAGATGGTTGACGAGCCAGCTACTCGCTACCTACCCTTAAGAAAGGATGATCCTAACAAGAGCTGGACGCTGATTCCAAACAAGGAGAATGGCACACCACTCAGGTTCCAAAGCTACTTCAGCCTCTCCGCCGATAGTCTGGTTCACAACCTGATTAAGGAGTCCATGAAGCACCGCGAGGAACTTCACCACACCCGAGAGCTACTTCGGCAAGCCAAGACTGAGCCATATAAGATCAAGAAGGATGAAGCATTCGACGGACGGCCAGCTGTCGCTTATAGAGGAGGAGTACCCCCAGCTAGAGATGCACCCACACATCGTCATCGCATGAGTGCGAAGGAGTACCGTGAGCTCTTCACCGACCCACCAGCAAAGTGTCATCGGGATGGACCTCCTTGCTCCCCGACCCCTTCGACCATGAATGATGCCCGTTTAGATGATGAACAGGAGGAAGACCGGAAGGCGCGTGACTACGAGACCGAGCACTCCACCACTTGAGTCCGAGAACCCCTAGGTTAGGATCAGTCATGTACCCCTCATGCAAAGCCGAGTCCGTGTAATGGTTCATATGAAACCATGTGTGCTTGTTGTTTGTGTTCCGATGCAAGTCGTGCTTTTGCCTTAGGAAACTTGTAAGCGACTCCATCGTCTATCTTATCTTAATATATGTGTTGGTCCTTCAACCTTTGTTTCAACACACTTGCACTCGGCCAACCCCCTTAGGCGCGCTTTTCCATTGTTGCTTTTCCTCTCATCTATCCCAGTTGTTTGACTTGGCTGCTCCAAACAGGATGGTGACTGCTACCCGCAACAGCTCCTTCTCCAAACCTGAAGCCGACAATTCAAGCCAGCAACAGGGAGCTGGCGGGACTGCTCACACTAGAGGACACCAGTAGCAGCCACAAAGCGACATTCCCCCGCCACCACCTCCACCGGAGAATATGACCATAGCTCAGTTTCTCCAAGTTCTCCGGGAGGAACGCCAAGCCTACAATGCTGCTATTTAGCAGATGGCTTGGGCCCTTGTGAACAACCAGCGGAAGGGCAGGAACGGCAATGGCTGCTCCACTCTGTCTGAGTTCATGTGGAATTCGCCCCCAACCTTCATGGAGATTGCCGAGCCCTTGGATGCTGACGACTGGATCCACACCATCAAGGACCTCCTTGCACAAGTCAATTGCAATGAGGACCATGAGAAGGTGCTTTATGCCTCTCGCTGCCTTGGAGGTACCACCCGAGCTTGGTGGGATGGATTCAAGGTCATGCAAGGTGAGCATGTGATCGCATGGAATGACTTCAAGGAAGGATTCCGCACCTCCCACATTCCTTCTGGGATCATGGCTATCAAGAAGAGAGAATTCCGAGTGCTGAAGCAAGGAAGTGGCTCTGTGAAGGAGTACTTGCAGAAGTTCAACCTACTATCAAGATATGCACCTGAAGATGTCAACACGGTGGCTGCCAAGAAGGCATGCTTTATGGCAGGACTTCAACAGACCTGCAGTATCAGCTCATCGTCTATGACTATCGTACCTTCTTTGACCTAGTGAACAAGGCCCTCATGTTGGAAGACAAGTTCCGTGCCATAGACAACACTCGCAAGCGCAAGATGATCAGCAAGGGTAGCTCTAGCAATCAGAAGCCTCGCCCTTGGTAGCCAGCCCCAGCCAAACCAGCCTATCAGCCACAATAGGCTAGACATCCTGTGCCTCGTCCGAGCTACCAGCCTCAACAGTATGCCAATCCCAGGCCAGCTTACAACAACCCCAATGACAACAACGGTGTTAGGAACTACAAGAACAACCCTGGGCAAGTCGCTTGTTTTGAATGTGGTCAGCCAGGACAAATCTCTAGGTTGCGTCCCAACAAGAAGCCAGATGAACCGCGCTCCAATGTGCCAAACCAAGGTCAAGGACGTGGAGCACCCCCAAGGAACCCCGCTCCCCGCAACCAGCCCAACAATGGCAAGGGTCGTGTGAATCACGTCGCCGCAGAGGAAGCCCCAGAAGAACCAGATCTCATACTAGGTACGTTCCTCGTCAACTCAACC
This sequence comes from Hordeum marinum, assembly GCA_022496015.1. Taxonomy (NCBI): domain Eukaryota; kingdom Viridiplantae; phylum Streptophyta; class Magnoliopsida; order Poales; family Poaceae; genus Hordeum; species Hordeum marinum. The sequence goes on along the minus strand of CM039678.1, from coordinate 286,430,515 downwards.
CCAGCAACAGTATTGTTTGATTGTGGAGCTTCGAATTCTTTTGTCACCCAGAAGTTTGCATTAGCGAGTGGCATGAAGCCTACACCCCTGGGTAGCCGTATGTTGATACAAACCCCGGGATTAGTTATGGAGTCTGGGATAGGTTGTAACGAAGTTGAGATTAACATCAACAGGGTAGATTTTCTAGCTGACCTTATCATCCTGAAGTCAGAAGGCTTGGATGTGATCCTAGGCATGGACTGGCTAACCAAGCACCAAGGCTTGTTAGACTGTACCAAGAGGATTGTCACGATGACCAATAGCCAAGGAGTGGAAGTCAAGTATGTCCCCAACCCTACCTCCACTCAAGCCCCTCAGGCTAACTGTCTATCGGGAATTGAGTTGGATCAAGTGCCAGTGGTATGTGAATACCCGGATGTGTTTCCTGATGAGCTGCCCGGAATGCCTCCTAACCACGACATTGAGTTCATCATTGAGCTTATGCCCGGATCAAGGCCTGTCTATAAGAAGGCCTACATGATGGGATCCGAAGAGTTGGCTGAATTGAAGAAGCAACTAGTAGGGCAGCCCATAAAAGGATTCATTCGCCCAAGCGCCTCTCCTTGGGGATCACCTGTTTTATTTGTGTCTAAGAGGGACGGGACTATCAGACTCTATGTCGATTACCGTTCTCTCGATGAAGTCACAATAAAGAACAAGTACCCACTCCCCAAGATTGAAGACCTGTTCGACCAGTTGAACGGAGCCAAGGTGTTCTCCAAAATTGACCTCAGGTCAGGGTACTATCAGCTGAATATCAGACCCCAAGACATTCCAAAGACGACATTTGTAACCCGGTATGGCATGTATGAATACACGGTCATGTCATTCAGGTTAACCAATGCCCTTGCCTACTTGATGTACCTAATGAATAAAGTCTTCATGGAGCACTTGGACAAGTTCATTGTCGTCTTCATTGATGACATACTCGTCTTCTCCAAATCTGAAGAAGAGCATGAACAACACTTGAGACTGGTCCTAGACAAGCTTCGAGAGCACGAGCTTTATGCCAAATTCAGCAAGTGTGAGTTCTGGCTACATGAAGTTGGATTCTTGGGTCATGTGTTAACCGCAAAAGGATTGTCAGTGGATCCTACCAAGATTGAAGCCGTGACTCAATGGCAATCACCAACCACCGTGAAGGAAGTCAGGAGCTTCCTCGGACTCGCGGGATATTACCGCAAGTTTGTGGAAGGGTTCTCGAGCATTGCCCGACCCATTACCCAACTTTTGTAGAAGGTTAAGAAGTTCGAATGGACAGCTAAATGTGAGGGAAGCTTCCAGGAGCTCAAGAAGAGATTGACCACAACCTAGTTTTGGCCACCCCCGATATTCACAAGGAGTTTGTGATATATTGTGATGCATCGAGAACCGGGCTTGGAGGTGTTCTGATGCAAGAAGGCAGAGTTGTAGCATATCTATCCAGACAGCTACGACCTCATGAAGAGAACTATGCTACTCATGATCTCGAGTTAGCCGTCCTGGTTCATGCCTTGACGACATGGCGACATTACCTTCTGGCGAAGCGATGTGAGATATACACATACCACAAGAGTTTGAAGTATATTTTCACTTAGAGGGAATTGAACATTAGGCAGCGAAGATGGCTAGAGTTGATCAAGGATTATGACCTCAGTGTTCAATACCGCCCTAGAAAGGCCAACATGGTAGCAGACGCCTTAAGGAGAAAGGCTTTTTCCTTGAATGCGATGATTAAGGAAAGGTTGCCCGTCCTATATGAAGAGCTTGAATGCTTCGGCTTGGAACTAGTTGCACCTGGATTCCTCACCAACCTCTAAGCAAAGCCTACCTTGATGGATGATATTAAGGAAGCCTAGAAGGGACACAAGAGCATTGAAGGCATCAAAAGGAAGATCAAGGCGGGCAAGGCTCCAAGATTCTCAGTGTATGAACAAGGAGTTGTATGGTTCGGGAATCTCATCTGCGTATGCAACAAAGATGAGCTCAAGAACTTGATCTTGCAAGAATCTCATGACACTCCATACTCCATCCATCCTGGAGGAACCAAGATGTATGAAGACCTCAAGGCAAGATTCTGGTGGCATGGCATGAAACGGGAGATAGGCACCTTTGTCGCCAAGTGTGATATATGCCAGAGAGTCCAAGTTGAGCACTAGCAACCCGATGGGCTATTGCAACCTCTCAAAGTGCCCAAATGGAAGTGGGATAAAGTCGGGATGGATTTCATCACCAGATTACCAAGGTCAAGCAAGGGACATGATTCCATTTGGCTCATTGTCGACCACCTGACCAAGGTAGCCCATTTCATTCTCATCAAGACCACTTATGACGGTAACAAGCTAGCCAGCCTCTACATCGAGCGTATCATGAGCCTTCATGGAGTTCCTAAGGAGATCGTGTTGGATTGAGGAACTCAGTTGACCTCAAGATTCTAGAAGATGTTTCAAGAAGCTATGGGAAACTAATCTCTCCTTCAGCACTACTTTTCACCCCCAGACCGGTGGGTAAACTGAATGGGTAAATCATATATTCTAAGATATGCTCCGTGCTTGTGTTTTGACGCATGGAGCCAAGTGGGAAGCTTGCATACCGTTCGCCGAGTTCTCCTACAACAACAACTATCAGTTGAGTCTTCAGATAGCACCATTTGAGGTGTTGTATGGACGCAAGGGCCGTACTCCTCTCAACTGGTCGAAAACCAGAGAAGGACTAATTTTTGGACCACATATCTTCCGCGAGGCAAAAGAGCAAGTACAACTCGTCTGAGAATGTTTGGAGGCTGCCAAATCAAGGCAGAAGAGTTGCGCTAACTCTCACCGCTGACAAGTGAGCTTCAACAACAGAGATTATGTTTACCTTCGAGTCACACCTCTCAAAGGAACCAAGCATTTCCACATCAAAGGAAAGCTGGCACCAAGGTACATCGGACCCTTCAAGATCACCACAAGACTAGGAGAAGTTGCCTATCAACTAGATCTACCTTTCGAGCTATCAGATGTGCACAACGTCTTTCATGTGTCGCAACTCCGAAAGTGTCTCCAAGTTCCCAACCGCCCCGACCTCTACAAGGAAATTGACCATCGAGCCATCGATCATCAGCTCGATCTCACTTATCGTGAGAGGCCAGTTCGCATTTTGGATGAAGCCGAGCGCTGCACCCGAAGCCGCACCATCTAGTGCTTCAAGGTTCAATGGAGCAACCACTCTGAAGCTGAAGCAACCTGGGAGCCTGAAAAGTATCTTAGATCTGAGTTCCCTTATCTTTTTAGCGCTTAGCCTAGGAATCTTGGGGACGAGATTCTTGTAAGGGGGGTAGGTTTGTCACACCCTGTGTTTGTATCACTTTGTTATGTGTGGATTTATCAAATTTGGAACCAATTAAAACTTTTTCAATGCTTGTGCTTGTTTGAATTGGTGCTTGTTTGCTTGTTTGGTTGTTTGTGTGTGGCACTCTTAGGTTCCACTCCTCTTCTTATTCATCCTCCTTGATCCAAACTTCTTGCCCAATGATCATGACATGTGAGTAGTGCCCAAAAACAATTTTTATCAAATTTGATTTTGACCAAAAAGGATTTATTCAAGTTAGGTCTTCCCAAAAAAACCTAAATTGAGGTTTGCACTGCAAGTCCCCAAATTTGGTCGATTGTTTCTACCCAAAGGCTTTACTTCAAACCTACTATATATATGACTTCCCAAAACAACCAAATATTAATTTTAAAGATTATTTTTATATTTTATTTCAAGGCTTTTTCTTAAGACCAAAAATGGTTTTTCATAGGGAAAAATTATTTAAATGCTTTCAAAATATTTGGGAAAATTTAAGGAGACTCACTCGACATATATTTTCCATATATATGAGTTTCAACACATGTTCATGTTCAAATCATGGGCAAAACCCCTCAAACCCTTTCTGTCCAAATCAAGTTTTTCAAATATTTCTATAAGAAATATTCTCAATAAATTCCAGGAATATTCCAGGAAGTCAACACTATCATAGGTGATGATCTTGCAAAGTTTCATCTCAATCCAAGTTGATTTGATTCATCAAACTAGTCCAAACACCTTCCTGTCCAGATTAAAATTTGAACAACTTTACATTGTGAAGTTTCTCCCCTTGACCCCAAACTTTGTGGACATGTTCTAATCACCAAATAATGATGCTACACTAAGTGGTGCATCAAGGGTATTAGCCTAACATGACTAGATATACAGAAACCAGATTCTGTTGATTTGTAGGGTTCCACAAAGTTACGTTGTGAACTTTCATCAAACCATCTCAAACTTGGTGATCATGCCTATTCTCAACCACCATTTGATCCTGTCAAATCTCTAGGCAAGCAAAGTCCATTTACTTGCTCTAATCTCCATCAAACACCTTTTGGTAAATTCTAGAAACTATTATTTTCACCACCTCTACTTTTCCCCTTATCTCCAAATGTTTACCACAATTAGTCACTCACCTCTCTTACCTCTAGTAACAATCCTGCACCCTTAGCTCAATAATAGATGGGGTAGAAAAACCCATTTACACCTCTAGACAGCCCTGGCAGGAGCATTTTTACTTCTACCTTCTCATTCCTTTTCTCCCTTGCCTAGCCCCTGGCTTCTCCTAGCCCATAGGCATCTCCAGAACCCCCAAGACACAAATGGACATGCTTGTGCCCATTTTCTATGCCACTGCCGGCCATTTGGGCACTCTAGAGCGCGCTACAGTGCGCTCCCTCACTATAGTTGCCCCATCCCGAGCCCCCGACCACCTGGGGATGCGGGAGCATGTCCCTCGGCCGCCCCTCGAGATCCGCAAAGTGCGAGGAGGTCGAGCCCCTCCTCCCTCCTCCTCTGCTGCCACCCTTAGCTCGTGCATGGCACCGGCCGAGTGCCCCAATGGCCGAGCTCGCACGCGCGCGCATTTGTTGCCCCCTGGATGCCCACCTCTTGTCTGCGGGCGCGGACCGAGTCCACGACCACTGCAGACATGGCCCGAGGCATCCCCGTGGCTCGTGGCGACGCCCTCGTCCTCACCGGCACACCACGACCACGGTACACTGGCGCCCACCTATAAAACGCCTCCCCTGAGCCCCCCCTGCTCCCCTGTCGCTCCCTCCTCCCCTCAGTCACTCTCCCGTGCCCAGCCCCCTTGTTTTCATGGCCGAGGGCTCGAACCCGAGCCGAAACCCTCACCACTGTGCAGGTTTCCCTTGTCGGCGATTCCCTCAACCCCGGCGACCACCTCGACCACCCACCGATGCGTGGGACGACCCTGAGCACGCCGGTGCCCTCCACTTGAGCCGCCGTGGCCTAAGCTCCTGACGGTGAGCTCCTCTCTGCCCCTGTCGCGAGGTGAGGGATGACAAGTGGATCCCACCTGTCATACCCTCACTCCCCCTCTCTTACTGCTAGGTTGGGCCCACAGGCAGGTTTAAAAACAAACCTGCTGCGCACACCGCTTCGCCCTGGGCTGGTTCCCCTCTGGGCTGGTTCGGCCGCGACGCTTTCGGCCCGAAAAGGCACAGTGCCATTTCTCCTTTTCTTTTTCCCCACTGCTTTCCAAAAATTCCTCAGACCAGAAAATAAATCCAATAACAATAAATTTTCTACCTAAAATCTTAGAATATTCCATAGAATTTAATAGTGCCTTTTGTAAAAAAAAAAAATTTATGCATTGTTTTATTTTAAAACCTATTTTAAGCATCTTTTTGCTTTTGTTAAATAGTTTTCAAAAATGTTTTTCATAACAAGATCATAAACAAATATTTTTCGTATAGTTTCCAGTATTTATCAGAATAGGGTAGCATTTGTAATATTAGCTTGTGTGCTATGTTTTTGTGTGCTGCATATTTTTATCGCTATTTTATCACGACGATAGATTGAGCTATTGACGAGGGGGCTGGACCCGAAGACTTTGAAGACCCCGAAGACTTTGTTGAGCCAGGCAAGCAACCCTTTGAACATGACTATGAGCCCTTCTTATTGCATGGCATATATCACTATATTTTGTTGTATTGATCATGATGATGTGGTTTGCACTTTGGTGGGATGCCCTCGATACTTTCCTGTGATACTTGCATCGTGCATGATCCTACCCCTTTAAGAGGGTTGTGCGCGTGGGAGTAGTTAGGTTGCTAGTAGATGCTACGGAAGTGGGATCAGGTTTATGCATGGTGATAGAAACAAAAGTATTTTTAAAGACTTTTTGAAAAACCCTTGGGTGCCACTAATGCCCGAGGGAGGTGATGATGTGTTCGGCAACCACTTTAGGAAGAAGTGGTGTACCGGAGCAAGTGAGTGAGTGTGTGTCCCGACCGTACATGCACAACCTCGATACCCCTTATGGGACGGGGCTCTGTTGATTACCTTGGTGGGTACTGGCAAGGTGCCCGCATTACTAGTGGAGGGAGTGGTGTGGTCACTCCCGATACGGGGTCGTGCCGGTATGGACGATGATGCACTGTCTTCACAGGCACCGGTCACACCGTTGGTCCCTGCATGGATGCTACAAGTGATGTACATCGTGTGGGCTGGGTACCAATAGAGTGGACTCTTTGTTTAGTATCACTAGGGGAAAGGCATTGTTCGGGTACTTACCTCGGGTATGTTATATACCGCGAGTCGTGGATGACACCGAAGTTCCCCGAGTCTTGTGGGTAAAGTGTGCAACCTCTGCAGAATGTAAAACTATTTGAATAGCCGCGTCCGTGGTCATGGACAGTTGGAGGTCCTTTTTAAACTATGTCCGGATGTTTTTGCAAACTTGGTGTGAGTGTGTACGGATGACAGAAGAATGATACTTGAGTCAAGTCTGAAGCTTGATGTGATGAACGAACAAGAGATATTCAGCCCCTGCTTATGATGATATATCTAACTTGCTCACATGGATATCTGGCAACTGTTGATGCATGCTTACACATAGTTACTTGATCATGACATTTCATTTAAAACTAGCTTTCTGCAAAATACCTACTTAGTGCTATATCATGCATCATCATTACTTGTTGCACTACTTGTGCTGCTTGCGAGTACATTCAAAGTACTCATTGGCTTGCCACTGGTTATTTAATTGGCCAGACATGGAAGAACAGAAGTACGTGGAAGACTTTGGTTGGTGACGAACTTGCAAGCTAGGACGCTTCCTAGTCAGAATGCATGTAGGTTAAGGCAGATGGCAATGGGTTCACGCTCTCGGTCAAGATTTCCTCTGTTTGTTGAGTTTATGTATTTGGTCCTTGTGGCGCTATCTATGTAAGACTAGACCTTCATGGTCTTTATTTGTGTAATATGCTAAATCTGGATGTAAGACTCTTGTTATTCTACTTCTATGTGTTCAGTGAGCATTGATCTCTAGGATCACTATACACGTGCATTCAGAGATCACGACTTATGAGTCCGGGTCCCCACAATGTGACATTCGCTTCAACTACCTATGCCCCAAAGAATTCAACAAAATCAGTTGTCTTGAACATGCAAAAGTGATTCGGGATACTTTTGTTGATATGCATGAAGGAACTGACTCCGTGAGAGAATCCTAGTTAGACGTTCTTCAAGGTCAGCTTGACAAGTTTAAGATGCAGGGTGGTGAAGGAGTCACCGAGATGTACTCTAGGATAGCCTCATCACCAATGAGATTGCCGGCTTAGGAGGGAAAGAAATGACAAACAAATTCATCATCAAAAAGATACTTCGAGCTTTGGATGATCGATATGACACCATTTGCAAATTGATCCAAATGATGCCCAACTACATAGATCTCAAACCAACGGAAGTGATTGGTAGAATTGTTGCTCATGAGATGACACACAAAGACAAGGAAGAGCTTCACCACAAGTCTAGTGGTGCTTACAAAGCCACAAGCGATGCTCCCGCTACCTCAAGCGACAACCTTGTCACAAATGAAGATATAAGCCTCATGGTCAATAAATTCAACAAGTTCTACAAGAATATAAGAAAAGATTGTAGCTCCAACTCAAGACATGAAGAGAAGCATTCGTCAAGTCGTGACCAAAACTACTACAATTGTGGGAAGCCCAGACACTACTCCAATGAGTATATGACTCCTTACAAACAAAGAGAAGAGTCACCAAGAAGACCAAGCTCAAGAGACGAGTCACCTCGAATAGTGAGAAGGAGTAGAGATTATCATTATGAACAAAGACCCTCAAGGAGAAGTATAGATTTGGAGAAGAAGGACAAGTACACCAAGAGCTACTCAAGAAGGAAACATCAAGCTCATGTTGGTGAATGGGTTTCTGGCTCCGACTCCAACAATCACTCCGAGAGAAGCTATCACTCCAACTCCGACTATAGTCAAGATGAAGGTGTTGCCAGAATTCCACTAGTGAGAACCAACTCCTATGATCTATTTGATTCACCAAATGAAGGGAGTGGAAGTTTGCTTCATGGCTAAAGTCCCCAAAGTATCACACCCCGAATATCTTGATTTCAATAGTGATGAAGATGATTTGCTTTATGATCATGACTTGCTATGTGATAAAACTAGTGATGTTGATCAAAATGAACTTGATATTTCTCATGCTAGTCAAGATAGGTCGATTTACGATGATAAGATGAAAATAGAAGAACTAACTAAAGAACTTAACACTCTTAAGTTAGCCCATGAATCTACTCTTGAAGATCATAGAGAGCTTGTAAGAACTCATGAGAAGCTACACTTCGAGAAGATCAATTTGGAGCAAGAACATGAATTCTTAAAGCTATCAATGACGATCTCCAAAAGAAGACGTCATCTTATCTTGCCAAATGACTACTCTTGTCTATATTCATGCCACAAGCTAAATCTAAGCAAACTAGTAACAAAGGCAAGAAAGGTTCTTCAGCTAGTAGCAACAAGAAAAATGCTAAACCCAATGATTTTTCTCCTAGTAGTTCTATTGATTCCACTAATGATGATTATCTTAGCCAAGTTACACTTGAGCAAGAAAATTCTTTATTGAAAGGAGATACCGGAAGAATCATGGTGTTGGCTACTTCAACGCTAATGGAGTTGAATGGGAAGAAGGTCAATATCTCGAGCCCAAGTTTGTTCCTCAAAAGGAGAAGTATGAAAATACTCTTCCCAAGGGGACAAACACTCAAGATGACCTTCCACCACAAGACCACAAGCTCAAGGGCAAGAACAAGCTTCAAGAGGACATTAAATCATATGAAGATGAACCCCTAGCTATGGTGGGGTGGGTTCCCAAGGCTACTTCAAGCTCAACTTCTACAAGTGCTACTACAACACCGAGGATCCCCATAAACTTGGTGTGGGTCCCCAAGAAGAAGAACTAGGAAGCTCTTGATGGGTGACTCCGCCAATGAAATTCACTCACATTCATGATTGGCAAGATCTATTTGTAATCAACATCAACTCTATGCAATAGTTCAAGGAGTCACACATTCCCTCAAAGGTAAGAAAGGGACAAGTTCATCAACAAATCAATGGACATCATCACACATGCTTTGCACTCCATGTCCATAGATATCCTTGTATTTGTCTATTGTGTGTCGGGACTAGCCCATGTAGGTGAGAAGAGTTAGGAAACAACAAGGATGCTCCGAACTCTTGATGATCTTCATCAACTTTGAGCATCCACCACTACCTCACCAACATGAAGTCATCATCGACAAAACCCAAGGTTAGTTTATCCTTCTTATGGGGGGACGTCACATCAAGGGGGGCTTTACTTTAAAACTTGTGGCAAAGCATCTCTTAGTATGTGACAACATTAAATGCTTTATGTAAAAGTGGTGACCCCACTTGTGCTTAAACTATGAGTATGACCTATGATCAAGTATTCATACTTGGCTCCTAAGTCAAATACTCATATATATAGATGACTTCATCATCGCCCTAGTGCTTGTTAGATGCTAGAGTGTTATGTGCATGTTTGTCATGATTTCAATTGACATCTTATTGCGTGAGCATGTTGGTATGCATTTATTTTCTCATTCGAGGACATCCAATTGTTGCTATTTGATCTTTGATTTATCTTTTGCCAATTGGATGGACAAGAATGCCTAGGACCACTCTTTAGCTATCTATGATTTCTCACCTCATACTCTATTCATGATGCATCACAAAAATTTGAACAAGTGCTTTTTGATCCCTCTGTGTGTGGAGCACTTGGAGTTCCGTATCGACAAGGACTGACCATTAAAACCTCCCAAGTGCATCTCGGTGGAACCAACCCCAAAATATTGGTCTCACCGAATGCCTAGGGTTGATCTGGTTTTCTATCTCAGTACTACCGATACCATATTCTCGGTTACACCAAGTTTCCCTATCAACTTATAGTTGAGGAACTCGCTGACACCGAAAATTAAGAATCGGTATCATTGACAGTGGTGGGTATATATATTGTGGACCCCAACGCTTTGAAATTCATCCTCAAACCATCGCGTCTCAAAACCCTAAGATGCCGTCTTCAAGACCCCTGGTCACCGCCCTTGTCTCCCTGCACTCCTCCATCGCTGGGAATCGCTGCCGTCGACGAAATCTTCTCCATCATCGCCGCTGTAGTGGATCCGTCGCCAAGTTAGGGTGTGGATTCGACGTCCTTTGTGCTCCCCATATGATTCTTGCACATTAGGATTTCTATGATATATTACCACTGTTTGAAAGCCTTCTATCCACAAAAGGAATCCTGTAGATTAGAGAACCGTGGAATTATAGGGTTTTGCCGTCCTCCCGATGAATCTCGGTGGAACCAAAGTAGGCAAATCGGTGTCATCGATTTGGACATCTGGGTACTGAGAACTTTCTTGGTGAAACCGAGTGCACCTTTCGGTCTCACCGAAAGGGGTGCCAAGTTACGACTAAGGAGGAAGTCTGTCTCGGTAGCTCCGGTAATTTTGCTTCGGCTGTACTAATATTCATTTGACAGAATGCAAAACTTTGAAAATCTATTGTTCAAACTTTCAAAAACCAGCGTCATTTTGTGATAACTCATCTTATTTTGTTCTTCTATACTCTATTCATAGGGTCAGTATGTCAGATGCTGAGGACAGTCAGAATTTGCCAGAGAAGGGTGTTGACATGAGTTCAGACACAAGCCCAGAGTCTAGTTCAATTTCAGATCTAGGCACCCCCAGCTCCCATGGGTTGCCCAAACTTGCTACCAGGACGAGAAAGAAGCTGAATTCAGATGGGGAGGATTCATACTTTGTCCCTAAGGAGATTCTTGACAAGAAGCAAGAAAAGGCTGCTAAGAAGTCTGCTACTCAAGCCACTTCTTCTAGGAGAGTTATCAGCAAAATCTATGGTAGCTATGAAACTATCAAAGCACATGAGAGTGCTAGGGCTACAGTGTCCATTGTCCCCCAAGGAAGTCTATGCCTAAGAAGGCAGGGGAGAAGAAAGCCAGAAAGAGGATTATCCATGTGATTGGCAGGCCTACATCCATGCATGAAGATCCAGAGGAGGCTGCTGGTGCTACTGCTGAGGAAGAGGAGGAAGAACATGTTGAGAAGGCTCCTCCCAAGAAGAAGGCCAAGAATCTTATGGCTAATGCTATGCCAAAGACAGGTACATCCAAGAGCACCAAATCCAAGAAGGCTGCTGCTGAAAAGCCTAAGAGTACATCTAGGCAGATCCAGCTTCTGAAAAAGAACAAGGGAACTCCTTCCAGAATTGAAGATGATGATGACTTGACAACCCTGATGAAGCTTAGACCACATCTTCCAGTACATGATGTCAGCCACCTAGTTGCTGAAGATATGAAGAAAAGGAAAGACTTAGGTTTGCGGGCATGGATGGCTATTGATCCATATGCCCAGAGGAAGAAGACTGCTATGGACTACAGATTCTTCACTAGAGAGCAACATGACTTTTATGAGACAGTCCTGCTAGACAAGAGCCGAGCAGTCAGTAATATGAGATATGTTGATCGGAAATTCACTAAGGAGAATGAGGACAAATTTCCAAGTGTCCAAGATAATTTCCAATGCATTGGTCTGGATGAGTTCATTGGCAGAGAACTTATAGCATGGAATGTTGAGATGATCATGCAATTCTACTCCACTACACACTTCTATGGAGATGGTAGGATTGTATGGATGACTGAAGGAGCAAGATATGAATCCACTGTTGATGAGTGCGCTGCACTTCTAGGAATCCCTAAGGTTTAGGATGGAGATTTGGATGTCTACACAGAATCCAAGGCGAGCCACAGTGCCATGAAGGATATGTATACTCCTATCCCTGCAGACAAAGTGCAATCTCACAAGCTAGGATCCATCTACTACCTTCAAGCTGGCCTTCGCACCATGAACACCATTCTAAGTCACACCTTGATGCCCAGGTCAGGACATGACAAGATGATCCAAGGCTACTCCATCAACATGCTAATCCATCTTGACAGACACACCAGGATTAGAGTTATGGACTTAATTGTTGAGATAGTTAAGAGGGTTGCTGCTGATCAAAAGCGCTCTTGCTGCTATGCACCCTACATCCAGATGCTCATCAACTCTCAGTTGGAAAAGCACATATTTGCTCTAGATCGTCCAGATTTGCCCTTACAGCCAGAGCTTGAGGATAACATCGTGGTGATGGACCCAGATCATCCCACATCTGCTACAACTCACGCAGAGGCAAAGGTATTACGAGCCACTAGTGCTCAAGTCCCTAGATCCAGAAATGAGCAAATGGATCTGTTGATTTCATCAGTTCAGAATATGCAGAAGGACATTAAGGGGATTCTGGACAACCAGAATAGTCTTGTGAGGATCTTTGAAACGAGTATCAAGACTCTCAATGATAAGGTGGACAAGGTGACTAAGACAGTCATAGAGCTTCAGAAGGAAGTTGACTCAGTGCACATCCCTCGGGTCTCTTCCACTTCTTTTGATGATGATGATGAGGAGGAGGAGGATGGATCACCTCTCAGGCCGAGCACACAGTTCACTACTCAGGCTAGATCAGCCACGGTGCCTGCTCCAGACATGAGTCCCTCTTCATTAGCTCCTCCTACTGTCAGCACAACTCTTGCTCCATCAACTCTAGTTCCTCCAGTATCCACTCCAGCTCCATCCACGACATCTGCAGAGATCTTTGCCGACGCTGTTCTCTCGACTCCTTCATCAACAACCGAAGGAGATCATCCCAAGAACACTTAGATATATGTATTTGAACTTTTTGGTAACTTGTTTCCAAAGGGGGAGAAGTGTATATAGATCTTTAGGTTTCGAGTGAGAGAGTGTTTGGTGTTTGTTGCTTTTTTCAAAAACAATTGCTTTTGCTTGATGTGATACTCTTTTGGTTGTTGTGATACTCTTTTGGTTGCTTGTGATACACTTTTGATGATGTTTGATCTTATGCTTTAATGTGTGATGCTACCATTTCCTATCATCTTAATGCTTATATGATGATCATTCATCTTTGCTTGATTGTGTTATGCTATGATGTTCATTCTAATTATTCTCGCACACCACCAAGTTGTATGTTACATGTAAGATGTGACCCATGTACCTAATCGATTGTGCATTTGCATTCAAACGCAAATTTAAAATAATGCACAAATTTAGGGGAAGCTCTTGCTTATCACAACTTCTCAAAGCGATGATTATAATCATTGATTATATCTTTGTCGAAGCTTTTCTCTATATGTTGTCATCAATTGCCAAAAAGGGGGAGATTGAAAGCACATTTGCTCCCTTGGTGGTTATGGGAATTAGTAACAAAATATAAGTCATTGAACTAATGTCTCCACCAAGTATATTTCAGGAAAAGTTTAATGATAGGGATGGAAAAAGGATTGTGGAGATTGTGGGATTACCCCAAGATGCAAGGAAATAGGTTGGCCAAGCTTCAAGCAAGAGGACTCTACATTTTAGATTTGTGAGAAATCACTTTGAGTCCATAGGAAAGCCAATACTATTAAAAGGGGGTAAGGTTTTGTTGGTGAAAAAAAATGCGCATTCATGCACAAGTGATAGTCACCAAAAACATCCACAAGCTCTCCCACCAAACTCTGTCTATAACCAAATATTCAAAATCGGTGCAACCAACATTCCTATCCCGGTGCCACCAATTCTGGAACCTAGACAGACTCAGCCAAACCCTAGCCACTTCGGTGCAACCGATTCCATACCGATGCCACCGAGTTTAGGTTGCCAACTTTTTGTTAGGAAAATTCACATTTTTAGTCCCACGAGAATGTTGGGTCGGCATCATTGAGATTGGAAATCCGACCGATGGTCACCTTATCGGTGCAACTGAGATTCGTATATAGGTCCCTCCGAGATTCAAAAGTGTCCACCTTATGGTCACTTCGGTACCACCGAGTTTAACACATCGGTGTCACCGAGTTGGTCATTTTGTGTGTAACGGTTGGATTTTTGGGGATGCCTATATATAGCCCTCCACCACTACCTACTCGAGAGAGAAGCACTCAGAACTATTCCTTACCTATCCTATCAGACTTTTTGAGAGAGAACCACCTACCCTTGTGTTGAGATCAAGATCTTACACTCTAACCATATGGATCTTGATTTCTAGCCTCCCCAAGTTGCTTTCCACCAATCCCATCTCTTCTACCAAGCCAAATCTGTGAGAGAGTTATTTTTTGTTGACGAGTCTATCATCTTGAATCACAAGAGCAAGGAGTTCATCATCATTACCGAGCCTATTACCTTTTGGAGGGTGGTGCCTCCTAGATTGGTTAGGTGTCGCTTGGGAGCCTCCTACTTCGTGTTGTGGAGTGAACCAAGAAGTTTGTAAGGGCAAGGAGATCGCCTACTTCGTGAAGATCTACCCATAGTGAGGCTAGTCCTTTGTGGATGGAAGCCATATGGAATAGTCAAGGTTGCTACTTCGTGGACCCTTATGGGTGGAGCCCTCCGTGGACTCTCGCGACTGTTACCCTCCATGGGTTGAAGACTTCATAAACGTGGATGTATGATAGCACCACCTATCGAAACCATGGGAAAAATCATCATGTCTACAATTGCTTTTGATCTTCCTACCCTATCCCTTTTACTCATGCTTGTTGTTACTTTATGCTTCTATACTCTTAGACATGCATGTGTAGGGTGAAATTGACTTGCTATGAATGCTAAAACTTGCAAACACTAAAATTTGGGAAAAGGCAAAACTTTTATTTGGTCAAGTAGTCTAATCACCCCCCTATAGACCTACTTTCGATCCTACAGTTTCTCATGCCAGCATGTCCAAGTCGTCGATGCCACAGCCAGCCTTCTAAGGACTTTGCAAGTAGGCACGTAGCAGGTTGAGGACCTATAGAGAAATCAACAATATACAAGTCTCCTCTCCTAAAGTCTTCGAAGACTTTGGAATGGTCAGATTCCATGATGACAACACAATGATATTTTCCAAAGACAACAACCATATCAAGATCACAAAGCATTGAGATAGACATAAGGTTGAACCCGAGGGATTCGACAAGCATCACCTTATGCATGTGTCAGTCCTTTGAGATTGCAACCTTACTAAGACCCATTACCCTTCTTTTTCCTTTGTAAGCGTAGGTGATATGCTTCAACTAAGATGGGGCAAGTGGTATATTCATAAGTAGATTCTTGTCACCAGTCATGTGGTTCGTGCATCCACTGTCGAGAACCCACTCAGTAGCTTTTGGAGGTTCATCCTCCAGATGAATTAGTACAACTTACGAACTCATATGATGCAGAGTGAAGAATATGACGTCAAATTCATCAGGCAGAATTTCATCACACAATATGGTAAGTAAAGTTGTGTGAGGACATGAGAAATGAGGAATTCATTTCTGCATGATTAGCTTGCGTCCTTTCTAGCATTTCCTCGTGTCTGAAAGTGCGTTATATTGACTAGAAGGGGGTGAATAGGCGATTTTTACAAATTCATGACTTGAGCAACTTCAACTTGAGCAAATTGAAATATGATGAATAACTTTCAGCGGAATAAGTACTCAAGTTCATGAGAAGCATAGCGACAGCATAGTCATCATGATGAAATTAAACATGCACAGTTTACAATTAGCGTGATATAGGATAAGCAGGTGAGGAACAAGGTAACTTGAAGAATTTGAGGTGAGGAAATTGTGAAAGTCTTTAGTCAAATTCTTCAAACAGTAAGGATCAATTTCATCAACAGGTATATGAGGAAATGAAAGGGTTGAGGAAATAGAACAAGGTAGCTCGATGAATACAATGGTTTTATGACCCTACTCCAACTATTGTGATAGTCGTACGTCATGTTTGGAGCGGCCTAGTATCTAAACCAGAGGACACATAGTCCCAGGACACACGGTCCTTACTATATTCTCCTTGAGCTAAGGTTACAAACTCTTCGCCCAACACTCGTGGTAAGTCTTCAGGGTAGGCTTCCAAAACCCTCACAAACTGGTCACCCGGCGATCCAGAAGTGACTGCTGGATGCTCTAGACCAAGGTCACACCGTAATCCCCAATTGACTGCAGGATGCACTAGACCATGATGCCTAACCGTCTGGACGATACACAGTCCTCAGAGGTAACAAGCGTCAGTTCCACATAGGAACAATCTCTTCAATGATGCTTAATCACTTTGGGTTTGGTGGTATGGATTTGGGTTTTTTCTCACTGATGATTTTCTCTCAAAGTCTTCGGAGGATGGGTTGCTCTCAAATGACAAGTGTCAGTTCTCTCTCAGTGTAGCCAACCAACTAGTGGTTGTCGGGGTGTCTATTTATAGCCAGGGTGCAACCTGACATGATAAGACATAAATGCCCCCAATGATATGACCGTTATGTGGATAAGGTGATTGGGGACAGCTGGCGCTAAGCACAACAACGGTCGGAATTTCAAACTATGGAAGTCCTTAGGCTTAATGTTCCTCACTTCTAAGCAATTCGCACTGGCGAAATCCTAACTCCCCACTCATATCAATTTCATCAGAGACTAGAAGAACTTTGTCTCTAAGACTGAAGAACTTGACTAAACTGTAAGAGATTTCCAAAGGCTTCACTCTAAGGATTGGATAGGTTGAGCATTTTGAGTTGAGCATCAGTTGGAAATTTTCCTTAGTATTACCTCGGCCCGCTTTAATAGTATGGTGTTTCCTATGACTCAAAGAAAGGAAATGAAACTACGAAAACAAAAGTCTTCATGCTTCATAGTCCTCGTTCCTATCTTCAAGGTCACACCAATTTCTTCATTTTCAAAGTCTTCAGGGAATACCAAAGTCTTCAGCAAAGTCTTCACCAAAGTCTTAAGTTGAAGACATACATTTTTAGGGGTTGGTAATCTTCGACTATATTAAACTCCTCATCGACTTATAGATCGTGTGTACACTCACAAACACATTAGTTCCTTAACCTATAAGTCTTCAATACACCAAAATTTCTAAGGGGCTCTAGATGCATTTACAATCTCCCCCTTTTTGGTGATTGATGACAAATAGGTTAAGTTTTCAACGGGGAGAATAATATGAAGTGTAGGTACTGAGTTTAAGGAATTTGATTGCAAGATATAGAAGAACTCCACCTGAAGATGTGCATATTTGAGGAATTTGCTTTGGACTGCAAATGCACATGGCAGGTTAAAAACATGAAGAACTCCCCATATATTTTGTAATTCATACACGCATTTAACATATGATATGCAGAATTTGAAATGCATGATGAAAATGGTGTCTGACGAAATTCAGCATGCGTGCATTAAGGTACTTGAGGAAATAAGCATGTGAGAAAACAGTTCAAAAGAGTCAGACCACCATCGGACTTATGTTTACAACTCAACCAACAAAAGCTTCAGAGCGAGAGTTGCAACTTAAATAAAAAGCAGCCCATATATAGAGACCCGCTTGAAGACTAACTAAAATTTTCTCACCCTTTGTCATCAAAGACCAAGAGGGACTAAAAAGTGAGGACTAATGCCCCTTGAAGAATTTCATCTTGTTGGTGAGGAAGGCACGCCAGCATTGTCGGGGTCGTTTGTTGATGCAGGGCCTACCGCAGTGTCGTCTATGTCCTTAGCTTCATCCGTCTCACATGATGAAGAATATGAACTTGTAACCATCTAAGGAACTTAAACTTTGTTGAATTTCTTCTAAAGAGGATGAGACTAGTCAAAGTTTTGCTGAAATTCCATGTCCTTGAGTTCCTCAGGTGTCTTCAGATGTGCGAGAATGGCCCATGCGCGATCGAAAATTTCATGCACATAGTAATGGTTTTTCTCACAGAGTTCTGCGTCACAGTCATGTTCTGAACAATTGAAGCAAACTGACGCTTCACCCACTCGTGATTGTGATCAACCTTCTGATGAAGACTTATGAGGAGTTCACGATCAGTCATCACATGAGGGGCAGACTCTCAAGGCTTTTGTGCTGAGGCTTTTGCAGCAGAGTCCTGGGTAGCAGTGTCATCATTGGTGGAGTAAGATGCAGCTTTGCGAAACTGACCATCCAATGGACGAGTACCTTCATCAATGACATCTTTGCCTTTTCCTTCAACTAAGGCATTTGTGTTCTTGAGGACTTCAATCGAAGCTAGAAAGCCAAAGTGATTTTGGAAGTCAGCCTTGAAGGGAATTGAAGACCTTGTTCTGATGAATTTCATGATCCAGGCAGCATAAGGCGTCAATTCAAATGGGGCTAATGCTGCATTGGCAAAAGTCCTCATGAAGAAATCTTGGTAGTTTATGGGAATCCCATGAATGATGTTAAATAGCATGTTCTTCATGACTCCCTCAACTTCTTCTTCTTCAGAGTTGTGACCCTTGTGGGGACAAAGGGTGTTGGTGAGGATGCGATAAACAGTCCTGGGCATATAGAGCATATCCTTCACAAGGAAGGTGGTCCTCTGAGGTTTTCCAGGAGCCAATGGCTTCATAAGCACTTGCATCATATGGTCGAGCAGAGAAGGTTCATCAAACAGGCAGTGGGCGTCATCTGAAGGAATTGGAACTAGGACTGACCGAAGCAATTCTAAGGCTGGTGCAGCGTAATGGGTTGATCCAGTTATCCAATCCAAGACCCATGAGTTGATGTCAGAAGCATCACCTATGATGTGAAGTGTGGCATAGAATTGAAGAATTATCTCTTCATTCCAATGGCAGAAATCCACACAGAAGGGAAGAATTCCTACATCATGAAGAACTGCGAGCACCGGTGTGAAGGATGGGATTGTTTCCATATCCGCATGAGGAATTTGATGGTGCTCGAAGAATTTCTTCTTGTCAAACAGTACTGATGCATAATAGTTCATCTGTGTAGGAGTCAAGAATCTGGTGTGACCATCCCGAGCTGAGTCATAAGGATTCGGCCCATCAAAGAAAATGTGTTCATTCAAGAAATTGGTTTTGATGTATTTGGGCCGCTTTGAGCTTTTGAGTGGCATTCTTGGCTTTGGCTAAAGGTTTGGCTTGAAGCAGCCCACAATCTCCTTATGCATAGGAGGAACTTCTTCACACTGAAGAATTTGCATTGTAGTTTCCTCAGTGGTAGTTGGAGCTACAATTTCTTCAACTAATGGAGCTGGAATTTCTTCAGTGGCAATGGTGGCCAAGTCATCAAATCATGTATGAATTTCTTCAGTCTGGGCTGGAGACTAAGGAATTTTTGAGAGAGGAGTGGTCATTGGAGAATTTGGGTGTGCAGCTTCCCAATATTCATCATTGATGATAGGGGTTGTATTGCCAATGTCCACGTCCTCATCAATTTCTTCAACGCCATCCTCTTCAGTAGTTATCTGAGGCTGGGGCGATCATACCTTTGGAGTTGAAGTGTTTGCTTCCACTTCAATTTCTTCATTAATCTGCTCTGAGGTAGCAGCATATTGATCCTTTTCTTCTTGATCATCATTTGGGATGACATAGTCAACACCAAATGGCACTATTGCATAGGCTGGCACGGAGCTGATAGCCGTTGCATCAAACGGTTATGTTGAAGAACTTGGCAATGTCTTACATTTCTTCACTGCTGAGGAATCTGAAGTTGATGCTTTTCTTTTCAGTGCCTTTTCTCCGCAGCCTTGGTATTCTTTGCTTCTGATGTAGAAGGAAGGTTGATGATCTTCACCCTTGATGATTTTTCTATTTCCGAAGAGGGTGAAGGAGGAGCATTTTCTTTAGGAGCAACTGATGCAGTCGCCCTTGTGGTCCCAATTTCCTCAAGCACAGCAAAAGCTTCAGCTAGTCTAGCAATTTCTTGAGGCACAACAGTGGAGGTTGTCCTGGCATGTTCTTCAGCAACCTGAGTTTCTTCAGCTGCGGGAGCAGTTTCTTCAATAGGCTGAGCAGATTCTTTAGCCTGAGGAATTTGTGGTTGCAATCGAGCTGCAACCCTTGAGTTATGGTCCTTAATGGAAGTTTGGGCTGCCCTAACAAATCTCACTTTGGTGTCCTTCCATTCAGCATCATATTTGTCTTGTTCCTTAGCTAATTCTTCATCATGAGGCTGATGAGGCCAATTCACTATAGCTTTGCTAGTGTGAGCACTTGGCCTTTGACCTCGTCCATCAGTTTTCTTCAGCTTCAACATA
Source organism: Hordeum marinum (assembly GCA_022496015.1). NCBI lineage: Eukaryota > Viridiplantae > Streptophyta > Magnoliopsida > Poales > Poaceae > Hordeum > Hordeum marinum. Next base: position 286,410,042 of record CM039678.1, on the reverse strand, counting down.
GTGGGACTTGTTGAAGACTGTGCTTGAGCAGAGGGACTTGTACTGACCCTTGAAGCAATTGAGAAACCCTCTATCCTCTGACATGATGCAAGGTGCATAGGTGTTGAGGACTTTGCGGCAGCAGCAGAGGACTGAGCAGCTACAGAGTCAGTGGCTGAGGCCTTTGAAGGATTTGCTTGAGGAATCTGAGGTGACGAGTTTGAAGACTTTGACTTCACAACAGATTTAGTCACAACTGATTTCTTCGAAGCACTAGTAGTGGCTCCGGCAGTCATAGCAGTAGCAGAGTCTTCATTGAATTTCTTCACAGCCTCTTTTGTTTTTTTCACCAGCCTGGCTTGATGTCTTTCCCATTAATGAGGAAAGTCATCACCAGTCTTGAGACTTCTGAGGTCAGCAGTTTGGTTTGGAGCCAAGGGTGGCCTGCTGCAAGGGGGTTTAACTGCGAATTTCATCATATACTTGGGAGGGACATAGCGATATTCCTTCCACTCCTTTGCCCATCTCCTCTCAATTTTCTGTAAGGGGATCTTTCTCTTCTTTGTTGTTTCCTTGCCATGAATTTCTTCATATGTCATGCAATATTCCACATACAAGTCATCAGGTATCTCAAAAGCAGTTTGCATATCAGGTTTCTTTCCACCTTTCTATGGCTTCTTCCCATCAGCCATTTTCTTCGGCTGGAAATTCTGAACTCTTGAAGATTCTGAAGATGTACACAGTTTTACCTCAAGAAACGCTGCCAATGAGTTAAGTTGATGAGAACCTAGTGATTCATCAGCGGACATGTTTGTACTTGTGAACACAGTATAGGTGTCAGGAATTTGAAAAGGTCATATGCGTTCTCAGAAGTTCTCAAAAAAACATCAAGTGTGAGGAATTTGACCATGGGTGCCTTGAGGATTTTCACTAAGTTTTGTTTGTCTTAGGTTCCAGAGTTGTACAAATTTTGAGGATTCACACAATTGAGCAATGTTGAAGAAAATCATAACTTAGGGACACACATGCAAACACTTAGCATAATATCAGGCCTAGATGCACATAGATACAATAAAGAGCCAATCATGGAGCGATATACCTTCTGATTGAAATCTTTACCATTTTCGTCAGTGTAGAGGTGGCCTTTTGAAGGCATTGGAGTTTTGACGCCTTTGCAATCTTGCATGTCGAATTTCCTCAGAACATCCTTGAGGTATTTCTCTTGAGAGATGAAGATGCCATTGTCTTACTGACGAATTTTAAGACCTAAGAAGAATTTCAATTCTACCATCATAGATATTTGATATTCTTTCATATAGGCAAATTCATCACTGTAATGTTCGTCTGTACAGCCAAACATAATATCGTCTACGTATATTTGGCATATGAACAGTTCATTGCCATAGGATTTAGTGAAAAGTGTTGGGTCGAGTGAAGCGGTTTGAAGCCTTTCTTCATGAGGAATTCCTTCCAAGTGTCGTACCACGCCTGAGGGGCCTGCTTGAGGCCATAGAGGTCCTTGTTGAGTCTGAAGACTTTGTCAGGATGCTTAGGGTCTTCAAAACCTGGGGGTTGAGCAACATATAATTCTTCCTCAAGCTTACCATTGGGGAATGCACTTTTCACATCAACTTGATATAAGATGATATCATGATGGTTAGCATAAGCAAGCAATATGCGAATAGCTTCAAGTCTAGCAACATGTGCAAAAGTTTCATCAAAGTCAATTCATTCAACCTGTGTGTATCCTTGAGCTACAAGACGAGCCTTATTCCTTACCACAAGGCCATTTTCATCTTACTTGTTGCGGTAGATCCACTTGGTACCTATGATATTGTGCTTGCGAGTATCTGGCCGCTTGACGAGTTCCCACACGTTGTTTAGCTTGAATTGATGTAATTCCTCTTGCATAGCTTGAACCCACTCAGGCTCCTTGAATGCTTCATAAAATATGGTGGGCTCTATAATAGAGACAAAAGCAAAGTGCCCCGAAAAGTTAGTCAAATGTGAAGCCCTGAGTGAGTGAGGGGACCTGGTGCATTGATGTCATCAATGATTTTGTCAATTTGCACTTCATTTGGAACTCTTGGATGAGCAGGTTGACATGGCTGAGGATTTTCATTAGCACCATTTTCTTTAGATGTATGAGCATGAATGTCTTCATTGGTTGGAATGACTTCATTAGTAGGTTGAAGTTCTTCAGTGGGTATGACATCTTTAGTAGCCTTCAGCTTAATAGATTCCTCGGGGGACTTTTCATCTAGCGTAGAAGGCAGGTGCTCTCTTTGCGAGCTGTTAGTTTCATCGAACTGCACATCTATTGTTTCAACAACCTTTTGGTGGTAGGTGTTGAAGAATCTGTAGGTGTTCGAGTCCTTTTTGTAACCAAGCATAAAACCTTCATGTGCTTTCGATGCAAATTTAGAACTATGGTGAGGATATCTAATCCAGCATTTTGCACCGAAGACTTTGATATAACTTACATTGGGTTTCTTGCCAGTCATGGGTTCATATGAAGTTTTCTTGAAGAATTTGTGATGATATACCCTATTGATGATGTGGAAAGTTGTATCAATTCCCTGAGGCCATAAGCGACGAGGAGTCTTGTATTCATCAAGCATGGTGCGAGCCATCTCAAGAAGAGTCATGTTCTTGTGCTCCACGACGTTGTTCTGCTGAGGTGTATATGGGGAAGATAGCTCATGAGTAATACCAAGTTCACAAAGATATTCATCAAGATTGGTGTTCTTGAACTCAGTCCCATTATCACTCCTGATATGCTTGATCTTGACGCCGAAGTTTGTACAGGCCCTTGAAGCAAATCTTCTGAAGACATCCTGCACTTCAGAGTAGTATAGAATAATATGCACCCAAGTGTAACGAGAGTAATCATCAACAATGACAAAGCCATACAAGCTTGAATAATTTATTATTGGGAAATAATGAGTGGGGCCAAAGAGGTCCATATGCAGCAATTCAAAGGTCGAGTCATGGTCATGATTGTCTTCGAGGGATGCTTGGATCTGGTCATCTTCCCTGACTCACATGCACCATAGAGGTGGCCCTTGAGGAATTTGACACCTTCAATGCCAATGACGTGCTTTTTCTTCACGAGCATGTGCAAGTTCCTCATACCAGCGTGTCCAAGTCGTCGATGCCACAACCAGCCTTTTGAGGACTTTTCAAGTAGCCACGTGGCAGGCTGAGGACCTATAGAGAAATGAACAATATACAAGTCTCCTCTCCTAAAGCCTTCGAAGACTTTGGAATGGTCACATTCCATGATGACAATGCAACGATATATTCCAAAGATGACAACCATATCAAGATCACAAAGCATTGAGACAGACATGAGGTTGAGCCCTAGGGATTCGACAAGCATCACCTTATACATCTGTCGGTCCTTTGAGAATGCAACCTTACCTTGACCCAATACCTTGCTTTTTTCCTTTGTCAGCATAGGTGATATGCTTTAGTTGAGATGGAGCAAGTGGCAAATTCATTAGTAGATTCTTGTCACCAGTCATATGGTTTGTGCATCCACTGTCGAGGACCCACTCAGTAGCTTTCGGAGGTTCATCTTGCAGATCAATTAGTACAACTTACGAACTCATATGCTTCAGAGTGAAGAATATGACATCAAATTCATTAGGCAGAGTTTCATCACATAATATAGTGAGTAAAGTAGCGTGAGGACATGAGAAATGAGAAATTCATTTCTCCATGATTAGCTTGTGTCCTTTCAAGCATTTCCTCAGGTCTCCAGCAAATTCATCAGATGTTCAAGTTCATCTAGAGACCTGACCCTGCATAAGAGATTAGTTAAATTTCTTCACCACCCACATCTGGAGGGGTGGCAAAGAGTTCATCATTCTGAGCACCATATGAGAAGGGAGGAATTGAAGCTAGCGCACTTCATTTCACAAGACGAGGGTTAGTGTACTCATATGAATAAACAGAGAAATTCTTTGAGGACTTATGAACATAATGATTTGAAGAATAATGCACATATTCAGAACCTTAGATTTTCCCTACGAAACTGATGCATTATCACGAGAATGATATTTTTGACCATTTGAGAAATTTGGTCCAAGTGAAGACTTTGCTCCATATGAGGAATTTGATCTGAGGTTCCTTTTCTTCATGAGTGGTGTCGTGAGGACATTCACTTGAAGATTTTGTAAGCAGCTCTTGGGAACCCAGATTTTCTTCATAGGTGAACCATTCCTGCAGTTAGTTCCAACTAATCTAGAAAATACTTCACCTTTCTAAATTTTGAAGAATTTGTAGTTGGAGTCAAGTGACTCATCAGAGGAATATGAAGTTTCACAAGTAAAGCCACATAAGGTGGATGGATCTACAGGAGGTCCTTTTGTAGCAACCCATGAGGTTTTGGGGTACTGCTCAGGTGTCCAGTAGGATCAATCGGCATTGAGTTTCCTCTCAAATGCAATACCCTCTTTCCTAGGGTTCCTATTCAGAATCTTCTTTTTGAGGACATCGCAAAGGGTTTGATGCCCTTTGAGACTTTTGTACATGCCCATCACATACAATTCCTTCAACCCTGCATTTTCGTCAGTGATACTTGTGGTATCCTCAGATAAGGAATTTGTGACCATGGGAATAGTCGAAGAATTTGCAGCAATAGAAGCATTTGAATATTCAGGTGAAGAATTAGCAGTTTCACGTTCGATGCATTTCAAACAAGGTGGAACAAATTCTTCCTGAGCGGTACTAATCTGTTGAGCCAATAAGGAATCGTTTTCCCTTTGGAGATCCTCATGAGACACTCTTAGTTTCTTAAGATCTTGATTTCTTTGAAGAAATTCATAAGAAAGCTTCTCATGATCATCTAAGAGAGCGTTATGATTACTCTGAAGGTTATCATACTTTGTCTTAAGACTTTTGAGATCGTCAGACAAAGTTTGAGTCCGATCCACTTCCTCATTCAACAGATCGCCGATTTTGTCTAGCAGTTTCTGAAGCTTTTCAAGTGCACTTTGTTCCTTGGTGGCAATATTAGCAAGTTTGGCATAGCTAGGTTTTACATATTCATCAGATTCACCATCACTTGATTCAGAAGAGGAGTTATGCTTGTGTACCTAGGAACCTTTTTCCATAAGACAAAGTGAAGAAGATGAAGCAGGATCTGCTTCCTGAGTTTTGAGGAATTTCTTGAGTTTAGTGACCATGGGGTCTTGACGAGTGAAGTAGCCTTCATTGATGTCCATGATCCTATCCCATATGAGCTTGGCACTCTGGAGATGACAAATGCCTCTAAACATGATGCTCGATAGGCTTGAGTAGATGATGTTCCTCGCCTGAGCATCAAGTTGAGTGTACTTGTGAATTTCCTCATTATTTGCCATCTTGCAGAGTTCAGTCAGTCAAAGGTCTATAACAGTCCATAGCTCACTATTCATTGATATGAGATACTTCTTCATGAGGACTTTCCATCTAGGATATTCAATCTTATCAAGGTTGGGACATTTTGTGACTAACTTGACGCCTTTTCCATGAAACAGTAAGTAGGAGCACAGTCATTATTGTTGCTATCAGAGTCGTTCGAGTAGTCATTTTCTTCATCGTTGAAGATGGACTTGCTGATGAAGGAAGTAGCAAGAGCAAGGCTAGCGACACTAGATTCAGACTCCACCTCAGATTCTTCCTCTTCTTCAGATTCTTCAGATTCTTCTTCCGAGTCCATTTCCTTGCCAATGAAAGCCCTACCCTTTCTGGAACTAGTCTTCTTGTGCGTTGAGGACTTTGAAGATGAGTACTTTGAAGATGAGGACAGTGCAGATGAGGACTTTGAAGATTTCTTCTTTTTCTTCAAGTCATCAAAACTCTAGTTCTTGTACTTCTTCTTCTTTGATTCTTTTTCCCAGAGAGGATAGTCAGAGATAAAGTGACTAGATTTCTTGCATTGGTGACAAGTTCTCTTCTTGTAGTCGCGTGAGGAACCTGATTTTCTCAAGCCACTTTTTTATGACTTTACAAAACAACCTCTCCTTGAGGACTACTGGAATTTCCTCACGAGCATTGTCAACTCCTGATTCAGTTCTTCAGCATCACCAAGGCTACTATCACAATCTTTGCCTTCAGATGAGGAAATTGCTTTTGCCTTCAGAGCACGAGATCTTCCATAGCTTGGCCCATAGAGGTCTCTCTTCTTAGCTTGTTGGAATTCATGAGTATTGAGTCTCTCAAGAATATCAGCAGGATCAAGTGACTTGTAGTCTCCGCACTCTTGAATCAGTAGTTTCTTCACCACTTCGTAATCGGTGATGTCAGTGGCACCTAGTGCTTGAAGCTCATTGGAGACATCAGTGAGACGATCAAAAGTTTGCTGAACATTCTCATTGTCGAGTCTTTTGAAACGATTGAAGAGATTGCGAAGAACATCAACACGGGAGTCACGTTGAGTGGAAACACCTGCGTTAACTTTGGACAGCCTATCCCAGATAATCTTAGCAGACTCCAAAGAACTCACTCCGCCATACTGACCTTTGCTCATATGGTCATAGATGGTATTCTTCGCTTGAGAATCGATTTTCTTGAATTTCTTCGTATCAGCTTGCCATTTTCACAACATGCGGGGAACACCATTTTCCACAACGTGCCAGAGATCGTTGTCAATAGCTTCAAGATGCATGCACATCTTGTTCTTCCAGTAGGGGTAATCCATCCCGTCAAAGGTAGGACAACCTGCGGAAACCTTGATCATACCTGCAGTCGACATAACTAGAACTCCAGGCAGTTAAACCAAAATCACACAGAACAAGGGAGTACCTTGCTCCGATACCAATTGAAAGTGCGTTATATCGACTACAGGGGGTGAACAGGCAATTTTTACAACTTCATCACTTGAGGAATTTCAACTGGAGGAATTTGAAATGTGATGAATAACTAGTAGCAGAATAAGTATTCAAGTGCATGAGAAACATAGCAATAGCATAGTCATCATTATGAAATAAAACATGCACAGATTACAGCTACCGTGATATAGGATAAGCAGGTGAGGAACAAGGTAACTCGAAGAATTTAAGGTGAGGAAACTTTGGAAGTCTTCATTCAAATTCTTCAACAGTAAAGATCAATTTCATCAACGGGTATACGAAGAAATGAAAGGGTTGAGGAAATAGAACCAGGTATCTCGATGAAGACAATGGTTAGATGACCCAGTTCCAACTGCTGTGACAATCGTACATTCCATTTGGAAACACCTCGTATTTAAACTAGATGACACACAGTCCTAGGACACACAGTCCTTACCGTATTCTCCTTGAGCTGAGGTCACAAAGTCCTCGACCAACACTCATGGTAAGTCTTCACTGTAGACTTCCAAAACCCCCACAAACTGGTCACCTGGCAGTCAACAATTGATTGTTGGATGCTCCAGACCAAGATCACTCCGTGATCCGCAATTGATTGCAGGATGAACTAGACCATGATGCCTAACCATCTGGAAGATACACGGTCTTCAAAGGTAACAAGCGTCGGTTCCACACAGGAACAATCTCTTCAGTGATGCTCAATCACTTTGGGTTTGGTGGTTTGGATTTGGGTCTTTCCACACTGATGATTTTCTCTCAAAGTCCTTGGAGGATGGGTTGCCCTCAAATGACAAGTGTCAGTTCTCTCTTGGAGCAGCGAACCAACTAGTGGTTGTGGGGGTGGCTATTTATAGCCAGGCTGCAACCTGACATGATAAGACATAAATTCCCAAAATGATATGATTGTTATGTCGATAATATGATTGGGGATAGCTAGTGCTAAGCACAACAACGGTCGAAATTTCGAACTATGAAAATCCTTAGGCATATCATGTTCCTCACTTGTAGGCAATTCGCATTGGCGATATCCTAACTCCTCAGTCAGACCAATTTCCTCAGAGTCCAGAAGAACTTCGTCTATGTCACTGAAGAACTTGGCTGAACTACAAGAGATTTCCAAAGGCTTCACTCGAAGGATTGGATAGGTTGAGACTTTTGAGTTGAGAATGACTTGGAAATTTTCCTTAGTATTACCTTGCCCCCTTTCATAGTACAGTGTTTCCTATGACTCAAAGAAAGGAAATAAAACTACAAAAATAAAAGTCTTCACGCTTCATAGTGCTCGTTCATATCTTCAAGGTCACACCAACTTCTTAATTTTCAAAGTCTTCAGGGAATACCAAAGTCTTCACCAAAGTATTGAGTTGAGGACATAAATTTTTAGGGGTTTATAATCTCCGAATATATCAAACTCCTCATCGACTTATAGAGCATGTGTACACTCATAAACACATTAGTTCTTTAACCTATAAGTCTTCAATACACCAAATCACTAAGCGGCACTAGATGCACTTATAAGGATCCATCAGCATTGAGTTTCCTCTCAAATGCAATGCCCTCTTTCCTAGGGTTCCTGTTGAGAATCTGCTTTTTGAGCACATCGCAAAGGGTTTGATGACCTTTGAGACTTTTGTACATGCCTGTCACATAAAATTACTTCAACCCTGCATTTTCGTCAGAAATAATTTTGTTATCCTTAGGTGAGGAATTTGTGACCACGGGGACAGTTGATGAATTTGCAGCAATAGAAGCATTTGAACATCCAGGTGAAGAATTAGTAGTTTTACGTTCAATGCATTTCAAACAAGGTGGAACAAATTCTTCCTGATCGGTACTGATCTGTTGAGCCACTAAGGAATCATTTTCCTTTGGAGATCCTCATGAGACACTCTTAGTTTCTCAAGATCTTGCTTTCTTTGAAGAAATTCAAAAGGAAGCTTCTCATGATCGACTATGAGACCATTATGATCACTCTAAAGATTATCATACTTTAACTGAAGACTTTTGAGATCATCAGTCAAAGTTTTAGTCCGATCCACTTCCTCATTCAACAGATCATTGCTTTTTTCTAATAGTTTTTGAAGTTTTTCAAGTGCACTTTGTTGCTTAGCGGCAATATTAGCAAATTTGGCATAGCTAGGTATCACATATTCATCAAATTCACCTTCACTTGATTCAGAGGAGGAAGTGATGCTTGTGTACCTTGAAACCTTTAGCCATGAAGTAATAGGTGGAAGCATAATCAGCATTGCTGATGTCAGAGTCGTTGGAGTAGTCATTTTCTTCATCGTTGAAGATGGACTTGCTGACAAAAGCAGTAGCGAGAGCAAGGCTAGCAACACCAGATTCTGATTCCACCTCAGATTCTTCCTCTTCTTCATATTCTTTAGATTCTTCTTCAGAATCCATTTCCTTGCGAATGAAAGCCCGAGCCTTTATAGAACCATTCTTCTTGTGCATTGAGGACTTTGAAGATGAGGACTTTGAAGATGAGGACTAATGCAGATGAGGACTTTGAAGATTTCTTCTTTTTCTTCGAGTCATGAAAATTGTCGTCCTAGCACTTCTTCTTCTTTGATTCTTTTTCCTAGAGAGGACAGTCAGAGATAAAGTGACCAGATTACTTGCATTTGTGACAAGTTATCTTCTTGTAGTCGCTTGAGGAATCTGATTTCCACAAACCACTTTTTGATGATTTTCCAAATCGACCTCCCCTTGAGAACTTCTGGAATTTCCTCACGAGCATTGCCAGCTCCTTACTCAGGTCTTCAGGATCACCAACGCTACTATTAGAATCTTCGCCTTTGGATGAGGAAATTGCTATTGCCTTCAGAGCATGAGATCTTCCATAACTTGGCCCGTAGAGGTCTCTCTTCTCAGCTTGTTGGAATTCATGAGTATTGAATATCTCAAGTATATCAGCGGGATCAAGTGACTTGTAGTCTTCACGCTCTTGAATCATCAAAGCTAGTGTGTCAAATGAGGAATCAAGAGATCTTAGCAGTTTCTTCACCACTTCGTGGTCGGTGATGTCACTGCAACCCAGTGCTTGAAGCTCGTTGGAGATATCAGTGAGACGATCAAAAGTTTGTTGAACATTTTCATTATCGAGTCTTTTGATGCGGTTGAAGAGATTGCGAAGAACATCAACACAGGAGTCACGTTGAGTGGAAACACCTTCATTGACTTTGGACATCCTATCCCAGATAACCTTAGCAGACTCCAAAGCACTCACTCTACCATATTGACCTTTTCTCAGATGGCCACAGATGATATTTTTTGCTTGAGAATCGAGTTGCTTGAATTTCTTCTTATCAGCAGCAGTAACAGTCGGAGAGATGTGGGGAACACCATTTTCCACAATGTACCATAGAGCGTTGTCAATAGCTTCAAGATGCATGTGATCCGTCCAATCGAAGGTAGGACAACCTCCAGAAACCTTGATCATACCTCCTGTGGACATAACTAGAAATCCAGGTGGTTAAACCAAAATCACATCGAACAAGGGAGTACATTTCTTTGATACCAATTGAAAGTGCGTTATATTGACTAGAGGGGGGGTGAATTGGCGATTTTTACAAATTCATCACATCGGAATTTCAACTTGATGAATTTGAAATGTGATGAATAACTAGCAGCAGAATAAGTACTCAACTGCATGAAAAACGTAACAGTAGCATAGTTATCATGATGAAATTAAACATGCACAAATTATAGGTAGCGTGATACAGGATAAGAAGGTGGGGAACAAGGTAATTTGAAGAATTTGAGGTGAGGAAATTGAGAAAGTCTTCAGTCAAATTCTTCAAACAGTAATGATCAATTTCGTCAACAAGTATATGAGGAATTAAAAGGGTTGAGGAAATAGAACAAGATAGCTAAGGTCACAAAGTCCACGCCCAACACTCGTGTTAAGTCTTCAGGGTAGACTTCCAAAACTCTTGCAAACTAGTCACCTCGTGATCCACAATTGACCAGAGTCACTCCATGATCCCCAATTGACTGCAGGATGCACTAGACCATGACGCCTAACCGTCTGGAAGATGCACAGTCTTCAACGGTAACAAGCGTCGGTTCCACACAGGAACAATCTCTTCAGTGATGCTCAATCACTTTGGGTTTGGTGGTTTGGATTTGGGTTTTTCCTCACTGATGATTTTCTCTCAAAGTCCTCGGAGGATGGGTTGCTTTCAAATGACAAGTGTCAGTTCTCTCTCGGAGCAGCCAACCAGCTAGTGGTTGTGGGGGTGGCTATTTATAGCCAGGGTGCAACCTGACATGATAAGACATAAGTGCCCCCAATGATATGACCGTTATGTGGATAAGATGATTGGAGAAAACTAGCGCTAAGCACAACAACGATCGGAATTCCAAACTATGAAAGTCCTCAGGCTTATCATGTTCCCCACTTGTAGGCAATTCGCACTGGCGAAATTCTAACTCTTCAGTCAGACCAATTTCATCAGAGACAAGAGGAACTTTGTTTCTCTCACTGAAGAACTTGACTGAACCGTAAGAGATTTCCAAAGGCTTCACTCGAAGGATTGGATAGGTTGAGGACTTTAAGTTGAGCATCAGCTGGAAGTTTTCCTTAGTATTACCTTGGCCCCCTTTAATAGTACGGTCTTTCCTATGACTCAAAGAAAGGAAATGAAACTACAAAAACAAAAGTCTTCACGCTTCATAGTCCTTGTTCATATCTTCAAGGCCACACCAACTTCTTTAGTTTCAAAGTCTTCAGGGAATATCAAAGTCTTCAACAAAGTCTTCACCAAAGTCTTCAGTTGAAGACATACATTTTTAGGGGTCGATAATCTTCGAATATATCAAACTCCTCAGCGACTTATAGAGCCTATGTACACTTAAAAACACATTAGACTCTTAACCTATAAGTCTTCAACACACCAAAATCACTAAGGGGCATTAGATGCACTTAGACAAGTGTGGAGAGTTTGTATTGTAGAGTGCCCATTCTTGATGGAGAGTACTATAGTCGATGGAAGAATGCCATGATTGATCTATTTGACAAATTCCATTTGAGAAAACATATTGAAAATCCCTATGTGCTCCCCATTGATGAATAGCATCCCACATAGGAAGAGGAAATTAACATGCTTGGTACCCTTAGAACTATCAATCTTATTGTTAGAGGCTTATCAAGATCCGTGCTTTCTCAATTGAAGAACTTTGCATGTGCTTATACTTTGTGGACTGATTTGGAGAAACGATATCCAAATCTTTCATTAAGTTATCTTGATGAAATTCTTCATAAATCTGTTTCTTTTCACAAAATGAAGCCTAGTGATCCAAACTTTGATAAATGCCTATTTGAGCTTCGTGATCTTATGTGTGCTAAAGGAGATGTCACTACTGTCAACAACATTGTTATTGAAGCCACTCTCATTCATAAACTTGAGCAATGTCATGATTATGATTCTAACCAATTTCTTGGTTTCTATGACAAAGGGATTCCACAAAATGATGACAATGAAGAACATGGCTACTATGATGAAGATGAGTTGTTCAACATCGAGCATGAAAAGATCATGAAGCATCTAAGTCTAATCGCAAACTTCAAGGATTACATGTCCGGTGGAAAAGAGTGGATTCTCGATAGTGGATGCATAGATCACATGACTGGTGACAAAGACATGTTCCAAGAGATCATGCCTAATCAAGGTCCTCGGAGGTACGTGACCTTTGGAGATAGAGCATGATATAGCACAAACTAGGTAATTTTGCAGAAAGAAAATTTTGAGTGCAATGACATGATCAAATAACTGATGTAAGAATGCATCAACAGTTGGCAGATATCCATATGAACAAGTTATAGATATCGTCATAAGTAGGGGTTGAACATCTCATGTTTACACATCACGTCAAGTCATCTAACTGATCTCAAGTACCATATTTGTCACACACACACACACACACACACACCAAGTTTTGGGGAAACATGTGGACACGGCTATTCGAATTGTTTTACAATCTGTAGAGGTTGCACGCTTTACCCACAAGACTCGGGGAACTTCCGTGTCATCCCCGACTCACGTTATATTACATACCCGAGGTAAGCACACGAACAATGCCTTCCCCTGGCGACACTAAACAAAGAGTCCACTTGATTGGTACACAACCCTCATGATGTACATCATATGAGCCTCGCTCCAGATTGTACCATCCATGAAGGGACCAACGGTGTGCCCGGTGCCTGTAAAGATAGCGCAAGGTCGCCCTACCAGGTACAACCCCATATCAAGAGTGACCACATCACTCCCACCACTAGTAATGCGGGCTCTCTGTCAGACCAACCAGATTAATCAACAAAGCCCCTTCCCATATAGGGGTAGAGTGGTCGCACATGTAAGGTTGGGACGGTCAGCAGACCTTAAATATAATCTGTTTTAGAAAACACACACACTCACACAACTTGCTCTAGTACACCACTTCTTTCTCAAGTGGTTACCCAACTCAACATCATCTCCCTCACTCATTAGTGGCACCCGACGGGGTTTTCGAAAAGTCTATGAAAATACTTTTGTTTCCATCACCATGCATATTCCCGTCCCACTTTGCGTAGCATATACCAAGCATCCTACCTACTCCCACCCGAACAACGCTCATAGGAAGGTAGGGTCATGCACGATGCAAGTATCAACGGTAAAGTATCGGCGGCATCCCACCGAAGGGGGGCACCACATCAACATGATCAATTCATAGGAACATAAAGTGCTATATGACATGCATGAAAAGTTTCTTAACATGGTCAAAGGGCTGCTTGCCTGGCTTAGCAACGTCTTCGAGGTATTCACATGCCTCTCATCCACACAGAGCACTTCATCTACTTCGTCAACTATCGTCGGAAACAACCGTAATAACCAACACAACAAGGAGAGAATTAAAAGTTCTCTATAAATAGGAGTTTTATATTTCTTGGACACCTCTGGTCACAAGAAAAATAACCAAGGAGATTTCATGGAATGTGGATCAAGGGAGATTTTTGAACGATGGAAATGGAGGAAATGATGGTCCTACAAGAAGTCTACAGAAAATATTTTGACAAAATGAGTGGATGGACACAACAATAAGTCATGATTTTAGAAACATTTAGGAATTGGTTCTACTGGATTTGGAGTTGGCATGATTTCCTAGGGATTTTCAGAGTGAGCCATTCATGAAGAAATGGTTGAACAATCCACATGACACAGAAAGTATATGACAAATGTCCACATCTCATCTCATTAGCATAGATACACCTAGGATTTTGAATAACTGCATTTGGAGCTATTTTGAGTATTCTAGGAATTTTACAAGGTGGTATTTATAATAAAGAAATGACCAAATCATTTATGGAAGAGAAAATGTTGTATGCAAAAATATGTCATCCACATATTCGGATAGCACATGATTTTAGAAGTATGTAGAAACTTGAATCAATGAATTTGGAGTTGTATTGAATTTATTATGAATTTTATGAATGTATCTGAAAAAGAAAAGGGCAAGAAATTATTACCAAAACGACCGAAACGGAGCCCGGGGCAAAAAATGGCCACTGGGCCGGCCCATCAGCACACCCTCGTAGGCGGGGTCGGACGACGTCGATGGTGTACTCTTGGGAGTATGCCTCCTTCGTTGGGAGGCGATACCCAAGGACGCCTCCACTTAAACGGGGGGCCCGATCCTTAGCTCGCCGATAGGTGGGCCCCATTTGGCAGGGCGTCTTTCCTCCTCCTGCTCGGGTAGAGGAGAGCAGGGGAGGCAAACCTGAGCGGCTCTAGTGCTCGCCCCCGGCGGCACCGGCCGTCTCCGGTGGTGCTCCAACCATCGGTGTGATCAGGGTGAAGAGACACATCCATCTGGTGGCTCCATTTTGGCCAGGATGCGCCAGAGTGAGCATGGCTTTGACCGTGGTGGACTCCAATGACAGCGGGCTCGAGCAAGGAAGCATGGTCAAGGAGGGGAAGGCTAGTGTCAGTGTCAAAACCGGTGGATCTCGGGTAGGGGGTCCCAAACTATGAGACTAGGATCGATGGTAACAGGAGATGAAGGGGACATGAGTTTACCCAAGTTTGGGCCCTCCAATGGAGGTAGTACCCTACATCATGCTTGATTTTATTGATGGTGTAAGGGGTTACAGAGTTGATCTACCTCGAGATTGTATGTCTAACCCTAGATGAGTTGTCCTCCGCCTAACCCCTAAAACCCTCTGTCTTATATAGATCCCTAGGGTGTCGTTGGCCCACACATGGTCGGTTGCATTCCGAAGAGATAACTTGCCTAACTAGAGCTAATAACTTGGAGAATACATCTCGACTCCATGAGGCTTCTGACCTGGCGTAGGTGGTCTTCGATCCTCCGATGCCTGCCTTGCGGCCCATACAGTCCGGCCGATGAACAATGGGTTGGCTATCCAAGGACCCCTTAATCTAGGACTCCCTCAGTAGCCCCCGGACTCGTCTTCAACGCTGATTTATCTTCGGTTGATTCCTTCACGTCGTCGTCTTCGGCTTGCAAGGCGAGTCCCTCACCCTTCTCTGTTCAGCATGCGAGCAGTCTTCGGTAAGATCACAAGCATCGCGGGCGTGGGTCATTTTAATAACTCCACAAGTTCCTCGATTTTCGTGTGCTGTGAGGAGGTGACTGGCCAGCGATTTTTACAATCCTACCCCTCCACAATGGAGGCACCAACCCATTTAATCACACAAAATTGCGGTTGAAAACCACATCTTCTAACTCCCACTCATCAAAAACTCCTAGCGGAAGCTCTACGAAAAAGATGGCTAACGCTCCTAGCTCCTAGGCACGCCCTTACGGCCAACACCCAGATGATTGGACCAGCTGCTCCGTCACTCTCCTGCGGCTCGGTAACCTAGAAACCCAGGGATATCTCCCATCATCAGATCTGGCGGCAACCCACGCAGGTCTGCTTTCTTATGATGACGAGGTCTTCAACAAGTGCTTCCCTAATCCAAACAAGGGGGAGCGCGTTTGCTTTGTCCCCTTCCTCCTCCGGGGCCTTTGGTTTCCAATCCACCCATTATTTAGGGGGTTACTGGAGTTCTACGGGATTCAACTCCACCATTTCACCCCCGGGTCGATCCTACACATCTCGGGCTTTGTCGCCCTCTGCAAGATGTTCTTACAGTGCGAAGCCCATTTCGATCTATAGAGGAAATACTTGCCTCGTTCCCGGAACTCGAGGCAAGGACATCTTAGAGGCCGGTGGAGCCGAAGTATGCCTCATAGCGGGATCGGGGTATCCGGCTGGCACGCCGAAGAAATCCGAAGAGTGGACTTCGTAGTGGTTCTATATTGAAGACGCCCCCCTGTTCAAGTCAAATCTGACAGGTCGGCCCGAATAATCCAACCTCCTCCCGAAGAAGAGGTACAATTGGCGCCCCAAGAGCTCGTCTCAGGAGGAGAGCGCAAAAGTGCAACGCCTTGCCGTGCAAGTGTGGATGCTTGCCCATCACTGGCTGACCATGATTGACGTCATGGCCGCCGCTATCTCCTGGTGCATGCAACCCCTCAACCAAAGGGTGCACTCCTTATGGCGATACAACGGGACAAGCGATGCCACGTGTTCCCGAAAACTTGGTCATGCCAATCCAACAACACTGACCACCGCACTTGCCGACCTATACAAAGGAGAGCAAGAAGACTTCATCTGAAGGTGAACCATGGAAGGGTATTCAGCCCACGATCCCATCGAACAGGTAAACCTTCCTCTTTCAATCATGAAATAGCTTGGGGCTTCATTCTGTACTCTATTTTACTGAGGCTTTGACGTGAATAGGAATGGAGGAGCTTCATCGAGACAGACAACTGTCCGGCTCCTCAGCCCGAGAATCATGCACATGATACTGATCCGGGCTTCAACGAGGACCCGGATCTCCATCTCGACTTCGAAAATGGAGTCTACTACCAGGACAACAATGTCTAGACCCTGGTGGCAACCATAGTCGATTACCCCAAGTCATTCTCCATTCGTTCTGCGGGTAAGAAGAAAACCTCCTCCTGTAAGTGGCCTGCTACCAAGAGCGCCCCGGACATGACTGTCCCAGCCCCCAAGCGTCGCCGATCAGCATGCCACGCATCAGCAGATGAAGCCACGGGCAAGTCAGAAGCCGGTTGGGACCCTGCGGAGGAGCCAGACATGGGGACGAATCCACCCATCCGTGCATCCCAAAGGTACATTGATCGGATATCCGCCTTATCATTGTGCACAGTATAATCTCATAACCGCTCATTTTTTACCTAGGCAAAACGCCCAATCTTCTCCTATCGAGGGGGCTGCCCAGATGTCAGGAGACGCTCGGAACTCCCGAGCTGCGACCCATGTAGCTTCCGCTACGAAAGCCCCCATGGTCGGTCCGGCGACCTACGAATATGGAGATGGAGTATCCATCAGTAAATCGGAAGTGGAGAGTGCCATGCACCATTGGCACCATTGGGAGGCCATGCGACATCCAATTTTCTCTGACCATGAGTTTGGTGCCTTACGCTCGGTGGATGCACATCTCAAGGCCGCCCGAGCTGGATTCGGCGAAGCTATGAAGCTGATGGCAACCAACATTCAGGTAAGCGGTCAGATTTTATAGAATCCGCATACTTGTGTAAGCCTAGTAGCCCCTGAGCCTCAATTTGATTTATAAAAAACAAATTAAGGATCTCCATACTATTTGACTTGCTGATGCATGCCTCAAAGCAGTAGTCCGAGCAGCTAGCCAAAGCTCTCGTGGAGAGTCGCATGGAAGTATAGTCCGTTAAGGCCGAACTGGCACAAGTGAAGAGTTTCACGCGAGAGGCCCATGGTGAGTATGCTTTTACTTCTTATCTTGTTACATTATCGTTCCTAACATATGGATTCTGTGTAGCAGCCGAATCAATAAGACATATGGAAAGGTAGCTGGAAGAAGCCCAAGATTCATAAAGGTATGCGGAATCCTAGCTACAAGCCAGCTGTCTTGTTAAACAAAAGCAGGCCGAAGAAATAAAGAGTTTAAAGCTCAATTGGTCCAATCTCAAAAAGAGAATCAAAAGCTTTGGAGGGGCGTATTTGGTAAATACAATTCCACTATGAGTAAGTATTTCTGATGTAGGTAATGAGAGTAATCGTGCTTATTATCTTGTGTGCGGGTCTCTTCACCGGACATCCTAAAGAGGAGATCAAATAGTACCAAGGGGACCTCCTGAAGGAGCTGACCTCTCTCCACAAGCGTGTGCAAAAAGCAATGAAGGGGATGGTGAAGGCATTATGGCCCACCGAACAGCCACCTGAAGGGCTAGCTGCACTTGTGGATCGATTTAGGGGAGCTCGGAATAGGTTCGAGCTATGGAAGACTTCGGTCTGCCGCGAAGGAGAACGGGAAGCATGGGCAATGTTCAAGACCTGTTTCACCAGACTTAACCCCGAGCATATGGCGCGGGTTGGTCCTGTGGGATCGGATGGAAAAGAAGTGCCACTCCGCCTGGTATATGACCAAGTGATGCCAGCCGCCCGCCTCTGGCAAGCGGACTGCCCCCTCAACACAATAATCGATGATCTCGATCAGCAGATGCATATGTAATTTACATATACATTTGTAAAACAATCAGTTTTGTAAACTTCGTCTTAACCGGCCATCGGCTTATCCCTCCCGTGCGAAGATCTCGGGAGTGTTCCTTTTTGTTATTCCTTCGCCAAAGAGCGAACTTGTACTAGGGGAACCAAGCAATCCGACCATGTGGTGCGAATAGACAGAAAGCACATAGAAAGATATGTCATATTACGACATAGCGTAAGAGACATCTTCCGATGAAAATAGTACCTCTAGTGATACCTTTGGTCGGGGTTCTATGAAGGACGTAGATAGGAATCCGCATACTTGCAGTACGCGACTAAGTGTCCTTTGGGAATAAGAGACCCAAACAACAGAAATAGCTACCAGGGCCGTATAAGATGTTTCTGTCATAGCCTACCAATTGTCTACGTAAGATAGCTAGCTTTCGGCTTCACCTATCTAAGGTACGTGTCCGGAGGAACCGGTCGTAACAATCGCAGAGGTGCTCCCTTTATTCTCTAGCCGAACAAGCAGGAACATAGAGAGTAACCACAGGAGCACGGCAACCCATCTTGGCAAAGTCTTAGTTCGAATTGATGCATATAATGGCTAAAGCGTGAAAAAAGAAACATGCACGCCCTGTAAGTATGAAGAATTAAAATACTGGCTACTAAAAGAAGCCCCCACATGTTGTGTTCGGATTTAACATTAAGGTGTATGCCGAGTATCCGTGATAAAAGATTGGTTCAGCCGAAGATAGGGTAGGAAAATAAATTGTCCCTATCATACAGTAAAGTGGCAAAGGAAATGGCTAAAAAGGCAAAAAATAACCGAAAAGTAAAAAATTGTAGGGGAGTGTGGACGACACCGGTTTATCTATAGAAGCCGCGAAGATGAGCTGCGTTCCATGGGTTTCGTTCAAGGCGGTTATCGAATGAGTTTCGCAGATTATAGGCCCCTCCCGCGAGCACTTAATCAATGATGAAAGGACCCTCCCACTTGGGGTTGAGGTTGTGCTTCTGTTTCTCCGGGAGCCATAGGACGAGTTCTCCTATGTTGTATCCCTTTACCCTGACCTCCCTACTTTGGTACCGCCGAGCTTGCTATTGGTAAAGAGTGGATCGAGCCAGAGCTATGTCCCACTCCCCCTCCAGGGCGTCTAACTCGTCCTGCCGATCTAACTAGGCCTCCTTTTCCTCGTACATGTGCACTCTTGGCGTGTCATGGATAATGTCGCAGGGGAGAACCGCCTCTACTCCATATACCATAAAGAACGATGTATAACCTGTTGATCTGTTCGGGGTAGTACGCAGGCCCATAGAACGGAGTCGAGTTGCTCCACCCAATGACAGTCGGAATAGTGAAGAGATCGGACCAAACGTGGCTTGATGCCGCTCATAATGAGATCATTTGCTCGCTCGACCTGTCCATTGGTCTGCGGATGGTAGACCGATGCATAATCCAGCTTTATGCCCATTTTTGCGCACCACTCCTCGATCTCTTGGGCCGTGAAATTGGTTCCATTGTCTGTTATTATACTATGCGGGACACTATAATGGTTTACTATGCTAGATATAAATTCAATCATTGGTCCGGATTTATCCGATTTAACAAGCTTTGCTTCTATCCATTCGATGAACTTGTCAACCATGACCAGTAGGTATTTATTTTTCTTGGTTCCCCCTTTGAGGGGTCCAACCATGTCCAGCCCCCATACCGCAAAAGGCCAGGTGATCGGAATAGTCCGAAGAGTTGTTGGGGGCATGTGACTTTCATTTGCGAAGAGTTGACACCCGACGCAATGTTGAACGAGTGACTGGGCATCGATCTGAGGTATAGGCCAAAATAAACCAGCTCGAAAAGCTTTGCCGACAAGAGGTCTTGCCGCGACATGATGCCCGCCCATGCCTGCATGGATTTCGGCGAGGAGCTCCCATCCCTCTTCCTCGGATATACACCTCTGTAATATTCCAATTGTGCTTTTCTTGTATAACTCACCCTCGTGCACTTTGTAAGCCTTGGATCGCCGAACTTTGCGTCATGCCTCGGTTTGATCATCGAGGACTTCCTTATGATGGAGGTAGGCGAGGAAGGGCTCTGTCCATGACGCGATTACTACCATTAACTCGTGAGCCAAGGGCATCTCATTCATCGTTGAGCCGCCGATGATGCCATTATCTGGTTTGTTTATAGGGGGAACAACCTCGTTCATTGTTTTCGGACAGGTGCCATTTGTGTCATCCTGCCACACTATGGACGACTTGAAGAGCAGCTCCAAGAAGGTGTTTCTCGGAACGGGGTTGCGCTTGGCTCCCATACGGGACAATATATCGGCGGCTTGGTTGTTGTCTCCAGCAACGTGGTGGAATTCCACCCCCTCGAACTGAGCAGATATCTTGAGGATAGCGTCTCTATATGCCGCCATCTTCAGGTTTTTGGCATCGAATTCGCCATTAATTTGGGATATGGCCAGGTTTGAGTCTCCCCGTACCTCTAGCCATCATATGCCCATTGATACCGCCATCCGAAGACCATGAAGATGAGCTTCATATTCGGCGGCATTGCTGGAATCGGCATACATGATTTGCAACACGTATCTTACGTTGTCGCCTGTGGGGGATGTGATGATAACTCCAGCCCCCAGTCTGGCCAAGGTCTTGGATCCGTCGAAGTACATTGTCCAATGGGAGTATGCACTGTACTCCTTGCAGAGCTCGACCTCTGTCCATTCAGCCAAGAAGTCCGCCAGTACCTGAGGTTTAATGGTGCGATGTGGCTTGTAGTTTATTTCAAAGGGAAGGATCTCAATGGCCCATTTGGCTATGCGACCGGTGACGTCCCTGTTGTTGATTATATCATTCAGGGAAATTTCCAATGCCACCGTTACCGCGCACTCCTGGGAGTAGTGTCGGAGTTTCCTCGATGACATGAATACTATATAGGCTTTTTTTGGTAATGTGGGTATCTAGACTTGCACTATATTAGTACCTTTGACACATAATATACCGGCTTCTGAGTTCGGAATTTATGTCCCTCCTCATCTCGTTCAACGACGAGCACCGCGCTAACTACCTTGTTGGTGGCCGATATGTATAACAACATGGGCTCACCGGCGCCTGGTGCCGTGAGTATGGGGTTGGTTGCCAGTATTGTTTTGATTCTTCCAACGGAGACGCAGCTTCATCGGTCCATTCGAAATTGTTTGTCCATTTTAGCAGCTTATAGAGTGGCAAAGCATTTTCTCCAAGGTGGGAAATAAAGCGGCTTAACGCGGCTATGCACCCGGCTAGTCTATGGGCATGCTTCAACTCTCCGGGGATTGCAAGTTTTGATACATCATGGATTTTAGCTAGATTTTCCTCCATTCCTCTATGGGAGCCGATGAATCCAAGAAGCTTTCCCAAGAGAACTATGAATACATACTTTTCCAGATTGAGCCGTATATCATATTCGCGTAAATTAGCGAAAGTTTGACGGAGGTCGTCGATCAACTGATCGACGTATTTGGTTTTGATTACCACATCATCCACGTACGCCTCAATGGTCTTTCCGACCTGTGTGGCGAGGCTGGTTTGAATCATGCGCTGGTACGTAGCCCCGGGGTTTTTTATCCCGAAGGGCATCATGTTGAAGCAAAATGGCCCGTAGGGGGTGATAAATGCGATAGCTGCCTGATCAGATTCCTCCATTTTAATTTGATGGTATCCGGAGTAAGCGCCAAGGAAACACAACAAATCGTTTCTGGCTATGGCATCAATGATCTGGTCTATGCGTGGTAAGGGAAAAGGGTCCTTGGGGCTTGCTTTGTTGAGGTCTTTGAAATTGACACACAGCCGCCAGGATTTGTCTTTCTTAGGTACCATCACCAGGTTTCCTAGCCACTCGGGTTTTTTGATGTCCCGAATAAATCTGGCCAAGAGTAATTTTGCTAATTCTTCACCCATGGCTTGCCATTTGGGTTTGAAGAAAAGCGGTACAGGGTCTATTTCACGCGCTTAAAGCCTGGAATAATGTTCAGGCTGTGTTCGGCGAGCCGGCGTGGGATACCAGGCATATTGGAAGGATGCCAAGCAAAAATGTCCCAATTTTCACGGAGGAAATTGCGCAATGCCTCGTCCATAAGGGGATCAAGCTAGGCTCTGATGGACACTGTTTTATTGGGGTCCGTTGGATGCACCTGAAATTTGACGACTTCCTCTGCGGGTTTAAAGGACGTGGACATGGGCCTTTTACTGAGGATCACATCATCGCTATTAACTTTCGACCGTAGAGAGGACAACTCCTCGATGAAGAAAGTTTCCGCTAGTGCCTCGAGGGCGAGTGTTCTCGTCTTGTTTTCGGCCCAGAGGGCTGTATTTAGATCACTAGCGAGTGTGATCACTCTGTTTGGTCCTGGCATTTTGAGTTTCATGTACCTGTAATGGGGTATAGCATGGAACTTTGTAAAGGCATCGCGTCCTAACAGGGTGTGGTAGCCATTGGGGAAGGGGACGGTGTGGAAGAGAAGTTGTTCAGATCGGTAATTTTTGGGCGTGCCAAATACAACGTCTAGGATGATACATCTAGAACAACGTGCCTCTTTCCCTAGGATAATTCCCCGAAAGGTTGTGTTGCTATGTCCGATGCAAGATCGGTCGAACTGCATTTGCTCCAGAGTGGCCTCGTAAATGTGGTTTAGACCACTGCTGCCGTCCATGATCACCTTATGTAGTCTGTATCATCAATGATGGGATTCAAAACTAAAGCGGCCGGTGAGTGACCGTGGAGGATGGGCGGCTGGTCAGTGTCCCCGAAAGTAATTAGTATGTATTCCCATGGGTTACTAGCTGCCACATGGTAGACTTGCTCGTGCTCCCTAAGAGCTCTTTTACACCTGCTCCTCGAGGGGAAGACCTCATAGACCATCAGGACTTCGTAATTGAATCTGTTTGATGAAGGAGAGCGCTTGTTCGATGGAGGTGTGTCGAGGCTAGCCTCGCCACTTTTTGCGACTTGCCTGACAACCCATCAAGCTCGAAGGCTATGCCTAGGGTTTGTGTTTGACAACACGAAATGAATGGGGCAAGGTTTATCTAGAAGTCCATCGAGGATAGTGTCGGTCCCGAAAAGGGACTTGTTTCTTTTTTCGATGGGTTCATGCCTAGCTGGCAAATTTGGAGGTACCCTCTTTCTTAGAACTCCTTTAGGGTGTTTGGAGAATTTTGGTTCAGATAACAACTGCTCGGATTGCCAGACACTCTCCATGGCGTAGTACTTCTATACCAATTCGGATAACTCTAAAAAGTCGTTTATGCTCGGCAGGCAAGGGCATTAAGAATCCCTTCAGCATGGCAATTGCTGATGAAAATTGCCATTACGTCTTGGTCACTAAGACCTTTTACTCTGCTCCTAGCAAGGAGGAGTCTTGCCCAAAAGTGTTGGACTGATTCTCCTTGTATTTGCTTGATATCCCAAAAGTCTGAAGACATGGGCTTTGGCACGGTACTTGGATAATCGTCTTGGGTGGTGGGTGGGAAAAACAATTGTTCCCTATCGCAATGAGTGTTCGGAAGTGCAGTTTCCGAATTGCGTGACAGATCCTAGACTGGTGACGGTCCGGCTTTAGAGCAATTCCCCGCTTCTGATTCTCCGACGGGGTCTTGGAGATCGTGGACGGGGGTATAGATGGTTTTCAATTCCGGTTGTCGGGCAGAATCCGCGATCGGACATTCGACGGTGGCGACAAGGTGGGTGACAGGAGGGACATGAATCTCCCTGTCATCGGGTCTGATCTTGAGCCGATCATAGATCGGAACTTGGTCATCCAATATACGCATAGCTTCGATCCGATCGAACAACTCGTTTAAGAACGAGGCAATGGCAGGATGCGTTTCGCTGATACGAGTGGATTCGTCTAGCGGTGTGACGGTTCCGAAATTACGCCGATGTGGATCCGTGTTCCGTTCCTCTGTGGGATCTGTTGTATTGGATGTCGAAGCATCCAGATTTACAGGCTTTCCTTCGAAGGTTGAGGGTTCCATTGGAACGAGTGTTCCCCGTGAATTAGTCATGAACTCTAGGGTTTCGAACTTAATGCGCTGATTGGGGGGAACTTTCCGGTCTGACCATGACGGCTGAATGGGTCGGCATGCGACAAGATGTCGTTGCCGATGAAATTCTGATCGGGGGTAGGAGTCCCCTCAATACAGATCTTGCTACTAGCAACGGGGCGAGCCATCGATTCCTTCAGTGCTCACAGAGGAACTCTCAGTGAAAGCACCAAGCTCAGCTAGTTAGAGCACCCGTTTGGTAAGCGGGAGGTCTTCAGTTCAACTCTCAATGAAAGCACCAATGCCGGTGTCAAAACCGACGGATCTCGTCTAGCGGGTCCCGAACTGTGAGACTAGGATTGACGGTAACAAGAGACGAAGGGGACACAAGTTTACCCAGGTACGGGCCCTCAAATGGAGGTAATACCCTATGTCCTTCTTGATTATATTGATGGTGTAAGGGGTTACAGTGTTGATCTACCTCGAGATCGTATGTCTAACCCTAGATGAGTTGTCCTCCCCCTAACCCCTAAAACCCTTCGGCTTATATAGATGTCTAGGGTGTCCTTGGTGCACACATGGTCAGTTGCATGCGGAAGAGATAACTTGCCTGACTACAGCTAATAACTTGGAGAATACGTGTTGGGACCCAGACTCATAAGTCGTGATCACCGAATGTACGTGCACAGTGATCCCAGAGATCAATGCTCACTGAACACACAGAAACAGAATAACAAGAGTCTTACATCCATTACATACCGGTTTACTCAAATATGGCATTTATGGCCAAGTCTTCATATGATTGCAGCGGAAATCTTCAACGATAGCGTGAACTCATGCCACCTGCCTTAACCCTATAGGCATTCAGAATGGGAAGCATCCTAGCTCGCATGTCTGTCACCAAGGTAACCTTCATCATAACCTGCTCTTTCATGCCTGGCCAATAAAATAACCAGTGGCACGCCAATGAGTACTTTGAATGTACTTGCAAGCAACCCATGTTTGGAACAAGGCAATAACAATGGATGAAATAGCACTAAGTAGGTATTTTTAGGAAAGCAATTTTGAATGCAATGTCATGATCAAGCAACTATGTGTAAGCATGCATCAACAGTTGGCAGATATCCATATGAACAAGATACAAATTTCATCATAAGCAAGGGTTGAACATCTCATGTTCATTCATCACATCAAGTCTTCGGAATTGTCTCAAGTATCATCCTTCTGTCTTCCGCGCACACACACACACACACACACCATGTTTGCGAAAACATCTGGACATAGTTTAAGAAGGTCTTCCAACTGTCCATGACTGTGGACACAGCTATTCGAATAGTTTTACAATCTGCAGAGGTTGCACGCTTTACCCACAAGACTCGAGCAACTTCCATGTCATCCACGACTCGCGGTATATTACATACCCGAGGTAAGCACCCGAACAATGTCTTTCCCCTGGCGATGCTAAACAAAGAGTCCACTCGATTGGTACCTAGCCCACATGATGTACATCACATGTAGCATCCATGCAGGGACCAACGGTGTGCCCGGTGTTGTGAAGACAGTGCATGATCGTCCATACTGGCACGAGCCCGTATCGAGAGTGACCACGCCACTCCCACCACTAGTAATGTGGGCTCCATGCTAGTACCCACCAAAGTAATCAACAAAGCCCCTTCCCATATAGGGGTAGAGTGGTCACACATGTAAGGTTGGGATGGTCAGCGGACCTTAAAACTCTCCGTTTTCGAAAACACATCCTCAACTTGTTCCGGTACACTACTTCTTTCTCAAGTGGTCATCCAACTCATCATCATGTCCCTCGGGCATTAGTGGCACCCGACGTGGTTTTCAAAAAGTCTTTGAAATCATATCTTTATTTCCATCACCATGCATATTGACATCCCACTTGCGTAGAAACTACTAGCATCCTAACTACTCCCACCCGCATAACCCTCATAAGGAGGTAGGGTCATGCATGATGCAAGTATCAACAAGAATGTATCGAAGGCATCCCTCCAAAGTGGAATACCATATCATCATGATCACTACAACGAAATAAAGTGCTATATTCCATTCAATAAAGGTTTTCATAATCAAGGTCAAAGGGCTACTTGCCTGGCTTAGCAGTATCTTCATGGTCTTCACCCGCTTCTCGTCCACTCCGAGCATTCAATCTACTTCGTCAACTATCGCTGGAAACAACCGCAATAAGCAACACAACAAACAGAAAATAAGAGTGCTCTATATATATGAGTTTTATTTTTCTAGGACACCTCTTGTTATGACAAACATAACCAAGGAGGTTATGTTGGATGTGGATCAAGGGGGATTTTTGAGCGGTGGTAATGAAAGAATTGATGATCCGATAAGAAGTCTATAGAAAATATTTTTATAAAAATTAGTGGAGGCACTCACCAAATAAGGCAAGATTTTAGAAGAATTTAGAAAGTGGTTTCACTTATTTTGGATTTGGGAGGATTATCCTAGAGATTTGCAAAGTGGATACATATGAAGAAATGGCCCAATATTTGCCATGACAGAATAAGTGTAAGACAAAATGTTCACCACATAGTGCATGAACTAATATACACCTAGGAACTTGAATCACTCCATTTGGAGTTCATAATAATTCCCTATGAATTTTCAAACTAGGGATCTACATGGTTCAAATTCAAATTTGAATTTGAACTTAACAGAAAATATTTATGAAAAAAATGCAAAATGCATTTAATTGCTTAGGCCAAGCTTTCAGAAGCTTGTAGGAATTTGATTCATCAAATTTGGAGTTACTATGATTTTACTAGATATTTTACAAGCTTCTGAAAATAGAAAATGGAAAAGGATTTTATCTAATCCGCTAAAACGCGCTCTGAGTGCAAGATAACTAACCGGCCCGGCCCAGTGGCTTAGCCGGGCTGGAGGAGACGACGTCGAAAACGTACTCCAGGAGTACGCCTTCCGCCAGCAAAGGCGGCACCCCGACATCACGTTTCCACTTAAAACGCTGGGCCCGGCCACTCGTTTGCTTACACCTAGGACCCACCGGGCTCTCTGTCTCTCTCATGCCTTCTTCTCCCACCTCCCGACAGGAGGCAGAGGAGGGCGCCGACCGCCGTGGTTCAGGCCGCTCCGCTGCACCAGGTGCCGAGACGACGGCCGGGGAGGACGCCTCGCTCGACGCCAAGCTCGAGGGTGGTCGTGGTGCTCGCAGGGATCACCGAAAGCGAGGAGGTCGACAAGGACGGTGGATAGCGGCGTCTCCCATTGCCAGGGAACACAACACAGCTATAGGGAGGAGGCTGAGGAGTGCCGGGGAGGATGGAACTATCGTGGGGGTCCCTCTAATGGGGAGAGTTGTGGCGCGGGAGGACCGGCTCTCTCGAATTTGAGCAGAGCTGAAAGGAAACAATGTCGGCCATTGAAGAAGAAATAAGGTGAGGGGGAGAGTTGTGGGTGGTCCGGGAGGTTTACAGGGGGGATAGAGGCCGAGAGGAGGGCAGAGGTGAGCTCGGGAGGGCACTTATAGGCGGGGGCACGATGCACCATGAGCTCGTGCGTCGGCTCGTACATTGCCACTGCTGGAGGGCTCGGGGGGGGGGGTGTCGCAGGAGCGTGTCTAAGGGCTTCGTGGACGAGGTCCATGTCTAGGGAGGGAACAAGGGGGGGGGCAGAGGAGCGCGCGTGTGAGCTCGCCCATTGGCCGAGCCGGGCGGCCATGGCGCGCATGCCAGTAGGGGCAACGGGAGGGAGAGAGAGGAGGGGGCCGACCGTCCGGCGTGTCTCGGACGCCGAGTCCAGCCAAGTGGCGAGAGGGGGGACCCCAAGGCTATCGGGGGCATGCATTGGGCGGCGTCTACAGTGCGGTCAGGCACTGTAATGCGCTCTGGAGCACCCATATGGCATGACATGGCATGCCATTGGCCTCTTGGGTGCGGCCATGCATGTTCAGCAGCTACAGGGTGGTAAAGCAAAGTGAAAATAGCATAGGATGCCCTGGGGTTTTCATTACAATAGTAGGGGAGGCTGAGAGAGAGGGAAAAACTAGCTGTCTAGGAGGAATCTTGGGGTTTTACCCCTAAAATAATTTAGCTATGAACCTAAAATTGTTACTGGAGGAAGAGTGGGATGAGGGTAAGGTGTGGTAAAAATCTCAGGTTAAGGAGAATAGTGGAAGGGGCCCAAACAACTAGTTTGGTAACTGAGCAGGAGGTGTTTGATGAGTGTTTGGGCTAGCAGATGGAGTTTGCTTGGCATGATATTTAACATGATGAAATAAAAGGTGAAAACAAGGTCGATCACCAAGTTTGAGATTGATTGAAGAAAGTTCACAATGTAAACTTGGTAAACCCTAGATATCAACAGAAATAGGTTTCTATAGATGTGCTCATTCTAAGCTATTCTCCTTAATGCACCACTTTGTATGGTGGCATTATCTGGATATTATACCATGCCCAAAAAGTTTGGGACCAATTGGGAAAATTTGATGATGCAAACATTCCCAATATTTGAAATCAGCAGGAATGGATTTGGGGTGATTTGGACAAGTGAACCTGTTCTCCTTGATGAATCACTTGGTGTGGATGCATTATTGGAGGATTATACCATGTCCACAATGTTTGAGCTTAAGGGGGGACAATTGGTAATCTAGAGTTGTTCATATTTGGATATGGACAGAGAGGGTTTTGGGATATTTTGGTGAACCAAAACAATTGGGATTTATATGAAACTTGGCAAGATGACCACATATATCATATGTGACATGCTAGAATTTCCCTAGATTTATTTGAGAATATTTCTTATAGAAATATTTCAAAAGCTTCATTTGGGCAGAAAGGGTTTTGAGGGGTTTTGTCCAGTATTTTTAACATGACCATGTGTTGGAACTATGATATATGGATAATATATGTCCATTGAGTTTTCCTAAATTTTCTCAAATATTTTGAAAGCATTTAAATAATTTTTCCCTATAAAAGACCATTTCTGGCCTGAAGAAAATTCCATTAAATAAAATAGTTAAATAATCTTTAAAATTAGTATTTCGTGGTTTTGGGAAGTCTTATATATAGTGGGTTTCAAATAGAGCATTTGGGGAAAAATGATCCACCCAATTTGGGGACTTGTAGTGCAAATCTCAAATCAAGGGTTTTCAAAACCTAATTTGAATAAATGCTTGTTGGCCAAAATAATATTTTGTAAAAATATAATTAAGTCCTATTCACATGGCATGATCATTGGACAAGAGTGGGGATCAACGTAAATAGTTCTTGAGGGTAGGAGGATGTTTTATGAATTATAGAACACTAGCAAGCAATCACACAAGCAAGCAAATAACACACAAGTCAAGCTTTCAAATGCACACAAGAAGTTTTAATTGGCCCTAATTTTTGAGTCATGTTAACTTAGTCATGAGGCAAAACACGGGGTGTGAAAATACGTCTCGACTCCATGAGGCTTTCGTCCTGGCGTAGGTGGTCCTCGATGCTCCGATGCCTACCTTGCGGCCCATACAGTCCGGCCCATGAAGAATGGGCCGGCTATCTGAGGACCCCTTAATCTAGGGCTCCCTCAACTGGTGACAGGGGAGGTTTTACTAGGCCGCCCTTGTCCTTTGGCGTGGGTAGGAGGGAGAGAGAGGCACTAGGGATCTCTAATCTGAGTAGTGGGTGTGGCGATAATGTCGGCAGCAGGAGGGGGACAATGGCATGGGAGGCGTCTTGGGATGGCCCGGGAGTTCACTAGGAGGGAGAGAGAGCAAGAGAGGCTATGAGAGGGGCTTGGGGCTAGCTTATATGGTCGGGGCGCAAGCCCACCATGGACGGCGTCCATGGCTATGGCATGATCGTTGCTTGGGACCACGAGGGCTCTTCGGGGCATGTCTACATGCTTCATGGATGAGTTCCACATCCAGGGAGAGAAGGAGGGTGAGCGGGAGAGCATTGGGGCCTCGCGCGTGTGCGCACGCTCACTGGTGCGCCCGGGCGTCGACATCCGTGTGCAAGGAGCGACAGCACGAGGGAGAGAGAGGAGGGGGTCAACCGTCCGGCATGTCCCGGACGCCGAGGCTAGCCAAGTGGCGAGAGGGGGAGCCCGAGGCTGTTGGGGGCATGCAAACTGCAGTGGCTACAGTGCGGTCGCACACTGTAGCACCCTCTGGAGAGCGGCTATTGCATGCTATGGCATTGCCTTTGGCAGCTTGTGCGCGGCCACCTGTGTCTAGGGGGTCTAGAAGGGTTTAAACAATGTGGGTTTGGCATCGAAAGCAGTGTTATCCATCAAGGTGAGAGAGGAGTGGAGAGAGAGATGGTTTTCTATTGTCTAGGGGGTAAATGTTGGGTTTTACCCCACCAATGCTTGAGCTAAGGTGATGAAATTGCTACTGGAGGTAGAGGAGGTATGTGAGTGACTGTGGCAAGAATTTGAGGGCAAGGAGAATAGTGTAGGGGGTGAAAACAGTCAACTTTAGTTTTCTCCAGAGGGTGTTTGTGCTGGTTTTCAGTTGGGTAGAAGAGTCTCCTTGCTATGAAAATTAATAGGATTAAATGGTAGATAGGATTGAGTCCTATCACCAAGTTTGAGCTCATTATCATAAAGTTGCTAGCGCAAACCTGGTAAACCCTAGAAATCAACAGAAAAAGTTTTCTATAGATCTGGTCATGCTAAGCTATTCTACTTAATGCACCACTTTGTCCGGTCGCACTATTTGGATATTAGAGAATGCCCAAAAAGTTTCGGACCAATTAGAGAAACTTGATAATGCAAGAATTTCCAATTCTTGAAATCAACAGAAAGAGATTTGGGGGGATTTGGACAAGTTAATATGTTCTCCTTGATGCACCACTTTGTGTGGGTGGATTATTGGAGGATTAGATCATGTACAAAAACTTTGAACTTAAGCGGAGCCTGTTGGCAATGTAGAGTTGCTCAAATTTGGATCTGGACAGAGAGGGTTTTGGGATATTTTGGTGAACCAATACAATTGGGATTGAGATGAAATTTGGCAAGACGATCAAATATGTCATATGTGACATGCTAGATTTTTCTTGAATTTATTTGATAATATTTCTTATAGAAATAGGCAGAAATGGTTTTGAAGGGTTTTGTCCAATATTTTTAACATGACGATGTGTTTAAACTCTTATATATGGACAATATATGTCCACTGAGTTTCCCAAACTTTTCTCAAATATTTTGACAGCATAAAAATAATTTTTCCTAATAAAACACCACTTCTAGCATGAAGAAAAATCCTTTAAATAAAATAAGGAAATAATCTTTAAAAATAATAATTTGTGATCTTGGGAAGTTATTTATATTAGGTTCCAAATATATCCTTTGGGTAAAATATTCCACCCAATTTGAGGACTTGTAGCACAAACCTATATTCAAGGGTTTTTGAAAACCTAAATTCAAGGGTTTTTGAAAACCTAAATTCAACTAGTTTTAGGTCATGTAGACATGGTATGATCATTGGACAAGAGTTTTGATCAAGGAAAAGAGTTTTGAGAGTAGGAGGGTTTTTTATGAATATAGAGCACCAGGAAGCAATCAAACAAGCAAGCAAATAGCACACAAGTCAAGCATTCATATGCACTCAAAAAGTTTTAATTGGCCCTAAATTTTGAGTCATGTTAACTTAGTCATGAGGCAAAACATAGGGTGTGACAGACCTGCCCCCCTTACAAGAATCTTGTCCCCGAGATTCCTAGGCTAGGCGTGGGAAAGATGCGGAAAATCAAAGGTGAGGTAGACTTCATGTTCCATGTTGCTTCTGCTCTGGTGTGGTTGTCCTCCTGGATCTTGAAGTTCCTGATGATATGTCTACAAGTGCATCGTTGACTTCGTCTAAGGGTGAACAGGGTTCTTGCAATATCATAGGCTCGCCTAAAGGTCGAGGGTTTGGCGAACGACATCCTAGCAAGGGTCTGGCTTGCGGCTGTATTCCATAGTCGGAATACGGGGGAAGGTAATGTGTCGGCGTGCTGGCCCAGGGATGCTCTCGTTGGTTAGTAACATTTAGATGTCTCATGTTATAATAGAAGGGATCAAGGTTGCAGCCTCCCGTTGTCGGGGAAGCCCTTGTCTTCCTTAAGGCAGGGGATCTTTAGTCATAGGTGGTCTTCATCCTCGAGATTGTTGAAGCATGTCAACATAGGCTTCTTGTCGAGGCCATTTGCTTGAGTCAGTTTCCCGGGTATGTCCTTCATTCATCTTCGGCCATTTATCTTTGTTGCCTCGGACGCATGTCTCTGGCGGGTCTTTGAGTGTTTGGTTTACTCGTCTCTCAGTAGCCATTTGTGGTAAGGTCCACGAGGGTTCCTAGGAGAGCTAGCTACCAAAAGGTATAGACTAGCCACCCAATCCCCAAGGTCTGAGGCTTGGCAAGCAGGGTGGACTACCTTTGACAGGTGGTTTATCATGATCCAGTCAGGGTTTACGCCCTAGATAGGACCCGAAAAGGGGCTAGTAATAAGGTCATGACAATCGTTCCACTCCATTCCATATATCTAGAGATAGTAGAGACGTCATGTTCATCGTATACCGTCGAAGTAGTGTAGTGACAGTGTCGGTGCACTAGAGTTTTGGGTTCTCCAGTGCCCCTTACTCATGCGCGGGCAGTAGTAGCCATCCTGGTAGAAGGCCTAGTAGGGACTTACCAGATACCAGCACAGGAAAATCAAGACTACCGGCAAGGTCTTGCCGCGAGGGCTATTGAACCCCCAAGCGAAGCAAGGCCCTGACAAGGCAAGGCCCCGTCAAGGCGAAGCCCTGGCAAGACCCCGCCAGCGGATAGGGCAGGTGTCAATCCACCTGGACGTGTGTCATGGCATAGACGTTGGAGGAAGCTAAGCAACGCCTATGGGATGGGCTCCCGTCCCATCCCACTGATAGACAGAGATGCTTGACGCTGCATTAAATGTGCCTGTCCTACTCCGTTAGTGTTAGGTATGATAGCACTGTAGATCTGTACACCCCTTGTACGCACTATACGCCACTGTTGGGATCCCCTCTGAGTATAAAAGGAGGCCCATGGCAATACGATAGAGGACTTTTCGACTTTTGCACTTTCAAGGACCCTCTAGCGCACATGCGTGGCAGTGGCTCGCAGCATCCCGATAGCAAGAACCCGAAGAACACTCTCAATACGACCAAGCAGGAGTAGGGTTCTATGCATCCATGCGGCCCGAACCTGGGTAAAGATCCCAGCATGCTTTTCATTAGACCGGCTCTTTGCAGGACTCGCCCCCTGCCGAACCAAAAGGGATCCCCATGATCCCATTGGTGTACGTTCCCACGACATCTTTGGCGCGCCAGGCAGGGGGCGTTAGGTTGTGCAAACCCGTTCTGGTAATCAGCGTGCCAATTTCTTCGTGCTCATCATCGCCATGGCTCCCAAGAAGAGGGGACCGACAGCAACTGGTCCATCCACGTCCACCATCCCTGTATTTGTGCAGACAGGAGAGGGCGTAGATGCAGGTGGAGGAGGAGGAGGCGGAGGTTGGGAACTTCCACGATGCTCCGGTGATCAAGGCCCGACTAGCGGCGACGCTCGCCACGGAGACACCCACGAAGGCGGCAGGAACCCCCATGCCCCTGGGTCTCAAGACAGAGTAGTACCGCCTACGGGTGGTTTGACAAACTTCGGGGATGGAAGGGTATCCTCCAGGGCACCCACACCGTCCCCTACGCCGCGCCCTTCTCAGGACGCGCGTGGAGGGCCGCGCCAAGACGCCCGCAATTCTTGGCGTAACCACGGGAAAGCTCCTACACATCCTTCCCAAGATTCGTGGGACCAGCTTTCTCACCAACACGCAGGCGAGAGTGGCATGCCAACGCGGGACCGCGACGGTGCTCCTTCTAACATGGTTAGGAGTCAGAGCACCTCACGCTCCTCGCACCGTTCGTTACCGACCACGTCGGAGGAAGCGATGGTGCGGGCCCAGCTACTCCTAAACTTCCCGATGGCTGTAGAGAAGCTCGATGAATGGAGAGCCACCATTCAGAGTCTCCTCGCCCTCGCGGATAAGTTTCGGTCCACCGAGTCGGCTCGTGCCAATGGAGAGAAGACCAGAGACGGCACCGGTCACTGACTCGACGGACCGATGCTCACAATGGCTAATCGACGGCGTCGTCCGACCCACGGACACGCCACGATCAACGTCAAGTTCTTTGAGAACATGGCAAGGAAGACGCTCTAACAGCAATTGAGCGGCAGCGGAAGCGCGCCTCCAGTGGGATAGGCGTGTAGGGCCCACTGTAGACAAGTCTACGCCAGGGTATCCTATCAGCCTACCTTACGAGGTGGGTTGTCCAATGTTTACCCATGACCTACGACAGGTCCAGTTGCCCAACTCTCACATGTTTAAGCCAGAAGTCCCGGAGAAGTATGACGGCAAGACTCATCCGTTAGAATCCTGAGCATCTACACCATTGCGGTGCAAGCTACCGGGGGTCGCGACGATAATATACTCGCTAACTACTTCTCGTTGATGCTTAAGCCCAACATCAGGTCATGGTTGATGCACTTGTAAGAGGGGTCAATCGCCTCCTGGGAAGAATTGTGCCACGAGTTTGTTGGCGCCCTCACAGGAGGTCATCAAGCTCCTGGACAAGAAGGTGATCTACACATCATCCCTTAGAAGGAGGGCGAAACTTTACGCAAGTACATCCAAAGGTTCAGCCGCGTGCGTCACAACATCCTAGACGTTCATCCTGCCGTTGATATCAGCGCGTTCCATCAGAACATGCGCAACCGCAGGATGCTGGAAGAGTTGGTGATGAATAGAGTCAAGGACGTTGTCGAGCTTTATGCTTTGGCAGACAAATGTGCTCGGGCTGAAGAAGGGAGGAGGCTCCCCAGTGAAGACGTTGGTGCAGGGATCGACTCCAAAGATGAAGATACCGCTACCCCGGCAAAGAAGGGCCGACGGTGGAACAAGAAGCGAACGGGCAAGACTGTGCTAGTTGTCGAAGGATCCGGCAACCCTGGTGCCGCCAAGAACGGCAAGGTTGATGACCCCGGCAACGATGTTGCCGGGTGCGCCTCCTGCCACACCTGGGCGGTCGCCGGCAAGCCAGAAGACTCCGACAAGCAGTATTGAAAAATCCATTATACCATGGGCCACGATCTCCAAGACTTCGGACAAGTTGGGCAGCTTGTCGAGAAGCAGCAGGCCGAGTACGAGAGGTGAGACAATGAGAAGGGCCAAGATGGTGTCGAGGGGTTCGGCAAGAAGCGTTGTGTCCGAGGAGGTCGCCGCGCCAAGCCCAAGCAACAAAAAGACCGGCCAGCCCGTGGCCACGACAAGCAAGAGAAGAGAAGAAGATTAAGTTCCGGCAAGTATTTCCCAGCAGAGCTCCCCGAAGCCACCGGTGAGAAGGTTGCTAGAGGGAATGACAGGCTTGTCGATGAGTACTCTGCCCCGGTAGGGCCCCCGTCTCTTGTCCTAGAAGCATACGCTCCCGCCAAGCTTGGTAGGGCGAAGCAGACTCCGGCAGGCCCTCAGGCCCTTGCTGTCGAGAAAAATGCTACCCTAGCGGAGGACACGCCTTTGGTCCTAGCTGTCGAGCCATAGGCTCCGACATGGGCGCAACACATCGTTCATTTCCTTCAGGCAGGAGAACTTCCCAGGGAACAAGAAGAAGCAGAGAGAGTAGCCTGCCGGTCTAATATGTACCAGTTCATAGACAACGTCCTGTATAGGAAAAGACCGAATGGTGTGAAACTCAAATGCATTTCCCGGGAAGATGGATTGAAGCTGTTGGCAAAGATACATGGAGGCATATGTGGCTCCCACATAAGGTCAAGAGACCTTGCCGAGAAAGCATTCCGGCAAGGCTTCTTTTGGCCCACCGCCCTCCAGGATGCAACGACTTTGGTAATCAAGTGTGAGGCATGCCAGTTTCATTCGAAGATACTACATCAACCAGCTCAAGTACTTCAAACAATCCCTCTCTCCTGGCCATTTTCGGTCTAGGGGCTTGACATCTTGGGCCCCTTTCCCCATGCTGCTGGGGGCTTTGAGTACTTGTACGTTGCGATCGACAAGTTCAGAAAGCAGTCGTAAGTGGAAGCAGTGAGAAAGGTGACAGCACAGTCAGCCGTCAAGTTCTTTAAGGGACTAGTTTGCCACTTTGGTGTTCCCAACAGGATCATCATTGACAATGGCACACAGTTCACGAGCCGCACCTTCATGTAGTATGTCCAAGACCTTGGTAGCAAAATCTTTTTTGCTTCCATTGCCCACCCGAGGAGCAACGGCCAAGCGGAGAGGGCAAATGCTGAAGTGCTGCGAGGTCTCAAGACAAGAACTTTTGATAGGCTGCACAAATGTAGAAGGAACTAGATTGATGAATTGCCGGTGGTTCTTTGGTTAATTAGCATGACACCAAATTGAGCTACCGGCCAGACACCCTTCTCCCTTGTCTATGTGGTGGAGGCAGTTCTCCCCCATGAAACTCATGTATGGGTCACCACGAGTGCTCCCTTATGATGAGTTTGAGCAAGAGCAGTTGCGGCAAGACGAGCAACGCTCCTTGGGCGATCTCGACTTCTATATGGAAAACCTGCACGCGGAGGAACCTTGTTGCGATTGGTTGCGCCCCTATTCTATTTCGAGGTTGCTCAACAGCCTAGGTGACTACACTAGAAGCACGAGGGTCTCTTGCCGGTGGCAATTTCGCCAGCAGGCTGCTAAAGTCCCACACGTAGAGCTCGCGGTAGAGATATGCGTGCCGGCAAGTTTCCAACAAGCATAGGGTGAAAACTTACAGGGAGAAATCAAGCAAGGGAGATAACATAACGATTGTTCAAAACATAACGAGTAATATTACATCGGCCTTGCCGAGGTTCTAACATAAAATAAATTGTTTTCGACATATGCTCCAGAGCGGACTGAGGCAGCTAATCTCGGTGATCGCCTTTGACCCGCTTGAACTGGCTTACCCGCTCGACGATGGGCGCGACGAGTTCCTCGAGCGCCTTGACGTCTGCATACTTCGACAAGTGGTCGAGGACGTTGGTGAGGTTGAGGTTGGGTTCTTATACGCCACCTTGACGAGCACCTTGTGGAGAACGGCTTGGCAGAGCTTACGCGATTCACTGGACAAGTGGGACGACCGGTCGGAGTGGAGCTGCTCCAAGGCTCCAAGCAGGCTGTTAAAGAACATGGTCACCTTGGCGCTCTTGGACACCCCGGCGTCAGGAGAATATGTGGGGCCTTCTAGGCCCATGGCAGTTAGCTGCTCGGCAAGCCTCTTTGTGACATCGACGAGCTTTTCGGTCCAGATCTCCACTCCATTCACATAGTCATTGTGGGCAATGGTGGCGCTCTCGACCCGCTTCTTATCGTTGTTGAGATCCCTGACCAGGGACCTCTCCTAGGCCTTAGCGGTCTCGAGGGTCCAGGTTAGCGTGACCAGCTTTAGATCCAGGAGAGCTGCTTGGTCCTGTCAGAAATGGCGACCTGCATCTCCATCAAGCTAGCGACAGCCTTGTCCCATTCAGCCTCAAGCAACGAGACCTCCTTGCCGATATCTTCAAGATCGGCCTCAAGTTTCTTCACTCGCACCTCCTGTAAGTTCTTGGCTACCTCGGTAGCTTCAGCTGCATTGGCGTCCCCTTTTGGCTTGATGGCGTGATCCGCGGTTAGGTCCACGAGTGCCTCCTTATGCTTCTGCTCCAACTCCTAGGTCCGCCATGCGATGAGATCCTTGAGCTCCACTACCTTGCTGCAGAGCTTCTCGGCAAGCACCATCTCGCAAGCAACGAGGTCCTCCTCATGGGCGTCAAGGAGGACACAGTGCTCCGTCAAGCGAGCATCCTCTATGGTGTACTGTTGTTTGGCCTCTTCTTGTGCCTGCTCGGCATCGGACTGCTGCATGAAGAGTTGCCTCCAGCCCTAACTCAGCTACGTCTATCTAGTCTTTAGGTCGTGGGAGGTTTGGGCGAACCAGGCCTCGGTTTCCTCGACGCGCTCTTGGAAGTTGGCCTCATCCGCTTCCATGACTGCTGCCCTGGAGTCCAGCTTCTCCTTCCGGGCACGGTGGAGCGCTCGAAGCTTCTGGAAGCTGTCGCCCATAGTCTGGAGGAGTTGCTCCTCTTGAGATTTGCTGCCGGAGCTTGGCTCTTCAACGACGACGAGCCTGGCAGTAGTGATGGCTTCTCAACAAGAACTCCCCCTTCAGGTGGCACCCACGTGCTTGCTGTGCTGGGGATGCTGA
This sequence comes from Hordeum marinum, assembly GCA_022496015.1. NCBI lineage: Eukaryota > Viridiplantae > Streptophyta > Magnoliopsida > Poales > Poaceae > Hordeum > Hordeum marinum. The sequence continues at coordinate 286,371,435 of CM039678.1, read as the reverse complement.
CGAACAAGTTGTCGTCGACCTTGAAGTATCTACTCAATGAAGGGGCTTCAGGAGGAGGCGGTTGGTCCTCGACGACCGCCTCCCCGGCGGCTGGGGGCTCAGTGGTCGGTGTAGCGCCTAGCGCTCCTGTGGCAGGGATGCCGTCAAAGCGACCACTAGCCTCCCCACTGTCCTTCTCGACAAACTTCTTGGCGGCCTCGTCCTTCTACGCAGCCTTTGCATCCTTGGCGTTGGCAGCCTCAGCGGAAGCATTCTTGGCGGCTTTGGTGGCCTCAGCGGCAGCACCCTTGGTGGCCTCCTCGGCAGCGATCCTATCGGCCTCGGCAGCGGCGTCCATGGCGGTCTCCTCTATGATGGTGTCAACGTCCATACCCTCCGACGAGGGAACGTTTGGAGGCCAAGAAAACAAGCTAAGCAAAGTTTAGGTGGAAGTTCAAGAAGACAAAAAAAGAGAGATGAACATAACAAAGAATACCTGCACCAACAACGCTCGTCGGCGAAGACCTGCCGGTGCGTGTGCTTGCTGGCTCCCACTCGTCGCGGTAAAGCACGCTCGAGGAGGTACTTGCCAGGGACCCGTCTTTGGGTGGCGTAGATGATGGAGGTAGCGTGTCCGGGGTAGTTGTCGATGGTTCTCTCTGCCGTCGTCCTCCGCCCGCACGTCTGGTTATGTCAGCAATAAAGATGCACACCCCGACACTTGCCAGTGAGAAGTGAGTGATGGGCTCACACTGAGGGCTCCTCCGAGGACTAAGTCGAGGGTTGCATCATGGTCTAGCCTTCGGGATGACAACGGTCGTCCTTGGCATGCCTGAGGTGCTTGTAGATGACTTCTCAACCGTCGAGGTCCTCGCCCTCTTTGCTACCCATTGTGCCAGTGTTTCGGCGTCCCCGCAGAAGCAAACCATAGCAAACCAAATTCCAGAAATTGGAAAAAGTGAAAGATGTAGCAGGACTCTTACGCCTCATCTTCTTCCCCCAAGCTAAGGGTGGAAAGGTCGAAGGCGACCTATGCCGTGGTGCCCGTGGGAGGAGGTGGAGGGGTTCTCCTAGGTGGCTTGGCCATGGCAGGCGCGGGTTGCTGGTGGGTTTCTTGCCACTGCATGGCCTTGTCGGCTACCCCCTTGCCAAAGGTTGTGCTGCTCCAAGAAGCTTGGCGGGCGGGGAGCCCGGTGTCAGCGCCCCGAAGGACGTGCCTTTTCGCTTGCACGAGGTACGGAGCCTCCTCGGACTGCTACTCCTCAGTCGCGTCTTTGGTAGAACATCCCTGGGTGGATGTGCCGCCTTGCTCCCTGATAGGGTCCCGCCCTATCGGCACGGCCTTCGAATGGCAATGTTTCCCCTTCGCTAGCTTCATCTTCCAAGAAGCCAGCGTTGCCGGCCTTCGCGGCAAGATCCGCTTCCTCTGCCCTGCTAGCGATGTACGCCAACTCATCCTCGATGGTGTCACGGACGAGGCCCTCTTCCCTGTGGATGGCCCTCTCCACCAGATTATCAAAGAATTCTTGCACCTGCTCGACAGGCGGCTCGATCGAAGATGCGTCAAGGCTATGGGCGTCGAACACCGGCATCAAGGCAATGGTTCTCCCTAGGGCGGCATTGTTGCACGGGGGGACTATGCCTGTCGGCAGCTCAGGTACAGGGGTGCTCTTGAACAGCCTCTGGTAGAGGGCCCCATGCTGCATAACGGTCAGGTTGTGGTTCAGCTCGGGGCGTAATCTCATGATATCCACCGCATTCCGAAAAGCCCAAGCCGGCCTCCCCCTATTCTGCAGGGGAGCGATGCGCCGGTGAAGGAAATCGGTGCCTATCATCTCTACAGAAAGGTCGGCGTCCCTAAGGCGGTGGATCCTGGTGGTCGCGACTATATGTTTCTCATCATCAGGGTCGATGGCACCCCAGTCCTCGCCGCGCACCATTTTGTCCTGCCGCGGCAAACACAAGGGCAGGACCTTCTCCTCCCGAATCCAGCACCATCTGCCCCGCCACTCGTCCCACCTATCACAGTAGGCACCATCAGGGTAGACCTCCTTGGTTCCTGGCCTTGGAATCCAAGTGAGGGCATCGGAAAGGTCTCTGCCTGGTTGGATGCAGGGGGAAAGTAGTGGCGGAAAAAAGCGGTGCTGGCGACTACTCCGGCAAAGTTTTTGCAGAGGTGGGCGAAAACTGCCATGGACATCATGGCATTCAACATGAAATCCAAGAGATGGAAGCCATAGGTGAACATGAGGTCGAGGAAGAAGTCCAAAGAGGGGGGACAGAGCCCGAAGTAAAAGTAATCGACAAAGAAAGGGTATTTGCATGGGTCGTCCCCGGAGGGGCCTAGACTCATGCAGGTGGCGGGATGCGCCATCGTCTTTGTCGCCCACATCCACCAGCAGGATATCCAAACTGAGCCCTAGTGGAAATACAGCGTGCTCCTTCCGTATCCTCACCATCTTCTTCACCGAGACAGCCTCTGTTTCCCTGCCCTTGCTAGCTTTAGGTGGCATGGGGGCGACGAACGCGGGGGCTGAGAGCGAAGAGAGAGAAGTGGTGTGGAGAGGAGGGAGGGGCTCTGTTTCGGGCTCGAGGAAGAAGACAATGGCGGTTCTCAGATTGGGGAAGGCGAGAGGTAAATGAGCAGTGCCTCTGCAATTTCCTCTTTTATGGGGAAGGCGTGGGGCGGTCTCTTTACTAAAATAAGCTAACATAGAAACATTTCGCAGGCGCACTGTTGTAAAGGCTGCGCCGCCCGCGTATCCCACGTCCCACATTCAATGGGCGTCGTGGGGAAGCGTAGCAAGCGCAATGATCACAAACGCAAGGTCCCGACACATGTTCCCGTACATCGATTGGGCCTAGCCCAACAACATCTCGTGACGTGTGTGTGGCCCAGGCTTGGGGGCTCCAATCGGTGCACTAGAGTTTGGGACTCTCCAGTGCCCCTTACTCATGCACGGGCACTAGTAGCCATCCTGGCAGCAAGGCCTAGCAGGGACTTACCAGATACCAGCACAGGAAAATCAAGACTACACGCAAGCTCTTGCCGGGAGGGATCTTGAACACCCAAGCTAAGCAAGGCCCCGGCAAGATGAAGCCCCGGCAAGACCCCGCCACCACACAGGGCAGGTGTCAATCCACCTGGATGCGTGTTGCGAGGTTGACACTGGAGGGAGCTCAACAGCACTGATGGGACGGGTTCCTGTCCCATCCTACTGACAGACATAGATGCCTGACGGTGCATTAAATGCACATGTCCTACTTCATCAGTGTTAGGTATGATAGCATTGTAGCTCTGTACACCCCGTGTACGCACTATACACCATTGTTGGGATCCCCTTTGAGTATAAAAGGAGGCCCAGGGCGATACGGTAGAGGACTTTTGGACTTTTTGACTTTTGCACTTTCAGGGACCCTCTAGCGCACACGCGTGGCAATGGCTCGCGGCATCTCTATAGCAAGAACCCTAAGAACACTCTCAATACCACCAAGCGGGAGTAGGGTTTTACGCATCCGTACGGCGTGAACCTGGGTAAAGATCCACGCGTGCTTTTCATCAGGCCGGCTCTTTGCACGACTTGCCCCCCACTGAATCGAAAGGGAACCCCATGATCCCATAGGTGTTCGTTCCCATGACAGACGGTGCTATCAACTTCTCAGCTCCTTCCTAGTCATGAACTGATGGGTGATTGGTTAAAATAAGGGGCACTCTAATCCCCTTGATGTCCAAAGTCTTCATCGTGCTTGAGCGTCGGTGTCTCTTTATATAGTCTAGCTGATGTGGCCAGCTAAGGAGTGGTGATGGAAGAGAAAATGGTGTATGCAAAAATGTGACGTGCACATATTTGCATAGCACACAATTTTAGAAGTCTGTAGAAACTTGAATCAATGAATTTGGAGTTATATTCAATTTATTATAAATTTTATGAAGGTATCTAAAAATGAAAAGGGCAAGGAATTATTACCAAAAGGACCGAAACGGAGCCCAGGGCAGAGAATGGCCACTCGGTCGGCCTATCAGCGCATCGTGCAAGCGGGGTCGGGCGACGTCGATGGCGTACTCCTAGGAGTACGCATCCTTTGCTAGGAAGCGGTACCCGAGAAGGACGCCTCCACTTAAATGGGGTGGGCGATCCTTAGCTCTTTGATAGGTGGGACCCGTTTGGCAGGGCCTCCTTCCTCCTCCTGCTCGGGCAGAGGAGGAGCAGGGGTTGCAGACCTGAGCAGCTCCAGCGCTCGCCCCCGGCGGCACCGGACATCTCCGGCGGTGCTCTGACCACTGGCATGATCAGGGCAAAGAGCCGCATCCATATGGTGGCTCCATTTTTTCAGGATGCGTTGGAGTGAGCATGGCTTTGACCGTGGAGGACTCCAATGACGGCAGGCTCGGGCAAGGCAGCATGGGAGAGGAGGGGAAGGCTGGTGACAGAGGGAGGTTTTACCAGGCCGCCCTCGTCCTCTAGCGTGGGTAGGAAGGAGAGAGAGGCACTGGGGAGCTCTAATTTGAGCAAAGGTTGTGGCGGCAATGCCGGCAGCAGGAGGGGAGAATGGCACGGGAGGTGCCTTGGGATGGCCCGGGAGGTCACTAGGAGGGAGAGAGAGCAAGATAGGCTAAGAGAGGGGCTTGGGGCTAGATTATATGGTCGGGGCGCAAGCCCACCAAGGACGGCGTCCATGGCCATGGCACGATCGTTGCTTGGGACCACGAGGCCGCTCTGGAGCATGTCTATGTGCTCATGGATGAGTTCCACGTCCAGGGAGAGAAGGAGGGGGAGCGGGGGAGGGCCGGGGCCTTGCACGGGTGAGCACGCTCACTGGTGCGCTCAGGCAGCGACGTGTGCATGTGAGCATGCTCACTGGTTCGCTCGGGCGGTGACGTGCGCGTGTGAGGAGCGGCAGCGGGAGGGAGAGAGAGGAGGGGGCTGACCATTCGGCATGTCCTGGACACCGAGGCCAGCCAAGTGGCGAGAGGGGGGAGCCCGCAGCTGTCGGGGGAATGCATAGGGCGGCGGCTATAGTGCAGACGGGCAATGTAGCGCACTCTTGAGTGTGGCTATTGCATGCCATGGCATTACCTTTGGCAGCCACCTGTGCTGAGGTGGTCGAGGAGGATTTAAACAATGTGGGTGTGGCATCGAGTGCTCTGGTTATCCATCAGGGTGAGAGAGGAGTATAGAGAGTGACATTGTTGTCTGGTATCCAGGGGTAAATGGTGGGTTTTACACCATTAATGCTTGGGCTGAGGTCATGAAATTGCTACTGAGGTAGAGGAGGTATGTGAGTGAATGTGGTAACAATTTGAGGGCAAGGAGAATTGTGTAGGGGTGAAAACAGTCAACTTTAGTTTCCTCCAAAAGGTGTTTGTGCTGGTTTTGAGCTTGGTAATTGAGTCTCCTTGCTATGAAAATTAACAGTATCAAATGCTTAATAGGATTGAGTCTTATCACCAAGTTTGAGCTCATTATAATAAAGTTGCTATGCAAACTTGGTAAACTCTAGAAATCAACAGAAGTAGGTTTCTATAGATCTCGTCATGCTAGGCTATTCTACTTACTGCACCACTTTGTGTGGTGGCACTATTTGGATATTGGATAACGCCCTAAAAATTTTGGACCAATTATAGAAACTTGATAATGCAAGAATGTCCACTTCATGAAATCAGCAAAAAGGGATTTGGGGGGATTTGGACAAGTTAATCTGTTCTCCTTGATGCACCACTTTGTGTGGGTGCATTATTGGAGGATTAGATCATGTACAAAATGTTTGATCTTAAGGGGAGACTTTTGGCAATGTAGAGTTGCTCAAATTTGGATCTGGACACACAGGGTTTCGGGATATTTTGGTGAACCAATACAATTGGGATTGAGATGAAACTTGGCACGATGATCAAATATGTCATAATTGACACGCTATATTTTTCTTTGATTTATTTCATAATATTTCTTATAGAAATATTTCAAATGCTTGAAATAGGCAGAAATGGTTTTGAAGGGTTTTGTCTAATATTTTTAACATTACCATGTGTTTAAACACTTATATATGGACAATATATGTCCACTGATTTTTCCTAAATTTTCTCAAATATTTTGAAAGCATAAAAATACTTTTTTCCTAATAAAAGACCATTTTTGTCCTTCAGAAAAAGCCTTTAAATAAAATAAGAAAATAATATTTTGTAGTTTTGGGAAGTTATATATATACTAGGTTCTAAATATATCCTTTAGGGAAAATATTCAACACAATTTGAAGACTTGTATCACAAACCTCAATTCCGGGGGGTTTGAAAACCTAAATTGAATAAATGTTTTTGGCCAAAATAATATTTCACAAAAATAGTTTTAGGTCCTATACACATGGTTTTAACATTGGACAAGAGTTTAGATCAAGGAAAAGAGTTTTTAGAGTAGGAGGGAATTTTATGAATATAGAGCACCAACAAGCAAGCAAATAGCACACAAGTCAAGCATTCATATGCAATCAAAAAGTTTTAATTGGCCCTAATTTTTGAGTCATGTTAACTTAGTCATGAGGAAAAACACATGCTGTGGCAGACACCAATAAACTGGGAAGAGAAATTTGATGGCCACCATAAGAGGGACTCCAAGGAACATCCCTAAAGATGCAGCCGCCTAGTTCAACGTGTGCCCTTGAAACAAAAGTTGATATGAATGTTGTAAATGTGGCAGATTTAATATCTCCTAGATAGTGCACAAGGAAAGCATCAAAGCCAACCAGCTTCACTTTGACATATCTTGATGTTGGTATATGCTGAATTCTTGCGGAAAATATTTCCCTTGCAGTTATGGGATGAGCACAACCATCTTGTTTGAGAATCATAGAATGCAACTGTTCTTGGAATCTATCGTCATCAACCTCCATGTCATGAAGAAAACAATGTGATGCAACAGCACTGGATGTGTTGTCTTTGGCATCTGGTATAGGTAGCAATAGTTCAACAGCCCTTAATTTTTTGTTAAAAGGATTGTTAAGCACCCTAATAAGCACAGTAAACATATCTAGCTAGATTCCTTCCGTGTTGCTTGCTCGATTTCTGACCATGCACTTGGCCTTGACATTCATTCGCAATGGTATATTTTTTGGTGTGTCTGTCCAACAAATGCATTGGAATGCCTGAAGATCGTTGTTGGCAATTATTTCAGGGTAAAGTTCAGAGACAACACAATATGGATGCAACATGAAATCTGTTGTTTTGAATGTCCAAAGGTGCAGTGGAAGGTTTCTTATTTCGACCAAGCCCTGATATCTGTTGTAGTTATCATGGAAATCATAGCCAGGTGTGCCACATAACGATGGTTCTTGATCTGCATATAGAGTAGTGAAGTTTATATTTCTCAACCTAAGACTCGATTCGGACTGAAAAATTCAATTGCCTCTTTATTTTGCAGTTTGTTTGGGATGCTAATTAAGAATTCTTGGTCAAGAGCATCTAAAGTTACAATTTCATTGTAGTCTAGTTGAAAAGGCTCAGCCAATGCATCATCAAAGTGTTTGTGTGCAGCTCTACTATCAGGAGAAAAAATAATTTGGAAATGGTAGTATGTTTGGATCTGTGGGCATTTCGTTTCACCATAAGAAACAAAAGCCCTTGTAATATTTCTTCGGGAAGAGACACATGCGGATGAAACACCTAGCGGGATTATAAAACGGCTTAGGCTAAACACTTGGATCAAAGAAAAGAGCAGCAGCGACACAACCTAGAGAAGGAGGAAAGGAGCGGAACCTACCTGGAATTGAAACAGCAACATAGGCTGCGGCGTCATCGATTGAAGAAGGTACTATCATCGTCTAGGGCAGCAAGACAAAGGAGATAAACCCTACAAATGGATGTGGTGAGTATTGTGACGGTGGCACTCGTGCGGAGTAGAAGAGAGGAAATAGGTTATGGACTCTGAGGCAGCCTGTGACCAGGGAATCCAACAATAGTGAAAGGGAGTATACAGGCCACTCCCTCCCGGCCACTCTAACGTCCCTGGATATATGCCACAGTCATGAAAGGGCCTAATGGGCCGAAGCATGAACATGAACGGCCCATGGCCAAAAATGTCATTGAGAAAAGATGAGGAACGTAACAAACCTAACCCATGGTGGCTCAAAAAGGCAACTAAAAATATCTATGCCAAGAAGGATAAATTGTCTGTACGCTAAGAAGTGGTAGATTACGCATGCACAATAACATAAGGTTCACTTGACAATATAGGGGAGTTTGTGTATTTGCTTTGACATAGCTACCTAAGAAGCCAAAGACTCTAGTTTATGACATGCTTAATAAGAAGCATTCGGTTACACTGAAGTGCATGTAAGTAGCACCTACAACAACAAACTCTCTTGAAGATGGTCAAAGAGCATTGTAGTAGATCATTGTTGATGGAGTGTCGAGCTGCATGAATCATGGTCTCCTCTTGCGATGTCATCGAGGAGATGCTAATATTATAGGATAAGCAACCTATAGTGAAATACATGGTAGAATACACATGTAATGCATGCTTATAGTAATGGAATTTAGCAGCAAAATATGAGAAAAGTTCTGGGTTGTATCTATAGGTAATTAATATCTGCATAGCTAGTGCGGAGCAGTTACTTCCTTGTTTTCTTTACTATCCAAGCTACCTTTCTGGTAGCAGAGTTCCTTTTTCAAAAGTTATTGCGGTTAGAAACGAACAAACAGTATGTTTATATATATATATATATATGTATACACTCGTACCTTTTGTTCTTGGTGATTTGTCTCTGGTCATCCTTATCATTCTTTTCCTCAACAACAGCTGAAAGAGTTTTAGCTTTACCATTAGAACCCTCTTGGCACACCTAGAAAGGAATGTGGTTTGATAAGCAAGCAAACAAAGTATTGGTATGCAAAGGTAAATAAATTTTCCTATACAATTGATCGAGCGAGGCATGAGAACACGTTATATTAGCACAACGGTTATGTTTTGGTGTACAATTGAGTTGGTTATATATGCACCCAAATGATATAGCTCTATCAATCGAACAAGACATGAACGGAAAACGTATCAACACAGGAGCTATCTTTCAGTGTACAATTGAGTTGCTTTCATCCGAAATCTAAAACATGTGCATACATAGATGTTTATATGAGTGGTATGAAGAAGCCTTACCCCTGTTGTTTCATCAAGCTTGTTCATAGGTTCTTCTAGTGGAGTAGTTTTCCTATCAATAATCAGAAACAAGGCATGCCCGTGCGGCAACTAAGGGAGTCCTGTATTAGGAGGTCCTCGGATAGCCGGCCTGTTGTATGGGCCGGACTGTATGGGCCACTCGCCGAACACTAGATGACCTAAAGGCCCAATTACCAGGATGGAAGCTTTGAGGACCATGGCTTGCACTCCACGTCTGATGTAGTAAATATGCATGTTTATCTCTTTGGCATATAACCGACCATGTGTAAACCCTAGGCCTCCTCGGCATCTATATAAGTCGGAGGGTTTTGGGGAATAGAGACACGACAACTCATCTAGGGTTAGACATACAATCTCGAGGTAGATCAACTTTGTAACCTCTTACACCATCAATACAATCAAGCAGGACGTAGGGTAGTAGGTAAACTCGTGTCCCCTTCGTATCCTATTACCATCGATCCTAGTCTCACAGTTCGGGATCCCCTACCCGAGATCTGCCAGGTTTCTACACCGACATTGGTACTTTCATTGAGAGTTCCTCTATGAGTGAGATGGGATCGACACCTTGCCTTTTCATAGACAAAGAGGTCCGTAGTTTGCAAGTTTTTGTCTCTGGGCAGATCTTCGCCTTTGGCAGCGTTCTGCTGCATGCTGGTTCCACCGGTCATCTAGGCTGCGTTGAGAGCCTCGCCCCGATTAGGAAGTAAGATTTGGAAACCTAGAGTTTTCTGTCGACTCTCGCGGTGACTTTTCACTAATACGGCTCATGGCTTCGCCCATAGCCCCTGAGGACTCTGAGGTCCTAACCTCGAACCCCTCCGTCGGACACGCCAATGCGGTCACCCATGGCGGCTGTCCAATCTCTAACCCCGGCCTGGCCATCAAGACGCATGACCAGACATGTGTTCTCGCCGAACACTCCCCGGGGGTGGGATTCATGGGGGTCGACTCCACGCGTTCTGGACAGCTGGATCCAATCGGGCCCTCAACGGTCAACGAGGCCTTGGAGCAATTCTTATCGTTGAAAATCATTGATGATCCAGCCCTGATCTATGTTCGGCCCGGTTACAGTTTGGGCAGGGACGGATTTTTCGACCCACCCACCACCCACTTGATAGCCACCGTCGAAGACTTAACCGACGTGCTAGACTATGCCTTCGAGCAGGCAGAATACATGGACGAAGAGGACCGTGCTCCCACCCCCATTAACGCCGGGAGTTGGACCGTCACTTCTACGTACAACATTTACATGGTGGATACTCCTGCCACCAACGGCGACAAATCGGGTGACGCGCCATCAAGACACCGGAAATTGCACAAGCGGTCCAAAAGCAAAAAGGGAAGACGAACTATTATCCACAGTAGGGATGGTAACGCCCTTGCCGATCATGATCATCCCGATGTGCCCGAACACCCGTTCGAGGGTCCGGACGAACCTATGAACCAAAACGACCCCGATACTGTCAAGGACCCCGAGGGCGATGTTTACCTTCCCCCCATCGAGGAGGAAGACCTACCAAAAGCCGATGACTTGTACATCCCTGATAACCACACGGATCAGGAAGAAATTAGACAGCAGCTCATAGCAACGACTCGAAGCCTGAATGCCAAAGAGAGGCAACTCAAAGCCGAATAGGCCGACCTCACTAATCCATGGACAAAAGTCCTCTCAGCCAAAGAAACATACGGCACTGGTTTGTCAAACCATCCCAAAACCTACCCTCGGAGGCGGCTGCTACCACAGTTCGAGGATGAGCTCACGGACACTCTGTCTCCGCAACATACCGCATACGACGAGCCAGACCGCCCTCCTCGTGGGCATGACAGACCGGCCAACGACATCGGTTACATACCGGCGATGCCTCGAAGACGGGGTAAGGAGCCATTCGAAACCAATGACAGGTTCGACCTACGCGATGACTTAGATCATAGAGCAGGTCGTACTAGATCCATCTATGGATCCAAGGATTACTCACCGGATAGACGAGGAGAGTATAGACCATGGTTCGACCAAAACCATAGAGCTCGGAAGTACAGCCGGCTCCATACACACGCTGACTATAGGTGAGACATAGCCCGGGTCAGGGGTGCCGCTCACCCACTGTGCTTCACGGACGAGGTAATGCAGCATCAATTCCCCGAAGGGTTTAAACACGTCAATATAGTATGACGGGACCACTGACCAAACTTTCTGGATCGAGGACATCCTCCTCCATATCCATAAGGTATGCGGAGACGATGTCCACACCATCAAATACCTACCTCTTAAACTTAAGGGGCCAGCTCGACACTGGTTAAACAGCCTCCCGAAAAACTCCATAGGAGCTGGGAAGACTTGAAAGACGCGTTTCGCTCTAACTTCGAGGGGACCTATGTTCGCCCGCCGGACTCTTCCAACCTCAACAGCATTGTCCAGAAGCCCGGCGAGTCTTCCCGACAATTCTGGAATCAGTTCTTGACTAAGAAGAACCAAATAGTCCACTGTCTGGATGCCGAGGCTATCGCCTCTTTCCGGAACAATACTTGGGATGAATGGTTGGCCCGCCAGCTAGGCCAGGACAAACCTCGGACTATGTCCGCCCTTACCTCCCTCATGACCTGCTTTCGCGCGGGCAAAGATAACTGGCTGGCAAGATGTGACCACAATTCTGAAGATCCTGTGGCACCTGAAGCCCAGGATGGCAACTCAAAGCCGAAACGTAATAAGAACAAGAGACGACATCATGGTAACGACAGCAGAAGAAGCCCACTAAAGGCAACCATGATGGACCCACTCAGCCCGAGAAGATCATGGATAGGACTTGCAAAATCCATGGAACTTTAGAGAAGCAAGCCAATCACACACACTGCAATTGTTGGGTGTTTCAATAGGCCAGCAAAATACAACCCGAAGACCAGGGCAAGAGCTCGCGCAGCGAGGACGAAGAAGAGCATCGGGGTCCAATAGGTGGTGGTCAGAAGAAAATCCCTCCCGAAGTGAAATCGGTGAATATGATATACACCAGCCACATACCTAAGAAAGAGAGGAAGCAGGCCCTTCGAGAGGTCTACACCGTGGAGCCATAGCTCCAAAATATAACCCGTGGTCGGCTTACCCGACCACCTTCGACCGACGCGACCATCCAACTAGTATCTATCATGGGGGCTCGCCTGCCCTCATCCTAGACCCCAATATAGATGGGTATCACCTCACCAAAGTCCTAATGGATGAAGGAAGTAGCCTCAATCTGATTTACTCAGACATAGTGAAAAAGATGGGTATAGATCCGTCAAGGATCAAGCCAAGTAGCACTACCTTCAAAGGAGTGATCCCAGGGTTGAGGCCCAATGCATATGCTCTATAACCCTGGAAGTCGTGTTCGGCTCACTCGATAACTTCCACAGCGAAGACTTGATCTTTGACATTGTTCCCTTCCATAGCGGCTATCACGCGCTGCTCGATCAGACCGCGTTTGCTCGGTTCAACACAGTCCCACATTATGCATACCTCAAGCTCAAGATGTCGGGCCCCAAGGGGGTCATTACTATCAACGGTAATACAGAGTAGTCCCTTAGAATAGAGGAACATACATTGGCGCTGGCAGCCGAATTTAACTATAAAGACGATCGGCAAGCTTCGGCATTCGCCGTAAAGGCAAGAAAGGCTGGGAAGCGAGCTCGAATTCAGACCAAAAACTCCAACCCTCCTTCCTCCCCTCAGTAGGGACTTGCCCCCACCACCGCACAACCCCAGGACCAGCAAAGCACGCGCCGAAGAGGCACAACTTGGCACTGAAGATTCCATGGGTGGCGGTGGGGAACTTCCGATGGGTGTTCGGTTGCACTGAACTATAAACATTAACACGTCTTCAGACCAGACGGAGGCACTCCTACAAGAGCCTACATGCGGCGTTAATCCCATCTACATAATCGGCGACTTCTCAAGACCTAGTTTGCAAGGTCCATTCGCCGAACACTATCACCTATGAAGGTATATCCAAAGGCAGGAGTCACCAAGCAACAGAGTATAACGAAGACGTTTAGTCAACAATTGAAGACCCCTGGTACAACTACTCCTTTAGGACTTTCGATTTTCTCTTTTTTCGCATACCTGCAAACAGTTGCTTCGGCAATCCGAGTTATAAGAGTTGGTTGAGAAAATATGAAGTTGTCTGGCGCAAGTACGCCCCAATTGTTTTGTTTTTGGGACATACCAATTTGTTCCCTCCCTCTTCTCGTGAATCTATTCGATATGGCTTGAAGTCACCGGCTATTAGATCGGGGGCTCGTCTTCAAACTCAAACCGCCTTAACCATTGTGTGCTTGACGTCTTGGCGTTTGCTTTATGTGCATCAGTTCCGAACTGTGTCCTTGCTCATTAAATTGGGTTGCCCGGCTCCTGTGTTTGCCCCTTTATGTTTCGCTCGTTTGGCTAAAAGGGAAAAGGGAGCACCCCTGCGATTGTGCTTCTAGATAGTCCGATCAAGCGCCTTAGGGGATAAAGCCGATAACGGACTGTCATAGTATGCGCGAGCCGATCTTTGAATCCCAAGTTAGAAGTATAACACTTCAACTTTCATAAGCGGTTATTTCGTGTTATATGAAGAATTTGCCCTTTGAGAAAACACTACGATGTCGGCTTCGGCCTCGGCTCGTTCGAACATCGCAAAAACCCCGGTGGCTAATCGTACGCCTCTCGTAGTCTTTTTCGTGCCCCTTCAGTTAAGTGAAAGAAATAAAGCATAATAGTCCGACTGCCTAGTCTGCCGCACTCAAACCGCCTTCAGGTTCCGTTAATACGGCTAAGGAACATAGTGCTTTGGCATAGACACCCCATGTAGTATCTACAAGGGGGCTGAAGCCGACGACTTGCATCTTCAGTATTAAGCAACCACACAGGAGTTATAAAGGAAGGTAAAAGTATATAAGAGTGGATACTATGATCATTAAAACTTATCACAAGTCTCCAGACACATTACAATTTCATTCAAATAATTTGTCGCCCGAACACTGCGATGCAATCACCCATGCACTTTCCATAACTCCATCGAAGTACAGCTCGGGGCATCGGTGCGACTTTCCAGGTGGCGGCGGGTCGGTGGCGACCTTCATCAGATTGAGCCCCGGCTAGGGCAATTTGGCCTTGGCAAGGGCCATCTGGACTCCTTCAATGCAGGAGGAACGCTAGACAGCGTCAAGGCAGGGTGCAGCATCAATCAGCCCTTGCACCAGGCCGAAGTAGCTTCTTAGGAGTTGCTCATCGGGCCATAGGCGGATGCATAGGTCCTTGATGGCTGGCTCCGCCATCCGGTGCATCTCCATCAGTTGTTTTAGCTGCTCCAACAGAAGAGGAGGACGCTCGGGGGCTCCAAACTGTGCCCAGAACATCCGAGCTTTGTCTTCCTCTCCATGCATGGCAAGCAACTGATTGGCGTCTGCAACGCTCTTCTGGAGATCCGCGGCCGCGCCTGAGGATCACCACACCCGGGTCAGCATTTTGAATTTGCTATTCCCGAATATGCATTTTAGGGAGTACGGCTAACCATCGGCTATCTCCTTAGCCTGCTGAATCTATTCCTCAAAGAACCGTCTGTCCATCCACCCCTTCTAGAGATCGTACCTCAGGGAGGACAGTTCAGCCGAGACCGCCTTATTCTTCTGCTTCAAGGACTCGCACTTATCGCTAGTGTCCTTCAGCTCGTCTAGTATCTCCGCCACACGAGCCTGGTGTTAATCACTGGTCGCCCATATGGAGGAGAGAGCAGTGGACACCTCTTTGGCCACCACCTTCTCCACGGCCGCTTCATCTTTGGCATGTTCAAGATCGGCCTTGAGATTTTTGATCTCTTTCAACGAAGCTGCAACATGATTAAAACCTTATATAAATGAAATCTGCATTGACAGAATTCAGGGGAATAGTAAAATTCAAATCGAACTTACCACGTGCCTCGTCGAACCTATTGTTGAGAGCTTCCATCTCATCCTCGGTGCGTTGGAGCTTCTGATTCAGCTCGTCCAGTTTGGTGCCATTTTTTGGTCGCCACCGATGACGAGACCTACATCACACATATAATAAAAATATCACATCGGCACTTCTTCCTGAACTATAGATGACCCCTAGGCGAGTTTGTTCAACTCACCTAGGGCTCGGGGGCTGCCATGTACACAATACGACTAAATGAAATCTCAACAAAAACAGCGGGCAACTTACTTGAAAGCCTGCAAGGAGACCTTTGAAGGCCTCCTTCAGTCCGTTGTCAATAGACTGGACGCTTTGTAATACCACACCCATAAGGGTGTGAAACTCCTCTGGGATGGAGGCGCTTGATAGAGCCTCCCCCATGGCCGACTACTCGTCGGTCGGCGGTGTCGGGGATGATCGATTTTCCCGATCACCCATCGGGGTTTCGACCGATGCCTTCAGAGGTACCATGCACTCCGGAGATGTTCTCAGAGGGGACTGATTACCTGCCCGTTCGGTATCCTCAGTGTCCGGGCAGGGGATCGTCCCCTGTTCTTAGGTGGCCGAAGCATTAGCTTTGGCCATGAGGGCATCCTTCGTGCCCCCTGTGTCCACCTCCATTGGAGTGTGCTGGGATGACACCTCCATGGCGTCCTTTCTAGCGCCACGACTGGGGGGTGCGAGGCGTCCCCTCACTCTGCCAGTTCGGCAGGCGGGGTCTCCCCATCCGATATAACCTTGGTGGGGATAACACGCGGAGGGCTATTGAACCAACAACCTGCGTATTAGCAAACTCCGAGCCTACTGGCGACAGAAAGAAGGGTTTTCAGATCCAAACCTAGATGGAGGGGGCTTGACCCTGAGGCTCCTTGGAGGAACTTCCTCGTCATCTTCGGACGTGGAGCTTGAGTCCAAACTTTTGTTGGACAGGACCATCCGCACTTGCCGCGGCCTCTTTGGGGCAGGAAAGGCTGCCTGCCCTGGGGCATCCGAGGTCGCCGCCTCCTCTTGGCACGGGGAATATCGCCTCCCCCCTCGCTCTCGACCTCCTCCTCCTCTTCTTCTTCTTCTTCCTCTTTGTCCTCCTCCTGATGTCAGGAGGCGGGTGTGTCTTCGGAAGCAGCATCAGGTTGATCCCTAATGCTGATACCAGCCTGACCTAGTTATTCTTCTCCTTCGTGGGAGGCTTGTAAGGCTTCTCCTCGAGTATCTTGGCCAATAGCACGGCCCTCTCGTCTTCGGGCTGAGGAGCCGGACTGTAGATGTTGGTGGCTTTCTTTAGGCATTTCTGCATAGACATGTTGGACAGACGGTTATGGACCTTCTAAGTAATAAAACCAAATAAGCTGGGATGTGGCATACCTAGGAGTCCGGCTTGGCAGCGTGGAGGCCCTTGTCTTCCCCCTCGGCTTGCCAGCTCTTCATTGATTTGAAGAACGCCTTCCACAGCTTCTCCCGCGTCGTGTAGAAGAATTTCCGGACTGTGGGCTCGGCGTCGAGTTTCCGAGCGCATAGTGGGGTGTCTCAGTGCTGGCAGGGGAGGACGCCTCTTTGGAACATCACTTGAACCACATCGGCTAGCTTGGTGCCGTCCTCGATCAAGGAACGAATCCGCTTTTGAAGATCAGCCACCTCCTTGCTTGACCCCCACTCGAGGCCCTTTTCGAGCCATGAGGCTAGCCAGGTCGGGGGACCAGATCTGAATGTGGCGGCAGGGTCTAGACCTTGTTCTAGTGGCTCTGTGATGTAGAACCACTCCTTCTGCCACCCCTTGATGGTGTCGATGAGGGTGCCCGCCGCCCAATCGATGGGCGTGAGTTTGTCGATGATGGCACCACCGTAGTCGGCGTGCTTGCCACCAAAACACTTCGGCTTGATATTGGAAACATGCAGGTAGAGCCCTAAGTGTGGCTCGACATGCAGGAACACCTCACAGAGGAGGATGAGAGCAGAGATATGCATGATGGTGTTCGTTGGAAGGTCGTGGAAGTCGAGGCCGTAGAAGCACAGGAGGCCCCTGACGAAGGGGTAGAGCGGAAAGCTTAAGCCCCTGATGAAGCGGGGGATGAACACCACCGACTTGCCTGGCTTAGGGGTGGGGATTGCTTGTCCTTTCTCCGTCGCGTGATGAGTGATATCGGCAGGGACATAGCCAGCCTTCTTGAGGTCGAAGATGTCTTGGTTGCTGATTGTGGAAACTTCCCACTGCCATTGGAGCCCTCCATTGCTGAGCTCGGAGGCAGGGGTGCAATGGACCTAGATCTATGCTCTGGGGGTGCATGGGGAGAGGAGGCGATGATGTCGAATGGGGAGCATGAGAGGCTTCTGGGGTTTTCATTCTCCTTTTACGAGGTCTGTCGATTCGGGCTCCCCTTGCCGCGTGTCATTCTGTCCACTTCCCGAGATGCATGAACCGGTGCACGTATAATTAACTACATCCCATATAAAACGGGACACGATCCGTGTGGAGAGATCATGTGGACAGAACGGCCTCGATCCACGCGTCGGGTACCTAACACTCGCCTATCGGTCATGATGGGTTGTGACCTTTCGTCAGAAATATCATCAGGAAACATTACCTTTTTCCCGACGCTTGGCCTCCAAAAGCTGAATTATATCACAGAGTTCAGACATGCCGTAATGCGGAAGAATTATTTGACATCGGAGGCTGAACTGTGGTTCATCGGAAGGAACTCATCTCCCAAGCCGAAGATTCTATTCGCAAAGAAATTGGATCTAAAGACTCTTGGCGCTGGAGGCAAGTTCGGGGGCTACTGAGGGAGTCCTGTATTAGGGGGTCCTTGGATAGCCGACCTGTTGTATGGGACGGATTGTATGGGCCACTCGCCAAACACCAGATGACCTGAAGGCCCAGTTACCAAGATGGCAGCTTTGAGGACCATGGCTTGCGCTCCACGTCGGATGTAGTAAATAGGAATGTTTATCTCTTCGGCATATAACCAACCATGCGTAAACCCTAGGCCTCCTCGACATCTATATAAGCCGGAGGGTTTTAGGGTATACAGACAGGACAACTCATCTAGGGTTAGACATACGATCTCGAGGTAGATCAACTATGTAACCTCTTAGACCATCAATACAATCAAGCAGGACGTAGGGTATTACCTCCATACGAGGGCCCGAACCTGGGTATACTCGTGTCCCCATCGTCTCTTGTTACCGTCGATCCTAGTCTCACAGTTTGGGACCTCCTACCCGAGATCCGCCAGTTTCTACACCGACAACGACCCCGACTATTAAGTTGTGATCACCGGATGTACGTGCATAGTGATCCCAGATATCAATGCTCACTAAACACACAGAAACTGAATAACAAGAGTCTTACATCCATTACATACCGTTTGTTCTCAAAAATGGCCTTTAGGACAAAGTCTTCACAAACTTGCACGGAAATCTTCAATGATAGCGTAAACCCATGCCATCTGCCTTGACCCTACAGGCATTCTGACTGGGAAGCGTCATAGGTCGCATGTTCGTCAGCAAGGTAATCTTCATCCTGACCTAATCTTTCATGCCTGGCAAATAAACTAACAAGTGGCAAGCCAATGAGTACTTTGAATGTACTTGCAATCAACCCATGTTTGGAGCAAGGTTCAGCAAAGCATGATATAGCACTAATAGGTAATTCTTGCGAAAAGTTAGTCTGAGTGCAAAGACATATTCAATCAACTTTTAAAAGCATGCATCAAGAGGTTGCAAATATCCACATGAACATGTTATAGATATCAACATAAGCAGGGTTTGAACATCCCATGTTCAATTATTTCATCAAGTCTTCCGACTTTGCTCAAGTATCTCTTTGTCACACATACACACACCAAGTTTTGTGGAAAAAATTGACGTAGTTTATGTAGCACCACCCAACTGTCCTTGACCGTGGACACGACTATTCGAATAGTTTTACACTCCACAGAGGTTGTAGATTGTACCACAAGACTTGGGGAACTTCCATGTCATCCACGACTCGCGGTATATTACATACCCGAGGTAAGCACCCGAACAATGCCTTTCCCCTAGCGATACTAAACAAAGAGTCCACTCGCTGGTTCCATCCCTCATGATATAAGTCACACGTATCATCCATGAGGGCACGCAACAGCGTGCCCGGTGCCTGTGAAGGCAGCGCATGATCGTCCTTACCGGTACGACCCCGTATCGAGAGTGACCACGTCACTCCCGCCACTAGTAATGCGGGCCCTTTTCTAGTACCCACCAAGGTAATCAACAAAGCCCCATGGATGATGTCCTAGGCTAGGGGGTACTCACCACGTCGTCTCCCGACCAGTGGGTTGGGCCGAGGACCCCCATGATGATTTGCTAATGGGCCACTTCGGGCAGCCCATGACACATACAAGGGAGATTCCACAAGACTTGGCACACAAGACAAGGACTCCTCTAAACCCTAGGCCTACAGTGCATACATACACCGAGGCCAGGCTAGTCAATGGATCATTACATTACATCTCATATTCACTACTACAATCTTGTGGTAGATACTTGTACTATGTACTATCCCCATATCGATACAATGAAAAGTAGGACGTAGGGTATTATTTCCTTGATAGAGCCCGAACCTAGGTAAAATCCTGTGCCTATGTTACCTTCTACCTCTTGAGCTTGTGTTGGTTTTCCCTTGAAGAGGAAAGGGTGATGCAGGGAAGGAGATAAGTATTTCCCTCAGTTGTTGAGAACCAAGGTATCAATCCAGTAGGAGGAAAAAGCAAGTCACCAATGGATGCACCTACACAAATAATCAAACTCTTGCAACCAATGCTATAAAGGGGTTGTCAATCCCTTCACGGTTATTTGTAAGGATTAGATCCGATACAGATAGATGTCAACGAGAACGGAAAGTAAAAGGTAAATAAATTGCAGCAAAGTATTTTTGGTATTTTTGGTTTATAGATCTGAAAATATATTATGGAAAGTAGACCCGAGGGCTATAGGTTTCACTAGAGGCTTCTCTCTTGAAGGAAAATATCATGGTGGGTAAAAGAATTACTGTCAAGCAATTGATAGAAAAGCAAACAATCATTTAGTTATCAAAAGGAATGAACATGCATATAGGCATTATGTCTGTATCAAGTAGACCAAAACGATTCTCCATCTACTACTATCACTCTAGACATCGACCGACTCTTGCTTGCATCTAGAGTATTAAGTTCATGAAGAACAGAGTAACGCATTAAGAAAGATGACATGATGTAGAGGATAAACTCCATCAATATGATGAAAATCCCATCTTGTTACCCTTGATGGCAACAATACAATGCGTGCCTTGCTACCCCTAAAATGTCACTGGATGAGGACACCGCAAGATTGAACCCAAAACCAAGCACTTCTCCCATTGCAAGAATTACCAATCTAGTTGGCAAAACTAAATCAATAACTCGAAGAGACTTACAAGGATATGAAATCATGCATATAAGAATTCAGAGGAGATTCAAATAGGATTCATGGATAATCAGAACATAAACTCACAATTCATCGGATCTTGACAAACACAACAGAAAAGAGGATTACATCGGATAGATTTCCATGAAGATCTTGGAGAACATGGTATTGACGATTAAAGAGAGAGAAGAAGCCATCGAGATACTAGTTATGGACCCGTAGGACTTTGGTGGACTACTCACGCATCATCGAAGAGGCAATGGAGTTGATGTAGATGCCCTCCGTGATCAAAAACCCCTCCGGCAGATTACCGAAAAAGGCTCCAAGATTGGATCTCTTAGGAACGTAGGCTTCTCGCGGAGGAAAAGTATTTCCGTGGCTCCCCTTGATGCTGGGGGAATATTTGGGAATTTATAGGACGAACAATAGGGTTAGGAGACTTGCCGGGAGATGCAAGCCTGCTAGGCGCGGATAGGGGGGTCGCGCCTACCAGGCTTGTGAGTCCCTGGCAGGTGCCCTAGAGTGCACTCCAAGCGTGGTTGATTTGTTTCCTTCTAGAAAAATTCCTTCCGAAGGTTTTATTCAGTTTGGACTCCGTTTAATATTCCATATCTGCAAAACTTTAAAACAAGAAAAAAACTGAAACTGGCACTAGGCTCTATATTCATAGGTTAGTCCCAAAAATAATATAAAATAGCACATTAATGCATAAAAACATCCAAAACAGATAACATAATAGCATGACATCATCAAAAATTATATATACGTTGGAGAAGTATCAGCATCCCCAAGCTTAATTTCTGCTCGTCCTCGAGTAGTAAATGATAAAAAAGGAATTTTTGATGTGGCGTGCTATGTAACATGTTTATCCATGTAATATTCTCTATTGTGGCATGAATTTTCAGATTCGTAAGACTCAAAACAAAATATTAATATTGATATAAAAAAATAACATTTCAAGCACACTAGCAAAGCAATTGTATCTCTTCAAAATATAATGGCAAAAAAAGTTATCCCTACAATATCATATGGTCTGCCTTTGTTCCATCTTCCCCACACAAAGTATATATATCATGCACAACCCCAATGAAAAGTCAAGCAATAGTTTTTACACCTTTTTTCTCAAAAAAAATCAACTCTCACGCAATACATGAGCATGAGCCATGGATATAGCACTATATGTGGAATAGAATATGGTCGAGGTTGTCAACACGATTAAAACCTTATATAAATGAAATCTGCATTGACAGAATTCGGAGGAATAGTAAAATTCAAATCGAACTTACCCCGTGCCTCATCGAACATCTTGTTCAGAGCTTCCACCTCATCCTCGGCGAGCTGGAGCTTCTGATTCAGCTCGTCCAGCTCGGTGCCGTTTTTTGGTCGCCATCGATGACGAGACCTACATCACACATATAATAAAAATATCACATCGGCACTTCTTCCCGAACTATAGATGACCCCTAGGCGAGTTTGTTCAACTCACCTAGGGCTCGGGGGCTGCCATGTACACAATACGACTAAATGAAATCTCAACAAAAACAGCGGGCAACTTACTTGAAAGCCTGCAAGGAGACCTTTGAAGGCCTCCTTCAGTCCGTTGTCAACAGACTGGACACTTTGTAATACCACACCCATAAGGGTGCGGTGCTCCTCGAGGATGGAGGCGCTTGATAGAGCCTCCGCCATGGTCGACTACTCGTCGGTCGGCGATGCTGGGGATGATCGATTTTCCCGATCACCCACCGGGGTTTGGACCGATGCCTCCAGAGGTACCATGCACTCCGGAGATGTTCTCGAAGGGGACTTATTACCCGCCCGTTCGGTCTCCTTAGTGTCCGGGCAGGGGATCGTCCCCTGTTCTTAGGCGGCCGAAGCGTTAGCTTTGGCCATGAGGGTATCCTTCGTGCCCCCTGTGTCCACCTCCATTGGAGTGTGCTGGGATGACACCTACATGGCGTCCTTTGTAGCGCCACGAGTGGGGGGTGCGAGACATCCCCGCACTCTGCCAGTTCGGCAGGCGGGGTCTCCCCATCCAATATAACCTCGGTGAGGATGACATGCGGAGGGCTATTTAACCAACAGCCTATGTATTAGCAAACTCTAAGCCTACTGGCGACAGAAAGAAGGGTTTTCGGATCAAAACCTGGATGGAGGGGGCTTGACCCTGAGGCACCTTCGAGGAACTTCCTCGTCATCTTTGGACATGGAGCTTGAGTCCGAACTTTTGTTGGACAGGACCATCCGCACTTGTCGCGGCCTCTTTGGGGCAGGAGAGGCTGCCTGCCCTGGGGCATCCGAGGTCGCTGCCTCCTCTTGGTGCGGGGAATATCGCCTCCCCTCGCTCTCAACCTCCTCCTCCTCCTCCTCTTCTTATTCTTCCTCTTCGTCCTCCTCCTGATTTCAGGAGGCGGGTGCGTCTTCGGAAGCAGCATCAGGTTGATCCCTGATGCGGATACCAGCCTGACCTAGTTTATTCTTCTCCTTCTTCGTGGGAGGCTTGTAAGGCTTCTCCACGAGTATCTTGGCCAACGGCCCGGCCCTCTCATCTTCGGGCTGAGGAGCCGGACTGCAGATGTTGGTGGCTTTCTTTAGGCATTTGTGCATAGACATGTTGGACAGACGGTTATGGACCTTCTAAGTAATAAAACCAAATAAGCTGGGACGTGTCGTACCTCGGAGTCCGGCTTGGCGGCGTGGAGGCCCTTGTCTTCCCCCTCGGCTGGCCAGCTCTTCATTGATTGGAAGAATGCCTTCTATAGCTTCTCCCGCATAGTGCCGAAGAATTTCCGGACTGTGGGCTCGGCGTCGAGTTTCCGAGCCCATAGTGGGGTGTCTCGGTGCTGGCAGGGGAGGACACCTCTTCGAAACATCACTTGAACCTCATCGGCTAGCTTGGTGCCGTCCTCGATCAAGGAACGAATCCGCTTTTGAAGATCGACCACCTCCTTGCTTGACCCCCACTCGAGGCCCTTTTCGAGCCATGAGGCTAGCCAGGTTGGGGGACCAGATCTGAATGTGGCGGCAGGGTCTAGACCTTGTTCTAGTGGCTCTGTGATGTAGAACCACTCCTTCTGCCACCCCTTGATGGTGTCGATGAGGGTGCCCGCCGCGCAATCGATGCACGTGAGTTTGCCGATGATTACACCACCGCAGTCGGCGTGCTTGCCACAAAAACACTTTGTCTTGATATTGAAAACTTGCAGCTAGAGCCCAAAGTGTGGCTCGACATGCAGGAACACCTCGTAGAAGAGGATGAGAGCAAAGATATGCATGATGGAGTTCGTCGGAAGGTCATGGAAGTCGAGGCTATAGAAGCACATGAGGCCCCTGACGAAGGGGTGGAGCGGAAAGCTTAACCCCCTAATGAAGCGGGGGATGAACACCACCCGCTCGCCTGGCTTAGGGATGGGGATTGCTTGTCCTTTCTCCGTTGCGCGATGAGTGATATCGGCGGGGAGATAGCCGGCCTTCTTGACGTCGAGGATGTCTTGGTTGCTGATTGTGGAAACTTCCCACTGCCATTGGATCCCTCCATTGCTGAGCTCGGAGGAGGGGGTGTAAGGGACCTAGATCTATGCTCTGGGGGCACAAGGGAAGAGGAGGCGAGGATGTCGAATGGGGAGCATGAGAGGCTTCTAGGGTTTTCTTTTTCCTTTTATGAGGGTTGTCGATTCGGGCTCCCCTTGCCGCGTGTCATTCTGTCCACTTCCCGAGATGCACGAGCCGTTGTGGGCGTATAATTAACTACATCCCATATAAAACAGGACACGGTCCGTGTGGAGAGATCATGTGGACGGAACGGACTCGATCCGCGCATCGGGTACCTAGCACTGGCCTATCGGTCGTGATGGGCTGTGACCTTTCGTCAGAAATATTGTCGGGAAGCATTACCTTTTTCCCGACACTTGGCCTTCAAAAGCCGAATTATCTCACAGAGTTCGGACATGCCGTAATGCGGAAGAATTATTTGACATCGGAGGCTGAACTATGGTTCGGTGGAAGGAACTCACCTCCCAAGCCGAAGACTCTGTTCTCAAAGCAATTGGAGCTGAAGACTCTTGGCGCTGGAGGCAAGTTCGGGGGCTACTGAGGGAGTCTTGTATTAGGGGGTCCTTGGATAGCCGACCTATTGTATGGGCTGGACTGTATGGGCCTCTCGCCGAACACCAGATGACCTGAAGGCCCAGTTAACAAGATGGAAGCTTCGAGGACCATGGCTTGCGCTCCACGTCAAATGTATTAAATAGGAATGTTTATCTCTTTGGCATATAACCAACCATGTGTAAACCCTAGGCCTCCTCAACATCTATATAAGCCGGAGGGTTTTAGGGTATACAGACAGGACAACTCATCTAGGGTTAGACATACGATCTCGAGGTAGATCAACTCTGTAACCTCTTAGACCATCAATACAATCAAGCAGGACGTAGGGTATTACCTCCATAGGAGGGCCCGAACCTGGGTATACTCGTGTCCCCATCGTCTCTTGTTACCGTCGATCCTAGTCTCACAGTTCGGGACCTCCTACCCGAGATCCGCAAGTTTCTAGACTGACAACGACCCCGACTATTAAGTTGTGATCACCGGATGTACGTGCATACTGATCCCAGATATCAATGCTCACCGAACACACCGAAACTGAATAACAAGAGTCTTACATCCATTACATAACGTTTGTTCTCAAAAATGGCCTTTATGACAAAGTCTTCACAAACTTGCATCGGAAATCTTCAATGATAGCATGAACCCATGCCATCTGCCTTAACCCTACAGGCATTCTCACTGGGAAGCATCCTAGGTCACATATTCGTCACCAAGGTAATCTTAATCCTGACCTAATCTTTCATGCCTGGCAAATAAAATAACAAGTGGCAAGTCAATGAGTAGTTTGAATGTACTCGCAATCAACCCATGTTTGGAACAAGGTTCAGCAGAGCAAGATATAGCATGAATAGGTAATTCTTGCGAAAAGCTAGTTTGAGTGCAAAGACATGTTCAATCACTTGTAAAAGCATGCATCAACAGGTTGCAAATATCCACATGAAGATGTTACAGATATCAACAAAGAAGGGTTTGAACATCCCATGTTCAATTATTTCACAAGTCTTCCGACTTCGCTCAAGTATCTCCTTGTCACACACACACACACACCACGTTTTGCGAAAAAAACTTGACTTAGTTTAAGTAGCACCACCCAACTGTCTTGACCGTGGACATGACTATTCGAATAGTTTTACACTCTACAGAGGTTGCAGATTTTACCACAAGACTAGGGGAACTTCCATGTCATCCATGACTCGCGGTATATTACATACCCGAGGTAAGCACCCGAACAATGCCTTTCCCCTAGCGATACTCACAAAGAGTCCACTCGTTGGTGCCATCCCTCATGATATAAGTCACACGCATCATCCATGAGGGCACGCAATAGCGTGCCCAGTGCCTGTGAAGACAACGCATCATCGTCCTTACCGGTACGACCCCGTATCCAGCGTGACCACGTCACTCCCGCCACTAGTAATGCGGGCCCTTTGCTAGTACCCACCAAGGTAATCAACAAAGCCTCGTGGATGATGTCCTGGGCTAGGGGGTACTCACCATGTTGTCTCCCGACCAGTGTGTTGGGCCGAGGACCCCCATGCTGATTTGCTAATGGGCCACTTCGGGCATCCCATGACGCATACAAGGGAGATTCCACAAGACTTGGCACACAAGACAAGGACTCCTCTAAACCCTAGGCCTACAGTGCATATATAAACCGAGGCCAGGCTAGTCAATGGATCATTACATTACATCTCATATTCATTACTACAATCTCGTGGTAGATACTTGTACTATGTACTATCCCCATATCAATACAATTAAAAGTAGGACGTAAGGTATTATCTCCTTGAGAGAGCCCGAACCTAGGTAAAATCCTGTGTCTATGTTACCTTCTACCTCTTGAGCTTGCGTTTGTTTTCCCTTGAAGAGGAAAGGGTGATGCAGGGAAGGAGATAAGTATTTCCCTCAATTGTTGAGAACCAAGGTATCAATCCAGTAGGAGGAACAAGCAAGTCACCAATGGATGCACCTACACAAATAATCAAACTCTTGCACCCAATGATATAAAGGGATTGTCAATCCCTTCACGGTTATTTGTAAGGATTAGATCCGATAGACCTAGATGTAAAAGAGAACGAATAGTAAAAGGTAAATAAATTGCAGCAAAGTAGTTTTGGTATTTTTGGTTTATAGATCTGAAAATATATTATGGAAAGTAGACCCGAGGACTATAGGTTTCACTAGAGGCTTCTCTCTTGAAGGAAAATATCATTATGGGTAAACAAATTACTGTCAAGCAATTGATACAAAAGCGAATAATCATGTAGTTATCAAAGGCAATGAGCATGCATATAGGCATTACGTCCGTATCAAGTAGACCAAAACGATTCTCCATCTACTACTATTACTCCACACATCGACCGGCTCTTGCTTGCATCTAGAGTATTAAGTTCATGAAGAACAGAGTAACGCATTAAGGAATATGACGTGATGTAGAGGGATAAAGTCAAGCAATATGATGAAAATCCCATCTTGTTACCCTTGATGGCAACAATACAATGCGTGCCTTGCTACCCCTACAATGTCACTGGATGAGGACATCGCAAGATTGAACCCAAAACCAAGCACTTCTCACATTGCAAGAATTACCAATCTAGTTGGCCAAACCAAATCAATAACACGAAGAGACTTACAAGGATATGAAATCATGCATATAAGAATTCAGAGGAGATTCAAATAAGATTCATGGATAATCAGAACATAAACTCACAATTCATCGGATCTTCACAAACACAACAGAAAAGAGGATTACATCGGATAGATCTCCATGAAGATCTCGGAGAACATGGTATTGAAGATTAAAGAGAGAGAAGAAGAAATCGAGATAGTACTCACGCATCATCGAAGAGGCAGTGGAGTTGATGTAGATGCCCTCCGTGATCAAAACCCCCTCCGGCAGATTACCGGAAAAGGCTCCAAGATTGGATCTCTTGGGAATAGAGGCTTCTGGTGGCGGAACAGTATTTCCGTGGCTCAACTTGATGTTGGGGGAATATTTGGGAATTTATAGGACGAAGAATAGGGTTAGGAGACGGCAAGCCTGCTAGGCGCGGATAGGGGGGCCGTGCCTACCAGGGTTGTGACTCCCTGCCAGGTGCCCTAGCATGCACTCCAAGCATGGTTGATTTTTTCCTTCTAGAAAAATTCCTTCCGAAGGTTTTATTCAGTTTGGACTCCGTTTAATATTCCATATCTGCAAAACTTTAAAACAAGAAAAAAACAGAAACTGGCACTAGGCTCTATATTACTAGGTTAGTCCCAAAAATAATATAAAATAGCACATTAATGCATAAAAAACATCCAAAACAGATAATATAATAGCATGACATCATCAAAAATTATATATACGTTGGAGAAGTATCAGCATCCCCAAGCTTGATTTCTGCTCGTCCTCGAGTAGGTAAATGATAAAAATGGAATTTTTTATGTGGCGTGCTACGTAACATATGTATCCATGTAATATTCTCTATTGTGGCATGAATTTTCAGATTCGTAAGACTCAAAACAATATATTAATATTGATATAAAACAATAACATTTCAAGCACACTTGCAAAGCAATTGTATCTCTTCAAAATATAATGGCAAAAGAAAGTTATCCATACAATATCATATGGTGTGGCTATGTTCCATCTTCCCCACACAAAGTATATATATCATGCACAACCCCGATGAAAAGTCAAGCAATAGGTTTTACACCTTTTTTCTCAGAAAAATCAACTCTCACGCAATACATGAGCAGGAGCCATGGATATAGCACTATAGGTGGAATAGAATATGGTGGAGGTTGTCAAGGAAAGGGAGAAGATAGTCTCACATCAACTAAGCGTATCAACGGGCTATGGAGATGCCCATTAATAGATATAAATGTGAGTGAGTAAGTATTTCCATGCAATGGATGCACTAGAGCTATAAGTGTATGAAAGCTCAAGAGGAAACTAAGTGTGGGTGCATCCATCTTATAAAAAGAAAAATTCCCACTAGTATATGAAAGTGACAAAATGGGAGACTCTCTATCATGAAGATCATGGTGCTACTTTGAAGCACAAGTGTGGAAAAAGATAGTAGCAATGTCCCTTCTCTATTTTCTCTCATTTTTTGGGTGGGAATCTAAGGCCTCTTTTATTTTTTTATTTTTGGCTTCGCTGGCCTCTTTTTTTCATAAAGTCAGGAATCTCATCCCCACTTGCAAGGGAATCATAACTTCCAACATCCTTTCCTCACATGGGACATGCTCTTGTAATGATAATCATAACACTTTTATTTACTTACAACTCAAAATAAAATTACAACTCGATACCTATGACAAAATATTACTCTAGATGCAAATATGGAAGTGATGGTGCAAGTCATAAGAGGAAATGGTGGAAGTTGCATGGCAATATATCTCGGAATGGCTATGAAATGCCATAAGAGGTAGGTATGGCGGCTTTTTTGAGGAAAGATATATGGTGGTTGTTTTGAGGAAGGTATATGGTGGTTGTTTTGAGGAAGGTGTTTGTTGTACCGGCGAAAGTTGTGCGGTACTAGAGAGTCTAGCAAATGTGGAAGGGTGAGAGTGCGTATAATCCATGGACTCAATATTAGTCATAAAGAACTCACATACTTATTGCAAAAGTCTAATAGTCATTGAAGCAAAGTATTAAACACATGCTGCTAGGGGAGAGGTTGGTAGGAGTTAACCATCACGCGCTCCCGACCCTCACACAAAGGTCGACAATCTATAAACATGTCATGCTCCGACTTCCTTACATAACGGTTCACCATATGTGCATGCTACGAGAATCACAAACCTTTACACAACTATGTTTACCAAATCACATTTACTTCCTAACATGACTCTTAACATTGCCATGTTTATATCTCAAAACTTTATGCAAGGAATCAAACTTCTCATAAATACTCAATGCACATAATATGGAAGTTTTTATTATATCCCCCTTGCATGCCCATCATATCAGGACTAAATTCATAACCTAGACCAATTACCATGCTGTTTAGAGACTCTCAAATAATATAAGTGAGGTACAAGAGTTCAATTATTTCTATAAAACGCAAACACCACCGTGCTCTAAAAAATATAAGTGAAGCACATAGAGCAAAATTGCCTAACTCAAAAGATATAAGTGAAGCACATAGAGTATTCTAAAAAAAATTATGATTTAGCATGTCTCTCTCAGAATATGTGTGCAGCAAGTTTCGATTGTGGCAAACTAATAAGCAACGAATCATATCATAAAATACGCTCCAAGCAAAACACATATCATGTGGTGAATAAAAATATGGCCTCCAGTAAATTTACCGATGGATTGAAGACGAAAGAGGGGATGCCCTCTAGGGCATCCCCAAGCTTAGGCTATTTGGTATCCTTCAATATGACTTGGGGTGCCTTGGGTGTCCCCAAGCTTAGTTTCTTGCAACTCCTTATTCGATATTCCATCAAGTCTTTACCCAAAACTTGAAAACTTCACAACACAAAACTTAACAGAAAACTCGTGAGATCCGTTAGTATAAGAAAATATATCACCACTTTAGGTGCTGTTGTTAACTCATTATTTTTTTATATTGGTGTTATACCTACTGTATTCTAACTTCTCCATTGTTCATACCCCATGATACAACCTATAGATTCATCAAAATAGGCAAACAACTCAAAGAAAACAGAATCTGTCAAAAACAGAACAATCTGTAGCAATCTGGAAACTTCGTATACTTCCGTAACTCAACAAATTCGAAACAATTATCACAACCTGGGCAATTTCTATACCAATATTTTGCAAAAATCTCAGACTTATTTGATGGTCTGAAAATTTTAGAAAATTCCTGGACTGAGCGCAAAAGTTTCTGTTTTTCAGCGAGATCAAATCAACAACTACCATAGATCACCCCAAAGGTTTTACTTGGATCAAACACTAATTGAAACACCAAAACACAATTACTACAGAAGTAATAATGTGGTAAACACTCAAAAACAGAAGTAAAAAGAGAACACAAAAATAGAATTGGGTTGCCTCCCAACAAGCGCTATTGTTTAACGCCCCTAGCTAGACAAAACACAATAGATCTTTGTATTGTCATCTTTAGTATGCAATTCCTCAATTGCACACTTATAAGACCTAGGAGGCATGTTGCTCTTATCAATAATAATACTCCTAGTCAAGAAATCAAGAGATTCAATTGTAACAATTGGTTCCTTAATAATATTGAGAAAGTTAGGGTCAACACTTATCATCTTAAGATCTTCATATCCTTTACTAGAAGATTCACCCTTATTTTTAGAAACATAAACAAACTTGGCAGCCTTAGGAGGGGAAGGAATTGGAGTATTTTGAACCAAAGCAAAAGCGAATCCCAAGTTGGTAATAATGTCTTCTAGCTTGCCAATTCTAGAGGAATCTCGTTCTAATTTTTCATTAACTATGGGTTCCTTTTCCTGAGGTTGTTTAATGTAACTCGTACTTTGGATCCGTATTGAGTAATATGATTATGGATATTTTTATCCAAGTTTTCAATAAGCTCAACCGTAGCAACCTTTTTTAAATAATATCAAGCATCTGCATCACATGTTCCAAGGTCAAGTTTGTTCCATTAACCATGATTGGGGGTGAACCTAACAAATTTATCATAGCGCTATAAGAGTCAAAGGTATGACTTCCCAAGAAATTCCCTCCCATGATGGTATCTAGAACATATCTATTCCAAGGAGTAATACCCACGTAAAATTGCGAAGGAGAACGGTAGTAGATTGCTTACAAAAAGATCTATTTTGAGCAATGCAAATTCTATACCAAACATCTTTTATGTTTTCTCCTTCCCCTAGCCTAAAATTAAAACCTCATACTCGCGAGTATTAGCTATAGTGGTAAGGCTAGCCATGAGTTCAAGCAAGCCAACACACGAGCAAACAAAAGGCAAACGAAAGAAGGGTGAATAAAAAGGCAAACCTTTTTGGTATTTTTTGAAAATCGTTTTAGAAGTGGGAGAGAGGAAAACGAGAGGCAAATGGGAAATAATGTAAATGCAGGAGATGAGTTTGTGATGGGTACTTGGTAGGCTTGATGTGTATCCTCCCTGGCAACGGCGCCAGAAATCCTTCTTGCTACCTCTTGAGCTTGTGTTGGTTTTCCCTTAAAGAGGAAAGGGTGATGAAGCGAAGTTGATAAGTATTTACCTCAGTTGATGAGAACCAAGGTATCAATCCAGTAGGAGGAACAACCAAGTCACCAATGGATGCACCTACACAAATAATCAAACTCTTGGACCCAACGCTCTAAAGGCATTGTCAATCCCTTCATGGTTATTTTCAAGGATTAGATCCGATAGAGATAGATGTAAACGTGAACGGAAAGTAAAAGGTAAATAAATTGAAGCAAAGTATTTTTGGTTTATAGATATGAAAATATATTATGGAAAGTAGATCCGGGGGCCATAGGCACTAGAGGCTTCTCTCTTGAAGGAAAACATCATGGTGGGTAAACAAATTACTGTCAAGTAATTGATAGAAAAGAGAATAATCATGTAGTTATCCAAGGCAATGATCATGCTTTTAGTTATGAAGTCCATATCAAGTAGACCAAAACGATTCTACATCTAGTACTATTACTCCACACATTGACCGACTCTTGCCTCCATCTTGAGTATTAAGATCATGAAGAACAGGGTAACACATTAAGAAAGGTGACATGATGTAGATGGATAAACTCAAGCAATATGATGAAAATCCCATCTTGTTACCATTCATGGCAACAAGACAATACGTGCCCCGCTACCCCTACTATGTCATTGGGTGAGGACACAGCAAGATTGAACCAAAAACCAAGCACTTTTCCCATTGCAAGAATTACCAATCTAGTTGGCCAAACCAAACCAATAACTCGAAGAGACTTGCAAGGATATGAAATCATGCATATAATAATTCAGAGGATATTCAAATAAGATTCATGGATAATCTGAACATGAACTCACAATTCATTGGATCTTGACAAACACACCACAAAAGAGGATTACATCGGATAGATCTCCATGAAGATCATGGAGAACATGGTATTGAAGATCAAAGAGAGAGAAGAAGCCATCTAGCTACTAGCTATGGACCCGTAGGTCTGTGGTGGACTACTCACGCATCGTCGGAGGGGCAATGGAGCTGATGTAGATGCCTCCATGCTCGAAACCCCCTTCGGTAGATTACCGGAAAAGGCTCCAAGATTGGATCTCTCAGGAACGGACGCTTCTGGCGGATAAAAATTATTTTCGTGGATCCCCTTGATGTTGGGGGAATATTTGGGAATTCATAGGATGGAGAATAGGGTTAGGAGACCCTCCGGGAGACGGCAAGCCTGATAGGCACGGCCAGGGGGGCTCGTGCCTACCAGGCTTGTGACTCCCTGGCAAGTGCCCTGGCATGCACTCCAAGCCTGTTTGATTTGTTTCCTTCTAGAAAAATTCCTTCCGTAAGTTCTATTTCATTTGGAATCCGTTTAAGATCATATAGATCTATGCGTCGGAACCGAGCTACATCGTCAACGTCGGCATGTTCGTCGCCGGCCTGACTGGTCAGCTCGGCTATGCCGAGGACTGTGCTCCACGTCAGATCATATAGATTGGACGGGTGTCTTAATCCACATCAACTCCAATCTCAACCAAGATCATGGAAGAATCCTCCATGGTGCTCGGTGGCTCAACGTCAACATTGCCCTCGCGTGATCTTGTAGTTTTTCTGGACAACGGATTCGTGTTCGTCATCCCTGCCTCCTCGAGTGCCAATGATTGCTTCAGTGGAATTGTGCAGAATTGAGTCTAGAACAACCCTTTAAAATTTCGTCGCGTTCCGGTGGAGGAATCTTCGGCGATCTACAATCCGCCAAAGCCCCATCGAATCTAGACGGGAATCTGGACGAGTTTAAGGCGAGGAGCCAATCGTCTAGCTGGAACGTCCGTTGGAAAATCCCACAGTTCATTGGCTACGGAATTCCTATACCGATCCCCCTCACAATTTCAGCTCGATCCAATAGTCCAAACTCTGGGAAACAACCGATTAGTACAACGAATTTTGGATCTATTTTTTGCGCGAAAACAAATCTGACCCGAGTTCATCTTTTTCATGAACGGGTTGTCGGACGTCCTTTTTGAAGGAAATTTTCTCATCATCTCGGTCATTCGACCAAGAGTTCGGCATTGCAAGGTCCAAATAATCATCAAACAAACCTCGTCATCTGCGGGTTGTACGGTCTGGGCAATCCGTTGCTTTATCCAGCCAGCATCGACCTCGTCACAAATTCCGACCTGCGTCGGCATCGCCGCGCCGTTACCTTTTCAAGCTGACGTCCATCACACCGACCTGCTTTGACATGTTAGCTCACATGGGGCTCTAGCGTCACCTTACCGATCTGCTCCATCACCTCAGCTAGACTAGGGGCTTTGTCATCTCCTCATCAACCCGCTTTGGAGACTTCGGCATCACCAGTTGACCAGCTTCGACACCTCGGCTCGCGTGAGACTTCTGCATCACCAGCTGACCTGCTTCAACTCCTCGGCTGGCATGAGACTTCAGCGTCTCCAGCCGACCTGCATGAGACTTCAGCGTCCGCCGATCACATCTTCACCGTGTTAACTGGACCGAGGACTTCATCTCGCCACATCGATCGTGCAGCGCCGCCACTTCGTCAAGACGAACTCTTCATTCAGGCACCTCGGCACCCAGGCCATATTCCTTTACTTATTTGCTTCACTTAAATTAACTAAGTACAAGAATTTTTTTTAAATATATTATTACCTTTATTTGTTATTACTTTTGGCTTGCACTATATTATGTGCGCACGTAATTGACTTCGACTGTGTGATGCGGTCACCTCGACGCGTCGACGTCGTCGCCTCGTCTCCGTAAACTGAACTGTGTCGTCACCTTGGTGCGCTACCCAACAATGATATAACCGCATTGTCACTTCATTAAGTCGGTGCCACACTGCCGACCTCACTTCGGTTGGATCGGGGGCTTCCGCATCACTTCACCAACCTACTCTTGGAGCTCCGACGTCACCTTACCGAGATGTTGCATCCCCTTGGCTAGACTATGGGATGCGCTCACCATGTCGGCAATATTGTGTCGTCACATCATCAAACCGAACTCCTTGCCTAACCACCTTAGAACTGGCTTGGGGGCTAGGACCTCGGCTAAGCCGAGGACAACGCACCATACTATATTTTTCACAGATCAATGCGCTCTTGCATCCAGCCTCAAGTCTGGATCGCATCATCGACACCGAGCACATTAACCATCTAAGTCACTTTCATGCTAAAAAACTTTTAGTTTTAAATTTTGTTCTGTTTGACCAAGCATTATAACTTTTTGACAAAAAGTTGTTTGCAAAAAACTTTGTTTGTTACAAACAAATTCAAATACCCTGTTTACTTAGGGGCTTCCTTTATGAAGCCATTCCTCTTGCATATGATTATTAATGTATTGCAAACTTCCTTGTTTGTGTTTACGCCAATATATGCATCATGTTAACTTAAGTGTTCAGCAAATCTAGGTTGCCTTGCTCCTGTGCTTACCCCTACATTCCCGATTGTTTGGCAAGGGAGTAAAGGGAGCACCTCTGCGGTTGTTACGATCGGTTCATCTGAACTCGTACCTCAGACGGGTGAAGCCGAAAGCTAGCGCTCTTACTGTTTTCAACTATGGTCGGCCACGACGAAACACAAGCATACATAAATCTATTGCACACCCCTCATGGTAATCATGGGAACCCATAGAAAGGAACCGTTGGCGGAACTATTTTCTTTGATGATGCTTCTTACATTAAATAGTAATATAGCATAAGTTCCATGGGCATGCTTTGTCTATTATATCCTAATGGCTTGATTGCCTGGTTATTCGAAACACCTCCGATATCCTCGGCTGGCATGGTAGATAACACTTTTCTTCCCTTGGCCGAAGAGAGAGAAGCCGACGGTCGGTTAAGACGCGTTTAAAGTTCAGGCGAACACATATATGATATAGGTACTTGGGTACATACAATCATTATACAAAAAATTCTTTTACCCAAGTCACTTGGGGGCTCTTAAATTTGTATGAGCCTCTTCATAATAAAGGTTGTTTTCTTCTTGGTCGTTGCAAAGTCTTTTTTCTACTACTCCATTTGTGGACATGAGTGTTTGCTTAATAGCCAGGTAGCCTAGTTTCTCTTTAAAGCCGCTTGAGTTTAGTTTGCTAAACAGACCTCGGAGAAACACTCCGCCCTTGGGATATGGCGGTTGAAGCCAAAGGCTGACCCGCTTGAAGTCTGAGAGATCGGATGTATCATGTTAAAGCACGACCAAACCACATGTTAATTTTAAGACCAATTTTTGGATTGGAACCAAAACACTTGATTTAGTTCGAATGTCAAAGTTTTTACGTAAGTTTTTTGGATTTTCGAGCTTATGGCGGTTTTAAGCTAATTGTATGTTTTTAGGAGGAGGGACATTGTCTTGACCGAGGTTCCCAACATAATAATTCAGCTCGGGAAATCTTTTTTGACCCACTGTTTGGCATCTTCTCTGCTGACCTCCACCTCGGCGTCTCAGATATTGCTCTATATGCATCAGTTTCGAATTGTGTCTTCGGTCAATAGTTGGGTTTTCCTGCTCCTGTGATTGCCAACTACGTTCCGCTTCGTTCGGCTAGGAGTGCAAAGGGAGATCCACTTCGATTGTACTTCCAGTTTAACTGGCCAAGTACCTTAGTGGAGAAATCCGAAAACTGACTATCACAATGAGCATAAACTGGTCGGCGGTCTGATGACCGTATTAAACAACGGGCCTTTCATAAAATTGGCCGGAGTGTTAACGGCTTGACCTCGCCTAACGCCGAACACTAACCAGGGGCTAGTAACTGGCCTCCCAAACTTTAAGCTCCCATGACCAAGTGAAATTTATAAAGCCTAGATATCTGATTGCCTCATTTCCGCTAACACAACTGCCTCCGGGCACCGAGACGTCAGCTAAGGGTTGTCGTGTTACTGCAAAAACACCCTCGGTAGCATTTGCAAAGAGGTAGAAGCCTACGATGGGCCACTCACAAATTATAAACGGTGACAGAAGAGTCAAAATAGCATATAGCATAAAAAGCATTTGTATTCAGTATACGAGTGTTGCCTTCCGTAATCATCGTTACAAAGCCATAAATATGCATCAATTTGACTTAAGATTTTAGCCAAGCTGGGTTGCCTTGCTCTTGTGCTTACCCCCTATGTTCCCGATTGTTTGGCTAGGGGGTAAAGGGAGCACCTCTGTGATTGTTACTTCCGGGTCATCCGAGTTAGTACCCCGGACTGGGTGACGCCGAAAGCTAGCCATATTTAGAAAATAATTGGTTGGCAACAACGAAAGTGAAAATTTAGGTTCACTAAGGACCATAGAGTTTAGAAAGGTTCCCCGAACTAAATCCTCACTATTTTCCTCCCATATTGATCGGAGTTGAGGTTTCGCGATCATGGTCAGCATGATAGCCTAGGAAAAGGAACTTCTAAAGGAACTATTTCTCCTAGAAGATGTTTCTTACATAGTAATCTAACATATCTCTCCCCATACCTTTGTTCATAAAACCATATGGTCGGATTGCCTTGTTTGCCGTAATTCTTTGCCTTTATAAAGGCTTTATAAAGTTGGACAAACAATCCTTAGCTACTGGCCGAGGAGGTTGAAGCCGATGGTTGGTCAGCAAAGTCTTGTACAATGCCGATCTGAGCATTAATGATGTAAAGTACTTGGATACATAGAATCATTACACATAAATTGTGTCAAACGTAACAAAATTTATTTCAAACAAATATTGATCCTTAATTCGACCACCCATGCCGAAATTAAGGCTTGAGGGCTACTGCATTGCCTATTAATTGCAGCAATCCAAAGTGCAATATGGTTTCCGAGGAGATTCGTGTTGGAAATATGCCCTAGAGGCAATAATAAATTAGTTATTATCATATTTCCTTGTTCATGATAAATCATTTATTATCCATGCTATAATTGTATTGAATGGAAACACATTACATGTGTGGGTAAATAGACAACACTCTATCCCTAGTATGCCTCTAGTGAACTAGCTCGTTGATCAAAGATGGTCAAGGTTTCCTAGCCATTGACATGTGATATCATTTGATAACGGGATCACATCATTAGGAGAATGATATGATGGACAAGACCCAAACTACAAACGTAGCATATGATCGTGTCAGTTTATTGCTACTATTTTCTGCATGTCAAAGTATGTGTTCCTATGACCATGAGATCATGCAACTCACTGACATCGGAGGAGTACCTTGGGTGTATCAAACGTTGCAACGTAACTAGGTGACTATAAAGGTGCTCTACAGGTATCTTCGAGGGTGTCTGTTGAGTTGGCATGGATCAAGACTGGGATTTGTTACTCCGTGTGACGGAGAGGTATCTCAGGGCCCACTCGGTAATGCAACATCACAATAAGCCTTGCAAGCAATGTGACTAAGTGTTAGTCATGGGATCTTGTATTACAGAACGAGTAAAGAGACTTGCTGGTAACGAGGTTGAACTAGGTATGGAGATACCAACGATCGAATCTCGGGCAAGTAACATACCGAAGAACAAAGGGAACATCATACGGGATTAACTGAATCCTTGACATAGAGCTTCGACCGATAAAGATCGTCGTAGAATATGTAGGAACCAATGTGGACATCGAGGTCCCGCCATTGGTTATTGACCATAGAGGTGTCTCGTTCATGTCTACATAGTTCTCGAACCCGCAGGGTCTGCACACTTAAGGTTAGGTGACGTTTTGGTAGTATAGAGTTATGTATGGTGGTGACCGAAGGTTGTACGGGGTCTCAGATGAGATCCCGAACGTCACGAGGAGCTCTGGAATGGTCCAGAGGTAAAGATTCATATATAGGAAGTCCTATTTTGGTCGCCGGAAAAGTTTCGGGCTCATCGGTAGTGTACCGGGAGTGTCGGTAGTGTACCGGGGAACCATCGGGAGAGGTATTTTGACCCAAGAGGCTACATGGGCTGTGGGAGGGTGGAAACCAGCCCTTAGTGGGATGGTGGAAGTCCTCTGAGAGGCCCATGAGGTTGTACTTGAGAAAGAGAGAAAAAAAGCCTAGGTGGAAAGAGATTCCAAGTAGGAAAGGAGGAATCCTAGTCCTAATAGGATTGGAGGAGGATTCCTCCTCTCCTCCTTGCGCAAGGGCTGCCTTGTGCGCCAGCCCTCCTCCTCCCTCCCTCTTATATATACTGGTGGTATTGGGTGTTTTGCACTAGATTTTACGGCCATGTGCTACCCGTTCCACCGGTGCTCCTCTAGATCGGATTTCCGCAGTGCTTAGGCGAAGCCCTGACGGAATTGCTCCACCACCATCGCCGAAGCGTCGTCACGCTGCCGGTGAAGTCTTCCTCCTCTCCACTTCCTCTTGCTGGATCAAGACGGTGGAGATCGTCATCAAGCTGCACGTGTGCTGAATGCGGAGGTGTCGTCTGTTCGGCGCTAGATCGCAAGGACCATGGTCAAGATCGCGAGACGGTTCGTAACGAGTTCACGGGACGGATCGTGATGAGATCACGGGATGGATCGTGATGAGATCGTGGGATGGATCGTGATGAGATCGTGGGACGGATCGTGATGAGTTCACGCGACGGATCGTGATTGGATCGCGGGACGGATCGTGATGTGATCGTGGGACGCTCGACGATTTGGATCGTGAAGATGTTCGACTACACCAACCACGTTTCTTAATGCTTCCCGCTTAGCTATCTACAAGGGTATGTAGATTCACTCTCCCTCTCGTAGATGCTCATCACCATGGATAGATCTGCGTGTGCGTAGGAAAAATTTTGTTTCCCATGCAACGTTCCCTAACAGTGGCATCATGAGCTAGGTCTATGTGTTAATGAGATCTCGAGTAGAACACAAATGGTTTGTGGGTGTTGATGCTTAGATTGCTTCCTCCCTTGGTCGGGTTTTGGTTCAGCGGTATTGCGAGATGAAGCGGTCC
The DNA here is from genome assembly GCA_022496015.1 of Hordeum marinum. NCBI lineage: Eukaryota > Viridiplantae > Streptophyta > Magnoliopsida > Poales > Poaceae > Hordeum > Hordeum marinum. The sequence goes on along the minus strand of CM039678.1, from coordinate 286,331,828 downwards.
GGAACAACATTACTCGTATGCTTACGAGAGACCGGTTCCCTCGACACAACTTGTTCCCTAGATGGCTTGCGGGTGGCAGTTTCTCTCACTTTAGTTGGATCGGATTCGACAAAGGCGGTCCTTGAGAAGGTTGAAAAGCAAATTATGTATCACCGTTGTGGTTTATGTGTAGGTGAGAATCGTTCTTGCTAGAAACCCATAGCAGCCATGTAAAACATGCAACAACAATTAGAGGATGTCTAACTTGTTTTTGCAGGGTATGTTGTGATGTGATATGGCCAATTACATGATGTGATATATATGATGTATGAGATGATCATGTGATGTATAGAATTTCACGACTTGCATGTCGATGAGTACGGCAACCGGCAGGAGCCATAGGGTTGTCTTTAATTATTGTATGGCCTGCGTGTCAATCATTAAGCGCTATGTAATGCTTTACTTTATCGGCTAACGGTAGCAATAGTAGTAGAAGCATGCAGGGCGTGACAACCCCGATGGCGACACGTTGATGGAGATCAAGACGATGGAGATCATGGTGTCGTGCCGATGACGATGGAGATCATGTCGGTGCTTTCAAGATGGAGATCTAAAGCACAAGTTCATGGCCATATCATGTCACTTATGAATTGCATGTGATGTTAATCCTTTTATGCACCTTGTTTTGCTTAGTACGACGGTAGCATTATAAGGTGATCCCTCACTTAAATTTCAAGATAAAATTGTGTTCTCCCCGAGTGTGCACCGTTGCGAAAGTTCGTCGTGTTGAGGCACCACGTGATGATCGGGTGTGATAGACTCTACGTTCACATACAACGGGTGCAAGATAGTGTTGCACATGCAGAACACTCGGGTTAAACTTGATGAGCCTAGCATGTACAGACATGGCCTCGGAACACAAGAGACCGAAAGGTCGAACATGAGTCATATAGAAGATATGATCAACATGATGATGTTCACCATTGTAACCACCTCAACTCACGTGATGATCGGACTTGAGTTGGTGAATTTTGATCATGTATCACTCGGATGACCGAAGGGATGTCAATTTGAGTGGGAGTTCTTAAGTAATATGATTAATTGAACTCATTATCATGAACATAGTCAGTAGTGTCTTTGCAAAATTATGTTGTAGATTACTAGCTCACGCTATAGCTCCCTTGAATTTTATATGTTCCTACTGAAATAGAGTTGAAAGATGATATAGCAATATTGCGGACTGGCTCCATGATTTGAGGATTGCCCTCATTGCTGCACAGAAAGCTTATGTCCTTAATGCACCGCTCGGTGTGCGAACCCCTCTAGCGTTGTTTGTAGATGTCGTGAACATCTGAGAGGCATGTTTTGATAACTACATGATAGTTTAGTGTGTCATGCATTACAGCTTAGAATTGAGGCTCCGAAATGTTTTGAACGTCATGGAACATATGAGATGTTCTAAGAGCTTAAATTAGGATCTCAGGCTCGTGCCCGTGTTGCGAGATATGAGTTCTCCAACAAAATTCCTTGCCTGTAAGATGAAAGAGAATAGCTCAATCGTTAAGCATGTGCTCAGATTGTCTGGGTGCTACAATCGCTTGAATCGAGTGGGAGTTGATCTTCCAGATAAGATAATGATTGATATAGTTCTCCAAGTCACTGTCACTAAAGCTACTAGAACTTGGTGATGAACTATAAAACTCCAGGGATAGAAATAATGATCCCTGAGCTATTCGCGATGTTTGACACCGCGAAGGTAGAAATCGAGAAGGAGCGTCAAAGTGTTGATGGTTAGTTAAAACCACTAGTTTTGAGAAGGGCAAGAGCAAGGAGGGAAACTTCATGGATAGCAAGTCAGTTGCAGCTCCAGTGAAGCAACCCAAAGTCTAACCCAAACCCGAGACTAAGTGCTTAGATTATGAGGAGAACGGTCGCTAAAGCGGAACAACCCTAGATACTTGGTAGATAAGAAGGCCGGCAAAGTCGACAGAAGTATATTTGATATACATGTTATTGATGTGTACCTTGCTAGTCCTCCTAGTAGCACCTGGGTATTGGATTCCGATTCGGTTGCTAAATGTTAGTAACTCGAAGTAAAAGCTACGGAATAAACGGATACTAGCTAAGTGTGAGGTGACGATGAGTGTTGGAAATGTTTCCAAGGTTGATGTGATCAACATCGCACGCCCTCTCTACCTTCGAGATTAGTGACGAACCTAAATAAATGTTATTTGGTGTTTTTGTGTTGAGCATGAACGTGATTAGATCATGTTCATTGCAACACGGTTATTCATTTAAGTTAGAGAATAATGGTTACTCTATTTACTTGAATAATACCTTCAATGGTCATGCACCCAATAAGAATGGTTTGTTGAAACTTGATCATAGTAATACACATGTTCATAACATTGATGCCAAAAAGGATACAAAGTTAATAATGATAGTACCACATACTTGTGGCACTACCGCTAAATGTCATATTGGTATAAAGCGCATGAAGAAACTCCATGCTGATGGATCTTTGGACTCGTTCAATTTCGAATCGGTTGAGACATGCGAACCATGCCTCTTGGTCAAGATGACTAAGGACCCCGTTTTCTGTTTTGATGAAGCGGGCAAGTAATTTATTGGAAATGATACATGTTGATGTATGCAATCCAATGAGCCTTGTAGCGTGCGGTGGATATTGTTATTTTCTTACCTTCACTGATGATTTGAGTAGATGTAGTGTATATTTACTTAATGAAACACAAGTCTGAATCATTTGAAAGGTTCAAGCAAATTCAGAGTGAAGTTTTAAGATCATTGTGACAAGAAGATAAAAATGTTTGCGATATGATCGTGGAGGTGAATATCTGAGTTACGAGTTTGGCATACAACTTTAGACAATGTGAGAATTGTTTCACAACTCACGCCACCTGGAACACCATAGTGTGATGGTGTGTCCGAACGTCATAGTCGTGCTCTATTGGATATGGTGCATGCTATGATGTCTCTTGTTGTTTTGTTACTATAATTTTGGGGTTATGCATTAGACAAAACTACATTCACGTTAAATAGGGCACCATCTAAATCCGTTGAGATGACACCATGTGAATTATGGTTTGATAGAAACCTAAGTTGTCATTTCTTAACTTTTGGGGCTGCGACGTTTGGGTGGAAAATGTTTTCACCTAATGAGCTCGAACCCAAAGCAGACAAATGCATCTTCATAGAATACCCTAAGAACAGTTGGGTGAACCTTCTATCTCAGATCCAAGCATAAAAATGTTTTTTGCTAAAACTGGGTCCTTTCTCGAGAAAAAGTTCTTAGGGTATTGAGTGGGAGGAGGATAGAACTTGATGAGGTTATTAAACCTCTGTTTCAACCAGAGAGTAGCGGCACCACAGGAAGTTGTTTCTGTGAAGCCTACGTTAGTTGAAGAGGAAGTTAATGATGATGATCATGAAGCTTCGGATCAAGTTTCTATCAAACCTCATAGGGCGACAAGGATGTGTACTGCTCCTGAGTGGTACGACAACCCTGTCTTGGAGATCATGTTGTTAGACAACGATGAACCTACGAGCTGTGGAGAAGCGATGATGGGCCCGGATTTCGACAAATGTTTAGAGGCCATGAAATCCGAGAAAGGATCCATGTATGAAAACCAAGTGTAGACTTTGGTTGACTTGCTCGTTGGACAGCAGGTCGTTGAGTATAAAATGGATGTTTAAAATGAAGACATAAGCTCATGGTTAATGTCACCATTTGTAAAGCTCGACTTGTTGCAAAGAAGTTTACGACAAGTTCAAGGAGTTGACTGCGATGAGACTTTCTCACTCATAGCGATGCTAAAGTCTGTTGGAATTATATTAGCAGTTGCTGCATTTTTCAATTATGAAATCTGGCAGATGGATATCAAAACATCGTTTCCTTAACGGTTTACTCGAGGAAAGGTTGTATGCGATACAACCAGAAGGTTTTGTCAGTCCTATGGATGCTAAAAGGTGTGCAAGCTTCAGTGATTCTTCTATGAACTAAAGCAAGCATCTCGGAGTTGGAATATGCACTTTGATGAGGTGATCAAAGTTTTTAAGTCTATACAAAGTTTACGAGAAACTTGTATTTACAATAAAGTGAGTGGGAGCACTATAGAGTTTCTGATAAGTATATGTCGATGACATATTCTGTTCGGAAATTATGTAGAATTTCTGGAGAGCATAAACAGTTGTTTGAAAAGAGTTTTTCAAAGGAAGACCTGGATAAAAGCTACTAATTGTTGAGCATCAAGATCTATAAAGATAGATCAAGATGTTTCATAAGACTTTCAACGAGTACATACCTTGACAAGAGTTTTGAAAGAGTTCAAAATGGATTAGTCCGAGAGAAGCATTCTCGTTTGCTTTGTAAGGTGTGAAGTTGAGTGAGACTCAAAGCTCAACCACGGCATAAGAAAGAGAAAGGACGAACGTCGTCCCCTATGCCTTAGCCATAGGCTCTGTATAGTATGCCATGCTGTGTACCGCACCTGTGTGTGCCTTGCCATGAGTCTGTCAAGGGGTACAAGAGTGATCCAGGAGTGAATCACTGGACAGTGGTCAAGAATATCCTTAGTAACTAAAGGACTAAGGAGATGTTTCTTGATTATGGAGGTAATAAAGATTTTGTAATAAAGAGTTACGTCGATGCAAGCTTTAAACACCAATCCGGATAACCCATAGTAGCAATCTGGATACGTATAGTAGGAGCAGCCATTTGGAATAGTACCAAGTGGAGTGTGGTAGCAGTGTTTACAGTTTGGCATAGAGATTAGCAAAGTACACACGGATCTGAATGTCGCAGACCCGTTGACTATAAAGACCTCTCTCACATGCAAAGCATGATCGAGCCCCAGAACTCAATGGGTGTTAGATCCATTACAATGCTATCACATGGTGATGTGAACTAGATTATTGACTCTAGTGCAAGTGGGAGACTATTGGAAATATGCCCTAGAGGCAATAATAAATTAGTTATTATCATATTTCCTTGTTCATGATAAATCGTTTATTATCCATGCTATAATTGTATTGAATGGAAACACATTACATGTGTGGGTAAATAGACAACATTCTGTCCCTAGTATGCCTCTAGTGAACTAGATCGTTGATCAAAGATGGTCAAGGTTTCCTAGCCATTGACATGTGATCTCATTTGATAACGGGATCACATCATTAGGAGAATGATATGATGGACAAGACCCAAACTACAAACGTAGCATATGATCATGTCAGTTTATTGCTACCGTTTTCTGCATGTCAAAGTATGTGTTCCTATGACCATGAGATCATGCAACTCACTAACATCGGAGGAGTACCTTGGGTGTATCAAACGTCGCAACGTAACTAGGAGACTATAAAGGTGCTCTACAGGTATCTCCGAGGGTGTCTGTTGAGTTGGCATGGATCAAGACTGGGATTTGTTACTCCATGTGACGGAGAGGTATCTCAGGGCCCACTCGGTAATGCAACATCACAATAAGCCTTGCAAGCAATGTGACTAAGTGTTAGTCATGGGATCTTGTATTATGGAATTAGTAAAGAGACTTGACGGTAATGAGGTTGAACTAGGTATGGAGATACCGACGATCGAATCTCGGGCAAGTATCATAACGAAGAACAAAGGGAACATCATACGGGATTAACTGAATCCTTGACATAGAGGTTCGACCGATAAAGATCTTCGTCGAATATGTAGGAACCAATGTGGACATCCAAGTCCCGCCATTAGTTATTGACCGTAGAAGTGTCTCGGTCATGTCTACATAGTTCTCGAACCCGCGGGGTCTGCACACTTAAGGTTTGGTGACATTTCGGTAGTATAGAGTTATGTATGGTGGTGACCGAAGATTGTTCGGAGTCCTGGATGACATCCCGGACATCACGAGGAGCTCCGGAATGGTCCGGAGGTAAAGATTCATATATAGGAAGTCCTATTTTGGTCGCCGGAAAAGTTTCGGGCTCATCGGTAGTGTACCGGGAGTGCCGGTAGTGTACCGGGGGACCATCGGGAGAGGTATTTCGACCCAAGAGGGTACATGGGCTGTGGGAGGGTGGAAACCATCCCTTAGTGGGCTGGTGGAAGTCCTCTAAGAGGTCCATGTGGCTGGACTTGAGAAAGAGAGAAAAAAAGCCAAGGTGGAAAGGGATTTCAAGTAGGAAAGGAGGAATCCTAGTCCTAATAGGATTGGAGGAGGATTCATCCTCTCCTCCTTGCGCAAGGGCTGCCTTGTGCGCCAGCCCTCCTCCTCCCTCCCTCTTATATATACTGGTGGTATTGGGTGTTTTGCACTAGATTTTACGGCCACGTGCTACCCGTTCCACCGGTGCTCCTCTAGATCGGATTTCCGCAGGGCTTAGGCGAAGCCCTGCCGGAAATGCACCACCACCATTGCCGGAGCGCAGTCACGCTGCCGGTGAACTCTTCCTCCTCTCCACTTCCTCTTGCTGGATCAAGACGGTGGAGATTGTCATCAAGTTGCACGTGTGCTGAATGCGGAGGTGTTGTCCGTTCGGCGCTAGATCGGAAGGACCGTGAACAAGATCGCGAGACGGTTCGTGACGAGTTCACGGGACGGATCGTGATGAGATCACGGGACGGATCGTGATGAGATCACGGGACGGATCGTGATGAGATCGCGGGACGGATCATGATGATATCGCGGGACGGGTCGTGATGAGTTTGCGGGACGGATCGTGATTGGATCGCAGGACGGATCGTGATGTGATCGCGGGACGCTCGGCGATTTGGATCGCGAAGATGTTCGACTACACCAACCGCGTTTCTTAACGCTTCCCGCTTAGCAATCTACAAGGGTATGTAGATTCACTCTCCCTCTCATAGATGCTCATCACCATGGATAGATCTGCGTGTGCATAGGAAATTTTTTGCTTCCCATGCAACGTTCCCTAACAATTCGATCCTCAGGTTGCTCAGGCGCACCCAACCCGAGTCTTGGAAACTACCGTGTACCACGTTTCCATCCCTAACGTATGCCTCCGATCAAGAACTTGATCCTCATACCGATTTTGCAAATCGACCTAAGTCTCAGGGGCTACTAGGATCAGTGGTTTTATTTTCATCATTATTTTTCCCTTTAGGTGCATCTCGGGTTTTAGCCCATCACACACCTTGAGGGCTACTGGTTATAAAGGTCGTCAAAGAATAAATTTCACCAATCGGAATTAAATATGCTCAAAATATCAGCCTATGGCCAGGGTGGTGCACCACCTCCGAAGCAGTCCGGCATAAAGCTCGGGCGCAAGTGGCTGGCTCCATAGAGAGCATTTCCGACTTTAATCTTGGATGAATTCCTTTAATTTTTTAAGGTCCAAGGTATTTTATGATACCTGGATGCTAATCATCATTGCTGCTCGGATGTAGTCCGTCATTGGAGCTCGGAAGCAGTCCGGCATAAAGCTCAAGATCGGTGACGCCTCAGAAACAGTCTCGCATAAAGCTCGGATGTGTATGGCTGGCACCATAAAAGACTATTCTAGCATTTAAGCATGGATGAAGTCCTTCAAATTTCAGAGACCGAGGTAATTTATGATACCTCGGATGCCGATCGGCGTTGGATATCGGACACAATCCAGCGTTGGAGCTCGGACGCAGCCCGTCATTGGCACTCGGATGCCGATCAGCGTTGGAGCTCGGGTGCAAGAGGATACGTGGATGCCAATCAGCGTTGGAGCTCAGCTACAAAAAGACACCTCGGATGCAATCTAGCATTGGAGCTCAGACACAAGAGGATACCTTAAATGGCGAATAGTGTTGGAGCTTGGCTGTGGAAAGATGCCTTAGATGTAGTTCGGTGTTGGAGCTCGGACGCAAGAGGATGCCGCCGCACGGGAAACACTTCAAACCCCAAGTGTGAGGTAAAAAATTACAAGGCATTGATAAAGGCCGATAACTTCAAGGGGCTCCTCGGATGCCCGACATGTAAACTCTTCAGATTCAGCTCGGCGATCCTCAAGATCGGACATGGGAAGATTTGTTGAACCAGTTTTCAAGACCGACGGTCAAAGATGAAGAATTATTCAGGAGAACAAAGGAGCATCCTCGAATTAAAGACCGGTTTAGGGGGCTATTGACAGTGTCCTAGACTAGGGGGTACTCACCATGTCGTCTCCCAACGAGTGGGTCGGGCCGAGGACCCCCATGATGATTCGCTAATGGGCCACTTCGGGCAGCCCATGACGCATACAAGGGAGATTCCACAAGACTTGGCACACAAGACAAGGACTCCTCTAAACCCTAGGCCTACGATGCATATATAGACTAAGGCCAGGCTAGTCAATAGATCATTACATTACATCTCATATTAATTACTACAATCTCGTGGTAGATACTTGTACGTACTATCCCCATATCAATACAATGAAAAGTAGGACATAGGGTATTATCTCCTTGAGAGAGCCCAAACCTGGGTAAAATCTTGTTTTTATATTACCATCGCTCCAAGGCGCCTAGCTTAGGACCCCTACTACGAGCTATGCCGGATTTGACACCGACACCCGTTCCATAAGGGGTATCGTGGTTTTACATGTAAGGTTGGGACGGTCAAAAAATCTTAAATCTAATCCGTTTTCAAAAACACACACACTCACTTGCTCCGGTACACCACTTCTTTCTCAAGTGGTTACCCAACTCATCATCATCTCCCTCGGGCATTAGTGGCACCCGACGGGGTATTTTAAAGATCTTTGAAATAATTTATTTGTTTACATCACCATGCATATTCCTAATCCCACTTGCATAGCATCTACTAGCATCCTATCTACTCCCACCCGCACAACCCTCATAAGGAGGAAGGGTCATGCACGATGCAAATATCAACGGTAAAAGTATCGAAGGCATCTCACCATGGTGGTCACCACATCAACATGATCAACACATCAAAACAATGTGCTATATTACATGCATAAAATGGTTTCTTAACATGGTTAAGGTGCTGCTTGCCTGGCTTAGCAAAGTCTTCAAGGTCTTCACATGCTTATTCTCCATTCTGAGCACTTCGTTTACTTCGTCAACTACCATCAGAAACAACCGCAATAAGCAACACAACAAGCAAAAAAATTAAATTGCTCTATAAATAGGAGTTTTATTTTTCTTGGACACCACTTGTCATAAGAAAAATAACCAAGGAGGTTTCATTGGATGTGGATCAAAGGGGGTTTGAATGATGGAAATAGAGGCATTAATGATCCTATAGGAAATCTACAAGAAATATTTTCGTTAGAATGAGGGGACACACCGAACAAACAGAGCACAAGTTTAGAAACATTTGGGAAGTGGTTTCACTGTATTTGGAGATGGCATGATTTTCCTAGGGATTTTCAAAGTGTATCATACATGAAGAAATGGTCCAACATTTGTCATATCAGAATAAGTGTGAGACAAAATGTTCACCACTTAGTGCATGAATTTGGATACACCTAGGAACCTTAATCACTCCATTATGAGTTCATTAGAATTCCCTAGGAATTTGCAAGTGGGGTTCTACATGGTTCAAATTCAAATTTGAATTTGAACTTAACACAAAAGATTTATGGAAAAATTGCAATGCACATATTTGGGTAGGCCAAGATTTTAGAAGCTTGTAGGAATTTGAATCACCAAATTTGGATTCCAAATGAATATTCTATGAATTTATATTGTTTTACTGGAAAATAAAAAGGATAAATAGGAAATTACCCAAATGGGCCTAAGCTACGCACTGGGCGAAACTAGCACTAAGGCGCACTGGGCCAGCCGAACTGCTCGGCCATGCGCTAGAAGTTGGCCATGTTGAAGGCGTACTCCACGTAGTACGCCTCCTCTGCATGGAGGCGGAAAGCGGTGGGGCTGCTTTCACTTAATCAGGGGAGCCCAGGGTCGCATGCACTAACCGGCGGGACCCGCCTGGCAGGTCTCCTCCTACCTCCCGCTCGAGCTAGGTGCAAGACAGGGAGGCGGGGCAGAGCGCTCGCCGGCGTCTTCCCAGCAATACAGGCCACCACCAGCAATGCTCCGGCCATCGGGGTGATCGGGATGGAGCCCCGCATCCACCTGGGATGTCTCAAGCCCCGTGCAAGGCCGAGGTTGATGGCGATATCGATCATGGTAGAAGCTGCCGTCGGCGTCGGTGGGCACGGCTCCACGAGCTCGAGAAGAGAAAAATGGAGCACGGGGTAGTCCTATGAGGTAGTGGGTTTCCTTTGGTGAGTCTTAGAGAGGTAGGCAGTGATTGGGGAGCTCGAATTTGAGTGGGATCCGTGGCGGCAATGCCGGTAATAGGAGGTGGAGGATGGCTCGATAAGTGCCTTGGGATCCCCCGGGAGGTCTATAGGAGGGGGGAAGCGATCACGGGCAAAGGAGAGGTCTGGGGTGACCTTAAATAGCCCACGCGCTAGTGCACCGTGGACAGGAGGTTCAGCGAGTTCGGAGCCATCGCTTGACTCACGGGGGCAGGCTCGGGCGTGTCTATGGTCTTCATGGACTTGGTCCCGTACTAGGGAAGGTAAGAGAGGGAGCGGGGTAACGCAGACGCGTCGCGCGTGCGAGTGCGCTCACTAGTGCGCTCGGGCGGCCATGGAGCACGTGTGAGGAGGCCTCCAGAGGGGGAGACAAGAGGGGGACCGGGGTGTTGCATGTCCCAGACGTCGAGGCAAGGCTACAAGTGAGAGGGGGAAGCACGAGGCCGTCGGGAGCTTCGGGATGGGGGCGGCTATAGTGCGAGAGCACACTGTAGCGCGCTCTAGAGCACCCATATGGCCGACATGGCCTGCTCTCGCATGCTCTGGAATGTCCCCTAGCGTCTGAAAGGCATCTGGGGGGTCCTGGAGTCCTTAGGTGCTAAGAGAGAAGCAGGGGAGAAAATATGGAGAGGGGGAGAAGTGGAAATGGTGCTGCCATGTCTCTTGTTCAGGTAAGAATCTTGGACTTTTAGCCCCCTGAATGATTGACCCATGGCTTTACGTCTTTACTAGAGGTAGAAGAGGTCAAGTAGGGACTGTGGTGAAATTTTGGGATCAAGGAGAAGAAATGGAAGTGGCCATAACAGTAACTTTGGTGATTCAACAGAAGGTGTTTGATGCAAGTTTGAGCTAGCAAAGAGACTCTACTTACCACGATACTTAACACGATATAATGGGAGGTAAAAACAAGGTGGACCACAAGATTTGAGCATGATTGAATAAAGTGGACAATGTATACTTCGTAAACCCTAGAAATGGGCATAAATAGATTTGTTTAGATTTAGCTCAGCAAACCTATTCTCCTTGATGCACCACTTGTGGTGGTAGCATTATTGGGGTATTAGAGCATACCCAAAAAGTTTGGGACCGAATGGGGAAACTTGGCAATGCAAACATTTCTAATTTCTGAAATAATTAGAAATGGGTTTGAGGGGATTTGGACAAGTGACTCTATTCTCCTTGATGCACCACTTGGTATGGATGCATTATAGGAGTATTAGAACATTTCCACAAATTTTGAGACCAATGGGAGACAGTTGGCAATGTAGAGTTGCTCAAATTTGGATCTGGACAGAGAGGGTTTTGGGATATTTTAGTGAACCAAATCAATTGGTATTGATATGAAACTTGGCAATATGATCACATATATCATATGTGTCATGCTAGAATTTTCCTGGATTCATTTGAGAATATTTCTTATAGAAATATTTCAAATGCTTGAAATAGGCAGAAATGGGTTTCAATGATTTTGTCCAATATATGTCCATTGAGTTTTTCTAAATTTTATAAAATATTTTGAAATCATAAAAATATTTTTTCCTAATAAAAGACCATTTCTGGCCTTAAGAAAAAGCCTTTAAATAAAATAGAAAATGATTTTTAAAAATACTATTTTTTTGTTTTGGGAAGGAATATATATAGTAGGTTCCAAATAAAGCATTTAGGGAAAATGATCCACCCAATTTGGGGACTTGGAGTGCAAACATCAACTCAAGGGTTTTTGAAAACCTACTTTGAATAATCCCTCTTTGGTCAAAATAAATTTTGATAAAAATAGTGTGAGGTCCTATACACATGGTATGATCATTTGACAAGAGTTTAGATCAAGGAAAAGAGTTTTGAGAGTAGGTGGGAGTCTTATGAATATAGAGCACAAGCAAGGTAACAAACAAGCAAGCAAATAGCACACGAGTCAAGCATTCATATGCACTCAAAAAATTTAATGGGCCCTAATTTTTGAGTCATGTTAAATTAGTCATGAGGCAAAACACAGGGCGTGACAGCCTAACACTGCCAGTTGGGCATGGCGGTTTTCTACTATCGAGGTATGACATTCTATGGGATTGACAACACCCCTTTGTAGTTCAACTGTCCGGATTAACATGCACAAAGAGCAACACCAACTACAAACCCAAGGTTTAGACAGGTTCGGGCCACCCTGAGGCGTAATACCCTCTGTCTGGTGTTGTTTGTGGATTATGACAATGCCCAAGTTACATGGAGCGTAACAGCCCAGCAAGGTGCTCGAGAGTGCTACTACGCATGCAAATGGGCAGGGTTTCAATCCCCTTAAATATTGACATGGGCCTCCATTTATCGACAAAGGGTTACCACAATGGGAAAATGCTAACTAGATGGGGTGAATGCTAGTGACGACATGTATAGAGAAGGGTGTTAGTAAAGTTGATTCCAGAGCGGTGGTTAGCCACATAGCCGACAAGCTGTACCTAATCACCAGCGCGCCCACCACTTGCTGCCCCGCACCATTTGTCGGTGACAGGTGTGTGTGCGAGGGCGGTAGGGAGCTTGCCATTCATGGGCTTGTCAGCCAGCCTAGAGGTCATGGTTTGTTGAGTTCGCCTTGCCAGGTCTTGTCTTGTCGGCTCCGTCTTGCCAAGAAGATGTGCCATCAGGGGAAACCTCCCCTCCAGCGACCTCTTGCTCTTGCTAGTTGATGTTATGCTTGACAAGTGAAGGCCCCTGTCGGTAAGATTGGCAAATTTCCGAGGCGGTTCTGCAACAACCCTATGCCATCAAGACCCAATGTCTAGAAGATTTGTGAGGCCATGGTTCTCACTACATTGTCAGGAGCCCTTGAGACCGCCTACAATAGAGAACTCGAAAGGTATCGATGCTGGAGGTGGGACAAAACTTGGTATGGGTCTTGAAAATTACATCCTTCTTATTTAAATTCTATTAGCAGAGAACTTTAAAGATATCGATGCTAAAGATAATTCACCCCCTCGCAGAGAACTCGAAAGTTATTAATGCAGGGAAATCTTCTGTTTTTGTAGAGAACCCGGGGTTCTCGATGCCTTTCTTTTGGAAGATCATTCTGCCAAGCTTGTTGGCATCTTCATCTTCCTCATTTGTTGATACTTTGTAGAGGATCCTGCAGCCGCCACTTCCAACCACCGATAAGGCCATCATCATATGCCACCAGGAAGGATGGCATAGTTGTGGCGACCACTATAAAGAAATATATAAAGAAAATAGTTTTTCTTTAGTCAATCCAGCCTTATTGTACAAATAACACATACTCGTGTATCACATGCCTCTCCCTTGAGTAATATCGCTCTTTTACATTTTATATCCTGCGCTTGCCAGAAAGCTTCCCGGAGCGCATGTTCCAACTGGTAGCACTTGAGCAAACGGTTCCTTAATAGCTTGTCGGAGACATCCCCTCCTGGAAAGGTTAAGCTTTGCATTCTTTGTGCAACTTGCTCTCATTATTGAACAGTATCTAAACAACAAGGAGAGCAACCAATCCTGACGAAGGCTCCTTCGCGTATAAATTTTCATACAAGGAAGAAATAATTCAAGGGAGACAATGGGAATAGTGAGGAATTATGCAGAGCTCTGGGACTTACCTTCCTCTTTTGTTCCCCAATTCCACCCTTGCCAGAGCACGTAGTTCAATAGAAAAAGTAAACGCTCTTACCAGGGCCGGTGGCTCGCTAACAAGACCTAATCTTCTCAGCGAGCCCCGAGTCACTTCGAGCAGAGAACTCGAAGATCTCGATACCTAAGCAGGCCTTGGCAGTGGTATATTTTTCATGCATCCGACAAAGAGCTATGAGGTCCTCGATGTCGGGAAGGCTTTTAGCGGTTGGCAGAGAACTCTGGGTTCTCGATGCCGGCTCGCTGACAAAAACTCATGCAAAGTTCTCGATGCTAGCAAGGCTTTAGTGCGATAGAGAACTCGAAGGTTGTCGATGCCGACATGCCAGTGAAGAACTTATGCAACTTTCTCTACACTGGCAAGGCTTTAGGACGACAAAGAACTTGAAGGTTCTCGATGCAAAGTTCTCAATGTTGGCAAGGAATTAGGTTGGTAGAGAACTCGAAATTTCTGATGCTGGCTTGCTGGCAAAAACTTATGCAAAGCTCTCGATGCTAGCACAACTCTAATGCGACAAAGAACTCTAAGGTTCTCGATGTCGGCTTACTGGAGAAGAACTTATCCAAAGCTCTCGACGCTGTCAAGGCTTTAATGCGGTAGAGAACTCGAATGTTCTTCTTGCCGGCTTGCCAGAGAAGAACTTATGCAAAGCTCTCGACGCTGGCAATGCTTTAGGGCGGCAGGAACCTCGAAGGTTCTCGATGCCGACATGCCCGCAAAAAACTTATGCAAAGTTCTCAATGCTAGCAATGCTTTAGGGCGGCAGAGAACTCGAAGCTTCTCGATGGTGGCTTGCCGGCGAAGAACTTATGCAAAGCTCTTAACGCTGGCAACGCTTTAATGCGGCAGAGAAATCGAATGTTCTTGATGCCCTCTTGGAGGCGAAAACCTTACGCAAAGTTCTCGATGCTGGCAAGGCTTTAATGCAGTAGAAAACTCTAAAGCTTTCAATGCCGGCTTGTCGGCGAAAAACTTATGCAAAGCTCTGGATGCTGGCAAGGCTTTAGGGCGGTAGAGAACTCGAAGGTTCTCGAGGCCAATTTGTCGACGAAGAAGTTATGCAAAGCTGTCAACACTTGCAAGGCTTTAATGTGACAAAGAACTCAAAGGTTCTCAATGTCGGCTTGGCAACAAAGAACTTAGGCAAAGCTCTTGATGTTGGTAAGGCTTTAGGGTACATGTTGCCTCCTAGGAGCGATAACGGAATTGTCATCGTGAAACAAACTTCTAATTGTACACCTACAACACTCATCTGGGCATACAATGCCATAGTAGTGTTTTGGCGCGATAACTCAGTTAGCATCTAATGCACACTCACTTATGTGCAAATCCATCTTAAATGACCATTTTTTGCACAATTGTTCCTTATGCTTGCCTGCATGCTTCCCAGTTACGTATATTCTTGTCGATGGTGCTTAGTATCGAGTCCTAGTTAGTAGCCTATCGGGAACACCGCCTTCATGGGAGCTTAATAATCCAGAAACAGGCACAATTGCACATGTGTTACCGGGTGGACCCAGAACAATCAGGAGTGCAAAATGTTTGAGGAGTGCTCCTTCGCACACAAGTTATGTGCAAAAGTTATCATTTAAGAGTAAGTTAAGTAGCAGAACGTAACATAAGTACTAGAACTTTAATCTTTCTAGAATATGACGAGGACACTGTGATTCATCTGGGCATTGTGCGAAGTGCTTGGAACGCTAGTAACAAATGTCATAGCCCTTCATGCCGCTCTCACCAACGTGGCGAGAGATTGGGCTGCCATCATGATGGAGGCGCCTTTGCCTTTCTTCCACGTCGCTGGTGATGATGTAGACGTGTAGGAAAGCTGGTCCGGTTCGTGCATGCAAGCCCCCTACCTTGCGCGCCAAAGATGTCAAGGTACGACAATCTGTAGGACCGACACAACCCCTTTGTGGTTTGACTCTCAATATTTACGTGCACAAAGAGCAACACCAACTACAAACACAAGGTTTAGACAAGTTTGGGCCACTTTGAGGCGTAATACCATAGGTCGTGTTTGGTTTTTGGATCATGAGTATGCCCAAGTTACAAGGAGCACAACAGCCGGGCAGGGCGTTCAAGAGTGCTACTACGCATGCAAATGGGTAGAGTTTCCAACCACCTATCGATTAGAGGTGTCTGTGCGGGGGCAGTAGGGAGCTTGCCGGTCACGGGCTTCTCAGCTTGTCTAGAGGTTTTGATTTGCTGACTTCGTCTTGTTGTCCAGCTGGCTCTTTCTTGCCGAGAAGACGTACCGTTGGGGTAAAGCTCCCCCCTAGAGAGCTATTGCTCTTTCTAGTTGATGTTGTGCTTGTGGAGTGAAGTCGCCTACCGGTAAGATTAGCTACTTGCCATGGCGGTTCTACAACAACCCTATGCCGGCAAGACCCCATGCCTAGAAGGTTTGTGAGGTCCCGACTCTCACTACACCATGATCTACAAAAATAATCATTGTAGATTTTCATTCATGAGGAAAAGTATGCAGTCCAGTACATTGTAGTGCTCTGTTTCAGAAGGTATACCTTGATGATGCAGCATGAAGGAGGCCAACACTGAACTTTGAAGTTGGAATGCGTGACTATACAATAGAAGGCAATTAGAAGAACTCAAACACTTTATTTCGATTCAAATTTAACACACAACATAGTAGAATGTAAACTAAGACAACCAAATAACTCGCTTGTAGGTGGCTGATAGCCTAGAGCAAGGGTTCCTAATGAGGTACAAGAGCGCACCTGATGGATATTTGTGGTATTTGATGTGAACATCCCAGAAGGCAATGGACTGTCAATTAGTCAGGTAGAAGATGATGCTCCAAACATTCCAGGGACGCAGTCAAAGGCACATGAGCTTAACTCATGTTTGTAGGTCTCCATAATCATTATAACCTTGACTAACAAATGTTGGCTAGTCTTTGCAAAGCTTTTCTTTGTAATGGACACAAGGATCTTGTACTTGTGCCCAATAATCGGGTTAACTTCCGATGGAGCAATCCTATCAACCGTTGGCACACGAGTTATTTCTTGTATGGAGCCCCGGGTTTCTAAACTTCACCAAAGTGAGAACTGGTTTTCCTATAGTTTTTGTGCCAACCTTATCAAACATAGTGAACTCAGCATCGGCAACGTCATCACGTACAAATACTGAAATACCTTACCCTATACGTGGCATCAGTAGTACGTCGAAACGAGTTAGCAAGTTTGTGGAAACAAATGACAGAAAATGAAGGAACACCAAACGAAGAGCGAGCAACGCACATATGTCCTCTGCCTCTATGGTCGAACAGCCACGATTAGTGCAGTGGTATTGTGATCCAAGCATAGTTGAAGCCTTGTTGCGGGTTGTTGGGGATATACTCCATGGGTATGACTCACCCAAAGTTACAACCGGATTTTATTTAGGCGGGCCGCTAGGAGTATGCCCATAAGATGTACAAGGCCCAGAGGGCGGCTCATATCTAGGCTGGATCAATGACATCATCTGGCGGACCGGCTTGTAAACAAGGATGTAAGGAGTTCTCTCTTTTCTTGGAGGGGCAAGGAAAGGTAGGAATTAGACTAGATCACAAGTTCTATTGCGACCCAGACTCTATTGTAAACACCGAGCCTCCACATATATATAAAGGGGGGCCGAGTTATAAAGATGAAGGAAGAAAGAAGGAAACCCTTGAGATCTAGGTTAGCGATTCCGCACCCCTGTAATCGAGATCATCATTAATACATGCAAAGCAGGACATAGGCTATTACCTCCTCGGAGGGGCCGAACCTGGGTAAACTCGTCTCTCATTCCCAATCAACCCCTCTGAGTCGCCTCCTAGGGGCGATCGTTTCACACTTAAGATCTCTAATGAGGACATCTGCCATGACAAAACCACGATAGTTGGCGCCCACTATGGAGCCTTCGCCCGGTGGAGTTGAGTTCTCAAAGGGATCCCTCCCAGGGTTCGGGGGATACTGTAACATCGAAGATGCGGTCCTATCCTTATTTCGGCCAAGGCCTTGATAGGAATAGAAGCACATCTCATCATTTCCCACGAATAGACATCATTGCAATACATGTGCCAAAAGAGATGAGTATATGAGTTGGCTTACACTCATCACATGCTAATCATCCATACAATCATCCAGACAACCATCCAGAAATGTAGGGTCCGCTACGGACGAAATCAAACGATAAAAGCAAATGATATCTATCTTGCTAATCCCAGGAAGACGACCAATTAGCTCCCCTACTCATCTTGGTAAGTCACGTACATCCGCTCACGCTCCTCGTCGAACTCCCACTAGAGGTGGGAAGCGTCAACTGGATAGAACTCATTTGTACCTATACATGTATTGTTGTATTAATTTGTGAGCCACGATGACTCAGTAATCTCATTAGCCCGGTTACCGAGCCTATCTAAGCTGGTGGGTAAGGCATGGTTAAGTGGAGAGGTTTGTAGCAGCACTAAGCACTTATTTGAGTGGATAATTTAGGATACAAGAGTAAGATGAGTAACTATGCATGTCGGACGAGTACTAGTTATGATCAGTAAGTGATCCTAAACACCTACCTACGAGTCAAACATAACCCTACCGTGTTCTCTTTCCAAAACTCCCTCGAAAAGAGACGATCGCACACATGGTGGGTGTATTTTAATTGAGTTTACTTCAAGTTTGCTATAACCAGGTGTTAAACAAATTTCTAAGTTGCCACATAACCACAGGCACGACTTATAAAAATATTTAACCCTGCAGGGGTGCCCCAACTCATCCATCACAAACTAACCACAAGCTGCATGGAAAACCTGAACCTTGAGATAGCCCAAGGTATCCTCGAAATCCCGTGCACAAGACATTCGAGAAGGGGAAAACAAATCTAGCAAGACCGCCCGACGTGTAGACGAATCGGATAGGAGCCGCATATCTCATTCTCAGGACACAAGGGATAAGCGAAGCGTATGGTGGCCTGATAGAAATCTTCCGGGTTGACCCCGCACGGTGCTCTAGTTTGGACCAACACTCATGAGGAGCACTAGCCCCGGGGTTGATTAATTATCCACGGGGTAGCTAAGCCCTATGCATTTTAATTAGGTGTTAAGAAAATGGACTACCAATCTTGAGTCTTGCCAGAAGAGTTTTTCCCAAAATGAATAATCAAGGGGGTCCCCATTACAAGCCCAAGCATGTTTGGAGCGCTCAATATGGAACATAACACCAGTAAACAAGTAACTAGGGAGGCAAAAGTGGAAGAAATACCGGGCAGAAGGCAAAGCCTTCCACCTTCACCAAGTATATATGTGCATTAAATTAAATAGCAATTAATACGGTGATATCCCAAGATATCCATGTTTTCACATGGAAACCACCTGTACCTGCAACTAGCAATGCTATAGAAAAGGTTTGAGAAATTGGTATCTTAGCCCATCCATGGTTCCTAGATAGTGAAGGGGTTAGAGGCTCACATGGCAATGTTGGGACGCTTGATATTCAAGTGGTAGGCAACAATACATAATGATAGAAGCAAGACAACTAGCATAGCAAAAATAGTATTGGGATCCGGGTAACGATCATCTTGCCTGTATGGTTTTCAGGGGCATAAAGACCTGGGTCCTCATAGGTATTCTCGCCAGGATCCTCGGCCTCAGTTCGTCACTCGTGTATACCCATAAAAGAAACAACATAAAATAAACATATAAGCAACGTGCGACGCGCAACCAAGTATGATTCATGACCAATTTGATGTATATAATATGGCAACCCTATCTAGTCATATTTAAGTGAACTCTTGATCCATGTAGACATGGACGGAGTGGCACCTCACATGCAATTATTATTTATTTGGTATTTTGTACGTAACAACAACATGGGTTAGTTTTATATGCATGATCATGTCAAAAATTAATGCTACTCACGAAAATGACGTAAATGCATATGAAACATCGCAAACGGAGCTACAGAAATCTTGGGGCACCCAGAACAAGATATGAACGGTAATAAAGACAAAACAGAGATTTGCGAGGGTCTATGGGCAATATCTTGGTATCCCAAGTTTTCCATTGTAATGGGCATGAAATTCTAGGTGAAATGTACCTAAAGATCATGCAAATCAAGTGGGTACAACTCCCACAAAGCACAGAACAATTATGGAAGCAATCTGTCCAAAACAGCAACATGTCATATTGCACACCCCAAAACTAGCAGCTACAACAAGCTATCATGCACAACTAAGACATGGATATGAAGTCTACATGATACTCAACATTTCATCTCACTCTAGCAACATTAAATGAAGCATGGATCAATAGCAAATGAGCTCACAACGTGGCATGTTGAATAACAATTATAGACTTAGTGGAAATACCAGTTTTTCACAACCAGAGTTATCATGTTAGCATATTTACAGCAATGAAACTATATGCTACATGGCATATATTGACATGAAACTTAAACAGCATGGTAGTATACATGATGCACTACAATTCATCCAACATCAGCAAGGTTCTGATATGAACAGAAACTTGTCTAGCATCCACCCAACATGGGATATTGAACTAAGAAGGTTGACAGACTTAGAAAAATTAACAAGGTGCAAGGCAACAGTTTTTATCAGGTTGACATGTTTGACAGCAAAACTAACTAGGACGCCAAACCTCTACTTCAAAACTATTGACACATTCTAACATAGGATACCATGGTCTACAAATCACTCCGTTGTACTAGCCCCAAAGGGACTATAGATTCATGGCAATGTACATGGAAACATAGCAACAAAATAACACCGATTTCAGGCTTAGAATGATTTTGCCCCTTCTTAATTGCAACATGATCATAGCATATTGAGAACAAGAAATCAACAACTAAACATGGCTTTTCATTGCAAGCAAATGTACCAGGGGCTAGTGCACATATCAAAGGACAATTCTCATGTTGACAAGTTTACCAAAATGTGCAAGGCTAAAATCGCAAAAAATAACAAAATGACATCTTAGCACAAAATAGCCTTCACACAAACTGCTCAAATGATAAAACTAATCCTACAGCTGGATTAATTGGATTTTTCTACCCCAAAATCATATATCATAAGCATATGATGTAGTAGAAAAACATGTCACGAAACAATTGCACAAAATACCACCTAAGATAAAACCTAGGATATGCCAGATTAGGCATATTCCTATTTGCGGGGAAAAACATAGCTAAACTAAGGGCACCTAGGGTTAGCTAGGAACTTTCTATAACTTGCGAGCCTAGTAGCACCTGTGCGGGTGTGAGGCTGACAGAAAGGGCCCGGCTGTCATACACCTACAGAGAAAGAAATAACAAAAAACTATGTTGCGTGCCGGCGGGGTTTGAACTCACGACCTCTCACGCACTGGTAAGGACGTGGACTAGTCAATCTAGGAGGGGGTGTGACAAAAGAGGGGTCTTGCGCCATATCTATCAGGCCTCTGTGCTAAATGATGAAACTGAACCCGAACGAGAATGCCGTGGCGACTGGCTCCAGTTGGCTCGTTGCCGGCGAGCGTGCGGGCGAGCAAGCGTCGCGCGAAGGATTGAGTGGGGGCAAGGAGAGGTCGCACCGCGAGCGTGCAAGGTGAACGTGTGAACACGGTCCAACTCGCTGCCATGGTTGTCCATGGCGGGCTCACCTTGGCCACGACGGGATCGACAATGACGACTATGGTGGGACGACGAGGAAGAGATGGGAAGGAGGAGCGGCTCACCACGACACCACAGACCTCAACGACACGGCCAGGATATAAGGAATGTGGCGTCAAAGATGTGATGAATCTTCGGGGTGAGCAATGTGTCGGAGAAGATGACGTCGAGTCTCAGGTCACCCTGGATGCGGGCGAGGCAACATCAAACGGCGGAAGCCGAGGGAGGCTCTGCCCATCGTCGAGCAGAAGAGGAAGGTGCTGGTTAGGCCGTAATCGAGCTCAATCTCGGCACGACCATGGCTTCGGCTAGAGCGGGTGGACTTACGCTATTGGCGGCAATAGGGAGAGGAGGGGAGAATGGAGGGAGGAGAGGAACTAGGGCATCGGGGCATGTTTTATAGGGGCCTAGGGGTCTCTCTGACCGTCAACTCAAGCGGGCTGCCGATGTGGAGCCTGCTGATCGCATGATGTACAAGAGGAAGAGGATGAACAGGCGAGAGCTCGAAGGCTGGGCCATGCATGAGGATTGCGAGGCTAGTAGGCCGCGGTGTTGGGCTTGCGGGAGTTGTCTCTGTCGGATTTCGGGCTCCGCAAAACCCTCAAGGTTCGAACAAAGGGGCATGTGAAAAGATCCTCTGCTGCTTCACCCTACTTAGCTCGCTACTCGATGGTTACTACAGCGAACTTGCACGATGACGAGGAAGAAGATGAACACGGTGGTTTACCCAGGTTTGGGCCGCTGGGAAGCGTAATACCCTACTCATGCTTTGGTGGATTGCCTCTCGGGGAAGTGTGGTGGATGAACTAGTACAGTGGTTTCGAGCCTTGCGAGGGTGCTCTAGTGGTGTCTTGGCTCTCTACCTTGCCTTGTGGTTCGTCGAGTGGTTCCGTTGTCATCCCTCTCTAAGGTGCGGCCTAGCCTCTATATATAGCAATGGCCCGGGTCCTCTTCCCTTATCTCAATGGCGGGAAGGGATCCCACAATGGCCAAATTAGAAGGGAGGACAGGAGTACATCCCCGACCTGTCCAAAGGTGGTTTTCGCCTGCAAAGTAGCTCTCGATGATGCAGAGGTAGGATAGGCAATGACATACGCCCTGCGGGGCTCGTGGTCATGGTCTTGTTGCACTGGAATGGAAACCTTTGGGAGGAGCTTTTGGGACCTGCGTACGTCCTTGCTCCCTTTGCACCAAAGGGGAAACTGCGCCGCCTGGCGCGCTGGTGCCCGCCTGTCCTACCCGGCGTCATCTTTGACTCCTGAGGCCGGGTTCTGCATAAAGATCTCCGTTGCTCCGGAGAGGGCCTGAGGAGGCCCATCCTTGATAGTCTTGGTGTAGTCCTTCCTCGCGAGCCTGGGGTCCTCGCGAGGGCCTTGTCTTGAGTGGAGCCGCGCCAGGCCGTGTCTGGCTGACGAGGTGGGCCATGTCCTAGCAGGCAGGTCTTGGTACCCCCGTTCCCAGAACGCCGACAGTAGCCCCCGGGCCCAAGGTGTGCTTGAGGTGGCTTCAGGGCGAAGCCTTGAGGACGGCCTGAAGTGATGCGGGTCGCAAATGCCTGAGGGGCCAGGACTTGCACGCGTCGTGCTATTGATGTCAGGCGACCTTTTGGCAAACGCCCGAGTCGACAAAAGCCTGACTTCCAACGCTGATCCATTACTGCTTTCCTTTTCTGTGCACCTGCTCCTACTCCCAGATCCCTAGCCTTAGCAAAGATCTCTCCAGATTCGGCGTCGCTCCGTCCTCCTTCTTGCCGCATCAGCCCCGTGATGTTCCAATGGCTCCCGCCGGCAAGCCGAAACTAGAGGCCCAGAGCTCAGCTTCCGCTCCCATCGCACCGGCGCTTTCCGAGTCCACCATCGCCAAGGATGGAGACCTTGTCCCGGAGCTCCCGTCGATGGCGGATGGTACTAACGAGTGTGGTCTGACCTTGATATGGGGCGGCTCCTCAAAGAAAGGGCCCTCATCCAGGTCGGCCTATCCCTTCTTCCTTCATAGTGTCTTCATCGGGCTTGTCCCGCCTTTCTCCGCGTTCTTCACCGCCATCCTCAACCACTATGGGATTCAAGCCCTCCATCTTTAGCCCAACTCCATCCTGCTCTTGTCTGCCTCTTCCTTTTACTGCGAGGCTTTTGTGGGCATGAAGCCTTTGGTGGCCCTTTTCCTACACTTCTTTGGTTTGCACGTGCATGACGGCGCTCGACGGTTGGCGTGTGTCTCCTTCATCGCGGTCCAGAGCGGTAACATGCTCTTAAAGGCTGGGAAGAAGGTGGAGAACTTCTGGCACCGTTGGGTCTTCATGCATCTTGGTAGCTCCAACCCCCGCTTGGAGCTACCGAAGGGGCTTCCGGAGAAGACCCCTGCGTGGAGCTCCGCGAAGATTTCCGACCCTCAGGCCGAATCCGTACTTGAGCGGATTTCTCGCGACATCAGTGCTAGGAAGCTAACTGGGGGGATGCGAGTGATGGAGTTCTTGACGGAGTGCCTGGCGCCCCTCCAGTCTCACTCTAGGCCCGTGTGGGACTATCATGGCAGGGGCAACAGCCTCAGGCTTCGGTCCGCACGCATAACCCACGAGGAATTGAGCAGGGTTGTGGCAACCCTGCTCAACGGCGATGCCAGTGATCTCCCCAACGCCTGCGCCCCGCTGTACCACCGTAATGATGTAGTCGGTTTTGTCGCCAAGATGCCTGTCTTCAATGAACTAGGGCTCTCCCAGTTGAGGGCCTTGGCTCCCCGGTGATGGTGTCCTCCGGCGTCACCACGGGCGGAGAGGATTCGGAGAAGACAGCGGACAATGACTTGGCGGGGCATCTCCCCATAACAGAGCATGCTCTTGCGCGATCTTGAGGATGACGATGATGTTGGTGAAGCTTCTGTGGCAGGCTCTCCGCGTCCTGCCAAGGTCACCAGGGGGCTAGGGCTGGCTCCTCGTTCCACATAGTCCGCCTACCTGGCTACCCCAGGAAGCACGGAGCAGAGACTCCTCCGGTGTGCCTTGCCTCTGCAGGCATGGCGATTGAGGTGCTGGCCTCGCCCCCGCCCGGATCGCAGCCCGTGGGCCAAGTGGACGAGGCCAAGGTCGGCTCGATCCCTCCAGCGGCTTCTTTGGCATATAGTGCTCCTGCTCCCCAGCGTGGTAGGGCCCTCATCAAGAGAGTCAAGGGTGCCGCCGCCATGATCGGAGCGGAGAGGAAGAGGAAGTGGGTCGATGTTGAGGAGTAACCCGTTTCGGCCTTGCGCGCCTGCCGGTAGCTTGTGTGCATTATTCCTTTGCCTGGTAACTAGGAACGTTGTCGTGCTGAAGATAAGGAGGAAGAAGGTAGGCGTCAAGCCAAAGGCGTCTTCCGATGCTCCGCCCGCTCCTGTCGTGCCGCCATCGCCGGACTAGGCTCCTGCGGGTGAGGGGTTGGGCGCTCGCGAGGCAACCCTCCTGGTCTCCGCTGCGGAGTCCCCCCAAGCCCCCAATGCCTATTGGCATGATCGCTCTTGCCCTTGAGGGTGTGTTGGTGCCGCTGTCCGGAGGTCATCCCTAGAGGGCCGGCCACCTATTGATCCGTCTGCATCTGTCTTGCCCTTGGTTGCTGCGCAGCCTCCAGAGCCTCCTGCTCCTCATGTTGTTGTCTCCAGGGGGACGTTGCCTGCATAGGTTACTCCTCCAGAGGAGTCCTTGGTGCCTTCATCGCGTGGCCTCGACATCCTGGACAGGGCCTTCACCGCTCTGGGTCAAGTTCGGGAAGCCCTTGCGGGTATTGACGATCGCCTCGCGAGTGGGCGCCTCGGGCTCCTCTCTAGGTGGCACCGGGCCGTCGCCTCTGTCGTGGCGATCTGGGTCTAGGCCAAGGCTACCACGATGAAGAGCGAGCAGGAGGTCGCATCGGCCAAAGCAGTCCTTCAGGCGGCGCTGGCCGACGCGGAGTCCATTGTACGACATTGTGACAAGGCAGAGTCCCGCTTGAGGGTTCTTCAGGAAGAGAAGTCCGCGCTTGAGGAAGAACTGCATCAGCAGGGGAGGCCCTCAAGACCTGCAAGGCCTAGCTTGTTGACCGAGACTCCGAGCTGTCCCAGGTGACGGACGACCGTGCCGTGGCGTGAGAGCGCCTAGACGTGCGGGAAAGGGAGGTTGCCTGGAAAAGGCCCAGCTCGAAACCATGGAGAAGGCTCTAGCTGAAGCCAAAGAGGGAAAGGCCACGGAGCTCGGCGCCCATCCTCAGTCAAGCTCAGGCTTCGCCAAGCGCTTCACTCCCTCTGCCGGGAAGGGTTTGCGGAACCCCTGGTGGCTCCGGAGAGCGGCTTCGTGGAGCTCGCTTTGAAGCTTGTCGTGGTGCTGGAGGGTGCCATTGTCAAGGTGGAGGGGGTCTTGCAGAGCAAGTATTACGACCTCTTTTCTAAGGCCACAACGCGCGCCTTTAGCCACCTTCACCTTCGCGAGCCAGGGTTTGACTTTAACTCCCTGTTCCGCTCGGTTTCCCCCGAGGTCCACAGCAGCTGCAGCGGCAACGAAGGGCGTCGTGGAGACGCTGGTGAAGAAGTTCACCAGGATCGCCGTTCCTCCACCTTCTAAAGCTGCAGGGGTTAGTGGTGAAGAAGAGGGAGCCAGCGATGTCGACGACGAGTTCCCTGCGGACGAGACGTGTGGCAGTGGAGGATCCTCCTGATTCCTCTTCCTTGTTCCCTTCCTGCAACATTCATCGTGCCTCGCAGAGGCATTAAACTAGTTTGTATTCACAAAAAACTTTTAATGCTTGTAATAACTGTTCTACTACGTGATTGCCCTCTTCGCCTTGCTTCCTTCTTGCTTGTTGTGATGCTCTGCTTCGGCAGGGCCCGGCCCCGCGCAAACCTTAGCCGTCGTTGGGCTGTCCAGATCACCAAGAACGGTTCCAAGGGGTGACGGGCTACGTTGCCAGTGAGGCTCCTATGTCACGATGCTGAGTAGTCCCCCTTGACGTATGAGCAACCCTCATGAAGGCAACATGGTGAAGATAGGTTTAACTTGGAAATTTTGAACACCTTGCGCTCTGCGTCGGCACGGCCCGGCCCCGCACATACCTCAGCTGCCATTGGGCCGTCCGGATCACCAAGTACGGTTCCAAGGGGTGAAGGGCTATGTGGCCAGTGTGGCTCCTGAGTCGTGATGCTCAGGAGTCCCCCTTGATGTATGAGCTCCAGTGCCCTCCTAACTTGGAAATTTTGAACACCTTGCGCTCTACGTCGGCAGGACCCAACCCCACGCATACCTTGGCCGTTGTTGGGCCATCCGAATCACCAAGGATGGTTCCAAGGGGTGAGGGTCTACGTGGCCAGTGAGGCTCCTGAGTCGCGATGCTCAGGAGTACCCCTTGACATACGAGCTCTAGCATCCTCCTTAAGGGTTTTGAGCATGTTGAGCTCTACGTCGGTGATACGTCTCCATCGTATCTATAATTTTTGATTGTTTCATGCCAATATTCTACAACTTTCATATACTTTTGGTAACTTTTTATACTATTTTTGGGACTAACATATTGATCCAGTGCCCAGTGCCAGTTCATGTTTGTGCATGTTTTTTGTTTCGCAGAATATCCATACAAATGAAGTCCAAACGTGATAAAATCTTACGGAGATTTTTTTGGAATATATGTGATTTTTGCGAAAAAAGAATCAACGCTAAACGATGCCCGAGGAGGTGACAAGCCTGCTAGGCACGGCCCACCCCCTGGCCGCACCTAACAGGCTTGTGGCCACCCCTTACGTCGGTTGGAGCTGCCCTTTGGCCACCGGAAAGCTAATTTTTGGATAAAGATCCCCTCAAAATTTTAGCCCGATCGGAGTTACGAATCTCTGGGATTTTAATAAACGGTGAAAGGCCATAATCTGGGAGCACAGAAACAAAAGGAAATAGAGAAAGACATCCAATCTCGAAGGCGCTATCGCCCCTCCGACGCCATGGAGGCCATGGACCAGAGGGGAAACCCTTCTCCCATCTAGGGTGAAGGTCAAGGAAGAATAATAAGGAGGGTGGCTCTCTCCCCCTCTCTCCTGATGGCACCGGAACACCGTCGGGGCCATCATCATGACGGCCATCTACTCCAACAACTCTGTCATCTTCACCAACACCTCCATCACCTTCCCCCATCTATCTACAGCGGTCCACTCTCTCGCAACCCGTTGTACCCTCTACTTGAACATGGTGCTTTATGCTTCATATTATTATCCAATGATGTGTTGCCATTCTATGATGTCTGATTATATTTTTGTTATCCTATTGGTTGATTGATGATCATGATTAGTTTGAGTTGCATGTTTTATTATTGGTGCTGTCCTATGGTGCTCTCTATGTCGCACAAGCGTGAGGGATCCTCGCTGTAGGGTGTTGCAATGTGTTCATGATTCTCCTATGGTGGGTTGCTTGAGGGACAGAAGCATAAACCCGAGTAGGTGGGTTGTTGCATATGGGAGTAAAGAGGACTTGATACCTTATAATGCTATGGTTGGGTTTTACCTTAATGGTCTTTAGTAGTTGTGGATGCTTGCTAGAGTTCCAATCATAAGTTCACATGACCCAAGTAGAGAAAGTATGTTAGCTTATGCCTCTCATTCATATAAAACTGCAACAATGATGACCGGTCTAGTTATCGATTGACTAGGGACAATTCCGCAACTCCTACCACCACTTTTCCACACTTGTTAAACTAACTTAGTTGTTTATTTACCTAGCAGCACCTAATTTTTATTTATGTGCTCTTTATTATCTTGCAAACCTATCTCGTTACACCTACATAGTACTTCTAGTTTCATACTTATTCTAGGTAAAGCGAATGTTAAGAGTACATAGAGTTGTATCGGTGGTCGATAGAACTTGAGGGAATATTTGTTCTACCTTTATCTCCTCATTGGGTTCGACACTCTTACTTATTGAGAAAGGCTACAATTGACCCCCTATACTTGTGGGTTATCAAGACCTTTTTCTGGTGCCGTTGTCAGGAAGCAATAGAGTGGGGTGAATATTCTTGTGTGTGCTTGTTTGCTTTATCACTAAGTAGATTTTATTTGCTATTTTAACTTGTTTTCTATCTTTACATATGGGTAGGAAATGAAAAATACCAAAAAATATAGTTGTAGTTGCTTCTCCAAAAGTTGAGGAACCACTAGTGTTCCGTACCACCGAAGAATATTACTTGGATCATCTTCGATCCACTTGTGCTCGTGCTGAAAACCCAACTAGCTTAGTTGAGGGAAAATCATTAAATGAGCATGCTCATTATGTGTGACACCACATATCTCAAAAAGGGAAACTCTTGTGGCATCCAATTAATACCTTGTCTTGCTATGCTTTGAATCTATGTGAAGTTTATGATTTTACTTGTTGTTCTAAAGAAGCTAAAAAACACCTTCCCTACCAATGTGTGTTTAATGATAATGAAATATTATCGTCTTATGCCAAGGAGGCCTATTGCTATAATGACGTTGAACAAATTGAAGAATTTGTTGCTTTTAAGGGTGCCTATGAAATTGCTTCTTTCATTGAAAAGTATGATGCTACTCTTTACAATTCTGAAAATTTTGCCATACTTTAATATTGCTATGAAAACAATGCTTCTAATTCTTATGTTAAAGAGTTTATTGAAAGAATGACCGCTACCTTGGAAGAGACTAATATTTTGCAGGAATCTATGGAAGAGGAAGTCGCCAAAATTGTAAACTCATTAGATGAAAAAGATGAGGAGGAGAACGAAGAACAAAAGGAGGAAAAGTGGATTAGCTACCCATGCCCACCTTCTAATGAGAGTAACTCTTCAACTCATACATTGTTTAATTTCCCTTCGTGCTTACCGAAGGATGAATGCTATGTTGATTGCTATGAACCCTTGGATTCTTTTGAAATATCCCTTTTTGATGAACTTGATGCTTGCTATTCTTGTGGCCATTATGCCAATATTAATTATGCTTATGAATATGAACTTGCTATAGTTCCTTATGGTAAGCATGAAATTGTTGCTATTGCACCCACACATGATAGTCGTATTATCTTTTTGAATTCTCCCAACTACACTATATTGGAGAAGTTTGCACTTATTAAGGATTATGTAGATGCATTGCCTTTTACTATCACACATGATGATTTTGATAGATATAATATGCACGTTCTTGCTGCTCCTGCTTGCAATTATTATGAGAGAGGAACTACATATTCACCTCTCTATGTTTCCAATATAATAAAATTGCAAGAAACCACTCATGCTATGTATTGGCCTTTACTTTGTGTGCATGAATTGTTCTTTCATGACATGCCAATGCATGGGAAGAGAGTTAGACTTCGTTGTCACATGATATATATCACTTTGTGCTCACTACTAAATTACAAATCATTGTGAATTAAAATTGGTTTTGATATACCTTGGGATCCGGGTGGATCCATTACTTGAGCACTTTATGCCTAGCTTAATGGCTTTAAAGAAAGCGATGCCAGGGAGACAACCCACAAGTTTTATAGAGTCATTTTATTTTGTTGTGTTCTTTTATATAGTTCAAAAACAAAAAAGTAAATAGGGGAACCTAAAACTTTTTCAAAAAGAAAAGTGAAAGAGAGAAAGACGAGCAACGTTGAAGTGGGAGCTAGCCTTGAACTTTGTTCATGCCCATGGAAACTTTGTGAATCTTGATTACAAAAAAATTCAACAAAAATAATTATCCCCTTGTACAAATCCACTGTATTATAAAAATAATGTTCCAAGAATTACCTTTAGGGTGTTTAAATTTCTTGTTTGATACATGATGTGAAAAAACAGGAACTTTTGCTATAGTGTTTGAATTTCTATATTTTACTGGAGGGTGCAAAAGTTCTGAAGATTTTACACAATACTGTTATAAAAAAATTGACCACGTCCTAATTTTTCATAATTTTGAGAGTTACATAAGTATGGTGAATGTTGAGATTACTTCAGACTGTCTTGTCTTTGACAGATTCTGTTTTTGATGCATTGTTTTGCTTGTTTTCATGAAACTATCGATTGTATCACTGGTATAAGCCATGGAAAAGTTATATTATAGTAGATAAAATACAAAAACAAAATATTAATTGGTTGGCAACAGTACTTAAAGTGGTGATTCGTTTTATTATACTAACGTATCTCACAAGAGTTTTGTTAAGTTTTGTGTGATTGAAGTTTTCAAGTTTTGGGTGAGATCACGATGGATGAAGGAATAAGGAGTGGAAAGAGACTAAGCTTGGGGATTCCCGAGGCACTCCAAGGTAATATTCAAGGACTCCCAAGAAACTAAGCTTGGGGATGCCCCAGAAAGCATCCCCTCTTTCTTCTAACAACCATCGGTAATTTTACTTGGAGCTATATTTTTATTCGTCACATGATATACGTAAATCTTGGAGCATCATGCACTTTCCTTTCAATAGTGCATTATGTTGGTATGAGAAAGTACTTGGCTGGTTTATATAAGGCTCTTTTCACCTCACTTATATCTTTTATGTATGACTTTATAGAATGCTTCATGTGCTTCACTTATATCATTTGAAGTTTGGATTTCCTGTTTCTCTATACATAGAGAACTGCCATTTGTAGAATACTCTTTTGCTTCACTTATATTTGTTAGAGTGTGGGCATATATTTTATAGAAAGAATTAAACTCTCATGATTGACTTATATCTATTTAGAGAGCTAACAGGAGTTGGTCATTCACATGGTTAGTCATAAAATCCTACATAAAACTTGTAGATCACTGAATATGATGAGTTTGATTACATGCAATAGTTTTGCGATATAAAGATGGTGATATTAGAGTCATGCTAGTGAGTAATTGTGGATTGGTAGAAATACTTGTGTCAAGGTTTGTGATTCCTATAGCATGCACGTATGGTGAACCGTTATGTAGGGAAGCCGAAGCATGATTTGTTTATTGATTGTGAACCTTTGTGTGAGGGTCGGGAGCGTGCGATGGTTAACTCCTACCAACCTATCCCCTAGGAGCATGCATCTAATACTATGGTTCAATGACTAATAGACTTTTTCAATAAGTATTTGAGTTCTTTATGACTAATGTTGAGTCCATGGATTATACGCACTCTCACCCTTCCATCTTTGCTAGCCTCTCTAGTACCGTGCAACTTTCGCCGGTGCATTACACCCACCATATATCCTTCCTCAAAACAGCCACCATACCTACCTATTATGGCATTTCCATAGCCATTCCGATATATATTGCCATGCAACTTCCACCGTTCCGTTTATTATGACACGCCCCATCATTTTCATACTGCTTTGCATGATCGTAAGATAGCTAGCATGATGTTTTCATGGCTTGTCCGTTTTTTATGTCATTTTCTATGCTAGATCATTGCATATCTCGGTACACCACCGGAGGCATTCATATAGAGTCATATTTTGTTCTAGGTATCGAGTTGTAATTCTTGAGTTTTAAGTAAATAGAAGTGTGATGACCATCATTATTAGAGCATATCCCATGTGAGAAAAGGATGATGGAAGCTATGATTCCCTCAAAAATGGGGATGAGATTCTGGACTTTATGAAAAATAAAAGAGGCAAGCGAAACCCAAATAAAAAATAATAATAAAGGAGGCCTTAGATGCCCACCCAAAAAAAGAAAAAATGAAAATGAGAAGAGACATTGCTACTATCTTTTTCCATACTTGTGCTTCAAAGTAGCACCATGATCTTCAAAATAGAGAGCCTCCTATTTTGTCGCTTTCATATAACTAGTGGAGTTTTTTATCATGATGCACGTCCACTTAGTTTTTTTGAGCTTTCATACGCTTATAGCTATAGTGCATTTCATTGCATGGCAATGCCTACTCAGTCAAAGTGATATCTATTAATGGGCATCTCCATAGCCCATTGATACGCCTAGTTGATGTGAGACTATCTTCTCCTTTTTCTTCACAACCTCCACCATATTCTATTCCACCTATAGTGCTATATACATGGCTCACGCTCATGTATTGCGTGAGAGTTGAAAAAGTTTCAGATATAACCCCGCGGTATGACCCGCCCTAAGGGCTTCGGGTTATGCTTGGCGGCTCATGCACTGGCCCAAGGTGAGCCGGTGGTCCTAAAGCCCAGGAAGCTTGGCGGCTCATAAGGAGGGCCGGATAGTGGCCTAGAAGACCCGGGTGTGTAAGCTGCCCGGGACAACTTGGACAAGAAAATAGAGGAAGACTCGGATAGACAATGAGAGTAGGTTACCTATTGTATGACCCATGGTCTAGACCTCCTATATAAAGGCAGACCCGGGGCGACTTAGAGATCAGGGTTGTCGAATACTAGGTCAAGCTTCAGCTCCCTTGTAATCGATACATCAAGCAATACAAACACAAGCAAGACGTAGATTATTACCTCGAGTTGAGGGGCCAAACCTGGGTAAATACGTGTCTCTCGTCCCCATCAACCCCTTTGAGTCCATCACGTTAGCAATGGCCTCGAACCGAAGTCTGTTTACCCGGACATCTGTCGTGACAAAACCACGACAGTTGGCACCCACCGTGGGGCTTGCGCTCGGTGGTGTTGAGTTCTCAAAGGGCTCTCTCCCAAGGCTCGAGGGATACGTGGTTGGTAGGATGAGCAAGAGTCGCCGCGGCCGGCTCTACATCGACGACGCCGGCTAGGGGCTTGATGCCGGCTCTATGGAGTATAGCTTCCGGGTTCCATTCGGTGGGATCCACCTGTTCATCGGAAAAGTTGATGGAGCAACACCCGGGCCAGACGTCTGCACCAACCTCGTCGAGCTGGCTCGACGTCTGCAACCTACTCATAGTGTGCATCCTGCCTGCGTTAGCCCGGGCCGGAGGCACGTCTTCGTGGGCTTCACTCAAGGTATGGATCTGGAAGCTTCTGGATCACAGGAAACTCTCGTGTACTCAGAGGAGGAATCTTCAAGAGGAGAAACAGAGTCGGTCTACAAGCTTCACAACGGCGGGCTCGGGGGCTACGATGAGCTCTTCCCTGAGTCGGATCGCTTTAGGCGGACGATCTTGGGCCTCCGGTTCATGCTACCGTGTTCATGGCGGGGTCAGTCCCAGGCACGAATAGTACGCCCGCAGGGGCCGCCACCTCAGGCGATAACCCGCCGCCGCCGACTCAAGTTCTTTTGGAGCTGATGGACGAGCTCGGGGCCCTAATGGCTACTGACGTGAGACCGGACAATCAAGCGGCTAGGAACTTGGAGATTGCAAGGATCAAGGACCGGATGGCGAAAGAGCAGTAGAAGATGGCTGAGTTAAAAGCCTAGATGGAGCAAGAGGCAGAACGCATCAAGACAGACGCTTTCCATCTTGGACTGGAGCAACAATTGGCAGCCGCAGTTCATCGGATGAGGCATCAATCCCGTCTGCCGGAATGTTATGAGGCAAGAAACCTCTTCAACACGCCAGGGATAGGGCGAACAGCGGATGCACCTGGAAGCCGCCCGGCGGCTCGGCCAGTGACTCAACCGACCCGGCAAAATCAGGCCTTGCCTGCGGCCTTTCCAACACCGGCGGGTCATTATTCTAACCCGGTCCAGAATATGGTGGCAGCAGCCACCCGACTCGAAACAATTCCTATTCCGGATGAGGCGCCCTTTGCGGAGGATGTGCGAAACGCCATTGGATACTTGCAGACAGCGATGGCCCAGCAAGAAAAGTACACCTACAGTCGGAGCCATGTTCATTCAACCCCTCTCCCTAGCCGGAGTTTTAGCCGGCGCTACGAGTTGTCGGTGGGTTCCAACAACAACCGGCACCGAGAGATTCCAACGGGTCATCGGCTGGTTGTGGATACACAAGCATTCGGAAATCGTGCAAGAGGCCAGCAAGAGGTGACAGTGTTAGCCGAGGCGGCTCGCCAGGAGCCCGCGCCATCCGTGTCAGTAGGAGTTGGAGGAACCACCAGAGTGAGGGGGTGCCATGTTTATCACCGGCTATGCGGAGTGAGCGGCTGCCAAAGGATTTCAGAGGGCCCTCCATAGTTCCAAATTACACCGCTGATTTACCCCCAGAGGCTTCGGTGGAAAGTTATGAACTAGCCATGCAGATGCTGGATGTCAGAGACGCGGTTTCTGCCAAATACTTCACCATGATGCTTGAAGGCCCGGCCCACACATGATTAAAGGGTTTGCCACCCAATACCATCAACTCATGGGCAGAGCTGAGAGCCAAATTCACTAAAAACTTTCAAGGAACGTGTAAACAACCCATGACTATCGTGGATCTTGTTCACTGTGTTCAATAGGAGAATGAGTCAGCTCATCATTGGGTGCGGGTCTCGACCATCATCCACTCTTCGGAGCAGATCACGACGACTCAGGCAATACTGATCCTAGAGAAGAACTGTCACTTTGTCTTGCTAAAGCAGAAGCTTGGCCGGCTCAAGCGCACATGTCAAGATATGGGAGAGCTCATGACGACTCTCACGAAATACGCCGACTCTGACAACATGAAGGATCCGGGCTCCGACGAGAGAAGGCCGACCAAGGCAAGAAGGGCAATCAGAGCAAGGGTACAACAAACAATGGTAGCCAGAGCAAACATAAGAATCCTGAGGTCGGGTCAGAACTGGTGGCCAATGCAAGTACCAATCAGAATCACTCCAAGGGCAACAAGAGGTTTAGGCCACCTTCTAATAAGGACATGCCTGCCTTTAATTTGGAGGAGGCACTGAAGGGTCCTTGTCCGGATCACGGCCAGCCCGATAAGCCGGTGAACCACACATGGGGAGAGTGTCGTTTCATGCAGAAACTTAAGAATCACTTTACACACCCCCAACAATCAGGACGGTGGCCCGCCGGGCGGCTCTGGTCACGGCGGGTCAGGGGCCGGTTTTGGGTCCGGCGGCTCAGGGTCTGGTCACCCAGATCAAGGTAATCAAGGAGGACACCAGCAGCATTCTGGTAACAACAATCAGCAACAGCATAATCAGTCTGGTTATCAGAGTAACCTGAAGCAGCTCAACTCTGGTTAGTATCATGTTTTCACGACTAGCCTCAACAAAAGGGATCAGAAGTTGCACAAGCGGGCGGTCAATGTAGTTGCACGAGCCCTACCACAATATTTACGATGGTCTGAGTATGATATAACATGGAGCCGGGAGGATCACCCGTCGGCTGGCTTTGGTTGTGGCCCCCCAAGTGGGAGGGTATATGGTGAATAAAGTGTTAATGGATGGAGGCAGCAGTATTAATATCCTCTACTACAATACTTTTCGGTGGATGAAATTGCTAGACAAGGATTTAAAACCCTCGTCCACCATTTTTCATGGTGTGGTGCCAAGCAAGTCGGCGTATCCAGTGGGCAGGATTTCTTTGGAAGTGGCCTTTGGCGACGAGTATAACTATAGGGTGGAGTCCTTGTGGTTTGAGGTGGTAAAAATCAAGAGTCCTTACCACACACTGTTTGGACGTCCCGCTTATGCAAAATTCATGGCTAGGCCTTGCTATGTATACCTACAGCTCAAGATGCCCGGCTTAAAAGGTACCATTACTGTTCATGGTGACTGAAAGATGGCCACTGAGTGTGAGGAAGGAGATGCGGCTTACGCAGAGTCCAGCTGCGCTCAGGAGGAGCTTAAATTTTACAAGGAGAATGTTGACCCAAAGGATATGACCTTGCTGAAAAAGCCTACCACGGAGGTTGAGTCGCCCCTTAAGTTTTCAGCGGATGATACTAAGGCGGTAGATTTCACTTCGGACGACTCATCTAAACAGTTCATCATTGGAGCTCACATGGATCCCAAATAGGAAAGCGCGCTCATCGAATTCATCCGTGAGAATCGGGACATCTTCGCATGGAAACCTTCTGACATGTCGGGTGTACCGAGAGAGTTCGCTGAGCACAACCTTAATGTGGATCCGAAGTTTAAGCCAATTAAGCAGTTTCTACGGCGGTTTAATGAGGAGAGACGCAAGGCCATTAGGGAAGAAGTTGCCCAGCTCTTGGCAGCGGGTTTCATTGTTGAGATTTTTCACCCGGAGTGGTTAGCTAACCCGGTGCTGGTGCTCAAGAAGAATGGCATGTGGCGTATGTGTGTGGACTACACGGACCTTAACAAGGCTTGCCCGACTGATCCGTTTGCCCTCCCTCGTATTGATCAAATCATTGATGCTACGACGGGTTGTGAAAGCTTGTGTTTCCTAGACGCTTACTTAGGCTATCATCAGTTCAAGATGGCAGTTAAAGACCAGGAGAAGACGGATTTTATTACACCTTTGGAGGCTTTATGTTATGTATCTACGCCTTTCGGGCTCAAGAGTGCCTAGGCGACTTATCAGCGATGTGTGCAGAACTGCCTTCACAGTCAGATTGGCCGCAATGTCCATGCTTACGTAGATGACATCATGATCAAATCCAGGAAGAAGGAGACCCTTTTGGGCAACTTAAAGGAAACTTTTTATAATCTCCAGGTCTATAAGATGATGCTTAACCCGACTAAATGTGTCTTTGGTGTTTCGGCTGGCAAGCTCCTAGGATTTTGGTTTCCGAATGTGGCATTGAGGCTAACCCGGATAAAATCAAGGCTATCACTTCTATGGCAGAGCCAGCCTGTATTAACGATGTCCAGCGCTTGGCGGGGCGGATCGCCGCGTTGAGCCGTTTTATAAGCCGCCTTGGGGAGAAGGCTATTCCTTTATATCAGATGATGAAGAAGACGGACAAATTTGTTTGGAGCAAGGCGGCGGCTGAAGCACTTGAGGTGCTCAAAAAATAGCTGACTGAGCCACCGGTGCTGACTGCTCCGGCTGAGAAAGAACCATTACTTCTATACGTGGCGGCTAATAATCGGGCAGTAAGCGCTGCGATCGTGGTCGAGCACAAGGAATCTGGAAAGGAGTATCCGGTTCAAAGGCTAGTTTATTATATCATGAGGTCCTGACGGAGTCCAAGCAAAGGTATCTACATTGGCAGAAGCTGGTATATGGGGTTTTCATGGCCAGCCGCAAATTAAAGCACTATTTTTTAGGGCACCAGATAACCGTGGTTAGTTCTGCTCCGTTGGGGGACATAATCCAGAACAGAGAAGCCACTGGAAGGATTGCTAAGTGGGCATTGGAGTTGGGATCTCTTAATCTAAAATATGTGCCTCGTACGGCCATCAAGTCACAAGCTCTTGTGGATTTCATAAATGATTGGATGGAATGTCAAGCCCCTGAGGAAAAGCCAGATGACACATACTGGACTATACACTTTGATGGATCCAAGCAGCTAGAAGGGTCAGGCGCAGGAGTTGTTTTGATGTCTCCTAAAGGTGATAAGTTTTGTTATGTGCTCTGGTTGATGGTCCCATGCACTAACAATGCGACTGAGTATGAGGCTCTGCTTCATGGGCTTAGATTAGCCAAGGAGATGAATTTAAGCCGGGTAAGGTGTTTGGGCGACTCGGATTTGGTGGCTCAACAGGTTTCGGGCACTTGGGACTCCAAAGACCCACAGATGGCGGCTTATCGACAGGCGGTTGATATTATTGCCAGCCACTTGAAAGGGTATCACGTGGATCACATTGATTGTCACAGGAATGAGGCGGCAGATACGCTGTCACGGCTAGGCTCCCAACGAAAGCCGGTGCCACCCAATGTATTCCTGATGTCTTACATCATCCTACTGTTAAGTTACCTTTGGAAGAGGATTTGGCTATTCCTGACTCGAAGGGGGAGTTAGTGGCGGCTTTGCACGCTATCCCAGATTGGACTGTCCCCTACCTGGCCTATCTGACCCGAGGCGAGTTACCTGATGATGAGGACCTGGCCAGACAGATCACCCGGAGCTCTAAATCAATGACGATAGTTAATGGTGAGTTGCACAAATGCAGCGTGACTGGCGTTTTTCAACGCTCTGTCTCACCTGAGGAGGGTCAGCAAATCTTAAATGAAATTCATGCTGGAGATTGCGGACATCACATCGGCTCGAGATCGCTGGTAGCCAAGGCCTTCCGGCACGGGTTCTTCTAGTTGACGGCTCACAAGGATGCCAAAGACTTTGTTCGCAAATGTGACGGCTGTCAAAAGTTCGGCCGGCATGCTCATGTTCCGGCTCAAGAGTTAAGGATGATACCAATTACATGGCCGTTTGCAGCCTGGGGGCTAGACATGGTAGGACCTTTCAAAAGATCCAAATATAAGAAAACGCACCTCTTGGTGACGGTTGATAAATTCACCAAATGGATGGAGGCAGAGCCGGTTAGCAAGTGTGACGTGGCTACGGCGGTTCAATTTGTTAAGAAGCTGATCTACCATTTTGGTTACCCTCACAGCATTATCACCGACAATGGCACCAATTTATCTAAGGGGGCTATGAAAGAGTTCTGTGACAAGGAGCACATCTAGCTGGATGTTTCAGCAGTTGTGCATCCACAGTCTAATGGTCAGGCGGAGCATGCTAATCAAGAGATAATAAGGGGCATCAAGCCACGACATATGGTTCCTTTATGACGAACGCCCGAGTGTTGGGTAGAAGAATTGCCTTCCGTCTTATGGAGTGTCAGGACTACCCCCAACAGATCTACAGGCTATACACCTTTCTTTATGGTGTACGGTGCCGAGGCAGTATTGCCGAGTGACATCCGGCATGATTCGCCACGTGTAGCGGCTTATGTTGAGACGGATAATGAGACGGCACGTCAAGACGTGTTGGATGCTTTGGAAGAAGCACGGGAGCTGGCGGCTGCCCGGTCGGTGATCTATCAGCAAGACGTGTGCCGCTACCACAGCCGCAGGATCAAGACCCGAACGTTCCAGGAAGGCAACTTACTGCTTCGGCTGATTCAAGACCAGACAAGCATGCATAAGTTATCTCCTCCTTCGGAAGGACATTTTGTGGTCAGTAGAAATCTCAACAATGGGTCATACTATCTCGTCGATATCAGGGATGACTCAGAGACGGCGGGCCAGGAAACCCGTCGGCCATGGAACATAGCACATCTACGGCCGTATAACACATGAGGGCGTTGAGACTCGCCATTGTACACTATCATTGTACATACCATATATAAATAAAATAAAATTCCCGAAAGACGGGACCTCTTGTGTTACACACATCTTTGTTCATACAAGAAGAGTTCATAAAAATTCCAGTTGATATATCAACTACGGCGGAGGGCGGCTTCTTACATTCGGGTATCGCTTCTAATGCTTTATCGGCCAGGCTCTATGCCAAAATCTCCGGCTAACATGATTAGCCACGGCAGAGGGCGGCTTCCTACCTTCGGGTATCGCTTCTAATGCTTTATCGGCCAGGCTCTATGCCAAAATCTCCGGCTAACATGATTAGCCGCGGCGGAGGGCGGCTTCTTACCTTCGGGTATCGCTTCTAATGCTTTATCGGCCGTCGTTTACGCCATATTGCTGAAGGGGGCTTCTTACCGACGGGTATCTCTTCTAACACCCTATCGGCCGCCTTCATGCCAAATCTCCGGCTAACATGATTAGACGCGGTTGTAGGAAGTTTTTTACCGACGGGTATCTAACCCTAACAACCGGTGGAGGGCGGCTTCTTACCTCTGGGTATAGCTTCTAATGCCTTATCGGTTAGGCTTTATGCCATCTCCGGCTAACCAGATTAGCCATGGTTGCCAAGGGGGCTTCCCACCTCCGGGTGTAGCTTATCTAACCCTGACAACCGGTGGAGGGCGGCTTCTTACCTCCGGGTATAGCTTCTAATGCCTTATCGGCCAGGCTTTATGCCATCCCCGGCTAACCAGATTAGCCATAATTGCCAAGGGAGCTTACCACCTCTGGGTGTAGCTTACCTAAACTTGGCCACCGATGTCTTCTATGTTGACAAAGCAACATAAGTGATCAAAGCAGCATACAAAGACAATGACAGTTGAAGAGACGGATCATTTTATATAGCGTAATAGAACAAGATTCAGCAGAAGCAAAAGTGACGTCTAGTCTATTACATACACTCCCTGAGGAGCCCAAAATTTTGGACAAGTCTTTTCAACGCCACACGGCGGGTCATGGAGAGTCGGCTGTTACAAGTTTTGCAAAGTAAGGACTAGCTAGCTGCCGGGTCATCCTACTTCGGCTCTTCGGTGGCCCCGATCTGGAGATTGTCCAAGTCCCAGTTGGAGTTCGTTAGAGCCGCAAAAGAGCCGTCTTCAAAGTAAGGAGACGGGTCAAGGTCAGGAGCGAAGAGGTCCTTACTGCGGGCAGGCGTTAAGTCCTTGCACTCGTAAAGCGGGCAGCGGATTCTCTTTTGGTCAGGGCCATAAGCCGCCTGGTAGATCGTCAGATCAGCTTCCTCCGCTAAGACGGAAGCCAGCACTCTGGAATCCTTCACGCATCGGCTGTAGTCAGCATCGGTGAACTCAGAGCCGTCATGTTTCTTTGAAGGGAATCCATCCATCATCTCGGCTGACGTCAGCTCCGGAGAGAAAGCCAAGGCCCGGCTAATGCCCGCAATCGCCCCTTGGCGGGCGGCTGATTTCTTTAACTCAGAAATCTGCTTGGGCATGGTGTACAAGAGCTCCAAAACGCCCTTGAGAGTCGCAGGAATCTTGTCTTTGTATTGCACGGCTTTAATAGTGCACACCGCGCCGCAGTACAGCTGCTCCGTCAGAGTATAGATAGCCTACAACGGCAACAGACTGTCAGAAGCCAGTTGTCGGCTCCTAGGGCCTGCATAAGTCGGAAATTTCATCGTGAGTTGCCAGTACAAGTATTATATGACCATTGAAGCACAAGTTATTAGAAACTTACCAAAGAGGGCGGCTATCATTCTGGTAATATGACGCTTCAAGGCTTGGAGTTCATCTGATACAGCTATCAGCCGTTGATCGACGTCATCCGCCCACTTGGTCAAGGAGGCCTTCTCAGACTCAGCTGACTATTTAAAGGCGGCGAAGTCGGCCTTGATTGTAGCCAACTCCTTAGAGAGGAGCCGACACTTCTCGTCTGTGGCACTTCGAGCCGTTTGTTGAGCCGCCAGAGTGGTCATCAAATCCGTCAACTGTGACCGGCTTCAGCTAAAGTTTCCTGTGGCATGTCAAAGCATAGCATTAGTAGGAAAGTCTCCAAACAGATCGCAAGCAATATGTATGATACTTGGGGGCTAATGTCTATTTTCAAACGTTTTGGCACTAAAAGACCCGGCTCAACTTTGGACTAGATTGAGCCGGCCCTTGGGGGCTACGGATTTGGATTTTCTACAAGGAAGATCATGAAATACCGGGCTCAACTTTGGACTAGATTGAGCCGGCCCTTGGGGGCTAAGGAAGGTTATAACAAGAAAAGGAGTACCTCATTTTTTTTCATCGGACTAACCGGTCGAAACTCTAGATCCCGGCTGGTGGAAAGCCGGTTCACATAACCGGCGTGAAGCTCTTCGGTTGTCATCTTCTCAAAGGCAGAAGATTCAAACTCCAACTTCTTCGACGCTTCAGCCGGCTCTTTATGCTTGGTCAGCACGTGAGCCGGGGGAGACTGGAAGCCAGAGCCGGTGATCATGACATCCGGAGTGGCAGGGTTCTTGGTCATCTGGGCAAGACTTGGTGGCTTTGAAGGATCCCTTGGAGGGCTCTCTGGGATGATATCTTCAGCAGCCGGCCCAGTAGATGCAGCTGGCGGATCCACATCTAGTCGTGATTCGTCCGGTTGTTCATGCTCTCACTCTTGGGCTGCATGGCTAGGGGAGGACTTGTTCGTCTTTCGATGCTTCGCTTGAGCCCTGGAGAGCACGAACGTCAGAACCCAAGGATTAGAGCCACCAAAGGGAACAGAAATGCACGGTTAAAGGAAATACTTACAGCGGATTGATCTTAGGAGGCGGCAGGGCAGTCGCCGTAGGGTCGCCAGAGGAAGGTGACCTCTGAGAGATAGTTGAGAAAAGATAAGACAGTATTGAAATGGCAAAGCAAACCAGTCAATCAAGAGATACATACCTCTGTAGGGCGCTTCTTTGGAGCCGGGGAGTTCGGTAAACCGGACGCGAGACCCATAGAGCTGGTGCTCCAGTTCTAACGACGATCAGCCTGTTGTTGTTTTTTTTAAGAAATTGAGGGTCCAGATAAGCAAGAGGATGAGAGAGAGGAACTTTTCCAATAACCCACCACGGCTTTCGAGGGACAAAATATTCTGAGCCGGAAGAAACGTAGATTACCTCAAGGGCGTTGGCACAGCTGGTCTCCACATCATCCTGTGAGTAAAACAGGTGTTAGTGAAATGAGAAGACAAAGTCACAGAAAACAGCTAAAATTTTACCTCTGAGCCGGATGATTGTGGCGGGTCAAACCATCCCTCTTGCGGGGCGTCCTTCTTGGGCTTCTTAGCCGGGGCCTTCTTCTTGGTCTTCTTCAAGGGAGGGATGTACTCCTTCTTCCAGAAGTCAGAGTCGGCCTAAAAGAATAAGCCGGTTAAGGGTAGTAGATCAGCAAGGTACAAGTAAGGTCCAAAAGACGGATGGGAAGAAATCACCTTACATTTGGGGCCGGATTAATGGCACTAAAGGGGATCAACCCGATAGCGTTGCAGGCTCCGGATGTCTCATGAACAAGACTCCTGATAGCAGTGGTGATGTCGTCTTCTGTCAAGGTTGACCGGCTGAAGCGGAGTGAGCTATCGTATTCGCCCTTGTACTCGCACATAAGGCGGCTTCTTTGGCTTAACGGCATGATCCGCCAAGAGATCCAGCAGCAGATCAGGTCCAGTCCGGTTAAGTCGTTGGCCATGAGGGCCCTGATCTTGGCATGAGCCGGCTTGTATCTTGCGCGCTCTGAAGCTGACAGCCAGCCAGGAAGCTCTGAAGTTGTCTTGAGCCGGGAAGGACGGTAACCCGAAAGTGGACATTCACCCTCTCGAAAGTATCTTAGCAATAGAACCACGTTTTATTCCAGTCCTTTGGGTGACTCGGCATCTGCATAGCTAGAAAGGTGATGTCCCGGTGCCTGTGGATAGAAATTCCGCCCAGCTCGAGACTCGGACCAGCCTTCACTTCAGTTTGACGGTTGGCATAGAAGAACTCCCGGAACAGGCCTACCGATGGCTTGGCTTGCACATAGACTTCACACGATACTTGAAAGTTGCAGATGTTTGAGACGGAATTGGGGGCGAGGTCTTAAGGATGGAGTTTGTAAAAATGAAGGACATCGCGGAAGAATTTTGAGCCGGGAGGCATGAAACCCCGCTCAATATGGTCCGAGAAAACGACCACCTCTCCTTCATGGGGAATGGGCTTTAGTTCATCACCCAGGACCCGCCAGTGAATGGCATCTTTGGAACGGAGAGTGCGAGCATGAACAAAGTCCATCAAAAACTCTTCCGTAACGCATGACCCGACCCAGTTATAGGAGTTCGAGGCACGAGACATTCTGTCGGTTCAAAGATTGTGAAAATTAAAACAGGACGAGTCAAGAGGAGACTAAAATCTATGGTGACTTATGAGCTTAAAGATTCTATGTATAAGATGCTATACTCCGGCTGATGAGAGCCGACGCAGTGTAGTGGGTCAACCTAGCAAACGAGGGGGGAAATTTGGCTAAGTCCTGGAAAACATATTTTACAAACTACCGCTATATTTATGGATCTACAAAAGCAGGAAAAAGGTTCCTATTTTTAGACCTAGCGAAGAACAGGCGAAGCAGAGGAAGACTGAAACGGTAAGAAGGAGTCGTGATGGGCCCGTGCATTGTGCACGGCCACCCTGTGCGCGGCGGCGCGGCCGGGATGAGCGTCAAGGGTGCGACCGACGTCGGAGGACCCCAAGCAACGGCGTCGGAAGAACCCGCGCGAAGGCGACGGGCTTTCTACAAACCCTACCGGTGCGGTAATGGATCTAAGGAAAGCAAGGGCTTACCGGCAACAGCATAGTGAAACGCGGATGAGACTCTCGTTCGCACAGGTTGATGCAGCGGCATGTCGTCGATAGAGCGGAGGCGGCGCCAGAGCTAGAAGTGATGGAAGCGGTTGTGCCAAGAGGAGGAAGACGAGAAAGCGAGCGGGAAAAGTAATAAACCGCCTGGGGCGGTCCTATTTAAAAGGAGAGGGTAGAATGAGCGCGAAAATCTAGGCAACAGAAACGTTTCGGCCCAGGAGGACGCCTCGATTTTCGGGATGGTCACTTAATGCGAAGATTTGGTGAGTACGTCAGCGAATCTTTTTTGCAGGGTCAATGTGATGTCATGGCGGGTCATTCCAGGCGACTCGCCAAAAGAGCAAGACAAGAAGGTGAAGTGAGCAAGCTCAAATCAACCTGGGGCCTAATGTTGGGGATATACCCCCGCGGTATAACCCGCCCTAAGGGCTCCGGGTTATGCTTAACGGCTCGTGCACTGGCCCAAGGTGAGCCGGTGGTCCTAAAGCCCAGGAAGCTTGGCGGCTCATATGGTGGGCC
The DNA here is from genome assembly GCA_022496015.1 of Hordeum marinum. Taxonomy (NCBI): domain Eukaryota; kingdom Viridiplantae; phylum Streptophyta; class Magnoliopsida; order Poales; family Poaceae; genus Hordeum; species Hordeum marinum. The sequence continues at coordinate 286,287,022 of CM039678.1, read as the reverse complement.
GGACAGTGGCCCAAAAAACCCGGGTGTGTAAGCTGCCCGAGGACAACTTGGACAAGAAGATAGAGGAAGACTCAGATAGACAATAAGAGTCGGTTACCAATTGTATGACCCGTGGTCTAGACCTCCTATATAAAGGCAGACCCGGGGCGACTTAGAGATCAGGGTTGTCGAATACTAGGTCAAGCTTCAGCTCCCTTGTAATCGATACATCAAGCAATACAAACACAAGCAGGACGTAGGCAATTACCTCGAGTTGAGAGGCTGAACCTGGGTAAATCCGTGTCTCACGTCCCCATCAACCCCTTTGAGTCCATCACGTTAGCAATGGCCTCGAACCGAAGTCCGTTTACCCGGACATCTGCCGTGACAAAACCACGACAAGACTATATGATATTGTAGGGATAACTTTCTTTTGCTATTATATTTTGAAAAGATACAATTGCTTTATTGGTATGCTTGAAGTGTTATTGTCTTAATGTCAAATGATAGACTATTGCTTTGAATCACTCGTGTCTTAATAAGCATGCCATGATTAGATTATATGAACAAGTTCATGCTAGGTTGCATTCCACAACACAAATTATCTTTTTTATCATTTACCTACTCGAGGACAAGCAGGAATTAAGCTTGGGGATGCTGGTACCTCTCCGTCTATCTATAATTTTTGATTGTTTCATGCCAATATTCTACAGCGTTCATATACTTTTGGCAACTTTTTATACTATTTTTGGGACTAACATATTGATCCATTGCCCAGTGTCAGTTGCTGTTTGTTGCATGTTTTTTGTTTCGCAGAATATCCATACCAAACAAAGCCAAAAGCGAAAAAAAAACTTTCAGAGATTTTTGGAATATATTTGATTTTTGGGAAAAAGAATCAACACGAGACGATGCCCGAGGAGGTGACAAGCTTGCTAGGCGCGGCCCACCCCCCTGGCCGCGCCTGGCAGGCTTGTGGCGACCCCTTAGGTCGGTTTGAGTTGTCCTATGGCCGCAAAAAAAGATATTTTTTGGATAAAGATCCCCTCAGCCTGATCGGAGTTACGGATCTCCGGGAAATTAAGAAACGGTGAAAGGCCAGAATCTGCGAGCACAGAAACAGAAGGAAACAGAGAGAGAGAGAGAGAGAGATCCAATCTCGGAGGGGCTATTGCCCCTCCGCCACCATGGAGGCCATGAACCAAAGGGGAAACCCTTCTCCCATATAGGGGGAAGGTCAAGGAAGAAGAAGAAGGAGGACTCTCTCCCTCTCTCTCTAGGTGGCGCCAGAACACCGCCGAGGCCATCATCGTGACGGCGATCCACTCCAACAACTCCGTCATCTTCACCAACACCTCCATCACCTTCCCCCATCTATCTACAATGGTCCACTCTCCCACAACCCGTTGTACCCTCTAATTGAACATGGTGCTTTATGCTTCATATTATTATCCAATGATGTGTTGCCATCCTATGATGTGTGAGTAGACTTTTGTTGTCCCATTTGTTGATTGATGATCATGATTGGTTTGAGTTGCATGTTTTATTATTGGTGTTGTCCTATGGTGCTCTCCGTGTCGCGCAAGCGTGAGGGATCCTTGTTCTAGGGTGTTGTAGTGTGTTCATGATTCGCCTATGGTGGGTTGCTTGAGTGACAGAAGCATAAACCCGAGTAGGTGGGTTGTTGCATATGGGAGTAAAAAGGACTGATTACCATATATGATGCTATGGTTAGATTTTACCTTAATGGTCTTTAGTAGTTGCGGATGCTTGCTAGAGTTCCAATAATAAGTGCCTATGATCCAAGTAGAGAAAGTATGTTAACTTATGCCTCTCCCTCATATAAAGTTGCAACAATGATTACCGGTGTAGTTATCGATTGACTAGGGATAATTCCACAACTCCTACCACCACTTTTCCACACTCGTTAAACTAACTTAGTTGTTTCTTTATCTTAGCGACCCCTAGTTTTTATTTACGTGCTCTTTATTATCTTGCAAACCTATCTCGTTACACCTACATAGTACTTCTAGTTTCATACTTGTTCTAGGTAAAGCGAATGGTAAGCGTGCGTAGAGTTATATCGGTGGTCGATAGAACTTGAGGGGATATTTGTTCTACCTTTAGCTCCTCGTTGGTTTCGATACTCTTACTTATCGAGAAAGGATACAATAGATCCCCTATACTTGTGGGTTATCAGTCGGTAGGGCCCAACCCCGCGCATACCTCGGCCACTGCTAGGCTGTCCGGATCACCAAGGACGATTCCAGGGGTGAGGAGCTACCTATCCAGTGCGGCTCCTGAGTCACACTGCTCAGCAGTCCCCCTTGAGGTACGAGCGGCTCTCATACCTTTCCTCGCTGGCTTTTCCTAAGAGGGGCGCGTGAAGACCAGCTTTGGCACACATAGGAAGGTGGCGTGTACCAGGCCAGGCCCGGTAGTAGCCCCATGCAGCCCCCTCACGCGAACATGCCGGGGAATACAGCGAAAAGGGGCCGCAAGGAGCTTTCCTGAGGTTGGATGCAGCCGCTGCGGCGCCATCAGTTGTTTATCCCCAGCATAGGGCATAGGGCTTCCACATTGCATGGGCATAGTCATTGGTGGACCGTGTTGTCCGCCAGCATGGAGCTGTGGCTTCCACATTGCCTAGGCATAGTCATTGGTGGACCGTGCTGTCCGCCAGCACGGAGCCGTGGCTTCCACATTGCGTGGGAAGGAACCCCTCCGTGTCCTCGGGGGGCTTCGGGGGTGTACAACCCATTAAGTTTGTACGCGTGGCTGGCACGGTAGAAATGGGAGGTGTATCTGGGAGCTCATGAGGGCACTTTGGCCTCACGAGGTCCCTACCTCAAAGGCGGTTTGCGCCTGGGTCTTCTCGTAGATAGCATCGTCCAAGGTCCTACAAATTTTATAGAATCCTACGTCGAACGTCCTCCCTAGGGCCATCACATGAGAGGCTCAAGCACCAGTGACCCCAGGAGATGACGTGAATGGGGCTGGCCTGCCAGACAGGGCTTAGCCACTAGATTTATCAATGCTGTAGGGACCGACCCGAGCACATACGTCGTCCCCAGTCCTCTCACGAGGCAGCCAAAGGTAGGATCACCCGGGAGTGATGACATTCACGCCGACAAAGAGTCGTGCAGGCAAGGGGAAACGTTAGGAAACAGATCACATGCATGAAAAACTGATAGAATATGGGTAAATACAACGGTTGTAGGGGTACGCCCTGATCGCATGAGGATAATGTGGCCCGGCGGGTGCCCTTAAACGGAACAAGCCAAAAAGTTACCTGGCATAGACCAACAAAATGTCACCTGGCGGCCACGATGCTGAAGAGTCAAAGCTGCCATTGTAGCATGATCTTGTACCTCCACGAGCTCGGCCCTCATGGGCCCGTCCTCTCCCGGGGCTCGGGAACCATGCTCGGTCTGGGCATCTCCTTCAACTCCTCATCGCATCTCGCCAGGCAAGGTGCGAGCGTGGCCCAGGCAAGGCGCTGGAATGTGATGCCGCCATTCGCCAGGCCAAAGGGCATGCGGGCGTAGTTGTGCGGGTAGACCACTCTGGTCGGCACGTGTCGGCCAAAAGTGGCCCTAGGACAAGGCCCTGTCAATTGCGAGCTTGCTGACGCAAACACGCGGCTGGTCGACCGGGCCAACGATGGTGGCTGCGATTGGTGGTGTAGGGTAGTCCCTTCCTCGCTCGGCATGTGCCTCCCGAAGCTCCTCGATCGCTTTGATGACTGAATCTTGGGAGCTTGGCGCCTCGCGTCGTGCCCCTGGCCCTGGTAGTCGCACTTCAGAACGCGCCTTCAGGTTGTGCCTGAACGCCTCCCATGTCTCACCGGCCAGGCCGGGGGCCTCCTGGGTAGAAGCCTCCGAGCCAGACCCAAGGGGGCGTCGAGCGTGCTTTCCTATGCGATGGAAGGTGTGGCCCCATCCACGGATGTATGCATCTGAGGCTCCACCCTTGGAGGTTCCATCCCCCTGGGCCTCTGCGGGGATGAGCTACTTCTTCTTCTTGCATGCATCCTAACGAGGTAGGGCATCCTCCTCGTCATCCGAGCACTCGGCCACAGCAGCGCGGTAAGCACACTCAAGGGAGCAGATGGCATCCTTCTCATAGCAGGAGACGGTGCTGACGCCGCCACTCCTAGGCATCTTGAGGACGTTGTAGCCGTGATGAGTCGCCGCCATAAACATTGCGAGGGCCGGGTACCCAAGGACTGCGTTGTGCGGGAGGTGGATGTGGGCGACATCGAAGACGATGATCTCGGTGTGGTAGTTCTTGAGTCTATCGAAGGTGATGGGCACACGTACTTGCCCAATGGGAATGTTGGACCCATCAGTGACTCCCGAGAAGGGCTTGGTCGGCATGAGCTGGTTTTACGGTATTTGGAGCATCTCGAAGGTCTCAATGGAGAGGACATTGAGCCCCGCTCCACTGTCGATGAGGGTCTTAGTGACGAGGACGTTGCTGATGGTCGGAGTGCACAGCATGGGGAGCATGCCGGCCATGGCCAAGCACCTAAGCTAATTCCTCGAGTCAAAGGTGATGGCAGTCTGGGCCACTTGAGGGGACGCATGGCCTCGGGCTTTGGGAGAGCCGCGTTCACCTCCCGCGCAAACTACTTGAAGATGATGTCACAGCCCTAGAATTTGCTTGCAAATAATTAAGTTAGCTGTGTCAACGGAATCCATGCATTATGTTAAAATTCTAATGAACCTGAAATGGGGATTAACAAAAACCCTAGCACCTCACCTAGTTGTGAATTTTCAATGAATCCAAAATGCCTTCAAAAATGTTCGCTATTTCTGATAAATGTTGGCAACAAGATATCAGGGGATATTTTATTTTCACAACAAGTATAGCATTTTAGAATAATCCTTTAATGCTACTGAAATCAATTAATAAATCACTATAAATATCTTGGTGGCCCCAAATATTCTGAAATTAACTATGGGACCTTGAAATATTTAGTTCATGACCCATAAATTATTTCAGGGTTTTTGTCCATATGGTTTTGGCCCAAACAAATTCAAATACAAAGCACAAAATAGAAAAAGAGAAATAAATAAGAAAGAGAAGGGAATTACCTGGCTTACCTGTCTGGCCGAGTAGAGCAGCCCAGTCCACCAGGGGCACCCCTTTCTTCTACCTTGCAGAGGACGGCGAGCGCGCGGGAGCGCCACGCCAGCAGCCTGCCTGGGTCTCCCCTGGCCAGGATGATGCCATGGTTAGCACCGAGGGATACGTCTGGATCCATCCTCCCTCTCCATTATTGCTCCCCCGCTCTGTCTCTCTCCCCCGCTCATGGCCGGTGCGGCCATGGCCATGCCCCCCCCCCCGACCATAGTAGCCACCATGCTACCCTCGACATGCCCGAGAGCTTCACTAGGTCGTCCCTATCAACTCCGACGATCCACGCTTCGTCGGACGCCCTCGAGCGCCTCCAAGTCGTCATCTTCGTCCTCGACTCCGATGGTCTTCTCCGGTCGATTCGCTGCCATCCCCGCATCCCCGAGCTTGCCGTCGAAGCCATCGATTCCATAGTGAGCCCCTTCGTCCTTCCCCTCCATTCACGTGCTCGATTTCGAGCTGAGGCTAGGAGAGCAGCCATCATTGTGAGCCCGCCGCCGCTGACATTGTCGCTATCGCGACCACAACTGAAGCAGCTCGCAAATGAGCACACCACCGTGCTCACGCAGCCGCACGAGCCGTAGTCGCTAGTAGCTGGTCCTCCCGTGCCCGTAGCGTAGCCACCGTTGTTGCCCAAACTCCGGCCGCCGTGAAGGTGCTTGTCGTTGTCGTTTTGGCCACCTCGGGACCGCCACCAGTCGAATTGCTCGAGCGCCAGGAGAGCTCCGGTTCCAATAGCGCATCCGGAGATGCTCTGTAACGCCGTCCCGAGCTTCTCCGGTGGGACTCCGCCATGGATCTTGGTGGCCGACGACTAACCCCGATGATCATGACGTGGCACCTCCATTAACCGCTAATGACACCACTAACCACGCCCATGAACCACTGACCAGTGGGCCCGTACGTGCTAATAAGATTAGTTAAAATAAATTAACCCCGTTTAACCGGCTATTCCACTCATAGATGGGCGCCATGTGCTAGTTTGACTTGGCCACGTCAAGGTTGACTGGCTCACCAGTCACCCTCCGGAGAGGACCTTTTGTTAATGACATGTGGGTCCAGCCAGCCAGGTTTGACCTGGACCGGGCCAATTGACTGCTGATGTCATCCACACATAATGCTGATGCCATATATATTTTATGGAATTAACATAAATACTAAATGATTTATTATATTTCAAAAAATGTTATAAACTTTGAAAAATCATAGAAATTCAACTGTAACTCAGATGAAAATAATTTTTATATGAAAAATGATCAGAAAAATGCAAGGAATCTGTGTATGACATGCTCATGCAAGTTTGAATAAGTTAACACAACCAACTAGGACATTTCATGATTAGGACAAATGTGATAAATAGTTTGGAGTTGGAATCTGATGCCTATTTGAATTCCACTTCAATTAGTATGATCAAATTTTGAACTAGGTGAATTCAGTACATTAACTGCCATAGCATACATCATGTTTGTTGCATCACATTGAATGTGTCCATTCTTTGTTTGCTGGTGTTGTTCCCTCTCGGTAGACGTTGTTCCGACGATGAGCGATGTCACCGATGAAGAGCTTTATCATCTTCAGAAGTGTCAGGCAAGAAACCCCCCTTGAGCATAATGATATGAACCCACTCTCTTACTCCTGCTCTCTTTTATTGCGTTAGGAAAATCATGATTCAACTGTTACATGTTCTCGGTAGTTGAACCATTCCTTTGTATGACCTGTCTTTGACACAATAAATAGTTGAATCCACTTAGCATGAGTAGCAACTGCATGAGCCTTGTTGTGCTTACTCATCCATGTTTGCTTACTGTGCCTGCTATGCTTCGAGTTGTGTCGGGTCTGATCCATCTGAGTGATGAATCGGAATGGGTGTGTTCATCTCCTACTATGTGAGAGCTAAGTGTGTGAACACGATTTGGTAAAGGTAGCGATGAGAGACCATGTAGGAGTACAAGGCGGGTTGTCTCATTGGAACCGTCCTTAGGAACTGAGTTATGTGTATGTTATCCAAGACAAGATACTACCGCCCATTGGGATCCTTAATTGAACCTTTTGGCTTATTAATTGCCTTGATCTCTGTCCAGGAGTTGTAACTAGTTTCTGGTGTTTGTAGGATGTGCTGGCGGCCGTGCATAGCGCTGACCGGAGGGGTAGGCTATGGCGCGGTAGATGCACCAGTGGCCAGGTGTACCAGGCATAGAACCATCCGTCAAGGTGGGCTTGGGAACCCTGTACACATCGTTTGGGGTTGTATTGGAAACTTTAGTCGGACGCCCTTGTGGGTTCAGTCTCAAATAGGCGATAAACCTAGACTAGGGTCTTGTGTGGTTGACGGTCGTGGCCGACGCCCACGCCAGTGCTTCCACCTGAAGGTTGTCGAGACGCATGACGTGCATATGGTGATAAGTGGTGAGAGCGTGTGTGAAGAAGTATACCTGTGCAGGGTGAATCAATATGTTCGAATAGCCGCGTCCTCGGATATGGACTACTTGGATTGCTTAAGTGATTCATAGACAAGTGAAATGGACACTCTAAAATACACAAGATAAGTGTGAGTGCTATGGATGGCCTTCTCGTCGGAAGACAGGAGTGGATCCATAGTGGTGTACTGATTCGGAGAATATGAGGACTCGTGTGCGCTATCCCACCTCAAACAAAGTCGTAGTACAGGTTAGCCAAGAGTCAAAGCTGGCTTGCTGCAATAAACTCCACAACCCCCTTTCTTCACAATGATGCATATGTAGATAGTTCGGATGTAAGTCTTGTTGAGTACCCTTGTACTCATGTTTGCTTAATTTATATTTTTGCAAAGGAGACGTCAGTCTCGTTAGTGATTCTTATGACGTGAATTGCGATGTGGACCAGATTAGTTTGGGAATCCCAGACAGGGGTCTGATTCCTTTGGTAGGGTCGTCGTAGCTTTTCAGGCTCCTCCAGCCCCTTTTAGTAGATGTCTGTACCCAGGCATGTTTGCTTCGGCTTTTTTCTTTTATGACTTGAATGTTGGATGATGTGACCCCTGTTTGTAACACCACACTATGTCAGCTCCTATGAGTCATTAATGAATACTTGAGTCATAGAGTTATGTTGTGATGCCATGTTGTATCTATGCATATCGTGCATATTGTGTGTATGTTTGAAATGCATTGGTATGTGTGGGATTCGACACCTAGTTGTGTGCCTTTAGTAGTACTATTTATGGGGAAATGCCTCTTTGTGATTCCATCGAGCCTTGGTAGCTTGCTACTGCTCCTGACACATTGATTGATCGGCATGTATCCTTCTTTGTTGATGTGTCTATCCCTTTGGGTAAATGTCTCGCAGTGTAATGGAGTCCTTGTAGCCTGCTACGACTCGTCTATGTGCAGTGATGACATTTATGTCCTACGGCGTAATGGAGTCCTTGTAGCTTGCTATGACTCGTCTACACACGCTAGAGATCGACACCTGCATTGCTGGGTTACGTATGTCTGTCCATGTACGGATGTGCCACGTGGGTTCTATGACTATTCATGTCAACCCGGGTTCTTTGACATTTGAATGCTAGCAACACATTCACATACGTGAGCCAAAAGATGCAAACGGTCCCGGCCCAGGTAAGGTGGTAGCCGTGGAGATAACCGTGCGTGAGGCCGCAAAGTGATGTGATGTGTTACAACTTGGATTCTTATGGCTTAGGATCGGGGTCCCGATAGCGTTGGTATCAGAGCTTGACTGTGTGTAGGATTACAAGGCCAAACTGGTCTATGTTGAGTCTAGAATTGCTTTAGTTATATAAGGGAATTGATAATGGAAGGGAACGTAAGATTCTTTTACTCCTTTCCTCATGTCATTCTAATTTCGAGTCACCCTCTTCTTTATTCTACGGGGTTCAATAACTAGGCTTTCTCATATATCCATCATGATGACGAGTTACTATGTTATAGACTTATAGGTAAGCTGATGTCTTCTTGGATGGATGTCTCTATAAGAATTCAATGTTATGTTGTCAATTGTCTTGCATGTTGCCTCATATTTTCATGCTCGTACATCCGTTATGTTGTCCGAGTTATCCAAGGTTTATAAATAATCTGATGCAAATGCAAACTCTTTCACCTCGAGTCAATGTCTTTTGGCCAGACAAAGCACACTAATTGTTTGAGTTGAGGTACTCTATCACCTCGACATGTTTGATGAAGGTATTTAGGAAACCATGTTGTTCGAGTGAACGACCCAACAGTCTAGCTGTGTTTTGTGTTCCTAGTGTGAAAATTCTGGCCATCATTATCAAAAGCATGTTGTGATGCTAATTAGTCAATAGGTATTCTATTTCTGGGTTCTTGAACCTAAGAGTCATTCTACTCACTCCTGTTGATAGTATTTGCTCGTTCCTTTAGGATATTAGTAATCCTGTCATAGTCTTCATGGTTTGTGGTACACCATTCTTCCAATGTCATGAACCAGTTATGGCAGAAGTTCCTCGTGAACTGAAGATCACAACAAGAGTGTTCTTCATGAGTCCTCCATTCCATAGTTTTGAGCCTTCCAATTCTTTCCTTTCTACATGGATTATCTGGAAGAAACATGTTGAACTTTGTTTGACGTACTCAATCCATGAATCCACAACTCAGAAAAGGCATGTGTTCCTTGAGTTGTCCCCCTCAATTGTATTCCGATCTTCATCTATCAGTGGATAGTCAAGAGTATGTCATGCATTTGTGTTATCAATGTTGGATATTCTTGTGGTCCGTCAAGCCATTGTACTCCGGAATGACTAGGAGAAACAAACTCCAGTAGCCCATCCATTTCTAGGATTGGGTCAAATCAGTTGTATTTCGTAGATCAAAATGCCAATCCAGCTTTTGCTCTATTCTACCTTGAGGTATTACCCTCTTCATGTCAAGATTGTCATGAGAACTGCACTCCCTCTTATGAACTCTTGATGTGGTGATACTTCTTGCCATCATCATTCATTCCTTGGTCTCTATGTTGTTTGTAACCAGAATACCGACAAGTGAATCATGATGTGTGTAATCAATACTCCTAGCAACTTTGTTGCTTGGTAGTTAATGGACAATAATTTCATTCTTGGTGTGTTGGTTATTGAATCACCACTCTAAAGATTGATCGTGCTACCTAGTCCATTCTCCATGGTGCACTTTTCGATCAATGAGTTAGGATTGTGTCAATCCTTCGCTCTATTGATCATATCGTCTTGCCTTGAAAAGCAAGATTGTTCTCAAGCTTGATAACATATCGGTGGATTGTGATATTTCGAATATCTTCTCGGAAGTATTACCAGGTTGTTCCCTGACCGCCATGTTGAGTTTGTGATCAAGATGGTTCTTTTATAAACCACCCCTTCTCAAGAATATGTGTTGGATACCCTTGAACTAGGTGGTTAAGCTAAGCAACAACTTGGAGAGTTGGAAGATAAAAGCTTGATCTAACTTAGCTCATGTCAAAGGGATATCTTTGTGTTTTTGTGCTTGTGACTATTGAAGAAATAGGGTATCTTCATCGATAGATCCTTGTGATAAATTGTTGCACCTATCATCTTGTACAACCATTGATTTGAGTTGGGCTATCGTCAAATCAAAATCAGAACCAAAGATTTTCCTAATGTTGTTTTACTCGTGGATATTCCTCGAGCATACATCGTTATAACTTTTGGTCTGACCAATGCTGTCACCTTGTTCTCATAGTTGTAGAATTGCATCCATATGGATATCTTGATGAATTGTTGTTGAGCTCGTCGACAACATTTTCATCTGTTCCATGATTCATGATGAACATTAAGTTAGTATTGGACACTTTTGTACGCATTATCTTTAGGTCTTGCATCCGAAGTATGTGTATGTTGTAAGAAGTGACTTCCTCTAATATACATGTACCTGGTGCAAGTTGCCACCGTGAATTAAGCGAAGTTGATTTTGCTTCCTTTGGAATCATCCCAAATCAGTCATGCACGTGTGAAGTGTCCTATGGCTTGGTAGACTGGCAGCCTCCAATCCATATGTAACTCCTAACACACCAAGCCATCGATTGATTTGTTTAAGGAAAAGAAGTTCCTTCCTAAGAGCTGATCATAAGACTTATGCAAGGACTTCGCTATCTCCAATGATGGTTCCTAACCCGAACTTGGTGGTGTTTTGTTGTAAGACGTCTAGTGGTCATGCTTGTCATGGACAGTGTGTTCATGTGTATCTTGCGGTCCAGATCATGTTTTGGAGTTGGCTTCCGTAGTTCATTTCCCGAGAATCTCGCAACGTCATCTCGTCGATTTGTGTTGCAAACTTTCTTTTCAGATATGCTGAGTCTGGAATATGTTGTCACCAACCAGATGTGAATCTCAGGCATATACGATGGTTGGAACATTTTCCAAGAATTATAATATTGGTCTCATTGTAACCCGGTAAGGTGATGTCATGGCTAACACACCTAGCCGGAAGACCTATTGCCATTAGCTATTTTCCCATGAGGACTTTGTATGACTTATTTTAGCAATTGTTCCTCATGGACCTTTTCATGCTTTCATAGTCCGACCTATACTTGATGTTCTACATACCAAATGTTTTTTTGGTCATGCTAGTACATCAAGGAGAACATTAGAAGTGGAGTGTTAAATGTCTCTTAGTCGATCATCCAGATTTTGCTTCCTTGGCATAGCTAAGGTGAAATCTGAGAAAGTGTTGCCTTCCTTTGCATCTGCATCCTCCACCACTATTCATCATGGTAGTATGATGTGTTGCCAGAATCCTTGGCATGGATGTTGGTAAAACCTTGATGAATATGGAAATGCTCAAGTTCTTGAGAGCATGCTCAGACACTAAGTTATATCCTTAGTATCATTTGGAATGTGCCTTTCGTCTGCCGAGTTGCTATATAAACCTAGTTTATATTTCGATCTGAGTATGCCATTCTTTCGAATTCCTTCAAATGATCATTGTGAATTGCCTTAGACCGGTATGAAGAGTTTCAATGATTTCTGTATCAAAAGTAATTCTTTTTGCCACTTAAGGGATAATACTACGAGTCACCTTTCCTAAGGTGCCCGTTATGGTATGAAGGGTAACAAACTCCTCGCTACATTCAAACCCATGCTCCATCCTAGCTAAAGCGTGGAACTGTTGCGTACCAATTGAACCTTCGTTATCTGCCTCATTCCATCGTTCCCGTTTTGTGTGTTTGGTGTCTCAGCTCAAGAGACGTTCTTACGTCTCATTCTACGAGTTGATCCTGAGTTGCTTGATCTCTAAGAAGATCGATTCTTGTAGAGTTTCCATTCCTTGTCGTCGTGTTGGGTGAAGATCTCGAAGGTAAATATGACAAGATCAACATGATGCAATGATGAACATCTTGAGAAGGACAATTGGATCGTGAAGATTGTGTCAGTTTGTGTCCCCTCTGTCCTCTTACTCCACGCTTGAATCTTGGGACAAGATTCTTGTTTAGTGGGGGTGAGCTGTCACAGCCCTAGAATTTTCTTGCAAATAGTTAAGATAGTTGTGTCAACGGCATCCATGCATCATGTTAAAATTCTAATGAATCTGAAATGGGGATTAACAAAAACCCTAGCACCTCACCTAACCAAACAATTCATATAGTTGTGAATTTTCAATGGATCCAAAATGCCTTCAAAAATGTTCGCTATTTCTAATAAATGTTGGCAACAACATATGAGGGGACATTTTATTTTCACAACAATTATAGCATTTTAGAGCAGTCCTTTAATGCTACTGAAATCACTTAATAAAGCACTATAAATATCTTAGTGGCCCCAAATATTCTGAAATTAATTCTGGGACCTTGGAATATTTAGTTCATGACCCATAAATTATTTCAGGGTTTTTGGCCATATGGTTTTGGCCCAAACAAATTCAAATCGAAAGCACAAAATAAAAAACGAGAAATAAATAAGAATGGGAAGGGAATTACCTGGCTTACCTGTCCGGCCCAGTAGAGCAGCCCAGCCCACCAAGGGCACTACCTCTTCTAGAAGGCAGAGGAGAAGAAGAGGATGGCGAGCGCGCGGGAGCGCCACACCAGCAGCCTTTCTGGGACTCCCCTGGACAGCATGATGCCACGGTTAGCACCGAGGAAGACGTCTGGAACCATCCGCCCTCCCCATTCTTCCTCCCTCACTCTATCTCTCTCCCTCGCTCATGGCTGGTGCGGCCATGGCCATGCCCCCCCCCCCCCCGACCACTGTAGCCGTCGTGCACCCCTCGACTTGCTCGATAGCTTCGCCAGGTCATCCCCATCATCTCTGACGATCCACGCTTCGCCGAATGCCCTCGAGCGCCTCCAAGTCGTCGTCTTCTTCCTCGGCTCTCACGGTCTTCTCTGGTCGATTCGCCGCCATCCCCGCATCCCCAGGTAGCAGTCGACGCCATCGGTTCCATAGTGAGCCCCTTCGTCCTTCCCCTCCATTCACGTGCTCAATTTTGAGCTGAGGCTAGGAGAGAAGCCATCGACGTGAGCCCGCCGCCGCTGACGTTGTCGCTGTCGCGACCACAACTGACGCAACTCGCAGATGAGCACACTACCATACTCAGCGCAGCCGCATGAGCCATAGCCGCTAGCAGCTGTTCCTCCCGTGCCCATAGCATAGCCGCCGTTGTTGCCCGAACTCCGGCCGCCGCGGAGGTGCTCACCACCGTCATTTCGGGCCACCTCAGAACCACCACCACTCGAAGCGCGTGAGCGCCAGGAGAGCTCCGGTGCCAGCAACGCATCCGGAGATGCTCTGTAAGCCGTCCCGAGCATCTTTGGTGGGACTCCGCCATGGATCATGGTCGTCAGCGACTAACCCCGATGATGATGACGTGGCACCGTCATTAACCGCTAATGACACCACTAACCACGCCCATGAACCAATGACCAGTGGGCCCGTACCCGCTAATAAGATGAGTTAAAATAAATTAACCCCGTTTAACCAGCTGTTCCACTAATAGATGGGCCCCATGTGCTAGTTTGACCTAGCCACGTGAGGGTTGAGTGGCCCAGTAGTCAACCTCTAGAGAGGACCTTGTGTCAATGACATGAGGGTCCAGCCAGCCAGGTTTGACTTGGATCGGGCCAGTCGACTGCTGATGTCATCCACACGTAATGCTGACGCAATATATGTTTTTTGGAATTAAAATAAATACTAAATGATTTATTATATTTCAGAAAATGTTATAAACTTTGAAAAATCATAGAAATTCAACAGTAACTCAAATGAAAATAATTTATATACGAAAAATGATTAGAAAAATGCAAGGAATATGTTTATGCCATGTTCATGCATGTTTGAACAAGTTAGCATCACCAACCAGGACATTTCATGATTAGGACAAATGTGATAAATAGTTTAGAGTTGGAATTTGATGCCTATTTGAATTCCACTTCAATTAATATGATCAAAATTTGAACTGGCTGGATTTAGTACCTTAACATGTCATATCATACATCATCTTTGTTGCATCCCATTGAATGTGTTCATTCTTTGTTTGCCGGTGTTGTTCCCTCTTGGTAGACGTTGTTCCGACGATGAAATCGATGTCCTCGATGAAGAGCTTTATCATCTTCAGAAGTGTCAGGCAAGCAACCCCCCTTGAGAATATTGATATGAACCCACTCTCTTGCTCATGCTCTCTTTTACTGCATTAGGACAATCATGACTCAACTGTTACATGTTCTCAATAGTTGAACCCATTCCTTTGCATGACCTGTCTTTGCCATAGTAAATAGTTGAAACCACTTAGCATGAGTAGCAACTCGTTGAGCCTTGTTGTGCTTACTCATCCATGTTTGCTTACTGTGCCTGCTATGCTTAGAGTCGTGTCAAGTCTGATCCATCTGAGTGATGAATCGGAATGGGTGTGTTCATGTCCTGCTGTGTGAAAGCTAAGTGTGTGAACACAATTTGGTAAAGGTAGCGATGAGAGGCCATGTAGGAGTACATGGCAGGTTGTCTCATTGGAACTGTCCTTAGGAACTGAGTTATGTGTATGTTATCCAAGACAAGATACTACCGCGCATTGGGATCCTTAATTGACCCTCTCGGCTTATTAATCGCCTTGATCTCTGTCCAGGAGTTGCAATTAGTTTTTGGTGTTTGTAGGATGTGCTGGCGGTCGTGCATAGCGTTGACCGGAGGGGTAGGCTATGGCGTTGTAGATGCACCAGTGGACGGGTGTACCAACCGTAGAACCATCCGTCGAGGTGGGCTTGGGAACCCTATACACATCGTTTGGGGCCGATTGGAAACTTCGGCTGAACTTCCTTGCGGGTTCACCCTCAAATAGGCAATAAACCTAGACTAGGTTCTTGTGTGGTTGACGGTCGTGGCCGACTCCCACGCTAGTGCTTCCGCTTGAAGGTTGCCGAGATGCATGGCGTGCATATGGTTATAAGTGGCGAGAGCGTGTGTGAAGAAGTATACCCCTACAGGGTGAATCAATCTGTTCGAATAGCCGCGTCCTCGAATATGGACTACTTGGGTTGCTTATGTGGTTCATAGACAAGTTAAATGGTCACTCTAAAATACACAAGATAAGTGTGAGTGCTATGGATGGCCTTCTCGTAGGAAGACAGGAGTGGATCCATAGTGGTGTATTGATTTGGAGAATATGTGGACTCGTGTGCGCTATCCCACCTCAAACAAAGTACTCGTAGTCGTAGTACAAGTTAGCCAAGAGTCAAAGCCGGCTTGCTGCAATAATCTCCACAACCCCCTTTGTTAACAATGATGCATATGTAGATAGTTCTGATGTAAGTCTTTTGCTGGGTACCCTTGTACTCACATTTACTTAATTTATATTTTTGTATAGGAGACGTCAGTCTCGTTAGTGATTCTTATGACGTGAAGTGCGATATTGACCAGATTAGTTTGGGAATCCCAGACAGAGGTCTGGTTCCTTTGGTAGGGTCATTGTAGCTCTTCAGGCTCCTCCAGCCACTTTTAGTAGATGTTTGTACCCAGACATGTTTGCTTTCGCTTGTTGCTTGTATGACTTGAGTGTTGGGTCGTGTGACCCCTGTTTGTAACGTCACGCTATGTTGGCTCCTATGAGTCATTAATGAATACTTGAGTCATAGAGTTATATTTTTATGCCATGTTGTATCTACGCATATCGTGCATATTGTGTGTATGTTTGAAATGCATTGGTATGTATGGGATTCAACACCTAGTTGTGTGCCTTTAGTAGTACTGTTTACGGGGAAATGCCTATTTGTGCCTCCATCGAGCCTTGGTAGCTTGCTAATGCTCCGAACACATTGATTGACCGACATGTATCCTTCTTTTTTGCTATGTATGTCCCTTCGGGGAAATGTCTCACAGTGTAATAGAATCCCTATAGCCTTCTACGACTCGTCTGCGTGCAGTGATGGCATTTATGTCCCACGACGTAATGGAGTCCTTGTAGCTTGCTATGACTCGTCTACACATGCTAGAGATCGACACCTGCATTGTTGGGTTACGTATTGTAATGCCCAAGATGCGATCGTATCCTTATTTTGGTTCGGGGGCCTTGACAGGGATAAAAGCACATTGCATCATTTTGCAAGAACGGATGTCATTACAAGTACATGTACAGAAGAGATGAGTATATGGAATTGGCTTACACTCGCCGCAAGCTACAACAAGATCACATCAATATAATAACATAATCAATCGTCATACAGAAAAGAAAGGTCTGACTACAGATGAAAAACAAACGATAAAATGACATCCATCCTTGCTATCTCAGGCTGTCGCGTGGAACCCATCCTAGATCGAGGAACAAGAAGAAGAAGAAGAACTCCAAATCAAATCAAGCATCGCTCTCACGTCAAAGCATCGCATTACCTGTACCTACAACTGTTGTTGTAGTAATCTATAAGCCACAGGGACTCAGCAATCTCATTTCCAAGGGTATCAAGACTAGGAAAGCTTAATGGGTGAGGTATGGTTAAGTGGTGAGGCTGCAGCAAGCAACTAAGCATTTATTGAGTGGCTAACTTACGAGTATAGAAATAAAGTGGGTGGTCTACGCATAACGGGCATAAAGTAGTAATGATCACTAAGTGATCTTGAACACCTACTTACGTCAAATATAACTCCACCGTGTTCTCTCTCGGATAAGGACTCACGAGAAGAGACAGACACGGTTACGCACACGGTTGGTGTATTTTATTGAGTTTACTTCAAGTTTGCTATGATCGGGTGTTAAACAAAGCTTCCAAGCTGCCACATAACCGTGGGCACGACTTTCCGAAAGATTTAACCCTGCAGGGGTGCTCCAACTCATCCATCACAAATTAACCACACGCCGCGTTGGAATTCCTCAACCGCAGAATCACTCATAGTATTTACGAAATCTTGACGAAAAATCTCAACTTCGAGATAGCCCGAAATATCATCGAAATCGCACGCGCAAGATGTTCGAGAAAGGTAAAACAAATCCAGCAAGACCGCACGACGTGTCGACGAACCCGATAAGAGCTACGTATCTCGTTCTCAGGACACGACCGGATTGGCTAAGTTTTCGGCTAGCACACCCGTTGGTAGCCACAACTACTGCCATTTTGGATCAACACTCATGAGGAGCACTGGCCCGGGTTGTTGATTAATTATCCACGGGGTCCGAAAAGTCCCTATGCAAGTTTTGTTAGGTTGGCGAATGGTAAAACCAAAGTTGGGCCTTGCCAGAAGAGTTTTATCCCAAAACGAAAATCAAGGGGGTCCCCATAACAACCCCGAGCATGTTAGAAGCGCAAAATATGGAACATAACACCGGTACACAAGTACTAGGACGCCAAAAGTGGAACAAAACACCGAGCAAAAGGCCAAGCCTTTCACCCTTTACCAAGTATATATATGCATTAAATTAAATAGCAATAATATTATGATAACAAAAGATGTCCATGTTAACACATGGAAGCAATCGCACCTGCAGCAAGAAACGCTATAAAAGGGCTTAACAAGCGGTAACATAGCCAAACTAAGATTTGTTGGGATGTGGAGGGGTTAAAGG
This sequence comes from Hordeum marinum, assembly GCA_022496015.1. Classification (NCBI taxonomy): domain Eukaryota; kingdom Viridiplantae; phylum Streptophyta; class Magnoliopsida; order Poales; family Poaceae; genus Hordeum; species Hordeum marinum. The sequence goes on along the minus strand of CM039678.1, from coordinate 286,268,921 downwards.
CTTATCATGGCAATGTTGGGAGGCTTGTCAAATAGTGGTAGGTTGCGAGACATAACAATAGAAGAGAGACAACTAGCATGGAAACGATAGTAGTGGTATCCAGGGAATTATGTCATCTTGCCTGAGATCCAACTTGGAAGAAGACGATCCGTGAAGTAGACGAACGAATCCTCACACTCCAAACACTTTCGCAACTCTATCGAGAAGAAGCAATCCGAAACAAACAATCAACACACGATACACCACAAACATATACATGACATGATGCGCAAACGAATATGATGCATGTCCGGTTTAACTATGCAAGACATGACAAAACACAACAATCAACCTCTACACATTAAATGAGTTGCATATTGACGAAACTCCACATTCAAATATTTAGTTCACTCGTTTTTAGGTACTCATCAATATTAAATGTTGATTAACATGGCAAGAGGTGAAGCATAAACAACTACAACATGTAGGCATTTTAAATGCGATCGAAAGCAACATATAACATTTCTGAAACATCCTCATATGCAGATATGTAGATTTTAAGTTTGGTACAGATCTGTCCTAAGCATATTTTATATTTGATAAACATGAAAATAGAGTGTGCCATGAGATTTTACAAGCTTTTCCAGACAAGTTACATATATAAAACCTTAGCATCGGAGCTACGGTTATTTAGTTATGAAATAAACTGTTTTGACATGGCATTTATACAAATTTTATCAAGCAACAATTTTAAACATTTTAACCATGGTTGATACTCGAATATTGAGGAAGTAGACATAAAACTAAGCAAAATTCATGTAAGCATGTCCTCATGTGATGCACGGTTGAATTTATATGAATTTTACAAAATGTCATATGATGCTGAAAATATGTGTTATCTTTGAAAAAAGAAAACCCCAGCAAAAAAATAAGTGGTTTTCGAACCCTGCACCTCACAGCTGAGTACATACATGACTAACCAGCTGATCTACAATTGAACAATATTAATGTGTGTGTGTGGCACAATATGGCACATCACTTTGAGCTGAACTGAACAAAAAAATAAACAAAACGAAAAAATGTGCACCTGGGATTCGAACACCAGACCCATCGGTTGAGTGCACGTAGCGATTAGCAACTCTGCTAGCAGGACATTTGTGAAATAAAAACAGGGGCATAGCTAAAGGACATATGTGCTGAAACGGATCTAGGAAAACAGAAGCCTTTCGGCCATGGCGATGTGCTCCTCACCGAGCAACGAACAATAGGACGACGACGGCGATGCAGTCCAATGGCGCGGATGGGAAGCAGCGGAGGAATGCTGGGCCGGCCTGGGCGCGCCAACGGTTGAAGGCCCGTGCGGGAGAGGCGAACGAGGGTATAGCGCTCGGCGTCGTCGCTCTCCCTGCTCGTCCAGGAGGCAGCAGGTGTGGCAACAGGCAACAGCGGCGGCGCTCCAGCTTGGCGCAGGCGAGGTCTTGGGGCTCCGGCGAGCGGGGGATGGGGAGGAGTCGGCGTGGGAGCTCCGCGGCGTCCGAATCCAGGCGCAACGAAGGTCATGGAGGGTCTCCCGGCGCGGCAACGAGCTACTCCATTGGCGGGCTGCGTGCATGGCGTTGGGCGAGGCAACCTGGACAGGGAGAGAGGGTTGAGAGAGATGAGGGGCAGGGAGTAAGAGAGAGAAAAAAATGAAGTAAAGGAGGCGCGGCGCTCATCTGCTTGTCCCGCGAGGCTGGGAAGCGGTGGTCGTCCATGATGGCTGCTGCTTGGGTTGCCGGCGTGGCTGCTCATCTGCTCGGGTTCGGGCGAGGACGAAGACGGCTGCTGGTGGCCGGACGCATCCAAGAAACAGGGGAGGAGGCGGTTGGATTGATAGGTCGGGATTTGATCTGCGTTGATACCAAGGAAGACCAAGTCGCGCCTGATGGTGGAGGACCCGCAGGTGGAAGACAGTGCAGGGGTGGTGGCGCTAACACAACGAGAGGGGGGAATCCCTAGAAATTATGGTTGGTCTGAAATGGACTAGTTGTGGATTATATATATCAAATGGGCTAGGTTAGGGGTTTTGTTTTGTTTCCGGACCTTCGGATCACGATCCGACAGTCCGAAAGTGAAGGGGCTACGGTGGGATGTGAAGGGGGGTGGGGTGGGCTGAGATGAGAGGGAAAAGTGTGACCCGTGACATGTTTTGAAATCCCAACAATGCGCGCTAAATAACCGATGATGGTGTCGCTACGGTCGACCGTTCGGATATCAAACGGACTCTGATTGCGGCGAAATTTGACAGTTGGTCCACCTAAAATATAACAAGACCCCACGCCAAGTTCCGACCCAATCCGAAAATATTTTAAACGCACTTTTAAAAATAATATTTTATCGATGTCGCAGGCACGTGTGTCTCGAAACGCTCAACGGGGAGAACCGACAACTACAAACGGATGCAGGTTTTGAAAACAGTGACAACAAAGTATCGATGCTATGCAGATGATGCGATGATGAATGTGACAACCAAACTAATCACACGACAAAAATGGAATAAAATGGGAATCTTTTGGAGCGTCGGTCCCGGACTGTTACAACTCTCCTCCACTTACAAGAGATCTCGCCCCGTGATCATAGGATGAGAAGGGGAAGAGAAAGAGCAAGAGGAAGAGGTAAGACTTAGTTGCTTGTTTGATAAACGAGTGAAACCAATGATCATTGAAGGATGCAAGAGATGAAGAATGACACAAGACACAAGCAAGAATTCAAACGAAATTTGGGCAACACTTCGATAGAAAATAGAAGAGAAACTTGGTAAGATAGAAAGAACTTGACAAGGGGACACCACACTCCGCTAAAATGGACAAGTAAGGAATGAAGAAGATCTCGATAACATGAGATGACGATTCGAAGAGAGTAACATCACGATTCCTATGGACAAAAGAATAGAAGCTAGATATTCGAAAGGAAAAGAACGGAGAAGAAAATGACAACTCTACCACAATGAATTTGAAAAAGCATGGTTGAACGGAGTTGATGGAGAATCAACAACGAAAAGAATAGCTTGTTATGGGCTTATGGAGAACATCTCAAAATTGTGAGGTGACAACCTGCCACAACAGGAACAATTGATTGCTTGAGAGCAACAAGATATGCAAAACTTCTTTCACCAAGAGGTGGAGGAGACACTAGAATCTTTCGTAGCACCATGATAGCAACAATCTGTAGGAAATGCTTTAGGTGAAATCCAACCCAAGATAACTCCGAGAAGACATGATGGGTTTACTTATCTCATTCTTGACAATTTTCCTTCGAGATTCCTCATAATCAAGAATTCAATAACACCATCTCAAAAGACAATGTAGAAGAAATCAAACTTAGAAATCCAAGAGAAAGAACACTTGAACACCTCCAACAAGAATCTTGAAGAACAATTCAAAAAGAATTACATCCTTAACAAACCACCATGAAGAAGCATCGGGATGAACTCTGGAATGAAAGGATGATAGAAAAGAATTGAAGGTTGCGAAACGACAAGATTGAGGCCTTGCTATGCTTTAGATGAAGCTTCGCGAAGAGATATTTGAGAAAAGCTTGGCCCTCCAGAAGAGAAATGATAAACAACTTGGGATAAGGAATTTGATATCATGAACAACCTCCGGAAGAAGGATTGAAATCACTTGATGAAACACGAATAAGAATTATGTTATGCTTATCCTTCATCAAGTTATATTGATGACAAGCGACGGATTTGGCATACACTTATTCTTTTGAAAATGATATGAAAGAGAGATAGAGCTCAAACTTGAAGTAGTCTTGAACGAGAACACCGGTAATAATTCACAAATGAATGAAGATACCATGAATGAATGGAGATACATGAGAACGAAGAGAGCATGATCCGCCTAAAGAAATCTTGAATGAAGCGCCGGAATATTTGAGAGATAAATGAAGAGACAGAAATTGAGAAGAATTTGAGAATGAAAGCTGGAAGCTGAGGACAAAGAAACCTTCTAAAATGACGGCCTTCAGAGGATCGAGAAATGAAAACAACTATGAAATGCACCGGATAGATATGGGAGGAATTACTCATGATCAAACAATTTGAGATGATAGAAACAACCTGAATCCATGAATCTTCGAAAGAACGGACAAAGATTTAAGAGGAACTCTCCTTTGATCTTCAACGCAGAGAATGATGGCGAGAATCACCACCAATAATTACTAAGACACTCCAGAACAAGTAAGCAAAGGTCGAGCCAACGATGAAAATGATTTAGAAGCAATCTTCGAGAAGGAATATGACTGATGGAATTCATTCTTACATCACATTGAGAAGAACTTGAGGACATCTCCAAAAGATTAGAAGAGCTAGGTAATATCCTAGGGAAAAACATGTGGATTATGGGCCCGCTCAAAGAAACACCATTGAAACAATTGCCTAGAAAGAAAGATTGCACTAGTACGACTGAAAACTCGACGAGGTGAGAACCTCAATATAAATTCAAAGGATTATTGAATGAACACATAAAACTTCTGAGATATCTTCAGCACTCCGGATAGAATAGAGAGGGGTGACCAAATAAGAGAGGCTTGGATAGAACTTCTGACATGGAAACCATTGAACGAATGAGAAAGGACATGATGAACACCGAGAGCTTGAATTGAATCAACCGGAGAATACTAACAACAAGAACAAAGAATACGAGGATAGATCTTGAAATTGAAACTCATGAGAATCTTCACAAGGAATCATCGGAAACAATACAAAACAAAAGATAGCGGAAGCATCACATGAATAGAAAAGACACTTGGATGAGAATTTAATCATTGAAGAAAAAGGGCGGGAGGGTGGGGAAAAATAAAGACAACTTGAAACATATGAGACGGACTCTGGAAAGAAATAAGAGGATTGATCTTGCCAATATTAGAGATGAATGAATTATCTTGAAGAGAAGCACACCGGTTGAAACGAATTTCATGACAACTCTAGTTGAACAAAAGGATTAGCGTTCCCATAAAATACGAGAACATTACTTAGAAAAGATATGAAATCACCACTTGACATTGAAGCAACTCGAATTACCATATTCAAAAACAAACAAAGGATGATGCTTACGAAACAAGCTAGAACAAATACATACCATTATGCACTTGTTGGAAAGATAATCCTAGGTACCTACTTGAATTCCCACCTAAGAACTTCTGAAACTTTCTGGTTATGCAATCTGGTGTTGGGGATACAAGGAGGCAAAATATCTCACACAACTAACAAGCCCTACACTCCAAATGTATCCATCCGTCAACACATAACCAAGAAAACCTCAGAAATCGTGTACCTCGGACCTTCGAAAGACATCCGATATACTAGTTGTGGCAATACATCTTATCGCTCTCCCCGGTACTGGGTGGCACCAAACTATTCTCACCACAAGGAGTATAGAAGTGTTTTCGATGTCGGCGACCTCTGGTATTTCGGAACTGCCATGATACAAATGTGACGACAACACCTCGGAGCTCAACTCCTCGGGACACTGCCACAACCCCTAAATGTCAGGAGGCACCAAGAACATTGTTCTCTTCACAAAGATATCGGAACAATCCCAACAATACCCACATGATCCTAAAAAATATTGAGCGAAAAAGAGAAGAGGAGTATAATTAAAAATTCCTAAGTCGAATACCTCACTAGAGTATAGAAGAGGAGTAAAAGAGACCTACTCTCCTATATATAACTAGACTCAAAATATTTTTCACTAGACTCGACTCGGTCAAGTTCGATCAATCAAGGGGGATCCTAGGTCAGAACCAGGCTCTGATACCAACTGGTAACGCCCAAGATGCGATCATATCCTTATTTTGGCTCGAGGGCCTCAAAAGGGATAGAAGCGCATCTAGTTGTTTTGCAAGAATGGATATCATTACAAGTACATGTACAGAAGTGATGAGTATATGGAATTGGCTTACACTCGCCACAAGATACAACAAGATCACATCAATACAATAACATAATCAATCGTCATACAGAAGAGCACGGTCCGACTACGGACGAAAAACAAACGATAAAATGACATCCATCCTTGCTATCCCAGGCTACCGCCTGGAACCCATCCTAGATCGATGATGAAGAAGAAGAACTCCAAATCAAATCAAGCATCGCTCTCACGTCAAAGCATCACATTACCTGTACCTACAACTGTTGTTGTAGTAATCTTTCAGCCACAGGGACTTAGCAATCTCATTTCCAAGGGTATCAGGACTATGAAAGCTTAATGGGTGAGGTATGGTTAAGTGGTGAGGCTGCAACAAGCAACTAAGCATTTATTGAGTGGCTAACTTACGAGTACAGAAAGTAAAGTGGGTGGTCTACGCATAATGGACGTGAACTAGTAATGATCACTAAGTGACCCTGAACACCTACTTACGTCAAACATAACCCCACCGTATTCTCTCTCGGATAAGGACTCACGAGAAGAGATAGTCACGGTTACGCACACGGTTGGTGTATTTTATTGAGTTTACTTCAAGTTTGCTATGACCGGGTGTTAAACAAAGTTTCCAAGTTGCCACATAACCGAGGGCATGACTTTTCGAAAGATTTAACCCTACAAGGGTCCTCCAACTCATCCATCACAAATTAACCACACACCGCATTGGAATTCCTCAATCATGGAAACACCCATAGTATTTGCGGAATCCCGATGGAAAATCTCAACTTCGAGATAACCCGAAGTTTCGTCGAAATCCCACGCGCAAGACATTCAAGAAAGGTAAAACAAATCTAGCAATTGCACCCGATGTGTCGACGAACCCGATAAGAGGCGCGTATCTCGTTCTCAGGAGAAGACCGGATTGGCTAAGTTTCCAGCTAGGACACCCGTTGGTGGCCCCGACTACTACCATTTTGGACCAACACTCATGAGGAGCACTGGCCCGGGTTGCTGATTTATTAGCCACGGGGTCCGGAAAGTCCCTATGCAAGTTTTATAAGGTTGGCGAATGGTAAAACCAAAGTTGGGCCTTGCCAGAAGAGTTTTATCCCAAAACAAAAAATCAAGGGGGTCCCGTAACCACCCCGGGCATGTTAGGAGCACAAAATATGGAACATAACACCGGCACACAAGTACTAGGGCGGCAAAAGTGGAACAAAACACCGAGCAAAAGGCCAAGCCTTCCACCCTTTACCAAGTATATATGTGTATAAAATTAAATAGCAATAATATTGTGATAACAAAAGAATGTACACGTTGACACATGGAAGCAATTGCACCTACAGCTAGAAACACTATAAGAAGGGCTTAGCAAGCGGTAACATAGCTAAACAAAGGTTTGCTGGGATGTGGAGGGGTTAAAGGCTTATCATGGCAATGTTGAGAGGCTTGTCAAACAGTGGTAGGTAGCGAGACATAACGATAGAAGTGAAACAACTAGCATGGCAACGATAGTAGTGGTATCCAGGGAAATGTGTCATCTTGCCTGAGATCCCGCTTGGAAGAAGACGATTCGTGAAGTATGCAAATGAATCCTCACACTCCGAGCGCTTTCGGAACTCTATCGAGAAGAAGCAATCCGAAACAAACAATCAACACACGATACACCACAAACATATACATGACATGATGAGCAAACAAATATTATGCATGTCCGGTTTAACTATGCAAGACATGGCAAAACACAACAATCAACCTCTACACATTAAGTGAAGCTCAATATGCAACGCATTGCATATTGACGAAATTCCACATTCAAATATATAGTTCACTCTCCTTTAGGTACTCATCAATATTAAATGTTGATTAACATGTCAAGAGGTGAAGCATAAACAACTACAACATCTAGGCATTTTAAATGAGGCCGAAAGCAACATATAACATTTCCGAAACATCCTCATATGCAGATTTTAAGTTTGCTACAGATCTGTCCTAAGCATATTTTATATTTGTTAAACATGAAAATAAAGTGTGCCATGATATTCTACAAGCTTTTCTAGAGAAGTTACATATATAAAACCTTAGCATCGGAGCTACGGTTATTTAGTTATGAAATAAACCATTTTGACAAGGCATTTATACGAATTTTATCAAACAACAATTTTAAACATTTTAACCATGGTTGAAACTTGGATATTGAGAAAGTAGACATAAAGCTGAGCAAAATTCATATATAGCATGTCCTCATATGATGCACAGTTCAATTTATATGAATTTTACAAAATGCCATATGATGCTGAAAATATGTGTTATCTTTGACAGAAGAAAACCCCAGTAAAAAATGAGAAGTGGGTTTCGAACCCTGCACCTCACAGCTGAGTGCATACATGGCTAACCAACTGATCTACAATTGAACAATTTAATTGGTGGGTGTGGCACAATATGGCACATCACTCCGAGTTGTACTGAACCAAAACCATAACAAAACGGAAAACAGGGGCACCTAGGATTCAAACCCCACACCCATCGGTTGAGTGTATGTGGCGATTACCAACTCAGCTAGCAGGACATTTGTGAATGAAAAACAGGGGCATAGCTAAATAATATATCTGCTGAAATGGATCTAGGAAAACAGAAGCCTTTCGGCCATGGCGATGTGCTCCTCACTAGGCAACGAACAACAGGACGACGATGGCGATGCAGTCCGATGGCGCGGATGGGAAGCAGCGGACGAAGGCTGGGTCGGCGTAGGCACGCCAAGGTTGAAGGCCCATGCCCGGGAGGCGAGCGAGGCTAAAGTTTTGGGCATTGTCACTCTCCCTGCTCGTTTAGGAGGCAGCATGTGTGGCAACACGCAATAGCGGTGACACTCCAGCTTGGCGCAGGCGAGGTCTTGGGGCTCCGACAAGTGGGGGGATGGGGAGGAGTCGGCGTGGGAGCTCCGCGGCGTCCGAATCCAGGCGCGGCGAAGGTCATGGAGGGTCTCCCGGCACAGCAATGAGCTACTCCATTGGCGGGCTGCGTCCATGGCGTTGGGTGAGGCAACCTGGACAGGGAGAGAGGGTTGAGAGAGATGAGGGGCAGGGAGTAAGAGAGAGAGAAAATGAAGTAAAGGAGGTGCGGCGCTCATCGGCTTGTCCCGCGAGGCTGGGAAGCGGTGGTCGTCCATGATGGCTGCTGCTTGGTTGCCGGCATGGCTGCTCATCTGCTCGGGTTCGGGCGAGGACGAAGATGGCTGCTAGTGGCTGGACACATCCAAGAAACATGGGAGGAGGCGGTTGGATTGATCGATGGATTGATAGGTGGGGATTTGATCTGCGTTGAAACGAAGGAAGACCAAGTCGCGCCTGATGGTCAAGGACCCCGAGGTGGAAGACAGTGCAGGGGTGGTGGCGCTAACACAACGAGAGGGGGAATCCCTAGAAATTAGGTTTGGTCTGAAATGCACTAGTTGTAGACTATATATACCAACTGGGCTTGGTTAGGGGGTTTTGCTCAGTTTTTAGAACTTCGGATCACGATCCGACGGTTCAAAAGCGGAGGGGCTATGGTGGGCTGTGGGGAGGGGGTGTGAGCTGAGATGAGAGGGAAAAGAGAGGCCCGTGACATGTTTGAAATACCGACAACGCACGCTAAATAACCGATGAGGGTGCCGCTATGGTCGACCATTCGGGTAACAAACGGACTCTGATTGCAGCGAAATTTGATAGGCGGTCCACCTAAAGTAAAACAAGACCGCATGCCAAGTTCCGACCCAATTCGAGAATATTTTAAATGCACTTCTAAAAATAAATTTTATCGATGCCGCGGGTGCGTGCGTATGTGATTGGTCTCGAAACACTCAATGGGGAGAATTGATGACTTCAAACAAATGCAGGTTTTGAAAACGGTGACAACAAAGTGTCGATGATATGCACATGATGAGAATGATGCTATGATGAATGCGATAACCAAACTAATCACACGACAAAAATGGAATAAAAGGGGAATCTTCTAGAGCGTCGGTCCCGGACTACTACACGTATGCATCTCCCTGTATGGATGTGACACTTGGGTTCTACAACTAGTCATGTCGACCCGGGTTCTTGGACATTTGAATGCTAGCGACACATTCACATACGTGAGCCAAAAGACGCAAACGGTCCCGCCCGAGGTAAGGTGGCAACCATGGAGATAACCATGCGTGAGGCCGCAAAGTGATGTGATGTGTTACAGGCTGGATTCTCATGGCTTAGGATCGGGGTCCCGACAGACGTGGTTCGATGCTGGGGCCTGGGCGCCACCCAGGATACAGGCTACCGCCCTGACCTCCTGGAAGCCCCCAGCCTCATCGTCTTGTCTATCCTCTTCCTTCCTTCTGGTTGGAGGTGGTAGTGTTGGAAATATGCCCTAGAGGCAATAATAAATTAGTTATTATCATATTTTCTTGTTCATGATAATCGTTTATTATCCATGCTAGAATTGTACTGATCGGAAACTCAGATACATGTGTGGAGACATAGACAACACCATGTCCCTAGTATGCCTCTAATAGACTTGATCAACGATGGTTAAGGTTTCCTAGCCATGGACATGAGATGTGTAGGAAATATGCCCTAGAGGCAATAATAAATTAGTTATTATCATATTTCCTTGTTCATGATAATCGTTTATTATCCATGCTATAATTGTATTGATCGGAGACTTAGATGCATGTGTGGATACATATACAACACCATGTCCCTAGTATGCCTCTAAATAGCTCATTGATCAAAAATGGCTATGGTTTCCTAGTCATGGACATGAGATGTCATTTGGTAACGGGATCACATCATTAGGAGAATGATGTGATGGACAAGACCCAAACTACAAACGTAGCATATGATCGTGTCAGTTTATTGCTACTGTTTTCTGCATGTCAAGTATCTGTTCCTATGACCATGAGATCATGCAACTCACTGACACCGGAGGAGTGCCTTGTGTGTATCAAACGTCGGAACGTAACTGGGTGACTATAAAGGTGCTCTACAGGAATCTCCGAGGGTGTCTGTTGAGTTGGCATGGATCAAGACTGGGATTTGTTACTCCGTGTGACGGAGAGGTATCTCAGGTCCCACTCGGTAATACATGTTGGGGAACGTTGCATGGGGGAAACAAAAAAATTCCTACGCACACGCAGATCTATCCATGGTGATGAGCATCTACGAGAGGGAGAGTGGATCTACGTACCCTTGTAGATCGCTAAGCGGGAAGCATTAAGAAACGCGGTTGGTGTAGTCGAATGTCTTCGCGATCCAAATCGCCGTGCGCCCCGCAATCCAATCATAATCCGTCCCGCGATCCAATCACAATCCGTCCCGCGATCCAATCATGATCCGTCCCACGAACTTGATCGCGATCCTTCCGATCTAGCGCCGAACGAACGGCACCTCCGCGTTCAGCACACGTACAACTTGATGACGATCTCCACCGTCTTGATCCAGCAAGAAGGAGCGGAGAGGTAGAAGAGTTCTCCGGCAGCGTGACGGCGCTCCGGCGATGGTGGTGGAGCTATTCCGGCAGGGCTTCGCCTAAGCACTGCAGAAAACCGATCTAGAGGATAAACTATGCACTGGAGGAACGGGCAGCACGTGGCTAAAAATTCTGTGCAAAAACCCTAAAACCTCAAGTATATATAAGAGGAAGAGAGGAGGAGGCTTGGCACAAGGGTCAAGCCACAAGGAGTCGGCCGAACCAGGTTGTGGAGATGGAATCCACCTCCAATCCTAGTAGGACTAGGATTCACCCAATTTTTGCCTTTTTCCACCTTTTTCTCTTTGGATTTTCTTCTCTAGCCGCATGGGCCTTGTGTGGGGTTTCCACCAGACCACTAAGGGCTGGTATTCACTCTCCCACAGCCCATGAAGCCTCTTGGGTCGAAATACCCCTCCCGGAGGTCTCCCGGTACACTACCGGCACTCCTGGTACATTACCGATTAGCCCGAAACTTTTCCGGCGACCAAAACAGGACTTCCTATATATCAATCTTTACCCCCGGACCATTCCGGAGCTCCTCGTGACGTCCAGGATCTCATCTGGGACTCCAAACAACCTTCGGTCACCACCATACATAACTCTATACTACTGAAACGTCACCAAACCTTAAGTGTGCAGACCCTGCGGGTTCGAGAACTATGTAGACAAGACCGAGACACCTCTACGGTCAATAACCAATAGTGGAACCTAGATTCCCGTATTGGTTCCTACATATTCTACGAAGATCTTTATCGGTCGAACCTCTATGTCAAGGATTCAGTTAATCCCGTATGATGTTCCCTTTGTTCTTCGGTATGTTACTTGCCTGAGATTCGATCGTCGGTATCTCCATACCTAGTTCAACCTCGTTATCGGCAAGTCTCTTTACTCGTTCCGTAATACAAGATCCCGTGACTAAAACTTAGACACGTTGCTTGCAAGGCTCATTGTGATGTTGTATTACCGAGTGGGCCCTGAGATACCTCTCCATCACACGGAGTAACAAATCCAAATCTTGATCCATGCCAACTCAACAGACACCCTCGGAGATACCTGTAGAGAACCTTTATAGTCACCCAGTTACGTTGCGACGTTTGATACACACAAGGCACTCCTCCGGATCCGTGAGTTGCATGATCTCATGGTCATAGGAACATATACTTGACATGCGGAAAACAGTAGCAATAAACTGACACGATCATATGGTACGTTTGTAGTTTGGGTCTCGTCCATCACATCATTCTCCTAATGATGTGATCCCGTTATCAAATGACATCACATGTCAGTGGCAAGGAAACCTTGACCATCTTTGATCAACGAGCTAGTTCACTAGAGGCATACTAGGGACAGTGTGCTGTCTATTTACCCACACATGTAATGTGTTTCCAATCAATACAATTATAGCATGGATAATATACGATTATCATGAACAAGGAAATATAATAATAAACACTTTATTCAGTGCCTCTAGGGCATATTTCCAACTGTCTCCCACTTGCACTAGAGTCAATAATCTAGTTCACATCACTATGTGATTTACATTGTAATGAATCGAACACCCATGCAGTTCTGGTGTTGATCATGTTTAGCCCTTGGAAGAGGTTTAGTTAACGGATCTGCAACATTCAGATCCGTGTGCACTTTGCAAATATTTATGTCCTTCTCCTTGATGTAATCGTGGATGGAGTTGAAGCATCGCTTTATGTGTCTGGTCCACTTGTGAAACCTTGGTTCCTTGGCCAGAGAAATGGCACCAGTGTTGTCATAGAACAGGTTCATTGGATTCAATGCACTGGGCACTACTCGAAGATCTATCATGAACTGCTTCATCTAGACACCTTCCTTCGCCGCCTTTGAGGCTGCGATGTACTCCGCTTCACATGTAGAATCGGCTACCACGCTTTGCTTGGAACTACACCAGGTTCCCGCTCCCCCATTGAGAGTAAATACGTATCCGGTTTGCGACTTAGAGTCACCCGGATCAGTGTCAAAGCTTGCATCGACGTAACCCTTTACGACGAGCTCTTCATCACCTCCATAAACGAGAAACATCTCCTTAGTCCTTTTCAGGTACTTAAGGATATTCTTGACCGCTGCCCAGTGTTCCATTCCAGGATCACTTTGAAACCTTCCGACCATACTTATGGCAAGGCTGACATCGGGTCTTGTGCACAGCATTGCATACATGATAGAGCCTATGGCTGAAGCATAGGGGATGACACTCATCTTTTCTCTATCTTCTGCAATCATTGGGCATTGAATCTTACTAACTTCACACCTTGTAACACAGGAAAGAACCCCTTCTTTGACTGATCCATTTTGAACTTCTTCAAAATCTTGTCAAGGTATGTACTCATTGAAAATCTCATCAAGCATCTTGATCTATCTCTATAGATCTTGATGCTCAACAATTAGGTAGCTTTATCCAGGTCTTCCTTTGAAAAACTCTTTTCAAACAACCGTTTATGCTTTCCAGAAATTCTACATCATTTCCGATCAACAATATGTCATCCACATATACTTATGAGAAATTCTATAGTGCTCCCACTCACTTTATTGTAAATACAAGTTTCTCGTAAACTTTGTATAGACTCACAAACTTTGATCACCTCATCAAAGTGTATATTCCAAATCCGAGATGCTTGCTTCAGTTCATAGAAGAATCACTGAAGCTTGCACACCTTTTAGCATCCTTAGGACTGACAAAACCTTATGGTTGTATCACATACAACCTTTCCTCAAGTAAACCTTTAAGGAAACTATGTTTTGATATCCATCTGCCAGATTTCATAATTGAAAAATGCAGCAACTGCTAACATAATTCCAACAGACTTTAGCATCGCTACGAGTGAGAAAGTCTCATCACAGTCAACTCCTTGAACTTGTCATAAACTTCTTTGCAACAAGTCGAGCTTTACAGATGATGACATTTACCATGAGCATTTGTCTTCATTTTAAACATCCATTTGTACTCAACGACCTGCCGTCCAATGAGCAAGTCTACCAAAGTCTATACTTGGTTTTCATACATGGATCCTTTCACGGATTTCATGGCCTCTAACCATTTGTCGGAATCCGGGCCCATCATCGCTTCTCCACAGCTCGTAGGTTCATCCTTGTCCAACAACATGACCTCCAAGACAGGGCTGTCGTACCACTCAGGAGCAGTACACATCCTTGTCGACCTACGAGGTTCGATAGTAACTTGATCCAAAGCTTCATGATCATCATCATTAACTTCCTCCTCAACTAACGTAGGCTTCACAGAAACAAATTCCTGTGCTACGCCACTCTCTGGTTGAACAAAGGTTCAACAACCTCATCAAGTTCGATCTTCCTCCCACTCAATTCTTTCGAGAGAAACTCTTTCTCGAGAAAGGACTCAGTTTTAGCAACAAACACTTTATGCTCGGATCTGATATAGAAGGTTTACCCAATTGTCTTTAGGGTATTCTATGAAGATGCATTTGTCCACTTTGGGTTCGAGCTCATTAGGTGAAAACCTTTTTCACATAAGTGTTGCAGCCCCAAACATTAAGAAATGACAGCTTAGGTTTCTATCGAACCATATGGTGTCATCTCAACGGATTTAAATGGTGCCCTATTTGAAGTGAATGTAGTTGTCTCTAATGCATAACCCCAAAATTATAGTAGCAAAACAATAAGAGACATCATAGCAAGCACCATTTTCAATAGAGCACGACTATGACGTTCGAACACACCATCACACTATGGTGTTCCAGGTGGCATGAGTTGTGAAACAACTTTCACATTGTCTAAAGTTTTATGCCAAACTCGTAACTCGGATATTCACCTCCACGATCATATCGTGGACATTTTTTCTTCTTGTCACGATGATCTTAAACTTCACTCTGAATTTGCATGAACTTTTTCAAACGATTCAGACTTGCGTTTCATTGATTAAATATACACTATTATCTACTCAAATCATCAGTGAAGGTAAGAAAATAACGATATCCACCACATGCTACAAGACTCATTTGATTGCATAAATCAACATGTATCATTTCCAATAAATCACTTGCCCGCTCCATCAAACCAGAAAACGGGGTCCTTAGTCATCTTGCCCAAGAGGCATGGTTCGCATGTCTCAACCGATTCGAAATTGAATGAGTCCAAAGATCCATCAGCATGGAGTTTCTTCATGCGCTTTATACCAATATGACATTTAGCGGCAGTGCCACAAGTATGTGGTACTATCATTATTAACTTTGTATCTTTTGGCATCAATGTTATGAACATGTGTATTACTACGATCCAGATTCAACAAACCATTCTCATTGGGTGCATGACCATTGAAGGTATTATTCATGTAAATAGAATAACCATTATTCTCTAACTTAAATGAATAACCGTGTTGCAATGAACATGATCTAATCACGTTCATTCTCAATGCAAAACACCAAATAACATTTATTTAGGTTCGTCACTAATCTCGAAGGTAGAGAGAGCATGCGATGTTGATCACATCAACCTTGGAAACATTTCCAACACACATCGTCACCTCACACTTACCTAGTATCCGTTTATTCCGTAGATTTTACTTCGAGTTACTAACATTTAGCAACCGAACTGGTATCCAATACCCAGGTGCTACTAGGAGCACTAGCAAGGTACACATCAATAACACGTATATCAAATATACTTCTGTCAACTTTGCCAACCTTCTTATCTACCAAGTATCTAGGGTTGTTCTGCTTCAGTGACCGTTCTCCTCATAATTGAAGCACTTAGTCTCGGGTTTGGGTTAGACTTTGGGTTGCTTCACTGGAGTAGCAACTGACTTGATATCCATGAAGTTTCCCTCCTTGCTCTTGCCCTTCTCGAAACTAGTGGTTTGACTAACCATCAACACTTGACGCTCCTTCTTGATTTCTACCTTTGTGGTGTCAAACATCACGAATAGCTCAGGGATCATTATTTCTATCCCTGGCATTTTATAGTTCATCACCAAGTTCTAGTAGCTTTAGTGATAGTGACTTGGAGAACTATATCAATCACTATATTATCTAGACGATCAACTCCCACTCGATTCAAGCGATTGTAGCACCCAGACAATCTGAGCACATGCTCAATGATTGAGCTATTCTCTTTCACCTTGCAGGCAAAGAATCTTGTTGGAGATCTCATATCTCGCAACACGGGCACGAGCCTGAGATCCTAATTTCAGCTCTTAGAACATCTCATATGGTCCATGACGTTCAAAACGTTTCGGAGCCTCAATTCTAAGCCATAATGCATAATGCACTAAACTATCAAGTAGTCATCAGAACGTGCCTCTTAGATGTTCACAACATCTACAGACGACGCTAGAGGGGTTGGCGCACCGAGCGGTGCATAAAGGACATAGGCCTTCTGTGCAGCAATGAGGACAATCCTCAAATCACAGACCTAGTCCGCAATATTGCTACCATCATCTTTCAACTCTATTTCTCTAGGAACATATAAAATTCAAGGGAGCTACAGCATGAGCTAGTAATCTACAACACAGTTTGCAAAGACACTACTGACTATGTTCATGATAGTGAGTTCAATTAATCATATTACTGAAGAACTCCCACTCAAATTGACATCCCTCTGGTCATTCGAGTGATACATGATCCAAATTCACCAACTCAAGTCCGATCATCACGTGAGTTGAGGTGGTTTCAATGGTGAACAACATCATGTGGATCATATCTACTATATGACTCATGTTCGACCTTTCGATCTCTTGTGTTCCGAGGCCATGTCTGTACATGCTAGGCTCGTCAAGTTTAACCCGAGTGTTCTGCGTGTGCAACACTGGCTTGCACCTGTTGTATGTGAACGTAGAGTCTATCACACACGATCATCATGTGGCGTCTCGACACGACGAACTTTCGCAATGGTGCACACTCGGGGAGAACACAATTCATCTTGAAATTTAAGTGAGGGATCACCTTATAATGCTACCATCGTCCTAAGCAAAAGAAGGTGCATAAAAGGATTAACATCACATGCAATTCATAAGTGACATGATATGGCCATGAACTTGTGGTTTTGATCTCCATCTAGAAAGCACCGGCATGATCTCCATCATCACTGGCATGACACCATGATCTTCATCATCTTGATCTCCATCAACGTGTCGCCATTGGGGTTGTCGCGCCCAACATGCTTCTACTACTATTGCTACCGTTTAGCGATAAAGTAAAGCATTACATAGCGCTTAATGATTGACACGCAGGTCATACAATAATTAAAGACAACCCTATGGCTCCTGCCGGTTGCCGTACTCATCGACATGCAAGTCGTGATAATCTATACATCACATGATCATCTCATACATCACATATATCACATATATCACATATATCACATCATGTAATTGGCCATATCACATCACAACATACCCTGCAAAACCAAGTTAGACGTCCTCTAATTGTTGTTGCATGTTTTACGTGGCTGCTATGGGTATCTAGCAAGAACAATTCTCATCTACGCAAAAACCACAACGGTGATACACTAGTTGCTTTTCAACCTTCTCAAGGACCGCCTTTGTCGAATCCGATCCAACTAAAGTGAGAGAAACTGGCACCTGCAAGCCATCTATGCAACAAGTTGCGGTCGAGGGAACTGGTCTCTCGTAAGCATATGATTAATGTTGGTCCGGGCCGCTTCATCTCGCAATACCGATGAACCAAAATCCAACCAAGGGAGGAAGCAATCTAAGCATCAACGCCCACAAACCTTTTGTGTTCTACTCGAGATCTCATCTACACATAGACCTAGCTCATGATGCCACTATTGGGGAACGTTGTATGGGAAACAAAAAAATTCCTATGCACACGCAGATCTATCCATGGTGATGAGCATCTACGAGAGGGAGAGTGGATCTACGTACCCTTGTAGATCGCTAAGCGGGAAGCGTTAAGAAACGCGGTTGGTGTAGTCGAACGTCTTCGCGATCCAAATCGCCGTGCGTCCCACGATCCAATCACGATCCGTCCCGCAGTCCAATCACGATCCATCCTGCGATCCAATCACGATCCGTCCCATGAACTTGGTCACGATCCGTCCCACGAACTTGATCACGATCCTTCCGATCTAGCGCCGAACGGGAGGCACCTCCGTGTTCAGCACACGTACAACTTGAGGACGATCTCCACCATCTTGATCCAGCAAGAAGGAGCGGAGAGGTAGAAGAGTTCTCCGGCAGCGTGACGGCGCTCCGGCGATGGTGGTGGAGCTATTCTGGCAGGGCTTCGCCTAAGCACTGCAGAAAACCGATCTAGAGAAGAAACTATGCACTGGAGGAAAGGGCAACACGTGGCTGAAAATTCTATGCAATAACCCTAAAACCTCCAGTATATATAAGAGGAAGAGAGGAGGAGGCTTGGCACAAGGGTCAAGCCACAAGGAGTCGGCCGAACCAGGTTGTGGAAGTGGAATCCACCTCCAATCCTAGTAGGACTAGGATTCACCCAATTTTTGCCTTTTTTCACCTTTTTCTCTTTGGATTTTTCTTCTCTAGCCGCATGGGCCTTGTGTGGGGTTTCCACCAGCCCACTAAGGGCTGCTATTCACTCTCCCACAGCCCATGAAGCCTCTTGGGTCGAAATACCCCTCCCAGAGGTCTCCCGGTTCACTACCGGCACTCCCGGTACATTATCGATTAGCCCAAAACTTTTCCGGCGACCAAAACAGGACTTCCTATATATCAATCTTTACCTCTGGACCGTTCTGGAGCTCCTCGTGACATTTGGGATCTCATCCGGGACTCTGAACAACCTTAGGTCACCAGCATCATAACTCTATACCACTGAAACGTCACCAAACCTTAAGTGTGCAGACCCTGCGGGTTCGAGAACTATGTAGACATGACCGAGACACCTCTACGGTCAATAACCAATAGCGGTACCTATATGCCCATATTGGTTCCTACATATTCTACGAAGATCTTTATTGGTCGAACCTCTATGTCAAGGATTCAGTTAATCCCGTATGATGTTCCCTTTGTTCTTCGGTATGTTACTTGCCCGAGATTCGATCGTCGGTATCTCCATACCTAGTTCAACCTCGTTATCGGCAAGTCTCTTTACTCGTTCCGTAATACAAGATCCCATGACTAACACTTACACACATTGCTTGCAAGGCTCATTGTGATGTTGTATTACCGAGTGGGCCCTGAGATACCTCTCCGTCACACAGAGTAACAAATCCCAGTCTTGATCCATGCCAACTCAACAGACACCCTCGAAGATACCTTTAGAGCACCTTTATAGTCACCCAGTTACATTGCGACGTTTGATACACACAAGGCACTCCTCCGGATCCGTGAGTTGCATGATCTCATGGTCATAGGAACATATACTTGACATGCGGAAAACAGTAGCAATAAACTGACACGATCATATGCTACGTTTGTAGTTTGGGTCTCTTCCATCACATCATTCTCCTAATGATGTGATACCATTATCAAATGACATCACATGTCATTGGCTAGGAAACCTTGACCATCTTTGATCAACGAGCTAGTTCACTAGAGGCATACTAGGGACAGTGTGTTGTCTATTTACCCACACATGTAATGTGTTTCCAATCAATACAATTATAGCATGGATAATATATTATTATCATGAACAAGGAAATATAATAATAAACACTTTATTCATTGCCTCTAGGGCATATTTCCAACAATACAACATCACAATAAGCCTTGCAAGCAATGTGACTAAGTGTTAGTCACGGGATCTAGTATTATGCAACGAATAAAGAGACTTGCCGGTAACGAGGTTGAACTAGGTATGGGGATACCGACGATCGAATCTCGGGCAAGTAACATACCAAAGAACAAAGGGAACATCATACGGGATTAACTGAATCCTTGACATAGAGGTTCGACCGATAAAGATCTTCGTAGAATATGTAGGAACCAACATGGGTATCCAGGTCCCGCTACCCTAGAGGTGTCTCGGTCATGTCTACATAGTTCTCGAACCCGCAGGGTCTGCACACTTAAGGTTCGTTGACATTTCGGTAGTATAGAGTTATGTATGGTGGTGACCGAAGGTTGTTAGGAGTCCTGTATGAGATCATGTACGTCACGAGGAGCTCCGGAATGATTCGGAGGTAAATATTGATATATAGGAAGTCCTATTTTGGTCGCCGGAAAAGTTTCGGGCTCATCGGTAGTGTACCGGGACTGCCGGTACTGTACCGGGAGACCATCGGGAGGGGTATTTTGACCCAAGAGGCTACATGGGCTGTGGGAGAGTGAATACCAGCCCTGAGTGGTCTGGTGGAACTCCCACGCAAGGCCCATGCGCCTGGGAAGAAAAGCCCAAAGAGAAAAAGATGGAAAAAGGCAAAAAGGCAAAAATAAGGAGGAGTCCTAGTCCTACTAGGATTGGAGGAGCAATCCTCCTCTCCTCCTTGGTTCGGTCGACTCAAGGGCTGGCTCCTTGGGAGCCAAGCCTCCTCCTCTCTTCCTCCTATATATACTAGAGGTTTTAGGGTTTTTGGCACTAGATTTTCAGCCACGTGCTACCTGTTCCTCTAGTGCATAGTTTCTCCTCTAGATCGGTTTTGTGCAGTTCTTAGGCGAAGCCCTGCCGGAATAGCTCCACCACCATCGCTGGAGCGCCATCACACTGCCAGAGAACTCTACTACCTCTCCGCTCCCTCTTGCTGGATCAAGAAGGTGGAGATCGTCATCAAGTTGTACGTGTGCTGAACGCGGAGGTGTCGTCCGTTCGACACTAGATCGGAAGGACCGTGATTGGATCGCGGGACGGATCGTGATGAGTTCGCGGGACAGATCATGATTGGATCGTGGGACGGTTCGTGATGAGATCGTGGGACGCTCGGCGATTTGGATCACGAAGACGTTCGACTACACCAACCACGTTTCTTAATGATTCCCGCTTTGTGATCTACAAGGGTATGTAGATCCACTCTCCCTCTCGTAGATGCTCATCACCATGGATAGATCTTGCGTGTGCTTAGGAAAATTCATGTTTCCCATGCGATGTTCCCCAACAGTGGCATCATGAGCTAGGTCTATGTGTAGATGAGATCTCGAGTAGAACACAAAGAGTTTGTGGGCGTTCATGCTTAGATTGCTTCCTCCCTTGGTCGTGTTTTGGTTCAGCGGTATTGTGAGATGAAGCAGCCCGGACCAACATTACTCATACGTTTACGAGAGACTGGTTCCCTCAACCGCAACTTGTTGCATAGATGGCTTGCGCGTGCCAGTTTCTCTCACTTTAGTTGGATCGGATTCGACAAAGGCGGTCGTTGAGAAGGTTGAAAAGCAACTAGTGTATCACCATTGTGGTTTTTGTGTAGATGAGAATTGTTATTGCTAGATACCCATAGCAGCCACGTAAAACATGCAACAACAATTAGAGGATGTCTAACTTGTATTTGCAGGGTAATTGTGATATGATATGGCCAATTACATGATGTGATATATGTGATGTATGAGATGATCATGTGATGTATAGATTATCACGACTTGCATGCCGATGAGTACGGCAACCAGCAGGAGCCATAGGGTTGTCTTTAATTATTGTATGACCTGCGTGTCAATCATTAAGTGCTATGTAATGCTTTACTTTATCGCTAAATGGTAGCAATAGTAGTAGAAGCATGTTGGGCGCGACAACCCCGATGGCGACACATTGATGGAGATCATGGTGTCTTGCTGGTGACGATGGAGATCATGCCGGTGCTTTCAAGATGGAGATCAAGAGCACAAGTTCATGGCCATATCATGTCACTTATGATTTGCATGTGATGTTAATCCTTTTGTGCACCTTGTTTTGCTTAGGATGATGGTAGCATTATCAGGTGATCCCTCACTTAAGTTTCAAGATGAATTATGTTCTCCCCGAGTGTGCACCATTGCGAAAGTTCGTCGTGTTGAGACACCACATGATGATCGGGTGTGATAGACTCTACGTTCACATACAACGGGTGCAAGCCAGTGTTGCACATGCAGAACTCTCGGGTTAAACTTGACGAGCCTAGCATGTACAGACTTGGCCTCGGAACACAAGAGACCAAAAGGTCGAATATGAGTCATATAGTAGATATGATCAACATGATGATGTTCACCATTGAAACAACCTCAACTCACGTGATGATCGGACTTGAGTTGGTGAATTTGGATCATGTATCACTCGAATGACTGGAGGGATGTCAATTTGAGTGGGAGTTCTTAAGTAATATGATTAATTAAACTCATTATCATGAACATAGTCAGTAGTGTCTTTGCAAACTGTGTTGTAGATTACTAGCTCACGCTGTAGCTCCCTTGAATTTTTATATGTTCCTAGAGAAATAGAGTTGAAATATGATGGTAGCAATATAGCGACTGGCTCCGTGATCTGAGGATTGTCCTCATTGCTGCACAGAAGGCTTGTATCCTTAATGCACCGCTCGGTGCGCCAACCCCTCTAGCGTTGTTTGTAGATGTTGTGAACATCTGACACGCACGTTCTGATAACTACTTGATAGTTTAGTGCGTCATGCATTACGGCTTGGAACTGAGGCTCCGAAATGTTTTGAACGTCACAAAAAATATGAGATGTTCTAAGAGCTGAAATTAGGATCTCAGGCTCATGCCCGTGTTGCGAGATATGAGATCTCCAACAAGATTCTTTGCCTGTAATATGAAAGAGAATAGCTCAATCGTTGAGCATGTGCTCAGATTGTCTGGGTGCTACAATCGCTTGAATCGAGTGGGAGTTGATCTTCCAGATAAGATAGTGATTGATATAGTTCTCCAAGTCACTGTCACTAAGCTACTAGAACTTGGTGATGAACTATAAAATGCCAGGGATAGAAATAAATGATCCCTAAGTTGTTCACGATGTTTGACACCGCGAAGGTAGAAATCAAGAAGGAGCGTCAAGTGTTGATGGTTAGTCAAACCACTAGTTTCGAGAAGGGCAGGAGCAGGGAGGGAAAACTTCATGGATAGCAAGTCAGTTGCTGCTCCAGTGAAGCAACCCAAAGTTGAACCCAAACCCGAGACTAAGTGCTTCGATTATGAGGAGAGCGGTCGCTGAAGCGGAACAACCCTAGATACTTGGTAGATAAGAAGGTTGGCAACGTCGACAGAAGTATATTTGATATACTTGTTATTTATGTGTACCTTGCTAGTACTCCTAGTAGCACCTGGGTATTGGATACCGGTTCGGTTGCTAAATGTTAGTAACTCGAAATAAAAGCTACGGAATAAACGGAGCTCTAGCTAAGGGTGAGGTGACGATGTGTGTTGGAAATGTTTCCAAGGTTGATGTGATCAACATCGCACGCTACGCTCTCTCTACCTTCGGGATTAGTGACGAACCTAAATAAATGTTATTTGGTGTTTTGCATTGATCATGAACGTGATTACATCGTGTTTATTGCAACACGGTTATTCATTTAAGTTAAGGAATAATGGTTATTCTGTTTACATGAATAATACCTTCAATGGTCGTGCACCCAGTGAGAATGGTTTGTTGAATCTTGATCGTAGTAATACACATGTTCATAACATTGATGCCGAAAGATACAAAGTTAATAATGATAGTACCACATACTTGTGGCACTGCCGCTAAATGTCATTTTAGTATAAAGCGCATGAAGAAACTCCATGCTGATGGATCTTTGGACTCATTCAATTTCAAATCGGTTGAGACATGCGAACCATGCCTCTTGGGCAAGATGACTAAGGACCCCGTTTTCTGGTTTGATGGAGCGGGCAAGTGATTTATTGGAAATGATACATGTTGATGTATGCAATCAAATGAGTCTTGTAGCATGTGGTGGATATCGTTATTTTCTTACCTTCACTAATGATTTGAGTAGATAATAGTGTATATTTACTTAATGAAACGCAAGTCTGAATCGTTTGAAAAAGTTCATGCAAATTAAGAGTGAAGTTTAAGATCATCGTGACAAGAAGAAAAAATGTCCGCGATATGATCGTGGAGGTGAATATCTGAGTTACGAGTTTGGTATACAACTTAAGAAAATGTGAAAGTTGTTTCACAGCTCATGCCACCTGGAACACCATAGTGTGATGGTGTGTCCAAACGTCATAGTCATGCTCTATTAGATATGGTGCGAATTATGATGTCTCTTATCCTTTTACCACTATCGTTTTGGGGTTATGCATTAGAGACAACTACATTCACTTTAGATAGGGCACCATCTAAATCCGTTGAGATGACACTGTGTGAATTATGGTTTGATAGAAACCTAAGCTGTCATTTCTTAATGTTTGGGGCTGCAACACTTATGTGAAAAAGGATTTTCACCTAATGAGCTCGAACCGAAAGCAGACAAATGCATCTTCATAGAATACCCTAAGGACAGTTGGGTAAACCTTCTATCTCAGATCCAAGCATAAAATGTTTGTTGCTAAAACTGGGTCCTTTCTCGAGAAAGAGTTTCTCTCGAATGAATTGAGTGGGAGGAAGATAGAACTTGATGAGGTTGTTGAACCTTTGTTCAACCAGAGAGTAGCACGGCGCAGGAAGATGTTTCTGTGAAGCCTACGTTAGTTGAAGAGGAAGTTAATGATGATCATCATGAAGCTTCGGATCAAGTTACTATCGAACCTCGTAGGTCGACAAGGACGTGTACTACTCCTGAGCGGTACGACAACCCTGTCTTGGAGGTCATGTTGTTGGACAATGATGAACCTACGAGCTATGGAGAAGCGATGATGGGCCCGGATTCCGACAAATGGTTAGAGGCCATGAAATCCGAGAAAGGATCCATATATGAAAACCAAGTATAGACTTTTGTAGACTTGCTCGTTGGATGGCAGGTCATTGAGTACAAATGGATCTTTAAAATGAAGGCAGACACTGATGGAGAATGTCACCATTTATAAAGCTCGACTTGTCGCAAAGAAGTTTTCGGCAAGTTCAAGGAGTTGACTACGATGAGACTTTCTCACTCGTAGCGATGCTAAAGTTTGTTGGAATTATGTTAGCAGTTCCTGCATTTTTCAATTATGAAATATGGCAGATGGATGCCAAAACATCGTTTCCTTCCTTGAGGAAAGGTTGTATGAGATACAACCAGAAGGTTTTATCAGTCCTAAGGATGCTAAAAGGTGAGCAAGCATCAGTGATCCTTCTATGGAATGAAGCAAGCATCTCAGAGTTGGAATATACACTTTGATAAGGTGATCAAAGTTTTTAAATCTATACAAAGTTTATGAGAAACTTGTATTTGCAATAAAGTGAGTGGGAGCACTATAGAGTTTCTGATAAGTATATGTGGATGACATATTGCTATTCGGAAATGTTGTAGAATTTGTGGAAAGCATAAACGGTTGTTTGAAAAGAGTTTTTCAAAGGAAGACCTGGATAAACCTACCTAATTGTTGAACATCAAGATCTATAGAGATAGATGAAGATGCTAGATGAGACTTTCAATGAGTACATACCTTGACAAGATTTTGAAAGAGTTCAAAATGGATCAGTCAGAGAAAGAGTTCTCGCCTGATTTGTAAGGTGTGAAGTTGAGTGAGACTCAAAGCTCGACAAAGGTAGAACAAGGAGAAAGGATGAACATCGTCCCCTATGCCTTGGCCATAGGCTCTATATTATGTCATGCTGTGTACCGCATCTGGTATGTGCCTTGCCATGAGTTAGTCAAGGGGTACAAAAGTGAACCAAGAGTGGATCACTGGACAACGGTCAAGATTATCCTTAGTGACTAAAAGACTAAGGAGATGTTTCTCGATTATGGAGGTGATAAAGAGTTTGTCGTAAAGAGTTACGCCGATGCAAGCTTTAACACCAATCCGGATGACTCGTAGTAGCAATCTGGATATGTATAGTGGAGCAGCCATTTGGAATATTACCAAGTGGAGTGTGGTAGCAGTGTTTATGGTTTGACATAGAGATTTGCAAAGTACACTCCGTTTTGAATGTCACAGACACATTCACTATAAGACCTCTCTCACATGCAACGCATGATTGAGCCCCAGAACTCATTGGGTGTTAGATTCATAACAATGCGTATCACATGGTGATGTGAACTAGAATATTGACTCTAGTGCAAGTGGGAGACTGTTGGAAATATGCCCTAGAGGCAATAATAAATTAGTTATTATCATATTGCCTTGTTCCTGATAATCGTTTATTACCCATGCTATAATTGTATTGATCGGAGACTTAGATGCATGTGTGGATACATTGACAACACCATGTCCCTAGTATGCCTCTAAATAGACTACCTCGTTGATCAAAGATGGCTATGGTTTTCCTAGTCATGGACATGAGATGTCATTTGGTAACGAGATCACATCATTAGGAGAATGATGTGATGGACAAGACCCAAACTACAAACATAGCATATGATCGTGTCAGATTATTGCTACTGTTTTCTACATGTCAAGTATCTATTCCTATGACCATGAGATCATGCAACTCACTGACACCGGAGGAGTGCCTTGTGTGTATCAAATGTCGCAACGTAACTGGATGACTATCAATGTGCTCTACAGATATCTCCGAGGGTGTCTGTTGAGTTGGCATGGATCAAGACTGGGATTTGTTACTCTGTGTGACGGAGAGGTATCTTAGGGCCCACTCGGTAATACAACATCACAATAAGCCTTGCAAGCAATGTGACTAAGTGTTAGTCATGGGATCTTGTATTATGCAACGAGTAAAGAGACTTGCCGGTAACGAGGTTGAACTAGGTGTGGAGATACTCACGATCGAATCTCGGGCAAGTAACATACCAAAGAACAAAGGGAACATCATACGGGATTAACTGAATCCTTGACATAGAGGTTCGACCGATAAAGATCTTCGTAGAATATGTAGGAACCAATATGGGCATCCAGGTCCCGCTATTGGTTATTGACCATAGAGGTCTCTCGGTCATGTCTACATAGTTCTCGAACCCGCAGGGTCTGCACAGTTAAGGTTCGGTGACGTTTCGGTAGTACAGAGTTATGTATGGTGGTGACCGAAGGTTGTTCGGAGTCCCATATGAGAACCTGGACATCACGAGGAGCTCCGGAATGGTCCGGAGGTAAAGATTTATATATAGGAAGTCCTATTTTGGTCGTCGGAAAAGTTTTGGGCTCATCGGTAGTGTACCGGGAGACCATCGGGAGGGGTATTTCGATCCAAGAGGCTACATGGGCTATGGGAGAGTGAATACCAGCCCTTAGTGGGCTGGTGGAAGTCCCACACAAGGCCCATGTGGCTGGGAAGAAAAGCCCAAAGAGAAAAAGGTGGGAAAAGGCAAAAATAAGGAGGAGTCCTAGTCCTACTAGGATTGGAGGAGGAATCCTCGTCTCCTCCTTGATTCGGCCGACCCAAGGGCTGGCTCCTTAGGAGCCAATCCTCCTCCTCTCTTCCTCCTATATATACTAGAGGTTTTAGGGTTTTTTGGCACTAGATTTTCAGCCATGTGCTACCCGTTCCTCTAGTGCATAGTTTCTCCTCTAGATCGGTTTTCTGCAGTGCTTAGGCGAAGCCCTGCCGGAATAGCTCCACCAACATCGCCGGAGCGCCGTCATGCTACCAGAGAACTCTACTACTTCTCCGCTCCCTCTTGTTGGATCAAGAAGGCGGAGATCATCATCAAGTTGTACGTGTGCTGAATGCGGAGGTGTCGTTCGTTTGGCGCTAGATCGGAAGGACCGTGATCAAGATCGCGAGACGGATCGTGATGAGTTTGCGGGACGAATCATGATGTGTTCGCGGGACGGATCATGACTGGGTCACGGGAAGGATCGTGATGAGTTCGACTACACCAACCGCGTTTCTTAACAATTCCCGCTTAGCGATCTACAAGGGTATGCAGATCCACTCTCCCTCTTGTAGATGCTCATCACCATGGATAGATCTTGCGTGTGCATAGGAAATTTTTTGTTTCCCATGCGACGTTCCCCAACAAGATGTCATTTGATGATGGGATCACATCATTAGGAGAATGATGTGATGGACAAGACCCAAACTATAAACGTAGCATATGGTCGTGTCAGTTTATTGCTACAGTTTTCTGCATGTCAAGTATCTGTTCCTATGACCATGAGATCGTGCAACTCACTAGCACCGGAGGAGTACCTTGTGTGTATCAAATGTTGCAACATAACTCGGTGACTATAAAGGTGCTCTACAGGTATCTTTGAGGGTGTCTGTTGGGTTGGTATGGATCAAGACTAGTATTTGTTACTCCGTGTGACGGAGAGGTATCTCAGGGCCCACTCGGTAATACAACATCACAGCAAGCCTTGTAAGCAATGTGACTGAAGTGTTAGCCATAGGATCTTGTATTACATAACGAGTAAAGAGACTTGCCGGTAATGAGATAGAACTAGGTATGGAGATACCGACAATCGAATCTCGGGCAAGTAACATACCGAAGAACAAAGGGAACATCATACAAGATTAACTGAATCCTTGACATATAGGTTCAACCAATAAAGATCTTCATAGAATATGTAGGAACCAATATGGGCATCCATGTCCCACTATTGGTTATTAACCGTAGAGGTGTCTCGTTCATGTATACATAGTTCTCGAACCGCGGGGTCTGCACACTTAAGGTTCGGTGACGTTTTGGTAGTATAGATTTTGTCAGATTTCGGGCTCCGCAAAACCCTTAAGATTCGAACACAGGGGTGTGTGCGAAGATCCCCTGCAACCTCGCCCGACCTAGATTGCTACCCGATGAACTTAGCACAGAACTCGCATGATGATGAGGAAGAAGATGAACACGACAGTTTACCCAGGTTCGGGCCGCTGTGAAGCGTAATACCCTACTCCTACTTTGTTGGATTGCACCTCGAGGAGGTGAGGTGGATGGACAAGTATAGTGTTTTGGGGCCTCCTGAGGGCTCCCGGTGGTGTTCGAGGTTTCTTGTGGTTTGGTAGGCGATGAGTTATGGAGTCGGACGATTGGGTTTGGATCGGATCTCCCTCTACGAAGCAGCGTACACTCTCTATATAGCGGTGGCCCGAGTCCTCTTTCCTTATCGCAATGGCGGGAAGGGATCCCACAACAGCCAATTTTGAAGGGGGACTGGGGTTCGTGCTCGCCCTGCCCAAAGGCAGTCTTCACCTGCAAAGTAGCTGTCAACGCTGCAGGGATGGGCTCAGCGATGACACCGCTCTGCAGGACGGGTGGTTGTGGTCTTCTTGCACTCGAATGGAAACCTTTGGGGGTGCTTTGGGAACCCGCGTATGTACTTGCCCCCTTTGCACCAAAGGGGAAACTGCACCGCCTGGCGTACTGATGCTCGCCCGTCCTTCCTTGCATCATCTTTGACTCCTAAGGCCTGGCCTTGCATAGAGATCTTCGCCGCTCCAGAGGGGTCCTAAGGAGGACCATCCTTCGTGGGTCTTGCCGGTGTTCTCCCTCGCAAGGCTAGGGCCCTCGCGAGGGCCTTGTCTCGAGTGGGGCCTCGCCTAGTCCCATTTAGTCAATGAAGTGGGCCACGTCCTGGGCCGCATGCAGGCAGGTCTGGGTACCCCCATTCCCAGAATGCCAACAGTAGCCCCGAGCCCACAGCATACTCGGGCAGTCCTCGAGGTAGAGACCTGAGGGCGGCCAGGAGCGCCGCGGGCCCCATATGCCTGCGGGCCAGGCCTGGCGCATGTTGTGCGGCTAATGTTGGGTGCTCCTCGCCCTTTTCGCCTCCACTCGAATTGCCAAGACCCTGACTACTAGCATCGGGCCATTATTACTTTCCCTTCCCGCGCTCCTGCTCTTGCTTCCCAGATCTCCTGCTCTTAGCAGGCGTCTCTCCGGATCCAACGCCACTCCGTCCTCCTCCCTGCCGCTTCAGCCCTGCTAGCTCTGAGATGGCTCCCGTCGGCAAGTAGAAGACAAAGGCGCATAGTTCTGCCTCCTCTCCCACTTCGCCGACGCTCTTGGGATCCACCATTTCCAAGGACGAGGACCTCTTCCCCGTGATCCCATGGATGGCGGATGGGTCCAACATGAATGGGCGGACCCTGATCTGGGGTGGCTCCTCAGTGAAACGGTCCTCGTCCAAGGCAGTCTACCCCTTCTTCCTTCATAGCATCTTCGTCGGGCTTGTTTCGCCCTTCTCTACGTTCTTCGTTGCCATCCTCGACCACTACGGGATCCAGGCCCTTCACCTCCATCCCAATTCCATCTTGCTCTTGTCCGTCTTCGCCTTCTACTACGAGGCCTTCGTGGGCTTGCGGCCTTCGGTAGCCCTCTTCCGTCATTTCTTCCGCTTGCGCTTGCATAATGGCGCCCAACGGTCGGCGTGTGTCTCTTTCGTCACGGTCCAGAGCGGCAACATGCTCCTGAAGGCCGGGAAGAAGGTGGAGAACTTCAAGCACTGCTGGGTCCTCATGGACCTCAAGGACACCAACCCTCGGTTGGATCTGTCGAAGGGGTTGCTAGAGAAGACTTCTGCGTGGAGCTCCGTGAAGCTTTCTGACCCCCGGACTAAGCCCATTCTGGAGCGCTTCACCCGCGATATCAGGGCCAAGAAGTTGACTGGTGGAATGGTAGTGAAGGATTTCTTGGTGCAGCGCCTGGCGTCCCTTCAGGCCCATTCTAGGCCCTTGTGGGACTATCAGGGCAGTGGCGACAACCTCAAGCTTCGGTCCATGCGCATATCCCCGGGGAACTGAGCAGGGCTGTGGCGACCTTGCTCGGCGGTGACCCCGATGACCTTCCCGAGGCTCACACTCCGCTGTACTGCCACGACAATGGAGCCGACTTGGTTGTCGCAATGCCTGTCTTCAACAAGCTGGGGCTCTTTCCAGCTGAGGGCCCTGGTCTGGCGGTGGTGTCTTTCGATGATACCTCGTGCGGGGAGGACTTGGAGAGAACCGCCGCCGACGGCCCGGCGGGGGTATCCCCCCCGTCGCAGGGTACCCTTATACGCGAGCTTGAAGATGATGACGATGTTGGTGAAGTTTCTCGTGCAGGCTCCTCACACACCGCTAAGGCCTCCAAGGGGCTAGGGCCAGCCCCTCGCGCCACGTGGTCCGCGTGTGGGTCCACTCAACTCCCCAGAGGCGTGGCGCCGAGTCTCCTCTAGCGCGCCCTGCCTCCACTGGCAGGACGACCAAGGCGTCGGCATTGCCCCCGCTCAAATCGCAACTCGCCGGTAATGTGGGCGAGGACAGGGCCCTGGCGATTTCCTCCACGGCCGCCATAGCAGTCGGCGACTCTGCTCCTCCGCATGGCGGCCCCCTCTCCATGGGGATCTCGGGTGCCCCCGTCGTTGCCAGGACGGAAAGGAAGAGGAAGTGGGTTGATGTCGAGCAGTAAGTGACCCGACTTGGCTTGGCTCACACGTTTATGGCTTGTGCATTGCTGACCTCCCCTTGCTTGGTGACCAGGAATATCGCTACGTTGAAGATGAGGAAGAAGAAGGCGGGTGTTAAGCCGAAGGCGACTCCTGACGTGCTACCTGCCCTTCCCGACACGCCGCTACCTGCTGCTGAAGAAGAGAGGGCTCGCGAGGCAACCCCTCAGGCCCCCATCGAGCCCCCTGAGCCCTCGATGCTTGTTTACGTGACCACTCCTACCCTTGGGAGCATGGTGACACCGATGTTTGGAGGGCCAACCCCTGAGGGCTTGCTGCCCATCGATTCGTCTGTGCCTGTGGTCGCCGAGTGGCCTCCGGAGCCTCCTGTCCTTCGTGGCGCTGTTTGCCCAAGGGTGCCCCTGGCGACCATGCTGGGGACCCCTCAGGGGAGACCTTGACGCCTCCGGTGCCTACCCACGACGTCCTGGACAGGGCCTTCGCTGCTCTGGGTCAGGTTCGTGATGCCTTCGTGAGTGCCGGTGATCGCCTCATGGGTGGACGCCTTGAGCTCCTCTTAGGGTGGCTCCGGGCCGATGATGCCGCTGTGGCGATGTGGGGCCAAGCTGTGGCTGCCGTGGCGAAGAGCGAGGAGGAAACCGCGGCTGCACGCGCTGCGCGCGAGGAGGTGGAGGCTCGTCTGAAGACCTTCCAAGAGGAATAGGCCAAGCTTGCGGTGCAACTTTGTCAGCGGACGAAGGACCTCGAGGCTCACGAGGCCAAGCTTGCCACTCGAGAAACAAAGCTGTCGCAGGCGGCGGCCCGCCAGGACGCAGAGCGAGCGCGCCTGGACATGCAGGCGAAGGAGATTGCTTCGAAAAAGATCCTTCTTGACACCAAGGAGGAAGCTATCGCCGCGGCCGAGGAGAAAAAGGTCACAGAGCTGAGCGCCCTTCCTGTCGTCGAGCTCCAGCTTCGCAAGCGCTCCACGCCCTCTGCCGAGACGGGTTCCCGGAGCCCCTGGCTTCTTCGGAGAGCGGCTTCGCGGTGCTTGCTTCGAAGCTTGCTGAGGTGCTAGAGGGCGCCATCGTCAAGGTGGATAGGGTCTTGGACAGTGAGTGCCGCGACCTCTTTTCTGAAGCCGCGATGCGCGTCTTTAGCCATCTTCATCTTCGTGAGCCGGGGTTCGACTTTGACTCCGTGATCCTCCCGGTCGCCCCTGAGGTCCGTGCCGGCGCCATGGAGGCGCTGGCTAAGAGGTTCATCCGTGTCACGGTTTCTCCGCCTCCGGATGCTGCTGAGGCTGGTAGCAGGGAAGACGACGCCAGCGACGCCGATGACGAGTCCCCTGAGGGTGGGGCGAACAGTGGCGGCGGCTCCTCCTGATTCCTTCCTCCTGCTCCTTTCCTGCAATGCACATTGTGCTCATGGAGGCGTTAAACTCATTTGTGTTCGCGGAAATTTCTAATGCTTGTAATAACTGTTGGACTGCACGATTGTTTTCTTCGCCTTGTTTCCTTCTTGCTTGATGTGATGCTCTGCATCGGTAGGGGCCCGGCCCGTGCATACCTCAACCGCCATTGGGCCGACTGGAAACCAAGGATGGTCCTAGGGGCGAGGGGCTACGAGTCCAGTTAGGCTCCTGAGTCGTGATGCTCAGGAGTCCCCCTTACGTGCGAGCAGCCCTCATGAAGGGAACATGGTGAGGATTGAAATAACTTGAAACTTCCGAACACCTTCAGCGCTCTACATCGGCAGGGCCCGGCCCGTGCATACCTCAACCGTCCTTGGGCCGACCAAAAACCAAGGACGGTCCAAGGGGTCAGGGGATATGGGTCCAGTTAGGCTCCCGAGTCATGATGCTCAGGAGTCCCCCTTGATGTACGAGCTTCAGTGTCCTTCCTAGGGATTTTGAGTAGTTTTTTGAGCACTCTAGGCTCTGCGTAGGTAGGGCCCGACCCGCACATACCTCAACCGCTGTTGAACTGACCGGAAACCAAGGACGGTCCAAGGGGTGAGGGGCTACAGGTCTAGTTAGGCTCCTGAGTCACGATGCTCAGGAGTCCCCCTTGACGTACGAGCGGCTCCCATACCTTTCCTCGCCAGCTTTTTCGGAGATGGGCGCATGAAGACCAGGTTTGGCAGACCTGGGGAGGCGGCGTGTACGAGGCTTGGTCGGGTAGTAGCCACATGCAGCCCCTCACGCGTGCATCCCTGGGGAACGCTGCGAGAAAGGGGCCGCCTGGGACCTTACTGAGGTTTGATGCAGCCGCTGGGGCGCCCTCAGTTGTTTATCCCCCTGCACCGGGCGTGGGGCTTCCACCTTGCATGGGCATAGTCATTGGTGGACCGTGTTGACCGACAGCATGGAGCTGTGGCTTCCACCTTGCGTGGGCATAGTCATTGGTGGACCGTGTTGACTTCTCCGCCAACACTGGGTTGTGGCTGCCACATTGGGTGGGAAGGGACCCCTCCACGTCCTCAGGGGGGGCGTGTACAACCCATAGAGTTCGTACGCCTGGCCGGCACGGTAGAACTGGGAGGTGTATCTGGGAGGTCGCCAGGATGCTTTGGCCTTGCGAGTGTCCCTACCTCAAAGGTGGTTTGTGCCTGAATCTTCTTGTAGATGGTGCCATTTGAAACCTCGCTTGCTTCTTGTTCTTTGGGAGTGAGGCAGGTTGGGGGTCCTTTTGGCACTCTATGTCGATAGGTCCTAGTCCCGCACATTTCCTTAGCACCGTTAGGCACGACCGGAAACCAAGGATGCACTTCACAGGGCGAGGCCCTGCCACTCCTGATGCCGACCGAAAACCAAGGACGACACCAGGGGGCGAGTGGCCTTATGACCAGTAAGGCTCCTGAGGCTCAATGCTTAGGGGACTCCTTTGACGCTTGAGCGCCCCCCATTCCACCCTGTCGGTTGCTGCCTCAAGAGGCCGCGGGGCCTCCCAAGACTCCATGCTGAGGCAGTGCACCGCGGTCGGAGCCCCCAAGTGGGGGGTCGACCGCCGACCGATGCAAGTAAGGTGGAACGTCGGGACATAGAATAGATGCACAAGAAACTATTGAAACATGCATAAACGAAGTGACGGCAGGGGCGTGCCCTGATCACCTGAAGATCATGTGGCCCAGTGGGCGCCCTTGGATAGAGTGAACCAAAAAATTACCTGGCAACAGCCAACAAAGAGTGACCTAGCGGCCATGTCGCTGTAGAGCTGAGGCCACCGTCGTTGCCCGATCTCCCATTTCCATGAGTGCGACCTTCATGGGCCCGTCGTCTCCTGAGGCTCGGAACCTTCGCTTGATCCGAGCACATCCTCCAACTTCTCGCTGCGCCCCACCAGGCAAGGCATGAGCATTGCTCGATGAAGGCGCTGGAAGGTGACGCTTGCGTTCGCCAGCCCGAAGGGCATGCGGATATGGGTGTCCGAGTAGACCCATCCGTGATCGACACACGCTAGCCAGAAGGGGCCTTGTGTCATGGCCCTATTGATCACGAGCACGTTGATGCAGATGCGCGGCTGATCGACCGTGACGATGACGGCGACTGCGATTGGTGGTGTAGGGCAGTCCCCACCTTGCACGGCCTGGCCTCCCCGAAGCTCTTCGATAGCTCTAAGGACGGACTCTTGCGAACTGGGCCCCATGCGCCAAGATCCCATCTCGAGCTGGCGCGTGTCGGAGGGCGCCTTCAGGTTGTGCTCGAGCGCCTCTCTTGCCCCACTCACCAAGCCGGAAACTTCCCCGGTGGGATCCCCCAGGCCCGGCCCAAGAGGGGCGCCAAGCGCGCTTTCCTATGTGATAGGAGGCGGGACCCATCCCTGATCGCAGAGCCTAAAGTTCCAGGACGCCCTATGGGGAGGAGTTACTTCTTCTTCTTGCGCGGATCCTCGCGAGGCAGTGTGTCTTCCTCGTTGTCCGAGCGCTCAGCCGCCACAGCATGATAAGCACGCTCGAGGGTGCAGACGGCATCCTTCTCATCACAAGCAACGGTGATGATGCTGCCACTCCCCGGCATCTTGAGGACGTTGTAGCCGTGGTGGGTTACTGCCATGAACTCGGCGAGAGCCGCGTACCCAAGGATCACGTTGTACGGGAGGTGGATGTGTGCGACGTCGAAGACGATGATCTCGGTGTGGTAGTTCTTGAGCCTGCCGAAGGTGACAGGCAGATGCACCTGCCAGATGGGTACGGTGGACCCGTTTGTGACCCCCCAAGAAGGGCTTAGTTGGCATGAGCTGTTCATATGGCACCTGGAGCGTCTTAAAGGTCTCGATGGAGAGGACGTTGAGCCCCGCCCCACTATCGATGAGGGTCTTGGTGATGAGGACGTTGCTGATGGTTGGGGTACACAACATGGGAAGCTTTCCGGCCATGAACGAACACCTGAGATGATCGCTTGAGTCGAAGGTGATGGCGGTCTGGGACCAATTGAGGGGGCGCATCGCTTCAGGCTTCGGGAGAGCCGCATTCACCTCCCATGTGAATTGCTTGAAGGCACGGTTCGAGGCTAGGGCCTGGGCACCGCCCAAGATACAGGCCACCGCCGTGATTTCCTGGAAGCCCCCAGCCCCATCGTCCTGCCTGTCTTCCTCTTTCCTTATGGGTGGCGGAGGCACGGAGGTAGTCTAGCCTAACGTGGGCGAGCCTCACGAGGTGGACCGTGTCGTGACCCCTTCGGAGGGTTGTCGCGCCAGTGGTCCTCACGAGGCGGGTCGCGCCAGCGGTCCTGCCGAGTTTGATCATGCCAGAGGTCCTCCTGAGGCTTGTCGCGCCACCCCTGACGTGGCTCCTGGTTGCCCCTGTGGCCTCCACCGTGGCCTTCGCCGCGCCCGAAGCCTCGGTCGCCTTAGCCGGGGTGCCTGCTGAAGTGCAAAACGCGGATTAGTCGGAGTTCCTGGCAGTCGGCGGTGTCGTGGTTGTTGGTGCCATGGAAGATGCATGTCGGTCTTCCTCCTGGGGGGTGTTCTTCTCCCCGGTTGCGCTTTGCCTCGGGTTCGGCCACAAGCACCGTCGGGGCCTTGTGCTTTACTTCCTTAGCCTTGGTCTTCTTCTCTTCTGGCTCCGCCGCTGGAGGCGCGATGAGCGATAGGCGTCCCTCCTCGGCCTTGGCGCACTTGTTCGCCAGGTTGAACATCTCCAATTGAGAGCACAGTTCGTCATTCATGGCGAGATCTTCCTCCATCTTGAGGTCAGTGACTCCGTCAGTGAAGGCCGAAATGATGGCCTAGTCCGACTCCTTGGGGATCTTGAGGCATGTGGTCGTGAAGCATTGTATGAACTTGTGTAGGGTCTCCCCATCCTGCTGCTTGATACGCCGCAGGTCATTCATGGTGGGCGTGCGGTCGCGGGTGCCTTGGAAGTTGCCAATGAAGCGTTTGTGCAGACCCTCCCAGGAGGTGATGCATGCCTCTGGGAGGTTGAAGATCCAAGAGAGTGCGCCGCCCTTGAGCGCCATGGGGAACCAACACGCCATGACCTTGTCGTCTCCTCCTGCCGCCCGGATACTCAGTGAGTAGAGTTGTAGGAACTCGGCTGGGTCTGGGGTGCCATCGTAATGCAAGGGGCAGGTCAGGCTTGAAATTGCATGGCCACGCAGTCGGGTAGAGCTCCGGGGCGATGGCGAGGCACCCCACCGGCTCAACGGGAGCCGCGTGCACGAGGGCGACCTGGTCTTGATGCTCCTATGGGGCCGCCTCAAGCGGTATCCGACCGCGGCATTGGGTTGGCAGCGCAGGGAATGCACGTGCATCGGCACGCGACCGGGGGACCACTTGGCAGCATACTTCATCTCCTGGCCTCTCCCCCGGTTCGTGAGGCCGGCCACGGGGGCGCGCTTTTTGCCGGGGCTCGGGGTCAGCGTTGCGTCGTGGAGGCGGAGGTTGCGTGTCTTGTACCATGTCGTGAGCCAGGGATGGTTGGGGTCAAAGTGAGTAGGCGAGCGTTGAAGCATCGCCGGCAGTGCTGACGAGCTCTGTGATGTGCCGAAGCCAGTCACCGTAGTGGTCGGGAATGGGGCGGTAGTGAAGCAGTTCGTTAGCCATGGTGAGCGCGCCCTAGCCGCGCACCGGCCATGCCGAACATGAGAGGACGAACCGGAGACTGGCACAATCGACGGAGTGGCGGTGTGACTGTCGCGCTGCGTAGTGACCGGCTGGGAGGAGTCTTGTTGCTCGTGGGCGTCGGGAACCGTGGCGACATTCACCACAGGCGAAGGTGACCTTCGTGCTCTGGTGTGGCCCACCGGCGCCGTCTGAGCGACACGGGTGGCGTGGCGCTCGTCACGGGCTCGGCGAGCATCAGACATCAGAGCGAAAAGGTGGGAGGAGATCTTGGCTTGAGGGAGACTCCAACACTCCCCCTACCTGGCATGCCAAATGTCGGATTTTGGGCTCCGCAAAACCCTTAAGATTCGAACAGAGGGGCGTGTGCGAAGATCCCCTATAGCCTTGCCCGACCTAGCTCGCTACCCGATGAACTCACCACAGAACTCGCACAATGACGAGGAAGAAGATGAACACGGCAGTTCACCCAGGTTCGGGCCGCTGCGAAGCGTAATACCCTACTCCTGCTTTGGTTGATTGCCTCTCTAGGAGGTGAGGTGGATGAACAAGTACAGTGTTTTGTGGCCTCCTGAGGGCTCTCGGTGGTGTTCGAGGTTCCTTCTAGTTTGGTGGGCGATGAGTGATGGAGTCAGACGATTGGGTTTGGATCGGATCTTCCTCTATGAAGCAGCCTACCGTCTCTATATAGCTGTGGCCCGGATCCTCTTCCCTTATTGCAATGGCGGGAAGGGATCCCACAACGACCAATTTTGAAGGGGGATAGGGGTTCGTGCTCGCCCTGCCCAAAGGCGGTCTTCACATGCAAAGTAGGTGTCGAGGCCGCAGGGGTGGGCTCAGCGATGACATCCTCTATGCAGGACGGGTGGTTGTGGTCTTCTTGCACTGGAATGTAAACCTTTGGGGGTGCTTTGGGAACCCGCGTACGTACTTTCCCCCTTCGCACCAAAGGGGAAGCTGCGCCGCCTGGCATACTGATGCTCTCCCGTCCTTCCTTGCGTCATCTTTGACTCTTGAGGTCGGGCCTTGCATAGAGATCTCTGATACGTCTCCAACGTATCTATAATTTTTTATTGTTCCATGCTATTATATTATATGTTTTGAATGTTTTATATGCATTAATATGCTATATTATTTTCGGGACTAACCTATTAATCTAGAACCTAGTGCGAGTTTTTGTTTTTTCCTTGTTTTTGAGAATTGCAGATAAGGAATATTAAATAGAGTCCAAACGGAATAAAACCTTGGGAATGATTTTTTCTGGACCGGAAGGAAACCATCAAGCTTGGAGACCAAGGCAGGAGAGCCACTGTGGGGCCACAAGCCCTAGGGGCGCGCCCAGGGGAGTAGGGCGTGCCTTGCAGGCTTGTGGGCCCACGACAGCCCTCCTAACCCTAATCTTCGGCCTATAAATTCCCAAATATTCCCTATATATGAGAATGAGCCACGAAAACACTTTTCCGCCGCCAGAAGACTCCATTCTCGAGAGATCCAATCTTGGAGCCTTTTCCGGTAATCTGCCGGAGGGGGATTCGATCATGAAGGGCATCTACATCAACTCCATTACCCCTCTGATGATGCATGAGTAGTTCACCATAGACCTTCGGCTCCATATCTAGTAGCTAGATGGCTTATTCTCTCTCTTTGCTCTTCAATACCATGTTCTTCATGGAGATCTATCCGATGTAATACTATTTTGCGGTGTGTTTGTCGAGATCCGATGAATTGTGGGTTTATGTTCAGATTATCCATGAAATTATTTGAGTCTTTTCTGAATTCTTATATGCATGATTTCATATCTTTGCAAGTCTCTTCGAGTTATTGGTTTGGTTTGGCCAACTAGATTGGTAACTCTTCCAATGGGAGAAGTGCTTAGTTTCGGGTTCAATCTTGCGGTGTCCTCACCTAGTGACAAAGTAGGGGTAGCGAGGCACGTATTGTATTGTTGCCGTCAAGGATAAAAAGATGGGTTTTTCATCATATTGCTTGAGTTTATCCCTCTACATCATGTCATCTTACCTAATGTGTTACTCTGTTCTTCATGAACTTAATACTCTAGATGCAGGCAGGAGTCGGTCGATGTGTGGAGTAATAGTAGTAGATGCAGAATCATTTCGGTCTACTTGACACGAACGTGATGCATATATACATAATCATTGCCTTGGATATCTTCATAATTATTCGTTTTTCTATCAATTGCTTGACAGTAATTTGTTCACCCACCATAATACTTTCCATCATGAGAGAAGCCTCTAGTGAAAACTATGGCCCCGGGTCTATTTTCCATCTTATACTTTCAGATGTAAAACCAAAAATACCAAAAATACTTTGCTGCATTATTTTTACCTTTTTTTTACTTTCCGTTCAAGCAATCTATCTCTATCTAATCTCACCCTTGCAAGTAACCGTGAAGGGATTGACAACCCCTTTATAGCATTGGGTGCAAGAGTTTGATTCTTTGTGTAGGTACACCTATTGGGGACTTTCTTTTATCTCCTACTAGATTAATACCTTGGTTCTCAACAATTGAGGGAAATACTTATCTACTTTGCTGCATCACCCGTTCCTCTTCACGGAAACCAACGCATGCTCGAGAAGTAGCAATATCCGCCGTTCGGAAGGGTCCTGAGGAGGCCCATGCTTCGCGGGTCTTGCCAGCGTTCTTCCTCGTGATGCTAGGGCCTCGCGAGGGCCTTGTCTCGAGTGGGGCCTTGTCTGGTCCCATTTAGTCGATGAAGTGGGCCACGTCCTGGGCCACAGGCAGGCAGGTCTGTCTACCCCCGTTCCCAGAACGCCGATAGAGTTATGTATGTTGGTGACCAAAGGTTGTTTAGAGTCCCGGATGAGATCCCGGATATCACGAGGAGCTCTGGAATGTTCCGGAGGTAAATATTGATCTATAGGAAGTCCTGTTTTGGTCGCCGGAAAAGTTTCGGGCTCATCGATAGTGTACCGGGAGTGCCGGGAGGGTACTGGGGGACCATCGAGAGGGGTGTCTCGACCCAAGAGGCTACATGGGCTGTGGGAGGAGGTAAACCATCCCCTGGTGGGCTGGCCGAAGCCTCCCCTACGGGCCCATGCGGCTGGAGTGGTTTGAGAAGGAAAAAAACTCAAGGTGGAAAGAGTTTCCAAGTGGGAAGGAGGAGTCCTAATCCTACTAGGATTGG
The DNA here is from genome assembly GCA_022496015.1 of Hordeum marinum. NCBI lineage: Eukaryota > Viridiplantae > Streptophyta > Magnoliopsida > Poales > Poaceae > Hordeum > Hordeum marinum. The sequence continues at coordinate 286,228,054 of CM039678.1, read as the reverse complement.
AGGAGGACTCCTCCTCTCCTTGTTGCGCCAAGGCCAAGGGCTGGCCCCTTGGGCGCCAAGCCTCCTCCCTCCTCCTCCTATATATACTAGAGGTTTTGAGGGTTTTGAGACATAGAAAACAGCCATGTGCTACCTCTCCTCTAGATCATAGTTTCTCCTCAGATCATTTTAGCGGTGCTTAGGCGAAGCCGTGCTAGAATTGTTCCACCACCATCGCCCCATGCCGTCGCGCTGCCGGAGAACTCATCTACCTCTTTGCTCCCTCTTGCTAGATCAAGAAGGCGGAGATCGTCATCGAGCTGTACGTGTGTTTAACATGGAGGTGTCATCCGTTCGGCGCTAGATTGGAAGGACCGTGATCAAGATCGCGAGACGATTAGTGATTTGATAGCGGGACGGATCATGATGGGATCGCGGGATGGATCATGATTGGATCGCGAGATGGATCGTGATGGGATCGCGGGATGCTCAGCGATTTGGATCGCAAAGACGTTCGACTACATCCACCGCGTTTCTTAATGCTTTCCGCTTAGCGATCTACAAGGGTATGTAGATCCACTCTCCCTCTCGTAGATTCTCATCACCATGGATAGATCTTGCGTGTGCATAGGAAAATTTTGTTTCCCATGCAACGTTCCTCAACAGTGGCATCATGAGCTAGGTCTATGTGTAGATGAGATCTCGAGTAGAACATAAAGGAGTTTGTGGGCGTTGATGCTTAGATTGCTTCCTCCCATGGTCGTCGTTTGGTTCAGCGGTATTGTGGGATGAAGCGGCCCAGACCAACCTTACTCGTACGCTTATGAGAGACCGGTTCCATTGACTGATGTGTAATTTCGTTGCACAAACATGGCTGGTGGGTGTCTGTTTCTCCTACTTTAGTTGGATCGGATTCGACAAAGGTTGTCCTTGAGAAGCTTGAAAAGCAACTTATGTATCACCATTGTGATTTTTGCGTAGGTGAGAATTGTTCTTGCTAGATACCCGTAGCAGCCACGTAAAACTTGCAACAACAATTAGAGGACATCTAACTTGTTTTTGCAGGGTATGTTGTGATGTGATATGGCCAATTTCATGATAAGATATATGTGATATATGAGATGATCATGTATTGTATAGAATATCACGACTTGCATGTCGATGAGTACGGCAATCGACAGGAGCCATAGGATTGTCTTTAATTATTGTATGACATGCGTGTCAATCATTAAGCTCTATGTAATGCTTTACTTAATATCTAAGCAGTAGAAATAGTAGTAGAAGCATGGTGGGCATGACAACCCCGATGGCGACACATTGATGGAGATCAAGATGATAGAGATCATGGTGTCATGCCGGTGACGATAGAGATCATGTCGGTGCTTTCAAGATGGAGATCAAAAGCACAAGTTCATGGCCATATCATGTCACTTATGATTTGCATGTGATTTTAATCCTTTTATGCACCTTGTTTTCCTTAGGATGACTGTAGCATTATAACGTGATCCCTCACTTAAATTTCAAGATAAATTGTGTTCTCCCTGAGTGTGCATCGTTGCAAAAGTTCGTCGTGTCGAGACACCACGTGATGATCGGGTGTGATAGACTCTACATTCACATACAACGGGTGCAAGCCAGTGTTGCACGTGCAGAACACTCGGGTTAAACTTGACGAGAATAGCATGTACATACATGGCCTCGGAACACAAGAGACCGAAAGGTCGAACATGAGTCATATAGTAGATATGATGAACATGATGATTTTCACTATTGAAACCACCTCAACTCACGTGATGATTGGACTTGAGTTGGTGAATTTGGATCATGTATCACTCGAATGACCAGAGGGATGTCAATTTCAGTGGGAGTTCTTAAGTAATATGATTAATTCAACTCATTATCAGGAACATAGTCAGTAGTGTCTTTGCAAATTATGTTGTAGATTACTAGCTCACGTTGTGGCTCCCTTGAATTTTTATATGTTCCTAGAGAAATACAGTTGAAAGATGTTGGTAGCAATATTGCAGACTGGTTCCGTGATCTGAGGATTGTCCTCATTGCTGCACAAAAGGCTTATGTCCTTAATGCACCGCTCGGTGCGCCACCCCCTCAAGCGTTGTCTGTAGATGTTGTGAACATATGACAGGCACATTCCGATGACTACTTGATAGTTCAGTGCGTCATGCATTGTGGCTCCAAATTGAGGCTCCAAAACATTTTGAACGTCACGGAACATATGAGATATTCTAAGGGCTGAAATTGGTATCTCATGCTCGTGCCCGTGTTGTGAGATATGAGATCTCCAACAAGATTCTTTGCCTGCAAGATGAAGGAGAATAGCTCATTTGTTGAGCATGTGCTCAGATTGTTTGGGTGCTACAATCGCTTGAATCGAGTGGGAGTTGATCTTCCAGATAAGATAGTGATTGATATAGTTCTCCAAGTCACTGTCACTAAGCTACTAGAACTTCTTGATGAACTATAATTATGTCGGGGATGAAATGATGATCCCTGAGCTATTCGCGATGTTTGACACCGCGAAGGTAGATATCAAGAAGGAGCATCAAGTGACGAGGATATGTACCTAGGGTAGGGTCCTAGTCACGGCCCACATACCCTACCCAAGGACACCACATGGGAAGACTTGAAGATCAAGCACGAACTTTCGAGTGGATCCCCGGAGACGTTCAAAATCACTCGACAGCAATCCACTTGGACACTCCCGCTCTCACTCGGCAGTCGCTTGTCACTCGGAAGACCTCGCTTTCACTCGACGCCAGAAGACCAGGAGCCATCATCAAGAGCCCAACCAGCAGACGCTGGTTCAATGGTCATTAGTAGCTTTTATTACGTACGTTACCAGTAACGCCAGACTTTAATCCCACGACCAGGCCCTTAGATGCAGGATAATTATGAGGGGCAGCAAACTCTATATAAGCCTCCCCTCCCCTCCTGCACAAGGGTTCGCAACCATCGTAATCTCTATATCCCACTCGACATAAAGCTCCCGAGCACTAAGACGTAGGGCTGTTACCTCCACGAGAGGGGCCTGAACTCATACATCTGTGTGTACACCCTCGCCATAGCTAGGACTCTGCCCTCTCCCTTCGTACCCCTACCATCTACTGTCAGGCTCATTCCTACGACACTTGGCGCCCACCATGGGGCAGGCGTCTAAGCGACTTCTTGCGAGGTTGCAATTTTCATCCTTCGACATGTCTTCCGGCGGTGTTTTCGCTTTGGGCCACGAGATCCATTTCAGAGCGCTCACCTTCATCGCCGACGATTCGGCATGGCTCCAGGAGGCGCCTCTCGATCTCAAGGTGCTCCCGGTCCACAGGGCCGTGCACTTCCACGCGAGTCCCTGCGGCGTGTTGCTGCGACAGCTGTCGACCCCCTACGCGTCGACTCCTTTCGCCATTCGCAGTCGCAAGCGGTTCGACCTCTAACGACTCCAGCGGTGGGTCGAACATGCAGCGGCGCGTCAAACTTCTCCGCAGGTTGCAGCGCTCGAGCCCGCCGAGTCCCTTCACAGCATGTTCGAGTCGGATTCCGATCCGTCCAATGTGCCTTCGAGTGCGAAAGCTGCGATCCTGCAGCGGAGGTCTTGATGGCGGGCTCTCATCAGAGTTCACCACCTGGCTTCGGCCGTGTCAAGCGCGAGGCTGGAGGTCCGTCAAAAGAGCAGTCGCGTCGCGACGAGGAGGTCCTTAATACCCCCATCATCGGCGCGACTACTGAGGCCCAAGCTTTGGAGGTCGCGCTCATTCGTCTGGAAGAGCTCCAGCCAGAGATTGACGAGCGTGCTCGCCAGCGCCCGCCGCGACCCAGACAACGTCATCGACAACTGTTTCTGACTGGATCTCACGATGGCATTGAGGTATACCGAACTCATGTGCTAAATGTTGCTGCTGCTAGGATAGCGGATTCCATTCAGCCGTCCCAGTCAGAGGCTGGTAGAGGGCTGTTGCAGATCAGAGCGCTGTTGGATGCAGCACAACGTCAGAATTCAGCAGTTTCTCAGTCGCATAACAGGATATACAGCAATTCACCCAAGGCAGAGATTGTTTAGTCGGCACACAGCCCTGGATCACCCTTGCGTCGTCAAGGCGGCGGTTTTCATGAAGGGCCAGACACAGATCAGCATCACCGCGAAGACCACCGTCGAGTGCCCACTCCTCCGCGGAGTGGTCCGTACGCGCCCCGGTGCCAGGACGACAGGCACTCCCTCGGCGATGAGAGGGACACGGACTTTGACGCCCGCGCCTATCTTGTTCAGAAGCGGATTGACAACAGCAGAGCTTACAGGGAAGGACTCGACAGAGATGTTCCGAGTGGAAGCTCAGCTGTGGTGTCTTGTCCCGAGTGTTTTAGCAGAGCTATACGTTCTGCAGAGATTCCCCCCAACTTCAGAATGGTGGCGGGGATCGAAAAGTTCTGGTGAAACAAAACCAGAGACTTGGTTAGATGATTACCGAGTGGCTGTGCAGATTGGCGGCGGAAATGACAATGTCGCAATGAAGCACCTGCCCCTCATGTTGGATGGTTCAGCTCGAGCTTGGTTGAATCGTTTGGCTCCTTCTAGCATACATTGTTGGGAAGATCTTGCCCGAGTGTTTGTCCGGACCTTTGAGGGCACTTGCAAGCACCCGGCAGGTCTGATCGACTTACAGCACTGTGTCCAGAAGCCCAATGAAAGCTTAAGGGATTATATTCAGCGACGGTCCACCCTGCATCATATGGTGGAGAATGTGTCGGAACACTAGGTTGTTTGTGCCTTCAAGGCCGGTATGAGATACAGGGAGCTGTACCTAAAGTTCAGGCGCACTGGTGACATTTCACTCGGCAAGATGATGGAAATTGCCACTCGCTACGCCAATGGCGAGGAAGAAGACTGCCTCCGTAGCGGAAAGGAAAAACAGTCACCAATGAGTCTGGCGGCGGCAACAATCAGAAACAGAAGCGGAAGGCTGAAGACCCGGCTCCGGCAGAGGCAGCACCACTGGCGACTCAGTTGAAGAATAAGGGCAAAGCCAAGGCTCAGTATGCCCCTAAGAAGGGGAAGGGTCAGTCAAGAACTGATATCTTGGATCGGCCGTGTGTAATTCACACGAGGAAAGATGCAGAAGGCAACCTGATTTTGCCCAAGAACACCACTCGACAGTGTCGAACCCTTATTCAGCAATTCAAGGGAGACTAGTTGAGTGTGAAATCTCTTGAAAAAGAAGATGAAGATGAGGAAAAGGAAACATTCCCAGATGTCACCGCTACATTAGTGATTTTTACTGATGTCGAGAGCAAGAGTCGTCTGAAAGTCATTAATAGGGAAATCAACATGGTTGTGCCAGACACCCCCACCTACCTCAAATGGTCTCAACATGCTATCACATTCGACCAGACAGACCATCCTGCTCGCATGGCCACTCCCGGTCGACAGTCTCTGGTAGTTGATCCGGTGGTGCAAGGGACTCTACTCAGAAAGGTCCTCATGGACGGCGGCAACAGCCTGAACATTCTGTATGCGGATACCCTAAAAGGGATGGGCATTCCGATGTCCTGTCTGAGCGAGAGCAGCATGCAGTTTCACGGGGTGATCCCAAGAAAGAAGGCCAAGTCACTCAGCCAGATAACATTGGATGTGACATTCAGAGATAGCAGAATTTTCCGAAAAGAAAAGTTGACATTTGAAGTCGTGGATTTAAAGAGTGCTTACCATGCCATCTTGGGTCGACCCACTTATGCACGTTTCATGGCCCGACCATGTTATGTGTATCTCAAGTTGAAAATGCCAGGCCCTAAGGGTGTGATCATGGTCACCGACAATCGACATCGGGCCGAAGAGTGCCTCCAGCAAGGCTCCAAGATCGCCGATCAACAGATGGCCATGGTCGAGCTGGAGGAGTACAAGAAAACCGATGACCCTGCCGATTTGCTCTGCGCAAAGAAGCCTGCTTCTGAGTCGGCATTTCAGTCGGCAGGGGAAGTGAAAAAGGTGCATATCCACCCGACGGATCCAACTGCTGCCCCGACGAATATCTCAACAACACTCGACAGTAAATAGGAAGCCGGGCTCATCCAGTTCCTCCATGAGAACTGGGATATCTTTGCATGGAAGCCTGCTGACATGTCGAGGATTCCCAGGGAGCTGGCTACGCACCGTCTGCGAGTGGATCCGAAAGCCAAGCCTGTCATGGAGCATTTGCATCGATCCGGGACGGAGAAGCGCAAGGCAATCGGAGAAGAAGTGGCCCGTCTCTTGCAAGCCAAGTTCATTCGGGAGATTTACCACTCCGAGTGGCTCCCGAATGTTGTGATGGTGCCAAAGAAAGATAAGTCATTGCGCATGTGCATTGACTTCAAACATCTCAATAAGGTGTGCCCAAAAGACTATTTTCTGCTCCTCCGCATAGATCAAATTGTTGAATCGACAGCGGGGTGCGAGCATTTATCGTTTTTGGATGCCTATTTTGGGTACCATCAGATCCGTCTGTACGGCCCGGACGAAATAAAGATAGCCTTCATCACCCCATTCAGGTGCTTTTGCTACATCACCATGCCTTTTGGTCTTAAGAATGCCGACGCTACTTTTATGCGCATGATTCAGAAATGTCTACTCGACCAGATCCCTCGGAATGTCGAGGCGTACATGGACGATATAGTAGTCAAGTCCCGCAAAGGTTCCGACCTGCTGGCTAACTTGGCCGAGACATTCGCCAATCTGTGGCGATTTGACATAAAGCTGAATCTGGCCAAATGTACCTTCGGTGTCCCTGGCGGCAAGTTGCTTGGTTTTCTCGTTTCCGAGCGAGGAATTGATGTCAATCCGAGAAGATCAGCACCATTACCCTTATGAAGACTCCCGTGCAAGTGCACGATGTTCAGAAGCTCACAGGTTGCTTGGCAACATTGAGTCGATTCACTTCTCGTCTTGGTGAGAAGGCTCTGCCCTTATATCAGTTGATGAAGAAGTCCGACACATTCGACTGGACTCCCTAAGCCGAAGCAGCATTTGTTGAGCTCAAAGCCTTGCTCTCCACCCAGCCGGTGCTTGCCGCTCCTGCCAGCAAAGAGCCCTTGCTCCTGTACATCGCGGCCACAAATCAAGTCATCAGTACAGTGCTGACTGTCGAGCGAGAAGAGGAGGGTAAAGCCTATAAAGTCGAGTTTATTATGTCTCGGAGGTATTGTCCCCCTGAAAGCAAAGATATCCACACTATCAGAAGCTAGTGTATGGTATTTACCTGTCAGTGAAGAAGGTGGCACATTATTTCCAAAACCATTCGATCTCAGTCATCAGTGATGCTCCTTTATCCGAGATTTTCAATAATCGCGACGCATCAGGTCGAGTGGCTAAATGGGCAATTGAGCTTGGACAATTTGACACCAGATTCGAGGCCAAGAAAGCAATCAAGTCCCAAGCATTTGCAGATTTCATGGCCGAGTGGACTGAACAGCAATACCCCATCCAAGTTCACTCGGCGCATTGGACAATGTTCTTTGATGGCTCCAAAATGTTGAATGGGTCCGGTGCTGGTGTTGTTTTGATATCCCCCAAAGGCGACAAGCTCAGCTATGTCTTGCAAATTCACTTTGATTCCTCCAACAATGAGGCAGAATATGAAGCACTTTTGTATGGGTTGCGCATGGCTATCTCACTCGGCGTCAAGCGCCTGATGGTTTATGGCGACTCAGATTTGGTGGTGAATCAAGTGATGAAAGAGTGGCATGTTAGAAACCCCGCTATGACCAGATACTGCAATGCAGTCCGGAAATTGGAGAAGAAATTTGAAGGCCTGGAACTTCATCATGTTCCCCGATTGAAAAATAAAGCGGCTAATGAGCTGTCCAAGATTGGTTCCACTCGACGACCTGTCCCTAGCGGGGTGTTCCTGGAGCATTTGCACACTCCTTAGATTCAAAAGGATCCCTTCACCGAAGAGCCCCCACAAGATTTAAGCTCCTCTGACTCGACGCAAGTTGATGTTCCTGCTGTGATTGACTTGGTCAAGGAGATGCTAGTTATCATACCCGACTGGACTGTGCCATACATTGCCTATATCCTTAGACAAGAGCTCCATGAAGATGAAGCAGAGGCTCGACAGATTGTATGCAGGTCCAAGGCTTTCACTGTGATGGGAGATCAGCTATTCATAGAGAGTGTGCCCGAGGAAGGTCGGATGATTCTAGAAGAAATCCACTCGGGAACTTGTGGCCACCATGCGTCTTCAAGGGCGATCATCGCTAAAGCATACCGAGCTGGTTTTTACTGGCCACGAGCTAATGACATGGCTAAGGACATCGTTGATCACTGCGAGGGCTGCCAGTTCTATGTGAATCTGTCACACAAGCCGGCTTCTGCTCTAAAGACAATTCCTCTCGCCTGGCCGTTTGCGGTTTGGGGACTCGACATGGTTGGTCCCTTCCGACCCGGAAAAGGAGGATTCACCCACCTGTTGGTAGCAGTCGACAAATTCACCAAGTGGATTGAAGCCAAGCCCATCAAGAAGCTGAATTCCCGCACGTCGGTCACGTTCATGAGGGAGATCATTATCCGCTACGGCATTCTGCACTACATCATCACAGACAATGTCACTAATTTTGACTCGGAAGAATTCAGAAGATTCTGTAACTCCCAAGGCACTCGAGTGGATTACGCTTCCGTTGCACATCCTCAAACCAATGGGCAAGTTGAGTGGGCTAATGGACTCATTCTGCAAGGTCTGAAGCCTCGTCTCATGCGCAATTTGGATCATGCCGCCGGTGCATGGGTAACTGAGCTGCCGTCTGTTTTGTGGGGATTGAGGACAACACCCAATCAGTCGACGGGCCAAACTCCTTTCTTCCTTGTCTATGGCGCCGAAGCCATGTTGCCGAGCGACTTGGCCCACAATTCTCCTCGAGTGGAGCTATATTCTGAGGTTGAAGCTGAACGGGCCAGATAGGATGGGGTAGACCTCCTAGAGGAGGAGCGTGAGATGGCTCTGATCCGGACCACTGCCTATCAGCAAGACCTATGGCGCTTCCATGCAAAGAATGTCAAAAGCCGAGCGTTCCATGAAGGAGATTTGGTGCTCCGAGTGAATCAACACCGACCTCACAAGCTTGATCCTGCATGGGAAGGCCCTTTTGTCGTCACTAAGGTGCTAAACAATGGAGCCTATCACCTATATAATCTCATGAAACAGATAGATGAGCCACGAGCCTGGAATGCAGACCTACTCCGGCATTTTTACACTTGAGACAAGAGTTTTCTGATGTAATAAGAGTACTTCATCAATGCAATTCGCGTTTCTGCGATTAATACTTCGTTGATTCCAACCATGCAATTACATTCTTGGGGATACTCCGAGTGATGAGAAATCCTCACATTCGGGGGCTTAGCTGCGAAACATGTTTCTCCTAAGTGAAAAACCATGTCGGGTGGATGGCAGTCCATCCACTCGACGGCCTATTTGTGAATCCGTCTTCGCTTGGGTTCAAAAATACTCCGAGTGATGAGCGATCCTCACGCTCGGGGGCTTAGCTGCAAAACACGTTTCGCCTAAGTTAAAAACCTCGTCGAGTGGATAATAATCCTTTCACTCGACAACTTAGCTGTGAATTGACATTCACCTAAGATCGAAAATACTCTGAGTGATGAGAAATCCTCACACTCGGGGGCTTAGCTGCGAAACATGTTTCGCCTAAGTTAAAAACCCTGTCGGGTGGATAGCAGCCCATTCACTCGACGACCTATTTGCGAATCCGTCTTCGCTTGGGTTCAAAAAAATATTCCGAGTGATGAGCAATCGTCACACTCAGGGGCTTAGCTATGAAACACGTTTCGCCTAAGTTAAAAACTTCGTCGAGTGGATGGTAATCCATTCACTCGACCACTTAGCTGCGAATCAACATTCGCCTAAGTTCAAAAATACTCCGAGTGATGAGCAATCCTCATACTCGGGGGCTTAGCTGCGAAACACGTTTCGCCTAAGTTAAAAACCTCGTCGAGTGGATGGTAATCCATTCACTCGACAACTTAGCTGCGAATCGACATTCGTCTAAGTTCAAAGATACTCCGAGTGATGAGCAATCCTCACACTCGAGGGCTTAGCTGCGAAACACGTTTCGCCTAAGTTAAAAACCGCGTCGAGTAGATGGTAATCCATTCACTCGACAACTTAGCTACAAATCGACATTCGCTAAGTTTAAAAATACTCCGAGTGATAAGCAATCGTCACACTCAGGGGCTTAGTTGCAAAACACGTTTCGCCTAAGTAAAAAACCTCGTCGGGTGGATGGTAATCCATTCACTCGACAGCTTAGCTACGAATCGACATTCGCCTAAGTTCGAAAATACTCCGAGTGATGAGCAATCCTCACACTCGGAGGCTTAGCTGTCAAACACGTTTCGCCTAAGTAAAAAAACTCGTCTGGTGGATGGTAATCCATTCACTCGACAACTTAGCCGCGAATCGACATTCGCCTAAGTTCGAAAATACTCCGAGTGATGAGCAATCCTCACACTCGGGGGCTTAGCTGCGAACACGCTTTGCCTAAGTAAAAAAACAAACTCAGTCAAACAGACGATTGAAAGCCAAATACGAACAAAATCCAAAGGGTAAACCACGGATAAATGTTTCGTACGAAAGCAAGTTTGCTCAGGCCTAAGGCCTGAACGATGTTTTAAAGGATACAAATCCACTCGACATACCAAGGCAAGTTTAACTGTTTCTTTCAAAGACAAGTTTTTCAAACGGGAGACGGACTGGCGGGCTCGACGAAAGTGTCTAGGTCGATGCCGTCGGTGATTTTGGTGGCCTCTTTGATGAAGGTATCCATGAAGTCCTCGAACTGGAGTTTCTTCGTGTTGACCACCTGGAGCTCCTTTAGCCTCTCCTCCTTCACGTCCCTGCAATGGACCTTGACGAGTGATAACGCCACGTCGGCCCCACAACGAGCGGCAGATTTCTTCCAGGCCTGCACTCGACTTGGAAGTTCGTTTAGGCGAGCCATCATAGAGTTGAGGTCGAGCCGAAGGGTGTCCTCGGGCCATAGCTCTTTGTCAATTCTCTCCATTGCAGACTCCAGTCGGACAAGATACGCCTGGACGCCCTGGAGCCGGAAATTGAGTCGGAGCATGTTCATGGCCACCGCGTTTGCGACAGGAGACTTGGTGGGATCCGGATTGGGATCAACCTCCTCCGTCTCCTTCTCGAAGTCTTGGCAGAATTCTGTTGAAGAGTGGGGAATGGGAGGAGAATCGGTGAGCTACGACATTCAATTTTTTTGCAAACTTCAGTCGACAAGAAACACTTACCGTCGAGCAGAATATACATCTTCCTCGAGAACTCGCCCAAATGCTTCTCCAGGACAGTGCTCCTCTTGTTCAGCTGCTCGGCCCTTTTGACGAGGTCCGCACGCTCCTGCTTCAGCTGGGTGTTCTCCTCCTCCAGCTTCTTGGCGGTCGCTAGCTTCTGATCTGCAGCTTCAGTTTTGTCCCTGGCCACCTGTTGGGCGTCGGCAAGTGTTTTGTCCTTCTCCTCCAGTGCCTTCTTCATGGAATCTAAAGAAACAACATTGTTGAGTCGCGCTTGGAGTCAACGGTTTTCATTACGCACGTCTGTTCGAGTGAGAGCACTCGGTTCAAAACATGTAAAGTGAAGATGGGAATGCTGACAGTCGACAGTAATTACCTCCTAGAGACTTCAGCTCAGCACGCGCTCGCTCCAGGGCGTTGTTGGCGACCGCCAGATCCACCTGCAACCGGTTCCTCTCATCCTCCATGTCCTTGTACCACGTCCCAAGTTCGCAAGCCGTCTGGAACCAACAAAAGACAGGAATTCAATCAGCAAGTGGTTCATGGACAGTCGACTGAGTTATGAACACTGACGAGTGACCATCTTGGAAGAATTCAAGCAGAAAGTCCACTCGACATGTCGAGTGGCTCTGGCGCTCCGCGCACCATAAACGAATTCAAAAGTTGTCTCTATTAAGACCCCTGCCAATGCAAGCACTCGACAGTGGTCTCATGGACTACACCCAGTGGGTGCGCTAAGAGCGCCCCCACTGAGATGGTTAACTCTCAATCCATCGAGTAATTCGTCAGAAAATACACTCGACATGTCGAGTGACACTAGTACCATGCGTACGACAAGTTTTCAAGCTTACTGTTTATCGTCTGCGATGAACAGTAGCCTCGGGGACTACACCCAGTGGGTGCACTTAGTGTGCCCCCACTGGTTATTCAAACATTCGATAAGGTTAGCCCTGTCATGACATTCGACCCGTCGAGTGACGCGGCTCCCTACTCTATGAAGTGCAGTCTATCCTTATGCAGCGTCATATCATGGTTTGTCGATAATATCCATGAAACCTGCAAGATAGCTACGGAGTGGTGTAATTCAAGGAGAAGTGTATCCTATATACAACAGACTCTAAGACCCCTGCCAATGCAAGCACTCGACAGCGGTCTCAGGGACTACACCCAGTGGGTGCGCTAAGAGTGCCCCTACTGAGACGGTTATCTCTCGATCCATCGAGTAACTCGTGAGAAAATACACTCGACAAGGTCAGCCCTGTCGTGACACTCGACCCGTCGAGTGACGCAGCCCCCTACTCTATGAAGTGCAGTCTATCCATATGCAGCGTCGTATCATGGTTTGCCAATAATATCCATGAAACCTGCAAGGTAGCTACGGAGTGGTGTGATTCAAAGGCAAAATGTATCCCGTATACAATAAACTCTAAAGACCCCTACCGATGCAAGCACTCGACAACGGTCTCGGGGACTACACCCAGTGGGTGCGCTAAGAGCGCCCCCACTAAGACGATTAATTCTCGATCCGTCGAGTAACTCGTCAGGAAAAAAAATATACACTCGACATGTCGAGTGGCCCTAGTACCACGCGTACTATCAATCCCAATCCTACTTGACAACAATTTGATCTATTCGAGTGGAGAAAGTTCAAACATTCTACAGCAATCACCCAGTGGGTGTACAGCAGCCAAGAGAAGACAAGAATTCAATCGACAATGGACTTACAATCGAACTTACTCAGACATTGGTGCGGAGGGCTGCGCTGACGTCAAAAGCCAGTTTGCTGGCCTCGTATGCCTCCTTGGTCCTCAGCATGAGCTGCTCCGCCTGAATCATGGCTCCTTTGCAGCTCCGATCTGATCTTCCAGGGTGCGATGCAGAGAGAAGGTGGTCACAGGTGGGGTCGGCATGGTCGCAGGAGCAGTTGAGGCAGTCTGAGGGGGACCAGTTTGAGTCGACTCCACAATGGCCGAGACGGCTGGAGGAGCATGTGAAAGAGGTGCTGCAGATTCAACCCTGGGTTGTGTCAAGCCACCTCCCCCCTGGGAAGACTCTGCAGTCGAACGCTGAAGTGCTTGCGCCGATGACGCTCCTTGGATGCGAGGGCGAGAAGTGTCCAATCGCTCCTCGTCGTCCTCCACCTGAATGACCTATGCATCGACAACCGACAGTGTTAACATCTGCATGTGTCGAGTCCCATTCGGACAAACCAACAACTATCTAACCTCCATGAGAAGTGGCCGCGTCAGCAGTGTCGACATCCATTGCTTCCCCTCCATCTCGATGAGGCGATGACACAGATGTAGCAGCTCTGACATATTGAATGACATTCGGTCAGATACAACTCCAGACTTCAGTCGACAGAACAAGTATGGAAATAAACACTTATGTGGAGACGACATGCACTGCCACCCTCATGCGAGGCAGAGGCTTGGTGATGACTTGCTTGGGCTACTTGGCCCGTTTTTTGCTTGGCTCAGTGGTCCAAGGGCGGCTCCGTTTCAGGCTCTTCTCACTAGGGCCCGGAGCCCTGTCCTCAACAGTCGACAAATCTTGGCGAGACTTGGTGCGGCTTTCGCGTCGGGGAGGTGACTCGACTTCTTCCTCCTTGCCAGAGTCCTCGTATTCTTCCTCGGTGTCAGAACAACCGTCGCCGTCCACACTGCCACCCTCGCTCACCACGCCATCTTCAATATGGTTCCCGTTGGGAACGGGCGAGTGCATGTGCGTCCATTCCTGCATGATTCAAGCAAAGAAGTCAGTTCAATATATCACTCGACAGTACAATATATCAGTCGACATCACACAACTCACCAGGTTCTTCGACGGGTTTTCTGCCGAGTATGGCCGGATCCTCTTGGCTCTCAAAGGATTGTCGCAGTCTCCGGTGATGCTATGGAGCCACTGCTCGACAGTTTTCTGGGGAACTTCCTTAGGATGCGTCCTTGTTGAGTCCTCAGGGCCCGCATAGTGCCACATGGTGTGGTCTCTGGCTTGGAGCGGTTGAATACGTCGACCGAGAAACGTCTCCAACAGGTCCATATCAGTCACTCCATCCCGGATCAGTTACGCCACCGCTTCAACCAAGATGCCTATTTGGACGTGCTCCTCTTCAGTCACCTTCAGAGACTTGGGGACAGCTGGACGGTCGGGTGTAAATGGGGGAAGGCCAGTCGACATATTGGGCGATGCTGCATCCTTGCAGTAGTACCAGGTCGACTGCCAACCTCAGACAGACTCAGGAAAGGTCATGGCAGGGAAGGAGCTACGAGCTCTTTTCTGAACTCCTAAACCTCCGCACAGCTAGAGAACGTGAGTCTTCCCATTAGTGGGGAGGGCTTTCTTCATGGTCTGGGATCTGACTATGAAGAGGTGTTTGAACAATCCCCAATGGGGAGAGCAGCCCAGGAAACATTCGCACAAAGTGACGAATGCAGACAAATAGGCGATGGTATTTGGCAAGAGATGGTGCAGTTGGGCACCGAAAAAATTCAGAAAGCCCCTAAAGAACGGGTGTGGTGGTAGAAAAAAACCTCGCTCGACGTGGGAGAGAAGGAGGACCCGCTCCCCGTCGCGCGGCTCCAGCTCGCGCTCCTCCCCCGGTAGCCTCCAGGCGCCGTCCGTCATGAGGCCGTCAGAGACGAGGCCCTCCATGTCTTCGCGGGTGACGACAGAGGGGAGAAAATCCCCCTGCATCCAACCCGCCTGCGCGGTGAATCGGGTGGTCGAGGGCTTCTTGCCCTTGAGCTTTGTTGCCCCCTTCTTCGCTCGCTCCAGCTTCTCCGTCGTGTTCTTCATCTTCATCACGACGGCTCTCGACGAGGGAGATCGGAGTGGGGCGCTGGGAGCAAAGGCGGCGGAGGAAAGGAGAGAAAGAATTGGCAGAGGTACTGTGCAAACCGCAGCGTAGAAAGCTTTATACGCTGCCGAGTGTCTAACTGACCAATGGACCCGCGAGGTTACCGCGCACGCCAACCGCTGATGGCGCTCGGTATGTGCTGATATGACCGGCGCGAAAATTGAGGCATCGCGCCTCCACTTGCCTCGATCGTGGCGTAATCATCACGCGAGCGCGCGCGCTTCCCAAATTTTCGTATCCCGGAAAATCTGGGTCTGTCAGACCGACCCGTCGCCTCCCAAGATACTGTTGGTTCACTCGGATCAAAACAAATGCTGAACATCCACTCGGACACCTTTAAGGCTGGATGGATCCGGGCGAGTGGAGAGGAATTCAATCGACACAAGTTTCGTTGAAGCCCCGAATATCATTCGGAACATTTTGCGTGTTGACCCTGAATGAATGCTAATGCTCAGAGTTCAATTGACACAAGTTTCATGGAAATCTCGAACATCATTCGGAGGATCTGATGCACTAACTCAAGGTCTACATAGATACCTCCTTCCACCACTCAAACCCCGATCCATTCGGGGGCTAATGACGAGGATATGTACCTAGGGCAGGGTCCTAGGCACGGCCCACATACCCTACCTAAGGAAACCACATGGGAAGACTTGAAGATCAAGCACGAACTTCCGAGTGGATCCCTGGAGACGTTCAAACTCACTCAACAGCAATCCACTCGGAGACTCCTGCTCTTACTCGGCAGTCGTGTGTCACTCGGAAGACCAAGCTTTCATTCGACGCTAGAAGACCAGGAGCCATCATCAAGAGCCCAACGGGCAGACGCTAGTTCAATGGTCATTAGTAGCTTTTATTACGTACGTTACCAGTAACGCCAGACTTTAATCCCACGACCAGGCCCTTCGATGCAGGTAATTATGAGGCACAGCGAACTCTATATAAGCCGCCCCTCCCCTCCTGCACAAGGGTTCGCAACCATTGTAATCTCTATATCCCACTCGACATAAACCTCCCGAGCACTAAGACGTAGGGCTGTTACCTCCACGAGAGGGGCATGAACTCATACATCTGTGTGTACACCCTCGCCGTAGCTAGGACTCTGCCCTCTCCCTTTGTACCCCTACCATCTACCGTCAGGCTCGTTCCCACGACATCAAGTGTTAATGGTTGGTAAAAAAACTAGTTTCAAAAAGGGAAAAGGGTAAGGAGGGAAACTTCATGCATGGCAAGTCAGTTGCTACTCCAGTGAAGCAACCCAAAGTTGAACCCAAACCCGAGACTAAGTGCTTCTATTATGAGGAGAGCAGTCGCTCAAGCGGAACAACCTTAGATACTTGGTAGATAAGAAGGTTGGCAACGTCGACCAAAGTATATTTGATATACGTGCTATTCATGTGTACCTTGCTAGTACTCCTAGTAGCACCTGGGTATTGGATACCGGTTCGGTTGCTAAATGTTAGTTACTCAAAATAAAAGCTACGGAATAAATGGATACTAGCTAAGGGTGAGTTGACGATGTGTGTTGGAAATGTTTCCAAGGTTGATGTGATCAACATCGCACGCTCTCTCTACCTTCGGGATTAGTGACGAACCTAAATAAATGTTATTTGGTGTTCGAGTTGAGCATGAACGTGATTAGATCGTGTTTATTGCAATACGGTTATTCATTTAAGTCAGAGAATAATGGTTATTCTGTTTACATGAATAATACCTTCAATGGTCATGCACCCAATGAATTGTTTGTTGAATCTTGATCGTAGTAGTACACATGTTCATAACATAGATGCCAAAAGATACAAACTTAATAATGATATTAACACATACTTGTGGCACTGCCGCTAAATGTCATATTGGTGTAAAGCGCATGAAGAAACTCCATGTTGATGGATCTTTGGAATCATTCGATTTTGAATCGGTTGAGACATGCGGACCATGCCTCTTGGGCAAGATGGCTAAAACCCCGTTTTCCGGCTTGATGGAACGGACAATTGACTTATTGGAAATGATACGTGTTGATGTATACGGTCCAATGAGTGTTGTAGCGTGTGGTGGATATCGTTATTTTCTTACCTTCATTGATGCTTGAGTAGATATAGTGTATATTTACTTAATGAAACACAAGTCTGAATCGTTTGAAAAGTTCAAGCAGAATCAGAGTGAAGTTTGAGATCATCGTGACGAGAAGATAAAATGTTTACGATATGATCGTGGAGGTGAATATCTGAGTTACGAGTTTGGTGTACAACTTAAGACAAAGTGGAAGCTGTTTCACAACTCACGCCACCTAGAACACCATAGTGTGACGGTGTGTCCGAACGTCGTAGTCATGCTCCATTTGATATGGTGTGAACTATAATGTCTCTTATTGATTTTCCACTGTCATTTTGGGGTTATGCATTAGAGACAACTGCATTCACTTTAAAAGGGGCACCATCTAAGTCCGTTGAGATGACACCGTATGAGTTATGGTTTGGCGGAAACCTAAGTTGTCATTTCTTAATGTTTGGGGCCACGACGCTTATGTGAAAAAGGGTTTTCACCTAATGAGATCGAATCCAAAGCAGACAAATGCATCTTCATAGAATACCCTAACTTAATAGTTGGGTAAACCTTCTATCTTAGATCCAAGCACAAAGTGTTTGTTGCTAAAACGGGTCCTTTCTTGAGAAAGAGTTTCTCTCGAAAGAATTGAGTGGGAGGAAGATAGAACTTGATGAGGTTGTTGAACCTTTGTTTCAACCAGAGAGTAGCGCAGCGCAGAAAGATGTTTCTGTGGAGCCTACGTTAGTTGAAGAGGAAGTTAATGATGATGATCATGAAGCTTCGGATCAAGTTACTGTCGAACCTGTAGGTCGACAAGGACGCGTACTGCTCCTGAGTGGTATGAAAACCCTGTCTTAGAGGTCATGTTGTTAGACGGCGATGAACCTACGAGCTATGAAGAAGCGATGATGGGCCCGGATTCCGATAAATGGTTAGAGGCCATGAAATCCGAGAACGGATCCATGTATGAAAACCAAATATGGACTTTGGTAGACTTGCTCGTTGAATGGCAGGTCGTTGAGTACAAATGGAGCTTTAAGATGGAGACAAGCACTGATGGTGAATGTCACCATTTATAAATCTCGACTTGTCACAAAGAAGTTTCCGACGAGTTCAACGAGTTGACTATGATGAGATTTTCTTACTCGTAGCGATGCTAAAGTCTGTTGGAATTATGTTAGCAGCTGTTGCGTTTTTTCAATTATGAAATCTGGCAGATGGATGTCAAAACATTGTTTCCTTCCGTGAGGAAAGGTTGTATGAGATACAACTAGAAGGTTTTGTCAGTCCTAAGGATGCTAGAAGGTGTGCAAGCTCCAGTGATCCTTCTATGGACTGGAGCAAGCATCTCGGTATTGGAATATACACTTTGATGAGGTGATCAAAGTTTTTGAGTCTATACAAAGTTTATGAGAAACTTGTATTTACAATAAAGTGAGTGGGAGCATTATAGAATTTCTGATAAGCATATGTGGATGACATATTGTTGATCGGAAATGATGTAGATTTTCTGGAAAGCATATGTCACAACCCTAGAAATTGCTTGTATTAGTTGCATCATTGAGCATTCATTGCATCATGTTTAACTTCAAATGAATTTGAAATGGGGATGACAAACCCTAGCATCTCATGGATTAAACCAAACTCCAACAACTGTATTTTCAATGATTCCAAATGGCCTTCAAAAATGTTCACCATTTCTGATAAATGTTGGAAACAACATACCAAGGGTGAATTATATTTTAACAACTATTTTGGTAAATTAAATAAAATAGGAAAGGTTCTAAAAATCACTAATAAAGCATTTCAATTATTTTAGTCATCCAAAAATTCTAAAACATTTTTAGGAGGTTTGAAATATTCAAACTACACTCCAGAAAATGTGTTGGTATTTTTGTGCTAGGTCCTTGTGGCCCAAACAAAAAAAACACATGTCAGAAGAAAAGAAAATAGAAACAAAACTAAAAAAAGAGTGAGAGAGATCTCACCTGTTGGCCAGCTGTGTAGCTTGCCCAGCCCACCTAGCGCTGCCAGTCATCTCCCACCTCGCGCCAGGAGGACGCGAGGCGCGTGGTCGCCGTGTGCCCGGCCACCTCCAGCCTGTCTGCTTGCCCGGAGGTTGCCTAAGAGCGCCACGCGACCCCCCAGAGTCATTCGGGTCCATCCCCCTCTCCATCTCTCTCCCCTCGCTCTTCTCTGCCTTCCCCCTCCTGACCGAAACCGCCATGGCCATGCCGCCCTAGAGCTTGCAGCCAACGCCCCTTTCCCGACCATCCACCCTGATTCGGAGGACCGCATGGATGCCGCACCTTGAACCACCACAAGACGCGAGATCGGAGAGCTGGAATCATTGTCGTCTTCCACCTCGGGTGCCAGTGATCCCCCTCGATGATTCGCGGCACACAGGGCGTCCCCGACCTTGCCGTCTTCGCGAGAAGCTCTGTGATGAGTTTCTGCATCTCCGCCCTGCCGCACCGTCGCTCGCATCCCCTAGCCGCTAACCTCGCCATGGCCGAAAGCTTCGGCCACCATGGAAGTCGACACCGTTGACCGTTCTGACCACCTCCGGCCACCTAGTTGCTGCCAACGGATGTGGCCCTTCCCCACCTTTGCGTAGAGCCTAAGAACGCCCAAAACCGTCACATGTAGAGCAATCCCGAGCATCGCCGGCGAACCTCCACAGTGGATCTTGGTCATCGGCGACTAACCCCGGCCCTACCAACGTGGCCATTGACCGGACCCACCAGTCAGTGACTGACTGGGTCCCTGTTGACTGCTGAGTCAGTAGTTGACCGGGACCACTCGTCAGCCACAGTAGTTGACCCTGGGTCACTGACCAGTGGTCCTCACTCGTCAGGCTTGACCTGGACCAGGTCAGTCGACCTGCTGATGGCATGATGACGTCAGGCTGACGCAGTAGTTAATTTTTTACAATAAAAATAATTCAGAAATTCCAGAGATTATTATAAACATCAAAAATTCATAGAAAATAATCTATAACTCAGATGAAAATAATTTATATATGAAAAATGATCAGAAAAATCCAATGAATCTGTTTATGCCGTTATCATGCATGTTTGAGCAAGTTAACATCACCAAGTAGGACATTTCATGATTAGGATAATTTAATAAATAGTGTTGGAGTTGGAATTTAGTATATATTTGAATTCCACTTCACTTAATATGACTACCTATAGCACTAGGTCAATTCAGTACCTTAACATGCCATTTCATGCATCATGTTTGTTGCATCACATTGAATGTGTTCATTTCTCTGTTTGACGGTGTTGTTCCCTCTCGGTAGACGGTGGTTCTCACGATGTGATCGCTGACACTAATGAAGAGAAGTAATATCTTCAGGACTGTCAGGCAAGCAAACCCCCTTGAGCATACTGATATGAACCCACTCTCTTGCTCCTGCTCTCTATTACTACATTAGAACAACAACGATTCAATTGTTACATGTTCTCGGTAGTTGAACCCATTCCTTTGCATGACCTGTCTTTGCCATAGTAAATAGCTGAAACCACTTAGCATGAGTAGCAACTGCTTGAGCCTTGTTGTGCTTACTCATCCATGCTTGCTTGCTTACTATGCCTGCTATGCTTAGAGTTGTGCCATGTCGGGTCTGATCCATCCGGATGATGAATCAGAATGTCTATGTTCATGTCCTACTGTGCGACAGCTAAGTGTGTGAACACGATTTGGTAAAGGTAGCGATGAGAGGTCATGTAGGAGTACATGGTGGGTTGTCTCATTTGGACCGTCCTTAAGAACTAAGTTTTGTATATGTTATCCAAGAGAAGATACTACCGCACATTGGGATACTTAATTGACCCTCTCGGCCCATTAATCGCCTAGACCTTTGTCCAGGAGTTGCAACTAGTTTCTGGTGTTTGTAGGAAAAGTGTTGGCGGCCGTTCATAGCGCTGCCCGATGGGGTGGACTATGATGCGGTATAGGCACAATGGCATGGTGTACCAAGTGGCACCCGAACGGTGGGCTTGGGAACCCTACGCACATCGTTTGAGGCCGTAGCGGAAACTTCGGCCAGACTTCCGTGCGGTTCAGTCTCAAA
Organism: Hordeum marinum; assembly: GCA_022496015.1. Lineage (NCBI taxonomy): Eukaryota > Viridiplantae > Streptophyta > Magnoliopsida > Poales > Poaceae > Hordeum > Hordeum marinum. The sequence goes on along the minus strand of CM039678.1, from coordinate 286,206,793 downwards.
TAGGCGATAAACCAGGACTAGGGTCATGTGTGGTTGACAGTCGTGGCCGACGCCCACGCCAGTGCTTCTGCTTGAAGGTTGCTGAGATGCATGATGTGCATATGGTGATAAGTGGCGGGACGTGTGTGAAGAAGTACACCCCTACAGGGTTATGAATCTATTCGAATAGCCGCGTCCTCGGATATGGACTAGTTGGAGAACTTATGTGGTTCATGGATAAGTGAAATGGATACTTCTAAAATACGCAAGATAAGCATGTGTGCTATGGATGGCCTTCTCGTAGAGAGACAAGAGTGGATCCATAGTGGTGTATTGATTGGTGAATATGTGGACTCGTGTGCGTTATCCCACCTCAAAGAGAGCACTTGTAGTCATAGTACAGGTTAGCCAAGAGTCAAAGTTGGCTTGCTGCAATAAACTCCACAACCCCCTTCATTGATACTGATGCATGTGTAGTTAGTTCTGATGTAAGTCTTGCTGAGTACCCTTGTACTCACATTTGCTTCATTTATGTTTTGCAGAGGAGACGTCAGTCTCATTAGTGGTATTTTCGACGTGAAGTTCAATGTTGATCGGATTAGCTTGGAAATCCCAGATAGAGGTCTGGTTCCTTTGGTAGGGTCGTTGTAGCTTTTCAGGCTCCTCTAGCCACTTTTTTAGATGTCTGTATTCAGACATATTTAAACTTCCGCTTGTTGTTTGATTGCTCTGAATGTTGGGTCATGAGACCTCTATTTGTAACATCTTGTTGTGTTGGCTCTTCTGAGCGTTCTAAATAAATGTTGTAATATTGTATGGTTATGTTGTGATGCCATAGTTGTATCTATGCATATCGGGCATGTCGTGCATACGTGTGACGTGCAACGGTATGTATGGGATCCGAGACCTAGTTGTGTGCCTTTAGTAGTACTCTTTACGGGGAAATGCCTCTTTGTGCTTCCATCGAGCGTTGGTAGCTTGCTACTGCTCCGGACACATTGATTGACCGGCATGTATCATTCTTTGTTGTTGTGTCTGTCCCTTCGGGGAAATGTCTCGCAGTGTAATGGAGTCCTTGTAGCCTGCTACGACTCGTCTATGTGCAGTGATGACATTTATGTCCCACGGCGTAATGGAGTCCTTGTAGCTTGCTATGACTCGTCTACACACGCTAGAGATCGACACCTGCATTGCTGGGTTATGTATGCCTGTCCCTATATGGATGTGCCACTTGGGTTCTATGACTAGTCATGCCGGCTTGGGTTCTTTGACATTTGAATGCTAGCAACACATTCACATACGTGAGTCAAAAGACACAAACGGTCCCGGCCCAGCTAAGGTGGCAGTCGTGGAGATAACCGTGCGTGAGACCGTAAAGTGATGTGATGTGTTACAGGCTGGATTCTTATGGCTTAGGATCGGGGTCCCGACAGTATAAAGGGTTGTTTGCAAAGAGTTTTTCAAAGGAAGACCTGGATAAAGCTACTTAATTGTTGGGCATCGAGATCTATAGAGATAGATCAAGATGCCTGCTAAGCCTTTCAATGAGTACATACCTTGACAAGATTTTGAAAGAGTTCAAAATGGATCAGTCAAAGAAAGAGTTCAAAATGGATTTGTAAGGTGCAAAGTTGAGTGAGACTCAAAGCTCGACCATGGCAGAAGAAAGAGAAAGGACGAAGGTCGCCTCCTATGCCTTAGCCATAGGCTCTACATTATGCCATGTTGTGTACCACCCCTGGTGTGTGCCTTGCCATGAGTCTGTCAAGGGGTACAAGAGTGATCCAGGAGTGGATCACTGGACAACAGTCAAAATTATCCTTAGTAACCAGAAGACTAAGGAGATGTTTCTCGATTATGGAGGTGATAAAGAGTTCGTCGTAAAGAGTTATGTTGATGCAATCTTTAACACCGATCTGGATGACTCTTAGTAGCAATCGGGATGCATATAGTGGAGTAGCCATTTGGAATAGCTCCAAGTGGAGCATGGTAGCAATGTCTATGGTATGACATAGAGATTTACAAGGTACACACAGATCTTAATGTCGCAGACCCGTTGACTAAAAGCTCTTTCACGTGCAAAACATGATCAAACCCCACAACTCATTGGGTGTGAGATTCATAACAAATCACATAGTGATGTGAGCTAGATTATTGACTCTAGTGCAAGTGGGAGACTGTTGGAAATATGCCCTAGAGGCAATAATAAATTAGTTATTATCATATTTCCTTGTTCATGATAATCGTTTATTATCCATGCTAGAATTGTATTGATCGGAAACTCAGATACATGTGTGGATACATAGACAACACCATGTCCCTGGTGTGCCTCTAATAGACTAGCTTGTTAATCAAAGATGGTTAAGGTTTCCTAGACATGGACATGAGATGTCATTTGATGACGGGATCACAACATTAGGAGAATGATGTGATGGACAAGACCCAATCTATAAACGTAGCATATGATCATGTCAGTTTATTGCCACGCTTTTTTGCATGTCAAGTATATGTTCCTATGACCATGATATCATGCAACTCACTGGCACCGAAGGAGTACCTTGTGTGCATCAAACGTCGCAATATAACTGGGTAACTACAAAGGTGCTCTATAGGTATCTCCGAGGGTGTCTTTTGGGTTGGCATGGATCAAGAATGTGATTTGTTACTCCGTGTGACGGAGAGGTGTCTCAGGGCCCACTCAGTAATACAACATCACAACAAGCCTTGCAAGTAATGTGACTAAAGTTTTAGCCATGGGATGTTCTATTACATAACATGTAAAGAGACTTGCGGGTAACGAGATTGAAATAGGTATGGAGATACCAACAATCGAATCTCGGGCAAGTAACATACCGAAGAACAAACAGAACAACATACGGGATTAACTGAATCCTTGACATAGAGGTTCAAACGATAAAGATCTTCATAGAATATGTAGGAACCAATATGGGCATCCAGGTCCCGCTATTGGTTATTAACCGTAAAGGTGTCTCGGTCATGTCTACATATTTCTCGAACCCGCAGGGTCTGCACACTTAAGGTTCAGTGACGTTTTAGTAGTATAGAGTTATGTATGGTGGTGACCAAAGGTTGTTAGGAGTCCTTGATGAGATCCCGGACGTCACGAGGAGCTCTGGAATGGTCCGGAGGTAAATATTGGTATAAAGGAAGTCCTGTTTTGGTCGCCGAAAAAGTTTTGGGCTCATCGGGAGTGTATCGGGAGTGCTAGGAGGGTACCGGGGGACCATCGGGAGGGGTGTCTTGAACCAAGAGGCTACATGGGTTGTGGCAGGAGGTAAACGAGCCCCTGGTGGGCTGGCCTAAGCCTCCCCTAAGGGCACATGCGGCTGGAGTGGTTTGAGAAGGAAAAAACTCAACGTGGAAAGAGTTTCCAAGTGGGAAGGAGGAGTCCTAATCCTACTAGGATTAGAGGAGGACTCCTCCTCTCCTCCTTGCGCCAAGGCCAAGGGCTGGCCCCTTGGGCACCAAGCCTCCTCGCTCTCTCCTCCTATATATACTAGAGGTTTTGAGGGTTTTGAGACATAGAAAACTGCCACGTGCTACCTCTCCTCTAGATCGCAGTTTGTCCTCTAGATCGTTTCAGCGGTGCTTAGGTGATGCCCTACTGGAATGTCCACCACCATCGCCGCTGCACCGTCGTGCTACCGGACAACTCATCTACGTCTCTGCTCCCTCTTTCTGGATCAAGAAGGCAGAGATCGTCATCGAGTTGTACGTGTACTGAACGCGGAGGTGTCGTCTATTCAGCGCTACATCAAAAGGACCGTGATCAAGATTGCAAGACGATTCATGATTTTATCGTGGGACGGATCATGATGGGATCGTGCGACAGATCATGATTTGATGGTGAGGTCGATCGTGATGGGATCGCGGGACGCTCGGCGATTTGGATCGCGAAGACGTTTGACTACATCAACCGTGTTTCTTAATGCTTCCCGCTTAGCGATCTACAAGGGTATGTAGATCCACTCTCCCTCTCATAGATGATCATCACCATGGATAGATCTTGTGTGCGCATAGGAAAATTTTTGTTTCCCATGCAACGTTCCCCAATAGGTAGGCCGGCCTCACGAGGCTGGCCACGGCGTGACCCCTTGGGAGGGTCATCGCGCCAGCGGTCCTCCCGAGCCCGATTGTGCCAGCGGTCCTCCCGAGCCTGATCGCACCAGTTGTCCTCCTAAGGCTGGTCTTGCCACGCCTGACATGGTTCCTGGTTGTCCCACTAGCCTCCATCGCGACCTCCGTCGCATCCGAAGCCACGGTTAGTGCGTCCTGGGCGCCAGCTGAAGTGCTCATCACGGAGTAGCCTGAGTTGCTGGCAGTCGGCTATGTCATGGTTGTTGGTGCCATGGAAGATGCAGGTCGGTCTCCCCCATGCGGGATGCTCCTCGCCTTGGCTGCTCTTCGCCTCACGCTCGGCCGCGAGTACAACTGGGGCCTTGCACTTTGCCTCCTTGGCTTTGGTCTTCTTTTCCTCTGGCTCTGCCACCGTAGGCTCTCGGAGTGATAGAAGGCCCTCCTCGGCCTTGGCGCACCTATTCGCCAGATTGAACATCTCCAGGGCGGAGCACAGTTCGTCGTTCATGGCGAGTTCCTCTTTCATCTTGAGATCCGTGACACCGTTGGTGAAAGCGGAGATGATAGCCTCATCCGACGCCTTTGGGACCTTGAGGCGCGTAGTCGTGAAGCGTTGTATGAACTTGTGCAGGGTCTCTCCATCGTGTTGATTCATGTGCCGCAGGTCGTTCACGGTGAGCGCGCGGTCATGGGTACCTTGGAAGTTGGCGACGAAGCGCTTGCGCAGGTTGTCCCAGGAGGTGATGGACCCCTCCGGGAGGTTAAGGAGCCAAGAGAGTGCGCCGCCCTTGAGGCCATGGGGAACCAGCATGCCATGACCTTGTCGTCTCCACCGGCCGCCCGGATGCTCAGCGAGTAGAGTTGTAGGAACTCGGTGGGATCTGGGGTGTCGTCGTAGCGAGGGGGTAGATCGGGTTCGAACTTGCAAGGCCATGTACTTGGATGGAGCTCTGGCGCGATGGCGAGGCAGCCCACCGGCTCGACGGGTGCTGCTGGATGTGCGGGTGGGGCCCGGTCTTGATGCTCCTGAGGGTCCGCCACGAGTGGTGCCCGGTCGTGACGCTGGTTCGGCAGCGCGGGGAGCGCATGCACATCGACGCGTGACTAGGGCACCACCTGGCCGCTTACCTCATCTCTTGCCCTTGCTCACGGCTCGCTGGGCTGGTCGCGCGGGCACGCTTCATCCCTGGGCTCGGGGTCAACATCACGTTGCGCAACGGGTGGCAGCGCATCGTGGGCCACGTCGTCTGCCAGGGAAAGTCGGGGTCGAAACGAGTAGGAGAGCGCTGAAGTGTCGCCAGCAGCACTAACGAGCTTCGCTACGCACCAAAGCCAGTCGTCATAGCGGTCGGGGGCAGGGCGGTAGCGGAGTAGCTCGTTCGCCATGGCAAGTGCGCCCGAACCGTGCGCCGGCCCGGGTCGGACGTGGGAGGATGGCCCGGTAGCTGGGATTATCGACGGAGTGGCGGTGTGACCGTCGCGTCGTGCGGTGACCGGCTAGGAGGAGTCTTGTTGTTCGTTGGCATCCGAGCCCGTGGCGGCATTGGCCGCAGGCGAGGGGGACCGGCGCGTGCCAGCGCGGCCCACGGGTGCCATTTGGGCAACGCGGGTAGCTCGACGTTGGCGCGGGCTCGGCGGGCGTCAGACATTGGAGCGGCGACGTGGGAGAAGATCCTAGATTGAGGAAGACTTTGATGCGCCCCTACCTGGAGTGCCAAATTTTGGATTTCGGTCTTTGCAAAAACCCCAAGGTTTGAACACGAGGGAGTGTGCAAAGATCATCTGCTGCTTCGCCCTACTTAGCTCGCTACTCGATGGTTACTATGGCGAACTCGCAAGATGACGAGGAATAAGATGGACACAGTGGATTACCCAGGTTCGGGCCGCTGGGAAGCGTAATACCCTACTCCTGCTTTGGTGGATTGCCTCTCGGGGAGGTGTGGTGGATGAACTAGTACAGTGGTTTAGAGTCTCACGAGGGTGCTCTAGTCGTGTTCTTGGCTCTTTGCTTTGCCTTGTGGTTTGTCGAGTAATCCGTTGTCGTCCCTCTCTACGGTGTGGCCTTGTCTCTATATATAGCAGTGGCACAGGTCCTCTTCCCTTATCACAATGGCAGGAAGGGATCCCACAACGGCGAAATTTGATGGGGGGTAGGAGTACATCCCTGCCCTGTCCAAAGGTGGTCTTCACCTGCAAAGTAGATATCAATGATGTAGAGGTGGGCTCGGCGATGACATCCGCCCTGCAGGGCTCGTGGTCGTGGTATTATTGTAATGGAATGGAAACCTTTGGGAGGCGCTTTGGGAACCCGTGTATGTCCTTTCTCTCTTTGTACCAAAGGGGAAACTGCACCGCCTGGCGCGCTGGCGCCCGCCTGTCCTACCCTACATCATCTTTGACTCCTGAGACCGGGTTCTGCATAGAGATCTCCGTTGCTCCGGAGCGGGCCTGAGGAGGCCCATCCTTCCTCGCGAGCCTGGGGTCCTCATGAGGGCCTTGTCTTGAGTGAAGCCGCGTCAGGCCGTGTTTGGCTGACGAGGTGTGCCATGTCCTGGGCCGCAGGCAGGAAGGTATGGGTACCCCCGTTCCCAGAACGCCGACAGTCTCCCTGCCTGGTAAAGCCGTTTTATATAAAAAACAGCTACACAAAAAGAAAGAAAAACTGTGAAGATTGTAAAAGAATCTGAGTAAAAGAAAAATAGTTTTGGAATGCTGAAATTATATACCATTTTATAAAATTGGCTTTTGGAATTTTAGGAGAGAAAATGAAATACCCTTTTTATCACCATTTGAAACTGATTTGCTATTTATAAAAAGGTAGAGAGGGTAGCTCATGGATAAGAATGATTTTTAAAATAACATACAGAATATTAGCCAACTCCACAAAAAATAGGAAGGGCCTGGATGAAGCCAAAATCCAACTTCTCCTAATATTTGAATTAAAGAGAGATGGAAGTTTTGATCAAAGAAAATAATTTGAAGGCAACAACAATAGCACACCACATTATGCAAAGCACCTCACCACATCACACTCAACATAATATGATGCCACAAGATGCAATGGATGCCATGATGCACAAATGAATGTCATGGAGAAGAATAATTTTACTAACTCAAACCACATATGGCATAGCGTAGAAGTTTCACACATGGAAATGGTTACATGGTTTTGAAAGGTGCTCTTGGGCTGTTACAGCTCTCCCCCACTACAAGAAGATCTTGTACCCAGATCTAGGAACGGAAGAATTCAGGATATTCGGAATGGAGAAGGTCCTCACGTTCCCAAGTGGATTCTTTGTCGGAGTGATGTGACCACTTCACCTTTAGAAACTTGATAGACTTGTTGCGACTCTTACGTTTTGTCTCTTCCAAGATAGCTACTGGATGCTCATGATAGGATAGGTGTGCTTGGATATCAATGTCTTAGAAATCAACAATGCGCTCGGAGTCTTGAAACACTTGCAGAGTTGAGAGACGTGAAACACATCATGCACATTTGTGAAATTGGAAGGAAGCTCGGGTTGGTAGGCAAGGTCGCCTCTTTTGCCCACAATCTTGAAAGGACCCACAAAGTGTGGTCCAAGCTTTCCTTTGATGCCAAAGCGTTGAGTGCCCTTCACGAGAGACACTCGGAGATAGACAAAGTCATCGATCTGAAAGGTCTTGTCATGATGCTTGCTATCATAATATCTCTTCTGACAGGATTGAGCTGCTTTGAGATTTTCACGAATGACAGGGCACATTGCTTCTGCTTCAGTGATCATGTCATTCCAAAGGATTTGATGATCACCGATTTCAGATCAATTGAGCGGGGTATGTCACTTTCTTCCATAGAGGATCTCAAATGGGGCCTTGCCCGAACTTGCATGGAAACTATTATTGTAGGAGAACTTGGCAAACGGGAGGCAGTCTTCCCACTTCATGCCAAAGAAAATCACACAAGCTCTCAGCATATCTTCAAGGATTTGATTAACTCTCTCAACTTGACCGCTTTTCGGAGGATAGAAGGTAGTGGTGAAATGGATCTCGGTACCCATTGTTGACTGAAACGAATCCCAGAACTTGGAAGTGAAGATGCATCCGCAGTCTGAAGATCTAAGGTGAGGAATACCATGCTATTCTTGATGTGTACAGCTCTGCCAGCAGAGCTGCTGAGATAGATTCTTTGACCAAAAGGAAGTGGGCATATTTGGTGAGCTTGTCGATGACCACAAAAATGGCATCATTGCCTATCTTGGTTTAAGGAAACCCAGTGGGCAAATCCATCTATACATGATCGAATTTCCACTCTAGGATAGACAAAGGCTAAAGAAGACATGTTGGACGTTGATGTTCCGCCTTGACCCTATGAAACACATCACACTCGTTCACAAACTAAGCGATTTCAAGCTTCATATGAGTCCACCAGAAGGTTTGCTTGAGATCCTAGTGCATCTTGGAACTGCGTGGATGAACTGACAGGAGGAATTGTAGGCTTCGTCCAAAATGACTTTTCTGAGCTCTTGTTTTTGAACCACCATACGATCCTCGAATAACAAGGTGTCTTTGTCATCAACACGGAAGCACTTATACTTTTTAATACTCTAGGCCACGCCTATTTTCACCTTCTTCACCATAGCATCGAGAAGTTGAGCTTGGCGAACTTGATCTTCCAAAGTTGGAGAAATATGGAGGTTGGCAAGAAACCCTTGAGGAACTACTTGGAGATTGAGCTTGCGGAAAGCTTCACAAAGCACAGGTTGGAAAGGCTTGATAATAAGACTGTTGCAGGACACCTTTCTGCTCAAAGCATCTGCAATCACATTTACTTTGCCTGGAGTATACTCAATGCACGAGTTGTACTTCTGGATCATTTCCACCTAACGTGTTTGCTAGATATTGAGATTTGGTTCACGTGAAATGTACTTCAGGCTCTTGTGGTAAGTGAATACTTCAACTGCCCTTCCCAACAAGAAGTGTCTTCAGGTCATCTAAGCACGAACAACTGTAGTCAGCTCAAGATCATGAGTGGGATAGTTCTTCTCGCTTGGCTTTAGATGGCGCAAGGTATAAGCTACCACTGTCTTTTCTTTCATGACAACACCACCAAGACCTTGGAGGGAGGCATCACAGGACACTAGAAATGGTTTGGGTTCATTGGGAGGAGTGAGAACTGGAGCTGAAGTCAGCTTGTCCTTGAGTGTATTGAATGCAACATCACATTGAGGAGTTCACGCATATTTGACACTCTTCTGGCAGATATTAGACAAAGCCTTAGAAAACTTGGAGAAGTTCGCCATGAATCTTCTGCAATAGCTTGCAAGCCCGAGGAAGCTTCAAAGTTGCTTGACATTCTGAGGAGGCTCCCACTACAACAATGGCCTCAACCTTCTCAGGATCCACCTTGATGCCCTCGGAAGAGATGATATGCCCAAGGTACACCACTTCATTTAGCCAAAACTCCCACTTGGAGAACTTGGCATGGAACTAATGCTCTCTTAACTTGTCAAGCACAAGTCTGAGATGCTCTGCATGTTCTTCTTCGGTTTCAGAGAGGACTAGAATGTCATCAAGATACACCGAGATGAACTCATTCTTGAATGGAGAGAAAACGAAATTCATCGTGTAGGAGAATGTTGGAGGGGCATTTGCAAGACCAAAGGACGTCACTGTGTACTCATACGAGCCAAAACTTGTCCTGAAAGCAGTTTTTAGAATATCCTCTTCATGGATACGGGTTTGATGATGCCCCATTTGAAGATCGAGCTTTGAGAAGACCTTCGCCCCTTTCAATTGCTCAAACAATTCGTTGATGTTGGGAAGTGGGTCCTTGTTCCTAATTGTCTTGTTCCTCAATGGACGGTAATCGACACAAAGTCAGTCCGTGACATCCTTCTTCTTGACAAATAGAACACCACAACCCCACGGTGAAGAACATATTCTGAGCAAACCCAGACGTTCTTGTTCATCTAGCTGCTTCTTCATCTCTTTCAGATCTTCAGGGCGAAGCTTATAAGGACGCTTGCAAACCGGTTATGTTCTAGGTTCGAGTACAATCACAAACTCCACTGGCCAGTGAGGAGGCATTTTGGCAATTCTTCTGGAAAGAAATCTTCATACTCACAAACGATAGGGACTTTAGATATGGCTGATATTTCACTCTTCTCATTAAGAGAAAAGAGATGAATAGTGTCATCGCGAGGAGCGAGAATGATTGCATCTTCAGAAGAAGGATTCAATTTGACTTCTTTGGTTGCACAATCGATGTATGTCTTGTTCATCTCCAGAAAATCCATGCCAAGAATTAGATCAATATCGGAATTGTCGAGCACATTGGGAGAAGCCATGAAGGAATAATTGCCCATCTTGATAGAGACATCTAAAACCACCGAATTGGTTCTCATGGTCTATTCAATGATGATGAAGAAAAGAATGCTTGATGAAAAATGGCTTTGACATGAAAAAATACGATGCACCCAAATCTAACAAAACTTTTGTAGGAATTGAATTCCAAAAGATTACCCATAATCACTTGAGGAGTCTCCTTTGCTTAAGTTGCATTGTCCATGTTGACTCTAGCTGACCTGGGATTGTGCTTCACCATAGCATTGCCTGGAGGCTTGACTGGAGGAGGAGGTGGAAGACGCTGCTGGTTAGTGTACTTGTTTGAATAATGGCCGCTCTGACCACACTTGTAACAAGTAACCATTGAGAGTGGACGGAAGTTTCCTAGAGGAGGAGCATTTCCTGACTTGGGCGTCTGAGGCCTCAGCTGGAATCTTGGGTTGGGATGGTGGGAAGGATCACGACCACCGTGTTGTTTTTGCTGCTGAGGAAGACGGAGCCGAGGAGGCAGAGGAACCCAATACTTCTACTACTTAGAAACAATCTGAGTGTCTCTGAACCGCTTCTTTGTATTATCCACCTTGAGCTGAACTGCTTCGAACTTTAGAGCTAAGTTGTAGAATTGATCAAACATAGGGGGATCATGAAGGACGAGATCAAGCTAAAGATCTTCCCTGAGGCCACCTCTGAACTGATAAACCTTGCTATTCTCATTGGGAATGTCTTGCTTTGCATAGCGGGCCAAATTCTGGAACTCGGAATTATACAGATAGACAAACATACTTCCTTGCTTCAGGTTCCTGAACTTGTTACGCATACCCTCAACAAAACTCATCAGAATATGAAGATCTCTTAAGTCACTGCAGAAATCATCCGAGCTGACCACACGGCCACCTCTGGAATTGTTGTACTGGTGCCACTAATCTGCTGCCTGGCCCTTAAGTTGGAAGGTTGCAAACATGACATAGTCCTCATGCCTAACATTGTTGCACTCGAAATGCTTGTTCATGTCACGAAGCTAATCATCCGCATCAAGAGGCTGATCACAGCAGGTGAAGGACTTGGGTTTATTGGCAAGGAATTGATTCAAAGTTGCAAACTGCAGCTGATTATTGAAATTCCCTTGAATACCTTGATGCCCTTGATTCATCCCTTCTATCATTTGAAGCAATACTAAGTATTCGCATTGGTCTCGGCCATCAGAGCTTTCCAAGCCTCTCGAGGTGGAGGTGGGGGTGGTGGAGGGTCAAACTGCCCCTCTCATGACCTGGGTTCCCACGAGTTGCTAGAGCCATCCTGGAGATGGACATGAATATTAGATCACAGATGAAATGATGAAGCCGATAAGTTGAATCAAAGGCTTGAAATATTCCAACATGTAGTATTATTTTCATTCGAACTAGAGTTAGTAAGAACGCTTCCACATATTAGTGACGACATCATGAGATTTGAAGGCCACTTGCAATTAAACAAGTATTGAGCTGAAATTGCTCGGAACAAATGTATAACCCATCATACATCCGAAACTTCCGAAACTTCCAGTTATGCAATTGGGTCTACGGATACAAGGAACAAAAACTTCACACAACTCCTAACATGATACTACGCTCCAATGTAACACATCCATCAACACATAACCAGAGTCTCGGAAACTAATCTACCTCGGACCCTCGTAATCACAACAATACTAAGTATGGCGGTACATCTAGACATTCTCTCCAGTAGTGGGTGACACCAAACTCCTCTCACCACAAATAGTATTGAAGCAATTTGGAACATCCTCCATCTAGAGATACTAATATAAGGAAAATGAACGAGAACGATGTGTCAAGAATCGCCTGGAGCTCTACTCCCCAGAACAAAGTCAATTCAGACAGGAGACACCAAGAACAGAATTTTGTCACCTGGGCATCATAGAGTTTCCAAAATACCCGTGTGATCCTAATAAACAATTTTATTGAGAAGAGGGTCGAATTTAAATTCCTAAGTCATAATTCCTCACAAGTGCATAGAAGAGGCGTAAAAAAGAATCCTACTCACTGATATAACTAGACTCAAAATAGTTTTTAACTACACTCAACTCGGCAAAGTTCGATCAAGCAAAGGGATCCTATGGTCGGTATTGGGGAAATACCTCATGGGTATGATCCGATCAATATATGATCCGACATACGGATACAGCCCACAAGAAGTACCAAACCTAGTGGGCAGCTCATCTCCAAGGCCGGCTCGATGACATCGTCAGACGAACCGACTTAAGCATGAAGACGTAAGGAGTTTCTCTTCTCCTTGAGGAGGAATGGTAGGAATTAGACTAGATCACATGTTGCATTGTGAACCGGACTCTGTTGGAAACTCTGGGCCTCCACCTATATATAAAGGGGAGCCTGCCGGGATATAAGCCCACGGTATAACCCGCCCTACTAGGCCAGGTCAGCATGTTGGCGGCTCGTAAATCATACTCAAGGTGGGCAGTGACGTTGAGGATAAGGTTGGCAAGGCGGCTTACTAAGTAAGCCGGTTGGTGGCCTAGTACACGAAGACGTCGACTCAAGGCCCAAGAGGTGGATGTAGCCAGGAGTTTCCTTGCTTGACGGCAAGGCGATTTAGAGACATACTTGGTCATGAATCGTAGCACGACTCAGACTCTTGTAAGCCCAGGGTTTTGACCTATATATAAAGGCAAGCCCCTGAGGACAATAGACTTAAGTTACAATCGATCAATACCTAGGTCAAGAGAATCCGCTCCCTTGTATTGATCACCGAAGCAATAAGAAAGCAGGAGTAGGCTATTACCTAGATCCTGAGAAGATGAACCTAGGTAAACCGTGTCTCTCGATTCCGATCAACCCCGACAAGCTAACCTCCTAGTTGTGATGCCCTCATGACTAAGTTGTCACACTAGTACATCTACCATGGCAAAACCATGACAGTTGGCACCCACTATGGGGCCAGCCCACGGTGGTTTCAAGTTCTTGAAGGGCACATCCCCAGTGATCAAGGGATACGATGTTGTCAGGATGACAAAGAGTCACCGCAGCAAGCTCTACATCAGTGATGCCGGCTGGGGTCCCGAGGCCGACTCAATCGATTACAGGTATCAGGTCACCTTTTCTAAGATCGTATCTTCATCGGCAAGATCGGCGAGCCAAGACCCGAGCCGAACATCTGCATCGACCTCGTCGAGTCGGCTCGGCACGCGCAACCTGCCTGGAGTTAAGCCGGACGTTAGCATGTCTTTGTTGGTTTTGTGCAGGGCACAGAACTAGAGTAAAACTTTGTGTCTGGCGGAGAGACTCTCGTCTATTCAGATGATGTGTCCTCGACTAGAGAGACGGGGTCAGTTTATCAGTTGGAAGACGGCGGGCTAGGGGACAGTTCCGATGGCGACAGTATTTCGGACCCCTACAAGCTGCCACGCCGAGCCGCTATATTCATGGCTGTGACGACACCGACTCTCCAATCTATAGTAGTCGGAGCAACATCAATAGTTAATCCGCTAGCGCCGACTTCTGGAGAATCTGGTTCGGTAAGGCCGCCGACTCAGGTTCTGTCTGAGCTGATGACCACCCTGACAACCTTATTGGGGACCGAGGTCACTATGGAAAATCAAGCAGAACGCAGTGCTGAGATTGCAAAGATACGAGAATAGATGACTAGGCCCTAGGAGGACATTAATGCTAAGAACACCCGGACAGCTGCAATGCAGGCTCAGGTTAATGCAGAAGTAGAGCATCTGAAGATGGATGGGTGGCGGCTTATCCTCGATCAAAACGCGTCCAATGCAGTTTTTCGGAGGAGGCACCAGAGCCGATTACATTTAGTCTATGAACCCCAAGCATTTGTTTAAATTTTTGGGAGTGGGCCCAAGTTCTCCAGGAGCGCCAGTTATACCCTAATTGACTTCTAAGATGCGGGGTGGCGTGGTTTCGGCTCAATCTCATCAGCCAGAGCTGGCTCGGAGGGAAGTGCTAGGGCCAGACCCGCCACTCATCCACACGATGCCACAACAGTTCTTGACATCACTAGGACACTTCTCCAACCCCGTGGATAACATGGTAGCAGTGGAAACCCGGCTTACCGCACTCCCTATTGAAGGTGAGTCACCGATTGCGATTGAAGCCTGGAACGCCATCGAACTATTACAAACAGTGATTACCCAGCAAGCTAATTATTCATATAGTCGACAGCGTGTGCATTCAACTATTTTACCAAGCCGTAGCTACATCTGACAGGTAGAGTCACCAGCAATCTCCAGCAGCGAGCGACATTGTAATCCGCCCCAGAATGAACAACCTTGTGTTTCCACTCCGAATGCTCAAGCAATTGTAGACGAGGCGAGGGGCCATCGAGAAGCCGAGGCAGCAAACCTGGGGGCTCATCAGCCACCACTAGTAGTTTCTTCACCTTCGGTGGCCGTTGGATACAATGCCTGAACGATCGGAGTTCCATGTCTAGTGTTGGCTTTACTTTACGAGCACGTGCCTAAGGATATTAAGGGACCTTGTAAGGTACTAAACTATACAGCGGATCTTGAGCCGGCGTCTTGGATTGAAAGTTATGAACTGGCTATGGACATGTTGGATTTCAGTAATGTAGTTTGTGCTAAGTACTTCACCATGATGCTGGGGGGACAGGCTCATACGTGGTTGAAAAACCTGCCTCCCAATTCCATCAAAACCTGGGCAGAGTTGAAGGAGCGCTTCATCAAGAATTTTCAGGGGACTTGTAAGCAACCTATAACAATTGTGGATTTGGAGCATTATGCGCAGCGTGAGGATGATTCGGCCCATCATTGGGCTCAACATGTCGCTACCATTGTGCATTCCTCATATAACATTGCGGTGGCGCAAGCGGTTCTGATTTTAGAAAAAGATCTATCACTTTCAGCCTTTGAAGCAAAAGTTAGGGCAACTTAAGCATAAGTGCCAGGATATGGGCAATCTCATGGATACACTTACCGGGTATGTCGACTGTTAGTACACTAGTACAGGGGTACCCAGTGCCCCCGACTTATGCACAGGCAGTAGAAGCAAAGAACCCCGCTAGCAATCAACATAAGACTCTAGCAAGCTCAACGCGACAATCCAGGCCTAGGCTAGGATGCGCCAAGCATGCCCTCGACGCTTGTTGGGGGCCAAGACGCACACGCTTCCCAGAAGATCCGATAGGCCACTCCTCGGCAGGCATGAGCCAGCCAGCCAGTGCTCCACCGTATCGCTATGCCTGTCACTTATCGATGCGGTGTCGAGCCCTCAGGCAGCTAATCAGCTCTCGCTAAGCACGTGGCAACACATTGAAGGGAATTTATGCTCGATCGACAACCGCCCTGCAGCGTGTCAAGTTCTTTAGCTAGGACTGGCCAAGCAATGGCCAGAGCTTGCTGGGGATGCACCCCCAAGCACCACCTAGGCACGTAATCATGGCGTTATGTCCTAAATGCAAGAGTTAGGTGTGATAGCTTTGCTTAGCTATCTAATAGAAAGATAATGTCTGTTTTGCCATTGTGGTGACCCCTTACACTATAAAAGGAGGCCCAAGGTAACCAAGCTCAAGGTTGGCAATTCGTACCCCCGAACACGTGTACTCGCGCAGCCGCTCCTTCCCTGGCAGCATTTCTTGTCAGGGATACGTGCTTTGTGTCTATCGTGTTCCCCCAATAAATCCACCAAAAACCAGGGATAGGGTTTTACGTGTAGCAGCGGCCCGAACCTGGGTAAAATGCATGTGTCCAGATCGTTGCGCCGTCTCATGCTCTTCGCTCTTCGTGCAATGTGACCCCCTGCCGAACCACAAGGGATTTTTGATCCCATAGGTGATAATGAGCATATGTGCCCCGACATCGTTGGCGCGCCAGGTAGGGGTGTGCATCATTTGAGCGAACCCAAGTTCATGAACGACGGATCGATCTTCATCGTCATCTTCTTCAACAATGGCTCCAAAGAAGAAGTCCAGCGCGGCCGTGATACGTCTCCAACGTATCTATAATTTTTGATTGTTCCATGCTATTATATTGTCTGTTTTGGATGTTTTATATGCATTAATATGCTACTTTATATTATTTTTGGGACTAACCTATTAATCCCGAGCCTAGTGCTAGTTTTTGTTTTTTCCTTGTTTTTGAGAATTGCAGATAAGGAATATTAAATGGATTCCAAACGGAATAAAACCTTCGGAATGATTTTTTCCGTACCGGAAGGAAACCACCAAGCTTGGAAACCAAGGCCGGAGAGCCAGCATGGGGCCACAAGCCCTAGGGGCATGCCCAGGGGGTAGGGCACGCCCTGCAGGCTTATGGGCACACGACAGCCCTCCTAACCCTAATCTTCGGCCTATAAATTCCCAAATATTCCATTGTTATCAGAACAAGCCACGAAAACACTTTTTCGTCGCCAGAAGCCTCTGTTCCCGAGAGATCCAATCTTGGAGCCTTTTTCGGTAATCTACCGGAGGGGGATTCGATCACGGAGGGCATCTACATCAACTCCATTGCCCCTCCGATGATGTGTGAGTAGTTCACCACAGACCTTCGGGTCCATAGCTAGTAGCTAGATGGCTTCTTATGTCTCTTTTCTCTTCAATACCATGTTCTTCATGATCTTCATGGAGATCTATCCGATGTAATACTCTTTTGCGGCGTGTTTGTCGAGATCCGATGAATTGCGGGTTTATGTTCAGATTATCCATGAATATTATTTGAGTCTTTCTAAATTCTTATATGCATGATTTCGTATCTTTGCAAGTCTCTTCGAGTTATTGGATTGGTTTGGCCAACTAGATTGGTAATTCTTGCAACGGGAGAAGTGCTTAGTTTTGGGCTCAATCTTGCGGTGTCCTCACCCATTGACAAAGTAGGGGTAGCAAGGCACGTATTGTATTGTTGCCATCAAGGATAACAAGATGGGGTTTTCATCATATTGCTTGAGTTTATCCCTCTACATCATGTCATCTTACTTCATGCGTTACTCTGTTCTTCATGAACTTAATACTCTAGATGTAGGCAGGAGTCGGTCGATGTGTGGAGTAATAGTAGTAGATGCAGAATCGTTTCGATCTACTTGACACGGACGTGATTCCTATATGCATAATCATTGCCTTGGGTATCTTCTTAATTATTCGCTTTTCTATCAATTGCTCGACAGTAATCTGTTCACCCACCGTAATACTTGCTATCATGAGAGAAGCCACTGGTGAAACCTATGGCCCCCGGGTCTATTTTCCATCTTATACTTTCAGATCTAAAACCAAAAATACTTTGTTGCATTATTTTTACCTTTTGTTTTACTTTCTGTTCAAGCAATTTATCTCTATCGGATCTCATCCTTGCAAGTAACCTTAAAGGGCTTGACAACCCCTTTATAGTGTTGGGTGCAAGAGTTTGATTCTTTGTGTAGGTACACCTATTGGGGACTTTCTTGTATCCCCTACTGGATTGATACCTTGGTTCTCAACAACTGAGGGAAATACTTATCTACTTTGATGCATCACCCGTTCCTCTTCATGGAAACCAACGCATGCTCGAGAAGTAGCAGGCCGTGCACCCTTCCACTTCAAGGGCTCCCTCACACGCGACCGTTTGAGCCGTAGGCACCATGACGGTTGTGGGCCAGGCGGGCACCATGGGCGACATGATCGGTGCAGGCAACGCCCCCGTCCACCCCATCATGGCCGGGGATAGAGCTGGACGCGCCACAGAGGAGCAACAACATCAACAGCATAGCAGGCTCGGCCCCAACACCACGGGCGGAGGGAACATCCGTTCATCGCCTCCCCGCCGCGTGGATGGCCGAGGCCGCCTTAGTGGCATACAGTCCGGTGCGAGTCATAACCCTCGGCCGCACCTATGGCCAATGAGATCGTTGGGCGTGCACCCCGTGCGGAGCGAGATAGGGCGCCTAGCGGAGCCGCGGCCCTACCGGATCGGCCTGCTGCCCACCAGAAAACTCCAGCGAGTGGCGCACAGCATCAGTGGTGCAACGACGCCTCTCTTGGTCCTACCAAGAGTCGAGCAATGTTGCGGTCCGCCTCTTTCTCCATGCCGGGCACCACGGAGGAGGCCATGGCACGGGTCCAGATGCTGCTCAATTTCATGTCAGTGGCGGATAAGTTGGATGAATGGAGAGCCACAATTCAGAGTTTGATTTCCTTTGTTGAAGCCAACAAGACCCAACATACGGAGTCGTCACGAAGTACACGAACAGCTGTGGTGGCCCGGGGCGGCGAGCACGTTGAAGGGGCCACCCCAGCGGTGCAATCCCCTCAGCAACCACACGCCCAGAGGCTGCCAGAGCAACCTTCATGTGCTGATGACCATGACGAGGCATCCATATTCTCATATGGCCCGTACGACCGCCAGGATCAACGGCATGTCCTTGAAGACCAGCAGAAGGAAGACGCATGCATCACTATCGAGCGACGTTGGGAAGCACACCGTCAATCCGATAGGTGCAACAGTCCAGACATCGGTGACCCCGCGCCTAGTGTCGGTGGGTACCTTCCTTATGAGGTTGGTTGCCCTGCCTTCACTCGCGAGCTGCGATGAGTCCGTTGTCCGTCAACCTGAGCTTTCAATCCTGAGCTACCAGAGCAATAAGACGGGAAGTTGAACCCCGCAAAATTCTTAGGCATCTACACGATAGTTGTTCAAGCCGTGGGAGGAAGAGATGAAAAGGTGCTCACCAACAATTTCCCTTTGGTGCTCAAGCCATACATGAGGTCATGGCTGATGCACCTGGCAGAGAACTCCATTTCCTCTTGGGCTGATCTGTGCAACGAGTTCGTTAGCGCCTTCACCGGTGGCCACCAGGCCAGCCCAGCGACCTCCAACTCCTCCCATAAAAGGAGGAGGAGACCTTGAGAAACTACATCCAGAGATTCAGCCGAGTGCACCGCAACATTCCAAAGATCCATCCGATAGCGGTGATTGTTGTGTTCCACTCGAACGTGTGCAGCAGGAGGATGCGAGCCAAGATGAATGTCAAGATCCCCAAGACTATCAATGAGCTTTACACCTTGGCGGATCAGTGTGCTCGAGCTGAAGAAGGGAGTCCACTCCCTAGGGAAGAGGTGGGCGTTGAAATGGACTCTGATGATGACGATGATGCCCCCGACCTGAAGGGAAGGAACAGGAAGCACAACAAGAAGCTTAATGGAAAATCAGTGATGGCTGTCGAGAGCTCTGGAGACCTCAGTACAGGCAAAAAGGCAAAAGCCAAAAAACCCGACAAGGAAGCTGTCGCATATCCTGATTGTCGGGGGCTGCTGCCGCTGAGAAGGCCGGGAAGTTCGATGGGCCGTACTGCAAAATTCACCGTACCAAGGGCCATGATCTCCAAGAATTCCGACAGGTCAAGCAACTTGTTGATAAACAGAGGGCCGAGTACGAGAAACGCGATGAGGAAAAAGCCTAGGATGGCGCTGCCAAGAAAGGACGTGGCGGCATAAGTGGTCGCCATGACAAAAAAAACCTCAGCAAAAGGAAAAAACCCGCTAGAGGCCGAGAGAAGAAGGAAGCAGATGATGTGAGTGAAGATGAGGATTGTGATGAGGATTCCAGTGAAAGGGAGTTCCAGAAAGCAACTGATGTCATGTGCGTCGACGGGGGCACGTCTTTGCACTCCTCTTGCCGCCAGCTCAAGCAGTGGGCACGCGAGATCAATGTTGTAGAACCGTCTGTAGAATCCAGGAAGCCACTCAGATGGTCCATACGCCTATCATCTTTGACGAAGAGGATCATCCTGACCGTACCACTATGGTTGGATGTTTTCCTTTGTTCGTTTCCCCGACAATCCCCAACCTCAAGGTTTCTAAGATGTTAGTTGACGGTGGTGCCTAGTTGAACTTGATCTGTACTAGAGTGGCTAAGAAACTGCAGATCCTTGATGAAGAGCTCGAAGCCACAGGTACGTTCCAAGGGATCTACCCCGGCAGGAGTCGACCTAAGGGAAAGATCACTCTACCTGTGACATTTGGCGGGGAGTTGAACTTCTGAACAGAAAGGATAGTGATTGACGTCACTGAGATCCCATAGCCTTACAACGAAATCCTGGTCACCCAGCTCTAGCAAAGTTCAAGGCGGCATCTCACTATGCCTACAATACTTTGAAGATGCCAGGGACAATTGGAGTTATTTCCATTCCATCCGACAACAAAATCGCTATTATTTGCGTGGACCAGATGTATGGTGATGCGGTAGCATATGAAGGCACAGAAATCCCAGTTCCCGCCAAGGATGCAAAGAAAATGAAGAAGGTTGGTGGGAACACCGGTAAGGACTCCGAGAAGCATGCCTCTTCATAGTGCACCACACCTGACGATTACCTGTCGGAGAGTTCCGCTAGCAGGAAGACCAAGGTTACCTATCCCGAGACAAAGAAAGTCCTGACAAGGGAGGAAGGCACTGGTGGTACCTTTACCATCAGTGATACCCTTACTAACAAATAGGAAAGTGCACTCGTTGCCTTCTTGTGGGAGAATGCCAATGTGTTTGCCTAGCAACCATCTGACATCCTCGGTGTTCCTAGGGAGGTAATTGAGCACCGCCTTGCTGTCTACCCTCATGCCCACCCCGTCAAGCAAAAAAGTTAGAAAACTGGCCTTGGAGCTGCAACAGTTCATTTCCAAGGAAATTAAGAAGCTCGAAGCAGTTGGCTTGGTCAGAGGAGTATTGCATCCAACTTGGTTGGCAAACCCGGTGGTGGTACGAAAGGCGAATGGGGAATGGAGGCTTTGGATAGACTTCACCGACTGATAACCCACAAGTATAGGGGATCAGTTGTCATGCCCAAGATGCGATCCTATCCTTATTTTGGCACGAGGGCCTCGACAGGCATAGAGGCGCATCTCGTCGTGTTGCAAGAATGGATGTCATTAAAAGTACATTTACAGAAGAGATGAGTATATGGATTTGGCTTACACTCGCCAAAAGCTACAACAAGATCACATCAATACAACAACATATTCAAACATCATACAGAAGAGCAGGGTCCGACTACGGACGAAAACAAACTACAAAATGACATCCATCCTTGCTATCCCAGGCTGCCGCCTGGAACCCACCCTAGATTGATGATGAAGAAGAACTCCAAGTCAAACAAGCATTGCGCTCACGTCAAATCATCGATTTACATGTACGTGCAACTGTTGTTGTAGTAATTTTTGAGCCACAGGGACTCAGCAATCTCATTTCCAAGGGTATCAAGGCTATTAAAGCTTAATGGGTGAGGTATGGTTAAGTGGTGAGGCTGCAGCAAGCAACTAAACATTTATTTGAGTGGCTAACTTACGAATATAGGAAGTAAGTATGGTGGTCTACGCATAATGGACATGAACTAGTAATGATCACTAAGTGATCCTGAACACCTACTTACGTCAAACATAACCCCACCGTGTTCTCTCTCGGATAAGGACTCACGAGAAGAGACAGTCACGGTTATGCACACAGTTGGTGTATTTTATTAGAGTTCACTTCAAGTTTGCCATGACCGAGTGTTAAACAAAATATCCAAGTTTGCCACATAACCACGAGCACGGCTTTCCGAAAGATTTAACCCTGCAGGGGTGCTCCAACTCATCCATAACAAATTAACCGTACGCCATGGGAATTACCTTGACCATGGATCTCGTGATCATCCTAGGCAATTCCAAAGGAAATCCGACACCTCGAGATAGGCCCAAGAAGATCAGAGTTCCTCATGCAAGACATTCGAGAAAGGTAAAACAAGTCCAGCAAGGCTGCTCGACGTGTCGACGAACCCGATAAGAGCCGCGTATCTCGTTCTCAGGAGACAACCAGATGAACACTACGTATGGTGACCTGATAGAAATCTCTCGAGTTGCCCTGAGGTGGCCCCGCAAGTGACTCTGTTTTGGACCAACACTCAGGGGAGCACTGGCCCGGGGAGTGATTAATTATCCACGGGGTCCGGGAACTCCCTATGCAAGTTATTAGTTATTAGGAAAATGTAGTACCAATGTTGGGCCTTGCTAGACAAGCTTTATCCTAAAACGAAAATCAAGGGGGTCCCCATAACAACCCCGAGCATGTTAGGAGCGCTCAATTATGGAACATAACACCGGTTCACAAGTAACTAGGGCGGCAAGAGTGGAACAAAACACCAAGCAAAAGGCCAAGCCTTTCACCCTTTACCAAGTGTATAAGTGCATTAAATTAAATATCAATAATATTGTCATAACAAAAGAATGTCCATGTTGTCACATGGAAGCAATTGCACCTGCGGGTAGAAACGCTCTAAGAAGGGTTGAGCAAGCGGTAACATAGCCAAACAAAGGTCTACCGGGATGGTGGAGGGTTAGAGGATCTTCATGGCAATGTTTGGAGGCTTGATAAACAAGTGATAGGTAGCGAGACATAACGATAAAAGCGGGACAACTAGCATAGCAATGATAGTAGTGGTATCCAGGGAAATGTGTCATCTTGCTTGACATCTCGCATGGAAGAAGATTGAATCCGTGAAGAAGACGAGCCAACGTAGTCGAACGAATTCTCACACCCCGAACGCTTCCGGAACTCTATCGAGAAGAAGCAATCCGAAAACAACAATCAACACATGATAAACACCACAACATATGCATGACATGATGCGCAAACAAATATGACGCATGTCCGGTGTAATTATGCAAGGCATGGCAAGCACATCAGACAACTCCTACACATTAAGTGAAGCTCAATATGCAATGAGTTGCATATTGACGAAACTCCACGGTCGATTTACTTAGTTCACTCCCGTTTAGATACTCATTAATATTAAATGTTGTTTAACATGCAAGGGGTGAAGCACAAACAACTACATCAACTAGGCATATTAAATGAGGCCGGAAGCAACGAATATCAATTCTCGAATGACCTCATATGCAATTTAAGATTTCAGTATTGTTCCGCTCTAATCACCATTTTAGGTTTGTTAAACAGCAAATAAATGGCACCATGTGAGTCTACATATTTTTCTAGCCAAGTTGCATATGAGGAACATTAAAATCGAAACTACGGTTAAATAGTTATGATATAAACCGTTTTAGCACGTCATTAGGCAAATAATTGCAAACAGCAGTTTCAAATATTTTGACGTGGTTGAAAGTTGCATATTTTTAAACTACACAAATTCTAAACATATTACGTACATGTCATGTTTTATTCGGATGCATGAATATCTAATTATAGGCATATTAATAGAGCGACAAAATCTGATGCATGTCTTGATTATTGTTAAAATAGTAACAGAAAGAAAACAATGTGCATGGGCCTAATTGCAGCAAGGTGCAGCGGCCCAGGAGTGCGCTGGTGTGCGGGTGCATATTTTTAAACTACACAAATTCTGAACATATTACGTGCATGTCATGTTTTATTCGGATGCATGAATATCTAATTATAGACATATTAATAGAGCGGCAAAATCTGTAATTAATGCATGTCTTGATTATTGTTCAAATAGTAACAGAAAGAAAACAATGTGCATGGACCTAATTGCAGCAAGGTGCAGCAGCCCAGGAGTGCGCTGGTGTGTGGGTGCGTGAAAAACAAAATAAAGGGCAGCAGCACAAAAATTTGGGAGGTCTAGCTGGTGTGCGGGTGCGTGAAAAACAAAATAAAGGGCAGCAGCACAAAAATTTGGAAGGTCTAGACTTGAACCGAAGACCTGTCAAATACAACCCAACACACTGACCAATTGGACTACAATCGTATTGTGACAAATACAAGATGTTTCCCTAGATGAACATAACCTGCCGCTGACTGACCAAAACTAAAGAAAAACCAGCAACAGAGTTAACTGAACCTGACGAAACCAGGAGGAGGAACCGGTCGTCCTTGGTTGTGCTCGCGACGGCGCTCAACGAAGGACAGCCTGGGCAGGGGGCGGCGCTAGGAGGTCGGGGACGAGGAACTGACGTCCGGATCCGGCTGGGGACGGCACTGTCCAGCGAGGAGACGAACTTGAGGAGTCCACACGACAGCGGGAGCTCCTGAAGAGTCCATCCATGCCCGATTCAAAGAAACAGAGGAAAGGTTAGGGGAAAAGAGAGAGGGCCACGGGGAAGGAGAAGAGAGCACGAGAGGAAGGTTCTGCTCACCGGCAAAGAACGAAGCGGGGTTCGCGAGGTGGAGCTCAAGTGCGAGGCGGCGGCCTCCTAGCTCCTGTCCATGGCGGGGCTTCTGCTAGAGACGGAGAGAGAAAGGGCGTGAGTGAGAGGGAGGAGAAGGAGGGGAAGAGAGAAGGGGCATGGAGCTGGACCTGCTGTGCTCCGGCAAGGCGATGATCTTTCTAGAGTGGCAGGGTTCCCTCGGACGGCCATGGCGGAGTGCTCCAGTTTCGCGAAGAAGATGCAGGGGAAGAAGAGCACATAACCGTGGCGTGGAGGCGATCCAGCGCAACTAGCAACCAAAATCGGTTGAGGTCGGGGACGTGGTGCAGCAGGACATGTCGGAGCGATCTCTAGGCCCTCCGGCCACGAGAACGACGACGGACGCTGGAAGTTTTTTCTGCTCTCGGGTGCTCTGTTCTTGAGGAAGAAGAACAACCAGAGGAAGAGAGAGAGGTTTTGGCGGCGCAGGAGAAGAGCGAGAAGGCTAGGTTCGGTCACGGACGTCGAGGGGATTATATGGGACGGAATGGAGAGGTACGGCAGAAATCGGAGCGGCGTCATCGTGATCAAACGGCCGTCCTTTGGTTCGTAGCGCGATGACGTAGGTTGAAGATGATCCTGCCGTTGGTGGGCTTGGAAGTTGGCTAGGCCTGGGTTGGCTCTCTCTCTATGCAACTCTTTCCCTTATCTATATATTACGAAGACAGTTTTGGGGAAAAAAAAAGGGACAAAGAGGGGAATAGAGTTAGGGAGATATTTTTATGGAGTCGGAAAAAATGGCTTTATTTTTCTAAAATTAGCTTGGGAGTTTTACAGAATTGATCAAGTTTGAATTAAATTTGAACTTACTTGAATTTCTAGCCGAACCAATCCAAACCTCAATGAGCAGATATATAGAACGTAACCCTACACACATAATGTGATTTATGGGCACCACAAGAACATTTAATTGAGTAACTAAAGTGTGTCTCAATTAAATAAAATGAATAGAAAAAAAGGAAGTTGCACTCTAAGGTATTTGGAACTTGGATGGTTTCAAGTTGGAGTTGAGCATGGGAAAAAATGGTGGAAAGATAGATGTAACCTGGCATGAGGTTTAGGAAGGAACACACTTGGAAGAAGAAGAATAGGTAGCAACCACATGGCCAAACAAAAGAACACAAGCACAATTAACAATATGACCATGATGCATGATGCAAATAAATAAAACACACATTGCAAGCATGCAAGTCATGAGCCTATCATGAAAATAGTGGAGGGCTTGGTCTCGAAACGGTCAACGACGAGAACGAAGAGAACCGACAAGTACAAACGGATGCAAGTTTTGAGAGATGCTATGAAGATGATGCGAATACTGCGATTATGAATGCAACGACCAACGAAACATAGACGAGAATGGAAATAAAAGGGGAATCTTCTGGAGCATCGGTCCCGGGTTGTTACAACTCTCCTCCACTACACGATGATCTCGTCCCGAGATCTAGAATGAGAAGGGAAGAGAAAGAGCAAGAGGTAAAACTTAGTTGCTTCTTTGACAAACGAGTGAAACCAATGAAACATTGAAGGTTTGAAAGAGATGAAGAACGACATGAGGAACAAGCAAGAATTCACAAGAAATTTTGACAGCACTTCGGTAGGAAAGAGAGGCAAAACTTTATAAGAATGAAAAGAACTTGAACATAGAATAGAACACTCCAGTAAAATGAATAAGCAAGAAAGAACATGATCTTGATAAAACAAGATCAGGGTTGAAAGAGAGCAACATGACAACGCCTCCGGAAGAAAATAATAGGAACTAGATCATTGGAAGGAAAAGAAAGGAGAAGAAAATAACAACTTCTACCACCATTGGACTTGAAAAGCATCTTACAAGAAGAGATTGAACGGGGTTGTTGTACAACAACGAAAAGAACAAACTTGTTGTGGACTTATGGGAAACATCTCAAAATTATGAGGTGACAACCGACCACTAACAAAACAAGGATTGCTTGGAAGCAAAAGGGATGAAAACTTCTTTCACCAAGAAGAGGAGGAGAAAACTCGGATCATTTATGACACCATGATAGCAACAAACCTTAGGAAATGCTTTAGATGAAATCCAACCCAAGATAACTCCGAGAAGACATGATGGGTTTACTTATCTCATTCTTGACAATTATCCTTCGAGACTCCTCATAATCAAGAATTTAATAACACAATCTCAAAAGACAATGGAGAATGAATTGAACTTAGAAATCCAAGATAAAGAATACTTGAGCACCTCCAACAAGAATCTTGAAGAATACTTTGAGAAAGAATTACATCCTTAACAACCCACCATGAAGAACCATCAGGAAGAACTCCGGAATTAAAGGATGATAGAAAAGAATTCAAGGTTGCAAAAAGACAAGATTGAGGCCTTGCTATGATTTATATGAAGCTTCGCGAAGAGATATTTGAGAATAACTTGGAACTCCGAAAAGAAAAGATGAACAACTATAACCAAGAATTTGATGCCATGAACACTCCGGAAGAAGGATTGAAACCACCTTGATGAAACTAGAATAAGAATTATGTTATGCTTACCCTTCATCAAGTTAAAATGATGACAGGCAACGGATTTTGCACACCACTTATCCTTGTTGCAAAGAATTGAAGAGAAGAGAGAGAGATCACAACCTTGAACAAGTCTTGCACGAGAACACCGGTAAGAATTTGAAACGAAAGAGGATAATACAAATGAATGATATAACATGAGAGCGAAGAGAGCATGATCCACCTAATAGAAAACTTGAACGAAGCACAGGAATAATTGAGATACAAACGAAGAGACAACAATTAAGAAGAATTTGAGAACGAAAGCCGAAATTTGAGAACAAAGAAATCTTCTAAAATTATGGCCTTCGGAGGATCGAGAAATGAAAACAACTCTGAATGCGTCAGATAGATATGGGAGAAATTTCTCATGAATGGAAACAATTTGAGATGATAGCAACAAGCTGGAACCATGAATCTTTGGAAGAACGAATAACTATTTAAGAGAAACTCTCCTTCGGTCTTCAATGTTGAGAATGATGACGAGAAACAACACCATGAATTACTGAGATACTCCGGAAGAATGAATAAGGAAAGGTTGAGCCAACAATGAAAATAGTTCGAAGCGATCTTGGAAGAGGAATATGACTCATGAAATTCATTCTTAAGCCATATTTAATAAGAACTTGAGGACATCTCCGGAAAGATTGGAAGAGCCAGGTAAGATCCTGGAGAAAACACTTGTGGGTTATGAGACCACTCAAAGAGATCACGTTGAAACAATTGCTTAGGAAGAGAGATTGCACCGGTAGAAATGAAAACTTGAAGAGGTGAGAACTTCAAAATAATTTGGAAGGATTGAAAGAAAACATGAATCTTCTGAGATAACTTCACCCGGATAGAACAGAGAGAGACGAATGAACAAGAGAGGCTTGGGAAAGAAATTCCAACATGGAAACCATTGAACGAATGAGAAAGGATATTTGAACACTAAGAGATTGAATTGAATCCACTGGAGAAGAATTTCAACAACAACTGGGAATTTGAGGATAGATCTTGAAATTGAAACTCTTGAGAATCTCCATAAGAAATCACCGGATACAATATGAAGAAATGATAGCGACAGCATCACATGAATAGAAAAGGCACTTGGATTAGAAATTAATCATAGAAGAAAAAAGCGGGAGGGTGGGAAAAACAACGAAAACTTGGGACAGATGAGACAAACTCCGAAAAGAAATATGAGGATTGATCTTGCAAATATTGAAGAGGATAGAATTCACTTGAACAGAGCACCCGGATGAAAAGAATTGATATGACAACTTAATTGGCAAAAGAATTATCAATCCCAAAGACATATGAGAACACTAAGGAAAGATATGAAATCACCACTTGACATTGAAGCAACTCGGATTACCATATACAAAACAAAACAAAGGATGAGGCTTACGAAACAAGCCAGAACAAATACATGACCCAGATTCCGATCGATATTTTCGTGGTAAGGTAGCCATCATGTGCAAGGCAGTGCACACGACATACGAAGCGTCCCGAGTCATAGCAAGCTACAAGGACTCTTTAAGACACAATGAGGCCGCTGTAAAAACATGAACAAACGAATCCACTACATGCCGAACCCCAACCTCACATCATGATCTGTTGAAAGATATCCTAGGTAACTACTTGAATTCCCACCTAAGAACTTTTGAAAACTTTCTGGTTATGCAATCTGGTGTTGGGGATACAAGGAGGAAAATATCTCACAAAACTAACAAGCCCTACACCCCAACTGTATCCATCCTTCAACACATAACCAGAGGCTTGGAAAACTCATCTATCTCGGACCCTCGAAAACACAATGATACCAAACATGGCAGTACCCCGAACGCCTCCCCAGTACTGGGTGACTCCAAACTTATCTCGCCATGAAAAGTATTAAAGTAATTTCGAACATCCTCCGTCCTGAGATACTAAGGAAACTGAACGATAAGGATGTGCCAAGAATCCCTTGGAGCTCAACTCCCCGGAAGAAATCAAGTCAGATAGGAGGCACCAAGACAGAACTCCATCACATCGGCATCATATAGTATCCAAAATACCCGCGTGAGCCTAAAAAAATTGAGTGAGAAGAGGATAGAATCAAAATTCCTAAGTCGTAATTCCTCACCAGAGTATAGAAGAGGAATAAAATAAACCTACTATCCGATATATAACTAGAGTCAAAATAGTTTTTCACTAGACTCGACTCGGCCATGTTCGATTAATCAAGGGGGATCCTAGGTCGGTACAGGCTCTGATAGCAACTTTTCACACCCAAGATGCAATCCTATCCTTATTTTGGCATGAGGGCCTCGACAGGAATAGAGGTGCATCTCGTCGTGTTGCAAGAATGGATGTCATTACAAGTACATTTACAGAAGAGATGAGTATATGGAATTGGCTTACACTCACCACAATCTAAAACAAGATCACATCAATACAACAACATATTCAAACATCATATAGAAGAGCAGGGTCCGACTATGGACGAAAACAAACGACAAAATGACATCGATCCATGCTATCCTAGGCTGCCGCCTAGAACCCATCCTAGATTGATGAACAAGAAGAACTCCAAGTCAAACAAGCATCACACTCACGTCAAATCATCGCATTACCTGTACCTACAACTGTTGTTGTAGTAATCTGTGAGCCACAGGGACTCAGCAATCTCATTTCCAAGGGTATCAAGACTACTAAAGCTTAATGGGTGAGGTATAGTTAAGTGGTGAGGCTGCAGCAAGCAACTAAGCATTTATTTGAGTGGCTAACTTACGAATACAGGAAGTAAGTATGCTGGTCTACGCATAATGGACGTGAACTAGTAATGATCACTAAGTGATCCTGAACACCTACTTACGTCAAACATAACCCCACCGTGTTCTCTCTCGATAAGGACTCACGAGAAGAAACAGTCACGGTTACGCACATAGTTGGTGTATTTTATTAGAGTTTACTTCAAGTTTGCTATGACCAGGTGTTAAACAAAATATCCAACTTTGCCACATCACCGCGGGCATGGCTTTCTGAAAGATTTAATCGTGCAGGGGTGCTCCAACTCATCCATCACAAATTAACCACACGCTGCGGGAATAACCTCGACCATGGATCTCGTGATCATCCTAGGCAATTCCAAAGGAAATCCGACACCTCAAGATAGCCCAAAGAATATCAGAGTTCCTCACGCAAGACATTCAAGAAAGGTAAAACAAGTCCAGCAAGGCCGCCCGACGTGTCTACGAACCCGATAAGAGCCGCGTATCTTGTTCTCAGGACATGACCGGATGAACACTACGTATGGCGACCTGATAGAAATCCCTCGAGTTGCCCCGAGGTGGCCCCTCAAGTAGCTCTGTTTTGGACCAACACTCATGAGGAGCACTGGCCCGGGGGTTGATTAATTATCCACGGGGTCCGAAAGCCCCTATGCAAGTTATTAGTTATTAGGCAAATGTAGTACCAATGTGGGGCCTTGCCAGACAAGCTTCATCCTAAAATTAAAAATCAAGAGGGTCCCCATAACAACCCCGAGCATGTTAGGAGCGCTCAATTATGAAACATAACACTGGTTCACAAGTAACTAGGGCGGCAAGAGTGGAACAAAACAGCGAGAAAAAGGCCAAGCCTTCCACCCTTTACCAAGTGTATAAGTGCATTAAATTAAATAGCGATAATATTGTGATAACAAAAGAATGTCCATGTTGTCGCATGGAAGCAATTGCACCTGCAGCTAGAAACGCTATAAGAAGGGCTGAGCAAGCGGTAACATAGCCAAACAAAGGTTTGCTGGGATGGTGGAGGGTTAGAGGCTTTTCATGGCAATGTTGAGAGGCTTGAAAAAGTGGTAAGTAGCAAGACATAACGATAAAAGCGGGACAACTAGCATAGCAATGATAGTAGTGGTATCTAGGGAAATGTGTCATCTTGCCTAAGATCCCGCATGGAAGAAGATTGAATCCGTGAAGAAGACGAGCCAATGTAGTCGAACGAATCCTCACACCCCGAACGCTTCCGGAACTCTATCGAGAAGAAGCAATCCGAAAACAACAATCAACACATGATAAACACCACAACATATGCATGACATGATGCACAAACAAATATGATGCATATCTGGTGTAATTATGCAAGGCATGGCAAGCACATCAGACAACTCCTACACATTAAGTGAAGCTCAATATGCAACGAGTTGCATATTGACAAAACTCCACGATCGATTTACTTAGTTCACTCCCGTTTAGGTACTCATCAATATTAAATGTTGTTTAACATGCAAGAGGTGAAGCACAAACAACTACATCAATTAGGCATATTAAATGAGGCCGGAAGCAACGAATATCAATTCCGGAACGACATCATATGCAATTTAAGATTTCGTTACTGTTCTTCCCTAATCATCATTTTAGGTTTGTTAAACAGCAAAATAAATGGCACCATGTGATTCCACACATTTTTCTAGCCAACTTGCATATGAGGAACATTAAAATCGGAGCTACGGTTAAATAGTTATGATATAAACCATTTTAGCACGTCATTAGGCAAACAATTACAAACAATAGTTTTAAATATTTTAACATGGTTGAAAGTTGCATATTTTTAAACTACACAAATTCTGAACATATTACGTACATGTCATGTTTTATTCGGATGCATGAATATCTAAGTATAGGCATATTAGAAAAGCGGCAAAATCTGTAATTGATGCATGTCTTGATTATTGTTAAAATAGCAAGAGAAAGAAAACAATGTGCATGGGCCTAATTGTAGCAAGGTGCAGTGGCCCAGGAGTGCGCTAGTGTACCGGTGCGTGAAAAACAAAATAATGGGCAACAGCACAAAAATTGGGGAGGTCTGGACTCAAACCCAAGACCTGTCAAATGCAACCCAACACACTGACCAGTTGGGCTACGATCGTATTGTGACAAATACAGGATGTTTCCCTAGATGAACACCTATCACTGACTGACCAAAACTGAAGAAAAACCAACAACAGAGTTAACTGAACCTGACGAAACCAGGAGGAGGAACCGGTCGTCCTTGGTTGTGCTCGCGACAGCGCTCAATGAAGAACAGCTTGGGCAGGGGGCGGCGCTAGGAGGTCGGGGACAAGGAACTGACGTCCAGATCCGGTTGGGGACGGCACTCTCCAACGAGGAGACGAACTTGAGGAGTCCACACGACAACGGGAGCTCCTGAAGAGTCCATCCATGCAGGGCTGCAGCGTTGCTCTGTGTCCATGCCCGATTCAAAGAAACCGAGGAAAGGTTAGGGAAAAGAGAGAGGGCCACGGGGAAGGAGAAGAGGGCACGAGAGGAAGGTTCTGCTCATCGGCAGAGAACAAAGCGGGGTTCGCGAAGTGGAGCTCAAGGGCGAGGCGGTGGCCTCTTAGCTCCTGTCCAAGGCGGGGCTTCTGCCAGAGACAGAGAGAGAAAGAGGGCGTGAGTGAGAGGGAGGATAAGGAGGTGAAGAGAGAAGGGAAGAGACAAGGGCATGGAGCTAGACCTACGGTGCTCCGGCGAGGTGACGATCTTGGTGCAGTGGCAGGGTTCCCTCGGATGGCCATGGCGGAGAGCTCCTGTTTTGAGAGGAAGATGCAGGGGAAGAAGACCACATAACCGTGGGTGGAGGCGATCCAGCACAGCTAGCAACCAAAATCAGTCGAGGACGTAGACGTGGTGCGGCAAGACATGTCGGAGCAATATCTAGGCCCTTCGGCCACGAGAACGACGACGGACGCTGGAGGTTTTTTCTGCTCTCGGGTGCTATGTTCTTGAGGAAGAAGAACAACCAGAGGAAGAGATAGAGAGGTTCTGGCGGCATTGGAGAAGAGCAAGAATGCTAGGTTAGGTGACAAACGTCGAGGGGATTATATGGGACGGAATGGAGAGGTACGACAGAAATCGGAGCGGCGCCATCGTGATCAAACGGCCGTCCTTTGGTTCGTACCGCGATGACGTAGGTTGAAGATGATCCTGCCATTGATGGGCTTGGAAGTTGGCTAGGCCTGGGTTGGATCTCTCTCTATGCAACTCTTTCCCTTATCTATATATTACGAAGACAGTTTTGGAAAAAAACAAAATAGGGACAAAGAGGGGAATAGAGTTAGGGAGATATTTTTATGGAGTCAAAAAAATGGCTTTATTTTCTAAAATTAGCTTGGGAGTTTTACAAAAAATAAATTGAGTAAGTTTGAATTAAATATGAACTTACCTGAATTTCTAGCCGAACTAATCCAAACCTCAATGGGCAGATATATAGAACGTAACCCTACACACATAATGTGATTTATAGGCACCACAAGAACATTTAATTGAGCAACTAAAGCATGTCTCAATTAAATAAAATGAATATAAAAAAGGAAGTTGCACTCTAAGGTATTTGGAACTTGGATGGTTTCAAGTTGGAGTTGAGCATGGGAAAAAATGGTGGAAAGATAGATGTAACCTGGCATGAGGTTTAGGAAGGAACATACTTGGAAGAAGAAGAATAGGTAGCAACCACATGGCCAAACAAAAGAACACAAGCACAATTAATAATATGACCATGATGCATGATGCAAATAAATAAAACACACATTGCAAGCATGCAAGTCATGAGCCTATCATGAAAATAGTGGAGGGCTTGGTCTCGAAACGGTCAACGGCGAGAACGAAGAGAACCGGCAACTACAAACGGATGCAAGTTTTGAAAAATGAGTGAAGATTCTATGAAGATGATGTGAATACTGTGATGATGAATGCAACAACCAACAAAACATAGACGAGAATGGAAATAAAACGGGAATCTTCTGGAGCGTCGGTCCCGGGTTGTTACATCAGTTGTAGCCTCTTTCGATAAGTAAGAGTGTTGAACCCAACGAGGTGCTAAAGGTAGAACAAATATTCCCTCAAGTTCTATCGACCACCGATACAACTCTACGCACGCTTAACGTTCGCTTTACCTAGAACAAGTATGATACTAGAAGTACTTTACAAGTGTTGTGGGATAGGTTTGCAAGATAATAAAGAACACGTAAATAAAAACTAGGGGCTGTTTAGATAAAGTAACAATTAAGTTAGTTTAACGAGTGTGAAAAAGTGATGGTAGGAGTTGCGGAATTGTCCCTAAGCAATTGACTATGTTACTAGACCGATAGCAAGTTTTATGTGCGAGAGGCCACTGCTAGCATGTCATCCCTTGGAATTCTATGCACTTATGATTGGAACTATTAGTAAGCATCCGCAACTACTAATGTTCATTAAAGTAAAACACAACCATAGCATTAAGATATATTTGTCCCCCTTCAATCCTGTATGCATCAATTTCTATGCTAGGCTGAAGCTGCTATCACCCTTGCCCTCCAATACATAGTCCTATCAACATACAACTAACCCTATGGTGTGATCCACGCATGCGCTCATATGATGGGCACCAAAGGACAACAACATAACCACAAGAAAATTAAACCAATCATAGCAATTCACCAATCACTGATAGGACAACAAAAATCTACTCAGTCATCATAGGATGGCAACACATCATTGGGTAATAATATGAAGCATAAAGCACCATGTTCAAGTAGAAGATACAGCGGGTTGTGGGATAGTGGACCGCTGAATATAGATGGGGGGGAGGCGATGAAGATGTTGGGGAAGATTACGGAGGTGTTGGTGTAGATCGCCGTTACACAATGATTGCCCCGGCGGCATTCCGGTGCCACCGGGAGAGAGGGGGGAGAGCCCCCCTCCTTCTTCTTATTACTTGGCATCCCCCTAGATGGGAGGAGTTTTTCCCCTCTGGTCCTTGGCCTCTATGGAGGCGGAGATGCGAGAGGCCCTCCGAGATTGGATCTCTCTCTGTTTCCTTCTGTTTCTACGTTCCCAGATTCTGGCCTTTCATGGTTTCTTAAATTCCTGGAAATCCGTAACTCCGATTAGGCTGAAATTTTAAAAAGATTTTTATCCGGATATTAGATTTCTTACGGCCAAAGAAGGGCACCAACTGCCTTACGAGGTGACAACAAGCCACCCTTGCGCGCCCAGGGGTAGGGTGCGCCCCTACGGCTTGTGGTCCCCTCGGGCATCGTCTTGCATTGATTCTTTTTTCCAAAAATCACATATATTCCAAAAAAAACTCCGTAAGTTTTTATCGTGTTTGGACTTCATTTGGTATGGATATTCTGCGAAACAAAAAACATGCAACAAATAGGAACTGGCACTGGGCACTGGATCAATATGTTAGTCCCCAAAATAGTATAAAAAGTTTCCAAAAGTATATGAAAGTTGTAGAATATTGGCATGAAAGAATCAAAATTATAGATATGATGGAGACGTATCAGGATCCCCAAGCTTTATTCCTGCTCGTCCTTGAGTAGGTAAATGATAAAAAAATAATTTTTGATGTCGAAGTCTACCTAGCATAATCTTGTTCATATAATCTAGTCATGGCATGAATATTAAGACACAAGTGATTCAAAGCAATAGTCTATCATTTAACATAAAGACAATAATACTTTAAGCACACTAATAAAGCAATCATGTCTTCTCAAAATAACATGGCCAATGAAAGTTATCCCTGCAAAATCATATAGTTTGGCTATGCTCCATCTTCATCACACAAAGTATTAAATCATGCACAACCCCGGTTTTAGCGAAGCAATTGTTTCATACTCTAGTATTCTCAAACTTTTTCAACTTTCGCGCAATACATGAGCATGAGCCATGGATATAGCACTATAGGTGGAATAGAATATGGTGGTTGTGGAGAAGACAAAAAGAAGAAGATAGTCTCACATCAACTAGGCATATCAACGGGCTATGGAGATGCCCATCAATAGATATAGATGTGAGTGAGTAGGGATTGCCATGCAACGGATGCACTAGAGCTATAAGTTTATGAAATCTCAAAAAGAAACTAAGTGGGTGTGCATCCAACTCGCTTGCTCATGAAGACCTAGGGCAATTTGAAGAAGCCCATCATGGAATATACAAGCCAAGCTCTATAATTAAAAATTCAGAGTAGTATATGAAAGTGACAATATAGGAGACTTTCTATCATGAAGATCATGGTGCTACTTTGAAGCACAACTGTGGAAAAGGGAATAGTAGCATTGCCCCTTCTCTCTTTTATCTCATTTTTTTTGTTTTTTTGGTGGGCTTCTTTGGCCTCTTTTTTTTATTTGTAAAGTCCGGAGACTCATCCCAACTTGTGAGGGAATCATAGCTTCCATCATCCTTTCTTCACATGGGACAATGCTCTAATAATGATGATCATCACACCTCCGAAAGTGTACCGGGATGTGCAATGATCTAGTGTAGCAATGACATCAAAAAACGGACAAGCCATAAAACATCATGCTAGCTATTACGATCATTCAAAGCAATATGACAATGATGGTGTGTGTCATAATAAAGGGAACGGTGGAAGTTGCATGGCAATATATCTTGGAATGGCTATGGAAATGGCGTAATAGGTAGGTATGATGGTTGTTTTGAGGAAGGGAATATGGTGGGTTTAATGTACCGGCCAATAGTTGCGCGGTACTAGAGAGGCTATCAAAGGTGGAAGGATGAGAGTGCATATAATCCATGGACTCAACATTAGTCATAAAGAACTCACATACTTATTGCAAAAATTTATTAGTCATCAAAACAAAGTACTACATGCATGCTCCTAGGGGAAGGGTTGGTAGGAGTTAACCATCGAGCGATCCCGACCTCCACACAAAGGATGACAATCAATAAATAAAGCATGCTCCGACTTCTTCACATAGCGGTTTTTTGGGGACCCCAACTCATAAGTCATGATCACCGAATGTACGTGCACAGTGATCCCAAAGATCAATGCTCACTGAACACACAGAAACTGAATAACAAGAGTCTTACATCCATTACATACATGTTTACTTAGATATGGCCTTTATGGCCAAGTCTTCATATGATTGCAGCGGAAATCTTCAACGATAGTGTGAGCCCATGCCATCTGCCTTAATCCTACAGGCATTCTGACTGGGAAGCGTCCTAGCTTGCACGTACATCACCATGGTAATCTTCATCATAACCTAATCTTTCATGCCTGGCCAATAAAATAACCAGTGACAAGCCAATGAGTACTTTGAGTGTACTTGCAAGCAACTCATGTTTGGAACAAGGCAATAACAATGCATGATATAGCACTAATAGGTAATTTTGCATAAACCTAAATTTTTATGCAGTGACATGATCAAATAACTTGTGTAAGCATGCATGAACAGTTGGCAGATATCCATATGAACAAGGTACAGATATCATCATAAACAGGGGGTTGAACACCTCGTGTTCAATCATCACGACAGGTCACCTGACTTATCTCAAGTATCACCTCTGTGTCCTCCACCCACACACGCCAAGTTTGTGAAAAACATCGGATGCGGTTTAAGCAGGACCTCCAACTGTCCATGACCGTGGACACGGCTATTTGAATAGTTTTACACTCTGCAAAGGTTGCACACTTTACCCACAAGACTCGGGGAACTTCCGTGTCATCCACG
Organism: Hordeum marinum; assembly: GCA_022496015.1. Lineage (NCBI taxonomy): Eukaryota > Viridiplantae > Streptophyta > Magnoliopsida > Poales > Poaceae > Hordeum > Hordeum marinum. Next base: position 286,169,232 of record CM039678.1, on the reverse strand, counting down.
ACTCGCGGTATTAACGTACCCGAGGTAAGCACCCAAACATTGCCTTTCCCCTAGCGATACTAAACAAAGAGTCCACTCCTTGGTGCCATCCCTCATGATATACATCACACGTATCATCCATGAGGGCACGCAACGGTGTGCCCGGTGCCTGTGAAGACAGCGCATGATCGTCCATTCCGGTACGACCCCGTATCGAGAGTGACCACACCACTCCCGCCACTAGTAATTCAGGCTCCTTGCTAGTACCCACCAAAGTAATCAACAAGGCCCCGTCCCATAAGGGGTATCGTGGTTGTGCATGTAAGGTTGGGATGGTCAGCAAATCTTAAAACTCTCCATTTTCGAAAACACACACTCAACTCGTTCCGATACACCACTTCTTTCTCAAGTGGTTATCCAACTCATCATCATCTCGCTCGGGCATTAGTGGCACCCGACGGGGTTTTCGAAAAGACTTTGAAATCATCCCTTTGTTTCCATCACCATGCATAATCCCGATCCCACTTGTGTAGCATCTACTAGCATCCTATCTACTCCCACCCGCACAACCCTCATAAGGATGGTAGGGTCATGCACGATGCAAGTATCAATGGTAAAAGTAACGAAGGCATCCCACCGAAGTGGTCACCACATCACATGGTCAACAACAAGGAATAAGGTGCTATATGACATGCATGAAAATGGTTTCTTAACATGGTCAAAGGGCTGCTTGCCTGGCTCAACAAAGTCTTCGAGGTCTTTGCATGCTTCTCGTCCACTCCGAGCACTCCGTCTATTTCGTCAACTATCGCCGGAAACAGCCGTAATAAGCAACACAACAAATAGAAAATAAAAGTGCTCTATAAATAGGAGTTTTATTTTTCTTGGACATCTCTGGTCATAAGAAAAATAACCAACGAGGTTTTGGTGGATGTGGGTCAAGGGGGAGTTTGGAATGGTGGAAATGAAGGAAATGATGATCCTATAAGATGTCCAAAAAAAACATTTTTGTAAAAGTGAGTGGAGACACTCATCAAATAGGGCGTGTTTTTAGGAACATGTGGGAAGTTGTTTCACTGGATTTGACATAGCGGAATAATTGTAAGGCAAAATGCTCTCCACTTAGTGCATGATTTTTATAAATAGAGGAACTTGAATCACTCCATTTGAAGTTGATATGAGTGCTCTAGGGATTTGCAAGGTGGCTCCCAATAGTTCAAATTTGAATTCAAATTTAAACAGGGCAGAAACTTGTGATGAAAATTTTTGGAGGTTGTGCCAAATGATAGCTGGAATTATTAGAAGGCTATAGGAATTTGAATCATCAAATTTGGAGTTACTATGATTTTACTAGAGATTTGACAAGCTTCTAAAAAATAGAAAATGGGAAAGATATTACCAAATGGGCAAAAACGCGCTCGGCGTGTTAGATAGCGACTAGGCCGGCCCAGCCGTGGGGAGGCTGTGGTGACATCGATGGCGTACTCTTGGGAGTACGCCTCCTCTGCAGGGAGGCGGGAAGCAACGGGGTGCTTCCACTTAAACCGGGGGGGGCGGCCAGTGTGCCGCTTACAGGCGGGCCCCACCTGCCAGGACCTCCTTCCTCCTCCCGCTCGAGCAGAGAAGGAGCAGGGGAGGTAGAACCGGCCGGTGCAAATGTTTGCTCTGGTGGCACCGGCCGTCTCCGGCGGCGCTTCGACCACCGATGAGATCGGGGCGAGGAGCCGCATCCACCTGGTGGCTCCATTTTTGCCGGGGAGCGCTAGAGTGAGCACGGCTTCGGCCGCAGCGGACTCCAACGACGGCGGCAATGGACTGGGCGTTTCGGCCATCGAGAGGGGGCAATGAGGCTTGGTAAAGGCCCGTGGAGACACAGGGGTCACTCTAGTGAGGCTCACGGGAGCAGGGGGAGGCCATAGTGGCCGGATTTGAGCGGAGGCCGCCGGCGGGGCTTCGGCCATGGGCGTCGATGGAGGCCAGGGGAGGATGAGTGGCTGGTCTAGGAGGTTCACGGGGGGGATAGGGGGCAAGAGGAGGACATAGGTGAGCTCGGGAGGGCTCTTATAGGCGGGGGCGCGGTGCACCGTAAGCTCGTGCGCCGGCTCGGACATTTTCGTTGCTAGAGGGCTCGGGGGGTCGCAGGAGCATGTCTACGGGCTTAGTGGACGAGGTCCACGCCCAGGGAGGAGGATAGAGAGAGCGGGGGAGCGCTGGGTCCTCACATGTGTGAGCACGCTCACTGGTGCGCTCGGGCAGCGACGTTCGCGTGCAAGGAGAGGCAGTCGGAGGGAGAGAGAGGAGGGGGGCCGACCAGCTACCCTAGTTTGGACATCGAGGGGGACACGAGGGACAGGCTGGGAGGCCCCAGGCTATCGGGGATGGGGGTTGGGCGGCGACTACAGTGCTCAGGGGCACTGTAGCGCGCTCCAGAGCGCCCAAATGGCATGCCATGGCATGCCACTGGCCTCTTGGACGCGGCCATGCATGTCTAGGGGTTAAACAAGGGGGAGAGGGCGTAGGATGCTCTACATGGGTCTTAGGTGAGAGGGCAAGTGGAGAGAAAGAGAGAGGGAAAACTAGCTGTCCAGGAGGGAATCTTGGGGTTTTACCCCCCAAATAATTGAACTATGAACTTGAAATTATTACTGGAGGTATAGGGGGTGAGGGTAAGGTGTGGTAAAAATTTGAGAGCAAGGGGAATAGTAAAAGTGGTGGGAACAGTAGCTTTTAGAAATGGCCAGAAGGTGTTTGATCAGTCTTTGAGCTAGCAAATTCGTTCTCCTTGCTATGAAACTTAACATGATTAAATTATAGATGAAATTGGGATTTATCACCAATTTTGGGCTTATTTGATGAAAGTTGCTAGTGCAAACTTTATAAAACCTAGAAATGGACAGAAATGGGTTTCTATAGATCTCATCATGCTAAGGCGTTCTCCTTGATGCTCCACTTGATGTGGTGGCATAATTTGGTGACTAAAGCATGCCCAAAAAGTTTGGGACCAAATGGGTAAACTTGACAATGCAAACATTCCCAATTCTTGAAATCAACAAAAAGGGGTTTGAGGGGATTGGGACAAGTTAACCTATTCTCCTTGATGCACCACTTGGTGTGGATGCATTATTGGAGGAATAGATCATGTCCACAAAGTTTGAGCTTAAGGGGAGACAATTGGTAATGTGGGGTTGCTCAAATTTGGATCTGGACAGAGAGGATTTTGGGATATTTTGGTGAACCAAAACAATTGGGATTGATATGAAACTTGGCAAGATGATCACATATCATTTGTGACATTCTAGAATTTTATTGGATTTATTTGAGAATATTTCTTATAGACATATTTCAAATGCTTGAAATAGGCAAAAATTGTTTTGGAGGGTTTTGTCCAATATTTTGAACATGACCATGTGTTGAAACACTTATATCTGGACAATATATGTCCACTGTGTTTTTATAAATTTTCTCAAATATTTTTAAAGCATTTAAATAAGTTTTACCTATAAAAGACCATTTCTGGCCTTAAGGAAAAGCCTTTAGATAAAATAGTAAAATAATCTTTAAAATTAATATGTGGTGGTTTTGGAAAGTCGTATATATAGTGGGTTTCAAATAAAGCATTTGGGGAAAAAGAATCCACCCAATTTGGGGACTTGTAGTACAAATCTCAAATCAGGGGGTTTTGAAAACCTAATTAAAATAAATGCTTTTTGGCCAAGATAATATTTTGAAAAATATATATATATTTAAGTCCTATTCACATGGAATGATCATTGGACAAGAGTTGGAACCAAGGAAAAGAGTTCTTGAGGGTAGGAGGATGTTTTATGAATTATAGAGCACCAGCAAGCAATCAGACAAGCAAGCAAATAAAACACAAGTCAAGCATTCATATGCACACTGAAAGTGTGTTATATCGACTAGAGGGGGCTGAATAGGCGATTTTTACAAATTCATCACTTGAGGAATTTCAACTTGAGAAATTTGAAATGTGATGAATAACTAGCAACGAAATAAGTACTCAAGTGCATGAGAAACATAGCAACAGCATAGTCATGATGATGAAATGAACATGCACAGATTACAAGTAGCGTGATACAGGATAAGCAGGTGAGGAACAGGTAACTTGAAAATTTTGAGGTGAGGAAATTGTGAAAGTCTTCAGTCAAATTCTTCAAACAGTAATGATCAATTTTATCAACAAGTATACAAATAAATAGAGGGGTTGAGGAAATAGAACCAGGTAGTTCGATGAAGACAATGGTTTGATAACCCAGTTCCAACTGCTATGACAGTCGTACGTCTGGTTTGGAGCGGCTTGGTATTTAAACCAGAGGACACACGGTCCTTATCGTATTCTCCTTGAGCTAAGGTCACAAAGTCCTCGCCCAACACTCGTGGTAAGTCTTTAGGGTAGACTTCCAAAACCCTCACAAACTGGTCACCCGGCGATCCACAATTTACTGTTGGATGCTCTAGACCAAGGTCACTCTATGATCCCCAATTGACTGCAGGATGCACTAGACCATGACGCCTAACCACCTGGAGGATACACAGTCCTCAAAGGTAACAAGCGTCGGTTCCACACAGGAACAATCTCTTCAGTGATGCTCAATCACTTTGGGTTTGGTGGTTTGGATTTGGGTTTTTCCTCACTGATGATTTTCTCTCAAAGTCCTCGGAGGATGGGTTTCTCTCAAATGACAAGTGTCAGTTCTCTCTCGGAGCAGCAAACCAACTAGTGGTTGTGGGGTGGCTATTTATAGCCAGGGTGCAACCTGACATGATAAGACATAAATGCCCCCAATGATATGATCGTTATGTGGATAAGATGATTGGGGACAACTAGCGCTAAGCACAACAACGATCGGAATTCCGAACTATGAAAGTCCTCAGGCTTATCATGTTCCCCACGTGTATCAATTTTATCAGAGACCAGAAGAACTTCGTCTCTATCACTGAAGAACTTGACTGAACTGCAAGAGATTTCCAAAGGCTCCACTCGAAGAATTGGATAGGTTGAGGTTTTTGGAGTTGAGCATCAGTTGGAAATTTTCCTTAGTATTACCTCGGCCTCCTTTAACAGTATGGTGTTTCCTATGACTCAAAGAAACGAAATGAAACTATGAAAACAAAAGTCTTCATGCTTCATAGTCCTCGTTCATATCTTCAAGGTCACACCAACTTCTTCATTTTCAAAGTCTTGGAATACCAAAGTCTTCAGCAAAGTCTTCAGCAAAGTCTTCATCTAAAGACATACATTTTTAGGGGTCGATAATCTCCGAATATATCAAAGTCCTCATCGACTTATAGAGCCTGTGTACACTCACAAACACATTGGTTCCTTAATCTATAAGTCTTCAATACACCAAAATCACTAAGGGACACTAGATGCACTTTCAATCTCCCCCTTTTGGATGATTGATGACAAATAGGTTAAGTTTTTAACGGGGGTGATAATATGAAGTGTAAGTACTGATTTTGAGGAATTTGATTGCAAGATATAGAAGAACCCCCCCCCCCCCCCGAAGATGTGCATATTTGAGGAATTTGCTTTGGACTGCAAATGCACATGGCAGGTTAAAAACATGGAGAACTCCCCCTATATCTTGTAATTCATACACGCATTTGAACATATGATGTGAAGAATTTGAAATGCATGATGAAAATGGTGTCTAACGAAATTCAGCATGCATGCATTAAGGTGCTTGAGGAAATATGCATGCGGAAGCAGTTCAAAAGAGTCAGGCCATCATCGGACTTAAGTTTACAACTCAACCAACAAAAGCTTCAGAAGAGCAAGAGTTGTAACTTAAACAAAAATAGCCCATATATAGAGACCCGCTTGAAGACTAACTCAAATTTTCTCCCCCTTTGTCATCGAAGACCAAAAGGGACGAAAAAGTGAGGACTAATGCCCCTTGAAGAATTTCATCTTGTTGGTGAGGAAGGAGCGCCAGCAGTGTCGGGGTCATTTGTCGATGCAGGGCCTACCGCAGTGTCGTCAATATTCTCAGCTTCATCCATCGCACGCGATGAAGAATATGAACTTGTAACCAGCTGAGGAACTTGAACTTTCTTGAATTTCTTCTGAGGAGGATGAGACCAGTCAAAGTTTTGCTGAAATTCCATGTCTTTGAGTTCCTCGGGAGTCTTGAGATGTGCGAGAATGGCCCATGCACGATCTAAGATTTCATGCACATAGTAGTGATTTTTTCTCACAGAGTTCTGCGTCACAGTCATGTTCTAAACAATTGAAGCAAGCTGACGCTTCACCAACTTGTGATTGTGATCAACCTTCTGATGAAGACTTATGAGAAGCTCACGATCAATCATCACACGAGGGGCAGACTCTTGAGGCTTTTGCGTTGACGCTTTTGCAGCAGAGTCCTGGGTAGCAGTGTCATCATTGGTGGAGTAAGATGCAGCTTTGCGAAACAGACCATCCAATGGACGAGTACCTTCATCAATGACAGCTTTCCCTTTTCCTTCAACTGAGGCAATTGTGCTTTTGAGGACTTCGATCGGAGGCAGAAAGCCGAAGTGATTTTGGAAGTCCACCTTGAAGGGAACTGAAGACCTTGATCTGATGAATTTCATGATCTAGGGAGCATAAGGCTTCAGTTCGAATGGGGCTAATGCTGCATTTGCCAATGTCCTCATGAAGAAATTGTGATAGTTGATGGGAATTCCATGAATTATGTTGAATAGCATGTTCTTCATGATGCCCTCAACTTCTTCTTCTTCAGAGTTGTGACCCTTCTGAGGACAAAGGGTGTTGGTGAGGATGCGATAAACTGTCCTGGTACATAGAGCAAATCCTTCATAAGGAAGGTTGTCCTTTGAGGTTTTCCAGGAGCCAGGGTTCGGCAAAGCAAGTTCATCAAATAGGCAGCGGGCTTCTTCTGAGGGAATTGGAACTGGGACTGACCGAAGCAATTCAAAGGCTAATGTAGCATAATGGGTTGATCCAGTCATCCAATCCAAAACTCATGAGTTGATGTCAGAAGCATCACTTGTGATGTTTAGAGTGGCATAGAATTGAAGAATGAGCTCTTCATTCCAATCGCAAATATCCACACAGAACGGAAGAATTCCTGCATCGTGAAGAACTGAGAGCACCAGCATGAAGGATGGGATTGTTTCCATATCCGCATGACGAATTTGATGGTGCTCGAAGACTTTCTTCTTGTCAAACAGTACTGATGCATAATAATTCATCTATGTTGGAGTCCAGAATCTGGTGCGACCGGCCCTTGCTGAGTCATATGGATTGGGTCCAGTGAAGAAAATGTGCTCATTGAAGAAATTGGTCTTGATGAATTTGGGGCGCTTAGAGCCTTTGAATGGCATTCTTGGATTTGGCTGAAGGTTTGGCTTGAAACGGCCCACAATCTCCTTAGGCATAGGAGGAACTTCTTCAGACTGAGGAATTTGCATAGCAGTTTCCTCAGCGGTAGTTGGAGCAACAATTTCATCAGCTGATGCGGCTGGGATTTCTTTAGTAGCAATGGCAGCAAAGTCATCAGATCCTGGTTCAATTTCTTCAGTCTGGACTGGAGACTGAGGAACCTGTGACAAAGGAGTGGTCATTGGGAAATTTGGGTAAGCAGCTTCCCAATATTCATCATTGATGACACGGGTTGTGTTGCCAATGTCCACGTCCTCATCAATTTCTTCAATATCGGCCTCTTCAGCAGTCAACTGAGGTAGGGGCGATGATACCAGTGGAGTTGAAGCATTTGTTTACACTTCTATTTCTTCATCAATCTGCTCTGAGGTAGCAGCAGATTGGTCCTTTTCCTCATCATTTGGGATGACATAGTCAACACCAAATGGCACGATTGCATAGGCTGGCATGGAGATGATATGCGTTGCATCAAATGGTTCTGTTGAAGAACTTGGTAGTGTCTTCAATTTCTTCACTGCTAAGGTATCTGAAGTTGATGCTTTTCGTTTTAATACCTTCTTCTCCGTAGCCTTGGTCTTCTTCACTTCTGATGCAGAAGGAAGGATGATTGTCTTCATCCTTGATAAATTAGATGTTTTAGCAGAGGGTGAAGGAGGTGCATTTCTTTCAGGCACGACTGATGCAGTCGCCCTTGGGGTATCCATTTCAGCGCAGCAAAAACTTCAGCTGGCTTGGTAGTTTCTTCAGCGGCCTGAGTTTCTTCAGCTGTGGGAGCAGTTTTATCAGCAGGCTGAGCAGATTCATCAGCCTGAGGAATTTGTGGTTTCGATCAAGCTGCAACCCTGGAGTTATGGTCCTTAACAGCTGCTTGGTCTACCCTGACGAATCTCACTTTGGTGCCCTTTCATTCAGCATCATATTTGTCTTGTTCCTCAGAGAGGCATCGAATTTCACACTGAACGGTGATGAGTTGATTTGGAATCAAATTCATCACGTTATTCCTTAGAAATTTTTATTTCCGAGTCATGTTCCTCTTAGCTCTCTGAGCTTGATCTCTTCTCCATTTTTCTTCAGCAATAAAGTGGGTAAGGACATGGTCCACACTAATAGGCAGGTTCAGTGAGAAAACTGGGGTGCTCGGAACCTCATGCCATATGTCAATGAAGTTAAGGATCATCTTGGGATCCAGCATGAGAGGAACAGAGTTGCCTTTGGCTATTGCAGCCTTTTGCTGACTTTCTCTGATGATTTCTTCCAGTTCTTCATCATCAGCCTCATCATCATCCTCAGATGCTGAGGGAACATTCACTATAGCTTTGCTAGTGTGAGGACTTGGTCTTTGACCTCGTCCAGCCGTTTTCTTCAGTTTCAACATAGGACTTGTTGAAGACTTTTCTTGAGCAGAGGGACTTGTAGAGACCTTTGAAGCAATTGAGTATCCCTTTGTCCTCTAACATGATGGATGCACAGGAGTTGAGGACTTTGCGACAGCAGCAGAGGACTGAGCAGCAACTGAACCAGTGGCTGGGGCTTTTAAAGACTTTGCTTGTGGAATCTGCTGTGATGATTTTGACGTTGAAGAATGTGACTTCACAGCAGATTTCTTCACAATTGATTTCTTTGGAGCACTTGCAGAGGCTCCAGCAGTCGCAGCAGCAGCAGAGTCTTCGTCGAATTTCTTCACAACCTCTTTTGCTTTCTTAGCCAGCTTGGCTTGTTGTTTTTCCCATTCATGAGGAAAGTCATTACTAGTCTTGAGACTAGTGGGATCAGTTGTTTGATTTGGAGCCAAAGGTGGTCTGCTGCAAAGGGGGTTTAACTTCGAATTACATCATATACCTGGGAGTGGCATAGAGATATTCTTTCCACTCCTTTGCCCATCTCCTCTCAATTTTCTGTAAGCGGATCTTTCTCTGCTTTGTTGTTTCTTTGCCATGAATTTCTTCATCTGGCATGTAATATTCCTCATAAAAGTCATTAGGTATCTCAAACGCGGTCTGCACATCAGGTTTCTTTCCACCTTTCTGTGGCTTCTTCCCATCATCGATTTTCTTCGGCTGAGGATTCTGAACTCTTGAAGATTCTGAAGAAGTGCATAGTTTTTCCTCAAGAAATGTTGCAAATGAGTTAAGTTGATGAGAACCTAGTGATTCATCAGCGGACATGTTTATACCTGTGAACAGAGTATAGGTGCGAGGAATTTGAAGAGGTCATATGCGTTCTTAGAAGTTTTTCAATAACATCACGTGTGAGGAATTTGACCATGGGTGTCTTGAGGATTTTCACTAAGTGTTCTTTGTCTTAGGTTCCAGAGTTGTGCAAATTTTGAGGATCCACACAATTGAGGAATCTTGAAGAAAATCATAACTTAGGGAAAAACATCAAGTGTATGAACATGTAAGGTGCTTTAGAATGAGATTCTTGAAGAATAAACATCTTTTGAGAAAATTGAGGAAAACTTGAAGATCAAACAAGGACGGTAAAAATAGATTTTATTTACCCTGATGAACAACACGACGAACTGTGAGAAGAAATCGAGGAAGTTCGTCCGTCTAGATCTCCCATAGCTACAGCGGCAGCGGGGTGAAGACTTCTGCGGCCAATGCGAGTACGACGACGACGAGGTTGAGGCAGTGAAGCTCTCCACACCGGCGACGATGATTTTAGCGGCGGCGCTAGGTTTGAGACCGGGAGAGAGTAGGAGTGAGGAGTAACCGAGCACAGTGAAAGGAAAAGGGTATTTATAGCGGAGATGAAAACCAAGTTGTCCGAAGATTTTGGACACGTACTGAGTAGTGGCGATAACGGGGGGTCGTGGGTTATCCAGTTGTGGGAATCGGAACAATTTGAGCGGGAAACGGCAAAAAATTTGATAGTGAAAATTTTAAAGTTTCCGTTCGCAAATTCTTCAGCTATCAAGGACACGGTGAAGACTTTGAACGAGTTTCAAAGTAGAACGCATATCGTTTAACCGGCTATGCTGCTATGTTTAACACGTGGGTACCAAATGAATTTTGAATGCGACAAATTTGACAGGCGATGTATTTGCAATATATTAAGACCGCAATAAACTTTTAACCCATTTCAAAAACTTTTCCCATTTATGAAAATAATTTAAAGTGCAAGTTTGTTGCTAGTCTCGAAACAGTCAACATGGAAAGAACAAGGGATATAAGTTTTTAGAAATCGACAACAACAAAATGTTGATGCAAAGCAAATGATGTGATGATGAATGCAACAAGCGATCACGGCCGGAATGAAAAAGTATTGAAAGGCAACTCGGACCGTTACAAGTCCTTTCACAAAAGACGGGAATGGCCAATAAAAGACTTGACCAAGTAATATGACAGCAAGTGAAGGCAGCAATGAAACCCAAGTCACATCGTAAGCTCTAGCATCGGCTCTGATCAGTTGAAACAACCAAATGGTTCGAGAGAAATAGCTGGATCTCACTGAAAAGAAACGCATCTGTGTATGAGATTCAGATTCTGAGCTAGCAAATGTTAACAGGGCTAGCAGGACCTACCGTAATGCTGTAAAATGGTATGGATTCATGCTCATAGTACCCAAAACGTAATAGATTGTGGTAAAACAGACGTCAATACTGTACCACAAAGTACGATCCTATGAGTCTTCAACTCTGAGAAAGCATGTCTTCACCAAGGTTCACAATTTAATTCTTCAACCTCGCTATGCAATTACTCAAATATTTATGAGCCAATTGTGTGCAGTGGTAATTCTGCAAGCCGCTTCATCATACCAGTATAAGTGCATGGATTTATTTTTCCTTCATATATAGTCAATCCTTTTAATATAACCAAAAATTGTTCTGGTACCTATCCCAGCCATGGCAAACAAAAGAAGTCTACCATTCAAGCCACATATGCTGGTGTAACAGGATGGTGTCCATATAACATGACTGTCCTAAGTCAAAAGGCATCTATACAATTAACGAAGATTTTACCCGTTCCTGCTGCTGCTGCTGTGCTACTTGTTGCTGTGGATAGTTTGGGTAGCCAGCATATGTCCCATACCCATACATGTTTGGGTCCTGAGGTTGAGCAGCATGTCCATAAGCCCCATAGCCTTGCCCGTAGCCATAGTAGCCAGCATTAGCAGTAGCCCCACCCCACTGGTTGAAGTCCTGTTGAGACTGAAAATGTGTAACTTCAATTGGTTGGAGGGGTAATGAAAGCAAGAGTCCTATATGTGGGACATGAAATCACCTGAACTTGTTTGTTTGAAGGGCTCCGACCCCATGAAAGCCTCACATTCTGCCCTCCAATCATGGTACCTTGCAGCATTAGCAGGGCTTCCTCTGCAGAGGATCTGAATTTTACAGTAACAGACTGCTTAGAATTTGAATGAATATACTGATTGGTACCACGAAACTAGGGTAATAATAGTGGACCTGCTAGCATATTGAACAAAACCACATCTTTTGCCAACAGGTATCTTAACATGGACCACTTCTCCATATGGAGTGAAAACTTGTTTTAACAAATCTTCAGTGGCATTGGGGTCAAGGCCACCAACAAATATCTGCATTCACCAAAGAAAGATGATCTATCAAACCCGATCAGCAGGCTAGTTGCTTGCATTTAAGGAAACAGCACAAAGAGCATACGGTGGAATTGCTGGGATCATTGTCAGGCTGAACCCCCTGAGCACTTGGTACTGTATAAATAAACACAAATAAAGATATACTGTCAGGCTTGAGGAATGCCATGCAGGTTATAAATTTCCAATTGACTTGAAAAGGAATGCTTGGTAAATGCAATAGTACATCAAATGTCATGTCATATGCTGTAGCACTGACAAAACAGCACGAAACATACATTCTAGCTAGCATTAACGTGTTCATTGTAAACAATATGTAGGGGAAAAGGGCAAATCAAGCATATCACATATCATTGTGCAAAAATCCCATAAACTACACCGTGCATCAGAACAAAATAACAATGCAAAATTGAAATGAAGGATAATAATTCTTGTAGTTAGTATTATTCTTATTCTTATTAACGGCCAAAAGAATTAAGAGCTCAAAGTATATCATATACCTAATAATGATATTTCTATGAATGATTTAGCTCCATATTTTGAATTTCAAAAGAATCCAAATATGAGGATAACAAACTTGAACATATTAAATTTCAGAGCTTGCTTTTCCAAATTAGCCAGGCCAACTTGAGGACTACGCAAGTAAAATATTAATGATATGCTAAATCGCCTGCTGATCAATGCAATCGGTGGAACTTGCAAGACTCCAAACAATTGCAAACCTAGCTTGCAGCACACTCAAAATGCTCTCTAAATGTCCTTCCTTGCTGCTTCTTGTGCCTTTGCGAAATGCTTATGTTTCCAGCTTTAGGGATTAGAAAACTGTCTTCACAAAAGTAGACCAAGATGGATAGATGACATCGGCTAGATAGTAGCCTTGGTCATAATCACGGACATTCATGTTGCATCCTAAAGCAGTACCACATGCTAGCCTGGCAAACAGATGAGATCTATGCAGGACAATAATGTCATTGTGAGATCCAGGCAAGCTAAAATAGCAAATTGTTGGATCATTGCAATGCACCGGTGAATTGGCTGTGCCAAGCTGTAGGACAATTCTTCCACCTCCAATGCATACAATCAACACTCCCAAGCAAGCCTCTTGCTTCACTCATTGCTAAAAGCCTCGGCGTGTCCTCGGCGTTGGGTGCTCGCAGATACTGATCTTCATAAATATCAACCAAAGTACCGGCAAACACTTGCGCACTTTATGATGGTATATCTTCATCCGAAGGGCCACGGTGACCTTCTAGAAATTAAAAAAAAGAGAGACAGCATTCAACTGTTGCTTGAAGAACGGGTACATTGGCTTCCATGTCATCAACAAATCGATGGAACAGCTGTTCAGACAAGCGAAAGCATCAACAGAAAAGGTAGCCAGGGAAAATAGCACCGGGCACAAAGTAGTCAACCATGAGTAGATTGTATGGCCGGATACTTTATTCCACTGAAATGCCAAACGACCCATCTGCAACCTGGCACTTCTCGTCATTCCGGTTGTCGCTATCCATTGAGCAACCATCAACAAAATTTGATTATCTCCAGCATCCATCACCTCCCTCTCGGACTCGTTGCTTGAAGAAGCCGCACAACGAATCATAAGAAAACTCCTATCATCACCAACATCTACACAAATTGTAAATCCTATGTCATCTACACGAATCTATGAGGTCCTAGAATAGAATACATGAAAAGAATTGAAAAACTTTACCTTGCAATAATTCATCAAACACCTTGAGGTCGGGTGACCAAGAAGTTGACTCCGGCCTCCTCAACAAGCAGGGGAAGGGCGGATCATGGCGATGGCCGGCACGATAATGGAAAGCCAGGTGTGTGGTAGGTCCAAGAATAGCTGAGTGAAGTGAGCAGGGCAAATCACGACAATCGATGGGGGCAGACGTGGCCATAAACAACGATAGCGCGAAGATGTGGGCGGCGGTGGAAGGGGGCAAGCGTCCTAAAATGTCCCTAGCGCCAGAATTTTGGTTGATGGAGGGAGTGATATATTGCCTTCCTACCTCCATATTTGGAGGCTCAACGGCTCGATTTGTAGCAGACTCCAAAAAAGATCGAGATGGAGCACGGGATGACAATTTTGCTAGATCCACCTTTTCAACCAAAATCCCCATAAGAACGGTTATTATGGCAATCAGGCTAATACAGCGACTCTACTAGAGTTGCTCTTAAAACAATATATGTCCAAATAATGAAGTTGATCAATAAAGCTACTCAAGTCATTATTAGTGCTCAAAATATCTCAACAAGCTATGAAACTCAAATCCAGATTGAAAATAGGACAGTCGAACTCTAGAACTCAACACCTAGCTGTGACGCCAAATCTCAATTTGCCTTGCAAAGAAATAGAATGACAAGGTGCAAACAATCAGCTAACAGACTAAACAACCAGGCAAAGGATGTGTAGCATATAAAAATGTCACAGCTCCAAACATTTAATTATGTGTTGCATATATAAACGTCATGTGTGCATGTGCTTTAATCATATACGTTTCTCGGTTGAACTTGGCATAAAGAGGCTCCGGGTAGAAAAGGTTCTTGATCATTCCTAAGAAATCTGTACAACTAAACCCATGTTGGTAAGGCCTTTTTGGCATTAACCTAAAACTTGATTGCAAAGGAGATCATTAAACATAGCATCCAACATAAGAAATTAAAAAAAAAAGGGAGACAAAGGTAAGGACTACTCAACCCCATAATTCTTTTACGGGACTTTACACTATATACATTCTGCCACAGACCCTGCAACCAGTGAAGGTTGTGGACTTCAAAAGACAGCTTTAATTGAAGATACAGGAAGAAATAAAATGGGTAAGTGGAAGGAACAAAACTGGAAAGGAAGTACTGGATACCAAAAGAACCATGTTCAAATTTAGGACACAAACGATTAAGACTGACCTAACAGAGGCCACACATTATACAAGACATGTAATGCTGTTCATGTCAATCGTAGAGAGCCTGTTGGTATCCTGCTTCGACACAATGGGAGTTTTATGAGTACTTCAGAATCCTAATGTATTATCAAATGATCCAAATTCACAAAGGAAATGTTGTGGATCTACAAACTTATTGTGCAAGCCAAGCTTCAATACATTTCAACTAGTAAAGGACACAACCACAGAAGGCTAATACAACAAGTAACTGCAAAATCAACTAAGGATAAAATGAACACATAAAATCAATTACAAGTCAAATGCAAATGTAATAATCTTTAAAACGCAGCTAAAACAAATTAAATTAAGCTGACAAGGATTCGGTGCTTACCTTTCTCTTGAACTCCAGTTGCTTTTTGCTTATTTGCAGCTGGACCAATACGCATAGGCCTCGAAGCACAGATCACCCCATTCATTTCAGTCATTGCACGAGTTTGCTCTGTAGGATCACCAAATTTAACAAAGCCATAGCCCTTTGAGCGCACTGTCAATTTGTCCGTTACAACTTTTGCACCCTTAACAGAGGGGTACTGTACCCTAAATGTCTCTTGCAATACGTAGTCTGTGACATCTGCAGCCAAATCACCAACAAATATTGTGTAATCAGCGCCATCATCACGTTTGTCACCAGCACTCGCCCAGTTCAATCTGTACGTCATCTCAACATTTGGCATCATTGCCCCGTTGAATGTCTGAAGAACTCTTTCAGCACCAATACGGCTTGTGAATTCAATAAAGCCATAACCTTGAAGTTGTCCAGTCTGCTTGTCACGAATTAGCTTCACAGATTGCACCTACAAATTAAAGAGGACAATACAAAAGATCAATATACTGTCTGTAGAGTACAATTTGTAGAGCATATGATCATAAATAATACCAAATCTGAATCAGTCAACCAGTTACGATATCAATAAACCAGTTATTAAAATAGAAAAGCAACTCAGTTTCACAAAACACCTTGGCCACAGTGATTCCTATAATTCTGTTTCAGCTAACTGTGAAACAGATAAGCGTAACGAACCAATAACAAAACCAAACAAGAAACTGAGAGCCTGATCCCATGGCTCAAGTGGCTTTTCAGAAAGTAAAACGATGAACTGAAGAATAACAATAGTTTGAATTCAGACAGGGGCCTGAGATGTAAAATACATCACCGAATAGTGCTTCGAGTAAAATTTACATCACCAAAAAGTGGATTTTTTTACATCACCACAAAGTGGATTTTTTTTACATCACCAAAAACCTAACTCCAGCAGATCATGTAAAGTAAGGCTGTGTTCGCTTCACAGGTTTTTGAAACTTTCCAGAGGAAATGTCCATTCCACAGTTTTCTTTTCCTTCGTAGCGTTCGGATCAAAGGAAACATCTACAATATTCCTCTAAAACGGTTCGCTCACAGTGGTCATTCCAAAGGATTATGTAAATCTGGCTTGGTCTCTTTTTTGGGCGAAGGCCCGAGGCAGCCAAGGACAAGCTGAATAAAAAATTACTTTCACATGGCAGTGAGAAAAGCTAAACCAGCATGCAACGAATAAAATAATATGTGTTGTTGCATTACTAGTACGAACACCTCAGACATGTTTCCAATAAAACAAACGCCTTTCCTTTTCCCATTCGTCTGCGTTGGGTCAAGCAGGATTACACTGTACATCCAACTCCATTCCTGTACTTTTTTATATTCCTTTGCTTCTCTAACATGTATACCGAACGGGGCCTAAGTGTTGCAAAATACAGTTGGCTTCTTGCGGGTGCCCTATTTTACACCATCTGTTGGAGCACTTGGTGATGTAAAATTTGCTCTAGAGCATCAAATGGTGCAAATTTGCATCCCTTGGTGCCCTATTTTACATCTAGAGAGAATCTTGAGTAAAAAATATTTGCATCTACATCATCTATTGGAGCAGTGTTTTTGCCCCCTAGTGATGTAAAAAGTGGTCCCCATTACATCATCTATTGGAGACGCTCTGATACACATAAACGCATACTGCATCAAACACGGATGGGTATTCACGAATCAACGCCCATTGCATTAATGGCCGTCAATCCATACAGCAAAGCGCACAGCTAAATAACATTTGTATCAAGCGTCACCCACGGGCCCACGAAAAAAATGCAAAATCAACATCGACATATTGAACCAATTATACGGCGGATTCTGAGGAGATGGCGCCGGAGAGAGAGAGAGGCAGATACCTCGCCGGTGCTCGCGAAACAATTGTAGACATAGTTCTCGTCCATCCAGTACTGCAGGTCCCCGATCCAGAGTGTCCTGACCTCGTTGGGCTCAGCGGGCGCCTGCGTCGGGGCAGCCGGCCGGCTGTAATACGCGGTCTGTGGAGGCGGCTGCGCCTGCCCATAGGCGGCCTGCTGAGGCGGCAGCGGCTGGCCCCACATCTGCGGGGGCGGCGGCGCGTAGAGCTGGTGCGGCGGCATGGGCGGTGGGATGGCGCCCCACTGCGGTGGCGCGACGGACGGCGGGTGCGGCGGGGCTACGCCGGGCTGCGGCTGTGGCATCATGGCGGCTGGGACGATGAACCCTAGCGCGGAGTGGGAGCAGGACGAGATGGGGTTGGATTGGGATGTGTGCGCGTGTGAGAGCATCTCCCACGGAGCCCCTAAATAAGCCGTGGGCATTAAAAACGAAGATTTTTATATGTCAGAGATAAAAAAATACTCCAGCAAAGACGTTAAAACAAAACATGCAAAGAAATTAACGTACGCGACATAATTGACAAACATGTTATAGAGGATGGACGCTTCCGCAAGCGACAAGGGAGGCCGAGAGACGGAACCACCCGCGACCAATCCTGTCATTAACGGTCGTCGCATCCTCGCCATCTTCCCTACTAACTCCAGACTGCTGCCCGCTACCTCCCCCACCTACCACCAGTTCACTTCCACTTCCCATCTGAGAGCCATCGGAGATGATGGGGCGACCGCGCAGGATCCGGGCGAGGCGCGCTCATCCAACAACCTCGGTGGGCGGCGCCGATGTCGATGTCGACTCCACCACCATCGATTCGGTGGCATTGTTGTCACAGATAGATGCGAGCGACCCGGCGGCGCATGCGGACATCTTGTGCGTGGTGCGGGAAAAATTCCCCGACCGCAGCAGTTGGCCTGCGATGTGCATGGAGATCATCCGCTCTTCGATATTCGCGGAGCGTGCCAGATTCAACGGCCACGAGGGAGGGAGGGATTACCAGATGATATTATGGGCTATCCAAGAGGCGGAATAGGAGGATCCAACACAAGCAGCAAAGTGGAGGCGCTTCAAGACGTGGACGTCGTCCCGCCTCGACATCAGGCATCCATCGGGGGTTGGGCTGGCCAATCTCCCTAACGGCGTGCTGCCACTGGGGTCAGCCCCCCACGCGTTCCGTGATCCAGAAATCCAGCGGGCGTGCTCTGCGAGGGGTTTGTTCCCCTCTACCGGGAGCACGTCGCGCAATGGCTAGTGAGCGTTGCCGCGATCTAGAGCCGCCACCATGGCCGGGAGATCGAGGAGAGGTAACACGATGTAATAAATCTCATGCTAATTTTGTTCATCAACTGTTTCGCGGTTTGTGCCGTTAGGAACCAGTGTCTTCGGTGAGGGATGTCCCTCCAAAGCATTGTTTTAGTGGGAGTGACTTGGGTTTGTGCCATGGTCAGTCTTCCCGGAGCTTGTGTCCTAAACTTCCTGCCGGTGGCCATGGTGATTTGATCCCCAATCCAGCGAGGGCAGTTAATTTTTAAAATGGAGATGACTTCACCCAATATCCCCAGACCCATCCTGCCCCGCTAATTCGGGGGCGCGTTCTGAAGAGGAAAGCAGGTCGACGAAATACGCCTTCCAACAAAGCTTGTGTTGATGAGGAAGAGGTGGAGGACTTCTATGGCTAGTTATGGGTTATCCCATCCCCACCCTGACGCCGTCCCTCCCATGATCTCCCCCCTGCTAACCCTAGCTTCGCCCTCCCGAGCCGCCTCTTCTGGGTGAGGAAGGACCTATTCCAGGAGAGGCGTTTTACTATTGAAGATTGCTTCCCTGTCCATCACCTCTATAGATCCGACCCCATTCCTACCACCTTCCACCCTGCTGTTGAGGGGATTGGCTCGAGATCTCTTTCTTTCGTAGAAGCTGTTAATAAATCCATGGAGGACCACAAAGGGCAGGGGGCACAAGGTCCTCGTCCTGCTCGTCGCCCTCAACCTCTCAAGAAGCAAGCGGGGGAGCAAAGCAAAAAAGCTCCCGCTGCTCCAGCCACCAAGATCCAGCCGGTTGGAGCGGCCCTCCTGCCCCTACTATCCTAGTGCCTCCGGTGGAACAACCCATGGATCCAAGGTATAAAGAGATGATTTGTTTCAACTGTGGAGGTCCTGGCCACTATGTGGGGAATTGTGTGAAACCAAAGAAATGTTTTGTCTGCGCTGGTAATCACAGCGTCAATATCTGTGTTGCATGGGCTCGCTTACAACCTACTGCCACTTACTTTGGTAGCGTTGCTGTTGGGCTAGGGTTTTATCATGTAGATGTACCTATGCCAGCAGAAACTAGCTGGGTCAACTTTGAAAACTGTGTGGTTCTGAATGTGGTCACAAGAGAGATTAGTGTTGAGGACTTGTTTGTGCAGCTTAATGGTATGTTTTGCAAGAACAAACATTGGACATGGCAGATCAGAGAGTTGTCAACTAAGGCCTTTCTTTTGAGATTTCCACCTTGGAAAAAATAGATGATCTACTTGAGTTTCTAGCTTTTAGCCTACCTACTGAGGGTGTCACTGTTAAGATCATTGAATGGACTGGTGCAGCTGATCCTTCTGGAGAACTGTCAGAGGCTTGGATCCAAATTGATGGCATTCCTCCCAAGTAGTGTACATGGAAAGTATTTTCCCAAATTGCCTCTATGTTTGGCATTCTTGCTGATGTTGACTGGAATGGTATCTTCAAGTCTTTCTATGATCAGATTAGAATCAAGGTTGCATGTAGAGATCCAACAAAAATTCCATTTGAAAGGCTTGTGCAGACGAAGAAGAAGTTGTATTTATTGTACTTCGGTGTTGAAGGTTTTGATCAAGTGGGGAATGGTAACAATGCAGATGATGATGATCCTGACCAAGATAAAATTTCTGGTGAAGATGGAAAAGCTGACCAACGGAGTCCCGAGAAAGATGATCATATGGCACATGATGATGAAGCTATAGATGAGCTTGACAAAGCCAACTTCCCACACAAAGTTTTGCTATTGGTAGCACCAAAAAAGTATGAATACTCTTGTTTCTGCTGCTGAATTCCATCCCGGTATGTTCCATGATATCAAACACATCCAATTCCTGAAGGAAGCTAAAGAGAAATCAAGACATATCCTTGTGGAAACAGAATCTAATTACTGTGATAGTCCCAGGCCTGAAGTGGTGATGGAAGAGGGGGAGATATTCACTATAGCTTCACTTGTTGAACAAATGGATTACTGCTCTGCCCAGCTAAGCAAGTTTGAAGTTGCCAACACAAATGAGGAGAAAGAGGAAGAGCCACAAGACATGCAAAGTCTCACAGAAGAGATGGTGGATACGTTTGCTTCAGTTAAAAGATCCTTGATGAACTCCCTTGACGAGGACAAATCTAAGAAAAAGAGGAAAGGATCCAACAATGCAACCAGCCCAGCCAAATGGGGTCTTGTCCTAATTCACAAGCATAACACCATGAACCATGGTGATGTCAAGATTATGGACAAAGCTGCGGTTACAAACAAAAGAAGAATCTAGAGATCCCCAAAACTTTTGAAGGTAACTCTTACATTGTGATGGAACCTTGTGTTCTTTTAGATCATGTGGATAAATTTGATTAATGCATGGGTGCTTCTACTTCTAAACAAAATCTATACCTACTAATAAAGGGCCTATTGCTTCTGCCTGTACGTCATTAAATTATCCCTCAAGTTAACACAAATTACCCACTATGTCACCTATAAGTGAAAAAATGATTCGCTCCTACGTTATAGTCGTTGGCCTCCGCATATGATTTATAACGTTATCCCCACAACTGTCACTGCCAGTCGAAGCAGCCCAATGGCTAGAACCAAAGTCTTGCACTAGGTAGACCTAGGTTCGAACCCCAGCATCTCCACTTTTTGTATCTTTTCTTTCTTAAATTAATGGTTTAATGTTTGAAATTGTGCCCATAAATATTTTATAAGAATATCAATGTTAATATACAACCTTAAACATTCGTTATGCATATCCTTACAAGTGGATTATTTCTGGCAGAGATGTCTAATGTGTTTACAACCCAGATTAAGTCTTATCTTGGATTATAATTGCAAATGCATATATCATCAAGACAAACATAATGCTCTTATGCGCATACTATCATTTCAGTACTAAAACATACTTTGCTACTTTCAGCCTAATGCATTATTTTTATGCATCACCGTGGAACGCCAGTAAAGGCATGAATTGGTACCGGCAACTGGGTAGATATTTTTGTTGTCTAATAAATTCGACACAATTTTAGTACACTTTAAAAATCTTCCCAAATTTACAAATACCATTTATCATGTTGTTTCTCGTATGCCATCTAAGAACATTTTAAGGGATTTACTAATGTCGTCGAATATATGTGTTAGGAGTAAAAAAAATTCTCCCTTTGCAATGCACGGGCATGTTTGCTAGTGATATCTTAAATGATCTTATTGACTTTGAAAAAGCTTATTGTCTGCTTTTTGCTGACAAACACCGTGAGGAAGTTCTCCTTGATAACATAGATATTTTAGAGTCTTCTAAGTCTGGTTTTCTATCTCCCAAAGTGTTGGCCACTGATCTTCATCCAGGGGGCACTGCTGAACTGATCAGTGGCAGCCCAACCTTACGTACTAAAGTCAAACCTTGTGGTTTATCTCACCCCTTCAAGATTCAATGATAGGTGCTTTTTGGAATGTTAGAGGTCTGAGAAAACCTAGGAAAATACAGTGCCTTGCTGATTTATTCCTAATAATCGTCTTGATTTTGTGGGTTTCCTTGAAACCAAGAAGGAGATTATTCCTGATAGTACCCTTATATTCCTCTCTGGGAAGTCCAACTTTTACTGGCACTCTCTCCCAGCCATAAATACAGCTGGTGGGATCCTTTTTGGTCTGAACTCTGATCTTTTTGAGGTTATTGGATTTGTAGATAAGAAGTATGACGTGGCTTGAGACTGCGTCGGTATTTCCCCAAAGAGGAAGGAATGATGCAGCACTGCGACGGTAAGTATTTCCCTCAGTTTATGAAACCAAGGTATCTATCCGTAGAGGAAGGTCACACACCCACGTAAACAACACCTGCACACAAACAACAAATACTTGCAACCGGACGCGAAAGAGGTTGTCACGCTCTCTACGGTAATAAGATAGATTAGGTAGTGATAGTTTTGGAAAATAGATCTCGCAAGAACACAAATTAAAATAAATAAACAAAAAGTGCAACAAGGTATTTTTGTTTTTTTGGAATAATAGATCTGAAAACAAAAGTTGCAAATAGTAGATCGGAAAGCAATATGTTGGAAAAGTAGACCTAGGCCATAGGTTTCACTCGTGGCTTCTCTCATGAGTATAGCACACAGTGGGTGAACAAATTACTGTTGGGAAATTGATAGAAGATCAAATAATCATGACGATATCCAGACAGTGATCATTATATAGGCATCATGATATGGGGCAAGCCCGTGTGTGTCAATCTTTCACGAATTGGAGGGGGAAACCTCAAGAACATGAAGAACACGGGGATGAACAAGGAGAAATCATGATGCAGAGCATCCTACGGACATCACCATGACAAGAGTCCGTTGGGCAAGTTACACGTGCCACAACTACTTCACATACATAAAGGTGAATCATCTCCTTTACACGTGTTCACTTGACCCCTTCGAGGATGGTATACTACTTGACACTCCTCTCGTGCACATGCATAGGTATTGTCGGAGCTTCACGGACAACAAGGAGGAGTGCCGGCACCTACGTACAACTACATCATCCGCGAGAGAAACATGGAAGCGGAGATGGAAGAAGACGAAGCAACAAGTGCTTCAAGTGGAGTCGTCGCCAAGCTAAAGTGGCCGGACATCCGACGCCATTAACCAGGAGAACCCCAGAGGGGAACGGACGCCAGGTGACTCTACAGCGGCCGGACATCCGGCTGACCCCCGAACATCCGGCGCCCCGAGCTAGGCCGGATATCTGGCCCATGTTTCGAAAATCCGGCGCACCCGCAACCGAATCCAGTGAAGTCGGGCACCCGAGCCCCGGACATCCAGCCTCCATAGCCTGAACATCCGGCACCCCATGAAGCCCCGGACATCCGGCACCTGGCCTGGACATTCGGCCCGTGTGCGGGCAGGCGCAGGCCAAAGGCCTATGTATCCTCTCTCTCGCCCCTATCTCCACTAGCACTATATAAGGACCTCCCCCTCTCTCTAGGGTTAGCAATGGTTTAGCTCTTAGTTAGTTGAGCTTTGCTCCGTCCTCTACCTCTCCCATGGAGATCGAGACCTCCACCGGAGAAGATCCATAGAGGATGTCAAGGCCCCTCACGAGGGAAGATCCTCCGGGATATCAAGGCCCCATCTCCCCATGGGATTTGGGATGAACTCTACCATGTATCATATTTCCCTTTGTTGTTCATGTGCCTTTATGGATCTTGTGTGTGGCGAGTCTAGTGGATTTGTGATTGGACTTGTTCTTGCGTATTTCCTCTTGTGATTTCTCCTCGTTCTTCCCCATGTTCTTTGTGGAATCCCTTCCAATTCGTGAAAGATCGACACCTACGGGTTTGCCCCATATTATATTGGTACCTAGAGCCACGTTTCTCATGAATTTGGAGTCCTCCCCTTCGTTTTATAACCTAATTTTGTTTGATTTCGTCCCAATTCAAGAATCCCCACCAAAAATAGCCTCACCAAAAAATTTGTTTTGTTGGTTGTTGTGAGATTTTGTTGATTTGGATCCATGCAATTCGTGTTTGGCAAGTGGATCTAGCTTTCACACCACCTAATCCCCCTAGTTTTTCTTTCCCCCCATCAATTTTGGCCCATGAGATCAAAATTTATGCCCCAAATTGAGTTCCCGTGCCCAAATCGCGATCTAGAATCGTTGGGCCGGACATCCGGGCCCTCGAGCACACAAATCAGGCGATTCTAGACATCAGGTCCCAGATTTCCGGCCTACCCCCCGGATGTCCATCCCTGGGAACTCAACCTTTCATGTTTCACCGTTTTGATCATAACTAATTCACCCGAACTTCGATTTTGACGTTATTTAGCTCGTTTTGTAGCTATCTCCGTTCCACAAAAATAGATTCATCATCATTTGACTCCATCACATTTTTGAATTTTTGGCATGTTTTCCTAGGCCTCCACCATAACTTCCGCATAGCCACCCCACCATAAACTTTCGCCATCCTAACCCAATTTTGTTTGAGATTTTGAGTTGCAGTTGCCGTTTCCTAAGGTGTTTCGGCTAATTAGGGATGGTTCTACATCGACAACGCCGCCACTCATCATCGCCTTGGCCTCGACATCGACAACGACCACCTCGCCTTTTGGCACCCCAACCGTAAGCAAGGACGGTAAACTCGATGACATCATTGTCTATATCCTTGCCATTGCTTTGATCACTTCGAGCCTATTGCGCACCTTACGCATTGAGACTAGCCAATTGAGAATTGTCGGGCCACGTTACTTGTGCACCGTAGTGTTACTCTTATGCCGCATAGCTAGCTTTAGCGTGCAAACATCTTGTCATCTACATGGTGCCATAAGTCTCTCCCGTGCATATCAATCATACTTGTCTCATATCTTGGTTCGAGCATCAAGCATGGCAAAAGAGAGCAAAGAAAGAGAAAGAAGAAAAAGCTTTTAAGCAAAAGGGGAGATACAAAAGAGCTTGGAAGCAATAGCAATAGCATTGAGCCATTTTGCATAGTTCATACACTTGGATCATACATACATAGCATAATTGGGATTGAAGACGACACATTTACTCTTTTAGGTTGGTGCGCAAGCGCGTATCTAGCCCATTTGAGCAATCGAGCTATTGTCTCTTCTAGTATCCGTGCAACACGAGCTTTTTCCGGGTCTATCACATTTTGTGCTCATTCCTTGGTTGTGCAGATCCCAGTTATCTATCCGTGTGTGTGTTCCTAGTGCCGCCATAGCTATTGATCTATTTGCTTTGCATTGCAATTTTGTGAATCTCCCTCAACATTTTCAATACCTCGACTCACGTGTTGCTTGAATTTCGTGCCACTTGTCCTAACCAAGCCACTCAGTAAGATTTACTTGTAGGTGTGAGTGAACAAGTCCAGTACCAATTCCACTATTCTCTCAATTCACATTGGGTGAAACGGGATACATCCTCAACTTTGGTAACGGTATATTTGTATTGTTTATCTCATTTCCCACTCACCTTTGCTCGAGTCTTGTGATGGCTAGGAAAAGCACACCATCTTCGGTCTTCGACGACTACATCAACATGAGCAACCACATCAACCAACAACTCAAGCGACTCGCCATCGACATATGACACTCCAAAGTCAAAAAAAGAGACATGATGGCTGCACACATGGAGAAACTTCGACACATGGTGGCCAACTAAGTCTTCTTCCCCTTCGTCATCGTCACGACATAGACGCTCAAGTCGCACATCTTCAAAGAAACAAGTGTGCGAAGACCAACATCACCACCAAGGACAAGCTTCGACACCAAGATCAAGGTGATCGACTACACGCATGGATGACCCTTCCATCTTCGGAAGCATCCCAAGGAAGATGGCCGAGCATGGGATTTCCCTTCGGTCATGCAGGTGAGTGATGAAGTGCCATCTTCGGCCTTGATCCACGATGACGGCGATGAGGAGGTTGAGCATGGGACTATCCCTTCAACCGAGGTGGTGAAAGGAGTTGAGCATGGAGACATTTGCACCTACATCTCTCCGACACCCACATAGGATGAGATGCTTCAATTCCCATGCGAGGAGAGACACAACCGCATGATTGACATGAGTGACTCCACCACATGTGACATTGAGTGCATTCCCTATGAGAGGATGAGTGTGACCACTACTAGCCCCATATATGATGACTTGCCAAAATTCCCATGTGAGGAGAGCCACAACCCCCACAACTTGAGGGAGATGAGTGACTCCACCATATGTGTGTATGAGTGCAACCACCTAGAGGGAGTGAGTGAACCACCACCACATAGAGCGAGTGAGGTAGTTGATAGGGCATGTGAGGCCACTATGATTCTAACAACTTACCCTCTACTCCTATTGTGTCTTCTTCTTTGGTACAAGGTCTCATGCATGATGACGTGCCGACCCTCGACGATTCCATCCCTCCAATGGGAATGATGATGGCCATGGTGGATGATGATGCACCCCCACATGGTTCCATCACGATGACGAGGACCACAAGTTGGTTTCTCCCACATCACCTACACCACATGAGTGGAATGAGAAAGGTAAAATAGGTGAAGGCGATGCTCTCGTCCCACCAGTGGACTATCTTGACATTGATTGCTTGCATGATGTTGATCACCTTATGGATACTTCACATGCTATGTCTTCTTCATGCTTAGATGTGCCCCCTATTTATGATTAATATGATGATGAGCATGTTGACTTACCTAGTTGTGATGCTATACTCCATAGGATAACATGTGAAAATTCTATTGGTCACATCATATTTGACAATCCGCTTGACTTGTCATATGCTATGCGTGAAATTTCCCATATTGCATCTTTGCAATCTCACCATAGTGACTATGCATACACCATAAAAATTAATCCAATTTGCCCATATGGCATAGACGACAAGCCCATGGTCATTGGCATTTGCTTTTCTTGTGATGATATTGCCATGCTTCATTTGCATCATTTGCGCAATAATTCTCGCCATGACCACCTAGCTTCGGATATGCATTGTTTTGGATGTTGTCCATATTCGCCATATTATCCTCCCGCTATTGCACATGAGGAGACCCCCATAGTTTCCTCATACATATTAGGGGACTGTGTTCCATCCTACACTTTGCATGATCCCCATTTTTGTGTGCACGATATGCTTGCCATTGATATGAATAAATGCTTGTGCCACATACTTGCTATAAATTGCATCCCAATCATGTTGAGCATAATAACGATAATTGCATGATGGATGATGTATTCCTATACCATGCCTCAAATTTATTTGAGCAATGGGATTTGGGATGAACTCTACCATGTATCATGTTTCCCTTTGTTGTTCATGTACCTTTGTGGATCTTGTGTGTGGTGAGTCTAGTGGATGTGTGATTGGACTTGTTCTTGAGTGTTTCCTCTTGTGATTTCTCCTTGTTCTTCCCCGTGTTCTTTGTGTTCTTCATGGAATCCCCTCCAATTCGTGAAAGATTGACACATACGGGTTTGCCCCGTATCAAATCACAAGAAGGAAACACTCAAGAACAAGTCCAATCAAACATCTACTAGACTCACCACACACAAGATCTACAAAGGTACATGAACAACAAAGGGAAATAGGATACATGGTAGAGTTCATCCCAAATCCCATGTGGAGATGGGGCCTTGATATCCTGGAGGATCTTCCCTCTTGAGGGGCCTTGACATCCTCTATGGATCTTCTCCGGTGGAGGTCTCGATCTCCATGGGAGAGGTAGAGGGAGGAGCAAAGCTCAACTAACTAAGAGCTAAACCATTGCTAACCCTAGAAAGGAGGAGGAGGGTCCCTTATATAGTGCTAGTGGGATAGGGAGAGAGAGAGAGAGAGAGAGAGAGAGAGAGAGAGGATATATGGGACTTTGGCCCGCGTCTGCTCGCACAGGGGCCAGATGTTCGGGCCAAGGGCCGGATGTCTGGGGCTTCATGGGGTGCTGGATGTTCGGGCTATGGAGGCCGGATGTCCGGGACTCGGGTGCCCTGCTTTGCCCGATTCGGGTGCGGGTGCACGGGATTTCAGGGACATGGGCCTGATATCCCGCCTGGCTCGAGGCACCGGATGTCCGGGGGTCGGCCCGATGTCCGGCCGCTGTAGAGTCACCCGGCGTCCATTTCCCTCTGGGCTTCTCCTGGTTGATGGCGCCGGATATCCAGGCTTCGGCCAAATGTTCGGCCGTTGGAGCTTGGCGACGCCTCCACTTGAAGCACTTCTTGCTCCATCTTCTTCCGTCTCCGCTTGCACGCTTCTCTTGCGGAGGGTGTAGTTGTACGTAGGTGTCGACACTCCTCCTCGTCATACGTGAAGCTCCAACAATACCTATGCATGTACATGAGAGGAGTGTGAAGTAGTATACCATCCTCGAAGGGGTCGAGTGGACACGTGTAAAGGCGATGATTCACCTTTATGTGTGTGAAGTAGTTGTGGCACGTGCCATTTGTCAAACGGACTCTTGTCATGGTGATGTCCATAGGATGCTTCGCATCATCCCCTCCCCTTGGGAAAGATCCATCCTCGGATCAAAATCCAAATCACCATGGGAAAGATATGGTGTCGCCGTGTAAAAGTGGACGATCACCAATCACTCATGATCATCAAACTCGAAATGGGCATTCTCCATTGCCTCACCAACTAGTAATTCCTTCAAAAGGAGCAAACACAACAAACACTTGGAAAAACAAATGCGGTTAGCGTTAGTGAAAAACCAAGGATTCAAATGGTGAATCACCGCACAAGTGTTGTCATGATGCATAACATATGGTGTGACAAGGGATTGTGTCATGACATGTAAGCATACAAATTGAGCACAAGCAATGTAATCATGGGAGCAAGTATGCCAAGGTGAGGTAGGGATGCAAATAAGTGTGACAATATAACAAGCATCTACCTCATGGTCATAGCACATATGCACAAAGCAATCAACAAAAGGTTGATGGTAGGCATATGAATCACTCACAACACCAAAGAAAATGAAATGTCTAAACACAAGGGGCAAGACAATCCAAGCATTATATGCATATGATGTAGTGAAGATAGTGTTGCACTCAACACAATGGAAAGAGCAATTGGGAAACATGTGTGAGGCAACCAAGTCAAGCATGTGGCAAGAAATCGTGAATAGCATGTGTGAAGAAATGACATTGTTGCAACCAAGCATATGATAAGAGCAAGCAATCCACAAGTTGGATGCAACACACGAGGCATGTATGTCTTGAGGCATGGAACGGTGGCAATAACGAGTGAAAGCAATATCTCTAACATGTGTGCAAGTAAGTGATCCATGATGACCAATATGTGTCATCATACAAGCAACACAAGTATGAAGGTGCACAATATCCATGCTCAAGAAGGATGTCACCTCAAAAGCGTGACCTTGTGTATCCGTCACAATGCCGATGCGCAAGCAACTGCGATGTAGAAACCCGTCGGTGTAGCGTGTCTTGCTCTCAAGAGCTCGAATCGTCAACTCACGTGAAGTGGAAGTTGACATGTAGTCGAAGTACCCTACGCATACACACAACAATGTATGTGCATGGTAGATAAACACATTATTCATCATGATGGTTCTCCTCTCTTGCACATAATCAGTAGGAACGAAAGTGCATGAACAATATAATGCAACAATGGATATATTCATGGCACTAGGCATATGGTTCAAAGAAGGAAGACAAGCACGCTACACATGAAAGATGTCAAAATCTCCAATAATATGTGAGAAAGCTATGTGGGCAATCTCATTAGCAAGAGTAGATGCATTGTTGCACTCAATACATGTCAAAACATATAGCAAGAAAGAGGCAACAAACGGAGATATATGACAATATGCAATATCAATCATGTGCAAAGCATGGCAATGGTTGTTATCAACTGCATAAAAGGAGCACATTGGTGATGCAACATAAGCAAGCATAGTGATCATGTAGTGCAAACTAGTAGTGCGGAGACGAATCGTACTAGAGGAAATCATGGCAATCATGTCATGCGAGAAATTAATAGGCATAGGCGATGCGCATGACATATAACGAGCGCAGAACATGATCAAAGTATCATCATAGGCATGGAGCACGAAGCAAACATGGCAATAGCTAGTAATTTCTCCACCAAGCTTGCAAATACACATACCAATATGAGAGTTATGGGTCATGTGTAATGCAAAGCATGGGTCACAAATGCATGGAAAAGGCATAGAAATGAGCATATCATGCAAAGTAAACATGGCAATATGGGCAAAGGATATATAGTGGACAATAAGCCATAACCATGTGAGGGCCACGTAGAAGAGGTGCACGTAGTCCTTGCGTGAGGGGAATGGTTGGAGACACATTCCGGTGAATTCCAAAGCATCAGTGCTCTCAAGAGCTCTTTTCCTCAACTCATGGGATTGTGAGGTTGACGCGTAATCATGAGTACCTACACACAACAAAGGCAAAGGGAAAATTGTGTGCGCGTGGTATATGTACACATCATCTGTTAGGATGTGCATGTGTTTGTGCTCGTTAGCACAAAATTTCCTATGGTCAAATAAATTTGAGGCATGGTATAGGAATATGGCATCCATCATGCAATGATAGTTATTATGCTCAACATGATTGGGGCGTAATTTATAGCAAGTATGCGGCACAAGCATTTTATTCATGTCAATGTCAAGCATATTGTGCACACAAATATGGAGATCATGCAAAGTGTAGGATGGATCACAATCTCCTAGTATGTATGAGGAAACTATTGGGGTCTCCTCATGTGCAATAGCGGAGCATAAGTCGGAGAATATGAACAACATCCAAAACAATGCATGTCCAAGTCATGGAGATCATGGCATGGCATATGAGAATTATTGCGCAAATGATGCAAGGAAGCATGGCAATATCATCACAAGAAAAGCAAATGCCAATAACCATGGGCTTGTCGTCTATGCCATATGAGCATATTGGATTAATTTTTATGGGATATGCATAGTCGCTACAGTGAGATTGTGAAGATGCAACATGTGAAATTTCACGCATAACATATGACAAGTCAAGCGGATTGTCAAACATGATGTTACCAATAGATTTTTCACATGATATCATATGGCGTATAGCATCACTACTAGGTAATTCGTCATGCTCATCATCATATTTATAAAAAATCGGTGGCACATCTAAGCATGAAGAAAATGTAGCATGTGAAGTATCCATAAGGAGATCAACATCATGCATGCAATCAATGTCAAGGTAGTCTACTAGTGGGACAAGACCATCACCTTCACTTATTTTACCTTTCTCGTTCCGCTCATGTGGTGTAGGTGAGGTGGGAGAAACCAACTCGTGGTCCTCGTCATCGTGATGGAACCATGTGGGGGGTGCATCATCATCCACCATGGCCATCGTCATTCCCATTGTAGGGATGGAATCGTCTAGGGTCGGCACGTCGTCATGCATGAGACCTTTTACCAAAGAAGAAGACACAATAGGAGTAGAGGTTAAGTTGTTAGAAATCATGGTGGCCTCAGGTGCCATCTCAGCTACCTCACTCACTAAGTGTTGTGGCTCACTCCCTCCCTCTAGGTAGTTGCACTCATACTCACATATGGTGTAGTCACTCATCTCACTCAACTGGTGGTGGGGGGGTACTCATCACATGGAAAGCATGGCAACTCATCATATATGGGTCTAGTGGTGGTCACACTCATCCTCTCATAGGAAATGCACTCAACGTCACATATGGTGGAGTCACTCATCTCACTCATGTGGTGGTGGCTCTCCTCACATGGAAATTGGGGCATATCATCATATGTGGGTGTCGGAGAGATGTAGGTGCAAATATCTCCATGCTCAACTCCTTTCACCGCCATGGTTGAAGGGATAGTGCCATGCTCAACCGTCTCGTCATCGCCGTGGATGAAGGCCAAAGATGGCACATCATCACTCGCCTCCATGACCGAAGGGAAAATCCCATGCTCGTCCATCTTCCTTGGGATGCTCCCGAAGATGGAAGGGGCATCCATGTGTGTAGTTGATCGCCTTGATCTTGGCGTCGAAGCTTGTCCTTGGTGGTGATCTTGGTCTTCGCGCGTTCTTCGAAGATGTGCAACTTGAGCGTCTATGTCGTGACGATGACAAATGGGAAGAAGACTTGTTGTTGTCCACCATGTGTCGAAGTTGCTCCATGTGTGCGGCCACCATGTCTCTTTTTCGAGCTTCGGAGTGTCGTATGTCGATGGCGAGTCGCTCGAGTTGTTGGTTGATGTGGTTGCTCATGTCGATGTAGTCGTCAAAGACCGAAGATGGTGTTATTTGCCTAGCCATCACAAGACTCGAACAAAGGTGAGTGGGAGATGACATAAAAAAATACCAAGAAACCGTTCCCAAAGTTGAGGATGTATCCCGTTTCACTCAATGTGAATTGAGTGAATAGTGGAATTGGTACCGGACTTGTTCACTCACACCTACAAGTAAAGCTTATCGAGTGGCTCTATTAGGACAAGTGGCACAAAATTTAAGAAATTGTTAATCCAAGATATCAAAAATTTGAGGAAGATTCACAAAATTGCAATGCAAAGCAAATAGATCAATCGCTATGGTGGCACTAGGAACGCACACACAGATAGATAAATGGGATCCGCGCAACCAAGGAATGAGCACCAAAATGTCATAGACTCGGGAAAAGCACGTGTTGCACGGATACTAGAAGAAAAAATAACTCGATTGCTCCAATGGGCTAGATACACGCTTGTGCACCAACCTAAGAGAGTAAACGTGCCATCTTCAATCACAAGTATGCTATGTATGTATGATCCAAGTGTATGTACTATGCAAAATGGCTCAATGCTATTTCTATTGCTTACAAGCTCTTTTGTATCTCCTCTTTTGCTTAAAAGCTTTTTCTTCTTTCTCTTTCTTTGCTCTCTTTTTCTATGCTTGATGCCCGAACCAAAATATGAGACAAGTATGATTGATATGCACGGGAGAGACTGATGTCACCATGTAGATGACAAGATGTTTGCACACTCAAGCTAGCTATGCGACATAAGAGTAACACTACGATGCACACGTAACGTGGACCGACAATTCACAAGTCACTAGTCTCAATGGGTAATGTACGCAATCGGATCGAAGCGATCAAAGCAATGGCAAGGATATAGACAATGATGTCGTCGAGGTTACCGTCCTTGCTTACGGTTGGGGTGCCAAAAAGCAAGGTGGCCATTGTCGATGTGGAGGCCAAGGCGATGATGAGTGGCAGCATTGTCGATGTAGAACCGTACCTAATTAGCCAAAACATCTTAGGAAACGTCAACCACAACTCAAAATCTCAAACAAAATTGGGTTAGGATGGCAGAAGTTTATGGTGGGAAGGCTATGCGGAAGTTATGGTGGACGCCTAGGCAAACATGCCAAAATTTCAAAAAATGTGATGGAGTCAAATGATTATGAATCTATTTTTGTGGAATGGAGGGTGTCAATAGCTACAAAACAAGCTAAAGAACGTCAAAATCGGAGTTCGGATGAATTAGTTATGATCAAAACGGTGAAACACGAAAGACTGAGTTCCCACGGGCCGGATATCCGGGGGGTTAGGCAGGAAATCCGGGACCTGATGTCCAGAATCGCCCGATTTGTGTGGTCCACAGCCCGGATTCCGGCTTGGGGCCCGGATGCTCGGCCCGATGGCCCGAATGTCCGGCCCGATGGCCCGAATGTCCGGCCCGACGATTCCAGATCTCAAATTGGGCACGGGAACTCGATTTGGGTGGAAATTTTCGATCTTAGGGGTCAAAATTGATGGGGGAAAAGAAAATTAGGGTGGATTAGGTGGTGGGGAAGCTAGATCTACTTGCCAAGCACGAAATCCATGGATCAAAATCAACAAAATCTCAGAAGAACGAAAAAATCACAAAAAAATGGTGAGGCTATTTTTGGTGGGGATTTTTGAATTGGGACAAAATCAAACAAAATCAGGCTAGAAAACGAAGGGGAGGACTCCAAATTCGTGAGAAACTTAGATCTAGATACCAATATGATACGGGGCAAGCCCGTGTGTGTCGATGTTTCACGAATTGGAGGGGGAAACCTCAAGAACACGAAGAACACAAGGATGAACCGGGAGAAATCACAAGAAGGAAACACTCAAGAATAAGTCCAATCACACATCCACTAGACTCACCACACACAAAATCCACAAAGGTACATGAACAACAAAGGGAAATATGATACATGGTAGAGTTCATCCCAAATCCCATGGGGAGATGGGGCCTTGATATCCCGAAGGATCTTCCCTCATGAGCAGACATGACGTCCTCTATGGATCTTCTCCGGTGGAGGTCTCGATCTCCATGGGAGAGGTAGAGGAAGGAGCAAAGCTCAACTAACTAAGAGCTAAAACATTGCTAACCCTAGAAAGGAGGAGGAGAGGTCCCTTATATAGTGCTACCGGAGACAGGGGCGAGAGAGAGAGAGGCTATGGAGGCCACGTCTGCCCGCGTGTGCCCGCATAGGGGCTGGATGTCCGGGGCTTCATGGGGTGCCGGATGTCCGGGCTATGGAGGCTAGATGTCCGAGGCTCGGGTGCCCTGCTTCGCCCGATTCGGGTGCGGGTGCGTCGGATTTCCGGGACATGGGCTGGATATCCGTCCTGGCTCGGGGCACCGGATGTCCGGGGGTCGGTGGATGTCCGACCATTGTAGAGTCGCCTGGTGTCCGTTTCCCTCTAGGCTTCTCCTGGTTGATGGCGCCGGATGTTCGGGCTTCGGCCGGATGTCCGGTCACTGTAGCTTGGCGATGCCTCCACTTGAAGCACTTCTTGCTCTGTCCTCTTCCGTCTCTGCTTCCTCGCTTCCCTCACAGATGGTGTAGTTGTACGTAGGTGCCGGCACTCCTCCTCATCGTCGTGAAGCTCCGACAATACCTATGCATGTATACGAGAGGAGTGTCAAGTAGTATACCATCCTCGATGGGGTTAAGTGAACACGTGTAAAGGAGATTATTCACCTTTATGTGGGTGAAGTAGTTGTGGCACGTGTCACTTGCCAAACGGACTCTTGTCATGATAATTATATAGGAATCACGTCCAAGACAAGTATACGATAACGATTGTGCATCTACTTCTATTACTCCACACATCGATCGCTATCCAGCATGCATCTAGTGTATTAAGTTCATGGAGAAACATAGTAATGCAATAAGAACGGTGACTTGATGTAGACAAGATCTATTCATGTAGGAATAGACCCCATCTTGTTATCCTTAATGGCAACGATACATGAATGTCTTGCTGTCCTTTATGTCACTGGGAAAGAAAACCCAAGACCGAACCCATCACAAAGCACCTCTTCCCATGGCTATGAGTAATCATGCAAATAAGAGATCAAAGAAGACTCAAATCATATTCATGGATAGAAACTGATCATGAACTCAAAATTCATCGGATCCCAACAAACACACCGTAAAAGTCATTACATCAAATAGATCTCCAAGATACCATTGTATTGAGAAACGCAGATAGAGAGGAAGCCATCTAGGTACTGCCTATGGACCCATAGGTCCGTGGTGGACTACTCACGCATCATCAGAGAGGCACCTATGAGAAAGATTAACCCCTTCGTGATGGTGTTAGATTGGATCTCGAGGTTTTGGAACTTGCGGCGACTGGAATTGTGTTTCGTCGACTTCACCAAGGTTTTTGGATTTTTAGGGAATTTATAGGCTTGATAGTCGGTTGGGAGGGGGGGCAAGGTGCCCACCCTCCACCAGGCCGCGTCAGGGGCCTCTAGCGCACCCTAGTGGAGGGTGGCCACCCTGGGCTCCCTCTTTTGGTGTTGTTTGGCCCATCTTTCTTCTGCTGGTCCATCAAAAATCCACTAAAATCCCCGCAGCATTTGGGCTCAGTTTGGCACTGATTTTTGCGAAGTAAAAAACAAGCAAAAATAGCAACTGGCACTTTGGCACTATGTCAATAGGTTAGTCCCAAAAAATGATATAAAGTTGCTATGAAATGATTGTAAAACATCCAAGATTGATAATATAATAGCATGGAACAAGCAAAAATTATAGATACGTTGGAGACGTATCAGCGTCCCCAAGCTTAATTCCTACTCATCCTTGAGTAGGTAAATGATAAAAACAATTTTTCGATGTGGAATGCTGCCTATCATGTTCATCACATATTCTTGTCTTTATAGCATGGACATTTGGACTTTTCATATGGTTCAAAGCAATAGTCTAGTATTGACATGAAAACTTTAATACTCAAGCATATCAACAAGCAACCATGTCCTTCAAAACATCAATGCTAAAGCAAGTTATCCCTAGCCCATCGTGCTCAATCATTGATCCATTCACAATACACACTCAAATATTAGCTACACCTAATGCTCAAGTACGATCATAGTGCCTCCTAGTTGGTGCTTTATAAGAGAAGATGGAGACTCAAACTGAAAAATAAAAATTGCATAAAGTAAATAGATAGGCCCTTCGTAGAGGAAAGTAGGAATTTGTAGAGGTGCCAGAGCTCAAGTGTTTAAATTGATAGAGAAAAATATTTTGAGTGGCATGCCTTTCCTGTCAACGAAAACGACTGTGAGATTTCAATATCTTTCCATACTAGATGCATCATAGGCGGTTCCCAAACAGAAAATAAAGTTTATTCCTTTTTCCACCATACTTTCACTTTCCATGGCTATGCCTTCCATACCAACACTTACCAAGGAATTTATTATTTGACAACATAAAGTATTTTTTTATTTTTTTGTTTTGGGACTAGGCATCCTTATTGCCGCCATACTCTCGTGCAAAGACAAGTGAATAAACACTCATCTTGAGAATAACACATCTAGCATGAAAAAAATATTGGTCACCCCTACTGTTTCATGAGCGGCACAAGCACACAAAAAGGGAAATTATTTTGAAAGTTTAGAGACGTCCCATACAAATTTGCTTGGAACGGCATGGAAATACCGTATATAGGTAGGTATAGTGGAATCATATGGCAAAAGTTGGTTTAAGAATTTTGGATGCACAAGTAGTATTTCTACTTAGTACAAGTGAAGGCTAGCATGAGATTGAGAAGCATCCAACTAAGAAACAAAAAACCACATAAGCGAGCATTAAGCATAACTAACACTGAATAATGCACCATAAGTAGGATGTATCTTCGTAGCACAACTATTGACTTTCGTGCTTGCATAGGGAATCACAAACCTTAACACCAATATTATTACTAAGCATATATAATTACTCATCAACATAACTCACATATCACTATTGTCATGTCTCAAAACTATTACAAAGAATCAAGTTTAATTTGTCCAATGATCTTCATGAAAGTTTTTATTATATCCCTCTTGAATATCTATCACTTTGGGAGTGGTTTCATATGTTGCAATTGCTTTTGATAAGCTCACATGGATATAAGTGAAGAACATGAGCATACAAGTTTCATCTCTCAAAATAATATAAGTAAAGCATGAGAGGAATTCTTAAAAATTAATAAATCTCAATTTAATATAAGTGAAGCATGAGAGAGTTTCTTCAAATGTGTAAAAGCACGTCGTGCCAAAAAAGATATAAGGGAAGCACTAGAGCAATTCCTTTGCTCAAAAGTTTTAAGTGAAGCATAAAGAGCAATTCTAACAAATCATAGGATAATTTTGGCTCGATCAAATAGGTGTGTCTAGCAAGCATACTAATGAAAATGCAAAGAGCAAAGCAAGCAAAGATACAAGACGCTCCAAGCAAAACTCATGATATGTGACGAATAGAAATATAGTTCCAAGTAGTATACCGATGGTTGTTAGAAGAAAGAGGGGATGCCACTCAGGGGCATCCCCAAGCTTAGTTGCTTGTTACTCTTTGGATTTTACCTTGGGGTGATGTATAATACCCAAGCTTTTACTCTTCTAACTCCTTATTCCTTCATCCATCGTGATCTTGCCCAAAACTTGAAAACTTCAATCACACAAAACTTGACAAAATTCTCGTGAGAACCGTTAGTATAATAAAGCAAATTACCACTTTAGGTACTTTTGTAAACCCATTCATATTTTATTATTGCATTATACCTACCTTATTCTAACTTTACCATGACTTATACCCCCTGATACAAGCCATAGATTCATCAAAACAAGCACACAATGCAACGAAAACAGAATCTGTTTCAGACAGAATAATCTATACTAATATGTACTCTACCCATACTTATGGAACTCTAAATATTCTGAAAAATTAGGACAACATAAATAATTTGTATATAAATACTGTGTAAAAATTGCAACTCAATATCACGTTCCAGTAAAAAATGAAAATTCGTTCACTTGGAACAAAGTTTTTGTTTCAGATTCAACATTGTTTCTACTCATCTTATGGATCATCCTAAAGGCATTACTTGTCACAAACACTAAATAAAACATAAAATCACAATCTTAACTGAAGCATAATTGTGCAAAACACTCAAAAACATAAAGCAAAGGGTAAAATAATTTATTCATTGGGTTGCCTCCCAACAAGCGCTATCGTTTTACGCCCCTAGCTAGGCATAACACATAGATTCAAGTATTGTCATCCTTAGTTTGCACTCCATAAAAGGCCCTCATGATAGATTAATATGGTGGCTTAATTATTGTTATAGGGAAGTGTTCCATACCCTTTCTAAGGATAAACTAAAACATAATATTGCCTTCTTTCATATCAATCATGGCACCTATAGTGCGTAAAAACGGTCTACCAAGTATGATAGGGCAAGACGGATTGCAATCAATATCAAGACAAATTAAATCAATGGGAACATAATTCTATTTTAAAGAATAATAACATCATTAATTCTTCCCAAAGGATTTTTAATAGTAGAATCTGCCAAGTGCAAATTAAGAGAACATTCTTCAATATTGGTAAGACCAAGCACATCACATAGAGATTTCAAAATTGTGGAAACACTAGCACCCAAATCACACAAAGCAAATCATTCATAATTTTTAATATTGAATTTAATGTTAGGTTCCCACTCATCATGCAATTTTCTAGGAATTGAAATCTCTAAATCCAACTTCTCTTCTAAGGATTTCATCATGGCATCAACAATATGTTTAGTAAAAGATTTATTTTGTTCATAAGCATGGGGTGAATTTATCATAGATTGCAGAAAATAAATACAATCAACCAAAGATAAAATATCATAATTAAAGTCTTTGAAATCAAAGGTAGTGGGCACATACTAGTTAAAGTTTTGACCTCTCCAAAGTCCAAACCCACTTTTATCAAATTTTTCATCAAGATTTTCACCCTCCAAATTATTGGGACACCCTATAACTAAAGTTGACTCTTCTTAAGTCCCTTTACCATCAATTTTAACATTACTAAACAAGTAATCAATAGGCAAACACCAAACATTTTAAGATCTTCATGATTGTTATGGAAGTAATCACTAGAAAATGTTTTTAAAAAAAATTCTCTTTTAGATCTAAGCATAGCGATTCTTCTCTTAATTTCATCCATAGAAACATATAAAGACTTAATTTATTCATTGATCTTAGGTGGAAAAGCATGCAACTTGAGATTTTCAGCATCATTGGAAATTCTATCGATGCTTCTAGACATATCATCAATCTTATTTAACTTTTCTTCTATCGTAGTATTGAAAGACTTTTGAGCATTGATAAATTCTTAAAAATATTCTCAAGATCAGAGGTGTTCCTATTATTATTATTATTATTATTATTACCATAGGAAATACAATAATTATTAGAGGAATTTCGAGGAAAAGGCCTAGGATTAAAAGTACCTCTATAAGCATTGTTATTGAAGTTATTTCGCGAGATGAAATTCACATCTACGGAATCACTATTTTTCTAAATCAATGTAGAAAAAGTCACATCATTAAGATCAATGGGAGCATTTTTACTAGCAACAAACTTCATAAGAGCATCAACTTTTTTACTCAAAGTACTAATTTCTTCTACCGAATTAACCTTTTTACTAGTAGATGCTCTTTCGGTATGCCATTATGAATAATTTCCCATGATATTATCTACCAATTTGGTATCTTCACCCAAAGTAATTTCCATAAAAGTACCACCCACGGCGAAATCTAAAAGATTTCTAGGGATAAAATTCAATCCTACATAAAAAAATTGTATGATCATCCAAAGATTTAAACCATGTGTATGACAATTTCTTAGCATCAACTTCATTCTTTCCCAAGATTGTGCAACATATTCATGCTCAAGTTGCTTAAAATTCATGATTTGAGTCCTAAGGAAAATAATTTTAGCGGGTAGAAAATACTTAGTAATAAAGCGTACTTGCACTTATCCCAAGAACCGATGCTATTGCGAGGTAAAGAAGAAAACTAAATTTTTACAGGATCCCGCAAAGAGAAATGAAACAATTTGAACTCCACAATATAATTGTCCACATGTTTTTTCTTTTGCATGTCGCATAATTCCATGAATGTATTTAGTTGGGACGTGACATCCTCATTAGGAGTACCGGAAAAATGATCTTTCATGACAAGATTCAACAAAGCGGCATTAATATCACAAGACTTCACACTAGTGGTGGGAGGAGCAATAGGAGTGCTAATAAAATCATTATTATTGGTATTGTAAAAATCACACAACTTGGTGTTTGCTTGAGTCATCGTGACTACGCAAACAAGATTGCAAGCAAACATGAGATCTGACGAGAAAAAGGCAAATGAAAAAGAGAGGGCGAATAACACGGCAAATTGGTGAAGTGGGGGAGAGGAAAACGAGAGGTAAATGGAAAATAATGTAATTGCAAGGAGAAGAGATTTGTGATTAGGAACCTGGTAGATGAGATTGCTTCCTCCCCTGCAACAACGCCAAAAATTCCTTTGACGTGGCTTGAGACTACATCGGTATTTCCCCAAAGAAGAAGGGATGATGCAGCACAACGACGATAAGTATTTCCCACAGTTTATGAAACCAAGGTATCAATCCATAGAGGAAGCTCATGCACCCACGTAAACAACACCTACACACAAACAACATATACTTGCAACCTGATGCGAAAGAGAGGTTGTCACGCTCTCTACGGTAATAAGATAGATTATGTAGTGATAGCTTTGGCAAATAGATCTCGCAAGAACACAAAGTAAAATAAATAAATAAAAAGTGCAGCAAGGTATTTTTTTGGAATAATAGATCTGAAAACAAAAGTTGCAAATAGTAGATAGGAAAGCAATATGTTGGAAAAGTAGACCGGGGGACCGTAGGTTCACTGGTGGCTTCTCTCATGAGTATAACACACGGTGGGTGGACAAATTAGTGTTCGGCAATTGATAGAAGATCAAATAATCATGAAGATATCCAGGTAATGATCATTATATAGGCATCACGTCCAAGATAAGTAGACCAAAACGATTCTGCATCAACTTCTATTACTCCACACATCTAGCGCTATCCAGCATGAATCCAGTGCATTAAATTCATGGAGAAACGGAGTAATGCAATAAGAATGGTGACATGATGTAGACAATCTATTCATGTAGGAATAGACCCCATCTTGTTATCCTTGATGGAAACGATACATGCGTGTCTTGCTGCCCATTCTGCCACTGGGAAAGAACAC
The DNA here is from genome assembly GCA_022496015.1 of Hordeum marinum. Taxonomy (NCBI): domain Eukaryota; kingdom Viridiplantae; phylum Streptophyta; class Magnoliopsida; order Poales; family Poaceae; genus Hordeum; species Hordeum marinum. Next base: position 286,127,828 of record CM039678.1, on the reverse strand, counting down.
CGCAAGATCGAACCCATCACAAAGCACCTCTTCCCATGGCAAGAAAAATCGATCTAGTTGGCCTAACTAAACCAAAGATTCGAAGAAGAAATACGAGGCTATGAGTAATCATGCAAATAAGAGATCAAAGAAGACTCAAATCATATTCATGGATAGAAACTGATCGTGAACTCAAAATTCATCGGATCCCGACAAACACACCGCAATAGTCATTACATCAAATAGATCTCTAAGAGACCATTGTATTGAGAAACATAGAGAGAGAGAGAGAGGAAGCCATCTAGCTACTACCTACAGACCCATAGGTCTATGGTGGACTACTCATGCATCATCAGAGAGGCACCTATGAGGAAGATGAACCCCTCCATGATGGTGTTATATTTGATCTCGAGGTTCTGGAACTTGTGGTGGCTGGAATTTTGTTTCGTCGACTCCCCTAGGGTTTTTTGATTTTCAGGGAATTTATAGGATCAAGAGTCAGTTGGGGGGTGCCCGAGGTGCCCACCCTCCACCAGGCCATGCCACGGGCCTCTAGCATGCCCTGGTGGAGGGTGGCCACCTGGGCCCCCTCTTCTTGTGTTGTTTGGCCCATCTTTCTTCTTCTGGTCCATAAAAATCCACTAAAATCCCCGCAACGTTTGGGCTCTATTTTGTACTATTTTTTGTGAAGTAAAAAACAAGCAAAAACAATAACTGGCACTTTGGCACTATGTTAATAGGTTAGTCCCAAAAATGATATAAAGTTGCTATGAAATGATTGTAAAACATCCAAGATTGATAATATAACAACATGGAACAAGCAAAAATTATAGATACATTGGAGACGTATCAAAGTATTGTATCATTGCCACCATTAAAAACAAGCTTGATAACTTTGTATGGCACTTGGTGGTGGTGTACGACACTGCTTATAATGAACTTAAGTTGGTGTTCAGTGCTGAACTACATGATGTGTTGAGTTCTGTATCATACCCCATCCTTCTGGGGGGTGACTTTAACTTAGTTAGAACTGGTCTGGACAAGAACAGTGGTAACATTAATAGCTAGTCTACTTATCTTTTTAATGATTGGATCAACAAGTGGGTCCTGGTGGAATAGGCAATTTCCAATCGGAGTTACACATGGGGTAATAACCAAAATAACCCTATTTTTGTTGCCATTGATAGAGTATTTGCCAGTACCGATTGGGACTTACATTTCCCCTTGTCTGATGTCAATGCCCTCTAGAGGATTGCCAGTGATCATACCCCGTTGATTATTGATACTGGTGCTCGAGGGGTTACCTCCCCAAAATTGTTCAGATTTGAAAAGTGGTGGCTTGACCATCCCGACTTAAAAAATTTAGTGAGTGAGATTTGGAACACTCCTGCCCCCGACACGTCTGCCATTGACGTAATGCAATTTAAGGTTAGGCTCTTTCAAAAAAAGGTGAAAGGTTGGAGCATTAACCTTGAAGCTGCCATGAAAAAGAAGAAGAGGGAATTGATGATAGAATTTGACAGCCTAGATGTTTTCTCTGAAAAAACATGCTAACTAGTGATGAAAAACTCAGAATGGATGAGATTAAGAAAAACCTGGAAGACATTTGGCGTAAAGAAGAGACTGCCATGTGGTAGAGATCCAAAGACTATATAATCATTGATGGAGATAAGAACAATGTGTATTTCCATACCCTAGGTAATCACAGACATAGAAAGAATCACCTTCTAGTGTTGGATGGCTGTGATGGTACGGTCGCTCATACCTCAGATATGATATGTGTAGCTACTTCCTTTTATAAAAACCTCTTTGACTATGAGTATAGACATAATATACGATTAAGGGACTCCTTTTGGAATGAAGATGAATTGGTAATTGATGTAGAAAATGAGATGCTTCAAAAAGATTTTTCGGAGGAGGAGATCAAACAAGCCATCTTTGATTCTTATATCCATGGGGCTCTAGGTCCCGATGGGCTATCCTTTATTTTCTATCAGACTTTCTAGGAAGTGATCAAGGAGGTCTTCATGGCTTTGGTTAGAGATTTTGAGAGAGGGACTTTGGACCTATATAGGCTCAACTTTGTGCTGATTGTCCCGATTCCTAAAGACCCTAATGCTAGAGAGATGAAGAAATTCAGGCCAATCAGCCTTAGCAATTGTGGAGTGAAAATCCTTTCCAAAGATATGAACAATAGATGCTCACCTGTTGGTGCTAGATTAATCTCCCCTAATCAGACTGCGTTCATTAAAGGGGGTTTATATTGGAAAGTGTGGTCATGACGCATGGGAATATTCACGAAGTAAAAAAGCTGGATCAAAGGGTCTGATTCTAAAGTTAGATTATGAGAAGGCCTATGATAGAGTCAGCTGGGAATTTCCTTTTGAAATGTTGGCTTCTCGAGGTTTTGGTAATAAGTGGATTAATTGGGTTAAATCTACCTTGATTCAAGGGTCCTCGTGTGTTAGAACTAATGATACTAATGGACCATACTTTGTTAGCAAGAAGGGTTTAAAGCAAGGTGATCCCTCCTCACCTTTGCTTTTTAATTTGGTAGCTGATGTATTTACCAAGATGTTGATAAAAAGCGGAGAGACAGAACTTGATATATGGGGTTTTGCCTAATGTGACTGAGGGAGTCCTGGTTTAGGGAGTCCTTGGATAGCCGACCTGTTTCTCATGGGCTGGACTATGTGGGCTGTTGTATGAGCATTGGATGATCAAAGGCCCTGTTGCCAGGGTGGAAGCTTCAAGGAGCCATGGCGTGTCCTCCAAGTTTTCGATAGTAGATAGGCATGTCTTTCCTTCAATGTGTAACCGACCATGCGTAAACCCTAGGTACCCTCGACGTCTATATAAGCCGAAGGGTTTTAGGTTGTAGGACAGAGAACAACTCATCTAGGGTTTTAGCTATTCGATCTCGAGGTAGATCAACTATGTAACCTTCATACCATCAATATAATCAAGTTGGACGTAGGGTTTTACCTCCCTAGGAGGGCCCGAACCCAGGTAAACATCATCTCCTTCATCTCGTGTTACCATCGATCCTAGTCTCACAGCCCGGGACCCCCTACCCGAGATCCTCCGGTTTTGACACATACATTGGTGCTTTAATGAGAGTTCCACTGTGATCGCCAAAGGAATCGATGGATCGCCTTGTCACAAGTAGTGAGATCTGTAGCCAGGGTATTCTCATCCCTGATCAGATCCTCACAAGCGACGACATCTCATCGCACGCCGACCCAATCGGCCACCTTGGCCAGATCAGAAAATTTCCCCCCGATCAAGGAATCAGGTTCGGAACTCTAGAGTTCATCGCTGATTCACGGGGAGAACTTGTCTTGATAAAACCCTTGACTCTTATGGAGGAGCCCACAGATCACGACGCCTCGACGCCGATGACATCGGGCCCCGCTTCTGATGAAGTCGTCATCCCCGGGTTGTCTAGAACGTCCAATCCGGCCATCGTGAATGGATCCGCCATGAATAAACAGGACCAGAATCCGCTTTCGTGCGGCTCTGGAACTGCGACGCCGCATATCGACTCCACTCGCTTCATCAACACGCATCCTACCATCGTTCGTTTTTAAACGAGCTATTCGATTGGATTGAGACCATGCGTATGTCTGATGACCATGTTCCGGTCTATGACCGGCTCAGGCTTAAACTCGACGATAGGGAGATTCACGTCCCCACGGTCACCCACCTAGTCGCCACCATCGAGTGTCCAGCTAGGGGCTCGTCCCCCTAGCGACCGGAATTAAAAACGGTTTATACCCCGGTCTCCAATCACCGAGACCTTGCTTGCAACCTAGACACCAGAGTTTGCTCCGGAGACGGACCGGTATCGGTCCCTGATCTAGCACACAGTTCAGAACCCGCGATTTCGAACTCAAACCATGGCGTGAAGTCAAAAAATTCCCCACCCACCACCCAAATCGATCACTGAAGCATCGTAATAGAGCCCAAGTCTTCGAACTTATGGGAGGTTAAGCAGTTACCAGGAGAGTCAGTTCATCATTATTGGGCTAGACTCCTCCTCTCTAGAAAGAAAGTACGGGGCCTCGGTGATCAGGAGATAATGGCAAGCTTCAATCGCAACTGCCATAACAAAGGGATTCTCAACGCCCTGGCTCGTAGGCACATTTGTGACTTTACCGAGCTGTGAGACTTGGTACAAATATATTGTGCCATGGAAAGCGCTTGGCAAGCCGAACGGCTATTTTTGGAACCAACCTTCATTGAGTACCCTAGAGGAGATCGGAAAAATAGTATACCTCTGAAGTGGCCATCCAAACTCGAACGTGCCGAAAAGAGAAATAGGCCCTTACATGGGTTAGTACTGTCCTTGACGGTCTATTGGACAAACAATGCCCTATACATTCCGTATTGCTGAATAGACGCCCAACTCACACCCTTAGAGCTTGCTGGGTCGTCAGGCAGGTCGCAAAAAGCGGCGAAGCCATTCTTGAGGCGCTACCGCCAAATAGGCGCGTCACATCGCCACTCGAATACAACGTCGAAGTCCTGACGATCTACGAAATGTTCCCCTCAAGGAACAAGAGGAAAAGAGCTCTTAAAGAACTCGAACAGGTCTATCATGTGGCAACAACTAGTGCATAGGCACACATACCCATTACCTTCGGAGATACTAACCGACCAGCCATTCTTCCCGGTCATTCACCGGCCGCACTAGTCCTGAACTCCATCATCGATGGCTTCAGGTTACGCAAGGTGCTAATGGACGGTAGCAATGGTTTAAACCTGATCTATGAAGATACCCTGGAAAAATTGCAGTTCGACCGATCTCGTATCGAGCATAGCAACACAACTTTTCGGGGAAAGAGGCACATTGTTCAGGACGTATTGTCCTGGACGTAGTGTTCATCACGCCCGAAAACTACCGATCCAAAGAGCTCCTCTTCCATCCCGTGCTCTTCCTCAGCGGCTACCACGCCCTATTGGGACGTGACGCCTTCACAAAATTCCAGGCGATACCACACTACGAGTATATGAAACTCAAGATGCCAGGACCAAACGGGGTAATCACAATCACCAGTGATCCGAATATAGCCTTCGGGCCGAAAACAAAACAACAACGCTCTCCCTCGAGGCACTAGCTAAGACCTTCGCTATAGAAGAACTGACCGCACTTCGGTCAACAATTGACAAGGACGGTGTGATCCTTAGCAAAAGGCCCAAACCCACGTCCTTTAAACTTGCAGAGGAAATTGTTAAATTTCAGGTGCACCCGACGGACCCCAACAAGACAACGTCCATCGGAGCTCAGCTCGATCCCATATTGGATGAAGCACTGGGGACATTTTTATGGGAGAACTGGGACATCTTCGCGTGTCATCCTTTTGATATGCCCGAAATCCCACGACAGCTCCTAGAACATAGTTTGAACATCATTGCAGGCTTCAAGGCCGTTAAGCAGACTCTGCGCCACTTCTCCGAGCCCAAACAACAAGCTATGGGTGAAGAATTAGCTAAACTACTGGAGGCCGGATTCATTCGGGAGATTAAACACCCCGAATGGTTGGCAAACCTGGTGATGGTACCAAAGCAAGACAAATCCTGGGGCTGTGCGTTGACTTTAAATACCTCAACAAGGCCCGTCCTAAGGACCCCTTCCCCTTACCGCGCATAGACCAGATTATTGACACCACAGCCCGACACGACTCATTGTGTTTCCTCGACGCTTATTCCGGATACCATCAGATTAAAATGAAGGAATCCGACCAAGCTGCAACCACATTCATCACCCCCTATAGTCCATTCTTCTTCAACACGATGTTGTTTGGGCTAAAAAATGTTGGGGCTACGTACCAACGCATGATCCAGACTTGTCTCGCAAAACAAGTTGGTAAAACAGTCGAGGCATACGTGGACATCGTGGTAATCAAAACCAAACACGTCAGCCAGTTGATTAACGACCTAAGGCAAACCTTTGCCAACCTACGTGAGTATGACATACGACTCAACCCGGAAAAATGTGTATTTGGAGTTCCCACTGGTAAACTGCTCGGATTCATCATCTCCCATAGAGGAATAGAAGCGAATCCAGCTAAAATCCGTGCTCTATCAAAACTTGCAATTCCCACAGAGCTAAAGCATGTCTAGAGGTTGGCTGGTTGCATAGCGGCGCTAAGCCGCTTTATCTCCTGCCTCGAGGAAAAGGCTTTACTACTCTATAGACCGCTGAAACGAACCAACAATTTCGAGTGGAACGATGAAGCAGCGGCTGTGTTAGAAGAAATGAAAACACTGCTGGCAAGGAATCCCATACTCACAGCACCAGGCGCTGGTGAACCCATATTATTATACATATCGGCTACCAACCAAGTCGTTAGCACAGTGCTCGTAGTCAAACGAGAGGAGGAGGGAAACAAATTCTGGACACAGAAACCAGTCTATTACGTGTTAGAAGTACTAACACAGTGCAAGTCCAGATACCCGCACTACCAGAAGATAGCCTATATAGTATTTATGGCATCATGAAAACTCAAAGACTACTTCCAAGAGTGTTCGATTACCATGGCATCCGAAGTACCCTTGAACGATATAATCAACAATAGGGACGCCATCGGCCGCATAGCCAAGTGGTCTATTGAGATCATTCCCTTCGAAATTACCTACAAGCCATGACGAGCTATAAAATCTCAGGTACTGGCAGATTTCCTTGCCGAGTGGACAGAGGCCGAGCTCCCCAGGGAATATAGTACATACTCCCATTGGACGATGTACTTCGATGGATCTAAAACTTTGGCCGGACTAGGGGCTGGAGTTATCCTCACATCCCCCATGGGCGAGAACGTTCGATACGTGTTGCACATCATGTATGTCGATTCCAACAATGCAGCCGAATACAAAGCACTCTTGCATGGTCTTTGGATGGCAGTATCAATGGGCATACGATGACTGGAGGTACGGGGAGACTCCAACTTGGCCATCTCCCAAATCAACGGCGAATTCGATGCCAAAAACCCGAAGATGGTGGCATACAGAAACACTATCCTCAAGATATCCGCATGGTTCGAGGGGCTGGAATTTCACCACGTCGCTCGAGACAACAACCAAGCCACTAATGTACTAGCCCGCATGAGGGCTAAATGCGACCCTGTCCCAAAAATCATTTTCTTGGAACGGCTCTTTAAGCCATCCGTGGTTTGGCAGGACGACCATAAGGGCGCCGGTCTAAATACTGCGGAAGAGGTTGTTCTCCCTATAAATGAACCAGGCGACCAAATCATCGGCGACTCTGTAATGGATGAAACGCCTTTGGCTCATGAAGTCATGGCAGTAATCGCGCCATGGACTGAGCCTTTCCTCACCTACCTTCTTCACAAAAAACTCCCCGACGATCAGACGGAGGCGCGACGCATAATTCGGCGATCCAAAGCCTACAAAGTACAAGAGGGCGAGTTATACAAGAAAAGCACCACCGGATTATTACATCGGTGCATATATGAGGAAGAAGGATGTCAGCTCTTAGCTAAAGTCCACGCAGGGATGGGCGGCCACCATGCTGCAGCCAGAGCCTTAGTTAGCAAGGCCTTCCGAGCTGGTTTATTTTGGTCCACTGCTCGGGCGGATGCCCAAGCACTTGTCAAACACTGCGTGGGGTGTCAACTTTTTGCAAATCAAAGTCATGCCCCCAACAGCTCTTCCGACTATTCTGATTACCTGGCCTTTTGCGGTCTGGGGGCTGGATATGGTTAGACCCCTTAAAGAGGGACCAAGAAGAATAAATACCTACTGGTCATGGTTAACAAGTTCACCAAATGGATAGAGGCAAAACCTATTAAATCAGCCAAGTCCGGACCAGTAATCGACTTTATATCCGGCGTGGTACACCATTACGATGTCCTGCACAGTATAATAACGAACAATGGATCCAACTTCACAGCCCAAGAGGTTAAAGACTGATGCGCAAAAATGGGCATCAAGCTTGATTACGCATTGGCGTATCATCCATAGACCAATGGACAGGTCGAACGAGCAAACGATCTCATCATGAGCGGCATTAAGCCACGTTTGGTCCGATCTCTTCATGAGTCTGACTGTCATTGGGTGGAGGAGCTCGACTCCATTCTATGGGGCCTACGCACCACCCCGAGTACATCAACATGATACACACCGTTCTTTATGTTCTATGGGGGCAGAAGCAGTCCTCCCTTGTGACATTATTCATGATGTGCCAAGGGTACGCATGTACGAGGAAAAGGAAGCCGAGTTAGATCGGTAGGACAACATGTACACTTTAGAAGGAGAGTGCGACATAGCTTGGGCTCGCTCTACTTTTTATCAATAGCAGGCCCGGCGTTACCAAAGTAGGGAGGTCAGGGCAAAAGCGTATAATGTGGGTGAATTCGTCTTACGACTCCCGGAGAAGCAGAAGTCTAAACTCAACCCCAAATGGTAGGGCCCCTTCATAATCGACAAAGTACTCGCGGGAGGGGCTTATCGTCTTCGAAACCCGACCGATAACCGCCTTGAACCAAACCCATGGAACGCAGCTCGTCTTTGGCGTTTCTATGGATAAACCGGTGCCATCATACTCTCCACCTTTTACCTCCCTTTTCTTTTCTTTTTTTCTTTTTTCTTTTTCCCTTCCCTCACACCTTGATTTTTGTGCAAGTTTGAATTCTTCCTTTTTCTCCCAACTCTATGTTCGGCTCAACAAATCTTGTATTATGATTTCAGCTTACAACTTTATTTGTTAAATCCGAACACAACACGTGGGGGCTTCTTCCCGAAGCCAATGCTTTTACACTCTAAAGCATCTATTCACATTTATTGTGTACGCATGTTTCCCTTGTCGATTTATATGCATCAATTCAAACTAAGATTTTGCCAAGCTGGGTTGCCTCGCTCCTGTGCTTACCCTTTACGTTCCCGATTGTTCGGCTAGAGGGTAAAGGGAGCAGCTCTACGATTGTTATGACCGAGTCATCTCGATACGTACCTCAGACGGGTGGAGCCGAAAGCTAGCTATCTTCAGTAGACAATTGGTGAGCTACGACGAAAGCAACGAATGAGACTATGGTCGTTAGCAGAATTACTCGGGTTTATTTTCTCACAAGAGCCATTATTCGCATACTAGCAGTATACGACCTTACTACCTACTATTTATGTAGCACCCTGAAGAAAGGTATCGATAGAGGTACTATTTTATTTGGAAGATGTTTCTTATGCTAAGCTGTAATATAACATATCTCCGTGTGTGCTTTTTGTTCGTTCGCACCAAATGGCCGGATTGCCTCGTTCCCCAAACATAATTCGCTCCTCTAGAGTGATATTTTATAAGGAACACTCCCAAGCTCTTAGCACGGGAGGTCGAAGCCGAGGGCTGGTTAAGACAAAGTTTACAACACAGACGGAGCAATTCCTAGATTATTAGTACATAGTTACAAATAATCATACATCTGGCTGCTGCTCGAGATATCTATTAAGGTGTCCAGGGAGCAATCTTCTTGTGAGAGACAGGCGGCGGGCATCACCTGGTCGTATACCACGTTAAGCGGCACTTCTCGCCCATCCGATCCTACCGGCCCAACCCGGGCCATACGCTCAGAGTTAAGGCCGGTATAACGGGTCTTGATCATCGCCCATGCCTCTCATTCTCCCTCTTAGCAAGCCGATGTCTTCCACAGGTCGAACCTACTTCGGGCTCCCTTGAATTGATCAACCAGTTCAATCATCTTCGCCGGAGTTTGCTCGACAGGCCACATCGCTTTCACCATGCTCTTCAGGGCCTGCCAAGGCCGCTCATGAAGGGAGGATAGCTCCTTCAGAAGGTTTCTGCAGTAAGATCCGATCTCTTCTTCGGGCCGCTCAGACAGGAGACCTATATATGAGTAAAGGCATGATCACTATACTTCATACATAAGAAGTACCGAATAATGTTAGAATCACGCTTACCGAACATGCCCCTCTGTAATTTCTGGTTCTCTTCTTGGGCCTGGGCCAATTGAGTCTTTAAGCTCTCGATTTCTTCGACCTGCTTCTTGTTTTCCGCTTGAAGGCGGTTCTTCTCCTCAATATTTCGTTGCAAAATATGGCAGCCGACCTCATGCTGAGATTTTGCGTACCGCTGAGAATCTCGAGCTGCTTCGAAATCTCTTTCAAATTTCCCTATTGATTCAGCTGCTACAAAGTACCTCTCTGTCAGCATGTGAATATGTACTAAGGACAATAGAACAGGCATACTCATCATGTGCCTCCCGGGTAAAGCTCTTCACTTGCTCCAATTCGGCCTTCATGGTTTCCACCTGTGTTCGGCTTGTCTCTAGTTCCTTGGCCAGTTGTTTGCTCTGCTGCCTCGAGGCCTACATTAACAATAAAACATTATGATGACCCTTAATTCAGTCTTTCCAACCAATTTAAGGTTCGAGGGCTACTGGGTTTAGACGAATGACCGGACTCTTATAACCGATTACTCACTTGCACGCTAGACGATATCAGTTTCATTGCCTCCCTGAACTCAGCTCGGGCATCTCTGATGTGTGCATCCGCCGAGCGTAGAGCATTGAACTCTTGTTCAGAGAGCGCTGGGTGGTGTAGGGCTTCTCATTGCCGCTGATGATTCATAGCGCTCTCTACCTCGGACTTGGTAACTGACATCACCTCCCCAGAGTCTTTAGGGGCTGGATTGACCGTAGGAACCTCCGTAGCGGATTCGGCATGAGCCGAAGCTCTGGAATTTTGAGCGCTGCCGGACACCTTGGCAACCTCCTTGGCATAAGAAGGCTGAACTCTTTGCCTAAGTGTTTCGACATAAGGTCTCTTGTGAGGCTCTATTAGTCGCAATAATAAAATAAAACAGCCAAACATAGTACCTTTGAGTTGAGCGGATGGGCGGGTTTGTCCCCATGGCCGACTCATTCGACGGATCCCTGTTCCTCCCCGGTTCGAGCATTGACGTCGTAGCCAATGCATGTCGTGCAGACCGACGACGCTTGGGAGGAGGAGGTGGTGCGTTTGGATCATTGGAGGATACTTGCCTTTTGCGGGACGAGTGTTTCTTCTTCTTGCTTATCGCAGGGGAAGGGAATGATCCGGGATAATCAACTATAATAGCCACCTTGGAGCGATCGAGGCTCTCCTGGTAGAAAACCCCGTCTTCGAGTTCGATTGTCAGATCCGGGTCATCATGAAAGCCCAGATCGTCATCATGGGAATAGTCCTCGGGCTAGGGCCGGAGAGTTAACTATCTCGATGAAGCTCCTCCATTTTTGTTCACATAAAGTTAAAAGTTTCGGTCAAAAACGCACAAATTGAAAACCCGAATTGTGGTCACAGAGTTGAAAGTCTCAGCTATTCGATGGGATTGTGGCTTGAGTATCCCTCCTTGGTCGACTGCCGAATAAAATCTTCTTGCTCCCCTTTATACAGGTCGACAAGTGCGGCGACTAATGTTGTTTGATCAGCTGAGCCCAATCTTCAGGAGCGAGTGGTGTCGCTTGTTCCATTGTAACGCCACAAAGGGTTTATCCTCTGCTGAAGAGGTTGAACGCATCGGGTGATGGCGGCGGCCATGACGTCTATCATGGTCAACTTGTGATGGGCTAGTACCCTCACCTGGGCTGGAAGGCATTGCACTTCAACGTTGTCTTCTTGGGATGAACTCTTCGGTCGTCAGTTGTACCTTTTCTTTAAAGGGGCGTGAGAGTATTCGGGCAAACACTACGAGCTGGATCATATAGGGGACGTCCTCGATGTAAAATCATTCCGAAGACCATTCTTCGAACTCCTTCGGAGTTCCCACTAGATACCCCGTCCCTGCTATACGGCATATTTCGGCTCCTCCGACCTCCAAAATTGTCTTGTCCCGAGTACGAGGGACGAGATAGAAGTACTTCCTCCACAATTCAAAGTGTGCCTCGCAGCCCAGGAACATCTCGCAAAGGGTGACCAAGCAAAATAGACCCTGGGGTGAGGTGGTGGAGCTGGATCCCGTAGTACTCTAATAAACCCCCTCAAGAATGGATGGATGGGGAACCCGAGGCCCCGCAGGAGGAAGGGCACTATGCATACGCGCTCGCCCTTTTGTGGATTGGGGAAATTCTCCGCAAAAGCTTCGCCGTTGAATGAAGGCAAATCGGCGCGTATAATGGCCAGATCCAAGGAAGGAAGGTACCCCTGGGTCTCGAGGTTGCATAATCGAAGGAGGGACATGGAGAAGCTTGTCCAAGCCTCGGGGCGGGAGCCGTAAGGGCGAGATGAAGAGCTAGGGGCGCTCGCCATGTTTTTGTGGTGAACCTTCGCTGGAAGTTTTTTTCGGTGGGGAGGAAGAAGAGGATGTGGCCTAGACCACGATTCAGTTTGTTTAAATGGGTGGTGCCTCCGTTGCGGAGGGGTAGTCTTGTAAAAAGCCACTGAACCGCTCGTCTCCCCACGACGCGTGAAAATCGAGAAACACTGATGATTGTTACAATGGACCTTGCAAGCTCGTGACGCCTAGGATTTCGCCGATGACTGGTCGGTTGCTAAACAAGAAGGGATAGAGGGACTCGCCTCACAAGCTGAGGACTTCGACACATAAAGATCGGCTGGATATACCTCAGCGTTGGAGGCTAGTCCGGGGGCTACTAAGGGAGTCTTGGTTAAAGGGGTCCTCGGATAGCCGACCTGTTTCTCATGGGCCAGACTATGTGGGCTGCTGGATGAGCATTGGATGATCAAAGGCCCCGTCGCCAGGGTGGAAGCTTCAAGGAGCCATGGCGTGTCCTCCAAGTTTTCGACAGTAGATAGGCATGTTTTTCCTTTGATGTGTAACCGACCATGTGTAAACCCTAGGTACCCTCGGCGTCTATATAAGCCAGAGGGTTTTAGGTTGTAGGATAGAGAACAACTCATCTAGGGTTTTAGCTATTCGATCTCGAGGTAGATCAACTCTATAACCTTCATACCATCAACATAATCAAGCAGGACGTACGGTTTTACCTCCCTAGGAGGGCCGAACCTGGGTAAACATCGTCTCCTTCGTCTCCTGTTACCATCGATCCTAGTCTCACAGCTCGGGACCCCCTACCCGAGATCTGGTGGTTTTGACACCGACTGTGACCCCTAGAGGGGTTATCAGTTTGCAATATGCAGACGATACCCTTCTCTTCCTAGAAAACTCCGTGGAGAAAGCTAGGAATTTTAAGTGGATTCTATCCTATTTTGAAAACCTGTCTGAGATGAGAATCAATTTCCATAAAAGTGACCCGGTGACCATTGATATGAAGGAGGAGGATGCTAGGACCTTTGCACACATTTTTTGTTGCCAATTGGGATCATTCCCAATCAAATACTTAGGAGTGCCTCTGCATTTTGACAAGCTCAGGAAAGAGGACATACAACTTATTGTTGGTAGAATTATAAAAGGGATCTCTGGCTGGATGGGCAGAACTCTCACTTATAGAGGGAAGCTCATACTCCTTTGTGCGTGTATTGTAAGCATTCCTTGCTATCTCATGGCCATTATTAAGTTTCCCAAGTGGTCTATAAATGCCATTAACTCCCAGATGGCTCATTTCTTCTGGGGGAATATGGGAGATGATCACAAATACCACCTGGCTAACTGGGGTTTGGTTTCTCAAACCAAAAGTTTTGGAAGTTTGGGAGTTCCCAATATGAGGGATTTTAATATGGCCTTGCTGGCATCTTGGGGTAAAAGATATTTCAAGGCGGATGGGAGAGACTGGGAAAAATTGATAGATCACAAATACAACACACGCAACCCGGATGTTCCGTGGGCTAGAAACAATGTGGGCTCCCCCTTTTGGAAAGGTTTTACGTGGGCATTTTCAGCTGCAAAAGTGTTTTACAGATGGAGAGTGGGCAATGGCCAGAACATTAGTTTTTGGCATGACATATGGTGGGGGAATGTTCCGTCAAAGTGAAGTTTTGGAAATTGTACTCCATTTGTAACTAGCAAGACTCTAATATAGCACAAGCATGGGATGGTGAGGAGCTTAGGTTAACATTTAGGAGGAATGTAGATCAGGATGGACTGGACTTGTGGTACCAGTTGATTGCTAATATCAGGCAGGTGCCGCTGTCGGATGCTGCTGATTATCCTATTTGGACTTTAGAGAGTAATGGAAAATATTTAGTTAAATCCTTTTATAAATTTATCAACTTTGGGGGTTGTGTCAAGAGTTGGGGGAAAATTATGGAAGATTTTGTGCCCACAAAAAAAATCCATGTTTTCCTCTGGATCATCATCTATAACAAAGTGCTTACTCATGACAATCTGAATAAAAAAAGGGTTGTAGATGACTTATGTGTCTATTTTGTTTAGAAAATGAATCTGTTCAACATCTTTTTATTGAGTGCATTATGGCTAAACATGTTTGGGAATTTATTTCTACTTGCTTTGAGATTGTTATTCCTACACAACTTGATGATCTTGTTGCCTTATGGCAAGTGCATAAAACAAAAAAATTACTAAATTTGGTTGTTGTGGCCTCTTTGTGGAGCTTATGGACATTGAGGAATGATTTCTGCTTTCAGGGAAGAACATGGAGAGGCATGGTTTGTGTGTTTGTTCGGCTAAAGGGATTCCTCCAGCAATGGAGTGTGCTCTGCGACGGCACACAATTGGTGCTACTTCGACGATGCATTCTACTATTGGACAAGTGCACAGGAGATTTGCTCAGGATCGCATCGAGATGATCAGCGGGCTGGAAGGAGTAGAGATGTAGTTTTTGTTATGTTGCTTATCCTTCTACCATTTGTGTTAGATGTAATAAGCACTTTTAGATTGCTATACTTTTATGGTCCTGGTCTGACCACTCTGACAGACCCGTAAACTGTGAACTCTGGTGCTTCATTTATAAAAATGGGGCAAGGGGCAACCCCTTTCTTTAAAAAAATTAACGTACGCGATATCTCTGGCTGTAAATTTGGTCTGCCGGATTGTGCGCGTTGCATGAGGCGAGCTGCTGTAGGTGGAGCCGTCAGATTGGGCGCCATTTTTTGTGCATATTAAAAACCACTTCACCGCTCACGCGCGTAAAAAGTCTATTTTCGCGTTGCAAGTATTTTTTTAGTGCGCCCTGCGACTGCGCGTGTATTGGAGATGCTCTGAAGGCCAACACGGAAGCACGTATGCGGACATCTCCCTCCTCGTGTTGTATATCCTTGATATCTGGACCGTGTTGCGATGCAAACTTAAAGTAGAGATTTAGAATAAAATAAAATAGATTTTCGTGTTACCATCTAATCTAAATAATAGTTAAACTCATGTATAGGAGAGAAGAATAGAAGCTCCTATCAGAATCTTAGAATTCTTTTGTGTTACCATCTAATCAGAATAATACTGATAAGTTCTCATGAGAGGCTGAGAGTTTTCAATTAGCCACAACCAAAGCCCATGAAACAGTGACACTTGATGCTACACGGTTTGAACTTCAATACTTATCATGTATAGTAGGTTATGATTTTGTAAAGGTGCAACTAATGAATCTCTGAAAGTGACCATACACGCTCGTATGAAAGGTCGTCATGCGCTTTGGTGCGCCTCGCGACAAAACTCCCAACATGGAAATTGTTCCATTGGACTTGATTTACAGTAATTCTCTTTCGTATCCTTCCATATATACTTTTTCATTCAAACAATGAAAAAATGGTTTTCTCTCGAAGGATTATCGTTAGAAATAACGAAAACCGAATGAAAACTTCTTATAAAAAGGTCATAAATTCTCGAGCCATTAATATTTTTATCAGCTGTGTTGTTAAACCTTTGTGTTGTACCCATGCATTTGTGCGGCTAGATTTTTGACATATATCCAGTGTTTAATATTTTTATAGGTTCACCACATAAAAAGTAGGGTCACTATTTTCATATGAATATGTTGTATAAAAATAAATTTCGAAGCAATTCATTGATAAATATATATTAATTCACTTGGAAAATCTGAATATTATTAATATATTAAAAACTAATTTATAAAATTTGGCAACTTGCATTCTTAGTGGTTTATTTTTATTATAAATGAACAATTGCCGATGACACCAAATGAGGAATACTATTTTATTGTTTTTTGAAGGTTTATAAACCAAATTTGACCGAGGACTTATCTAAATATTGTTATATTACATTTGAGCATAATTTTGTATGAAATTGGCATAAAGATTATATTCCAAGGAGCTCCATTAATTAGCTATGTATAATCCTTTTTGTTCTTTAGTTCAACACACTACTATGTTCATAATTTTTTCAATATTTCCACAATATTTAATTTGCAACAAGTTGAAACTTCTTATATTGGTAAAATTTGTAGCATTCTTCCTCTATGAGAAAATCAACTTTGATTTGGTGTAGTTATTTGATTGTGATACACATAGGTTCTCTAAGAGTTGAGCAAACTTATCATGATTATTGTGTGTGTCCTTTTAATACATGTATAGGGCATTCCATGTGTCAAAAAATATTGCATACTTGATTATTTGTATTTTCCATTTCACAATTTTAGCTCCGACTATCAATGTAACAAATATTTTCAGCTTAGTAACATGGTAAAAAAGTATTACAAAGTCAATATATTTGTTATTACTACAAAGTATATATGACGTTATTCTTCTTACATGTTCACTTCTTGGTTTCCTTCAACCCAATTATTACTTCTAATTGAACGCATCGACCATTCATTAATAGTTTATTCATCGATTCGGAGAGAGTTAAGCTGCTTTTCCATGATGGTTGTTTGTGCACTTCTAATATAATTATGTACCTTATTATTTGCATTTTCCAATAAAGATAAGATGCGGCTTTTATTCTCTATAAAATAACGTTATGGCTTTTATTACAATACATATGGTGAAAAGGGTATTTTGCTACCAATACGATGTTAATATTCTTACTGGTCTAGCGCATATATTTATGCGTATGTTAGTGATGAAAGGTTTAAAACACCGACCGCGTGCTTGCTTATGGGATTTTTATTTTGAAACGAATGGGGTATTTCTTTTTATACATGTGTTTAGTCGATGCTTTCACGTGGTCCTTGTCGTGACTATGTTTTCATGACGAATACTTAATGTAAATTGAAGAATTTGCATGCCTTGTTTTTTCCATTGATACTTATTATCTCAAATAGTGTAATTAGGAAACACACTATAATTTATTAGTATTTTGTGAGAGTAGATTATATATGTATTTGTCTATTGCATGGGACTACAAATTATTTGCCCTGAGGTGTTGAGTACTTTGGTCAAGTTTCCATGCATGATTTATCATATTGAACATTCTATTATTGGCCTATAGTAGTTCATTGTACAAAATAAAAGTATTTTGCTAATCTCCTTGTCCCACTATATATCCTATATTTATATTATTTTTAGATGAACATGGAGCTTCCCTCCCCGGTTCCATTGCTGGAATAAAACCAAATTTTGTTATACAACGGCTCACTTAGAGGAATAATTCACCATGAAATGAAAGCATTAAAAAGCAGAAAAAGGCTCCACAAGAGAGGAATGGCACACGGGCCTGGAAGCAAAATAAACTAAAAAGAGATTCCTAATTCCCCCTTTAGCCCATGATAGCTTCGGTTGATCGCCTAAACTTCAAGGGTGGAGCTGTATTGGCCTGTGGTGACCAACAGGCATAGTGGATCGAGACCGGCTTGCTTGTCGTGCATTTGTCTCCAGGAGATCATTTCTTGATCGGGGATTGGAATTAGTCATCATCATATGATATCTTGAGCCTATCCTAGTAGGTGGTAACTCCTTCATTTGAGGTATATGCTTCAACATTAGCTACTCGTGAGCATGGGCGGTTGTTGCATGTGGTTCGTCAATGCTCTTAGGAATTCCTCCATCTTCACTTTCCCATGTTCTAGTGTTAGAATCTCCCAAAATTTGAGAGTTCTGAGAAGCAACTTCCACACCTGTGTAACAGATATCCAAGTGATGTTGTTAAAAATCGTAGATTTCCTATATTTCCACAAGCACCACAGGACAACCGAACAAACAATGTTTAAGGCAGAGTTTTACTTGTTGGAGATCCAAAATCAGGCTATTGATTCAAACCCAGTTCCAACAGAAATATTAAAGGTAGCACTAATAAATGCCCATAAAACCCTAGCTAATGTGCAAACAAAGAACAAATGGAAGTTGTCTCTTCCTATGTGCGAAACACACAATCTAGAGGTTTTATGATGTGTCTTTTCCTTAGGTTGTGTCTAGTCATCAACTTATTATTAGCAAACAACCATAGAAAGACATGGATCTTGGGGGGAACATACAGTTTCCAAACTGCAGGAACAAACATGAGTTGAACACCCCTAAAATTAATAACATGGTATAAAGAGCTACAGGAGTAAACCCCTTTGTTTTCCAATTGCAAGACAAGAGAGCCAGCATCATCAGTGAGCTTTTAGAAATTTCCAACAGTTGGTACCAACATTCCATAATCCTAACATTAAAGTTTCTTATAAGTGAGAGTTTAAGGGTTGTGCCATCCCATACTTCACTAGTGCATCTGCTTTGTTCATTGCAGATTGCATACAAGTACGAGAATTGCACAGCTAGTGGGGAAATGCCAAACCAGGTGTCTTCCCAAAACCTAACTTTATCCCGTTTTCCTACTTTCCATCTATATCCAAACTTCACATCCTTTCCAGAATCTGGAGCTGTGAGGCTTAGGGCAGAGAACAAAAGATTTGCTTTGTTGTACGTATATTTCTTGCCTATCATTGCTCTCTAAAGTTTCCCTTATCCTTCATAGTATCTTTTAATCCAAGACCCTAGGAGGCAGAGGTTAACATCTTGAATGTTAGGAATTCCCAATCCACCAAATTCTTTTTTCATGCACACTAGTTTCCAATTTTCTAGATGCAATTTCTTATGACTTCAAAGTCATTACACAAACAATTAATCATTTGATAATTAATTAAGTCAAATTCCCATTTGGGAAATTTGAAAAAGGAAAGCATGTAAACAGGGATGCTGGCTAGACATGCATGTACAAGTATCAGTCTACCCTTATAAGAGAGCAACTTCTCTCTCCATCCAACAATCCCTTTCATGATTTTATCAATCAAAGGTTAAATGTATTATCTCCTAAGTTTGTCATCATGGAGGGGGATACCAAGGTATTTATAGGGGAATGCCCCTCTAGTGCAACCCAACACCTCCAACAAACTATCAAATTTTGCATCTTCTATGTTTATGCGAATCAACTCACTTTTACTATAATTAATTGATCCTCATCCCAAAGATTTATTCAAAGAAACTCAAGACTATCTTTGGGTTGGTAGCATCACTAGTGCAACGACGTCTTATACAAACAGTTTTTACCCCTTTCCGCAATAGAGTTTTAAACCGTCACATTGCTTGTGTGTGCGATAGGGGGAGGGGGTTGTAACACCCTGGTGTTAGTGCTACAGTGATGATGTAATTAAGCTACAGTAATGGCATGGTCAACAACTAATTATTTTGCTAAGTAGAATATGATCAAGATGGAACTTCAAATTCTAATTCAAAACTCCATTCAAATGCTCTATAGTTTCAAGTGACAAATTTAAATCCTCAAACATCAAAGATAAAATGTTGCATGCTTGTGAAATATTCCAAAATAACTAATGTTAAGGAAAACAACATCACCAAGGTTCTGGTGTGGCCCCCACTAGTAATAACAGTAGCTAAAAGTATTTTCAAATCAATTTAAATTCAAATTGACAATACAAACAGTTTCAAATAATCCCCAAAGTTACTGTAGACCTATGAAGAATTGCAAGTTAATATTTGGTCCAGGCCTCACAATTTTTGTGATATCGAAAGATGCCAAACTAAAATAAAATAGAAAATGGAAAGAAGAAAACAGAAAGGAAAAGAAAAAAGGAAAAGGCCCATAGCTACAGTGCCGACCCAGCCTGCTTCCCTGTCGTTCCCTTCCTCTGTAGCGACCAGAACGGTCGCTACAGAGCGGCCGACCGCGGCGTTGCCGACGCACCGCGTCGTCCCCATCGGCATGTAGGATAAGAACGCCCCCCACGGCCTCTCTCTTCCTCCCTCACAAACCCTAGCCCCCACTAGATCTCACCTGCCCCTCTCCCTCTCTCCATCGCTTGCCCCCGTCGTTCCCGAGCGCCACCGTCGCCATGGCCGTCACCTAGCCACGGCCACTGTGCCTTTCGCGCCCTACCAACGCAACCACGAGCTCCGCCACGACCGCCCGTCCTCCTCGACCACGACCCCGAGTTCCTGGAGCTCTGCTTCGCTGTCTCTGCATCGTCTTCAACCTCGGGACCCGGAGGTCGCCGCCGTCGATTCACCCTCTCCACTACACCAGCTGCTCCCCGGGCCTTCCCTCCAACGCCGGTGAGGTCCTCTCGCCGCTCATCCCTCTCTAGGCACTTCCGTAGCCTTCCCTAGCTAGCCGCATCGCATCCGAGCTCTGCCGACTGCCATTGCCGACGTGCTTGCGCCATGCGTGCCCCTGGCAGCCAGTGCGTGCTATAGGCGCGCTCTAGGGCGTCCCCTGCGTCGATCCCGCACGCTAGCTAGGTCGATTTCGTCCCCGTTTGCTCGTAGCCATCGCCGCCCGAAGCTCCTTCCGCTGCTGTCGACGTAGCGTCCAGCTTCGGCCACCGCAGCAGCTGCCGATGCCCGGGATGGAGCGGCGACGATCTCAGCCTTCGAACGCAAGAAGAATCATGCAAAATGACCCCCTGTAGACGATTTCCGAGCCCCGCCGTGTTTTCGGGTGCTCGCCGGAGTTGCTCCGGCGACGAACGCCGGCCACAGCCGATGTGGCCCGGTCGGCCACTGCCAGGGTCACTGGCAGCTGGGTCTCGCGGTCGCGTTGGCCCATTGACCTGGTCAACTTCTCACTAGACCTGGTCCAGTCACTGACATGTGGGGTCGCAAGCCCCTATGTCCATGATAGTGGGCGAGCCCTGTCAGTTAATCAATTTAGTAATTAGGTTAATTAAAAACAATTAACTTAGTCTAATGACCCTATGACAGATGGGCCCCACTTGCTAATTAGTCTGTGTTTAGTTTAAATAAGAATGAATTAACCCTAAGTCTATGACATGTGTGACCCACTGGTCAGGTTTGACCTGGTCAGCCCCTTGTTGACTGCTAATGTCAGCATTACATCATGCTGATGTCATCTTTTACTATTCTGGATAATGTTGATTTATCTAATTAAAATAATTCCAGAAAATCTATAAAACTTTAGAAAATCATATCTTTTAAACCGTAGCTCAGATGAAAATAATTTATACATGAAAGTTGATCCGAAAAATCCCATGAATCCGAATACACAGTCCGTTCGTCTGTCACGCGCTCATAGCATAGCAAACATGGAACTTTTCCATCCGTTTCGTCTGTCCGGTAGTAGCCCGAGACCCGAAAAATATCGTCAGATATTCTTCCGACCCGTCTGCGACGTATAATACTGCGTTAGTGCATGCCTAGCCCTGCATATTGCCATGTCATGCATTGTGATCACATCTGTGCTTTATATTTATTGTTTCTTCCCCCCCTCTTCTTACCGATAGACCCCGAGACTGACGCTGCTGCCGAGTATGACTACGCCCCTGACGACCAGCCTTTTGCAGCAATGCAGCAAGGCAAGCAAACCCCCCTTGAGCATTCCGATATCACCTAATTTCCTTCCCTCTCATTCTTGCATTAGATATTGCTACTGTATTAGTTAGCTCCAATTCTGATGCATAGCCTGTTTTGGATGAACTGCTACTATTCCTGCAATCATATCAGCTGCTTAGTATAGGTTGCTTAGTGAATCCCCAGTGACCCCTTAGTCCCAGTTGCCCCTGCTTCTTCATCGACGACCCGATGACTCGACGACTCAAAGACCCAAAGACTCGGTCAACTGACCGACAAGCCAGGCCCCTCACATCACCGCACTTCCCCTAATTGCATGACTCTGCAGTGCTACTATCGAGTACCGAGGGTGACAGCTCGTGAAGTACTCATGATGCTAGCCTTGTAGCGTAGCTAGTCGGTCGTGGTTATCGAGGGTGATTCCTCCTTCACCATTCCCGACGATGCCTTTGTCATGCAGGCCCTCAAGTGTGTGACCCTCGAGGGTGATTCCTCTAAGTCCACCTTGGCGGTTACATCGAGCGGGGACCGTTGAGGGTGATTCCTCGGTTCCCACCTTGATGTTTTATACACACAGTTACTATGACCTGGTTACAAAAACATGTTGAAGATGGGTCGGCCCCAAGGGTACCCGCGAGAGATATTGGTGGGGTGCGTCGGTAAGGCACCCGAGTGTTATTGGCGGGGCGACAACCTGAAATATGGTTCGAGCTTGCCCCGCACTAATAAAATACTAATGGGTTGGGTATTTGATCTGAGTTGGTCGTTTTGGCCTAATACGCACTAACCTTCACGTGGCATAAGTTATGGGTACTCAGCGTCGTTGTATCAGCCGATGCTCTTCGGACGTCAGCAATGGAGCGGCGCGCGCCGGATTGGGCTGGAACGCATCGCGCTTGTAAGTTAAGGGGTGCTAGGTCTGTTTCGGCCTCGTTCGCATCGTGCAGGAGTGCAAGGGCAAGTGGGCCCATGAACCTACGTGCTTCGGAGTTAGACCGGTGGGCTGGCCTCTTCGTTGAGCCTAGGTGGGGCGACGACGTGCTGATATCCCGAGGTCGGGCATGACCCAGAAAAGTGTGTCCGGACGGAGGTGACTCAGGCGTGTTGGGGAATATGTTGTGCACCCTTGCAGGGAAGAAATTATCTATTCGAATAGCCGTGTCCACGGTAACAGGACGACTTGGAGTTGTACTTGACCTTATACAACAATAAATGTGATTTACTTTAAATGAATGTGGCTTCGGGATTGCTTCCTCGCAGGGAGTCGAGGAAGAATCTCTGGGCGTGGTTACTTAATAAAATTGCTACAATAATATGACTATGTATGAGAGACCAGTCTACTCTCTTCTCATGCTGCAAGATGCTGAAGATGCTAGTCTTCAATAGGACTAGGCCTTCTCCCTATTCTTGCTTCCGGCAGCCAGTCCAGATATAACCTTAGCATAGTTCTGATTTCAGTCTTGTGAGTACTTTGGATGAGTACTCACCGCTGCTTTGCTTTCTCTTCCCCCCTTGTTGCGATTCTGTGTTCAGACGATGGAGCCCAGGAGATGGAGTATGCCGGAGACGACTACTACACCACCGCAGGAGCCCCCTACTACGTGGAGGTGGCCCCCGCCCAGCAGTAGGATAGGAGGTTCCCAGGCAGGAGGCCTCGCCTCTTTCGATCTGTTGTTGTTTGTGCTAGCCTTCTTAAGGCAAAACTTGTTTAACTTATGTCTGTACTCAGATATTACTTGCTTCCGCTGACTCGTGCTTGTCGAGCTTTGTATTCGAGCCCTCGAGGCCCCTGGCTTTTAATATGAAGCTGTATGACTTTAATTTGTGTCTAGAGTTGTGTTGTGATATTGATCAATGAGTCCTTAATCTTGGTCGTACGCATTGCGTGTATGTTTTAGCGTACAGACAAAATTGGGGGCGTCACACGGGTCCATCCCACATGACAAAGAAAATCGTCATTGATAGTGACCGATGAAGCAGATGCTCTGCCAAATATAATCGTGTGCGGTGGAGGAGAATATAACACACACTATATTTTGGTCAAACGTGGTGACCACCTTGGTTGGTTGCCTTCGTTGCATTTCCTGGTTGATACTTGTGTGTCATCACTGGTATAGCGAGCTGCTATGCAAATAGTTTTAACCCCTTTCCGTGACGACATTTTAAATTGTTGCCTAGTGAGTGTGGGCGATAAGGGTCCTTCCCACACGACCTCGAATCCGTTGGGGATAGGGAGTAGCAATCCATACATTTTGATAACTAAGCGTATGCGTTGCTGGCATGTATCCCAAACGTGAGTCTTCACACAACTATTTGCGATATCTCGCATATCCTAAACGCTCATCCTTGCTACTCGATTGTGCTCGCATTACCATCGTAGTCAGACTTCTGTGGTTTTACCTTACCAGGCGCAGTCCAGGCACAAGATTTTACCAGGCACGTACCCCAGGGTGCCAACTAAACTGGCTCTACGTTTATGATGGGCGCCACATCACAACAGTTCATGATTGTAAAGCGTGCATGATAAGGCGACAATCACACACATTTAGTTTTCTCACACCGTTTTTGACATTGTTTGACACCACACATGCTTTGGAAATGGCAATTGTGTGCATGGTTACACATGTTTCCACTCTGTGAACCGTGTGAGATTATGATGTATATCACACACGCTGTGCTTTATAGGCCGTGTGCGCTGTAATGACCTGCAGAGCGTATTTTCATGCTAATTTAATTGCTGCTATTTAAAATTGAACTGAATATCAATTTGAAAGTAGGCTATAACTTCATTCATATCCATCATGTTCAACAACCAATGCATTATTTGATTCGTACACTGCAGGAATTAGGTACTTTGCTATCTGCCATGGCAGATGACAAATGATAGGTTCATGAACGACAAACTCCTTTGCCGTGTGCGAGCAGACGACCCCACTTCCAACACCGAAAACCATGGTAAAGGGCGACTTTGCCGTCTGCATAAGTATAGAGGACAACAAACAACTTTGGCGTCTGCCATATAGGCCATGCAGACGACACGGTGAGTGGATGACATAACGTTGAGGCTAGCCTCGTTAGGTGGCTAATGGAAGCCTTTCCTGTCTGCCCACAGACGACAAAGAGACAAGCTCCTTTGCTGTCTGCCAGAGGCGATAAAGTGGCCAAATGGGTCAGCTGGCCTTAGGTGGCTACTAGCACACTTTGCCTTCTGCTAGCCGACGGCAAAATGTCATACTTTGCCGCCAGCCAGCCTACGGCTAAGTGACCAACTAGATCAGACCTAGGGCTCCCAGGTTGCACAAGTTGCTTCCACGTGTCACCTTTGCCATCGGTGGCAGATGACAAAGCTCCCTTTATCGTCTATGGCAGACGACAAAGTGCCTTTATTGCCCCTTTTTATTCTATTTTTTGTTATATCCAAGCATTTTCACATGCAAATATATGATATATATATATATTAGTGCATGCAAATGGAAAATGGAAATCTATTATTTCATTGATTGCACGCCATGCACTAATAAAAATGGCTTGCCATAATGGGCCTAGGTGCCCAGGCACCTAGGTGCCCCAAACATATATATAAGAGTTTGTAAAAGTTTTATTTATCACTTTCAGCTAATCAACTGAATTGCTAGAGGACAAGCAATGAGTTAAGCTTGGGGGAGTTAATACGTCTCCAACGTATACTTTGGCAAACACTTCTCCTCTTGTTTTGGACTCTAATTTGCATGATTTGAATGAAACTAACACAGACTGACGCTGTTTTCAGCAAAACTACCAGATTGTTATTTTTGTGCAGAAATAGAAGTTCTCGTAATTGGACAAAACTTTTTGGAGATTTCTTTCTGGAATATATAATGAACAGTGGAGCGAAGAACAACAGGAGGGGGCCCACCAGCTGCTGCCAAGGCAATGATACGTCTCCAATATATCTATCTTTTTTGAAGTATTCATGCCATGTTGAGAATAATTCTATATGATTTTGGTATGATTTTATTAGAACTAACTCGGACTGACGCTGTTTTCAGCAGACCTACCATGCTGTCGTTTTTTGTGCAGAAATAAAGTTCTCAGAATGGTCTGAAAATTTACGGTGATTTTTTATGGACCACAAAAGACCCCCGAAGCACAAGAGCTGGGCCCGGAAGTGGACGAGGAGGCCACAAGCCTTCTGGACGCCCCCTAGGCCATGCCCCTGTGGCTTGTGGACTCCTCGAGGACCCCCTTGGCGTGAGACCGGCGCCAAAAATTCCTATGAATACCAAACCCCCCAAAAAGAAGCCTAGATCAAAAGTTCCACCGCCACAAGCCTCTATAGCCACGAAAACCAATCAGGAGCCCTTTTCGGCACCCTGCCGGAGGGGGAAACCACCACCGGAGGCCATCTTCATCATCCCGGCGGTCTCACCCTCGGGCTGAGGGTATGTACCAGTAACTATGTGTTTTATCTCTCTCTCTCTCCCTCTCTCTCTCGTGTTCTTGAGATGACACGACCTTGATGTACCGCGAGCTTTATCAATATAGATTGAATCATATGGAGTTTCCCCTCTCTATCTTCTTGTTATGAATTGAGTTTTCCCTTTGAAGTTTTCTTATTGGATTGAGTCTTTAAGGATTTGAGAACACTTAATGTATGTCTTGCGATGGGATATCTGTGGTGACAATGGGATGTTCTATTGATCCACTTGATGTATGTTTTGGTGATCAACTTGAGGGTTCTATGACCTTGAGAATCTATGCATAGTGGTTGGCACACATTTTTGTCTTGACTCTCCGGTAGAAACTTTTGAAATTGTGTGATGCATATCATATAATCAAGCCCATGGGTACTCGTGGCGACATTGGAGTATCTAGGTGACATTAGGGTTTTGGTTGATGTGTATCTTATGGTGTTATTTTAGTACAAACTCTAGGGCTGTTCGTGACACTTATAGGGATAAGTCATAAGATTGATCGAAAAAGACAACTTTGAGTTGGTTTCGTACCCTATAACAATTTCTTCATTAGTTCTCCGCTGTTTGTGACTTTGGAGTGAACTCTTTGTCACATGAGAGGTATTTACATATGATTCAACTATGTCAGTATTGTTGAGAGAAATTGCACTAGTGAAAGTATGAACCCTAGGCCTTGTTTCTAAGCATTGCAATACCATTTGTGCTCACTTTTATCATTAGTTACCTTGCTGTTTTTATATTTTCATATTACAAAAATCTATATCTACCATCCATACCGCACTTGTATCACCATCTCTTTGCCGAACTAGTGCACCTATACATTTTGCCATTGTATTGGGTGTGTTGGGGACACAAGAGATTTCTTGTATTTGATTGCATGGTTTCTTGATAGAGACCATCTTCATACTACACCTCCCATGGATTGATAAACCATAGGTCATTCACTCGAGGGAAAATTGCTACTGTCCTACAAAACTCTCCGCTTGGAGGTGCAACTCGAGTCTACAATAATAAAGTTGCATAGTAGACATCAGGCAATAGGCATGACCCCTTCCTAGGGCGCGCCCTCTTGCCTTGGGAAGCCCACGTGTCCCTACGGACCCTAACTACAATCTTATAAATTCCTATTTTCCAGGGAAAAAATAAGAGAGAAGTTTTCATCGCGTTTTATGCGATGGATCCACCATCACCTCCTGTTCTTCCTCAAGAGGGATGATCTGGAGTCCGTTTGGGACCCATCGTTGTCGTCATCACCAACCCTTCTCCATCAATAATTCCGTGATGCTCACCACCAGGACTTAGTAATTGCTTTGCAGGCCGTTGGATGGTGATGGGATTCGATGATATTGATCATGTAATCGAGTTATTTCAATAGGGTGTAACAGCCCGAGACCGATGCTCTAGAAGCCTTCCATTTATTTCTGTTGTCGACGTGTGTTTTATTTGGTTGTCGTATTCATCATCGTATCATTCGTATCATCTGCATAGCATTGGCACTTCATTGTCATCAATTTCTAATAAAACTTGCATCCATTCATAGTTGCCGGTTCTCTCCATTGTCGCCGTCGACCGTTTTGAGACCAACCACACATGCACGCGCCACATTTTCGAAAAATATTGTTTCTAAAAGTGCATATAAATATTATCTGAATGGGTTGAAAGTTGGCGTGCGGTCTTAATATAATGTTGGTAGACCGCGTGCCAAATTTCATTGCATTCGGAGGTCGTTTGATACCCGAACCGTTAAACCTAGAGTGGCACTATTGCTAGTTATAATTGTCGGATGTTTCAGCTTTCAAAATCTGTTGCCGAGTCACACATCTCTCTCTTCTCTCAGCCCAAGGCTCTCACATCCCTAGCTAGTTGTCATAGGACAACATGTGTGTGCATCATATTTCAATTTTGCATCAACATGAAGTGGGGATTAAAAGAAACCCCAAACCCTCATTTGAAACAAACTAAATTAAAGTTTGTGAAATATCAACAAATCCAAAATGCCCATCTAAAATGTCCCCTATGTCTGATAAATATGGACATGAATATACCAGGGGTCATCTTAAATATTTGAACATTTATAGAAATTTAAAATAAATAACAAAGCTGCTAAAAATGCCAAATAAAGCATAATCATTATTTTAGATTTCAAAATATCCCGAAACTTTTTACAGAAGTTTGAAATGTTCAAACTTAATTATATAAAATA
Source organism: Hordeum marinum (assembly GCA_022496015.1). Taxonomy (NCBI): domain Eukaryota; kingdom Viridiplantae; phylum Streptophyta; class Magnoliopsida; order Poales; family Poaceae; genus Hordeum; species Hordeum marinum. The sequence continues at coordinate 286,099,616 of CM039678.1, read as the reverse complement.
TTTGGAATATTTTATAATAGCATTTGTACCTGAAAAAGAAATAAAACAAATGCCAGAATTAGAAAACAAAGATAAAAAAGGAAGAAGCCCAGGGGAGCCGACCCAACTGGCCCGTGCCAGTCATCCCTGTCCTCTCGCCAGGAGGACAAGGGCACGTGCTCGCCATGCACGGGCACGCGCCCGACCACCTCCTCCCTGCCTGGCTGCTGCCTGGAGGGCTCCGAGAGCGCCAACGCGAGGCCCTCGCCGTGACCCTCTTCTCCTCCTCCTCTCTCTCTCGCTCCCTCGTCCCGCTCCTCTCCTCTATTTCCCCCTTGCCGGACTGAAGCCGCTAGCGATTCGCCATCTCCCGTGGGTCCCCGACCATGCCAAGGTGCCAGAAGCCCCTTCGGTGAGGCCCCGGATCGTTTCCTCCTAGTCCTGTCGCCGTTCCCCTCCTCTAGCTCCGTCTGTCGCTAGAGCCGAGAGGAGCTCGCCGCCGGCCATGGCGTAGCCATGGCCACAACGGCCACATCTCGCACCTGACCGCGGTCTCGTGCTCGTAGCGCTCCCAGGAGCCCGTAGCCGTCCCTAGCTCCTCCTCTCGTGCCCTCTAGCACCGTAGCCGGTCCTACCGGAGCCGCCGCCGCCGCTAAGCTCGTCGTCGGCGTCAATTCCGACCACCCTAGCCCCTGATTTGGGGCTAGATCGACGCGCACTAGCGTAGGCCCTCCCAGTGCCCTCCACCATCCTTTTGGTCGCCGGAGGAGGGGTTCCGACCCCCTCTGCCGTCTCTGACATCGCCGGCGGCTCAACGCCGGCGAGTCAACCGGTGTTGACCACGGGGTTTGACCCCAGGTCAACTAGCAAGTGGGACCACCCTTTTTAATTAGAATTAGATTAAAAAATTAATTAAACTAAACTAATTATGTTAATGACCCACTGACCAGTGGGCCCAACCCTAATCTAATTAGTAATTAGTTAAATAATTAACCTTGTTAGTAACTGGGTCACTGACCAGTGGGCCCCACTGGTCAGGTTTGACCTGTCAACGTTCTTTTGACCAGCTGATGTAATGGTGATGTCATGCTGATGCAGTAATGACTTTTCTAAATTAAAATAATTCCAGAAAATGTTTAAAACTTCAAAAATTCATATAAATTATTCTGTTAATCACATGAAAATAATTTATATATGAAAATTTATGAGAAAAATCCAATGAATCCAATGTTGATATTATCATGCATGTTAGAGCAACCCATGTAGATGAACATAGACATTTACTAATAGGTTACTATATGAAATATGAAATGGAGAATGATTTTGAACGTATATTCAAACTTCCTTCATTTAACGTGGACAATAATTGCATTAGTTCATCCATACATGCTACCATGTCATGATCATGCATCATACTATTGCATTTGCGTGTAGTGATTGTTATTTACCTGCATTGTGGTAGGCCCTGCTTCTAAGGATACCTCCGAGTATTCCAACGAAGGAGAAAACCTTCCCGCTACCCAGCAAGGCAAGCAACCCCTTTGATCATTCCGATAACATCCACTCTCTCGCTCCTGCTCTTGTTTATTGCATTAGGACAAACGTTCACTTTTCTGTCATACACGGTAGATAAACCTACTTTTTTGCATGACCTGTCATTGTCATAGTAAATAGCTAAACCTTGCAACCTAGCATACCTGGTAGATGCTTGTGCCATGATGTGCTTAGCTTACTTTGCCTGCTATGCTTGCTATGCTTAGAGTTGTGTCAGGTCTAATTCATCTGGGTGATGAACTATAGTGAAATAATGATGTTCTGATGTGATAAGCCTATTATGAACCCGAGTTGGTAAAGTTAGCGATGAGAGGCTATGTAGGAGTACATAGCGGGTTGTCTCATTGTTACCGTTCTTAGGAACTGAGTTCCGTGTTCGTGATCCAAGTCTAGTTACTACCACACATTGGGTTCCGGTAACTCGACCCCTCTCGACTTATCAGTCGCTTAGTCCTTGGTCCAGGAGTTGCAACTAGTTTCTGGTGTTTATAGCATGCTAGAGGCCGTGCGTATCGCTGACCCTAGGGGTGGGTTACGACGCGGTAGGCAGTGGCACGGTGTACCAAGGGTCACCCGAATGGTGGGCTTGGGAACCCTGTGCACATCGTTTGGGGCCGTAGCGGAAACTTCGGTCGGACTTCCGTGTGGGTTCAGTCTCAAATAGGCGATAGTCTGGACTAGAGGTCTTATGTGATTGACGGTCGTGGCCGACTCCCTCGCTGGGCTTCCGCTTGAAGGTTGCTGAGGTGCATGGTTTTATGAGCACACAACGATAAGTGGCGAGAGCGTGTGTGAAGAAGTACACCCCTGCAGGGTATAAAACTATTCGAATAGCCGCGTCCTTGGATATGGACTACTTGGAGAACTTATGTTGTTCGTAGATAATCAAATGGATACTCATAAAAATATCAAGACAAGTGTGAGTACCATGGATGGCACTCTCTTGTGAGAGGGAAGTGAATCCATGGTGGTGTATTGTTCTGGAATTAGTGGACTCATGTGCGATATCTAAAATCTAAACAAAGAGTTAAAATTGTGTAGTGTAGGTTAGCCATGAGTCAAAGCTGGCATTGCTGCATAAACTCCACCACTCCCCTTGTTGATACATGAGAATGAATAGTCTAGGTCTACTTTAAAGACTTGCTGAGTACGTTTGTACTCATGCTTGCTTAATAAATGTTGCAGATGAAACTCAGGACCCATCAGCTGGGTTCTATCTAGATGTCGACGATGCCGAATAGCCGGTGTCCCAGCTACGACCTTATGCCCTGTGGCGGGCTGTAGATAGTCAGGGCATGTGCCTTTTTACCCTTTCATCTGTCTATACTCAGACAACTTTATGCTTCCCCTTGGTTTGTTTGAACTTGTGTGTATGACTTGAGTGTTGGGTCATTTGACCCCTATCTGTAAGGACATATTATGCAAGGCTCTTCTGAGACTCTTAAATGAAAGTTGTGTTGTTGTATGGTTATGTTGTGATGCCATAGTTGTATCTATGCATATCGGGCATGTCGTGCGTACGTGTGACGTGCAACGATATGTATGGGATCCGACACCTAGTCGTGTGCCTTTAGTAGTACTTCTTACGGGAAATTGCCTCTTTGTGCTTCCACCGAGCCCTGGTAGCTTGCTACTGCTCCGGACACATTGATTGACCGGCATGTATCCTTGTTTGCTGCTGTGTCTGTCCCTTCAGGGAAATGTCTTGCAGTGTAATGGAGTCCCTGTAGCCTGCTATGACTCGTCTATGTGCAGTGATGGCATTCATGTCTCATGGCATAATGGAGTCCTTGTAGCTTGCTATGACTTGACTGCACATGCTTGAGGCCGACACCTGCATTGCTGGGTTACGTATGCCTGTTTCCGTACGGATGTGCCACTTGGGTTCTATGACTAGTCATGTCGGCCCGGGTTCTCTGTCGTTTGATTGCTAGCGACATGTTCACATACGTGAGTCAAAGACGCAAACGATCCTGACTAAGGTAAGGCTGCATCCGTGGAGCTTCCGCGCGTGAGGCCGCAAAGTGATGTGATATGTTACAGTCTGGATTCATATGACTTAGGATCGGGGTCCCGACAACATTGGTATCAGAGCCTGACTGTCTGTAGGACTACCAAGCCAAACCGGTCGAAGTTGAGTCTAGAAACACTATAGAAAAGTAGGGATAGATTGTGGAAGGGAACATAAGGCTCTTTTTACTCCTCTTCCCAAGTTATTCTATTCTGAGTCATTCTCATCTTTCTACGGGGATAAGAACTAGGATTCTCATCTATTGCTTAGGATGATGAGTTACTAACCATGGACTATTAGCTAGCTTGTTTGCAAGTGAGTGTCGGTACTCAAGTATTGTTGGTGTAATAAACAGTTGGATAAGAGATTTGAGTCTAGAAAGTCGAGTGGTTATGCTTTTCCAATCTTTTGCAGTTGTCTCAAAATCCTTTTTGAGAAATTATAGCCGTTACGCTGCCCAATTTCTGCTAGAAGCTCTAATGTCTTTGCATAATTCTCTGTTTCGGATGCCCCCTCGTCCCTCCCGTCAGGTGGTCCGTCTGACCAGGTGCATCGATGTACCGGGTCACACGGCCATGTTGGTTAGAGTTATGATGGAGGCTGGTTACCGTTGGTACCCAGAGTACACAGTGGAGGAACAATATCGAGATTTCAACCAGAGTCAGTATCTGTGTACTGTTAAGATATATCCTTCATATCCTGGAGCTGCAGAGCCGCTTCACTAGACTTATGGATTAGGTGTCACCATAGACATGGCACTTCAGGAGGCCACCTACACCATGCTGACTATCATGAGGTTTCACCATGGTCTGCCGCCAAGATACACCGCGAGGCCATCCTTCTAGGCGCCTCGCCCAACTCAGCCCAACCCTCCAGCCAGGCCATTTGGAGGTCCTCCTGGCAGTGCTGCTCCCCGTGCCATCGTGGTCTTCTACAAATGTGGAGAACCAGGACACTACTCCCGTGAGTGTCCTCAGAACAATGCTAAGCCGGCTGGACGTGGGAAGCCGGGAAAAGCCTTCTATGTGAAGCCAGCTCCTGCTCGTGGACGAGTGAATTATGTTTCGGCTGAGGAAGCTCTTGAGGACCCTGATGTTATCTTAGGTACGCTCCTTGTCAATAGTCATCCAACATCTGTTCTATTTGATACTGGGGCATCTCATTCTTTCATCTCAAAAAGTTATGCACAGTTGCATAACATGTCTTTTTGTGATATGCCTAGTCCTTTAGTAGTTCAGACTCCTGGTTCAAAATGGTAAACTTCTAGGGTGAGCCATGACAATGAGATTCTTGTGGATAGGCTAGTCTTCCTAGCATCTTTGATAGCCCTCAAGTCTTCGGACATCAATATCATCTTAGGCATGGATTGGATGAAAGCCCACTATGCTAAGATTGATACTCATTCTAGGAATGTTCAACTTACACATCCATCGGGTGAGCTAGTTAATGTCTCCACTCGAGCATCCAAGCGCCAACTCTATTCCCTCAATGCTAGCCCTCGTCCTGAATTAGAAGATATTTCGATAGTCTGTGACTTTCCGGATGTCTTTCCAGAAGAACTGCTAGGAATTCCACCTGTCAGAGATGTTGAGTTTGTGATAGAGCTCATTCCAGGGTCTGTCCCAATAGCCAGAAGACCCAATAACATGGCACCCTTAGAACTAGCTGAACTTAAGATTCAACTCGATGAGGCTTTGAAGAAAGGTTTCATCCATCCTTGTTCTTCTCCTTGGGCTTGCCCTGTCCTCTTCGTCAAGAAGAAGGATGGATTGGATTGGATGGTTGTGGATTATCGGCCAGTGAATCTGGTCACCATAAAGAACAAGTATCCGCTCCCCAGGATCAACGATTTGTATGATCAACTCGCTGGATCCTCTGTCTTCTCTAAAATGGATTTGAGGTTGGGATACCATCAAATCAGAATTAGAAACGGCGACATTCTCGTTATGACCAATACGAGTACACCATCATGTCCTTCGGTTTAACCAATGCCCCAGCCACCTTCTCTCGCTTGATGAATTCGATCTTCATGGAGTATTTGGATAAATTCGTCGTGGTTTACCTCGACGATATACTCATCTACTCGAAGAATGATCAAGAACATGCCGAACATCTAAGGCTGGTGTTGATGAAACTTCGAGAGCATCGCCAAATTCTCCAAGTGTGAATTTTGGTTGCCAGAAGTGACCTATCTGGGCCACGTGATCTCTGGTAAAGGTATTGCTATCAATCCTGAGAGAGTTCATGCCGTCCTTGATTGGACTCAACCTGAATCGGTTAAGCAAGTTCGGAGTTTCCTTGGCTTAGCAGGCTATTGTTGCCGCTTTGTCAAAAATTTCTCCAAGGTTGCGAAACCCCTAACTGAACTCCTCAAGAAATATAAAAAGTTCGAGTGGACTCCACAATGCAAGCACAGTTTTCAGGAGTTGAAAAGATGACTGACCTCTGCTCCCGTTCTGGTGCCACCAGATTTCTCTAAGGGCTTTGTTATCTGTTGCGTCGCCTCGCGACAAGGATTAGGTTGCATTATGATGCAAGATCATCATGTGATTGCATACACATCTCGACAGTTGCGTCCACATGAGGATAATTATCCAACACATGATCTTGAGCTTGCAGCTGTGGCCATGCACTAAAAACCTGGCAACATTACCTTCTGGGTAATCGTTGCGAAATTTACACTGATCACCAAAGTCTGAAATATATTTTCACCCAGCCGGATTTGAATCTCAGGCAAAGACGATGGGTTGAGTTGATTACAGAGTACGACTTAGGGATAACTTACACCCCGAGGAAAGCCAATGTCATGGCTGATGCACTAAGTCGTAAGTCTTATTGTAACAATCTGATGTCGCAACAAGGTCAACCACTTCTGTATGAGGAATTTCGGAAGTTAAACCTCCACATTGTTCCTCAAGGACTCCTTTCCAACCTGGTGGCGAAACCTACTCTTATGGATCAAATCATAGAAGCCGAGAAGCATGATGCCGGGATATCTCGGATCAAGAAAAATAGTAAGAAGGGTAATGTTAGTTGCTTCTCGGAAGATGATCGGGGTGTTGTATTCTTTGAGAACCGCTTGGTGATCCCGAAGAAGCAACATCTACGACAATTGATCCTTAAGGAGGCTCATGATTCTCCTCTCACAATTCATCCGGGTAGTACCAAGATGTATCAGGACCTACGCCAGAGGTTCTGGTGGACTAAGATGAAGAGAGAAATTGCTCAGTCCGTTGCTAATTGCAACGTTTGTTGTCGCGTGAAAGCAGAACATCAAAGGCCTGCTGGCACCCTTCAACCTTTAGCTATTCCTGAATGGAAATGGGATAAAATCGGTATGGATTTCATTACCGGATTTCCTAGGACTAAGAGAGGGAATAATGCTATCTTTGTGGCCATTAACCGCCTTTCCAAAGTGGCTCATTTTCTTCCTGTTCGGGAGAGTATAACTGCTAGCCAGCTAGCGGAGTTATATGTTTCTTGAATAGTTTCTCTTCATGGTGTTCCATTGGATATTAACTCAGACCGCGGAAGTATCTTTACTTCCCGATTCTGGGAAAGTTTTCAAATCTCCATGGGGACTCATCTATCCTTTAGCCGTGCTTTCCACCCGCAATCAAGTGGTCAAGTTGAGCGAGTCAATCAAATCCTCGAAGACATGCTCCGAGCTTGTGTTATATCCTTCGGTATGAATTGGGAGAAATGTCTTCCATTTGCCGAATTTGCTTATAACAATAGTTATCAATCAAGCTTGGGCAAAGCCCCTTTTGAAGTTCTCTATGGACAAAGGTGTCGGACACCTCTTAACTGGTCAGAAACCGGAGAGAGGCAACTCTTTGACCCGGATATGATCCAGGATGCAGAGGATCAAGTTCGCATTATTCGTGAAAAGTTGAAAACAGCCCAATCTCGTCAAAAGAGACATTATGATCGCCATCATAAGGCTATGACCTATGAAGTTGACAAGAAGGCTTACCTTCGGGTTACACCTCTGAAGGGTACCCATCGATTCGGTATCAAGGGCAAGTTGGCTCCTTGCTACATTGGACCTTTTCGCATTCTTGCTAAACGAGGAGAGGTTGCCTACCAATTGAAACTTCCGCTGCATCTTTCCAAGGTTCATGATGTCTTCCACGTCTCGCAACTCAGGCGTTGCTTCTCGGACCCTGTCCGTGAAGTAGACCACGAAGTGCTTGATCTCCAAGATAACCTTACATATCGAGAATACCCTGTTCGTATTCTTGATCAAGCTGAGCGTACCACTCGGTGTCGGAACATCAAGTTTCTCAAGGTTCAGTGGTCACACCATTCTGAAAAGGAGGCCACATGGGAAAGAGAAGATCGTCTTCGACTAGAGTACCCCGTGCTCTTCCCGACGACTTCAAAATCTCGGAACGAGATTCTTTTGAGTGGGGGTGAGTTGTCACATCCCTAGCTAGTTGTCATAGGACAGCATGTGTGTGCATCATATTTCAATTTTGCATCAACAAGAAGTGGGAAATAAAAGAAACCCCAAACCCTCATTTGAATAAAACTAAATTAAAGTTTGTGAAATATCAACAAATCCAAAATGCCCATCTAAAATGTCCCCAATGTCTGATAAATATGGACATGAATATATGAGGGGCCATTTTAAATATTTGAACATTTATAGAAATTTAAAATAAATAACAAAGATGCTGAAAATGCCAAATTAAAGCATTATCATTATTTTAGATTTGAAAATATCCTAAAACTTTTTACAGAAGTTTGAAATGTTCAAACTTACTTATATAAAAGATTTGGAATATTTTATAATAGCATTTGTACCTGAAAAAGAAATAAATAAAATGTTAGAATTAGAAAACAAAGAGAAAAAGAAAAGAAAAAAGAGGAAGAAGCCAAGGGGGAGCCGGCCCAACTGGCCCGTGCCAGTCATCCCTGTCCTCTCGCCAGGAGCACAGGGGCACGCGCTCGCCATGCATGGGCACACGCCCGACCACCTCCTCCCTGCCTGGCTGCTACATGGAGGGCTCCAAGAGCGCCAGCGCGAGGCCCTCGCCATGGCCCTCTTCTCCTCCCCTCTCTCTCTCTCTCGTGCGCTCCCTTGTCCCCCTCCTCACCTCTGTTTCCCCCTCGCCGGACTGAAGCCGCCAGCGATTCGCCGTCTCGCGTGCGTCCCCAACCACGCTAAGGCGCCAGAAGCCCCTCCGGTGAGGCCCTGGATCATTTCCCCCTAGTCCTATCGCCGTTCCCCTCCTCTAGCCCTGTTTGTCGCTAGAGCCGAGAGGAGCTCGCCGTCGGCTATGGCGTAGCCATGGCCACAGCGCCCACAGCTCGCACCTGACCGCGGGCTCATGCTCGTAGCACTCCGAGGAGCCCATAGCCGTCCCTAGATCCTCCTCCCGTGCCCTCTAGCGCCGTAGTCGGTCCTGCCCGAGCCGCCACCACCGCTAAGCTCGTTGCCGGCGTCGATTGCGACCACCCTAGCCCTTGGCTTGGGGCTAGATCGACGCGCGCTCAAGCGTAGGCCCTCCCAGTGCCCTCCGCCGTCCTTTTGGTCGCCGGAGGAGGGGTTCCGACCCCCTCCGCCGTCTCTAACGTCGCCGGCGGCTCAACGCCGGCGAGTCAACCGGTGTTGACCACGGGGTTTGACCCCAGGTCAACTGGCAAGTGGGACCGCCCTTTTTAATTAGAATTAGATTAAAAAATTAATTAAACTAAACTAATTATGTTAATGACCCACTGACCAGTGGGCCCAACCCTAATCTAATTAGTAATTAGTTAAATAATTAACCTTGTTAGTAACTGGGTCACTAACCAGTGGGCCCCACTGGTCAGGTGTGACCTGTCAACGTTCTTTTGACCAGCTGATGTGATGGTGATGTCATGCTGATGCAATAATGACTTTTCTGAATTAAAATAATTCCAGAAAATGTTTAAAACTTCAAAAATTCATATAAATTAATTTGTTAATTAGATGAAAATAATTTATATATGAAAATTTATCAAAAATATCCAATGAATCCAATGGTGCTATTATCATGCATGTTAGAGCAACCCATGTAGATGAACATAGACATTTACTAATAGGTTAATATATGAAATATGAAATGGAGAATGATTTTGAACCTATATTCAAACTTCCTTCATTTAACATGGATAATAGTTGCATTAGTTTATCCATACATGCTGCCATGTCATGATCGTGCATCATACTGTTGCATTTGCCTATATTGATTGTTATTTACCTGCATTGCGGTAGGCCTTGATTCTGAGGATACCTCCGAGTATTCCAATGAAGGAGAAAACCTTCCCGCTACCCAGCAAGGCAAGCAATCCCTTTGATCATTCTGATAGCATCCCGCTCTCTCGCTCCTGCTCTTGTTTATTGCATTAGGACAAACGTTCACTTGTGTGTCATACACGGTAGATGAACCTACTCTTTTGCATGACCTGTTATTGTTACAGTAAATAGCTAAACCTTGCAACCTAGCATACCTGGTAGATGCTTGTGCCATGATGTGCTTAGCTTACTTTGCCTGCTATGCTTGCTATGCTTAGAGTTGTGTCAGGTCTAATTCATCTGGGTGATGAACTGGAGTGAAATAATGATGTTCTGATGTGATAAGCCTATGATGAACCCGAGTTGGTAAAGGTAGCGATGAGAGGCTATGTAGGAGTACATAGCGGGTTGTCTCATTGGGACCGTTCTTAGGAACTGAGTTCCGTGTTCGTGATCCAAGTCTAGTTACTACCACACATTGGGTTCCGATAACTCAGCCCCTCTCGACTTATCAGTCGCTTAGTCCTTGGTCCAGGAGTTGCAAGTAGTTTCTGGTGTTTATAGCATGCTGGAGGCCGTGCGTAGCGCTGACCCTAGGGGTGTGTTACGACGCGGTAGGCAGTGGCACGGTGTACGAAGGGTCACCCGAATTGTGGGCCTGGGAACCATGCGCACATTGTTTGGGGCCGTAGCAGAAACTTTGGCCGGACTTCTGTCCGGGTTCAGTCTCAAATAGGCGATAGCCTGGACTAGAGGTCTTGTGTGATTGACGGTCGTGGCTGACTCCCTCGCTGGGCTTCCACTTGAAGTTTGCCGAGGTGCATGGTTTTATGAACACACAACGATAAGTGGCAAGAGCGTTTGTGAACAAGTACACCCCTGCAGGGTATAAAACTATTCGAATAGCCGCGTCCTCGGATATGGACTACTTGGAGAAACTTATGCTGTTCATAGATAATCAAATGGATACTCATAAAAATATCAAGACAAGTGTGAGTACCATGGATGGCTCTCTCCCGTGAGAGGGAAGTGAATCCATGGTGGTGTATTGTTATGGAGTTAGTGGACTCGTGTGTGATATCTAAAATCTAAACAAAGAGTTAAAATTGTGTAGTGTAGGTTAGCCATGAGTCAAAGCTGGCATTGTTGCATAAACTCCACCACTCCCCTTGTTGATACATGAGCATGAATAGTCTAGATCTTCTTTAAAGACTTGCATTTGTACTCATGTTTGCTTAATAAATGTTGCAGATGAGACTCAGGACCCATCAGGTGGGTTCTATCTAGATGTCGATGATGCCGAATAGCTGGTGTCCCAGCTACGACCTTATGCCCTGTGGCGGGCTGTAGATAGTGAGGCCATGTGCCTTTTACCCTTTCATCTGTCTGTACTCAGACAACTTTATGCTTCCGCTTGGTTTGTTTGAACTTGTGTGTATGACTTGAGTGTCGGGTCATGTGACCCCTATCTGTAAGAACATATTATGCAAGGCTCTTCTGAGCCTCTTAAATAAAAGTTGTGTTGTTGTATGGTTATGTTGTGATGCCATAGTTGTATCTATGCATATCAGGCATGTCGTGCGTACGTGTGACGTGCAACGGTATGTATGGGATCCAACACCTAGTCGTGTGCCTTTAGTAGTACTTTTGACGGGAAACTACCTCTTTGTGCTTCCACCGAGCCCTGGTAGCTTGCTACTGCTCCGGACACATTAATTGACCGACATGTATCCTTCTTTGCTGTTGTGTCTGTCCCTTTAGGGAAATGTCTCGTGGTGTAATGGAGTCCCTGTAGCCTGCTACGACTCATCTACGTGCAGTGATGGCATTCATGTCTCACGGCGTAATGGAGTCCTTGTAGCTTGCTATGACTCGTCTACACATGCTTGAGGCCGACACCTGCATTGCTGGGTTATGTATGTCTGTTTCTTTACGGATGTGCCACTTGGATTCTATGACTAGTCATGTTGTCTTGGGTTCTCTGTCGTTTAATTGGCAGCGACATGTTCACATACGTGAGCCAAAAGACGCAAACGGTCCCGGCTAAGGTAAGGCTACAGCCGTGGAGCTTACCATGCGTGAGGCCGCAAAGTGATGTGATATGTTACAGTTTGGATTCATATGACTTAGGATCGGGGTCCCGACAAAGGCCTTCTACACAATCTAAGCAGCCCACTAGGCCTCCATGAAACCATGGAGCAGCCGCGCCCGATGCTCCTCACCGACCCTGCATCGTCCAGAAACCAGAGCGAGCCAGCTCCCTCCATGCCACTTCTCCCATGCGTTGCTCAACCTCGCCAGACCCTGCTGCTCATCGGAGCAAGCTTCGCTGGGACCCTGCTTTGCCAAGATCTGTCGGTCGCTAGCGTCGCCAATCACATCCTCTCGCCACCGCTAGCTCTAGAGGATCCCATCTAGATCCTTCCCTCTCATCACCCGTCGGCCCCTACCAGTCGCCGCTGCTGTCATTCCTTGCTGGAGTTCGAGCAGCTCTGCCACGGCCTCCCTGCGTCCCTGCATCGACCAGGAGGACCAGCAGCGAGCGTAGCGCCCCAGCAACTGCCTGCTCAATCCCTTGCAGGCATGCTCGCCTTGCATGGGCCGGCTTTGTCCCCAGCCACGGCCCAGTCGCTCCACTCACCAAGGCCTGCTCCAGTGCCCTAACCCAGCCTCCGCAACCGACCCAAGTGTCCCTATGTGAGCATGACTGATAACCCACAATTATAGGGGATCGGAACCGTTTCCTAGGGTAGAGTATTCAAGCCAAATTTATAGATTTGACATAAGGGGAGCCAAAGAATACTTGAGAGTATTAGCAGTTGAGTTGTCAATTCAACCACACCTGGAGATAAATATCTACGACAAAGTGATCAGTAGCATAGTAAGATGATAGGTTTGATAGTAGTAGCAATTTTAACAGTAGTGGTAACAGTAGTAGCAATGGTTTTGTAGCAGTTGGAACGACATCAACAACAATAGTAACTTAGCAAGAACAATAAATGGAAAGGTCATAGGCACTGGATCGGTAACTCGTTGGATGATATTCATCATGTGACAGTCATAACCTAGGGCAATACAGAACTAGCTCCAGTTCATCAATGTAATGTAGGCATGTATTTCGTAAATAGTCATACGTGCTTATGGAAAAGAACTTGCATGACATCTTTTGTCCTACCCTCCTGTGGCAGTGGGGTCCATAAGGAAACTAAGGGATATTAAGGCCTCCTTTGAACAAAGAACCGGAACAAAGCATTAACAAATGGTGAATACATGAACTTCTGAAACTACGGCCATCACCGCGAAGTATCCCAAATATTGTCACTATGGGGTTGACAAATCATAACACGTAATAGGTGCATATGACTAGGCAAGATCGAATCAAGAACATAGATATAATGATCATAACATAAACGATTTAGATCGTAAATCATGGCACTCGGGCCCTAGTGACAAGCATTAAGCATTTTAAAGTCATAGCAACATCAATCTTAGAACATAGTGGATACTAGGGATCAAGCCCTAACAAAACTAACTCGATTAAATGATGAATCTCATCCAACTCCTCACCGACCAGCAAGCCTACGAAGGAATTACTCACTCCCGGTGGGGAGCATCATGGAATTGGTGATTGAGAAAGGTTGGTGATGATGAAGACCGAAGATTCCCCTCTCCGGAGCCCCAAAAGGACTCTTGATGTGGCCTCTCAATGAAGAAAAGGAAGTGGCGGCGGCTCCGTCTCGTGAAACGCAATAATTCTTTCTCTCTGATTTTTTGTCTAAATTTAGGAATTTATATGGGCAGAGGTAGGGCAAGTGGGGCCCCGAGGTGGGCACAACCCACCAGGGCGCGGCCAAGGGTACCTGGCACACCCTGGTGTCTTGTGCCCAGCCTGGGCCCCCTCTCTGGTGGTTTCTGGCTCCATTAGTTTTTATATTTTCCAAAATAAATCTCCAAAAAGTTTCGTTCCATTCCGAGAACTTTTATTTCTGCACAAAAAACAACACCATGGTAATTTTGCTGAAAACAACGTCAGTTCGGGTTAGTTCCATTCAAATCATGCAAATTAGAGTCCAAAACAGGGGCAAAAGAGTGAGGAAAAGTAGATATGTTGGATACGTATCAACTCCCCCAAGCTTAAACCTTTGCTTGTCCTCAAGCATTTTAGTTGACAAACTGAAAGTGATAAAGATAAACTTTTATGAACTCTTTTGTTCTTGTTTACATATATATGCTTAAGTGGCACCCAGGTTTTCAGCAAAGATTATGACTAACAATGTCAACAATAACTCTTAGGAATTATATTCACTCATAACAATAACGTAAGTAACTAGCGAGCAATAATAACATATCTTAAGTGCCAACACTTTGTCAAAACAATCATGATACAACATGACAATAGTGGTATCTCGCTAGCCCTTTCTGAGACCACAAAACATAAATGCAGAGCACCTCCAAAGTTCAAGCAGCGATTAAACATTGTAATTCATGGTAGAAAAGATCCAGTCATGCTGCACTCAACATCAACTATGCACAATGCATGAGGATGACAATAGTGCTCTTAGGTCTGGCGCTTATTTGAGAAGGTGATGACTCGACATAAAAGTAAATAGATAGTCCCTTCGCAGAGGAAAGCATGGATTTGCAGCGGTGCCAGAGCTCAGAGTTTAAAACAGGATAGATATAATTTTTAGAGGTACACCCTTCCTGTCAACGTCACGACCAAGAGTTATCAACATCTTCCATGCTAAAAAATTAGCAGGGGTTCCCATGCAGTAAAAATAAAGGTTGACCCCCTCCACCAACAGTCATACTCCACGGCGAGCCGTATCCACAGGTACCGTCCAAACCAACAACATTCCCAGGGGAGTTTTTGTTTAATTATTTTTGAGTTTTGATTTTGGGACTGGGAATCCCTATTACCACCCTCTTGTGTAAGGACAAGTGAATAAACACTCGTCATGAAGTGAATAAACACTCGTCATGAGAATAACCCGCTTAACATGGAAGATACTAACCGCCCCCTGTCGCTTCATGAGCGGTCCATGCACACAAAATAGATGTTCATTTGAATTTTTAGAGTTGGCACATGAAAATTTACTTTGGAACGGCGGCGTAATACCGCATATAGGTAGATATGGTGGACTCATCTGGCATAACTTGGTTGAAAGGTTTTGATGCACAAGAATTATTCTTGCTTAGTACAGGCGAAGGCTAGCAATTAGATTGAGAAGCGGGCATCTAGAGAGCGAAGACGGTCATGAATATGCATTACATATAATCAACATTGAATACTAGCATGAGTAGGATATGGACACCACGAACATAAATATCATGAAGGCTATGTTGGTTTTGATTCAACTACATGCGTGAATATGTTCCAAGTCAAGCCACTTGAAACATTTAGAGGAGGATACCATATCATCATACCACATCACAACTATTTTAATGCATGTTGAGACCCAAGATAAATCATTATCCACTCCTAGCTACTTAAGCATGATATGAACAACTATAATCTCTAATGGTCATTGCAAACATGTTTGATCATAATGATCTGAATCAAGGGATACTAGGTTAAACATATTTAAAAAAACAAAAACAAGTTGAGTTCATACCCGCTTTTCTCTGCCACAGTCAATTCATCAAATGTCGTCATCATTGCCTTTCACTTGCATGAACGAATGATAATAAGATAATAATAGTGCAAGAGTGTTGTGGACTAACCTGGAAACTACAAACATTTTATCCAAGAGGATAAGACAAAGTAACATGTGCTCTTTGTTAGATAAGCAATAATGCATATGAGATCCACTCAAGAATTTCATCGTGGTCTTCTCCTTGGTACGACTCAAGTAAAGAGGAAAGAATCTCAGAGAAACACACTAAAATATTTTTGGAGTTTTTTGATTTTTCATGAAATAAGCAATTTAAAGAAAACAAAAACAAGAAGAACTATTTACACGGGAAAGCTCCCAACAAGTAAAAGAAGAAGCGATAAATCCTTTTGGGTTTTCTTTTGATGCTACAGTTAAACTAAGCTAGTAAGAAAAGCTAAAAGGAAGTAGGAAGTGTTTTTAGGGTTTCTCAAAGTTTTTCAAACACATAGGAAGAAAGGGAGAAAAGAAATCAGGCATGGATAATACAATAGAAAAGTGTGAACACCAACAACTGGAATGAAATGTGTGAACATGAATGTAATGTCGGTGGAAATACGTGCTCCCCCATGCTTAGGCTTTTGGCCTAGCTTGGTAATCACCATCCGTAGTAGCCATACGGTCCCAAGTCATAGTGAGACGGAGGCGGCACCTGAGCATCCCACCCCTCGGGCTCCTCCTTAGCAGCGGCTAGGTTGTTCTGGTAAGCTACAATGTCATCTGGCATAATCCTGTATCCATTCCTGGCTATAGGATCAAACAAAGCAAGTGCAGACAATGGAATAACATCATGTGTCTCTTGACTAAATACTAAGTTATAATGAATATCACGGGGAGACTTAGTTATGTCCAGGAATTGGTGAGCCTGCAATGCCTTATGATCAAGGTAAACTCGGGGTAAAAGATAATCATGGGGGCGAAATGGGATTCTAAAGTGGTCCACCAAACGAGTAGCATATATACCACCGTGTATCTTTCCCTTGGTTTTGTTAAGATGTAATCATCGAGCAATAATAGCTCCCATACTAAAGGTGTGATCATCATAAAGTGCACGACGTACAATAGAAAGGTCAAGAGCACTGAGTGCACCGACTTTCTCCCTAGCAGTTAAACACTTAGTGATGACCAAAGCGAAATAATGCATTGAGGGAAACTGTAAACTAGTAGTAATGGCGCTCGACACACCTCTATAGTCACCCACGGATAATGCAAGGAGAAAGTCCTCAAATTCATATGGCCTAGGTTCCCTCAAATCTCCATCAGAAGGAATCAAGCATATATTACAGAAGTTGGTTAGCAACATTCTATGAGTTTCAGCATAAAGATTAAATTCCATTTCAGGAGGATTGTTTCTCCCTAGATAACTAAAGCTTTGCACAAATGAATTCTTAAGGATGCGATATTGGTCACACTTAGGAGCAAGGAACTTGGTTAATCCAACATTTGTGACGAACTGAGCGAGCTCTTGATGGAACCCGGCCTCCTCCATGAAGGCATCATGCGGCCATTCACACGGCTGCACCTCCACCTTTCTTGGAATATGAAGGTCACTGTCCGACGATTACCCAATGACTCCCTTGGCATTTTTCTTGGAGGAAAACTTCCTAAATATTTGCATTTATTCCTATAAATTTCTGAAAAAATTAGTTTAAGCAACTACTCCCAAGCATGCATAAAGGCCATATTGAGCATTCAAACTACTTAGAACTCTAAGAATTCAACATGCAAGCTCATCTACAATAGCACCAAGAGTAGTTAATTACTCTAAAAATAACCCACTAAGACAAAAACTAATTGGAGCAATGGAGGAGTCACATACCAAGAAGCAATCCATCCAAACAGTTTCGAAAACGGAGCTTCGAGCAAAGAGATCGAAATCCGTGGGTTTGAGAGCAAGAACACGAAAATGGTGGCCGTGGTGATTTTTTTGTTGGAGGTAGGTGACAATGTGGGCTAACGAGATAAGTGAGTGGCCCCACATTTGGGCCACAACCCACGAGGGAGCAACTTGGGTGCGCTGGCGTGCCCGGGTGTCTTGTAGGCACCAAGGGCACCCCCTGAAGTGTTATTTGTACCAAAAAATTCCTCAATAATCAAAAAAACATGTTAAATTTTTAGGGCATTCTGGGAAATTTTATTTTGGATCATTTTTTATTGCATAGAGAAAATAGA
This sequence comes from Hordeum marinum, assembly GCA_022496015.1. Classification (NCBI taxonomy): domain Eukaryota; kingdom Viridiplantae; phylum Streptophyta; class Magnoliopsida; order Poales; family Poaceae; genus Hordeum; species Hordeum marinum. The sequence continues at coordinate 286,081,981 of CM039678.1, read as the reverse complement.
AAACAGGATAAATATGGTATTTTATTATATTCTACTAACTAAAACAGAAAACTAAAAGTGGATACAGAGAGTTGTGTCTACTAAATTCATCAACTTCATACCTCTCGAAAACGATTCATTAATAAGGCTGATCAAGTCTTATTAACAACCACTTCCGATTAGCATGAAACCGAAGAACTTCCGTAAAACACTAGGTTACCTCAATGGGGATAGTGTAGGATCAAAAGTAGGTCTAGAGGGGGGGGGGTAATTAGACTACTTGAATAAATAAAGATTCTACCTTTTCCCAATTTTAAGTGTTGGCCGATTTTAGCATTCATAGCAAGTCAAGCATACCCTACACATGCATGTCTATGAGTATAGCTGCGGAAAGTAAAGACAAGCACGGGTAGTAAAGGAAGGGTAGGAAGATCAAATGAAATTTGGAGACACAAAGATTTTTCCCGTGGTTCCGATAGGTGGTGCTATCGTATGTCTACGTTTATGGAGTCTTCAACCCACGAAGGGTAACAGTCGCGAGAATCCACGGAGGGCTCTACCTACGGATGATTCCACGAAGAAGCAACCTTGACTATACCATCATGGCCTACGTCCAGGGAGGACTAGCCTAACTCAGGGTAGATCTTCACAAAGTGGGCGATCTCCTTTCCCTTACAAACTTCTTGGTTCACTCCACAACACGAAGTAGGAGTCTCCCAAGTGACACCTAACCAATCTAGGAGGCACCACCCTCCAAAAGGTAATAGGCTCGAAAATGTCGATAAACTCCTTGCTCTTGTGCTTCAAGATGATAGACTCCTCAACACTCAATCACTCTCTCAAAGATTTGGATTTTGTGGAAGAGATTGATTCGGTGGAAATCAACTTGGGGAGGCTAGAGATCAAGATTCATATGGTTGGAATGGAATGGCATGATATCAATACATGAGTAGGTGGTGCTCTCTCAGAAAATCAGTTGGTATGAGTGGGATCTGTTCCGAGTGCTTCTTTTGCGAGTGCGTGGTGGTGGAGGGGTATATAGGCATCTCTAAAAATCCAACCATTAAACCCAAAGTGACCAACTCGGTGACAGCAATGTGTGAATCTCCGTGGTACCGAAGTGACCAAAAGGTGACAACTTTTGAATCTCTGTGAGACCGATATATAAATATCGATGGCACCGATCAGATGACCAACGGTGAGATTGCGCAACTTGGTGATGCCGATCCAAAAAACTCGGTGGTACCGATTTTGTGAATCGAGGCAACAGAAAGTTGGCAACCCAAACTCGGTGGCACCAAAGTGGAATCGGTTGCACCGACGTGCTAGGGTTTGGCATGGGTCTGTCTGCGTTTGGGAATCGGTGGCACCGAGTGCAAATTGTTGGTTCCACCGATTTTGGATATTTGGCTTTGGACAGACTTTTTGGAAGAGCTTGTGGGTGTTTTTGGTGACTATCACTTATGCACGTTTGAGCATCTTGTTCACCTACAGTACCTTACCCCCTTTTAATAGTATTGGCTTTCCTATGGACTCAAAGTGATTTCTCACAAAGTAAAATGCAGAGTCCACTTGCTTGAAGCTTTGCCAATCTATTTCCTTGCATCTTGGGGTTTCTCCATAGTCCTTTTGCCATCCCTATCATTGAACTTTTCCTGAAATATGCTTAGTGGGAACATTAGTTCAATGATAAATATGTTGTTGTTAATTACCAAAACCACCAAGGGAGGAAATGTGCTTTCAGTAACCCCTTTTTGGTAATTGATGACAACATATAGATCAAAGCTTCGACATAACATATAATCTATGAATATAATCGCCGCTTTGAGATGTATGTGATAAGCAAGAGCTCCCCCTAAATTTGTGCATTATTTTTAATTAGCGTTTGAATGCAAATGCACAATCGATTTGGTACATGGGGCACTATTTCATGTCACATACAACTTGGTGGTGTGCGAGAAGAGTAATAATGAACATCATAGCACAACACAATCAAGTAAAGGTGATTGACCATCTCATAAGCATCAAAATGATTGGTAATAGTAGCAACAGACATAAGTGTATGATCAAACACCGACAAAGTTTAACACAAGCAAACCAAAAGATCAAATGTTTTTAAAATCATAAAAAACAACGCTCTCTCTCTCTCTCAACGCCCTAATGATCTATACAACTTTACCCCCTTTGGCAACAAGTTACCAAAAAGTTCAAAGAGATAGAGCTAGTCGTTCTTCTGGGGCTCATCTCCTCCGGTAGTTGAAGTTGGACTCGAGAGAACTGCGTCGGCGAAGACCTCTACTGATGTCATGGATGGAGTTGGAGTAGCAACTGGAGGTACTGGAGGAGCTAAAGAGGCTGTAGCAGGTGCTGATGAAGAAGGCCTCAACTCTGGAGCTGACATTATGGCTGATCTGGCCTGGGTAGTGAAGTGAGTGCCTGGCCTGAGACGAGAGTCATCCTCCTCCTCCTCCTCATCTGTAGAATGAGGGAGAGGCACACCATAAACTTCCTTCTTGAGCTCGTTCATGGTCTTGGTCAACCCATCCACCTTGTCATTGAGGGTCTTGATCCTATTATCAATGATCCTCACAAGACTATGCTGATTCTCCAATATGTCCTTGATATCCTTCTACATTCCTTGGACGGTAGTGATCAAGAGATCCATTTGCTCGTTCCTAGATCTAGGGACTTTAGCACTAGTGGCTCTAGCTGCCTCTGCCTCTGCCTGTGCCTATGCTGCAACTAATGTGGGATGATCTGGGTCCATCACCACAACGTTGTCCTCAAAATCTGGCTCTAGGGGCAAATGGGGCTATCAAGAGCAAAAATGTGCTTCTACAACTTGGAGTTGATGAGCATCTGAATGTAGGGTGCATAGCAGCATGAGCGCTTCTGTTCAGCAACAACCCTCTTCACTGCCTCCACAATCATATCCACCACCCTGAATCTCTGATCCTAGTCTATAAGAAGCAGTAAGTTGATGGAATAGCCTCGGATCATCCTCTCATTCCTGACTTGGGCATCAAAGAGTGCCTCAGAATGGAGTTGATGGTGTGAAGACCTTCCTGGAGGTAATAGATAGATCCTAGCTTATGATAATTCAGATGTGCAATAGGGATAGCATTGTACATGTCCTTCATGGCATTGTGGCTTGCCTTGGACTCAGAGTACACACAGACATCTCCATATTCCACCTCTGGGACTCCTAAGATGGCAGCCCATTCATCAAAAGTGAACTCATATCTTGCTCCTTCAATCATCCACACAATCCTACCATCTCCACATAAGTGAGTAGTGGAGTAGAATTGCATGATCATCTCATCGTTCCATGTAGTGAATTCTTTGCCAACAAACTTGTCTAGGCCAATGCAATGGAAGTTGTGTTACACACTCGGGAAGTAGTCTTCATTCTTCTTGATGTACTTCCAATCAATATATCTTATGTCACTGACATCTGGGCTCTTGTCAAGCAACACAGTCTCATAGAAATCTTGCTGCTCCTTGGTATAGAATCTGTAGTCCACAACTGTTTTCCTCCTTTGAGAGTAAGGATCAATTGCTCTCCACTCTCTCAGACCCGAATCCTTCTTCTTCTTCTTCTTCTTCTTCATGTCCTCTGCAACCAATTGACTGGTATTGTGCTCTGGAAGGTGTGGTCTAAGCTTCATCAATACAGACATGGCATCCTCATCAAGATCTTTGGAGGTAGATCCTTTGTTCTTCTCAGAAGCTGGAATCTCTCTAGAGAACCTCTTCGCCTTCTCAGCAGCAGCCTTCTTAGGTGCAGACTTGGTGCTCTTGGATGGGGCTTGCTTTGGCATAGCATCTGCCATTATCTTCTTCTTCTTCTTCTTCTTCTTCTTCTTGGGAGGAGCCTTTGCAGCTGGCTCTTCCTCCTCATCCTCACTAGCAGCACCAACAGTCTCTTTTGGGTCCTCATACATAGAGGTAGCCCGGCCAACAACATGGATAATTCTCTTCCTGGCTTTCTTCTCACCAGGCTTCTTAGGCATAGACTTCCTGGGAGGCTCAACAATCATGGTGCTTCTAGAGCTCTCAGGTGCTCTCATAGTTTCAGAAGGGGCATACTCTTTCCTGACTACCTTCTTAGAGGGCTTCTTGACATATTTGTCTTGCTTGGCCTTGGGAGGCACTTCATCAAGTATGAAGTCCTCATCTTCCTCATCAGAATTTAGCTTTCTCCTTACCCTAGTAGCAGCTCTGGGAATATTAGGAAAGATGGGAATACCAACATCTGAAGAGGATGAGGGACTAGTGCCTAAGCTCATGTCAACATTCTACTCCTTCAAGTTCCGACTGTCCTCTGAAGCAGACATCTCTGACACTATGAATAGAGTGTAGAAGAGTAGAAGGGGACGAGTCATCACAAAATGCAGCCATTTTGAAAAGTTTGAACTCAGATATCTCAAAATTTGCATTCTGTCAAATGTATATCAGTACAACCGAAGCAATATTTTCGAACCTACCGAGACAGATAGTCTCCTTAACAGAAACTTGGTACCACCTTCGGTGAGACTGAAAATGGGCACTCTGTTTCATCGAGACTGATCTCAGTCGACCAGAAAAGCAAATCGGTGCTACCGAGTCTTTTGCATCGGTTCTACCGAGATTCATGTGGCGGACGGCAAAACCTAAAAAGTCGTTCATTAGCTATACTACGGGAATTTCTTGTGGATGAATTAATCTCAAACTATGGATAATCGATGGAGAAACCCTAATGCACAAGAATCGGAGGTTGGAGCGCATGAGGGGGTGAAATCGTACCCTAGCTTGGTGATGACTTCGCTACGACGGCGACGGGGTTGGAGATTCCGTCGACGGCGTGGACTTCCAACGGTGGAGATGCTCGGGAAGACAATGGCAATGACCAGGGGCCTCTGTTCGACAGCTTAGGGTGTTGAGGAGATGACATTTGAAGGAAAAATTCAAAGGTCGGGTCCGCCTCTATATATACTCGCGGTTGTAGGTGACACCGATTCTAACTTTTCGGTCTCACCGAGTTCCTCAACTGTCAGTTGACAGGGAAACTCGGTGTAACCAAGAAGATGGAATCGGTGGTACCGAGATTGAAAACCAGGTCAACCCTAGGCATTCGGTGATACCGAGATTTTTGTGTTGGTTCCACTGAGATGCACTTGGGAGGTTTTAATGGTCTGTCCTTTGTCGATACGAAACTCCGAGTGCTCCTCACACAGAGAGATCGAAAAGTACTTGTTCAAATTTTGTGATGCAGCATGAATAGAATTTGAGATGAGAAAGCATACATATCTAGAGGAGGGTCCTAGGCATTCTTGTTCATCCAATTGGCAAAAGAAAAATCAAAAGCCAAATAGCAACAATTGGATGTCGTCGAATGGGTAAATAAATGCAGACCAACACGCTCACACAATAAGATGTCTAATGAAATCATGGCAAGCATGCACATACATACTAGCATGTATCAAGCACTTTGGTGATGACGAATCATCTATATATGAGTATATTGACTTAGGAGCCAAGTAAGAATACTTGATCATAGGTCATACTCATCGTTTAAGCACGAGTCGGGTCACCACTTTTACATAAAGCATTTAATGTTGTCACATACTATGAGATGCTTTGAATCAAGTCTAAGAGTAAAGCTCCCCCTTGATGTGACATCCCCCCATAGGAGGGATAAACTAACCTTGGGTTTTGTCGATGAAGACTTCATGTAGGTGAAGTAGTGATGGATGCTCAAAGTTGATGAAGATCACCACGAGTTGGGAGCATCCTTGTTGTTTCTCACTCTTCTCACCTACATGGGTTAGTCCCAACACACAAGAGACAAATATAAGGATATCTATGGATATGGAGTGCAAAGAATACATGATGATGTCCATTGATTTGTTGATTACCTTGTCCCTTGCTTACCTTTGAGGGAATGTGTGTCTCCTTGAACTATTGCATGATGTCGATGTTGATTGCAACTAGTTCTTGCCAATAATGAATATGAGTGAATTTCATTGGTGAAGTCACCCCTCAAGAACTTCTCTAGTTCTTCTTCTTGGGGACCCACATCAAGTTGATGGGAATCCTTGGTGTTCAAGTGGCACTTGTAGAAGTTGATTTTGTAGTAGCCTTGGGAACCCACTTCACCAAAGCTCGGGATTCATCTTCATATGAGTCAATGTCCTCCTGAAGCTTGTTCTTGCCCTTGAGCTTGGGTCTTGTGTTAGAAGGTCATCTTGAGCTTTTGGTACCTTGGGTTTCATACTTCTCCTTTTGAGGAACAAACTTGGGCTTGGGGTATTGACCTTCTTCCCATTCAACTCCATTAGCGTTGAAGTAGCCAATGCCATGGTTCTTCCAGTATCCTCTGTGCTTGCGTACAATTTCCTCAAATTGCTTACAACTGGCAAGACTCTTGTAGATACCTTTCTCTATAATCCCTTACAAAAGTTTATTTTCTTGCTTAAGTGTAGCTTGGCTAATTGAAGTGTTAGCGGAATCAATAGAACTACTACAAGCAATATCATTGGATTCATCATTTTTATTGCTACTAGTTGAAGAACCTTTCTTGCCTTTGTTACTAGTTTGCTTAGCCTTAACTTGTGGAATGAATGTAGATAAAAGTAGTCATTTGGCTAGATAAGAGGAAATCTTCTTTCGAAGATCGTCATTGATAGCCTTAAGGAACTCATGCTCTTGCTTTTAATTGAGATTCTCGAAGCGGAGCTTCTCATGTGTCCTTTCAAGCTCTCTACGATCTTGTAGAGTAGGCTCATGAGCTAACTTAAGAGTGTTTAGTTCTTTAGTTAGTCATTCTATTTCCAACTTATCATCAACGCATGACTTGTCTTGACTAGAGTGATTACTAGCAAGTTCATCTTGACTAACATTTCTAGATTTGTCAAATAGCAAGTCATCTTAAACTAACAAGTCATTCTCATCACTATTGAAATCAAGATACTCAGGGTGAGATACCTTGGGGCCTTTAGCCATGAAGCAACTTCCACTCCCTTCATTTTGTGAATCAAATATATCTTAGGAGTCAGATGTCACTAGTGTAAATCCGGCAACACCTTCATCTTGACTATAGTCGGAGTTGGAGTGATAGCTTCTCTCGGAGTGGTTGTCGGATTTGAAGTCGGAAATACATTCACCAACATGATCTTGATGTCTTCTTCTTGAGTAGCTCTTGGTGTACTTGTCCTTATTCTCTGAGTCCCTACTTCTCCTTGAGGGTCTTTGTTCATAACGATCATCTCTAATCCTTCTCTCTCTCTGAGGTGACTCGTCTCTTGAGCTTCGTCTTCTTGATGACTCTTGTTTCCTTTTGTAAGGAGTCGTGCACTCATTGGAGTAGTGTCCAGGCTTCCCACAATTGTAGCAGTTTCGGTCACAACTTGACGAATACTTCTCTTCATATCTTGAGTTGGAGCTTCGATCATTGCCTCTATTCTTGTAAAACTTGTTGAATTTCTTGAGCATGAGGCTTATCTCTTCATTTGTGACAAGGTTGTCACTTGAAGTTGCGGGAGCATCACCTGTGGCTTTGTAAGCATCGCTAGACTTGTTGTGAAGCTCTTCTTTGTCCTTGAGTGTCATCTCATGAGCAACAATCCTTCCAATCACTTCCGTAGGCTTGAGATCTTTGTAATTGGGAATCATTAGGATCAATGTGCATACAGTGTCATATCTATCATCCAAAGCTCGAAGTATATTCTTGATGATGAATTTGTCGGTCATTTCTTTGCTTCCTAAGCCAGCAATCTCATTGGTGATGAGAGCTAGCCTAGAGTACATCTCAGTGACTCCTTCACCATCCTTCATCTTGAACTTGTCAAACTGACCTTGAAGAACATCCAACTTGGATTCTCTCGGATTCGGTACCTTCATGTATATCAACCAAAGTATCCGAAATCTCTTTTGCATTCTCAAGACGGCTGATTTTGTTGTATTCTTCAGGGCATAGGCAGTTTAAGAGAATTTCACATGCTTGAGAATTGTATTGCAACATCTTCAATTCATCTGTAGTCGCTTCGCGATCCGGCTCCCTTCCATCCGCAAAGAATTCACCTTGCAATCCAACACGAATAACAGCCCAAACGGCGGGCTTATGACCAAGGATATGCATTTTTATTTTGTGCTTCCAACTAGTAAAATTAGTGCCATCAAAGTACGGACCTCTACGGTGATAATTTCCCTTGATAGATGCCATACTCTCATAAGTCATGATACCAATGCAATGGAGATCAAAGCTCTGATACCACCTGTAGGATCGAAAGTAGGTCTAGAGGGGGGGGGGTGATTAGACTACTTGACTAAATAAAAATTATACCTTCTCCTAGTTTTAAGTGTTGGCAGATTTTAGCATTCATAGCAAGTGAAGCAAACCCTACACATGCATGTCTATGAGTATAAAAGCGGAAAGTAAAGACAAGCACGAGTAGTAAAGGAAGGGTAGGAAGATCAAACGCAATTTGGATACACGAAGATTTTTCCCGTGGTTCCGATAGGTGGTGCTATCATACGTCCACGTTTATGGAGTCTTCAACCCATGAAGGGTAACGGTCGCGAGAGTCCACGGAGGGCTCTACCCACGGAGGGTTCCACGAAGAAGAAACGTTGACTATACTATGATGGCCTACGTCCACGGAGGACTAGCCTGACTCGGGGTAGATCTTCACGAAGTGGGCGATCTCCTTGCCCTTCCAAACTTCTTGGTTCACTTCACAACACGAAGTAGGAGGTTCCCAAGCGATACCTAACTAATCTAGGAGGCACCCCCGTCCAAAAGGTAATAGGCTCGATAATGTTGATGAAATCCTTGTTCTTGTGCTTCATGATGATAGACTCCTCAACACTCAATCACTTTCCCAAAGATTTGGCTTTGGTGGAAGAGATTGATTGGGTGGAAAGAAACTTGGGGAGGCTAGAGATCAATCTTCATATGGTTGGAATGGAATGGCATGATCTCTACACATGAGTAGTTGGTTCTGTGTTAGAAAATCAGTTGGTATGAGTGGGGATCTGTTCTGAGTGCTTCTTTTGCAAGTGGGTGGTGGTGGAGGGGTATATATAGGCATCTCCAAAAATCCAACAGTTACACCTAAAGTGACCAACTCGGTGACACCAATGTGTGAATCTCGGTGGTACCGAAGTGACCAAAAGGTGATAACTTTTAAATCTCTGTGAGACCGATATATAAATCTTGATGGTACTGATCAGGTGACCAACGGTGAGATTGTGCAACTCGGTGATGCCAATCCAACAAACTCGATGGTACCGATATTGTGAATCGAGGCAACATAAAGTTGGCAACCCAAACTCGGTGGCACCACTGTGGAATCGGTTGCATTGATGTGCTAGGGTTTGGCTTGGGTCTGTGTGAGTTGGGGAATCGGTGGCACCGAGTGAGAATTGTTGGTTGCACCAATTTTGGATATCTTTCTTTGGACAGACTTTTGTGGAAGAGCTTGTGGGTGTTTTTGGTGACTATCACATGTGCACGTTTGAGCATATTGTTCACCAACAATACCTTACCCCCTTTTAATAGTATTGGCTTTCCAATGGACTCAAAGTGATTTCTCACAAAGTAAAATGTAGAGTCCTCTTGCTTGAAGCTTTGCCAATCTGTTTCCTTGCATCTTGGGGTTTCTCCAAAATCCTTTTGCCATCCCTTTCATTGAACTTTTCTTGAAATATGCTTAGCGGAAACATTAGTTCAATGACATATATGTTGTTATTAATGACCAAAACAACCAAGGGAGCAAATGTGCTTTCATATAGGCATATCACCAACCATAATAATATCATATTTCTTTTTGATAGTAGGTAGAGGTAATCGAAATCTTCCAATAGTGAGTGTCAGAGAATTTTCAATAACATTAACACCATTCACTTGGAATTGCTTCTTTGGAAAGTGCACCGTATGCTCATTACCATTCATATGAAAAGTGACTTTGCTTTTATTGCAATCAATAACAGCCCCTGCATTATTCAAAAAGGGTCTACCAAGGATAATAGACATGTTGTCGTCCTCGGGCATCTCAAGAATAACAAAGTCGTTAAGATAGTAAAATTTGCAACAACAACGGGCACATCCTCACAAATACCAATAGATATGGCCGTTGATTTATCAGCCATTTGCAATGATATCTCAGTAGGTGTGAGTTTATTCAAATCAAGTCGTTTATATAAGGAGAAATTCATAACACTAACACCGTCTCCCAAATCACACAAAGCAGTTTTGACATAGTTTCTCTTAATGGAGCAAGGTATAGTTGGTATTGCCAGATCTCCAAGTTTTTTAGGTACTCCATCCTTAAAGGAATAATTAGCAAGCATGGTGGAGATTTCAGCTTCTGGTATCTTTCTTTTATTAGTGATGATGTCTTTCCTATACTTAGCATAAGGGGACATCTTCAAAATATCAGTTAAGCGGGTACACAAAAAGACCGGCCTAATCATTTCAGCAAAGCGCTCAAATTCTTCATCATCTTTTTTCTTAGATGGCTTAGGTGTGAATGGCATGGGTTCTGAAACCCACGGCTCTCTTTCTTTACCATGTTTCCTAGCCACAAAGTATTTTTTATCATAACATTTATTTTTAGGTTGTGGGTTATCAAGATCAACAACAAGTTATATTTCTACATCATTATATGGTTCTTTATCATTACTAGGTTGAGTATCCTCATGAACGTCACTATCATTATCATTTTCATTATCACTAGGTGAATGTTTATTATCAGACTGAGTTTCAGCATAAAAAATAGAGACATCATTACTATCAAGAGGTTTTTGTGTCTCAGGTTCACTAGAGGTATGCAAAGTCCTATCATTTTTGTTTTTCTTTTTCTTCATAGAAGGACTAGGTGCTTACTATTAATTTTCTAAGAATCTTGTTCAATTCTTTTAGGATGACCCTCAGGATAGAGTGGTTCTTGGGTTATCCTACCTCCTCCAGTTACTACTCTAGCAGCAAAATCATGCATATTATTATTCATTTCATCTAGCATTCTTTTTGAGACTTAGCAACTTGTTCTAACTGAGTTTGAACCATAGAGGCATGCTTTCCTACACCTATAACATCATTACTGATTCTAACTAGCAAGTCACTCAAGCGAGCAATCATACCAGAATTATATTTCAATTGTTTCAAAACATGGGCATTGAAATGATCTTGCTTCATAATACAGTTGTCAAACTCATATAAACAATGACTAGGATGTTTATTGTAAGGGATATCACCTTCATCAAACTTTAATGAAGAATTTACCTCTACCACCTATGGAGGTGGTGGTGTGTCAAGGCCATGTATTACTTCAATAGCTGGCAAATTCTTAACATCCTTAGCTTTAATACCTTTTTCCTTCATAGATTTATTTGACTCTTGCATATCTTCAGGACTGAGAAATAGGATACCCCTCTTGTTTGGAGTGGACTTAGGTGGTGGTTCAGGAAGAGTCCAATCATCATAGTCTTCAATATGTTATTCAATAAACCCTCATCTTTTTCAATAGTTCGTTCCCTGAAAACACAACCAGCACAACTATCCAGGAAGTCCCTAGAAGCATCGGTTAGTCCATTATCAAAGATACCAAGTATTTCATTTTTCTTGAGAGGATGCTTTGGTAAAAGCATTAAGCAATTGGAGAAGCGTCCCCCAAGCTTGTGAGATAATCTCTTCTTCAATTTGCACAAAGTTAAATATTTCCTATAAAGCAACTTGTTTCTTGTGAGTAGGAAAATATTTTTCAGAGAAGTAGTAGATCATGTCCTGGAGGCTATGCACACAACCAGGAGAAAGAGTATTGTACCATGTATTAGCATCACCCTTTAATGAGAATGGAAATAATTTAAGGATATAATAGTAGCGAATCTTCTCATCATGAGAAAATAGGGTGGCTATATCATTCAGCTTAGTAAGGTGTGACACTACAGTTTCATTTTCATAGCCATGGAAAGGATCAGATTCAAGCAAAGTAATTAACTCTGGGTGGAGTGATAATTCATAGTCCTTATCGGTAACACAGAGAGGTGGAGTAACAAACTTAGGATCACATTTCATTCTAGCACTCAAAGTCTTTTCCTTATACTTGCATAGTAGTTTCTTAACATCATCTCTATCCTTACAAGCAAGAATCTCTCTAGCTATTTCTCCATCCAAAGTATAACCTTAAGGTATCTTAAGCATTTCAAATCTAGGAGAGCTAGGCATATTAGGTGTTTCATAATCATCAATTTCAAAGTTCTCATCAGTTTCAGTAATTTCATTCTCTCTAGCTCTAGCAATTTGTTCATCAAGAAATTCACCTAGTGCCACAGCATCATCAAGATTGGTACTAGTATCATCATAAGCATCATTCATAGCATAAGTAGCATCATTAATATAAGGATAAATAACATGTGGTGGTGTTGCAAACTTACTCATAACAGAAGGTGAATAAAGTGCAGAGCTAGATGGCAGTTCTTGACCTCCCCTCATAGTAGAGGGAAAAATCTTGGTCTTAGTATCCTTAAGATTCTTCATAGTGATAAATTGATATAAATCCCAAGTGACTCAAAAAATATTGCTATACTCCCCGACAACGGCGCTAGAAAAAGATCTTGATAACCCACAAGTATAGGGGATCACAACAGCTTTCGAGGGGAGCATTCAACCCAAATTTATAGATTCGACACAAGGGGAGCCAAAGAATACTCGAGGGTATTAGCAGTTGAGTTGTCAATTCAAACACACCTAGAGTATCTACATCAAAGTGATCAGTAGCACAGTAATATGATAGGTTTGATAGTAGTAGCAATAGTAACAGTAGCGGTAACAGTAGTAGCAATGGTTTTGTAGCAGTTGGAACAACAACGACAACAATAGTAACTTAGCAAGAACAATAAATGGAAAGGTTGTAGCCACCAGATCGGTAACTCATTGGATGATATTCATCATGTGGAAGTCATAACCTAGGGAGATACAAAACTAGCTCCAGTTCATCAATGTAATGTAGGCACGTATTCCGTAAATAGTCATACATGCTTATGGAAAAGAACTTGCATGACATCTTTTGTCCTACCCTCCCGTGGTAGCGGGGTCCATAAGGAAACTAAGGGATATTAAGGACTCCTTTTAATAGAGAACCAGAACAAAGCATTAACACATGGTGAATACATGAACTCCTCAAACTACGGTCATCACCGCGAAGTATCCCAAATATTGTCACTATGGGGTTGACGGATCATAACACATAATAGGTGCATATGACTAGGCAAGATCGGATCAAGAACATAGATATAATGATGATAACATAAACGGTTCAGATATAAAATCATGGCACTCGGGCCCTAGTGACAAGCATTAAGCATGGCAAAGTCATAGCAACATCAATCTTAGAACATAGTGGATACTAGGGACCAAGCCCTAACAAAACTAACTCGATTACATGATGGATCTCATCCAACTCCTCACCGACCAGCAAGCCTATGAAGGAATTACTCACTCCCGGTGGGGAGCATCAGGGAATTGGTGATGGAGAAAGACTAGTGTTGACGAAGACCGAAGATTCCCCTCTCTGGAGCCCCAAACGGATTACAAATCGAGCCTCTCGATGAAGAACAAGAGGTGGCGACAACTTTGTCTCGTGAAACATGATAATTATTTCTCTCCAATTTTTTCCTCTAAATTTAGGAATTTACAGTGGCGGAGGTAGCGCAAGTGGGGCTCCGAGGTGTGCAAAACCCACCAGGGCACGGTCAGGGGTGCCCGGCGCACCCTGATGTCTTGTGCCTAGCTTGCCCCCCTCTCTAGTGGTTTCTGGCTTCGGTATTTTTTATATTTTCCAAAATAAATCTCCAAAAAGTTCCATTCCGTTCCGATAATTTTATTTGTGCACAAAAACAACACCATGGTAATTATGCTGAAAACAACGTCAGTCCGGGTTATTTCCGTTCAAATCATGCAAATTAGAGTCCAAAACAAGGGCAAAATAGTGGGGAAAAGTAGATACGTTGGAGATGTATCAACGACCCACTATCCCACGCTTTGTGAACCACTTTATTATCCTATGCTCACCCATTTTAGCCCAGTACGCATTTTGCTATATTACGCTCAGTGTGCAGTATAGACCCAGAGATCATAGATTCAGTCCAACTCTATTTTTTCAATCTTGCGAATTTTGATAATTAACGAGTGAATTACGAAATTGCAAAAAAACCCTAAGCATCATGCATATAATAACTTCATAACCGTGCGCCAGATTGAAATGCTTTATATCTAAAAAATGTTCAAAATTTTGTGTAGATAATTTACATCTCGCTTTCATCCATGTTTGAACTGTTTAAACCTGCTTTTTTTAATTTGCGTAAATGCCATGTTAAAATCGGATTATTTAATAACTAATTAACCATAGCTCTGATTTTAATGATCCACATATGTAACTTGACTAGAAAAATGAGTAGAATCACATGGAACACTTTATTTTCATGTTTAATAAATATAAAATATGTTTAGGAGAGATCTGGGACAAGCTCATAATTTGCATATGGGGTCATTTCGGAAGTGCTATATGTTGTTTCTAGCCTCATTTCAAGTGCCTAGATGATGTAGTTGTGTATGCTTCACCTCTTTCCATGATGAACAACATTTCAAATGATTGTTTAGTTGGACAACATTAATCGCATTTATCATAATATGGAGAGTTATTATTTTGTTATATGTATGTTCTCCTTCTCCATTTAAAATTCCTTTAATTCCATCTTCACCTTATGCCATACCCACCCATGTTAAACAACATTTAATATTGAGGAGTACCTAAACGGAAGTGAACTAAATAAATTGTTTGTGGAGTTTCGTCAATATGCAATTCTTGCATATTGAGCTTCACTTAACGTGTAGAGTTGATTGTTGTGCTTTGCCATGTCATACACAATTAAATGGACATGCATCATGTCACGAATATGTTGTGGTGTTTACCATGTCATTTTTTGTTTCCGGATTGCTTCTTCTCGATAGAGTTTTGAAACAAATCCGGAGTGTGAGGATTCGTTTGACTACGCCCGTTCATCTACTTCATGGATTCGTTCTTCTTCCAAGCGGGATCTCAGGCAAGATGACCATTTCCCTGGATACCATTACTACTATTGCTATGCTACATGTCTTGCTTCTATCGTTATGTCTTGTTACCTACCACTTTTATGTCAAGCCTCCCAACATTTCCATGAAAAGCCTCTACCCCACCTTCCCAGCAAACCATTGTTTGGCCATGTTACCACTTGTATGTCAAGCCTCCCAACATTACCGCTTGCTTAGCTCAACATTGCCATGTGAAAACATGGATATCTTGATATATCACAATATTATTGCTATTTAATTTAATGCACATATATACCTAGTAAAAGGTGGAAGGCTTCACCTTTTGCTCGGTGTTTTGTTCCACCTTTGCCGCCCTAGTTACTTGTGTACCGGTGTTATGTTCCATATTGAGCCCTCCTAACAGGCTTGAGGTTGTTATGGGGACCCCCTTGATTTTTGTTTTGGGATAAAACTCTTTTGGAAAGGCCTAACATTGGTACTATATTTGACCAACATAATAATATTGAATACCTTTATTAACACATAGGGAGTTAGCGCTACTCGCGGATTAGTTCAACATAATACAGGGGCTAGTGTTGATGGTTCTAGTACAAAACGGAGCATCGTGCGAGGCCACCTTGGGGATACTCAGGGAATTTCTATCAGGCCATCGTATGTGTCGCTTATCCGCCGTGTCCTGAGAACGAGATACGCGGCTCCTATCGGGATCATCGACACGTCGGGAGGCCTTGCTGGATTTGTTTTACCTTTCTCAAATGACTTGTGCATGGGATTTCGAGGATACTTTGGGCTATCTCGAGGTTCAGGTTTTCCACCGGTATTCTGAGGAGACTGCGGGCTAACCTGTGGTTGAGGTTTTCCATGCAACGTGTGGCTAGTTTGTGATGGATGAGTTGGAGCACCCTTGTAGGGTTAAATCTTTCATGAGATACGTGCCCACTGTTATGTGGAACTTGGAAATTTGTTTAACATCCGATCACAGAAAACTTGAAGTAAACTTAATTAAAATACATCAACCGTGTGCGTAACCGTGACTATTTCTTTTTGTGAGTTCTGTATCCAACAAAGAACATAGTGGGGTTTTGTTTGACTCGTAAGTAGGTGTTCAGGATCACTTCTTGATCATTACTAGTTCACGTCCGATTATTTGTAGGTCATCCCCTCTTATTCTTGTACTCGTAAGTTAGCCACTCAAATAAATGCTTAGTGCTTGCTGCAGCCTCACCACTTAACCATGCCTCACCCATTAAGCTTTGCTAGTCTTGATATCCTTGGAAATGAGATTGCAGAGTGATACGCCTCCGTCGTATCTCTAATTTTTTATTGTTTCATGCCAATATTCTACAACTTTCATATACTTTTGGCAACTTTTTATACTATTTTTGGGACTAACATATTGATCCAGTGCCTAGTGCCAGTTCCCCTTTGTTGCATGTTTTTTGTTTCGCAGAAAATCCATATCAAATGAAGTCCAAACGGGATAAAAACTTATGGAGATTTGTTTTGGAATATATGTGAATTTTGGGAAGTGGAATCAACAGAAGGCGGTGCCCGAGGGGGCACAAGCCTGCCAGGCGCGCCCTGGGGGGTAGGGTGCACCCTGAGGGCTTGTGGCCACCCCTTAGGTCGGTTGGAGGTGTCCTTCGTCCACAAGAAAGCTAACTTATGGATAAAGATCCCCTCAAAATTTCAGCCCAATCAGAGTTACGGATCTTCTGATATTTAAGAAACGGTGAAAGGCCAGAATTTGGAGCGCAGAAACAGAAGGAAACAAAGAGAGAGAGATCCAATCTCGGAGGGTCTCTTGCCCCTCCGCCTCCATGGACGCCATGGACCAGAGGGTAAACCCTTCTCCCATCTAGGAGTAAGGTCAAGGAAGAAGAAGAAGGAGGGTGGCTCTCTCCCCCTCTCCCCCGGTGGCGCCGGAACGCCGCCGGTGCCATCATCGTGACAACGATCTACTCCAACAACTCCGTCATCTTCACCAACACCTCCATCACCCTCCCTCGTCTATCTACAGTGGTCCACTCTGCCGCAACCCGCTGTACCCTATACTTGAACATGGTGCTTTATGCTTCATATTATTATCCAATGATGTGTTTCCATCCTATGATGTTTGAGTAGATCTATTTTCTCCTATTGGTTGATTGATGATCATGATTAGTTTGAGATCCATGTTTTATTATTGGTACTGTCCTATGGTGATCTCCGTGTTGCGCAAGCATGAGGGATCCTCGCTTTAGGGTGTTGCAATGTGTTCAGGATTTGCCTATGGTGGGTTGCTTCAGGGACAAAAGCATAAACCCGAGTAGGTGGGTTGTTGCATATGGGAGTAAAGAGGACTTGATACCTTATAATACTATGGTTGGGTTTTACCTTAATGATCTTTAGTAGTTGAGGATGCTTGTTAGAGTTCCAATCATAAGTGCATATGATCCAAGTAGAAAAAGTATGTTAGCTTATGCCTCTCCCTCATATAAAATTGCAATAATGATTACCGGTCTAGTTATCGATTGCCTAGGGACAATTCCGCAACTCCTACCACCAGTTTTCCACACTCGTTAAACTAAATTAGTTGTTTCTTTATCTTAGCAGCCCCTAGTTTTTATTTACGTGTTCTTTATTATCTTGTCAACCTATCCTATCACACCTACAAAGTACTTCTAGTTTCATACTTGTTCTAGGTAAGGCGAACGTTAAGCGTGCGTAGAGTTGTATCAGTGGTCGATAGAACTTGAGGGAATATTTGTTCTACCTTTAGCTCCTCATTGGGTTCGACACTCTTACTTATCGAGAAAGGCTACAATTGACCCCCTATACTTGTGGGTTATCACTGAGTCCTTGTGGCTCACAAATTACTACAACAATAGTTGCTGGTACAGGTAATGCCATGATTTTATGTGAGCGCCATGCTTGTTTGATTTGGAGTTCTTATTCTTCTTCATCGATCTCGGATGGGTTCTAGGCCGGCAGCCTGTGATAGGAAGGATGGATGTCGCTTTTTTCATTTCATTTCATCCATAGTCGGACCCTACTCATATGTATGTTGATTGATATGTATGATTGTAATTGAGATGATCTTGATTTATCTTGTGGCGAGTGTAAGCCAATTCCATATACTCATCTCCTCTTTACATGTACTTGTAACAATATCCATTCTTGCGAAACAACAAGATGTGCTTCTATCCGTATCGAGGCCCCCGAGCCAAAATAAGGACATGGTCGCATCTTGGGCGTTACATAGGGCTTGATCCCTAGTATATATCCACTATGTTCTGAGATTGATGTTGCTATGACTTTGCTATGCTTCATGCTTGTCATTAGGGCCCGAGTGCCATGATTTCAGATCTAAACTTATTATGTTCCCATGAATATGAAGAGTGTTTTAGATCCTATCTTGCAAATTGTATGCACCTATTATGTGTTATGATCTGTATATCCCAAGGTGAAAATAAATGGGATTCTTTCAGGTGATGTCCGTAGTTTGAGGAGTTTATGTATTCACCATGTGTTAATGCTTTGTTCCAGTTCTCTATTAATGGGATGCCTTAATATCCCTTAGTTTCCATATGGACCCCATTGCCACGGGTGGGTAGGACAAAACATATCATGCCAGTTCTTATTATAAGCATGAATAACTATGTACAGAATACATGCCTACATTATATTGATGAATTGGAGCTAGTTCTATGTCGCTCTAGTGTGTAACTGTTACATGATGAATGTCGTCCATACCAATCCATCACTGATCCATTGCCTGCTTATTGGTTTTCGTTAAGTTTTGTTACTACCACTATTACAATTACTACAAACTACTACATTCTGTTATATCCATTGCTAATATTACTGTCCTACTAAAATTTTTCTCGTGGAAAGAAATCTAGCTGTAGTTGAATTGACAACTCAACTACCAAGACCAATAAATCTTCTTTGGCTCCCCTTGTGTAGAATAAATAAATTTGGGTGAAATACTACCCTCAAAGATTATTGCAATCCCCTATATTTGTGCGTTATCAGCGGTTGGCTACTTTAAACAACAACTCATGGTGTTTACTCAATGGCTCTATTGGTGCATTCGACAAAGACTATGAGTTTTTCTCAGCGTGCCCGTGCTTTCCTCACCTCTAGAGCCGGTAGGTTGATGCCTGGATAGGCTTAGGCCACTCATTAGTTGTCGGGACCCCGATCCTAAGTCATAAGAATCCAGACTGTAACATATCACATCACTTTGTGGCCTCACGCATGGTAAGTTCCACGGCTGCAGCCTTACCTTAGCCGGGACCATTTGCGTCTTTTGGCTCACGTATGTGAACATGTAGCTGGCAATCTAATGACAGAGAACCCGGGCCGACATAACTAGTCATAGAACCCAAGGGCACATCCGTACGGAAACAGACATACATAACCCAATAATGCAGGTGTCGGCCTCAAGTGTGTGTAGACGAGTCATAGCAAGCTACAGGGACTATTACGTCATGAGACACGAATGCCATCACGGCACGTAGATGAGTCGTAGCAGGCTACAGGGACTCCATTACACTATGAGACATTTCCCCGAAGGGACAGACATAGCAACAAAGAAGGATACATGCCGGTCAATCAATGTGTCCGGAGCAGTAGCAAGCTACCATGGCTCGGTGGAAGCACAAAGAGGCAGTTTCCCGAAAAGAGTACTACTAAAGGCACACGACTAGGTGTCGGATCCCATACATACCGTTGCACGTCACACGTACGCACAACATGCCCGATATGCATAGATACAACCATGGCATCACAACATAACCATACAACAACATGACTTTTATTTAAGGGGCTCAGATGAGCCTTGCATAATATGTTCTTATAGATAGGGGTCACATGACCCCACACTCAAGTCATACAAACATGTTCATACAAACCAAGTGGAAGCATAAGCTGTCTGAGTACAGACAAATGAAAGGGTAAAAAGCCACAGGGCCTGACTATCTATAGCCCGCCACAGGGCAAAGGTCGTAGCTGGGACACCAGCTATTCGGCATCGTCAACATCTAGAAAGAACCCATTTGATGGGTCCTGGGTCTCATCTGCAACATTTATTAAGCAAATGTGAGTACAAACATACTCAGCAAGTCTTAAAAACAGACTTAGTCTATTCATGCTCATGTATCAGCAAAGGGGGAGGTGGAGTTTATGCAGCAATGCCAGCTTTGACTCATGGCTAACCTACACTACTCAAATTAACTCTTTGTTTACATTTTAGATATCACACACGAGTCCACTACCTCCATAGCAATACACCACCATGTATTCACTTCCCTCTCCTAGGAGAGTGCCATCCATGGTACTCACACTTGTCTTGATATTTCTATGAGTATCCATTTGATTATCTATGAAGAACATAAGTTCTCCAAGTAGTCCATATCCGAGGACGTGGCTATTCGAATAGTTTCATACCCTGCAGGGGTGTACTTCTTCACACACGCTCCCGCCACTTATCGTTGTGTGCTCATAAAACCATGCACCTCGGCAACCTTCAAGCGGATGCCCAGCGAGGGAGTCGGCCACGACCGTCAATCACATAAGACCTCTAGTCCAGGCTATCGCCTATTTGAGACTGAACCCGCACGAAAGTCCGGCTGAAGTTTCCGCTACGGCCCCAAACGATGTGTGCAGGGTTCCCAAGCCCACCATTCGGGTGACCCTTGGTACATCGTGCCACTACCTACCGCGTCGTAACCCACCTCAAGGGCCAGCGCTACGCACGGCCTCCAGCATGCTATAAACACCAGAAACTACTTGCAACTCCTAGACCAAGGACTAAGCGACTGATAAGTCGAGAGGGGTCGAGTTACCGGAACCCAATGTGTGGTAATAACTAGTCTTGGATCACAAACACGGAACTTAGTTCCTAAGAAAGGTCCCAATGAGACAACCCGCTATGTACTCCTACATAGCCTCTCATCGCTACCTTTACCAAATTGAGTTCATCATAATATCACCACATCAGAACAACATCGTTTCACTAAGTTCATCACCCAGATGAATCAGACCTGACACAACTCTAAGCATAGCAAGCAAAGTAAGCTAAGCGCATCATGGCACAAGCATCTACCAGGTATGCTAGGTTGCAAGGTTTAGCTATTTACTGTGACAATGTCAGATTATGCAGCAGAATAGGATCATCTACCGTGTATGACTGACATGTGATCGACTGTCCTAATGCAATAATCAAGAGCAGGAGCGAGAGAGTGGGATGTTATTAGAATGATCAAAGGGGTTGCTTGCCTTGCTGAGTAGCGGAAAGGTTCTCTCCTCCGCCGGGATACTCGGGGGTATCCTCAAAAGCAGGGCCTACCGCAATGCAGATAAGAAATGATCAACACACGCAAGTGCAACAATATGATACATGATCATGGCATGATAGCATGTATGAATGAGCTAATGCATCTAGTGTTCATGTTAATTTGAAATGAAGTTGAATATAGGTTCAAAATCGTTCTTTATTTCAAATTCCATATACTAACCTATTAGTAAATGTCAATGTTCACCTATTTATATTGCTCTAACATGCATGACAGTAGCACCATTGGATTCATTGGATTTTTCTAATAAATTTTCATATATAAACTATTTTCATCTGATTTACAGATTAATTTATATGAATTTTTGAAGTTTTAAACAATTTCTGGAATTATTTTTAAACTAGAAAATGGAATTATGACGTGACCCTAACGTCACTGTGATGTCAGCTGATCATCGCTGATCAGCGCTTGCCAGAGTCAAACCTGACATGTGGGGCCCGCACGTCATGTCTCAGGCTTAACCTCCGCGCTGACCACAGGGTTTGACCCACCCTCGGGCCCACTGTCACTGGCAGGAGGCTAAACTAATTAGGGGGATTAGCCCCCTAATGACGGCCACATCAGCGCCCACCGGAGTGGGGCCGGCGGCGACCATCCACACGGCGGCGTCTCGCCAGAATCGTGCCTCCGGCGACCAATTGGCACGCGGAGGGCACCGGGAGGCGGCCCGTGAACTTACGCGTCTAGCAGGGCACCTAGGGGGGCTCGGGGGCCACCGGAACGGTGGCCACGTCGATCTACGTGGCGGCGACGGCTCGGGCAGGAGCAGCTGCAGCGCTACAAGCTGCGGGAGGCGGAGCTGAGGGCGGCAACGACCTCCTGGAAGCTCCACGAGCACGAGCCCATGGCCAGGAGCGAGCTTTGGCCGCTGTGGCCACGGCTACGCCATGGCCGGCGGCGACCTCCTCTCGGCTCCAGCGACAAACGGGGCTGGAGGGGGAACGACGACGAGACTAGGGGAAAAGGGTCCGGGGCCTCACTGGAGAGGCTTCTGGCGCCTTAGCGGGGTCGGGGACACACGGGAGACAGCGAATCGCCGTCGGCTTCGCTCCGGCGAGGAGGGGAATAGAGGAGAGGGAGAGGGGAAATGGCGAGGGGGAAGCAGCTGGAGCAGCGGCCAAGCCTATCCCCTCGCCAGCACGACGAGGAGGCGGCCAGGTAGGCAGGGTGGAGGTGGCCAGCGCGGCCACCGCCGGCTGTAGGGGCGGCACACATCTGCTTCTCCTCCTGCCAGGAGGAAGAAGACACTGCTGCCCCTGTGGGCCAGGCCCCTTCCTTAGGTTAGCCCAGGTGGGCTTCTTTCCTTTATTTTTTTTATTTCAATTCTTTTCTAACTTCTGACATTTGTTTATTTTATTTGCAGTTACAAATGACTTTGTAAAATATCCAAGACATTTTATATATTGAACTTTGAATATTTCAGACTTATCTGAAAAGTTTCAAAATAATTTGAAAACTAAATTAATGATAATGCTTTATTTAATATTTTCCAGGGGCTTTATCAATTATTTTTAAATTGCTTTAGGTGTTCAAATAATTAAGATGGTTCCTGTTATAATCATGTCCAAATTTATCAGACACAGGGAACATTTTTAAAGGGCATTTTGGATTTCTTGAATTTTCACCAAATTTGAATTGTTTTGATTCAAAGTGAGCTTGGGGTTTCTTTTCGTTCCCCATTTCATGTTGATGCAATAGAATGAAACATGATGCAAGCACATGCTATCCTAGGACATCTAGCTAGGGATGTGACAACTCACCCCCACTCAAAAGAATCTCGTCCTGAGATTTTGAAGTCGTCGGGAAGAGCGCGGGGTATTCTAGTCGAAGACGATCTTCTCTTTCCCATGTGGCCTCCTTTTCAAAATGGTGTGACCACTGAACCTTAGAAACTTGATGTTCCGACGCTGAGTGGTACGCTCAGCTTGATCAAGAATACGAAGAGGGTATTCTCGATATGTAAGGTTATCTTGGAGATCAAGCGCTACGTGGTCTACCTCATGGATAGGGTCAGAAAAGCAATGCCTGAGTTGCGATACGTGGAAGACATCATGAACCCTGGAAAGATGCGGTGGAAGTTCCAATTGGTAGGCAACCTCTCCTCGTTTAGCAAGAATGCGAAAAGGTCCAATGTAGCAAGGAGCCAACTTGCCCTTGATACCGAATCGATGGGTACCCTTCAGAGGTGTAACCCGAAGGTAAGCCTTCTTGTCAACTTCATAGGTCATAGCCTTATGATGGCGATCATAATGTCTCTTTTGACGAGATTGGGCTGTTTTCAACTTTTCACGAATAATGCGAACTTGATCCTCTGCATCCTGGATCATATCCGGGTCAAAGAGTTGCCTCTCTCCGGTTTCTGACCAGTTAAGAGGTGTCCGACACCTTTGTCCATAGAGAACTTCAAAAGGGGCTTTGCCCAAGCTTGATTGATAACTATTGTTATATGCAAATTCGGCAAATGGTAGACACTTCTCCCAGTTCATACCGAAAGATATAACACAAGCTTGGAGCATGTCTTCGAGGATTTGATTGACTCGCTCAACTTGACCACTTGATTGCGGGTGGAAAGCAGTGCTAAAGGATAGATGAGTCCCCATAGCGGTTTGAAAACTTTCCCAAAATCAGGAAGTAAAGATACTTCCACGGTATGAGTTAATCTCCAAAGGAACACCATGAAGAGAAACTATTCGAGAACATACAACTCCGCTAGCTGACTAGCAGTTATGCTCTCCCGAATAGGAACAAAATGAGCCACTTTGCAAAGACGGTCGATGACCACAAATATAGCATTATTCCCTCTCTTAGTCCTGGGAAATCCGGTAATGAATCCATACCAATTTTATCCCATTTCCATTCAGGAATAGCTAAAGGTTGAAGGGTGCCAGCAGGCCTTTGATGTTCTGCTTTCACACGACGACAAACGTCGCAGTTAGCAATGAACTGAGCAATTTCTCTTTTCATCCTAGTCCACCAGAACCTCTGGTGTAGGTCCTAATACATCTTGGTACTACCCGGATGAATTGAGAGAGGAGAATCATGAGCCTCCTTAAGGATCAACTGTCGTAGATGTTGCTTCTTTGGGATCACCAAACGGTTCTCAAAGAAGACAACACCCCGATCATCTTCTGAGAAGCATCTAACATTAGCCTTCTTAATGTTTTTCTTGATACGAGATATCCCGGAATCATGCTTCTGGGCTTCTATAATTTAATCCGTAAGTGTGGGTTTCGCCACCAAGTTGGATAGGAATCCTTGAGGAACAAGGTGAAGGTTCAACTTCCGAAATTCCTCATGGAGAAGTGGTTGACCTTGTTGTAACATTAGATTGCTGCAATAAGACTTACGACTTAGTGCATCAGCCATGATATTGGCTTTCCCCGGGGTGTAAGTTATCCCTAAGTCGCAAACTATAATCAACTCTACCCACCGTATTTTCCTGAGATTCAAATCCGGCTGGGTGAATATATATTTTAGACTTTGGTGATCAGTGTAAATTTTGCAACGATTACCCAGAAGGTAATGTCTCCAGGTTCTCAGTGCATGGACTACAGCTGCAAGCTCAAGATCATGTGTTGGATAATTATCCTCATGTGGACGCAACTTTTGAGATGCGTATGCAATCACATGACGATCTTGCATGAGAATGCAACCTAATCCTTGTCGCGAGGCGCCGAAATGGATAACAAAGTCCTTAGAGAAATCAGGTGGCACCAAAAAGGGAGCAGGGGTCAGTCGTCTTTTCAATTCCTGAAAACCATGCTCACATTGTGGAGTCCACTCGACCTTTTTATCTTTCTTGAGGAGTTCAGTCAGAGGTTTTGCAACTTTGGAGAAATTCTCGACAAAGCGGCGACAATAGCTTGCTAAGCCAAGGAAACTCCAAACTTGCTTAACCGATTCAGGTCGAGTCCAATCAAGGACAGCCTAAACTCTCTTGGGATTGACAGCAATACCTTTACCAGATATCACGTGGCCCAGATAGGTCACTTCTGGCAACCAAAATTCACACTTGGAGAATTTGGCATACAGGCGGTGCTCTCGAAGTTTCATCAATACCAGCCTTAGATGCTCGGCATGTTCTTGTTCGTTCTTCGAGTAGATGAGTATATCGTCGAGGTAAAACACGACGAATTTATCTAAATACTCCATGAAGATCGAATTCCTAAAGCGAGAGAAGGTGGATGGGGAATTGGTTAAACCGAAGGACATGATGGTGTACTTGTATTGGCGATAATGAGTAATAAAATCCGTTTTTGGAATGTCCCCGTTCCTAATTCTGATTTGATGGTATCCCAACCTCAAATCCATTTTGGAAAAGACAGAGGATCCAGCGAGTTGATCATACAAGTCATTGATCTTGGGGAGCGGATACTTGTTCTTTATGGTGACCAGATTCACTGGCCAATAATCCACAACCATCCGATCCGAACCATCCTTCTTCTTGACGAAGAGAACAAGACAAGCCCAAGGAGAAGAACTTGAACGGATGAAACCTTTCTTCAAAGCCTAATCGAGTTGGATCTTAGGTTCGGCTAGTTCTAAGGGTGCCATCTTATAGGGTCTTCTGGCTATTGGGACAGTCCCTGGGATGAGCTCTATCACAAACTCAACATCTCTGACAGGAGGAATTCCTGGTAGTTCTTCTGGAAATACATCCGGAAAGTCACGAACTACCGGAATATCTTCTAACTCTGGAAGAGTGCTAGCATTGAGGGAATAGAGTTGGCGCCTTGTTGTTCGAGTGGAGACATTAACTATCTCACCCGATGGATGTGTAAGTTGAACATTCCTAGAATGAGTATCAATCTTGGCATAGTGGGCTTTCATCCAATCCATACCTAGAATGATATTGATGTCGGAAGACTTGAGGGCTATCAAAGATGCTAGGAAGACTAATCTATCGACCAAAATCTCATTATCATGGCTCACTCTAGAAGTTTGCCATTTTGAACCCGGAGTCTGCACTACTAAAGGAGTAGGCATATCACAAAAAGACATGTTATGCAACTGTGCATAATTTTCTGAGATGAAAGAATGAGATGCCCTAGTATCAAAAAGAACAGATGCTGAATGGCTATTGACAAGGAGCGTACCTAGGATAACATCAGGATCTTCGAGGGCTTCCTCAGCAGACACATGGTTCACTCGTCCACGAGCAGGAGCTGGCTTCACAAAGAAGGCTTTTCCTGGCTTTCCACGTCCAGCGGGCTTAGTATTATTCTAGGGACACTCACGGGAGTAGTGTCCTAGTTCTCCACACTTATAGCAAACCATGGTGGCATGGGGAGCAACATTGGCAGACAATCCTCCAAATGGCCTGACTGGAGGGTTGGGCTGAACTGGGCGAGGAACCTGGAAGGATGGCCTCGCATTGTATTTTGGTGGCAGAGCTGCGTTGGGCACCCAGACCCAACGTTTATGGGGGCCCGATCCAGATGCGGGGTTGAAGTCACGGTTATGCTTTCTCGTGGCCTCATAATCAGTCTGTCCAGTCTTGGCATTGATAGCCTTGTTGACGAGAGCCTGGAAAGTGGTGCACTCATGCAGGTGCAGGTCTCGACGGAGCTCCGGATTAAGTCCCTTGCGGAACCTAGCCTGCTTCTTGGCATCAGTAGAAATTCCTCAGGAGCATAGCGAGCAAGGTTTCCAAACTCACGACTATAAGCATCCACTAATAGTTTGCCCTGGGTGAAGACACATAATTCCTTTCTCTTACGATCCATCAACCCTTCCGAGATGTGATGGGTACGAAATGTGGCACTAAACTCTGCCCAAGTTGGTGCGGGGCCTGTGGAACGCATGGCTTCAAAAATTTCCCACCACAGATTGGCGGAACCTTCCAGAAAGTAAGTTGCAAAGGTCACCTTGTTGGCCTTGGTCACATTGGCAGCCCGGATCTTGCGATACATGCTAGTCAGCCAGTCATCCGCGTCGAGTGGGTCGACCGAATGATGATACTTGGATGGGCACAGTCTGATGAAATCACCAAGTGATACACCATCATTGAGGTCATTGCGGGGAGCACATGCTATGTTCTGCTCGATTCTTTCCAATAGCCTGTTGGTCTCCCTCTTGTTCCTTTCGGCTTCAAGCATTACTTCCGCCAAGGAAGGTGCATGTGGCAGATCCTCTTGCCTTGGTTGGCTTCCCTCGCCCTGCTTAGGGGCAGGCACGGGGTTATTCCTAGTTGCCACCATCCTAGAGAACAAATCCACAGCTTAATCATAGGGGACAACAACTCTAAGACACGAGATAAGGAATGTACTAGACAACATAGCATGCAGGGTAAACACCAATCAACATGGTAAAACAACTGCCTTATGAACACCATGATTCATACACGCCATGACATAGTTCAGTACAAGCCAAGCGGAAATACAACTACGGAGAGATGACACAACTCATAAGAGGCATTACAAGCTTCCTATACATTATCTATCTACACCTCCGGAACTCAACTCTCAACCTCATCATATCCCACAAGACATGCATGACTGTGGCGATTCGATTACTACCATGCTAGAACTACATCCACGTACTCAAGCATCGCCGTAGAATGCCTCATATAGGTTACCCCCATGACCCGGGAGCTGAACCTGAGGATCTGGAAACGCTCTAGCCTGTGATCCCTGGGAACCGTAAGGACACGGGTGTGGCCTTGGTCCCCTTGTCGGCGGCAACAATGGTCCTCGAAGAGGGGTGATGCCTCCAACATCAGGCCAATCTACGTGTGCTGGCAGATGAGTCCGCGATGGGGTCAGCATCTCCAAATCTCCATAGCCTGTCTGCATGACAGGTGCCAACTGCGTCAGGGCTGTCCAAAGACGTGCATGGGTGGCATAAAGCTCCATGCGAAGGGCACGTGCATCACGATCCCCGTTCTCCAACATCTAAGCGGTCACCTGCAGCCTAGGATCCTCATGGGAATGATCATAGTAGGTTGCACTAAGATAACCATCCTCTCCTCCCATAGAAGCAGGAACATAACAAAACTCTGTGTTCTGAAGCAGACCATGGCTAAACCTCATGATAGTCAGCATGGTGTACACAGCCTCCTGAACTGCCATATCTATGGTGATACCTAATCCATAAGTCAAGTGAAGCGGCTCTGCAGCTCCAGGGTATGAAGGATAAATCTTGACGGTACACAGATACTGACTCTGGTTGAAATCTCGATACTGTTCCTCCACTGTGTACTCTGGGTACCAACGGTATCCAGCCTCCATCATGACTCTAACCAACATGGCCGTGTGACCCGGTACATCGATGCACCTGGTCAGACGGACCACCTGACGGGAAGGACGAGGGGGCATCTAAAACAGAGAATGATGCAAAGACATTAGAGACTCTAGTAGAAATTGGACAACATAATGGCTGTAATTGCTCAAAAAGGATTTTGAGACAACTGCAAAAGATTGGAAAAGCATAACCACTCAACTTTCTAGACTCAAATCTCTTCTCCATCTGTTTGTCACACCAACAATACTTGAGTACCTACATTCACTTGCAACAAGATAACTAGTGGTCCATGGTTAGTAACTCGGCATCCTAAGCAATGGATGAGTAGCCTAGTTCTTATCCCTGTAGAAAAGATGAGAATGACTTAGCATAGAATAACTTCGGAAGAGGAGTAAAAAGAGCCTTACGTTCCCTTCCACAATCAATTCCCTTACTTTTCTATAGTGTTTCTAGACTCAACTTCGACCGGTTTGGCTTGGTAGTCCTACAGTCAGTCAGGCTCTGATACCAACACTGTCAGGACCCCGATCCTACGTCATAAGAATCCAGACTGTAACATATCACATCACTTTGCGGCCTCACGCACGGTAAGTTCCACGACTGCAGCCTTACATTAGCCGAGACCGTTTGCATCTTTTGGCTCACGTATGTGAACATGTCACTAGCAATCTAACGACAGAGAACCCGGGCCGACATAACTAGTCATAGAACCCATGCGGCACATCCGTACGAAAAAGGCATACATAACCCAGCAATGCAGGTGTCGGCCTCAAGCGTGTCTAGATGAGTCATAGCAAGCTACAGGGACTCCATTACGTCGTGAGACACGAATGCCATCACTGCACGTAGACGAGTCATAGCAGGCTACAGGGACTCCATTACATTGCGAGACATTTCCCCGAAGGGACAGACATAGCAACAAAGAAGGATACATGTCGGTCAATCAATGTGTCCGGAGCAGTAGCAAGCTACCATGGCTCGGTGGAAGCACAAAGAGGCAGTTTCCCGTAAAGAGTACTACTAAAGGCACACGACTAGCTGTCGGATCCCATACATACCGTTGCACGTCACACGTACGCACGACATGCCCGATATGCATAGATACAACCATGGCATCACAACATAACCATACAACAACATGACTTTTATTTAAGAGGCTCAGATGAGCCTTGCATAATATGTTCTTATAGATAGGGGTCACATGACCCGACACTCAAGTCATACAAACCAAGCGGAAGCATAAGCTGTTTGAGTACAGACAGATGAAAGGGTAAAAAGGCACATGGCCAGACTATCTACAGCCCGCCACAGGGCAAAGGTCGTAGCTGGGACACCAACTATTCGGCATCGTCAACATCTAGAAAGAACCCATCTGATGGGTCCTGGGTCTCATCTGCAACATTTATTAAGCAAACGTGAGTACAAATGTAGTCAGCAAGTCTTTAAAACAGACCTAGTCTATTCATGCTCATGTATCAGCAAAGGGGGGAGGTGGAGTTTATGCAGCAATGCCAGCTTCGACTCATGGCTAACCTACACTACTCAATTTTAACTCTTTGTTTACATTTTAGATATCGCACACGAGTCCACTAATTCCATAGCAATACACCACCATGGATTCACTTCCCTCTCCTAGGAGAGTGCCATCCATGGTACTCACACTTGTCTTGATATTTTTATGAGTATCCATTTGATTATCTATGCAGAACATAAGTTCTCCAAGTAGTCCATATCCGAGGACGCGGCTATTCGAATAGTTTCATACCCTGAAGGGGTTTACTTCTTCACACACGCTCCCGCCACTTATCATTGTGTGCTCATAAAACCATGCACCTCGGCAACCTTCAAGTGGATGCCCAACAAAGGAGTCGGCCACGACCGTCAATCACATAATACCTCTAGTTCAGGCTATCGCCTATTTGAGACTGAACCCGCATGGAAGTCCGGCCGAAGTTTCCGCTACGGCCCCAAACGATGTGCGCAGGGTTCCCAAGCCCACCATTCGGGTGACCCTAGGTACACCGTGCCACTGCCTACCGCGTCATAACCCACCCCGAGGGTCAGCGCTACGCATGGCCTCCAGCATGCTATAAACACCAAAAACTACTTGCAACTCCTGGACCAAGGACTAAGCGACTGATAAGTCAAGAGGGGTCGAGTTACCGGAACCCAATGTGTGGTAGTAACTAGTCTTGGATCACAAACACGGAACTTAGTTCCTAAGAACGGTCCCAATGAGACAACCCGCTATGTACTCCTACATAGCCTCTCATCGCTACCTTTACCAAATTGAGTTCATCATAATATCACCACATCAGAACAACATTGTTTCACTAAGTTCATCACCCAGATGAATCAGACCTGACACAACTCTAAGCATAGCAGGCAATGTAAGCTAAGCACATCATGGCACAAGCATCTACCAGGTATGCTAGGTTGCAAGGTTTAGCTATTTACTGTGACAATGTCAGATTATGCAGCAGAATAGGATCATCTACCGTGTATGACTGACATGTGATCGACTGTCCTAATGCAATAATCAAGAGCAGGAGCAAGAGAGTGGGATGTTATCGGAATGATCAAAGGGATTGCTTGCCTTGCTGAGTAGCGGAAAGGTTCTCTCCTTCGCCGGGATACTCGGGGGTGTCCTTAGAAGCAGGGCCTACCGCAATGCAGATAAGAAACGATCAACACACGCAAGTGCAACAATATGATGCATGATCATGGCATGATAGCATGTATGAATGAGCTAATGCATCTAGTGTTCATGTTAATTTGAAATTAAGTCGAATGTAGGTTCAAAATCGTTCTTTATTTCAAATTCCATATACTAACCTATTAGTAAATGTCAATGTTCACCTATTTAGATTGCTCTAACATGCATGACAATAGCGCCATTGAATTCATTGGATTTTTCTGATAATTTTTCATATATAAATTATTTCCATCTGATTTAGAAATTAATTTATATGAATTTTTGAAGTTTTAAACAATTTCTAGAATTATTTTTAAACTAGAAAATGGAATTATGGCGTCAGCCTGACGTCACTGTGATGTCAGCTGATCAGCTGACCAGGCCAGAGTCAAACCTGACATGCGGGGCCCGCACGTTAGTGTCTCAGGCTTTACCTCCACGCTTACCAGAGGGTTTGACCCACCCTGGGGCCCACTGTCAGTGGCAGGAAGCTAAACTAATTAGGGGGATTAGCCCCCTAATGACGGCCACGTCGGCGCCCACCTGAGCGGGGCCGGCGGTGACCATCCGAACGGTGGCGTCTCGCCGGAATCACGCCTCCGGCGACCATTTGGCGTGCGGAGGGCATCGGGAGGCGGCCCATGCACTAGCTTGTCTAGCAGGGCACCTAGGGGGGCCCGAGGCCACCAGAACGACGGCCACGTCGAGCTGCGCAGCGGCGATGGCTCGGGAAGGAGCAACTGCAGCGCTACAGGCTGCGGGAGGCGGAGATGAGGGTGGCAACGACCTCCTGGAAGCTCCACGAGCACGAGCCCGTGGCCAGGAGCGAGCTTTGGCCGTTGTGGCCACGACTACGCCATGGCCGGCGGCGAGCTCCTCTCGGCTCCAGTGACAAACGGGGCTGGTGGGGGGGGGGGGGAACAGTGACGAGACTGAGGGAAAAGGGTCCGGGGCCTCATCGGAGAGGCTGCTGGCCCCTTAGCGGGGTCGGGGACACACGGGAGACGGTGAATCGCCGACGGCTTTGCTCCAGCGAGGAGGGGAACAGAGGAGAGGGAGAGGGGAAATGGCGAGGGGGAAGCAGCTGGAGTGGCGGCCGAGCCTATCCCCTCACCAGCGCGATGAGGAGGCGGCCTGGCAGGCAGGGTGGAGGTGGCCAGCGCGGCCACCACGGCTGCAGGGGCGGCACGCAGCTGCTTCTCCTCCTACCAGGAGGAAGAAGACGCTGCTGCCCCTGTGGGCCGGGCCCCTTAGGTTAGCCCAGGTGGGCTTCTTTCCTTTTTTTTATTTCAATTCTTTTCTAACTTCTGACATTTGTTTATTTTATTTGCAGTTACAAATGACTTTGTAAAATATCCAAGACATTTTATATATCGAAGTTTGAATATTTCAGACTTATCTGAAAAGTTTCAAAATAATTTGAAAACTAAATTAATGATAATTCTTTATTTAATATTTTTCCAGGGGCTTTATCAATTATTTTTAAATTGCTTTAGATGTTCAAATAATTAAGATGGTCCCTGTTATAATCATGTCCAAATTTATCAGACATAGGGACCATTTTAAAGGGCATTTTGGATTTGTTGAATTTCACCAAATTTGAATTGTTTTGATTCAAAGTGAGCTTGGGGTTTCTTTTTGTTCCCCATTTCATGTTGATGCAATAGAATGAAACATGATGCAAGCACATGCTATCCTAGGACATCTAGCTAGGGATGTGACATTAGTATGAGGAGGAGACCCACGATTTGGAGGCCTTGCCCTCTTCCAAGCCCATCATTATTGGTATCTCCGACGATGAGGAATAATTTTTTTTAGCTTAATTACTAATGACCAATGTTCAGCTAGCTACGCTAGTTAAGCATGTTTGGTTTACATGTTGCATGTGTAGGTCTTGCCTTTCCTTAAGAAATTCTAGTGAAATGTCCAATGTAATGCTACAATGTAATCTAACCTTCTAGTATGTTCTATTGTGCAGTGTGATGCTCAGTTAACTTTTTGGTTCATTTGTTGTGGTGATCATTTAACCATTTGGTTCAATTATGCAATGTGATATTCGATTTTTGTTATACAATTTTTTATTATTATGCATGTCAGAAGTAAATGGAATTTGGATGTACTAATACATGTGAAACATACAATTGCTATATTTCATTGTTCTTAGCACCCTTGGCTTTTCCATGTGGCTCAAATTAATATGTTGGATCTGCAATGCGTTTATTTTTTATTTACATATTTTACTGATAGCACGCGAAACCTCACTTATAACCTGATCGATATCTATCTTAAATATGTTGCAAAGGGAAACAATGGGAGACACTAAAGTTTACCATCGAGGTTTGCACATTCGTGATCAATTGGCTAATAGCACATTAGTGTGCAATTGCAGGAACCATTCTAATATTTAGCTTTCTAGATATTTGATCTTGCACATGTAGGTCCTGCTATAAGAGGTTTAGACCCACCATTCGACCCATTTTACATGTGGGGAAATGAGGTGTTAGTGAATATCGATCAAAACAAGAAACTTAGAAAAATTGTTAAGATAAAGAAACTAACGATGAAAAACAACAATATGTTTGTCTGCACAATGACGAAAACATCAATCAACTATAGTATGGTACTATCTCTTTGACATTGTATTTTCCCTTTGTGCCATTTGAAGTTTTAGAAAACATATTTATGCATATCTTTGTTTCTAGTACTTTCCAAAGTAGTTCATCGATGATTATGTTTCAAAGCATCTGTATGGTCAAGAGGTGAGGGCGGTATTGATACAACACCCACGGTATAATCTTGAAGTCTTCCTCAATAGGATGAAGGATGGGTGGGCAACCATCCACACTCACTGACCTAAAGTTGCAAGAACTTTCGACATCAGTGAAGCTCAATATTCGCCTTCCACTTCAACAATTTTCTAGACGAGATTCTATGATGCTACTTTCCAAAGGTTTTAGATGTTGCATGTGAAACTTTGGTCCTACTATTTTTATTGGGTAGCTAGGTTGTGGGGATCCCGACTCATAAGTAGTGATCACTGAATGCACGTGTACACCGATCCCAGAGATCAATGCTCACTAAACACACAGAAGCTGAATAACAGAGTCTTACATCCATACATATCGCCTTACACAAATAAAGACCATTAAGGTCAAGCCTTACATAGATAGGGCCATGAAGGCCAAACATCAAACATAACTAGTAGCAGAAATCTTGAACGAAATCATGAACCCATGCCATCTACCTTAACCTACAAGCATTTTGACTGGGAAGCATCCTAGTTCGCATGTTCGTCACCAATGAAATCTTCACCATATTCCTGCTCTTCCATGCCTAGCCAATTAAATAACCAGTGGCAAGCCAATGAGTACTTTGAATGTACTCGCAAGCAACCCATGTTTGTTACAAGGTATGACAATGCATTGTATAGCACTAAGTATGTCGGGGATATACCCCGCGGTATAACCCGGCGTGGCGACTCACAGGAGACCTCATAAAGACATGACATCTTATTAATGACCCGACAAGTGGGTCGCAGGATGACCAAGCCCAAGACCCGGCGGGTGAGTCGGCGCCTGGCGGCTCACAAGAGAAGACCCAAAGAGAGAAGGATTCCCTTAAAGGAAATAAGACCTGGAGTAGGATTCGTGAGAGACTAGTCCTAATCCTACTCCTAGTAGGACTCTATTTGTAAGCCTGCCCTCTCCACCTATATAAGGAGGGGTAGAGCACCCCTAGAGGGGGAAGAGGGACAAATCCAAAAGTTTAGACAACACAAGAGATTAGAGATAGATAGATTAGAGGCTCTCGTGATTAGAGGTAGCAATTAGCACCCTTGTAACCGAGAGATCTTCATCATCATCAATATCAGACAAGCAGGAAGTAGGCTTTTACCTCCATCGGAGGGGCCGAACCTGGGTAAACTCCGTGTCTCTCGATTCCGATCAACCCCTTCAAGCCGCCACATAGTTGCGTCTTTGCCCCGAACCTAAGTCCGTTCACCCGGACATCTGCCGTGATAAATCCACGACAAAGTAGGTAAGTTTGAAAAAAGCTATTTTTGAGTGCAATGACATGATCAATTAACTTGTAAAAGCATGCATCATGAGGTTGTAGGTATCCATGTGAATAAGTTACAGATATCAATATAAACAGGGGTTGAACATCTCATGTTCAAGCATCATGCCAAGTCATCTGACTTAGCTCGAGTATCATATTTCTCCCCCACACCAAGTTTGTGAAAACATTGGATGCAGTTTAAGTAGGACCACCAACTGTCCATGACCGTGGACGTGGATATTCAAATAGTTTTACACTTTGCATAGGTTGCACACTTTACCCACGAGACTTGGGAAACTTACGTGTCAAGCCATGACTCGTGGTATTGTCCATATCCGAGGTAAGTACCCGAACAATGCCTTACCCCTGATGGTACTAAAAAAGAGCCCACTCGTTGCCACACAGTCTGCATGATGTACATATCAAGTATCATTCATGAAGGGACCAACGGTGTGCCCGTTGTTTGTGAAAACAATCCATGATCGTCCTTTCTGGCACGGCTCCGTATTGAGAGCGACCACGTCACTCCCGCCGCTAGTAATGCAAGCTCTCTGCTAGTACCCATCAACGTAATCAACAAAGCCCAGTCCCATAAGGGTTATCATGGTTGTATATGTAAGGTTAAGACGATCAACGATTCTTAAATTTAATTTGTTTTCGAAAAGACATACAAACATGACTTGCTCTGGTACACCACTTCTTCATCAAGTGGTTACCTAGCTCAACATCATCTCCCTTGGGCATTAGTGGCACCCGACGTTTTTCTAAAAAGGTCTTTGAAATCATTTGCTTCCAACACCATGCATATCCCCGTCCCTTTTTGCGTAGCATCTACTTAGCAACCTGACTACTCCCACCCGCATAACCCTCATAATGAGGTAGGGTCATGCACTATGCATGTATCAACGAGGAAGTAAGAGGCACCCACCAAAGTGGCCACCGTATCATCATGATCAATTCATCGGAACATAAGGTGCTATATTACATGCATGAAAAAGTTTCTTAGGCATGGTCAGGGGTTGCTTGCGTGGCTCAACAAAGTCCTCGGGGTCTTCAGAGTCTTCTGGTCTAACTCCCTCGTTAACAATGCAATCTATTGTCACAATATTAACAGGCAAAAATAAGAGCACGACAAAAATAGAGAAAATAATCACTCCGAAAAATGTCAAACCACATTTGTAAATACTAGGTTAAAAAATAAAAATACTAAAAATACTAGTTCTTGGTTTTGAAGTGCAAAAAGTAGTGAAAGTATTTTATTAGAGGTTTTGAATATTCAAAACTAGGTTTTATTTAAAACCAGCACATAAAACTATTTTTAAAAAGTGTACAAGTGGCATCGTTAGATACTACACAATATTACAAGTTTTTGGAAATTTGAGTCAATAGATTTGGATTTTTATATTGGGCTAGGGAATTTTTGGAATCTTATTGGAAAAAGAAAAAGAGAAGCGTCACTGTGCTCATCGGGGCGAAACCGTCGCAGTCGAGCCGACCCAAAGGGAATTCGGCCCAGGGCGAAGCGGTGCACGTGATAGGTTCATTTTTAAACCTGCCCACGGGCCCTACTTGGCAGCAAGAGAGGGGAGGGTGAGGGTATGAGAGGTGGTCTCGACCTGTCATCCCTAATCTCGCGACAGGGAGCAGAGGGGCTCACTAGCGATGACACGGTCAATGGCGAGGCCCACTGAGGGTCCAGTCATGCTCAGGGGAGCGTCACCTGTCGTGTGGCATCGAAGATGGTCGCCGGTGGTGACGGGATCACCGACGGCATCCTCCCCGAGCGGCGGCCATGTGTGGGTATATAGACAACACTGTTTCCCTAGTATGCCTCTAGCTGACTAGCTCATTGATCAAAGACAGTTAAGGTTTCCTAACCATAGACATGAGATTTCATTTGATAATGGGATCACATCATTGGAAGAATGATGTGATGGACAAAGACCCAAACTATAAACATAGCATGTGATCGTGTCAGTTTATTGCTATAGTTTTCTGCATGTCAAGTATATGTTCCTATGACCATGAGATCATGCAACTCACTGACACCAGAGGAGTACCTTGTGTGTATCAAACATCGCAGTGTAACTGGGTGACTTTAAAGGTGCTCTACAGGTATCTCCGAGGGTGCTTGTTGGGTTGGTATGGATAAATATTGGGAGTTGTTACTTCGTGTGACAGAGAGGTATCTCAGGGCCCACTCGGTAATACAACACCACTATAAGCCTTGCAAGCAATGTGAGTAAAGAGTTAGCCACGAGATCTTGTATTACAGAATGAGTAAAGAGACTTGCCGCTAACGAGATTGAACTAGGTATAGAGATACCGACGATCAAATCTCGGGCAAGTAACATACCAAAGAACAAAGGGACCATCATACATGATTAACTTAATCCTTGACATAGAGGTACAACTGATAAAGATCTTCGTAGAATATGTAGGAGCCTATATGGGCATCCAGGTCCCGCTATTGGTTCTTGACTTTAGAGGTGTCTTGGTCATGTCTGCATAGTTCTCGAACCCGCAGGGTCTACACACTTAACGTTTGGTGACGATATAAGTATAGTTGAGTCATTATGGTGGTTACCAAAGGTTTTTCGGAGTCCCGGATAAGATCCCAGACGTGATGGGGAACTCCGGAGTGGTCCGGAGGTGAATATTGATATATAGGAAGAAGGGAATCAAGTTCCGAAAGTGTTCTGGGAGATACCGGGAAGTTGACGGAGTACTGAAAGGTGTTTCGGGGGGACCTGGCAAGTGTTGGGGGCCTCATGGGCCAAGGGGAGGGGGCACACCAGCCCACAAGGGGGATGGGCACCACCCAAACCCTATCCCACTTCGGCCAAGGGTGGGGGAGCCCACCTAAGGGGCTGCTAATAAGTAACTTGGGGGCCAAGCCACCGTAGGGTTTCCCGAGGGGCACCCCATCTGCCTGGCTGCCGCCCCTAGATTGGATCTAGGGGGCGCCACCCCTCCTCTCTTCGCCCTATATATAGAGAGGTAGAGAGAGGGCAACTACACCCCTCTATGCCTTGGTGCTGCCCTCCCTCTGCCGTATTCTTCTTCTTCTCCATGTAGCGCTTAGAGAAGCTCTATTGAAATTCCTCCACCACCACCGTTGCCACGCCATCATGTCACGGGAGGACTCGAGATACTACTTCACTATCGCTCACTGGATCAAGGAGGTGAAGGCATAATCAAGCCATACGTGTGTTGAATGTGGAGGTGTCGTCCGTTCGGCACTAGATCGGAGTTCGCGGGACGGATCATGATTGGATCGCGAAGATGTTCGACTACATCAACCGCGTTTCTTAACACTTCCGCTTAGCGATCTACAAGGGTATGTGTATCCACTCTCCCTCTCGTAGATGCTCATCACCATGGATAGATCTTGTGTGTGCATAGGAATTTTTTTGTTTCCCATGCAACGTTCCCCAACAATATGTCATCCAAATCACCCCCTACGAAACAAGGCATAAACTAGGGTTTAAGACTATGTCACTATGACAACCCATCATCTACTTATTACTCACCAATGACTTCCCTTAGGCCCAAGTAGGTGAAGTGTCATGTAATCGACGTTCAAATGACACCATTAAAGGAAGAACAATATACACATCATCAAAATATCAAAAGAATACCAACATCACATGATTACTTATAACAAGACTTCTCACATGTCCTCAAGACCAAAAGTAATTACTCACAAAACATATTCATGTTCAATATTAGAGGTATATTGAATATGCTTAAGGATCTGAACATATAATCTTTTACCAAATAAACCAACTAGCATCAACTACAAGATGTAATCAACACTACTAGCAACCACATGTACCAATCTATGGTTTTAAGACAAAGATTGAATACAAGAGATGAGGTAGGGTTTGAGATGATATGGTGCTGCTGAAGATATTGATGAAGATTTATCCTCTCATGATGGAGGAAGCGTTGGTGATGATGATGGCTTTGATTTCCGCACATGAAGTTTCCTCGGTAGAATCGCTCCGCCAGAGAGCAAAAGTGTTCTTGCCTAGGTTCTACCTCGAGACAATGGCGATTCATCCTGAAAGTGTTCTTCTTATTTTTTTTTCTAGGTAAAATAGCTTCATATAGGAGAATATAGGCCCCAGAGACTAGCTGGTGGAACCACGAGCTCAGTGGGAGCGCCAGGGGGTGGGGCACAGTGTATGGGCTCCTGAATCCATGGTGCGCCCCCTCCTGATATTTCTTCCAACAATGATTTTTATATATTCCAAAATAATTATTTGTAAATTTTTAGGTCATTTGGAGTTGCAAAAAATATCCAATTCTTTTGTAGCCTTTTTCAGTCCAGAGTTCCAACTGTCGGCAATCTCCCTCTTTGTGTGAAACTTGCAAAATAAGAGAAAAAAGCCTTATGATTGCATCATAAAGTGAAATAATGACCCAAATCATAATAAATATCAATAGGTGATCATTATGAAAAATGGACATATCAACTCACCTAAGCTTAGACCTCGCTTGTCCTGAAGTCGAAAGCCAAACTCGATAATCATGACCACATGTTTAGAGAGAAGTGTCAATAAAATAAAATATAGACATGAAAGAATAACAATCATTATCATATAAGCAATTTAATATCATAGAAAATGTCATGAACAAGTGATAATTCATTCACATGCTAAGGTATGAACTATAAACTTTATTGGAAACTAACAAACTGTGATCTTAGTTAATGAAACAATTGCAATCCATCATATTTTCAAAAGGAGTCTATGTAAGAGCTTTGTTTAGCAAGTTCACATACTTAACTATCATTTATTCTTTTATGGCTGCTAACACTCATGACATACTTATGGAGCAAAAAGTTTCAATCAAACACATAGGAAGATAGGGGTTTATAGTTTCCACCTCCCAACCTATTTATCTCAAGGATAATGTCAACAATAATAACTCATGATTACCTACATCCAACTAGAGATATGTTCCTAGATCTTTCCTTGCCACATGATGCTTGCCAAGTGGAGAATAAATGAGGATGGCCCTTCGTTGACTCTTGCATAAAAGTAAATACAGAAAAGTAAAAGATAGGCCCTTCGTTGAGGGACGTAGAGGTTGTCATGCGCTTTTCATTAGGATGTGCAAACTATTAATGGAAAGGAAATTCACCTGGTATTGCCCCTTGTGATAGCAACCTTTATTATATGACTTGCCGCTTTTATTTCTTTACCAACACAAGTTCGTACAAAGCTTATTTTCCCATACAATAAAAGATCATACACATTTCGGAGCACTTTTTGTTGCTTTTGCACCGATGACAACTTACTTGAAGGAACCTATTCAATCCATAGGTAGATATGGTGGACTCTCATGGCAAGGAACTAGATTTAAGGGTTTTGGATGCACAAGTAGTATCTCTACTTAATGCAAAGTTTTGGCTAGAAAAGACTATGAGTAAGCACCACATGTTAGAGGATCCATGACAATATAAATTCTATGTGAATATAAGCAAACATAAGCAATTACAATGTCTTCCTTGTCGCTAACCAGTTGGTGAAACGTAGACTATTTAATGGGGGCTCACAAGCATAAATATGTCCAAGATAGTATATTTATATGTGAGACCTCTCTTTGGTTAATACTTTTTCATGAATTGTGTCAATGACCAATGCTATGTTTGTCAACTTCCAACAAATTTTTATTAATTATACTCCTTTTATGTGAAGTCATCACTCCCCATGGGATTAGTATATGGTCTATGTATTCTTGTCATTGCTAAGATTGATGCAAAAAGGCAAACCAACCAAACCCAAACTACTCTTTATTATATAACTCCCACACTTGATTATATATATATATATGTTGCACTATTCTATATGTGGGGCACTATTCTAATGCCAGGATTAGAATAGTTATTATATATGTGGCACTATTCTAATCCCAGGATTAGAATAGTTATTCTAATCCCAACAGGCCCTATAAGGGCCCAACAAGAAACCACATGAACTGCCTCGGGCGACCTGGACCCTGGTGTCGAGAAACAGGGCGCCTGCCCCGCCCCCGCCCCTGCTCCGCCCGATCTCAATCCCCACCGCCCCTGCCCGGCACGAGCTTAGGGCCGACCGAGCACCTCTACAGTGATCCCGCCACCGTCCATCGCAGGGATCTCCCCTCGCCTCCCTTTCCAGCGTCGCGACCAGATCCATACTCTCCTTATCCTCTCTATCACCACCCCCCATCCGACCCATGACGCTAGCAAGCGAGTGACAACGGACGCTGGAGCGAGGGAGCCCGTGTCGACTGGACCCGAGGGAGCCGCCGGAGTTTGTGCTCACGTGCCATGGACAACCGCTCCCTTCCTCATTCCCTTATCGCCTCCTATAGATGACGCGGCCAAGGGAATGAGAGCGAATTTCCTGCTGTATCCATCAACGATGACAAGGTGGCGGCAAACAAGGCCAATTTGCTAGATCTAGCCACACAAGTATTATTCTCCCCACCTCCTACTACCACGCATGTACTATCCTACTGTCATCTTACTATATTTGAACTTCTTGGTGATCCCTTCGATCCAAAACCACAACCAGATGTACTTGGTGTCTCCCGCCGGCCATCAAATGTCATGGGATCCCTCTTCCAATAAGCCAGTGCTTTTGCTCTCAAGGTGGCCTATATACTGCAGGAAAAAGACTAGCTGAACTTCTAGAAAAGGTGTGGTTGAGCTTCCTATTCTATGTTCTATTTGCATATTTGTTCAATCTGTGGATGAACTTCTAGCCAAGGCGTGGATGAATTTCTAGCCATTGTGTGGTTTATCTTCTAGCCAAGATGTGGTTTTCATAGTTTTTTTCTATTGCATGATCATCTACTATGTATCTCTACATCATGTGAACTTGAACTAGTGAATTTGAAGTTCTATTAGTGACTGAGGCTCGGTCCAGGATATTAAACACCATGTGAAGTTCAACTAGTACACCATGTGATGTTCAATTAGTACACCATGTGAAGTTCTATTAGTGATTGAGGCTCAGTCCAGGCATCAGTTCAAGTTGGTATATATCTAATATTGAGCATCAGTGCAACCATGCATTCACCCATAGTCCATGTTTAACTGTATATAGGAGTATAGATGTTATTACTCCTCTATATCTATAAGTTCAACAATGGAATTCTACACAACAATTAGATATCCTTCCCCTATCAAGACTAGAAGTTCAGACTATGAATAATGCTCAATTCAACTACAAAAAAGGAAGCATTAGATACATGATACTTGTGCTATTTTTTAATTACATATATACTACGTTGGGAAGTTGAGACTATGAATAATGCTGAGTTCAGCTACACCAATACAGATAGATGCTAGTTGTGCTAATGAAATTAACATGCGAATGTAATATTTTCAGGATGAGAGACGCAGAAAAAGAGGAAGAACTTCCAAGCAACAAGTATATAACCCTCATCCTGTACACAGCATGCCGCTCCCTGAATGGGTGACACCTGAAATACACCATCATCAACATTCCCAATCTGCTCCACACCCCAAATGGATGATGCTGCTACCTCTTAAGCATGCATTGGTTTTCCCTTGAAGAGGAAAGGGTGGTGCAACAAAGTAGATAAGTATTTCCCTTAGTTGTTGAGAACCAAGGTATCAATCCAATAGGAGGAACAAGCAAGTCACCAATGGATGCACCTACACAAACAATCAAATTCTTGCACCCAACGCTATAAAGGGATTGTCAATCCCTTCACGGTTATTTGCAAGCATTAGATCTGATAGAGATAGACGTGAAAGATTGCGGAAAGTTGTTAGTGCATCTAGTGCCCCTTAGTGATTTTGGTGTATTGAGGACTTATAGGTTAAGGCACTAATGTGTTTGTGAGTGTACACAAGCTCTATAAGTCGATGAGGAGTTTGATATATTTGGAGATTATCGACCCCTAAAAATGTATGTCTTCAAGTGAAGACTTTGCTGAAGACTTTCTAAAGACTTTGGTGAAGACTTTGAAAATGAAGAAGTTGGTGTCACCTTGAAGATATGAACAAGGAATATGAAGCGTGAATACTTTATGTTTTCGTAGTTTCATTTCCTTTATTTGAGTCATAGGAAACACCGTACTGTTAAAGGGGCCCGAGGTAATACTAAGGAAAATTTCCAACTGATGCTCAACTCCAAAATCCTCAACCCATACAATCCTTCAAGTGAAGCCTTTGGAAATCTCTTACGGTTCAGACAAGTTCTTCGGTGACAGAGACGAAGTTCTTCTGGTCTCTGAGGAAACTGATCTGACTGGGGAGTTAGGATTTCGCCAGTGCGAATTGCCTACAAGTGAGGAACATGATAAGCTGAGGACTTTCATAGTTTGAAATTCCGACCGTTGCTGTGCTTAGCGCCAGCTGCCCCCAATCATTCTTATCCACATAACAGTCATATCATTGGGGGCATTTATGTCTTATCATGTCAGGTTGCATCCCGGCTATAAATAGCCACCCCCACAACCACTAGATGGTTGGCTGCTCCGAGAGAGAACTGACACTTGTCATTGAGAGCAACCCATCCTCTGAGGACTTTGAGAGAAAATCATCTGTGAGGAAAAACCCACAACCAAACCACAAAACCCATAGTGATTGAGCATCACTAAAGAAATTCCTGTGTGGAACCGATGCTTGTTACCTTTGAGGACTTTGCATCCTCCAGACGGTTAGGCGTGATGGTCTAGTGCTCCTGCAGTCAATTGGGGACCATGAAGTGACCTTGGTCTAGAGCATCCAGCAGTAAATTGTGGATCGCCGGGTGACCAGTTGGTGAGGGTTTTGGAAGTCTACCCTGAAGAATTACCATGAGTGTTGGGCGAGGACTGTGTGACCTTATCTCAAGGAGAATACGGTAAGGACTATGTGTCCTGGGACTGTGTGTCCTCTGGTTTAAATACCAGGCCGTTCCAAACCAGACGTACGACTGTCACAGCAGTTGGAACTGGGTCATCAAACCATTGTCTTCATCGAGCTACCTGGTTCTATTTCCTCAACCTCCTTATTCGTCATAAACCCGTTGATGAAATTGATTGTTACTGTTTGAAGAATTTGACTAAAGACTGTTGCAAATTCCTCACCTCAAATTCTTCAAGTTGCCTTGTTCATCACTGCTTATTCTTTATCACGCTCTTCTCTATTTGTGCATGTTTCATTTCATCATGAAGACTATATTGTTACTATGTTCCTCATGCACTTGAGTACTTATTCCGCTGCTAGTTATTCATCACATTTCAAATTCCTCAAAGTTGAAATTCCTCAAGTGATGAATTTGTA
Organism: Hordeum marinum; assembly: GCA_022496015.1. Classification (NCBI taxonomy): domain Eukaryota; kingdom Viridiplantae; phylum Streptophyta; class Magnoliopsida; order Poales; family Poaceae; genus Hordeum; species Hordeum marinum. The sequence continues at coordinate 286,037,300 of CM039678.1, read as the reverse complement.
AAAATCGCCTATTCACCCCCCTCTAGTCGATATAATGCAGTTTCAATTGGTATCAGAGCAGGTACTCCCTCGCTCTGTGTGACTTTGGTTTAACCACCTGGAGTTCTAGTTATGTCGACTGCAGGTATGATCAAGGTTTCCGCGGGATGTCCTACCTTCGATGGGACAGACTACCCCTATTGGAAGAACAAGATGCGTATGCACCATGAAGCTATTGGCAACGATCTCTGGTATGTTATGGAAAATGGTGTGCCCTCTGTCGCTCCCACTGTTACAGCTGCTGATGTGAAGAGATTCAAGCAACTCGATTCTAAGGCGAAGAATATCATCTATGATCATTTGAGCAAAGGTCAGTATGGTAGAGTGAGTGCTGTGGAATCTGCTAAGCTTATCTGGGATAGTCTGTCCAAAGTCAACGAAGGTGTTTCCACTCAACGTGACTCTCGTGTTGATGTTCTTCGCTATCTCTTCAACCGCTTCAAGAGACTTGACAATGAATGTTCAACAAACATTTGATCGCCTCACTGATATATCCAATGAACTTCAAGCACTGGGTGCCACTGATATCACTGACCATGAAGTGGTGAAGAAACTGCTACGATCTCTCGATTCCTCATTTGATACTCTGGTTTTGATGATTCAAGAACGTGGAGATTATAAAGCTCTTGATCCTGCTGATATTCTTGAGAGACTTAATGCTCATGAAGTCCGACAAGCTGAAAAGAGAGACCTCTACGGGCCAATCTATGGAAGATCTCGTGCTTTGAAGGCAAAAGCAATTTCCTCATCTGAAGAAGAAGATTCTGACAACAGCCTTGGTGATCCTGAAGAAGTAACTCAGGAACTAGCAATGCTTGTGAGGAAATTCCAGAAGTTCTCAAGAAGAGGTGGATTTGGAAAGTCATCAAAAAGTGGCTTGAGGAAATCAGATTCCTCAAAATATTACAAGAAAAGAACCTGTCATCGTTGCAAGAAGTGTGGTCACTTTATCTCTGACTGCCCTCTCTGGGAAAAAGACTCAAAGAAGAAGAAGAAATACAGGGATGATAGTTCTGATGACTCGAAGAAAAAGAAGAAATCTTCAAAGTCCTCATCTGCAAAGTCATCATCTTCAAAGTCCTGAAAGCACAAGAAGAATGGTTCCAGAAAGGCTCGAACATTCATCGGCAAGGAAATGGATTCTGAGGAAGAATCTAAAGAATATGAAGAAGAGGAAGAATCTGAGGAGGAATCAAAATCTGGTGTCGCTAGCCTTGCTCTTGCTACTGCTTTCGTCAGCAAGTCCATTTTTAACGATGAAGAATTTGACTAATCCAACGACTCTGATGTCAGCAACGATGATCATGCTCCCACTTATTGCTTTATGGCAAAAGGCTCAAAGGTACACAAACATCATTCCTCTTTTGAATCAAGTGAAGGTGAATCTGATGAATATGTGAAACCTAGCTATGCTAAACTTGTTAAAATTGCCACTAAGAAACAAAGTGCACTTGAAAAGTTTCAGAAAATGCTAGACAAAAGCGATGATCTGTTAAACCATGAAGTGGATCGGACTCAAACTCTGTCTGTCGATCTCAAAAGTCTTCAGACAAAGTATGATAACCTTCAGAGTCATCATAACGACCTCTTAGCCGATCATGAGAAGCTTTCATATGAATTTCTTGAAAGAAAGCAAGATCTTGAAAAGCCGAGGGTTTCACATGAGGATCTCCAAAGGGAAAACGATTCCTTACTGGCTCAATAGATTAGTACCGCTCAGGAAGAATTTGTTCCACCTTGTTTGAAATGTGTCGATCGTGAAACCGCTAATTCGTCACCTGAACGTTCAAATGCTTCTACTGCTGCAAATTCTTGAACTATTCTAGTGGTTTCAAATTCCTCATCTGAGGATACCACAAGTATCAGTGATGACAATGCAGGGTTGAAGGAATTGTATGTGCCAGGCATGTACAAAAGTCTCAAAGGGCATCAAACCCTTTGTGATGTCCTCAAGAAGCAGATTCTGAATAGGAACCCTAGGAAAGAGGGTATTGCCTTTGTGAGGAAACTCAACGCTGATGGATCCTACTAGACACCTGAGCAGTACCCCAAAACCTCATGGGTTGCTGCAAAAGGATCTCCTGTAGATCCATCCACTTTATCTAGCTTTACTTGTGAAACTTCACATTCCTCTGATGAGTCACTTGACTCCAATTACAGATTCTTCAAAAATCATAGAAGTGAAGTATAGCTAGATATGTTGGAACTAACTATAGGAACGGTTCTCCTATGAAGAAAATCTGGGTTCCCAAGAGCTACCTTCAAAATCTTCAAGTGAATGTCCTCACGACACCACTCATGAAGAATCGGAACCCCAGATCAAATTCCTCATATGGACCAAAGTCCTCACTTGGACCAAATTCCTCAAATGGTCAAAATCATCATTCTCGTGCTAATGCCTCTGTTTCATAGGGAAAACCTAAGAGTTATGAATATGTGCATTATTCTTCAAACCATTATGTTCATAAGTCCTCGAAAAATTTCTCTGCTTATTCATTTGAATACTCTAACCCTCACCCAGTGAAACGAAGCACACTTGCTTCAATGCCTCCCTTCTCACATGGTGCTCGCGGAATGATGAATTCTATGCCACCCCTCCAGATGTGGGTGGTGGATAAATCAAACTGACATCTTATGCAGGGTCAGGTCTCCAGATGAATTTGAACATCTGATGAATTTGCTGGAGACCTGAGGAAATGCTTGAAAGGACGCAAGCTAACCATGATGAAATGAATTCTTCATTTCTCACGTCCTCATTCTACTTGCTTACTATCTTGTGTGATGAAATTCTATCTGATGAAACTGATGTCATATTCTTCACTCTGAAGCATATGAGTTCGTAAGTTGTACTAATTCATCTGCAGGATGATACTCTAAAAGCTACTGAGTGGGTTCTCGATAGTGGATGCACAAACCCCATGACGGGTGACAAGAATCTACTGCTGAATTTGCCACTCACTCCATCTCCTTTGAAGCATATCACCTACACAGACAAAGGAAAAAGCAAGGTATTGGGACTTGGTAAGGTTGCTATCTCAAAGGACCGAACCATGGACAAGGCGATGCTTGTTGAATCCCTCGGGTTCAACCTTATGTCTGTCTCAATGCTTTGTGATCTTGATATGGTTGTCATATTTGGAAAATATCGTCGTGTTGTCATCATGGAATCTGACAATTCCAAAGTCTTCGAAGGCTTTAGGAGAGGAGACTTGTATATTGTTGATTTCTCTACAGGTCCTCAACCCACCACTTGCTTACTTGCAAAGTCTTCAGAAGGCTGGCCGTGGCATCGATGACTTGGACATGCTGGTATCACGAACCTGCACACACTCATGTAGAAAAGCACGTCATTGGCATCGAGGGTGTCAAATTCCTCAAGGACCACCTCTACGGTGCATGTGAATCTGGGAAGATGACCAGATCCAAGCATCCCTCGAAGACAATCATGACCATGACTCGACCCTTTGAATTGCTTCACATGGATCTATTTGGCCCCACTCATTACTCCGTACTAACAAATGCATCAAGTTTGTATGGCTTTGTCATTGTTGATGATTACTCTCGTTACACATGGGTGCATGTTATTCTGTACAAAAATGAAGTGCAGGACGTCTTCAGAAGATTTGCTTCAAGGGCCTCCACCAACTTCGGCGTCAAGATCAAGCATATCAGGAGTGATAATGGGACTGAGTTCAAGACCACTAATCTTGATGAATATCTTGATGAACTTGGTACCTCATGAGTTATCTGCCCCTTATACTCCTCAGCAGAATGGCATCATGGAGCGCAAAAACAGGACACTTGTTGAGATGGCTCGCACCATGCTTGACGAATACAAAACCCCTCGTCGCTTCTGGCCTGAAGCAATTGATACTGCGTGCCACATCATCAATAGGGTATATCTTCACAAATTCCTCAAGAAGACTTCATATGAGCTCATGACAGGCAAGAAACACAATGTAAGTTATCTCAAAGTCTTCGGTGCAAAATGCTGGATTAGAGATCCTCACCACATATCTAGGTTTGCACCGAAAGCACATGAAGGTTTTATGATTGGATATGGAAAGGACTCGCACACCTACAAAGTCTTCAACACCTACCATCACAAGGTGGTTGAAACTATAGATGTGCGTTTGATGAAACTAATGGCTTGCAAAGAGAGCACCTGCCTTCTGTGTTAGATGAAAAATCTCCAGAGGAATCCATCAAGCTGAAGGCAACAGAAGATGTCATACCCACTGAGGAAATCATTCCAACAAATGAAAACTCTCATACTGATATACCTGAAGAAAATGGTGCTGATGAAAATCCTCAGCCTCGTCAACCTGCTCATCCAAGAGTAGCAAATGAAGTGCAGATTGACAAAATCATCGATGACATCAACGCACCAGGTCATCTCACACGCTCAAAAGCTTCACATCTAACTAACTTTTGTGGGCACTTTGCCTTTGTCTCTATCATAGATCCCACCAAAGTTGATGAAGCATTCAAGGAGCCCGAGTGGATTCAAGATATGCAAGAGGAATTGCATCAGTTCAAGCTCAACAATGTGTGGGAACTTGTCAAGCGACCAGATCCTCGCAAACATAACATCATAGGTACCAAGTGGATCTATCGCCACAAGCAAGATGAAAATGGCCTCGTGGTGAGGAATAAGGCTCGCCTTGTAGCCCAAGGCGACACACAGGTTGAAGGAATTGACTTTGATGAAATGTTTGCACCTGTTGCTAGACTTGAGGCTATTCGCATATTACTAGCTTACGCTAACCATCATAATATCATCTTATATCAAATGGATGTGAAAAGTGCATTCCTCAATGGTAAGCTTGAGGAAGAAGTATATGTTGCTCAACCCCCAGGTTTTGAAGACCCTAAGCATCCTCACAAAGTCTTTAGACTAAACAAGGCCCTTTATGGCCTCAAGCAAGCCCCTCGGGCGTGGTACGACACTCTAAAGGAATTCCTCATGAAGAAAGGCTTCAAACCCGGTTCACTCGACCCTACTCTTTTCACAAAATCCTATGACAATGAACTATTCATATGCCAAATATATGTTGATGATATTATCTTTGGCTGTACTGACAAACGTTACAGTGATGAATTTGCCTATATGATGAGTGAAGAATATCAAATGTCTATGATGGGAGAGTTGAAATTCTTCCTAGGTCTTCAAATTCGTCATCAAGACAATGTCATCTTCATCTCACAAGAGAAATAACTCAAAGATGTTCTGAGGAAATTTGACATGCAAGATTGCAAAGGCGTCAAAACTCCAATGCCTTCAAACGGACACCTCTGCACAGATGAAAATGGTAAAGATTTCGATCAGAAGGTATACCGCTCCATGATTGGCTCCTTATTGTACCTATGTGCATCTAGGCCTGATATAATGCTAAGTGTTTGCATGTGTGCTCGATTCCAAGCAACACCGAAGGAATCACACCATAAGGCTGTGAAACATATTCTTCGATACTTAGCTCACACACCAACACTTGGATTGTGGTATCCCAAGGGCTCAAATCTCCACCTCGTCGGATACTCTGATGCTGACTATGCTGGAGATCATGTGGATCGCAAGTCAACCTTAGGCACATGTCATTTCCTTGGACGATCCTTAGTCTGTTGGTCCTCGAAGAAGCAGAACTACGTTTCACTCTGTACTGCAGAAGCTGAGTACATTGCTGTTGGCTCGTGTTGTGCTCAGTTACTATGGATGAAGCAAACCCTCAAGGACTACGGCATCAAGCTGAAGAATGTGCCTCTTTATTGCGACAACGAGAGTGCCATCAAGATTGCCTATAACCCAGTTCAGCATTCCAAGACCAAGCACATCCAGATTCGTCATCACTTTCTTCGAGATCATGTACTCAAGGGCGACATCTCCATCAACCACATTCCCACTAAAGAACAACTGGCCGATATCTTCACAAAGCCCTTGGATGAAAAGAGATTTTGCAAGTTGCGGTGTGAGGTAAATATCTTAGAATCTTCGAATGTTCTTTGATGAAGGACACACATCCTAACACTTATGCAAAATTGATGACTTAGATGTGCAACACACGAAGTAACGTTTTTCTTCAATCAATGAAGAATAACTCTCTAAGTGTGAAGAAATTAACGAAGAATTTGATTCTCAAAACTCTACGACAATTGTACGCGGTGTCTGAAATCATCATTCTTATACGGTGGGTTACGCCACCAACCAAAATTTGGAATTCTTCAAAATTGAGCGTTTCGTTGTTTTTGCAAATTCTTCAAACTATCAAATTCCTCAAATTTGCAAATTCCTCAAGTTTTTCAAATTCCTCAACTTTTCAAATTCTTCAAACTTTGAAACTCATGTTCTTCATTGACCATACATATATATATATATATATATTTATATTTGAGTTTTCAATGTCCTCAACAGCATTCACTTATTGCTAATTCTTCAAGTTGATTTTCATCTAAGTGAATGTGATCGGACCCCTTTTCCCCTCTATGCTAAACTCAACCAAGTCTATTCACAAATTCTTCATATGCATTCTACTTTAAAACTCATTCAAAGTCTTCACTGTGTCCTTGACAACTGAAGAATTTGCGAACGAAAACTTTGAAATCTTCTCTACTAAAATTTTCGGCGGTTCCCACTCAAACTATTCCTATTCCCACACCTAGATAACCCACGACCCCCCACTATCACCACCGCTAAGTACGTGGGTGACACCTGTCGCGTGGAGAGCAAGGGTCAGGGGCAATCCTGTCCAAAATCTTTGGGCGGATCGTTTTTCACTTCCTTTATAAATGCCCCCTTCCCATCAACTGTGCTCAGTTACTCTGCATCTCATCCCTCTTCCAGGCTCTAACCTAGCGCCGCCGCTAAAGTCATCGTCGCCATGAGGAAGAGCTTCACTGCCTCAACCTCGTCGTCGCCGTACTCGCACCGGCCGCGAAAATCCTCCTCCTCCGCCGCTGTAGCTGTCTCCCTCTACCAAGCTAGGGTGTGGGAGATCTGAACACACGAACTTCCCAATCTCATCTCTAAGTTCGTCGTGTTCTTCACCAGGGTAAATAAAATTTACTTTTACTGCCCTTGTTTGATCCTCAAATGCTCTTTATATTCCTCAACAGGTGTTTGTTCCTCGTGAACCTTATTTTAAAGCACCTTACATCTCCTCATACTTGATGATTTTCTCTAAGTAATGATTTTCTTCGAGATTCCTCAATTGTGCAAATCGTCAAAATTTGTACAACTCAGGAACCTGATACAAAGAACACTTAGTAAAATTCCTCAAGACATCCATGGTCAAATTCCTCACACCTAATTTTTCTTCAAAATTTCTGAAAACGCATATGACCTCTTCAAATTCCTCGCACCTATACTCTGTTCACAGGTACAACATGTCCGCTGATGAATCACTAGGTTCTCATGAACTTAACTCATTTGCAGCACTACTTGAAGAAAAACTGTGTACCTCTTCAGAATCTTCAAGAGTTCATATTCCTCAAGTGAAGAAAATGTCTGATGGAAAGAAACCTCAGAAAGGAGGGAAGAAGCCAGATGTGCACACTGCATTTGGGATCCCTAAGGATCTGTATGATGAATATTGCACACCTGACGAAGAAACACATGGAAAGGAGACGACCAAGCAGAGGAAGATCCATCTGCAAAAGATTGAGAGGAGATGGGCCAAAGAATGGAGAGAATATCGTTATGTAACTCCAAAATACATGATGAAATTTGCTGTAAAACCACCTTGCAGTAGGCCTCCTCTTGCTCCAAACCAAATTGCTGATCCTACTAGCCTCAAAACTGGTGAGGACTTTCCTGACATGTGGGAGAAGCAACAAGCCAAGTTGGCGAGGAAAGCCAAAGAGGTAGTGAAGAAATTCAACGAGGATTCTGCTGCTGCTGCCTCTACTGGAGCTTCTGCTAGTGCTCCGAAGAAAATGGTAAAGAAACCTGCTTTGAAGATTGGTTCTTCAACATCAAAATCCTCAGTACAAATTCCTCAAGGTCAAAGGCCTCAGCCCAGAAAACCTTCTACACCTGGAACTATTGCTGCTCAGTCATCTGCAACAGCTACAAAGTCCTCAACCCCAGTGCATCTGTCAACATGCAAAAGGACTGAGGGTTTCACCAAAGTTCCGAAGCTCACTGCAAGCCCCTCCACAACATTAAAGTCTTCAACCAGTCCCTGTGCGCTTAAACTGAAGAAGACAGCCGAACGTGGTCAAAGACCAAGTCCTCACACCAGCAAGGCTCTGGTTATAGTCCCCTCAGATTCTTCAGAGGATAATGATAGTGATGATGCTGATGCTGATGATGAGGAATTGGTAGAAATCATCAGACAAAGTCAGCACAGGGCTGCTAGAGCAAAGGGCAGCTCTGTTCCTCTCATGTTGGATCCTAAGATGATCCTCAACTTCATTGATATATGGCATGAAGACCCAAGTACCCCACTTTCTTCACTAAATCTGCCTCCTGAAGTGGATCATGTCCTCACCCACTTCATCTCTAAAGAACAATGGAATAGAGAGCAAGCTCAAAGAGCTAAGAGGAACAAGACTCGCAAAGAAAAGTTTTTGCGCGAAAATGTGATGAATTTGACCCCAAATCAACTCGTCACAGTTCAGTCCGAGATTCTCTCTCTCTCTCTTTGGATCAACAAAAATATGATGCTGAATGGATGGGCACCAAGGTCAGACTCGTCAGGGCTGCTCAAGCAGCTGTAAAGGATCACAACACCAGGGTTGCAGCTCGATCGCAAGCACAAATGCCTCAGTCTGAAGAAATTGCTCGGACTCCAGATGAAACTCCTTAGGTAGCTGATGAAAATGCTCAGCCTGATGAAACTGCTATAGGAAATGCTTCTGCACCAGAAGAAACTGCGAGTGCTGCTGAGGAAACTCAGACCACTGATGAACATGTCAGGGCAACCTCCAATGTTGTGCCTGAGGAAACTGCTATGCCAACAGGTACTTCTGATGTACCTGAAGAATCTGATAGGCCAGCTGAAGAATCTGCTATGACTGAAGAAACTGAACCACCCAGGGCGGCTGCATCAGTCGTTCCTGAAGAAATTGCTACTGCTGAGGAAAATCCCCTCAAAAGAAAAGCATCAACTTCTGAAGCCCTTGTGTTGAAGAAGTTGAAAACTTTGACAAGTTCCTCAGCAACACCAATTGATGCAACTCCAATTTCCTTGGCACCAGCCTATGCTATTGTGCCAATCGGGGAAGCATATGACATTCCTCAAGAAAAAGAGAATCATTCGGCTGCTTCCTCAGAGCCTCTTGATAAGGAAATTGTCATCGATGACACTGCATCAACCCCCAAGGTATTATCGCTCCAGCTTCTAGTAACTGCTGAGGAAGCTGGCAAAGACATTGATGAAGACGTTGACATTAGTGACACCATTCCAGTCATCAATGATGAATATTGGGAATCTGCACATCCAAATTCACCAATGGCAACTCCTCTGATGTTGATTCCTTAGTCACCTGCACAGACTAAAGAAATACCTGAAGACTCTGAACACCTGTACCTTCCAGACCCTGAAGAAATTCTAGCTGCAACAGCTGAGGAAATTGATGCTCCGGCCACTGCCGAGGAACCAGCTCTTCAAATCTCTCAGCCTGCTGTTCCTTCCATGCCAACAGAGATCAAGGGGCGTACACGAACAAATCTTCAACCCAAGCCAAGACTGCCTTTCAAAGGCACTGTTCGTCCCAAATTCCTCAAGAGGAATTTCTTCAATGAACACTCATTCTTCTCTGGACCAAACCCCTATGACTCTGCAAGGGCTGGTCGCAACAGGTTCTGGACTGCCACTCAACTGAATTACTATGCTTCAGTCCTCTATGAGAAGAAAAAAGTCTTTGAGCACCATTAGATTCCTCACGCTAATATGGAAAGTCTTCCATCATTTACTCATGTGCTCCAAGTTCTATATGATGCTGGACTTCTTCCATTTTGTGTTGACATCTGCGATTGGAATGAGGAAATCATCCTTCAATTCTATGCCACGTTGCATATTAACGGAGATTCCTCAGACATCAACTCTTGGATATTGGACTGGATGACTGGCACAACACACTTCATCGCTCAAGCCTCTGAACTGCTTCAGTGTGTCCCAGTCCAAATTCCCTCAGATGAAGCCCACAAGTTGTTTGATGAATCTCCTCTACCCAATCAACTGATGAATGTGCCGATGAAGACATTGCCACCTGGAAAGCCTCAACGCCAAGTCTTCTTAGTGAAGGATCTGCTCTATGTGCCTCGCACAGTCTATCGCATCATGACAAAAACACTGTGTCCTCAGAAAGGCCATAACTCTGAGGAAGAAGAAGTTGAAGGAATCATGAAGAATGTGCTCTTCAATATCATACATGGTATTCCCATTAACTTACATGACTTCTTCATGAGGACTTTGGCCAGTGCAGCTGTCGCTCCATTTGAGCAGAAGCCATATGCACCATGGATTATGAAATTCATCAGGGATAAGTCCTCAGTGCACTACAAAGCTGATTTCCAGAATCACTTCAGTTTCTTGCCACCCGTTGAAGTCATCAAGAGTAAAATTTCATCAGTTGAAGGGAAAGGCAAGTCTATTATTGATGAAGGAACACGTCCCCTGGATGGACAGTTTCGCAAAGCCGCTTCCTTTTCCACAAATGATGACACTACCACACAAGACTCTGATGCAAAGGCCTTAGCTCCCAAAGAGTGTGCCCCTCGATTGATGATTGCTCACGAACTTCTTATAAGTCTTCATCAGAAGGTCGATCACAATCATAAGTGGGTAAAGCGTCAACTCGGGTATATTGTGCAGAATATGACTGTGACGCAGAACATTATCAAGAGGAACCACTATTATGCTCATGAAAACCTCAAGCGCTCTTGGGCTGTGCTAACTCACATCATGCCTTCTGAAGAATTGGATGAGCCGAACTTTGAAGAATATCCTGACTTCGCTCGCTGTCCTCAGAAGAAGTTCAAGAACGTCCAAGTTCCTCTGATGGTCACCAGTTCATATTCTTCATCTCGCGAGCGCGATGAAGATGAAGACATTGAAGATACTGCTGCTTGCCCTGCATCAACAATCGACCCCGACAACGCTGGCGCTCCTTCTTCACCAACAAGATGAAATTCCTCATGTGGCATTAGTCATCACTTTTTCTTCCCTTTTGGTCTTCGATGACAAAGGGGGTGAAAATTTGAGTTAGTCTTCAAGCGGTTCTATATATATGGGCTATTTTTGTTTAAGTTACAACTCTCGCTCTTCTGAAGTTTTTGGTTATTGAGTTGTAAACTTAAGTCCGATGGTGGTCTGACACTCTTGAACTATTTCCTCGCATGTTTATTTCCTCAAATACCTTAATGCATGCATGCTGAATTTTGTCAGACACCATTTTCCTCACGCATTTCAAATTCTTCATTTCATATATTCAAATGCGTGTATGAATTACAAGATATAGGGGGAGTTCTCCATGTTTTGAACCTGCCATGTGCATTTGCAGTCCAAAGCAAATTCCTCAAATATGCACATCTTCAGGGGGATATCTTCTATATCTTGCAATCAAATTCCTCAAAATCTGTACTTTCACTTCATATGTTTATCCCCGTTGAAAACTTAACCTATTTGTCATCAATCACCAAAAAGGGGGAGATTGTTAGTGCATCTAGTGCCCCTTAGTGATTTTGGTGTATTGAAGACTTATAGGTTAAGGCACTAATGTGTTTGTGAGTGTACACATGCTCTATAAGTCGATGAGGAGTTTGATATATTCGTAGATTATCGACCCCTAAAAATGTATGTCTTCAAGTGAAGACTTCGCTGAAGACTTTCTGAAGACTTTGGTGAAGACTTTGTGAAGACTTTGAAAATGAAGAAGTTGGTGTGACTTTGAAGATATGAACGAGGAATATGAAGCGTGAGGACTTTATGTTTTCGTAGTTTCATTTCCTTTATTTGAGTCATAGGAAACACTGTACTGTTAAAGGGGGCCGAGGTAATACTAAGGAAAATTTCCAACTGATGCTCAACTCCAAAATCCTCAACCCATACAATCCTTCAAGTGAAGCCTTTGGAAATCTCTTACGGTTCAATTGGGGGTCATGGTCTAGTGCTCCTGCAGTCAATTGGGGCCCACGAAGTGACCTAGGTCTAGAGCATCCAGCGGTAAATTGTGGATCGCCGGGTGACCAGTTTGTGAGGGTTTTGGAAGTCTACCCTGAAGACTTACCATGAGTGTTGGGCGAGGACTGTGTGACCTTAGCTCAAGGAGAATACGGTAAGGATTGTGTGTCCTGGGACTATGTGTCCTCTGGTTTAAATACCGGGCCGCTCCAAACCAGACATACGACTGTCACAGCAGTTGGAACTGGGTGATCAAACCATTGTCTTCATCGAGCTACCTGGTTCTATTTCCTCAACCTCCTTATTCCTCATAAACCTGTTGATGAAATTGATTGTTACTGTTTGAAGAATTTGAATGCAGACTTTCGCAAATTCCTCACCTCAAATTCTTCAAGTTGCCTTGTTCATCACTGCTTATCCTTTATCACGCTACTCTCGATTTGTGCATGTTTCATTTCATCATGAAGACTATACTGTTACTATGTTCCTCATGCACTTGAGTACTTATTCCACTGCTAGTTATTCATCACATTTCAAATTCCTCAAGTGATGAATTTGTAAAAATTGCCTATTCACCCCCCCTCTAGTCGATATAACGCATTTTTGGTTTATAGATCTGAAAATGTATTATGGAAAGTAGACCCAGGGGCCATAGGTTTCCCTAGAGACTTCTCTCTTGAAGGAAAGTATCATAGTGGGCGAACAAATTACTATCGAGCAATTGATAGAAAAGCGAATAATCATGGAGACATCCAAGGCAATGATTATGCATATGGGCATCACGTCCATGTCAAGTAGGCCGAAACGAGTTCTGCATCTACTACCATTACTCCACCCATCGACCGACTCATGCCTGCTTCTAGAGTATTAAGTTCATGAAGAACAAAGTAACACATTAGGTAAGATGACATGATGTAGAGGGATAAACTAAATCAATATGATCAAAACCCCATCTTGGTACCCTTGATGGCAACAATACAATACGTGCCTCGCTACCCCTACTTTGTCACCGGGTGAGGACACCGCAAGATTGAACCCAAAACTAAGCACTTCTCCCGTTGCAAGAATTACCAATCTAGTCGGCCAAACCAAACCAATAAGTCAAAGAGACTTGCAAAGATATGAAATCATGCATATAAGAATTCAGAAAAGACTCAAATAATACTCATGGATAATCTAAACATAAACCCACAATTCATCAGATCTCGACAAACACACCGCAAAAGAGTATTACATCGGATAGATCTCCATGAAGATCATGAAGAACATGATATTGAAGCACAAAGAGAGAGAAGAAGCCATCTAGCTACTAGCTATGGACCCGTAGGTCTGCGGTGGACTACTCACGCATCAACGGACGGGCAATGGAGTTGATATAGATACCCTCCGTGATCGAATCCCCCACCGGAAGATTACCAAAAAATGCTCCAAGATTGGATCTCTCTGGAACAGAGGTTTCTGGTGGCGGAAAAGTATCTGTGTGGCTCTTTTTGGTTTTGGGGGAATATTTGGGTCTTTATAGGAGGAAGATTATTGCTAGGAGACCTGCTAGGAGGTGGCACGCCTGCCAGGCACGGTCAGGGGGGTGGCCGCGCCTCCCTGGCTTGTGACCTCCTGGCAGATGCCCTAGCATGCACTCCAAGTCTGGTAGATCTCTTTCCTTCCAGAAAAAAATCATTCCGAAGATTTTATTCCGTCTGGACTCCATTTAATATTCCGTATCTGCAATACTCAAAAACAAGGAAAAATAGAAACTAACACTGGGCTCTAGATTAATAAGTTAGTCCCAAAAATAATATAAAATAGCATATCAATGCATATAAAACATCAAGAATAGATGATATAATAGCATGACATCATTAAAAATTATAGATATGTTGGAGACGTATCAGCATCCCCAAGCTTAATTCCTGCTCGTCCTCGAGTAGGTAAACGATAAAAACAAATTTTCTGATGTGAAGTGCTACCTATCATATTTATCCATGTAATATTATTTATTGTGGCATGAATATTCAGTTCCGTAAGATTCAAAAAAAGAGTTTAATATTGACATGGAAACAATAATACTTCAAGCATACTAACAAGGCAATTGTGTCCTATTGAAATAACATGGCCTAAGAAAGTTATCCCTACAAAATCATATGGTGTGGCTATGCTCCATCTTCCCCACACAAAGTATTTAAATCATGCACAACCCCGATGAAAAGCCAAGCAATTGTTTCACACTTTTTATGTTCGCAAACTTTTCAACTCTCACGCAATACATGAGCGTGAGCCATGGATATAGCACTATAGTTGGGATAGAAATATGGTGGAGGTCGGGAAGGAAAAGGGAGAAGATAGTCTCACATCAACTAGGTGTATCAACGGACTATGGAGATGCCCATCAATAGATATCAATTTGAGTGAGTAGGGATTGACATGCAATAGGTGCACTAGAGCTATAAGTGTATGAGAGCTCAAAAAGAAACTAAGTGGGTGTGCATTACAAAAAATTCCAATAGTTATGTGAAAATGACAAAATAGGAGACTCTTTATCATGAAGACCAAGGTGCTACTTTGAAGCACAAGTGCGGAGAAAGATAGTAGCATTGTCCCTTCTCTCTTTCTCTCATTTTTTATTTATTTTGGTGGTCATCTAAGGCATCTTTTATTTATTTGGGCTTTGCTGGCCTCTTTTATTTTTGATAAGGTCCGGAGTCTCATCCCAACTTGTGAGGGAATCATAGCTTCCATCATCCTTCTCCCTCATGGTACAATGCTCTAATAACGATGATCATCACAATTTTATTTACTTGCAACTCAAAAATTACAACTCGAAACCTAGAACAAAATACGACTCTATATGAAAAAGCAATATGAAATTTATAGCGCGTGTCATAACAAACGGACGGTGGAAGTTGCATGGCAATATATCTCGAAATGGCTATGGAAATGCCATAATGGGTAGGTATGGTGGCTGTTTTGAGGAAGGGAATATGGTGCCTGTTTTGAGGAAGGTGGGTTTAATGCACCGGCGAAAGTTGCGCGGTACTAGAGAGGCTAGCAAAGGTGGAAGGGTGAGAGTGCGTATAATCCATGGACTCACATTAGTCATAAAGAACTCACATACGTATTGCAGAAGTCTATTAGTTATTGAAGCAAAGTATTAGGCGCATGCTCCTAGGGGAGAGGTTGGTAGGAGTTAACCATCCCGCGCTCCCGACTCCCACACAAAGGATGAAAATCAATAAATAAATCATGCTCCGACTTCGTTACATAACGGTTCACCATACGTGCATTCTACGGGAATCACAAACTTCAACACAAGTATTTCTACCATTCCACAATTACTCACTAGAATGACTCTAATGTCACCATCTTTATATCTCAAAACTATATGCAAGGAATCAAACTTCTCATAGTATTCAATGCACTTTATATGAAAGTTTTTATTATATCCCTGTCGGGATCCTGATCCTATGCCATAAGAACCCAGCCTGTAACACATCACATCAATTTGCGTCCTCACGCACATTTATCTCCACGGCTGCCACCTTACTTGGGCCGGGAGCATTTGCGTCTTTTGGCTCACATATGTGAACGTGTCGCTAGCATTCAAATGACAGAGAACCCGGGTCGACATGACTAGTCGTAGAACCCAAGTGGCACATCCATACAGGGACAGGCATACGTAACCCAACAATGTAGGTGTCGACCTCTAAAATGTGTAGACGAGTCATAGCAAGCTACAAGGACTCCATTACACCGTGGGACATAAATGTCATCACTACACGTAGACGAGTCATAGCAGGCTACATGGACTTCATTACACTGTGAGGCATTTCCCCGAAGGGATAGAGACAACAACAAAGAAGGATACATGCTGGTCAATCGATGTGCCCGGAGCAGTAGCAAGATATCAAGGCTCGGTGGAAGCATAAAGAGGCAGTTCCCCGTAAAGAGTACTACTAAAGGCACAAAACTAGGTGTCGAATCCCATACATACCGTTGCACGTCACACGTACGCACGACATGCCCGATATGCATGGATACAACTATGGCATCACAACATAACCATACAACAACACAACTTGTGTTTAGAAGGCTCAGAAGAGCCAACATAGTAAGATGTTACAAACAGGGGTCACATGACCCAACACTCAAGTCATACAAGCAACAAGCGGAAGCAAACATGTCTGGGTACAAACATCTACTAAAAGTGGCTGGAGGAGCCTGAAAAGCTACAACGACCCTACCAAAGGAACCAGACCTCTGTCTGGGATTCCCAAACTAATCCGGTCACCATCGCACTTCACGTCATAAGAATCACTAATGAGACTGGCGTCTCCTCTACAAAAACATAAATTAAGCAAATGTGAGTACAAAGGTACTCAAGAAGACTTACATCACAACTATATACATATGCATCATTGTCAACAAAGGGGGGTTGTGGAGTTTATTGCAGCAAGCCAACTTTGACTCTTGGCTAACCTATACTACGACTACGAGTACTTTCATTGAGGCGGGATAGCACCCACGAGTCAACATATTCACCAAATCAATACACCACTATGGACCCACTTCCGTCTCGCTATGACAAGGCCATCCATACCACTCACGCTTATCTTTCACATTTTAGAGTATGCATTTCAAGTTGTCTATGAACCACATAAGCAATACAAGTAGTCCATATCCGAGGACACGGCTATTCGAACAGATTGATTCACCCTGCAGGGGTATACTTCTTCACACACACTCTCTCCACTTATCACCATATGCACGTCATGCATCTCGGCAACCTTCAAGTGGAAGCACCGGCGTGGGTGTCGGCCAGGACCGTTAACCACACAAGACTCTAGTCAAAGTTTATCGTCTATTTGAGACCAAACCCACAAGGAAGTCCAGCCAAAGTTTCCATTACGGCCCTAAACGATGTGTACAGGGTTCCCAAGCCCACCTCGACGGATGGTACTACGCTTGTTACACCGGGCCATAGTGCATCTACCGCACCATAGGCTGCCCCTCCGGTCAGCGCTATGCATGGCCGCCAGCACATCCTACAAACACCAAAAACTAGTTGCAATTCCTGGACAGAGATCTAGGCGATTAATAAGCCAAGAGGGTCCATTGGTTTCGGGGCCAATGCATGGTAGTATCTTATCTTGGATAACATACACATAACTCAGTTCCTAAGGACGGTCCCAATGAGACAACCCGCCATGTACTCCTACATGGCCTCTCATCGCTACCTATACCAAATCGTGTTCACACACTTAGCTCTCACATAGCAGGACATGGACGCATCCATTCTGATTCATCGCTCAGATCGATCAGACCCGACACGACTCTAAGCATAGCAGGCACAGTAAGCAAGCATGGATGAGTAAGCACAACAAAGCTCAAGCAGTTGCTACTCATGATAAGTGGTTTCAACTATTTACTGTGGCAAGAACAAGTCATGCAAAGGAATGGGTTCAACTATCGAAAACAAGTAACGGTCAAATCGTGATTGTCCTAATGCAATAAAAGAGAGCAGGAGCAAGAGAGTGGGCTCATATCAGTATGCTCAAGGGGATTTGCTTGCCTGACTTTTGAAGATAACAATGAGTCTTCATCGATGACATCGATCTCAACGTTGGAATATCGTCTACCGAGAGGGAACTAACACCGGCAAACAACAAAAGAATAACATTCAATGTAACACAACAAATGTGATGTATGATATGGCATGCTAAGGTACTGAATTGACCTAGTGCAATAGACAGTCATATTAAGTGAAGTGGAATTCGAATATATACTAAAGTCCAACTCCAACACTATTTAACAAATTATCCTAATCACCATTTGTCCTAGTTGATGTTTTTAACTTAATCAAACATGCACGAAAATGGTATAAACAGAATCCTTGCATTTTTCTGATAATTTTTCATATATAAATTATTTTAATCTGACTTACAAATTATTTTCTATGAATTTTTGAATTTTATATAATTTTCTGGAATATTTTTATTATAGAAATTATTTAATTGCGTCAGCATTATGCCACTATGACATCAACAGGTGAGCTGACCCGGTCTAGGTCAAACCTAACTAGCGGGACCCGCTTGTCATGGGCTCGGGGGCTAATCCCCGCACTGACTAAGGTTTAACCCACAGCTGGGGCCCACTATCAGTGGCTAAGTGGTTAATTAACTGGGGGGTTAGCTCCTAATGACAGAGCCATGTCAGCAACGACGCCGATTAGCCGCGGTGACCCTTTGCGGCGGCGAAGCACATCGGAAACGCGCTATAGGCCTTGGATTCGAACGCCGTTTGGTCCTACGGGTAGCTAGAGATGGCGCACATGAGATGAGTCCAACACCGGAGGTAGGGGTGGTTAGAGTGGTTGACGGCGTCTACTTCCGCGGTGACCGGAGTTCGGTGGTGTACGGCGAAGTGCTACGAGGCATGGGTGAGCGAGGAAAAGGCCTCTATGGCATTCTAAGGCGACCAGGAGCACGACCAGGTGGTCGGGTGGGACTGAAGTGAGCTCAAACGGTGGCGACGACATGGTCAGCGTCGAGGAGCTCTCGACTCCGGTGACTAGGCTATCTATGGGACGAACGCGATGAGGGAAACAAGGGGTAAAGAGTAGGAGGCTCACCACGGTTCGAACGGGATGGTCTATAGGCTTGGGGACAGCCCGAAGTCGATGAATCAACGATGGTGGCCTTTGGAATGCAGCGGCAAAGACGAGCTCGATGGAAACGATTGAAGGCCTCCCGGGGTGCAAGATTTGGCTTGGAGCTGCAGGGCGTCGAGGAAGAGCCGATGGAATTGACGGCAAGGCAAGGCAGAGGTGGTGGCCGCGACAGCAGCGGACGGCGGCGAGGGTGGCTTTGGTTCGAGGCGAGGAGGAGCAGAGGGAGAGGGAGAGAGCAGCAGGGGAGGAGAGAAGATGTGCACGGGTGCAACTCGGCATCCTTATTGCCCTCCAGGCGGTCGACGGTAAGCAGGAGCTGGCGAGGCGCATGCCAACGCGGTGCGGCCACGCGCTCGTCCTCCTGGCGCACGGAGGAAGACGGCAAGGGGAGCTCAGGTGGGTTGGGCCGGCTTCTAACGTAGGTAAGTGGCCCAACTTGCTTCTGCCTTATTTTTGTTTTGTTTTGTTTTCTATTTTCTACACTATGTTTTGATTTAATAAAAATACTTAATCACTTTAATAATTCCTGAAATTATTAATGGGCATTGTTTGGATTATTCCAAAAGCCCTCAAGAGTTTTCAGAAACTTTGAAGCAATTAAATTATTTATAGCAAATAAATGCCACAAATCAAAAACTGTAAGAGTTGATTTAAAAATCCACAAATGGTCCAAAAATAAATGTAACAATTTAGGCAGAGGTTTTCACCCTTTTAAGAAATTATGAACTTTTCTTAAGAGCTTTCTATAATCACTAAATTATTTTAATGTTTAACCTATTTGAATTTTATTTGTGCTAGGGTTTGATCACCCCCATTTCAGGTTTCATTTAAATTTTAGCATGATGCATGGATGACACTGATGCAACTATCATGATTATTGCAAACAATTTCTAGGGTTGTGACAATCCCTATTGGATGCCTATTATATTAGGACCAAATTCATAACCTAAGCAATTGCCATGTCGTTTAAAGACTGTCAAAATAATATAACTAAGGTATGAGATTTCAATAATTTCTATGAAACCAAACACCACCATGCTCTAAAAAGGTATAAGTGAAGCACTAGAGCAAAATTTCCTATCTCAAAAGATATAAGCGAAGCATATAGAGTATTCTAATAAATTCACGATTTAGCGTGTCTCTCTCAAAAGATGTGTGCAACAAGGATGATTCTTGAAAACTAAAAAGCAAAGACTCATATCATACAAGACGCTCCAAGCAAAACACATATCATGTGGTGAATAAAAATATAGCCTCAAGTAAATTTACTGATGGATTGAAGACGAAAGAGGGGATGCCTTCTGTTGGGGATATATACCCAGGGTGAGACCCGCCCAAGTGCGGCCGGGTCATGCGGTTGGTGTCTTAGGGTAACTCCAGGAGGAAACATAACCAGTGGGCCAGAGAGCCCAGAGCCAGAAGGCCACATGTAACCCGGTGGACTTGAGCCACCGAGAGTGACTTTAGATAAGGCATGTTTGGTTAGAGGTGAGGTCGGTTGTTAAGTTTAGCCCGACCCGAACTCTTATAAAGCCTAGGGCCTTAACCCGTGTATATAAGGGCGGCTTACCTGGGCGGCTTAGACCACGAAACAACTGATCGATAGATAGGTCAAGCGAACTCGCTCCCTTGTAATCGATACACAATCAATACAACACAGAGCAGGATGTAGGCTTTTACCTCTTTCCGAGGGGCTGAACCTGGGTAAAACCTTGTCTCTCGATTCCGATCAACCCCTTCGAGCTCACCGCCTTAGCGATGGCCTCAAATCTAAGTCCGTTAACTTGACATTTGCCGTGACAAATCCATGACAGTTGGCGTCCACCGTGGGGCCTGCACCCGGTGGTGTAAGATTCTTGAAGGGATCTCTCCCAGGGATCGAGGGATACGCTGTTGGCAGGATGACCAAGAGTTGCCACGGCAAGCTCTACATCGACGATGCCGGCTGGGGCCCCGAGGCCGACTCAATCGAGTGCGGGTACCGGGCCCCCTTCGACGGAATTCACATCTTCATCGGCAAGATCGGCAAATCAGAACCCGGGACGGACATGCGCACCAACCTCGTCGAGCTGGCCCGACGCGCGCAACCCTCTCATCTTAATCCGGACAGGAAGCATGTCTTCGTCGGCTTTACCCAAGGCAGGGAGCTTGAAGGTTCCATGTCAGGAGAAGGAACTCTCATCTGCTCAGAGGATGGCTCCTCGAGCGGAGAGACGGAATCAATCTATCAGCTTCACAACGGCGGGCTTGGGGGCTATGTGGGGTGTTACCCTGAGTCGGAGTATCATGATCCAGAGGAGTATGATCCGCCAAACCATGCCGCCGTTTTCATGGCAGGGTCAGCACCGGCTCATAATAGCACAACTCCTAGTGCGGCCGGATCTGAGGCGAACAGGCCGCCAGCTCAAGTTCTTCTGGATTTGATGGACGAGCTCGCAACCTTGATGGAAACAAAGGTAACTGTTGAAAACCAAGCGGCCCGTAATGCAGAGATCACAAGGTTGAAGGACCAGATGGCAGGAGTCCAACAGGAGATCAATGCGATGAAGGCTCAGATGGATGCTGACTCAGAGCGCCTTAGGGCAGAGGCTTTTCGCTTAGAGAAAGAGCAGCAGTCTGCAGCGGCGCTTCGATGAGGCACCAGTCTCGTCTGCCTAATCAATATGAAGCCAGAAATCTTTTTAATACGCCAGGGACGGGACGTAATATGCCTTTGACCGTAACCCAGACGGTGGAAGGACCTGGAAGCTGGGCGGCGGCTCAGTGTCAGCAACCAGACCCGCCCCATCACAACCAGATCCCTTTGCAGCCTTTTCTGACCCCACCAAGTCATTACTCTAACTCGGCAGAGAACATGGTGGCAGCGGTGACCAGGCTTGGCAGAATCCCTATCCCCGATGAGGCACCTTTTGTAGAGGAAGTACAGAACGCCATTGGATACTTGCGGACGACGGTGGCCCAACACAAGAAATATACTTATAGCCGGAGTCCCGTACATTCAACCCCCATCCCAGGCCACAGCTACAGCTGGCGTTATGAGTCATCGGCGGTTTCTAGTAGTGATCGACATCAAAACCCGCCGAGGGACGAACAACCAGTTCGTGATGCTCATGCGTTGGTGGATCGGGCAAGAGCCCAGCGAGAGGTGGCGGCTCTGGCAACTGCAATGGCTTATCAGGAACCTATAGTCATGCCCTCCGTCTTAGTAGGAGCCGATTTAACATCTAGGGTTGTGGGAGTGCCATGCTTAGCGCCGGCTTTGCGAAACAAGCGCCTGCCGAAAGACTTCAAAGGTCCTCGCAAGGTGCCCAATTATAGTGCTGACCTGCCTCCAGAGGCTTGGATTGAAAGTTATGAATTATCCATGGAGATGTTGGATGTTAGTGATGCAGTGTGTGCTAAGTATTTCATCATGATGCTGGAGGGGCCGACTCGTACATGGTTGAAAGGGTTGCCACCCAACACCATTAACACCTGGGCTGAGTTAAAAGCGAGGTGCATCAAAAACTTTCAGGGGACGTGCAAGCAACCCATGACGATTGTGTATTTGGATCATTGCATTCAGCGTGAGGATGAGTCGGCTCATCATTGGGTCTAGCGGGTCTTGACCGTCATCCATTCTTCTGATAATATCATGGCGTCTCAAGCGGTTCTAATCCTGGAGAAAAATTGCCACTTCACGCCTTTGAAAAAGAAGCTTGGCCAGCTCAAGCATACATGTCAAGACATGGGGGAACTCATGACGGCTCTCACCAAGTATGCAGACTCTGAGAACACGAAGGTCCCCGGCTCCGATGATGAGAAATCAGCCAAGGGCAAGAAAAACAACAATGGCAAGGGTCAGTCATAGAACGGGGGAGGAAACTATGGTAATGGCAATGGCGAAAAGCGGAAAAACCAGGACGACAAGTCAGAGTTAGTGGCCAACGCCAACACTGGGAATAATCACGGTAAAGGTAATGGCAAGCCGCCGTTTAAACGCAAGACTCCCAATTTGGAGGCAATGCTGAATGAGCCTTACCCAAAACACAACTGCCCGGATCAGCCATCAACTCATGCTAGTACGGATTGTTGGATCATGGGAGAGTATCAAATTTATGGTGGTAACCAGCATCCAGGCGGTGGCGGCGGACCATCCGACGGGTCAGGTCCTTCCGGGTCTGGTTTCGGTCCTGGCGGCTCAGGCTTAGGCCATCAGGGCCAAGGAAACCATGGAGGGAATAATCAGCAATCTGGCATTAAAGGTCAGCAGCAAAATAATTAGTCCGGGTTTCTGAGTAATCCCAAACAGCTCAACTCCGGAGAGTACCACGTCTTTACAACCAGTCTTGACAAGCGAGACCGGAAGTTACGCAAGCGGGCGGTTAACGCAGCTATGCCGACTCTCTCGTAGTATTTAAAGTGGTCTGCGTAGGACATAACTTGGACCAGGGAGGATCAACCGCCGTGTGTGGATAACCCGGGGCAGTTGGCTCTAGTGGTCGCCCCCCCAAGTGGGAAGATATGTGTTCACAAAAGTTCTTATGGATGGAGGCAGCAACACAAACATTCTGTATTATGACACTTTCCGCCGGATAAATTTGCTTGACAAAGAGCTCAAGCCTTCTTCAATAGTTTTTCTTGGCGTGGTGCCTGGAAAGTCAGCCTATCTAGTGGGAAAGATTTCGTTGGAAGTTGCCTTTGGTGATGAATTCAATTATAGGGTGGAGTCTCTGTGGTTTGAAGTGGTCAAGATTAAGAGCCCGTATCACGCTCTGTTTAGACGATCGGCTTATGCTAAATTCATGGCTAGGCCTTGCTATTTTACCTACAACTCAAGATGCCCGGGTTAAACAGGACGATCATGATACATGGAGACCAGAAGACGGCTGCTGAATGTGAGGAAGGGTATGCAACCTATGCAGAATCAAGTTGTGCAGAGGCAGAGCTCAAGTTTTACAAAGAGAATGTCAACCCGGTGGACATGACCCTGTTAAAAAAGCCTAACACAGAGTCTGAGATGCCGCTTAAGTTTATGGAGGATTATACCAAGTTGGTGGACTTCGCGCCTAGAGACTCATCGCAGCAGTTCACTATTGGGGCTAATATGGATCCCAAATAGGAAAGCACGCTCATCGAGTTCATCCGTGAGAACCGAGACATCTTTGCATGGAAGCCTTCTGACATGCCGGGTGTACCAAGAGAACTCGC
Source organism: Hordeum marinum (assembly GCA_022496015.1). NCBI lineage: Eukaryota > Viridiplantae > Streptophyta > Magnoliopsida > Poales > Poaceae > Hordeum > Hordeum marinum. Next base: position 286,013,285 of record CM039678.1, on the reverse strand, counting down.
TGAGCACCACCTTAATGTGGATCCTAAGTTTAAGCCAATCAAGCAGTTGCTACGCCGATTCAATGAGGAGAGGCAGAAAGCAATTGGCGAAAAGATGGCCCGGCTCTTGGCAGCAGGGTTCATCGTTGAAGTTTTTCACCCGAAGTGGCTCGCTAACCCGGTGCTGGTGCTCAAGAAGAACGAGGCGTGGCATATGTGTGTGGATTACACGGACCTTAACAAGGCGTGTACGGTTGACCCGTTTGCTCTCTCCCATATGAACCAAATCATTGTCGCAATGACGATTTGTGAGGGTCTGTGTTTTCTGGATGCTTATTCAATTTATCACCAGATCAAGATGGCAGTTAAAGACCAAGAGAAGATGGTTTTTATTAGGCCTTTTGGTCCATTCTGCTATGTGTCTATGCCTTTTTGGCTTAAGAGTGCCCAGGCGACTTACCAGCGTTGTGTGCAAAACTGTCTTCATGGTTAGATTGGGCGCAATGTTCATGCTTACGAGGATGATATTGTGGTCAAGTCAAGGAAGAAGGAGACTCTGCTGGATGATCTGAAAGAAACCATTGACAATTTGCGAGTATACAAGATGTTGCTTAACCCGGCAAAGTGTGTCTTAGGTGTACCTGTAGGCAAGCTCTTGGTGTTTTTAGTTTCAGAGCATGGAATTGAAGCTAACCCGGTCAAAATAAAGGCTTTTACTTCCTTGTTTAAGCCAGCATGTGTCAATGATGTTCAGCGCCTGGCGGGTCATATTGCTACACTAAGCTGGTTCATAAGCCGCCTGGGCAAGAAAGTGATTCCTCTATACCAGATGATAAAAAAGACAGATGACTTCATCTGGAGCAATCCTGCAAATGAGGCGCATGAGGCGCTCAAGAAGCAGTTGGCTGAGCCACCGATTTTGGCTGCTCTGGTTGAGAAAGAGCCTTTGCTCTTGTACGTGGTGGCTAATAACAAGGCAGTCAACACTGTGATTGTTGTCGAGCGTAAGGAGGCTGGGAAAGAGTATCCCGTCCAGTGGCCGGTTTATTATGTCAGCGAGGTCTTGATAGAGTCCAAGCAAAGGTATCCGCATTGGTAGAAGCTGATATATGGGGTGTTCATGGCAAACCGCAAGTTGAAGCATTACTTCCTTGGACATCAGATAATAGTAGTTAGATCTGCTCCGATGGGAGATATTATCCAAAATAGAGAAGCCACTGGCAGGATTGCTAAGTGGGCACTTGAGCTTGGATCCCTCAATTTGAAATATGCACCTCGCACGGCTGTCAAGTCCCAAGCTTTGGCAGACTTCATAAATGATTGGACAAAAAGTCAGTCGCCTGAGGAGAAGCCGGACAACACATACTGGGCGATTCATTTTGATGGATCCAAGCAATTGGAAGGCTCGGGGGCTGGAGTTGTGTTAACTTCCCCACGAGGTGACAAGGTCTGTTATGTTTTGAGGCTAATGTTTCCTTGTACTAACAATGCAGCAGAATATGAGGCTTTGCTTCATGGGCTCCGGGTGGCCAAGGAGATGAAATTGAGCCGAGTTAGACGTCTTGGCGACTCAGACCTAGTGGCTCAGCAAGTCTCTGGTACATGGGACTCAAAGGACCCTCGTATGGCGGCTTATCGCCAGGCGGTTCATGTTGTTGCTGGTCACTTCAAGGGTTATTAGGTGGATCATATTGATTGGGGCAAGAACGAGGTGGCTGATGCATTATCCAGGCTGGGTCTCAGCGCAAGCCGGTGCCGCCTAATGTGTTCTTGGACGTATTGCATCACCCATCAGTCAAGTTACCATCAGAGGAAGACTTGGCTATACCTGATCTAGAGGGGAAGTTGGTGGCGGCTCTCCGAGCAATCCTTGATTGGATAGTGCCTTACCTGGCATGCTTAACCTGCGGTGACTTACCCAGGATGAGACCCTGGTGCGACAAATCACCAGGCGGTCTAAGTCTATGATTATCAAGGACGGCGAGTTGCATTAGCGCTGTGTAACCGGCATTTTCCAGCACTGTGTTTCTCCTGATGAGGGCTGCGAAATCTTACAAGAAATCCATGCTCGCGATTGTGGTCATCACACTAGGTCAATGTCATTGGTGGCAAGGCTTTCCGCCACGGTTTTTACTACTTAACGACTCGTAAAGATCGAGAGGACTTAATTAGTAAGTGTGGCGTGTGTCAGAAATTTGGGCACCATGATCACATGCCAGCTCAAGAACTACGGATGATTCCAATCACCTGGCTGTTTGCGGTCTGGGGGCTTGATATGGTAGGACCTTCCAAAAGGTCCAAGGATAAGAAGACCCACCTCTTGGTGGAAGTTGAAAAGTTTACTAAGTGGGTTGAGGCAGAGCCGGTCAGTAAATGTGATGCTGCAACAGAGGTTCAGTTCATAAAAAAGCTAATCTTTCGTTTTGGTTATCCAGATAGTATCATCACTGATAATGGCACAAATATGTCCAAAGGGGCTATGAAGGATTTCTGTGATGAAGAGCATATTGTTGGAAATATGCCCTAGAGGCAATAATAATTGAGTTATTATCATATTTCCTTGTTCATGATAATCGTTTATTATCCATGCTATAATTGTATTGATCAGAGACTTAGATGCATGTGTGGATACATAGACAAAACCATGTCCCTAGTATGCCTCTAATAGACTAGCTCGTTGATCAACGATAGTTAAAGTTTCCTATCCATGGACATGAGATGTCATTTGATAACGGGATCACATCATTAGGAGAATAATGTGATGGACAAGACCCAAACTACAAACGCAACATATGATCGTGTCGGTTTATTGCTACTGTTTTCTGCATGTCAAGTATATGTTCCTATGACCATGAGATCATGCAACTCATGGACACCGGAGGAGTGCCTTGTGTGTATCAAACGCCGCAATGTAACTGAGTGACTATAAAGGTGCTCTATAGGTATTTCCGAGGGTGTCTGTTGAGTTGGCATGGATCAAGACTGGGATTTGTTACTCTGTGTGACGGAGAGGTATCTCAGGGCCCACTCGGTAATACAACATCACAATAAGCCTTGCAAGCAATGTGACTAAGTGTTATTCACGTGATCTTGTATTACGGAATGAGTAAAGAGACTTGCCGGTAACAAGGTTGAACTAGGTATGGAGATACTGATGATCAAATCTCGGGCAAGTAACATACCGAAGAACAAAGGGAACATCATATGAGATTAACTGAATCCTTGACATAGAGGTTCGACCGATAAAGATCTTCATAGAATATGTAGGAACCAATATGGGCATCCAGGTCCCGCTATTGGTTATTGACCGTAGAGGTGTCTCGGTCATGTCTACATTGTTCTCGAACCCGCAGAGTCTGCACACTTAAGGTTTGGTGACGTTTCGGTAGTATAGAGTTATGTATGGTGGTGACCGAAGGTTTTTTGGAGTCCTGGATGAGATCCCCGACATCACGAGGAGCTCCAGAATGGTCCAGAGGTAAAGATTCATATATAGGAAGTCCTATTTTGGTTGCCGGAAACGTTTCGGGCTCATCGGTAGTGTACCGGGTGTGCCGGTAGTATACCGGGAGACCACCAGGAGGGGTATTTCGACCCAAGAGGCTTCATGCGCTGTGGGAGAGTGAATACCAGCCCTTAGTGGTCTGGTGTAAGTCCCACACAAGGCTCATGCGGCTAGGGAAGAAAAGCCCAAAGGGAAACGGTGAAAAAGGCAAAAAAGGAGGAATCATAGTCCTACTAGGATTGGAGGAGGAGTCCTCCTCTCCTCCCCACTTCGGCCGACCCAAAGGAGGCTTGGCCCTTGAGCCATGTGCTACCCGTTCCTCTAGTGCATAGTTTCTCCTCTAGATCGGTTTTCTGCAGTGCTTGGCGAAGCCCTGCCGAAATTGCTCCACCACCATCGCCGCACCACCGTCACGCTGCCGGAGAACTCGTCTACCTCTCCACTCCCTCTTTCTGGATCAAGAAGGCGGAGATCGTCATCGAGCTGTACGTGTGCTGAACGCGGAGGTGCCGTCCATTCGGCGCTAGATCGGAAGGACCGTGGTCAAGATTGCGAGACGGATCATGATGAGTTCGGGGGACGGATCGTGATGAGTTCGCAGGATGGATCGTGATTGGATCGCGGGACGGATCGTGATTGGATCGTGGGACGGATCGTGATTGGACCGCGGGACGGATCGTGGGATGCTCGGCGATTTGGATCGCGAAGACGTTCGACCACACCAACCCCGTTTCTTAACGCTTCCCGCTTAGCAATCTACAAGGGTATGTAGATCCACTCTCCCTCGCGCAGATGCTCATCACCATGGATAGGTCTTGCATGAGCGTAGGAATTTTTTTGTTTCCCATGCAACATTCCCCAGTAGTGGCATCATGATCTAGGTCTATGTGTAGATGAGATCTCGAGTAGAACACAAAGAGTTTGTGGGCATTGAGGCTTAGATTGCTTCCTCCCTTGGTCGTGTTTTGGTTCAGCGGTATTGTGGGATGAAGCGGCCCGGACCAACCTTACTCGTACGCTTATGAGAGACCAGTCCCATCGACTGACGTGTAACCTTGTTGCACAAAGATGGCTGGCGGGTGTCTGTTTCTCCTACTTCAATTGGATCAGATTTGACAAAGGCGGTCCTTGCGAAGGTTGAAAAGCACCTTATGTATCACCGTTGTGGTTTTTGCGTAGGTGAGAATTGTTCTTGCTAGATACCTGTAGCAGCCACGTAAAACATGCAATAACAATTAGAGGACATCTAACTTGTTTTTGCAGGGTATATTGTGATGTGATATGGCTAATTACATGATGAGATATATGTGATGTATGAGATGATCATGTTTTGTATAGAATATCATGACTTGCATGTCGATGAGTATGGCAACCGGCAAGAGCCATAGGGTTGTCTTTCATTATTGTATGACCTGCGTGTCAATAATTAAGCGCTATGTAATGCTTTACTTTATCGCTAAATAGTAGCAATAGTAGTAGAAGCATGGTGGGCGCGACAACCCCGATGGCGACACGTTGATGGAGATCAAGATGATGGATATCATGGTGTCATGCCGGTGACGATGGAGATCATGCCGATGCTTTTAAGATGGAGATCAAAAGCACAAGTTCATGGCCATATCATGTCACTTATGATTTGCATGTGATGTTAATCCTTTTATGCACCTTGTTTTGCTTAGGACGACGGTAGCATTATAAGGTGATCCCTCACTTAATTTCAAGATAAATTGTGTTCCCCCCGAGTGTGCACCATTGCGAAAGTTTGTCGTGTCGAGACACCACATGATGATCGGGTGTGATAGACTCTATGTTCACATACAATGGGTGCAAGCCAGTGTTGCACATGCAGAACACTCGGGTTAAACTTGACGAGCCTAGCATGTATAGACATGGCCTCGGAACACAAGAGACCGAAAGGTCGAACATGAGTCATATAGTAGATATGATCAACATGATGATCCATTGAAACCACCTCAACTCATGTGATGATCGGACTTGAGTTGGTGAATTTGGATCATGTATCACTCGAATGACCGGAGAGATGTCAATTTGAGTGGGAGTTCTTTAGTAATATGATTAATTGAACTCATTATCACATAGTCAATAGTGTCTTTGCAAATTATGTTGTAGACTACTTGCTCGCACTGTAGCTCCTTTGAATTTTTATATGTTCCTAGAGAAATAGAGTTGAAAGATGATGGTAGCAATATTGCGGACTGGGTCCGTGATCTAAGGATTGTCCTCATTGCTGCACAGAAGGCTTATGTCCTTAATGCACCACTCGGTGCGCCAACCCCTCTAGCGTCGTATGTAGATGTTGTGAACATCAGACATGCACGTTTTGATGACTACTTGATAGTTTAGTGCGTCATGCATTAAGGCTTGGAATTGAGGCTCCGAAACATTTTGAATGTCACGGAACATATGAGATGTTCTAAGAGCTAAAATTAGGATCTCAGGCTCATGCCCGTGTTGCGAGATATGAGATCTCCAACAAGATTCTTTGCCTGCAAGATGAAGGAGAATAGCTCAATCGTTGAGCATGTGCTCAGATTGTTCGGGTGCTACAATCGCTTGAAAAGAGTGGGAGTTGATATTCCAGATAAGATAGTGATTGATATAGTTCTCCTAGTCACTGTCACTAAGCTACTAGAACTTGGTGATGAACTATAAAACGCCAGGGATAGAAATAATGATCCTTGAGCTGTTCGCGATGTTTGACACCGCAAAGGTAGAAATCAAGAAGGAGCATCAAGTGTTGATGGTTAGTCAAACCACTAGTTTCGAGAAGGGCAGGAGAAAGGAGGGAAACTTCGTGGATAGCAAGTTAGTTGCTGCTCCAGTGAAGCAACCCAAAGTTCAACCCAAACCTGAGACTAAGTGCTTCGATTATGAGGAGAGCGGTCGCTGAAGCGGAACAACCCTAGATACTTGGTAGATAAGAAGGCTGGCAATGTCGACAGAAGTATATTTGATATACGTGTTATTGATGTGTACCTTGCTAGTACTCCTAGTAGCACCTGGGTATGGATACTGGTTCAGTTGCTAAATGTTAGTAACTCTAAATAAAAGCTACGGGGTAAACGGAGATCTAGCTAAGGGTGAGATGATGATGTGTGTTGTAAATGTTTCCAGGGTTGATGTGATCAACATCGCACGCTGTCTCTACCTTCGGGATTAGTGACAAACCAAAATAAATGTTATTTGGTGTTTTGTGTTGAGCATGAATGTGATTAGATCGTTTTTATTGCAACACGGTTATTCATTTAAGTTAGAGAATAATGGTTATTCTGTTTACATGAATAATACCTTCAATTGGTCATGCACCTAGTGAGAATGGTTTGTTGCATCTTGATCGTAGTAATACACATGTTCATAACATTGATGACAAAAGATACAAAGTTAATAATGATAGTACCACATACTTGTGGTACTGCCGCTAAATGTCATATTGGCATAAAGCGCATGAAGAAACTCCATGCTGATGGATCTTTGGACTCATTCGATTTCGAATCGTTTGAGACATGCGAACCATGCCTCTTGGGCAAGATGACTAAGGACCCCGTTTTCCGGATGGATGGAGCGGGCAAGTGATTTATTGGAAATGATACATGTTTATGTATGCAATCCAATGAGTCTTGTAGCGTGCGTTGGATATCATTATTTTCTTACCTTCACTGATGATTTGAGTAGATATAGTGTATATTTACTTAATGAAACACAAGTCTGAATCGTTTGAAAGGTTCAAAGCAAATTCAGAGTGAAGTTTAAGATCATCGTGACAAGAAGAAATGTCTACGATATGATCGTGGAGGTGAATATCTGAGTTACGAGTTTGGCATACAACTTTAGACAATGTGAAATTTGTTTCACAACACACGCCACCTGGAACACCATAGCGTGATGGTGTGTCCGAACGTCATAGTCGTTCTCTATTGGATATGGTGCATGCTATGATGTCTCTTATGGTTTTGCCACTATCATTTTGGGGTTATGCATTTGAGACAACTACATTCACTTTAAATAGGGCACCATCTAAATCCATTGGGATGACACCGTATGAATTAGGGTTTGATAGAAACCTAAGCTGTCATTTCTTAATGTTTGGGGCTGCGACGCTTGTGTGGAAAATGTTTTCACCTAATGAGGCGAACCCAAAGCGGACAAATGCATCTTCATAGAATACCCTAAGAAGAGTTGGGTGAACCTTCTATCTCAGATCCAAGCATAAAGTGTTTATTGCTAAAACGGGTCCTTTCCCGAGAAAAGGTTTCTCTCGAAATATTTGAGTGGGAGGAAAATAGAACTTGATGAGGTTGTTGAACCTTTGTTTCAACCAGAGAGTAGCGCAGCATAGAAAGATGTTTCTATTGAACCTACGTCAGTTGAAGAGGAAATAAATGATGATGATCATGAAGCTTCAGACAAGTTACTATCGAACCTCATAGGTCGACAAGGATCTGTACTGCTCCTGAGCGGTACGACAACCCTGTCTTGGAGGTCATGTTGCTGGACAGCGATGAACCTACGAGCCGTGGAGAAGCGATGATGGGCCCGAATTCCGACAAATGGTTAGAGGCCATGAAATCCAAGAAAGGATCCATGTATGAAAACCAAGTATAGACTTTGGTAGACTTGCTCGTTGGATGGTAGGTCGTTGAGTACAAGTGGACCTTTAAAATGAAGACGGACACTGATGGTAAATGTCAACATTTATAAAGCTCGACTTGTCCCAAAGAAGTTTCCACCAAGTTCAAGGAGTTGACTGCGACGAGACTTTCTCACTCATAGCGATGCTAAAGTCTGTTGGAATTATGTTAGCAGTTACTATATTTTTCAATTATGAAATCTGGCAGATGGATGCCAAAACATCATTTCCTTCCTTAAGGAAAGGTTGTATGAGATACAACCAGAAGGTTTTGTCAGTCCTAAGGATGATAAAAGGTGTGCGAGCTCCAGCAATCCATCTAAGGGATGGAGCAAGCATCTCGAAGTTGGAATATACACTTTTATGAGGTGATCAAAGTTTTGTAGTTTATACAAAGTTTACGAGAAACTTGTATTTACAATAAAGTGAGTGGGAGCACTATAGAATTTTTGATAAGTATATGTGGATGACATATTGTTCATCGGAAATAATGTATAATTTCTGGAAAGCATAAACGGTTGTTTGAAAAGTGATTTTCAAAGGAAGACCTGGATAAAGCTACCTAATTGTTGAGCATCAAGATCTATAGAGATAGATCAAGATGCTTGATGAGACTTTCAATGAGTTCAAAATGGATCAGTCAGAGAAAGAGTTCTCGCCTGATTTGTAAGGTGTGAAGTTGAGTGAGACTCAAATCTCGACAATGGCAAAAGAAAGAGAAAGGATGAACATCGTCCCCTATGCCTTAGCCATAGGCTCTGTATAGTATGCCATGTTGTGTATCGCACCTGTGTGTGCCTTGCCATGAGGCCGTCAAGGGGTACCAGAGTGATCCAGGAGTGGATCACTAGACATTGGTCAAGATTATCCTTAGTAACTAAAAGACTAAGGAAATGTTTCTCGATTATGGAGGTGATAAAGAGTTCAACATAAAGAGTTGCGTCGACGCAAGCTTTAACACCAATCCGGATGACTCGTAGTAGCAATCTGGATACTATAATGGAGCAGCCATTTGGAATAGTACCAAGTTAAGTGTGGTAGCAGTGTTTACAGTTTGACATAGAGATTTGCAAAGTACACATGGATCTGAATGTCGCAGACCCATTAACTATAAGACCTCTCTCACATGCAAATCATGATAGAGCCCCAGAACTCATTGGGTGTTAGATTCATAACAATGCAAATCACATGGTGATGTGAACTAGATTATTGACTCTAGTGCAAGTAGGAGACTGTTGGAAATATGACCTAGAGGCAATAATAAATTAGTTATTATCATATTTCCTTGTTCATGATAATCATTTATTATCCATGCTATAATTGTATTGATTGGAGACTTAGATGCATGTGTGGATACATAGACAAAACCATGTCCCTAGTATGCCTCTAATAGACTAGCTCGTTGATCAAATATAGTTAATGTTTCCTAGCCATGGAAATGAGATGTCATTTGATAACGGGATCAAATCATTAGGAGAATGATGTGATGGACAAGACCCAAACTACAAATGTAGCATATGATTGTGTCAGTTTATTGCTACTGTTTTCTGCATGTCAAGTATATGTTCCTATGACCATGAGATCATGCAACTCACGGACACCGGAGGAGTGCCTTGTGTCTATCAAACGTCGCAACATAACTGGGTGACTATAAAGGTGCTCTACAAGTATCTCCGAGGGTGTCTTTTGAGTTGGCATGGATCAAGACTGGGATTTGTTACTCCGTGTGATGGAGAGGTATCTCAAGCCCCACTCGGTAATACAACATCACAATAAGCCTTGCAAGCAATGTGACTAAGTGTTAGTCACGGGATCTTGTATTATGGAATGAGTAAAGAGACTTGCCGGTAACGAGGTTGAACTAGGTATGGAGATACCGACGATCGAATCTCGGGCAAGTAACATACCGAAGAACAAAGGGAACATCATACGGGATTAACTAAATCCTTGACATAGAGGTTCGACCGATAAAGATCTTCGTAGAATATGTAGGAACCAATATGGGCATCCAGGTCCCGCTATTATTTATTGACCATAGAGGTGTCTCTATCATGTCTACATAGTTCTCGACCCACAGGGTCTGCACACTTAAGGTTTGGTATCATTTCGGTAGTATAGAGTTATGTATGGTGGTGACCGATGGTTGTTAGGAGTCCTAGATGAGATCCCGGATGTCACTAGGAGCTCTGGAATGGTCCGGAGGTAAAGATTCATATATAGGAAGTCCTGGTTTGGTCGCCGGAAAAGTTTCGGGCTCATCGGTAGTGTACCGGGAGTGCCGGTAGTGTATCGGGAGACCACCGGGAGGGGTATTTCGACCCAAGAGGGTGGAAAAATGGCAAGAAAGGAGGAATCCTAGTCCTACTAGGATTGGAGGAGGAGTCCTCCTCTCCTCCCCACTTCGGCTGATCCAAAGGAGGCTTGGGCCTTGAGCCAAGGCCTCTCCTCCCTCCCTCTTATATATACTGGAGGTTTTAGGGTTTCTGTACTAGAGTTTCAGCCACGTGCTACCCGTTCCTCCAGTGCATAGTTTCTCCTCTAGATCGATTTTCTGTAGTGCTTGGCGAAGCCCTGCCGGAATTGCTCCACCACCATCGCCGTAGTGCCGTCACGCTGCCGAAGAACTCGTCTACCTCTCCGCTCCCTCTTGCTGGATCAAGAAGACGGAGATCGTCATTGAGCTATATGTGTGCTGAACGCGGAGGTGCCGTCCGTTCGGCGCTAGATCAGAAGGTTCGTGATCAAGATCGCGAGACGGATCGTGATGAGTTCGCGGGACGGATCGTGATGAGTGCACGGGACGGATCATGATTGGATCGCGGGATGGATCATGATGAGATCGCGGGACGCTCGGCGATTTGGATCGCGAAGACATTCGACTACACCAACCGCGTTTCTTAACGCTTCCCGCTTAGCGATCTACAAGGTTATGTAGATCCACTCTCCCTCTCGCAGATGCTCGTCACCATGGACAGGTCTTGCATGAGCGTAGGAATTTTTTTGTTTCCCATGCAACGTTCCCCAACACATATACGCCTTGATGTGTCCTCGGTAGCTCACCCCCAGTCTAATGGTCAAGCTGCGCGTGCTAACTAGGAAATTTTGAGAGGTATTAAACCCCGGCTTATGGTTCCTTTGGAGCGCACGCCAGGTTGTTGGGTGGAGGAGTTGCCATCTGTTCTTTGGAGCATAAGAACCAGCTTAACAGGTCTACACACTTTACACCTTTCTTCATGGTCTATGGCGTAGAGGGTGTTCTCCCCAGTGATATTCCTCATGATTCACCCATAGTGGCGGCTTACGTGGAAACTAACAATGAGGCGGCGCGTCAGGATGCTTTGGATGCCTTGGATGAAGAGCAGGATCTTGTAGCAGCTCGTTCAACTATTTATCAGCAAGACCTGCGTCGCTATCATAGCCGCAGGGTCAAGACCCGAACGTTCCAAGAGGGCGACTTAGTACTCCGTTTGAGTCAAGACCTATCGAATATGCACAAGTTATCACCTCCCCGGGAAGGACCATTTGTGATCAGCAGAAATCTCATCAACGGGTCTTATTACCTCATAGATATGCGGGAGAGGGATAAGTCTCACACTTCTGGTGAAGAGACGAAGAGGCCACAGAATATTGCTCACCTTCGGCCATATTATACTTAAGCCACCAAATGGCTCTCATCAATGTACATATGTATGTCATTATACAAACCATATTTTATGATATAATAAAGTGGGCATCCCCACTATTAGGGGCCTCTACCGTGTTCCTCATACTAAGTGTCATACAAAGGAGTTAATCCTTCATCAGGTCACTTGGGGGCTTTTAAACCCCATCTGGCTAGGCTTTCTATGCCATCAGGAGTCGATCCTTAATTTGGTACTATAAGGAGGGCTTTTAAACCCTCATGGCCATGTTTAAACTAGAAAAGGAGTTGATCCTTTAATTGGTCACTTGGGGGGGGGGGCTTTCGGCCCTCTAGGTTAAGCTTATTACCTCCTCTTGACCCGGCTTTCCGCCATCTCCGAGTTGTACTTGCCTGTTTGCAACTTGCTACTCCACCATGTGACCCACCAAACTCTTGGCAGTTAATCTTGATAAGAGACCCTGAACTTTTTTTAAAGTTAATCTCACACAAATACAATGAGCATGTCAAGGTTTACACAGACGCTTTTGTCATGAGAGAGCCGACTTACAGTGAGCAAGCACAAACTCGTCTTGTCTACCATATCCTCTCCACTATGCAGCCTGTTCGTACTCTTAGCAATGTCAATCTTTTAAAGACCCTGAACTTGCTAAGGTTTAAATGACAGATTTATGTCACGTGAGGCTTGGTTTACAAGTTTTCTTAGGCTTTCCACCTCGTTTCTTCGGAAACAGAAATGTTTAAAAAAAAGGGGGAACAAGAGTTGTCTTATCCTATCGTGCCTTTAAAGCCGGCTTATAGGATGAGGCGTACAATTGTTTGTTCTGGTAGGTACTTTCATGATAAGGTTCTAAGTCTTAGGAACTTTTCGGCTTGGCCCATGGAGTGTAAGCTGCCTGGCGAGTTTAAACAGCTAAAGTGCTTCGATGTTAATTGTTGAGTCGGCTGAGTCGCCAACAGAGCTTTCAAAGATAAGCATCAAAAGTGCAAGAACATGCATTCAAGAGTTTTCTACAACTATTAGAAGGCTATTCAACAGCCCCAAGACTGAAAGTTTATGATGATGAAGGAATAATAAAGCTGGGTTACATGATGCATATTTCTCTCTTTAACTCGCCGCCGGGACATCCTGCATCGGGTCTTCATGGTCCTTGATCCGGAGATTGTCCACATCCCAATTGCAATCGGTCAAAGCTTCAAACATAGCTTCATCGTGCATGATTGGAGATGGGTCAACATCAGGAGCGAAGAGGTGCTTACGGCATTTAGGAATAAGGTTTGTTGCTTCCAAAGTGGGTCCTTTGATCCGCCTGTTGTCTTCAGAGTAAGCCGCCTAGTACACTGATAGGCCAGCTTCTGCAGCCAGCCAACTTGCAAGAACCTGGGATGCTTTATGGTAGCGGGAGTAGTCTGCCTCTGTGAATTCCGAGCCGTCATCTTTCAGTTCAGGAAAGGTGTTCATCATTTCATCCGGATTGAGCTCTTCGACGTAAGCCAGCGACCGGTTTAAAGCGGCCATGGCACCCGGCGGGCAGCTGATTTCTTTAGTTCCTCCACTTGCATAGGAATGGTTAACAGGGTCTCGATCACGCCCTTCATGAATTTCGGAACACCCTTTACAGACATGACGACCTTCATAGTGACTAGAGACCCGGCGTATAACTATTCTGTTAAGGTGTATATGGCCTTGAACGCCATCAGGCTATTGCTAGGGAGCTGGCGGCTTCGCTTGCCTACAATCAAGGCAGAAGTTTTATGAGTCGCCGGGAAGGCTTTTCAACAAAGTTTTACAAGGAATACTTACGAAAGACAACCCCAGCCATGCAAGAGATGTGGCCCTTCAAAGTGTTTAGCTCTTCAGCGGTTGTTTTAAGTTGTCCCTCTACTTTTTCAGCGCGTTTAGTCAGGGCGGCTTGCCTGGACTCGACAGTCTGTTTGAAGGTCTCAAATTCCGTTTTGATCTTTTCGAGCTCAATGGAGCAGAGCCACCATTTTTCTTCCATCTCTGCTCGGCCACTTTGTTGCAAAGCTAGGTTCTTCTTAAGATCACCTACGGCTGCTTCAGCGCTGATCAAGGATTCCCGCACAAAGAAGGATTATCAAATTTTAAGCCGCTGGTCCGGCTCATACAGTTTACATCAAATTTTGGTGCAAAATTCAAGTCTCAAGCAAATTGCAAGCAATTTACTCGACACTTGGGGGCTAATGTATCTCAGCTTTCTCTTAAGTTGTACTTAAGTGCCGGCTCATTCCTTATGTAGGGCCCAGCCCTTGGGGGCTACATTTGGCGATTAAGTTATACTTTAGTGTCGGCTCATTACTTAGGTAATGACCCGGCCCTTGGGGGCTACGTTTGGCTCTTAAGTTATACCTAAGTGCCGGCTCATTCCTTAGGTAATGACCTGACCCTTGGGGGCTACATTTGGTGATTAAGTTATACTTCAGTGCCGGCTCATTACTTAGGTAATGACCCGGCCCTTGGGGGCTACATTTGCCTCTGAAGTTATACTTAAGTGCCGGCTCATTACTTAGGTAATGACCCGACCCTTGGGGGCTACATGGCAGTTCTATGAAAGATCGCTAAATGATTGGAAGACCCAGCCGATCCTTGAAAAAATCAACCGGTTCTTGGGGGCAGCATAAGTATATATGTACAAAAAGGCAAGATAAGTTTAGTACCTCATATTTTTCTTCATTGTGGCGATCAGGCTAGCCTCCATGTCCCAGCTGGCAAACATGCAACTCAAGTAGCCACTGTGCAGTTCATCAGCGGTGAGCTTATCCAAATTTGAAAGGTCAGGTAGAGTTTCTTTTCCTTCAAGGGAGCTGCCTCGTCTTCTTTGACATGTTTTGATAATGCATGTGAGGGAGCTGTAGGTTCATAAGCCGTCCTGGTGATAACAACTTTTTCATGAGAAGCCTCGTGTTCAGATGATGGCCGGGGACTGGGCGGCTTAGGAGCAGAATCCGGACGAGCTTCAGGAGTTTCAACGTCCATAGCATCCGGCTTAGCATGCGAAGGAATTTCTTCAGGAACATGTTGCGTCGTCGCCTGTTCTGGCTCATCCCTAGCTCGGTCTCGCTGGGGGAGGGGGGTCCCGACCCCCTCCCCCTGGCTCTTCCTCGCGCTAACGCGATAGTGCGTGATATGTTGACAGGCGAAATGCAGTTTTTTTGTTTCCACCCCCACACACGCACCCTAGAGACACACTCCTAAGATAGATAGCAGGGTCACTGATGTGATAGACTCACCTCCGCATGCGACTACGCGGCACACCACATTGTCGCCTGCTCCAGCTTGCTCCTGGCTCGACCTCGCAGGGGGAGGGTAGGGGGGTCCCGACCCCCTGCCCCCGGCTCGGCCTCACCCTAACGAGGCAGTGCGTGCTTGGTTGACAGACGTAATGTGGTTTTTCTTTTTTCACCCCACGCACGCAGCCGAGAGCCACACCCCTAAGATAGATAGTGGGGTCACAGATGTGATGGACTTGCCTCCGCATGCGACGCCATGGCACACCACGTTGTCACTTGCTATGGATCATTCCTGGCTCGGCCTCGTTGCGGGAGGGGAGGGGGCATCCAGACCCCCTGGCTCGGTCTCGCGCTAACGCAGAAGTGCATGCTTGGTTGACAGGCGCATTGCGTTTTTCTATTTGCACCCACCATGCACGGGCCCGAGAGCCACACCCCTAAGATAGATAGTGGGGTCACTGATGTGATGGACTCGCCTATGCATGTGATGCTGCAGCACGCTGCATCAACACCTATTCTAGCTCATTGCTAGATCGGCCTCGCAAGGGGAGAGGGGGGTCCCTCCCCCTCCCCCTCTAGCTCGTCCTAGTGCTAACGCGACACTGCGTGCTTGGTTGACATGCGCAATGCGGTTTTTCTATTTCCACCCCACGCACGAACGCAGAGCCACACCCCTAAGATAGATAGTGGGGTCACTGATGTGATGGACTCATCTCTGCATGCGACACCATGGCACACCGCGTCGTTGCCTGCTCCAGCTCGTTCTTAGCTCAGCCTTGCAGGGGGAGGGGAGGCTTTGCCTCACGCTAACGCGGCAGTGCATTTTTGGTTGAGAGGCACAATGCATCTATTAATGATTAAAATATTTAAATTCAAAACAATTAATCAAATTTAAGTAAGAAGTTCAAATTGTAAAGACACATAAGTTCGGGTTTTTGAAAAAACCTTAGATGAACATGTAAAAAAAGCAATTCATGCGTGGCTAGGAAGAACCCAGGGTTGCGGCTACAGCTGGCGTGTGAGCTATCGAAGGCCTCGTTGGTCTCTCTACTTGGCATGTACATCAGAGCGGAGTTGCTTGAGCTGGCCCGTCGGGAGATTCCGCTACTCGTGGACACCCTCGTCGGCAGAGCCGTCAACAGATTGGTGACACGTTCCTGGGAGCCGTAATGGTAGAGGTGTCGTCTGTGGACTCTCCTTGTTTAGCCATGGCAATGGCACATATCGGCGGCTGAAGCGGCCCTCGCCTCCTCATAAAATTCAACTATAGGAAAATTAACGACATATGGACCCGCCCAACTGAAATTAGTGATGTAGGAAGGCTTCAATTTAACTAAAATATGCCAATCCGCTGCCATTTTTCACAGAAAAACAGAAAATCGACAGAAGCAGATGCAACCACTCCCTCGGATGAAGAACACAACTCAAATCAAATTCGTGATAAATAACCAAAAAATGTCCACGAAACACAGATCAAAACTCAATCCACATCATGTTAGTGGTCCTAGAGCAATCGATGGATGCATTAAACCTGCAACAAACACGCGGTCATCACATCCCAAGTGCACACTCGCCAACAAGTGAGATTCTGAAATAAAACTACCATTTAGATGCTAAAAAGTTTATCAAATCTACAGTAGGACCACAAAGAACACGACCAAATAGAATTAATCTCTAATATGCCCATGATTACGAAGATAGCTTAAAGTTCGGTTGTTCCCAAAGGGTAGTTCAGGTAGAACAACTCAGTAAGTTCAGGGAGTTATCAAAATATTATTCTGATCCCATGATCAGAATAGTGTTTATATGTGTTTATATATATATGAACTAAGATAAGTAATGATAATAAAGTGATGGCGATACGATACCTGGGCACCTCCCCCAAGATTGGGACAAGCCAAGGGTGGTGCCCATACCCATGTAATCAAGTTTCTTTTTTGGTGATGATAGTGAGTATGAGGTGGCCTTGTTCTTCTCCTTACAAGCTTATATAAGTTCCATCTTCCTAGTAATCTCACATAGGGCCTGATTTTGCTTCTCCAAATCAATATCTTCCTGGGTAAGGGCCGTGTTTTGAGTGCGCATTGCGTCAACGACTTTTAATGTATTAATATCATATATGGTGAGATTGGGATAAAGGATGCAGAAGGTATCTCAGTTTTCAAATCCTTGAAGCAGAGTAATCTCCTCCAAATCTCTTGGCCTCTTCCCCGCCTCCTTTCACAACCTCATCTTGAGTTGTGGATTCACCCTCCTCCCCTAAAGAAAACTTCATAATAGACCTCATCATAGGAGCGTTTCCCCAAAGTAGGTCAAACTATGTGGTGCTTCTTACGGAGGCTTTGATGAGCCATGAGCACTTTAGAGACCAAGGATTCCTGGCAGAAAAACAACCTGAAACAATAATAAATGGAAAACTTGCGATAAGGTGGTCACAATAGCTGTAGCGACCCGACTCAAAACGAGTCAAGCCTCTGTGTGTTCTATGCCATCCCTGGATCAGTATGCTGGCACACACAGTACATTCATGTATATATCAAAGTGCAATCACATGTAATTAACGTTAAACTGATATATACCTTAAAATAGCAGCGGAAACAGTCAACGGGAGTGGAATCCCAATAACCCAACGGCAGGTTGAGTGCAGACCGTAACCCTGAATCGTACTCTTACTTGTCGTAGAAGAGTATCTGCAACATAAGACGTTGCAGCCGTGTAGGTCAGTACATGGAATGAACTGGCAAGGTCACCATATTAGAACATAAGAATAAAGGCTATTCTATATGCAAAGGATTTGTGGCTCTGTGTCTGAGTTTTTGCGTAAAAGCTGATTTTATTTTCCTACAACAAAGGAATATCAGGAATTTTCACTATAGAGTTACCTATCATGACATGGTTCCGCCAACCGATGTCCAAATGCCCATAAGTATCATAAGTTGCCCCCAATTAGTTATCAGTCCAGTGTTGAGAGTTCAGAGATAGATCCAAGTCCAGAGGCTCAAATTGTCCGTAACCGGGGACACGGCTAATCGATTAGGTTTTAACTCTGCAGAGTGTTGTGTACTTTACCCACACGATTCGTTCCCTCCTAGTAAGTCCTCGCACTGCATGGTGTTTGAGAACAGGATGAACGAAACATGGTCTTTCAGAGTGCTTTCCTGACTATCCGACAGTGCCCATCCAATCCTAACGTCGACTACATCTCGTAGCACTGCCTAGACAGAGTCACAACAAAGATCAACCAAGCCAGAGCCCATAATGACTTGTGCTACACAGGTAAGCTTCCGGGCAATGAAGTATTCATCCTTCCCTTTGAGTCTGGGTGAGGCTTTCCGCGTGAATACTGGCACATCTCCAACAACACCTAGGCAAATCCACTGGCTTGTCCAGGGTGCCGTTCCAACCATCCCTCACCCAGTAGTGTGTATTGAAAAACTTGTTTCTCAAGTCTCGAAGTCTTGAGGTCTTGAATATGCAGGTCTTGAAGAAGCCTTCATGAAGTCGTCGTTTTGACGTGGAGTCCTCCTTCTCACACCACTCACGAACACTCATACCAGACCCCGTCTACTTTAGCATAGCATTGCACTAACTAGCGTTCTCGGGGCTTTAGTAACAAGTGGTGGGTTCCTACCTCATGCATTCAAATCAACTACAAGAATTTCAATAACACTATGGGAGGGATTTGTTGAATGATGTCACTACATGCAATAAAACATAGGTATGAACAAAATGGTCAAAGTGAACTTGCCTGTACTGTTGATGAAGATAAGTATCACTCTCAGAAAATACTTGATAGAACTATACGTCACTCTCCGATGAAATCTATAAAATCAAACATTGCATTCATAAGCAAACACTTCTAGCAATCTAAACTAACAATCACAATGTAACGCAAGAACCAAAAGTAACAAGGTTGATGAAGGAAATACTTAAGACAAAGTTAAAATCAACAAAGTTTTCATAAACACAACTAAGGTAGTTTTCCCCTACAAACAACTATTTTCAATAGTAACAAAACAAAATAAAGTAAAATATAACAAAAGTATTTTAGTAAATATTTTACTAGCAAAAAGAATTACTTTTGAAGAACAAGTAAAACTAAGAAAATAACATCCTAAACATATAAGTGTTTGCCTAGTAAACTTAACAACAAACAAAACAATAAAATATTAAAATAAGAGAAAACAAAGTATACAACAACAAAGTTAACAGAAAGTAGAACTTATAAAACAATTATTTTAAATATTTTTCAAATAAGAAACCAACTAGCAATACTAGAGCAACATAACAAATCAAAACAAAGCAAAGCAATGGACTCTAAGTTTTAGTGGCTAAACTACTACTAAAACAAAACTATTTTTTAACAAAACATTTATTAACAGAAAAGAATTACTAAAAACTTTATTTGTAAACAGAATCTAATTACTTAAAACTTTTGTTAAAAGAATTATTACTAACTAATTTGTTTTTAATCAACTATACCTATTTGAAAAAGGGTATAGGTTCCTACAATAAAATTCATAAACTAAACAAATTATCTTTTGTTCACAGCAAGTAAATTACTAAAGTTTAGAACACCAGAACTAAATGAAATCTAAAACATAAGTTAAATCAAATTCAGATAAAACAAAAGAAATTAAACTAATTGAACTAATAGGAAACTAAACAGATTCTGTTTTGGTTAAGAACACTAATAAATTTATCCAAAGAATTCTCAAACCTTACCTACTGATAACTAAGATCATTAGTGAGAAGTAGCAAAAAGAATCAATCAAAAATATATTATTAAACTCAAGTTATTCAGAAAACAAGATTTAAATCAAATCTGTTTAAATTCAAATTTAAATATTCAAATATAGTCAAACTTGGTATGTACAGAAACTATACTAAATTTTTGATACAATGCAAAAGGAATCAAATTAAAACTCCTAAAAACATAAAAGATATGCTAAAAACAAAAACACAACTAAATCTGTTTTTAAAACAGAAACAAAAGAAATAACATTTTTCTAACTAACGGACAGGGCTACGTGGCTGTCTCTTATTGGCTACAGGCGTGCGCGTGAGTGTTAAACGAGCGGATGGCCGATATGTAAACAAAATGATTAGGTCAATTTATTCAAAAAGAAAAAGCGGCCGGTTCTTTTTAAAAGAACCAAAGGGGTAAGCTCCTTCTAATCTTGACCGTTCAACGAAGATCGGACGGATGGGGGAGAAGGGGGCTCACAGGGGTCGCCGGCAAGGTCGATGTTGATGGCAGGGACGGCGAGGTTGACGGGGAGACGGCTCTCATGGTCTTCCGGTGTCAGAGATGGCACCAGACGATGCGTCGCGGAGCGGCGCATCCAATGGTGGTCGGGGATGAGCTTGGGGCGATGGAGACGAGCAGCACGAGCTCCTAGAGCGTTCGGGAGGAGGTCCGCTCCGGCGAGGTTGTCGGCGTGGGGGCTCTAGTGGATCCGGGGTGAGAGTGATGGCACAGGGAGGTGCGGGAGAGCGAGGGGAGCTCGGTGATGGGCTCGGGTGGCGGAGGGGTGGTCGGGGTGGAGCAGCAGGAGAGAAATGATGCGGCGGCGGCGCTCGGGGTCCGGCGAGGGATTCCAGCGAGGAGAGGGCACGGGGATGGGGCTTCGGAGGGGGAATGGAGCGCGGGGAGGCAGGGGGTTTATATAGGTGGTCTCGGAGGCATCCGAAAGGAAGGAGGGGAGGAGATCACGGCGAGAGTTCGCTGGCGTTGAAAGGGGAGGGGATGGGGGACAGAGACGACCGCGCGGTGGTTTCGGTCGGGCGGTGGGGTCAGGCGTTAGTGAGAGAGAGAGGAGGGCGCGGCATCGGGCGGCCGGTCGGGAGCGATTTCGGGAAGCTAGTTAAGGTAAGATGGGCCGGCGACTATTTAAAACGCTTTAAAACATTTCCTTCTTTTATTTTACCAGAAATCAAAAAGCAATAAAGGTCCCTAAATACTTTTCAATAAATAAAAAGTTTTATACCAAAATTATCAGGAGATTTAATGCCATTTAATGGACATTTTCTCTAGCCAAATTAAATACTTTAAAATAATATTTTCAGAAAATGCCTAAATGGCTTTATTTATTTTTGCAAATTATTTTTCATATAACCCCTTGGGTTTTATGATTCAAAAACTTCACAAAACACCCCCCTGGTTTGGAGTGTCACATTACTCCTCTCAAAAATTTGTCCAGGGATTTGAATGCTTTGAAAATTTGAATAGGAACCAAATATGACATGGATTCCAAAAGAATAATTCAGAGGTTTTCAAAAGCACTTTCAAATCCTTCCTTTAAACTTCCAACTCATATTTCATATAATTTGAAGAAGTCCTTTTATCCTCTCTCATGAAAATCATTGAGTTGCATAAAGTTTCTGAATTTGAAATATTTTCAAATGAAATTCAAATCACATGGGAAAGTCATTTTATTCCCTATCATTCAAAAGTTTTCAAAAGTTTAAATTTTCACTCAATTTCAATCACTCAATCAAACAAACATTCATTCTAATAATTATTATACCATTCCAAAATTTGGGATGTTTCAATAGCAACGAGTATATATAATGAAATTTTCCCATGTAGGACAAGCCTACGACAGGAAAATGGAGTCGAGAGAGTCCACACAGAGTCACAAGCTCACACGTCACACCCTAGGTGGTAGGGCGCACCCCGTAAGCTCATCGCTCCCTCGTGCACTTTACTAATTGTTTTTTCATATATTCTGAAATGGACAAAAAACACCTTTATAGAACTTTTGGAGTCGATTTACTTACCGTATCAAATACCGACTCCTTTTCAGGATTCTAGAGCATTCTCGAAGCTCTCTTTTATGTGTTCTTCCGGTGTCATCGTTTGGATAATGTTAGTTTCCTTGTTAATGCCTGTATATAAAATATAATGTATTATATTTTCCCATTAACCACCTTAGTATTTGTGCCTTTTGCATTGTTAATCTTGATAGCTCTAGAGCGATAAACTTCCTCGATGATGTAGGGTCCTTCCCATTTAGATAGGAGTTTCCCTTTAAAGTATCGAAAACAAGAGTTTCATAATAGAACTTGATCACCAACATTAAATTCCCATTTTCGTATTCTTTTGTCATGTCATCTTTTAACCTTTTCTTTATTTTTTTTGGCATTTTCACATGCCTTGGTCCTCCATTAATCTAGAGAGCTCATATCAAATAACATCTTTTCACCGGTAAGCTTGAAATCATAGTTTAATTATTTAATTGCCTGATAAGCTTTATGTCTAATTCTAGACATAAATGACAATCATTGTAGTAGACCATTTTATAGAGGGAAATACCCAAAGAATTCTTATATCAATTCTATATGCCCACGATGCATCATCAAGTTTCTTAGACTAATTCTGCTAACACCTATTAAATGTATTTTGCAAAAATAATTTTATTTATCCATTGCTCAATTCAACTTTACCACCGATGACCCACAAGTATAGGGGATCAATCGTAGTTCTTTTGATAAATAAGAGTGTTGAACCCAACAAGGAGCAGAAGTGAATGATAAGTAGTTTTCAGCAAGGTATTCTCTGCGAGTGTTGTGAGTAACATTGATAGATAGTTTTATAGCAGGATAATTCGTAACAAGTGACAAGTAACAATGGTAGAAAGTGTGGAGCAAGATAGCCCAATCCTTTATATAGCAAAGGACATGCCTGAAAGTACTCTTATGTAAAGCAAGTACTCCCGAGGACACATGGGAATTTGTGTCTAGTCATGTTCATCATGTTGAGTTGATTCGCGTTCCTTACTTTGATAATTTCATATGTAGGTGTACCGATGCTAAGGTCCTGTTCTTACTTGAACAACCAAACCACTTATGATTACCCCCTCTCGTAAGCATCCGCAACTATGAAAGAAGAATTAAGATAGATCTAACCATAGCATGAAACATGTGGACTCAAATCAACCCCTTATGAAGCAATGCATAGACTGGGGTTTAAGCTTCTATCACTCTCGCAACCGATCATCTACTTTTTACTCCACAATGCATTCCCTTGGGCCCATAACATGGTGAAGTGTCGTGTAGTCGACATTCACACGACACCACTAAGAGAAGCAACAACATGCATATCATCAAACATATGGAACAATTACCAGCTTCATATGATTACTTATAACAAGACTCCTCTTATTCCTCAGAAACAAAAGTAACTACTCACACATCATCAACATGTTCAATATCATTTGTATAATAACGGTGATCAAGGATATGAACATAATATCTTTCACCAAGTAAACCAACAAGCATCAACTACGAGATGTAATCAACACTACTAGTAACCCATTGGTAACAATCTGAGGTTTTGAGACAATGATTGAATACAAGAGATGAACAAGGGTTTGAGAGTAGATGGTGTTTGTGAAGATGTTGATGAAGAATGCCCCCTGACGAAGGAGGAAGCATTGGTGACGACGATGGCTTCGATCTCCCCCTCCGAGAGGGAAGTTTCCCCGATAGAATCTTTCTGCCATAGAGCAAAAGGGCCTTTGCCCAGGTTTCCGCCTCGAGATGACGGTACTTCTTCCGAAAAGCATATTCTTGATTTTTTCTATGTAAAAACACACCTTATAGGAGAAGAGGGTGGTACGAAGACCTGTTGGGGCCTAACAAGCTATCAGGGCGCTCCCCGTTCGCTTGTGGCAAGCAGGTGGCCCCCTTTGGTATATTTTTAACCAATAATTCACATATATCCTAGAAAAATTCTCTGTGAAGTTTCAGGTCATTTGGGGTCAAGTGATTGTTCACCATTTTTCTTGGTTTTCTGGTCTAAAATTCAAGTTATCGGCAGTTTCCCTCTTTGTGGTGCACCTTGCAAATTCAGAGAGAAAAGGCATAAGAATTTTATCATAATGAGGAACAATGGACAATAATGTCATAAATATCAATAGGAAATCATGCTGCAAAATGAACATATCAACTCCCCAAAGATTAGACCTCGCTTGTCGTCGAACGAAAGCCGAACTCGATAATAATGATGACATGATTTGAGAGGGAGGTGTCGATAAAAATAAAATACAGACATTAGGGCATCACGGATATTAACATATTAACAAGTATTTTATCATATAGCTTCTCATAAACTAGTAACAATCCATCCATCATTATTAAAGTATGAAGCATAAACTTTATTGGCAATCAAGAAACTATGTTCTTAGTCATCGAGACAATCACAATTTGTCATATTTCAGAGGACAGTCGATGTAAGATCTTTCATACTAGCAAGTTGATACTCGTGATCTGCTTTGGGTTTTCCGTGAAGAGCAATGGGTAATCACAACACAAAGTGGGTAAGTATTTCCCTTAGTTATGAAACACTGGTTTATCGAACCAATAGGAATACGAATCCTAAACCGTGTTCAACGGCTGCACACAAAAGAACAAAAACCTTGCACCCAACACCGACAAGAGGTTCGTCAATCCCCTTGATCTCGTTATTTGCAAGCAAGTGTGTTGTGTAGATAATAGTAAAGTGCAAAATAAAATAAAAGGTAATAAATAACAGCATGGTAATGATAGCGTTTGTGACTTTGCAAGTGAATAGACCCTAGGGCCATAGAGTTCTCTAGTGGCATCTCTCATAAGTAAAACATACGGTGGGTAAAGAAATTACTGTTGGGCAATTGATAGAAAACCAAATAATTATGCAATCTTCACGACAATGATCATGTGTATATTGGCATCATGTCCATAAGAAAATAGGCCGACTCCTGCCTGCACCTACTACTATTACTCCACTTCAAGAGCACTGCTATGCTTGCCTCTCTATGCATTAAGTTCATGACAAATAGAGTAATGCTTGGAGAATGGTGACATGGTGTAGAAAAAGTAAACTCAACTGATATGAATAAACCCCATCGTTTTATCCATAGTAGCAACAACACAAAGGCACAACTTGTCCCCTTCTGTCACTGGGACATAGAAACTCGTCAGGTTGAACCTACTACAATGCACTACTCCCACTGAAGAAATATCAATCTAGTTGGCCAAACTATCTCAATAGATCGGAGAGCATTATGAAGCTATGATGATCATGAAAATAAGAATCATAGTAATCAGGTTTGACACAAATACTTTTCATGAATAATCTAAATATAAACTCACAATTCATCGGATCCCAACAAACACACAATACAAAGGGATTACATCAGATAGATCAAGGCAAAGATATCAGAACATTGTATTGAAGATCGAGAGAGAGAGAGAGAGATTGCCATCTAGGTACTACATACGGACCCGTTGGTCCATGGTGAAATAGTCCCAAATCATGGTGAGGACATCAAGGTTGATGAAGAGGCCCTCCATGACCGATCTCCCCACCAGCAGGGTGCCAGAACGGAGATGTAGATGGCCTCCCGTCGAAACAGAGACTCACGGCGGTGGAAAAAGTGTTTCGTTAGTGCTTCTAGTGTTTTTAGGGTAGATGAGAATTTATAGGCCAGACAACAATGTCGAGAGGGGCCCCAACTGCTAGCTAATCCTTATGTAGGAGATAGAACTGTACATCCCGATATGCATCTAATACATGTGGAAGAAATTTGTGGATTATTTAAGATTGCAGGTTTATCCCTTTATCTTTGAAGTTAAGAATAAGTTTTTCCCTTTATCTTTGAAGGGAAAATCACTGACATGGTATAGGCTATGTGATGATATTGGATCATGGAACTAGAGTGGATTTAAATTGGAATTCCACCAAAAGTTTATCCTATGCATCTAGTTCATCGTGATCAGGATTATATATATAATTTTTGTCCTCGTGAAGGAGAAAGCATCTCTCTACCTTGGGAGAGGCTTAAGTCAATGTTATATTCATGCCCCAATCATGATCTCTTGAGAGAAATTATTATTCAAATTTTTATGCGCAACTTTCTCATAACGATCGATCCATGCTTGATACTTCTTGTATTGGTTCTTTTATGAAGAAGACTATTGAATTCAGGTGGGATCTATTCGCATAAATTAAATGCAACTCTGAAGATTGGGAACTCAATGAAGGGAATGAGTCATGTATTAAGCTTGAGTTTGATTGTGTTAAATCTTTTATGAATACCGATGCTTTTCACAAGTTTAGCACTAAATATGGAAATGAGTCTGAGATAGTAGCCTCTTTTTGCGAATCATTTGCTACTCACATTGATCTCCCCAAGGAGAATTGGTTTAAATATCATCCCCCTATTAAAAATAAATCAAAGAACCGATCGTATGCAAATAAGAAACTATCATTTACAATGTCGATCTAGTTGTGCCTACTACTTATATTGAGAAACCACCTTTTCATGTTAGGATAAAGGAACATGCTAGGGTATCAAATATGGTTCATAAGAGTAATATTAAAGAACCTATGCTCTTTGAACAAATTAAATTAGAACCTAGTGTTGCTATGGTTAAATATCTCTTGGTAGAAAATATTGATGGACATGTTATTTACTTCTATGATGAAGCTGCTAGAATTGCTAAACCCGATGACAAGGATAAACATAGACCCGTAGTTGGCAAGCATGTTGTCTTAGTTTAAATAGGAGATCATTTGTATCATGGCTTATGTGATTTGGGTGCTAGTGTGAGTGTTATTCCTTTTACTTTATACCAAAAATTATGAATGACATAGCACCTGCTGAAATAGAAGACATTGATGTTACTATTAAACTTGCTAATAGAGACACCATCACACCACTTGGATTGTTAGAGATGTTGAAGTCTTGTGTGGTAAAATAAAATAACCTACTGATTTTCTAGTTCTTGGTTCCCAAAAGATGACTTTTGTCCAGTTATCTTTTGTAGACCTTTCTTGAACACTATTAATGCTAAGATAGATTGTCAAAAAGAAACAACCAGTGTTGAATTTGCTGATGTGTCTCATGAGTTTAATTTTTCCAAGTTTAATAGACAACCCCATGATAAAGAATTACCTATAAAGGATGAAATAATTGGACTAGATTCTATTGACGTTCTTCCTACTGATCCACTAGAACAATATTTGCTAGACCATGAAAATGATATGCACTTGCGTGAAAGAAATTAAATAGATAAAATTTTCTTTGAACAACAACCTCTACTAAAACACAATTTGCCTATTGAAAATCTAGGAGGTCCACCTCCACCTAAAGGTGATCATGTGTTTTAATTAAAACAATTGCATGATACTTTGAAGTATGCTTATCTTGATGAGAAAAAGATATATCCTGTCATTAGTAGTGCTAACCTTTGAGAACATGAAGAATAAAGATTATAAAAAATGCTAAGGAAGCACTAGGCTGCTATTGGATATACTCTTGATGATCTTAAGGGCATTAGTCCCACTCTATGTCAGCACAAGATTAATATGGAACCTAATACTAAACCCGTTGTTGATCACAACGACGATTGAATCATAAGATGAAAGAAGTGTTAAGACCTGAGATACTAAAGCTTATGGAAGCAGGTATAATATATCCCACAGCTGATAGTAAATGGGTAAGTCTTGTTCATTGTGTCCCTAAGAAGGGAGAAATATTATCTCTGCACACACACTTTTGTTTCCTGGATGGACATTTTGGTTTCTCTCAAATAGCCATGTCACAATCTGATCAAGAGAAAACCACCTTTACTTGCCCTTTCGGAACCTATGCTTATAGACATATGCCTTTAGGTTTATGCAATGCACCTGCTACCTTTCAAAGATGTATGACTGCTATATACTCTGATTTTTGTGAAAATATTGTGGAAGTTTTCATGATTGATTTTTCCGTTTACGGAACTACTTTTGATGATTGCTTAAGCAACCTTGATCGAGTTTTGTAGAGATGTGAACAAACTAACCTCATATTGTATTGGGAGAAGTGCCACTTTATGGTTAATGAAGGCATTGTCTTGGGGCATAAAATCTCGGAACGAGGTATTGAGGTGGATCAAGCTAAAGTTGATGAAATCAAGAAAATGCCATGTACTAAAGATATTAAAGGTATTTGTAGTTTCCTTGGTGATGCTGGTTTCTATAGGAGGTTTATTAAATATCTCTCCAGAATTTCTTGGCCTCTTACTAATGTTTTACAAATGGATATTCCCTTTGTTTTTTATGATGACTGTGTAGAAGCCTTTGAAACACTTAACAAAGCCTTAACCACTGCACCTATTGTTCAACCACCTGATTGGAACTTATCTTTTGAAATTATGTGTGATGCTAGTGATTATGCTGTTGGTAATGTTCTAGGACAAAGAGTTGAAAAGAAATTAACTATTATACATTATGCTAGCAAAACTCTAGACAGTGCCCAATGAAATTATGCTACTACTGAAAAGGAATTTTTAGCAGTTGTGATTGCGTGTGATAAATTTCGATCTTACATCATTGATTCCAAAGTTATTGTTCACACCGATCATGCTGCTATAAAATATCTTATGGAAAGGAAAGATGCTAAACCTAGACTAATTATGTGGGTTGTCTTGCTTCAAGAATTTGATTTACATATCACTGATAGGAAAGGAGGTGAGAACCCCGTTGTTGATAACTTGTCTAGGTGAGAAAATATTCTTGATGACCCACTACCTATTGATGATAGTTTTCCGGATGAATAGTTAGCTGCAATAAATGTTTCTCAAAACACTTCTTGGTATGCTGATTAAGCTAACTACAATGTTGCTAAATATGTACCATCTAGTTTCACATACCAACAAAAGAAAAAAAATTCTTCTACGATTTAAGACATTAATTTTGGGATGACCCACATATTTATAAGGAAGGAGTAGATGGTATTATTAGACGTTGTGTACCTAAGAATGAACATGAACAAATCCTACAGAAATGTCATTCAGAAGCTTATGGAGGACATCATGCCGGAGATAGAACTACTCGTAAGGTATTACAATCTGGTTTTTATTATCGTACTCTCTTCAAGGATGCCCGTAAGTTTGTCTTGTCTTATGATGAATGTCAAAGAATTGGTAATATTGGTAAGCGTCAGGAAATTCCTATGAATTATTCACTTGTTGTTGAACCATTTGATGTTTGGGGTTTTGATTATATGTGACCTTTTCCTTCCTCTAAGTCTATACTCATATTTTGGTTGTTGTTGATTATGTCACTAAGTGGGTAGAAGCTATTCGAACTAGTAGTGCTGGTCATAACACCTCCATTAAAATGTTTAAAGAAGTTATTTTCCCGAGGTTTGGAGTCCCTAGATATTTAATGACTGATGGTGGTTCACACTTTATTCATGGTGCTTTCTGTAAAATGCTTGCTAAATATGATGTTAACCATAGAATTGCACCACCCTATCACCCTCAATCTAGTGGTCAAGTTGAACTTAGAAGTAGAGAAATAAAATTAGTATTACAAAAAACTGTCAATAGGTCCCGAGTGAATTAGTCTAAGAAACTAGATGATGCACTTTGGGCCTATAGAACAGCTTATGAAAATCCTATGGGCATGTCTCCATACAAAATGGTATATGGGAAGCTTGTCATTTACCTCTAGAGTTAGAACACAAAACATTTTGGGCAATTTAAGAACTCAATTATGACTTCAAACTTGCCGATGAAAATATGTTATTTGATATTAGCTCACTGGATGAATGGAGAACCCAAGCTTATGAAAACGCCAAACTATTCAAATAAAAGGTTAAAAGATGGCATGCCAAAAGAATCCGAAAGCAAGAATTCAAAGTTGGAGAATATGTTATTTTATACAACTCTCGATTCAGATTTTTTTACAGGAAAATTTCTTTCCAAATGGGAAGGACCATATGTTATCGAAGAAGTTAAATAATGCCGAAGGTACTAACACGAAGGTGGTAAATCGACAAAGAATTAAACATTATATCCCAGGTATGCCTATTAATGTTGAAAGCAATGCTATCCAAACCATGACACCGGAGGAACACATAAGAGAAACCTTCCGGGACATTCTAGAATCGTGAGAAAGAAGAGGTACGTGATACGATAAGTAAACAGACTCTGAAAATCCGCAAAAATATTTTCTGTCAGCTTTGGAATATTTGAAAATTAGGAGAATAAGAAATAAACAGGAAAGCAACCGAGGTGAGCACAATACAGTAGGGCACGACCGCCCTCCCTGGCGTGCCCTGGTGGGTTGTGCCCACCTTGGGAACCTTCCCAACTCCATTTTCCTTCCATATGCTTGTTTTAAAAGAATAGGAATTCTCTATATACATCCTTGATTGTTTTGACCACCGCATCGCGGAAATATTCTTTGTTCTTATTTCATGCTGTTTTCTTGTCAGATCTAGATATCGATGGCTCCATCAAGTCTCCCAAAGGACAAGTTCTTCGAGAAGGTTATCAATACATACTTGTCGAAGGTGATGAAGCACACTCATGCCATTGAGATGCGTGAGGGGGTGCTCCACATCCGAGATGTTCAAGGGCCTAAGAAGACTGAAGCGTGGACCAGGCTTGAAGCGGTGGAACAAGACATCTTCAAGTGCCAAGGCATGCTGGAGCATGGACTTAGTGTGAATCACTCCATGATCATCGAATTCACCCGTGATCTCATGGTGGATGGCCAGTCCATGAAGGACATCGTCTTCACCTTCAACGAGCAAATCAACTTTCTGCAAAGTCAAATTTATGATCTTCAAAATCAAGTTTTTGAGTATGAAGCAAAATTTAAAGTTATGAGTTTAGCTGCCAGTTGCAGGATTCAGGGGACTCGTGCATCAACTTTTGATGGTGAACCCTTTCCCTGGAAGTTGGAGGACAAACCTATAACATCTTCATTACGACCACCTTCATCATCTTCACCACCAAAGGAGACTTGAGTACACGGGTATGGGCACTCCCCTTGGCTTGAGCCAAGCTTGGGGGAGATGCCCCGATATAGTACCACCATCACCTTTTACCTTTACCTTTTATTTTTATCATTACCTTTCTCATGATTTAGTTGAATAAAAGTTTTGTTTGATATATTTTTGAGTGCTAGTTTCGTGATCTATCTATTTATGTAATCGAGTGAGAGTTATATAACAAAGTTTAGTTTGAGCTCTTGCTTCTTTACTTTCTTGTTGCAATCATAATAAAAGAAAATAAATGAAAAGGACCGTACGCTAATCTTATGGTGAGTAATAACATCACATAAAGAAAAGTATAAGTGGTAAAGTTTATTGGAGATTGACAAACATAACATTTGTCAATGATGCAACTCATGAAAGAATTAATTAGGGAAGACAAGATTCACATGCAAATCCACTATCTTGGACATCTTTTATGATTGTGAGCCCCCACTAAATATTATCTGCCAAAATTGTTGACGTTGGACAATGAAGAGAACGTAATGATTTATATTTGTTCATATTCACTCAGAAGTTATATTGTCATAGATCCTTCAACATATGGTGCTTGCCCAATATCATTGCTAGCCAAAAATTCCGCACTAAGTAGAGATGCTACTTGTGCATCCAAAATTCCCAACCCAAACTCATGTTTTGAGAGTCCACCATACCTACCTATGAATTGAATAAGATCCTTCAAGTAAGTTTCATCGGTGCACTAAGGCAATTAAAAATTCTTCTAAAAGTGTTTGATCAATTAGTGTAAGAGAAAATTGAGCGTTGTACGAACTTGTGATGGCAAAGTAATAAAAGCAATGGACTGCATAATAAAGGTTGCTATCACAAGGGGAATACAACATGACGTTCTTTTGCACTAAGGTATTTGGCATACAAACTAAAAAGCGCATGACAACCTCTGCTTCCCTTTGGAAGGGCCTTTCTTTTACCTTTATGTATTTACTTTTATGCAAGATTCAAAGTATTATTCCCTATTCCTTTTTATTTTTCTCTTTTTGCAAGCATCGTGTGGTGAGCAAAGATCTAGGCACATATATCCAGTTGGATATGACTGAGCATGAATTATTATTGTTGACATCACCCTTGAGGTGAATACGTTGGGAGGCGAAACTATAAGCCCGTATCTTTCTATGTGTTCGTTTGAAACTTTTTACTCATGGGGTATGCTGTGAGTGTTAGCAATCATAGAAAACTAAATGATGGTTGAGTATGTGGACTTGAAAAAAGGCTCCAACACGAGACCCTTCCTGAAAATGTGACGAATTGTAGTTGCAAAGTTGACTAAGAGCATAGTTTGTTGGTTCCTAATAAGGTTTATGCTTTATACTTCTATGTTGTGATGAATTGTTACTTGTTCATAAGAAGTTATGTGATGTTGTTATAAAATAAAAGTTATATGAAAGAGTTTTATGATAAAGTTTTTTGTTGTTATGATAATAAGCATTATGCTACTATGTCCTTATTTTGTTTTTATCAACACCTTTCTCTCAAACCATGTGGACATGTTTTTCGATATCGTCTTTCGCTTGAGGACAAGCGAGGACTAAGCTTGGGGGAGTTGATACGTCCATTTCGCATCATGTTTTCCTACTATTATTTGTAATGTTTTTATGCATAATAATGCTTTATGGAGTAATTCTAATGATTTTTCTCTCATAATTTGCATGGTTTGCACAAAGAGGAGAATATTGGCAGCTAGAATTCTAGACATAAAAAAGCATACCAAAGATACCTATTATGCACATATTGAAATGAGCTGAAACTTCACAGATATTTTTATGGAATATATAATAAATATTAGAGAAAATAACTACCAGAGTTCCCCACCCTGGTGAACACAAGACACCAAGGCGCGCTAGCCCCCCCAAGCGCGCTCTAGTGGGTTGTGCTCAGCACGTACGACCCAACTCCAGAGCCCATCTTCTCATATATAAGGAGTTTTGACCTAGAAAAAAAATCAGGAGAGGACTTTCAGGACGAAACACTGCCGTCTCGAGGCGGAGCTTGGGTAGAGCACCTTTGCCCTCCGATGGAGCGATTCTGCCAGGGGAACTTCCCTCCCGGAGGGCGAAATCGAAGCCATCGTCATCACCAACAACCCTCTCATATTTGGGATGTCATTGTTCCTCAACATCTTCAACAACACCATCTCCTCTCAAGCCCTAGTTCATCTCTTGTGTTCATTCTTTGTATCGTAACCTCAAATTGGTACCTGTGGGCGACTAGTAGTGTTGATTACCTTGCGTAGTTGATTACTATATGGTTTATTTGGTGGAAAACTATACATTCAGATCCATTATGCTGTTCAATACCCGTCTGATCTTGAGCATGCATATTATTTGTGAGTAGTTACCTTTGTTCTTGAGGTCACGGGAGAAGTCATGTTGCAAGTAATCATGTGAATTAATATGTGTTCGATATTTTGATGATATGTATGTTCTGATTCCCTTAGTGGTTTCATGTGAACATCAACTACATGCCACTTCACCATCCTTGCGCCTAAGGGAATGAATTGTGGAGTAGTTATTAGATGATGGGCTGCTAGAGTGACAGAAGCATAAACCCCCAGTTTATGCGCTACTTTGTAAGGGGCTGATTTGGATCCACATGTTTAATTCTATGGTTAGAGTTTATCTTAATACTTTTCTCGTAGTTGAGGATTCTTGCGAGGGGGTTACTCATAAGTGGGATGTTTGTTCAAGTAAGAACAACACCCAAGCACCGCTCCACCCACATATCAAAGTATCCAAGTAGCAACACGAACCAAACCAACATAATGAAAAGTGACTAGATGAAATCCCCATGTACCGTCAAGAACACTAATTTGCTTATTATAAGAGATCATTTTGTCCTGACCTTTTCCACAAAAGGATTGGGTAACTTACTGAACTTTATTTACCGTTACCATTACTTGATCGTTACCAATTATCTTTCTATCAAACTACCTATTACCTACAATTTTAGTGCTTGCTAAATCTACCTTGCCGAAAATCGCTTGTCATTTCCTTCCGATCCTCGTTGGGTTCGACATCTTACTTATCGTAAGGACTACAATTGACCCCTACACTTGTGGGCCATCAAAAACATGGTGCCACTATGAGGCATAGGTGTGGTAAAGGATAGTAGCAAAGTACCTTCTCTCTTTTTTCTCATTTCATTTTTTATTTTTATGGTGGGCTTTTCTCATTTTTTGCCCCCCATTTTCTGTGTTTTTTTGGTGGGCTCATTTGGCCTCCCCAATTTTATTTCATTTTTCATCTGGAGTCTCTTTCTGACTTGTGGGGGAATCATAGTCTCCATCATCCGTTCCTCACTTGGACAATGCTCTAATAATGATGATCATCACACTTTTATTTACTTACAACTCAGCATGAAGAACTGATAGGAAGGTATGACTCTGAATTAATGCCTTTGACAATTTACGAGGATGTGCAATGAACTCGCATGCCATGTATCAAAAACATGATGAACGATGGCTTTACCACAAATAATATGTCAGCTCTATATGATCATGCAAAGCATTATGATGATGAACGAACTAGTCATATGAAGTGATGATGGAATTTGCATGGATATATATCTCGGAATGGCTATGGAAATGCCATAATAGGTAGGTATGGTGGCTGTTTTGAGGAAGATATAATGAGGCATACGTGCAACAGAGCGCATCATGTCAATGGGTTTGGATGCACGGGTGAATATTTACACCAATCCTCGAGGTTAGAATGGGCTATGCACGGTACTGAAGAGGGTGAAGATGTGTATCTCCATGGTGTCACATTTGTCATAAATAAATCACATACTTATTGCAATTTTTTATTAGTTTTATCACAAATCAAAATACTCCTCGCATGCCCCGAGGGAGGAGGTTGGTAGGAGTTAACCATTGCGCGCCCCGGACTCGAAACAACACTAGGATTTTAACCAGTAATATAAATGCTCACACATCATCACCATGCCTCTTTAATTTTTGAATGAATACAAGTTAACGCCTATTAATCTCAACACCTATACAAATCAACAATTTTGGACTCAAACATTTTTCATATTACCACATCAATGTCATTAACCCACAACTTCTCTAAATGTGCTACACGACAGTTTTGATTATCATTCATTGAATACCTAATATTCTTGGACTAGTCTTATGACCCATGCAAATTACCATCACTATTTATTCATCTCCCAATCAAATATAAGTGAATAACTAGATCATATTATTTTTATAAAATCTACACCAACGTGCTTAAAAAGATATAAGTGAAGTACTAGAGAAACTGCCTAGCTCAAAAGATATAAGTGAATCACGTAGAGTATTCTAGCAAATTATCAGGAAGGTGTGTCTCTATAAAATAGGTGTGTCCAAAAAATTATTATTTTGACAAACTTAAAGTAAAAGCAAACAGAAGCAAACGACGCTCCAAGCAAAACACATATCATGTGATGAATAAAAATATAGCTTCAAGTGACATACCGATGGATTGAGACGAAAGAGGGGATGCCTTCCGAGGCATACCCAAGCTTATACACTTGAGTCTACTTAGAATTATACTTGGGATGACTTGAGAATCCCCAATTTTGGGCACTTGCTACTCCTTATTCCATAGTCCATCGTGATCACACCCAAAACCTGAAAACTTCAATCACACAAACTCAACAAAACTTCGTGAGTTCCGTTAGTATAAGAAACATATTGCATACTGGAGGTACTGTGATAATTGATTAAAAATTAATTTTTGCATAATAGGTACTGTATTATAACTTCTCCATGACTTATACTCCCTGATATAATCCATGGCATAATCAAAACAAGCAAAAAATACAAGCGAAACAGAATCTGTTTAAAAAAGAACAGCCTGTAGAAATGTTTAAAGATTCCATACTTCTATAACTCTAAATATTATGAAACATTAGGAACAGGTCAATAATTTGTATAGAAATACTGTGCTAAAATTTAGGATCATTATATCTCTCCAGTTAAAAAATGAAAATTCCTGCACTGGCATCAAAGTTTCAGATTCAGATTCAGCATCTTTTCTACTCATATTTTGGGTCATCCCATAGGCTTTACTTGGCACAAACACTAATTAAAACATCAAAAACATAATAATTACATAGGCAACAATCATGTCATCACAAAAAATAGGAAGTAAAAACGAAAATAAAGATACATATTGGGTTGCCTCGCAACAAGCGCTATTGTTTTCTGCCCCTAGCGAGGCATAACGCACAGTTTCAAGTATTGTCATCTTTGACATTCAACTCATTGATAACATAATTTTGATTAATAGGAACAATGGAAGGCTTGACCATAGGTTCCTCTATAAAGTTCAAAAAGTTGGGGCTGAACACTAATCATTTTGTGATCATCGTTTCCTTTGGAAGGAGGTGTACTAATGCTCTTACGAATAAATACGAACTTGGGATTTTTGTCTTGTGAGGTGCTAACACTAGTTTTGGATGGTGTGAAAGCAGAACTCACTTATATGTCCATTTTGAATCATGATTTCCTACTGTTATTTATAATTTTATGCATAGTAATGATTTATGGAGTAATCCTAATGCCTTTTCTCTCATAATATGCAAGGTTTGCACAAAGAGGGAGAATACGACAGCTGGAATTCTGGACCTAAAAAACCATATCAGAGATACCTATTCTGCACATCTTCAAGTGAGATGAAACTTCATGGAGATTTATTTTTTAATATATAATAAATATTGGAGCAAATAACTACTAGAGAGGCCCCACCTGGTGAGAACAAGACACCAGGGCGTGCTAGGCCCCCAAGGCGCGCCCTGGTGGGTTGTGCTCATCATGGCCCACCTCCGGTGCCCATCTTCTGGTATTTAAGGTCTTTTGACCTAGAAAAAATAAGGAGGGTACTTTCAAGATGGGACACTTCCATCTCTATGCGTAACTTGGGCAGGAGCACTTTTGCCCTCCGGCAGAGCGATTCCGCCAAGGGAACTTCCCTCCCGGAGGCGGAAATTGAAACCATCATCATCACCAACAACCCTCTAATCTTTGGGAGGCCATTCTTCACCAACATCTTAAACATCAACATCTCCTCTCAAACCCTAGTTCATCTCTTCTGTTCAATCTTTGTAGCAGAACCTCAGCATTGGTACCTGTGTGTGACTAGTAGTGTTGATTACATTACGTAGTTGATTACTATATGGTTTATTTGGTGGAAGATTATATGTTCAGATTCATTATGGTATTTAATACCCCTCTAATCTTGAGTATTTATATTATTTGTGAGTAGTTACCTTTGTTCTTGAGGTCACAGGAAAAGTCATATTGCAAGTAATCATGTGAATTTGATAGGTGTTTGATATTTTGATGATATGTATGTTGTGATTCCCTTAGTGGTGTCATGTGAATGTCAACTACATGAAACTTCACCATCCTTGGGCCTAAGGGAATGAATTTTGGAGTAGTTATTTGTTGGTGTACTAAAGTATGGGCTTTTAGTACCCCGTACTTGTGCACGGACAGTCGTAGCCATACCGGTGGCAAGGCCTGCCAGGGAGCAACTAATTGCAAAATACAACAACATCGAGAAGGCATTCAAGTCAACAGACTGAAGACCGAAGGCTGGGACCCCTACAAGATGTTGTCGGGATGGCCTACGGTGCCCCTGCAAGATATGCACCCGGCAAGGACCCGCCATCCTGCCAGCGCAGAGGCAAAGTCCCGACAAGCTCCCGACAACAGAGAGGCCAGGTTTCGCCTCGCTTGGGCACGTGTCGAGACGCCGGTGATGGAGATGCTAAGCGGTGCCGATGGGACGAGCTCCCGTCCCGTCCCGCAGACGGTTAGGGACGCCTGATGGAGCATTAAATGTGTTTCTCCTGCAGACTGCCAGTGGTAGGTATGATAACACTATAGCACTATACAACCCGTGTACTTACTGTACGCCACTGTTGGTGACCCCTTCGAGAGTATAAAAGGAGGCCCAAGGCGTTATGGTAGAGGAATTTTCGACCCTTTCGGACTCCTAGACTTTTGGAGCTCCTCTAGCCTATTGTGCATGAGTAGCAGCTGTGTACTGTAGCGCTCCTGGAACCTGAGCTAGAACTCATCCAATACAAACAAGCTGGACTAGGGTTTTACACATCTCTCCGGCCCGAACCTGGGTAAATCCCCATGCGCTAGCCATCTGATCTGCTCTTTGTGCGAGCCTTCTTCCCCGTCGAACCGTAAAGGGATAGCTCCAATCTGATAGTGAGGGATCACTAGACGAGTATCTAGAGGGGGGGGCGTGAATAGACTACTAGCAGGAATTTAAAACCTAACCTTTCCCAAGTTATTTGGTTGGCACATTTTAACAGTTTTAGCAAAGCTAGCAAGTCTAACATCCCTACACATGCATGTCAAGAGATATGACAACGGAAAGTAAAGACATTGCATATGAAGTAAAGTGTTGAGATAGGTAGATCAAATGCAGTTGGAGACGCATGGATTTTGCCCATGGTTCCGATAGGTGGCGCTATCGTACATCCATGTTTATGGAGTCTTCAACCCATGGAGGGTAACGGTCGCGAGAGTCCACGGAGGGCTCCACCCAAAAGGGTCCACGAAGTAGCAACCTTGACTATTCCATAACAGCTTCCGTCCACGAAGGACTAGCCTCACTATGGGTAGATCTTCATGAAGTAGGCGATCTCCTTGCCCTTACAAACTTCTTGGTTCACTCCACAACACAAAGTAGGAGGCACCACCCTCCAAAAGGTAATAGGCTCGGTAATGACGATGAACTCCTTGCTCTTGTGCTTCAAGATAATAGACTCCTCAGCACCCAATCACTCTCTCACACATTTGGCATGGGGGAAGAGATGGGATTGGTGGAAAGATACTTGGGGAGGCTAGAGATCAAGATCCATATTATTGGAGTGGAAGATCTTGACCTCAACACAAGGGTAGGTGGTTCTCTCTCAGAAAATCTGATAGGATAGGTATGGAATAGTTCTGAGTGCTTCTCTTTCGAGTAGGTGGTGGTGAAGGGGTATATATAGGCATCCCCAAAAATCCAACCGTTACACACAAAATGACCAACTCGATGACACCGATGTGTTAATCTCGGTGGTATGGAAGTGACCAAAAGGTGGCAACTTTTGAATCTCGATGAGACCGATATAGGAAACTCGGTTGCACCGATAAGGTGACCAACGATCAGATTTCCAATCTCGGTGATGCCGATCCAACATTCTCGGTGGTACCAATAATTTGAATTTGTGTAACAGAAAGTTGGCAACCTAAACTCGGTGGCACTGGTATGGAATCAGTTGCACGGAAGTGGCTAGGGTTTGGCTAAGTCTGTTTAGGTTCTGGAATCGGTGGCACCGGTACGGGAAAGCTGGTTGCACCGATTTCGAGTGTTAGGTATAGAACAGACTTTGGTTGGAGAGTTTGAGGACGTTTTTGGCGACTATCACTTGTGCACATTTGAGCATATTGTTCACCAACAAAACCTTACCCCCTTTTAATAGTATTGGCTTTCCTATGGACTCAAAGTGATTTCTCACAAATATAAAATGTAGAGTCCTCTTGCTTGAAGCTTGGACAACCTATTTCCTTGCATCTTGGGGTATCTCCACAATCTCCTTTTGCCAAACCTCTCTATAGACTGTATCTGAAATACACTTGGTAAAAACATCAGTCCAAGAGACAATGTATGTTGTCATGAATTATCAAAACCACCAAGGGAGCATGTTGTTCTTTCAATCTCCCCCTTTTTGGTAATTGATGACAACATACAATCAAAGCTTCAAATAAAGATATGCATGGTTATACTGAAGACTTTTAGAGACACATGACTTAGACTTGCTCCCCTTAAATGTGTGCAATCCTTTAAAGGATAGTTGCTTTTGAATGCATGAACACACATAAGGTAGAAGGGATATAACAGGTCATGTGTATCTTGGCTATATGCATCAAATATATATGAATGAGATGTATCTTTGTTCAAGACATCACTCTTGCAAACAATATGTGCAAGAATCAAGAGATCATCTTGACCAAGGATATGATGCATATACTTACCTCGAGTTCTTGGGCATCCTGGTAATAGAAACACACTTGAGAAAACAATGTTAGGAAACACAAGAGTATTCTACCAAACAACAAGGCAATAGAACTCAAAATTGCCAAGATATGGAGGACATATAGAAGATAGTATTCCTTAGCATTGATATGTCTCCAAGATCATTTAGAATTTTCTCACCGTATATATGAAATTAGATTATCCTCTCCCCCTGAATCTTAGCATGTAGATATTAGGATTGGATAAGGTGAGAAAGGTCAAAATTTTTCTTCTCCCCCTACTTTGATATTCTCCCCCTGTTTATAAAGGTATGAGTATTGATATTGGCTCCCCCCTTGATCATATCTCCCCCTTTGCATAAGCATGTATCTCCCCTTTAGCATGAAGCTTTGGTCTTCTCCCCCTTTGGCATTAATATCCAAAAAGGTCAAAAACAGGGATAGATACAGGGATCATTGACTAAGAATGGATCCTTG
Source organism: Hordeum marinum (assembly GCA_022496015.1). Taxonomy (NCBI): domain Eukaryota; kingdom Viridiplantae; phylum Streptophyta; class Magnoliopsida; order Poales; family Poaceae; genus Hordeum; species Hordeum marinum. Next base: position 285,972,923 of record CM039678.1, on the reverse strand, counting down.
AGAACAAGGGTCATCGAAATGTAGGATTCATAGAAATGAAAATTGAGAGAGTCATTGAAAATGATTGCTCTCCCTTTGAGATGTTGTAGGACTTTGCTCTTATCCTCCTTTCTTCATTGAAGAAAGGGATCCTTGAATAAAGAAATTCTCTCCTCAAGATTAACTTTAGTTCTTCTCCCCCTAAGTAATACAAAGTTTTTTTAAAGGGATCATTGAAGTAACAAAATTATTACAAGAAAGATCACTAAGAAAACACAGAATTGCAAAAATGAATTCAAATGAGACAGAATGAAAATCGGTGACTCTGAGATAGATAGATCGATGGTACCGAGATTTTGTAGTGCAGCTTGTCTACAATTTCGATACACCCGAGATATCTGAGTCGACGGCTCTGACAGAAAAACCAAGTTTCTGTTTTCACAGAGTCAAGGGAAAGATTTTCAATGAAATATGAAGTTTTTACAAGGGACATCAACTAGAGAAGATTGGAGTAGTTATGAGAAATCATGCAATAGAGAGCAAACCACACCAGATTCTTAACTAGATGATGGGCGGTGACTAGGTCACCTATATTAGAGTATATCGACTTAGGAGCCAAGCAAGAATACTTGATCATAGGTCATACTCTACGTTAAGCTCAAAATGGGGTTACCATTTTTCGATTAAGAGTTTTAATGTCTTCATATCGCTTGAGTTACTTTTGCTCATTTCTTGGAGTAAAGCCTTTTCAAGGACATGAGTACATACCTTTGAGTGATGTTAATGACATAGCTTGTAGATGGACTTGTTGAGGATGCTCGAGATTGATGAAGATCATCTTGAGTTTTGAGCAATCCTTCTTGTTCTAGTACACTGGTTACCTACAAGGATTAGTCATGCAAGGAAGAACAATAGATATATCCAATTGACATGATACCAATTGAGAGTCTGCAAGTTTGATCAAGTATATGTCAAGGATATGGTTGAGTGGCCTTCTTCCTTCCATCATCAAGAGGGGTTGTGGATACTTGGTAATGACAAGATTGCTTATGATTGGTGTTGATGGCAATCTTGTGGAATGAAAATTTTCCAAGTACCTACAAGAGATTAGATGCAATACAAGGGAGCATAGAATTCCATGGCATAATATGAAATGTTAACATACATGGAAATATCAAGAAAGCTCATGCCCTTGCATGCAACCGAGTGAGTTTAGCTCAAGTTTGAAGCATCGATGATGTTCAACTCACTCCTCAAGTGACAAAATGTCTTCTCATCAAGTGGCCAACAAGTTCAAAAGAAGATCCCTTCGGATACCAAATGCCAAAATTTGGCGTTTGTATCAAGTATCTCACAATGTGTTTTACAACCAAAAGATGACACTCTTTCGGTGCAGCTTGATATCTAGTGTAGGAGATATGCCCTAGAGGCAGTAATAACAGTTATTTGGTATCTCCAAAGTTTGTAATGAATGTCTATGTTCCATTCTATAACTGCAATGATTCTCGAGTCTACAAATTAAACGAGGCTTGGAGGGAAACTCATGTGCACGTGTGGTATAATAAACGGTAAATTGTATTCCTAGTCTTGCCTCTAAGACTGGCTCAAGTGTTGCATGATGGTCCTGTTTTCCTGATCATGGGCATGGCTATGCCGGCAATTTTGAGGACGCGATGTTGGTAGAACACTCGTGTTGAATCGATCTGAATTGATTTTATGCTATGAGGTACATTCGTCACAAGTTAATGGTAAATAACACAGAGATGGTTAACATTTGCATAATTCCTTAGACCATGAGAGTATCGAGTTTCTTCATGCTTGCTTCATGAACTTTGGGGTTTGTTAAACGTCATCCGTAAATGGGTGGCTATTACGGCGGCTAACGGGTTCATGGAAAAGTATGTCAAGGAACTTGTTAGCTCAAGATTGGGATTTGCTCCTCTGACGATGGAGAGATATCTCTGGGCCCTCTCGGTGTTACGGTATCCATCATCGTCTGGCCAGACACTTTGTGATTTGATCACGGGGATGCCGGAACACGGGAACGAGAAAAGAGAACAATACCGGCAACGAGGTAACTGGCATAGTGGACAAGTTGTTGATCCACGAGGATGCCTACATGTCTCACCTCGGGTAATTGTAACATATCACGAAGCAACAGGAATAGCTCACGGCAACTAGAGGTTCACTCGAATATTCATTCGTGTGGGTATAGGGGTCAATATGGGTGTCCACGGCTCCGATGTTGATCATTGATCGGAAGGGGTTCCATGTCATGTCTATGCTTCACCGAACCTATAGGGTCACACTCTTAAGGGTCATCTATCTGTTGAATACTAGACAGGGAGTTGGAGAGAATATCACCGAAAAGTTTCGGACACCGGAAAAGTTTCGGACAACGGAAAAGTTCCACACACAGGTCACCGGAACAGTTTCGGTAAAATTAAAAAGTAGTTTCAGGGGATACCATTAAGTCAAATTGGTTTCGACACATGCCTGATAATTCTTGGAGGGTGCCAGAATCATTCTGGAAACTTCTGGGAATTTTCCGGAAGAAAAAACAGAAATGTTCCGGAGTTGCCGGAACCGCTTCAGATGCTTTTCGTAGATGAAAATCACTATTCCGAAATTGTTCCGGATCGCATTAAAAATTATTTTAGTGGGGTACTAGAATTTTTCTAAGCCCACATAAATGTTTTCAGTTCGATCGGACGCTGAAAAATGTCGTCATGAATAGTGAAAGTGCTTTTTGGATATTTATGGAAAAGGACCTTTTTGGATATTTCCAAAAAGGCTTCTAGAAGGGATTGGGGAGCAAGTTAGCTCCTCATGGGGGCCCCCCAAGGGTTGGCCGGACAAGGGTGGAGCTCCTCCATGGAGCTCCACATGTCACCCCTTTTTCCTTCTTATGTTTTTATGTGTGACATAAAGTGGGGGTAGTTTGGTATTTTCAAGTCCCAACCCTACCCTTGGTTTTCCTATAAATAGAGGAGATGTGGGCTGCCATATCTTCATCCTTGTGCTCTCATACACATGCTTTGCTTTGCAAGCTCTCTCTCTCCCTCCCACGAAAAGAGTCTTTCGTAGAGCCGAAAGGCTGTCTCGGTTCCGGCAGGAACTAGTTCTGGACAGCGAAGCCCTGCCGGATAGATGACACCGTATGTGTGCAACCCCGTAGAGAGGTCGTAGTTTCGATATTTTTCCCAAGGGGCTGTTCGTGTGTCCTCCCGTAGGGCTGTCTGAGTCTTCGTTCGAGTTTCGAGGGTCCTATCGAAGGGCTGTCCGCGACATCGTCCAGGGGACTGTCCGACCGCCTCCCGAAGGGCTGTCCGACGAGGGAGTACATCCTCGCGGTTGGGAGGTTGTAAACTCTTAGCTGCGGGGATCTGCACCAAAGATCTCCACCGACTCTTCTTCCGCTGCGCTTCGAGTCGGTACGGATCAGATCAAACCTTGTATGCAGTCTCCATAGTGGTCCTTGGCGTGCTCGCTATACCGAAATTTTTTGTTTTCTGTCGTGTGCCCCAATAGTGGCATCAAGAGCCAGGCTATGAGTATATGCATGTTATGATCTAGAATACATGAGATGTATGGGTATTTCATAGTATAATTTTGTAGTAGATGAGATCTATTGCTGAAAATTATTTGTGCGGGTAGCAGATGAAATCTGTTACCCGATGTTCCTGTTGCTTCCCGGGAATTTGCATAGTCCATATCTTGATGGAATGGTGGAATCTTACAAAGTTCTAGCAATCCGCGATCCTTTCATGCTTCTCCTAAGTACGCTGATTGACAGATCAACGAAGTGCTAACAGTTCTTTGGGTTCCACCATAGTCAAAAGAAAGATGGATGTTTCGCAAACGAAAGGGCAATGCATATATGATCTGAACGGGGGTCACGCGTATGACGAATTTTAGTATGGGGCTCGAGATTTTATCATCTCGTGTTTCATACACCCTGGAAAGTTAATCTAGCAACTTGAATTATCATACTTGATGATAAACGTTGGTAGCTGCGGTTTGAGTCAAAACCTTAGAAGCCACGTAAAATAAAATTTTGTATAAACTGATTAGAGGCGTCTAACTTGGTTTTGCAGGATGGCTTGCATGTGATGTGGTATAGCAATGCTCATACTCAATTTGATTATGTATGAGATGGCTATATGACGTAATTAACATGACCTGCGTGTCATGATTCGGCATGATGGCTGGAGCCATATGATTGCACTTTAATGACCTGCGTGTCAACCTTATGTAATGCACTTATTTTATTAGCTATAGAGATAGGAATATTATCTGGTGCATCAACAAGGTGGTAGCAATCTTCGCAAAGGTGAACACCGACGCAAATGCCGAAGATGAAGAAATACTTGACTTCTCCATCAGAAGGGGCTATACCATATCATGCTATTATGAATTGCCTGAGATGTTTATCCCTCTTGATGCACCCTTCTTAATTGCGCGGTAGTCGCTTTTTATTAGGGTGATCTCTCACTTAGAATATCAAGTAGTTAGTGTTATCCCAAGTGTAGCACCGTCACGGCACCTATCTCTTCGGGGTATCACATGGTTACATGGGTACGAACGATTAGAGAAGTGTGAGGCGGGTGAGTTGAGACCTCGCAGCAAGATCACTTGGTTGTCTTGACGTTCAGGCATGAAAGTCATGAGCTCGAAACATATGCATCGAAAGATGAACAAGAGTCACATAGAGATGTGATTGGCAAGTTGGCCTACCAATTGAAATTCTCGTCACTTGAGATGGTTACATCCTTGACGCTGAATTGAAAGTTGGGTCTTGCATCACTCACAATCAATTATGAGAGATATTGATTTGAGTGGGAATGCACCTTAGAATAAAAATTATTTATTCACTAGTGCCAAAAATCATTATGAACAAAGTCTAAATGAACTTGTGTTTTCCATTGTAGATCAAATGGCACACAACACCGCGTTCAACTTAGGCCCTATGTTAGAGAAAGAGAAGTTAGCTGTGAATGGAAACAACTATGCGGACTGGGTCCGTACCCTGAGGATTGTCCTCCGGGGTGCTAAGAAAGTGTATGTGCTTGACGGACCTCTTCCTCCTAAACCGGCGGCAACAGCCGCGGCAGACATACAAAATGTCTGGGCCACTAAGGATGATGATTACAACTTAGTGCAGTGCCTCATGCTGTCTTGCATGAGTTCAGAGCTTCAAAACCATTCTGAATTCCATAACTCCTTTGATATGATCAAGGATCTGGATGCTCTTTACAAGTTTAATGCACGGTCTGAACGTTTTGACATCATGAAAATGATGGCGGAGACCAAGATGGCTGAGGGCAGTTCAGTTGGCAAGCACGTGGTCAATATGATTGGCTACGCTGAAAGGCTTAAAATCCTGGAATTCCCACTTCCAGAAGAGCATGTTATGGACTTGTTGCTAGGTTCACTTCCCCCGTCTTATAGCGGTTTTATAATGAACTACAACATGAATGGGATGGACAAAACAACAAATGAGGTGCTTGCCATGCTGAAAACTGCTGAAGGAGGACTGCAGAAAAATCGCAAGCAAGTGTTGCTTGGGAATAAAACTGTCAGTTTAAAAAAGAAAGGCAAGCCAAAGAAGGGCAAGGGCGCCGGTAAGACCGGCTTCCAACGCAAATCTAAGGGCGGAGCCAAGAATGAAATTGAGTGCTTCTACTGCAAGGGCACAGGACACTGGAAGAGAAACTGCAAGAAGTATTTGGAAGATAAGAAGTCCGGGAAAACTAGAAAAGGTATAATTGTTATACAAGTTAATGTCATTGACGTTTTGCTTGCTTGCGAAAATTCTAAGTCTTGGGTATTTGATACCGGATCGGTTGCTCACATTTGCAACTCGATACAGGGGCTTCAGAAGGTGCGCAAACTGGCAAAGAATGAAGTCGTGATGCGTGTCGGGAACGACGCTGGGATCGCCGCTCAAGCCGTCGGCATTATGCCTCTACGTCTCCCTTCAGGATTTATTTTGGAACTTAGTAACTGTTATTTTGTTCCGCTATTGTGTAGAACCATTATCTCTGGATCATGTTTAGTACATGATGGGTACTCCTACAAGTCTGAGAACAATGGTTGTTCACTTTATTGTAAGGATATGTTTTATGGATTTGCACCCATTGTTGGGGGCCTTTTCATACTGAATCTTGATTGTGGAAATGATGTCTTTAACATGAATGCTAAACGCCTTAAGAAGGTTGATGCCACCACCACTTACTTGTGGCACTGTCGGCTTGGCCACATCGGAAAGAAACGCATGCAAAGACTCCATAAAGATGGAGTTTTACCGTCCCTTGATTTTGAATCATTTGACACATGTGAAGCTTGCTTGATGGGAAAAATGACCAAGACGCCGTTCACGGGTCATCCTGAATGGGTGGGTGAATTATTGGAAATAATACATAGTGATGTATGTGGTCCAATGAACACGGCCGCACGGGGTGGGTATTTTTACTTCGTGACTTTTACTGATGATTTAAGTCGGTATGGCTATATCTACTTGATGAAGCATAAGTCGGAAACTTTTGAAAAGTTCAAAGATTTTTAGAATGAGGTAGAAAATCATCGTGACTAAAAGATTAAGTTTCTACGGTCTGATCGCGGAGACGAATATCTTAGTCATGAGTTTGGCCAACATCTGAGTGACCGTGGAATCGTTTCACAGCTTACGCCTCCCGGAACTCCACAACAAAACGGAGTGTCGGAACGACGTAACCGAACCCTGTTAGACATGGTAAGGTCGATGATGTCTCTTATAGATCTACCGATATCTTTTTGGGGTCACGCACTACTAACTGCGGCTTATACATTAAACAGAGCGCCGTCTAAGTCTGTTGAGACGACACCACATGAGATGTGGTGTGGGAAGATACCTAGTGTGTCGCATCTCAAGGTTTGGGGTTGTGAGGCATATGTAAAACGTTTACAGCCAACCAAACTAGAAGCTAGATCAGACAAATGTTACTTTATAGGTTATCCAAATAACACCATTGGATATTCCTTCTACCACCAGTTCGAAGGCAAAATGTTTGTCACAAAGGTTGCACACTTTCTCGAGAAAGAATTTCTCGCTAAAGAATTAAGTGGGAGGACAGTACAACTTAATGAGATTAGTGAATCTTTGGCAACCGTTGATATGGCTAAGGAACCGGAAGTAATTCCGCAAATTATCCCTACAACCGAGCCGGAAGTTGTCGCATGTGATGTGGAAACTTCAGACAATGTTGTTACTGAACCGCGCAGATCAGGTAGGGCTATCCAGCCACCTGAGTGGTTTCATAACGAAATCTTCATTCTTGAAGACGATGAACCTGCGCAGTACAAGGAAGCGATGGCGGGGCCTAGCTCAAGGGAATGGCACAAGGCCATGAGATCCGAAATGGAATCCATGTACGAGAACCAAGTTTGGAACTTGGAAGAACTTCCTGATGGCGTAAAACCCATTGGTTGTAAATGGATTTTCAAAAGAAAGACGGACGCGGATTGTAACATTACTATCCACAAAGCTAGACTTGTCGCGAAAGGGTTCACGCAAGTTCCGGGAGTGGACTACGACGAGACTTTCTCGCCCGTAGCTATGCTTAGGTCTGTTCGGATATTACTAGCAATTGCTGCTTATTTTGATTATGAAATATGGCAGATGGATGTCAAAACGGCTTTCATGGAAACCTTGAACAGGATGTATACATGATATAGCCAGAAGGTTTTGTCGATCCTAAGAATGCTAGAAAGGTATGTAAGCTTCAGAAAGCCATTTATGGTCTGAACCAAGCATCAAGGAGCTGGAACATTCGTTTTGATGAAGTTGTCAAAGAGTTTGGCTTCATAAGGAACGATGAAGAATCTTGTGTTTACAAGAAGTTTAGTGGGAGCGCAAAAGCATTTCTAATCTTGTATGTGGATGACATATTGTTGATTGGAAATGATGTGAATTTTCTTAGCGAAATAAAAGACTCATTGAAAAGGAGTTTTTCAATGAAAGACTTAGGTGAAGCGGCATATGTATTGGGCATCAGGATCTATAGAGATAGATCAAGACGCCTAATAGCGCTTAGCCAAAGCACATACATTGACAAGGTGTTGAAAAGGTTCAACATGGAGAACTCCAAGAAAGGCCTACTCCCCATGTCACCTGGCACAGTGCTTTGCAAAAATCAGAGTCCTCGGACCCTCGATGAGCGAGTACAAATGAATGATATTGCATATGCTTCGGCAGTTGGTTCTATTATGTATGCCATGCTATGTACAAGACCGGATATTTCCTATGCGCTAAGTGTTAGTAGTCGGTACCAAGGTGATCCAGGATTGGAACACTGGGTCGCAGTCAAGGGTATTCTTAAGTACCTCAGAAGGACCAAGGATTTACTCCTTGTGTACGGAGGTGATGAAGAGCTCATTGTAAGTTGTTACACTGATGCAGGCTTCATGACTGACCCAGATGACTACAAATCTCAATCTGGCTATGTTTTCATATTGAACGGCGGTGCAGTTGATTGGAAAAGTTCCAAACAAAAGATTGTGGCGGATTCTACGACGGAGGCGGAATATGTTGCTGCTTCTGAAGCCTCCAAGCAAGCTGTCGGTATCAAGTAATTTCTTGAAGACCTTGGTGTGGTTCCAAGTGCTCTAGACCCGGTGGAGATCTATTGTGATAATAGTGGCACCGTGGCTCAGGCAAGGGAGCCATGTTCGCACCATAAGACAATGCATATTCAACGCAAATATAAACTCATTCGACATCATGTCGAAGAAGGTTTAGTGAAAGTACGCAAAGTTCACACGGATCTGAATGTGTCAGACCCGATGACAAAGCCTCTACCACGAGCAAAGCATGAGCAACACCGGATAGCCATTGGTGTTAGGGAAGCCATGTAACTGGATTATGACTCTAGTGCAAGTGGGAGTCTATAGGGGATATGCCCTAGAGGCAGTAATAACAGTTATTTGGTATCTCCAAAGTTTGTAATGAATGTTTTTGTTCCATGCTATAACTGCAATGATTCTCGAGTCTACAAATTAAACGAGGCTTGGAGGGAAACTCATGTGCACATGTGGTATAATAAACGGTAAATCGTATTCCTAGTCTTGCCTCTAAGACTGGCTCAAGTGTTGCATGATGGTCCTGTTTTCCTGATCATGGGCATGGCTATGCCGGCAATTTTGAGGACGCGATGTTGGTAGAACAATGGTGTTGAATCGATCTGAATTGATGTTATGCTATGAGATACATTCGTCACAAGTTAATGGTAAATAACACAAAGATGGTTAACGTTTGCATAATTCCTTAGACCATGAGAGTATCGAGTTTCTTCATGCTTGCTTCATGAACTTTGGGGTTTGTTAAACGTCATCCGTAAATGGGTGGCTATTACGGCGGCTTACGGGTTCATGGAAAAGTATGTCAAGTAACTTGTTAGCTCAAGATTGGGATTTGCTCCTCCGACGATGGAGAGATATCTCTGGGCCCTCTCGGTGTTACGGTATCCATCATCGTCTGGCCAGACACTTTGTGATTTGATCACGGGGATGCCGGAACACGGGAACGAGAAAAGAGAACAATACCGACAACGAGGTAACTGGCATAGTGGACAAGTTGTTGATCCACGAGGATGCCTACATGTCTCACCTTGGGTAATTATAACATATCGCGAAGCAACAGGAATAGCTCACGGCAACTAGAGGTTCACTCGAATATTCATTCGTGTGGGTATAGGGGTCAATATGGGTGTCCACGGCTCCGATGTTGATCATTGATCGGAAGGGGTTCCAGGTCATGTCTATGCTTCACCGAACCTATAGGGTCACACGCTTAAGGGTCATCTATCTGTTGAATACTAGATAGGGAGTCTCAGAGAATATCACCGAAAATTTTCAGACACCAGAAAAGTTTCGGACAGCGGAAAAGTTCCGCAGACAGGTCACTGGAACAGTTTCGGTAAAACTAAAAAGTAGTTTCAGGGGATACCATTAAGTCAAATTGGTTTCGGCACATGCCTGATAATTCTTGTAGGGTGCCAGAATCATTCTGGAAACTTCTGGGAATTTTCCGGAAGAAAAACCGGAAATGTTCCGGAGCTGCCGGAACCGCTTCAGATGCTTTTCGCAGATGAAAATCACTATTCCGGAATTGTTCTGGATCGCATTAAAAATTATTTTAGTGGGGTACTAGAATTGTTCTGAGCCCACATAAATATTTTCAGTTCGATCGGACGCTAAAAAATGTCGTCGTGAATAGTGAAAGTGCTTTTTGGATATTTATGGAAAAGGACCTTTTTGGATATTTCCAAAAAGGCTTCTAGAAGGGATTGGGGAGCAAGTTAGCTCCTCATGGGCCCCCCCAAGGGTTGGTCGGCCAAGGGTGGAGCTCCTCCATGGAGCTCCACATGGCACCCCTTTTTCCTTCTTATGTTTTTTATGTGTGACATAAAGTGGGGGTAGTTTGGTATTTTCATGTCCCAACCCTACCCTTGGTTTTCCTATAAATAGAGGAGATGTGGGCTGCCATATCTTCATCCTTGTTCTCTCATACACATGCTTTGCTTTGCAAGCTCTCTCTCCCTCCCACGAAAAGAGTCTTTCGTAGAGCCGAAAGGTTGTTTGGGTTCCGGCAGGAACTAGTTCTGGACGGCGAAGCCCTGCCGGATAGATGACACCGTATGTGTGCAACCCCGTAAGAGGTCGTAGTTTTGATCTTTTTCCCAAGGGGCTGTTCGTTTGTCCTCTCGTAGGGCTGTCCGAGTCTTTGTTCGAGTTTCGAGGGTCCTCCCGAAGGGCTGTCCACGACATCGTCCAGGGGACTCTCCGACCGCCTCCCGAAGGGCTGTCCGACGAGGGAGTACATCCTCGCGGTTGAGAGGCTGTAAAATCCTAGCTGCGGGGATCTACACCAACGATCTCCACCGACTCTTCTTCCGCTGCGCTTCGAGTCGGTACAGATCAGATCAAACCTTGTATGCAGTCTGCATAGTGGTCCTGGGCGTGCTCGCTATACTGGAATTTTTTTTTTCTGTCGCGTTCCCCAACATCTAGCACACATGTAAACACTAAGCATAATATCGGGACGAGATGCACATAGATATAACAATGAACCAATCATAGATCGATAAACTTTCTGATCAACCGGCTCATCCTCTTTGGTAAGATCAACATGTCCGCTAGTAGGCATAGGGGTTTTCATACCTTTGCACTCCTACATGTTGAAATTTTTGATCAAGTCCTTGGTATACTTAGTTTGAGAGATGAAAGTTCCTTCTTTTGATTGCTTGATTTGCAAGCCAAGAAAGAATTTCAGCTCACACATCATGGACATCTCATACTTCTTGGACATCAACCTTCCAAATCTTTCACTAAATTGAGGGTTAGTGGAACCAAAGATAATATCATCCACATAGATTTGGCACACAAATAATTCACCATTAACTCTGTTAGTGAATAACGTTGCATCAATTTTACCAATTTCAAAACCTTTTTCGATAAGAAACTTCGTTAAACATTTGTACCAAGCACGAGGGGCTTGCTTAAGACCATAAAGAGCTTTACGAAGCTTGTAAACATGATTAGGTTTCTTAGGATTCACAAAGCCAGGTGGTTGCTTAATATAAACCTCTTCTTCAATCTCATCATTTAAAAATGCACTTTTAATATCCATTTGATAAAGCCTGATATCATGGTGATTGGCATAAGCAAGAAGAATGCGAATAGCTTCAAGTCTAGCGACCGCGGCGTAGGTCTCACCGTAGTCCATACCTTCGACTTGCGTATATCCTTGAGCTACAAGGCGAGCCTTGTTGCACAGGACTTGATTGTCTTCGTCTTGCTTGTTCCGAAATACCCATTTGGTTCCGATGATGTTGTGTTCATCCTCAGGCTTCTCCACGAGTGTCCACAGTTCGTTCCGTTCGAAGTTGTGAAGCTATTCATGCATAGCGTTCACCCAATCCACGTCTTCAAGAGCTTGTTCTACCTTCAAGGGCTCAATGCTAGAGATGAAAGAATAATGCTCACAGAAATTTGCTAGACGAGTTTTAGAGCGAGTGATCCTCCCTGTTTCTATATCACCAAAGATTTGGTTTAGGGTATGGTTCTTGGTCACTTGTGCTCGAACTCGGGCCAGCTTCCGATTGTTGGTTGGTGGAGCTTCTTCTTCATCATCATCTCCTTCATCTTCGCTATTGTTGAAGGTGTCGTTCCCTTGAGGTGGTGGTGAAGGAGGTTGTTGTGGATCTTCATGAGGCACTTCCTCCTCTTCATCATCTTGTCGTGTACCGCTTGTGGATGCCTCCATGTCATGTTGTGGTTCACCTTGTCGTGAAGTAGGGGCTTCCACTTGAGTTGATGAAGTACTTTCCTTCACCTCCATGGGATGAATCTTGATGATGGGTAAATCTAGGATAGCTTCCGAATGGTTCTTATCACCTACATCATTTGGCAATTGTTCAACTTGCGAACTATTAGATTCATCAAACTTCACATCTACCGTTTCTTCAGCTTTTCGCGTGAAGTTGTTGTGTAAACAGTAAGTGTGAGAGTTCGATCCATAACAAAGTAGGAATCCTTCATGAGATTTAGGAGCAAATTTAGTACGATGATGCTTATCAAGAATGTAGCACTTGGAGCCGAATACCCGAAAGTATCCAACTTGGGGTCTGTTACCGGTGATTAGCTCGTATGTCATTTTACTGAGAAGCTTGTGCAAGTAAAGTCGGTTTGTGGCATGACATGCTGTTTCCACGGCTTCTGCCCAAAAGTATTTTGGCGTCTTGTATTCGTCAAGCATCGTTCTTGCCATCTCAATGAGTATCTGGTTCTTCCTCTCAACAACTCCATTTTGTTGAGGCGTGTACGTGGCTGAGAACTCATGTGAGACACCTTCTTTGTCAACAAAGGTATCCACATGGGTGTTCTTGATCTCCGATCCGTTATCGCTTCGAACCTTCTTGATCTTCACTTCAAACTGATTTTGTGCTTTGCGAGCGAAGTTCTTGAAGATCTTTTGAACCTGTGACTTATCATCAAGAAAGAATACCCACATAAATATGGAAAAATCATAAACTATAACTAGACCATAGGAATTTCCACCGATACTCTTGTAAGCATTGGGACCGAAAAGATCCATGTGAATTAACTAGAGTGGTCTCCTAGTAGTCATGATATTCTTAACAGGATGACTTCCACCTACTTGGTTTCCAGCTTGACAAGCACTACAAAGTCTATCTTTGTGAAAGACAACATCTTAACACCAAGTATATGCTCACCTTTGATAAGTTTGTCCAAATTACGCATGCCAACATGTCCTAATCTTCTATGCCAAAGCCAACCTTTAGAAGATTTAGCAATTAAACAAGTGCAAGGTTTGGATCTCTTAGTGAAATTGACAATGTATAGATCACCTCTACGGATACCAGTAAAGACCATTTTACGATTATCTTGATGAAACACTTGACAATCCATTTTTGTGAATAACACATTGAAACCGAAGTCGGCAAGTCTAGACACGGAAAGAAGATTATAGCCAAGAGATTCAACAAGCATAACATTTTGAATAGAACTATCATGGGATATGGCCACCTTACCAAGACCAAGTACCTTACCCTTGGAGTTGTATCCAAACGTAGCCATGTTCCTCATCTTCATCATAGTAGCCATGTTCCACATTGTCATCATCAAGTGGTAAATCCTCGTCATAAAGAACAAGAGATTCGTTAGGATGGTGATCATGACAATGTTCAAGTTTATGAATGCGAAGGGCCTCTATAATGATATTGTTGATAGTTGTGACATCTCCTTTAGCACGCATGAGGTCTCTAAGCTCAAATAGACAAACATTAAATTTAGGATCACTAGGCGACATTTTGTGAAAGGCAATGGTTTTATGAAGAATTTCATCAAGATTACTTAATGAATAATTTGTATATAGTTTCTCCAAATCATTCCACAAAGTGTAAGCACATGCAAAATTCTTCATTTGGTTAAGCACATTTGTAGGCAATGCTCTAACAATGAGATTAACAATTCTAAGATTGCATAGCATATCAATTTCCTCTTCGTGTGTGGGATGCAAAGGATCAATAGGAGGCTCATAGGGGCGCATAACATATTTGCTCAATTGAAATTCATTAAACATCTCAAGCATCAAAGATTTCCATTGACTATAGTACTCTCCATAAAAAATGGGCACTCTACAACTCAAACTCCCTATACTAGACACATCCATCTTCCTCCTCGGTGATTAAACCGAAGCAATGGAGACCAATGCTCTGATACCAATTGAGGGATCACTAGAAGAGTGTATAGAGGGGGTGAATAGACTACTAGCAAGAATTTAAAACCTAACCTTTCCCAAGTTAATTGGTTGGCAGATTTTAACAGTTTTAGCAAAGCTTGCATGTCTAACAGCCCTACACATGCATGTCAATAGATATGGCAGTGGAAAGTAAAGACATAGCATATGAAGTAAAGTGTTGAGATAGGTAAATCAAACGCAGTTGGAGACGCATGGATTTTTCCCGTGGTTCCGATAGGTGGCGCTATCGTACATCCATGTTTATGGAGTCTTCAACCCACAGAGGGTAACGGTCACGAGAGTCCACGGAGGGCTCCACCCAAAAGGGTCCACGAAGTAGCAACCTTGACTAATCCATAACAGATTCCGTCCACGAAGGACTAGCCTCACTATGGGTAGATCTTCATGAAGTAGGCGATCTCCTTGCCCTTACAAACTTCTTGGTTCACTCCACAACACAAAGTAGGAGGCTCCCAAGCGACACCTAGCCAATCTAGGAGGCACCACCCTCCAAAAGGTAATAGGCTCGGTAATGACGATGAACTCCTTGCTCTTGTGCTTCAAGATGATAGATTCCTCAGCACCCAATCACTCTCTCACAGATTTGGCATGGTGGAAGAGATGGGATTGGGGGAAAGCTACTTGGGGAGGCTAGAGATCAAGATCCATATGATTGGAGTGGAAGATCTTGACCTCAACACAAGGGTAGGTGGTTCTCTCTCAGAAAACTGGATGGGGCAAGTGTGGAATAGTTTTGAGTGCTTCTCTTTTGAGTAGGTGGTGGTGAAGGGGTATATATAGGCATCCCCAAAAATCCAACCGTTACACACAAAATGACAAACTCGGTGACAGCGATGTGTTAATCTTGGTGGTACCGAAGTGACCAAAAGGTGGCAACTTTTGAATCTCGGTGAGACCGATATAGGAAACTCGGTTGCACCGATAAGGTGACCAACGGTCAGATTTCCAATCTCGGTGACGCCGATCCAACATTCTCAATGGTACCGATAATGTGAATTTGCATAACAGAAAGTTGGCAACCTCAACTCGGTGGCACCGGTATGGAATCGGTTGCACCGAAGTGGCTAGGGTTTGGTCGAGTCTGTCTAGGTGCTGGAATTGATGGCACCGGTATGGGAAAGTTGGTTGCACCGATTTTGTGTGCTAGGTATAGAACAGACTTTGGTTGGAGAGTTTGTGGATGTTTTTGGCGACTATCACTTGTGCACG
The DNA here is from genome assembly GCA_022496015.1 of Hordeum marinum. NCBI lineage: Eukaryota > Viridiplantae > Streptophyta > Magnoliopsida > Poales > Poaceae > Hordeum > Hordeum marinum. The sequence goes on along the minus strand of CM039678.1, from coordinate 285,957,412 downwards.
TTTGAGCATATTGTTCACCAACTAAACATTACCCCCTTTTAATAGTATTGGCTTTCCTATGGACTCAAAGTGATTTCTCACAAATATAAAATGTAGAGTCCTCTTGCTTGAAGCTTGGCCAACCTATTTCGTTGCATCTTGAGGTATCTCCACAATCTCCTTTTGCCAAACCTCTCTATAGACTATATCTGAAATACACTTTGTAAAAATATCAGTCCAACAGACAATGTTTGTTTTCATGAATTATCAAAACCAGCAAGGGAGCATTTTGTGCTTTCACATAGGTGTCGATTCCCCCGACATCTTTGGCGTGCCAGGTAGGGGTAAAGGTTGCGTGAACCTGATCTTGTGACTAGCGCTTCAGTTCCTTTGTCATAATCGTCATCGCCATGGCTCCGAAGAAGAAAGGTTTCACGGTGGTGGAACCCTCCATGTCCACCGCGCCCATAGCCGCCCAGGAGGGCGACGGAGTGGGCGCAGGCGGAGGGAGTGGGGACCCTGCGCCCAAGCGGTGCTCCCATGATCAAGGCCAAACGAGCAGCAACGCCCGCCGTAGAGACGCTCACTGCGGCGGAGGAATCCGCCACACCGTTGGGCTCAGGACGGAGCTGTACAGCCTACAGGCGGTACGGTGAACTCCATGGACGGGAGGGCACTTTCGAAGGCACCCACACCGGCACGTACACCGCGACCTTCCCAGGACGCGCACGAAGAGCAGTGCCGCGGTGTCGGTGGTTCCCAACGTCCCTATGAAAAAGCTCTTGCGCATCGTTCCCAAGATGCGTGGGACCAGCATGCTAGTGGGAGTGGCGTGCAATAGCGGGACCGCGATGGAGCTCCTTCTAACACGTTTAGGAGTCAGAGCACATCGCGTTCCTCGTGCCGTTCACTGCCAACTACATCGGAAGAACCAATGGTGCAGGCACAACTACTCCCGAACTTCCCTCCTGCTGTGGAGAAACTCGACGAATGGAGAGCCACCATTCAGAGCCTCCTCAGCCTCGCTCACAAGTTTCGTTCCACCGAGCCATCTCGCACCAGTGGCAAGAAGTCAACAGATCAACGTCGGTCATCCGTAAACTGGAGTACTTATTGAGGCCGAAGTGTGACACTTCTTCATCACCACCACCTTCATCATCTTCACAACCAATGGAGACTTGTGTAAACGGGTATGAGCACTCCCCTTGGCTTGAGCCAAGCTTGGGGGAGATGCCCGTATCGTATCACCATCAATTTTCACCTTTACTTTTTATTTCGATCCTTATCCTTTTCGTGATTTAGTTGAACCAACGTTTAGTATGATCTATTTTTGAGTGCTAGTTTCGTGATCTATCTGTCTATGTAATCGAGTGAGAGTTATATAGTAAAGTTTAGTTTGAGATTTTGCTTCTTTACTTTCTTGTTGCAATCATAATAAAAGAAAATAAATGAAAAGGATCAGGCCAAAGATTGTACTTTTACTTCTATAATTTTTTGTCTTGTTTCCAGAGTTCATGTTTCGGACCTTGTCAGATTTGGCCGACCCAATCTATGATCAGGAATTTGCTGTAGAGCAGTTGGTCAGCCACGCATGCATAAACTTGGGAGGTCCTTGGTTCGATCCCCCGAGGGAGCGATTTAAGCCCCCATTTTTGTCTAAGCTTGTAGAGCCCCTGACAGTGGCCCCAAGAGCCCACCTATCACCCTCCTAGAGGCCCTGGTGAGTATGCCAGTGCCCCCCTTTTATTTTCCTTTTTTGTATTTTAGTTCTTTGTTTCGGGTTATTTCCATTTAAGGAAAGTGCCAGATCCGTCCATGCCCAAATCTGGCAGTTTCCATTTAGGGATATGCCAAGTTTGGCATATACTATGTTCTAGGAAGCTCATGTAGATTTGGAATGTGTTTTGTGTGAGATTTATCTAGAGTAGCATAGGCTTATGATATATGAATTTGGGGTAGAAAAATCTAGTGAATCCATATGTGGCATTAGATTTATCATTTTAGCAAGTGTATAAAAATGTTATTTTATAATAAGATGTCATTTTGTCATTTTCACATGATTTAATTTGTGCACTATTTACTAAAATTGTCAACATGAAAAATACTCTTTGACATGTGTACTAGACCCTTGTAATTTTGCATGCCCTTATAAACCATGTTTAGGGGTGGATTTCTTGCTGCCAACATGCTACCAAAATGTTGTTTTCATATACTCAAATAACTCTAATTGTTGTATCTGTTTATTTTCTTGCCATGTTGCCTTGATGATTCCCATGAATATGTAGCTCCTTTGGGATTGGCACAATGTAATGCCTTGTTGAGCATGTTGTCCTCTGTTAGTTTGTACCAATTGCTTTCAAGTAGGGGCACTACATCTTGGTTAAACTTGTTGTCAAACATGTCAATCTATTAAAAATGCCCTGCTTGCCACTTGTTAATTTTTTCTAAACCTGTGAAGTTGTTATTCTCAATATGCCATGTTGGGAGGATGATAGCCATTGATGTAGGAATATTTTGATGTTTTCATAATGTAGTTAATTAAAGTGCATGTTGTCGTATGTAACCCTATTGATTTTCATGCCATGAAAGTCCCTGTAGATTATGTATTTGTTGTTGCCAAGTTGTCATCCTGTTGACTCAGATTATGTAAAATTGAAATTTCACTGAGTCCCTAAATACTGATTCAACATGCCATCTTGTGAGCTCAATTGTCATTGATCCTTGCTTCCTTTTATGTTGTTGTAGTTTTGTGAATTGTTAGGCATCATGTATACTTCATGTCCATGCCTTGGTTGTGCCTTTTAGATTGTTGTAGATCCTGTTATATGTGTTGCAATATGGCATGTTGTCGTTTGTGGGAAGATGGTGTGTATGATTGTTTTGTGTCTTGCGAGAGCTATACCGAAGGGTTTTGCATGATCTTTAGGTATATTTTTGCTAGATTTTCATTTCCAAACTAGTGGCAACCTTGGAATACCAAGGAATTCCCATGGACTCTTCATCTTTGATTTTGTCTCCGTTACCGTTCCTACCTTGCCGTGAGTGTATCGTGACTCTGTTTGCAACATTCTACATATGCATTTGCATCGTTCTTACGAGGAGCATTCATATTTTCCATGTTCATGCATGTTCAAATAACTAATCTCGAGGTTCTGTCCACCATACTAAAGAACTTAAAAATTGCATGAGAAACATGACTAGCATAGGGTTGCCATGTTATTTGCATCAACTTGGTCATGCATCATCTTTGGTTGCGCATTGCACTTTGTCTGTATGTTTATTTGGTGATGTTTCTCTTTGGATAGACCTGAGTGTCGAGCCTGAGTATGAGGATCCCAAAGAGAACGCCTACGAGGACCTAGTTCTTTATCACTCTTAGGACCTTACAGGCAATATGATCGTACCCGGATCCCGACACTATTTTTGCTATGCTAGATGTCTGGCTTCTACTGTTATGTTTCGTTACATGCCACTTAAATGTCAAGCCTTCTAAATTGCCGTGAAAGATTCTAACACCTCCACTACCTAGAAAACATTGTTTGGCTACGTTACCGCTGCTCAGCCCCTCTTTTAGCGTTGTTAGTTGCAGATGCAGGTTTTTTCCATGTGATAACATGGATATCGGAGATATATCAATATTTATTGCTATTTAATTTAATGCACCTATATACTTGGTAAAAGGTGGAAGGCTTGGCCTTTTGCCAAGAGTTTTGTTACAATTTTGTCGCCCTAGTTACTTATTACCGGTGTTATGCTCCATATTTGTGCTCCTAACATCCTGGGGGTTGTTATGGGCACCCCCTTGACTATTCGTTTAAGGATAAAGCTTGTCTGGAAAGACCCAACATTGCATATTTTCTTAACAACCTGATTAAAATGCATAGGGCTTAGCTACCCCGTGGATTAATCAACAACACGGGCCAGTGCTCCTCCCGAGTGTTGGTCCAACCCAGAGCAGAACATTAACGCCACGAGGGGCAACTCAATGCTTGGCGTGGTAACAATAGCTCATTCGTCGTGTCCTGAGAATGAGATACGTGATGTCTACTACACAACCTTCTTCTTCTAGACTCGTGTTGGGCCTCCAAGCACAGAGTTTTGTAGGACAGTGGCAATTTTCCCTCAAGTGGATGACCTAAGGTTTATCAATCTATGGGAGGTGTAGGATGAAGATAGTCTCTCTCAAACAACCCTGCATTCAAATACAACAAATCTCTTGTATCCCCAACACACCCAATACAATGGAAAAATGTATAGGTGCACTTGTTCGGCAAAGAGATGGTGATACAAGTGTAATATGGATGGTAGATATAGGTTTTTGTAATCTGAAAATTTAAAAACAGCAAGGTAACAAATAGTAAACAATGAGCAAAACGTTGTACAAATGCTTGGAAACAAGGCCTAGGGTCCATACTTTCACTGGTGCAATTTCTCTCAACAGTATTGACATAGTTGAATCATATGTAAGTACCTCTCATGCGACAAAGAGTTCACTCCAAAGTCACAAATAGCGGAGAACTAACGAAGAAATTGTTGTAGAGTACGAAACCACCTCAAAGTTATCATTTCTGACCAATCTTATGAGCTATACCTATAAGTGTCACGTACAACCCTAGAGTTCGTACTAAAATAAGACCTTAAGATTCACATCAACCAAAACCCTAATGTCACCTAGATACTCCAATGTCACCACAAGTACCCATGGGCTTGATTATACGATATGCATCACAAAATTTCAGATTCATCATGCTTAACCCAACGCAAAGAACTTCAAATAGTGCCCCAAAGTTTCTATCAGAAATTCAATACAAAAACGTGTGCCAACCCCTATGCATAGATTCCCAAGGTCACGGAACCCGCAAGTTGATCACCAAAAGATACATCGAGCGGATCAATAGAACATCCCATTGTCACCACGGATATCCCATCGCAAGACATACATCAAGTGTTCTCAAATCCTTAAAGACTCAATCCGATAAGAAAACTTCAAAGGGAAAACTCAATTCATCACAAAAAGATAGAGAGGGTAAAACTCCGTATGATTCATATATATCAATAAAGATAGCGGTACATCAAGATTGTGCTATCTCAAGAACACGAGATAGAGATCAAACACATAGCTACTAGTACATACCCTCATCCCCGAGGGTGAACTACTCCCTCCTCGTCATGGAGACCGCCGAGATGATGAAGAAGGCCTCCGATGATGGTTTTCCCCTCCGGCAAAGTGTCGGAACGGGCTCCCGATTGGTTTTTCATGGATCTAGAGGCTTGCTGAGGCAGAACTCCCGATCTAGGTTTCTTTTTGGAGGTTTCTATATTTATAAGAAATTTTGGTGTCAATCTCACGTCAAGGGGTGCCACGAGGCTGTGGCAAGCCTTCTAGGCATGGGCTAGGGGGGTGGTCGCACCTAGCAGGCTTGTCGCCTCCTCGTGGCTCTTCTGGCCCAGCTCCAATACTTCGGGGGTCTCTTTTGGTCCACAAAAAATCATACTAAATTTTTAGCCCATTCCGAAAACTTTTATTTCTGCATAAAAACGACACCATGGTAGTTCTGCTGAAAAGAACATCAGTCCGAGTGAGTTCTAATAAAATCATACCCAAATCATATAGAATTATTGTAAACATGACATGAATACTTCATAAATTATAGATACGTTGGGGACGTATCAGCATCCCCAAGCTTAATTCTTGCTCATCCTCGAGTAGGTAAATGATAAAAGAAATAATTTATGAAGTGTGAATGCTAGCATAGTGCATAAATTTGATCAATGCAATATACTTTATTATGGTAAGAATGTTCATATCCATAAGACTGAAAACAAAAGCTTAATGTTGACATAAAAATGGTAAATTTGATGCATACTAACAAAGCAATTGTGTCTCTTCAAAATAACATGGCAAAAGAAAGTTATCCCTACAAAATCATATGGTATTGCTATGCTCCATCTTCCCACCACAAAGTATTTATATCATGCACAACCCCGATGACAAGTCAAGTGATTGTTTCACACCTTTTATGTTCTCAAACCTTTTCAACTCTCATGCAATACATGAGCGTGAGCCATGGATATAGCACTATAGGTGGAATAAGATATCGTGGAGGTTGTGAAGAAAAGGAGAAGATAGTCTCACATCAACTAGGCATATCAACGGGCTATTGAGATGCCCATTAATAGATATCAATGTGAGTAAGTAGGGATGCCATGCAACGGATGTACTAGAGCTAGAAGTGTATGAAAGCTCAAAAAGAAACTAGGTGGGTGCATCCAACTCGCTTGCTCACGAAGACCTAGGGCAATTTGAGGAAGCCCATCATGGGAATATACAAGCCAAGTTATATGAAAAATTCCCACTAGTATATGAAAGTGACAATATAGGAGACTCTCTATATGAAAAACATGATGCTACTCTGAAGCACAAGTTGTTAAAGGATAGTGGAATTGCCCCTTCTCTCTCTTCTCTCATTTTTTTATTTCCCACTTTATTTATTTTTTTCTTTTTTTGTGTGGGCATCTTTGGCCTCTCTTTTTTATTTGGGCTTCTCTGACCTCTTTTATTTTTTGTAAAGTCTGGAGACTCATCCCAACTTGTGAGGGAATCATAGCTTCCATCATCCTTTCCTCACATGGGACAATGCTCTAATAATGATGATCATCACACTTTTATTTACTTACAACTCAAGAAGTACAACTCGATACTTAGAAAAAAATATGACTCTGGCAGTGTACTGGGATGTGTAATGAGTCAAGAGTGACATGTATAAAGAATATGAACACTGGCTTTGCCACAAATACGATGTCAACTACATGATCATGCAAAGCAATATGACAATGATGATGCGTGTCATAAACGGAACGGTGGAAGTTGCATGGAAATATATCTTGGAATGGGTATGGAAATGCCATAATAGGTAGGTATGGTGGCTGTTTTGAGGAAGGGTATATGGTGGGTTTAATGCACCGGCAAAAGTTGCGCGGTACTAAAGAGACTAGCAAAGGTGGAAAGACGAGAGTTCGTATAATACATGGACTCGCATTATTCATGAAGAACTCACATACTTATTGCAAAATTATATTAGTTATCGAAGCAAAGTATTAGACGCATGCTCCTAGGGGAGAGGTTGGTAGGAGTGAACCATCGCGCGCTCCCGACCCACACACAAAGGGTGACAATCAATAAACAAATCATGCTCCGACTTCGTTACATAATGGTTCACCATACGTGCATGCTACGGTAATCAAAAACCTATAACACAAGTATTTCTACCAATTCACAATTACTCACTAGAATTATTCTAATATCATCATCTTTATATCTCAAAACATTATGCAAGGAATCAAACTTCTCATAGTATTCAATGCACTTTAGATGAAAGTTTTTATTATATCCCTCTAGGATGCCCATAATATTATTAATAAGTTCATAACCTAAACCAATTACCATGCTATTTTCTGACTCTCAAAATAATATAAGTGAAGCATGAGAGCTCAAAAATATCTATAAAATGAAACCATCGCCGTGCTCTACAAAGATATAAGTGAAGCACTAGAGCAAAAGACAAACAACTCCAAAAAGATATAAGTGAAGATCAATGAGTAGGTAAAGAGTCAAGTAGAGATGAGAGGAATATCTCTCTATATCTCAATAAATATTTTCAGATCTGATTATTTATTTAAACAACAGACTAAACAAAAATAGCACTCCAAGAATAGCACATATCATGTGAACGAATAAAAATTTAGTCTCAACATAGGCTAACCGATAGTTGACGAAGAGAGGTGGGATGCGTAGCATCCCCAAGCTTAGATGCTTGAGACTTATTGAAATATTTTCTTAGGGTTCCTTGGTAATCCCCAAGGTTGATCTTTTGTGTCTCGTTCAATCCTCTCATATCATGGTTTCAACTATTCTCAAAAACATCATCCACACAAAACTCAAAAAGAACTCGTGAGATAGGTTAGTACACATAAGAATAAATTAACACTTCATGTACTGCCAAGAAAATTTTCACGATAATTTTGAAACATTAGTTACTGTATACTATCATTTCCACAATTTATATCTACCAACATAGCTATGGAAACTATAGGATAAGTAGATAACAAAACTATGACACCAATCTGTCCAAATAGAACAGTCTGTAGAAATTTATTATAACAGTGTACTTCTATAACTCAAAAACTTATGAAACTTTAGGGCGTGCTATAAAATTTATGTGAAAACACTGTGTAAAAATTTCAGAAACTTTCCACGTTCCAGTAAAATATTAAAATTCTAACACTACAGCAGAAGTTTCTGTTTTTACACAGCACACATCAAACAGGCAATTCAAGCATCCTAAAGGCAATTCTTGGAACTTTTTATTGAAAAAAACAATATTATAAATAACACACAACAGATCAAAACAAAATAAAATGACACTCCAAGCAAAACTCATATTATGTGACGAATAAAAATATAGCTCCAAGTGAGATATACAGATAGTGTTGAAGACGAAAGAGGGGATGCCTTTCGGGGCATCCCCAAGCTTAGGTGATTGAGTATTACTTGTATATTAACTTTGGGGTGCCTTGTGAATCCCCAATTTTATGTTCTTGTCACTCCTTGTCCACCTCATATCGGTGTCTCACGCAAAACTTGAAAACTTCAAGCACACAAAACTTAACGGAACTTCATGGGAAGGGTTAGTGTAGTAAAGATAAATCACTAACTTTGGTACCATCAAGAAAAGATTCATAATTGTTCCCACATGATAACTACTGTATTACATCATTACCACAATTTATATTACTCAATATAAGCTATAGGAACACTTGAAACAAGCAAACTATGCATGCAAAACAGAATCTGTCAAAAACAGAATAGTTTGTAAAGATCTGAATTATCACCATAATTACCTGATAAATGTTGTGTAAAAATTTCAGAATTTTTAGACTCTCCAATGAAATCAGATAATTCATACACCGGATGCAAAACTTTCAATTTTTGCACAGAATCAAACAAGCAAGTATCCACACTATCCCAAAGGCTTTGCTTGGAACTTTATTGAAATAAAAGACACAAAACATGATTAATACAGTATATGAATCATGTTAACAAACAAAAACAGAAGGTAAAAGTGTTGGGTTGTCTCCCAACAAGCGCTTTTCTTCAATGCCTTTTAGTCAGGCATGATGATTTCAATGATGCTCACATAGGAATAGTATTTGAAACATGCAAAAGAGCATCATGAATCTCATGAAAAGCACATTTAAGTCTAATACACTTCCTATTCATAGGTATTTTGTGAGAAAACAATTTATTGGAACAAGAATCAACTTGCATAGAAGGCAAAACAAGCACAACTTCAAAACTTTCAACACATAGAGAGGAAACTTGATATTATTGCAATTCCTATAGGCATGTTTTCCGCCCTCATAATAATTTTCAGTAGCATCATGAAGTAATTCCACAATATAACCAGCACAAAAAGTATTCTTTTCATGTTCTACAAGCATAGAAATTTTTTCACTCTTCACATAAGGAATTTTCTTCTCATTCATAATAGTGGGAGCAAACTCAACAAAATAGCTATCATGAGATACTTGGTTGACGTACCGACATTCATTATTAAAATCATGATGAAAATATTCATGGTTATTATCACTCTTTATAGCATACATGTCATCATCTTAATCATCATATATAGGAGGCATGCCATCATCATAATAGTTTTGCTCATCAAAACTTGAGGGACTAAAAATATCATCTTCATCAAACATAGCACCCCCAAGCTTGTGCCTTTGCATATCATTAGCATCATGAATATTCAGAGAATTCAGACTAACAATATTAAAATCATGCTCGTCATTCAAGTATTTCATGCCAAATTTTTTAATAACTTCTTCTTCTAACACTTGAGCACAATTTTCCTTTCCATCATTTTCACGAAAGGCATTAAAAAGATGAAGCATATGAGCCAACCTATATTCAATTTTTTCGTAGTTTTATTTTATAAATCCAAACTAGTGAAAAACAAGAAACTAAATGATTCAATTTCAAGATCTAAACATATACCTTCAAGCACTCACGTCCCCGCCAACGGCGCCAGAAAAGAGCTTGATGTCTACTACACCACCTTGTTCTTGTGGACCGGTGTTGGGCCTCCAAGCGCAGAGTTTTGTAGGACATTGGAAATTTTCCCTCAAGTTGGTGACCTAAGGTTTATCAATCCGTGGGAGGTGTAGGATGAAGATAGTCTCTCTCAAACAACCCTGCAATCAAATACAACAAATCTCTTGTGTCCCCAACACACCCAATACAATGGCAAATTGTGTAGGTGCACTAGTTCGGCAAAGAGATTGTGATACACGTGTAATATGGATGGTAGATATAGGTTTTTGTGATCTGAAAATATAAAAACAGCAAGGTAAAAAATAGTAAACAGCAAGCAGAACGTTGTATAAAGGTTTGGAAACAAGGCCTAGGGTCCATACTTTCACTGGTGCAATTTCTCTCAACAATATTGACATAGTTGAATCATATGTAACTACCTCTCGTGCCACAAAGAGTTCACTCCAAAGTCACAAATAGTGGAGAACTAACAAATAAATTATTTAGGGTACAAAACCACCTCAGAGTTATCTTTTCTGATCAATCTTATGAGGTATCCCTATAAGTGTCACAGACAGCCCTAGAGTTCGTACTAAAATAACACCTTAACATACACATCAACCAAAACCCTAATGTCACCTAGATACTCCAATGTCACCACAAGTACCCACGGACTTGATTATACGACATGTATCACACAATTTCAGATTCATCATGTTCAACCCAACACAAAGAACTTCAAAGAGTGCCCCAAAGTTTCTATCAGAAAGTCAATACAAAAACGTGTGCCAACCCCTATGCATAGATTCCCAAGGTCACGAAACCCGCAAGTTGATCACCAAAACATACATCAAGCGGATCAATAGAACATCCCATTTTCACCACGAATATCCCATCGCAAGACATACATCAAGTGTTCTCAAATACTTAAAGACACAATTTGATAAGAAAACTTCAAAGGGAAAACTCAATTCATCACAACAAGATAGAGAGGGGAAAACTCCATATGATTCATATATATCAATAAAGATAGCGATACATCAATATTGTGCCATCTCAAGAACACGAGATAGAGAGAGAGATCAAACACATAGCTACTGGTACATACCCTCATCCCCGAGGGTGAACTACTCCCTCCTCGTCATGGAGACCGTCGGGATGATGAAGATGGCCTCCGGTGATGGTTTCCCCCTTCGGCAAAGTGTAGGAACGGGCTCCCGATTGGTTTTTCGTGGATCTAGAGGCTTGCGACAGTGGATCTCCCGATCTAGGTTTCTTTTTGGAGGTTTCTATGTTTATAGGAAATTTTTGGCGTCAATCTCACGTCAAGGGGTGCCACGAGGCTGTGGCAAGCCTGCTAGGCATGGGCTAGAGGGTGGCCGCACCTAGCAAGCTTGCCACCTCCTCATAGCTCTTCTGGTCCAGCTCCAATACTTTAGTGGTCTCTTTTGGTCCACAAAAAAATATACTAAATTTTTAGCCCATTCCAAGAATTTTATTTCTGCAAAAAAAAAACGACACCATGGTAGTTCTGCCAAAAATAGCGTCAGTTCGGGTTAGTTCGAATAAAATCATACCAAAATCATATAGAATTACTATAAACATGACATGGATACTTCATAAATTATAGACATGTTGGAGACGTATCAATACGCAGCTCCTATCAGGTTCGTCGACACATCAGTCGGTCTTGTTGGACTTGTTTTACCTTTCTCAAATGTCTTGTGCGAGGGATTCCAAGGATAGTTTGGGATATCTCGAGGTTGAGGTTTTCCAATGAAATTTCCAAGGAGATCGCTAGTTTTCCGTGGTCGAGGTGATTCCACGTGGCGTGTGTTAGTTTGTGATGGATGAGTTGGAGCACCCCTGCAGGGTTTAATCTTTTCGAGAAGCTGTGCCCGCGGTTATGTGGCAACTTGGAAATTTGCTTAACGCCCAGTTATAGCAAACTTTATGTAAACTCAAATAAAATACGCCAACCTTGTGTGTAACTATAAAGTGAGAGAGAACACGGTGGGGTTATGTTTGACGTAAGTAGGTTTTCTGGATCACTTAGTGATCATACTAGTTCAAGACTGTTATGCGTAGGCCACCATATTTATTCTTTCTCTCATAAGTTAGGCACCCAAATATATGCCTAGTGCTTGCTACAGCCTACTACTTAACCATTCTTCACCCATTGGCTTAGATAGTCTCGTTACCCGGGTAATGAGATTGTTGAGTCCCTATGGCTCACAGATTACTACAACACTATATGTACAGGTACCGATGAGATCGATCCCATTGATGTGCCCCAGCTCTAGTGGGAGTACGATGAAGAATGTGGGGGTACATACGTGATGTATCCTGATGAGTAGGGCAGCTTCATGGTTGTATTCCTGGGCTAGCAAGCCAGTTTCATTGCTTTATCATTCGATTTTGTCCGTAGCTGGACCCTATCTTTCAAACGATTGTACGAATGATTATGTGGAATTTGAATCTAGTTTGTGGCGAGTGTAAGACAACTCCTATACTTATCTCCTCTTTACATGTATTGCAATGATTTCTGTACTTGCGGAACGCCAAGATTCGCTTCTATCCCCATTGAAGTCCTCGAGCCTTAATTTGGATAGTACCACACCTTGGTCGTTAAAATTGGTAATCAAAGCCATACCGACCATAGGAGCCCCTTGCTTGATCAAACTTGGCCGAGTCGAGTCTAGTGAAAAACTATTTTTAGTCTTGTTATATCGGAGAGAAGGATTCTTTTACTCGTCTTCTATACTCTTCTGAGGAATTATGACTTAGGAATTTTAATTCTACCCTCTTCACACTCAAATTTGATGCTGATGTGACATAATTTTGTTCTTGGTGCCTCCTGTCTAAATTGACTTTGTTCCGGGGAGTAGAGCTTCAGGGAATTCTGGCCACATTGTTATCATTCAGTTTCCTTAGTATCCCAAGACGGAGGATGTTCGAAATTGCTTAAATACTATTTGTGGCGAGAGGAGTTTGGCATCACCCAGTACCACGAGAATGTCCAGATGTACTGCCATGCTTGGTATCGTTGTGATTACGAGAGTGTGAGGTAGATGAATTTGCAAGGTCTCTGGTTGTGTGTTGACGGATGTGATACATTGGAGAGTAGTATTAATGCTAGGAGTTGAGTGATGGATTTAACTCCTGTATCCATGGACCCGATTGCATAACCAAAGATTTCAGAAGTTGTTAGGTGGGAACTCTAGTAGTTACCTAGGATCATCTTCTGACAGATGTATGAGGGTTATACATTTGTTCCGAGAAAATCATAGCTCAATACCTTGTTGTATTATTCAAGTGGATTTAAGATCTAATGATGTTATCATGATCCTACAGAAGGCGTTCTTACTAATTTTCAGTTTTAATGCAATTGATGATATTCTGTTGCAAATTTCTTTCAAGCCATTTGATCCAGCTTATTTCAATCATCTTTGTTAATGATGTGCTGATATTCATGTCCATCTTCAGGATGGCTCTAGCAACTCGTGCAAACCTGGGTCGTGAAGGTGAGCAGTCTGACCCTCCACGACCCCCACCTCCACCTCCGGAAGCATGGAAGGCTTTGATGGACGTAAACAATGGGAACACTTATATGTTTCTCAATTTGTTGCATGAGAGGAATTAGGGACATCAAGGTCATCAAGGGAATTTCAATAATCCACCGCAGTTCACAACTCTGATCTAGTTCCTCGCAAACCAACCCAAGTCCTTCACTTACTGTGATCAGCCTCTTGATGCAGACGATTAGCTCCATGACATGAACAAGCATTTTGAGTGCAGCAATGTCAGGCCTGAGGACCATGTCAGGTTCGTGACCTTCCAGCTCAAGGGCCAGGCAGTAGATTGGTGGCAGCAATACAAGGATTCCAAAGGTGACTGTGCAGTCAGTTGGGATGATTTCTGCCGTGACTTTGTATCTCATCATATCCCGATGAGCTTTGTCAAGGGTATGTGTGAGAAGTTCTGGAACTTGAACATGTAAACTCGTATGTCTGTCAGTATAACATCGAGTTCTAGAATCTGTCCCGCTATGCTAATCAAGACATTCCTGATGACAAGTCCAAGATTTATCAGTTTACACGTGGCCTCAGGGATGACCTTCAGCTTGCTCTCGTCCTTCACGAGCCTCTTCAGTTTTATCAATTCTATAACTTGGCTCTAAAGTTTGAAGCAGTCCAGCTCAGGGTGGAGAATTCAAGGAAGCGATTCAAAGACCCTCACACATATTTGTCCATCTCTTAGATTGTTCCTAAGAAGGAGAAGTATTGGATTCCTCCACCACCTTCATTTCATCCTCCTCAGCAATAGAAGCAGCACGGTGGTCATGGTCGTTTACACCCACCCAACCCAGGTTTTCAGCAAAGGCCTCGAGCTCCCAAGTCAGCAAATGCTCCTCCTCTAGGAAACTTCCATCGACTCTCAGAGGTTACGTGTCACAAGTGTGGTCAGAAGGGCCAGTACTCAAACAAGTGCACCAACCAGCAGCATTTTCCACCTCCTCCTCGAGTCAGACCTCAAGTTAGCCAGAGTGAACATGGTCAATGCATCTGAAGTAGAGTAGTATTCTCAAGCGATAATGGGTAATCTCTTGGTTAATTCTATTCCTGCAAAAAAATTGTTTGATACCGGTGCATCGCATTGCTTCATTCCAAAACCTTTTGTTAACAAGCATGAGTTACCTGTGGACATTTTGCAAAATCCTTTTCATGTGGTCTCTCCGGGCATGCGAATGAGTTCTCATATGGTGGTTTCGGATGTCTCCATCAAGTTGGGCAGCTATTCTTTTCTGGCTTCTCCAATTGTTCTCGACAATTCTGATATTGATCTCATTCTTGGCATGACTTTTGTGGTGAAGAACAAGGCTTTTGTTGATTTTGAAGAAAAATAAGTCCATTTGACTCACCTATACCTAATATTAAAGGGACTATTGTTCCACCAATATTTTTGGTCCAACCAGAATTTTGTATGTCGAGTTACAAATTTTGTACATCACGTCGTCCCTGAGTGGTTGTTTATTTATTCATACAAAAAAGAAGCGGGGGCTACAGGGAGGGTCGAACCCAAGACCTTTCATATTTCGGGCTAACGCGCTAGCCATAAGACTAGGCGGTGCTTGGCAAGTAAAGGCAGCGCCAAAGTTTAATTATACATAGAACAACCTTGAGTTTTTTCCAGAAAAAAGCATAAAAAAGTGGGTGGGGAGTATGGATCGAAGAAGAGACATCTAGGTTTCAAGGGACCGTGGTAGCCACTCGACCAGAAAGAGTTTGATGATAAAACTCAGCTGGTCCACCAAAATAGACCAAATAAAAAATTACTATACGGTGAATATTTTTCGAAATATATATTTTAGCCAGCAATAAAATTCCAAATATTTTTATCAAAATGTGAAGAATGTTTGAAAAAATGGAATTTAGAAATACACAATAAAGTTTTTTTAGTATACGGTGAACATTTTTCAAATACATACTAAGTATTTTATAATATATGGTGATTTTTTAATGCACACTTATAAACTTTCCTATACACGATGGCCATTTTTTATATATATTTAAGAGTTTTCATATATATGTTGAACCCTTTTTGCTATATGTTGAACTTTTTTATATTACGTAAATAATTTTTTTAAACATCAATAAAGTTTGGAATTTCCAACTTTTATTGGGAAGATACGAACATTGTTTGAAGAAAGTGAATTTAAAAATACACACTAATTTTTAATTAGTATGTGGTGAATATTTTTCAAATACATACTAATTTTTTTATAATATATGGTGATTTTTTTAGAATGCACACTGAATAAATTTCCTATACACGATGACCTTTTTTATATACACTGAAGAGTTCTCAATTGTATGGTGAACCTTCTTTCTATACTGTGAATCTTTTGTATATTATGTGAACACGTTTTTGAAAACATGAATGAAGTTTGGAATTTCAAACATTTATTCAAAAGATACGGACTTTTTATAAAAAAAGTATTTTTGAAATTCTGAACATTTTTAAAGAATTTGAATTCATGAAAATGAAAGGAAAAAAATAAGCAGAAAAACTGAAAACGAAAACGAAATGAAAGGTCAGAAAAATTTGAGCATCTAAAAATTGCCTTTAGCAAAGTGATACCATCATTAGGATCGAAGGTGTTTCGTACGCCAATCACAATTTCTATACCTCGTTCTGTCTCGAACAAGCATCGTTGAACGCTTTTCACTCATGGGTTTGGCCTACTTGAGTTTCCTTTTTTTGGAAAATCAGCAAAATGTATGTGCATAGGCAGGATTTGAACTAGCGTCATGAGGTGCAAATCCCACGACATTAACCAACTAGGTGAGTCGACTCTCATCTCATGGAATAAAATGAGCTATATCGGAGTAGGGCATTTTGGAGACCGAGCTCCATGGAGCCCTTTATTTTGAAAAATTCAAAATTTATAAATTTTAGTTTCAAAAAATTCTGAAAATGAATACACATGTATTTAAGGATGTAAAGTATACGTGTGAAATTTTTTAGGATGAAATACCTTGAATTGCGAGATGCGCAAAAAAAATCATGGACTTTAAAGATGAACAGTACATATGCTAAAAAGCACTAGCTTTGTCTTCTTTTGTGTAGCTCACATTTTAATGTATTTCAACCTGAAAATTTGCACAGATGTACATTATATATCTAGGTATATGTGTATTTATTTTCAGAATTTATTGAAACTGGAAAGTTTAATTTTTTATGTTTTCGAATAAAGGCTTCCATGGAGCTCGGTCTTCGTTTGGCATTTTTGGCTATATCATGCTTATACACGACAACATATGACTGTTTTTCGTCCCAATCCCAAACTTTCCCACTCACACTTGTGCTAGCTTGCACTACTACATTTTTTGTTATTTTATTTAAGTAATCGTAGGCTCAACTCAGATTCAAACCTAAAAGTACTATAAAATCTAACTATAGCTTCACCAATCAACCATTACTAATGGCATCCAAACAACAATGTTGGCCTCACATATACAAAATAAGACAAGTGCACACATAAGTTGATAGTCTGCTTATTAATTTACTAAACCTTCTACAGTCGCAATTCATATATATTTCGGTGGCGAAGTGAGAAGAAAGAATTTGGCAACAACTTATTTGGGAGGCCCAATCAGGGCGATGAACCGTGGTTGCCACGCAACTGGCAATTGATAGATCTTGTGGTGGCAGTGGGCACATGGAGCAAAGTGACACATACCGTAGGAGTGGGAGCATCCCCTAGAATCATCAATTGATATTATTTGCTTGGAGTTGTAGGCGAGTCCTCGGCGACGAACGGTCGGCATGCGGTCGAGTTAGCGCTCAATGCGGTAGCAAACAAGTGTCCGACATTATCGTTAGCCGCACACTATCATGTCCAATTTTATGATTTGGCCTTCTAAAGCCCCCTACCATGAAGTGACCAGTCTTTCTGACATTAGCGATATTTATCCTGTAACCTAGTTCCCTTATACAAAAAACCCTGATACAGGGCCACATGTGTCCGAGGGCTGGGTAGGACATATTGTCCGGAGCATGTGTCCGAGGGACAGAGAGGGCATTCTTCATGTCTAGCTCAAGAGATTAGTTTAAACATGACCTTGTACTAGCAAGGTTCAATCCCGTGGGCTGGTGCGATTCAATGACATGTGTGCCACGTGGTAGTCAAGCTCATCGCCTTGGAATTCATCATGTCCAGATTCATTGTGATCAGGTGGACACTGGGGTCATTGTTAGTGAGGGCAGAAAGAAGGATAAGCATGACTCAAAGAGTCCACCTCGCCCATCGTGTAAGTCATGCTTATTAGGATAGATGGGTGTGATATTATTATGATTTTCCCGTTGCAACGCATGGGCATATGTGCTAGTCCTTCTAAATACGTGATTGTTTTTGCAGCTCGCGATGACACGATTCGTCTCTTTTCTCTCAATGAGAAGGGTGAAATTTCTGCCATATCTCAAATTCCCATTGTTTGTTAGTTTGAAGATGTCTTTCTAGAAGAATTGCCAGGAATGCCTCCTCACCGTCCAATGTAGTTTGTGATTGAACTCGAGCCTGGAACTGAACTGGTATGCAAGCGTCCTTATAAGATTGGCCCCGAAGAGTTGACAAAATTGAAGAAGCAGCTAGATGAACACGGGCGCATGGGGTTGTTTAGACCAAGTTCTTCATCGTGGGGTTGTGGTGTTCTGTTTGTCAAGAAGAAGGATGGCATGGAACGACTTTGTGTCGATTACCGCCCATTGAATAAGAAGACAATGAGGAACAAGTATCCACTTCCCAACATCAATGAGTTGTTTGATCAACTAAAAGGGGCCAAGGTTTTCTTGAAGTTAGATCTTTGGATGGGCTATCATAAGATCCGCATCCGTGAAGAATATATTCCAAGGACTGCTCCCAGGATTAGTTTTGGCTCTTATGAGTACACCGTCATGTCCTTTGGTCTCGCAAATGCACCTCCAACTTGTTGGCGAACGTCGCATGGGAAACAAAAAAAATTCCTACGCATACGCAAGATCTATCCATGGCGATGAGCATCTACGAGAGGGAGAGTGGATCTACATACCCTTGCAGGTCGCTAAGCGGGCAGTGTTAAGAAACGCGATTGATGCAGTCGAACGTCTTCGCGATCCAAATCGCTAGCCGTCTTGCGATCCAATCATGGTCCTTCCGATCTAGCGCCGAATGGACGACACCTCCTCGTTCAGCACACGTACAAATCGATGACGATCTCCACCTCCTTGATCTAGCAAGCGAGGGTGGATAGGTAGATAAGTTCTCCAGTAGCACAATGGCATGGTGGCGGCGGTGGTGGAGCTGATCCGGCAGACCTTCGCCAAGCTATACCGAACAGATCTAGAGGAGAACAGATCTGAGATGTGGGGAAGGCGGTGAATGGGGAGGACTTCAACCCGAGCCAGCAACCACTTGATCCAAACCTGGTGATGATAGCTAGCCACGGGAGGACCCATGGATCGATAGCCATTGGAGATGGACATATACGGTATTCGAGCACTTTCTTGCAGATCAAGGCGTGCCAAACGAGCTCTTGTCCTGAGATGCAGCCTCGTGCATAGCCAGTCCAGCTCTCCATCGAGGTTAGTCATACGGACTCAGATAGCTTTCCTCCATTACATTGTGTGTGTGAACAAAGATGATTACAATGCTAACGAGGAGTTGTGTTGTAGGCTGCTCTACAGAAAGAGAGAGACAACCCAGGCGCTTCTGTGTCATCATGCTAACGCAGATGATCTTTGGTACATCATAACTCCTGTGCCGCATCCCACGACCCGAGCAACCCCGATGCTTCACCTCCGTGATGACGAGGACGGTAAGCCCTAATATGCCACTTACTTGGCTCATTTTCTCAAAGAAATAGAAACATAGCGCTTAGACAAACTTACCACAATGACAAACTTAGCACTTAGACAAATGTCATATTTTACCTAAGTTAGGTTTGTTTCCTCTAAAATGACATAGTAAGCGTACTTATCTCCAAAATGAGATATTGTACCTAAGTTACCTCTAAAATGACCTATACCTAGCATTGTTTCCTCCACACTGACATAATAAGCTTAGTTAACTCAAAAATGACATAATAGACTTGGTAACCTAATAGATGTCGTAGACTTATCTTATTTTCTTGCAAAATGACATAATAAGCTTAGTTAGGTAAAAATGTGATAATTAGCTAGGTTAGCTCTAAAATGACAGAAATAAGCAATAAGAAGAAGAAAAACAAGAGGAGAATAGAGAGAGAATCTTGCCACACTTTGGCTAGAGGTGCTCAAATAGTTAGCCACAATTTGGCTTGCCACAATTTTACCACACTTTGGCTTGCCACAATTTTACCACACTTTCCTTACTTGAAGTGCTCAAATAGTTAGCCACACTTTGGCTTGCCTAAGGGAATCTTGCCACACTTTTTCCATCTATGACATGCGGGTCTTAGTGCTAATTAAAAAAATCTTTCCTTAGTTGTGGCAAGAACCAAACACACACCTAACATGGTCAAACTTGCCTAAGTTGAGTTGTGGAAAAGTGTGGCTAGTTGCGTCTTCAAACCAAACAGCCTCTTCATCTTCTTCTAATTCTAGAGATCTTCTTCTACTTCTTAATTCTAGTATTATTTTTTTAACTTTCTTATTTCCAATTTTGCAAACTTGAGACGAGTTCACGACAACTTGCTTTGATGTAGTGCTAGGTTTACTTTCTGTTTTCATTGTATTGAGTTATTTCTATCAATGAGACTATATGTATGTATGGATGAACCTATTGTAATATGGTGAACATTGTGGCATTTGATACTTTTAATTTGGTATAATTGTTGCTTGATCATATATGGCTTTTGCACATTGTTTATGATATATTTATGTACGTATCATATATTTGTTTGTTTGAAAATTGTTGAATGTGACAAAAAGAAAAAAAAGAGGCAATAAAACCTCTTTTCCGTATGCCCCGGACGGCAAAGCTGCCACGTGGCGGCCACCTGTGAAACCTGGGAAGCCCAGGCTGGGGCCATTTAGCCTCTTTTCCGTCCGCGGCAAACGACAAAGGGGGGCGGCGCATCAGACGGCAAAGAGGGGCAGGGGCGACAGACGACAAAGAAGTCTGAGGGCAGCAGACGACAAAGGGGGGCGGGGCGGAAAACGGCAAAGCGGGGTGGGGGCAGACGTCAAAGGGTTGGGTTCCGTTAGCCACCTCTAACGATGACGCCGTTGATGGTTCGCCGTCCAGATCCTTTGTCGTCTGCAAGCTGACGATAAAGAGTCTTTGCCGTCCGTTGGGCTGAGGTAGACGACAAAGAACCCCTTTGTCGGAATTCATTTGGCCAAAACATTTTCCGTCCACCTTTGTGCCCTTTGCCGTCCGCCATGGCATACGGCAAAGTACCTGATTCATTGAGTGGCTAACTTACGAATACAAAAAGTATGGTGGGTGGTCTATGCATATTGGACGTTAACTAGTAATGATCACTAAGTGATCCTAAACACCTACTTACGTGAAACATAACCCCCATTGTGTTCTCTCTCCGATAAGGACTCACGAGTAGAGACGGTCATGGTTACGCACACAATTGGTGTATTTTATTAGTGTTTACTTCAAGTTTGCTATGGACGGGTGTTAAACAAAGTTTCCAAGTTGCCACATAACCACGGGCACGGCTTTCCGAAAGATTTAACCCTGCAGGGGTGCACGAACTCATCCATCACAAATTAACCACACGCTGCGGGAATTACCTCAACAATGAATGTCGTGGTTTCCTAGGTAATTCCATTGGAAAACAGCAACCTTGAGATCATCGAGTTGCCCCGAGCGACGTTAATAAGCTGCTCTAGGTTGGACCAACACTCATGAGGAGCACTGGCCCGGTTTTTTGTTAATCCACGAAGTCCAGAAAGTCCCTATGCAGTTTTATTAGTTATTAGGCAAATGTAGTACCAATCTTGGGCCTTGTCGGAAGAGTTTTACCCTAAAATGAAAATCAAGGGGGTGCCCATAACAACCCTGAGCATGTTAGCAGCGCAAAATATGGAACATAACATTGGTACACAGGTAACTAGGGCGACAAAAGTGGAACAAAACACCGAGCAAAAGGCCAAGCCTTCCACCTTTTACGAAGTATATATGTGCATTAAATTAAATAGCAATAATATTGTGATATAACAAAAATGTAACAGCCCAAGAGCATCCATTTCCATATTTGTAATCATTTCCATGTGTGAACCTTCTATGAATGCAATCATGAGTTTGAATATCAACTTTGCCTCTTGTCATTTCATGCATCATGGCATCATGTTCATAACATCAAGTGCATCATATTTTTGCCATGATTGTGGTGTGGAGTTGTTGATGTGAGTGTGTGTGTTGTTTTGATGTGCAAAAATTTGGGGTGAAGCCTATCCTCAATTCCTATAAAACTTATGCCATCTCTCTCTTATTCAAATATGGCAACATGTGGTTGTTTCACTTGCTGTTTTGCCTTATACAAAATGTTGATCCCCTCTAAAATATTCTTTTATGATTTGTTAGTCTGCTCTCAACCATCTTTTTGCTTGGTCTTTTTTTTAAATTTGCAAACAGATTCTATATTATAAGTCAATTAATTTCTTTGTCCTAAATATGCCAACTCCATTTTTGTTAAAAAGGGCATTATTTAGTGAGTCCCAATCTATTTTTGGTTTCAAAAAATCTCTTTCCTATCAGACTGGCATTTTGTTTCATTTTGCGTCTTTTATAAAAGCGAGAACCTTTTTAGTTGGGAGAGAGAGAGAGATCTAGCCACCTGGGCCTTGCCTCCCCCTCAAGGAGCCCCATAGCAGCGAGCCCATCAGCCTCCCACTACCCACCAAGCCTTAGCGACAGGCTCGTCGTTCTCCTCTATATGGCTGAGCATCCAGCGAAGCCACGTCCCCGACGCCATGATTTGATGGCCGTCCTGCGCCTGCAGCCTCTATATAAGATTTCCCCGATACCCTAGGGTTGACCCTCTCCCCATTTCACCCCTCTCCTCCTTGTGCCACCACCAGGTAAGGTAGCCACGCGCCATGCCGTTGCCTTGCCCGCCATGCTCTGTCCGAGCAACAGCTCATGCCCGGAGATAGCCTCCATCGCCGCGTCTCCATCGCTCTGGTGCGCGGGAAGGGATCCTCCCCGTGCTCCTCTCCTTACTCAGCAGCTCACGGGACACCAAGGGGTTGCTCGTCTTCTTCTTCCTCTTCTTCACCGGTGGATCGGGTTCAGTAGCACGCCAGACTTCAGCTACTCGCCGTGGTCTTCCCAAGCTTCTTTCGACGCCATCTCCTTGTCCAAGGTAGGGTGGTATGGCCCCTATTTCCTTTCCCCGCTCCCTCTTTGTTGCATGCTTCGTGTGCGCGTAGATTTTCCCATGTCATCTTTGTGCTCCCGCAGCTCTGGCCAAGCCTGCATTTTGTTCCTTTTGTCATTGCATTCTTTTGCTTGCTGTGTTGGCATTCCCGCGCTCCCCTCCGCATGGATGATGTTGCTGCGCCCCCTCGCTTTCGCTGCCGCCTCGCGTTGTAGTAGATGCCCCCGCTGCTCGCCGCATTTCCATGGCTCAAGTCAAACTTCTGCTCGAGCTCGAGCATCACCTTCCTCGCTTGCCTGCCGCTCCAATATTGTGGGGATGCAACCCCTCGAGGATCCCACATTCCTGTTGCCGGTAGCCTGCTCCGGTGGTCGCCTACGTTGTTGCGTCGCCATCATTCTTCTGCTCGAGGTAGAAGAAGGCCAACCCACGTGCTTTGGTAAGCTCAATAGGGGACAGGCCCCAATTTGAGCATGAGCCCCCCTCTCTAGTGCAGTGGTCGTCATGCCACTCCTCAACCTAGGAGACAGGGGTTCATATCCCCCCGGTCTCCTTTTCCCATTTATTTGATTCAGCCTGACAGTTGGTCCATGGCCCACATGTCACCCTCCTAGGGGCCCTGGTGTGTATCCCAAGTGGCCCCCATTTTTCTTGCATTGTTTTTTCTCTGTTTTGTGTTATTCCCATTTTAGGAAAATGTCCAGATCTCGACATAGCCATTTTTGGCAGTGGCTAAAATAGGAAGGTTTTGACTTATAAGTCATATAGGATTCTTGTGCTTTTTTTTGTCTAGGTTTGTGTGAGTTCTTCTTATGCAAACATATTGGTGAATTTACCATAGAATTTCCCAAGGAATCCAATGTTGTAGTTTGTTTTCACTTTTGAGCAAGTTGACAAAATTGTTATTTTGTGGTGAGGTGGCCTTTTGTTATTTTTGTATGAATTAATTCATATATGCTTTGATAGATGTGTCAACATGAATGTGGTACGGTTTTGTGGCACTAGACCTTGGTATTTTCCTTTGCCATGATAAGATTGTATGTTAGTGGTATCTTGTTGTAAAGTAGATAAGAAAAGTTGCTATTGTCACATGCTAAATATTTCCAAGTGCTGAGAATCTGTAATTTTTCTTCCCATGTTGTGTGGATGATTCCCATGGATATAGTGCTCCTTTGGAAATGGTCCAATGCCATGAAATGTTGTTCTTGTCACCCTCTGTCATTTCGTTTCTTTACCTTTCCAAATGGTTAATTCATCTTGTAGTTATATCCTATCAAAGCTGCTATGTTGAAATAAACTACTGCTATTCTCTTGGTGAAAATTTTCTAAGTCTGAGAATCTGTTGTTATTTTCGTGCCATGTTTAGGGGATGCTACCAAGTGATCTGAGATGTTTTAGCTCATGCTCAGTGCTAGTGTTGTAGATATTGTCCTCTATCAACCTACTAAGTTTCATGCCATGAAATGATCCCTAGCATAAATGTTTGCTACTATCAAGTTGCCATCAAGTTAACTCAGATTCCAGAAAACTAGAATTTTCACGAAGTCCCCGAAATCTGTTTCAGCATGCCATCTTGTGAGCTCCATTGCTATTGATACATGCTTCCTTTAAGGTTGTTGTAGTTACATGATTTGTCAAGCTTGTTGTATAATTCCCGTACATGCTTTGGTTGTGGTCTAAAGCTTGTTGTAGCTCTTGATACATGTGTTACATGATGACATGTTGTTGTTTGTGGATAGATTGTGTGTGGAGTTGTTTTGTGGTTTGTGGGAGTTATACTCCACTATTTTGCATGCTATTTAGGTATATTATTGCTAGATATTCATTTCCTTTCCAGTGGCATCCTTGGAATACCAAGGAAATTGTTTCGTCTCCTTAATGTCTTTCATGAAAATGATGGAAAGGAAAATTGTGCTCAATCGATAGCGGAAGAATTTATGAAAATGTATAATGAGAATTACTTGAATGTTGAGCATGATAGAAATATTGTTAGTATGAATTTACTTAATATTCATGATGCTAATGATATGCAAAACCACAAGCTTGGGGATGCTATGTTTGATGAAGATGATATTTTTAGTGACCCAAGTTTTGATGAGAAAAACTATTATGATGATGGCATGCCTCCTATATATGATGATTATTGTAATGAAAACCATGAAACTTGTCATCATGATTTTAATATTCAAAGTGGTAATGTCAATCAAGTACCTCATGATAGTTATTTCGTTGAGTTTACTCCCACTATTAGTCATGGGAAGAAATTTTCTTGGGTGTGGAGTAGTTAAATTTCTATGCTTGTAGATCATGAAAAGAATATCTTATGTTCTTGTTATATTGGGGAATTCCTTCATGATGCTACCGAAAATTATTATGAGGGTGGAACATATCCTTGTAGGAATTGCAATAGTATCAAGTTTCCTCTCTATGTGTTCAAGGTTTTGAAGTTATGCTTGTTTTTCCTTCCTATGGTAGTTGATTCTTGCTCCCATAAATTGTTTGCTCACTAAATCCCTATGCATAGGAAGTGGGTTAGACTTAAATGTGCTTTTCATGAGATTCATGATGGTCTGCATGTTTCAATTATTATTCCTATACGAGCATCATTGAAATCATCATGCCTAGCTAAAAGGCATTAAAGAAAAGTGCTTGTTGGGAGACAACCCAACACTTTTACCTTCTGTTTTTATGTGTTCACATGATTAAGATACTGTAGTAATCATGTTTTGTGTATTTTATTTCAATAAAGTTCCAAGTAAATCCTTTGGGATAGTGTGGATAGTTGCTTGTTTGATTCTGTGCAAAAACAGAAAGTTTTGCGTCCAGTATATGAATTATCTGATTTTACTGGAGATTCAAAAAATTCCAAAATTTACACAACATTTCTATGACTATTTTTTTATAGTTCCTAATTTTGCCGAATTTTTAGAGTCACGGAAGTTTGGTGATAATTCAGATCTTTAGAGACTGTTCTGTTTTTGACAGATTCTGTTTTGCATGCATAGTTTGCTTGTTTCAAGTGTTCCTATAGATTATATTGAGTAATATAAATTGTGGTAATGATGGAATACAGTAGGTATAATGAGAGAATAATTATTAATCTTGCCTTGACAGTACCTAAGTAAACGATCTATCTTTATTACACTAACCCTTCTCACAATGTTCCGTTAAGTTTTGTGTGACTGAAGTTTTCATGTTTTGGGCGAGACACTAATATGAGGAGAAAAAGGAGTGACAAGAACCTAAGATTGGGGATGCCCAAGGCACCCCCAAGGTAATATCAAAGGAATATTCAAGCGCCTAAGCTTGGGGATGCCCCGAAAGGCATCCCCTGTCTCGTCTTCAACATTATCGGTATATCTCATTAGAGCTATATTTTTATTCATCACATAATATGATTTTTTCTTGGAGCTTCACTTTATTTTGTTGTTACTTGTTAGGTGTTATTTATAATCTTGTTTTTCAATAAAAATTTCAAAGAATTGCCTTTAGGATGCTTGAACTGCATGTTTGATGTGTGTTGTGTAAAAACAGAAACTTCTACTGTAGTGTTTGAATTTTCATATTTTACTGGAACATGGAAAGTTTCAGAAATTTCTAAAAAGTATTGTAATGTAAATGTTTTAGAATCTCCTAAATTTGCATAATTGTTTGAGTTACAGAAGTACACTGGTTTAATAAATTTCTATAGACTGTTCTATTTAGACAGATTGTTGTCATAGTTTGTTATCTACTTATCCTATAGTTTCCATAGCCTATATTGGTAGATATAAATTGTGGAAATGATAGTATACAGTACCTAATGTTTGAAAATTATTGTGCAAATTTTCTTGCAATACATGAAGTGTTGATTTGTTATTATGTGTAGTAACCTATCTCACAAGTTCTTTTTGAGTTTTGTGTGGATGAATTTTTGAGAATAGGTGAAACCGGGATATGAGAGGATTGAACAAGATACAAAATCTCAAGCTTGGGGATGCTAGAGGCACCCCAAGTAAATATTTCAAGAACACTCACGCATCTAAGCATGGGGATTCAACTATCGGTTAGCCTATGTTGAGCCTAATTTTTTTGTTCACATGATGCGTGCTGTTCTTGGAGTGCTATTTTTGTTTTGCTTGTTGTTTAAATAAAATAATCACATATGAAAATCTTTATTGAGAGAGAGAGAGAAAGTCCTCAGATAGCTACTTAATTTTTTGACTACTCAGTGATCTTCACTTATATGTTTTGGAGTAGTTTTGTCATTTACTCACGTGCTTCACTTATATCCTATGAGTAAATGGTTGAATGAATTGAATATAATAAATATGAAATTATATATGTTTTATATGCTTATCCCATGGGGAGTAATGACTGCACATATAAGAAGTATAGGTGGTAAAAAATATTGAAAGTTAGCAAACACCACATTGGACACTTGAATAATTCATGAAAGAATATTGAAGGAAGAGAGATTTCACATATCAATATACTGTCTTGGACATCTTCGATGATTGTGAGCCCCATTAATTATTTTCAAACTTGAGAAAATTAGTTGAAGTTGGACAAGGAAGACAACATAATGAGTTATGCTTGGGTATATTTGTATAAAATTTATATTGTTATGGACCTTCCCAACATGTGGTGCTTACTTCCACCTCATACTAGCCAAAACATCTGCACCAAGTAGAAATACCACTTGTGCATCCACCATTAAACCCAAAGTTCCATATGAGTCCACCATACCTACATATATGCGGTATTTACCTGTCGTTCCAAATAAATTTGCATGTGCCAAACTCTAAACCTTCAAATAATATTATGTTTTGTATGCCTAATTGCTCATGTAGTGACTAGGGGCTGTCAGTATCTTCCATGCTAGGTGGGTCATTCTCACGATATATGTTGATTCACTATCATTCACGAGAAAGTGGCTGGTATTCGGGATGCCCAATTCCATGCTCAAAAATTAAATCAAAATATAATGAAACAAAACTCCCCTAGGATTGTTGTTTGTATGGACGGTACCCGTGGATTTGGCTCGCCATCGAGTGTGAATTGATTGGTGGAGGGGGAGTAAAAACTTTACCATTCTGTTTGGGAACCACCTATAATGTATCTAGCATGGAACATACCGAGATCTCTCGGTTGTTATGTTGACAATGAAAGCATATCGCTCAAAATTATTATTTATCTCTGTTTTAATAGGTCGAGCTCTAGCACCTATACAAATGAATGCTCCCCTCCGCGAAGGGCCTATCTTTTACTTTCTAGTACTTACCTTTACACAAGAGTCATGATGATCATCACCACTTCCTATATTTTGCCTTTTTCTCTTGGCAAGCATCATGTGGTGGGGAAATATCCAAGCATATATGGCCATTCAAATATATTTGACCATGAATTATTATTGTTGACAATTATCTATATGTTAAGTATGTTGGAAGGTGAGACATTAAGCCTCTATCTTTCTATGTGTTCGACGGATGCCATTTGCTCTAAAAATATGCTTTGAGTGTTAGCAATCATGGAAGACCATATGAAGGTTGAGTATATGGAATTTGCTAAATCAAAGCTCTTACATATACCCTTCCTGAAAGTAAGATGAATTGCAATTGCTTGGTGACTGAAAGCATAGTTTGTTAGTTTTCAAGAAAGTTTATGGTCTATACTTTAACATGTGAATAGCTTGTTACTTCATCATGAGAAGTTTTATAAGATGAGATACTGTTTATGATATATAATGATGCTAGAAAAAGTGTTTGGGACTATCATTGATCAAATTTATGCACTATGCTAGCAGTCACACTTCATAAATTATTTCTTTTCTGATTTACCTACTCGAGGACGAGTAAGAACTAAGCTTGGGGATGCTGATACGTCTCCAACGTATCTAGAATTTATGAAGTATTCATGCCATGTTTACAATAATTCTATATGATTTTGGTATGATTTTATTAGAACTAACCCGGATGGGCGTTGTTTTCAACAGAACTACCATGGTGTTGTTTTTGTGAAGAAATAGAAGTCCTCGGAATGGGCTAAAAAATTACGGAGAATATTTTTGGGAAAAAATTATTGGAGACGAAGAGTTGGGCCAAGAAGTGGATGAGGAGGCCACAAGCCGGCTAGGCGCGGCCACCCCCTAGGCTGCGCCCCTGTGACTTGTGGACTCCTCGAGCACCCCCCTTGACATGAGACCGACTCCAAAAATTCCTATATATACTAAAACCTCCATAAATAAACCTAGATCGGGAGTTCCTCCATCGCAAGCCTCTATAGCCACAAAAAACCAATCGGGATCCCATTCCGGCACCCTGCCGGAGGGCAAAACCATCACCAAAGACCATCTTCATCATCCCGGCGGTCTCCATGACAAGGAGGGAGTAGTTCACCCTCGGGGCTGAGGGTATGTACCAATAGCTATGTGTTGGATCTCTCTCTCTCTCTCTCTCTCTCTCTCGCGCGCGCGTTCTTGTGATGGCACGATCTTGATGTACCGCGAGCTTTATTGATATAGGTGAATCATACGGAGTTTTCAGCTCTCTATATTCTTGTGATGAATTGAGTTTTCCCTTTCAAGTTTTCTTATCGGATTGAGTCTTTAAGGATTTGAGAACACTTGATGTATGTCTTGTGATGGGATATCTATGGTGACAATGGGATGTTCTATTGATCCACTTGATGTATGTTTTGGTGATCAACTTGCGGGTTCCGTGACCTTGGGAATCTATGCATAGGGGTTGGCACATGTTTTTGTCTTGACTCTCCGGTAGAAACTTTGGGGCACTCCTTGAAGTTCTTTGTGTTGGATTGAACATGATGAATCTGAAATTGTGTGATGCATATCGTATAATCAAGCCCATGGGTATTCGTGGTGACATTGTAGTATCTAGGTGACATTAGGGTTTTGGTTGATGTGTATCTTAAGGTGTTATTTAAGTACGAATTCTAGGGCTGTTCATGACACTTATACGGATAGCTCATAAGATTGATCGGAAAAGGTAACTTTGAGGTCGTTTTGTACCCTACAATAATTTCTTTGTTAGTTCTCCGCTATTTGTGACTTTGGGGTGAACTCTTTGTCGCACGAGAGGTATTTACATATGATTCAACTATGTCAGTATTGTTGAGAGAAATTGCACTAGTGAAAGTATGAACTCTAAGCCTTGTTTCTAAGCATTGCAATATCGTTTGTGCTCACTTTTATCATTAGTTACCTTGCTGTTTTTATATTTTCAGAATACAAAAACCTATATCTACCATCCATATTACACTTGTATCACCATCTCTTCGCCGAACTAGTGCACCTATAAAATTTACCATTGTATTAGGTGTGTTCGGGACACAAGAGACTCTTTGTTATTTGGTTGCAGGGTTGTTCGAGAGAGACCATCTTGATCCTACGACTCCCATGGATTGATAAACCTTAGGTCGTCCACTTGAGGGAAATTTGCTACTGTCCTACAAAACTCTGCGTTTGGAGGTCCAACACGAGTCTACAAGAAGAAGGTTGTGTAGTAGACATCAGAGCCCCCAAACCCGACCCGAGGGGGGGCGCTTAGCGCGACTTGGGCCTCGGTCTTGGGCGTTGAGCCTAAGGCACCATCCTTGGAGGTTCTAGCCCCCTGGTGCCCTGCGGGGAGGAGATGCTTCTTCTTCCAAGGGGCACTCTCGCGAGGAAGGGCGTCTCCTTCGTCGTCGGAGTGCTCGGCCGCCACTGCTTAGTAGGCATGCTCGAGCGAGCAGACAATGTCCTTCTCTTCGCAGGTGACGGTGATGACGCCACCGCTCCCCGGCATCTTGAGGATGTTGTAGCCATGGTGAGTCACTACCATAAACTTAGCGAGGGGATGGGTACCCAAGTATGGCGTTGTAAGGCAAGTGGATGTGGGCGACATCGAAGACGATGAAGTCGGTGTGATAGTTCTTGCATCTGCCGATGGTGACACGCACGCACACTTGCCCGATGGGGACAGTGGACCCGTCAGTGACTCCTAAGAACGGCTTGGTTAGCATAAGCTGGTGATATGGAACTTGGAGCGTCTCGAAGGTCTCGATGGAGGGGACGTTGAGTCCTGCTCCGCTGTCGATGAGGGTCTTGGTGACAAGGACATTGCTGATGGTTGGTGTGCACCGCATGGGGAGCTTGCCTGCCATGGCTGAACACCAGAGCTGATCCTTCGCGTTGAATGAGATCTTAGTCTGGGACCAATTGAGGGGGTGCATGGCTTCAGGCTTCGGGAGGGCCGCATTGACCTCTCAAGTGAACTTCTTGAAGATGCGGTTTGATGCTGGGCTTGGGCGCCGCCCAGGATACAGGCTATCGCCCTGAACTCCTGGAAGCCCCCAGCCTCGTGGTCCTGCCTGTCCTCTTCCATCCTTCTGGGTGGTGGCGGCAATGGGGGTAGGCCGGCCTCACGAGGGCGGACCTCACGAGGCTGACCATGGCGTGACCCCTCCAAAGGTCATCGCGCCACCGGTCCTCCCGAGGCTGATCGCGCCAGCAGTCCTCCCGGGGCTGGTCTCGCCATTCCTGGTGTGACTAAAAGCACATTTGCTCCCTCGGTGGTTTTGGTAATTAATAACAACATATAAGTCATTGAACTAATGGTTCCACCAAGTATATTTCAGGAAATGTTTAATGAGAGGATTGGCAAAAGGAGATTGTGGAGAAACCCAAAGATTCAAGGAAATAGGTTGGCCAAGCTTCAAGCAAAAGGACTCTACATTTTATATTTGTGAGAAATCACTTTGAGTCTATGGGAAATCCAATACTATTAAAAGGGGGTAAGGTTTTGTTGGTGAACAATATGCTCAAACATGCACAAGTGATAGTCGCCAAAAACATCCAGAAACTCTCTAACCAAAGTCTGTTCTATACCTAACACTCAAAATCGGTGCAACCAACTTTCCCACTTCGATGCCACCGATTCCAGAACCTAGACAGACTCAACCTTAGCCACTTCGGTGCAACCGATTCTACACCGGTGCCACCGAGTTTGGGTTGCCAACATTATGTTATGCAAATTCACATTTTCGGTTCCATCGAGAATGTTGGATCGGCGTCACCGAGATTGGAAATCTGACCGTTGGTCACCTTATCGGTGCAACCGAGTTACCTATATTGGTCTCACCGAGATTCAAAAGTTGCTACCTTTTGGTCATTTCGGTACCACCGAGATTAACACATCGGTGTCACCGAGTTGGTCATTTTGTGTGTAATGGTTGGATTTTTGGGGATGCCTATATATACCCCTTCACCACCACCTACTCGAGAATAGAAGCACTCAGGACCATTCCATACCTATCCTATCAGATTTTCTAAGAGAGAACCACTTACCCTTGTGTTGAGGTCAAGATCTTCCACTCCAATCATATGGATCTTCATTTCTAGCCTCCCCAAGTTGCTTTCCACCAATCCCATCTCTTCTACCAAGCCAAACCTGTGAGAGAGATTGTGTGTTGAGGAGTCTATCATCTTGAAGCACAAGTGCAAGGAGTTCATTGTCATTATCGAGCCTATTACCTTTTGGAGGGTGGTGCCTCCTAGATTGGTTAGGTGTCGCTTGGGAGCCTCCTACTTTGTGTTGTGGAGTGAACCAAGTTGTTTGTAAGGGCAAGGAGATCGCCTACTTCGTGAAGATCTACCCATAGTGAGGCTAGTCCTTCATGGACGGAAGCCGTTATGGAATAGTCAAGGTTGCTACTTCGTGGACCCTTTTGGGTGGAGCCCTCCATGGACTCTCGCGACCGTTACCCTTCGTGGGTTGAAGACTCCATAAACGTGGATGTACGATAGCGCCACCTATCGGAACCACGGGAAAAATCATTGTGTCTACAATTGCGTTTGATCTTCTTAGCCTATCCCTTCTATACATGATTGTTGTTACTTTCTGTTGCTATATACTCTTAGACTTGCATGTGTAGGGTGTACTTGACTTGCCATGAAATTCTAAAAACTGTCAACCCTAAAACTTGGTATAGGTAAAACTTTCATTTGGTCAAGTAGTCTAATCACCCCCCTCTAGACCTACTTTCGGTCCTACAAGTGCCGAAGAATGTCCCAGCGACATCCGCCGTGGCCTCCGCCAAGTCTGAAGCCACTATTACTGCGTCTCGGGCACCAGCAGAAGTGCTTGTCGTGGACTAGCCTGAGCTCCGGGCAATCGATGGTTTCATGGCTATTGGTGTCGTGGAAGATGCAAGACGGTCATCCACTTGAGGGTGGTTTCTCGCCTCCGCTGCGCTTCGCCTCAGGCTCGGCTGCAAGCACCGTGGGGGCCTTGCGCTTAGCCTCCTTGGCCTTGGGCTTCTTGTCCTCTTCCTCGGCCGTCGGAAGCTTGCGGAATGAGAGGCGGCGCTCCTCGGCCTTGGAGCACTTGTTCGCCAAGTTGAACATCTTCAAGGCTGAGCACAGTTCGTCGTGGATGGCGAGCTCCTCCTTCATCTCGAGGTCCCTGACGCCGTTGGAGAACGCGAACATGACGGCCTCATCGGACGCCTTTGGGATCTTGAGGCGGGTGACCATGAAGCATTGTATAAATTTGTGCAGGGTCTCTACCACCTGCTGCTTCACATGTCGCAGTTCATTCACGATTAGCGCACGGCCTCTGGTACCTTAAAAGTTGGTGATGAAGCGCTTGTGCAGGTCGTCCCAGGAGATGATGGAGCCCTTGGGGAGGTTGACGAACTAGGAGAGCGCGCAGCCCTTGAGCGCCATGGCGAACCATCTCGCATGACCCTGTCGTCTCCACCTGCCGCCTGGATGCTCAACGAATAGAGCTGTAGGATCTCTGCAGCGTCTGGGGTGCCGTTGTAGCATGGGGGTAAGTCGGGCTTGAACTTGTGGGGCCACATGGTCGGAAGAAGCTTCGGAGTGATGGCGCGACACCCCACCGGCCCAGTGAGCGCCATGCCCTCGGTGGGGGCCTGGTCTTGACGCTCTTGGGGGACGCTTCGGGGGGTGCCCGGTAACGGTGTTGGTTCGGCGACGCAGGGAGGGCTCGCGCGTCGACGCACGGCCTCGGCACCATCTGGCATCTTACTTCATCTCTCGCTCTTGCCCACGACTCTTGGGGCGGGTCACATAGGCACGCTTCAGGCCTTGGCTCGAGGTCTACGTCGCGTTGCGCAGGAGGAGGAGGTGCGTCATGGGCCCCATCGTTCGCTGGAGAGGGTTGGGTCCGGAACGAGTAGGAGAGCGCCGAGGCGTCGCCGGCGGTAGTGACGAGCTGTGTGATGCGCCCGAGCCAGTCGTCAAGGCGGTCAGGAGCAGGGCGGTAGCACAGCAGCTCACACGCCATAGCAAGCGCACCCGACCCATGCAAAGGTCTGGGACGAGCGTGGGACGACAACCAGGTAGTTGGGACAATTGACGGAGTGGCGGAGCGGCCGTCGCGCTGCGGCGATACCATCTGGGAGGAGTCTTGTTGCTTGTGGGCCTCCGGGCCCATAGCGGCCTTGGCCACGGGAGACAGGGACGATCGACGGAGTGGTGGTGTGGCTGTCGCGCTATGGGGTGACCGGCTGGGAGGAGTCTTGTTGCTCGCGGGCCTCCGGCCCGTGGCAGCGTTGGACACAGGAGATGGGGACCGTCACGCGGCGGCGCGACCCACGGGCGCCGTCTGAGCGACGTGGGCAGCCTGGCGCTCGGCGCGAGCCCGACGAGCGTCAGGCATCGGAGCGGCGAAGTGGAGGAAGAGCGCGGCTTGAGCAAGACTTCGACACGCCCCTTACCTGGTGTGCCAAATGTCAGATTTCAAGCTCCACAAAACCCCAAGAAGTTCAAACGCAGGGGCATGTGCAAAGATCCCCTGCTGCCTCGCCCTTCCTAGCTCGCTACTCGATGCTTACTACGACGAACTCACACGGTGATGAGGAAGCAGATGCACACAATGATTTACCCAGGTTCGGGCTGCTACGAAGCGTAATACCCTACTCCTGCTTTGGTGGATTGCCTCACGAGGAGGTTGGTGGATGAACTAGTATAGTGGTGTCTGGCCTCGCGGGAGGGCTTTGGTGGTCTTACCTTTGTTCGGTTGTGTCTCTGTTGCCTCTTTTTTCTCTACGGTGTAGTCCTTCCTCTATTTATAGTGCCCTTGGTCCTCTTCCCTTATCGCAATGGCGGGAAGCGATCCCACAACGGCCAAATTCGAAGGGGGACAGGAGTACATCTTTATCCTGAGGAATGGTGGTCTTCGCCTGCAAAGGAGTTGTCATCCTTCCTGCTGGCCTAGTGGTCGTTGTCTCGTTGCACCGGAATGGAAATGTTTGGGGGACTCTTTGGTAACCCGCGTCTATCCTCGCCCTCCTTTGCACCAAAGGGGAAACTGTTTGCCTAACGCGCTGGCACCCGCTTGTCCTGCCTTGCGTCATCCCTAGCCTCCCGAGGCCAGGTGCTACATAGGGATATCTACCTCTTCGGAGGGGGCGTGAGGAGGCCCGTTCCTCGTGGGTCTTGGTATCGCCTCCCCTCGCGAGCTCAAGGTTCTTGAGAGGGCCTGGTCTTGAGTGGTGCTTCGCCAGGCCGCGCCTCGTTGACGTGGTGGGCCAGTCCCTGGGCCGCAGGCACGCAGGTGTTGGTACCCCCGTTCCCAGAACATCGACACCTCCCCCCACCAAGCCCCGTTTAAGTGGAAACTGGTGTGACCAGAAGTCGCCTTTGCCTTGGGAAGTCATATTTTCCCGAGGCGCCTTCGACGTTGCCCGTCCTCCCGCACAACTGGACTGATGGGCCGATCCAGATCCTATTCGGCGCTCAATGCACAGTTTAGCCGCGTAGGTATATTTCTGTCTCACTCTTTTTTCTAGAGTGATATGAAATCCATAACAGATTCAAATCAATTCCAAATTTGATTATTCAACTTTTTATTGACTCCTAAAAATGCCACCTATTTAATTGTGCCACTTTCATATTTTCCATCACACTTTTGAGTGTTGTTCGAAGGCATATTCAAATTTAAACTAGGAAATGCCCAATTTGCAAAATTCCTAGGATATTCAAATCAATTCCAAACGCAGTGATTCCAATTTCTAGGTGCTATTAATATCATAACCTATTTATTCAAGGCATGTTTAACATTTTCACCATATCTTGACTGTGATATATCTAATAAATGGCCCTTTTTCCATTTATTCAATCTTAGTAAGTTCATAGGAAATCATCACAACTCCAAATCAAGTGAAACCACTTCCTACATGTTTCTAAAATCATGCCCTATCAAATGGGTGAATCCACCCACTTCTATAAAAAAATCTATAGACTCCTTAAAGGATCATCATTTCCTCCATTACCACCATTTAAAAATGTCTCATTGATCCAACTCCAATAGAGCAATATTTGGTATTTTTCTTATGCACAAAGAGGTCCAAGAAAAAAATATTTCCTATTTATAGAGCACTTTTATTTTTTCGCTTGTATAGTTGTTATGAAGCGTGGATGACGATAGTTGACGAAGTAGATGGAATGTTTGGAGTGGACGAGATGCATGTGAAGACCTCGAAGACTTTGCTGAGCTAGGCAAGCAGCCATTTGACCATGCTAAGAAACCATTTTTATCATTGCATGACATATGTCGCTTCACTTTCGATGTGTTGATCATGATGTTGTGGTAACCACTTTGGTGGGTTGTCTTTGATACTTTTACCATTGACACTTGCATTGTGCATGACCCTACCTCTTTATGAGGGTTATGAGGGTAGGTGTAGATAGGATGCTTAGTAGATGCTACGCAAAGTGGGACAAGAATATGCATGGTGATGGAAACAAAATGATTTCAAAGACTTTTCGAAAACCCCATCGGGTGCCACTAATGCCCGAGGGAGAAGAACTTGAGCTAGGTAACCACTTGATAAAGAAGTGGTGTACCGGAGCAAGTGAGTGTGTGTGGTTTTCAAAAATGGATTGGTGTAAGTTGCGACCGTTATTCCAACCTTACATGTACAACCACGATACCCCTTATGAGACGGGGATTGTTGATTACCTTGGTGGGTACTAGCATAGAGCCCGCATTACTAGTGGTAGGAGTGACGTGTTGATAACCCACAAGTATAGGGGATCAATTGTAGCCTTTCTCGATAAGTAAGAGTGTCGAACCCAACTAGGAGCTAAAGGTAGAACAAGTATGAAACTAGAAGTACTTTGTAGGTGTAACGGGATAGGTTTGCAAGATAATAAAGAACACGTAAATAAAAACTAGGGGCTGTTTAGATAAAGTAACAATTAAGTTAGTTTAACGAGTATGGAAAAGTGGTGGTAGGAGTTGCGGAATTGTCCCTAAGCAATTGACTATGTTACTAGACCAATAGCAAGTTTTATGTGGGAGAGGACACTGTTAGCATGTCATCCCTTACTTGGAATTCTATGCACTTATGATTGGAACTATTAGCAAGCATCTGCCACTACTAATGTTCATTAAGGTAAACCCAACCATAGCATTAAGATATATTGGCCCCCTTCAATACCGTATGCATCAATTTCTATGCTAGGTTGAAGTTGTTATCACCCTTGCCCTCCAATACATAGTCCTATCAACATACAACTAACCCTATGAATAATAATATGAAGAATAAAGCACCATGTTCAAGTAGAGGGTACAGCGGGATGCGGGAGACTAGACCGCTGTAGATAGATGGGGGAAGGTGATGGAGGTGTTGGTGAAGATGACAGAGTTGTCTGAGTAGATTGCCGTCACACGACGATTGCCCCGACGGTGTTCTGGCACCACCGAGAGAGAGGGGGAGAGGGACCCCTCCTTATGGGAACAGGGTTTCCCCTCTGGTCCTTGGCCTCCATGGCAGCGGAGGGGCGGGATCACCTCCGAGATTGGATCTCTCTCTCTCTCTCTCTGTGTGTGTGTGTGTTTCCTTCTGTTTCCGCCTTCTCAGATTATGGCCTCTCGCAGTTTCTTAAATTCCTGGAGATCTGTAACTCCAATTGGGATGAAATGTTAACACGATTTTTATCTAGATATTATCTTTCTTTTAGTGAAAGAAGGGAACGAACCTCTTTACGATGTAAACAAAAGGGTCCAGGGCGCGCCCTACCCCTTGGGCCGCGCCCCTATGGCTTGTGGGCCCCTTAGGCATCGTCTCACGTTGATTCTTTTTTTCCAAAAATCACATATATTCCAAAAAAATCTCTGTTAGTTTTTATTGCCTTTGGACTTCGTTTGATATGGATTTTCGGCGAAACAAAAAACATGCAACAAACAGGAACTGGCACTGGGCACTGGATCAATATGTCCGTCCCACAAATAATATTAAAAGTTGCCAAAAGTATATGAAAATTGTAGAATATTGGCATGAAACAATCAAAAATTATAGATACGACGGAGACGTATCAGCATCCCCAAGCTTAATTCCTGCTCGTCCCCGAGCAGGTAAATGATAAAAAAGATAATTTTTGATGTGGTATGATACCCCGCGTAATCTTGATCATATAATCTAATCATGGTATGAATATTAAGACACGAGTGATTCAAAGCAATAGTATGTCACTTGACATTAAGACAATAATACTTCAAGCATACTAATAAAGAAATCATGTCTTCTCAAAATATCATGGCTAAAAGAAAGTTATCCCTACAAAATCATATAGTCTCGCTATGCTCCATCTTCATCACACAAAGTATTAAATCATGCACAAACCCGGTTTTAGCCAAGCAATTGTTTCATACTTTAGTATTATCAAACCTTTTCAACTTTCACGCAATACATGAGCATGAGCCATGGATATAGCACTATAGGTGGAATAGAATATGGTGGTTGTGGAGAAGACAAAAAGAAGGAGATAGTCTCACATCAACTAGGCGTATCAACGAGCTATGGAGATGCCCATAAATAGATATCAATGTGATTGAGTAGGGATTGCCATGCAACAGATGCACTACAGCTATAAGTGTATGAAAGCTCAAAAAGAAACTAAGTGGGTGTGCATCCAACTCGCTTGCTCATGAAGACCTAGGGCAATTTGAGGAAGCCCATCATTGGAATATACAAGACAAGTTCTATAATGAAGAATTCCCACTTGTGTATGAAAGTGACAATATAGGAGACTCTCTATCATGAAGATCATGGTGCTACTTTCAAGCACAAGTGTGGAAAAAGGAATAGTAGCATTGCCCCTTATCGCTTTTCTCTCTTTTTTGTTTTTTGGTGGGCTTATTTGGCCTCTTTTTTATTTGGGGTTCTTTGGCCTCTTTTTTTATTTGTAAAGTCCAGAGACTCATCCCAACTTGTGAGGGAATCATAGCTTCCATAATCCTTTCCTCACATGGGACAATGCTCTAATAATGATGATCATCACACTTTTATTTACTTACAACTCAAGAATTACAACTCAATACTAGAACAAAATATGACTATATATGAACGCCTCCGGCAGTGTACCGGTATGTGCAATGATCTAGCGTAGCAATGACATCAAAAAACAGACAAGCCATGAAGACATCATGCTAGCTTTCTTACGATCATGGAAAGCAATATGAAAATGATGATGCGTGTCATAATAAGCCGAACGGTGGAAGTTGCATGGCAATATATCTTGTAATGGCTATGGAAATGCCATAATAGGTAGGTATGGTGGCTGTTTTGAGGAAGGTAATATGGTGGGTTTAATGCACCGGAGGAAATTGTGCGGTAATAGAGAGTCTAGCAAAGGTGGAAGGCTGAGAGTGCGTATAATCCATGGACTCAACATTAGTCATGAAGAACTTACATACTCATTACAAAAAATTATTAGTCATCGAAAAAAGTACTACACGCATGCTCCTAGGGGAAGGGTTGGTAGGAGTTAACCATCGCGCGATCCCGACCTCCACACAAAGGATGACAATCAATAAATATAGCATGCTCTGACTTCTTCACATAACGATTCACCATACGTGCATGCTATGGGAATCAGAAACTTTAACACAAACATTTCTACTAATTCAGAATTACTCACAAGCATGACTCTAATATCACCATCTTTATATCGCAAAACTATTGTAAGGAATCAAACATATCATATTCAGTGATCTACAAGTTTTATGTAGGATTTTATGACTAACCATGTGAATGACCAACTCCTGTTAACTCTCTAAATAGATATAAGTGAAGCATGAGAGTTTATTTCTTTCTAGAAAAGATATGCCCATGCTCTAACAAATATAAGTGAAGCAAAAGAGTATTCTACAAATGGCAGTTTTCTATGTGTAGAGAAACAGGTCATCCAAACTTCTAATGATATAAGTGAAGCACATGAAGAATTCTATTAAGCCATACTCAAAAGATATAAGTGAGGTGCAAAGAGCCTTCTATGAATCAACCAAGGACTTCATCATACCAGCATGGGGCATTATTAAAATTAAAATAAAAAGCACATGATGCTCCAAG
The DNA here is from genome assembly GCA_022496015.1 of Hordeum marinum. Taxonomy (NCBI): domain Eukaryota; kingdom Viridiplantae; phylum Streptophyta; class Magnoliopsida; order Poales; family Poaceae; genus Hordeum; species Hordeum marinum. Next base: position 285,917,119 of record CM039678.1, on the reverse strand, counting down.
ATTTACGCATATCATGTGATGAATAAAAATATAGCTCCAAGTAAAATTACCGATGGTTGTTAGAAGAAAGAGGGGATGCCTTCCAGGGCATCCCCAAGCTTAGTTTCTTGGGAGTCCCTGAATATTACCTTGCGGTGCCTCGGGCATCCCCAAGCTTAGTCTCTTGCCACTCTGTATTCCTTCATCCATCGTGATCTCACCCAAAACTTCAAAACTTCAATCACACAAAACTTAACAAAACCCTCGTGAGATCCGTTGGTATAATAAAGCAAATTACCACTTCAAGTACTATTGCAAACCATTCATATTTTGCTTTTGCATTGTAGCTACTATATTATAACTTCTTTATGGCTTATACCACTGATACAATCGGTAGTTTCATCAAACAAGCAAAACAATGCATCAAAAACCTCAACAGAACAATCCATAGCAATCTGAACATTTACTATACTACTTTAACTCTAAAAATTCTGAAAAAATGGGAAAAAATAAAAAAAATTGCATAGCAGTACTGTGACAAAATGGCAGAAACTTTTGGCATTCCAGTAAAAATGTAAATTCACGCACTAGAGCCAAAGTTTGTATTTTTGCACTCCACACACCAAACAAGCAATCTAATCATCCAAAAGGAAAATCTTGGCACATTATTTTTGTAATACAAGGGATTTATACAAGGGGATAATTATTTTTGTTGAAAAGTTTCTGTAATTAAGATTCACAAAGTTCAAGGAGCTCCCCCACTTCAACGGTGCTCGTCTTTATTACTTCCACTTCCCTTTTTGAAAAGTTTTAGGTTACCCACTTTATTTATATGCTTTTGAACTATACAAAATCACACAACAGAATAAAATAACTCTTTCAAACTTCCGGGTTGTCTCCCTGGCAATGCTTTCTTTAGAGCCATTAAGCTAGGCATAAAGTGCTCAAGTAATGGATCCACCCCGATCCCAAGGTATATGAAACCCAATTTTAATTAACAATGATTTTTAATTTAGTAATGAGCACAAAGTAACATATATCATGCAACAATGAAGTCTAACTCTCTTCCTATGCATCATCATATCATAAAAGAACTATTCATGCACACAAAGTAAAGGCCAATGCATGGTATAAACAGTTTCTTGCAATTTTATCGTATTAGAAACATAGAGAGGCGGAGATGTAGTTCCTCTATCATAATAATTGAAATTAGGAGAAGAAACAACATGCTTATTATATTTATCAAAATTATCATGTGAAATAGTAGAACGCAACCCATCAATATAATCCTTAATAAGCGCAAACTTCTTCGACATAGTGTAGTTGGGAGAATTCAAAAGATAATAGGATTATCATGCATGGGTGGAATAGCAAAAATTTCATTATTAACATAAGAAACTATAGCAAGTTCATCTCCATAAGCATAATTAATATTGGCATCATGACCACAAGCATAACAAGCATCAATTTCATCAAAAAGAGATATTTCAAACGAATCCAAGGGATCATAACAATCATCATAGCATTCATCCTTAAGTAATCACAAAGGGAAATTAAACAATGTATGTGTTGAAGAGTTACTCTCATTAGAATGTGGGCACGGATAGCTAGTCCGCTCTTCCTCCTTTTGCTCTTTGTTCTCCTCGTCATCTTTTTCATCAACTGAGCTCACACTGTCATCATTTTCTTCTTCCATAGTTTCCTGCAAAATATTAGTCTCTGCTTGGAAAGCGGAGGAGTCCACAATATATGGCTTAACATAAGCATTAGAAGCATCATTTTCATAGCAGTATTTAAGTATGGCAAAACTTTCAGATTTGTAAAGAGTAGCAACATACTTTTCAATCAAAGAAGCAATTTCATAGACACCCTTAAAAGCAACAAATTCTTAAATTTGCTCAATATCATAGTAATTATAAACACCCTTGGCATAAGAAGATACAATTCCATTATCCTTAAACTCACATTGATAGGGAAGGTGTTTTTAGGGTCTTCAAAACAACAAGTAAAATCATAAATTTCGCATAAATTCCAAGCATAACATTGCAAAGTATTGATATGATGCCATAAAAGTTTCCCATTTTTGAGATAAGCGGTGTCGCACATAATAAGCATGCTCATTTAAAGATTTTCCCTCAACTAAGCTAGTTGAGGTTTCAGCACGAGCACAAACGGATCGAAGATGATCCAAGTAAAAAGCTTCAATAGTTTGATAGATTTTGGGTGGTTCTTCAACCATTGGTGTAGTAGGTTCAACTATTTTTTTGGTATTTCGTGTTACATATCCATAACTAAAGATAGATAACAACTTAGAACAGCAAATAAAATCTACTTAGTGATAAAGCAAACAAGCACCCACGGGAATATTCACCCCACGCTTTTGCTCTCCGGCAACGACGAAAGAAAAAGGTCTAGATAACCCACAAGTATAGGGGATCAATTATAGCCTTTCTCGGTAAGTATGAGTGTCAAACACAACGAGGAGCTAAAGTTAGAACAAATATTCCCTCAAGTTCTATCGACCACTGATATAACTCTACGCATGCTTAACGTTCGCTTTACCTAGAACAAGTATGAAACTAGAAGTACTTTGTAGGTGTAACGAGATAGGTTTGCAAGATAATAAAAACACGTAAATGAAAACTATGGGCTATTTAGATAAGGTAGCAATTAAGTTAGTTTAACACGTATGGAAAAGTGGTGGTAGGAGTTGCGGAATTGTCCCTAAGCAATTGACTACATTACTAGACCGATAGCAAGTTTTATGTGGGAGAGGCCACTACTAGCATGCCATCCCTTACATGAAATTCTATGCATTTATGATTGGAACTATTAGGAAGCATCCGCAACTACTAACGTTCATTAAGGTAAAACGCAACCATAGCATTAAGATATATTGGTCCCCCTTCAATCCCGTATGCATCAATTTCTATGCTAGGCTGGAGCTGCTATCACCCTTACCCTCCAATACATAGTGCTATGAACATACAACTAACCCTATGGTGTGATCCATGTGTGCGCTCATATGATGGGCACCAAAGGAAAGCAACATAAGCACAAGCAAAGTAAACCAATCATAGCAATTCACCAATCACCGATAGGACAACAAAAATCTACTTAGACATCATAGGATGGAGACACATCATTAGATAATAATATGAAGAATAAAGCACCATGTTCAAGTAGAGGGTACAACGGGTTGTGGGAGAGTGGACTGCTGTAGATAGATGGGGGAAGGTGATGGAGGTGTTGGTGAAGATGACGGAGTTGTTGGAGTAGATCGCCGTCACACAATGATTGCCCCGACGGCGTTCTGGCACCACCGAGGGAGAGGGGGAGAGTGCCCCCTCTTTGTTCTTCTTGACCTCCCCCATATATGGGATGAGTGTTTCCCCTCTGGTCCTTGGCCTCCATGGCAACGGAGGGGCAGGATCCCCTCCGAGATTGGATCTCTCTATCTGTTTCCTTGTGTTTCTGCCTTCTCAGATTCTGGCCTTTCACCATTTCTTAAATTCCGCGAGATCCGTACCTCCGATTGGGCTGAAATTTTAACACGATTTTTATCCGGATATTAGCTTTCTTGCAGAGAAAGAAGGGCACCAACCGCCATATGGGGTGACCACAAGGGTCCAGGGCGCCGTACCCCCTAGGGCGCCCCCTATGGTGGTGGATCCCTCAGGCATCGTCTCGTGTTGATTATTTTCCCCCAAAATCACATATATTCCAAAAAAATCTCCCTAAGTTTTATCGTGTTTCGACTTTGTTTGATATGGATTTTCTGCGAAACAAAAAACATGCAACAAACAGGAAGTGGCACTCGGCACTGGAACAATATGTTAGTCCCAAAAATAGTATAAAAAGTTGCCAAGAGTATATGAAAGTTGTAGAATATTGGCATGAAACAATGAAAAATTATAGATACGGTGGAGACAGATGACGTGTTCACTCTCGATATGGGGTCATGCCTGGTAGGGTGACCTTGCACTATCTTTACAGGCACCGGGCACACCGTTGCGTGCCCTCATGGATGATACATGTGATGTATATCATGAGGGATGGCACCAATGAGTGGACTCTTTGTTTAGTATCGCTTGGGGAAAGGCAATGTTTGGGTACTTACCTCGGGTATGAACAATACCGTGAGTCATGGCTTGACATGGAAGTTTCCCGAATCTTGTGGGTAAAGTGTGCAACCTCTATAGAGTGCAAAACTATTCGAATAGCCGTGTCCATGGTCAAGGACAGTTGGATGCCCGGTCTTGTGCTACGTCCAGTGTTTACTAAACTTGGTGTGTGTGTGTATGTGTGTGGGGTGTGTGTGTGTTTTGGTGACAAAGATGATACTTGAGCTAATTCCGATGACTTGGCATGATGATTGAATATAAGATGTTCACCCCCTGCTTATGATGATAACTGTCACTTGTTCACATGAATACATGCCAACTGTTGATGCATGCTTACTTAAGTTACTTGATCATGTCATTGCACTTAAAAAATAGCTTTCTACAAAACTTACCTACTTAGTGCTACATAATGCATTGTTATACCTTGTTCCATAACATTAGTTGCTTGCGAGTACAATCGAAGTACCCATCGGCTTACCACTGGTTATTTAATTGGCCAGGCATGGAAGAGCAAGAATATGGTGAAGAGTTTGTTGGGGACGAACATGCAAACTAGGTCGCTTCCCAGTTGAAATGCATGTAGGTTAAGGCAGATAGCATGGGTTCACACTATCGTTGAAGATTTCTGCTGCGAGATTATGAAGACTTGGCCATAAAGGCGTATGTAAAAGATGTAAGACTCTTGTTATTCAGTTTCTGTGTGTTCAGTGAGCATTGACATCTGGGATCACTGTGCACCTACATTCGGTGATCAAGACTTATGAGTCTGGGTCCCCATAGTTACTGACTGTGAAATGCCAAATTATGTGGGTTATATCCAAATGTATGATCAAAGTACTCACAAATGCAGTGAACTTGATCTTATAAATTGCCATGTAAATATTAGCAAAAGAGGTATGGGCACCAAAAACAGAAGAAGTGACAGTTTGCCATGTCATAGGTTTTCATGCAAGTATAACCTAAAATTGCCATAACCACAAACAGATGATTTTATGGCAAGAAAAAAGGTTGGACTAAAGAAATTGAAATAAATGCATAAGAAGGCACTAGAATGATGTTGGCTATCACAATGGTGAAGGCGCTTACATCCTCTTCCGTTGGTAAGTAAAAAATGTAACTAGTCGCAACTTATGTTGCTTGAAAATACATGAAAAAATTAAAAAACTGAAAGTTACAAAGTGAAAGGGAAACTTATGTGGCTCTTTATAAACTTTTTTTCCCAATGAGCAATGTTTCCTATGGTGTGCTATAAGAAATAAAAATGTAGTTAAGTTTCTCTAATACTCGCCATGTAAAATTTCACGAACAAGCATGAACCATGTAGGTAAAATAAAATTGACACCGGGTTTGTTCAAAAGTTGCTTGCCAAAATGAGGCTAAGCATGGAAGGAGCTTGTTTGGTGGTCAAAGAGTATTTCTACTAACACAACCATGATATGATCAAGAAGTTTGACTTGGTAAAAAATTTGAGCGCCCACTAAGGATTCACCCCTCAGGAGGAACCATTTATAAAGTTTTTGCATGGTTGCAATGTCAACACTGCAAGTATGGCGCAGATACTGTCAATGATTCATAGTAAAACAGGGAAGATAAGTAGCCTACCTTACCTACTAGTAGATATCACAAATTTGAAAGTGAAATACCATAGAGAAAGCAAGTTAACCGACAAGAAAACCATTGCTTATTTCGAATAGAACATGAAGGAAGATCCTGATTTCTACTACGAAATTAAATTCGACAATTAGGACCGCGTGAGAAACATGTATTGGATAGATGGTCCAGTCGAGAGAGCCTACATACAATCGCGGGTGCGTGTATTTTGACGCAACATATCTCAAAAATATGAAAGAAATTCCATGCGATCCATTTATTGGCATTAACTACCACAACCAGTCATTGCAGCTTGGTTGTCGGCTTGTAAGAAACGAAGATCTCGATAGCTACAAAAAAGTTGTTCAAAACATGATGGGGAGCATCCTACAAACATCACCATGGCAAGAGTTCATTTGGCAAATGACACGTCCGACAAATACTTCACATACATAAAGGTGAATGTTCTCCTTTACACGTGTTCACTTGACCCCTTCAACGATGGTATACTACTTGACACTCCTCTCGTGCGCATGCATAGGTATTGTTAGAACTTCACGAATGACGAGTAGGAGTCCAAGCACAAGAGTACGTCTATGCCATTTGCGAGGGAAGCATGGAAGAGAAGGAAGGCAAGGATTGTTGCAGCCTAGAAACCCTGGTACAACCATTGAACTACCGGTTACTACTGCTCAACTACCCCTCCGCCTGGCCAATCTACTATTTTCAAGAGGTTCAAGACTGATACTACCCAAGTTGTTCCTATAGCTGCATGGTTGACCGGTACAACTGGTCCCTTTACCGGTACTACCAGTCTCCACTATAGCACAGACACCTCCAGGAAAGTGGTAAAACCGCTCCAAGCGGTACTACTGGTTGAGTGATTGGTACAACCGTCCTGCCTGCATGCAGATAAAGGGCCCTTGACCCATGTATCCCAACTCACCCCTTGGACTATAAGTACTCGTCTCCTAGCTTCAAATTAGGGTTATCAAAGTGATAGCTCATTTCTAGTTGAGCCTTTAACTCTCTCATGGAGACCGAGGCCTCCACCAGAGAAGATCCCTATAGGATGTTAAGGCCCTTACGAGGGAAGATCCGTCTATGGGTTCAAGGCCTCCTTCTTTTAGAACTTATGCAAGAACCATATCTTGTTCCATCTCACTCTATGGATGATTTGAATCATGGATTCATCTATGTGTATCTTTGTTTGCATCTATGTGTGTTGATTTGTGTTTCCCTCCGTGATTGCCCTTGTCTTTCCAATTGTGTTCTTCATGTTCATCTCGACCACCCCTCCATTTTGTGAACATCGGGAAAAATTACACTGATTAGGGTCTTGCCCTACATCATCTTGGTATCATGAGCCACGTTGACACAAATTTAGAGCACTACCCCTCACTTTCTAGCCTTTAGTTCGATTTTTATCCCCAATTTAAAAAAATTCCCATAAAAAGAGCTTCCAGAATTTTCTTGCTTTTGATGTTTCCTATGAGTTTTTGTTCATTTATTTTCGTGGTTCTAGCGTTTGCCATGTGCATCCGCGTCCCTTGGCATCCCTACCCCAAAATTATTCTTTTCCCCTTCGATTTGGCCCCCCAAATTGTTATTTAGCCCACCCCCAAATTCAACTCGTGCTTAGATCTGGGGATTTTCCCGTGTCGAGCTGCACAACCGCCCCTAGCTGGTACAACCGCTCCCCCATCACCTCGTACCTCTATCCGTACAAAACTCAAATTCCAGTTTTGCTCCAGGAGCGACACAACCACCCACCCAAGCGATACAACCACCCCTCCCAACTTTAGCCTCGTTTGATTCACTGTTTAGACCATAACTTCTTCATGTGAAGTATGATTTTGGCATTCTTTAACTCATTTTGTAGATATTGACATCCACACTCTACTAAAATTAGTCCCAACACCATTTGACTCAATCATAATTTTCAAATTTGGGCAAGTTCGACTGGGCCTTCCACCATCTCATATGCAATACCACCACAACTTTCTGCAACCTAACCCATTTTGATTCACATTGCATTTGTCGTTGCTTGAACTGTGATTTGAGTCACCTAAAGTGTTGAGGCTACTTAGGGACGATTACTTCCGCATCAAACACTGGCGGTGTGTATCGTGCCATCGACTACATCAACCAGTGACTTTTGCCTTCGGTGGCGATGATCCATCCTGTGAAACCACCTTCAACCGGAAGTAAGGCAGGTTACCCCTCAACATTGTGAAAGGTTAAGTGTGATGAATGTATTCATCTTGTTATAAAATCTTCCTTCCTATCCATTGCACATTAATAGCCCCACCATCTTTGTGAATACCTTCATGCCTATTAAGCTAGCTATCCGAGTATTGCTGACTTTCGCCAGAACTTGTGCACCATAGTTGTACGACATCGTAGTGTTACATCATTGAAATATCATATGGTGTAATTTCTTGCTCCTATGCATATCTTATGGTACTTGTTTATTATATTTGGTTGAAGCTCAATAAACATGGTGTAAGTGTATCTAGTGTCCCTTAGTGATTTTGGTGTATTGAAGACTTATAGGTTAAGAGACTCATGAGTTTGTAAGTGTACACAGGCTTTATAAGTCACTGAGGATTTTGATATACTCGGAGATTATCGACCCCTAAAAATGAATGTCTTCAACTGAAGACTTGGGTGAAGGCTTTGGGAAGACTCTGGTATTCCCTGAAGACTTTGAAGATGAAGAAGTTGGTGTGACCTTGAAGATACTAAGAGGACTATGAAGCGTGAAGAATTTTGTTTTCGTAATTTCATTTCCTTTCTTTGAGTCATAGGAAACACCATACTGTTAAAGGGGGCCGAGGTAATACTAAGGAAAATTTCCAATTGATGCTCAACTCAAAATCCTCAACCTATCCAATCCTTCGAGTGAAGCCTTTGGAAATCTCTTACGGTTTAGTCAAGTTCTTCAGTGATACAGACGATGTTGTTCTAGTCTCTGAGGAAATTGATCTGACTCGGGAGTTAGGATTTCGCTCGTGCGAATTGCCTAAAGTGAGGTATATGATAAGTCTTGAGGAATTTTACAGTTCAAATTCCGACCGTTGCTGTGCTTAGCGCCAGCTGTCCCCAATCATCTTCTCCACATAACAGTCATATCAATGGGGGCATTTATGTCTTATCATGTCAGGTTGCACCCTGGCTATAAATAGCCACCCCCCACAACCACTAGGTGGTTGGCTGCTCTCAGAGAGAACTCACACTTGTCATTTGAGATCAACCCATCCTTCGAGGACTTTGAGAGAAATTCATCAGTGAGGAAAAACCCCAAAACCAAACCACCGAACCCAAAATGATTGAGCATCACTAAAGAGATTGTTCCTATGTGGAACCGACGCTTGTTACCTTTGAAGACTGTGTATCTTCCAGACGGTTAGGCGTCATGGTCTAGTGCATCCTACAGTCAATTGGGGATCACTAAGTGGGCTTGGTCTAGAGCATCCAGGAGTCAATTGTGGATCGCCGGGTGACAAGTTTGTGAGAGTTTTGGAAGTCTACCCTGAAGACTTACCACGATTATTGGGCGAGGACTGTGTGACCTTAGCTCAAGGAGAATACGGTATGACTGTGTGTCCTAGGACCGTGTGTCCGCTGGTTTAAATACCAGGCCGCTCCGAACCAGATGTACAACTGTCATAATAGTTGGAATTGGGTCGTCAAACCATTGTCTTCATCGAGCTACCTAGTCCTATTTCCTCAACCCTTTCATTTCCTCATATACTTGTTGATGAAATTGATCGTTACTGTTTGAAGAATTTGACTAAAGACTTTCTCTATTTCCTCACCTCAAATTCTTCAAGTTACCTTGTTCCTCACCTGTCTATCCTGCATCATGCTACCTTTAATCTATGCATGCTTTATTTCATCATGATGACCATGCTACTGCTATGTTTCTCATGCACTTGAGTACTTATTCCGCTGCTAGTTATTCATCGCATTTTAAATTCCTCAAGTTGAAATTCCTCAGTGATGAATTTGTAAAAATCGCCTATTCACCCCCTCTAGTCGATATAATGCACTTTCAATAGGTATTAGAGCAAGGTACTCCCTTGTTCTGTGTGGTTTTGCTTTAATCGTCTGGAGTTCTAGTTATGTCGAATGCAGGTATGATCAAGGTTTTCGTAGGTTGTCCTACCTTTGATGGGCTGGACTGGAAGAACAAGATGTGCATGCATCTTGAGGCAATTGACAACAATCTCTGGTACATTGTGGAAAATGGTGTTCCCTCTATTCCTTCCATGGTCAACGCTGCTAATGTGAAGAGATTCAAGCAACTTGATTCACAAGCGAAGAATATCATCTATGGTCATCTGAGCAAAGGTCGGTATGGCAGAGTGAGTGCTTTGGATTCTACTAAGCTTATCTGGGATAGGCTATCCAAAGTCAACAAAGGTGTTTCCACTCAACGTCACTCCCGTGTTGATGTTCTTCGCAATCTCTTCAACCGCTTCAAAAGACTCGACAATGAGAATGTTCAGCAAATTTTTGATCGTCTCACTGGTATCTCCAAAGAGCTTCAAGCACTGGGTGCTACTAACATCACCGACCACGAGGTGGTGAAGAAACTGCTGAGATCTATTGATTCTCATTCGATACACTGGCTTTGATGATTCAAGAGCATGGATACTACAAGTCACTTGATCCTGCTGATATACTTGAGAGACTCAATACTCATGAATTCCAACAAGCTTAGAAGAGAGACCTCTACGGGCAAGATATGGAAGATCTCGTGGTCTGAAGGCAAAAGTAATTTCCTCATCCGAAGGCGAAGATTTTGATAGTAGCATTGGTGATCCTGAAGAACTGAGTCAGGAGTTGGCAATGCTCGTGAGGAAATTCCAGAAGTTCTCAAGGAGAAGCCGATTTGGAATGTCATCAAAACGTGGCTTGAGGAAATCAGATACCTCAAGCGACTACAAGAAGAGAACTTGTCACAAATGCAAGAAATCTGGTCACTTTATCTCTGACTGTTCTCTCTGGACAAAAGAATCTAAGAGGAAGAAGTACAAGGACGATAGTTCTTGACTCAAAGAAAAATAAGAAATCTTCAAAGACCTCATATGCAAAGTCCTCGTCTTCAAAGTCCTCAATGCACAAGAATAATGGTTCTAGAAAGGATCAGGCTTTCATTGGCAAGGAAATGGATTCTGAAGAAGAATCTGAAGAATATGAAGAAGAGGAAGAATTTGAGGTGGAATCAGAATCTGGTGTTTCTAGCCTTGCTATTGTTGTTGCTTTCGTCAGCAAGTCCATCTTCAACGATGAAGAAAATGACTACTCCAATGACTCTGACATCAGCAATGATGACTATGCTCCCACCTATTGCTTCACGGCTAAAGGTTCCAAGGTACAAAAGCATCACTCCTCCTTGAATCAAGTGATGGTGAATCTTATGAATATGTGAAACCTAGCTATTCCAAACTTGCTGATATTGCCACTAGAAACAAAGTGCACTTGAAAAGCTTCAGAATCTGTTAGACAAAAGCGATGATCTGTTAAATGAGGAAGTGGATCGGACTCAAACTCCGACTGATGATCTCAAAAGTCTTTAGTTAAAGGATGATAACCTTCAGAGTCATCATAAGTCTCTCTTAGTCGATCATGATAAGCTTTCTTATGAATTTCTTCAAAGAAAGCAAGATCTTGAGAAACTAAGCGTGTCTCATGAGGATCTCCAAACGGAAAAAGATTCCTTACTGGCTCAACAGATCAGTACCGCTCATGAAGAATTTGTTCCACCTTGTTTCAAATGCATTGAACGTGAAACTGCTATTTTTCACCTGAATGTTCAAATGCTTCTATTGCTGCAAATTCTTCAACTATCCCCATGGTCACAAATTCCTCATCTGAGGATACCACGAGTATCACTTATGAAAATGCAGGATTGAAGGAATTGTATGTGACAGGCATATACAAAAGTCTCAAAGGGCATCAAACCCTTTGCAATGTGCTCAAAAAGCAGATCCTGAACAGGAACCCTAGGAAAGAGGGTATTGCGTTTGAGAGGAAACTCAATGCTGATGGATCCTTTTGGACACTTGAGTAGTACCCCAAAACCTCATGGGTTGCTGCAAAAGGACCTCCTGTAGATCTACCCACTATATCTGGCTTTACTTGTGAAACTTCATATTCCTCTAATGAGTCACTTTACTCCAACTACAAATTCTACAAAAATCAGAAAGGTGAAGTATTTGCTAGATTTAAGGGAACTAACTACAGGAATGGTTCACATACGAGGAAAATCTTGGTTCCCAAGAGCTGCTTGGAAAATCTTCTAGTGGATGTCCTCACGACACCACCCATGAATAAAAGGAACCCCAGATCGAAGTCCTCATATGGACCAAAGTCTTCACTTGGACCAAATTCCTCAAATGGTCAAAATAACCATTCTCGTGCTAATGCATCTATTTCGCAGTGAAAATCTAAGAGTTCTGAATATGTCCATTATTCTTTCAAATCATTATGTTCATAAGTCCTCGAAGAATTTCTCTACTTATTCATATGAGTAATCTAACCCTCGCCCTGTGAAACGAAGTGCACTAGCTTCAATGCCTTCTTTCTCATATGGAGCTCGCAGAATGATGAACTCTTTGCCACCCCTCCAGATGTGGGTGGCGGATAAATTGAACTAATTTCTTATGCAGGGTCAGGTCTCCAGATGAATTTGAACGTCTGATAAATTTGCTGGAGACCTGGGGAAATGCTTGAAGGGACGCAAGCTAATCATGCAGAAATGAATTCGTCATTTCTCTCATCCTCACACTTTTTTACTTACTACGTTGTGTGATGAAATGTTGTCTGATGAAATTGATGTCATATTCTTCACTCTGAAGCATACGAGTTCATAAGTTGTGCTAACTCATCTGCAAGATGAAACTCCAAAAGCTACTGAGTGGGTCATCAATAGTGGATGCACCAACCACATGACTGGTGACAAGAATGTACTAATGAATATACCACTTTCGCCATCTCATTTGAAGCATATCACCTATGCTGACAAAGGAAAAAGAAAGGTATTGGGTCTAGGTAAGGTTGCAATCTCAAAGGACTGACACATGGATAAGGTGATGCTTGTAGAATCCCTTGGGTTCAGCCTCATGCTTGTCTCAATGCTTTGTGATCTTGATATGGTTGTCATCTTTGGAAAATATCATTGTGTTGTCATCATGGAAGCTGAAAATTCCAATGTCTTTGAAGGCTTTAGTATAGGAGACTTGTACATTGTTGATTTCTCTACAGGTCCTCAGCCTGCCACGTGCCTACTTGCAAAGTCCTCAGAAGCCTAGTTGTGGCATCGGCGACTTGGACATGCTGGTATGAGGAACTTGCACACGCTCGTGAAGAAAAAGCACGTCATAGGCATTAAAGGTGTCAAATTCCTCAAGGACCACCTCTGTGGTGCTTGTGAGTCTGGGAAGATGACCAGATCCAAGCATCCCTCGAAGACAATCATGACCACTACTCGACCTTTTGAATTGCTTCACATGGACCGCTTTGGCCCCACTCATTGTTCCACACTAAAAAATTCTTCAAGTTTGTATGGCTTTGTCATTGTTGATGATTACTATCATTACACTTAGGTACATATTATTCTGAACAAAAATGAAGTGCATGATGTCTTTAGACGATTTGCTTCAAAGGCCACAACAAACTTCGGCGTCAAGATCAAGCATATCAGGAGTGATAATCGGACTGAGTTCAAGAACACCAATCTTGATGAATATCTTGATGAACTTGGTATTACTCATGAGCTATCTGCCCCATATACTCCTCAGCAGAAGGACGTCGTGGAGCTTAAGAACAGGACTCTTGTTGAGATGGCTCGCACTATGCTTGATGAATACAAGACTCCTCGTCGCTTCTATCCTAAGGCAATTGATACAGCTTGCCACATCATCAACATGGTATATCTTCACAAATTCTTCAAGAAGACTTCATATGAACCCATGACCAACAAGAAACCCAATGTAAGTTATCTCAAAGTCTTCGGTGCAAAATGCTGGATTAGAGATCGTGACCGCAGTTCTAAATTTGCACCGAAAGCACATGAAGGTTTTATGCTTGGTTACGAAAAGGACTCGGACACCTACAGAGTCTTCAACACCTACCATCACAAGGTTGTTGAAACTATAGATGTGCGGTTCAATGAAACTAACGGCTCGCAAAGAGAGCACCTGCCTCCTGTGCTAGATGAAAAGTCTCCTGAAGAATCCATTAAGTTGAAGGCAACTGAAGATGTCATACCCACTGAAGAACCTCAACCTACTGAGGAAGTCATACCAAACAATGAAGACATTCATGCTGATACACCTGAAGAAAATGGTGCTAAAGAAAATCCTCAGTCTCATCAACCTGCTCATCCAAGAGTTGCAAATGAAGTGCAGATTGACAAAATCATCGACGACAGCAATGCACCAAGTACCCTCACTGTCTCAAGAGCTTCACATTTGACAAAATTTTGTGGGCACTTTGCTTTTTTCTCTATAATAGAGCCTGCCAAGGTTGATCAAGCATTCAAGGAGCCTGAGTGGATTCAAGCTATGTAAGAGGAATTGCATCAATTCAAGCTGAACAACATGTGGGAACTTGTCAAGCAGCCAGATCCTCGCAAGCACAACATCATAGGTACCAAGTGGTTCTACCGCAACTAGCAAGATGAAAATGGCCTTGTGGTAAGGAATAATGCTTGTCTTGTAGCTCAAGGCTACACACAGGTTGAAGGAATTGACTTTGATGAAACTTTTACACATGTTGCTACACTTGAAGCTATTCGCATATTACTTGCTTATGCTAACTATCATGATATCATCTTATATCAAATGGATGTGAAAAGTGAACTCCTCAATGGTAAGCTTGAGGAAGAAGTATATGTTGCTCAACCCCCGGGTTTTGAAGATCCTAAGCATCCTGACAAAGTCTTCAGACTCAACAAGGCCCTCTATGGCCTCAAGCAGGCCCCTCGGGCCTGGTATGACACTCTGAAGGAATTCCACATGAAGAGAGGCTTCAAACCCAGTTCAGTCGACCCAACTCTTTTCACCAAATCCTATGACAATGAATTATTTGTGAGCCAAATATACATAGACAATATTATCTTTGGTTGTACTGACAAACGTTACAGTGATGAATTTGCCTATATGATGAGTGAAGAATATCAAATGTCTATGATGGGGGAGTTGAAATTCTTCTTAGGTCTTCAAATTCGTCAACAAAGCAATGGCATCTTCATCTCTCAAGAGAAATATCTCAAGGATGTTCTCAGGAAATTCAACATGCAAGACTGCAAAGGCATCAAAACTCCAATGCCTTCAAAAGGCCACCTCTGCACTGACGAAAATGGTAAAGATTTTGATCAGAAGGTATATCGCTCCATGATTGGCTCTTTATTGTATCTATGTCCATCTAGGCCAGATATTATGCTGGGTGTTTGCATGTGTGCCCAATTCCAAGCAACACGAAAGGAATCACACCATAAGGCTGTGAAACATATTCTTCGTTACTTAGCTCACACACCAACGCTTGGATTATGGTATCCCAAAGGCTCAAATCTTCACCTCTTCGGATACTCAGATGCTGACTATGCTGGAGATTGTGTGGATCGCAAGTCAACCTTAGGCACATGTTATTTCCTTGGACGATCCTTAGTTTGTTGGGTCTCGAAGAAGCAGAATTGCGTGTCACTATCTACTGCTGAAGGTGAGTATATTGCTGCTGGTTCATGTTGCGCTTAGTTGTTGTGGATGAAGCAAACCCTCAAGGAGTATGGCATCAAGGTGAAGAATGTTCCTCTCTTCTGTGAAAATGAGAGCGCTATCAAGATTGCTTACAACACATTTCAGCACTCCAAGACCAAGCACATCCAGATTCGTCATCATTTTCTTGGAGATCATGTACTCAAGGGCGACATCTCCATCAACCACATCCCCACTGAAGAACACTGGCTGATATCTTCACTAAGCACTTGGCTGAAAAGAGATTTTGCAAGTTGCGGTGTGAGCTAAATATTGTAGAATCTTTGAATGTTCTTTGAAAAGACACACATCCTAACACTTATGCAAAATTGATGACTTAGATGTGCAACACACGAAGTAACGTTTTTCTTCAATCAATGAAGAATAATCCTCTAAGTGTGAAGAAATTAATGAAGGATTTGATTTTCAGAACCCTACGACAATTGTACGCGGTGTTTGAAATCATCATTCTTATATGGTGGGTCATGCCACCAACCATAGTTGAAATTGTTCAAAGTTGAGTTTTTCGTCATTTTGCAAATTCTTCTAATTTTCAAATTCCTCAAGTTTGCAAAGTCCTCAAATTTTTGAAATCTTCAAACTATGAAACTGATGTTCTTCATTGACTATATATACATATATATGTATGTATATATATATATATATACACATCTGGGCTATTCTGTTTCGCATAACAGAATATTATTCTGTTATCCTACTTGAACTGACATAGTTTACAGATTGGACTGACGAATTCGAGCGGGTGGACTGATGCTTTCATTACGCCGAACTGATCATCCTGTTTAGTTCAAAAACATAATAATCAAATAGCGCAAGAAAAAATTGTCAGAACGGGGCGTGTAATATATCGTTGGAAACCCCTTGCCATCTAAATTACAATCATATAATTTGTTTTTGTAAAATCATCATGATTTAAGAGCAGTTTTGAAATAAACGTTTTTTAAACCAAAAACGTGAATCGTATTTTGGAGTTAATTTTCAAATAGTTTGTCAGAATTGAGGAAATGAGATGGCGTTTAAAAGCTGATGAAAACCCGCATCTTCCATATGTAGATTGATTTTTCGAATTCTGTATGATTTAAAAGTAATTTGAAAAATGGTGAAATTCCGGGCGAAACGTATTTTCGTGATTTTTTGCAAACGGCTTGTCGGATTGACAAATGACATGGCGTTGGATGGCTATGGAAAATGCACAACTTTTGCGCTTTGAAAGTTTTTTTCTAATTCTTTACAGTTTAATTCGAATTTGAATTCAGTGAATTTTGGTTTTGAACGTGATTTTTTTGAAAGATTTGTCGAAATAATATACCAATAGAAAGCTATCAAAAATGCAAAACTTAGTCATGTTGAACGTTTTCTCAAATTCGCAACCGTTTAACAGTAATTTTGATCACGGTGAGACCCATCTTGTCGTTTTCCCGTCCGAAAACAAAGTACTCGTACTAACCAATGTGTGTGTTTGTACTGAGCATTTTTCATTGAATGTACTTTACTCTATTTTTTGTACTGTTTTCTTTAGAAATTTTCAACCATTTGTCAGAGTTGAGAAAATTATATTATTCTGTTAGTATTCCCGAACTGACGACTTGGAGCAGTTGTACTGACACTTTCCGTCTCGTCAAACTGATCTTCGAGCTGGGGCGTCGCGCGGGGCCGACAGGATGGGGCGACGCGACGACTGCCTCCGGTGATAGGAGGCGGGTCGGGGTGGGGCGGGTCGCAGCAGAGCCCAGCCTCATACTGATGCTTTCCATCTCGTCAAACTGATCGTCGAGCAAGGGCAATGCGCGGGGCCGGCGGGATGGGGCGGCATGATGACTGCCTTCGGCGGTAGGAGGTGGGTCGGGGTGGGGCGGGTCATAGCAGAGTCCAGCCTCGTACATGTTGGACGCGTCGCTCCCTTATAGGGGCCAAGTAACAAAATAATATTTTGTTACTAGTAACAGAATAGCCCAGTCCTATATATATATATATATATATTAATTTTCAATGTCCTCAACATCATTCACTTAGTGCTAATTCTTCAAGTTGATTTTCATCTAAGTGAATGTGATCGGACCCATTCCCCCTCTATGCTAAACTCAACCCAATCTGTTCACAAATTCTTCATATGCGTTCTACTTTGAAACTAGTTCAAAGTCTTCATTATGTCCTTGACAGCTGAAGAATTTGCAAATGAAAACTTTAAAAAATTATCAAAATTTTTGGTGCTTCCCGCTCAAAGATTCCCACGACTGGATAACCCATGATCCCCCACTATCTCGACTACACAGTACGTGGGTGACACATGTTGCGTGGAGAGCAAGGGTTAGGGGCAATCTGGTCCAAAATCTTCGGACTAGTCAATTTTCACCTCCGCTATAAATACCCCTTCCCTTTCACAATGCTCGAGTTACTCCCCACTTCCTTCTCTCTCCCAAGCTCAGACATAGCGCCGCCACTAAAATCATCGCCGCCATAGAGGAAGAGCTTCACTTCCTCGACCTCGCCGTCACCATACTTGCATCGACCATGGAAATCTTCACCCCTGCCACTGTAGCTGTCTCCCTCTTCCAAGCTAGGGCATGGGAGATCTGAACTGACGAGCTTCTCCACTTTCTCTCACTGTTCGTCATGTTCTTCACAAGGGTAATTAAAATCTAATTTTACTGCCCTATTTCGATCTTCATTTTCTTACACAAATTGCTCAAAGGAATTTATTCTTCGAGAATCATCTGCTTAAACGCCCTATGAACTTATTTCCCTTGATGTGTTTCTCTAAGTTATGATTATCTTCAAGTTTCCTCAATTGTGTGGATCCACAAATCTGCACAACTCTGGAACCTAAGTCAAGAACACTTAGTGAAATTCGTCAAGACACCTATGGTCAAAATCCTCAATTTGATGTATTTCGAAAAATTTCTGAGAGCACATATGACCTCTTCAAATTCCTTGCACCTATACTCTATTCACAGGTACAAAATGTCTGCTCATGAATCACTAGGTTCTCATCAACTTAACTCATTTGCAGCATTACTTGAGGAAAAATTGTATACATCTTCAGAATCATCAAAAGCTCAAAGTCATCAAGTGAAGAAAATTTTAGATGGTAAAAGACCTCAGTAGGGTGAAAAGTAGGCTGCGCAGAACACAACCTTTGAAATACCTGAAAAATTATATGTTGCATAGTGTAGTCGTGATAAAGCCATTCATGGGAAAGAAACAAAGCAGCATAGGAAAATCAGAATTCAGAGGATTGAACGGAGGTGGATGAAGGAGTGGAGAGAATATCGTTATGTCACTCCCAAGTACATCAAGAACTTGGCACTCAAACCTCCTTGCAGAAGGGCTCCTCCTGCCGCTAATCAAGAAGTTCATCCCACTAGTGTTGCTCATGGTGAAGACTTTCCAGCTGAATGGGCTAAGCATCAAAGAAAGCTTCAGAGAACTGCCAAAGCAGCAGTGAAGCAATTCAATGAAGACTTTGTTGCTGCTGCCTCTGCCAGAGCCTCCGCTAGTGCTCTGAAGAAATCTGTAGTGAAGAAGTCTGTGGTGAAGCCAAAGTCCTCAACTTCCAAGTCCTCACTGCAGAATCCTCAAGCAAGTTCTTCAATGGCTACTGCAATGCCTTCAATTGCCGCACAATCCTCAGCCGCAGCCACAAAGTCGTCAACTCCAGTGCATCTTGCAACTTGTCATAGGACAACATGTTTTGCTATAGCCTCAGGGGCCTCTGCAAGTTCATCAACCCAAGCACATTCCTCATAGAGTCCTTCTCTGCTGAAGGTGAAAGCTACTGCTGGACGAGGCGCTCGAGCAAGTCCTCACCCAAAGAATGTTGTGTTCCAAGTACCATCAAATTCTTCAGATGATGAAGCTAATGATGAGGAACTTGAGGAAATCATCAGAAACAAGCAAGAAAGAGTGACTCAAGCAAAGGGCACTCAAATTCCTCTGATGACGGACCCAAAGACTGTGCTCAACTTCATCGACATCTGGCACCAGGACCCAAACACTCCGATTGATTATTTGATTTTGCCTCCTAGTCCAAACGATGTCCTCACTAGTTTCATTGCTGAAGAAAAGTGGAAGTATGAGAAGGCCCAACAAACCAAGAAGCCCTAGTACAAGAAGGAGCACTTCTTGAGGAATAATATTCTGAAGCTTTCTCCAGAGCAACTAGTGACTATGCAATGTAAGATCAAAGGCCCCAGTGATGAATTCAATCGCTACTATGCTGACTGGAAAGGTGCCAAGGTCAGATTCATCACAGTGGCTGACAAAGTCATCAAGGACCACAACAGGAGGGTTGCAGCTCGATCGCAACCACAAATTCCTCAGGCTGAGTCCTCTGCTCAGCCTACTGAAGAAACTGCTAGCGCAGCTAAAGAAATTTAGGCTGCTGTAGAACCTGTCAGGGCAACCTCCAATGTTGCGCCTGAAGAAATTTCCAGGTCAGCTGAAGTTTTTGCTGCACCTGAAGAAACTGCTCCAACTCCACCCTCTGTTAAAATTACAAAATCTTCAAGGGTGAAGAATATCAACCTTCCTTCTGCGTCAGAAGTGAAGAAAACAAAGGTAGCTGAAAAGAAGATTGCACTGAAGAGAAAAGCATCAACTTAAAATCCTCAACAGTGAAGAAGTTGAAGACTCTACCAAGTTCTTCAACTGTGCCCATTGATGCAACCCCAATCTCCTCTGTGTCTGCCTATGAGATAGTACCATTTGGTGTTGACTATGTCATCCCAAATGATGAAGATGAAAAAGATCATTCTGCTGCCTCCTCAGAGCAGATTGATGAAGAAATTGAGGTGGAAGAAAATGCTTCAACCCCTCTGGTATCATCGCCCCAGCCTGAGTTGACTACTGAACAGGCCGACGTTGAAGAAATTGAAGAGGATTTGGACATTGGAAATACCACTCCACTTATCAATGATGAATATTGGGAAGCTGCACACCCAAATTCTCCAATGACCACTCCCCTCACCCAAATTCCTCAGTCACCAGCCCAGACTGAGGAAATTCAAACTGGATCTGATGATTTGATCGCAGCACTCACTTCAATTCCTGACGAAATTCCAGCTGCATCAGCTAAAGAAATTGCTGCTCCTATTGTACCCGAGGAACTTGTTGTTCAAATTCCTCAGTATGAAGAAGTTCCTACTATGCCAAAGGAAATTGTGGGCCGCTTCAAGCCAAATCTTCAGCCAAAGCCAAAAATGCCATTCAAAGGCTCAAAGCGTCCCAAATTCATCAAGGCGAATTTCTTCAAGGAGCACATATTATTCAGAGGACCGAATCCATATGACTCAACAAGGGCCGGTCGAACCAGATTCTGGACCCCTTCATAGATGAACTTCTATGCATTAGTGCTGCTCGACAAAGAGAAAGTCTTCGAGCATCAGCAAATTCCTCATGTGGATATGAAATCTATCCTGTGCTTCACACCAGTGCTCGTAGTTCTTCGTGATGCTGGAATTCTTCCATTCTGTGTTGACATATGTGATTGGAATGAAGAGCTCATTCTTCAATTCTATGTGACCTTGCACATCATAGGTGATGCTTCTGATGTTAATTCTTGGATTCTGGACTGGATGACTGGATCCATTCACTACACTGCCCCAGCCACAGAATTGCTTCGGGTTGTGCCAATAGAAATTCCCTCAGAAGGTGCAAGATGCTTGTTTGATGAACCTAAATTTCCCAATCAGATGATGCAAGTGCTGATGAAGCCTATGGCTCCTGGGAATCACAAAGGACCACCTTCCTCATGAAGGGTTTCCTCTATGTACCCAGGACCGTATACCGCATCCTGACCAAAACCCTTAGTCCTATCAAGGGTCACAACTCTGAAGAAGAAGAAGTTGAGGGTATCATGAAGAATATGCTCTTTAACATCATTCATGGGATTCCCGTAAATTACCATGATTTCTTCATGAGGACTTTGGCCAATGCTGCTATAGCTCCATTTGAATTGAAGCCTTATTATCCCTGGATCACGAAATTCATCAGATCAAGGTCTTCAATTCCATTCAAGGCTAATTTTCAGAATCACTTCAGCTTTGTGCCTCTGATTGAAGTCCTCAAGAACACATTTTCCTTAGTTGAGGCCAAAGGAAAAGGTGTCATTGATGAAGGTACTCGTCTGAGATTATTATGAGGCCAAAGCCATCATATATACACACACATGTGCAAGCCAAAAGGCTACAAGAGGATGCCAAGATACTAGATTGTAAAAGGTCAAAAGACATCACTAATATAACTCTAACACCCCCCTCAAACTCATGGTGGATCCACAACACTGAGTTTGGAGAGGTGAAATCCATGTTGCGCTCTAGTCTAAGCCTTCGTAAAGAAGTCCGCAAGCTGTAACTCAGACGGCACATACTGAAGAGCAATAACATGATCCTGCACAACAGCACGCACACAAGAAGCATCAACACCAATATGCTTGGTAAGATCGTGCTTCACAGAGTCCTGCGCAATACTGATAGCACCTGTTCTATCCGACAAGAGGGTGGTAGATGTAGTAACAGAAACACCAAAATCCTCGGGTAACCATCGCAACCAAGTCACCTCTGTTGTCAAAAGAGCCATAGCTCGTAACTCTATCTCTGCACTCGAATGGGAAATTGCAGTCTTCTTCCTTGTCTTCTAGGAAATGAGAGAACCACCAAGAAAAACATAGTAGGTAGAGAGTGAATGGCGATCCGTAGGATCACTAGCCCACGTAGCATCCGAATAGGCCTAGAGTTATAACAAGATGGAACGGGGGGGAAGACGATGAGAGATCGTGCCCCAATGATATCGGAGAACACGAAGAAGGTGACTATCGTGAACTGAAGTAGGAGCAGTCACAAACTGACTCAGAATATGGACAGGATAGGAGATATCTAGATGAGTGATAGCAAGATACATAAGACTCCCAACAAGATGACGATAACGCGTAGGATCAGATAAAGGCTCACCATGAGAAGCACGAAGGTGAATATTGAGCTCCATAGGAGTCTCAGCAGTGCGGGCATCACTAAGAGCCGCACGAGTAAGAAGATCCTGGATATACTTTTCTTGGGAAATAAAAAAGGCATCAGAAGTGGAGGATACCTCAATCCCAAGAAAGTAATGAAGAGGACCAAGATGAGACATAAGGAACTCTCATTAAGGCGAGCCTTGACAAAAGCAATGTACTCAGAATCGTCGCCAGTGATGATCATGTCATCAACATATAGAAGAAGAAGAGTGCGACCACGAGCATAAAGATGGACAAACAATGCTGGATCGTGATCACTAGGCGAAAAACCAGCATCAGTGACCACAGAGGCGAAACGCTCAAACCAAGCATGAGGGGCTTACTTAAGGCCATAAAGAGAGTGACGAAGGCGGCAAACCATGCCATCGGGAACAGAATATCCAGGTGGTGGCTGCATATAAACCTCCTCACACAACTCACCATTAAGAAAGGCATTTTTAACATCAAGCTGGGACACAAACTACTGGCGAACAGAGGCCATGACGAGAAGTGTGCGGACAGTGGTCATATGAGCCACAGGAGCAAAAGTTTCATCATAATCACGACCATGCTCCTGCTGAAAACCACGAGCCACGAGACAAGCTTTATAACGTGCAAGAGAACCATCAGAGCAAGTCTTAATATTATAGACCCACTTACAAGTGATGGGACGGGCACGAGGAGGAAGAGAAACCAGATCCCATGTGTCATTGCGCTCAAGAGCGACAAGCTCTTCTGCCATTGCAAACTGCCATTTAGGATGCACAACAACATCATGAGAAGAGGTAGGCTATCGGCTAGGAGAATAGCGGTCAGGGGGAGGGCAAGGCTGAGCCCGAAGACCATAAGTCGGCTGGGACAAGGAAGACGGTGCACCCGAAGTAGATGGCACGTTAGTAGATTCATCCATAACACATCGACGACGGGTATAAAGAAAAGGAAAAGTGGAATAAGAAGGAACCACCAGAGGTGATGGAGATGGAGAAGACATCGGTGATGAAGGTGGAGTGTCATGCAATAAGGGAGGAGAAAAAACTATAGGACAAGATGGTGCTGGATCTGCAATAGTGGGACGGGGAGGAGTAGGAATAGGAATATGAGGCACTGATGGAGGTGTATTAGCAAACATGAGAAAAGAGATATCCTCTACTGAAAAGGTCGAAGAGGATGGTCGTGAGTAGAATGGACGAGACTCATCAAAAGTCACATCCCTAGAAATACGCATCCGGTGGCCGACAGGATCCCAACACCGATAACCCTTATGCTCATCACTATAGCCCAGAAAAACACACTCGACGGACTAAGCAGTGAGTTTGGTGTGTTCTCGGGGGGCAAGGATAACAAAACAAACACAACCAAACGACCGAAGAATTGAATAATCAGGAGAATGATCAAAAAGACGCTCTAGAGGGATACCTCCGTGTAGAGCAGATGAGGGTTGAACGTTTATGAGATATGTGGCAGTGAAGACAGCCTCGGCCCAAAAATGAGGTGGAAGAGAGGCGGCAATCATCATCACACAAGCTGTCTCAACAAGGTGACAATGCTTGCGCTCAGACACACCATTCTGAGGGTGAGCACCGGGACAAGAGAATTGAGCAAGAGTACCCTGCTCAGCAAGAAAACCATGCAATATTTTGGAGATATACTCGCCAGCAGAATCGGCACGAAACACCCGAATAGGTGTAGAGAACTGAGTGTGGACCATGGCAGCAAAATATTTATAAATAGAGAGAACCTCGCGATGAGAAGACATAAAGTAAAGCCAAGTGTAGCAAGATAAATCATCTATAAAAATAATGTAGTATCGATGTCCCCCTTTGGAAGAAAAAGGAGTCAGACCCCAAACATCAGAATGAACTAAATCAAAAGGGCGTTGAGACACCGACTCACTAGTAGGATAAGGTAAGTGAACCTATTTACCAAGCCTACAACCCTCACACTGCAAAGAGACATCTCCTGAGACAGGCCCCAGAAGACCACGATGAACTAAAGACGATAGTCGAGAACCACAAAGGTGACCAAGTCAATGATGCCACTGCTGGAAGGAGCTGGTAATTTAAGCGGAGAAGGCAGGTGTACTAACGAGTGTGGTGGCAACAGAAGGAACATGAAGCTAGTCTAGCTCCCAAAGCCCTTGGGAATCAAGGCGTCGAGGGCCAGCCCCAACCAGAGCCTTCATGTGAAGATCCTGGACAGTACAAGAATCAACGTCAAGAATGACGCAACAACCAGAATCGGTAAACTGACTTGTAGAAAATAGGTTCATGGTAAGGCGCGGAACATGAGAAACGTCTGGAACATAAAATCAAAAAGTGGAAAGAGTGCCTCGACTAGCAACAGGAAGCAGAGTACCATCAGCACTAAGAACATTAATACAATGATCAAGAGGTCTAAGAGAGGACAAGACAAAAGAATCGGAAGACATATGGAATGAAGCTCTGGAATCTAGAACCCATGGGGATGTACCTGACTGTGTAGATGGCGGTTTCTCAACACTTGAAGGAGGAGTCATAGAACCTGCAGTACCAGCCGAGGAACCTGAAGTAGCAAGTAGACGCTTAAGTTTCACAATATCTTGCTCAATCAAGGAGACAGTAGACAACGTCAAGGAAGAAGCATGAGTCCCAGAAGAAGAACAGTGCTCCCTATTATGCATATCACACTTCTTCTTGAAGCAATTAGACTCGTGGTGACCATCCCTGTTGCAGTAGCCACGATGGGTATGAGGACGAGAGCGGCCCTCACGAGAGTGACCCTCGCTACTAGAAGGAGTGGGCAGTAACGGTGGAGCACTGGAGTGAGGAAACACTAGTGGAGCAGCAGCTTGAGCAGCAAGCACAGAGGGAACCTAAAGCAAACCAGCACCACGAAGGCGAGTCTCTTCAGTATGAAACTTAGAAAGCACCTCAGATATAGGCACATGACCATGAGCAAACAACTAAGCATGACGAGGCTCAAACTCTCCATGAAGCCAGAACAAAAACTCATAGACACGATGAAACTCCAAGTCTGACCTGACAGTCTGGCAGCATGGGCAAGTACCACAAACAGTAGAGCGAAGAGAGTCAAGTTTACACCAAATAGTAGAACTCTAAGTGTAGAACTCATCAATAGTAGTGTCTCCCTGCTGAAGAGCATGCTCTTGATGGACCACCGATAGATAAAGAGAATCACTAGAGGGTTGATAGCGCTCGCAAAGATGAGTCCACATATCGACGGCAATAGTGAACCCCATAAACTCAGAAGCAAACTGAGGTAAAACACTAGAAGTGAGGACAGCCGCAGCACGAGCATCATCATCACATCACTGGGTGTAGGCAGCCAGATCATCCCGGTAAAAAAAATGAACATCCGAATAATCCAAGACCTGCTGATTATAAATAGCTTCCACATCATCAACAACAATCCTGGCTGCATTCCTATCAGCATCTGAAGCATCTGCAGCAAGATCCAACGACATCGGTGCTAGGGTAGGAGCCACAGGAGGAACTGGACGTGGAGGACAAGGGACCTCGCCAGAAAGAACACCCCAAAGACGACTGCCACACATGTGAATGCGCATAAAGGCAGCGAACTCAGAGTAGTTGGCCCCATCAAATATCACCTGACAACGTGGGATGGCGATATAGCCCGACGACAGTGAAGACATGGTGCTCCTTTTCTGTTTCTCTGTTTCTTTATTTTTTGAATGATCCAATCTCCAAGATGGCCAATATAGGGACCAACACCTGATGCGCTTGAAGCAGCAGTAGTGGCGGTTACAGCGAACAACAGTGGCCCAATACAGGCAACAACACTCGATCTAAATCGAGGAGCAGCACAGAAGAAACAAAGATGCAGAGGCTAACTGCGAACGGCGAGCAGCAACGGACAACTGCGTACAACGAGCATGTCAGACGTCGTGGATCCGACGGCCCAGCTGGTGACGAGATTCGGCGAGCAACGGCGTGATCCAGCGAGCAATGGCACGATCCGATGAGCGGCGGCATGATCCAGTGAGCGACAGCGCGATCCGGCGAGCGGCAACACGATCCGGCGAGCGATGGTGCGAATCAGGAGCACCTGCAGCAGTTTCCCCCGCTGATGGAGGTGAAGCCCAAGCAGGAGGTGGACCGATGGCCTTGAAGTGGCATGGAAAGCACGACGCCAAAAGGAGAAGCAGCAGCGGCAGGCCACCGGTGCTAATGAGACGCACAAATGATTGACTTGGAGAAATACGAGGAGAGGTAGCCTGATTTGTAGTAGCAGATCAACACCATGGAGAGCACGGGCGAACAACAGCAACTGTAGGCTGATCCAAGAAGAAATCCATGTGGAGATGGAGGGAAGATCGAGAGAGAGGGAATAAATGTATAGAAGATCAGCACGAGTTGCGAAGTGTGGTGGAGACCTTGAACACTGGACCCGATAGCATGTTGGAATAGCAACTTAGATTATTATGAGGCCAAAGCCATCATATATATACATACATGTGGAAGCCAAAAGGCTACAAGAGGATGCCAAGAGACTAGAATGTAAAAGGTCAAAAGACATCGCTAATATAACTCTAACAGTCCATTGGATGGCTAGTTTTGCAAAGCTGCATCTTATTCCACCAATGATGACACTGCTACCCAAGATTCTGCAGCAAAAGCCTCATCAAAAAATCCTCAAGGAGCTGCCCCTCATGTGATGACCGATCGAGAGATTCTCCTAAGTCTTCATCAGAAGGTTGATCACAATCACAAGTGGGTAAAGCATCAGTTTGCTTCAATTCTTCAGAACATGACTATGATGAAGAACTCTATGAGGAAAAATCACTACTATGTGCACGAAATCTTCAATCGCAGGTGGGACATTCTCACACATCTCAAGACTCCAGAGGAACCCAAGAAGATGGACTTTCAGCAGAACATTGACTGGTCTCATCCTCCTCAGAAGAAATTCAGAAAAGTTCAAGTTCCTCAGTTGGTTACAAGCTCATATTCTTCATCGCATGAGGCGGATGAAGCTAAGTATATTGACAACACTGCGGCAGACCCTACATCGACAAATGACCCCGACAACGCTGGCACTCCTCCATCTCCTTCAAGAAGAAATTCTTCAGGGGCGTTAGTCCTCAGTTTTCGTCCATTTTGGTCTTCGATGACAAAAGCGGAGAAAATTTGAGTTAGTCTTCAAGCGGGTCTATATATATGTGTGTGTGTGTGTGTGTGTGTTTTTGTTTAAGTTATAACTCTCTCTCTCTCTATTTTGAAGCTTTTGTTGGTTGAGTTGTAAACTTAAGTCCGATGGTGGTCTGACGCTTTTGAACTGCTTTCAACATGCTTATTTCCTCAAGTACCTTAATGCATGCATGCTGAATTTTGTCAGACACCATTTTCGTCATGCATTTCAAATTCTTCATATCATATGTTAAATGCGTGTATGAATTACAAGATATAGGGGGAGTTCACCATGTTTTTAACCTACCATGTGCATTCGCAGTCCAAAGGAAGTTCCTCAAATATGCACATCTTCAGGGGGAGTTCTTCTATATCTTGCAATCAAATTCCTCAAACTAAGTACTTACACTTCATATTTGTATCTCCATTGAAAACTTAACCTATTTGTCATCAATCACCAAAAAGGGGGAGATTGTAAGTGCATCTAGTGCCCCTTAGTGATTTTGGTGTATTGAAGACTTATAGGTTAAGAGACTGATGTGTTTGTAAGTGTACATAGGCTCTATAAGTCGTAAGGAGTTTGATATATTCGGAGATTACCAAAACCTAAAAATGAATGTCTTCAACTGAAGACTTTGGTGAAGACTTTGGTGAAGACTTTGCTAAAGACTTTGGTATTTCCTGAAGACTTTGAAGATGAAGAAGTTAGTGTGACCTTGAAGATATTAACAAGGACTATGAAGCGTGAAGACTTTTGTTTTCGTAGTTTCATTTCCTTTCTTTGATTCATAGGAAACACCATACTGTTAAAAGGGGCCAAGGTAATACTAAGGAAAATTTCCAATTGATGCTCAAATCAAAAGCCTCAACCTATCCAATCCTTCGAGTGAAGCCTTTGGAAATCTCTTATGGTTTAGTCAAGTTCTTTAGTGACAGAGACGATGTTCTTCTGGTCGCTGAGGAAATTGATCTGACTAAGGAGTTAGGATTTCGTAGTGTGAATTGCCTATAAGTGAGGTATATGATAAGCCTTGAGGAATTTGACATTTCAAATTCCGACCATTGCTGTGATTACCACCAGCTGTCCCCAGTCATCTTATCCACATAACGGTCCTATCATTGGGGGCATTTATGTCTTATCATGTCAGGTTGCACCCTGGCTATAAATAGCCATCCCCCACAACCACTAGTTGGTTGGCTGCTCCGAGAGAGAACTCACGCTTATCATTTGAGAGAAACCCATCCTCCAAGGACTTTGAGAGAAAATAATCAGTGAGCAAAAACCCCAAAACCAAACCACCAAACCCAAAGTGATTGAGCATCACTGAAGAGATTGTTCCGGTGTGGAACCCACGCTTGTTGCCTTTGAAGACAGGGCAAAGAACCCTATAGAGAATGAAGAGGAGCCAAGGATCTTACTCTCAAGAGTTTTTATCTTCCAAATGGCCAGGCATCATGGTCTAGTGCGTTCTACAGTCAATTGGGGATCACTGAGTGACCTTGGTCTAGAGCATCCAGCAGTCAATTATGAATTGCTGGGTGACAAATTTGTGAGGGTTTTGGAAGTCTACCCTGAAGACTTACCACGAGATTTGGCGAGGACTGTGTGACCTTAGCTCAAGGAGAATACAGTAAGGACTGTGTGTCCTGGGACTATAGGTCCTCTGGTTTAAATACCAGGCCGCTCTGAACCAAACGTACGATTGTCACATCAATTGGAACAGGGTTATCAAACCATTGTCTTCATCGAGCTACCTGGTTCCTCAACCCTTTCATTTCCTCATATACTTGTTGATGAAATTGATCATTACTGTTTGAAGAATTTGACTGAAGACTTTCTCCATTTCCTCACCTCAAAATCTTCAAGTTACCTTGTTCCTCACCTGCTTATCTTGTATCACGCTACCTGTAATTTGTGCATGCTTTATTTCATCATGATGACCATGCTACTGCTATGTTTCTCATGCACTTGAGTACTTATTCCGCTGCTAGTTATTCATCGCATTTCAAATTCCTCAAGTTGAAATTCCTGAGTGATGATTTTGTAAAAGTCGCCTATTCACCCCCCTCTAGTCGATATAACAAACTTTCACGTAGTGGAAAGGAAGAGAAAGAAAAAAGAGAGAGAAAAAGGATTTCAAGCAAGAAAGATAGATCAAAAGCTTATAATCAAAATAGTGTTGATCATGAAAGATATACTTGTGCATGGGGATACATGGACTAGGAAATACTTTGCTTGCATGAATAGGATTGGTGCCAAATGGTGAACCCTGCCCAAATGTGTAATCAAGCTAGCGTATCTCCTTGTGTTTGTGCAACACGAGCTTAGTCTTCATTAGGCATTTTTTGTTGCCCATTCCTATAGTCACACAAGCCCCATTATCCCACCACGTGTGTTTCTTTTTTCGTCCTCTGTATTTTTTATCACTTGCTTTGCATTTTGACTCCTTTGGATTGATTTCAACATTTACGATATCTTGGATTTCAATGTGCATGATATTTTGTGCCACTAACCCTACAGATCTCAACATATAGCCTTGTTGTGGGATTGTAGATGTGCGTTGGGAATGCTTATCAACACCATATTTCATTTATTGGTATACATTGGACACCTTCGATCCTTGTCATCCACATAACCGAGAAGGTAACTTGCTATTATTATTTCCCTTTAGCTACTTACTACTTGCACTAGTGTCATGATGTATAGGGACGACACATCTACTTCAGTCTACCACCATAGCGATGAGTTCAATGCCATGAAGGAACACATCAACGCCAAGATGAAAAAGCACTTGGAGGAGCTCAAAACCCTCATCACCACCTGCAAGCAGCCTTCCTCATCTTCTAGAAGATGTTATGGTACACATGCTTCTGAGATGCCATCTTCGGCAAGGTTACATCAACATCAACACCATCACAAATAAGAGTGTGAAGGTCAATAGCTCGACACCAACCACCTCTCTTTGACTTCACCACCTACCAAGGCATATTTGCCTTTGGTTATGAGACATCTTTGTCGACAAGCACCTCAAGATTACGCTCAATGGAAGTTCCCCAAGCTCAAGTCCACGACTTCCATGAGCTACTACGACCTTGACAACGACAACGAGATTCCTTTTTATGGGACTCAAGACCCTAGGGAGTATCTCGAGTGGGAGCTCAAGATGGATTACTACCTAAAGCTACTTCAAGTCCCTTCCGAAGATGAATTGAAGTGCTCCACAAGAAAATTCTATGATGATGAGTCGATGTGGTGGCTTCAGACATCTTTCAATAGATTCCATATGAGTTGTTCCAAGATGAACAAAACTAGGCGGCAAGGATTTGTGCCTTCCACATACACAGAACATCTTCAACACCAATTGGAGAACACCATACAAGGATCCAAGTCTCTCAACAAGTACTTCATGGAGATGAAGAAATCATGGCGATGAGCCGATGTGGACGACCCTATTTGGATGAAGTTCCACTTCATGATGGGATTGAACCTCAACATCACCAAGGCTATCCTCCTGAACAACTATGAATCTCTTGATGATCTCTATCTTGGTGCTCTCAAGGCAGAACAATAACTCCTAAAGTCCAAGGCTTCTCCAAGCCCGAACAAGCCCCTCAAGGGTTGGAGAAGCCTTGGACTTCATGATGACCATGCTCCATGACGAAGAGCATGAGGATGGTACAACCAAGATGTCTAAGCCCGACAAGCTCCAAGACAATGCCCCCAAGTTTGACTTCACCGACATCATTCTTTGTGGCCTTGATGATGCCAAGTCTACCACGGCTCTTTTTGACATGATTATGAAGCCAATCAAGGAAAATTATTTCGGTCCAAGATACATGGTGGCGAGCAAGGATGATGCTTGGATCGAGCATGGGATTTCCCCTTCGGTCATGGAGGCTAGTGATGATGTGCCATCTTTGGCCTTCATACATGACAACGATGAGGAGATGGTTGAGCATGGGATTTTACCTTCAACCACAATGGTGTTTTGAGACGAGTAGAGAGACTTATGCCACCATATTGGGAGTGGGAGTTAGATCACCACTAGCCCCATATATGATGAGATGCCACAATTCCCATGTGAGGAGATCTGCAACCACCACCACTTGAGTGATATGAATGACACCACCATATGTGAGTTTGAGTGCACCTATCTAGAGGGGGTGCATTAGCTAGCACCACATAGATAGAGTGATCTAGTTGATAGGTCATGTGAGGACATTTCGATGTCTAACGACTTAATCTCTATCTCTACTGTATCTTCTCATTTGGTGCAAGGTCCCATATATGATGATGCGCCAATCCTTGTGGACTTTATCCTTCCTTTGGACAAGACGATGGCCATGGTGGAATATGACATCCCCCCCCCACATGGTTCCATCACGATGAATATGACCTTTATTTGGTATTTACCACCTCACCTACACCACATGAGTGGAACAAAAACGGTAACACGTGTGAAGGTGATTCTCTTGTCCCATTGGTGGACATTGATTCCTTGCATGATGATGATCACCCTATTGACATGCTACATAATTGTGCGACTTCCTCATGTGATGATTTACCTATTTATGATGAGTTTGATGATTCACATGTGGAATCTATTATTTGTGATGCCATGTTGCATAGGATAGCTTGTGAGAAGTCTATAGGTAACATCATGTTTGAAAATCCACCTAACTTGTTATAAATTATCAAAGTAATGAACGCGAATCAAATGAGCATGATGAAAACTAGATTGACAAAAATTCTCATGTGTCCTCGGGAGCACTTCACTTTGTATAAGAGTTTTACCAGGCTTGTCTTTTGCTACAAAAAGGATTGGGATACCTTGTTGCACCTTTTCTACACTTGTTACTTGTTACTTGTAACAAATTATTTTCACAAAAATATCTGTTACAGATAATTTCAGTGCTTCCAGAGAATACCTTACTGAAAACCGCTTGTCATTTCCTTATGCTCCTCATTGGGTTTGACACTCTTACTTATCGAAAGGACTATGATAGATCCCCTATACTTGTGGGTCATCAAGACTCTTTTCTCGCGCCGTTACCAGGGAGTGAAGCGCCTTTGGTAAGTGGAATCTGGTAAGGAAAAAATTTATATAGTGTTTGGAAATTTACTGTCACTTGTTACTATGGAAAATAATACTTTGAGGGGCTTGTTCAGGGTATCTTCACCTCGATCGGAAGCACAAAGAGTTTCTCTCAACCTACTAAACCGACTGAAAATATTTATTCTGAAATTCCTTCGGGTATGATAGAGAAACTGCTGGCTAATCCGTATGCAGGAGATGGAACACTACATCTTGATTTGCATCTAATCTATGTGGATGAAGTTTGTGGATTATTTAAGCTTGCAGGTCTGTCCGAGGATCATGTAAAGAAGAAGGTATTTCCTTTATCTTTGAAGGAGAAGGCATTGACATGGTATAGGCTATGTGATGATATTGGATCATGGAGCTACAACCGATTGAAAATGGAATTTCATTAGAAGTTTTATCCTATGCATCGAGTTAATCGTGATCGGAATTATATCTATAATTTTTGGCCTCATGAAGGAGAAAGAATCGCTCAAGCTTGGGGGAGGATTAAGTCAATTTTATATTCATGCTCCAATCATGAGCTCTCGAGAGAAATTATTATTGACAAAATTTATGCTCGGCTTTATCGTAATGATCAATCCATGCTCGATACTTCTTTTATTGGTTCCTATATGAAGAAAGATATTGAGTTCAAATGGGATTTATTGGAAGGAAGTAAATGCAACTCTGAAGATTGGGAACTCAACGAAGGTAAGGAGTCAGGTATAAACCTTAAGTTTGATTGTGTTAAATCCTTTATAGACACCAATGCTTTTCGTGAATTTAGCTCTAAATATGGACTTGACACTGAGATAGTAGCTTCTTTCTGTGAATCTTTTGCTTCTCATGTTGATCTCCCTAAGGAGAAGTGGTGTAAATATCATCCTCCCATTGAAGTGAAAGTAGTTAAACCTATTAATGTTGATGAAGAAACTGTTACTTATAATGTTGATCATGTTATTCCTGTTGCTTATATTGAGAAACCACCTTTCCCTGTTAAAATAAAGGAACATGCTAAAGCTTCAATTGTGGTTTGTAAGAGCTATGTTAGAACACCTACACCTCCTGAACAAATGAAGTTGAACCTAGTATTGCTATGGTTAAAGATATATTGGTTGATAATATTGATGGGCATGTTATTCATTTCTGTGATGAAGCTGCTAGAATTGCTAGACCTGATGCTAAAGATAAACATAGACCTATTGTTGGCATTCGTGTTGTTTCTGTTAAAATAGGAGATCATTGTTATCATGGTCTTTGTGATGTGGTTGCTAGTGTGAGTGCAATTACTTTTACCTTATATTAAGAAATTATGAATGATATTGCACCAGCTGAATCAAAGGAAATTGATGTTACCAGTAAGCTTGCTAATAGAGATACTATAGCACCAGTTGGGATTGTTAGAGATATTGAAGTCTTGTGCGCGAAAATAAAATATCCTACTGATTTTCTTGTCCTTCGTTACCCACAAGATGATTTTTGTCCCATTATATTTGGTAGACCTTTCTTGAATACTGTTAATGCGAGGATAGATTGTGAGAAAGAAACTGTTACTGTAAGTTTTGGGGGTGCATCTCATGAGTTTAATTTCTCTAAATTTCGTAGACAGCGCCATGATGAAGAATTGCCTAGTAAGGTTGAAATTATTGGTCTTGCTTCTATTGATGTGCCTCCTACTAATCCTTTAGAATAATATTTGCTAGACCATGAAAATGATATGCATATGAATGAAAGGAATGAAATAGATAAGATTTTGTTTGATCAGCATCCTATTTTGAAACACAAATTGCGTGTTGAAATACTTGGGGATCCTCCTCCACTCAAGCGTGATCCCGTGTTTGATCTTAAACAATTACCGGATACTCTGAAATACGCTTATCTTGATGAAAATAAGATATATCCTATTATTATTAGTGCTAACCTTTCAGAGCATGAAGAAAATAGATTATTGAAAACTATGAGGAAGCACCATGCTGCTAGTGGATATACTCTTGATGATCTTAAGGGCATTAGTCCCACTCTATGTCAGCACAAAATCAATATGGAGCCCAATGCTAAAGCATTTGTTGATCACCGATGACAGTTAAATCCTAAAATGAAAGAAGTGGCAAGAAATGAAATATTAAAGCTTCTGGAGGCAGGTATAATTTATCCTATTGCTGATAGTAGATGGGTTAGTCCCGTTCATTGTGTCCCTAAGAAAGGTGGTATTACCGTAGTTCCTAATGATAAAAATGAATTGATCCCGCAAAGAATTGTTACAGGGTATAGAATGGTAATTGATTTTAGGAAATTAAATAAAGCTACTAGGAAAGATCATTACCCTCTACCTTTTTTGGTCAAATGCTAGAAAGACTATCCAAACACACACATTTTTGCTTTCTAGATGGTTATTTTGTCTTCTCTCAAATACCTGTGTGAAAAGAAGACCAAGAGAAGACCACTTTTACTTGCCCTTTTGGTATCTTTGCTAATAGATGTATGCTTGTTGGTTTATGCCATGTGCCTGCTACCATTCAAAGATGTATGACTGCTATATTATCTGATTTTTGTGAAAGGATTGTTGAGGTTTTCATGGATGATTTTTCCGTTTAGAGAACTTCTTTTGATGATTGTTTGAGCAACCTTGATCAAGTTTTGCAGAGATGCAAAGAAACTAATCTTGTATTGTATTTGGAGAAGTGCCACTTTATGGTGAATGAAGGTATTGTATTGGGACACAAAATCTCCAAAAGAGCTATTGAAGTTGATAAAGCTAAAGTTGATGCTATTGAAAAAATGTTGTGTCCTACGGCTATCAGAGGTATAAGAAGTTTCCTTGGTCATGCTAGTTCCTATAGGTGGTTTATTAAAGACTCCTCTAAGGTTTCTAGGCCTCTCAATAATCTTTTGCAAAAGATGTTCCATTCGTTTTTGAGGATGATTGTGTAGAAGCATTTCAAATTCTTGAGAATGCCTTGATTTCTGCACCTGTTGTTCAACCATCTGATTGGAACCTACCCTTTGAAATTATGTGTGATGCTAATGATTATGCCGTTGGTGCTGTTCTAGGAGAAAGAGTTGATAAGAAATTAAATATCGTCCATTATGCTAGTAATACTCTAGACAACGCTCAAAGAAACTATGCTACCAGTGAAAAGGAATTTTTAGCAGTTGTGTTTGCTTGTGATAAGTCCAGACCTTATATTGTTGGTTCCAAAGTAACTGTTCACACTGATCATGCTGCTATTAAATATCTTATGGAAAAGAAAGATGCTAAACCTAGACTTATTAGATGGGTTCTTCTGCTACAAGAATTTGATTTGCATAATATCGATAGAAAGGGTGCTGATAACCCCATAGCAGATAACTTGTCTAGGTTAGAAAATGTTATTGATGACCCACTACCTATTGATGATAGCTTTCCTGATGAACAATTAGCTGTCATAAATGCTTCGCGTAATTCTCCATTGTATGTTGATTATGCTAATTACATTGTTGCTAAATTTATACCTCCTAGTTTCACATACCAACAAAAGAAAAAGTTCTTCTATGATTTAAGACATTACTTTTGGGATGATCCATACCTTTATAAAGAAGAAGTTGATGGTGTTATTATACGTTGTGTACCTGAGCATGAACAGGAACTGATCCTACACAAGTGTCATTCTGAGGCCTACGGAGGACACCATGCTGGAGATAGAACTTCACACAAGGTATTACAATCTGGTTTTTATTGGCCTACTCTCTTCAAGTATGCTCGTAAGTTTGTCTTGTCTTGTGATGAATGTCAAAGAATTGGCAATATTAGTAGACGTCACGAAATGCCTATGAATTACTCTCTTGTTATTCAACCATTTGATGTTTGAGGTTTTGATTATATGGGACCTTTTCCAAAGTCCAACGGGTATACTCATATTCTAGTTGTTGTTGATTATGTTACTAAGTGGGTAGAAGCTATTCCAACTAGTAGTCCTCATCATAGCTCCTCTATTAAAATGCTTAAAGACGTTATTTTCCCTCGATTTGGAGTCCCTAGATATTTAATGACTGATGGTGGTTCAAACTTTATTCATGGTGCTTTCTGTAAATTGCTTGCTTAGTATTGTGTTAATCATAGAATTGCATCTCCTTATCACACTCAGTCTAGTGGTCAAGTAGAATTAAGCAATAGAGAAATTAAATTGATCTTGCAAAACACTGTTAATAGATCTAGAAAGAATCGGTCTAAGAAACTTGATGATGCATTATGGGCTTATAGAATGGCTTACAAAAACCCTATGGGTATGTCTCCTCATAAAATGGTTTATGGTAAAGCATGTCACTTACCTCTAGAACTACAACATAAATCTTATTGGGCAATCAAAGAGCTCAATTATGATTTCAAACTTGCTGGTGAGAAGAGGTTATTTGACATTAGCTCACTTGATGAATGGAGAACCCATGCCTATGAGAATGACAAGTTGTTTAAAGAAAAAGTTAAGAGGGGCATGATAAAAGGATTCAAAAGCGTGAATTTAATGTAGGTGACCACGTCTTGCTATACAATTCTCGTTTAAGATTTTTTGCAGGGAAAAGTTCTCTCTAAATGGGAAGGGCCTTACATTGTCGAGGAAGTATATCATTCCGGTGCCATCAAGATCAACAACGCCGAAGGCAAAAATATGATGGTGGTAAACCCAGAAATAATCAAACATTATATCTTAGGTACTCCCATAAATGTTGAAACCAACATTATCAATACCATAGCTCCAGAGGAGTACATTAGGGAGACCTACCGGAATGTTTCAAACTCCGAAAAGGAATAGGTATGTGGTACGGTAAGCAAACCGACTCCAAAACTTTACAAATAGCATTTTTTCTCAGTTTTGGATTATTTAATAAATTAGGAAAATTTAAAGTAGTCCGAAAGGTGCACGAGGAGGCGACAAGCCTGCAGGGCGCGGCCTACCCCCTAGCCGCGCCCCTGTGGCTTGTGGTCACCCCGTGTACCCCCCCGGACTCCATTTTCTTGTGGTATACTCCTTTTGGTCGGTACAAGTTCATTATATAATCTCCCAAAGGTTTCGACCACCATACCATGGAAAAATCAGCTGTTCTCGTTTGTTGTTGTCTTTCAGATAGATTTAGATCGCCATGATGTCCCCAAATGCTTCGAAGGACAAGTTCTTCGAGAAGGTCATCAACCCCTATCTCCCGGAGGTGCTGCAACACCCTCAAACCATTGAGATGCGTGAGGGGGTGCTGCACATCCATGATGTTGAGGGGCCAAAAAAGATCGGAAGCGTGGAGACAAGGCTCGAAGCAATGGAGCAACAAGTCTTCAAGTGCCAAGGGATGGTGGAACGTGGACTCAATGCCAATCATATGATGATCGCGAAGTTTACCCATAAACACAAGTTGGACACCAAGGACATCAGGGAGCACATCTTCCAGCTTTACGAGAAAATCGAGCATCTCCAAGCCCAGATCTATGACCTGCAAAACCAAAACCGCGAGTATGAATATAGATTTAAGAGAATGAGTTTGACTGTAGATTTGAGGATTCCAGAGACTCGTTCATCTTTTTACAATTGTGGTCCTATGCCTTGGAAGACGGAGGCCAAGCTTCCAACCTCATCAACAACTCCACCGCCATCACCTTTGAAGAAGGACATCTAAACACAAGGGTATGGGCACTCCCCTTGGCTTGTGCCAAGCTTGGGGGAGGCACCCCGGTATCATATCACCATCACATCTTTTACTTTTCTCGTTTTTCTTAGTTCGATCCTTTTGTTTATATCCTGATATAGTAGAATACAGTTCTTAGTGTGTTCTAGCTTTGAGTTTTTCTTTATGTTCCCCTTATGTAAGCGAGTTCGAGAGTTATTTAATAAATAGTAGTTTTGATGTGAGGGCTTCGCTTGTTACTATGATCTTGAGAAAAATGGGGGGTAATAAAGGATAATAGAATAAAAGCAAAGAGTATATATGATGATCTTATGGGGAGTGATGACTTCACATATAAGAAGTATGTCGATTTAAATTTGTTGGGAGTTCACAAACATAGCGATTGGTCAATTGTGCAATTAATAGAAAGTAATAAAGAAAGAGAGGTTCACATATAAATATATTATCTTGGACATCTTTTATGATTGTGAGCACTCATTAAAATATTATATGCTAAGAAGTTGATGTTGGACAAGGAGGACAACATAATGGGTCGTGATTGCTTATCTCCGAATAGAAGTTATATGGTTACAGATCCTCCAACATGTAGTGCTTTCTTCCACCTCATACTAGACCAAAACTTCCGCACCAAGTAGAGATACTACTTGTGCATCCAAACACACTCAACCCAGTTTTGCCATGAGAGTGCACCATACCTACCTATGGATTGAGTAAGATCCTTCAAGTAAGTTGTCATCGGTGCAAAAAGTGCCCCTACATATGTATGATCCTTTATTGTAAGGGAAAATAAGCATTGTACGAACTTGTGATAGTAAAGAAATAAAAGCGACGGACTGCATAATAAAGGTTGCTATCACAAAGGGAAATACAACGTGGCATTCCTTTGCATTAAGGGTTCGCACATCCAAAAACAAAAATCGCATGACAAGCTTTGATTCCCTCTGTGAATGGTCTATCTGTTGCTTTTACTTCTTAAGTACTTACATTTATGCAAGAGTCATGGTGATATTCACCACTTCCTATATTTTGCCTTTTTCGATTGGCAAGCATTATGTGCTGGGGAATGATCTAGACACATATATCCACTCGGATGTCTCATGAGTTATTTTTGTTCACATTACCCTGGAGGTAAATAGTTGGAAGGCAAAACTATAAGCCCCTATATTTCTCTGTGTCCAATTGAAGCTTTGACCTCATGAGTACCGTGTTAGTGTTAGCAATTATGAAAGACTAAAATATGATTGAGTATGTGGATTTGCTTTACAAGCTCTTACATTGACTCTTTCCGATGTTATGATAAACTGCAAATTTCTTCAATGACTGAGAGCATAGTTTGTTGGTTCTCAATAGAGTTCTTGGTTCATACTTTATCCTGTGAATGAATTGCTACTCTAGTATAAGAAATTATATATCAATAATTATTGCTCTTCTAGAGATGATCATGATGCCCTCATGTCCGTATTTCATTTTATCGACACCTCTACTCTAAACTTGTGGACATATTTATCGATCTCGGCTTTCACTTGATGACAAGCGAGGTCTAAGCTTGGGGGAGTTGATACGTCCATTTTGCATCATACTTTTATATTGATATTTATTGCATTATGGGCTGTTATTGCACGTTATGGTACAATACTTATGCCTTTACTCTCCTATTTTACAAGGTTTACATGAAGGGGGAGAAGGCCGGCAGCTTGAATTCAAGACTGGAAAAGGAGCAAATATGAGAGACCTATTTCTTCATAACTCCAAAAGTCTTGAAAAATTATAGAGAATTATTTTGGAATATATAAAAAATATTGGGCGAAACAAATACCAGGGGGGACCCATAAGGAGGTCACAAGCCTGCCAGGAGCGGTCTACCCCCTGGTCGCGCCTAGGTGGTTTGTGGGCCCCCTGGCAGGTCTTTGGTTCCCATCTTCTGCTATATGAAGGGTTTTGACCTGAAAAAAAAATAAGAGAGCTTTCGGGACGAAGCACCGCCGTCTTTAGGCGAAACTTGGGAAGAACGAATCTAGAGCTCCGGCGAAGCTATTCTGCCGGGGAAACTTCCCTCCCGGAGGGGGAAATCGAAGCCATCGTCATCACCAACGATCCTCTCATCGAGAGGGGGTCAATCTCCATCAACATCTTCACCAGAACCATCTCCTCTCCAAACCCTAGTTTATCTCTTGTATCTGATCTTCGCCTCAGACCTCAGATTGGTACCTGTGGGTTGCTAGTAGTGTTGATTACTCCTTGTAGTTGATGCTAATTGGTTTACTTGGTGGAAGATCATATGTTGATATGCTTTATGATAATTAATACTCATCTGATTATGAACATGAACATGCTTTGTGAGTAGTTACGTTTGTTCCTGAGGACATGGGATTAGTCTTGTTATAAGTAATCATGTGAATTTGGTATTCGTTCGATATTTTGATGAGATGTATGTTGTCTCTCCTCTACTGGTGTTATGTGAACGTCGACTACATAACACTTCACCATTATTTGGGCCTAGGGGAAGGCATTGGGAAGTAATAAGTAGATGATCGGTTGCTAGAGTGACATAAGCTTAAACCCTAGTTTATGCCTTGCTTCTAAAGGGGTTGATTTGGATCCATATGTTTCATGCTATGGTTAGATTTATCATAATTCTTCTTTCATAGTTGCTGATGCTTGCAAGAGAGGTTAATCATAAGTGGGAGGTTTGTCCAAGTAAGGGCAGCACCCAAGCACCGGTCCACCCACATATCAAATTATCAAAGTAACGAACGTGAATCAAATGAGCATGATGAAAACTAGCTTGAGAAAAATTCCCATGTGTCCTCAGGAGCGTTTCACTTTATATAAGAGTTTGTCCATACCTGTCCTTTCCTACAAAAAGGATTGGGCTAACTTGGTGCACCTTTGCTACACTTGTTACTTGTTACTCGTTACAAATTATCTTTTCACAAAACTCTCTGTTACCGATAATTTCAGGGCTTGCAGAGAATACCTTACTGAAAACCGCTTGTCATTTCCTTCTACTCCTCATTGGGATCGACACTCTTACTTATCGAAAGGACTACGATAAATCCCCTATACTTGTGGGTCATCATAAGGTATCAGTAGTAGTTTATGAAAAATAGGCTATGCATCAGAATAAGAACTATCGATAAGACACCAACTAAACTCTAACTATCTAATGCAAGAAGTAGAGAGAAGGAGTAGGTGATATCATAATGATCAAGGGGTGTTTGCTTGCGTGGAAGCTCTGCTGAGAAGGACGGGTCGCCATCGACGTAGTCATACTCGGGATTAAAGGCAGCCTCCAGATCTACCGATAAGAATGGATGAGAGGGGGATACAAACAAATAACGGGCATACACAAATGCATGTCATGTCAAAATGTGTTGATAATATGCTCTAATAAATCCCTAAACGTTTCAAAAGAAGAGGCAAAATATCGGGCAATATTTTCCCAGCTCCAGATAATATTAGGTCAGATGATCCTCATGCAAAATATCTAGGTCCATTATGTTAGAGGGGTCACACATGTATGTGGATAACATATTCGGATTCTTCATATTTTTCAGATCAACTTTCATATATAAATTATTTTCATCCGTGTTATAGATTATTTGATATATTTTTGAAATTTATTAATATTATGGATTTATTTTACTTTAAAAATATATTTAAATAGTATTTTCTATGGTTATACAAAAAGTACCTAGCCAGAATGTGCGTGAGGCTGGCACTAGGGGAAGTGCTGAGTCATCAGCCCAGTCAAATATTCAATATTGACTGGTCAACTAAGAGGCGAGGCCATTTGTCATTGACCAAGTTAATAGATTTAATGAAATGGGTTTTGTTAGTGGTGGGACCCGCATGTAATAGGCAAATTTATATCACATGGTCATTTAAATAGGGGGTCCCACATGCGAGTGACTCATTAGGCTAATCTAACCCCTAACTCAATTTAATCAGCCAAAATAACCCGACAGGACCCACTGGTCTGTGAGCCAGTCGGCCACATTGGGCGAAATGCACACGCACGCATGCCAGCAGAGGTGCGGTCGTGACCAGAGTAGGTGCAGCCGCCACCTGCCGTGGGGGCCGACCATAGGTGCGGCCACGAGCGGGTGGGCGTGTGCGGGGGTGCGTTCGGGCAAGCGGGGCGTGGCCTAGGGCTGCCATGGCGAGAGGTAGGACGCGCAGGAGAGCACGAGCTCCCTGCCATGGTGGTCGAGCACTATGGGTGGCTGACGACGGTGGAGCGAAGTGGGAAACAAGGGGAACGAGATGAGTTCATCGGGGAGGCACACGAGGGCCCAGCCATGGCTTAGTAGCAGTAGGGCGGCTGGAATCGAGTGGGATCATCGGCGGCTGCAGAGCAAGAAGATGGCGATTGAGCCGGATACGTCATGCTTCGGCTTGATGCGGCGCCAGGAACGACAGAAGTCATGCGCGGCAGACCTCCTGCATGCCACCCATGCAAAGGCGACGACGGTGGCCGCGATAATGATAACAAAGAGCGGAATCACCGCATCAATCTCCAAGCTTGATTTCGAGCATATGAGGAGGGGCGATGGGGGGAAGATGGGAGAGTGGACGAGAGAGGGCTAGGGTTTTGTCCATGCTTGTTTATAGGGCCGAGAGGGGCATGGTGGTCATCGATGGCCATGGTGGTTGAATGCACGCCATGACTCTCCTGTGCATCTCCCTGGCGAGAGGTGGAAGAAAGACTGGGATGTTGGGCCGGGCTACACTATGGCCACTAGGTCCGAGTGTTGTAGTAGCAGTTTTTCCTTTTTCTTTTGTGGTTTTAGTTTTATATCTTCCATACCGATTTGCATCTTTCTTTCAATACCAAGTGACTTTTATTGAGTATGATATTTAGCACATAAATACTAGGATATATTTTGAACAAGCGCACAAAGTTTGAAATCATTTTGAAATTCTAAAGTATTTGCTTAATACGAGTACGCCGAAATTAAATGCACCTTGACAACAAAAGAATTGTTGGGGTCAATTTAGGGATCCAAATGAAGATGACCTTATTTATACAATTGCAAGGGTAATATTTAGAATATTTCCAATAGTGCTGTTTTACTATTTGAAGAAATATTGTTTTAACTTGCAATTTGAATTTGAATTTGACTTGAGTTTTAATCAAGTGGCAATTAAACTTAGCAAAACATGGTGACATGGCATCATTAGGGTGAGATCAT
The DNA here is from genome assembly GCA_022496015.1 of Hordeum marinum. Lineage (NCBI taxonomy): Eukaryota > Viridiplantae > Streptophyta > Magnoliopsida > Poales > Poaceae > Hordeum > Hordeum marinum. The sequence continues at coordinate 285,873,575 of CM039678.1, read as the reverse complement.
TGTAGCTTAATTATAGGGGTTTTACGACTTTCCAACACACAAAGAAAATCTCGTCCCAAGATTTAAGAGGTTTTGTAAGGGGGAAGGTTTGGTTACGAAATTGTAACGAGTCTTCTCGGTCTTAGTTGCTCTTCCCAAAGAGGTCGATTAACTATTTTCAAATGTTTATAACCCTGCATCAATGCATCATGACGAAGTTGTCGTTCTTTCTTGCCAACTACGAGATCACTAGAAGAGTATGTCTAGCGGGGGTGAATAGACTACTAGCAAGAATTTAAAATCTACACAGGGTGGAAAGATAAGTTTGGTAGATTTTAGCATATGTAGCAAGTCTAGCACACCCTACACATGCAAGTCATCAAGTATAGTAGCAGAAAGTAAAGACATTGCACATGGAAGTAAAGAGTAGAGATAGAGAGATCAAACACATGAAGGACACACGGATTTTTCTCGTGGTTTCGATAGGTAGTGCTATTGTACGTCCAGGTTCATGGAGTCTTCAACCCACGGAGGATAACGGTCACGAGAGTCCATGGAGGGCTCTACCTACGAAGGGTTCCACGAAGAAGCAACCTTGACTATACCATGACGGCCTACGTCCATGGAGGACTAGCCTAACTCAGGATAGATCTTCACGAAGTAGGCGATCTCCTTGCCCTTATAAACTTCTTGGTTCACTCCACAACACAAAGTAGGAGGTTCCCAAGCAACACCTAACCAATCTAGGAGGCACCACCCTCCAAAAGGTAAAAGGCTCGATAGTGTCGATGAACTCCTTGCTCTTGTGCTTCAAGATGATAGACTCCTCAGCACACAATCACTCTCTCACAAATTTAACTTGGTGGAAGAGGTTGATTGGGTGGAAAGCAAGTTGGGGAGGCTAGAGATCAAGATTCATATTGTAGGAACGGAATGGCATGATCTCAACACATGAGTAGGTGAGTCTCTCTCAGAAAATCAGTAGGTATGAGTGGGGAACTGTTCTGAGTGCTTCTCTTGCGAGTGAGTGGTGGTGGATGGGTATATATAGGCATCTCCAAAAATCCAACCGTTACACATAATAAGTCAGACTCGGTGACACCGATGTGTTAATCTCGGTGGTACCAAGTTGCCTCAAAGGTGTCCACTTTTGAATCTCTGTGAGACAGATATAGGAATCTCGGTTGCACCAATAAGGTGACCAATGGTCAGATTGCCAATCTCGGTGACGCTGATTCACAAAACTCGGAGGGACTGATTTTGTAAACTTGCGTAACAGGAAGTTGGCAACCCAAACTCGAAGGCACCGATGCAGAATCGGTTGCACCGAAATGGCTAGGGTTTGGCTGGTTCTGTCTAGGGTTTGGAATTGGTGGCACCGAGTGGAATGTGTTGGTTGCACTGATTTGAGTATTTGGCTTTGGACAGACTTTTGTGGAAGAGCTTGTGGGTGTATGTGGTTACTATCACTTGTGCGGATATGAGCATTTTTTCACCAACAAAACTTTACCCCCTTTTAATAGTATTGGCTTTCCTATGTACTCAAAGTGCTTTTTCACAAAAGATAAAATGTAGAGTCCTTTGTTTGAGGCTTTTCCAATCTATTTCCTTCTTATTCTTCCCTTGGGGATACTCTCCACACTCCTTTTGCCAACCCATCACTCACTATGGACTTTATCTGAAATACACTAGATGAAAGTATTAGTCCAAGAGACAATGTATGTTGTCATGAATTATCAAAACCACCAAGGGAGCACATTGTCCTTTCAATCTCCCCCATTTTGGTAACTGATGACAACATACAATCAAAGCTTCAAATAAATATATGCATGGATATAATGAATACTTTGAGAGACTCATGACTTAGACTTGCTCCCCCTAAATGTGTGCAATCCATTTAAAGGATAGTTGCTTTGGAATGCACGGACACACATATAGTAGAAGGGATATAATAAGTCATGTGTATCTTGGCAACATGCACCAAATGTATATGAATGAGGTGTATCCTTGTTCAAGACTCCACTCTTCCAAACAATATGTGCAAGAAGCAAGAGATCATCTTGATCAAAGATATGATACATATACTTACCTTGAGTTCTTCAGCATTCTAGTAGTAGAAATACACTTGAGAAAACAATGTTAGAAAACACAAGAGTATTCTATCAATCAAAGGCAATAGAACTCAAGGGTAAACACCAAGACATGGAGAACATATAGAAGGTAGCATTCCTTATGGTTGATATGCCTCCAAGAGCATTTAGAAGTTTCTCCCCCTAAGATATGAAAATGTAGGTCATCCTTTCCCTCTGAATCTTAGCATTTGGATATTGGGATTGGATAGGGTGAGAAAGTTATAACATGAGAAAATCAATTGCAATAAACATATCTTTCTCCAAAACATATTTTTGTCCCCCTACTTTGGTATTCTCCCCTTATTTATATATAAGTATAAACTTTTGATATTCTTCTCTCCCCCTAAATTATAGATCCCCCTTTGCATAAGCATGTATCTCCCTCTTTAGCTTTGAAGCTTTGTTTATTTCTCCCCCTTTGGCATTAGTTTCCAAAAAAGACCAGATATAGGGTCAGATACATGGATCATTGATAAAGAAGGGATCCTTGAGATCAAGGGTAGATACAAGAATCATTCTATGACCCATTGAAGATAATTTCTCTCCCTTTGGATAAAATGTGAGCCGTGAATAAAGTTTCTCTCCCTAAGTTTTTTTAAATAAGGGATCATTGAAGTAACAAGGACATCACTAGAAAGATACGAATTGAAAAAAAATCTCTAATGAAACATAGACTAAGAGAAGAAATAAAATCGGTGACTCCGGGACAACTAAACCGGTGGAACCAAGATGAAGTTTGGCAGCTCATCTGCTAAATCGGTAGAACCGAGATATTTGCATCAGCGGCTCCGAGACAGAAACAGAAACTTGGCAATGAGATTTTAACATCGGAGACTTCTCAGTCTCTGCCTATAACACAGTGTCAAAAGAAATTTTCAATAAAATGAGAATGTTTTTACAAAAGGGTATCACCTAGAGAAGATTTGAGTGGTTCCAATAAATTTGCGAAATAGAGAATGAACCAACCAAAAACTTAACTAGATGATGGGCGGTGACTAGCTCACCTATATTAGAGTATATTGACTAAGGAGCCAAGCAAGAATACTTGATCATAGGTCATACTCATCGTTAAGCTCAAAATGCGGTTATCATTTTTCGATTAAGCATTTTAATGTCTTTATATCACTTGAGTTGCTTTATCTCATGACTTGGAGTAAAGCTATATCAAGAATATGAGTACGTACCTTTAAGTGATGTTGTTGACGTAACTTGTAGGTGAACTTGATGAGGATCCTTGAAGTTGATGAAGATCATCTTAAGTTGGGAGCAATCCTTGTTGCTTTCATTCACTTTCCTCCTTCATAGGTTAGTCACACAAGGAGAAACATGATATATCCAAATGACATGATACCAATTTGTGAGTTGATACCAAATGAGAAATATATGTCAAGGATAGGTTTTGTTGTGTTCTTCCTTTCACCATAAAAGCGAGATTGTTGATAGAATTGCTTAAGATATGAGTTGTTGGCAATCTTGTGGAGTGTTGTTCTTCCAAGTACCTACAGAAGGGTTAGATGCAAGCCGAGGGAGCATAGAATTCCAAGATATATGATATTCAAGGTAATAACATGGAATGGACATTGAAGCTCATCCCCTTGCAAGCATCCGAGTGAGCTTTGCTCAAGTTTTAATCCTCAATGATGTTCAACTCACTCCTCAAATTATAAAACAATTTTTCATCAAGTGGCTTAGTAAAGATATCGGCCAATTGCTTATTAGTATGAACATGCTTAAGATTAATATCTCCTTTGCCAACATGACCACGAATGAAATGATGTCGAACTTGAATATGCTTGGTTCGAGAATGTTGCATACGATTATGAACAATCTTAATAGCACTTTCATTGTCTCAAAGTAATGGCACATTTTTAACATGGATTCCATAATCTTTAAGCATTTGTGACATCCATAATAATTGCGCACAACATGATCCAACAACAATATATTCAGCTTCGGCAGTAGATAGAGATACTGAGTTTTGTTTCTTGGAGGACTAAGACACAAGGGATTTACCAAGAAATTGACATGTACCCGAGGTGGATTTTCTATCAACCTTGTCACCGTCATAGTCCGAGTCGGAGTAGCCAAGAAGATTAAAGGAAGATCCCTTGGGATACCAAGTGCCAAAGTTTGGTGTATGAATCAAGTATCTCACAATACGTTTCACAGCCTTAAGATGACATTCTTTAGGTGTAGCTTGAAATCTAGCACACATGTAAACTCTAAGCATAATATCGGGACGGGAGGCACATAGATAAAGCAATGAACCAATCATTGATCTATAAACCTTTTGATCAACCGGTTCACCCTCCTTAGTATGATCATCGTGACCGCTGGTGGGCATGGGAGTTTTCACACCTTTGCACTCCTACATGTTGAACTTCTTGATTAAGTCCTTGGTGTACTTAGTTTGAGAGATGAGAGTTCCTTATCTTGATTGCTTAATTTGCAAACCAAGAAAGAATTTGAGCTCACACATCATAGACATCTCATACTTCTCTGACATCAACCTTCCAAACTTCTCGCTAAATTGTGAGTTAGTAGATCCAAAGATAATATCATCCACATAAATTTGGCACACAAATAATTCACCATTAACCCTCTTTGTGAATAAGGTTGCGTCAATTTTACCAATTTCAAATCCCCTTTTCAATAAGGAACTTTGTTAGGTATTTATACCAAGCACGAGGATCTTGCTTAAGTCCATATAAAGCTTTGCGAAGTTTGTAAACATGGTCAGGTTTCTTAGGATTTACAAAACCAGGTGGTTGCTTAACATAGACCTCTTCTTCAGTCTCACCATTTAAGAAAGTACTTTTAATGTCCATTTGATAAAGCGTGATATCATGGTGATTAGCATAGGCAAGAAGAAGGGGTGTAGGTCTCACCGTAGTCCATACCTTCGACTTGCGTATATCCTTGGGCTACGAGATGTGCCTTGTTGCGTACGACTTGACCGTCTTCATCTTGCTTGTTCCGAAACACCCATTTGGTTCCGATGATGTTTTTCTCATCCTCGGGCTTCTCCACGAGTGTCCACACTTCATTCCCCTCTAAGTTGTGAAGCTCTTCATGCATAGCATTCACCCAATCCGCGTCTTCAAGAGCTTGTTCTACCTTCAAAGGTTCAATGCTAGAGATGAAAGAATAATGCTCACAAAAGTTAGCTAGAAGAGTTCTAGAGCGAGTGATTCTCCCGGTTTGTATGTCACCAAAAATTTGGTTTAGGGGATGGTTCTTGGTCACTTGTGCTCGAACTCAGGTCAGCTTCCGATTGTTGGATGGTGGAGCTTCTTCATCATCATTATCTCCTTTGTCTTCATTGTTGTTGAAGGTGTCGTTCCCTTGAGGAGGTGGTTAAGGAGGTTGTGGTGGATCTTCATGATGCACTTCCTCATCGTCATCATCTCGTCGTGTTACGCTTGTGGATGCCTCCATGTCATGTTGTGGTTCACCTTGACGTGAGGTAGGGGCTTCCAATTGAGTTGATGAAGTACTTTCCTCCACCTCCATGGGACGAATCCTGCCGATAGACAAGTCTTGGATAGCTTCCGAAGGGTCATTATCACCTACATCATTTGGCAATTGTTCGACTTGCGAACCATTAGATTAATCAAACTTCACATCTACCATCTCTTCAACTTTTCGAGTGAAGGTGTGGTAGACATGGTAAGTGTGAGAGTTTGATCCATAACCAAGTAGGTATCCTTCATGAGATTTAGGGGCAAATTTAGTACGACGATGCTTATCAAGAATGTATCACTTTGAGCCAAATACCCAAAAGTATCCAACTTGGGGTTTGTTACCGGTCAGAAGCTCGTATGCCATTTTACCGAGAAGCTTGTGCAAGTAAAGTCGGTTTGTGGCATGACATGCTGTTTCCACGGCTTCTTCCCAAAAGTGTTTTGGTGTCTTGTATTCGTCAAGCATCGTTCTTGCCATCTCAATGAGCGTCTGGTTCTTCCTCTCAACAAATCCATTTTGTTGAGGTGTGTACATAGCCGAGAACTCATGCGAGATACCTTGTTCGTCAAGAAAGGTATCCACATGGGTGTTCTTGAACTCCGATCCGTTATCACTCCGAACCTTCTTGATCTTCACTACAAAATGATTTTGCGCTTTGCGAGCGAACTTCTTGAAGATCTTTTGTACCTGTGACTTATCATCAAGAAAGAATACCCACGTAAATCTGGAAAAATCATCAACTATAACTAGACCAGAAGAGTTTCCACCGAGACTCTTGTAAGCATTGGGACCGAAGAGATCCATATGAAGTAACTCGAGTGGTCATGATGTCCTTAACCGGATGACTTCCACCTACTTGCTTTCCTGCTTGACAAGCACTACAAAGTCTATCTTTGTCAAAATAACATCCTTAATACGTAGAATGTGATTGCCCTTGATAAGCTTATCTAGATTGCACATGCCTACATGTCTAAGCCTTCTATGCCATATCCAACCATTAGAAGATTTTGCAATGAGACAAGTATGAGGTTGGGCCTTTTTAGTGAAATCAACAATGTATAGATCACCTCTACGAATACCGGTAATGACAATTTTATGATTATCAAATCGAAACACTTGGAAATCTACTTTAGTAAATAGCACATTGAAACCGGAGTCTCTTTACTAGATACGGAAAGAAGGTTGTAGCCAAGGGATTCAACAACCATCACATTTTGAATTGAGCTATCATGAGATATGGCCACCTTACCAAGACCAAGTACCTTACCCTTAGAGTTGTCTCCAAAGGTCACGTACCTTCGAGGACCTTGATTAGGCTTGATCTCTTGGAACATGTCTTTATCGCCAGTCATGTGATCCTTAAATCCACTGCCGAGAATCCACTCTTTACCGCCGGACATATAATCCTTGAAGTTTGCCATTAGACTTAGATTATTCATGATCTTTTCATGCTCGATGTCGAACAACTCATCTTCATCATAGTAGCCATGTTGTTCATTATCATAGTTTGGTGGAATCTCCTCGTCATAAAAACCAAGAGACTCATTAGAATCATAACCATGACAATGTTCCAGTTTACGAATGCGAATGGCTTCAATAAGAATGTTGTTGACAGTAGTGACATCTCCTTTAGTACGCATAAGATCACAGAGCTCAAATAGGCATTTATCAAAGTTTGTATCACTAGGCTTCATTTGTGAAAAGCAATAGTTTTATGAAGAATTTCATCAAGATTACTTAATGAAAGATTTGGATATCATTTCTCCAAATCAGTCCAGAAAGTATAAGCACATGCAAAGTTCTTCAATTGAGAAAGCACAAATCTTTGTAAGCTTGTCACAACAAGATTGGCAATTCTAAGGTTACCAAGCATGTCAATTTCCTCTTCGTGTGTGGGATGCAACTCATCAATGGGGAGCACATAGGGATTTTCAATATATCTTGTCAAATGGAATTTATCAAATAGATCAATCATGGCATTCTTCCATCGAATATAGTACTCTCCATCAAGAATGGGCACTCTACAATACAAACACTCCACACTAGACACATCCATCTTCCTCCACGGTGTTGAAACTGAAGCAATGGAGACCAATGCTCTAATACCAGTTGTGGGATCACTAGAAGAGTATGTCTAGAGGGGGGGGGGTGAATAGACTACTAGCAAGAATTTAAAATCTACACAAGGTGCAAAGATAAGTGTTGGCAGATTTTAGCATATATAGCAAGTCTAGCACACCCTACACATGCAAGTCATCAAGTATAACAGCGGAAAGTAAAGACATTGCACATGGAAGTGAAGAGTAGAGATAGGGAGATCAAACGCATGAAGGACACAAGAAGTTTTCCTATGGTTCCGATAGGTGGTGCTATCATACGTCCACGTTCATGGAGTCTTCAACCCACGGAGGGTAACGATCGCGAGAGTCCACGGAGACTCTACCCATGGAGGTTTCCATGAAGAAGCAACCTTGACTATACCATGACGGCCTACATCCACGAAGGACTAGCCTAACTCGGGGTATTTCTTCACGAAGTAGGAGATCTCCTTGCCCTTACAAACTTCTTGGTTCACTCCACAACACGAAGTAGGAGGCTCCCAAGCGACACCTAACAAATCTAGGAGGCACCACCCTCCAAAAGGTAAAAGGCTCGATTGTGTCGATAAACTCCTTGCTCTTGTGCTTCAAAATGACAGACTCCTAAACACTGATTTGAGTATTTGGCTTTGGACAGACTTTTGTGGAAGAGCTTGGGTGGAAAGCAAGTTGGGGAGGCTAGAGATCAAGATTCATATTGTAGGAACGGAATGGCATGATCTCAACACATGAGTAGGTGAGTCTCTCTCAGAAAATCAGTAGGTATGAGTGGGGAACTGTTCTGAGTGCTTCTCTTGCGAGTGAGTGGTGGTGGATGGGTATATATAGGCATCTCCAAAAATGCTACCGTTACACATAATAAGTCAGACTCGGTGACACCGATGTGTTAATCTCGGTGGTACCAAGTTGCCTCAAAGGTGTCCACTTTTGAATCTCGGTGAGACAGATATAGGAATCTCGGTTGCACCAATAAGGTGACCAACGGTCAGATTGCCAATCTCGGTGACGCTGATTCAGAAAACTCGGAGGGACTGATTTTGTAAACTTGCGTAACAGGAAGTTGGCAACCCAAACTCGAAGGCACCGATGCAGAATCGGTTGCACCGAAATGGCTAGGGTTTGGCTGGTTCTGTCTAGGGTTTGGAATTGGTGGCACCGAGTGGAATGTGTTGGTTGCACCTATTTGAGTATTTGGCTTTGGACAGACTTTTGTGCAAGAGCTTGTGGGTGTATGTGGTGACTATCACTTGTGCACGTATGAGAATTTTGTTCACCAACAAAACTTTACCCCCTTTTAATAGTATTGGCTTTCCTATGGACTCAAAGTGATTTCTCACAAAAGATAAAATGTAGAGTCCTTTGTTTGAGGCTTTGCCAATCTACTTCCTTATTCTCCTTCTCCTTGGGTATACTCTCCACACTCCTTTTGCCAACCCATTACTCTCTATGGACTTTATCTGAAGTACACTAGATGAAAGTATTAGTCCAAGAGACAATGTATGTTGTCATCAATTATCAAAACCACCAACGGAGCACATTGTGCTTTCACTAACGATGGGGTTCTACAATGGGTAATCATCTAGGGTTATCTCAGGAATGTAACACATAAGTATTTCTCGAGTTTTGGAGCACACGAATCCTATCGAGAGTGGCTTAAAAAGGTACAAATAGTTTCATATAAGTAGGCAAACATTTAAGGCATGAAGCAAGATGTCATAAGTATTAAGGGTGTCGAAGAATGAATCTCATGTCATATGCCATAATGGATCACCTCAAGGAAGGTGGCCCATTGTCACACCCTGTGTTTGTATCACTTTTCTATGACTATAAATTCAAATTTTTGGACCAATTAAAACTTTGTATGTGCATCTGATTGCTTGAGTTGATTGTTATTTGCTTGTTTGCTTGTTTATGTTTTAATTCATAAAAATCCTCCTGCTCTAAAAACTGATCCCCTTGATCCAAATCTTTGCCTAATGATCATGCCATGTGTATAGGGCATAAAACACTTTTTGTAAAATGTTATTTTGGAAAAAAAGCTTTTATTTGATTTAGGTTTTCAAAACCCCCTGAATTGTGGTTTGTACTACAAGTCCTCAAATTAGGGAAAATATTTGCCTATAATATTTTATTTGGATCCTATTATGTATAACGAGAACCACATATATATATATATTTTACAAGTTATTTTTGTATTTTATTTAACCGGCTTTTTGGAGGCCAGAAATGGCCTTTTATAGGGGAAATTTATTTTTATGTTTCAAAAATGTTTTAGAATAATTTAGGGAAACTCAACGGACTTATATTTTTCATATATAAGAGTTTCAACACATGGTCATTTTCATAATACTAGACAAAACCTTCGAAAACCCTATACTATCAAATAAATCGAGGAAAATTCTAGCATGTCACATATGCCATATGTGATGATTTTGCCACGTTCAATCTCAATCCTAATAGTTTTGGTTAACCAAAATTCCCCAAAATTCTCGTTGTCGAAAACCAAATTTGAGCAACTTTACATTGTCAAGTTTCTCCATTTGAGCTCAAACTTTGTGGGCATGATCTAATCCCCAAATGATGCCACTACACTAAGTGGCGCATCAGGGAGAAATGATTAGCATGGATAGATCTAAGGAAGCATATTTCTAGTGATTTCTAGAGTTTATAAAGTTTGCATTGGCAACTTTCTTCAAATGAGCTCAAACCTTGTGATCAACCCCATTTGTATATACTATTTGATCCTGTTAAATCTCATAGCAAGAAGATTCTTTTACCTTGCCCAAACCAGCGTCAAACACCTTCTGGTCATTTCCAAAAGTTACTGGTTTCACCACTTGAGCCATTCTCCTTGAGCAAAGAGTTTTACCACAAGCCCTCCTAGTCACCATGCACCTCCTGTAACTTTTTCCTATCCTCTACTCAATCATTGATAGACTAAAACCCTTGTATACCTCTCTCAAAAGTCAAAAATAGCACCTGTTCTACCTCTTCTCCTTATTACCTCTACTTTCCCTTAGCCCTTAAGCTACAAGAGCATGTCTCGTATCCCCAGAAGCTAGTGGACAAGCTAGGGCACGTCCAGAGCGCATGGACATGCCATGGCATGCAATATCCGCGCTCTAGAGCACGCTACAGTGAGCTCCAGCACTGCAGTGGCACCCATCCTGAGCCAGCCAGATGCATTGGGAGGCAGGGTCGTGTACCCCGAGGCTTCCTCGGCGTCCATGACACGCTAGCCTGTCAGCCCCCTCCATCCTCTCTCTATTGTGCCCCCTACCACGTGTCCCCGAGTGCCATCGGCTGGGGCCAACGTCCAGCCTCATGTCGCGAGGCCCCTGGCGCTCCCTTGCTCTCTCTCTCTCTTCCTCCCCTGGAACTAGATCACCCCTAGGAATACCCTTGACTCGAGGGCGAGTCCTCCCGTGTCCTCTAGTGATACCCGCATCTCCACCACGAGCTCTTCCTTGGTGGACTATGGCCCGCTATAAAATCCTTCCCCAGCCTCTCCTCGACACCTCTATCACCCTTACCCACTGCCAATCGTAGTTCCCTCCACCCACTCCTCTCTAGGAGCTCCTGACCTCGCAATCGAGATCGGAATCCGCCATCGTTCACCCGAAGTTAGCCTCCTCCACCTCTGGTTTCACCTGATTTGAAACCACAGCAGCCTCCTGACGTGATCCCCTTTCTCTCTGGTTCATTTATAGCAAGAAATCATTGACGATGACCTCCTCCCGAAGCCCTCCACCATGGATTCCATGTCGCCGGCAAACCCCTGCACTCCGGCGACCCACTCCACCTCCACTTGACAGGCGACAACTCTCCGAGCCCATTGCTAGATGTAGCTGCCCTCGTCGTGCCTAGGAACGGCGTCGGTGAGCTCGCCGTCCCTCTAGCGAGAGGTCGACAACGACCCTGGTGGGGCCTGCTCATCAGCCTCCCAGTTCTCTCCCGCATCCTCTCTCTGGCGCTCGGGGCCCGCATGTCAGGCTTGAACATGGCGGGCGCGTGTGCACCGGTTTGCCTGGGATGGCTAGCCACTGGGTCGGCCCATCTGCGGGCTCTTCTGGCCCAACTACCCAAGCTGGCCTTTTTCTTTTTCGTTTTGTGTCTTGCAAAAATTCCATAGCCCAAATTATTTGTCCAAATCCCAAAATTCCAACTCCATAATTCTTGAAGTATTATGACCTATTTAATGGTATAGTTTTCATACAGGTCAAATAAACTTTTATGTATTGTCTTTATTTAAAACACTATTTAAAGCATTAAAAACCCATGTTTAAATGATTTTCACTATTTGTGGCTCTCCAAATCCAAAGACTAGGAATTATGGTATTTTTAGTTTTCACCCTAGTATTTTACAAAAATGGTTTGAAATTTTTAGGAGTGATGTATTTTTCCAGTTTTTGCCATGGTCTTATTTTTGCCTGTTATATTGCGATGATAGATTGCGTTGTTGACGAAGAAGTTAGACCAGAAGAATTTGAAGACCCCGAAGACTTTGTCGAGCAAGGAAATCAGCCCTTTAACCATGTCTATGAAACCCATTTATGTAGGGCAAATATCACTTTACTTTCCTGCATCGAATCATGATGAGATGGTGACCACTTTGGTGGGTTGCCTATGTTACTTTGCTAGTTGATATTTGCATTGCTATGACTCTACTTTTTGCTTAGCGTTGTGTGGGTGGGAAGTAGATAGGATTCTAGTAGATGGTACACAAGTGGGACGGGAATATGCATCGTGTTGCAGACAAAAGTATTTTCAAAGACTTTTCAAAAACCCTATCGGGTGCCACCAATGGCCGAGGGAGATTTTGAGCTAGATAACCACTTGGTAAAGAAGTGGTGTAACGAGGCAAGTGAATGTGTTGTCTTTGAAAACAGACTAGTTTAAGTTGCGTCACTCCAACCTTATATGTACGACCATGATACCCCTTATTGGACGGGGCTTTGTTGATTACTTTGGTTGATGCTAGCAGAGAGCTTACATTACTAGTGGCGAGAGAGTGTGGGATCACTAGAAGAGGCGTCTAGAGGGGGGGGGGGGGTCAATAGACTACTTGGCAAAATAACAACCTAAACTTTTCCCAATTTTATTGGTTGGCAAGTTTTAGCAATTCTAGCAAGTCTAACACACCCTACACATGCAAGTCATCAAGTATGGTAGTGGAAAGTAAGACATGCACATGAAAGTAAGGAGTGGGGATAGGAAGATCAAACGCAATTCGAGACATCAATATTTTTCACGTGGTTCCGATAGGTGGTGATATCGTACATCCACATTGATGGAGACTTGAACACACAGACGAAAGACTAGCCTCACTCGGGGTAGATCTTGACGAAGTAGGTGATATCCTTTTCCTTACAAACTTCTTGGTTCTACTCCACATGAAATCGGAGGCTCCCAAGTGACACCTAACCAATCTAAGAGACACCACTCTCCAAAAGGTAATACATGTGGTAAGTATGATGAACTCCTTGCTCTTGTGCTTCAAAAGATAGTCTCCTCAAAACTCAATCACTCTCTCATAGTTTTGGCTTGGTAGAAGAGGTTTTGGGTGGAAAGCAACTTGGGGACACTTGAAATCAAGGTTCATATGGTTGGAGTGGAAGATCTTGATCTCAACACACGAGTAGATTGTCGTTTCTTAGAAAATTAATGGGGGACGTGTTGGTCTGTTCTGAGTGCTTCCTCTTCTAGTAAGTTGTAGGTGGAGGGGTATATATAGGTATCTCCAAAAATCAAACCGTTACAACACTATTTCCCATCTCGGTGGAACCAAGGAAAAAACTCAGTTGCACTGACTAGTGCAAAATGGGGCAACTTTTGGCGTTTCATTGATACCGATATATACATCTCGGTGGGTCCAATTTTGGCTGGCCTAGTCAGTATCAACTTTCGGTTGCACCGATTCCTAAAACTCATAAATTCTGATTTTTACAAATGGGACAATATAAAGTTTGCCATTGATTTTGGTTGCGCCGAAATGAGACTTGGTAGCACCGAGATGCTAGGGTTTGGCATTGGACGTATCTAAGGTAAAATTCGATATGACCGAATGGAAAATTTTGGTGGCACCGAATTTGGATTTATGGTTTGGAAAATATTTGTGGGAGAATCTCATGAGTATTTTTGGTGGCTAATCTCTAAACACTTATGCAACCAGATCATCATATATACTTCATCCCCTTTTGTAGTATTGGCTTTCCTATGGACTCGAATGTGATTTCCCGCAAAATGCAAAACGTAGAGTCTTGAAGCTTGTCCAATCCTATTCTTCTCCTTCTTCTTCTTTCCTTGGGGATTCTCCTCACAATCGTTAGGCAATCCTCTTTGTGTACTTCATCTGAAATAAACTAGGTAGAGGTATTAGTCCAAGATACAATGTATGTTGTCATGAATTATCAAAACCTCCAAGGGATCATACTTGCTTTCAATCTCCCCCTTTTTGGTAATTGATGACAACATACAATCAAACCTTAAAATTATGATATACAGAAGTATGAATGATTTGAGAGAGACATGGCTAAGAAATGCTCCCCCTAAATGTGTGCAATCCTTTTAAAGGATAGATGGTTTGGAATGCGTGAACACACACATGGTAGAGAGGACATGATAAGTCATGTGTATCTTGACTATATGCATCAAACATATATGAAAGAGGTGTCTCCATGTTCATGTTTCACTTACCTTGAAGTTTTTTAGCATTTTAATAGTATAAATACAGTTGAGAAAACAAGGTTAGATAACACAAGAATATTTATATCATAAAGATGCAAAGAGCTTGAATAATACCAAGACATGGAAGTCATATTTAAAATACCATTTGATGATTTATATTTCTACCCCTATTTGTTAGAATAGATATTTCTCCAAGAACATTTATAACTTTCTCCCCCAAGTATGGATTTGTAGGTCTTCCTCTCCCCCTGAATCTTTTATTGTAGATATTGGGGGTAGGTAGGGTGAGACAAGTCTAACACAAATAGACAATCCTTGCTTGTAGTATGGATTTTATCCCTCCTTTAATGATAGAATGAATTTTGTATACTCTCTCCCCCTTAATGTAGTGTTACTCTCCCTTTGGGTGAGCTTGATATTTACCCCCCTTGATAGATATTCCCTCTTTTGGACATAAGCTTGAATATTTCTCTCCCTTTAACAAGCATAAGATTTGATATTTATCCCCCTTTGGCATTAATTTACAAAAGGGTCAGAGGGTAAGGGTTCCTTGAGAGTAAGAATCATTGAGAAATTTTACTAAGAAATGTCAAGAAGATATCAAAGAACACAAGCAGTGACAAAAGTCGGTAGCTCTGAGGCAAAGTGAGTCGGTAGAACCAAAAATGATCTTAGGGATTTGGGAGAAATTAGTGCTGTTGAAGAGGTTTATATAGGCGGTACCGATGAAGTTCTTGAGATTTAGCACCTATATCGGTGGAAGCGATTATCCAAGTTCGGAGGGGCTGAGTTGCAAACGGAAACATGGCAAAACATTCTTGGCCACATTTATAATGAAAACTTGAGGAAAGATTTGACCAATGTTTTAAGAAAATTTTCCGACATATTTGCAAGGAATTTTCTCAAGGATTGGTAATGAATTTTCAAAAAGATTTGCAATGAATTTTTTCAACTAGATGGAGATTGAATGGTTCCAAAGAAATCCAACTAGAATATGAACCGCACAAGAAACTTCATCTAGATGATGGTCGACAACTAGCTCACCTATATTGGAGCATATTGACTTAGGAGCGAAGTCTGAATACTTGATCATAGGTCATACTCATTCTTAAGCTCAAAATGGGGTTACCATTTTTCGTTTAAGCATTTTGATGTTTTGATATCCATTAGAACTACTTTAACTCATGTCTTGGAGTAAAGATTTTCAAGGATATGCTTACATACCTTTGAATGAAGTAAATGATGTAGCATGTAGTTGAACTTGTTGTGGATTCTCAAGGTTGATAATTATAAGAGTGAAATTGTTCAACAAATAGTTGTCAATGATATGATTTGTGTTGTCTTCTTCCTCCTTCCCAAAGAGAGGTTGTTGATAGTTGGTCATAACAAGATTGATTTTGATGCAAGTTGATGGCAATCTTGTGACGTGTAATTCATACAAGTGGCTACAAAAGATTATTTACTATACAAGGGAGCATATTTTCAAAGATATGAAGAATCATCATGTCAATGGTATCAAGGAATAGTTAAAAGTAAGCTCATGCCCTTGAATACACCCAAGTGATTCAAGATCAAGTTTGATGCATCAATGATGTTCAACTCACTTCTCAGGTGGCAAAACACTTTCTCATCACGTGGCTTAGTAAAGATATCCACCAACTATTTGTTAGTACAAACATGCTTGAGATTGATATCTTCTTTAACAACATGATCACTAATACGTCTCCAACGTATCTATAATTTATGAAGTATTCATGCCATGTTTACAATAATTCTATATGATTTTGGTATGATTTTATTAGAACCAACCCGGCCTAACCTTGTTTTCAGCATAACTACAATAGTGTCGTTTTTTGTGCAGAAATAAAAGTTCTCGAAATGGGCTGAAAATTTCGTATGATTTTTTGTGGACGAAAAGAGACCCCCGAAGCATTGGAGCTAGGCCAGAAGAGCTACGGGGAGGTGTCAAGCCTTCTAGGTGCGGCCACCCCCTAGCTCGTGCGTAGCAGGCTTGCCACCGCCTCGTGGCACCCCTTGATTGGAGATCGACGCCAAAAATTCCTATAAATATAGAAACCTCTGAAAAGAAACCTAGATCGGGAGTTTCGCCACCTCATGCCTCCAGAGCCACAAAAAACCAATCGGGTGCCCGTTCCGGCACCCTGTTGGAGGGGGAAACAATCACCGGAGGCCATCTTCATCATCCCGGCATGCTCCATGACAAGGAGGGAGTAGTTTACCCTTGGTGCTGAGGGTATGTACCAGTAGCTATTTGTTTGATCTATCTCTCTCTCGTTTTCTTGAGATGACACAATCTTGATGTACCGCGATCTTTATTGATATAGACGAATCATATGGAGTTTTCCGCTCTCTATCTTATTGTGATGAATTGAGTTTTCCCTTTGAAGTTTTCTTATTGGATCGAGTCTTTAAGGATTTGAGAACACTTGATGTATGTCTTGCGATGGGATATCCGTGGTGACAATGGGATGTTCTATTGATCCACTTGATGTATGTTTTGGTGATCAACTTGCGGGTTCTGTGACCTCGAGAATCTATGCATAGGAGTTGGCACACGTTTTTTTCTTGACTTTCCAGTAGAAACTTTGGGGAACTCTTTGAAGTTCTTCATGCTGGATTGAACATGATGAATCTGAAACTTTGTGATGTATATCATATAATCAAGTCCATGGGTACTTGTGGTGACATTGGAGTATCTAGGTGACATTAGGGTTGCGGTTGATGTGCATCTTAAGGTGTTATTTTGGTATGAACTCTAGGGTAGTTCATGACACTTATATGGATAGCTCATAAGATTGATCAGAAAAGATAACTTTGAGGTTATTTCGTACCCTACAATAATTTCTTAGTTAGTTCTCCGCTATTTGTGACTTTGGAGTGAACTCTTTGTCGCACGAGAGGTACTTATATATGATTCAACTATGTTAATATTGTTGTGAGAAATTGCACTAGTGAAAGTATGGACCCTAGGCCTTGTTTCCAAGCATTTATACAACATTTTCCTCGTTGTTTACTATTATTTACCTTGCTATTTTTATATTTTCAGATTACAAAAACCTACATCTACCATCCATATTGCACTTGTATCACCATCTCTTCGCCGAACTAATGCACCTATAAAATTTTCCATTTTATTGGGTGTGTTGGGGACACAAGAGATTTCTTGTATTTGATTGCAGGCTTGTTTGAGAGAGACCAGCTTCATCCTATGCATCCCATGGATTGACAAACTTTAGGTCATCCACTTGAGGGAAAATTGCCACTGTCCTACAAAAGTCTGCGCTTGGAGGCCCAACACGAATCTAGAAGAAGAAGGTTGTGTAGGAGACATCAGGCTCTTTCCTGGAGCCGTTGCTAGGGAGGTGGGTGCTTGAATGTATATCTTTAGATCTTGCAATTTAATCTTTTAGTTTCTTGTTTTTAACTAGTTTGGTTTTATAAAATAAAACTACAAAAAATGGAATTGAGGTTGCCTCACATGCATCATCTTTTTATTGTCTTTCGTGAAAATGATGGAAAGAAAAATTGTGCTCATGTGTTAGAAGAAGAAGTTATTAAAATGTTTGGCACTAAATCCTTGAATGATGAGTATGATTTCAATATTGTTTTGATGAATTCTCTGAATATTCATGATGCTAATGATATGCAAAGCCACAAGCTTGGGGATGCTATGTTTGATGAAGACGATATTTTTAGTCCCCAAAGTTTTGATGAGCGAAACTATTATGATGATGGCCTGCCTCCTATATATGATTATTATGATGGTGACATGTACTTTATAAAGAGTGATAATAACCATTAAGCTTGTCATCATGATTTTAATATTGAATGTTAGTATGTCAACCAAGTATCTCATGATAGTGATTTTGTTGAGTTTGCTCCCACTATTATGAATGAGAAGAAAATTGCTTATGTGGAGAGTGACATATTTTCTATGCTTGTAGATCATGAAAAGAATGCTTTATGTGCTGGTTATATTGTGGAATTCCTTCATGATGCTACTAAAAATTATTATGAGGGAGGAACATATGCTTGTAGGAATTTCAATAATATCAAGTTTCCTCTCTATGTGTTGAAAGTTTTGAAGTTGTGCTTGTTTTGCCTTCCTATGCAAGTTGATTCTTGTTCCAATAAATTGTTTGGTCACAAAATCACTATGAATAGGAAGTGGGTTAGACTGAAATGTGCTTGTCATGAGATTCATGATGCTCTTTTGCGTGTTTCAAATACTATTCCTATGTGAGCATCGTTGAAATCATCATGCCTAGCTAAAAGGCATTAAAGAAAAACGCTTGTTGGGAGACAACCCAACTCTTTTACCTTATGTTTTTCTGTGTTCACATGATTAAGCTACTGTAGTAATCATGTTTTGTGTCTTTTATATCAATAAAGTGACAAGCAAAGCCTTTGGGATAGTGTGGATACTTGCTTGTTTGATTCTGTGCAAAATAAAAGTTTTGCGTCCAGTATATGCATTATATGATTTTACTGGAGCGTCTAAATATTCTGAAATTTTTACCCAACATTTCTATGTAAATGCAAATGCTGTGATATGTATTAATTTTTCAGAATTGTTAGAGTTAGGGAATTATGGTGATCGTTCAGATCTTTACAGGCTGTTCTGTTTTTGACAGATTCTATTTTGCATGCATAGTTTGCTTGTTTCAAGTGTTCCTATAGCTTATATTGAGTAATATAAATTGTGGGAATGATGTAATACAGTAGTTATCATGTTGTAACAATTATGAATCTTTTCTTGATAGTACCTAAGTTAATGATTTATCTTTGCTACACTAACCCTTCTCACGAAGTTCCGTTAAGTTTTGTGTGATTGAAGTTTTCAAGTTTTGGGTGAGACGCCGATATGAGTTGAATAAGGAGAGACAAGAACCTAAGATTTGGGATGCCCAAGGCACCCCAAGGTAATATCCAAGGAATACTCGAGCGCCTAAGCTTGGGGATTCCCCGGAAGGCATCCCCTCTTTCGTCTTCAACACTATCGGTATATCTCACTTTCAGTTATATTTTTATTCGTCACATAATATGAGTTTTGCCTGGAGCGTCATTTTACTTTGTTGTTCTCTGTTAGGTTTTATTTATAATCTTGTTTTTCAATAAAAAATTCCAAGAATTGCGTTTAGGATGCTTGAATTGCATGTTTGATGTGTGTTGTGTAAAACAGAAAGTTCTACGATAGTGATGGAATTTTAATATTTTGCTAGAACGTGGAAACTTTGTGAAATTTTTACATAGTATTTTCATATACATTTTATAGCACATCCTAACATTTCATAATGTTTTGAGTTACAGAAGTACACTGTTATAATAAATTGCTACACACTGTTCTGTGTGGACAGATTGCTGTTATAGGTTTGTTATGGGACAAATACATTTTTGCCCCTAGTTGGAACCTACCCACGGGTTTTGCCCTTACTTTTTGATTCTGCTCACTTTTTCCCTTAAATTTTCCTCTGAGGTCCCCCAAATTCCCTTTTACCGTTTGACCAATAGTTTGAAAATTCATAACAAATTCATATAAACCAAAAAAATGCAAACAAGATATCGAAATGTTTCGAAAAACATTACCTTTATGTACCTGTCATTTTTGTCCAGGAAAAAAAGTACCATTCAAACTACCAATGGTTATTAATGTTATGAACATTTTTGAAAATAAAAACATATAAACAATAATTTTCTGTGAATAAAAATTACATACAAATGTAGGTGATGCTTTCTGAACATGCTGATATCTTATTTGCATTTTTCTGAGTTCATATGAACTTGTTATGAAGTTTCAGTTGACTTTGTCCATTATTTTGAACCTACATACCAAGTTGATATCAACTCAGAAAAATACAAAAAACATATTAGGATGTTCGAAGAATATCACCTACATTTGCATGTAATTTTTATTCATGAAAAGACTATTGTTTATAACTATTTATTTTAATAATGTTGACAACATTGATAACAATGGGTAATTTAAATGGTACTTTTTTGTGAATTAAAATGACATGTACATAAAGATAATGTTTTTCTAAACATTTTGATATCTTGTTTGCATTTTTTTGAGTTTGTATGAATTTGTTATGAATTTTCAAAGTATTTGTAAAATGGTCAAAGGACATTTGAGTGACCTCAGAGGCAAATCTAAGGGCCAAACTGAGGAGAGTCAAAAAGTAAGGGCAAAACTCGTAGGTAGGTTCCAACTAGGGGCAGAAATGCAATTGTCCCTTTTGTTATCTACTTATCCTATAGTTTCCACATCGTATATTGGTAGATATAAATTGGGGAAATGACAGTATACAATACCTAATGTTTGAACATTATGGTGCAACTTGTGTTGGCAGTACATGAAGTGTTGATTTATTCTTATGTGTACTAACCTATCTCACGAGTTCTTTTTGAGTTTTGTGTGGACGAAGTTATTGAGAATAGTTGAAACCATGATATGAGAGGATTGAACGATATACAAAAGCACAAGCTTGGGGATGCCCAAGGCACCCCAAGCAAATATTTCAAGAAGTCTCAAGCATTTAAGCTTGGGGATGCTACATATCCCACCTTTCTTCATCAACTATCGGTTAGCCTATGTTGAGCCTAAATTTTTATTCGTTCACATGATATGTGCTATCCTGGAGTGCTATTTTTGTTTAGTTTGTTGTTTAAATAAAATACTCAGATCTGAAAATCTTTATTGAGAGAGAGAGAGTCTCACATGGCTACTTGATTGTTTACCTACTTATTGATCTTCCCTTATATCTTTTTGGAGTAGTTTGTCTTTTGCTCTAGTGCTTCACCTATATCATTGTAGAGCACGACGGTGGTTTCATTTTATACAAATTGTTGAGCTCTCATGCTTCACTGAAATTATTTTGAGAGTCTCTAAATAGCATGGTGTTGATACACTAGAGTTTTTTGGCCATCTAGTGCCCCTTTACTCGTGCACAGGCAATAGTAGCCGCCCGACGACAAGGCCTAGCAAGGACATACCAAGCACCAGCACAGAAGACTCAAGACTACCGACAAGACGTTTCCGGGAGGGCCGTAGAGCCTTTAGGCCCCCGGCAAGGCAAGGTCCCGTCAAGGCGAGGCCTCGGCAAGCACCACCAGCGCATAGGACAGGTGTCGATCCACCTAGACGCGTGTCGTGGTGTCGATGTTAGAGGGATCTAAGCGGCGTCGATGGGACGGCCCCCGCCTCGTCCCACTGACGGACTGAGGCCCCTGACGGTGCATTTAATGCTCTTGTCCTACTCCGTCAGGGTTAGGTATGATAGCACTATAGCAACACCGTGCATCCCGCGTGCACACTGTACGCCACTGTTAGGATTCCCTTGAGTATAAAAGGAGACCCAAGGCGTTACAGAAGAGGATATTTTTTGGACTCTTTGGCTTTTGGGCTTTCGGAAGTTAGGCAATTAAACAACGAGGCGGCCCGACAGTTAGAGAGGGAGAGAAGGTTCCCAAGCTCACGTAGCAGCCATTCATGGCGCTCCTATAGCCCAAACCTTTGAACATGATCAATACAACCAAGCAGGAGTAGGGTTTTACGCATCCGTGCATCCGAACCTGGGTAAAAACACCCCGTGCGCAGCTCACCAGACCGGCTCTTCGTGCCAGCACGCTCCCTCGCCGAACCGAAAGGGGCCCCCGCGGTCCCATAGGTGTTCGTTCCCACGACACATGGTAATTAGTTTAGGTTATGAACTTAGTCCTAATATAATGGGTATCCTCGAAGGATATAATAAAAACTTTCATATAAAGTGCATTGAATTTTATGAGAAGTTTGATTCCTTGCATAAAGTTTTGAGATATAAAGATGATGATATTAGAATCATGCTAGTGACTAATTATGAATTGGTAGAAATACTTGTGTTAAAGGTTTGTGATTCCCGTAGCATGCACGTATGGTGAACCGTTATGTAAAGAAGTGGGAGCATGATTTTTTTATTGATTGTCACCCGTTGTGTGAGGGTCGGGAGCGTGCGATGGTTAACTCCTACCAACCTCTATCCTAGGAGCATGCATCTAATACTTTGCTTCGATAACTAATAGATTTTTGCAATAAGTATGTGAGTTCTTTATGACTAATGTGAGTCCATAGATTATACGCACTCTCACCCTTCCACCTTTGCTAGCCTCTCTAGTAGCATGCAACTTTCGCCGGTGCATTAAACCCACCATATACCCTTCCTCAAAACAGCCACCATACCTACCTATTATGGCATTTCCATAGCCATTCAGAGATATATTGCCATGCAACTTCCCCCATTCCATTTATGACACGCATCATCATTGTCATATTTCTTTGCATGATCATGTAGTTGACATCGTATTTGTGGAAAAGCCACCGTTCATACTCTTTATGCACGTCACTCTTGACACATTGCACATCCCGGTACACCACCGGAGGCATTCATATAGAGTCATATTTTGTTCTAAGAATCGAGTTGTAATTATTGAGTTGTAAGTAAATAAAAGTGTGATCATCATCATTATTAGAGCATTGTCCCCTGTGAGGAAAGGATGATACATGCTATGATTCCCTCACAAGTTGGGATGACTCTCTGGACTTTACAAAAAATAAAAGAGGCTAGAGAAGCCCAAATAAAAAAAGAGGCCAAAGATGCCCATAGAAAAAAAAGAAAAAAAAGAAAAAAGGGGGAAATAAAAAATGAGAGAAAAGAGAGAAGGGGCAATGCCACTATCCTTTACCACACTTGTGCTTCAGAGTAGCACCATGTTTTCATATAGAGAGTCTCCTATATTGTCACTTTCATATACTAGTGGGAATTTTTCATAGAACTTGGCTTGTATATTCTGATGATGGGCTTCCTCAAATTGCCCTAGGTCTTCGTGAGCAAGCAAGCTGGATGCACACCCACTTAGTTTCTTTTTGAGCTGTCATACACTTCTAGCCCTAATGCATCTGTTGCATGGCAATCCCTATTCACTCACATTGATATCTATTAATGGGCATCTCCATAGCCTGTTGATACGCCTAGTTGATGTGAGACTATCTTCTCCTTTTCTTCACAACCTACACGATATCATATTCCACCTATAGTGCTATATCCATGGCTCACGCACATGTACTATGTGAGAGTTGAAAATGTTTGAGAACATAAAAGGTGTGAAACAATTGCTTGACTTGTCATCGGGGTTGTGCATGATATAAATACTTTGTGTGGGGAAGATGGAGCATAGCCAGACCATATAATTTTGTAGGGATAACTTTCGTTTGCCATGTTATTTTGAAGAGACACAATTGCTTGGTTAGTATGCTTGAAATATTATTGTTTTTATGTCAACATTAAGCTTTTGTTTTGATTATTATGGATCTGAACATTCTTGCCACAATAAAGTAGATTTCATTGATCAAATTTATGCACTATGCTATCATTCACACTTCATAAATTATTTGCTCTATCATTTACCTACTGGAGGACGAGCAGGAATTATGCTTGGGGATACCGATACATCTAGAACGTATCTATAATTTATGAAGTATTCAAGCCATGTTTACAATAATACTATATGACTTTGGTATGATTTTATTAGAACTAACCCGGACTGATGCTGTTTTCAGTAGAACTACCATGGTGTCATTTTTTGTGCAGAAATATAAGTTCTCGGAATGGATTGAAAATTTAGTATTATTTTTTGTGGACCAAAACAGACCCCCGAAGCATTGGAGCTGGGCTAGAAGAGCCATGAGGAGGCGGCAAGCCTGCTACGTACGGCCACCCCCTAGCCCACGGCTAGCAGACTTGCCACCACCTTGTGGCACCCCTTGACGTGAGATCGACGCCAAATATTCCTATAATTATAGAAACCTCCGAAAAGAAAACTAGATCGAGAGTTTCGCCACTGCAAGCCTCCGAAGCCATGAAAAAACAATTTAGAGCCCGTTCCGGCACCCTGCTGGAGGGGGAAACCATCACTGGAGGCCATCTTCATCATCCCGGCGGTCTCTATGACGAGGAGGGAGTAGTTGACCCTCGGGGCTGAGGGTATGTACCAGTAGCTATGTGTTTGATCTCTCTCTCTCTTGTGTTCTTGATATGACAAGATCTTGATGTACTGCGAGCTTTATTGATATAGATGAATCATATGGAGTTTTCTCCTCTCCATCTTGTTGTGATGAATTGAGTTTTCCCTTTGAAGTTTTCTTATCGGATTGAGTCTTTAAGGATTTGAGAACACTTGATGTATGTCTTGCGATGGGATATCCATGGTGACAATGGGATGTTCTATTGATTCACTTGATGTATCTTTTGGTGATCAAATTGCGGGTTCCGTGACCTTGGGAATCTAAGTATAGGCGTTGCCACACGTTTTTGTCTTGACTTTCCGGTAGAAACTTTGGGGCACTGTTTGAAGTTCTTTGTGTTGGATTCAACATGATGAATATGAAATTGTGTGATGGATATCATATAATCAAGCCCATGGGTACTTGTGGTGACATTGGAGCATCCATGTGACATTAGGGTTTTGGTTGATGTGTATCTTAAGGTGTTATTTTAGTACGAACTCTAGGGCTGTCCATGACACTTATAGGGATAGCTCATAAGATTGATCAAAAAAGATAACTGTGAGGTCATTTCGTACCCTACAATAATTTCTTCGTTAGTTTTCCACTATTTGTGACTTTGGAGTGAACTCTTTGTCGCACGAGAGGTACTTATATATCATTCAACTATGTTAATATTGTTGAGAGAAATTGCACTAGTGAAAGTATGGACCCTAGGCCTTGTTTCCAAGCATTTATACAACATTTTGCTTGCTGTTTCCTATTTCTTACCTTGCTGTTTTTATATTTTCAGATTACAAAAACCTATATCTACCACCCATATTGCACTTGTATCACCATCTCTTCGCCGAACTAGTGCACCTATACAATTTGCCATTGTATTGGGTGTGTTGGGGACACAAGAGATTTCTTGTAATTGATTGCAGGGTTGTTTGAGAGAGACCATCTTCATCCTACACCTCCCACGGGTTGATAAACCTTAGTTCATCCACTTGAGGGAAAATTTCCACTGTCCTACAAAACTCTGTGCTTGGAGGCCCAACACGAGTCTACAAGAAGAAGGATGTGTAGTAGACATTAAGCTCTTTTCTGGCGCCGTTGCTGAGTAGGTGAGTGGTTGAAGGTATATCTTTAGATCTTGCAATCAAATCTTTTTGTTTCTTGTTTTTCACTAGTTTGGTTTTATAAAAGAAAACAAGAAAAAATGGAATTGAGGTTGCCTCATATGCTTCATCTTCTTAACGTTTTTCATGAAAATGATGGAAAGCAAAATTGTGCTCAAGTGTTATAAGAAGAAGTTATTAAAATGTTTGGCACTAAATCTTTGAATTATGAGCATGATTTTAATATTGTTACTATAAATTCTCTGAATATTCATGATGCTAATTATATGCAAAGCCACAAGCTTGGGGATGCTATGTTTGGTGAAGAAGATAATTTTAGTCGCCCAAGTTTCGATGAGCAAAACTATTATGGTTATGACATGCCTCCTAACTATGATGATTATTGTGATGAAACTATGCTATAAAGAGTAATGAAAACCATGAAACCTATTATCATGATTCTAATATTCAATGTGGTTATGTCAATCAATTGTCACATGATAGTTATTTTGTTGAGTTTGCTCCCTCTACTTTGCATGAGATGAATTGTGCTTGTGTGGGTAGTAATAAAAATTCTATGCTTGTGCATCATGAAAATAATGCTTTATGTTCTGGTTATATTGTTGAATTCCTTTATTATGCTACTGAAAATTACTATGAGGGAGGAACATATGCTTGTAGGAATTGCAATCATATCAACTTTCCTCTCTATGTGTTCAAGGTTTTGAAGTTATGCTAGTTTTGTCCTCCTATGCTAGTTGATTCTTGCTCCCATAAATTGTTTGCTCAAAAAATCCCTATGCATAGGAAGTGGGTTAGACTTAAATGTGCTTGTCATGATATCATGATGCTCTTTTGCATGTTTCAATTATTATTCCCATGTGAGCATCATTGAAATCATCATGCCTAGCGAAAAGGCATTAAAGAAAAGCGTTTGTTGGGAGACAACCCAACAATTTTACCTTCTATTTTTGTGTGTTCACATGATTAAGCTACTGTAGTAATCATCCATATTGATTGTAGGGTTGTTTAAGAGAGACCATCTTCATCCTACGCGTCCCACGGATTGATAAACCTTAGGTCATCAACTTGCTGGAAAATTGCCACTGTACTATTAAACTCTACGCTTGGAGGCCCAATGCGAGTCTACAAGAAGAAGGTTGTGTAGTAGACATCAATCACGAAAGAATTGATGTCGAACTTGAATATGCTTAGTTCGAGAGTGTTGCATGGCATAATGAGAAAAATTAATTGAACTCTCATTGTCACATAACAATGGAACATGTTTGACATGTATCCCATAATCCTTATGAGTTTGAGTCATCCACGATAATTGCGCACAACATGATCTAGCGGCAATGTATTCCGTTTCGGTGGTAGATAGAGATAATGAGTTTTGTTTCGTGGATGACCAAGACACAAGAGATCTTCCAATAATTTGCC
The DNA here is from genome assembly GCA_022496015.1 of Hordeum marinum. Lineage (NCBI taxonomy): Eukaryota > Viridiplantae > Streptophyta > Magnoliopsida > Poales > Poaceae > Hordeum > Hordeum marinum. The sequence goes on along the minus strand of CM039678.1, from coordinate 285,846,610 downwards.
GAGTACCCGAGGTGGATTTTCTATCAACCTTATCTCCGACATAATCCAAGTCGGAATAGTCAACAAGGTTAAAAGAAGATCCCTTGGGATACCAGATGCCAAAGTTTGGTAAGTATCTGACAATTCTTTACACGGCCTTAAGATGACAATCTTTAGGAGTAAATTGATACCTAGCACACATGCACACACTAAGCATGATATCGTGACCCGAGGCACATAGAAATAGCAATGAACCCATCATTGATTGATATACCCTTTGGTCAACTGGTCTGTCCTCCTTGGTGAGGTCAACATGTTCACTAGTAGGCATCGGAGTTTTCATACTTTTATATTATTGGTATACTTGGATTGAGAGATAAATGTTCCTTCTCTCGTTTGCTTGATTTGCAAACCAAGGAAGAATTTTAGCTCACACAACATAGACATCTCATATTTCTCACACATCAACCTTCCAAATTTGTCACTAAAATGTGGGTTAGTACATCCAAAGATAATATCGTCCACATAAATTTGGCACGCAAATATTTCACCGCACTAGTAGAAAACATGCCATTAGTCCCGGTTGGGAAGGGCCTTTAGTCCCGGTTCCCCAACCGGGACTAAAGTATAGAGACTAAAGGGTCTAAGGCTTTAGTCCCGGTTGGATACAAACCGGGACTAAACCCTGGCCACGTGGGCGGCAGAGCGCGCCAGGGCATTGGGACCTTTGGTCCCGGTTGGTAACACCAACCGAGATTAAAGGTTTAGGGGTTTAGGGATTTAATGTTTATTGTTTTGTTTTTCCTTTTGCTTTTGTGTTTTCCATTTAATTACTTTTCATTTCAAACATATTTTATGCTACTACATATTGTACACGTTATGCATATATAATAGAATTTCTCGTAGAACCGATCATATATCATAAAATTTCTCATACAACCATATATCATAGAATTTCTCATATGACCACATGCATACACACACACACGCATATATATATACAATTTGGTATATACAATTTCTCGTACAATTTGCAGATCATTCAGGGATCAGGTAATGGTATTCTCCGTCAGGAGATATGACCTGCTAAAGCAAAAATCCTGCATTTTCCTCTTGAATTGCTCGTATGCGGTCCATTGGTAGGAGATGATCCCGCATCTTCGTCATCTATACATAAAGAAGGAGATCAATATGAATATGCATGTTAGTTGTGTGCATCAAACAATATGAATGGTGTTCACGTACCCAAAGATCTCTTGCACTCTTGTTGCTTTCGGTCATAAAGCAAATGTTCTCGCAAATGTAACATGCACATAGTTCAGCCCCCTGTGCCTGCCTCATGCACTTTACGAGAATAGAGTTCAATTATATAATAATGAAGAATGAAAATAGTATTGAAACTAGAATTAAAGAGATGCACAGACGTAGCTAGTACTACTTAATTACCCTTGACTTTCTCCACCTCAACTTTGGTTTCCATTCACTAGTGACCTCATTGATGAAACATTTCCAAACCCTGCTCGGCAAACAAAATGAATAAAGGAGTTACTAATTACTTCATATCAAGAAATGAACTAATAAAGAAGCCGACATAGTGCGTCAATGATTGAAATTACCTTCCGAGCAACGAATGAAATCTTATGTAATCTTCAGTGTCTTTACTTAGTGAGTCCAGTACTTTAACACTTCCATCGTCGACTCTAATGATTACAAGGATCCACTGGTAGCTGCTCACACGATTTGTATAAGCGGGCATGCATAACTCATCAACTACACTTAACATCGAGTATATATATATATATGTAAGCAAAAAATAGAATTTGTAGTACAAGACAGTAACACTCGCTGGAAGTTCTAAGGTAAAAGTATTTCGGCTTTGTACTTTAGGGCCTTCAAAAATCTTAGAAGTTGTTTCTTCGTGTCTTTAGGGTCCCTTCTCAACACTTCTTCATTAACAGTATTTGGGTCAACAAACCCAATGCCATAGACTCCAGCTCTTTTCGATTCAAAAATCTTCATTCTGCATAATATCACACAAAAGAATATAGTGAGTATAATAACATGCAATGAACAAGCTGAGCTAGAGGCTTAAATTACAGAAAGAAATCACTTACAGACAATAGCAACTGACGATAGACTTGTCGAGTGCTTTTTGATTGAATAACTGAAAAAATTCTTCATTTTCAATCCACAAAGCATTTTCATGGATGTAATGCTCTTTCTCAACTTTCACCATGAGGCTGGATTGTCGCCCGACCTTTACTTCTCTCATGTACCAGTCATGCAAGTTGCGCATTTGCGTTGTTAGATGCTTCTCATCGTCAGGAGTGACCAGAGGTTTCAGGGGGACATATTTCCATGCTATTTCCTTCGAATCAAATGGTGGAAATTCCTCGGTCTCTTGGAATTATTCAATGGTGATACCGAGAATTCTAGCATTCTCTCTATAAGCGTGTGTTATTACCATCTTATTGGCACTCACCTTGAGCGGGCTGATCGATTGGACCGGCTATTCTCCGAACTGGGGAACAGTTTCCCCGCATTTACTGCTACCGCTCGACGTCTTCCATCTGTTGCGGGATTTAAAGGACTTGGTGATACACCCTTCATAGTATGATACCATCCTTTTCTCCGCTAGTTTAGCTGCATTAATCAAGTGTTGTACGACCTCATCGGGTACTTTCTCCTTTGGCGGCAGGGGGGTCGGTCCAAAATGGGCATTCAACTCGATAGCCACTTGATCATCTATTTCCTCGTTAGTCTTCTCGTAAGCTAACTTATTTTTCATAGGAGGCTCGGGTTTCTTCTTTGGTGCTAATCTCTTCCGCTTTGGAGACGGCGAATATCAATATCGTGGACTGACTATCTACAGCCCGCCATAGGGCATAAGGTCGTAGCTGGGACACCAACTATTCGACATCGTCGACATCTAGATAGAACCCACCTGATGGGTCCTGAGTCTCATGTGCAACATTTATTAAGAAACCATGAGTACAAACGTACTCAGCAAGTCTTTAAAGCAGACATAGACTATTCATGCTCATGTATCAACAAGGGGAGTGGTGGAGTTTATGCAGCAATGCCAACTTTGACTCATGGCTAACCTATACTACACAATTTTAACTCTTTGTTCAAATTTTAGATATCGCACACGAGTCCACTAACTCCACATCAATACACCACCATGGATTCACCTCCGTCTCCTATGAGAGTGCCATCCACGATACTCACACTTGATATTTTTATGAGTATCCATTGAATTATCTACGAACATCATAAGTTCTCCAAGTAGTCCATATCCGAGGACGTGGCTATTGGATTAGTTTCATACCCTACAGGGGTGTACTTCTTCACACACGCTCTCGCCACTTATTGCTGTGTGCTCACAAAACCATGCACCTCGGCAACCTTCAAGCGGAAGCCCAGCGAGGGAGTCGGGCATGACCGTCAATCACACAAGACCTCTAGTCTAGGCTATCGCCTATTTGAGACTGAACCCGCATGGAAGTCTGGCCGAAGTTTCCGCTATGGCCCCAAACAATGTGCGCAGGGTTCCCAAGCCACCATTTGGGTGACCCTTGGTACACCGTGGCACTTCCTACCGCGTCGCAACCCACCCCTAGGGTTAGTGCTACGCACGACCTCCAGCATACTATAAACACCAGAAACTACTTGCAACTCCTGGACCAAGGTCTAAGGGATTGATAAGTCGAGCGGGTCATATTTCAGGGCCCGTCATGTGGTAGTAACTAGCCTTGGATCACAAACATGGAACTCAGTTCCTAAGAACGGTCCTAATGAGACAACCCGCTATGTACTCCTACATACCCTCTCATCGCTACCTTTACCAAGTCGGGTTCATCATAAGCTTAACACATCAGAACAATATTGTTTCACTCTAGTTCATCACCCAGATGAATCAGACTTGACACAACTCTAAGCATAGCAGGCAAAGTAAGCAAAGCACATCATGGCACAAGCATCTACCAGGTATGCTAGATTGCAAGGTTTAGCTATTTACTATGACAATGACAGGTCATGCAAAGGAATGGGTTCATCTACCATGTATGACAGACAAGTGAACGTTTGTCCTAATGCAATAAACAAGAGCAGGAGCGAGAGAATGGGATGTTATCGGGATGATCAATGGGGTTGCTTGCCTTGCTGGGAAGCAGAAAGGTATTCTCCTTCGTTGGAATAATCGGAGGTATCCTCAGAAGTAGGGTCTACCGCAATGCAGATAAGAACAATCAATACACGGCAAGTGCAACAATATGATGCATGATCATGGCATGGCAGTATGTATGGATGAGCTGATGCAACTATTATCCATGTTAAATGAAGTAGTTTTGAATTAGGTTCAAAATCGTTCTCCATCTCATATTCCATATATTAACCTCTAAATGTCAATGTTCACCTACATAGGTTGCTCTAACATGCATGATAACAGCACCATTGGATTCATTTGATTTTTCTGATAAATTTTCATATATAAATTATTTAATTTTCATATATAAATTATTTCAACTTGAGTTATAGATTAATTTCTATGAATTTTCTAAGTTTTAAATAGTTTCTGTAATTAATTTAATTCATAAAATTCTTTATTGCATTAGCATGACATCATCATGACATTAGTTGGTCAATAGACCGTTGACATGTCAATCCTGACCACTGGGGTCCACTGGTCAGTGACCAAGCCTCTAACAGAATTATTAAAAACACTAATTACTAATTAGTTAGGGTAGGGGCCACTGTCAATGGGTCATTAACTTAATTAACTTAGTTAATTAATTATTTTAACTAATACTAATTAACCCTGACCCGACCCCACTTGCCAGTGACCCAGGGGTCAAACACCCGTGGTCAACGCTGGCCAGACTCACCGGTGTTGAGCCGCCGGTGGCTCCAGACACGGCGGAGGGGTCGGGTTTCCTCCTCCGGCGACCAAATGGACGACGGAGGGCACCGATCGGCTCTGCATGCTCGCGCGCGTTGAACCCGACACCTCCCAAGGGCTGCGATGGCCGGAGTCGGCGCCGACGATGAGCGTGGCGGCTGCCAGAGCTCGGGCGAGCACGGGCTCATCGAGCCGGAGCTCGAATGACCCAACTAAGGGCTCCTAAGGGTACCTTGGTTCCTCCTAAGCACGACTACGTGCCCAGGTGCGAGCTTGGGCCGCTGCAGAGATGGCCATGTCCTCGCTGGCGGCGAGCAGCTCTCGGACCCAAGGGGATCTGTCGCTAGGATGCGCTAGCGATGGGGGAAAGGGGGGGAGAAGGAGCAGGAGCTCACAGCGGATGTGACGGCGTCGAGAGCGGGCTCGGGGAGGCCTTGCTTGCAACGGAGGACGGCGGCGGTCTCCGGTGACCGAGGAGGAAGAAGGCATCGAGGTCAACGCTGCGAGGCCTCCGGGCTCGATTCCTTCGAAGGAGAGGACCAACACGTCAAGGCGGAGCTACAGGGGGCTTAGGGGCGAGAGGGAGCGACTGGAGCGGCAGCTATGGTGGCGAGAAGGCGGCGGCCATGGTGGAGCAGAGGAAAGGGGATAGGCAGGGGGCGAATGGGCGAGAGCGAGAGCGATGGGGATGGCAGCACGTCCTCATCCTCTCGCCAGCGCGACGAGGGATGCTAGCACGCAGGGAGCTGCGTGGCAGCCCCAGCGCGAGCGCACGGCGAGCACACGCTCGTCCTCCTGGCCGCCAGGATCACGACGACGGTGCTGGGCTAGATGGGCCAACCTAGGTGGGCTTCTTCCTTTAAAAAAAAATTCCAGCTTCTATTTTATTTTCTGACATTTGTTTTAGTTATTTTTAGGCACAAATGCTAGGTTCACAATATTCCAAATATTTTATAGGGCTTAGGTTGAATATTTCAAACCTCTATAAAAAGTTTTAGAATATTTTGAAAAATGAAATAATTATAATGCTTTATTTGGCATTTTTAGTAGCTTTAATATTTATTTTTGAAATAATATATAGATTCAAATATTTAGAATGACCCCTAATATATTCATGTCCACATTTATCAGACATAGGGGTCATTTTTTATGGGCATTTTGGATTTGTTGGTTTTTCACAATCATTGAATTGGTTTGATTCAAGTGAGGTGTTTGGGGTTTCTCTTAATCCCCATTTAAAGTTGATGCAAAAAGTGAAACATGATGCACACACATGCTATCCTAAGTAAGCTAGCTAGGGATGTGATACAATGAAAATGATTTAGGAGCGATCTTGGAGAAGGAATATGACTGATGAAAATCATTCTTATTTCATATTTAAAAAGAACTTGAGGACATCTCTGGAAAGATTAGAAGAGCCAGGTAAGATCTTGGGGGAAAACCTGTGGGTTATGGGCCCGCTCAGAGAGATCACTGTTGAAAGAATTGCTTAGAAAGAGATATTGCACCGGTAGAAATGAAAACTTGAAGAGGTGAGAACCTCAAAATAAATTGAAAGGACTGACAGAAAACCTGAATCTTCTGAGATATCTTCAGCACTCTGGATAAAACATAGGGGGATGAATTAAGGCTTGATGAGAATTTGAACACGGGAGGGCAATTAGAGAATGGAAATGATATGATGAACACCAACAACTTGAATTGAATCCACCAGAAAAGAAAACAAATATGAATACTAATAAATGATAAACTTGAGCACTGAGCATCTTCACAAAGAATCACTGGATATGATACATAAGAAAGATAGCAGAAGCATTTCATGAAAAGAAAGGCTCGTGGATGAGACTTAATTGATGAAGAAGAAGGGCAGGAGGGTGGGGGAAAAGAAAGACAACTTGGGACGGATGAAATGAACTCTGGAAAGAATAAGAGGATTGATCTTACAATAAAGATGATAGAATTATCTTGAAGAGAAGCACACCGGATAAAAGAATTTCATGACAACTCTTGTTGAACAAAGGATTAGCATTCCCGTAAAATATGAGAACACTACTTAGAATAGATATAAATCACCACTTGACATCAAGACAACTCGAATTACCATATACAAAACAAAACTAGGGATGTGCTTACTAAACAAGCTAGAGGAAATACATGACAGAGATTCCGCTCGATATTTTCGTGGCAAGGTGCGCGCGGGCTCGATCTTATAGTAGCCATCATGTGCAAGGTAGTGCACACGACATACGATGCGTCCCCGAGTTATAGCAAGCTACAAGGACTCTTTAAGACACAACGAGACCGCTGTAAGAAAGACCATGCACAAACGAATCCACTAGATGTCGAACCCCAACCTCACATCATGATCTGGTGGAAGATAGCCTAGGTAACTACTTGAATTCCCACCCAAGAACTTTCGAAAACTTTCTGGTTATGCAATCCGGTGTTGGGGATAAAAGGAGGAAATATCTCACACAACTAACAAACCTACACCCAAACTGTATCCATCCTTCAACACATAACCAGAGGCTTCGGAAATCCATCTAACTCGGATCCTCCAAAGCACAAGAATACTAACCATGGTGGTACCCCGGACGCCTCCCCAGTACTGGGTGACTCCGAGCTTATCTCACCACGACAAGTATTGAAGCAATTCTGAACACCCTCCGTCCTAAGATACTAAGGAAGCTGAATGATAACGATGTGCCAAGAATTTCCTAGAGCTCAACCCCCCGAAAGAAATCAAGTCAGACAGGAGGCAGCAAGATAGAACTCCGTCACATCGGTATCATATAGTTTCCAAAATACCCGCGTGATCCTAGAATTTTTTTTGAGCGAGAAGAGGAGTAGAATGGAAATTCCTAAGTCGTAGTTCCTCACCTGAGCATAGAAGAGGAGTAAAAAGAATCCTACTCTCTGATATAACTAGACCCAAAATAAGTTTTCACTAGACTCGACTTGGCCAATTTCGATCAATCAAGGGGGCTCCTAGGTCGGTACAGGCTCTGATACCAACATATCACGCCCTAGATGCTATCCTATCCTTATTTCGGCACGAGGGCCTCGACAAGGATAGAAGCGCACCTTGTCGTGTTGCAAGAATGGATATCATTACAAGTACATGTACAGAAGAGATGAGTATATGGAATTGGCTTACACTCGCCACAAGCTACATCAAGTCCACATCAATACAACAACATATTCAAACATCATACAAAAGAGCAGGGTCCGACTACAAACGAAACCAAACGATAAAATGACATCCATCCTTGCTATCACAGGTTGCCGCCTGGAACCCATCCTAGATTGAAGAAGAAGAAGAAGAAGAAGGACTCCAAATCAAAGAAGCATCACTCTCACGATCAAGCATCGCATTACCTATACCTGCAACTGTTGTTGTAGAGTCTGTGAGCCACAGGGACTCAGCAATCTCATTTCCAAGGGTATCAAGACTATTAAAGCTTAATGGGTGAGGTATGGTTAAGTGGTGAGGTTTCAACAAGTGACTAAGCTTTTATTTGAGTGGCTAACTTACGAATAGAGAAATTAAAGTGGGTGGTCTACCAATAATGGGCGTGAACTAGAAATGATCACTAACTGATCCTGAACACCTACTTACGTCAAACATAACCCCACCATGTTCTCTCTCGGATAAGAACTCACTAGAAGAGACAACACGGTTACGCACATGGTTGGTGTATTTTATTTGAGTTTACATTTATTTTTCTATGACCGGGTGTTAAACAAAGTATCCAAGTTTACCACATAACCGCGGGCATAGCTTTCTGAAAAGACTTAACCCTACAGGGGTGCTCCAACTCATCCATCACAAATTAACCACACATAGCGGGAATAACCTCGACCACGATTCTCGTGATCTTCCTAGGCAATTCCACAGGAAATCCGCCACCTCGAGATAGCCCAAAGTATTTTCGGAATTCCTCACTCAAGACGTTCGAGAAAGGTAAAACAAATCCAGCAAGGCCGCCCGACGTGTCGACGAACCCGATAGGAGCTACGTATCTAGTTCTTAGGACACGACAGATAAGCGAAGCGTACGGTGGCCTGATAGACATCTCCTGAGTTACCCCGGGTTGGCACCGCACGGTGCTCTAGTTTGGGCCAACACTCATGAGGAGCACTGGCCCGGGTTGTTGGTTAAGATCCACGGGTGCCGGCGGGTCCCTATGCAATTTTCTTAGTTATTAGGCAAATGTAGTACCAATGTTGGGCCTTGCCAGACAAGCTTTATCCTAAAACGAAAATCAAGGGGGTCCCCATGACAACTCTGAACATGTTAGGAGCGCTCAATTATGGAACATAACACCGGTTCACAAGTAACTAGGGGCGGAAAGAGCGGAACAAAGCACCGAGCAAAAGGCCAAGCCTTCCACCCTTTACCAAGTATATATGTGCATTAAATTAAATAGCAATAATATTGTGATAAAAAAGAATGTCCATGTTGACACATGGAAGCAATACACCTCCTGCTAGAAACGCTAAAAGAAGTGCTGGGCAAGCGGTAACGTTGCCAGACAAAGGTTTGCTAGAATGTGGAGGGGTTAGAGGCTTTTCATGGAAATGTTGGGAGGCTTGACAAACAAGTGCTAGGTAGCAAGACATAAAGATAAAAGTAGGACAACTAGCATAGCAATGATAGTAGTGGTATCCACGGAAATGTGTCATCTTGCCTGAGATCCCACTCGGAAGAAGATCGAGTCCATGAAGAAGACGAGCCAACGTAGTCGAACGAATCCTCCCACACTGAACGCTTTCAGAATTCTATCGAGAAGAAACAATCCAAAACAACAATCAACACTCGGCACACCACAACATATGCAAGACATGATGTGCAAACAAATATGGTGCATTTCCGGTTTAAATATGCAAGGCATGGCAAAGCACATGACAATACTATACATTAAAGTGAAGCTCAATATGCAACGAGTTTCATATTAACGAAACTCCACGTTCGAATTATTTAGTTCAGTCTTGTTAGGTACTCATAAATATTAAATGTTATTAGACATGGCAAGAGGTGAAGCATGAACAACTACATCATGTAGGCATTTTAACTGGGACCGGAAGCAACATATAGCATTTCCGAAACATCCCCATAAGCATAATACGAATTTGGTCCAGATCTGTACTAAACATGTTTTATATTTATTAAACAGGAAAATAAAGTGTGGCATGTGATTCTACTCATTTTTCTAGTCAAGTTACATATGTAAAGCATATGAATCGGAGTTACGGTTAATTAGTTATGTCAAAAACCGTTTTCACATGGCATTGACACAAATTAATGCAAACAGCAAGGTTAAACATTTTCAACACATGTGAGAGTTCGATATTGTGAATCTACACGAAATTTTAGTCAAGTTTCATAAATAAAGTTTTTTATCCGATGCACGGTTATAGAGTTATTAGCAATTTAAAAACGAGGGTTTTTCCGTAAATCTAAAATTCACAGGTTAATTAGCAAATTAACTGCAGAGGAAAAAAATACATCGGGCCGAATCTGGCTCTGGCCCAAGAGCAACAATGGGCGATGGATAACACTATAACACACGGGCGCTGGATAGGCGGGTGCTCATCTAGGGCCACTGGGTCATCGGTGCTGCGGCTAGGCCGGGCGAGGAGCTGCTGGGCCGGCCCACGCGGGCGATAGGGCGACGTCTGCTCGTCCTGCTCGATCCTGAGCAGGACGAGCGAGCGGCAGCGGCGACCTTCAACCGTGAGGGCGGCGACCGACGGACCGCGATAGGTCAATAGGATGGGGCTTGACGGATCCAACCGGGATTCATGGGATCCGACCGGCAGCTGCCGGATCTGGGCGGTGACGATGCCTTAGGCCAACGCGGAAGACTCGACAGTGGCATGAGGCTGCTCCGGCGAGGCAAAGGCCGAGGGGGCTTGTCCGGCGAGGGGAGGCGACGAGGTCCCATCGGCGGCTGTGGCACGCGACGAGGGAGCAGCGGCTGCCGGTGGCTGGCTCCAACGAGGACCACGAGCGGAGGAGCAGGGAAGCACGACGAGGAGATGGAGCTCGTGGGAGCACGGGCTGGCTAGTGGCGGAGACGAGCGGGAGCTCGCGGGCTTGCGACGGCGGCAAGATCCGGGCCCGGGTGGGCTTTCGTGGGCCGCGGTGGCTGGAGAGAGTGGAGCTGGCGGCTGCGGAGTGGTGGGAGGTTGGTGGCAGCACGGAAATCGAGGAAGAGGGTTAGCGTTGCCCAATTAGGTAGTGGAGGGGGATTAAATAGGAAATGGGGCTAGGGTTACTAGCTTTTGTCTGTTTTCAGACCGTTCGATCTCGATCGGACGGCCCGAAAGCAAAGGGGGCTAGGTGGGTATGTGGGCTTTATAGGTGGGCTAGGTGGAGATGAGAGGGAGGTTTGCGGCCCATGACACGAGGTTTTAAAAACACCAAAAAACGTCCGACGAATAACCAATGACTGCACTGCTATGGTTGACCGTTGGGGTATCAAACGAACTTGGAACATGACGAAATTTGGCAGGCGGCCTACCGACAATAAAACAAGACCGCACGCCAACTTTTGACTCAATCCGAGAATATTTCCGCGTGCTTTAAAAATGGTTTTTAACGATGCCACAGGGGCGTCCGTGTGTGGTTGGTCTCGAAACAACCGACGACACGAACGGAGAGAACCGACAACTACGAACAGATGCAGGTTTTCGAAAACGAGCGATGATGCTATGCAGATGATGTCCTGGGCTGTTACATAAATAGCCCTTAAATTAAAAGGCATCACAAATGAACATTGAAATGGTTGAAAGTTGGCATGGTATCATCATTTCACCCACATAGCATGTTCTAAAAAGTTGAGAGGTTTACGGAAAAAACGGGATGCATTTCGTGTACAAAATGGTCATTCTCTTTCGAAGTATCATGGTTTCGAAAGAAAACTCGTGTGTTACAAAAGGATTTTAATTTTTTTAACTTATTTCAACTCTAGACTTTTTGTGCATTCAACATGAACCATTAGAAGCCAGATCCTAGAATTTCAACCCTCTCTAACTTCATTTGCTATTTTTCATGCATTTAATGAATTGTTTTGAGATAAATGACCCTAAAATTAAAAAGCACCACAAAATGAACTTTTAAATGGTTGAAACTTGGCAGGGTATCATCATTTCACCCACATAGCATGTCCTACAAATTTGAGATGGTTACGGCAAAAACAGGATGCACTTCCTGTACAAAATGGACAATCTCTTTCAAAGTATCAGGGTTTCGGGCGAAAACTCGTCTGTTACAAAATGATTTCAAATTTTTAACTTATTTCAACTCTAGACTTTTTGTGCATTAAATATGAACCATTAGAAGCCACATCCTAAAATTTCAACCCTATGTACCTTCATTTTCTATTTTCATGCATTTAATGATTCACTACAGGAATCAGCAACTTTGTCGTCTACCATGGCTGACGGCAAAGGCATGCATGCCGGACGGCAAAGGTCTTTGCCATCAGCCAGCAGGCGGCACCATATCCGGCTGAACAAGCTCTAGTAAATGCCACTTTGTCGTTTGCTGGCTGGCGGCAAAGACTTTTGCATCTTTGCCGTCTGCTGGCAGATGGCAAAGGGCATACACGGCACACGTGGCAACTTAGGTTCGTTAAGGGGTTAACGGTGTGTTTTGCCGTTTGCTGGCAAACGACAAAGAACTTTGCATCTTTGCCGTCTGCTGGCAGATGGCAAAGGGCATACACGGCACACGTGGCAACTTAGGTTCGTTAAGGGGTTAACGGTGTGTTTTGCCGTTTGCCGGCAAACGACAAAGAACTTTGCATCTTTGCCGTCTGCCAGCCAAGGGCAAAGAACTAGCAGACGGCAAAGATGCAAACTTCTTTGCCGTCTGCGAGCAGACGACAAAGCAACCACATAGGCCAGCCCAGTGCCACCCCAAGTTCCACAGGTAGCAGCCACGTGGCAGCTTTGCCGTCTGCTCGCTGATGGCAAAGCTCTTTGCCGTCCGCTAGCAGATGGCAAAGTGCCTATACTGCCCCTGTTTTTTCTTAAATTCATTCAATTTTGCAGAATTTCACATATATATACATTTGAAAATACTTCCAACAAGCATAACAACACATATACATATAGAATCATATCCGTGCCATATGGATATGATCATCCAACACATATATATACATACCAAATGAAAATTCCATATGCAACATATATAGCTAGCCAACATATCCAACAACAAGCATACAGTGGTTTCATCAATACATACATATATAGGTAGCAAGTTTCACATTGTTCATCCTACAAAATCAAAACAAAAAGGAAGCACAAGAAGAAGAGTAGACTCCATCAATGCAAGCTTCCTCATCGAAAGCAAATCTGCAAATTAGGAAAGAAGAAATTTAGAAGAAGAAGAAGAAGAAGACGACTATAAGAAGAAGACTAGCTAGAAGAGGAAGAAGAAGAAGAAGAAGACTAGAATAAGAAGACTAGAAGAAGAAGACTAGCTAGAAGAAGAAGAAGAATTTTTCTTCTCTTTCTTTTCCTCCTATCCTCTTCTTTTTCTTCTTCTTCTTCTTCTTCTTCTAACTAAGGTAGATAAAAATGCCATTTTAGCTAAGCTAGGTAAAAATGCTAAGTGTAAGTCATTTTAGAGCTAAGCTAGGTAAATAGGTCATTTTGGAGCTTTGTAAGGTTATTATGTCATTTTCGAGGAAAATAAGATAAGTCTATGTCATTTTGGAGCGAAACCAAGGTTATCATGGAATTTTTTACCTAAGTATGCTAAGTATGTCATAAATGAACTAAAGAAGATAAGTGTAGGTCATTTTTGAGCTAACCTAGGTAGTTATGCCATTTTTGAGCTAACTAATCATATTTATTCATTTTGGAGGACAAAATGGGAAGTGTAGGTCATTTTAGAGCTATCCTAGTTATAATCGGTCATTTTGGAGGTAGGTAAGGTTATTTTGTCATTTTGGAGGAAGATAAGTTAAGTTTATGTCATTTTGGAGCTAAACCAAGGTTATCATGCCATTTTTTACCTATGTATGCTTAGTATGTCATAAACGAACTAAAGAAGCTAAGTATAGGTCATTTTGGAGCTAAATAGGTCATTTCTTAAACTAAGTATGCATTTGTTAAGCAAAACACTTGGGAAAACTTACCATCATCACAGAGGTGAAGGATCGGTCGGGTTTGCGCTTGTGTGAGATGGAGAAGGACAGGTCGGTGTCGCGCTAGTGTGAGACGGAGAAGGATCGGTCGATTCTTGTTGGGAGGCACGTTGCACCAAAGATCATTTGCAATGTCTCGTTAGCATGATGAAACTTAATTGTGAATACTAGTAACTAATGACCATTCAAATGAAACTCACCGTGGGTGCTATGCCAATTTGGGGCATCGACGGAGGGGTCTGACCATTGTTCTAGCACACGGTCTGCACATTTTTTTTCGCGAGTTAGTCATATTAGTTAGTGATGAAACGAACATTACGTGCATGATTTGGCTAATATGCATGAGAAACTTACCACGAGGAGCTCGTATAGGGCCCGGTGAGACGCTTCGTTCCGGTTCCTCTCCTCCTCCAACAGCCTAGCCGTCCTCTCCTCCATGTCCCTCTCCCTCTATGCCGTCTGCCTGTTTGCCTCCGCCAGAAGCTCATGGGCCCTAGCCTCGATGGCGAGCTCAGTTGGCCATGGACGAGGCCTTATCTCAGGATCGGAGCTCGTCTAGCGCTTCTTGATCTCCGGGAGAGTTCTAGGACAACGTATCAGTCCATCCCCAATGGCTATAGAGCCATGGGGCCTCCCGCCACCAGATATCATCAAGAGCTCTAGATCAAAAGGACTCTGGCTCGGGTTGAAGTCCTCCCCTTTCCCCGCCTTCCCCTCATCTCTGTACCTCACGAGCTTGTTGTGGGAGGAGATGTTGCTGAAGCTCTGTGGATGATCGAGGTCATCCTCAGAGAATGCCTTGGCCTTCTTGTACGGGGCAGTATGGGCCATGGCATAGAGGTCGAACAAAGGTGGCACCTCCTTCTTGTTGTGTCACACCTAAAAGAGAGGAACAAAATATTAGTTAAGGGCTCAAGCTAGCATGAAGAATGAAATTGCATGAATCATGAAGCAGACCACATACCCAGTGATCCCCGTACTCAAATAGGTTGGAGCTCCCTTGATGGTGTGGCACACCTTTCATTTGGGCACGCTTATCCTTGGCCTTGTTGTGGTTGGCTAGCCATTTGAGAGAGCACCACTCATCCACCAATGCCTCCCAACAGTCCATCCTATCCACACACCATCTCGGGGGCACCTAAGTTAGACAAGAGAAATTTCAGCGCTACGCCTACGAATCAAATCAAGGAAACTAAGTACAAGGCAATAAGAATAGGTAATCAGCTTCATGTACTTCTCCTTACTCAGAAATTTTTTGCGGGACTTCTTCTTGGCCCTCTTAATGTTAGTCGAGGCATACTAGTCTCGAATAGCCTGCACCCGAGCCTCGTGTCATAAGTTCTCAAGTAGGTGCTTGCACTTGGCTACGAGAACAATATCCGCATCCACCTCATGTTCCTCAAGACACCTGTAGAAGGTCTGCAATCAAACAAGACAACACTGATTAGTACAATCACTAGGTGCTGTTGATTTTTACTTTCATACAGGAGAAATTACCCAAAACTGCTGGATCACAATGTCGGCCACCGTCTCGCACAAGACACCGTCGACCCTCTCCTCCGGCGGGGCCGGGGCAGCCACATAAAGCTTCCAATTCAGTGCTACCTATGGAACCTCACCCTCACTGGGCAACTTGACCTTCCACGGGAAGTGGTGCCAGATCAGCACACCAAGGACCTAGTTGGGTCTAGGGACACCAAGGTCGTGTT
Source organism: Hordeum marinum (assembly GCA_022496015.1). Taxonomy (NCBI): domain Eukaryota; kingdom Viridiplantae; phylum Streptophyta; class Magnoliopsida; order Poales; family Poaceae; genus Hordeum; species Hordeum marinum. The sequence continues at coordinate 285,830,858 of CM039678.1, read as the reverse complement.
TCCAACCCCTGCAGTATGACAAGGCCAACACATTAAATATTAATTTTAAGAAACATGAAGGCAAAAGGTTAAAAAAGAGTAAATGCACTTACTTCTCCACATTAGCCACAATCAAGCACCTCAGATCGCGGGATGCCGGCACGGGCGAGAGCTTTGTACCACCATGCTGGTAGACCTTCTTGCCCTCCTCAACCAGCTCGCCCTTGCTATAGGTGTCCTCAAAAAGTTGTCCTCGCCACCATCGGCATGGCCACTAGCCTCTAGAGTCACGTGGGATGAAGACTCTAGGACTGGAGTCTCCTGGGACGAAGACTCGGGGACCGGAGTCTCCTGGGACGAAGGCTCGGCAACCTGAGGCTCGTCGGCCCGAGGCTCGGCGACTAGAGTCCGAGACGGGTCCAAGTCAGACGGGTCCACCTGAGACGAAGCACTCCTGTGGTCGGGAGAATCAGCTGGGGGTGGCGGCGAGGAAGGCGCAACAGCCTTCCTACGTCTAGAACCTCTCTTTGTCTTCCCCCGACCTCTCCCGATCGAAGAAGAAGCGCCCACTGATGTCTACATACTGTGTACCAGCACTCTCCAGAGTTGCTGGGGTGGAATAATAGCACCCCACCCAGCATGCACCGAGGAAGGAGGCTCAGAGCGCTCTCGACCCGCGTCCACCATCTGTCAACACCTGCAAAGACAAAGAGTGAACGAAATTAGTTCAACATACAAAAATTGAATACCTAATAACATGAACTAATTAATAATGTATATGTACATAATAATAATTGAATACCTGACATTACTAATATTAATCTTCATCGTCTATTTATGCTCCGGGATCAATAAATGCATAATCATCATCACTATCAGTAATGACGTGCTCATAAGCATCATCAATAAATGCATCGACATATGGAAGGCCTCCTTTATGTAATAGGTCAAGCATTGACAGGTCATCTACAGCAGTAACCTCTTCTTCTTCCGTCTCTTCTTGTTTCGGCTCAGGGGTGAAGTCGGATTCACTATCGCTGTCTACCTTAATGTTCTGGGGTGAAGTAGAGCGGTTCTTGAAACGTTTTTTTGGAAACACTTGTTTCTTGGAAGAATTCTCCTTCATATGTGTCTGGGTTAATGTGAGGTTCATAATCATCTTCATTGAGGGGAGGTTGTCTAAAATGTGGAGGCACATCATAAACGACATCCCAACCATTGAAATTTGGATCCGTTTGGCAGGCCCACGGTAGATAGAAAACTTGGGTCGCCTGTTGAGCCGTAATATAGACATCGGGAACATCTAAATGGGTGCTTTGTTTGATTTCGACTAGCCCTATATGTTCATGAGTTCTTCTAGTCTCATTTGGCTGGAACCAAATACATTTGAAGACTACGAAGTTTGGTGGGTTTTCACCAAAGAATGTAAGTTCATAAATTGCTTCAACTCTTCCATAATACTCGACCCCTCCTTTGCCGATAGTGGAGACACAACAATTTGTAGACTTTCGGTCTACCGTAGATAGCTCTTTGCCAAAAGTACCAAAGCGATACCCGTTGATGTCGTATTTGTCAAATGAACGGACCTTATAGTCAAAACCATTAGCGACTTGTCTCAATTCGGAGTCCATAGACTCTGCATTAGCCTACAAGTTTAATATGAAAGGATTGTTGCATTAGCTGCAAACTAGACAAAGAAATCAAATCGTCTAATGGAAATTACCGTTTGCTTGAACCAAGAGATGAAACCGGGATAGCCGCCTCCATGCTTTGCCAGAAGCTCATACTCTTCGATGGAATCCTTTTGGATCACCACTCCATCCGATAATTTGGCGATGTATCGACTGTATCACATATCCGGGAATAAGAGCATTTCAAAGGAATTAGTACTTGTGAAACAATGTACCGAGAACTTACTCGATGCACGGCCACACTTCTCTTAGGTTGTTGAATATATACAATTAAATGGTTCGCCATTCTTCGACAGCCAATGCTATTGGCTTCGAAGCATTGGCTGATGCGATCTTCCCTTTGAAAAGGCCCAGGTTGGATCGACCTTTTTCATTGTACCAAGGCTTTGGATTATGCAAATGATGATTCTTGGCTTTGTTGTGTGTTGTCATGAAGTTTGTCGCCTCCTCAGTAATGAATGCCTCGACCATCGATGCTTCAACTCTATGTTTATTTTTACATTTTTCTCGAAGAGTATTCTGCATCCTCTCAGTTGCAAAGCACCAACGATTTTGCACGCCCCCCCACCAGTCTTGCCTCGGTCGGGAGATGCAAAATCAAATGCTGCATTGGATTAAAGAAGCCCGGTGGAAAGATCTTTTCTAACTTGCAGATCAACTCCAGCGCCAACTCTTCTAGTTCATCTAGCATGTCAGGCGATAGTTCTTTCGCACAAAGAGCACGGAAGAAATAGCTCTGCTCTCCCAGTACTAGCCATTCATCCTCTGGGATAAAGTCACGCAACATCACCGACATTACCTGCTCAAGCCATATGTGCCAATCATGACTCTTGAGACCAAATATTTTCAATTTGTCAAGACTCGCTCCCCTCTTTAGATTTGCTGCATACCCATCGGGGAACATCAATTGCATTTTCACCCACAAGATCATTTCCCTCATAGCTGGCCTTCCAAGATTGAACCATGTCTTTGGCTTCCTCCAGTTCTTCTTTCCTTTTGGTTGTCGAATGTTTTGTAACGGTCTATCACATAGAGCCTCCTGATTGACTCTAGCCTTAGGATTATCCTTCGACTTCCCCTCTATGCCGAACAATGTACCAAAAAGGGCCTCGGCGATATTCTTTTCAGTGTGCATCACGTCGATGTTGTGTGGGCAAAGGAGGTCTGTAAAGTAAGGCAGATCCCACAAACATATCTTATGAGTCCAGGCGTGTTTCGTATTATACCCTTTGAAATACCCTGGACGATTTGGATCCGGCTCAAGAGCGTTTATCTGATCCAGGGTCTGTTGGCCTATCAACGTAGGTGGTGCAGTGTTTTGGAAACTCTACCTTTGATGAAATTCTTCTTGTCTTTTCCGAACTTATGGTTAGGATCCATGAACTGACTATGCATGTCGTAGCAAGAAAACTTGCGACCCACCTGCAACCAACGGAACTCAAGAGCTGCCTTGCATGTGGGGCACGGGAACCTTCCATGCACACACCAGCCAATGAATAGCGCATATGCCGGCAAGTTATGCGACAAGTACATGTACCACACATGCATTTTGAAGGTCTTTTTGGTAGCGGCGTCGTATGTCTTGATCCCATTATCCCACGCTTCTTGCAATTCATCCTTAAGCGGCGCATGTACACATTCATATTCTTCCCTGGATATTTGGGCCCTGGAATTATCAACGTCGGGAAAATGTTCTTTCTTCTCATAATCTCTCCAAGGGGGAGATTGAGTGGAATGACAAATACAGGCCACCAACTGTATTGCGCTGCCGTCATACCATACACATTGAACCCATCCGTGCTGATGGCAACTCGAGGATGCCTTGGATCTGCCACTTTATCCTTAGGTAATGCATCGAAGTGCTTCCACGCAAAAGCGTCTAAAGTGTGTCCCAACATCAGATTCCCATCTGCATCTAGTTCTGTTCTTTTGCCCAATTTATGCCACGTCATCTGTCTGGCTGTCTCTTCGACCATGAAAAGACGTTGAAGTCTTGGTATGATTGGCAGATACTGAAGAACATTAATGGGGATTTTGTTCTGAATCTTCTCACCATACAGTTGTCTACCACAACATACCTGGAAGAAGTGCAAATGGGGCAATAGTTCAAGGCCGCATACTCAAGCCTAAATAAGGCACATCCATTCTCACATGCATCTATCTTCTCATAGGGCATCTTAAGCGCACATAGGATTTTGTCCGACTGGTACAAGTTTGCTAGCAATACATGGCCTTTGGGTAGAAAGCGTGCAAATATCGTCATCATCGCGTCGTAGCATTCTCTGCCCAGGTTGAACTGAGCCTTCAGAGCCATTACTTGCGTGATGGCATCTAGCTGACAATGCTCAGGGTGCTCGTGGAGAGGACGTTTTGAAGACTCCAACATTTCATAGAAGGCCTTTGCAAATTCTTCCATCTCATCGTCCGAATCCCGAGAATCATCAAAGTCTTGCACTATGTCTTTGATCCCGGTACCATGCTCGTCGGAGCGACGACAAACCACCTTAGCTCTGGCACATTGGGTAGACTCACCATGAAATGTCCAGACCGTATAATTAGGCGTAAAACCCCACTTCTGCAGGTGTTTGATCATTTCCAACTCTGACCTCTTATGGTAGTTGTCGCATTCGACACAGGGGCACCAGTTTGTTTTCTGTCCATTTGCAAATGCGAGTCTCACAAACCCCTTGGTTTTTGTCATCCATTCATGGGTCATGTCTTTCTGACTAGTGTGACCGGTGTACATCCACCCACGATCACTCATCTTGCCTAGCTACTGGACACACAAAAGATATATACATAATTCAGCAAACCATATTCATCAGTTAATAGAGTTTGTCAATTTTATTACGTCGATGCAACCTAGACGCTAGTAGGTAAAGATAGGTCCTAATCCCACCCGAGTAAGTGTAGATTGGGTTCATTTTCCCATGCTCTGCTCTGGATCCAACGCACAATTTCGGCAGCACCTCCCCGTTGTTCTCCTGATACTCATCTCAGCAATAAGAAGAGAGGATGTGTACCCGGAGAACAACAGGAAGGCACTGACGAAATTCTGCATCGGATCCGGAGTAGAGCATATGGGAAAACGAACCCAATCTACACATACTCGGGCTGTCCATGGATAATGTTGGACAATTCGAAAGAATCAGGGTTATAAATATGCTAATGAATGCATATTTATAGTTGTAACCCTTTCGAACAGGAGACGCATAGTGGTCACGCATACTGATGATTGAAGACACCTATAGCTAGCAATTTTCATCGGCACGAAGACCGAAACAGAGCAAAAAATTTTAAGGGTGTCAGGGGAGAAGTTGTCATTTGTGCTCACCAACGAACACAACAGGGGAGCTCGTCAAATGCACGGGGAGGTCGTCGAACAACTGCACATTGAAATTCACTTGATCAACACAAAATATGATGTTTTTATAACAAAATAGGAAAATATGTGACCTAGCTCATAATTTACAAAACTATGACCTCCTGGGCCTCATGCAGGCCGAAGAGCACCTTTTTGGTCAACAGAAGGAAGTATAGGTGTCGGGGGTCGGGGGTCAGTGGCGTTAGGAGACAGTGGCATCAGGGGTCAGTGGCGTCAGCGGTCGGGGGTCGGGGGTGTCGGGAGTCGGGGGTCGATGGCGTTGGTGGTCGGGGGTCGATGGCGTCGGTGGTCGGGGGTCGGTGGGGTCGGTGGTCGGGGGGCAATGCTGTCGATGGTTGGGGGTCGGGGTCCGGGGCGTCGGGGGTCGGTGGCGTCAGGGGTTAGGGTCGATGGCGTCGGGGGTTGAGGGTTAGTGGTGTCGAAGGTTGGGGGTTAGTGGCGTCGGGGATCGGGGCCTAATCTCTTCTTCTTCTTCTTCTTCTCCTTCTCCTTCTCCTTCTTCTTCTTCTTCTTCTTCTTCTTCTTCTTCTCATCTTCTTCTCCTCATCTTCATCATCATCATCATCATCATCTTCTTCTTCTTTTCTTCTTCTTCTTCTTCTTCTTCTTCTTTTTGCATCAGAGGTCCTTTAACCTAACTAAATTTTCTACATCTTCTACTTCTTTCACCTAACTAACCTAACTAAATTTAACTAATAGTAAACCTAAAATTTAACTAGTGCAAGACCTAACTAAATAAGCTAAGTAACCTAATTCCTAAAATCTTACTAACTACAAGTAAACTACATTTTTTACATCTTCTACAACTAACTACAACTAATTAACCTAACTACAACTAAACTAGATTTAACTAATACTAAAACAGAACACAAAAATTACTAAAACAGATAAAAAAATGAAAACATAGAGAGGGGGAGGGGGCTCACCGGACTGGGGGAGGTGGAGGCCGTCGTTGGTGGAGATGGAGGAGGTCGACGCCGGTGGTGTAGGTGGAGGACGCCGACGGCAATGGCGGTGGGCTGGAGGAGGCAGGGGGTGGCGGCGTTGGAGGAGGGCGACGCACGGGGACGTGGTAGCGCTGGCGGGCAGGGATGACGGCACGGGGCGGGGTGGCGGCGCGATATGGGGACGGAGGCACGTGCAAGAGAGTAGTACAGAGAGATGGGATGGGGGACGGGGCGGTGGGGCATCGGGGCGGCGGGTTGCGCGGTGGGGGCGGTGACGGTGGGATGTCGGGGGCGCTGGGGAGGGAGAGAGGGGCGGGGTGGTGGGGCGTCGGTGGGTGGTGGGGGCAGCGCGCGTGCGGTGGTCGTTTGGGAGAGAAATAGAGAGAGAGGGGCGGGGTGGCGGCGGGTGGAGGAGAGGGAGAGAAACAGAGAGAGAGGGGCAGGGTGGGCACCGTTAGTTATCTAAATTCTTTGCCGTCTGCCCTACCTTTGCCGTCTGCCTTTTTGCTCTTTGCCGTCTGGGGGACCGTTAGTTTTTTTTGTAAGCAGCTCGTTAGTGGGCCCACCTATCTGTTTGCCGTCCGCTAGCTGACGACAAACCTCCTTTGCCGTATGCCAGCAAACGGCAAAGAAGTGGCTGATGATAAAGAGTTTCTTTGCCGTCAGCTAGTTCTTTGTTGTCTGTTTTCTGGAAACGGATGGCAAAGAGCTTCTTTGCCGTCTGCCGGCTGACGACAAAGAACTGGCAAACGACAAATTAGCTGATTCCAGTAGTGATTGTTTTTGAGTGAAATGACCCTGAAATAAAAAGCACCACAAATGAACTCTGAAATGGTTGAAACTTGGAATGGTTTCATTATTTCACCCACATAGCATGTGCTAAAAACTTGAGAGTGTTACAACAAAAATTGAACGCACTTCGTGTACAAAATGGACAATCTCTTTCGAAGTATCAGGGTTTCGGACGAAAACTAGTGTGTTTCAGAAGGATTTCATTTTTTTACTTATTCCAACTCCAGACTTTTTGTGCATTCAATATGAACCATTAGAAGCCACATCCTAAAATTTCAACCCTATATAACTTCATTTTATATGTTTCATGCATTTAATGAATTGTTTTGAGCTAAATGACCCTAAAATTAAAAAGCGCCACAAATGAACTCTGAAATGGTTGAAACCTGGCATGGTATCATCATTTCACCCACATAACATGTGCTAAACCGATGAGAATGTTACAACAAAAACTGGATGCACTTCGTGTACAAAATGGACAATGTCTTTCGAAGTATGATGGTTTCGGATGAAAAGCTCGTCTGTTACAAAAGGATTTCATTTTTTATAACTTATTTCCACTCGAGACTTTTTGTGCATTCAATATGAACCATTATAATCCACATCCTAAAATTTCAACCCTATCTAAGTTCATTTGCTATTTTTCATGCATTTAATGAATTGTTTTGAGCTAAATGACCCTGAAATTAAAAAGCACCACAAATGAGCTCTGACAAGGTTGAAACTTGGCATGGTATCATCATTTCACCCACATACCATGTGCTAAAAAGTTGGGAGGTTTACGGTAAAAACTGGATGCACTTCGTGTACAAAATGGACAATATCTTTCGAAGTATCATTATATTTAACTACAACGATATTATAGATATGCTAGCTAATCTTTTTAGTTAATTCTTTTTAGTTAATATTATATTTAGCTGTAGTGATATTGTAGATCAAAGTCATCATTAGAATAGTTGTGGAGATAAAGTCTTCACTTTTTCTTCACGTGTGTCCCTTGCTTATTGCACCGTAACCATGGACAATCTTCATCACATACATCACAATGCTTCAGAAAGCTTGCTCACATCATACTAAATATTCTTACACACACAAATTGTACTTGAACATGGACATAATGGAAATAATAGTTCAGATATCCATTACAGAAATTGGTGCATAATTGAAGATACCAATTCTACTATTCCGGATTGGAAACCTACTCGTCTGAATCAGGAGACCCCCAAGCACTACATAATAGAGATAAAAGTGTTCGCCATTGCAAACACCACTCATCGTTCGGATCAGAATACCCCCAAGCAAGAGACCCATGGGGCATTGGTCGTGGTACTAGCCGTATGAGGTGACACTGCCCATAATTGAAGATTCCTATCCCGCGCTACAGCTCGTATGCAATGTACCCATCTATTGCTGCATACTCAATATTTATAGGGTCAAGTGGGGTCTTCTCCCAATGTTTGTGACCTGACTTTGGGAAGTTTTCTACATAACAACGTAGTCCTCGTCGATCAGGGCGGCTGTCATATCAGCCATTGAAGTCTTGTCATGCTCAAGCCGGAACCTGCCTTGAAGATCAATGTGGCATTTAGCTGGTAGCTCAATTCCCCAGGTGTGCCTCATCTTGATCTTGTCATTCATTATATCAACGCTAATAAAATATATGCCGCTGCGAAGGAACTCCATGAGTTTTGGACAGTGCCTATCACTATTGCAACAACAATATGGAACAAATGTGTTATATAATGATGCAACAAGTATATTTTAAAACAAGTATAATAAGAATCATAACAAGTATAATTCGGCACAAGTATAATAAGAATCACAACAAGTATAATAAGAATCATAGCAAGTTTCCTATTCCTATACATATCCTATCCTATGAATCAAAAGAAGCCCCTAATTAAACTATGACATGTTCTCCCACGATGGCCAATATGCAACTACAAGGAAAATTCTTATGCAATTTTCGTATCCTATTCGTCCTATGCTCCTATTGCTATTCCTATGCAATTTTCCTAATTCTCCTATTCCGATGCAATTTTCTATTCCTATACAATTTTCCTATGAATCAAGGAAAACCCCCAATTTTCCTATGAATCAAAGAAAAGCCCCAATTTTCCTATGCATTTTTCATACGAATTAAGGAAACTACGACATGTTATCGACATTCCCAATCCTCCTATACCTATGCAATTTTCTATGATCTATGAATCAAAAGAAACCCCCAAGTGAAACTATGGCAAGTTTCGTATTACCTTGCCCACTCGAAGACCATGACACGTTGCTTGAAACAATGTTGGACGATGACACCATCACGACCATCGGCAGTGTACTCGAGATCAAGGCCCAAGAACTTGTGTTCCTCCTCTTGAAGCCATTCCTCGAACATGGAAATAAAAACCTTCACTTCGGCGTTGTCGTTCGTGTAGACGACATGGAGATTGGTCATGCCATGTGCGAGCACTTTCCCTTAGCGAGTGATTGGATTCATGGTGGAGGATGGGTAAGAAGAAAGGAGAGGGAGACGAATAGAAATGGTGGCACTAGTCGCGGTTATTGTAGCGTCATGTGGCATTTGATCTCATGCGGAATAACTTCCAAGGCGTGGGAATCCAACGGTTTGGACCTTTAGTCTCGGTTTGATCTATGAACCAGGAATAAAAGGGCTTGTGCCAGGCGAACGGTTGCCACCACCCCTTTAGTCTCGGTTGGTGTCACCAACCGGCACTAAAGGGTCCTCACAAACTAGGACTAATGCTTATCCTCATGAATCGAGACTAGTGGATGCATTAGTCCTGGTCCAAAATGCGACCGGACTAATGCTCCGGTTGAAAGGCCTAATTTCTACTAGTGCCGTTAACTCTTTTAGTGAACAAGGTAGTGCCAATTTTACCAATTTTGAAACCCTTTTCAAGAAGAAACTTTCTTAGGCATTTGTACGAAGCTCATGGGGCTTTGCTTAAGACCATACAAAGCTTTACAAAGTTTATAAACATGATTAGGTTTCTTAGGACTCACAAAACTTAGAGGTTGTTTAACATAAACTTCCTCCTCCATTTCATCATTTAGAAACACACTTTTGATATCCATTTGCTAAATAGTAATACCATGGTGATTGGCATAAGCAAGAAGTATGCGAATAGCTTCAAGGCTAGCAACGGGGGCATAGGTCATATTGTAGTCCATACCTTGAATTTGAGTGTAACCTTCATCTTGCTTGTTTCGAAACACAAATTTTGTTCCAATGATGTTCTCATCTTTGGGATTATCCACTAGTGTTGACACATCATTCTTCTCAAAGTTGTGTAGGTCTTCATGCATGGCATTTACCCAATCTGAGTCTTCAAGTGCTTCTTATACCTTCATAGGCTCAATACTAGAGATGAATGAGTAATTCTCACAAAAGTTAGATAACGAGTTTTAGAGCAAGTGATTCTCCCGGTTTATATGTCGCCAAATATTTGCTCTAAGGGATGATTCTTGTTCATTCTTTCTCTAACTCGTGGTAGCTTTTTCTTGTTGGACGGTGGAGCTTCCTCATTATCATCTTATTATTCATTGTTGTTGAAGGTGTCATATCCTTGAGGTGGTCGTGAAGGAGGTTGAGGTGGATCATCTTGCTGTACTACTTCATCCTCGTCATCTTGTCGTGTACCGCTTCAGGATGCCTCCATGTCGTTTTGTGGTTCGCCTTGGCGCAAGGTAGGAGCTTCCACTTGGGTTGATGAATTACTTTCCTTCACCTCTCTGGGACGAATCTTGTTGATGGACAAGTCTTGAATGGCCTCGATAGGTTCCTTATCTCCTACATCATTTGACAATGGTTTGACTTGCAAACCATTAGATTCATCAAACTTCCCATCTACCGTCTCTTCAAATTTCCGAGTGAATTTGTTGTAGACATAGTAAGTGTGAGAGTTTGATCCGTAACCCAATAGGAAACCTTCATGAGATTTAGGAGCAAATTTAGAATGACAATGCTTATCAACAATGTAGCACTTGGAGCCGAATACTCCAAAGTATCCAACTTGGGGTTTGTTATTGGTGATAAGCTTGTATGTCCTTTTACTAAGAAGCTTGTGTAGGTAGATTCGGCTTCTTGCATGGCAATTTGTTTCCATGGCTTCTGCACAAAAGTGTATTGGCGTCTTGTATTCGTCAAGCATTGTTCTAGCCATATCTATGATAGTATGGTTCTTCCTCTCAACAACTCCATTTTGTTGAGGTGTGTATGTACCCGAGAACTCACGTGAGATACCTTCTTCGCCAAGAAAAGTATCCACATTGGTGTTCTTGAACTCCGATCTGCTGTCACTCCAACCTTTCTTAATGTTCACTTCAATTTGATTTTGGGCTTTGCGAGCGACGTTCTTGAAGATCTTTTGTACCTGCGACTTGTGATCAGGAAAGAATACCCACGTAAATCTGGAAAAATCATCAACTATAACTACACCAAAGGAATTTCCACCGAGGGTCTTACAAGCATTGGGACCAAAGAGATCCATATGAAGCAACTCTAGTGGTCTCCTAGCAGTCATGATGTTCTTTACGGGATGACTTCCACCCACTGGTGTTTTCCTGCCTAACAAGCACGACAAAGTCTATCTTTGTCAAATATAACATGTTTAGCACAAGGTATATGATCACGTTTGATGAGCTTGTCTAGATTACACATATGAACATGTACTAGCCTGCTATACCAAAGCCAACCTTTAGAAGATTTTGCAATGAGACAAGTATGAGGTTTGGATCTCTTAGTGAATAAAACAATGTATAGATCACCTCTACTGTAACCGGTAAAGACTATGTTATGATTGTCTTGACGGAACACTTGGCAATCAACTTTAGTAAATAGCACATTCAAACCAAAGTCAGCTAGTCTAGATACGGAAATAATATAGTAGCCAAGGGATTCAACAATCATGGCATTTTGATTAGAACTATCATGAGATATGGCCACCTTACCAAGACCGAGTACCTTACCCTTGTAGTTGTCTCCAAAAGTCACATACCTTCATGGTCCCTGGTTTGGTGTGATCTCTTGAAACATGTATCTATCTACGGTCATGTTATTGGTGCATACACTATCGAGAATCCACTCTTTTCCGCTGGACATGTAGTCTTTCAAGTTAGCCATGAGACTTAGACTCTTCATAGTCTTCTCAGATTTGATGTCAAGCTTCTCATCTTCATCATAGTAGCCATGTTTTACATTGTCATCATCAACTGAGATATCCTCATCACCTAAATCAAGAGATTCATTAGAATTGCGACCATGACAATGTTCAAGTTTATGAAAGTGAATGGCTTCAGCAATGATGTTATTGATGGTAATCACATCTCCTTTAACACGCATGAGATCACGAAGCTCAAACACATATTATCATAGTTTGGATAACTAGGCTTCATTTTGTGAAAGGCAATCGTTTTATGGAGAATGACATCAAGTTTTTTTAAAGAGTAGTTTGGATATGTTTTCTCCAAGTCATTCAATAAAGTATAAGCACACTCAAAGTTTGTCATTTGATCAAACACAATTCCTGGAAATCCTCTAATAATAAGATTAACAGTTCTAAGATTACGAAGCATATCAATTTATTCCTCGTGTGAAGGATGTAAGGGATCAATGGGAGGCACATAGGGGTTATTAACATAGTTGCTCAAATGAAATTCATTGAATAGATCAAGAATTTCATTTTTCCATTGACTATAGTACTCTCCAATGAGAATAGGCACTTTCTAACTAATATCTCCCAAACTACACACATCCATCTTCGTACAATGGTGGTAAAACCAAGGCTATGGAGACAAAGCTCTAATACCAATTGTGGGGTCACTAGAAGAGGCATCTAGAGGGGTGGTGGTGAATAGACTACTTGGCAAAATAAAAGCCTAAAATTTTCCTAATTTTATTTGTTGGCAAATTTTAGCAATTCTAGCAAGTCTAGCACACCCTACACATGCAAGTCATCAAGTATGACAGCGAAAAGTAAGGAGTAGAGATAGGAACATCAAACACAATTGGAGACAAAAAAGATTTTTCCCGTGGTTCCGATAGGTGGTACAATCATATATACACATTGATGGAGACTTCAACCCATGGAGGGTAACGGCCACGAGAGTTTGCGGAGGGCTCCACCTATAAGGGTCCACAAAGAAGAAACCTTATCTATTCCACCATGGCTTATGACCATGAAGGACTAGCCACACTTGGGGCAGATCTTCATGAAGTAGGCAATCTCCTTATCCTTACAAACTTCTTGGTGCAACTCCACAGGAACTGGGAGGCTCCCAAGCAACACCTAACTAATCTAGGAGACATCACTCTCAAGAAGGTAATAGATGTGGTAAGTATGATGAACTACTTGCTCTTGTGCTTCAAAAGAGTCTCCTCAACACTCAATCCCTCTCTCAAAGATTAGGTTTGGTAAATGAGGTTGGTTGGGTGGAAAGAAACTTGTGGAGGCTAGAAATCAAGTTTCATATGGTTGGAGTGGAAGATCTTGATCTCAATCCATCATTAGGTTGTCCTCTCTCAAGAAATGAATGGGGCAACTGTTGGTCTATTCTGAGTGCTTCCTCTTCGAGTGAGAGGCAGGTGTAGGGGTACATATAGGCATCTCCAAAAAGTCCAACTGTTACAACATTATTCCCCAACTCGATGAAACTGAAGTGAATACTTTGTTGAGCCAACTAGTGCCGCATGTGGCAACTTTTGGCATATAAGTGAGACTAATATATACATCTTGGTAGGTCCAATTTTGGCCGGCCTAGTCTATTTCAACTTTCAGTGGCACCGATTCCTAAAACTCACAGATTCTGATTTTTACAAATAGGACAACATAAAGTTTACAACTAATTTTGGTTGCACCAAAATGAGACTTGGTAGGACCGAGATGCTAGGATTTGGCTTTGGATCTGCCTGAGGTAAAACTCAGTAGGGCCGAATGGAAAATGTGGGTGGCACCGAATTTGGACTTTAGGGTTTAGGCAGAATATTTGGAGGAGAATTTCATGACTATTTTTGGTGGCTAATCTCTAATCACTTGAGCAACCAAATCATTCTATATACCTCATCCCCTTTTAATAGTATTGGCTTTCCTATGGACTCCAATGTGATTTCTCACAAAATGCAAGACGTAGAGGCTTGAAGCTTGAGGCTTGAAGCTTGGCAAATCCTATTATTATCCTTCTTCTCTCCTTGGGGATTGTCCCCACAATCCTTAGCCAATCCTCTCTTTGGACTTTATTTAAAATAAACCAGGTAGAGCTATTAGTCAAATAGACAATGTATGTTGTCCTGAATTATCAAAACCTCCACGGGAGCATGTGTGCTTTCAGAGAGCCGAGTCACTCTCTTGATACGGGGTCATGCGAGGTAGGGAGACTATGGTTGTTTTTACAAACACTTGGCACACCGTTCCAACCCCTCGGGTATGGTACAATGTTGAACGAGTCTCATGTGATGTACATTATGCGTATGTGGGCCAACAAGTGGACTCTTTGTTAGTATCATCAAGGGAAAGGCATTGTTCGGCTACTTACCTCTCGTATGCAATATACCATGAGTCGTGGCTTGGCACGGAAGTTTCCCGAGTTTTGTGGGTTAAGTATGCAACGTTTATAGAGTGTAAAACTATTCGAATAGCCGTGTCCATGATAAAGGACAGTTGGATGACCACTCTGGGGCTACCTCCTTTGTTTACAAAGCTTGGTGTGAGTGGGGGGGAGGAGATACATGAGTTAAGTTGGATGACCCGATGTCATGATCAAACATGAGTTTTTCCAAACTCTGTTTATATTGATATCTATAACCTGCTCATATGGATACTAGTAACCTCATGATGCATGCCTTACAAGTTGATAGGACATGTCAATGCACTCAAGTTAGCTTTCCGCCAAATTACCTACTTAGTGCTATATCAACATTATTGTACCTTGTTCCAAATATGGGTTCCTTGCGACTATATTCAAAGTCCTCATTGTCTTGCCACTGGTTATTTAATTGGCCAGGCATAGAAGAACATGAATACGGTGAAGAGTACCTTGGTGAAGATCATGTGAATTAGGCCGCTTCCCAGTTAGAATGCATGTAGGGTTAAGGCAGACGGTATAGTTTCACACTTTCGCTCAAGACTTCTTCTATGAGTTTATGTTTGTTATTCGGCCTTCATGGACCTTCCTATGTAAGACTTGACCATAGTGGTCATAATTTGTGTAAGATGGTATGTATGGATGTAGACTATTGTTATTAAGCTTCTGTGTGTTCAGTAAGCATTGATCTCTAGGATCACTATACACATGCATTCGGTGATCATGACATAGAAGTTGGGGTCCCCACAGACGTAGTATCAGACCCATCCTGGTTGTAGGAAGCCTTAGTTAGCATGGAAGTTAGTTAGGATAAAACTATTTTTATAAACCACACCTAATACCTATACTTATGAGTTTCTAGATTGCTTATCTCTTCCAGTCTACTTTCATAACTTTACTGACTCCCCTCCCCTTAAACCTTGTAGATGGCCATTGTACCCAAGGACCTCCTAGCATCCGGATTTCCCCTCCTCCTTGAGGATAGCCTGCAGAAGTGCTAGTTTTGCTGACCTCCCATTTTCCTCTACGACGAGCGCTGTGTCGATTCCACCACGAAGGAGTACCACGTTGATGTGGTTGTGAAGGCAAAAGACTCCCTGATGAGTTGGTTCTTTGAGGGACCACGTATGGAGACCCTATCATTCCGAGTCGAGAGGGTTGCATGGAAGGCACTTATCCACCTTCGAGACATCATCCGAGAGATGGCTGACGAGCCAACTACTCGCCACCTACCTTTTAGGAAGGATGATATTGCAAGAGTTGGACGTTGGTCCCATCCAAGGAGGATGGCACACCTCTCAGGTTCAATACCTACTTCAGCCTCTCCGCCTACATTCTGGATCACAACCAGATTAAGGAGTCTGTGAAGGTCCACAAGGAACTTCACCATACCCGTACCTTCTTCAGCCTCTCCACCTACATTCTGGATCACAACCTGATTAAGGAGTCTATGAAGGTCTGCAAGGAACTTCACCACACCCGTAAGATGCTTCCACAAGACAAGATAAAGTTGGACAAGATTAAGAAGGATGCAGACCCAAAGGGACGACCAGCTATCACTTATAGAGGAGGAGTACCACCATGTATAGATGCACCCACTCACATGAGTGCGAAGGAGTACCGTGCTCTCTCCACCGACCCACAGGCGAAGCATCGTCGGAATGGACCTCCTCTCTCTACGACCCCCTCGACCGGAGATGAAACTCGTACAAATGATGACAAGGAGGAAGATCTGGAGGAGAGTGAGTACGAGACCGAGCACCCCACCACTTGAGTCTGATAACCCCTAGGGTAGGATAAGTCATGGGGCCCTCATGCAAAGTCGAGTGTGTGTAATGGTTCAAACAAAACCATGTGTGCTTGTTGTTTGTTTTTCTTGTTTATGTCTTGATGCAAGTTGCACTTTTGGCTTAGGCAACATGTAAGCGACTACATTGCCGGTCTTAACTCAATATTATGTGTTTGGTCTTTTGACCCATGTTTGATCACACTTGCACTATACCAACCCCCTTAGGTATTCTCCCTCTACCATTGCTTTTCCCTCTCATCTATCTTAGTTATCTGACTTGGATACTGCAAATTGGATGGTGAATGCAATCCGCAACAATTCCTTTGCCAACCCTGGCGCCGGCAACTCTAGCCAGTAACAGGGAGCTGGTGCGTCTACTCGGGCTGGAGATCACCAAGAGTAGCCACAAGGCTATTCCCCCGCCACCACCTCCATTGGAAAAATGAGCATAGCCAAGTTTCTCCAAGTTCTTCAGGAGGAACGGTAAACCAACACTACTGCTATCCGGTAGCTGGCTTAGGTCCTTGTGAATAACCAGCACAAAGGCCACTCCACTTTGTCGGAGTTCATGAGGAATTGGTCCCCAACCTTCACCGATACTATTGAACCTCTAGATGCCGATGACTAGATCTGCACCACTGAGAACCTCCTTGCATTGGTCAACTGTAGCAAGGATCGTGAGAAGGTTATTTATGCCTCTCACTACCTCAGAGGAACGACAAAATCTTGGTGGGATAGATTCAAGGTCATGCAAGGCAACCATGCGATCACTGGGGATGATTTAAAGGATGGATTTTGTAAGGCCTGCATCCCTTCTGGGATCATGGCTGTCAAGAAGCGAGAATTCTGAGCGTTGAATTAAGGATGTGGCCCTGTTAAGTAGTACATGCAGAAGTTCAACCTCCTGTCAAGGTATGCCCCTAAATATGTCAACACTGAGGCGTCTAAGAGGGAACGCTTCATGGAAGGACTCCAACAAGCCCTGCAGTATCAGCCCATTACCTATGACTGCCGGACCTTCTTCGATCTGGTGAACAAGGCTGTCATGCTTGAAGACAAGCATCATGCCATGGAAGACACTCGCAAGCTCAAGATGATCAACAAGGGTAGTTCCAGCAACCAGAAGCCTCGCCCCTGGCAGCAAGCCCCAGCCAGGCCAACCTATTAGCCTCAACAAGTCAGGACTCCTGCACATCGTCCGAGATACCAGCCTTGACAGTGTGCCAATCCTAGGCCAGCCTACAACAATCCCAACAACAATAATGGTGAAAAGAACAATAACAACATGGGTCAAGTCACCAGCTTTGGGTGTGGCCAGTGAGGTGGCTTGAGACTGCGGTAGTATTTCCCCAAAGAGGAAGGGATGATGCAGCATAGCGATTATAAGTATTTCCCTCACTTGTGAAACCAAGGTATCAATCCATAAAGGAAGATCAAGAACCTACATAAACAACACATGCACATAAATAACAAATACTTGCAACCCGATGCGTAAGAGAGGTTGTCAATCTCTCAATGATAAAAAGATAGATTAGGTTGTGATAGTTTTGGAAAATTTATCTCGCAAGAACACAAAATAAAATAGGTAAAAAAGTGAAGCAAGGTATTTTTGATTAATGGATCTGAAAATAAAATGGAAAAATAGCAGATCAGAAAGCAATTGGTTGGAAAAGTAAACTCGGGGGCCATAGTTTCACTAGTGGCTTGTCTAATGAGTATAGCGCACAGTGGGTGAACAAATTACTGTTGGGCAATTGATAGAAGATCAAATAATCATGGCGATATCTAGGCAATGATCATTGTATAGGCATCACGTCCAAGACAAGTAGACGGAAACAATTCTGCATCTAGTTCTATTACTCCACACATCGACCGCTATCCAGCATGCATCTAGTGTATTAACTTCATGAAAAATGGAGTAATGCAATAAGAACAGTGACATGATGTAGACAAGATATATTCATGTAGGATTAGACCCCATCTTGATATCCTTAATGGAAACTATACATGCATACCTTGTTGCACCTTCTGTCATTGGGAAACAACACCGCAAGATCGAACCCATCACAAAGCACCTCTTCCCATGGCAAGAAAAATTGATCTAGTTGGCCTAACTAAACCAAAGATTCAAAGAAGAAATACGAGGCTATAAGTAACATGCAAATAAGAGACCAAAGAAGACTCAAATCATATTCATGGATAGAAACTGATCATGAACTCAAAATTCATCGGATCCAAGCAAACACACCGCAAAAGTCAATACCCAAATAGATCTCCAAGAGACCATTCTAATGAGAATGAAGAGAGAGAGAGAGACAGAGATAGAGATAGAGAGAGAGATAGAGGAAGAGAGAGGAAGATATCTAGCTACTTCCTATGGACCCGTAGGTCTGTGCTGGACTACTCACGCATCATCGGAGAGGCACCTATGATGAAGATGAACCCCTCCGTGATGGCGTTAGATTTTATCTTGAGGTTTTGGAACTCGTGGCAGCTGGGGTTTTGTTTCTTCGACTACTCTAGGGTTTTCTGAATATTTGAGAATTTAGAGAGGTGATTGTCGGTGGACTAAGTTCCGTGGTGGGCACCACCCACCAGGCCACGCAAGGGGCCTCTAGCGAGCCCTGGTGGGTGTTCCCCACCTTGGCCCTCTTCTCTGACACTTCTTTGGTCCATATGGTGTCTTCTGCCCCGAAAAAATTCTCCAAAAAGTTTCACAGTGTTTGGGCTTCGTTTAGTATTGATTTTTTGCAAAGTAAAAAACAAGCAAAAACAACAACTGACACTTTGGCACTATGTCAATAGGTTAGTCCCAAAAAATGATATAAAGTTACTATAAAATGATTGTAAAATATCGTAGATTGATATTATAACAGCATGGAACAAGCAAAAATTATAGATAGATTAGAGACGTATCAGCATCCCCAAGCTTAATTCCTACTCGTCCTCGAGTAGGTAAATAAAAAATTGATATGGAATACTGCTGTCAGGGTTCTGGGACCGGGGGTACCCAGACCTTCCTACCTACGACCCTACATGTGGCCCACCTTGTCGGAATCGGTACGGCCCAGCGACAAGCCCCTCAAGTCGAAGACCACGCCAGAGCCCGAACCTCGCGAGGAGAGCAACGCCAAGACCTCCAGAGGAGTGGCACCCCTAGGCTGCCTCCCGAGGAGCAGAGATTCCTATACAGGTACTGACCTCATGAGGCCGGGATGACATAAACAGTGACAACTAAGGACAGGCAGGCGCCAACAGTTGTAGAGAAGGATAGTTTCCCCTTTCGTGCTAGGGAGGCAAGGACATATGAGGGTTCCCAAGGAATAGACCAAAGGTTTCCCTTCCTATGCAACAAGACCAAGACCATGTGCTCGGCGGGATAGATATCATCAGCACCCCCACCACCGCATCACAGCCGGAAGCTTTACAGATGAAGGCCACCTTTAGTCAGGATAGGATGTACCTCCTATCCCCTTTCAACTTTGGCTGTTGTGGGATCCCTTCCTTCCTGTGCGATAAGGGAAGAGGACCATGGCCACTATAAATAGGGACTAGCCTCCACCGTAGAGAGGGATCCAATCAAACCTCACCCTTGAGCCCTCGCGAGGCTGCTCAACCGTTGTACTAGTTCATCCTCAGCCTCCTTGCGAGGCCAATCCACCTGAAGTAGGAATTGGGTTTAAAACCGCAAGGTAGCCTGAACCTAGGCAAGGACCACGTGCCTTTGTTGTCCCCCGTGTGAGAATTCTCGAAGAGTCATCGAGAAGTTGCGAGGTTCAACAGGATTGGAGGGCGCATGCACCCTAGCGTTCGAACCTTAAGGGGTCTACGGAGCCCCATTCCGGCTTTTCGCACGCATGGTAGGGTGCGTCGAAGTCCCTCAGTTCCATCAACTCCTGCTTTGTTGACGCCTTGGCCAGCTCCAAATGCACGCGCCCCGAGGGATCCATGTCAGACGGCCATTACTAGGCTACCAGTGTCGTCGCTGTCACCATCGCCACTCGTATCACTCGCGCGCAACAAGGCCCTCTGCGCCCGCAGCAATGCCCGAGCGGCCTTTGTCCATGTGGGAGACCTGAACGCACTAGACGTGTTGCTCAAGGCAAGCGAGCTCCTTCGCGATAGCCCGATGGAAGGGGGTTACGACACCTGGGCTGACCACATTGCAAAGCTGGCTACTATAAGAAGGAGGGCCCTAGATCCTTACCTTCCTCTCCACCTCCCGACGCATGGAGCGGGAGGCCCGACTAGCGAACGCACCCGGCCCCTAACATGAGGAGCCTGAGCAAGGTCCTCCTTGTCCTGTACTCCTTCTCCTCACGGTACTGGTGTCCGGTTCCAGATCGCCGCCCAGCCCCAGTGGCGGCGTGCCCGAGGGAAATGATGGAACATCTTGCGCCCACCACAACGCGCGAGCCCACAACATGGAGGACCGCTGCCCGCTTGCACCCCCTCAGCGTGAGCATACCAACCGGCACAGGGACCAGGCAGACCGTGTCTCCGAACATGGAGAAGAACATTGCAGGGGCGCGGGGGATGACCACAGCGGCAACTCTCGCCAATACGGGCGCAACCAACCTCGTGGAGGTGGCGGAGGCAACCATCTTCGTGTGGATGCTCGGTGCAGGCACTTCTGCGGGACGCGTGCCTAGGACAGTGTCACGCTGTTGCCCGGGGAGTTTAGCTATGGTTCACGCGGTGAAGGACTAGGAGAAAATCCAAGCCCTCATGCGGCAGGCTACCCCTAGGTGGTGCCACGGCGAATGCCAGTGCTGCAGGTCTTGCCCCTCCGTGGCGCCAACACCCTCCCAGTGTAGGAGGGCGCACCCGGAGCCCGTCATCAAACCAAGATCGACGGCTTCCACTGTGGGAGCACCTGGTCCGATCAGCATGACGGAGGGGGCACCTAGGGTTGTGTGGGGGCATGCCACCATGGGCGCCCTTACGAGCAAGGAACATGACATTGGGCGATGGGGCCACAAAAGTTCATCGCCCAGAAGATTGGCAAGGCACGAGCGGCGCGGGCCACCCACGGTCGGGGCCGCGAGGACACTGAGTCGGTAGAGTCACGCTCCAGGGGCCTCTCGCGTCCCGTGGCTTAAGGAGCGTCGGCCTGGTAAGGTGCTTGGGGCCCCACGAGGCCTCGGGGGCATGGCTCGGCTGGCGCCACAACGCTTCTCGAGGCGACTTCATCAACACAATACTCCTACGGTCGCGTGGGTTGCATTGCGCTCATGTTTGGGCCACGGGAGCACAATCCCGCGGATGCGCGGGGAGCAATGCACTCGTTTTTGGGCCGTAGGAGCGCGCAACTGCGCTGAAATGCATGGGGTGACTTAAGAAATGGGTCGGGAACTCCAGAGCCTTGCACCTGGGGTGCCTGCCCAACTATCTCCAACCGTGACACTCTCACGTAAGAATGAGTGGGTTGTACACCCCCGGAGCCTCCCGAGGAGTGCCGTACGAGGCCACGAAGGGGCTCCCACCCACGCCCAAGTGGAAGCCCCATGCTTCGTGCTGGCGGATGACTTTGTCTTTCAATGACTATACCCACGCCCACTGGAGGCCCCATGCTCTGTGCCAGGGGAAGACTAGCTTAGGTGTCGGACACGACTGTTCCTCACTCTTTTTCATAACCGAATTTTCCAATTTTTCGCGTCTTATTCGAAAAGGGAGGGGGTCTCCGCCCATCGTTTGTGTCTTGAGGCTCATTTCAAAGAGGTTTGGAAGATGGCATCTCCCTTCCTCTCGCGCACCCCGCGAGCGGTGGCTGGACACGATGTATGTGCTTGAGCCTGTCTCAATGACATAGAGAGCCTAGAACACCCCCTAAGGGCCCAATTCATGACAGCCACGGGCCTGCTCGCACGCACACCTCGCCAAGACTTTGGCATCTGAGTCCTTGCGCGATGCTCTCGAGTGAGGAAGCAGGCGCACATGGCCCGGGGGCTCCATCGAACATCCGCCCCCTTGTTTGGTCGTACGACCACGGTCTAGCTTGTTGGTAATGATCTGACCGGCCCTTTTCAGGGCCCACGAGTGCATGATAATCAAGGGAACACGATGCAAGAGAGTACAACGTTACTTAATACATCATAAAGGAGTTTCTTCCAAGGTACATTCACATCCTCGCGTGTCAGTGCACTAGGACAGATGTACCCAGTGTCCCTAACTTAGCACAGGCAGTAGCAAAAAGCCCTTCATGCACCGAGCCAACTCGACAATGATCAAGACAGACTCCAACAAGCCCGATGCAGTATCCCAAACCCGGGCTGCTGCGTGCCAAGTGCACCCCCGGTGCTTGCCGCGGACTAGGACGTGCGCCTCATCTTGAGGACCTGGAAAGCCATCTCCGGCAGGTGCGAGCCAATCTGTCTCCGCTTGACCTCATCGCAAGGCCAGTCAATTGTCAATGTGGTGTCGAGCCCTTAGCTGACTAAGTGTCTATCGCTAAGCATGTGGCTACATGCTGGAAGGAAAAATTATGCCTCCTTGACACCCGTCCATAGACGTGTCGAGCTGAGGTACAATAGTTAGCTAGAGTGGTGGTATAAGCTTGCTGAGGATGCACCCCTGCATGCCACCTAGACTAGCAATGATGGTATTCTGTCTATAATGCCAGAGTTAGTTATGATAAGCTTTGCTAGCTATCTAATCATCAGAAAAATGTCTGTTTTGCCACTGTGGTCCCCCTTGTGCTATAAAAGGAGGTCCAAGGCAACCTTGCTCAGGATTCGGACTTTTGAACACTTGTACACGCGTAGTAACTCCTCCCAAAGGCAACCCTTGCCGGGTTGGAGTGCTGCACGTTCTTCGTGTTCCTCTGTCAATCGACCCACAAAGCAGGAATAGGGTTTTTGTAGGATCGGAGGTAGGTCTAGAGGGGGTGATTAGACTACTCTACTAAATAAAAATCTACTTCTTCCCAATTTAAAGTGTTGGCAAATTTTAGCATTTGTAGCAAGACTAGCACACCCTACACCTGCATGTCTACGATTATAGCAGTGGAAAGTAAAGACAAGCATGAGTAGTAAAGGAACGGTAGGATGATCAAACACAATTTGGAGACATGGATATTTTTTCCCGTGGTTCCGATAGGTGGTGTTATCGTACGTCCACATTTATGGAGTCTTCAACCCACAGAGGGTAACGGCCATGAGAGTCCATGAAGGGCTCTACCCACGAAGGGTTCCACGAAGAAGCAACCTTGACTATACCATGATGTCCTACGTTCACGGAGGACTAGCCTAACTCAGGGTAGATCTTCACTAAGTAGGCGATCTCCTTGCCCTTACAAACTTCTTGGTTCACTCCACAACACGAAGTAGAAGGCTCCCAGGCGACACCTTACTAATGTAGGAGGAACCACCCTCCAAAAGGTAATGGGCTCGATAATGACGATGAAATCCTTGCTCTTGTGCTTCAATATGATAGAATCCTCAACATTCTCTCACAGATTTTTCTTTGGTGGAAAAGATTGATTGGGTGGAAAGTTACTTGGGGGGGCTAGGGATCAAGATTCATATGGTTGGAATGGAATGGCATGATCTCAACACATGAGTAGGTAGTTCTCTCTCAGAAAATCTAATGGGATAAGTGGGGATCTGTTTTGAGTGCTTCTCTTGCTAGTGAGTGGTGGTGGAGGGGTATATATAGGCATCTCCAAAAATCCAACCATTACACTTTAAGTGACCAACTTGGTGACACCGATGTGTGAATCTCGGTGGTGCCAAGTTGCTCCAAGGGTAGCAACTTTTGAATCTTAGTGAGACCGATATATAATTCTCGGTGGTACTGATTAGGTGTGCAATGGTTAGAAACCACATCTAAGTGACACCAATTCAAAAACTTGGAAATTCCGATTTTATGAATCGAGGCAACAGAAAGTTGGCAGCATGGACTCGGTGGCACCGATGTGGGATCGGTTGCACCGATGTGCTAGGGTTTGGCATGGGTCTGTCTATTTTTGGGAAATGGTGGGACCGAGTGGAAATTGTTGGTTTCACCGATTTGATTGGTAGGGCTCTAGACATAGTATGTGGGAGAGTTGTGGGTGTTTTGGTGACTATCACTTGTGCACATTTGAGCATCTTTTTCGTGAACAGTACCTTACCCCCATTTAATAGTATTGGATTTTCCTATGGACTCAAGGTGATTTCTCACAAAGTAAAATGTAGAGTCCTCTTTGTTGAAGCTTTGCCAATCCATTTCCTTGCATCTAGGGGTATCTCCACAATCCTTTGCCAACCCATCATTGAACTTTTCCTGAAATATGCTTAGTGGAAATATTAGTTCAATGATATATATTTTGTTATTAATTACCAAAACCACCAAGGGAGCAAATGTGCTTTCAATCTCCCCCTTTTTGGTAATTGATGACAACATATAGATCAAGGCTTTGACATATGATATAATCAATGAATATAATCGTCGCTTTGAGAAGTATGTGATAAGCAAGAGCTCCCCCTAAATTTGTGCATTATTTTGAATTTGTGTTTGAATGCAAATGCACAATCAATTAGGTACATGGGCACTTCTTCCACGTCACATACATCTTGGTGGCGTGCGAGAATAATAAGAGTGAATATCATAGCACAACGCAATCAAGCAAGCGAATGATCATATCATAAGCATCATAAGGATAGGAAATATTAGCAACACACATCAAGTGTATGATCGAACACCGACAAAGTTCAACACATCCAAACCAAAAGATAGCAAATGTTTTTGAAAAACTGATATAAACCAATGCTCTCTCTCTCTCTCTCAAAGCCCTAATGCTATATACAACTTCTCCCCCTTTGGCAACAAGTTACCAAAAAGTTCAAAGGTATAGAGCTAGACGCTCTTCTAGGGCTTATCTCCTCCGGTAGCTGAAGTTGGAGTCAAGATAATGGCATCGGCGAAGATATTTGCTGATTTCATGGATGGAGTTAGTGTAGAAACTGGAGGAACTGGTGGAGCCGATGGAGCTGAAGTGGCTGTAGCTGGTGCTGATGAAGACGGTCTCATCTCTAGAGTTGTCACTATGGGAGTCCTGGCCTAAGTCCTGAATAGAGCAGTCATCCTGAGAGGTGCACTATCCTCATCATCATAAGAATCATCATCCGTGGAGTGTGGGATAGGCACAACATCAACTTCCTTCTTGAGCTCCTTCACTACCACCGAGAGCTCATCCACCTTGTTGTTAAGACTATGGAACTTGTCGTCAACAATCCTCGTGAGGCTCTCCTGGTTCTTCAGGATGTTGGTGATGTCCTTCTGCATAATGAGCGTAGAGCTGACAAGTAGATCCATTTGCTCAGTCCTAGTCATGGGCGGCTGAGCACTAGTGTCTGTGGCTGCCTCAGCATGTGCCTGTGATGCATCTGATGTGGGATGATCTGGGTTCATCACCACAACATTGTCTTCGAGATCCAGCAAGAGTGGCAAATGTGGTCGATCAAGCGCAAAGATGTGCTTCTCCAACTTGGAGTTTATGAGCATCTGGATGTAGGGTGCATAGCTACATGAGTGTTTCTGGTCAGTAGCAATCCTCTTCATAGTCTCCATAATCATATCCATCACTCTAAATCTCGTATGCTGATCTAGATGGAGCAGCATATTGATGGAGTAGCCTCTGATCATCTTCTCATCTCGATACTTAGGCAATAAGGTATTCCTCAAAATGGCGTTGATAGTGCGAAGACCTGCTTGGAGGAAATAGATTGATCCTAGCATGTGAGACTTCAGGTGCGCAGTAGGAATCTCATTGTACATGTTCTTCATCTGATTATGGCTTGCCATGGGCTCAGAGTACACGTCAGTATCTCCATCTTCCACCTCAGGGACTCCTAATATCGCATCCCACTCCTCAGTTGTGGACTCATACCTGGCACCTTCAATCATGCAAACAATTCTACCATCTCTATAGAAATGAGAAGTGGAATAGAATTGCATGATCATCTCATCATTCCAGGATCTGAACTCCTTGCCAAAAAACTTATCTAGGCCAATTCAATGAAAGTTGTCTTGCACATTGGGAAGTAATCTTCATTGTTCCTAATGTACTTCCAATCCACATATCTCATATCACTTACACCAGGGCTCTTGTCAAGCAATATGGTCTCATAGAAGTCTTGATGTTCTTTGTTGTAGAACCTATAGTCAACGACAGTCTTCCTCCTCTGTGAGTATGGATCAGCATCTCTCCAATATCTCGACCCGTGATCCTTCCTCTTCTTCATGTCCTCAACCTGTAGATGCTTGGCATTATGCACTGGAAGGTGTGGTCTTAGCTTCATCAAGGCAGACATTGCATCCTCATCTGGATATCTGGAGGTAGATCCCTTGTTCTTCTCAGAAGATGGAATCTCTCTAGAGAACCTCTTGGGCTTGGGTGCAGAAGGCTTCTTGGGAGCATCTGACTTGCTCTTGGATGGAGCTTTCCTTGGCATAGCATCAGACAACAATTTCTTTTGCTTCTTCTTGGGAGGAGCCTTCGCAGCTGGCTCTTCCTCCTCGTCCTCAGCAGCAGCAGTAGCCTCTTCTGTCTCCTCAAACATGGAGGTAGGCCTGCCAACAGCATGGATGATCCTCTTCTTGCTCCTCTTCTTCTCTCTAGCCTTCTTGGGCATCGACCTCCTGGGAGGATCAATGGTCATGGTGCCCCTGGAGCTCTCAGGTGCTCTCATAGTGTCTGAGGGGCATATTCCTTCCTGATAACCTTCTTGGAAGATGTAACCTCGGCTGTGGGCTTCCTCACAGTCTTGTCCTTCTTGGTCTTGGGAGGAACTTTATCAGGTATGAAATCCTCATCCTCCTCATCTAAGTTGAGCTTCCTCCTTGCTCTGGTTGCTGCCCTGGGTAGATCAGGTGAGCTTGGAACATCATCATACGAGGATTATCTCTTGTTTGGACTAGTGCCAGAATCTGTGTCAACACTCAGCTCCTTCAAGTTGTTCTGACTGTCCTCTGAAGCAGACATCTCCCACCCTCTGAATAGAATATAGAGGAGTAGAGGGGTTGAGTCATCACAAAATGCAGACAATTTTCAAAGTTTGAACTACAAATTTCTCAAGATTTGCATTCTGCCAAATGAATTTCGGTGCCACCGATGCATACTTTTCGGACCTACCGAGACTGACAACCTGCTAAACAAAACCTTGGCACCACATTTTAGTGAGACCAAAAATGGGCACTTCGTTTCACCGAGGTTGTTCTCAGTTGACCTAAAAATTGAATCAGTGGAACAGATTCTTTTACTTCGGTGTCACCGAGATTTAGGTGGCGGTCGGCAAACCCTAAAAAATCGATCGGTCTCAAGTCTAAGGAATTTCTAGTGGATTGAGATGATTGCAAATGGTGGCTCAAAGATGAAAACTTCCTACTGCATAAGAATCAGAGGGCGAACACAGAAGGCACTGAATATGTACCCTATCTTGGTGACGAATCCCAACGGCGATGACGGAGGTGAAGATGCCCGTCAACGACGAGGACTTCCAAAGGCGGAGACACTAGGGAAGATGAAGGCGATGACCAGGGGTCCTTTTCGATGGCCAGGGTTTTGGAGCGCAATGATTTGAAGAATGGAATTCAAAGCATCGGGTCCACAACATATATACCCCTTGCTGTCGGTGACACCGATTCTAAGTTATCGGTGCCACCGAGTTCCTCAACTATCAGTTGACAAGGAAACTTGGTGTAACTGAGAAAATGGAATCGCTGCTACCAAGGTGAAAAACCAGATCAACCCTAGGCATTCAGTGAGACCGAGAGTTTTGGATTGGTTCCACCGAGATGCACTTGGGAGGTTTCAATGGTCAGTCCTTTGTCGATACGGAACTCCGATTGCTCCTCACACAGAGGGATTCAAAAGTACTTTTTCAAATTTTTTGATGCAACATGAATAGAATTTGAGACAAGAAAGCATAGATTGCTAGAGAAGGGTCCTAGGAATTCTTGTCCATCCAATTAGCAAAAATAAAATCAAAGTCCAAATAGAAACAATTGGATGTCCTCGAATGGATAAAGAAATGCACACTAACATGCTCACACAATAAGATGTCAAATGAAATCATGGCAAACATGCACATAAATAATAGCATCTATCAAGCACTTTGGCGATGACGTATTCATCTATATATGAGTATATTGACTTAGGAGCCAAGTACGAATACTTGATCATAGGTCATACTCATCGTTTAAGCACGAATGGTGTTACCACTTTTACATCAACACTACAGGTAGCAGGCACCTTGACGTCTGCCATAGTGGACGGCAAAGCATTGGTACACTGATGGCAAAGGATTTAGCACTATGAATTCCGGTAAAGAGGTGCTTTGCCATCTACCTGGGCACAGCAGATGACAAAGAATTTTGCCGCCAGGCTACAGACGACAAAGCCACTGGACGGCCTACCACTAGAGTTAGCCCCATTAGCGGCTAACGATAGCCTGTGCCGTCTGCCAATGATAGGAAAGAGGTTAAAGCCTTTGTCGTCAGCCCCTTAACGGTGATGCGAGACGCCCCTTTGCTTCCAGCCCCCTCACAGCGATGCCAGACACACCGCTCTATCAAGAAGAGACATGTAACTCTCACAAGGAGCTCCGACAGACCAAAAGTACGTAATTTTGTCTAAGTGCTAAGTTTGTCTTTCTTTGAGAAAATGAGCCAAGTAAGTGGCATATTGGGGCTTACCATCCTCGTCATCACGGAGATGAGACACCGCGGTTTCTCGGGTCGGTTTCACATGGAGATGGGTCGTGCGATGCGACTCAGGAGTTATGCTACACCAAAGATGATTTGCAATGTCTCTTTAGCATGATGGCACTCAAAAGATCATTGTATTCAAATGAAACTCACCAATGCAGCAGTCATAACGGCTGGCATCAACAGATCGGTCTGTCCGTTCTTCTCGCACATAGTCTTCACATTTGGTTTTCACAAGTCAATGATATTCGTTATTAATGAAACGAACATTAAATGGAAGATTTGACAAATATGAAGAAGAATCTTACCACGAAGAGCTCGTAGATGGCCCGATAAGACGTATCGGATCGGGCCCTCTCCTCCTCCAACAACCTAGCCGTCCTCTCCTCCATCTCCTTGTCCTTCGCCACCATAAGTGCATGTGTTTCCTCTCTCTCTCTTTTTGAATACCAGCCTACAACATAACTCCTCGTTAGTATTGTAATCATATTTGTTCACACACATAACGTAATGAGGAAAGATATCTAAGTCCGTATAACTAACCTCGATGGCAAGCTCGACTGGCTATGGACGAG
The DNA here is from genome assembly GCA_022496015.1 of Hordeum marinum. Lineage (NCBI taxonomy): Eukaryota > Viridiplantae > Streptophyta > Magnoliopsida > Poales > Poaceae > Hordeum > Hordeum marinum. The sequence goes on along the minus strand of CM039678.1, from coordinate 285,801,417 downwards.
GCCTTATCTTGGGACAGGAGCTTGTTTGGCGTGCCTTGATCTGCCGGAGAGTGCTAGGACAATGTATAAGGCCATCTCCAATGGCCATAGAGCCATGGGGCCTCCTGCCGCCATCTATCATCACCAGCTCTGGGTCAATAGGCCCTTGGCTCGGGTTAAAGTCCTCCCCTTTCCTCGCCTTCCCCTCATCTCTGTACCTCACGAGCTTGTTGTGGGAGGAGATGTTGGTTAAGTTCACGGGATGATCGAGGTCAGACTCAGAGAATGCCTTGACCTTCTTGTATGAGGCAGTATGGGCCATCGCATAGAGGTCATACATCTCTGGCACCTCCATTTTATTGTGATGCGCCTAAAAGAGAGAGATAGAGAGAGAGAGAGGAACAAAGTATTAGTAAAGGGCTCAAGCTAGAATCAAGGATGAATTGCATGAATTATGAAGCCAACACGAGTCTACAAGAAGAAGGTTGTGTAGTAGACATCAAGGTCTTTTCTGGCGCCGTTGCCCGGGAGGTGAGTGCTTGAAGTTATATCTTTAGATCTTGCAATTGAATCTTTTAGTTTCTTGTTTTTCATTAGTTTGGTTTTACAAAACAAAAATACAAAAATGGAATTGAGATTGGCTCATATGCATCATCTTTTTAATGTCTTTCGTGAAAATGACGGAAAGGAAAATTGTTCTCAAGTGTTAGAAGAAGAAGTTATTAAAATGTTTGGAACTAAATCCTTGAATGACGAGCATGATTTCAATATTTTTAGTAAAAATTCTCTGAATATTCATGATGCTAATGATATGCAAAGCCACAAGCTTGGGGATGCTATGTCTGATCAAGATGATATTTTTAGTCCCCCAAGTTTTGATGAGAAAAACTATTATAATGATGGCATGCCTCCTATATATGATGATTATGATGATGACATGTATGCTATAAAGAGTGATAATAACCATGAAGCTTGTCATCATGATTTTAATATTGAATGTGGGTATGTCAACCAAGTATCTCATGATAGTTATTTTGTTGAGTTTGCTCCCACTATTATGAATGAGAAGAAAATTGCTTATGTGGAGAGTGAAATTTTTTGTATGCTTGTAGATCATGAAAATAATGCTTCATGTGCTGGTTATATTGTGGAATTCCTTCATGATTCTGCTGAAAATTATTATGAGGGAGGAACATATGCCTGTAGGAATTGCAATAATATAAAGTTTTCTCTCTATGTGTTGAAAGCTTTGAAGTTGTGCTTGTTGTGCCTTCCTATACAAGTTGATTCTTGTTACAATAAATTGTTTGCTCACAAAATCCCTATGCATAGGAGGTGGGTTAGACTGAAATGTGCTTGTCATGAGATTTGTGATGTTCTTTTGCATGTTTCAAATACTATCCCAGTGTGAGCATCATTGAAATCATCATGCCTAGCTAAAAGGCATTAAAGAAAAGCGCTTGTTGGGAGACAATACAACACTTTTACCTTCTGATTTTGTGTGTTCACAGTATTAAGCTACTGTAGTAATCATGTTTTCTGTCTTTTATTTCAATAAAGTGCCAAGCAAAGCCTTCGCGATAGTGTGGATACTTGCTTGTTTGATTCTGTGCAAAAACAAAAAGTTTTGCATCCAGTGTCTGAATTATCCAATTTTATTGGAGCGTCGAAAAATTCCTTTTTTTTACAAAACAATTTTATGCAAATTACGTTATATTTCATAATGTTTCAGAATTTTCAGAGTCAGGGACGTACGGTGATCATTTAGATCTTTACAGACTATTCTGTTTTTGACAGATTTCTTTTTTGCATGCATAGTTTGCTTGTTTCAAGTGTTCCTATAGTTTATATTGAGTAATATAAATTTTGGGTATGATGGAATACAGTAGGTATCATGTGGGAACAATTATGAATCTTTTCTTGACAGTACCTAAGTTAATGATTTATCTTTACTACACTAACCCTTCTCACGAAGTTCCGTTAAGTTTTGTGTGATTAATGTTTTCAAGTTTTTGGTGAGACACCAATATGAGGTGAATAAGGAGTGAAAATAACCTAACATTGGGGATGCCCAAGGTACCCCCAAGGTAATATCGAAAGAATACTCAAGCCCCTAAGCTTGGGGATGCCCCGGAAAGCATCCCCTCTTTCGTCTTCAACACTATCGGTATATCTCACTTGGAGCTACATTTTTATTCGTCACATAATATGAGTTTTGCTTGGAGCGTCATTTTATTTTGTTGTTATATGTTAGGTGTTATTTATAATCTTAGTTTTTCAATAAAAAGTTCCAAGAATTTCCTTTAGGATGCTTGAATTGCATGTTTGATGTGTGCTGTGTAAAAAGAGAAACTTCTTTTTTAGTATTTGAATTTTCATATTTTACTAGTACATGGACAGTTTCTGAAATTTGTACACAGTGTTTTCATATAAATGTTATAGCATTTCCTAAATTTTAATAATTTTTTGAGTTACATAAGTACATTGTTATAATAAATTTCTACAGACTGTTCTGTTTGGACAGACAGCTGTCATACTGTCATAGTTTTGTTCTCTACTTATCCTGTAGTTTCCATAACCTATATTGGTAGATATAAATTGTCGAATGATAGAATACAGTACCTAATGTTTGAAAATTATTGTGCAACTTGTCTTGGTAGTACATGAAGTGTTGATTTATTATTATGTGTACTAACCTATCTCATGAATTGTTTTTAAGTTTAGTGTGGATGAAGTTTTTGAGAATAGGTGAAACCATGAGAGGATTGAACGAGATACAAAAGCTCAAGCTTGGGGATGACCAAGGCACCCCAAGCAAATATTTCAAGAAGTCTCAAGTATCTAAGCTTGGGGGTGATTCGCATCCCACCTCTCTTCGTCAACTATCGGTTAGGCTAGTTTGAGCCTAAATTTTTATTCATTCACATGATATGTGCTATTCTTGGAGTGCTATTTTTTAGTTTGTTGTTTAAATAAAATACACAGATCTGAAATATTTATTGAGAGAGAGATCGAGCCTCACATGGCTACTTGATTGTTTACCTACTCATTTATCTTCACTTATATCTTTTTGGAGTAGTTTGTCTTTTGCTCTAGTGATTCACTTATATCTTTGTAGAGCACGACGGTGGTTTCGTTTTATAGAAATTTTTGAGATCTCATGCTTCACTTATATTATTTTTAGAGTCTCTAAATAGCATGGTAATTGGTTTAGGTCATGAACTTAGTCCTAATATAATGGGCATCCTAGAGGGATATAATAAAAACTTTCATATAAAGTGCATTGAATACTACGAGAAGTTTGATTCTTGCATAAAGTTTTGAGATATAAATATGATGATTGTCGGTGTACTAAGGATTGGGTCTATTAGTACCCCTTACTTGTGCACGGGTAGTTGTAGCCACACCCATGGCAAGGCCTGTTGGAGGACTACTGGAAGCAAGCACAAAGACATCAAAGGAATGTTTAAGTCAACAAACACAAGACAGAAGGCCACGGGTTGGAACCCCGGCAAGATCTTGCTGGGGGTGGCCTGTGGAGCGCCGACAAGGAGGGCACTTGGCAAGGCCTCGCCACCCTGCCAGCGCGGAGGCCAGGTGTCGACCCCCAGGATACGTGTCAAGGCACTCGCGATGGAGAGGCTAAGCGGTGGAGATGGGACGGGCTCCTATCCCATCCCGTAGAAGGTCAGGGACACCTAACGGAGCATTGAATGCATTTGTCTCACTCCATCAGTGTTAGGTATGGTAACACTGTAGCACTATGCACCACGTGTGCGCACTCTACGCCACTGTTGAGATCCCCTTGGTCGTATAAAAGGAGGCCCAAGGCGTTACGAGAGGGGACTTTTGGCTCCCATCTTCTAGCTCATGCGCGTAGCAGCCGCTCATAGCACTCCTATAGCTGGAACCTCAAAAACACCCATAATACATCGAAGAAGGAGTAGGGTTTTACACTCCTCAACGGCACGAACCTAGGTAAAAACCTCCCCTCGTGACGTTCGTTTGATCTGCTCTTTGTACGTACCTTCTCCACGCTGAACCACAAACGGATCCTCGCGGTCCCATAGGTGTCGTGCAATGACATCTTTGGCGTGCCAGGTAGGGGGAAAGGTGGTGTGAACCTAATCACACGATCTATGTGCCAGTTCATCTATCGCCATGGCCCACAAGAAGAAGGGTTTCACGATGGTCGACCCATCCACGTCATGCGGGCCCTTAGCCCCTCAGACGGGCGGCGGTGTGGATGTGGGCGGAGGCCTCGAGCCTCCAGTACGTTCTGGAGATCTAGGCTAAGCCAACGGCACCGTCCATAGTGACGGTGGCAACCCACGCGCTGCTCGACCCCAAGACGAAGTTGTGCGGCCTGTGGGTGGTGCGGTGGACGCCAGAGACAGTGGGGCGTCTTCCAAGACACCAACGCCAATGCATACGCCGCGCCCTTCTCAGGATGCGCACAACGAACAGCACCGCGACATCGGTGGTTCCAGGCGCACCCATGGAAATGCCCCCGCGCATCAGCCCCGAGATGCGCGGGACCAACGTACGCGCCAAAATTCCTATAGAGGTGGCGTGCGGTCATGGAACCATGACAGAGCTCCTTCTAATACTGTTAGGATTCAGAGCACCTCATGTTCATCGCACCTTCCGCTGCCAGCCTCGTTAGCAGAAGCATTGGCGTGAGCGAAACTGCTCCTGAACTTCCCTCCTGCGGCGGTGAAGCTCGATGAGTGGAGAGATAGTATCCAGAGCCTCGTCAACTTCGCCGATAGGGGTGGATCGCAACGGGCGGATCCCTCATAGTAGTGGTCCATCGAGTCAGCGCGTTCTAATGGCGACGAGGCCGGAGGTGGGATGACCATGGTGTACTCTCCTTGGCGACAACAGCGGCGGTCGCCGATTCGGTCGGTAGCCGCTAGCAGAGACGACTCCACTGCATCATCTGATCCGCAAACTCGCCATGATCAACGTCAAGTTCTTCAGGAGCATTCCAAGGAGGACGCCCGGACCACCATCGAGCGGCGGCGGGAAACGCGCCATCAATCCGATAAGCGTGGGGGGCCACTGTAGACAAGCCTGCGCCAGGGTATCATGTTGACTTGCCTTATGTGGTAGGTTGTCTGGCGTTTACCGTGAGCTGCGGCGAGTCGAGTGGCCCAATTCCCGAACATTCAAGCCGGAGGTCCCGGAGAAATACGACAACAGGACCCACCCATCGGTGTTCTTGAGCATCTACACCATTGTAATACAGGCTCCCGGGGCTCGTGACGACAAGATACTCGCCAACTAATTCCCGTTGGTGCTCAAGCCCAACGTCAGATCGTGGTTGATGCACCTGCCGGAGAATTCCATTTCATCCTGGGCAGACCTGTGCCATGAGTTTGTTGGTGCCTTTACAGGAGGCCACCAAGCTCCTGGTGAAGCAAGCGATTTCCATGTCATCACCCAGAAGGAAGGCAAAACCTTGCGCAAGTACATTCAAAGATTTAGTCGCATACACCACAACATCCCAGACGCCCATCCTGCCGCTGTTATCAGCGTGTTTCATCAGAACGTGCGTAACCGCAGGATGCGCGAAGAGCTGACGAGGAATAAGGTCAAGGATGTCGACGAGCTCTATGCCCTAGCTGATGAGTGTGCTCGAGCGGAAGAAGGGAGGAGACTCCCCGATGAGGATGTCGGTGTTGGGGTCGACTTTGATGAAGACGCTACTGCCCCGGCAAGGAAAGGCCGACGGCGGTATCAGAAGCGCAAGGACAAGGCCATGCTTGCCGTCGAGGAGTCCAACAACCTTAGCGCCGCCAAGAAGACAAAGGTTGATAACCCTGGCAAGGAGGTTGCTGGGTGCACCTCTTGTCAGTCTTTGGCGGCTGCCGACAAGCCGGAGGGCTCCGACAAGCAGTATTGCAAGATCCATCACACCAAGGGCTACGTCCTCCGAAACTGCCAACAAGTCGAGCAGCTTGCCGAAAGGCAGAAAGCTGAGTACGTAAGGCGAGACAAGGAGAAGGCCCAAGAAGGTGCAGAGGGGTCCGACAAGAAACACGGTGGCCGAGGAGGTTGCCGCGGCAAGACGAAGCAGTAGGAGAGGCCCGCTCAAGGCCGCAACAAGGAAAAGGAGGAGGATGATGGCAATGAAGAGGACGATGAGTCCAACGACCATGAGTTTCAAAGAGCTACAGATGTCATGTGCGTCGCTGGAGGCGTCTCATTGCAGTCTTCCCATCACCAACTCAAGTAGTGGGTGCGCAAGATTAATGCGATGGAACCATCTGTTGAAGCCAGAAAACCACTAAGATGGTCCAATGCACCTATCATTTTCGACGCCGAAGATCACCCTAATCGCACAATAGCGGTCAGGTGTCTGCCATTGTTGGTTTCGCCAATGATTCGCAACCTCAAGGTGACGGAAATGTTAGTTGATGGTGGGGCCGGTCTAAATCTGATCTCGCCTGATGTGATCAAGAGATTGCTAATTCCAGATGGGCATCTTGAGGAGACATGCACCTTTCAGGGGATCAATCCGGGAAGGACTCAGCCGATGGGCAAGATCACATTGCCGGTAACATTTGGCAATGATTTGAACTTCAGAATAGAGAAGATTGTTTTTGACATTGCCAAGATACCCTTGCCGCATAATGGGATACTTAGACGCCCAGCCATGGCCTAGATCATGGGAGCGTCACAGTATGCTTAGAATGTGTTGAAGATGCTTGGGCCGATCAGCGTCATCATGATCAACTCTGACAAGAAAGATGCACTTATCCGTGCCGACAAACTTTACCAGGAGGCAGTTGCAGCACCTGCCGCCAAGGCACCTGCTCCTGCCATTGAAGCTCCCGGGGGAAGAATACCGACAAGGCCTCTAGTGCACACTCCGGCAAGGGTGCCTCTTCAGAGTGCTCTTCTCTCGTCGACGATGTGCCAGAGAGCTCCACCAGCAAGAACAAGAAATCCAAGGCAGCTCCACCAGAAACCAAGAAGGTGCCCGTCAAGGAGGACGACACGGGGGGACTTTCACCATAAGTTCCACCCTTGATGACAAATAGGAAAGCGGGCTCGTTGCCTTCCTGCGGGCGAACGTCGATGTGTTTGCGTGGCAACCATCTGACATCCCCGGTGTTCCCAAGGAGGTAATTGAGCACCACTTTGCCGTCTGTCCCCATGCGCGGGCCGTCAAGCAGAAAGTCAGGAAGCAAGCCTTGGAGTGGCAAGAGTTCATTGCCGAGGAAATCAGGAAATTGGAAGCGGCAGGCTTGGTCAAGGGAGTGATTCATCCCACATGGTTGGCCAATCTAGTTGGGGTGCGCAAGGTGAATGGAAAATGGAGGTTGTGCATTGATTATACGGATCTTAACAAAGCCTGTCCAAAAGATCATTTCCCCTTGCCGCGCATTGACCAGATTGTGGACTCCAATGTAGGTTGTGATTTGCTGTCGTTCCTCGATGCTTATTCAGGATACCACCAGATCTTCATGTCCAAGGAAGATGAATAGAAAACCGCATTCACCCCATGTGGTACGTATTTCTTTGTGCGTATGCCTTTTGGGTTGAAAAGCGTTGGTTTGACATTTGCAAGAGTAGTCCTGATTGGTTTTGAGCCCCAGCTACATGGAAATATGGAAGCCTATATGGATGACATAATGGTCAAAAGCAAGGACAAAGCAACGCTCATACAGGACCTGGAAGAGACGTTTGTGAATCTGCGCAAGATCAACTTTAAGCTCAATCCTGAGAAATGCATGTTCGGTGTTGCATCTGGCAAGCTTCTCGGGCTCTTTGTATCTCAGCGCAAGATCGAGGCGAACCCCGACGAGATCAAAGAAATTGAGTAGATTGAAGGGCCAAAACGCATCAAGGATGTGCGCCGTCTTGCTGGCTGCGTCACGACTCTGAGTAGGTTCATCTCGAAGTTTGCTAAGCGTGCCCTGCCCTTTTTCATAATCTTGAAGAAGGCAGGTCCAATGAAGTTGACTCCAGAAGCGGATGCAGCGCTGCAGGATTTTAAGAAATACCTCTCCTATTTGTCGATACTAGTCGTGCCTAGACCACAAGAGCCGTTGCTGCTCTACTTGGCAGCAATGAATCAAGTGGCTAGTGCTACGTTGGTAGCGTAGAGAGAAGACAACGAAGAAGCAGCTATAGAAACAGGACCACCAAGCGACAAACTCGGGGCTTCCCTAGTAAGTTCTGGTGCTGGCAAGTCAGGACATGTGTAGAGGAACGATGCGGCACAAAAGAAGAAGGGGGTGCAGCGCCCAATGTACTTCTTCAGCTCCCTTTTGCAAGGGGTCAGGTCGAGGTATTCTTGTGTGCAAAAGTTACTTTTTCGCCTCCTCATGAGCTCAAGGAAACTGCGCCACTACTTCCAAGCACATGAAATTATCGTCGTCACTCGCTTTCCGCTACAACGGATTTTGTGAAACCCAGATGCTACTGGCAGGATTGTGGAGTGGGCCTTGGAGTTGTCATGTTTTGGCCTCAAGTTTGAAAGCACTTGAACCATTCAGAGCAAAGCTTTGGTAGAATTCATTGCAGAATGGACTCCAACGCTAGACAAAGTGATCCAAGAAATGACCATCCCCAGCAAGAAAACAAGCCAAGAATGGGTTATGTACTATGATGGAGCTTTCTCCCTGCAGGGAGTCGGTGCTCGCGTGCTGCTTGTCGCACCGACCGGAGAGCACCTCAAGTATGTAATTCAGATGCACTTTCCTAGGGAGAAGTCGATGAACAAAATCGCAGAGTATGAGGCGCTGCTAGTTGGCCTCAGAATCATGACGGACCTCGGGATCAAGAAGCTCATTGTCAGAGGAGATTCACAGCTTGTCGGCAAGCAAGTCAATAAGGATTATCAGAGCCCGTTGATGGAAGCTTACGTAGATGAAGTGAGGAAGTTGGAGGAGCGCTTTGACGGCCTACAAGCAGAGCATGTTCCTCATGCAGAGAATAGTGTTGCTGACGAGCTGTCGAAGTGTGCTCCCCTCAAGTTACCTATGGAACCAGGGACTTTCGTGCTCCAACTGAATCAGCCATGCGTATCGCCACCGGCAAAGCAGAATAAGAGGAGGAAGTTGAATTCTGGCCAGTACTTCCCGGCAGAGCTCACAGAAGCTGTCGGCAAGGAAGTTGCCGAGATCGATGCCAATCTTGCCGGGGGACAACAAGCTCCGGCAGGGCCTCAAACCCTTGTTGTAGAAACAAGCGCCCGCGTGGCAGAAGACATGCCTTTAGTCCTTGCCGTCGAGCCTTAGGATCCAACATGGGCACAATGCATAGTTCAGTTCCTTCAAACAGGAGAACTCCCGGAGGAACAAGAAGAAGCGGAAAAAGTAGCCTGTCAGTCTAGTATGTACCAGTTCGTGGAAAACGTCCTATATAGAAAAAGACAGAACGATGTGAAATTGAAGTGCGTTCCTCAGGAAGATGGACTAGAGCTGTTGGCAGAGATACGTGGAGGCATATGTGGCTCCCTCATAGGATCAAGAGCTCTTGTCGGGAAGGCCCTCCGGCAAGGTTTCTTTTGGCCCACTGCTCTCTAGGATGCAACTACACTAGTAAGCAAGGGTGAAGCATGCCAGTTCCATTCGAAGAAGCTACATCAACCAGATCAAGCTCTTCAAACAATCCCTCTTTCCTGGCCATTCTTGGTCTGGGGGCTCGACATGTTGGACCCCTTTCCCTGTGCTACCGGAGGCTTTGAATACTTGTACGTCGCAACCGATAAGTTCACAAAGTGGGCGGAAGTGGAAGCAGTGAGAAACATGACAGCACAATCAGCTGTCAAGTTCTTCCGAGAACTAGTTTGCTATTTTGGTGCACCAACCAGGGTCATCACCGATAATGGCACACTGTTCACAAGCCGTGCCTTCATGCAATACGTCCAAGACTTTGGCGACAAGATCTTCTTTGCTTCCGTCGCTCATCCAATGACCAACGGCCAAGCGGAAAGGGCAAATGCTGAAGTGCTGCGAGGTCTTAAGATGAGAACTTTTGACAGGCTGCATAAGTGGGAAAGACGCTGGATTGATGAGCTGCTAGTGGTTCTTTCGTCGATCAGAACGACACCAAATCAAGCCACCGGCTAGACATCCTTCTCCCTGGTGTACAGGGCAGAGGCAGTTCTCCCCACAAAACTCATATATGGGTCACCTCGAGTGCTCGCATATGATGAGCCTGAGCAAGATATGCTGCGCCAAGACGACGTGATGCTCCTTGAGGAAGATCGTCTTCGGGCTGCTGTGCGAGCTGCATGCTACGAGCAAGCTTTGCGCAGCTACCATAGCCTCAAAGTTCATGCCCGGAGTCTTGAGAAAGGTGAGCTTGTTCTTCGGCGTGTTCGGTCGGCCAAGAATTAAATCAAGTTGACGCCAAAGTGGGAAGGCCCTTGTCGGGTAGCACGAGTCAACAGGACTCGCACAGTCCGCCTGGAGACCGAAGATGGCGTCCCAGTGAGCAACTCCTGGAACATCGAACTTCTTCATAAGTTCTATCCATAAGGCGCGGTTGCGGGGACCCCCGACAACCACCTTTTGTACAAGTCTTGCCGGGAGGGCATGTCATCCTCTGTGCAAAGCCAAGCGCAGACCCTGTGCATAGTTGAATAAGATCGTGCGTCTTGCAACTGTTGTCGATTCCCATGTTTCTTTACATGCATGTTTATCTGAGATGTTGAATCACAGTTATTCCCGACAAGTGCTAACGAACCTTAAAGGTTTCATACCTATATTTTCTATTATTTCTTTCTTCTTAAAGGATAGAAGGTTCCCTCGCGCACAAGTTTTCTAGGGGGAAGAGGTGATGTGGACACCTACGGCCGACGTTCAAAGTTGTCACCTTGCGGGAAGGAGTACAACAACGAAAAGATAAGTTGCAAAACTCTAAGTGAACTTTTACTATGAGGTTATCTCTATCCTTGGACGATTTTAAACTCTTGTATGGAAAACTTGCACGCAAGGGAACCTTGCCATGATCGGTTGCACCCTTGTTCTGTTTTGAGTCCGCTCAATAGTTTAGGTGGCTGCACTGAAAAAATTAAGGTAACTTGTCACAGTTGGTCGCGCCCTTACTCTGTTTTGAGTCCGCTCAATAGTTTAGGTGGCTGCGCTAAAAGTGTCAAGACATTTTGTCGGCAGCGGCATCGCCAGTAGGCTGCTAAGGATCCACTCCTCAAAGCGCTCGCGGCGGTGTTGCATACGCCGACAAGTTTTCGAATAAAGCGTAGGAGTAATGTGCATTCATTTAAAGGGGAAAAAATTTACATGGGATAGTGCCTTTTCCTAAATACATATTTTTTTGACTTTCTCCCCTAGGGTAGATTACAAGAAGAAAAAGATAGGGAGACGCCCCCGGCAGAAGCCCAACTTGACCCCTTCTTGACCAGCACTGCGCGGAGGGCAGGGCATCCAGAAGGGAGGACGAAGCCGAAGTCTACGGGGCTGCCTGTCTTGCCGAGGCTCCGTAGGCCACCCTCAGCAAGATCTGGCTGAGGTTCCATCCCCTGGCCTTCGGTCTTGCATTTGTTGACTTAAACGTTCATTTGAAGTCTTCGTACTTGCTTCCAGTAGTCCTCCGGTAGGCCTTGCCACAGGTGTGGCTACAACTGCCATGCAGAAGTAAGGGTACTAATAGACCCGATCCTTAGTACACCAACAGGAGCCCTTGGGCCTGGGCCACACACGGCGTGAGATGTTGTTGGGCTAGGCCCAAATAGTGCACGGGCACGCGTGGTAGGAGTGTGTAGTTGCAATCATTCCGCTTACTGCGCCTACCCACCATGCACGTTAAGTGTGTGACGTGGGAGGCGTGGCGGAGTGGCCGTAGTTAGTTCAATTATCGTGGCAAGCCATTTCCACCATGCGCGCTCCATGCATAGCAGGGAATTAGCAACGGGCGCCCGTGACTTAAACTCCCAGCCGTGGTAGAAACCGTAGCGCCATGGATTGAGGGAACGGGGCGGCCGCCTATTCGCCCCGTGATCGCGTGCGGCGCTATTGGTGGAGATGGGCGGCGACTCTTGGAGCTTGGGAGAGCCAGCCCTTGTGCTTCTCCCTATAAATTGGGAGGGAAGCGAAGGCGAGGCTCACCCATCTTTCTCCCTCATTGAGAGAAGACCTCCAAAGCTTGCCCTTCCACACCTTCCCGATCTTGAGTTCTACCCACCCTTCACCATGGCTGGGCAGTGAGGGAGACCTCCGTCCTCCGCCCGTTCGGCGAGGAGTTCCCATTAGGATCATGCCACCGCTTCAGTCGTAGGGGCGGAGTGTGGCTCAAGCTCACGCGATGGAAGGGGCGTGAGGGGTTGTGGGCGGCGTGGAGGCTGACGCCAGGGGAGGCGGAGCACTGTTCCACCTCATCCTCCTATGCCAGACCCCCTCCTTGAAGAGACCCACGCTGAGGGGACGATGCTGGAGTTCGTCATCGAACTGCATGGTCCCCTTCGAAGCCATCTGCGCCTCCCTCACCCTTTTGCCAGGGTGATGGAGGTTGAAAAGCCACCCTCCCTATGGTTGTGGGCAAATGGTTGCTGCAATGGCGCCACGCAGGTGGATGTCGAGAACCCGGAGCGTTGCTTCATGTTCCTCGAGCGTGGTTGGAAAACCTTTGCCCACGCCCAAATACTCCAGGATGGGCACGTCCTCCTCTTCAAGATGATGGAGGCCAATCTGCTCTCTGTCAAGATTTATGGGCGCTCAGGCGTCCGTCTCAGCTGCTGTGAAGAGAGCTTGAGCGACGTTGGAAGATACTCCTTGAGCAACAGTGATGAGGAGGACAGTGGTGAAGACGACGACGGCGAGTCCGAGCTCCAGGCCGTCAAGTCGGAACACGACGACCTAAGATCTGACTAGTTGCCGGCCACACCATCATCGCCATCTCATGCCTCTCCCCCTCCCGGTGGAGCGACCTTTCTAGGGTCCTTGTCGCTGGCGCTGCCTCAATGATACTAGAATCATGCTAGTGAGTAATTGTGAATTGGTAGAATACTAATATTACAGGTTTGTGATTCCCGTAGCATGCACGTATGGTGAACCCTTACCTAACGAAGTCGTAGCATGATTTGTTTTTTGATTGTCACCCTTTGTGTGACGGTCAGAAGCACGCGATGGTTAACTCCTACCAGCCTCTCCCCTAGGAGCATGCATCTAATACTTTGCTTCAATAACTAATAGACTTTTGCAATAAGTATGTGAGTTCTTTATGACTATTGTGAGTCCATGGATTATACGTACTCTCACCCTTCCACCTATGCTAGCCTCTCTAGTACCACACAACTTTCGCCGGTGCATTAAACCACCATATACCCTTCCTCAAAACAGCCACCATACCTACCTATTATGGCATTTCCATAGCCGTTCCGAGATATATTGCCATGCAACTTCCACCGTTCCGTTTATGACACGCATCATCATTGTCATATTGCTTTGCATGATCATGTACTTGACATCGTATTTGTGGCAAGGCCACCGTTCATATTCTTTATACATGTCACTCTTGACTCATTGCACATCCCGGTACACGACTGGAGGCAATCATATAGAGTCATATTTTGTTCTAAGTATCAAGTTGTAATTCTTGAGTTGTAAGTAAATAAAAGTGTGATGATCATCATTATTAGAGCATTGTCCCCTCTAAGGAAAGGATGATGCAAGCTATGATTCCCTAACAAGTTGGCATGAGTCTCCGGACTTTACAAAAAAGAAAAGAGACCAGAGAAGCCCAAATAAAAAAAGAGGCCAAATATGCCCACACACGAAAAGGGCGAAATAAAAAAATGAGAGAAAAGAGAGAAGGGGCAATGCCACTATCCTTTACCACACTTGTGCTTCAGAGTAGCACCATGGTTTTCATATACAGAGTCACCTATATTTTCACTTTCATATACTAGTGGGAATTGTTCATAGAACTTGGCTTGTATATTCCGATGATGGGCTTCCTCAAATTTCCCTAGGTCTTCGTGAGCAAGCGAGTTGGATGCACACCCACTTACTTTCTTTTTGACCTTTCATACACTTCTAGCTCTAGTGCATCCATTGCATGGCAGTCCCTACTCACTCACATTGATATCTATTAATGGGCATCTCCATAGTCCATTGATACGCCTAGTTGATGTGAGACTATCTTCTCCTTTTCTTCACAACCTCCACGATATCCGATTCCACCTATAATGCTATATCCATGACTCATGCTCATGTATTGCATGAGAGTTGAAAAGGTTTGAGAACATAAAAGGTTTGAAAAAATTTCTTGACTTGTCATTGGGGTTGTGCATGATATAAATACTTTGTGTGGGGAAGATGGAGCAGAGCCATACCATATGATTTTGTAGGGATAACTTTCTTTTGCCATGTTATTTTGAAGAGACACAATTGCTTTGTTAGTATGCTTGAAATATTACTATTTTCATGTCAACATTAAGATTTTATTTTGAGTCGTATGGATCTAAACATTCTTGCCACAAGAAATTAGACTGCATTGATCAAATTTATGCACTATGCTAACATTCACACTTCACAAATTGTTTCCTTCATCATTTACCTACTCGAGGATGAGGAGGAATTAAGGTTGGGGATGATGATGCGTATCCAACGTATCTATAATTTATGAAGTATTCATGCCATGTTTACAATAATTCTATATGATTTTGGTATGATTTTATTAGAACTAACCTGGACTGACACTGTTTTCAGTAGAACTACCATGGTGTCGTTTTTTGTGCAGAAATAAAAGATCTCGAAATGGGCTAAAAATTTAGTATGATTTTGTGTGGACCAAAAGAGACCCCCGAAGCATTGGAGCTAGGCTAGAAGAGCCACGAGCAGGTGGCAAGCCTGCTAGGTGCGGCCACCCCCTAGCTCGCGCCTAGTAGGCTTGCCACCGCCTCGTGGCATCCCTTGATGTCAGATCCACGCCAAAAAATCCTATAAATATAGAAACCTCTGAAAGAAACCTAGAAAGGGAGTTCCACCGCCGTAAACCTCTAGAGCCATGAAAAACCAATTGGGAGCCTGTTCCGGCACCATGCTGGAGGGGGAAACCATCACCGGAGGCCATGTTCATCATCCCCTCGGTCTCCATGATGAGGAGGTAGTAGTTTACCATCAGGAATGAGGGTATGTACCAGTAGCTATGTATTTGATCTCTCTCTCTCTCTCTCGTGTTCTTGAGATGACACGATCTTGATGTACCGCAAGCTTTATTGATATAGATGAATGATATGGAGTTTCCCCTGTCTATCTTGTTGTGAAGAATTGAGTTTTCCCTTTGAAGTTCTCTTGTCGGATTGAGTCTTTAAGGATTTGAGAACACTTGATGTATGTGTTGCGTTGGGATATCCGGGGTAACAATGGGATCTTCTATTGATCCACTTGATGTGTGTTTTGGTGATCAACTTGCGGGTTCCGTGACCTTGGGAATCTATGCATATGGTTTGCACATGTTTTTGTCTTAAATTTCCAATAGAAACTTTGGGGCACTCTTTGAAGTTCTTTCTGTTGGAGTGAACATGATGCATCTAAAATTGTGTGATGCATATCGTATAATCAAGCCCATGGGTACTTGTGGTGACATTCGAGTATCTAGGTGACATTAGGGTTTTGTTCGATGTGTATCTTAAGGTGTTATTTTAGTACGAACTCTAGGGCTGTCCATGACACTTATAGGGAAAGCTCATAAGATTGATTAGAAAAGATAACTTTGAGGTGGTTTCGTACCCTACAATAATTTGTTCATTAGTTCTCCAATATTTGTGACCATAGAGTGAACTCTTTTTTGCACGAGAGGTACTTATATATGATTCAACTATGTTAATATTGTTGAGAGAAATTGCACTAGTGAAAGTATGAACCCTAGGCCTTGTTTCCAAGCATTTATAAAACATTTTGGTCATTGTTTATTATTAGTTACCTTGCTGCTTTTATATTTTCATATTACAAAAACCTATATGTACCATCCATATTGCACTTGTATCACCATCTCTTCACCGAACTAGTGCACCTAGTCAATTTGCCATTGTATTGGGTGTGTTGGCGACACAAGAGATTTCTTGTATTTTATTGCAGGGTTGTTTGAGAGAAACCATCTCATCCTACACCTCCCATGGATTGATAAACCTTAGGTCATCCACTTGAGAGGAAAATTGCAACTATCCTACAAAACTCCGCGCTTGGAGGCCCAACACGAGTCTACAAGAAGAAGGTTGTGTAGTAGACATCACATACTAATGATACTACTGTTATCCAAAGAGTTCTTGAGCATTCTAGTAGTAGAGATACACTTGAGAAAACAATGTTTGGAAACACAAGAGTATTCTACCAATCAAAAGCAATAGAACTCAAAAGTACCAAGATATGGAGAACATATAGAAGATAGTATTCGTTAGGATTGATATGTCTCCAAGAAAATTTGGAAGTTTCCCCCTAGATATGAAATAGTAGGACATCCTCTCCCCCTGAATCTTAGCATGTAGATATTGGGATTGGATAGGGTGAGAAAAAAATCTAACATGAGTAGTCAAATGAAATAAACACATCTTTATCCCAAACATATTTTATCCCCCTACTTTGGTATTCTCCCCTTTTTTATATAGGTGTGAACTTTCGATATTCTCCTCTCCACCTAAATTATATCTCCCTTGTTTCATAAGCATGGATCTGCCTCTTTAGCTTTGAAGCTTTGGTATTTCTCCCCCTTTGGCATTAATTGCCAAAAAGGTTAGACATAGGGTGAGATACAGGGATCATTCATTAAGAAGGGATCCTTGAGAACAAGGGTCATAGAATGTAGGATTCATAGAATATGAAAATCATGAGAGAAAAAATGAGGGAATCATTGAAAATAATTTCTCTCGCTTTGGCTAATCGGAGAATTTGTAGAACTTCTCCTGCTTTGAGTTAGGGATCCTTGAATGTATTTCTCCCCCATGTTGGTGTCAAAACCGGTGGATCTCGGGTAGGGGGTCCCGAACTGTGACACTGGAGTTGACGGTAACAGGAGACAAGGGGGACACAGATTTACCTAGGTTTCGGGCCCTCCCTTGGAGGTAATACCCTACATCCTGCTTGGTTGTATTGATGATGTGGGGGGTTATAGAGTTCATCTACCTCGAGATCGAATAGCTAACCCTAGAAAAGTTGTTCTGTTCCTATACCCTAAAACCCTCCGGCTTATATAGATGTCGAGGATGCCTAGGGTTTACACAAGGTCGGTTACATGTCGAAGAGATAAACGTGCCCATTTGCTACATCAAACGTGGAGCGCAAGCCATGCTTCCCAAAGGTTCCATCTCGGAGACTGGTCCTTCAAATCTTCTAGTGTTCAGTAAGTACCCCATATAGTCTGGCCCATAATAATATGCCGGCTCCCCGAGGACCCCCTAATCCAGGACTCCCTCAGTAGCCCTCAAACTTGCCTCCAACGCCAAGGGTCTTCAGCTCCAATTGCTTCGCGAACAGAGTCTTCGCCTTGCGAGGTGAGTTCCTTCCCGCCGAATCATAGTTCGGCCTCTGGTGATAAGTAGTTTTCCGCATAGTAGCATGTCTGAACACTATAAATCAGTTGACCTTGAATGTCAGACATCAAGGGGTAAACAATGTTCGTCTGACGACCTCTCTGACTACAGGTCATGGCCCACCATGACCGCTAGGCCAGTTACATAGACTCAATTCGCGGTTCAAGGCCGTTTTAATCATCACGATCTACAAATATACCGATCGTGTCCCGTTTTATATGGGATATACTTAATCACGCGCGCGCAATGGCTCGCACGTCTCGGAAAGTGGAGGGATTCACGACACAACAAGGGGAATCCAAATCGATAGGCCTCAACAAAGAGGAGGAAAACCCTGAAGGCTATTCACACTGTCCATTCGACTTCTCCGCCTCCCATTCCTTTGCACCTCCGAAGCACAAATCTAGGTCTTTTCGCCCCCACCTCTGAGCACATCAATGGCGGGCTCCAACAGCCAATGGGAAGCTTCCACGTTCACCGACCGGGACATTCTCGACGTCAAGAAGGCCGGCTACCTCTCCGCCGACATCCCTCACCGCACGGCGGAGGAGGGCCAAGTGATCTCCACCCCCAAGCCAGGCGAAAGGGTGGTGTTCATCCCTAGCTTCATCAGGGGGCTAAGATTTCCCCTCCACCCCTTTGTCAGGGGGATGATGTTCTTCTACGGCCTCGACTTCCATGACCTCCCGCTGAACTCCATCATGCACATCTCGGCATTCATCCTCATCTGCGAGCCATTCATGAGCACCTAGCCACACTTCGGGCTTTGGCTTTAGGTGTTCAACATCAAGCCCAAGTGTGTTGGCGGCAAGCACGCAGATTGCGATGGGGCTGTCATCGGCAAGCTCACCCGCATCAGGTGGCCGTCGGGCACCCTTATTGACACCATCAAGGGGTGGCAGAAGGAGTGGTTCTATGTCATCGAACCACAAGAAGAACATTAGTATCCCCCTGCTGAATTCAGATCCGGTCCCCCACCAGTCTGGCTTCATGGCTCGAAAAGGGCCTTGCCTGGGAGGTGAGTGACCTGCAAAAGCACATCCGCTCCATGGTCGAAGAGGGCACCAAGTTGACCGATGTGGTCCAGGTGATGCTCCAAACACGCATCCTACCTTGCCAGCATCAGGACACCCCCTTGTGGGCTCATGAGCTCGACGCCGAGCCCACTGTTCGGAATCTCTTCCGCACTACGTGGGAGAAGTTGTGGAAGGCGCTCTTCAAATTACAGAAGAGATGGCCATCCGAGGAGGAGGACAAGGGTCTGCACGCTGCCAAGCCCATTTTCGAGGTAGGGTACACCCTCGCTTGGTCGGCTTCATTTCATAGGAAGATCTCATAACCCCTTATCCGATCTGTCTTTGCAGAGATGGCTGAAGAAAGCCGTCAACATTAACAGTCTGGTGCCTCAGCCCAAAGACGAGAGGACTGGGCTGTTAGCAAAAATGCTCGTGGTAAATCCATACGAGGCTCCCACGAAGAAAGAGAAGAAGAAGAAACCAAGCTAGACTGGCATCCGCATCAAGGACCAGCCTGACGCCGCATCCGAGGATACCCCCGCCTCCTCGAATTAGGAGGAGGCTGAGGAGGAGGAAGAGGAAGAAGAGGAGGAGGAGGTGGCCGAGGTCGAGGGCGAGGGGGAGGCAATTCCTCCTGTGCCAGGAAGAGAGCGGCGTCTTTAGACGCTCCGGAGCAGGTCCCTCCTCCTACCCAGAAGAGGGCGCATCGAATGCGGGTGATTCTGTCCAACGATAGTTCGGACTCGGACACCGCGTCCGAAGACCTCGAGGAGGTTCCACGAAGGAGATTAAGGGTCAAGCCCCCTTCAAAAGTGTTAGGATCTGAAGACCTTCCTATTCATTACGAATAGATTTAGAGTTTGCTAACATGCAGGTTATTGGCCTTGCAGCCCCCCGCGCATTATCCCCACCGAGGTGATACTGGAAGGGGAGACCCCACCCGCCGAACTGGCGAAGAGCTAGGATGCCTCGCATCCCACCACTCCAGGTGCCACGAGGGATGCTGTGAAGGTGTCATCTCAGCAAACTCCTATGGAGGTGGACACCGGTGGGGAGGGATACCGTACCATGGCCAGGGCTAACGCCTCGGTCGCTGAAGATCGGGGGGCGACATCCCGCCCGGAAACCAAGGAGGACGGACGAGCGGGCATGCAGTCCCCTCCGAGAACATCTTCGGAGTGCACTATGCCTCTGGAGGCACCAGTTCTGTCCCCGATAAGTGATCGGGGAATCCTATCATCACCGACACCACCAGCCAATAGGTTGTCGTTCATGGAGGAGGCTCTACCGAGTGCCTCCATCCTCGAGGATCACCGCACCCTTATGAAAACGGACTGAAGGAGGCCTTCAAAGGTCTCCTGACGGGTTTTCAAGTAAGTCACCCGATTTTCTTATTTGCAAAGTTTTTATTTATTCGTATTATATACATGGAAGCCCCCAAGCCCTAGGTGAGGTGAAAAAACCCTCACCTGGGGTCACTTCTATATCCGATACCGAACTAGATGCACTTTAAGTGTTCGATATCTTAGAATAACTCAACATATGATCGGATTGTTTATAATTCGGGAGTTGTGAACCCATGTAATGTATCAACTTTGTTTGTAATGCAGGCTTCTTTATTGGTCGCGGCCATAAATGGCACCGAGATGGAAGAGCTAAATCGGAAGCTTAAGCACTCCGAATACGAAGTTGAGGCCCATAACCGAAGGTTTGACGAGGCACAAGGTATGTCAAAATAGAATCTGAATGCCTTTGTCTGAACTCTATCGTACGAATACTATCAATGCAGTTTTTTCATATTATATATGGTACGCACAGCCTCGGCGAAGGAGATGGACAGGCTCAAGGCCGAGCTCCAACGTGCGAAGGACGAAACGGCCGCCGAGAGGGCGACTGCTAAAGAAACGGCTGTCGCCCTTTCCGCCTTGTGGGCCACCAGTGGCAAGCAGGAAGCTCGCATGGCTGAGGTCCAGTCGGAGCTCAAGGACGCAAGCAAAAGATGCAAGGCCTTGGAGCAGAAGAATAAGGCAAGCTCGGCCGAGCTGTCCACTTTAAAAACAGAAATCCAGAAGGAGCGGATGGACAAACGGTTCTATGAGGAGCAAGTGCGCCAGGCCAAGGACATAACAGATGGTAAGCCGTACTCACTAAAGTGCATATTTGGGGATAGAAATTTTGTGTTGCTTACCTGGGTGTGGCGATCCCCAGGCACATCTTCTGATCTCCAGAAGAGCACGACGGATGCCAATTAGCTGTTCGCCTCGCGGGGAGAAGGAGATGAAGCTCGGCTGTTCTGGGTGTAGTTCGGAGCCCCAAGCATCCTCCTCTTCTGGTGGAGCAGCTAGAACAGGTCATGGAACTACACTAGATGGCGGAGTCGGCCATGAAGGACCACTGCATCCGCTTATGGCCCAGCAAGCCGCTGTGAGGCAACTTCTTTGACCTGGTGCATAGGTTGATTGCTGCTTCGCCCCACCTCAACACCATCAAGCGCTCTTCCTGTATCGAAGGAGTCCAGATGGCCCTTGCCAAGGCCAAAGTACACTAGCGGGGCTAAATCCGATGAAGGTAGCCACCGACCCGCCGCCACCTGGGAAGGAGCATCGACGCCCCAAGCTATACTTTGATGGAGTGATGGAGAGTGCTCCGGTGATAGCGTCACAACGGGTGATAACATGTTTGAATGAGCTGTAATGCGTCCAAAGTCTTGCCCAAACTTTTAATTATATTAGTATTTGTTCTTATATGGTTTTGCATTCCTTTATAACTCCTATGTGGCTGTTTAATACTGAAAGATGCGAGTCGTCGGCTTCAGCCCCCATGTAGATACTACATGGGGTGTCTATGCCAATGCACTATGTCCCTTAGCCAAATTATCGGAACCCGAAGGCGTTACAGTGCGGCAGTCTAGGCAATCAGACTATAGTGCTTTATTTCATTCACTTAGCCGTAGGGGCGCGAAAAGGACTACAACAAGCGTACGATTAGCCACCAAAGTGTTGTGATGTTCGAACGAACCATGGCCGAAGCCGGTATCACATTGTTCGCACAAGGGGCAAGTTCCTCGTATAACATGGAATAACCGCTAACAAGGATTGAAGTATAATACTTTCATCTCGGGGTTCATAGACCGGATCTTGCATACTATGACAGTCCATTTTCAGCTTTCTCCCCTGAGGTGCTTGACCAGACTATCCGGAAGCACAATCGCAGGGGTGCTCCCTTTGCCCTTTTAGCCGAACGAGCGGAACGTAAAGGGGCAATCACAGGAGCCGGGCAACCCAACTTAATTACCAAAGACATAGTTCGGAACCGATGCATATAAAGCGAACAGCAAGACGCCAAAAACATGATAGGTAAGGCGATTTTTTGAACTCGAGCCCCCGATCTAGTAGCCTGTTACCTCGCATCATACCGAACAGGTCCACGAGAAGAGGGAGATGAAAAATATGCACCAGAAAAGGACAGATGAGGCAAACTTGTTCCACGCAATTTACATTTTTCTCAACAACTGTTATAGGTCGGATTGCTGAAGCAATTGTTTACAGGTATGTGAAAAAAATATACATGAGTAGTTGTACTAGGAGTCTTCAATTGATGACCTGACGTCCTTGATATGCCCCGTTGCTAGTTGACTCCTACTCTTAGACGCACCTTGATGGCTGGTAGTATTTGGCGTTGCATTTCGCAAACAAAGTCTTGAGAGGCCGCCAAATTGTAGGTGACCTTTACGCCATAGGCAGGCTCTTTAGGAGCACCTGCGTTTTGTCCGAAGATGTGTTGGTGGTAGAGGTTTGGGCCAGCCAAACATTCATCTTTATTTCCTCACCGCTACCCATGGAATTTGAAGTGTGAAGTTATGCCTTCTTGGCACGTACTTTGTTGGTCCTAGGGTTCTGCGGTGGGGGCGACTCCCTATTGAAGGGAGGAGGAATGAGCTGAGTTTTGGGTTTGAAACCACACTCGCTTCCCAGCCTTGTGTGCCTTTATGGCGGATGTCGTAACCTGCCGGTCTTCTTTGTAGCTGAATTCGGCCGCTAGGGCCAGTGTATGTTCCTCAGTTCTAAGTGAGCACTCTGTATTGCCATTGACAGTCATGACCCCCTCGGGGCCCGGCATCTTGAGCTTGAGGTATGCATAGTGTGGCACCGCGTTGAAACGAGTGAACATTGTTCGAAAAAGCAGCGCATGATAGCCGTTCTGGAAGGGCACAATGTCGAAGATCAAGTCTTCGCTGCGATAGTTATCGGGCGAGCCGAACACAACTTTCAGAGTTACGAAGCCCGTACATCGGGCCTCAACGCCTGGGATGACTCCTTTGAAGGTAGTGCTCATGGGTTTTATCCTTGACGGATCTATGCCCATCTTTTGCACCGTATCTGAATAAATCTGGTTGAGGCTACTTCCTCCGTCCATTAGGACTTTTGTGAGGTGATACACATCTATAATGGGGTCTAGGACGAGGGCCGCCAAACCCCCATGATGGATACTGGTCGGGTGATCGCGCCGATCAAAGGTGATCAGGTATGCCGACCATGGGTTGTACCTCGGGGCTACGGGTTCCATAGCATAGACCTCCCAAAGGGCGCGCTTCCTCTCCTTGGGTATATGGGTGGCGTATATCATGTTCACCATTTTGACTTTGGGAGGGAATTTCTTCTGTCTGCCACCAATTAGACCTCGAGGCTCATCCTCGTCCTCGCTGCAAGAGCTTTTCCCTTGGTCCTTGGGTGGTATCTTGCCAGCCTATTTGAACACACAACACTTGCGGTGTGTGTGGTTGGCGGGCTTCTCTGAAGTCCCATGGATTTGGCAAGGGCTTTCCATGATCTTCTCCAGATGAGTGGTTCCATCACGATTGCCTTTAGGAGGCTTCTTCTGCTGCCTAGGTCGGGAGTTGCCGAATCCGGTGTTTACGGCCGTGTCATCAGCATCGCTATTATTGTGGCGGTGCTTATTCTTATTGCATTTTGGTTTTAAGTTTCCATCCCGGGCTTCAGATGCCAAGGGATCTTCGGAATTATGTCTAAGTCTTGCCAGCCAATTGTCTTTGCCCGTGCAAAAGCAGGTCATGAGGGAGGTAAGGGCAGACATGGTCCGAGGTTTGTCCTGGCCTAGCTCGCGGGCCAGCCATTCGTCCCGAATATTGTGCCGGAAGGAGGCTATGGCCTCAGCATCCGGACAGTCGATCATTTGGTTCTTCTTAGTCAAGAACCGATTCCAGAATTTTCGAGCAGGCACGCCGGGTTTCTAGACGACGTTGCTGTGATCGGAAGAGTCCAACGGGCGGACATAGGTTCCCTGGAAGTTAGAGCGAAACGCATCTTCCAGGTCTTCCTAGCATCCAATGCAGTTTTCGGGGAGGCTGTTTAACCAGTGCCGAGTTGGACCCTTAACCTTAAGAGGTAGATATTTGATGGCATGGAGATCGTCTCCTCGCGCCATGTGGATATGGAGGAGGAAGTCCTCAATCCATACGGTTGGGTCAGTGGTCCCATCATACTTCTCTATATTCACGGGTTTAAACCCCTCGAGGAACTGATGTCGCATTACCTCATCTGTGAAGCACAGTGGGTGAGCGACGCCTTTGACCCGTGCTATGTCACGCCTGTATTCGGCGTTTGTGTGGGGCTGGTTGCATTCCCGGACTCTGTTGTTTTGGTCGAACCATGGTCTGTATCCGCCCCGTCTGTCGAGTGAGTACTCTTTGGATACATAGTGGATCTCTGACGGCCTCCTCTATGATCTAGGTCATATCACAGGTCAAACCTATCGTTGGGCTCTAATGGCTCCTTACCCCGTCTTCGAGGCACTGCCGATATATAACCAGTGTCAGCAGCCGTCCTGTCCCGACCACGAAGGGGGCAGTCCGACTTGTCCTATGGAGTATGGTTTGGAGACGGAGTATTAGTGAGTTCATCGTCAAATTGCGGCACCAGCCTCCTCCGAGGGTAGCTTTTGGGCTGGTTTGACAGAACAGTGCCGTATACTTCCTCGGCTGAGAGGACTTTCATCCATCGATCGTTGAGCTCATCTTGTTCGGCTTTGAGTTTCCGTTCTTTAGCCTTTAGGTTGCCAGCCGTTGCTATGAGCCATTGCCTAATTTCTTCCTGATCTTCGAGGTTATCCGGGATGTACAAGTCATCGACTTCCGGTATATCTTCCTCCTCGACGGGGGGAAGGTAATTATCGTCTTTGGAGTTGTTGACATTATCAGGGTTGTTTTGGTCCTCGGGTTCTTCTGGACCCTCTAACGGGTGTTCGCGGATATCAGGATTGCCATGGTCAGCGGGGGTATTACCGTCCCGGTTGTTAATAATGCCTTTCCTTCCCTTCTTGCCCTTAGACCGCTTACACGGTTTCTGGCGCCTTGACGGTGCATCGCCCGATTTGTCACCATCGTTGTGAGGCGTGTTGTCGCCGTTAGTGGCAGGAGTATCTACCATGTAAACATCATATGTGGAAGTGGCGGCCCACCTCCCGGTGTTAGCAGGGGTGGGAGCACGGTCTTCTTCATCCATATATTCTGCCTCCTCGGAGGCATAGTCCAGCATGTCGGTTAAGTCCTCGATAGTGGCTATCAAGTGGGTGGTGGGTGGGTCGACAAATCTGTCCTGACCCACACCATAACCAAACCGAGCATAGATCGGAGCTGTATCGTTGGTGATCTTCATCAAGAAGATCCGATCTAGGGCCTACTCAACCGCTGAGGGCCTGACCAGATCCAGTTGTTCGGAACTTGTGGAGTTAACCTCCAAGACATCCGTACATGGGAAGTGTTCAGCAAGAACATGTGTCCGATCATCGGGCTTAATGGCCGAACCAAGATAGGAGATCGCCTCATCGCTATGGGTGACCCCATGGGCATGTTCGAAGAAGGGGCACGAGGCTAGATCCTTAGAATCCTTAGGGGCTACAGGCGAGCTGCGAGGTTGTTTAATGACAAGTCACCCCGAGAGTCAATGGAGAACTCTAAGTTTCCAAATCTAACCTCTCGATCAGGGGCGAAGCTCTCAATGCGGTCTAGATGGCTAGCAGAATCAGCATGCAGCATAACGCTGCTGAAGGCGAAGATCTGTCGAGGGACAAAAGTGTCCATGTTGCGGACCTCTTCATTGATGACAAGGCGAGATGTCGATTCTACCTTGCTCACAGAGGAAATCTCAATGAAAGCACCAATGTTGGTGTCAAAACCGGCGGATCTCGGGTAGGGGGTCCCGAACTATGAGACTGGAGTTGACGGTAACAAGAGACAAAGGGGACACGTATTTACCCAGGTTTGGGCCCTCCTATGGAGGTAATACCCTATGTCCTGCTTGGTTGTATTGATGATGTGGGGGGTTACACAGTTGATCTACCTCGAGATCGAATAGCTAACCCTATATGAGTTGTTCTGTTCCTATACCCTAAAACCCTCCGGCTTATATAGATGTCGAGGATGCCTAGGGTTTACACAAGGTCGGTTACATGCCGAAGAGATAAACATGCCTATTTTCTACATTAACCATGGAGCGCAAGCCGTGCTTCCCGAAGCTTCCATCTCGGAGGCTAGGCCTTCAAATTTTCTAGTGTTCGGTAAGTAGCCCATATAGTCCGACCCATAATAATAGGACGGCTCCCCGAGGCCCCCTAATCCAAGACTCCCTCACCCCCTTTTTTAAAGAAGGGATCATCGAAGATATGAGAAATCACAGAACGAACACAAAGATGTACACATTCAAACATAGACTGAAACATGATAGAAAGTCGGTGGCTCCAAGACAAAATTGTCGGTGGTACCAATGTGGTGTTGTGCAACTTATCCGTAGAATTGGTAGAACCAAATGCTTTGCATCAGAGGCTCCGACACATAAAACAGAAACTTGGAGACCCCAAATGAACCAAACTTTGCCAATTTATTTGAACAAATGTAAATAAGTGTCAAAAGATTTGTACAGAGAGATATCAACTAGTGAAGATTTTAATAGCTCCAAGAAAACTTTGAATAGTGAATGAACCAACCAAGATTCTTAACTAGATGATGGTCGGTAACTATGTCACCTATATTATAGTATATAGACTTAGGAGCCACGAAAGAATACTTGATCATGGGTCATACTCATTGTTAAGCTCAAAATGGGGTTACCATTTTTTGATTAAGGATTTTTAATGTCTTCATATCAGTTGAGTTGCTTTATCTCCTGACTTGGAGTAAAGCCATATCAAGGATATGAGTACATACCTTTGAGTGGTGTTGGTGACGTAGCTTGTAGGTGAACTTGATGAGGATGCTCGAAGTTGATGAAATTCATCTTGAGTTGGGAGCAGTCCTTTTTCTTTTCGTTCACTTTTCACCTACATGGGTTAGTCATGCAAGGAAGAACATGATATATCCAAATGACTAGATATCAATTGTGAGTTGATATCAATTGAGAAATTTATGTCAAAGATATGTTTTGTTGTCTTCTTCCTTTCATCATCAAAGCGAGGTTGTGGATACTTGGTCATGACAAGATTGCTTAAGATATAAGTCGAGGGCAATCTTGTGGAGTGTTCTTCTTCCAAGTACCTACAAAAGGGTTAGATGCAAGACAAGGGAGCATAGAATTCCAAGATATGATATTCAAGGTAATAATAGCATGGAATAGACAATAAAGCTCATACCCTTGCAAGAATCCGAGTGAGTTTAGCTCAAGTTTGAAGCATCAATGATGTTCAACTCACTACTCAAATGATAAAATACTTTTTCATCAAGTGTCTTAGTAAAGATGTTGTCCAATTGCTTGTTGGTACGAACATGCTTAAGATTAATATCTCCTTTGGCAACATGATCAAGAATGAAATGATGTCGAACTTGAATATGCTTGGTTCGAGAATGTTGCACAGGATTATGACCAATCTTAATAG
Source organism: Hordeum marinum (assembly GCA_022496015.1). Taxonomy (NCBI): domain Eukaryota; kingdom Viridiplantae; phylum Streptophyta; class Magnoliopsida; order Poales; family Poaceae; genus Hordeum; species Hordeum marinum. Next base: position 285,774,030 of record CM039678.1, on the reverse strand, counting down.
CACTCTCATTGTCACGAAGTAATGGAATATTTTTCACATAGATTCCACAATCCTTAAGTGTTTGTGTCATCCATAATAATTGCGCACAACATGATCAAGCGGCAATGTATTCCGCTTTGACAGTAGATAGAGATACCGAGTTTTGTTTCTTGGAGGACCAAGACACAAGAGATCTACCAAGAAATTGTCATGTACCCGAGGTGGATTTTCTATCAACCTTGTCACCGGCATAGTCCGATTCGGAGTAGCCAACAAGATTAAAAGAAGATCCCTTGGGATACCAAATGGCAAAGTTTGGCGTACAAATAAAGTATCTCACAATACGTTTCACAGCCTAAACATGACATTCTTTGGGTGCATATTGGTATCGGGCACACATGCACACACTAAGAATAATATCAGGACGGGAGGGACATAGATATAGCAATGAACCAATCATTGATCGATAAACCTTTTGATCAACCAGTTCACCCTCCTTAGTAAGATCATGGTGTCCACTAGTGGGCATGGGAGTTTTCATACCTTTGCACTCCTGGATGTTGAATTTCTTGATCAAGTCCTTGATGTACTTTGTTTGAGAGATGAAAATTCCTTCTCTCGTTTGCTTGATTTGCAGACCAAGGAAGAATTTTAGCTCACACACCATAGACATCTCATACTTCTCTCACATCAACCTTCCAAATTTCTCACTAAATTGTGGGTTAGTAGATCTAAAGATAATATCATCCACATAAATTTGGCACACAAATAATTTAGCACATAAATTTGGCACACAAATAATATCATCTAAAGAATAAGGTTGCGTCAATTTTACCAATTTCAAATCCTTTTTCAATAAGAAACTTCATTAGGAATTTATACCAAGCACGATTAGCTTGCTTAAGACCATATAAAGCTGTGCGAAGTGTGTAAACATGGTCAGGTTTCTTAGGATTTACAAAACCAGGTAGTATCTTAACATAGTCCTCTTCTTCAATCTCACCATTTAAGAATGCACTTTTAATATCCAATTGGTAAAGCGTGATATCATGGTGATTGGCATAAGCAAGAAGAATTCAAATACTTCTAGTCTACCAACAGGGGCATAGTTCTCATCGTAGTCCATCCGTTCGACTTGCGTATATCCTTGGGGTACGAGGCGAGCCTTGTTGCGAACGACTTGACCTTGTGCATCTTGCTTGTTTCGAAATACCCATTTCGTGTCGATGATGTTTTTCTCATCCATGGACTTCTCCACGAGTGTCCACACTTCGTTCCTCTCGAAGTTGTGAGGCTCTTCATGCATAGCGTTCACCCAATCCGCGTCTTCAAGAGCTTGTTCAATCTTTAAGGTGTCAATGCTAGAGATGAAAGAATAATGCTCTCAAAAGTTAGAAAAACGAGTTAGACCGAGTGATCCTCCCTATTTGTATGTCACCAAAGATTTGGTTTGGAGGAAGATTCTTGGTCACTTGTGCTCAAACTCGGGGAAACTTTGGCTTGTTAGTTGGAGGAGCTTCTTCTTCATCATCATCTCCTTCATATCCATTGTTGTCGAAGTGGTCATCTCCTTGAGGTGATGGTGAAAGAGGTTATGGTGGATCTTCTTGATGTACTTCCTCCTCCTCTTCATCTTTTCGTGTACCACTTGTGGATGCTTCCATGTCGTTTTGTCGGTAGCCTTGATCTAGAGTAGGAGCTTCCACTTGGGTTCATGAAGTACTTTCCTTAACCTCCATGGGACGAATCTTGCCGACGGGCAAACCTTGTATAGCTTCTGAAGGATCCTTATCACCTACATCATTTGGCAATTGTTCGACTTGCGAACCATTAGACTCATCAAACTTCATATCTACTGTCTCTTCAACTTTTCGAGTGAAGTTGTTGTAGATACGGTAGGTATAAGTGTTCGATCCATAACCAAGTAGGAAATCTTCATGAGACTTGGGAGAAAATTTAGCACGACGGTGCTTATCAAGAATATAACACTTAGAGCCGAATACCTGAAAGTATCCAACTTGGGGTTTGTTACCGGTGATAAGCTCGTATGCCGTTTTACCGAGAAGCTTGTGCAGGTAGAGTCGGTTTGTGGCATGACATGCTGTTTTCATGGCTTCTGCCCAAAAGTGTCTTGGCATCTTGTATTCGTCAAGCATCGTTCTTGCCATCTCTGTCAGGGTTAGGTTCTTTCTCTAAACAACTCCATTTTGTTGAGGCGTGTATGTAGCTGAGAACTCATGTGAGATACCCTCTTCTTCAAGAAAGGTATCCACATGGGTGTTCTTGAACTCCGATCCATTATCACTTCGAAACTTCTTGATCTTCACTTCAAATTGATTTTGCACTTTGCATGAGAAGTTATTGAAGATCTTTTGTACCCGTGACTTATCATCAAGAATGAATACCCATGTAAATCTGGAAAAATCATCAACTATAACTAGACCATAAGAGTTTCCACCGAGACTCTTGTAACAATTGGGACCAAAAGGATCCATATGAAGTAACTTGAGTGGTCTCCTAGTGGTCATGATGTTCCTAACCGAATGACTTATACCTACTTGCTTTCCTGCTTGACAAGCGCTACAAAGCCTATCTTTGTCAAAGATAACATCTTTAACACCAAGAATGTGATCTCCCTTGATAAGCTTATCTAGATTGAGCATGCCTACATGTCCTAGCCTTCTATGTCATAGCCAACCTTTAGATGATTTTGCAATGAGGCAAGTACGAGGTTGGGACTTTTTAGTGAAATTGACAATGTATATATCACCTCTACGAATACCGGTAAATACAATTTTATGATTATCAAATCGAAACACTTGGCAATGTACTTTGGTAAATAGCACATTAAAACCGAAGTCTACCAGTATAGATACTGAAAGAAGATTGTAGCCAAGGGATTCAACAAGCATTACATTTTGAATGGAGCTATGATGATATATGGCCACCTTACCAAGGCCAAGTACCTTACCCTTAGAGTTCTCTCCAAAGGTCATGTACCTCCGAGGACCTTGATTAGGCGTGATCTCTTGGAACATGTCTTTATCTCCAGTCATGTGATCCGTGCATCCACTATGGAGAATCCACTCTTTTCCATCGAACATGTAATCCTTGAAGTTTGCCATAAGACTTAGATTCCTCATGATCTTTTCATGCTCGATGTCGAACAACTCATCTTCATCATAGTAGCCATGTTCTTCATTGTCATAATTTTGTGGAATCTCCTCGTCATAGAAACCAAGAGACTCGTTAGAATCATAACCATGACAATGTTCAAGTTTATGAATGTGCATGTCTTCAATAATAATGTTGTTGATAGTTGTGACATCTCCTTTAGCACACATAAGATCACGAAGCTCAAATAGGCATTTATCAAAGTTTGGATCACTAGGCTTCATTTTGTGAAAAGCAACAGTTTTATGAAGAATTTCCTCAAGATTAATTAATGAAAGATTTGGATATCATTTCTCCAAATCAGTCCACAAAGTATAAGCACATGCAAAGTTCTTCAATTTAGAAAGCATGAATCTTGGTAAGCCTCTAACAATAAGATTAACAGTTCTAAGGTTACAAAGCATGTCAATTTCCTCTTCATGTGTGGGATGCAATTCATCAATGGGGACGAGATAGGGATTTTCAATATGAGTTGGGAACTCTACAATGAAAACTCTCCACACTAGACACATCCATCTTCCTCCACGGTGATGAAACCGAAGCAATGGATACCATCGCTGTGTTACCAATTGTGGGATCACTAGAAGCGTATGTCTAGAAGGGGGTTAATAGACTCCTAGCAGGAATTTAAAATCTACACCGGGTGCAAAGTTATGTGTTGGCAGATTTTAGCATATATAGCAAGTGCAACACACCCTACACATGCAAGTCATCAACTATAGCAGCGGAAATAAAATACATTGCACATGGAAGTGAAGAGTGGGGATAGGAAGATCAACCACATGAAAGAGAAGAAGATTTTTCCCGTGGATCCGATAGGTGGTGCTATCGTATGTCCACGTTTGTGGAGTCTTCAACCAACGGAGGGTAACAGTCGCGAGAGTCCATGGAGGGCTCCACGCACAAGGATCCACAAAGTAGCAACCTTGAATATTCTATAATGGCTTCCGTCCACGAAGGACTATCCTCACTATGGGTAGATATTTACGAAGTAGGCAATCTCCTTACGCTTACAAACTTGTTGGTTCACTCCACAACACGAAGTAGGAGGCTCCCAAGCGACACCTAACCAATCTAGGAGGCACCACCCTCAAAAAGATAATAGGCTCGATAATGTCGATGAACTCCTTGCTCTTGTGTTTCAAGATGATAGACTCCTCAACACACAATCACTCTCTCATAGATTTTGCTTTGGTCGAAGAGATTGATTGGGTGGAAAGCAACAAGGGGAGGCTAGAGATCAAGCTTCATATGGTTGGAATGGAATGGCATGATCTCAACACATGAGTAGGTGGATCTCTCTTAGAAAATCAGTTGGTATGAGTGGGGATCTGTTCTGAGTGCTTCTCTTGCGAGTTAGTCGTGGTGGAGGGATATATATAAGCATCTCCAAAAATCCAACCATTACACCTAATAAGTTAGACTCGGTGACACCGATGTGTAAATCTCGGTGGTACCGAGTTGCCTCAAAGGTAGCAACTTTTGAATCTCGGTGAGACCGATACATAAAACTTGGTTGTACCGATAAGGTGACCAACGGTCAGATTGCCAGATTCGGTGATGCCGATTCAACAAACTCGGTGGAACCAATTTTGTGAATTTGCGTAACAGGCAGTTGGCAACCCAAACTCGGTGGCACCGAAGCAGAATCGGTTGCACCGAAGGGCTATGGTTAGACAGAGTCTGTCTGAGGCTGAGAATTGGTGGCACCGAGTGGAAAGTGTTGGTTGCACCAATTTTGGGAATTTGTCTTTGGACAAACTTTTGTGGAAGATCTTGTGGGTATATTTGGTAAGACTCAAAGTAAAATGTAGAGTCCTCTGGCTTGAAGCTTTGCCAATCTATTCCTTCTCCTTATTCTTGGGGATACTCTCTACACTTATTTTTCCAACCCATCTCTCTCTACGGACTTTATCTGAAATACACTAGATGAACATATTAGTTGAAGAGACAATGTATGTGTCATGAATTATAAAAACCACCAAGGGAGCATATTGTGCTTTCAATAGCGATCACCAAAGGTTCCCCTTTGGTTAAAGAAGACCAAGACTGTGGGCTCGCCAGGACGTAGGTCATCACCGAGCCCACCGGCGTGTCATGGCAGCGAGCTTTCACACGTGAAGACTGCTTCTATCAGGATAGACTGTAACCTTGTCCCCCTTGAAATGGCCGGCTGTCGCAACCTTTCCTGCCATGTTTTTTGGGGGAAGGGGACCTAGGATGGTATAAGATAGGGCATGTCTCCGTTGTAGAAGAGGACTCTCGAGCGAGCAAGAACACACCCTTGTAACCTCTCATCTCTCCAAGTATTCCAGACAAGAAGGAGTATGCTCTTACACCGCTAGGTGGCCCGGACCTGGGTAATCATTGCATTCATGTTCTTCTTCCTTAGTTCATGATCACCACAACATCATCGTAGGCTCGCGAGGTGGAATAGGGATGGTGAGCAGGCGCACCCCAGAGTTTGAACCCTTCTTGGGTCCCCGAAGCCTCGAATCTAACAAACTAGGGCGGCAAAGGTGGAACAAAACACCAAGCAAAAGGCCAAGCCTTCCACCTTTTACCAAGTATATATGTGCATTAAATAAAATAGCAATAATATTGTGATATTCCACGATATCCATGTTGACACATGGAAACAACCTACACCTGCAACTAGCACGCTATAAGATGCGCTGAACAAGCCATAACATAGCCAAACAATGGTTTGTCGGGATGTAGAACGTTAAAGGCTTATCATGGCATTATGTGAGGCTTGAAAAACAAGTGGTAGGTAACGAGACATAACAATAGAAGTGTGACAACTACCATACCAATGATAGTAGTGGTATCCAAAGAAACGGTCATCCTGCCGGAGATCCCCCTTTGGAGAAGAATGGATCCCTGAAGTAGGTGAACAAGAGTAGTCGAACGAATCCTCACACTCCAAATCAGTTTTGAACTCTATCTAGAAGAAGCAATCAGAAGACAAACAAATAACATGGTAAACACCACAACATATTCATGACATGACGCACAATCAAATATGATACATTTCCATTTAAATATGCATGACATGGCAAAGCACAACAATTTAATACTACACATAAGATGAAACTCAATATGCAATGGGTTGCATATGTATGAAACTTCACGTTCGAATTATATAGTTCACTCTAGTTTAATTAAACAATTTTAAATGTTGGTTAACATGGCAAGAGGTGAAGCATAAGTAGGCTACACTAACCAGGCATTTTAAATGAGGCCAGGAACAACAAATAACAATTCCAGAAAGTCCCCATATGTAAATTAAGATTTCGGTACTGTTCTACCTAGAACACAATTTTAGAGTTGTTAAAGAGAAAAATAAATGCCACCATGTTATTCTACACTTTTTCTAGCCAAGTTACATATGTGGATAATTCTAAACGGAGCTACGGTTATTCAGTAATGAAATAAATCATTTTAATAGGTCATTAATGCTAATTAAATGCAAATAGCAATTTAAACATTTTGATGATGGATGAAAGTTAGATATTGTGAAACTACAAAAAATTCTAAGCATTTTACATATATAAAACAATTTAATCCGATGCACGGTTAATTAATTATCAACATTTGAAGATGATGGTAATTTGTAATTATAATGTCGTGGATAATTGGATAAATCGCAATGGACTGGAAAAAACATGCAAGCCAAAGGTTGCGCACTATGCAAGCCCCGAAGTAGCTGGGATGAAGCAGTATGCTCTTCAAAAAAATATTTAAAAAAAACAAGAGGCAAAGAGTATTGGGGCTTACTGGGATTCAATCCCAAGAGTTGCTGGTGTTGGTTCGCTGGGCAGACCAGCTCGCCTAGGGGGCGGTGTTTGTGAAAAAAACAGGTAGCCCACTCCACTTGAACATAGACTAACAGAATACGCTTCAGCCATGGAAGATCGACATTGCTTGCCGGCGAGGATGGATTGCAAAACGATGATGGACGCAACAACAAGACAATGGCACGCATGTAGGAAAGGGTAGGGGATGCTCCTCACCTTGCTGGGATGGCATGGCGGTCCAGGGCAAGGCGAATGGTCAAGGCAGAGGCGTACTTAGACGCCATACATGGTTGTGGTGCTGCACGACATGAGTCCGATGGCGGGATCGCGAGGTGATGAATAATAGGTCGGTGTCGAGGCAAGGGAGGCTAGCGTGTCTTGGGGTTCGTCACGGGAGCTAGGTCCTCTCTGGGTGATCGTGCAGGGAGGCCCCTGTTCTTCTGCGCCACATACATGGCGAGGCTGGGCTGTGACCTTCCAGCGGCAGCAGACCAGTAGGTCGTGGGGGTTACCCGAAACGAAGGGAATGGACCGCGAGGAGGCACAGATCAGAACTTCGAGTGGTGACCCAAGCTTGGCATCGGCATCTTGTTTCTAATAGAGAAAAGAGAAAGAGGGGGCGCATGAGGTAGGCAGAGAAAATAAGCCAGGAGGAGGAGGAGGAAGAAAGGGACATGTGGTGGAGCTCAGTTTTACTGGTGAGATCCGGCATGAGGTGGCACTGACAGGAGACTTCCTGAGTTGGCATCCCTGATGTTTGTTGTTACCTGAAGCAAAAAAGATAGAGAGATTTGAGAGATTAAAAAAACTAGTAAAGGAATACCAAAGAGAGAGAGAACAGGGGATGGCGGCTTGATCTCCGGTCGCTGGTGGCGAGGTGGTGAGGTTTGAGGATCTCGGGATCGAGGGGTTGGAGCTCCTATGTACATGATGAAGAGAAACAGAGAGCTAAGAAGGAGCGAGAGAAGAGAGAATAAAGGAAGGAGAAGGCACAGGGCTAGGTTCTGTCCTTGAATGATGCTTGCTAGTATCGGGGTCATTGGTTGAGCACGAGGACGAGCAAGATCGAGGGAGGAACCCAAGGAGGAAGAGAGTGGCGGTGTCGGGCCCCTAGGACTAGGGGTACCCAAGAACGTCTTCCTACGGCACAGGACGCATCGCGTGGAGCGGCCCCATGGTATCCCACCCCTGGTCTTTACTAACAAGATCCTTGCGAGGGCCCCTGCCTCGCGAGGTGCATGACAGCGAGCGTCGCAAAAAAACCCGCGGAACCCCCCTTCCGAGGTCACCTCCCAAAATCGCCGCTGAAGCCTTCGTAGCATGGCTTGATCGAGAGCAGCTCGTTGGACTGCCCGGTCCTATGCATTCACATGGGTGACCTAGGGCGCGCCAAGAGGCGCCAGGAGCCACGGATGGAGAAGCTTTCCCTCTTTTGTGCTAAGGGAGAAAATCCAGCTCGCCGGTTCCCAAAGCAATCCCCAAAGGTTTCCCCTTTGGTGAAAGAAAACCGAGGATGGGTGGCTCGCCAGGATGGAGGTGATCCCCGAGCCCACCGGTGCGGCATGACAGCAAACTTTAATAGGCATAGACTACTCTTGTCAGCATAGTCTATGATCTTGTCCCCCATCAAACGGCCCACTATGGGGACACTTCCCGCCTTCAGATTTCGGGGGAAGAGGACCATGGGTGAGTATAAGAAAGGACGGGCCTCGGCCATAGAGGGGTATCGACGGTAGATATGAGCAAGAACACACCTTTGTAGCGTCTCATATCTCCAAGCAATCCAGTGAGGCGGGAGTACGGTCTAACAATGCGAGGTGGCCCGAACCTAGGTAATCATTGCGTATGTGTCCTGTTCCTTAGCTCGTGCTCGCCACTGGTCACGAGAGGCTCGTGAGGTAGAATAGGGCCAGTGAGAAAGCGCACCCAACACTTCGAAGTTTCTTGGGAACCTGGAGCCCTGATTCCGACATTTCGTGCGCCAGGTAGGGGTCTATGGAGGTTTGCCAGCTCCGTTCGATCCCCGTCCATGTTGACCCCATGGCAGAAGCCTGTCATGTGCGTGCCGAGTGCGGGTGGACCACATCGTCCAAACCGTGCCCGTGGGCCTTGGCGACCGCTGCCACTCCGCCGACATGAAGGTTTCTACTGCCACCAACCCCGCTGCCCATGACCAGCAGGACTCTTCTACGCACCCTTCAGTGTAGCGGGATAGTCACACTGCCAAAGCTTCCTCCCACGCCGGCTTTGGGCACGTGAATATGCAGGCCATGCTGCTCAGGGCGCGCGAGCTACTCCGCTACCACCTGGCAGATGCCTGGTACGACGCTTGGCTAGGCCGCATCACTAAGCTCGTCACCACTGACAGAGAAGCACTAGCGCCCTCCCGCTCGCTTCGCCCACCAGCGTCTCTCACCAAGAACATGTCACGCGGAGAGCATCTGCCCCCTCCACTGTGCGACGACCCGGTCGAGCTCCATCGCGAGGCAAACCTGCGTGACTACCGTATGGAAGTGCCTCCACGGCCCCAAGATGAAGCCAACTGCGAGATCATCCGCCGCGCGCCGCCTGACGCGCGAGTGATCCTCGAGTAGCACCACCAGCGTCAGGACCGGGTAGCCCAGGACGTCGCGATGGCCAGGCGCCAGAACTGTGCCACCCTCGCGTATGGTGTCCCCATGAGCACCCTGGGCTGTCGAGCTTTCACCCACGAGCTGTGCCGAGTGGTTTGGCCCTTCAAGTTCAAGTCGGAGCTGCCCCCGCGCTATGACGGCGCTCCGGACCCCATGAACTTTCTCTGGCTCTACACGCTCAACATCGAGGCAGCGAGCGGTGACCACAAAGCCATTGCGAATTGGCTCCCCAAGGCCCTCATGGATGATGCATGCTCCTAGCTCCTGAACCTGCCCAAGGAATCGGAGTTTCATGGGGTGACCTCTGTGAGTTGTTCATTTCCAACTTCAAGGGTACTCATGATCACCCCCTCTCTGTCAATGACATGCGACGCATAAAGCAGCTCCCCAGGGAGACCCTACGCAAGTACATTTAGCACTTCAGACAGGTCCGCAACAAGACCTCGCGCGCCTTCGACGAAGCTGTCCGGATGTTCGAGAAGCTTACCATCAATGTCGGACTAAGCTCGACCATGGAGATTTTCAACATTGCTGACAAGTGCGTCAAGGCAGAAGAGGGCCGCCTGTTCATCAACGACGACCCGGATGCCGGACCCAATGATAGCAAGGCCAAGGGCCAGGAGCCTAAGCGTAAGTGCCTTGCTATGCTCATGGTGAAACCTGAGATGAAGCACGGTCAAGACCACGACGCTCCCAGGAAGGACCGCAACCTGTTTTGTGTCTACATAACGTACACATCCACAATAAATAAGACTGCCATGATCTCAAGTCCCTCCACTATGAGCACGTCGGTCGGTGGCCAGACTGTAGCGATCGGAGCTCCGACCACGAAGGTGGCACAGTGGGGCAGATGGGATGTCCCCAGCGGCATCCCTCGCCAAGGCTGGCGGGATCAGCCATGCGAGGACGGGTGGTGCAACCAACCTCGCAAGGGTGCTTGGTGCGAGCAGCCTCACAAGGCGCGTCCTCACGACAACAATGCTCTTCCGCCGCTGCCACCGCCGCCCAGGAGAGGTGACAACAGCCCCCATGATGAGCGTTATGGGGGCTATCAGGAGCCTCACGCGATCACCGCATCCTCGGCAAAGCACGTGCTCCCACGTTGAACTTCTTGTTCAAGAAATCCTAACGTGAAGTGAACGCAGCCTTCGCAAGGCCGAAGGTTGCGCAGCCCCTCAAGTGGTCCTAGTACACCATCTCTTTCGATGCCAAGGATGACCTCAAGTCCACGGCCGATGTGGGTGCGCTCCCCATGATGTGCACCCCACCATGAGCAACGTTGTGGTTACCAAGGCCCTCATCGACGGAGGCGTCGGCCTCAACGTGCTCTCTGTGGAAACCTTCCAGACGCTCCAGGTGTCCTATGAGCAGTTGATGCCCAGCAGGCCATTCTCGATGTGATCGAGGGTTCCACCATACCCCTGGGATAGGTCTTCCTCCCGTTACCTTCGACACTCACGCAACTGCCACGCCGAGCTCATCGACTTTGACATGGCGCACATCGGCCTACCGTAAAATGCGATCCTGGGGTACCTATTGCTGGCCAAGTTCATGGCGCAACCCACCACGGCTACAACGTCCTCAAGATGCCCACCTGCAGCGGGTTCATCACCATCACGTGTGACGAGAAGGACACGGTCTTCTCCCTTGACCGTGCCTACAAAGTTGTTGCGGCCGAGCACTCCAGCGACGAAGGAGGAGCTTGTCCTCGCGAGGCCGCCCCACCACGAAAGAAGCAGTTGACGCCCCTCCAAGGCCCTTCCAAGGAAAAATATACAATGCACGATGTTGTGAACCCCGAGCCCGCTCCAGGTGCTTGCCTCCCCCCAGCATAGGAAGGTGTGCCCGGTGCATTCCTCATGCTAGGCTCAGGGGCTTCCACCTGGAGGGCGTCTTACCTGACAGGCATGACGAGGGAGGTGCTCAAGCACCATTTGGGGGCGTGCTTCAACGCATGTCCCCACGAGCAAAGAGAACGGCGCCAGGTACCAGGAGCATAGGAGTTCTTTTCCCGAGAAATTAGCAAGCTGAGGGTAGCATGGGCTATGCGTTGCGAGTATCTCCTGGGGCTCCTCATCGGCTCAGCCGCCGACCCTACGGGAGGCAGCAAGATGCACATGTGCATCGACATCACGAGCCTCAATGGGGCCAGCTGCCAAGACCTTTTTTGGCCGACACATCTCGGTCGGGGGAGAGGTGTCATAGTGAACTACATCTACATGCCCTTCGGCTTGGTGAACATCGACGCCACCTACCAAAGGCTGGTGTAGCTCCACACGGCGCCTCGCGAGGCATCAGAGCCACGCGAGGCCTCAATGCCTCAGGAGCTAACCGACCCTTGAGAGGGGAACCTCTGTAGCACACATTGCGAAGGAGCCCGACATTTCTGCAACAACATGATGGCCAGGTGACCTTTTTCATTTTTTCAAATGGAGGGCACCCTTCGGGCTGCATTTTCCTCAAGCTGGCAGGGGTTCGCCCCTGTAGCATACTCATTTTTGTCCGTGTAGAAAATTTGTTTACTTCTTACCAGAAGTTATACACCTTGTTTAAGCCTTGCTTTTGGTACTTCGCCACCATCTGAAATCGTCGCGCCCTCGAAGCCATCCCCGCTGCCGTCAGATGACCGGGGGCTAAGCACAACGTTTGTGCTCAGGTCCGTCCCTGTAGAGCTGGCAAATCCAAGCGATCGAGCTCTGTCTCATGGGCCTGCTCCCGTGAACGTCACCTCCTGGAGTCCTTGGTGCCTTGCCCCTTCATGGCGCCGTCATGTGTAGGTGAGCAAGGGCATGGCTCGTTTTATATAACTGTTATCTAGGTGTTTCGCAATTGCCACAGGTGTCGCGCGTCTGGCAACTTATCCCTTGGTCGTCACATGGGGGAACTCAACATGGTGTTTGTGCTCGGGTCTGTCCCTATAGCATCGCTAAGAGCGAGAGATCGAGCTCTGTCTGTCGGTCTAGTTCTGCACACGACACCTCCTTAGGTCCTCGGTGTCTCACCCCTCCATGTGATGGCCTTGGGACGGTCGTCTAACACATGTCGGCCCCATGCCGCAGGTCATACGTGTGTATAACTGCATGATGGTCTACGTGCAACCCGTTTATAGGCCGATTAAGGTGCTCCTAGGCCTTGCGTTTGGGGTATCCAACATCTCCAAAAACTCCGCTCTTGACCCTCTCATGTAAGAATGAGGTGGGGCTATACACGCCTCGAAGCCTCCCGATGGGCCGCCACATGGCCTCGGGAGGACTCCCGCCCATGCCCAACTGGAAGCCACATGCTTCATGCTGGCAGAACAAACTGTCGATCGGTGACTATGTCCATGCCTAAGTGGAAGCCCCATGCTCTGCGCTGGCAGAATAAACTATCAAACCGCGACTATGCCCATGCCTAAGTGGAAGACCTATGCTCCGTGCTGGTGGATGGTCAATTGAGAGGCTCACCTCCTCCCGAGCAACGCGCTCGTCAGTTTCCTTTTGGAACTCCCACATGGAGGGCTGGACTCGGTGAATGCGTGGGCCTTGGCTCGCACGTCACCCCACCAAATCCCTTGGTGTCAAGTCTCCTCGCTCGACACCCATACGTAAACTAATGAGCTTGTGCGTAGCTTGAAACAAAACTATTTTGTGTGCACAACATTCACACAGACCGGGTTGCCTGAGGGGCATTGTGAGGCGCCACCAGCAGCCAACAACCTATCTACATTGCAGAAAGCTAAGTACGAGAACCCTCGGGAGCATCTCTACCATGCTAGCGTTTCCTCTCAAGTGGGCTGCTTGCATGTCAACGAGGTGGGGGGGAGGGGGGTTAAGCATCACGACTCAGGGACCTTCAGTAGTTCATGTAGCCCCTTGCCTCCTGGTATTGTTCAGGCACCACGACCTGGAATTCCAGCGATGGTTGAGGTATGCGTGGGGTTGGGCCCTGCCAATGTAGAGTACGAAAGCAAGTAAGAGAAAAAATAAACCCGGGGGTCATAAAATAGTTATTACAGACACCAAAAAATTTTGCGCATTAAACCATGATCTTACACCTACGTGGGGCAAAATCAGTCTATTGCATGACAAAAAAAGGGGGCTGGTCGTCGGCCTCTTTGCCTCTGTAGAAGAACCTCTTGAGTAGCATGCCCACATGGCCTTCCACGGTGGCCGCTAGGTTGTCTCGGGATTCTTTTGGGACCGAGCATATCACCTCATTGAGATTGAAGCCCGGGTCATGGAGAAGGAGGTAGCTGAACACGCGCGTCGCCGCAAAGGAGAAGAGGTCCCAAAACTCTTCGTCCAAGAAGCCATCCACCTTATGGGTCACGTTCTCGAGCTCCCCGACTACCCTGGACAAAATGTCAGCATAGCCAGCATCGGGGGTGGCAAGAGGAGTCTCGGACTCCCCTCTCCATATGGAATCCAGGGCCTCACGGGCCCTAAGCTCAAGGGAAGAAAGGGTGGCGCGGTCTTCCTTCGCCTTCGCATTTACATCGGCCTAGATCTTCGTCTCCCTAGTGTCTAGCACGGTGTTGTCATCGGAAACACGCCAGGTGTGAATCTCCTAAGCCTCAACTCCCTCAGGTTGCAACACTTCAAGACGCTCGCGTTCTCCAACCTGATTAGTCACGGTCTTCGCCAGCTCTTAGTCGCTCTTCGTGAGATTCACCTTGTTAGCATTGAGGTCATCATCCCGTAGCTGGATTTGTCATGCCTACGCGGCTCGCTCGTCCTTGAGCACCTTCAGGCTGGCTTCTGCCTCCTCGCAGTGCTTGGCGGCTACCTGTGCCTCTGCAAGCATGCCCCAGGGCCGCCTTCACCTCGACGGCCACCACGGCACCCCTCTTTCCCTTAGCAATAGTGGACGGAGCCCTCTGCAAGGCCCCTTTCGTAGCGATGCCGAGCTGAAGCCACCCTGTGGCGAGCTTCAAGCGCTCCTCGGCAAGCTGGGTACCGGCATCCCGGAGGCCTACCATGAGCTAGGCGAGTGCAGCTTGGGACGTAGTAAAGGCCACGTGCTTGAAGAAAGTGCGACAATCTACAAGAGCGTGGGCCTGGCAGTTGAGCGGCACCTCACCAGTCACCACCGCCACGACAACAAGGGCCTCGAGAGCTTCCACGCGCGGTGTAGAGGGCACCAGCTTCTTCCCCGTAGGCAGCTCCTGCAGCGTGCTCGGGGCAATCATCACGTCAGCCTCATGAGCCCCTGGAGTGGGTGCACCCAAAGGTGATCCCGAGGAGCACCCTACGTCATGCCCTACCATGGTGGAGGGAGCGGTCGGCGGAGGCTGAGGATCCTGTCCTTCCCCCTTGGGGAGCGCCAATGCCGCCTCGGTTGGCGGCGCGGGGGGCGGGTTCGCCACGACTTTGATGGGCGAAACAGGAGGATTGGCTGTCGTGTATTCGAAATTGTCACACCCTGTGCTTGTATCACTTTACTATGTTGTGGTTTTACAAAATTTGGAACCAAGTAAAACTTTTTTAGTGCATATGCTTGTTTGGATTGTTTGATGCTTGCTTGTTTTGTTGATTGTGTTTGTAACTTATAGATACTACTCCTCTCTATACTCATCTTCCTTGATCAAAACAAATTACCCAATGATCATATCATGTGTATAAAATTATTTTACCGAAATTTATTTTGGCCAAAAAGGATTTAATCAAATTAGATTTTCAAAAACCCCTGAGTTGAGATTTTCATGGCAAGTCCTCAAATTGGGTGGATCCTTTTTCCCCAAAGGCAACAATTGAAACCTACTATATATATGACTTCCCAAAACCATCAAGTAATAATTTTAAAGGTTATTTTACTATTTTATTGAAAGGCTTTTTCTTGAGGCTAGAAATGGTCTTTCATAGGGAAAAATTATTTAAATGATTTAAACATATTCGAGAAAATTTAGGGAAACTCAGTGGACATATATTTTCCATATATATGAGTTTCAACACATGGTCATGTCCAAAAAATGGGAAAAATTCCTCAAAACCCTTTCTTCTTAAATCAAGCTTTTGAAATATTTCTATAAGAAATATTCTCAATAAATTCCATGAAAATACTAGCAAGTCACACATGACAGATGTGAAGATCTTCCAAAGTTTCATCTCAATACCAATTGTTTTCCTTCACCAAAATATTCCAAAACCATTCCTGTCTAGAATCAAATTTGAGCAGCTTCACATTGTGAAGTTTCTTCCCTTGACCCCAAACTTTGTAGGCATGTTCCATTACCCAAATGATGATGCCACACCAGGTGGTGCATCAAGGAGAATGGAAATCCATGCATACATGTTCAAGAAGTTGATTCTATTAATATCTAGGGTTTACAATGTCTACATTGTGAACTTTCTTCAACCAAGATCAAACTTGGTGATCAACCCTATTTCAAACTACCATTTCACCCTGTTAAATCTCAAGTCATGCAAACTCCATTTGCTTGTGCAATCATTGATCAAACACGTTTTGCATATTTGGGAAAAACATGTTTTGACCTCCTTCTGTTGTTGTCCTTCACTTGAAACTTTTACCACTGTCTCTTGGATGCCCCCAGTAAGAATATCAAGCCTCGGCTCCATAGTTAAGTGGGTTAAAACCCCATTTTACCCTCTGGACAGTAGTAAAACACTTCTCTATTCCCTCCCCTATCATCCTAGTCATCCCCCAAAGCATCTTATGCCAATTCCTTATTGTATATTCTCCCTTGGACCCACTAGACAGGGTTGGCCGCTCCTAGAACGTCGTTGGCATGACATGGCATGCCATATGCGCTCTCTGGACCGTGCTAGAATGCCCGACCGCACTATAGCCGCCGCCCACTACATGGAACCGACAGCCTCGGGCCTCCCCCTCTCGCCACTTGGCCCCCCTCGATGTCCGCACCACTACACCTTGTCGGCCCCCTCCTTCCTCTCCCTCCAACGACTTCGCCCGCATGCGCCATTGCATTCCAGTTCAGGGAACCAGGGGCCTCGCACGCGCGATCCTTCCCCGCGTTCTCTCTTCGCTCCCGTGGCCTAAACCAACCCCAGGAAGAGCCCAGACACGCCCACTCTCCCTCATCGGTGTAGGAACTTTCGATGGACCACGGGGAACCTATAAAAGGCCCTACCCACGTCCCTCTCCCTGCTCTGGATCGCTCCTCTCCCTTCCAATCATACCCCCGCACCTCGCCCCCTTCATTTTGGAGCTCGAACACCCGAGATCAAACCAGAGCTCGCGCGCCGTGGGCCACCGCTGTTCGTGAGGTAAACGACCTCCACCGGCCTCGTTCGCTCCCGATATGGAACCCCTACTCCCTCCTGATCCTTCCCCCTCCATTTCCCATACTTATTGCAGCCGGAGGCATCGGGTTCGTCCTCTTATCAAAGCACCGCCGGCAGACTTCCTCGTCGCGACGAACAGGATCCCCCAGCACCCACCTCCACCACCATTCGACTGGCAGAGGCGCCCTAAGCACATCGGTGCCATCAGCTCCTCCCTTAGAGCCCCCACATCACCGGCGGTGAGCTCCTCTCCTCCCTGTCCCAACAAGGGTGATAAAAGGTGGGACCCCCTTGTCATCCCCTCGCCTCTCCCTCTCCCACTGACGACAGGGGCCTAGCCGTCAGGTTTGAAACACCCTTAGCCATGCACACCATTTAACTCTAGGCCAGATTCCCTTCTTGGCCGGCTCAGCTATGTCCGTTCTGGCCCAGTTGGCTCTAAAGCCTTGTTCTTTTTCTTTTTCTTCCAGATTTCCAAAAATCCCACAAAATAAAATACTTATTCAAATCCAAATATTTGCCACCATAAATCTTGTAATATTCTATATAATTTTAGAGTGCCACTTGTAAAAATATTTGAAAACATTTTATGCACTGCTTTATTCTAAAACCTCTTTTAGGCATTTTTAACCACTGTTAAAAATAATTTCTTTTTGAAAACCTTTTTCACTACAAAACCTGAGGAAAATATTTTTAGAGTTTTTACTATTTATTAGAGTAGGGTATCATTTTAAAAGTAGAGTGTGTGCTCTATTTTTGCTATGACGCTTATTATTACCATCATTTATCACGACGACGGATTGCGCTATTGACGAGGGAGTTGGACCCGAAGACTTTGAAGACCCCGAAGACCTTGTTGAGCCAGGCAAGCGGCCCTTTTACCATGACTATGAACCCTTTTTATTTGCATGGCACATAGCACTTAATCCCGTGTGGTTGATCATGTTGATGTGGTGTCCCTCACCTTCGGTGGGATGCCTTCGGTACTTTATGGTTGATACTTGCATCAGGTTGACCGTACCATCCTTATGAGGGTTGTGCGGGTGGGAGTAGTAAGGTTGCTAGTAGTTGCTATGCAACCAGGATGGGAATATTTAAAGCATAGTTGCTCCCTTGGTGGTTTTGGTAATTAATAACAACATATATGTCATTGAACTGATGTTTCCACTAAGTATGTTTCAGGAAAAGTTCAATGATGGGTTGGCATAAGGATTGTGGAATACCCCAAGATGCAAGGAATAGCATTAGCCAAGCTTCTAGCAAAGGACTCTACATTTTAAATTTTTGATAAATCACTTTGAGTCCATAGGAAAGCCAATACTATGAAAAGGGGTTAAGGTTTAGTTGGTGAACAAAATGCTCATACGCAAGAGCTCTTCCACAAAAGTATGCCCAAAGCAAAATACTCAAAATCAGTGCAACCAACACTCTACACTCGGTGCCACTGATTCCAAACCCTAGACAGACCCAGCCAAACCCTAGATCATCGGTGAAACTAATTTTCATTTGGTGCCACCGAGTTAGGCTGCCAACTTTCTGTTACACAAGTTTACAAAATCGGTCCCTTCAAGTTTTGTGAATCCGTGTCACCGAGATTGGGCAATCTGACAGTTGGTCACCTTATCGGTGTAACCGAGATTCCTATATCGGTCTCACCGAGATTCAAAAGTTGCCACCTTTTGGTCACTTCGGTAGCACCGAGATTAATGTCACCGAGTTGGTCATTTTGTGTGTAACAGTTGGATTTTGGGGATGCCTATATATGCCCCTCAACCACCACTCATTCGTAAGAGAAGCACTGAGAACAGTTCCCCACTCATACCTACTGATTTTCTGAGAGAGAGACACCTACTCATGTGTTGAGATCATGCCATTCCATTCCTACCATATGAATCTTGATCTCTAGCCTCCCCAAGTTGCTTTCCACCCAATCAATCTCTTCTACCAAGACAAATCTGCGAGAGAGTAATTGTGTGTTGAGGAGTCTATCATCTTGAAGCACAAGAGCAAGGAGTTCATAGGCACAAATCAAGCCTTTTACCTTTTGGAGCGTGGTGCCTCCTAGATTGGTCATGTGTCACTTGGGAGCCACCTACTTCTTGTTGTGGAGCAAACCAAGAAGTTTGTAAGGGCAAGGAGATCGCCTACTTCGTGAAGATCTACCCCAAGTTAGGTTAGTCCTCCGTGAACGAAGGCCATCATGGTATAGTCAAGGTTGCTTCTTCGTGGAACCCTCCGTGGGTGGAGCCCTTCGTGAACTCTCGAACTGTTACCCTCCATGGGTTGAAGACTCCATCAACGTGGACATACGATAGCACCACCTACTGGTACCACGGGAAAAATCATCGTGTCACCAATTGCGTTTGATCTTCCTACCCTTTCTTTACTTACATGCTTGTCTTTACTTTCCGTTGCTATAGTCGTAGACATGCATGTGTAGGGTGTACTTGACATACTATGAATGGTAAAATCTGCCAAGAATTAAAATTGGGAAAACGTAGATTTTTATTTGGTCAAGTAGCCTAATCACCCCCCTCTAGCATTACTTTCGATACTACAAATATGCATGGTGATCGAAACAAATATGTTTTCAAAGACGTTTCGAAAACCCCGTCAGGTTTCACTAATGCCCGAGGGAGATGGTGTTGAGCTACGTAACCACTTGATAAAGAAGTGATGTACCAAAGCAAGTGAGTGAATGTGGTTTTTGAAAATGGATTGGTGTAAGTTGCGACCGTTATTCCAACCGTACATGTACAACCACCATACCCCCTATGACACGGGGCTTTGTTGATTACATTGGTAGGTACTAGCATAGATCCCACATTACTAATGGCTAGTGTGACGAGGCCACTCTCGATATGGGGTCGTGCCTGGTAGGGCGACAATGCACTGTCTGTACAGGCACTGGGCACACCATTACGTGCCCTCATGGATGATATGTGTGATGTATATCATGAGGGATGGAACCAACGAGTAGACTCTTTGTTTAGTATCACTACAAAAAAGGCATTGTTTGGGTGCTTACCTCAGTTATGAAGTATACCGCGAGTCGTGGATGACACGGAAGTTCCCCGAGTCTTGTGGGTAAAGTGTACAACCTCTGTAGAGTGTTAAACTATTCGAATAGCCATGTCCACGGTCAAGGACAGTTGGATGACCGCTCTTGTGCTATGTCTAGTGTTTACTAAACTTGGTGTATGTGTGTGTTGGTGACAAGATGATACTTGAGCTAAGTCCGCTTATGATGATAACTGTGTCTTGTTCACATGAATACCTGTCCATGGTTGATGCATGCTTACTTAAGTTATTTGATCATGTCATTGCACTCCAAATTAGCTTTCTGCAAAACTTACCTACTTAGTGTATTTCATGCATTATTATACCTTGTTCCAAAACATGGGTTGCTAGCGAGTACATTCAAAGTACTCATTGGCTTGCAACTGGTTATTTAATTTGCCAGGCATGGAAGAGCAGAAATATGGTGAAGAGTTCGTTGGTGACGAACATGCGAACTAGGACGCTTTCTAGTCAGAAGGCTTATAGGTTGAAGGAAGATGGCATGGGTTCACACTTTCGACCAAGATTTCCGCTGCTTGTTATGATTAAGTATTTGGGCCTTGTTGTCCTATTTATGTAAGACATGACCTAGCTGGCCTTTATTTGTGTAACACAACATGTAAGGATGTAAGACTCTTGTATTCCAGTTTCTGTGTGTTCAGTGAGCATTGATCTCTTGGATCACTATGCGTGTGGATTCGGTGATCAAAACTTGTCATTCGGGGTCCCCACAGCAATAGTGCCCCTCCCTGCATTGGCGACACGCTAGGCGATGTCTCGACGCCTGTGTGCCCGAGCATGGCGGTGGGCCTGCAAAAAGCGCCCCTACCCTCGGCACTTCCGCAGTAGTGCACCGACACCGTCTTGTGGGCAGGCGTTACTGATACGTCTCCAACGTATTGATAATTTATGAAGTATTCATGCCATATTCACCTATGTTTACAATACTTTTATATAATTTTGACGAACGTTATATGATTTATGTAGAACTAACCCGGACTGATGTTGTTTTCAGCAGAACTACAGTGGTGGTGTTTTTGTATAGAAATAAAAGTTCTCCAAATGCAATGAATCTTTTTGAAAAAAAATTTGGAACAAAAGAGGCACTAGAAGCTTCATGGGAGGGCTAGAAGATCCACGAGGTGGGGACAATCCACCAGGGCGCGCCAGCCCCCTTAGGCTTGCGCTAGTGTATTTTGGGATCCTCGTGGCCCATCTTCGCGTGAAACTGATGACCAAAAATCCTATATATTCATAAATCACCAGAAATAACCCTAGATCATAAGTTCCACCACCGCAAGCCTCAATAGACATGAAAAAACAATCTAGACCCCGTTCTGGCACCCTATCGGAGGGGGAAATCAGCTCTTGTGGCCATCTTCATCATCTCGGCGGATGCCAAGATCAGGAGGGAGTAGTCCAGCATCGAGGCTGAAGGTTTGTTCCAGTAGCTATGTGTTCAATCTCTCTCTATCTCTTGTGTTCTTGAGATGGCGCGATCTTTATGTATCACGGGCTTTGTTAATATAGTTGGATCACATGATGTTTTCCCCTTTCTATATTGTTGTGACGAATTGAGTTTTCCCTTGGAGATTTTGTTATTACCGGAATGAATACTTTTATGGATTTTAGAGAACTTTATGTATGTATTGAATGCGGATACTCATAGTGACATTGGCGTATTCAAGTGGTTCACTTGATATATGTGATGGCGTCAACTTGCGGATTCCGGTGACCTTGGGGATCTATGCATAGGGGTTCATTGCACGTTTTCATACCATGTTCTCCGAGAGAAATTCTGGGGCACTCTTTGAGGTTCCTTGTGTTGGATTGGGTATTATGAATCTAAAATAGTTTGATGCGTATCATATAATTAACTCATGGATACTTGCGGTGACATTAGAGTATCTAGGTGCCATTAGAGTTGGATTATGCATATCATATGGTGTTATTCTTATACGAACTCTTAGATATATCGATCGGAAAGGATAACATGGTGTCATTTTGGTACGAACTCTTGGAGAGATCGATCGGGAAGGATAACTTTAAGGTGGTTTCATACCCTACAAACAATTTCTTCTTATGTTCTCATCTAGATTAGAACTTTGGAGTGATTCTTCATTGCACGTTGAGGGGTGGTTATGTTATCCAATTATATTAGCATTGTTAAGAGATTGCACTACCAAAAATACGGACCCTAGGCCTCATTTCCCAAGCATTTCTACAAAGTGTTGCTTGCTGTTTACCACTTGTTACCTTACTATTTTGATATTTTCAGAACACAAAACCTATTTCTATCATCCATATTGCACTTGTACCACCATCTTTTTGCCGAACTAGTGCACCTATACAATTTTCCATTGTATTGGGTGTGTTGGGGACACAAGAGATTTATTGTATTTAATTGCAGGGTTGTTTAACAGATACCATCTTCATCCTACACCTCCCAAGGATTGATAAACCTTAGGTCATCCACTTCAGGGAAAATTGCTACTGTCCTACAAAACTCTGCGCTTGGAGGCCCAACATAGTCTACAAGAATAAAGTTGCATAGTAGACATGAAGCTCTTTTCTCGCGCCGTTGCCGGGGAGGTGAGTGCTTGAAGATATATCTTTAGATCTTGCAATTAATCTTTTAGTTTCTTATTTTTATAAAGTAATCTACAAAAAAATGGAGTTTGGGTTGCATAATTTGTTTTGTCTTTATAATGTCTTTCGTGGAAACAAGGATTTAGAAAACTGTGCTCAATTGTAGAGGAAGAAATTATGAAAATACTTTATGAGAATTAATTGAATGATGAGTATGGTAGAAATATTGTTAGTATGAGTTCTCTGAATATCCATATTGCTAATGATATGCGAATCCACAAGCTTGGGGATGCTATGTTTGATGAAGATGATATTTTTAGTGCCCCAAGTTTTGATGAGAAAAACTATTATGATGATAGCATGCCTCCTATGTATGATGATTATTGTGCTAACATGTATTCTATAAAGAGTAATGACAACAATGAAACTTGTTTTAATGCTTTAATATTCAAAGTGGTTATTTCTATCAAGTACCTCATGATAGTTATTTCGTTGAGTTTGCTCCCAGTATTATGAATGAGAAGAGGTTTGCTTATGTGGAGAGTGATAAATTTTCTATGCTTGTAGATCATGAAAATAATGATGTATGTGATAGTTATATTATTGAATTCCTGCATGATGCTACTCAAAATTATTATGAGGGAGGAACATATGCTTGTAGGAATTGGAATAATATCAAGTTTCCTCTCTATGTCTTGAATGTTTTGAAGTTGCACTTGTTTTGCCTTCCTATGCTATTTGATTCTTGGTCCCATAAATTTTTTGCTAACAAAATACCTATTAATATGAAGTGGGTTAGACATAATGTTCTTATCATGTGATTCATGATGCTCTCATGCATGTTTGAACTACTATTCCTATACGAGCATCATTGAAATAATCATGCCTAGCTAAAAGGCATTAAGGAAAAGCACTTGTTGGGAGGAAACCCAACACTTTTAATTTCTATTTTTGTGTTTCCACATGATTAATATACTGTATTAATCATTTTTATATCTTTTATTTCAATAAAGTGCCAAGTAAAGCCTTTGGGATAGTGTGGATAGTTGCTTGTTTGATTATGTGCAAAAACAGAAAGTTTTGCGTCCAGTATATGAATTACCTTATTTTACCGGAGCATAAAATAATTATGAATTTTAAAAAAAAACTGTATATGGAATTCTTTTCTTTTTCCTAATTGTTCCTAATTTTCAGAATCAGGTAAGTATGGTGATCAATCAGATCTTCATAGACTGTTCTGTTTTTAACACATTCTGTTTTGCATGCATAGTTTGCTTGTTCTATTGTTTCCATAGATTATATTTGGGATATAAATTATGGTAATTATGGAATAAATTAGTTATTATGTTAGAATAATTACGAATCTTGTCTTTACAGTACCGAAGTGAATGATCTATCTTTACTACACTAACCCATCTCGCGGAATTTCCTTTAAGATTTGTGTGATTGAAGTTTTCATGTTTTTGTGAGATACCGATATGAGGTGAATAAGGAGCAGTAGGTAACTAATATTGGTGATTCCCAAGGCTCCCCCAAGGTAATATCCAAGGAATACTCAAGAATCTAAGCTTGGTATGCCCCGGAATGCATCCCCTCTTTCGTCCTCAACATTATCTGTACATCTTACTTGGAGGTATATTTTTATTCGTCACATGATATGCGTTTTGCTTGGAGTGTTATTATAGAAAATTTATCTGTTCGATGATATTTATAATCTTTTTCTAAATAAAAAGTTCAAAGAATTGCCTCTTAGGATGCTTGAGTTACATGTTTGATGTTTGCTACGTAAAACAGAAACTTTTATTGTAGTGTTTGAATCTTATTATTTTACTGGAACATGGAAAGTTTCTAAAAATTTTACACATTGTTGTCATATAAATTCTGTATCACTTCATAAATTTTCATATTTTTTTGAGTTCCATAAGTACACTTGTTTTATAAATTGCTACAAACTATTTTGTTTGGACAGATTGCTCTCATAGTTTTGTTATGTACTTATCCTATAGTTTCCATAGACTATATTGGTAGATATAAATTTTGGAAACAATAGTAAACAGTAGATGATGTTTGAAAATTATTTTACAACTTGTATTGGCAGTACATAAAGTGTTGATTTATTTTTATGTGCATTAACCTATCTCACGAGTTCTTTTCAAGTTTTTTGTGGATGACGTTTTTGAGAATAGGTGAAAATGTGATATGAGAGGAATGAACGAGATACAAAAGCTCAAGATTGGGGATTTCCAAGGCACTCAAAGCAAATATTTTAAGAATTATCAAGCATCTAAGCTTGGGGATGCTACGCATCCCACCTCTCTTCATCAACAACTATCGGTTAGCCTATGGTTAGCCTAAACTTTTCTTTCTCCACATGATGTGTGCTGTTCTAGGAGTGCTATTTTTCATTTTCTTGTTGTTTAAATGAAATACTAAGATCTTAAAATAATTATTAAGATAGAGAACCCTCACATAGCTACTTGATTATTTACCTACTCATTCATCTTCACTTATATCTTGCGAGGAGTAGCTCGTAATTTACTCTTGCGCTTCACTTATATCCTATGATTAAATTGTTCAATTAATTGAATGTCATGAAGTTGAAATTATATGGTTATATCATGCCTATTAGTAGCTTCACATTGGGTTTAGAAAGTGAAATTTTTTGAAGCTTGACAATCACAATATTGGTCATACAAGCAATTCATGAATGATTGGTATAAGGAAGAGAACTTTGACATATAAATATATTATCTTATACATCTTCTATGATTGTGAATACCCATTAATTATTTTCAATCTGGAGCATATTAGTTGAAGTTGGACAAGGAAAACAACTTAATAAGTTATGGTTGTGTATATTTGCATAGAAGTTATATTGTTATGGATCCTCCAACATGTGGTGTTTCCTTAGGATCTTTTGCTAGCGAAAAATTCGTACTAAGTACTGATACTACTTGTGCTTCCAAAAACCCTTAAACCCAATTTCTTACCACGAGTGTACACTATACCTACCTATGGATTGAATAAGATCCTTCAATTAAGTTATCATTGGCGCAAACAGGCAATAAAAATTGCTTCTAAATGTGCTTGATCATTTAGTGCAAGAGAAAATTGAGCATTGTACAAACTTGTGATTGCAAAGTAATAAAAGCGACCGACTACATAATAAATAGTTGCTCTCATAACGGGCAATATAACACGGAATTCTTTTTCCTTAAGGGATTGAGCGCACAAAACCAAAAAGCACATGATAACCTCTGCTTCCCTCTACGAAGGGCCTATCTTTTAGCTTTCAGTATTTACTTTTATGCAGGAGTCAATAGTATGCATTCGTATTTCAACCTCAATCTATTAGCTGGCAAGCGCAATATGGTGGGGAAATATCTTGGCACATATGGCCAGTAAAATATATTTGATCATGACTTATTATTGTTGACAATTATCTCTATGATAAATGGGTTGGGATGCGAAACATTAAGCCCCTATCTTTCTCTGTGTTCGATGGATGCCATTTGTTCTAAAAATATGCTTTGAGTACTAGCAATCATAGAAGACAATATGATGATTGAGTAGGTGGAGCTCTTACTTAGACTTTGTTGAGAATAAGTTGAATTGCAATTGTTTGGTGACTAAGAATATAGGTTGTTAAGTTTCAAGAAAATTAATTGTTTGAACCATAACATGTGAATTGGTTGCTACTTTATCATGATGAGTTTCATGAGAAAGAGTTGTTGCTATGATGCTAGGAAAAGTTGTTGAAATTATCAACTTTTGCACTAGGCTAGCATTCACACTTCAGAAATTATTTCTTTTATCATTTACCTACTCGAGGATGAGTAGGAACTAAGCTTCGGGATGCTGATACATCTCCAATGTATCGATAACTTATGAAGTATTCATGCCATATTCACCTACGTTTACAATACTTTTATATGGTTTTGATGCACTTTATATGATTTATTTAGAACTAACCCGGGCTGACACTGTTTTGGGCAGAACTACCATGGTGTTCTTTTTTGTGCAGAAATAAAAGTTCTCCAAACATAATGAAATGTTTTGATGATTTTTATTGGAAAAAAAGAGGCACTAGAAGCTTCAAGGGAGGGCCAGAAGAGCGATGAGGTGGGAAAAACCCACCAAGGCACGCTAGCACCCTTTGGCTTGCGCTGTTGTCTTGTGGGCTCCTTATGGCCCATCTTCGCGTGAAACCGATGCCCAAAAATCATACAAAAACCACCAAAAATATCCCTAGATCAGAAGTTCCGCTACCGCAAGCCTCTATAGCCACAAAAAGGACGCGTCCAGAACCCTGTCGGAGGGGGAAATCATCACCGGTGGCCATCTTCATCATCCCAATGGAGGCCATGACGAGGAGGGAGTAGTCCACCCTCGGGGGTGATGGTTTATACCAGTAGCTATGTGTTTAATCTCTATCTCTCTCTCTTGTTCTTGAGATGACACGATCTTGATGTATCATGGGCTTTGTTAATATAGTTGGATCACATGATTTTTTATCCTCTCTATCTTGTTGTGGCGAATTGAGTTCTCCCTTTAAGATTTTGTTTTATCGGATTGAATACTTTTATAGATTTTAGAGCTCTTGATGTATGTCTTGAATGCGGATACCCATTGTGACATTGGGGTACTCAAGTGATTCACTTGATATATGTTTTCATACCATGTTTTGTGATAAAAATCTTGGGGCACTCTTCGCACTCTGTGCTGGATTGAGGATTATGTTGGATTTTGGGCTCCGCAAAACCCTTAAGATTCAAGCACAGGGGCACCCGACCCAGGTCGCTACTCAATGAACACAACACAAAACTCGCACGACGACGAGGAAGAAGATGAACACGATAGTTTACCCTGGTTCAGGCTGCGAAGCATAATACCCTACTCCTGCTTTGCTGGATTGCCTCCATAGGAGGTGTGGTGGATTAACAAGTACAGTGTTTTGGGGCCTCTTGAGGGCTCTCGGTGGTGTTCGAGGCTCTCCGCGGTTTGGCGAGTGGTGGAGTTGGTCGATAGATTTCAGCCCGGGTGGATCCCCCCTCTACGAAGCAGCCTACCCTCTATATATAGCGACGGCCTAGGTCCTCTTCGCTTATCGCAATGGTGGGAAGGGATCCCACGACGACCAGTTTTGAAGGGGGACAGGGGTTCGTGCTCGCCTTGCCCAAAGGCGGTCTTCGCCTGCAAAGTAGCTGTGGACGCCACAGGGATGGGCTCAGCGATGACATCCGCTCTGCAGGACGGGTGGTTGTGGTCTTCTTGCACCGGAATGGAAAACTATGGGGGTGCTTTGGGAACCCGCGTACGTCCTTGCTCCCTTTACACCAAAGGGGAAACTGCGTCGCCTGGCACACTGGCGCCCGCCTGTCCTTCCTTGCGTCATCCTTGACTCTTGAGGCCGGGCCTTGCATTGGAAACTTTGCCGCTCCGGAGGGGTCTTGGGGAGGCCCATCCTTTGTGGGTCTGGTCGCTATTCCTCCTCGCAAGGCTTGGGCCCCCACGAGGGCCTTGTCCTAAGTGGGGCCACACCTTGCTGCATTTGGTTGATGAGGTGGGACATGCCCTGGGTTGTAGGCAGACGGGTCTGGTTACCCACATTCCTAGAATGCGGACACTAGCCTGCAGACCCAAAGTGTGCTCGGGCCGTCCTCGGGGAGGAGCCCTGAGGGCAGCCAGGAGCACTGCGGGCCCTATTCACCTGCAGACCAGGCCTAGCGCGCGTTGTGCGGCTGATGTCGGGTGCCCCTCGCCCTCTTTGCCTCCGCTCGAATTTCCAAAAGCCTGACATCTAGCGTTTGGCCTTTATTGTTTTCCCTTCCTGCGAACCTGCTCTTGCTTCCTAGATCTCCCACTCTTAGCTGGCGTCTCTCCAGATCTAGCACCGCTCCGCCGTTGCTATCTCTAAGATGGCTCCCACCGGCAAGCAGAAGCTAGAGGCGCAAAGTTCTGCCACCGCTCCCACTTCTCCGGCGCTTTTGGGGTCCACCATTGCCAAGGATGAGGACCTCTTCCCCATGTTCCCATGGACGGTGGATGGGTCCAACGAGAATGGACGGACCCTGATTTGGGGTGGCTACTCGGCGAAACGGCCCTCATCCAACACGGTCTACCCCTTCTTCCTCCATAGCATCCTCGTCGGGCTCGTTCCGCCCTTCTCCGCATTCTTCACCACCATCCTTGACCACTACGTGATCCAGGCCCTTCACCTCCAGCCCAATTCCATCTTGCTCCTGTCCGTCTTCGCCTTCTACTGCGAGGCCTTCATGGGCATGTGTGGGGACCCCGACTCATAAGTCGTGATCACCAAATGCATGTGTACAGTGATCCTAGAGATCAATGCTCACTGAACACATAGAAGCTGAATAACAAGAGTCTTACATCCTCATTTAACGTCTTACACAAATAGAGACCATGAAGGTCTACTGTTACATAGATAGGGCCACGAGGGCCAAACACTTAAATAGAACAAGCAGCGGAAATCTTGGTCGAAAGCGTGAACCCATGCCATCTGCCTTCACCTGCAGGCAATCGCACTCGGAAGCGTCCTAGTTCGCATGTTCGTCACAAACGAACTCTTCAACATACTCCTATTCTACCATGCCTGGCCAATTAAATAACTAGTGGCAAGCCAATGAGTACTTTGAATGTACTCGCAAGAAACCCAAGTTGTGGAACAAGCTAACAATGATGCATGATGTAGCACTAAGTAGGTACTTTGCGGAAAGATAATTTTAAATGCAATGACATGATCAAGTAACTAGTAAGCATGCATCAACAATTGGCAGATATCCATATGAACAAGTTACAGATATCATCATAAGTAGGGGTTGAACGTCTCATGTTCATTCATCATGCTATGTCATCGGACTTAGTTCGATTGCCAAGCTAAGTCCTCGGACTTAGCTCATGTGCCTCTTGTCACCATCACATCCATACTCACCTACGAAAACATCCGGACATAGTATAAGCAGCACCACCCAACTGTCCATGACCGTGGACACAGCTATTCGAATAGTTTTACACTCTGCAGAGGTTCCACACTTTACCCACAAGACTCGAGGAACTTCCGTGTCATCCATGACTCGCGGTATATAACATACCCTAGGTAAGCACCCGAACAATGCCTTTCCCCTAGCGATATTAGACAAAGAGTCCACCGGATTGGTACCTAGCCCTCACGATGTACATCACACGAGCCTTGCTCTAATCATACCACCCATGAGGGGACCAACGGTGTGCCTGGTGCCTGTGAAGACAGCGCATGATCGTACATACCGGTACGACCCTGTATCGAGAGTGACCATGCCACTCCCACCACTACTAATGCGGGCTCCTTGCCAGTACCTGCCAAGGTAATCAACAAAGCCCCGTCCCATAAGGGGCATCGTGGTTGCGCATGTAACGTTGGGATGGTCTACAAATCTTAAATCTAACCCATTTTCTAAAACACATTCTCAACTTGCTCCGGCACACCACTTCTTTCTCAAGTGGTCACCCATCTCATCATCATCTCCCTCTGGCATTAGTGGCACCCGACGGGGTTTTCGAAAAGTCTTTGAAATCATTTCTTTCCTTCCATCACCATGCATAGATCCTGGTCCCACTTGCGTAGCATCTACTAGCATCCTAACTACTCCCACCCGCATAACCCTCATAAGGTGGTAGGGTCATGCACAATGCAAGTGTCAATGGTAAGAGTGTCGGAAGCAACCCATCGAAGGGGTCACTACTCCACATGATCAAATATGATAAAAGTAAAGTGCTATATGACATGCAATAAAAATGGTTTCTTATCATGGTCAAAGGGCTGCTTGCCTGGCTCAACAAAGTCTTCGGGGTCTTCGATGTCTTCGGGTCCAACTTCTTCGTCAACCGCGCAATCTATCATTGCGAAATAAAGCAAAAAAATAAGCAACACACCAAAACAGAGCACACAAGTCATTATTAAAAATGCTAACCTATTCTGATAAATACTAAATGTTATACCCTCCTAGGGTTTTGCTGTGAAAAATATTTTGGAAACTAAATAACACAGGCAAAAAGGTGCCTAAATATAGGTATTAAAATAAATTAGTAATAAAAATATTTTCAAACATTTTTGCAAATGGTACTAATAAATTCTATGGACTATTTGAAGAATTTAGGTGAAGGGATTATTGGATTTGGAATTAATTTGGGCTCTGGGGGATTTTTGGAAGTAACAGAGAGAAAAGAAAAAGCAAAATCGCACTGTGCCTCTCGGGCCAGAAGCACCGAGGCAGAGCCGGCCCATAGGGGAACCGGCCCAGACTGACGGCGCGCGCGGCAGCCAGTGGGTTTGAACCCGACAGGTGGGCCCTACCTGTCGGTGGCACAAGGAATAGGGGAGTATGATAGGCGGGGCCCGCCTGTCATCTCCTGCCTCACGCACAGGGGCTCAGGGAGGCTCACCGGCGGCGACTACGGCGGTCGCTCGACTCGAGGAAGGCATGGGGGACTCAAGGAGGTTCCGCCGTCCGCTCGGGCACTGTGGTGGTCACGGGAGGGTCGGGGTTCACTGGCAACATGACCCCGCGGCGGAGAGCCCTCGGGAAGAGGGCGGTCCGGCCGCCCTGAGCTGAAAACAAAGCGGAGGGGAGGAGGGATCAGCCTAGGAGGGAGAGGGAGGCACAGGGGAAGAAGAATGGGCATTGGGGACGCTGCATACCACGAGGTCGATGGCGATCCCCGAAGGCAGAGCACGGGTGCGATCTGGGAGCAGGGACCCTAGAGGCTCGCGGGGGTGGAACAGGCGCTCGATAGGGTGCGGAGAGAGGCGACAGAGGAGAAGAGGGAGGTCCAGGGGCCCTTTATATAGGCGAGGCGGAGGCAGGGGAGGTGGCGAGCTCGGGAGAGCTCGGGCACTCGCTGTTGAGCTACGGTAGGCCGAGGAGGGGGCACAGGGGGTCCATAGTAGATGCCCTGGAGGGTGTGAACAAGCAGAGGGGGGCGAGAGCGTCGCGCGTGCGAGACTGGGCACTGGCTGAGAGGGTCAGCCAGGTCGTGCGTGTGGGGAGGCCGCTGAAGAGGGAGAGAGCAGGGGGAGGCGAGCGGCAGGGAGGTGCGGACGTCGAGGGAGCTCGGTGGCGTGCTCTCCTAGCCCGAGGTGGTCGGGGCATCGGGTTGAGGGGGCAGCTACAGAGTGGGAGTGCACTATAGCGCACTCCAGATCGCCCAAATGGCATGCCATTGGCGTTTTGGGCGAGGCAACCTGTGTCCAGAGGCTGTAGGGGGAGAAAAAAATAGGTGGATAGGGCATTGGATGCCCTGGGATGCCTTCGGAGAGAATAAAAGTTGAGAGGGAGAGAGAGAAAGCTCCTGTCCAGGGGGTAAAAGGAGGATTTCACCCCACTTACCTGAGGAGTTTTGGCGAGGGAGAGTTACTGGACGTAGATGGGAACTATAAGAGGCTCTGCTAAAAATTTGGGGGCAAGGGTAAAAGGGTAAGGGGTAGAAATAGTGATTTTACTAAATCACCAGAAGGTGTTTGATAGAATTTTGGGCAAGAAGATTTTACCAACTCACTAAGATACTTACCAGGGTCAAAGGCTAGGTTGAAATGAGAGGATTCACTAAGTTTGAGCTCAACTGGGAAAACTTGATAATGGAAACTTGATAAACCCTAGAAATCAACAGAATTAGGTTTCTCACGATCTAGTGATGCTACGCTTTTACCCTTGATGCACCACTTAGTGTATCATCACTATTTGTCCATTAGAGCATGTCCACAAAGTTTGGGGTCAAGGGGAGACACTTCGCAATGTAAAGTTGCTCAAATTTGATTGTGGACAGGGATGGTTTTGGAATGTTTTGATGAACAAAACCAACTTGGATTGAGATGAAACTTTGCAAGATCATCACTTATGATAGTGTTAACTTGCTGGAATCTTCTTGGAATTTATTGAGAATATTTCTAATAGAAATATTTGAAAAGCTTGATTTGGACAGAAAGGGTTTTGAGGGGTTTTCCCTATGGTCTGATCATGCCCTTGTGTGGAAACTCATATATATGGAAAATATATGTCCAGTGAGTTTCTTTAAATTTTCTCAAATATTTTCAAAGCATTTAAATAAATTTTCCCTATGAAAAAACATTTTTGGCCTTAAGAAATAGCCTTTAAATAAAATATGAAAATAATCTTTGAAAATAATATTTTGTGATTTTGGGAAATCTTATATATAGTGGGTTTGAGATAAATTCTTTTGAAAAGAAGAATCCACCTAATTTGAGGACTTGCATTGCAACCCTCAATTCAGGGGGTTTCGAAAACCTAATTTGAATAAATCATTTTTAGTTAAAACAGAAATTGATAAAATTTGTTTTGGGCACTATTCACGTGGCATGATCATTGGGCAAGTGGTTTGGGTCAAGGAAGATAAAATGTGAGGTGGAATAGAATCTAGGATTGCCATACCACAATCATCAAGCAAGCGAGAACATAGCAATCAGGCATAGCACTTTGAAAAAGTTTTAGTTGGCTCCAGATTTTATAAATCCAAACATAACAATGTGATACAAACACAGGGTGTGACTGTCAGGACCCCGATCCTAAGTCATAAGAATCCAGCCTGTAACACATCACATCATTTTGCGGCCTCACACATGGTAACCCACGACTACAGCCTTACCTTAGTAGGGACCATTTGCACCTTTTGGCACACGTATGTGAATATGTCGCTAGGATTCAAACGAGAGAGAACCTAGGCCAACATGACTAGTCATAGAACCCAAGTGGCACATCCGTATGGAAACATGCATATGTAACCCAGCAATGCAAGTGTCGGCCTCAATTTTTGTAGACGAGTCATAGCCAGCTACAAGAACTCCATTACGTCACGGGACATAAATGTCATCACTGCACATAGACGAGTCGTAGCAGGCTACATGGACTCCATTACACTACGAGACATTTCCCCGAAGCGAAAGACACAGCACCAAAGAGGGATACATGCCAGTCAATCAATGTGTCCGGAGCAGTAGCAAGCTACCAAGGCTCGATGGAAGCACAAAGAGGCAGTTTCCCATAAAGAGTACTACTAAAGGCACATCACTAGGTGTCGGATCCCATACATACTGTTGCACGTCACACGTACGCACGACATGCCCGATATGCATAGATACAACTATGGCATCACAACATAACCATACATCAACACAACTTTTATTTAAGAGGCTCAGAGGAGCCTTGCATAATATGTTCTTATAGGTAGGGGTCACATGATCCGACACTCAAGTCATACAAGCAAGTTCATACAAACCAAGCGGAAGCATAAAGCTATGTGAGTATAGATAGTTGAAAGAGTAAAAAGGCACATGGCCTGACTATCTACAGCCCGCCACGGGGCATAAGGTCGTAGCTTGGACACTAGCTATTCAGCATCGTCGACATCAAGATAGAACCCACCTGATGGGTCCTGAGTCTCATCTGCAACATTTATTAAGCAAACATGAGTACAAACGTACTCAGCAAGTCTTTAAATTAGACCTAGACTATTCATGCTCATGTATCAACAAGGGGAGTTGTGGAGTTTATCCAGCAATGCTAGCTTTGACTCTTGGTTAACGTATACCACACATTTTTAACTCTTTGTTCAAATTTTAGATATCGCACACGAGTCCACTAACTCCACATCAATACACCACCATGGATTCACTTCCGTCTACTACGAGAGTGCCATCCATGGTACTCACACTTGTCTTGATATTTTTATGAGTATGGATTAAAGCTATGAACAACATAAGTTCTCCAAGTAGTCCATATCCGAGGACGCGGCTATTCGAACAGATTCATACCCTTTAGGGGTGTATTTCTTCACACATGCTCTCTCCACTTATCGTTGTGTGCTCATAAAACCATGCACCTCGACAACCTTCAAGCGGAAGCCTAGCGAGGGGTTCGGCCACGACCGTCAATCACATAAGACCTCAAGTCCAGGCTATCACCTATTTGAGACTGAAACCGCACGGAAGTCCGACCGAAGTTTCCGCTACGGCCCCAAACAATGTGCACAAGGTTCCCAAGCCCACCATTCGGGTGACCCTTGGTAAACCATGCCACTGCCTACCGCATCGTCACCCACCCCTAGGGTCAGCACTATGCACAACCTCCTGCATGCTATAAACACCAGAAACTACTTGCAACACCGGGACCAAGACCTAAGCGATTGATAAGTCAAGAGGGTCAATTAAGTATCCCAACGTGTGGTAGTAACTAGCCTTGGATCACAAACACAGAACTCAGTTCCTAAGATTGGTCCCAATGAGACAACCTGCTATGTACTCCTACATAGCCTCTCATCGCTACCTTTAGCAACTCGGGTCCATCAGTAAGCTTATCACATCAGAACAATATTGTTTCACTCCAGTTCATCACCTAGATGAATCAGACCTGACACAACTCTAAGCATAGCAAGCATAGCAGGCAAAGTAGGTAAAGCACAACATGGCTCAAGCATCTACCAAGTATGCTAGGTTGCAAGGTTTAGCTATTTACTGTGACAATGACATGTCATGCAAAGGAATGGGTTCATCTACCGTACATGATAGACAATTAATCGTTTGTCCTAATGCAATAAACAAGAGTAGGAGCAAGAGAATGCGATGTTATCGGAATGACCAATGGGTTTGCTTGCCTTGCTGGATAGAGGGAAGGTATTCTCCTTCGTTGGAATACTCGGGGGTATCCTCAGAAGCAGGGCCTACCGCAATGCACATAAGTAACAATCAATACACAGCAAGTGCAACAATATGATGCATGATCACGACATGGCAGCATGAATGGATGAGCTAATGCAGCTATTATCCAAGTTAAATGAAGTAATTTTGAATATAGGTTCAAATCATTCTCCATTTCATAATCCATATGTTGACCTATTACTAAATGTCAATGTTCATCTACATAGGTTGCTCTAACATGCATGATGACAACACCATTGGATTCATTGGATTTTTTGATAAATTTTCATATATAAATTATTTCAATCTGAGTTATAGATTAATTTATATGAATTTTCTAAGTTTTAAATAGTTTTTGGAATTATTTTAATTCAGAAATTCTTTATTGCATCAGCATGACATCAGCTGGTCAACAACCCGTTGACAGGTCAAACCTGACAAGTGGGGTCCACAGGTTAGTGACCCAGCCTCTAACAGAAGTTATTTAAAACACTAATTACTAATTAATTAGGATAGGGCCCACTGTCAGTGGGTCATTAGATTAATTATTTAATTATTTAAGGTAATTCCAATTAAACCTGACCTGGCACCACTGGTCAGTGACCCAGGGGTCAAACCCTCGTGGTCAACACTAGACAGACTCACCGACGTTGAGCCGCCGATGACTCCAGAGACGGCGGAGGGGTCAGGTTCCCTCCTCCGGCGACCATTTCGCCGGCGAAAGGCACCAAGCGAGCCTAGTCTCATGCACGCATCTATCCCGACACCTCTCAGAGGCTGAGACGGCCGGGATTGGCGCCGACGACGAGCTCAGCGGCTGCCGGAGCTCGGGCGGACACGGGTTCGACGATCTAGGGCGCAAATAGACCAGGGCTTGGCACCTACGGGCTCTACACGGCCGCACGAGATCGATGGTGGCCGCGGAAGGACCAACCGATCACCACAACGACGTCGGCGGCGAGCTCGTGTAGCGGAGCACTTCGGGCATCGATGGAATCGAGGCCTACAGAGGGGGAATCGTCCGGGGAAGAGAGGGCTTGGAGCCGATGAAAGATTGCTCAGGGAGGGCTCGGAGGCGACGAATCGACGGTGGCGGTGCTCGGGCCCGAGGAGGAAGAAGGTCTCGGGGTCGTTGCTCCAGGGCTTCTGGCGGCGTGTGGCTCGATGCAGAGTTCAAGGACGACAAGGCGGAGCTTCTGGTGGGCTTAGGGGGCGTGGGAGCGGCTGTAGCTACGGCGGCGAGCGAGCGGAGGCGTCAGCCATGGCGGAGCAAAGGAGAGGGAAGAGGAAGGGGCGAATGAGCGAGCGAGAGAGAGAAATGGGGACGGCAGCGGCGTCCTCATCCGCTCGCCAGCGCGACGAGGGATGCAGACGCGTAGGAAGCTGCGTGGCAGCTCCGGCGTGAGCGCACGGCCCGCACGCACTCGTCCTCTTGCCCGCCAGGCGGACAATGACCCCCGTGGGCCAGGTGGGCTGGGCTGGGCTGGGCTGAGGTAGGCTTCCTTCCCCTTTTTTTCATTTTCCAGTTTCTGTTTTCTATTCTGACATTTTTTTTATTTTTATTTAGGCACAAATGCTAGGCACACAATACTCCAAATATTTTATAGAGCTTAGTTTGAATATTTCAAACCTTTACAAAAAATTTCAGAATATGTTCAATACTAAAATAATTATAATGCTTTATTTGGCATTTTTTGTAGCTTTAATATTTATTTTTGAAATACTATATAGATTCAAATATTTAGAATGACCCCTGATATATTTATGTCCACATTTATTAGACATAGGGGACATCTTTGATGGGCATTTTGTATTTGTTGGTTTTTCACAACCATTGAATTAGTTTGATTCAAGTGAGGTGCTTGGGGTTTCTGTTAATCCCCATTTCAAGTTGATGCGATAATGGAAACAGGATGCACACAAATGCTGACCTAAGTAAGCTAACTAGGGATGTGACAGTGACAGATCTTCCCCCTTTACAAGAATCTCATCCCCGAGTTTCCTAGGCTAAGTGCTAAAAAGATAAGGGAACTCTAATCTAAGATAATCTTCACGCTCCTAGGTTGCTTCAGCTTCAGTATGGTTGCTCCATTGGACTTTGTAGTACTTGATGGTGCGGCTTCGGGTGCAGCACTCGGCTTCATCCAAAATGCGAACTGGCCTCTCACGATAAGTGAGATCTGGCTGAAGATCGATGGCTTGCTGGTCGATGTCCTTGTAGAGGTCGAGGCGGTTGGGAATTTGCAGACACTTCCGGAGTTGTGACACATGAAAGACATTGTGCACATCTGACAGTTCGGGAGGTAGCTCTAGCTGATAGGCAACTTCTCCTCGTCTTGCAGTGACCTTGAAGGGGCTGATGTATCTGGGTGCGATCTTCCCTTTGACGTGGAAACGCTCAGTTCCCTTGAGAGGCGTTACTCAGAGGTAGATGTGATCTCCGTTGTTGAAGCTTAGATCTTGACGGTGAGAGTCGGCGCAACTCTTCTATCTTAATTTGGCAGCCTCCAGGCATTCTCAGATGAGTTGAACTTGCTCTTCTACTTCATGAAGGATATCTGGTCCAAAAACTAATCCTTCTCCGGTCTCTAACCAGTTGAGGGGAGTACGACACTTATGTCCATACAACACCTCAAATGGTGCCATCTGAAGACTCGACTGATAGCTGTTGTTGTAGGAGAACTCGGCGAATGGTAGGCAATCTTCCCACTTGGCTCCATATGCCAAAACACAAGCGCAGAGCATATCTTCGAGTATCTGATTTACTCGCTCTATTTGCCCACCGGTCTGGGGATGAAGAGCAGTGCTAAAGGACAGCTTGGTTCCCATTGCTTCTTGAAACTTCTTTTAGAACCTTGAGGTGAACTAGGTTCTCCGATCCGACACGATCTCCTTTGGAACCCCGTGAAGACTCAAGATGCGGTTGATGTAGAGGTTTGCGAGCTGGCTCCCATCATAGGTGGTCCTAACAGGAATGAAGTGGGCTACCTTGGTCAGGTGATCAACAATGACCCAAATGGAATCATGTCGTTTGCTTGAACTTGGTAAACCGG
Source organism: Hordeum marinum (assembly GCA_022496015.1). Classification (NCBI taxonomy): domain Eukaryota; kingdom Viridiplantae; phylum Streptophyta; class Magnoliopsida; order Poales; family Poaceae; genus Hordeum; species Hordeum marinum. The sequence continues at coordinate 285,735,792 of CM039678.1, read as the reverse complement.
TGATGAAATCCATCCCGAGTTTGTCCCACTTCCATTCAGGCACTTTGAGAGGTTGTAATAGCCTAGTGGGTCGCTGATGCTCGGCTTTAACTCTTTGGCATACGTCACACTTAGCCACAAACGCGCCTATCTCCCGTTTCATGCCATGCCACCAGAATCTTGTCTTGAGGTCTTGATACATCTTGGTTCCTCCAGGATGGATGGAGTAGTGAGTATCATGAGCTTCTTGCAAGATAAGGTCCTTGAGCTCCTCCTTGTTGGGTACGCAAATGCGAGTCCCGAACCATACAACTCCTTGTTCATCAAACGAGAATCCTGGGGCCTTGCCTGCCTTGATCTTCCTCTTGATGCCTTCGATGCTCTCGTGTCCCTTCTGGGCTTCCTTGATATCATCCATCAAGGTAGGCTTTGCTTCGAGGTTGGCGAGGAATCCAGGTGCAACTAGTTCCAAGCCGAAGCTCTCAAGTTCTTCATACATGGCGGGTAGCCTTTCCTTAATCATAGCATTCAAGGAACAATCATTTCTGCTTAAGGCGTTTGCTACCACGTTGGCCTTTCCGGGGTGGTATTGAACACTGAGGTCATAATCCTTGATCAACTCTAACCACCTTCGTTGCCTCATGTTCAATTCCATTTGAGTGAAGATATACTTCAAACTCTAGTTGTCTGTGAATATCTCACATCGCTTCCTCAGTATGTAATGTCGCCATATCTTCAAGCCATGAACCACGGCTGCCAACTCGAGATCATGAGTTGCGTAGTTCTATTCATGAGGACATAGTTGTCTGGATAGATATGCTACGACTTTGCCTTCTTGCTTCAGAACACCTCCAAGTCCGGTTCTTGATGCATCAAAATATTTTATAAACTCCTTGTGAATATCGGGGGTGGCTAAAACAGGGGTTGTGGTCAATCTCTTCTTGAGCTCCTGGAAGCTTTCCTCACACTTAGTTGTCCATTGGAACTTCTTGTCCTTCTTCAAAAGTTGGGTATGGGTCGAGCAATGCTTGAGAACCCTTCCACAAACTTGCGGTAGTATGCCGCACGTCCGAGGAAGCTCCTTACTTCCTTTACGGTGGTTGGGTTTTGCCATTCAGTCACGGCTTCAATCTTGGCAGGATCCACTAATAATCCTTCCACAGTCAACACATGACCCAAGAATCCAACTTAATGCAGCCAGAATTCACACTTGCTGAACTTGGCATAAAGCTGGTGCTCTCGAAGCTTCTCTAGGACCAATCTCAAGTGTTCCTCATGTTCCTCTTTAGACTTGGAGAATACGAGTATGACATCAATGAAGACAACAACAAAATTGTCCAAGTACTCCATGAAGACATTATTCATGAGGTACATGAAGTAGGCAGGGGCATTGGTTAAACCAAATGACATGACCATGTATTCATACAAGCCATACAAGGTTACAAACACCGTCTTCGGGATGTCTTGGGGTCTGATCTTCAGCTGATAGTACCCAGACCTAGGGTCGATTTTGGAAAACACCTTGGCTCCATTCAACTGATCAAACAGGTCTTCAATCTTGGGGAGTGGGTACTTGTTATTTTTCGTCACTTCATTGAGAGAACGGTAATCGACATAGAGTTTGATAGTTCTGTCCCTCTTCGACACAAATAGAATAGGCGATCCCCAAGGAGAGGCACTAGGGCGAATAAATCCCTTTCTGAGCTACTCTGCCAGCTGCTTCTTCAACTCAGCCAACTCTTCGGATCCCATCCTGTAGGCCTTCTTGTAGATGGGACTTGATCCAGGCATAAGCTCAATGATGAACTCAATGTCGCGATCAAGAGGCATTCCGGCCATCTCATCAGGAAACACATCCGGGTACTCACATACCACTGACACTTGATCCAACTCAACTCCCGATAGGCAGTTAGCCCGAGGGGCTTGAGTGGAGGCAGGGTTGGGAACATACTTGACTTCCACTCCCTGGCTATTGGTCATGGTGACAATCCTTTTGGCATAGTTTAGCATGCCTTGGTGCCTGGTTAGCCAGTCCATGCCTAGGATAACATACAAGCCTTCTGACTTCAGGATGATAAGGTCTGCTAGGAAGTCTACCCCGTTGATGTTAATCTCAACTCCCTTACAACCTATCCCAGACTTCATGACTGAACCCAGGGTTTGTATCAACATACGACTACCCAGGGGTGTAGGCTTCATGCCACTCTCTAAAGCAAACTTTTGGGTGAAAAAAGAATGCGAAGCTCCACAATCAAACAATAATGTTGCTGGTGTTGAGTTGACGAGGAACGTACCCAGTATGATGTCCGGGTCTTCTTGGGCTTCGTCTGCGGTGACGTGATTCACACGACCCTTGCCATTGTTTGGCTGGTTATGAGGAGCTGGGTTCCTTGGTGGTGCTCCACGGGCTTGACCTTGAGCTGGCGCATTGGGGCACGATGCATCTGGCTTCTTGTTGGGGCACAGCCTAGAGATGTGTCTTGGCTGGCTACATCCAAAGCAAGCGACTTGTCCAGGGCAGTTGTTGAAGTTCCTGCCACCATTGTTGTTATTGGGGTTGTTGTTGTAAGCTGGCATGGGGTTGGCATACTACTGAGGCTAGTAGCTCAGACGAGGTGCAGGAGGTCTAGCCTGCTATGGCTGATAGGTTGGCTTGGCGGGGGCTAGCTACCAGGGGCGAGGCTTCTAGTTGCTGGGGCTACCCTTGCTGATCATCTTGCGCTTGCGAGCGTCATCTATGGCACGACGCTTGTCTTCCAGCATGAGGGCCTTGTTCACCAAGTCGAAGAAGGTACGACAGTCACAGACGATGAGCTGATACTACATGACCTATTGAAGTCCTTCCATGAAGCGTTCCTTCTTGGCAGCCTCCGTGCTGACATCTTCAGGTGCATACCTTGATAGCAAGTTGAACTTCTGCAGGTACTCCTTGATAGAGCCACTTCCTTGCTTCAGCGCTCAGAACTCTCTCTTCTTGTTATCCATGATCCCAGAAGGAATGTGGGTGATGCGGAATCCTTCCTTGAAGTCATTCCACGTGATCACACATTCTCCTTGCATGACCTTGAATCCATCCCACCAAGCTCGGGCGGTACCTCCGAGGCAGTGAGAGGCATAAAGCACCTTCTCACGATCCTCATTGCAATTGACCGGAGCAAGGAGGTCCTCGATGGTGCGGATCCAGTCATCGGCATCCAAAGGTTCAGCAGTCTCGGTGAAGGTTGGGGGCGAATTCCTCATGAACTTAGACAGCATGGAGCGGCCATTGCCATTCCTGCCTTGTTGCTGGTTGTTCAGAAGGGCCCGAGCCATTAGCTGGATAGCAGCATTGTTGGCTTGGCACTCCTCCTGGAGAACATGGAGAAACGGACCTATGGTCATGTTCTCCGGTGGAGGTGGTGTCGGGGGAATATCGCCTTGTGGCTACTCCTGGTGTCCTCCAGCGTGAGCAGCCCCACCAGCTCCCTGCTGCTGGCTTGAGTTGCCGGCTTCAGGGTTGGTGAAGGAGCTATTGCGGGTAGCAGTCACCATCCTGTTTGCAGCATCCAAGTCAAACAACTAGGATAGACGAGAGGAAAAGCAGCAATGAAAAAGCATGCCTAAGGGGGTTGGTCGAGTGCAAGTGTGTTAAAGTAAAGGTTGAAAGATCAACATATATTAAGATAGACGTTGGAGTCGCTTACATGTTGCCTAAGGCAAAAGCAGGACTTACATTGGAACACAAACAATAAAACAAACAACAAGCACACATGGTTTCATATGAACCATTACACGGACTCGACTTTGCATGAGGGGTACATGGCTGATCCTACTCTAGGGGTTCTCGGGCACAGGTGGTGGAGTGCTCGATCTCATAGTCACGCTCCTCTGGGTCTTCCTCCTGTTCTTCATCTGAACAAGCATCATTCCCGATCTAAGGGGTCGGGGAACAAGGAGGTCCACCCCGACAACACTTTGCAGGCGGGTCGGTGAAGAGCTCACGGTACTCCTTCGCACTCATGTGATGACGACGTGTGGGTGCATCACTAGCTCGGGGTACTCCTCCTCGATTAGCGACAGCTGGTCGTCCCTCGGGGGCTCCATCCTTCTTGATCTTGTCTGGCTTCATCTTGGCTTGTAGAAGTAGCTCTCGGGTGTGGTGAAGTTCCTCGTGGAGCTTCACGGACTCCTTCATCAGGTTATGGACCAAACTATCGGCGGAGAGGCTGAAGTAGGTCTGGAACCTGAGTGGTGTTCCATCCTCCTTGGTTGGAATCAGCGTCCAACTCTCGCCAAGGTCATCCTTCCTGAGGGGAAGGTAGCAAGTAGCCGTCTCATCAGCCATCTCTGGAATGATGTCTCGAAGGTGAAGGAGTGCCTTGCATGCAACTGTCTCAACCGCAAGTATCATGGTCTCCATCCGTGGTCCTTCAAAGAACCAACTGGTCGGGGAGTCGTTTGCCTTCACGACCACACCCATGTGGTACTCCTTCGTGATGGCATTGACCCAGTGCTCGTGGTAGAGGAAAATGGGTGGTTGGCGAAACTGGCACTTCTCCAGGCTATCCCCAAGGAGTAAAGGAAAGCCGGATGTCAGGAAGGCTTCGGGTACGATGGCCATCTACAAAGGTTTGAAAGGAGGGGAGTTAGTAGAGTGTTGTGTGAAGAATAGGAGAGGTAAATAGTGTAGAAATCCTAAGTACAAATGCTAGGTGTAGTTTTGAAAGTCGGTTTTCATCCTAACTAACATCCATGCTAACTAAGGGCTTCCTACAGTCAGGATGGCTGTGATACCAGCTCTATGGGGACCCTGACTCATAAGTCATGATCACCGAATGCATGTGTATAGTGATCCCGAAGATCAATGCTCACTGAACACACAGAAGTTGAATAACAAGAGTCTTACGTCCTAATTTAACGTCTTACACAAATAGAGACCATGAAGGTCTAGTCTTACATAGATAGGGCCACGAGGGCAAACACTTAAATAGAATAACCAGTGGAAATCTTGGTCGAAAGCATGAACCCATGCCATCTGCCTTAACCTATAGGCATTCTGACTAGGAAGCGTCCTAGTTCGCATGTTCATCACCAACGAACTCTTCAACATACTCCTGTTCTTCCATGCCTAGCCAACTAAATAACCAATGGCAAGCCAATGAGTACTTTGAATGTACTCGCAAGCAACCAAGTTGTGGAACAAGGTAACAATGATGCATGATATAATACTAAGTAGGTAGTTTGAGGAAAGCTAATTTTAAATGCAATGACATGATCAAGTAACTAGTAAGCATGCGTCAACAATAGGCGATATCCATATGAACAAGTTACGAATATCATCATAAGTAGGGGTTGAACACCTCGTGTTCAGTCATCATGCTAAGTCATCAGACTTAGTTCAATACCCATGCTAAGTCATCGGACTTAGCTCATGTGACCTCTTGTCACCATCACATCCATACTCACACCAAGTTTTACGAAAACATTTAGACATAGTCTGAGCAGCACCACCCAACTGTCCATGACCGTGGACACGACTATTCGAATAGTTTTACACTCTGCTGAGGTTGCACACTTTACCCACAAGACTCAGGGAACTTCCGTGTCATTCACGACTCGCGGTATATAACCCACCTGAGGTAAGCACCCGAACAATGCCTTTCCCCTAGCAATACTAGACAAAGAGTCCACTCGATTGGTACCCAGCCCTCACCGATGTACATCACACGAGCCTTGCTCTAATCGTACCACCCATGAGGGGACCAACAGTGTGCCCGGTGCCTGTGAAGACAGCGCGTGATCGTACATACCAGTACGACCCCGTATCGAGAGTGACCATGCCACTCCCGCCACTGGTAATGCGGGCTCCTTGCCAGTACCCACCAAGGTAATCAACAAAGCCCCGTCCCATAAGGGGTATCGTGGTTGCGCATGTAAGGTTGGGACGGTCGACAAATCTAAAATCTAATCCGTTTTCGAAAACACATTCTGAACTTGCTCTGGCACACAACTTATTTCTCAAGTGGTCACCCATCTCATTATCATCTCCCTCGGGCATTAGTGGCACCCGACAGGGTTTTTGAAAAGTCTTTAAAATCATTCCTTTCCTTCCATCACCATGCATAGATCTCGATCCCACTTGCGTAGCATCTACTAGCATCCTAACTAGTCCCACCCACATAACCCTCATAAGGTGGTAGGCTCATGCACGATGCAAGTGTCAATGGTAAGAGTGTCGGAAGCAACCAACCGAAGGGGTCACTACTCCACATGATCAAATATGATGAAAGTAAACTACTATATGAAATGCAATAAAAATGGTTTCTTATCTTGGTCAAAGGGCTGATTGCCTGGCTCAACAAAGTCTCCGGGGTCTTCAAAGTCTTCGGGTCCAAATTGTTCGTCAACCGCGCCATCTATCATTGCGAAATAAAGCGATAAAAATTAGCAACACACCAAAACAGAGCACACAAGTCATTATTAAAAATGCTAACCTATTCTGATAAATACTAAATGTTATACTAAAAATATCCTCCTAGGGTTTTGCTGTGAAAAATATTTTGGAAACTAAATAACAGAGGCAAAAAGGTGCCTAAATATAGGTTTTAAAATAAATTAGTACTAAAAATATTTTCAAACATTTTTGCAAATGGCACTAATAAATTCTATGGACTATTTCAAGAATTTAGGTGAAGGAATGATTGGATTTGTAATTACTTTTGGGCTGTGGGGGATTTTTGGAAGTAAGATAGAGAAAAGAAAAAGGAAAAATCGCACTATGCCTCTCGGGCCAGAAGCATCGAGGCAGAGCCCGCCCACAGGGGAACCAGCCCAGGCTGATGGCGCGTGCGGCAGCCAACGGGTTCAAACCCGACAGGCGGGCCCTACCTGTCGGTGGCACAAGGAATAGGGGAGAATGACAGGCGCGGCCCACCTGTCATCTCCTACCTCGCGCATAGGGGCTCGGGGAGGCTCACCGGCGGCGACTCCGGTGGCCGTTCGACTCGAGGAAGGCACGGGGGGCTCAGGGAGGTTCCGCTGTCCGCTCGGGCACGGTGGTGCTCGCTGGAGGGTGGGGTTCGCTGGCGACGTGAACCCGTGGCGGAGAGCTCTCGAGAAGAGGACGGTCTAGATGCCCTAAGCTGAAAACAAACTGGAGGGGAGGAGGAATCAGCCTAGGAGGGAGAGGGAGGCACAGGGGAAGACGAATGGGCAATGGGGACGCCACATACCACGAGATTGACGACGATCCCCGATTGCAGAGCACAGGTGCGATTTGGGAGCAGGGACCCGCGGGGCTCGTGGGGTGGAACGGGCGCTCGATTGGGTGCGGAGAGAGGCGACAAAGGAGAAGAGGGAGGTCTGAGGGCCCTTTATATAGGCGAGGCGGAGGTAGGGGAGGTGGCGAGCGTGGGAGAGCTCGGGCACTCGTCGGTGAGCCATGGCATGTCAAGGAGGGGCCACAGGGGGTCCACAGGAGATGCCCTAGAGGGTGTGGACAAGGAGAGGGGGGGCAAGGGCGTAGCGCGTGCGAGCCTGGGCACTGGCCGAGAGGGGCGGCCGGGTCGCATGTGCGGGGAGGCCACTGGAGAGGGAGACAGGAGGGGGAGGCGACCGACAGGGAGGTGCAGACATCGAGGGAGCTCGGTGGCGTGCTCTCCTGGCCCGAGGTGGTCGGGGCATCGGGATGGGGGCAGCTACAATGCGGGAGTGCACTGTAGCGTCCTCCGGAGCGCCCAAATGGCATGCCATTGGCGTTTTGGGCGCGACCACCTGTGTCCAAAGGCTCTAGGGGGGAGAAAAATAGGTGGATAGGGCATTGGATTCCCTAGGATGCCTTAGTAGAGAAGGAAAGTTGAGAGGGCAGAGAGAAAGCTCCTATCCAGGGGTAAAAGGAGGATTTCACCCCACTTACCTAAGGAGTTTTGGTCACGGAGAGTTACTGGAGGTAGAAGGTAGCTATAAGAGGCCCGGGTAAAAATTTGGGGGCAAGCGTAAAAGGGTAAGGGGTAGAAATAGTTATTTTACTAAATCACCAGAAGGTGTTTGATAGAGTTTTGGGCAAGAAGATTTTACCAACTCACTGAGATACTTACAAGGATCAAAGGCTAGGTAGAAATGCACCAAGTTTGAGCTCAAGTGGGAAAAGTTGATAATGGAAACTTGAGAAACCCTAGAAATCAACAGAATTAGGGTTTTGTAGATATAGTGATGCTAGGCTTTTACCCTTGATGCACCACTTAGTGTATCATCACTATTTGGCCATTAGAGCATGTCCACAAAGTTTGGGGTCAAGGGGAGACACTTCACAATGTAAAGTTGCTCAAATTTGATTCTGGACAGGGATGGTTTTGGGATGGTTTGATGAACCAAACCAACTTGGATTGAGATGAGACTTTGCAAGATCATCATTTATGATAGTGTTCACTTTCTGGAATTTTCCTGGAATTTATTGAGAATATTTCTTATAGAAATATTTCAAAAGCTTGAATTGGACAGAAAGGGTTTTGAGGGGTTTTGCCTATGGTTTGTTCATGCCCTTGTGTTGTTACTCATAGATATGGAAAATATATGTCCACTGAGTTTCTCTAAATTTCCTCAAATATTTTCAAAGAATTTAAATAATTTTTCCCTCTGAAAAATCATTTCTGACCTTTAAATAAAATATGAAAATAATCTTTAAAATTAATATTTTGTGGTTTTGGGAAGTCTTATATACAGTGGGTTTCAAATAAAGCCTTAGGAAAAGAAGAATCCACCTAATTTGAGGACTTGAAGTGCAAACCTCAATTCAGGGGGTTTTGAAAACCTAATTTGAATAAATCATTTTTCGTTAAAACAGAAATTGATAAAAATAGTTTTGGGCACTATTCACATGGCATGATCACTGGGCAAGAGGTTTGGGTCAAGGAAGATGAGGAGGTGGAATAGAATCTAGGAGTGCCATACCACAATCATCAAGCAAGCGACAACATAGCAATCAGGCACAGCACTTTGAAAGAGTTTTAGTTGGCTCCAGATTTTTTAAATCCAAACATAACAATGTGATACAAACACATGGTGTGACAGCGTGCGGCCTTCGGTAGCTCTATTCCGCCATTTCTTCAGCTTGCGCTTGTATGATGGCGCCCAACGGTCGGTGTGTGTCTCTTTCATCACGATCCAGAGTGGCAACATGCTTGTGAAGGTCGGGAAAAAGGTGGATAACTTCAGGCACCGCTGGGTCCTCATGGATCCGAAGGGCACCTTGCATCGGCTGAAGGGATTGCCAGAGAAGACTACTGCATGGAGCTCCGCGAAGCTTTCCGACCCCCGGGCCAAGCCTGTTCTGGAACGCTTCACCCGCGACATCAACGCCAAGAAGCTGACTGGTGGAATGATAGTGAAGGAGTTCTTGGTGCAGCGCCTGGTGCCCCTTCAGGCACATTCTAGGCCCTTGTGCGACTATCAGGGCAATGGCGACAACCTCAGGCTTTAGTCTACGCGCATATATCCCGAGGAACTGAGCAGGGCTGTGGCGACCTTGCTCGGCGGTGACCTAGGCAACCTTCCCGAGGCTCATGATCCACTGTAGTGCCGCGACAATGGGGCCTACCTAGTTGTTACGATGCCTATCTTCAACGACCTGGGTGTTCTCCCAGCAAAGGACCCTAGTCTGGTGGTGGTGTCTTCCAGCGATACCTCGTGCAAGGAGGACTCGGAGAGGACCGCCGACAACGGTTCGGCAGGGGCGTCCCCCTCGTCATAGGGCATCCTTCTACGCAAGCTCGAACATGACGACGACGTTGGTGAAGTTTCTGTCGCGGGCTTCTCGTGCGCTACTAAGGCCTCCAAGGGCTGGTGCCCGCCCCTCACGCCACGCGACCAGCGTGGGTGTCGACTCAACGCAAGGACGACACCGAATCTCCTCCGGCATGCCCTGCATCCGCTGGCGGGGCAATCGAGGCGCTGGTGTTGCCCCCGCTCAAACCGCTACTCGCCGGCCAGGTGGGCGAGGATGGGGCCATGGCGATCTCCTCCGCAGCCGCGTTGGCTGTCGGCGACCCTGCTCCTCCGCGCGGCGGCTCTGTCTACATGGGGAGCTCAGGTGCCCCGGTTGTTGCCGTGATGGAAAGGAAGAGGAAGTGGGTCGATGTTGAGGAGTAAGTGACCTGACTTGGCTTGGCTCACATGTCTATGGCTTGTGCACTGCTAACCCCCCTTGATTGGTGACTAGGAATGTCGATGTGTTGAAGATGAGGAAGAAAAAGGCGGGCGTCAAGCCGAAGGCGACTCCCGATGTGCCGTCTGCCCTTGCCAACATGCCGCTGCATGCAGCTAATGGAGAGGGGCTCACGAGGTGACTCCTGAGGCCCCCATCTCCGAGCCCCGTGAGCCCTCGATGCTCGTTGACGTGATCACTCTTGCCCTTGGGAACGTGGTGACGCTGGCGTCCGGAGGGCCAGCCCCTAGGGGCGTGCTTCCTGCCGTTTAGTCAGTGTCCGCAGTCACCGAGCGGCCTCCGGAGCCCCCTGTCCTTTGTGGCACGGCTTCCCCAAGGCCCCCCCCCGCGACCGCGCTGGGGACTCCTCAGGGGGAGACCTTGACGCCTCCTATGCGTGTCCATGATGTCCTGGGTCAGGTTTGTGATGCCTTCAGGAGTGCCGGTGGTCGCCTCATAGGTGGACGCCGAGAGCTCTTCTCAGGGTGGCTCCGGGCCGCCAACGCCACTGTGGCGATGTGGGATCAGGCCACGGCTGCCATGGCCAGTAGCGAGGAAGAAGCCATAGCCACTGGTGCCACGCGCGAAGAGGTGGAAGCCCGTCAGAGGACCTTCTAGGAGGAACATGCCAAGCTTGCAGGGCAGCTTCGTCAGTGGATGGAAGACCTGGAGTCCCGTGAGGCCAAGCTTGCCGCTTGAGAAGCCGAGTTGTCTCAAGTGGCGACCCACCAGGAGACACAGTGGGCGCGCCAGGACGCGCTGGAGAAGAAAATTGCTTCGAGGCAGATCCTCCTTGGCACCTAGGGGCAGCTATCGGCACGGGCAAGGAGAAAAAGGCCGCAGAGCTAAGCGCCTTCCCTACCGTCGAGCTCAAGCTTCGCCACGTGCTTCATGCCCTTAGCCGAGATGGATTCGTGGAGCCTCTGGCCACTCGAGAGGACGGCTTCGCGACGCTTGTTGCGAAGCTCGTCAAGCCGCTGGAGGGTGCCATCATTAAGGTGGATAGTTTCTTGGACAATGAGTGTCGCAACCTCTTTTCCGAAGTTGTGACACGCGTCTTCAGCTGATGAGGACATCCCTACTAATGCTACACCCACAACTCCGACTGCTATACATACAGGACCAATTACATGCTAATCCTTCTAATGTTCATGAACATATGATGCTGCCTAAATTAGATACTTTTGTTTTACTTGTGAATGAAGGACCTGGCATGGACAAGAAGGATGACCATTGGAGCGGGATCAAGCATGGAGAAGAAGGTGCGCGCGCAGGAAAGAACAATGGAGCTTCCAGTGATGATTTCCGCACTTTGAAGCCACCATAATGGGAGCAAGAAACCTTGGACGAAATATGCATGATGCCACTTTATAAAATTCGTCCCTAGGCTAATATAGGTGTTTTGCCACCTTATTTTTGGGCCAGGCCCATGTAATTTCGAAATACCATATTATAGGCTATTTTTAGAGTCCGTATGTATGGGGAAACTGAGTTAGGGTCGGTTTCGGACCCCTCCTCCAAGGGGCCACGAAATTCCCCTCTATTCACCCATATATACAGCCCTTAGGGCGTCGTTTTAGGTTTGGCTTTTGTTTAGATTATAAGTTCGCTATAGCTGCAACTTCGCGTTCTTCGTTTGTGTTCCACGACCAGACAAAGGCGTCACATAACCCCACTTCATCAATAAAGCTTTCCTCTTATATTCGCACTATCCAGATTGCAATCTTTGTTTCTTGCTTGTTCTTCATTTGCGTGCAGGAAACAGACCCTCGTGGTCAGGTTGATCGGGCTCCGGCGTGGTCAATAACCTCTCGGAGTTGGTTTAGCGATTGCTAAGGCGCGACGTCATCACACGTTCGTAGTCGGATCGTCAAAGTCTACTCCACCAAAACGATAGCCCCCATCTCATCGAAAGACAGGGACAACTTCGCCTCTATCAAGTGGTATCAGATTTCCAGGTTGCTCGGTGAGATTTTATCAGTTTTCGTAGTTTAGATCGCATCTGTTTCTTCATACCTTTAGTCCACGAAAAAGCCAAAAAAAATTAGGGTTAGATCATCATATCCGAACCAATCTGAGCCTTTGCATAGTCTTTTCAGTATTTTGCTTTGTTGAATTTGCGGTTACATCATCGTGTCGAGTTGCTGGTCTTAGTGTCTAGTCCTTTAGAGTTTCGAGTTCTATTCACAGGTTGTCACGCCGCCAACGCATCGTCTTCATAGTCACCATATAACACCACCATCATCACCGCTGCTAGATATCACCACCCACTATCCATTGGTGTCTATATATACCACCACCAATCCGAGTCCATCTCGTTTTAGATTTCGTTTCGAGATCTTTTTGATTTCGGATTCGCGTTTTGCTACGTACGTAGGTGTCGAAAAAAAAAGTCTCGCACGCTTTGCAGAGCACGTTTTGGCCCAAAAAAATTTCGGCCAAAAATATTTTTCCCTATCTTGATTTTAGGTTCTCCGGAGCGTTTTGAGACACTTGCTATCATAGTGATTTTTGTCGCTTTGTCGAAATTTTTCCCTATTCAAGATTTGAGAGTTTTGACTACAACGGTTGCCGATCACTGCCTGCTACTGGGTAGGAACTGGTAAGAATTTGAGATTTGCTTAAAGGATTTTTGACACACCACCACCACCACCACCACGTCCCAGTAGTCCGTAGGTTTCATATTCTTGTGTGTTTCCTATTTGCTAACCATGCCAGGATCACACGATAGTGAGATCGACTGGGAGAGCATGACCAACAAAGCGCTATATGATAAATTTCAGCAAATGATGGCTGACCAGGTACAAGACTTCGTGACCAACTTTGGAGAGGCCATGGAGAAGCTAGATGGTTTGGAGAAGACCTTTGACACCAAGATGGACGCCAAGTTCAATGAGGTGCTTGCCCGTCTACCACCACCAGCTGCAGCTCCTATTCCTTTCGAACGACGAGCACGACGTGTGCCTCTCGGCCAAGCCAAACATACTGGTACTGTTGATACTGCTGCTATTTCTGTGGCTCGTGCTCCTACTGTCAGTGAGCAGGTTGACGATTATGATGGTGATTACGATGATGAGGGAGAGATTGCTCCTGATCAGCCTCAGGGGCAACCACCACCATATGCACCAGGTCGACCACATGGCTACAACCGTAACGGTAGGGCTGCCCCACCCCCTCAGGTACGGGATCATGACCATCTCCCTAAATTTAAATTGAATATTCCAACATTTGAGGGTAGATATGTTCCTGATATATATCTTACATGGGAATTAGAAACAGAACAACGTTTTACATGCTTACAATTTCCTGAGGATAGACGTGTTGCTGCTGCTGTTTGTTCATTCACTAGTTTTGCTTGTGTTTGGTGGTCAGAACATTGTAGAATACACCATGCTAATATTCCAACTACATGGGCTGCTTTGAAAACTGCTATGCGTAATCGTTGGGTGCCACCTTATTATCAACGTGAATTGCTTCAAAATTTGCAGCGTTTAAGACAAGGAAAAAATTCTGTAGAAGAATATTATCAGGAATTACAAACTGGTATGATTAGATGTGGTATTGTTGAGGAGAATGAAGCTATGCTTGCACGTTTTATGGGTGGATTAAATAGAGAGAATCAGACTATTCTGGAGTATAAGGAGTATAACACTATCACTCGTTTATTTCATCTTGCTTGCAAAGCTGAACGTGAAGTGCAGGATCGACAGGCAATGGCGAGAACTACTTTTTCTGCAGGTCGCACTTCATCATGGACGCTGCATACCACATCTACTTCCACACGTCCTACTGCAACACCACCTACTTCAACCTCCAACTCCAACCGCGATACCAGGAAACAGGCTCCTACTCCACCCTCTATGAAGAGCACACCTTCTGGGCCTACACAGAGCTCTTTTTCATCTATTGCATCCACAGGGCAAACACATGAGGTTATATGCCGTCGTTGCAAGGGTGGAGGTCACTTTGCGAGAGAATGCCCTTCCAAGCGTGTCATGATTGTTACTGAGGATGGTGGATATGCGTCGGCTAGTGATTATGATGAGGAGACTTTGGCTCTCATTGCAAGTGAAGAACACGATGGCGACCATGCAGAACCAGAAACACACTACATGGCTGCTGATTACGCTGACGTGTATGAAAGTTTAGTTGCTCAACGTGTTCTCGGTGTGCAGGTTACACATGCTGAACAAAATCAGAGGCACAACTTGTTCCACACAAAGGGAGTTGTGAAGGAGCGTTCTATTCGCATCATCATCGATGGAGGGAGTTGCAATAACTTGGCTAGCATGGACATGGTGGATAAGTTGTCTCTAACCACCAGACCACATCCTCATCCTTATTACATCCAATGGTTCAACAATAGTGGCAAGGTTAAGGTAACACGTACTGTTCGTGTGCATTTTAGCATTGCTACATATTCTGATTATGTGGCGATGTGGTACCCATGCAAGCATGTTCTGTTTTACTTGGTAGACCATGGTAGTTTGATAAAAATTCTGTACACCATGGTAGGAAAAATCAGTATACTCTTGTTCATAAGGATCATAATATCACTTTACTTCCTATGTCTCCCGAACATATTATGAAAGATGACATTGCTAGAGCTAGTAAAGCAAAACAGAAGAAAAATAAGAGTGAAAATCAGATTGTAGCACAGGAATTTGAGCAACACCATAAGCATAATAAACCATCATCTACTGTTGCATCCGAAATAAAATTGAAGAGTGGATGTTTGCTTGCTACTAAATCTAATATTAATGATTTGGATGTTGCTACATCTGTTTGCTATGCTTTTGTATGCAAAGAGGTATTATTTTCATTCGAGGACATGCCTCCCTCTTTGCCTCCTGCTGTCATTAACATTTTGCAGGAGTTCGCTGACGTCTTTCCACAAGACGTGCCACCGGGATTACCGCCTATTCGCGGGATTGAGCATCAGATTGACTTAATTCCCGGTGCATCCCTACCCAACAGTGCACCCTACCATACCAATCCAGAGGAGACAAAGGAGATTATGCGTCAAGTACATGAGCTGCTTGACAAAGGTTATATACGTGAATCCCTTAGCCTTTGTGCTGTTCCTATTATTCTAGTGCCTAAAAAGGATGGTACATCGCGCATGTGTGTGGATTGTCGAGGCATTAATAATATTACTATTCGTTATCGTCATCCTATTCCTAGACTAGATGATATGCTTGATGAATTAAGTGGCTCTACAATTTTCTCCAAAGTTGATTTGCGTAGTGGATACCATCAAATTCGTATGAAATTGGGAGATGAGTGGAAAACAGCATTTAAAACTAAGTTTGGATTATATGAGTGGTTAGTCATGCCTTTTGGGTTAACTAATGCACCTAGCACTTTCATGAGATTAATGAACGAGGTTTTACGTGCTTTCATTGGACGATTTGTGGTAGTCTATTTTGATGATATATTGATTTTTAGTAGATCTTTGGAGGAACATTTGGAAAATTTACGTGCTGTTTTTACTGCGCTATGTGATGCACGTTTGTTTGGTAACCTTGGGAAGTGCACCTTTTGCACCGACCGAGTATCTTTTCTTGGCTATGTTGTTACTCCACAGGGAATTGAAGTTGATAAAGCCAAGATTGAAGCTATTGAGAGTTGGCCGCAGCCCAAAACGGTCACACAAGTAAGGAGTTTTCTTGGCCTCGCTGGTTTCTATAGGCATTTTGTGAGAGATTTCAGCACCATTGCTGCGCCTCTCAATGCGCTTACAAAGAAGGACGTGCCTTTTTCTTGCGGTACCGCATAGGAAGAAGCCTTCACGGTCTTGAAAGATAAGTTAACACATGCTCCTTTACTCCAACTTCCTAATTTTAATAAGACTTTCGAGCTTGAATGTGATGCTAGTGGAATTGGGTTAGGAGGTGTGTTATTACAAGATGGTAAACCAGTTGCGTACTTTTCTGAAAAATTAAGTGGGCCTAGTCTGAATTATTCTACTTATGATAAGGAATTATATGCTCTTGTTCGGACTTTGGAAACATGGCAACATTATTTATGGCCCAAAGAATTTGTTATACATTCTGATCATAAATCTTTGAAACATATTAAAAGGCAAGCAAAACTGAACCGTAGACATGCTAAATGGGTTGAATTCATTGAGACTTTCCCTTATGTCATTAAACACAAGAAGGGTAAAGAAAATGTAATTGCTAATGCTTTGTCTCGTCGTTATACTATGCTTTCACAACTTGACTTCAAAATATTTGGTTTGGAGACCATCAAAGATCAATATGTGCATGATGCTGAATTTAGAGACGTGTTGCAGAATTGTAAAGAAGGGAGAACATGGAACAAGTTTGTTATTAATAATGGATTTGTGTTCCGTGCTAACAAGCTATGCATTCCAGCTAGCTCCGTTCATCTTTTGTTGTTACATGAGGCACACAGAGGAGGATTAATGGGACACTTTGGCGTGAAGAAGACGGAGGACGTACTTTCTACACATTTCTTTTGGCCAAAGATGAGACGGGATCTTGAGCGTTTTGTTGCTTGCTACACTACATGTCAAAAAGCTAAGTCACGACTCAATCCTCATGGTTTATATATGCCTTTGCCTGTACCTAGTATTCCTTGGGAGTATATATCGATGGACTTTGTTTTAGGTTTACCTCGAACAAAGAAGGGGAGGGATAGCATATTTGTTGTAGTGGATAGATTTTCCAAAATGGCACACTTTATACCATGTAATAAAAGTGATGCTGCTGCTCATGTTGCTGATTTGTTCTTTTGTGAAATTATTTGATTGCATGATGTACCAAATACAATTGTTTCAGATCGTGATGCTAAATTTCTTAGCCATTTTTGGAGATGTTTATGGGCTAAGTTGGGGACTAAACTACTTTTTAGTACTACATGTCATCCCCAAACTGATGGCCAAACTGAAGTAGTCAATAGATCATTGTCTACTATGCTTAGGGCTGTTTTGAAGAATAACCTGAAAATGTGGGAAGAATGCTTGCCTCATATTGAATTTGCTTATAATCGTTCGCTACATTCTACCACTAAGATGTGCCCTTTTGAAGTTGTGTATGGTTTCTTACCTCGTGCACCTATTGATTTGTTACCTCTTCCATCTTCGGAAAAGGTTAATTTTGATGCTAAAGAACGTGCTGAATTGATATTAAAGATGCATGAGTTAACGAAGGAAAACATTGAGCGTATGAATGCTAAATACAAAATTGCTGGAGATAAGGGTAGAAAACATGTTGTCTTTGCACCTGGAGATCTTGTTTGGTTACATTTGCGTAAGGATAGATTTCCTGATTTGCGCAAGTCAAAGCTAATGCCACTTGCTGATGGTCCTTTTAATGTGTTAGAGAAGATAAATGATAATTCATATAAACTTGAGCTGCCTGCAGAGTTTGGGGTTAGCCCCACTTTTAACATTGCAGATTTGAAGCCTTATTTGGGTGAGGAAGATGAGCTTCCGTCGAGGACGACTTCAGTTCAAGAAGGGGAGGATGATGAGGACATCCATACAAATGCTACACCCACAACTCCGACTGCTATACATACAGGACCAATTACTAGAGCTCGCGCACATCAATTGAATTACCAGGTACTTTCGTTTCTTGCAAATCCTTCTAATGTTCATGAACATATGATGCTGCCTAAATTAGATACTTTTGTTTTACTTGTGAATGAAGGACCTGGCATGGACAAGAAGGATGACCATTGGAGCGGGATCAAGCATGGAGAAGAAGGTGCGCGCGCGGGAAAGAACAATGGAGCTTCCAGTGATGATTTTCGCACTTTGAAGCCACCATAATGGGAGCAAGAAACCTTGGAAGAAATATGCATGATGCCACTTTATAAAATTCGTCCCTAGGCTAATATAGGTGTTGCGCCACCTTATTTTTGGGCCAGGCCCATGTAATTTCGAAATACCATATTATAGGATATTTTTAGAGTCCGTATGTATGGGGAAATTGAGTTAGGGTCGGTTTCGGACCCCTCCTTCAAGGGGCCACGAAATTCCCCTCTATTCCCCCATATATACAGCCCTTAGGGCGTAGTTTTAGGTTTGGGTTTTGTTTAGATTATAAGTTCGCCATAGCTGCAACTTCGCGTTCTTCGTTTGTGTTCCACGACCAGACAAAGGCGTCACAGAACCCCACTTCATCAATAAAGCTTTCCTGTTATATTCGCACTATCCAGATTGCAATCTTAGTTTCTTGCTTGTTTTTCGTTTGCATGCGGGAAACAGACCCTCGTGGTCAGGTTGATCATGCTCTGGCGTGGTCAATAACCTCTCGAAGTTGGTTTAGCGATTGCTAAGGCGTGGCGTCATCACCCGTTCGTAGTCGGATCGTCAAAGTCTACTCCACAAAAACGATAGCCCCCATCTCATCGAAAGACAGGGACGACTTCGCCTCTATCATCAGCCATCTTCATCTTCGCGGGCCGGGGTTCAACTTCGATTCCGTGATCCTTCTGGTCGCCCCTGAGGTCCGCGCTGGAGTCGCGGCAGCAATTAAGGGCGCCGTGGAGGCGCTGGTAAAGACGTTCACCCGCGTCACAGTTCCTCCACCTCTGGATGATGCTGAGGCTGGTGACAGGGAAGATGACGCTAGCAATGTCGACGACGAGTCCCCCGAGGGCGTGACGAACAGTGGTGATGGTTCCTCCTGATTCTTTCCTCCTGCTCCTTTCCTGCAATGCACACCATGACTTGTGGAGGCGTTAAACTCATTTGTGTTTGTGAGGACTTCTAATGCTTGTAATAACTATTGGACTGCATGATTGCTTTCTTCGCCTTGTTTCCTTCTTGCTTACTGTGATGCTCTGCATCGGCAGGGCCCATCCCACGCATACCTCCACCGTCGTTGGGCCGACCGGAAACCAAAGACGGTCCAAGGGGCGAGGGGCTAAAGGTCTAGTTTGGCTCATGAGTCACGATGCTCAGGAGTCCC
Organism: Hordeum marinum; assembly: GCA_022496015.1. Taxonomy (NCBI): domain Eukaryota; kingdom Viridiplantae; phylum Streptophyta; class Magnoliopsida; order Poales; family Poaceae; genus Hordeum; species Hordeum marinum. Next base: position 285,716,688 of record CM039678.1, on the reverse strand, counting down.
CCTTGACGTGCGAGCAGCCCTCATGAAGGGAACACGGTGAAGATTGAGGTAACTTGAAACTTCCAAACACCTTTAGCACTCCGCGTCCAGTTAGGCTCCTGAGTCGTGGTGCTCAGGAGTCCCCCTTGACGTGTGAGCAGCCTTCATGAAGGGAACATGGTGAAGGCTGAGGTAACTTGAAACTTCCAAACACCTTTAGCTACTAGTCTAGTTAGGCTCCTGAGTTGTGATGCTCACGAGTCCCCCTTGATATGCGAGCAGCGCTCATGAAGGGAACATGGTGAAGATTGAGGTAACTTGAAACTTCCAAACACCTTTACCGCTCTGCGTCGGTAGGGCCCAGCCCACGCATACCTCCACCACCGTTGGGCCGACCGAAAACCAAGCACGGTACAAGGTGAGAGGGGTTACGGGTCTAGTTAGGCTCCTGAGTCGTGATGCTCAGGAGTCCCCTTGACGTGCAAGCTCCAGCGTCCTTCCTAGGGATTGAGATAACTTGAAACTTCCGAAGACCTTTAGCGCTCTGCGTCGGCAGGGCCTGGCCCGCGCATACCTCCACCGCCGTTGGGCCGACCAGAAATCAAGGACGGTCCGAGGGGCAAGCGGCTATGGGTCCAGTTAGGCTCATGTGTCGCGATGCTCAGGAGTCCTCCTTGGCGTGCGAGGTCCAGCTTCCTTCCTAGGGAATCGTCAGCATTTTTTTGAGCGCTCTGGGATCTGCGTCGGTAGGGCCCGGCCAGCGCATACCTCCACGTCGTTTGGCTGACCGGAAACCAAGGACGGTCCAAGAGGCGAGGGGCTACGGGTCTAGTTAGGCCCGCGATGCTCAGGAGTCCCCCTTGATGTGCGAGCAATACTCACGAAGGGAACATGGTGAAGATTGAGGTAACTTGAAAATTCCAAACACCTTTAGCGCTCTGCGTCTAGTTAGGATCCTGAGTCGCGATGCTCAGGAGTCCCCCTTGACGTGCGAGCAGCCGTCATGAAGGGAACATGGTGAACATTGAGGTAACTTGAAACTTCAAAACACCTTTAGGTACGGGTCCAGTTAGGCTCTTGAGTCGCGATGCTCAGGAGTCCCCCTTGACGTGTGAGCATCCCTCATGAAGGGAACATGGTGAAGATTGAGGTAACTTGAAACTTCCAAACACCTTTAGCGCTCTGCGTCGACAGGGCCCAGCCCACGCATACCTCCACCGCCGTTGGGCCGACCGGAAACCAAGTACGGTCCAAGGGGCGAGGGGATATGGCTCCAGTTAGGCTCCTGAGTCGCGAAGCTCAGGAGTCCCCCTTGACGTGCAAGCTCCAGTGTCCTTCCTAGGGATTGAGATAACTTGAAACTTTCGAAGACCTTTAGCACTCTGCATCAGCAGGGCCCATCCCGTGCACACCTCCACCGCCGTTGGGCCGACCAGAAACCAAGGATGGTCCAAGTGGCGAGGAGCTACGGGTCTAGTTAGGCTCCCGAGTCACGATGCTTAGGAGTCCCCCTTGACATGCAAGGTCTAGCGTCCTTCCTAAGGAATCTTGATCACTTTTTTGAGCGCTCTAGGCTCTGCGTCTGTAGGGCCCGGCCCATGCATACCTCCACCGCCATTGGGCCGACCGGAAACCAAGGATGGTCCAAGGGGTGAGGGGCTACAGGTCCAGTTAGGCTCCTGAGTTGCGATGCTCAGGAGTCCCCCTTGACGAATGAGCGGCTCCCATATCTTTCCACGCCAGTTTTTTCGGAAATGGGCATGTGAAGACTAGGTTTGGCAGACCTGGGAAGGCAGCGTGTACCAAGCCTGGTCTGGTAGCAGCCCCCGTGCAGCCCCCTCTCGCATGCATCCTTGGGGAACGCAGCGAGAAAGGGGGCCGCTAGGGACCTTCCTGAGGTTGGATGCAGCCATTGGGGGTGCCCTCAGTTGTTTATCCCCCCGCACCGGGCGTGGGGCTTCCACCTTGCGTGGGCATAGTCATTGGTGGATCGTGTTGACCACCAGCACGGAGGTGTGGCTTCAACATTGTGTGGGCATAGTCATTGGTGGAACGTGTTGACTTCTCTGCCAGCGCTGAGCTGTGGCTGCCACATTGCATGGGAAGGGACCCCTCTGCGTCCTTGGGGGCCCCCGGGCATGTACAGCCCATAGAGTTCATACACGTGGCTGGCACGGTAGAACTGGGAGGTGTATCTGGGATGTCACGAGGATGCTTTGGCCTCGCGAGTGTCCCTACCTCTAAGGTGGTTTGCGCATGAATCTTCTTGTAGATAGGGCCATTTGAGACCCCTCTTGCTTCTTCTTCTTCTTGAGTGAGATAGTTTGGGAGCCCTCTTGGCACTCTACATTCTCAGGTCCCGGTCCCTCACATTTCCCCACCACCATTAGGTACGACCAAAAACCAAGGACACAGTTCACGGGGTGAGGCCCCGGCAATCCTAATGCCAACCAGAAACCAGGATGACAGCAGGAGGCCGAGTGGCATTATGACCAGGAAGGCTCGTGAGGAGCCCCCTTTGACGTTCAAGAAGCTCTACATCTATAGGTCCTGGTCCCGCACATTTCCGCACCACTGTTAGGTACGACTAGAAACCAAGGATGCACTTCACGGGGCGAGGCCTCGATGCTCCTAACGCCGACCGGAAACCGAGTGGCATTATGACCAGTAAGGATCCTAAGGTTCAATACTCAGGAACCCCCTTGACGCTCGAGTGGCCCCCATTCCATCCTGTCAGATACTGCCTCGGGAGGCCGCGGGGCTTCCCAAGACTCCATGTGACGCACCGTGGCAGGAGCCCCCAAGCGAGGGGTCGACCACCCAACGATGCAAGTAAGGTAGAATGTCAAGACATAGAATAGGTGCACAATAAACTATTGAAACATGCACAAACGAAGCGACTTCAGGGGTGTGCCCTGATCAACTGGAGATCATGTGGCCCAGTGGGCGCCCTTGGACAGAGTGAACCAAAAAATTACCTAGCAAAAACCAACAAAAAGTCACGTGGCGGCAATGCCGCTGAAGAGCTGAGGCGACCGTCGTTGCCCGATCTCCTGCTTCCACGAGCGTGGCCTTCATGGGTCTGTCATCTCCCGAGGCTCAGAACCTTCACTTTGTCCGAGCACACCGTCCAACTCCTCGATGTGCCCCGCTAGGCGAGGCACGAGCATGGCCCGATGAAGGCACTGGAACGTGACGCTTGCGTTCGCCAGCACGAAGGGCATGCGGACGTGGGTGTCCGGGTAGACCCATCAGTGATCGGCACGCGGTGGCCAGAAGGGGCCTTGTGTCACGGCCCTGTTGATCGCGAGCGTGTTGATGCAGACGTGTGGCTGATCGACCGTAGCGATGACGGCGACTGCGATTGGTGGTGCAGGGTAGTCCCCACCTCCCATGGCTTGGGCTCCTCGAAACTCTTCGATTGCTCTGTGGACAGACTCTTCTGAATTGGGACCCACGTGTCGAGACCCTAGCTTGAGCTAGCGCGTGTCGGAGGGTGCCTTTAGGTTGCGCTCGAGCACCTCTCTTGCCTCACTAACCAAGCCGGAATCTTCCCTGGTCGGAGCCCCCAGGCCCAGCCCAAGAGGGGCGCCGAGCGCACTTTCCTATGCGATAGGAGGTGGGACCCCATCCCTAAGCACAGAGCCTAAAGCTCTAGGATACCCTGGGGGAGGAGTTCCTTTTTTTCTTGCACGGGTCCTTGCGAGGCAGTGTGTCCTCTTTGTCGTCCGAGCGCTCAGCTGCCGCAGCGTGGTAAACATGCTCAAGGGTGCAAACGACATCCTTCTCATCGCAAGCAACGGTGATGACGCCACCACTCCCAGGCATCTTGAGGATGTTGTAGCCGTGGTGGGTTACTACCATGAACTTGGTGAGAGTCAGGTACCCAAGGATCGCGTTGTACGGGAGATGGATGTGTGCGATGTCGAAGATGATGATCTCGGTGTGGTAGTTCTAGCGCCCGCCGAAGGTGACACAGACGCACCTGCCCGATGGGTGCGATGGACCCGTTTGTGACCCCCAAGAAGGGCTTAGTTGGCATGAGCTGTTCATATGGCACCTGGAGCATCTCGAATGTCTCGATGGAGAGGATGTTAAGTCTCTCCCCAATGTCAATGAGGGTCTTGCTGACGATGACATTGCTAATGGTTGGGTTGCAAAACACGGGTAGCTTGCCAGACATGAACGAACACCTGAGCTGATCGCTTGAGTCGAAGGTGATGGCGGTCTGGGACCAATTGAGCGGGCGCATCGCTTCAGGCTTCGGGAGAGCCGCATTCACCTCCCATGCGAATTGCTTGAAGGCACAGATCGATGATGGGGCCTGGGCACCGCCCAAGATACAGGACGCTGCCCTGACCTACTTGAAGCCCCCAGCCCCATCATCCTCCCTGTCTTCCTCTTTCGTTCTAGGTGGCGGAGGCAGCGGAGGTAGTCCAGCCTCACGTCGGTGAGCCTCATGAGGCGGACTGCATCATGACCCCTCTGGAGGGTCGTCGTGCTAGCGGTGCTCACCAAGCGAGTCGTGCCAGCGGTCGTCCCGAGTTTGATCGCGCCAGAGGTCCTCTTGAGGCTGGTCGCACCAGCCCTAACACGGCTCTCGGTTGTCCCAGCGGCCTCCACCACACCCGAAGCTTCGGTCGCCTTGGTCGGGGCGCCTGCTGAAGTGCTCGACATGGATTAGTCAGAATTCCTGGCAGTCAGCGGTGTCGTGGTTCTTGGTGCCATGGAAGATGCATGTCGGCCTTCCTCCTGGGGGTGATCTTCTCCCCGGCTATGCTTCGCCTCAGGTTCGGCCGCAAGCACGCCGGGACCTTGTGCTTTGCTTCCGTGGCCTTGGTCTTCTTCTCTTCTGGCTCCGCCGCCATAGGCCCGAGGAGCGAGAGGTGGCCTTCCTCGGCCTTGGCGCACTTGTTCGCCTGGTTGAACATCTCGAAGGCAGAGAACAGTTCATCATTCGTGGCGAGCTCTTCATCTTGAAGTCAGTGACTCCGTCGGTGAAGGCTGAAATGATGGCCTCGTCCGACGCCTTGGGGATCTTGAGGCATGTGGTCGTGAAGCATTGTATGAACTTGTGCAGGGTCTCCTCATCCTGCTTGATACGCCGCAGGTCGTTTATGGTGGGCGCGAGGTCGCGGGTGCGTTGGAAGTTGGTGATGAAGCGTTTGCACAGACCATCCCATGAAGTGATGCATGCTTCCGGGAGGTTGATGAGCCAGGAGAGTGCACCGCCCTTGTGCGTCGTGGCGAACCAGCACACCATGACCTTGTCATCTCCTCTTGCTAGCCGGATACTCAGCGAGTAGAGTTGTTGGAACTCGGTTGGGTCTGTGATGTCGTTGTAACGCGGGGGGCAGGTCGGGCTTGAACTTGCAGGGCCACGAAGTCGGGTAGAGTTCCGAGGCGATGGCGAGGCACCCCACCAGCTCGACGTGAGCCGCATGCATGAGGGCAACCTGGCCTTGATGCTCCTATGGGTCCGCCTCGAGCGGAATCCGCCCGCGGCGTTGGGTCGGTAGCGCAGGGAGTGCACGCGCGTAGACACGCGGCCGGGGAACCACTTGGCAGCTTACATCATCTCCCAGCCTTGCCCCCGGTTCGTGAGTCTATCCACGGGGCACGCTTCTTGCCTGGGCTCGAGGCCGGTGTTGCGTCGCGGAGGCGGTGGTTGCACGTCTTGTACCACGTCGTGAGCCATGGACGATTGGGGTCGAAGCGAGTAGGCAAGCACCGAGGCTTCGCCGGCAGCGCTAGTGAGCTCAGCGATGCGCCGAAGCCAGTCTTTGTAGTGGTCGGGAGTGGGGCGATAGAGAAGCAATTCGTTAGCCATGACGAGCGTGCCCTGGCCGCGCACCAGCCCTGGCGGAATATGGGAGGACGAACCTGAGGCTGGGACGATCGACAGAGTGGCAGTGTGGATGTCACCCAGCGCGGTGACCAGCTGGGAAGAGTCTTGTTGCTCATGGGGGTCGGGGCCGTGGCGGCAATCACCATAGGCGAAGGTGACCTGCGTGCATCGACGCGGCCCACTGGCGCCGTCTGGGCGACGCGGGTGGCATGATGCTCGGCGCTGGCTCGGCGAGCGTTAGATATCTGAGCGGCGAGGTGGGAGGAGATCTTGGCTTGAGGGAAACTCCGACACGCCCCCTACCTGGCGCGCGAAATGTCGGAATTCGGCCTCCACAAAACCCTTAAGATTCGAGCATAGGGGCGTGTGCGAAGATCTCCTGCAGCCTCACCCAACCCATCTTGCTACTCGATGAACACAACACAAAACTCGCACGACGACGAGGAAGAAGATGAACACAACAGTTTACCTAGGTTCGGGCCACTGCGAAGTGTAATACCCTACTCCTGCTTTGGTGGATTGCCTCTTTAGGAAGTGTGGTGGATGAACAAGTACATTGTTTTGGGGCCTCCTGAGGGCTCTCGGTGGTGTTCGACGCTCTCTGCGGTTGGGCGAGTGGTGGAGTTGGTTGATAGGGTTCAGCCCGGGTGGATCCCCCCTCTACAAAGCAGCCTACCCTCTATATATAGCGGCGGCCCGGGTCCTCTTCCCTTATCGCAATGGAGGGAAGGGATCCCACACGACCAATTTTGAAGAGGGACAGGGGTTCGTGATTTCCCTGGACAAAGTAGTTGTCGACGCCGCCGGGATGGGCTCAGCGATGACATCCGCTCTGCAGGACGGGTGGTTGTGGTCTTGTTGCATCGGAATGGAAACCTTTGGGGTGATTTGGGAACCCGCATACATCCTTGCTCCCTTTACACTAAAGGTGAAATTGCGCCGCCTGGCGCACTAGCACCCGCCTGTCCTTCCTTGCGTCATCCTTGACTCCTGTGGCCGGGCCTTGCATAGGAAACTCCGCTGCTCCAGAGGGGTCTTGGGGAGGCCCATCCTTCGGATCCTCCTCACGAGGCTTGGGCCCCCGCTATGGAATTTTCCTGAGTGTGGACACACCTTACTGCATTTGGTCGATGAGGTGGGCCATGCCCTAGGCCGCAGGCAGGCAGGTGTGGGTACTCCCATTCCTAGACCCTCGCGGAATAACTTGGTACGAACTCTTGGATAGATCATCGGAAAGGATAACTTTAAGGTGGTTTCGTATCCTACAAACAATTTCTTCTTATGTTATTCACTAGATAAGAACTTTCGAGTGATTATTCGTTGCACGTTGATGGATGGTTATGTCATCCAATTATATTAGCATTGTTTAGAGATTGCACTAGCAAAAGTATGGACCCTAGGACTTATCTCCAAACATTTATACACCGTTTTTCTCGCTGTTTACCACTTCTTACCTTGCTTTTTCTATATTTTCAGATTACAAAAGCCTATTTCTATCATCCATACTGCACTTGTATCACCATCTCTTCGCCAAACTAGTGCAGCTGTACAATTTGCCATTGTATTGGGTGTGTTGGGGACACAAGAGATTTCTTGTATTTGATTGCATGGTTATTTGAGAGAGACCATCTTTATCCTACACCTCCCACAAACTGATAAACCTTAGGTCATCCACTTGAGGGAAAATTGCTACTGTCCTACAAAACTCTACGCTTCGAGGCCCAACATAGTATACAAGAATAAAGTTTCATGGTAGACATTTGTTACCTTCAACCCAGGGGTCACCTAGCCTGCGCAGGCAATGTGTTAAGCCATCGCGGGCGAATTACAAAGACACAACACAAGCAGACAGAAGCACTTACTCATCCCCTATGTCCCACCTTCTCTTCTTTTCGATGGCGTCAAGGGTGCCCTAGTCACCCATGCGGGCTGCCCTGGCGCTGCTCGAGGGCCACTCATCGCGGTGCCCATCCAGTCCAGTCTGGACCCTAGCGGTACTCGAGGGGCGCTCGACGCAGTCCTCAGCAAGTCCAGCTTGGGCCACCTCCCATTGGAGGGCCTGAGATGCGCCCTCAGGAGGAACCATCGCCGCCGCGAGAGTGGCAGCCACTTCACCCGTGGGGTTCCCATAGCGGGCGCCGACGCGCTTGCGAGGCTAGTCTCCGCTCCCCGCAACGTCCCGGCAGGACGGGGGGACGCCGCCTGAGGCATCTCCTTTGTTTCATCATCATTGTCATCGAAGCCCCACAGGGACCGGCGGTCACGGGGAGCCAGGACCCGACTGACGTCTTCTTCCTCCTTCGTCGGCTCCAAATCCTCATCACTGTCGCTTTTGCTGGAGGAGGCCACCAGAATGGAGAGGTCCCAGTGCGGACCAGTGCTATGGCTGGGTGTAGAGCCCCATTCGTCGAAGACGGGCATGGTGGCCATGTGGGCCTCTAGGCCATCATGGTTGTACAACGGGGATGTGGCTTCAACAAGACCCTCGGGACGGGCCCAAGCAGAACTCCAGGGCCACGTCTAGATCCTCACACGTTAGCCCGATAGCATGCAGACTTATCGGTTCCCTCGAGCTGGTGTACTCCCACGGCCGCGAGTGCGCCTGGAGCGGCGCAATGCGCATACCCAGGAACTCCTTAACAATCATCGCCCCCGTCAGTTGGGCCTCCCCGTGCGCGGCGAGCCGATCTATAATGGGTTAGGCCCTCGGGTTGTTGAGTTTCTCATGGCTCCACTAGAGTGTCTGCTCAGGCCGTGCTGTGGGGGGCACCGTGAGTGGGCTAACCTTGCGCGCATCCATGAAGATCCAGCAGTGTCGATAACATTCCACCTTCTTCCCTTGACATCCACGAAGGAGACACATGCAGAATACTTGTCTTGAGCAATGAACTGCAGGCTAAAGAGGTGGTAGAAGAGCGCCATTGAGGGCCTCAAGCCCACGAAGGCCCCGTAGTAGAAGGCAAAAATGTCTAGGAGGAGGATGGGGTTGGTTTGAAGGTGGAGGGACTCGATCTGATAGTGGGCGAGGATGGCATATGATAACTTGGAAAATGGAGGGACCAGCCCCAGCGAAGATGCCATGGAGGAAGAAAGGATAGAAGGACTCCCCAGGCCGCTCTGCGCCGCCGAGCCCGAGTGGATCTCCATTGGCTGCCCTTCATTCAGGTCGCCCGCTATCATCGGGAAAACTAGGATCAGGCCATCCTCCAAGGATACAAAGGATGGAGAGAGGGATGGCGCAAGATCAGGGGAGCTTGCCATCTGCTTCGCGGATTTTGCCTCCTTGATGACTAGCGCCATTGGCATGCTTTGAACGCGGAGGAGCTCGGGAGGTGTGACGCTTGAAACTAGATCTGGAGGGAGCGAGGCGAGGAGGATGCAAGAGAGGAAGAAGCAGTGATGGCCCCATGTGGCGCGCAAGATTTATGTCAACCGAGGTAGTTGCCGAGGCGTTGTGGGGAGGTGGAGCCACCCTGTGCTCCATGTGTGCCATGCATCACGCCTGCCCCACAGGCTGTTACGGCACGCACCGTCTACTCCCCCAACAGGCGGAGCGGAGCGTGCCATACTCCTAGGGCTACTGTCGGGCCCGTGGGACTGGGGGTACCCAGGCCTGTCTGCATGTGGCCCGCGATGTATCGCGTGGAGTGTGCCCGTGGTGGCCCACCTTGGGACTTTACGAACAAGGCACTCGCGAGGCCCCCCACCCCTCGCGAGGCACACAACATCCAGCATCGCTGGAGACCCTGTGGAACCCCCTCCCCTCCTCATTCGGTCGCCTCACGAGATCACTGTCGAAGCTTTTGTGGGGTGAATCGATTGGGAGCGGCTCGGCAGGGCCGTCCGGTCCTACGCCTTCACGTGGGTGACGCGGGGCGTGCTAGTAGGCATGGATGGAGAATATTTCCTCTTTTGTGCTAAAGGAGCAAATCTAGCTTGCTGGTTCCCAAAGCAAACCCCAAAGGTTACCCTTTGGTGAAAGAAGACCGAGGCCAGGTGGCTTGCCAAGACGGAGGTCATCCCAAACCCACCGGCGCATCACAACAGCAAACTTTAGCAGGCGTAGACTGCTTTTGTCAGGATAGTATGCAATCTGGTCCAATACCTGCCTTGTGATTTCAGGTGAAGACGACCATGGGTGAGTATAAGATAGGACGGGACTTGTCCTTATAGGTGTATCGACTACACAGACAAGCAAGAACACACCTTTGTAACCTCGCATATATCCAAGCAATCCAGGCAGGGAGGAGTAGGGTCTTACACTACGAGGTGGCCCGAACCTAGGTAATCGTTGCATCCATGTCCTTCTTACTTAGGTCATTCTCACCGCTGGTCGCAGGGGGCTGCTGAGCAAACGCACCCTAGAGTTTGAACTTTCTTGGGTCCCCGGAGCCCCAATTCTGACAGGTGATGGATATGGAATGGATGGGATATCTTCCCTAGAAGTTGGGGTTGGAACTCTATTTATAGTGTAGGATCTAAATGCGGTCTAAGTAGATACCTCGGATTTAAATCAGACAATCGATATAAATAGCTTAGGGAGTCCAACTGAAAAACGGATGATGGTTTGGGGTATTTTGGGGTTAATCCGGACCCACTGATCATGACCGGACGATTCGGGTTCGAAGAAATTATCAAGCACACGCAAGATGTGTGTGTACTGTGCAGATGGGTTAGGCAGAGATGAAAGGTGAAACGCGGGCAGCCCAACAATAGGTTTTTATATACGAAAAACGTTTGCGATTTGACTGGCTATAGTGCTGCTATAGGTTTAACATTAGGGTATCAAACTAGATTCGAATGCGACGAAAGTTGGCAGGCAGTCTACCTACAATATAACAAAACCACATGCCAATTTTCAGTCCATTCCAAGAAACTTTTATATCCACTTTTTTTAGACAATATCTTATGATGCTAGCGGCGCGTGCATGTGTGGTTGGTCTCGAAACAGCCAACGACAAGGAAGGCAAGAACTGGCAACTATGAACAGATGCAAGTTTTGAGAAAACATGACAGCGATGGAGTGTCGGTGCAATGAGAATGATGTGATGGTGAATGTGACCACCAAACGGAACACACGACAAAACTCGAAATAAATGGAAGGCGTTTGGAGAGTCGGTGTCCGACAGTTACAACTCTCCGCCACTAACAAGATATCTTGACCCTAGATCTTAGAATGAGAGGAGGAATAGGAAGAGGAAAGGAAGAGGTAAAACTTAGTTGCTTCTTTGGGAACGAGTGAAATCAACAAATCTTGAAGGTGGCAAAGAAATGAAGAACCCAAGGGGAAGAAAGAGTTGAAACCACTCTGGTTGACGCGAGATAGGCACGAAACAAAAAGAGAAGGAATTTGGGTAGCACTCCATGTGAAAGGGGAGCAAAACTTGATAAGATGGAAAGAACTTTAAAAGAGGGCACAACACTTAGGTTAGTTGATAAGCAAGGAAGAACATGATCTTGATAACACGAGATGATGGTTCAAAGAGCGCAACATCACAATGCCTCCGAAACAAAAGAATAGAAGCTAGATCTTGAATAGAAAATGGAACGAAGAATAAAAATAACAATTATTTTTGCACAATTGTATTTGAAAATCATCCTTAGAAAGAATGATTGCACGAAGTTGTTGGAAAACCAACAATGAAAAGAATAAGATTGTTGTAGGCTTATGGAAAATATTTCAAATTTATGAGGTGACAACCGACCACTAACGGACACATTTGAATTGATTGAGATCAACGAAGAGATGAAAAATCCTTTCGTCAAGAGGATAAGAGAAAACTTGGATGTCGGGCCCCAATTCTAAGTCATATGAATCTAGACTATAACATATCACATCACTTTGCGGCCTCATGCACGGTAAGCTCCCCGGTTGCAGCCTTACCTTAGCCAGGACCATTTGCGTCTTTTGGCTCACGTATGTGAACATGTCACTGGCAATCAAACGACAGAGAACCCAGGCCGACATGACTAGTCATAGAACGCAAGTGGCACATCCATACAGAAACAGGCATACGTAACCGAGCAATGCAGGTGTCGGTCTCAAGCATGTGTAGATGAGTCATAGCAAGCTAGAAGGACTCCATTACGTCGTGGGACATAAATGTCATCGCTGCACGTAGACGAGTCATAGCAGGCTACGGGGACTCCATTACACTACGAGATATTTCCTCGAAGGGAAAGACACTGCAAGAAAGAAGGATACATGCCGGTCAATCAATGTGTCCGGAGTAGTAGCAAGCTACCAAGGCTCGGTGGAAGCACAAAGAGGCAGTTTCCCATAAAGAGTACTACTAAAGGCACATGTTTAGGTGTCGGATCCCGTAAATACCGTTACACGTCACGCGTACGCATGACATGCCCGATATGCATAGATACAACTATGGCATCACAACATAACCACACATCAACACAACTTTTATTTAAGAGGCTCAGAACAGCCTTGCATAATATGTTCTTACAGATAGGGGTCACATAACCCGACACTCAAGTCATACAAAGAATTTCATACAAAACCAAGCGGAAGCATAAAGCTGTCTGAGTACAGACAGATGAAAGGGGTAAAAGTCACATGGCCTGACTATCTACAGCCCGCCACAGGGCATAAGGTCGTAGTTGGGACACCAGCTATTCGACATCATCGACATCTAGATAGAACCCACCTGATGGATCTTGAGTCTCATCTGCAACATTTATTAAGCAAACATGAGTACAAACATACTCAGCAAGTCTTTAAAGCATACCTAGTCCATTCATGCTCATGTATCAACAAGGGGAGTGGTGGAGTCTGTGCAGCAATGCCAGCTTTGACTCATGGCTAACCTACACTTCACAATTTTAACTCTTTGTTTAGATTTTAGATATCGAACATGAGTCCACTAACTCCATAACAATACACCACCATGGCCATCCACGGTACTCACACTTGTCTTGATATTTTTATGAGTATCCATTTGATTATCTATGAACAGCATAAGCTTTCCAAGTAGTCCATATCTGAGGACACGGCTATTCGAATAATTTCATACCCTGTAGGGGTGTACTTCTTCACACCCACTCTCGCCACTTATCGTTGTGTGCTCATAAAACCATGCACCTCGGCAACCTTCAAGCGAAAGCCCAACAAGGGAGTCGGCCATGACCGCTCAATCACATAAGACCTCTAGTCCAGGCTATCGCCTATTTGAGACTGAACCCGCACAGAAGTCCGCCTGAAGTTTCCGCTACAGCGCCAAACGATGTGCGTAGGGTTCCCAAGCCCACCATTTGGGTGAACCTTGGTACACCGTGCCACTGCCTACCGCGTCGTAACCCACCCCTAGGATCAGCTACGCACGGCCTCCAGCATGCTGTAAACACTAGAAATTACTTGCAACTCCTGGACCAAGGACTAAGCCACTCATAAGTCAAGAGGGGTCGAGTTACCGTAACCCAATGTGTGGTAGTAACTATTCTTGGATGACAAACACGGAACTCAGTTCCTAAGAACGGTCCCAATGAGACAACCTGCTATGTACTCCTACATAGCCTCTCATCGCTACCTTTACCAACTCGGGTTCATCATAGGCTTATCACATCAGAACATCATTATTTCAGTCAAGTTCATCACCCAGATGAATCATACCTGACACAACTCTAAGCATAGCAAGCATAGTAGGCAAAGTAAGCTAAGCACAACATGACACAAGCATCTACTAGGTATGCTAGGTTGCAAGGTTTAGCTATTTATTGTGACAATGACAGGTCATGCAAAAGAGTAGGTTCATCTACCGAGTATGACAGACAAGTGAATGTTTGTCCTAATGCAATAAACAAGAGCAGGAGCGAGAGAGTGGGATGTTGTCGGAATGAGCAAAGGGGGTTTCTTGCCTTGCTAGGTAGCGGGAAGGTTTTCCCCTTCATTGGAATAATCGGAGGTATCCTCAGAAGCAGGGCCTACCGCAATACAAATAAGTAGCAATCAATACACGCAAGTGCAACAATATGATGCATGATCATGGCATGGCAGCATGTATGGATTAGCTAATGCCACTATAGTCCAAGTTAATTTGAAGTGAGTTTGAATATAGGTTTAGAATCATTCTCCATTTCATATTCCATATATTAACCTATTAGTAAATGTCAATGTTCATCTACATAGGTTGCTCTAATATGCATGATAATAGCAACATTGGATTCATTGGATTTTTCTGATAAATTTAATATATATACATTATTTTCATCTGATTAACAGATTAATTTATATGAATTTTTGAAGTTTTAAACATTTTCTGGAATTATTTTAATTCAGAAAAGTCATTACCGCATCAGCATGACATCACTATGACGTCAGCTAGTCAATAGAACATTGATAGGTCAAACCTGACCAGTGGGACCCACTGGTCAGTGACCTAGTCACTAACAAAGTTAATTAATTAACTAATTACTAATTAGATTAGGGTAGGGCCCACTGGTCAGTGGGTCATTAGATTAATTAAATTAATTAATTAAACAATTTGTCACGGTTTAATTAACAGGGCCCAGACCCACTTGCTAATTGACCTAGGGTCAAACCCCTATGGTTAACTCCGGTAAGACCCACCGTTGTTGAGCCGCCGGTGGTTCCAGAGACGGCGGAGGGGTCGGCATCCCTCCTCCGGCGACCAAAAGGATGGCGGAGGGCACCAGACAGACCTACACTCACGCGCGTGTCCATCCTGACACCTCTCAGGGGCTGAGATGGCCGGGATCGACGCTAGCGACGAGCTCAGCGGCTGTCGAAGTTCGGGCAAGCATGAGCTCGATGAACCAGGGCGTGACACGGCCGGAACTTGGCACATACAAGGACTACATGGCCCCACGAGTTCGATGGTGGTCTCTAATGGACCAACTGGTCACCGGAGCATCGCCGACGACGAGCTCGTGCGGCGGGTCATTCGGGAGCCGACGCACTCGGGGCCTATAGAGTGGGAAAAGGCCGGGGAAGAGAGGGGAAAGAGCCAGGAACTCACTACGGGTTCGAAGCCATCATAAGCTTGCTCGGGGAGGGCTCGGAGACGGCGAATCAACGACGGCGAGGTTCGGGTCCGAGGAGGAAGATGAGCTCGGGAACGGCGCTTCGGAGCTCCTGGCGATGCGTGGCTCGGTGCAGAGGGCGGGGACGATATAGCGGAGCCTTTGGTGGTCTCAGGGGGGGCGCGGGGATGCCTGGATCTATGGCGGCGAGCTAGCGGCTTCGTCGGCCATGGCGGAGTAGAGGAGGGAAGAGGGCAGGGGGTGAATGCGAGAGGGAGAGAGGGATGGGGCCGGCAATGGCGTCCTCATCCTCTTGCCAGCGCGGCAGGGGGACGCAGGCATGTAGAGAGCTGTGAGGCAGCTCTCGCGTGCGCGCGCAGGGAGCACACGCTCGTCCTCCTGGCCGCCAAGAGGACGATGACGGTGCTGGGCCAGCTGGGCTGGCCCAGGTTCTGCCTCCTATTCCTTTCTGTTTTATTTCTTCTTTAATCTAATTTCTGATATTGGTTTTATTTATTTTCAGTCACAATTGCTAAGTATAAAATATCCCAAATATTTTATAGCACCATGTTTGAATATTTCAAACTCCTATAAAAATTCCAGAATATTTTGAAATCTGAAATATTGATATTGCTTTATTTGGCATTTTCAGAGGCTTTATTATTTATTTTTGAAATGCTAAAACTTTTCAACTAATTTAAATGACCCTTAATATATTCATGTCCCTATTTATCAGACATAGGGAACATTTTTATGGGCATTTTGGATTTGTTGGTTTTTCACAAACTTTAAATTAGTTTGATTCAAATGAGGCTTTGGGGTTTCTTTTAATCCCCATTTCATGTTGATGGAAAATTGAAATATGATGCACACACATGCTGTCCTATGACAACTAGCTAGGGATGTGACAACTCACCCCCACTCAAAAGAATCTCATCTTGAGATTTTGAAGTCGTCGAGAAGAGCGCGGGGTACTCTAGTCGAAGACAATCTTCTCTTTGCCATGTGGCCTCCTTTTCAGAATGGTGTGACCACGAAACCTTGAGAAACTTGATGTTCTCACGCCAAGTCATACGCTCAGCTTGATCAAGAATACGAACATGGTATTCTCGATATGTAAGGTTATATTGGAGATCAAGCGCTTCATGGTCCACTTCACGGACAGGGTCCGAGAAGCAACGCCTGAGTTGTGAGACGTGGAAGACATCATGAACCTTGGAAAGATGCGGCGGAAGTTCCAGTTGGTAGGCAACCTCTCCTTGTTTAGCAAGAATGCGAAAAGGTCCAATGTAACGGGGAGCCAACTTGCCTTTGATACCAAATCGATGGGTACCCTTCAGAGGTGTAACCCAAAGGTAAGCCTTCTCGTCAACTTCATAGGTCACAGCCTTATGAAGGCGATCATATTGGCTCTTTTGACGAGATTGGGTTGTTTTCAACTTTTCATGAATAATGTGAACTTGCTCCTCTGCATCCTAGATCATATCCGGGCCAAAGAGTTGCCTCTCTCTGGTTTCTAACCAGTTAAGAGGTGTTCAACACCTTTGTTCATAGAGAACTTCAAAAGGGGCTTTGCCCAAGCTTGATTGATAACTGTTGTTATAAGCAAATTCAGCAAATGAGGATATAACACAAGCTCGGAGCATGTCTTCAAGGATTTGATTGACTCACAACTTGACCACTTGATTGCGGGTGGAAAGCAGTGCTAAAGGATAGATGAGTCCCCATAGCGGTTTGGAAACTTTCCCAAAATCGGGAAGTAAATATACTTCCGTGGTCTGAGTTAATCTCCAATGGAACACCATGAAGAGAAACTATTCAAGAAACATATAACTCTGCTAGCTGGCTAGCAGTTATACTCTCCTGAACAGGAAGAAAATGAGCCACTTTGGAAAGGCAGTCAATGACCACAAAGATAGCATTATTCCCTCTCTTAGTCTTGGGAAATCCGGTAATGAAATCCATACTGACCTTATCCCATTTCCATTCAGGAATAGCTAAAGGTTGAAGGGTGCCAGCAGGCCTTTGATGTTCTGCTTTCACGCGATGACAAATGTCGCAATTAGCAACGAATTGAGCAATTTCTCTCTTCATCCTAGTCCACCAGAACCTCTGGCGTAGGTCCTCATACATCTTGGTACTACCCGGATGAATTGTGAGAGGAGAATCATGAGCCTCCTTAAGGATCAACTGTTGTAGATGTTGCTTCTACGGGATCACCAAGCGGTTCTCAAAGAAGACAACACCCCGAGAATCTTCCGAGAAGCAACTAACATTACCCTTCTTAATGTTTTTCTTGATCCGAGATATCCCGGCATCATGCTTCTGGGCTTCTATGATTTGATCCGTAAAAGTAGGTTTCGCCACTAGGTTTGAAAGGAATCCTTGAGGAATAATGTGGAGGTTCGACTTCCGAAATTTCTCATGAAGAAGTGGTTGACCTTGTTGTAACATTAGGTTGTTACAATAAGACTTACGACTTAGTGCATCAGCCATGACATTGGCTTTCCCTGGGGTGTAAGTTATCCCTAAGTCATAATTTGTAATCAACTCAACCCACCATCTTTGCCTGAGATTCAAATCCGGCTGGGTGAAAATATATTTCAAACTTTAGTGATCAGTGTAAATTTTAAAACCATTACCCAGAAGGTAATGTCGCCAGGTTTTCAGTGCATGGACCACAACTACAAGTTCAAGATCATGTGTTGGATAATTATCCTCATGTGGACGCAACTGTCGAGATGTGTATGCAATCACATGACGATCTTGCATGAGAATGCACCCTAATCCTTGTCGCGAGGCGTCACAATAGATAACAAAGTCCTTAGAGAAGTCTGGTGGCACCAGAACGGGAGCAGAGGTCAGTCGTCATTTCAACTCCTGAAAACTGTGCTCGCATTGTGGAGTCCACTCGAACCTTTTATCTTTCTTGAGGAGTTGAGTCAGAGGTTTCACAACCTTGGAGAAATTCTCGACAAAGCGGCGACAATAGCTTGCTAAGCCAAGGAAACTCCGAGCTTGCTTAACCGATTCAGGTTGAGTCCAATCAAGGACTGCCTGAACTCTCTCAGGATTGATAGCAATACCTTTACCAGAGATCACGTGGCCCAGATAGGTCACCTCTGGCAACCAAAATTCGCACTTGGAGAATTTGGGATACAAACAATGCTCTCGAAGTTTCATCAATACCAGCCTTAGATGCTCGGCATGTTCCTGTTCATTCCTCGGGTAGATGAGTATATCGTCGAGGTAAACCACGACGAATTTATCCAAATACTCCATGAAGATCGAATTCATCAAGCAAGAGAAGGTGGCTGGGGCATTGGTTAAACCAAAGGACATCACAGTGTACTCGTATTGGCCATAACGAGTAACAAAAGCCGTTTTTGGAATGTCCATGTTTCTAATTCTGATTTGATGGTATCCAAACCTCAAATCCATTTTGGAAAAGACAGAGGATCCACCGAGTTGATCATACAAATCGTTGATCCTGGGGAGTGGATACTTGTTCTTTATGGTGACCAGATTCACTGGTCGATAATCCACAACCATCCGATCCGATCCATCCTTCTTCTTAACGAAGAGGACGGGACAAGCCCAAGGAGAGGAACTAGGACGGATGAAACCTTTCTTCAAAGCCTCATCAAGTTGGATCCTAAGTTTTGTTAGTTCTAAGGGAGCCATCTTATAGGGTCTTCTGGCTATTGGGACAGTCACTGGAATGAGCTCAATCACAAACTCAACATCTCAGACAGGTGGAATTCCTGGCAGTTCTTCTGGAAAGACATCCGGAAAGTCATGGACTACCGGAATATCGTCTAGTTCTGGAAGAGGGCTAGCATTGAGGGAATAGAGATGGCGCTTGGATGCTCGAGTGGAGACATTAACTATCTCACCCGATGAATGTGTAAGCTGAATATTCCTAGAATGAGTATCGATCTTAGCATAGTGGGCTTTCATCCAATCCATGCCTAAGATGATATTGATGTCCGAAGACTTGAGGGCTATCAAGGATGCTAGGAAGACTAGCCTATCGACAAGAATCTCATTGTCATGGCTCACTCTAGAAGTTTGCCATTTTAAACTAGGGGTTTGAACTACTAAAGGAGTAGGCATATCACAAAAAGACATGTTATGCAACTGTGCATAACTTTCTGAGATGAAAGAATGAGATGCCCCAGTATCAAATAGAACAGATGCTGGATGACTATTGACAAGGAGCATACCTAGGATAACATCATGTTCCCCAAGAGCTTCCTCAGCAGAAACATAGTTCACTCATCCACGAGCAGGAGCTGGCTTCACGTAGAAGGCTTTTCCCGGCTTCCCACGTCTAGCCAGCTTAGGGTTGGTCTAAGGAAACTCACGGGAGGAGTGTCCTGGTTCCCCACATTTGTAGCAGACCATAGTGGCACGGGGAGCAAGATTGGCAAGAGGACCTCCAAATGGCCTGGCTGGAGGGTTAGGCTGAGTTGGGCGAGGCGCCTGGAAGGATGGCCTCACGGTGTATCTTGGCGGCAGAGCTGTGTTGGGCACCCACACCCGGCGTTAGTTGGAGCCCGAGCCAGATGCGGGGCTAAAGTCATGGTTGTGCTTCCTCGTGGCCTCGTAGTCCGTCTGTCCAGTCTCGGCATTGATAGCCTTGTTGACGAGAGCTTGGGACTAAGTCCCTTGCGGAACCTAGCCTGCTTCTTAGCATCAGCTGAAACTTCCTCCGGAGCATTGCGAGCAAGATTGCCAAACTCATGGCTATAGGCATCCACTGACAGTCTGCCCTAGGTGAAAGCACAGAACTCCTCTCTCTTACGATCCATTAGCCCTTTGGGGATGTGATAGGTATGGAATGCCATGCTGTATTCCTCCCAAGCTGGTGCGGGGCCTGCAGGACGCATGGCTTCATAATTTTCCCACCACTGATTGGCGGGTCCTTCTAGAAAGTAAGTAGCAAAGGTCACCTTGTTGGCCTCAGATACGTTGGCAGCTCGGATCTCGCGAGACATGCTGGTCAGCCAGTCATCCGCGTCGAGTGGGTCAACCAAATGATGATACTTAGGTGGGTACAGCTTGACGAAATCACCGAGAGACATGCCATCATTGTGATCATTGCGGGGAGCACACGCTGTGTTCTGCTCAATTCGTTCCAACAGCCTGTTGGTCTCCCTTTTATTCCGTTCAGCTTCAAGCATCACTTCTGCCAAAGAGGGCGCATGTGGTAGGTTCTCTTGCCTTGGATGGCTTCCTTCGCCCTACTCGGGGGCAGGCACGGGGTTATTCCTAGTTGCCACCATCCTGGGAAAACAAACCCACAACTTAGACATAGAGGACATCAACTCTAAGACATGAGATACGGAATGTACTAGACAACATGGCATGCATGGGTAAACACCCGATCAACATGGTAAAACAACTGCCATATGAACACCATGATTCATACACACCATGACATATATGATTCATACACACCATGACATAGTTCAGTACAAGCCCAAGCTGAAATACAAACTACAAAGAGATGACACGTCTCATCGGAGGGATTACAAGCTTCCTATACATTATCTATCTACACCTCCAGAACTCAACTCTCAACCTCGGTCATATCCCACAAGACACGCAGGACTGTGGCGATACGACTACTACCATACTAGTACTAACATCCACGTACTCAAGCATCGCCGTAGAATGCCTCATATAGGTTACCCCCATGACCCGGGAGCTGAACTTGAGGATCGGGAAACACTCTAGCCTGTGATCCTTGGAAACCATAAGGAAACGGATGTGGCCTTGGTCCCCTTGTTGGCGGCAACAACGGTCCTCGAAGAAGGGTGATGCCTCCAACATCAGGCCAGTCTACGTGTGTTGGCAGATGAGTCCGCAATGAGTTTAGCATATCCAAATCTCCATAGCCTATCTGCACGATAGGTGCCAACTGCGTTAGCGCTGTCCAAAGATGTGCATGGGTAGCATAGAGTTCCATGCAAAGGACACGTGCATCACGATCCCTATTCTCCAACATCTGACCGGTCACCTGCAGCCTAGGGTCCTCATGAGAATGATCATAATGGGCTATGCTAAGGTAGCTATCCTCTCTTCCCAGAGAAGCAGGAACATAACAGAACTCTGTGTTCTGAAGCAGACCATGGTGAAACCTCATGATAGTTAGCATGGTGTAGGCGGCCTCCTGAACTACCATGTCTATGGTGACACCTAATCCATAAGTCCAGTGAAGCGGCTTTGTAGCTCCAAGATATGAAGGATATATCCTAACAGTACACAGATACTGACTCTGGTTGAAATCTCGATACTGTTCGTCCACTATGTACTCTGGGTACCAACGGTAGCCAGCCTCCATCATAACTCTAACCAACATGGACGTGTGACCTGGTATATCGATGCACCTGGTCAGACAGACCACCTGACGGGAGGGACGAGGGGGCATCTGAAACAGAGAATGATGCAATGACATTAGAGACTCTAGCAGAAATTGGATAGCATAACGACTGTAATTGCTCAAAAAGGATTTTGAGACAACTGCAAAAGATTGGAAAAGCATAACCACTTGACTTTCTAGACTCAAATATCTTCCCCATCTGTTTGTCACACCAACAATACTCTAGTACCGATATTCACTTGCAAAGAAGCTAGCTATTATTCCATGGTTAGTAACTCCTCATCCTAAGCAATAGATGAGAAGCCTAGCTCTTATCCCCGTAGAAAAGATGAGAATGACTCAGAATAGAATAACTTGGGAGGAGGAGTAAAAAGAGCCTTATGTTCCCTTCCACAATCAATTCCCCTACTTTTCTATAGTGTTTCTAGAATCAACTTCGACCGGTTTGGCTTGGTAGTCCTACAGTCAGTCAGGCTCTGATACCAACGCTGTCGGGACCCCGATCCTAAGTCATATGAATCTAGACTATAACATATCACATCACTTTGCCACCTCACCCACGGTAAGCTCCACGACTGCAGCCTTACCTTAGCCGGGACCATTAGCGTCTTTTGGCTCACGTATGTGAACATGTCGCTGGCAATCAAACGACAGATAACCCAGGCCGACATGACTAGTCATAGAACCCAAGTGGCACATCCGTACGGAAAGAGGCATAAGTAACCCAGCAATGTAGGTGTCAGTCTCAAGCCCAGCAAGGGAGTCGGCCACGACCGCTCAATCACATAAGAAGTCTAGTCTAGGCTATCGCCTATTTCAGACTGAACTCGCACGGAAGTCCGGCCGAAGTTTCCGCTACAGCCCTAAACGATGTGCGCAGGGTTCCCAAGCCCACCATTTGGGTGACCCTTGGTACACCATGCCACTGCATACCACGTCGCAACCCACCCCTAGGGTCAGCACTACGTACGACCTCCAGCATGCTATAAACACCAGGAACTACTTGCAACTCCTGGACCAAGGACTAAGCGACTGATAAGTGGAGAGGGGTCATGTTACCGGAACCCAATATGTGGTAGTAACTAGTCTAGGATCACAAACACGGAACTCAGTTCATAAGAACGGTCCCAATGAGACAACCCACTATGTACTCCTACATAGCCTCTCGTCGCTACCTTTACCAACTCGGGTTCATCATAGGCTTATCACATCAGAACATCATTATTTCACTCCAGTTCATCACCCAGGTGAATCATACCTGACACAACTCTAAGCTTAGCAAGCATAGCAAGCAAAGTAAGCTAAGCACATCATGGCACAAGCATCTACCAGGTATGCTAGGTTGCAAGGTTTAGCTATTTACTGTGACAATGACAGGTCATGCAAAAGAGTAGGTTCATCTACCGAGTACGACAAACAAGCGAACGTTTGTCCCAATGCAATAAACAAGAGTAGGAGCGAGAGAGTGGGATGTTATCGGAATGATCAAAGGGGGTTGCTTGCCTTGCTGGGTAGCGGGAAGGTTTTCCACTTCGTTGGAATACTCGGAGGTATCCTCAGAAGCAGGGCCTACCGCAATACCGATAAGTAGCAATCAATACACGCAAGTGCAACAATATGATGCATGATCATGGCATGGAAGGATGTATGGATGAGCTAATGCAACTATAGTCCAAGTTAATTTTACGTGAGTTTGAATATAGGTTCCAAATCATTCTCCATTTCATATTCCATATATTAACCTATTAGTAAATGTCAATGTTCATCTACATATGTTGCTCTAATATGCATGATAATAGCACCATTAGATTCATTGGATTTTTCTGATAAATTTTCATATATAAATTACTTTCATGTGATTAACAGATTAATTTATATGAATTTTTGAAGTTTTAAACATTTTCTGGAATTATTTTAATTCAGAAAAGTCATTACTGCATTAGCATGACATCACTATGACGTCAGCTAGTCAATAGAACGTTGACAGGTCAAACCTGACTAGTGGGACCCAGTGGTCAGTGACCGAGTCACTAAAAAAGTTAATAATTAACTAATTGCTAATTTTATTAGGGTAGGGCCCACTGGTCAGTGGGTCATTAGATTAATTAAATTAATTAATTAAATAATTAGTCAGGGTTTAATTAACAGGGCTCGGCCCCACTTGCCAGTTGACCAGGGGTCAAACCCCTGTGGTCAACTCCGGGAAGACCCACCGGCGTTGAGCCGCCGGTGGCTCCAGAGACGGCAGAGGGGTCGGGATCCCTCCTCCGGCAACCAAAAGGATGGCGGAGGGCACCCGAGGGACCTACGCTCATGCGCGCGTCCATCCCGACGCCTCTCAAGTGCTGAGATGGTCGGGATCGATGTTGGCGACGAGCTCAACGGCTGCCGGAGTTCGAGTGAGCATGAGCTTGAGGAACCAGGGCGCGACACATCTGGAACTTGGGACCTACAAGCACTACGTGGCCCCACGAGTTCGATGGTGGTCTCTAATGGACCAACTGGTCACCGGAGCATCGCCGGTGACGAGCTCGTGCCGCGGGTCATTCGGGAGCCAATGCAATCGGGGACTAGAGGGGGAAAAGGTCGGGGAGGAGAGGGGAAAGAGCCGGGAGCTCACTGCGGGTTTGAAGCCGTCGTAAGCTTGCTCGGGGAGGGCTAGGAGACGACGAATCAATGGCGGAGAGGTTCGGGTCCGAGGAGGAAGACGAGCTTGGGGACGGCACTTCGGGGCTCCTTGCGATGCGTGGCTTGGTGTAGAGGACGGGGACGATGTAGTGGAGCCTTTGGTGGTCTCATGGGGGGCACGGGGATGGCTGGATCTACGGCGGCAAGCTAACGGCGCCATTGGCCATGACGGAGCTGAGGAGGGAAGAGGGCAGGGGGGCGAATGCGAGAGGGAGAGAGGGATGGGGACGACAACGATGTCTTCATCCTCTCGCCAGAGCGACACGGGGACGCAGGCACACAGAGAGCTGCCTGGCAGCTCTGCCATGCGCGCGCAGCGAGCACACGCTCGTCCTCCTGGCCGCCAGGAGGACGACGACGGTGCTAGGACAGCTGGGCCGGCCCAGGTTCTGCCTCCCATTCCATTCTGTTTTATTTCTTCTTTAATCTAAATTCTAATATTGGTTTTATTTATTTTCAGGCACAATTGCTAAGTACAAAATATCCCAAATATTTTATAGCACCAAGTTTGAATATTTCAAACTCCTATAAAAAATTCCAGAATATTTTGAAATGTGAAATATTGATATAGCTTTATTTAGCATTTTTAGAGGCTTTATTATTTATTTTTGAAATCCTAAAACTGTTCAAATAATTTAAATGACCCCTGATATATTCATGTCCCTATTTATCAGACATAGGGAATATTTTTTATGGGCATTTTGGATTTGTTGGTTTCTCACACACTTTAAATTAGTTTGATTCAAATGGGAGTTTGGGGTTTCTTTTAATCCCCATTTCATGTTGATGCAAAATTGAAATATGATTCACACACATGCTGTCCTATGACAACTAGCTAGGGATGTGACATTGGATCATTGATAAGCACCATGATATAGCAATCCTTAGGAAACACAAGGCAATGAATACTTGAGGTCCTCCAACAAGAATCTTGAAGAACATTTCGATAATAAATTACATCCTAAACGAACCACCATGAAGAACCTCTTGGAGAACACCGAAATGAAAGGATGATAGAAAAGAATTGAAGGTTGCGTAATGAACAAGACCGAAGCCTTACAAAGATTTAGATGATGCTTCGCGATGAGATCCTTGAGAATAACTTGGAACTCTAGAAAAGAAAAGATAAACAACTTAGAATAAAGAATTTGATATCGTGAACAACTCCGGAATAAGGATTTAAATCACCTTGATGAAACAAGAATAGAATTATGCTATGCTTATCCTTCATCAATTTAAATTTATGACAAGCAACCGACTTGGCATACCACTTATTCCTCTTGAAAATCTTGAAGAAAGATAACAGGAATTTGAAGACGTCTTCACCAAAATACCGGTAAGAATTTGGAATGAATGAGCATATTACAAATGAATGGAGATACGTGACATGAGAACAAGGAGATCATGATCTTCCCAGAGAACTCTTGAACGAAGCACCGGAATAATTGCAATACAAACGAAGAGACAAAATGGAGAAGAATTTGAGAATGAAATCTGAAAGCTGAATGCCAGGAAATCTTCTAAAATGATGGCCTTTGTAGGATCGGCAAAAGAATACAACACTGAAATGCTCCGGATAGACATGGAAGGAATTTCTCATGATCAAAAATAATTTAAGAGGATATCATGAATCTGAAACCATGAATATTCATGAGAAGGGATAAAGATTTAAGAGAAACTCTCCTTTGGTCTTCAATACTAAGAATGCTGGCGAGAAACAACCTCATGAATTGTTGAGATCCCTGGAACAATGAATAACAAACAGTTTAGCCAATGATGAAAAAAATAATCCGGAGTGATCTTTGAGAAGGAATATGTTTGATGGAATTCATTCTTAGGTTATGTTAGAAAAGAACTTGAGATGTCCGGAAAATATTAAAACTGCCAGGTAAGATCCTGGAAAAACCTGTGGGTTATGGGCCCAATCGAAGAGAACACTAAATGCTTGAATTGAATCCACCGGGGAAGAAAACAATAATGAAGAATGATGAATTCGTAGCACTTGAGTATCTTCGCAATGTATAACCGAATACAATATGGAAGAAAAGAGAGCGGAAGCATCACATGAATAGAAAGGCACTTGGATGAGAGTTCAATAGTTGAATAAAAAGGGGTGGGAGGGTGTGGGAAAACAAAGACAACTTAAGTGTAATGACCAAGATACAGTACTATCCCAATGAAGGCACGAGGACCTTGATGTGGATAGAAGCACATCTCGGCGTTTCGCGAGTGCATAATCATTGCATGCATCTATTGAGAAGAAGAGTATAAGAGTTGGCTTATACTGGCCACATGCAAAATTACAATGTCACATAAACATTCATTCATTCTTCTATAAGACAGGGGCCGGCTACGGATGAACTCAAACGACAAAGTAAACAATGAAACTGCCTTGCTATCCCAGGAACACGACCATGATGCCTCCCTACTCATCCTGATATGTAACATAGATCCGACCACGTTCTTCATCATACTCCCATTGGAGTTGGGATGCCTTAACAGGATAGATATCATCGGAACTTGTATCGGTAGTTGTTGTAATCTGTGAGCCACAGGGACTTAGCAATCTTAGAACCCGGGAACCGAAACTATGTAAGCCTTGTGGGTGCGGAAGGTTAGGTGGTGGGGCTGTAGCAAGCACTAAGCATATGTTTGAGTGGCTAACTTATGAGAACAAGAAGTAAATATGGTGTCCTACACATAACGTACGTGAACTAGTATGATCACTAAGCGATCCTAAACACCTACTTGCGTCAATCATAACCCCACCATGTTCTCTCTCGGTTTATGTTCATGAGCCTAGACAATCACGGCTACGCACATGGTTCACTACAGGAATCAGGCACTTTGCCGTCTGCCATGGAAGACAGCAAAGGCACAAAGGCGGACGACAAAGGACTTTTCCGTCCGCTAGCGGACGATACAAATTTGGGCCCAGCTAGCCTCGACAAAGGGGTTGTTTGACGTTTGCTTTGGCCCAGCGATCGGCAAAGGAGCGTTGGCATCAGCTTGCAGACATCAAAGAGCATGGACGTCAACTGCTGATGGCATCGCCGTTTGAGGTGGCTAACGGACCTCACCACTTTGTTGTCTGCCCCCCGCCCCCTTTGCCGTCTACCCCCCCCCCCCCCCCCCCCCCCCCGCGCCCCCTTTGTCGTCTGCCCCTCCCCTTCTTTACCGTCTGCCTCCCTCCCCATCTTTGCCATCTTCCTCCTCCCCCTTTCCTATCTGCCATAGACGCCAAAGAGACATAATGTCCCTAGCATGGGCTTCCCAGGTTTCATAGGTGGCCGCCACGTGGCACCTTTGCTATCCGCGGTAGACGACAAAGAGCCTGTTGCCGTCGGTGGCAGACGGCAAAGTGCGTGTATTTGTCCTTTTTATTCTTTTGTTTGTTGTATCCAATCATTTTAACAAGCACATATATGATATATATATATATATAATTCATAGAAAATATATCCTTGTCGTATCACAAGCACCTATATATGATCATCCAACAAACATACCAAATCAAAAGTGCAAGTTTCATCCATACATGCATTGTTTCATCCATATTCCAATAGTTTCATCCATAGGTAGCAAGTTTCACAATGTTCATCGGTACAAAATCAAAACAGAAAGTAAACACAAGAACTATATCAATGGAAGGTTCCATGAAGTGAATCAAATCTGCAAAATGGGAAATAGGAAAGTTAGAAGAGAATACTAGAAGAATACAAAGAAGAAGTAGAAGAAGAAGAATAAGATCTAGAAGAAGAGGAGGCAGAAGAAGAAGCGTTTTTCTTCTCTTTCTCTTTATCCTCTTGTTTTTCTTCTTCTTATTGCTTATTTGTGCCATTTTAGAGCTAACCTAGGTAATTATGCCATTTTTTGACCTAACTAAGCTTATTGTGTCATTTTGCAAGAAAATAAGGTAAGTCTATGGCATCTATGAGGTTACCAAGAAGAAGAAGAAGAGCTAGAAGTAGAACAAGAACAAGAAGAAATGTTTTTCTTGTCTTTCTCTTTTTGGTCTTGTTTTTCCTCTTCATATTGCTTATTTGTGTCATTTTAGAGCTAACCTACGTAATTATCACATTTTTACCTAACAAAGCTTATTGTGTCATTTTGCTAGAAAATACGCTAAGTCTATGGAATCTATGAGGTTACCAAGAAGAAGAAGAAGAAGATCTAGAAGAAGAACAAGAAGAATTAGAAGTTGTTTTCTTCTCATTCTCTTTCTCCTCTTGTTTTTCTTCTTCTTATTGATTATTTGTGTCATTTTAGAGCTAACCTAGGTAATTATCACATTTTTTACCTGACTAAGCTTATTGTGTCATTTTGCAATAAAATAAGCTAAGTCTATGGCATCTATGAGGTTACCAAGAAGAAGAAGAAGAAGATCTAGAAGATGAACAAGAAGAAGAAGAAGAAGCTTTTTTCTCCTCTTTCTCTTTCTCCTCTTGTTTTTCTTCTTCTTATTACTTATTTGTGTCATTTTAGAGCTAACCTAGGTAATTATCACATTTTTACCTCACTAGTCTTATTGTGTCATTTTTCAAGAAAATAAGCTAAGTCAATGGCATCTATGATGTTACCAAGTCTATTATGTCATTGTTGAGTTAACTAAGCTTATTATGTCAATGTGGAGGAACCAATGCTAAGTATAAGTCATTTTACAGCTAAATTAGGTACAATATGTCATTTTAGAGCTAACTTAGGTACAATATGTCATTTTGGAGGTAAGTAAGCTTACTATGTCATTTTAGAGGAAACAAATATAACTTACATAAAATATGACATTTGTCTAAGTGCTAAGTTTCTCATTGTGCTAAGTTTGTCTAAGTGCTATGTTTGTCTTTGTTTGAGAAAATGAGCCAAACAAGTGGCATATTAGGGCTTACCCTCCTCGTCATCACAGAGGTGAAGCACCAGGGTTGCTCGGGTCGTGCGATGCGGCTCGGGAGTTATGCTGTACCAAAATATCATTTGTGTTAGCATGATGACACTAAAATGTTAAGACTAGTAACTAATGAACATTGAAATGAAAGTCACCGTTCCAGCCATGGTAATGACTGGCATCGGCGGAGGGGTCTGGCCGGTCTTCTCGCACAAAGTCTGCACATTTGGTTTTGCCTAGTCAATCATATTGGTTATTAATGAATAGAACATGTAGTGCATGATTTGGCTAATATTAAGAATAAACTTACCACGATGAGCTCGTACATGGCCCATTTAGACGAATTGTTCCATGCCCTGTCCTCCTACAACAACTTAGTTGTCCTCTCCTCCAGATCCCTCTTCTCCTCCGCCGCCTGTCGGGCCTGTTCCGCTAGAAGCGCCTGGGTTGTCTCTCTCTCTTTCTACAGAGCACCCTGCAACATAACTCCTCATTAGCATTGTAATCATCTTTGTTCGCACAGACAATGTAATGGAGGAAAGCTATCTGAGTCTGTCACACCCTGGGTTTGTATCACCTTCTGATGTTTGGATTTATAAAATTTGGAACCAATTAAAACTTTTGTCAAGTGCTTGTGCTTGTTTGAAATTGGTTCTTGTTTGCTTGTTGATGGTTGTGGATGGCACTCTTAGATTCTATCCCTCTTCATATTCATCTTCATTGCCCCAAACTTCATGCCCAATGATCATGCCATGTGAATGCCCGAAGCTATTTTTATCAAATTTTATTTTGACCAAAAGGGATTTATCCAAATTAGGTTTTCAAAAACACCTAAATTGAGGTTTGCACAACAAGTCCTCAAATTGGGTGGATCCTTCTTCCCCAAGGGCTTTAAATCAAAACTACTACATATAAGACTTTCCAAAACCACCAAATATTAATTTTAAAGATTATATTTATATTTTATTTAAAGGCGTTTTCTTAAGACCAGAAATGGTTTTTCTTAGGAAAAATATATTTAAATGCTTTCAAAATATTTGAGAAAATTTAGGGAAACTCGGTGGACATATATTTTCCATATATATGAGTTTCAACACAAGGGCATGTTCAAATCATGGGAAAAACCCCTCAAATCCCTTTTTGTTCAAATCAAGCTTTTGAAGTATTTTTATAAGAAATATTCTCAATAAATTCTAGGAAAATTCTAGCAAGTCAACACTATCATAGGTGATGACCTTGCAAAGTTTCACCTCAATCCAAGTTGGTTTGGTTTATCAAACCAGCCCAGAACCCTTTTTGTCCATATTCAAATTTGAACAACTTTACATTGTGAAGTTTCTCCACATAACCTCAAACCTTGTGGACATGTTCTAATCAGCAAATAATGATGCTACACTAAGAGGCGCATCAAGGGTAAAAGCTTAGCATGTCTAGATCTAGAGAAACCAGAATTTGTTGATTTCTAGGTTTCCACTAAGTCCCATTGTGAACTTTCATCAAACTCTCTCAAACTTGGTGATAAGCCCTACTTGTGACAACCCTTTGATCCTTTTAATTATCGAGGTATGTAGGATTCATCTACTGGGCCAAATCACCATCAAACACCTTCTGGTGAAATGGCAAGTCCCTGATTTCACCCCCTTTCTCTCTTCCCCTTGCCTCCAAACTTTTACCACACCTTCTGGCAATGACCAAGCACCCGTAGTAAAAATCCCAAGTCCTCAAGCCATTGGGAGATCGGGTAAAACCCCCCATTTTTACCCCTGGACAGCCTTGGCAGAGCTTTCTCTCCCCTCCCCACTTACGATATTCCTCTCCTGAAGCATCCAAGGCACTTTTCTCTAGCCTAGGCACCCCTAGATCCCCCTAGACATTCTTGGCCACGCACAAGACGCCGTTGGCATGCCGTGGCATTCCAAATGCACGCTCTCGAGCGTGCTACGGTGCCGACAGGCATTGTAGCCATTGCCCACTGCATGGCCCCGACCACCTCGAGCGCGCCCCTCTCGCCAGAAGGTCGGCCTCGGCGTTCGTGCTATGCCACCTTGTCGAGCCCCTCCTCTCTCTCCCTCCTCTGGCCCTCCTCGCATGTGCGATGGCCGCCCGAGCCAGCCAACCACGGGGCTCGCACGCGCGTGCTCCCCCGCCTCTCTCTCCTCACCCCCTCGGCCTAGACCAGCCCGAGGAACACCGCAGACTCACCCTCGCCTCCTCTGATCGACCCTAGCCCCGGCCGCAAGCTCGCCGGCGCACCCGAGCTCGGTGGACCGCCGGGCGCATATAAAAGAGCCTCCCAGGAACCTCTCCTCACTCTAGGCTCTCTCACCACTCCCCAACAAACTCCCTATGCCCCCTAGAGAGCCCCGACGCCTCTATGCTCGGGATCAAGCCAAGGACCGCCGCGGACATCTCACCGTCGATCTCCGGGTACCTCCCCTCTCCAGCCCCCATTACTGTCCTATTGGGTTCCCCTCAGCTCCCTGACCCATTCCCCTCCTTTTCCCCTTCGTTTGGTGCACAGGGTGACCGGCACATCCTCCTCCCGAAGCTCCTCCGCCGCAGCCATCTCCCCGCTAGCGACTTCGGCGACCTCCGGCCGCCCTTCCACCTCCAGGAGACCGGCGGCTCGATGCAAAGCCCGTTCCCACCTCCAGCTCCCCTCGTCGTGCCTCTTTTCCCTGCAGGTGAGCCTCTCCCCCTCTGCCCAAGGTGTGAGAAGGATCCGAGAGGTGGGACCCACCTGTTGGCCTCTCTCTCTCCCTCGCTCTCTCTCCCCCTCGCAGTTACTGATGGTCGGGCTCGACACTTCAGGTTTAAACCTGGCCGTGCGCGAGGCCGGTTGGCTCGCCAGCTAGGCCGGCCCAGCCACTGGCCGCCTCTGGCCCGGGGTCCCGTGGCCTTTCCCTTTTTCTTTTCTATGGGATTTTGCAAAAATCCCACAGAGCTCAATAAAAATCCTATGACAATAATTTTTCCACCTAAATTCCTAGGATATTCCGTAGAATTTAATGGTGGCCTTTTTGTAAAATTTTGAAAACCTTTTATGCATTGTTTTATTTTAAAACCTATATTTAGGCATCTTTTGCCTTTGTCAAATAGTTTCCAAAAATGTTTTTCATAAAAAAATACTAAACAAACATTTTTAATATAGCTTTAGTATTTATCAGAGTAGTGTAGCATTTTTAATAGTAGTTTGTGTGCTCTATTTTTGTGTGATGTTAGTTTTTTATTTGCGACGATAGATTGCGACCTGCTGGACTATTGCAACCTCTCAAAGTGCCTGAATGGAAGTGGGATAAAATCGGGATGGATTTTATCACCAGTTTACCAAGGTCAAACAAAGGACATGACTCCATTTGGGTCATTGTTGATCACCTGACCAAGGTAGCCCACTTCATCCCCGTCAGAACCACCTGGGATGGAAGCCAGCTCGCAAACCTCTACATCAACCGCATCGTGAGACTTCACAGAGTTCCAAGGGAGATTGTGTCCGATCGAGGAACGCAGATCACCTCAAGATTCTAAAAGAAGTTTCAAGAAGCTATGGGATCCAAGCTCTCCTTCAGCACTGCTTTGCACACTCAGAAGTTGCCTATCAACTGGAGTTACCTCCCGAACTGTCGGATGTGCACAACGTCTTCCATGTGTCACAACTCTGGAAGTTTCTGCAAGTTCCCAACCGCCCCGACCTCTTCAACGACATCGACCATCAAGCCATCAATCTTCCACCAGACCTCACTTATCGTGAGAGTCCAGTTTGCATTTTGGATGAAGCTGAGCGCTACACCTGAAGCCGCACCATCAAGTACTTTAAGGTCTAGTGGAGCAACCACACTGAAGCTGAAGCAACCTGGGAGCGTGAAGATTATCTTAGATCGGAGTTCTTGTATCTTTTTAGCGCTTAGCCTAGGAATCTCGGGGACGAGATTCTTGTAAGGGGGGAAGGTCTGTCACACCCTGTGTTTGTAGCACATTGATATGTTTGGGTTTATAAAATTCGGAGCCAACTAAAACTTTTTCAAAGTGCTTGTGCTTGTTTGCTATGTTGTTTGCTTGGTTGTTGATTGTGACTTGGCACTACTAGGTTATATTCCACTTTATATTCATCTTCCTTGTTCCAAACCTCTTGCCTAATGATCATGCCAAGTGAATAGTGCCCAAAACTATTTTTATCAAAATTTGTTTTAACTAAAAACGATTTATTCAAATTAGGTTTTCAAAACCCCCTGAAATGAGATTTTGCACTACAAGTCCTCAAATTAGGTGGGACCTCTTTCCCAAAAGCTTTATTTCAAACCTACTATATATATGACTTCCCAAAACCACCACATGTTATTTTTGAAGACTATTTTCATATTTTATTTAAAGGCTTTTTCTTAAGGCCAAAAATGGTTTTTCCTAGGGAAAAATTATTTAAATGCTTTGAAAATATTTGAGAAAATTTAGAGAGACTCAGTGGACATATAGTTTCCATATATATGAGTCTCAACACAAGGGCATGATCAGATCACATGCAAATCCCCTCATAACCCTTTCTGTTCAAATCAAGCTTTTGAAATATTTCTATAAGAAATATTCTCAATAAATTCCTGGAAAATTCCAGCAAGTCAACACTATCATGGGTGATGATCTTGCAAAGTTTCATCTCAATCCAAGTTGGTTTGATTGATCAAACCATCCCAAAACCATTCCTGTCCAGAATCAAATTTGAGCAACTTTACATTGTGAAGTGTTCCCCCTTGGCCTCAAACTTTGTGGGCATGCTCTAATGGCCAAATAGTGATGATACACTAAGTGGTGAATGAAGGGTAAAATCCTACCATCAATGGATCTATAGAAATTTGATTCTGCTAATTTCTAGGTTCATCAAATCTCCATTGTCAACTTTTTCCCCTTGAGCTCAAACTTGGTGAATCCTCTCATTTTTACCTAGCCTTTCACCGTGGTAAGTATCTTAGTAAGGTGGTAAAGTTTCCTTGCCCAAATCATTACCAAACAACTTCTGGTGAATTGGTAAAACCATCTTTTCCCCACCTTATCCTTTTACCCTTAGCCCTAGCTTTTTACCACAGCCTCTGGTAAGTGCCTTGCACCTCCAAGAATTCTCCCTGCCCAAGGAACCTCAAATAAGTAGGGTAAATTCCTCATTTTACCCCCTGGATAGGAGTTTTTCCTCTCTCCATCTCACTTTTTCTTCTCTCATAAGGTATCCCGCAGCATCCAGTGCCCTACCCTCTGTTGTAAAAAAACCTAGATCCCCCTAGGCATAACCGGCCATGCAGAAGATGCCATTGGCATGCCATGGCTGGCGAAACGCGCGCTCTGGAGCGCGCTATAGTGCCGCATGCATTGTAGCCATCGCCCACTGCATGGCTCCGGTGCCTCAGGCCTCCCCGCGTGCCACTTGGTCCCCCTCGGCGTCTGCACCACGCCACCCTTGTCGGCCCCTTCTCTCTCTCCCTCCTCCGGCCCCTCTCGCATGCGCCGCGGCCGCCCGAACTGGCCAACCGTGGGGCTCGCATGCGCGTGCTACCCCGCCCCTCTATCCTCTCCCTTTGATCATGGGCGACACCCAGGAGTTTCGCATACCTATTCTCTCTCTCCCCCGATCCCTCCAGCAAACGCCACGACCTCGCCGGCGCACAAACCCTCGGTGGACTCACATCCCCCTATAGAGGGCCCTCCCCTGAGCCCTCTCTCCCCTATGGACCCTCTCTCTCTCCCAATAGAGCTCCCGTGACCAGTCCCCCTCGTTCTAAGGCTCGAGCACCCGGGATTGACTGGAGCATCGCCACGGCGGTGCCACCATCGATCTCTGGGTAGCAAGCCTATCCGACCCTCCTTCCACTTCGGCTACTCCTCCCTCATCGCTCTAACTTGATACCCCTCGTCCCCATCCTCCTTACAGCACGGAGAGGCCCCTGGTGATCACTCTCGAAGCTGCCTCCGCCGCGGGTGCTCACTGCCGGTGACTCCGGCCACCTCCAGTGCTCCCTCCACCTCCAAAGGATCGGCAGGTCGACGCTGAGCTCAGCCCCGCCTTCGCTTGCCATCGCCGTGCCCTGCATCATCACTGGTGAGCGCACCGGCCTCCCTGTCGCGAGGTGGAAGATGACAGGCGGGGCCTGCCTGTCATCCTCACCTCCCTCCCCCTCCTCTCTCTGTCGCTAACCTTTGGGGCCCAGCCGTTAGGTTCAAATGTGCGCGCGCGCTCCGGTTCGCCTGGGCTGGTTGGCCTTTGGGCCGGCCTAGTTGCTGGCCTCCTCCCGCCAGGGCACTGTGCCCGTTTCTTTTTCCTTTTTCCTTTTTCTGCAACTTCCAAACATCCCATAGTGTAGAATATTATTCCAAATCAAAAAATTCCTCCACCTAAATTCTTGAAATAACCCATAGGATCTATTAATGCCATTTGTAAAAATGTTTGAAAAACTTTTTAGTACTGTTTTTATTAAAAAAACTATTTTGCATTTCCTTCCTCTGTTTAATATATTTTTTAAATAATTTTCATAGTAAAATATTAAACTAACATTTTTAAGATAGTCCCTATTATTTATCAGAATAGGTTAACATTTTTATTAGTAGCTTGAGTGCTCTGTTTTTTTGTGTTGATTAGTTTTATTGTTATTTTATCGCGACATTAGATTGCGCTGTTGACGAAGAAGTTGGACCCGAAGACTTCGAAGACCCCGGAAACTTTTTGTTGAGCCAGGAAAGGAGCCCTTGGACCATGATGAGAAACC
Source organism: Hordeum marinum (assembly GCA_022496015.1). Taxonomy (NCBI): domain Eukaryota; kingdom Viridiplantae; phylum Streptophyta; class Magnoliopsida; order Poales; family Poaceae; genus Hordeum; species Hordeum marinum. The sequence continues at coordinate 285,681,169 of CM039678.1, read as the reverse complement.
ATTTTTATTGCATGTCACATAGCACTTTACTTTCATCAAAATTGATCATGTGATGTGGTGTTCCCATTTTGGTGGGATGCCTACGATACTTTTCCATTGATACTTGCATCGTGCATGACCCTACCACCTTATGAGGGTTATGCGGGTGGGTGTAGTTAGAATGCATATAGATGCTACACAAGTGGGACGGGATTTATGCATAAAGATGGAAAGGAGAGAAATGATTTCAAAGACTCTTTCGAGAACCCCATCGGGTGCCACTAATGCCCGAGGGAGATGATGATGAGAAGGGTGACCACTTGAGAAAGAAGTGGTGTGCCGGAACAAGTTGAGGGTGTGTTTTCAAAAACGGATTAGATTTAAGATTTGTCGACCATCCCAACCTTACATGTGCAACCACGATACCCCGAATGGGACGGGACTTTGTTGATTACCTTGGTGGGTACTGGCAAGGAGCCTGCATTACTAGTGGCGAGAGTGGCGTGGTCACTCTCGATACAGGGTCGTACTGGTATGTACGATCATGTGTTGTCTTTATAGGCACCGGGCACACCATTTGTCCCCTCATGGATGGTACGATTAGAGCGAGGCTCGTGTGATGTACTTTGTGAGGGCTGGGTACCAATCGAGTGGACTCTTTGTTTAGTATTGCTAGGGGAAAGCCATTGTTCAGGTGCTTAGCTCGGGTATGTTATATACCACGAGTCGTGGATGACATGGAAGTTCCACGAGTCTCATGGGTTAAGTGTGCCACCTCTGCAGAGTGTAAAACTATTCGAATAGCCGTGTCCACGGTTAAGGACAGTTGGGTGGTGCTGCTTAGACTATGTCCAGATGTTTTCGTGAAACTTGGTGTGAGTATGGATGTGATGGTGACAAGAGGTCACATGAGCTGAGTCTGATGACTTAGCAAGGGAATTATACTAAGTCCGACGGATTATCATGATTAATGAACATGAGATGTTCTACCCCTACTTATGATGATATCGGTAATTTGATCACATGGATACATGCTAGTTGTTGATGCATGCTCACTAGTTTCTTGATCATGTCATTGCATACAAAATTAGCTGTCCACGAATTTACGTACCTAGTGCTATATCATGCATCATTGTTACCTTGTTCCACAACTTGGGTTGCTTGCGAGTACATTCAAAGTACTCATTGGCTTGCCACTGGTTATTTAATTGGCCAAGCATGGAAGAACAGGAGTATGTTGAAGAGTTCGTTGGAGACGAACATGCGAACTAGGATGCTTCCCAGTCAGAATGCCTGTAGGTTAAGGCAGATGGCATGGGTTCACGCTTTCGATCAAGATTTCTGTTGCTTGTTCTATTTAAGTGTTTGGCCCATGTGGCCCTATCTATGTAAGATTAAGATCTTCGTGGTCATCATTTGTGTAAGACGTTAAGTGTGGATGTAAGACTCTTGTTATCCAGCTTCTGTGTGTTCAGTGAGCATTGATCTCTAGGATCACTGTACACGTGCATTCGCTGACCACGACTTATGAGTTGGGGTCCCCACAAGTGGCAAGAGTGAAGTGGTCACACTTGAGACGGGGTCATCCCGAAAGTGGAAGGCCATGCGCTGTCTTTACATGCGTGCCCTCATGGATGATACGTGTGATGTATATCATGAGGGATGTCACCAACGAGTGGAATCTTTGTTTGGTATCACCATGGGAAAGGCATTGGTTGGGTGCTTACCTCGGGTATGTTACATATTGCGAGTCGTGGATGACATAGAAGTTCCCCGAGTCTTGTGGGTAAAGTGTGCAACCTTTGTAGAGTGTAAAACTATTCGAATAGCCGTGTCAACAGTCAAGGACAGTTGGTGGTGCTGCTTAAACTATGTCCAGATGTGTTCACAGAACTTGGTGTGTGTGTGTGGTTAACACAGGGATGGTACTTGAGACAAGTCAGAGGACTTGACGTGATGGGTGAACATGAGATGTTCAACCCCTGCTCATGACGATATCTGCAACTGGTTCATATGGATATTTTCCAACTGTTGATGCATGCTTACATAGTTACTTGATCATGTCATTGGATTCAAAATTGGCTTTCCGCAAATTACCTACTTAGTGTTATATCATGCATCATTATTACCTTGTCCCACAACTTGGGTTGCTTGCGAGTACATTCAAAGTACTCATTGGCTTGCCACTAGTTATTTAATTGGCTAGGCATGGAAGAATAGGAGTATGTTGAAGAGTTCATTGGAGTCGAACATGCGAACTAGGATGCTTCCCAGTCAGAATGCCTGTAGGTTAAGGCAAATGGCATGGGTTCATGCTTTCGATCAAGATTTCCGCTGCTTGTTCTATTTAAGTGTTTGGCCCTTGTGGCCCTATCTATGTAAGACTAGACCTACATGGTCATTATTTTTGTAAGACGCAAAATGTGGATGTAAGACTCTTTTTATTCAGCTTTTGTGTGTTCAGTGAGCATTGATCTCTGGATCACTGTACACGTGCATTCGGTGGTCACGACTTATGACTCGGGGTCCCCATAGAGTCTGTATGACAAACTCGATGGTGAGCTAGACTGGCCATAGACGAGGCGGCATCTCAGGACAGGAGCTCGTTTGGCACGCTTTGATCTGCCGGAAAGTGCTCGAAGACCATATATGTCCATCTCCAATGGCTATCGATCCATGGGACCTCCCGTGGCTAGCTAACATCACCAGGTCTGGATCAAGTGGTTGCTGGCTCGGGTTGAAGTCCTCTACATTCACCGCCTTCCCCACATCTCTGTACCTCACAAGCTTGTGGTGGGAGGAGATATTGGTAAAGTTCTCGGGATTATCGAGGTCAGACTCAGAGAATGCCTTGACCTTCTTGTATGAGGTAGTATAGGCAATGGCATAGAGGTCGTACACCTCTAGCACCTCCGTCTTATTGTGATGAGCCTACAAGAGAGGAACAAGGTATTAATAATGGGTAAACCTAGCACTACAAGAATGAATTGCAGGAATCATGAAGCAAACCACATACCCAGTTCCGCCCAAACTGATAAATGTTGGCGCTGCCTTGATGGTGTGGCACACCTTGCATTTGGGCACGGCGTGCATTGGCATCGTCATGTACGACTCGCCATTGGTCAGAGCACCATTCATTCACCAATGCCTCCCAACAACCCATCTATCCACACACCATCTTGGGGGCACCTAAGTTAGAAAAGAGAAATTTGAGAGCTATGCCTACGAATCAAAGCAAAGGAAACTAAGTACAAGGCCTTAAGAATAGGTAATTACCTTCATGTACTCCTCCATGTCCAAAAACTTTTGGCAGGATGATGACTTGGCCTTCTTAATATGCTGCGAGGTGTAGTAGTCCCGAATAGCTTATACCCGAGCATTGTGCCATAAGTTCTATAGTAGGCGCCCGCACTCATAATCGATAAGCTTTGCCGCGGCCTCCTCATATCCCTCCTCACACCTGTAGAAGGTCTGCAATCAAAAGAGACAACACTAATTAGTACAATAACTAGCTATTATTGATTTTTAATTATGTAAAGGATAAATTACCCAGACTTTTTGATGACCATGTCGGCCCTCGTGTGGCACAACACACCGCCGATCATCTCCTCTGGCGGGGCCAGGGCAGCCAAGTAGTGGTCCCATTTCAATCCTACCTCTTCTTGATGACCCTCGCCGGCCAACGTGACAAACCCCGAGAAGTTATGCCATAAAATCACACCAAGGATGGAGTTGGGCCTGCGGACATCCTTGGCATGAATCCAACCCCTGTAGTGTAACAAAGCCAATGCATTGGATATGTGAAGAAACATGAAGGAAAAATGTTTAAAAAGAGTAAATGCACTTACTTCAGCGACTCAGGCTTAATCAGCCACCTCTACTCGCGGGTCACCGGCACGGGCAAGAGCCGTATACACCCACGGTGGTAGATGGTGCCCTCAACCGCCTCGTCCTCGCTATCAGAAAGCCAATCCCTGCCACCATCAGCATGTCCACTCGGCTCCGGCTGATGCTGATCTGGCCAGGTATCCCATCCGATGGAAGCCTGTGGAGTCTCGTAGGATGAAGCATCTGGCACAGGAGTCTCGCGGGATGAGGCATCTGGCATACGAGTCTCGAGGGTCGAAGCGTCCAGGACAGAAGGATCGTCGACCTGAGGCTCGTGGAGAGGAGTCCTTATAGCCTCCACCTCAGAAGAGTCCATCGTAGCAGTCCTGTGCTCTGGTGAATTAGCTGGGGTGGCGGGTTGAAGGCACAGCCGCCTTCTTACCTCTCCTGCAGCCACCACGTGTAGCTTTAGGAGCTCTCTTCTTCCCCCGACCTCCTCTCTCTGTGGGCAACTTCACCGACGAAGAAGTGCCCTTGGGTGACCCAATACTGTCGTACAACGCTCTCCGGAGAGTTTGGGGTGGAATAGAAGTACCCCTCCCACCATGCTCCACTACAGGAATCTAGTAATTTGCCATCTGCCATGGCTAACAGCAAAGGGAAGGACCCCGTACGGCAAAGGCCTTTGCCGTCCGTCAGCAGACATCGAAAATTCCGACAAAGAAAAACTCGGTAAAGCGGTCCTTTGCCGTCCGCCTCAGGACCACGGACGACAAAGAATCTTTGCCATGGGGGAGCGGACGGCAAAGAGCTTGGACGGCAGACCCAGGGGCTACAATCGTCAAGTGTTAATGGCAGTTCTTTGTCGTCCGCTCCCTTTGTCATCGGCCTTGTGCCCCCTTTGCCATCGGTGGGCGAACGGCAAAGGGTAAGGCCCTTTACCCCTGGGGTCCACCTTTGTCGTCGGCCTTGGGCCCCCCTTTGTCATTGGCCTTTTGCCCCCCTTTGCCGTCGGTGGGCTGACGGCAAAGAGTAAGGCCATTTGCCCCTGTGATCCCCCCTTCACCGTCTGCCCAGGCCCACCTTTGTGATCAGCCCACCGACGACAAAGAGTAAGTCCATTTTCCTTTATCTTTTTCTTTTTTATCAAAACAATTTTCACAGCAATATGATATATATATATATATTTCATAGCAATAAATATGTTTCCATATTGATAATCATATTCAAATAAGTTTCATCCATACATACATACATATTATGAAAGTTTCATCCGTACCCAACCATATTACAATAGTTTCATCCATACATACATAGTTTCATATACATATGTAGAAAGTGTCACATTGTTCATCAATACAAAAGAATACTAGTAAACAAGCACCGCAAACTTCCGTGAAGTGAATGTAATCTGCAAAATGGGAAGCTCCAAATTTGAAGAAGAAGACTAGATGAAGAAGAGAAGGTAAAAATAGGTCATTTAGGAGCTAACTATGCTTATTATGGCATTTTGAAGCTAACTAAGATACTTATAGGTCATTTAATAGCTAACTTTGGTAACATAGGTAATTTTGGAGCTATCTAAGCTTATTATGCCATTTTGGAGCTAACTAAGGGAAGAATAGGCCATTTTTGATAAAATGGGCCATTTTGGAGCTAATTTAGCTTACTACATCATTTAGGAGGAGGCTAAGCTAACTATATGTCATTTTAGAGCTAACTTAAGTAAAATAGGTCACTTAGGAGCTAACTATACTTATTATGCCATTTTGGAGCTAAGTAAGCTAAGTATAGGTCATTTAATATAGCAAAGCTAGGTAAAATAGGCCATTTTGGAGCTAGGTAAGCTTATTATGCCATTTAGGAGAGAACTAAGCTAAATATACGACATTTTTGATAAAATAGGCTATTTAGGAGCTAATTCAGCTTACTATGTAACTTAGGAGGAAACTAAGCTAAATATATGTCATTTCAAAGCTAACTTAGGCAAAAATAGGTCATTTAGGAGCTAACTATGCTTATTATGCCATTTTGAAGCTAACTAAGCTAATTACGGGTCATTTAATAGCTAACTTTGGTAAAGTAGGTAATTTTGGAGCTATCTAAGCTTATTATGCCATTTTGGAGCTAACTATGCTTATTATGCCATTTTGGAGCTAAGTGAGCTAAGTATAAGCCATTTAATAGCCAAGCTAGGTAAAATAGGCCATTTTGGAGCCAGGTAAGCTTATTATGTCATTGAGGAGAGAACTAAGCTAAGTATAGTACATGTTTGATAAAACAATCCATTTAGGAGCTAATTCAGCCTACTATGCCATTTCGGAGGAAACTAAGCTAAATATAGGTCATTTTAGAGCTAACTTAGGTGAAATAGGTCATCTATGAGCTATCTATGCTTATTATGCCATTTTGAAGCTAACTAAGCTAATTATAGGTCATTTAATAGCTAACTTTGATAAAATAGGTGATTTTGGAGCTAGCTAAGCATATTATACCATTTTGGAGCTAACTAAGCGAAGTATATGCCATTTTTGATAAAATAGGCCAGTTTGGAGCTAATTTAGCTTACTATGTCACTAAAAAGGAAACTAAGCTAACTATATGTCATTTCGGACAAACTTAGGTAAAAAATAGGTCACTTAGGAGCTAACTATGCTTATTTTGCAATTATCGAGCTAAGTAAGCTAAGTATGGGTCATTTAATACCTAAGCTCGGTAAAATAGGCCATTTTGGAGGTAGGTAAGCTTATTATGTCATTTAGGAGAGAACTAAGCTAAATATTAGACATTTTTGATAAAATAGGCCATTTAGGAGCTAATTCAGCTTCCTATATCATTTAGGAGGAAACTAAGCTAAATATATGCCATTTTAGAGCTAACTTAGGTAAAAATAGGTCATTTAGGAGCTAACTATTCTTATTATGCCATTTTGAAGCTAACTAAACTAATTATAGGTCATTTAATAGCTAACTTTGGTAAAACATGTAATTTTGGAGCTAGCTAAGCTTATTATGCCATTTTGGAGTTAACAATGCTTATTATGCCATTTTGGAGCTAAGTAAGCTAAGTAGAGGTCATTTAATAGCTAAGCTAGGTAAAATAGGCCATTCTTGAGCTAGGTAAGCTTATTATGTCATTAAGGAGAGAACTAAGCTAAGTATAGGACATATTTGATAAAGTAGGCCATTTAGGAGCCAATTCAGCTTACTTTGCCATTTAGGAGGAAGCTAAGCTAAATATATGTCATTTTAGAGCTAACTTAGGTGAAAATAGGTCATGTAGGAGCTATCTATGCTTGTTATGCCATTTTAAAGCAAACTAAGCTAATTATATGTCATTTAATAGCTAACTTTGGTAAAATAGGTCATTTTGGAGCTAACTAAGCTTATTATACCATTTTGGAGCTAACTAAGCGAAGTATAGGCCATTTTTGATAAAATAGGCCATTTTGGAGCTAATTTAGCTTACTACGTCACTAGGAGGAAACTAAGCTAACTATATGTCATTTTAGAGCTAAATTAGGTGAAAATAGGTCACTTAGGAGCTAACTATGCTTATTATGCCATTTTGGAGCTAAGTACGCTAAGTATAGGTCATTTAATAGCTAAGCTAGGTAAAATAGGCCATTTTGGAGGTAGCTAAGCTTATTATGCCATTTTGGAGCTAAGTAAGATAATTATCGATCATTTTATAGCTAACTTGGGTAACATAGGTCATTTTGGAGCTAACTAAGCTTATTATGCAAGTTTGGACCTACCTAAGCTTATTATGTCATTTAGGACGAAACTAAGCTAAGTATAGGTAATTCTAGAGCTAACTTGGGTAAAATATATCATTTTGGAGCTAAGGTAAGGTAAGTAACCACCATTATGCGGTTGTTAAGCAAAACACTAGAAAAACATACCATTCTCGTTAGCACGAAGCTGAAGCACGGTTGTTCTGGCTTGTTTCATCTGGTGAAGGCTCCCCTGTAGAAGGGACGTGCGATGCGTTTCGGGAGATATTTTCCGCCAAACATCATTTGCAATGTGTCGTTAGCATGACAACACTCAAAAGATCACTGCATTGAAATGAAACTCACCGTCCCCGCCATGTTAATGACTGGCATCACCGGAGGGACGTGGCCAGTCTTCTCGCACATAAACTGTACATTTGGTTTCGACAAGTCAAACTTTTTAGTTAATAATGAAACGAACATTAAAATGCAAGATTTGACAAATATGAAGAAGAAACTTACCACGAAGAGCTCGTACATGGCCCTGTTAGACGCATCATTTCGTGCCCTCTTCGCCTCCATCAACGCAGCCGTCCTCTACTCCAACTCCTTCGTCACCTGATCCTTTGCCGCCAAAAGCGTCTGCGTTGCCTCTCTCTCTTTCAGAATAGCAGCCTGCAAGACAACTCATTGTTAGCATTGTAATCACATTGGTTCGCACACACAACGCAATGCGGAAAGATAGTTGAGTCTATTAAACTCACCTTGATGGCGAGCTCGATTGGCCGTGGACAAGGTGTTATCTCAGGACAGGAGCTCGTTTGGTGTGCCTTTATCTACCGAAGAGTGCTAGGACAATGTATAAGGCCGTATCCAATGGCGATCGAGCCATGTGGCCTCCCATTGCCAGCTATCATCACTAGCTCTTTATCAATAGGCCCCTTGGTCAGCTTAAAATCCTCCCCTTTCCTCGCCTTCCCGTGATCTCTATACTTCACGAGCTTGTGGTGGGAGGAGATGTTGGTGAAGTTTTCGGGATGATCGATGTCAGACTCGGAGAATGCTCTTCACCTTGTTGTATGAGGCAGTATGGGCCATTGCATAGAGGTCATACATCCCTAGTACCTCCGTATTATTGTGACATGCCTAAAAGAGAGAGAGAGAGAGGAAAAAAGTATTAGTAAAGGGATCAAGCTAGCATTAAGAATGAATAGCATGATTCATGAAGCAAACCACATACCCAGTGTTGGGAGACGTAGTAGTAAATCAAAAATTTTCCTACGCGTTCACCAAGATCCATCTATGGAGAAACCAGCAACGAGCAAGGGGAGAGTGGATCTTCATACCTTTGAAGATCGCTAAGCGGAAGCGTTACAAGAACGCGGTTGATGGAGTCGTACTCGCAGCGATTCAGATCGCGGTAGATCCGATCAAGTGCCGAACGGACGGCACCTCCGCGTTCAACACACGTGCAGCCCGGTGACGTCTCCTACGCCTTGATCCAGCAAGGAGGAAGGAGAGGTTGGGGAAGAGCTCCAGCAGCAGCACGACGACGTGGTGGTGGTGGAGTAGCTAGGTATCCCGGCAGGGCTTCGCCTAAGCACTGCGGAGGAGGAAGAAGCAGAATAGGGCTGCAGCGAGAGAGAAAGAGTTCGTCGTCTCAAACCTGCCCAAACCCTTGCATATATATAGGAGGAAGGAGAGGGAGGGCTGGCTTGGCCCCTCCTCCAAGGAGGAGGGATTCGGCCGAAGTGGGGGGAGAGTCCTCCTCCCACACGGGAGGTGGATCTCCCCCTTTTAAATCCCTTTTGCCTCTATCTCCAGATCCCTGGCGCATGGGCCCTTTCTAGAAGGTATTGGCTGACCCAATATGGGCTGGCACACCTCCTCTAAGGGCCCATGAGGTCCTTTGGTCGTCACCCCCTCCCGGGGGTCCTCCGGCACCCTCCCGGCACTCCCGGTACAATACCGATGAGCCCGAAAACTTTCCGGTGACCAAAACTGGACTTCCTATATATCAATCTTTACCTCCGGACCATTCCGGAGCTCCTCGTGACGTCCGGGATCTCATCCGGGACTCCGAACAACCTTCGGTAATCACGTATACCTTTTCCCTATAACCCTAGCGTCATCGAACCTTAAGTGTGTAGACCCTACGGGTTCGGGAGACACGTAGACATGACCGAGACACCTCTCCGGCCAATAACCAACAGCGGGATCTGGATACCCATGTTGGCTCCCACGTACTCCACGATCATCTCATCGGATGAACCACGATGTCGGGGATTCAATCAATCCCGTATACAATTCCCTTTGTCTATCGGTATGGTACTTGCCCGAGATTCGATCGTCGGTATCCCCATACCTTGTTCAATCTCGTTACTGGCAAGTCTCTTTACTCGTTCCGTAATACATCATCCCGTGGCTAACTCCTTAGTCACATTGAGCTCATTATGATGATGTCTTACCGAGTGGGCCCAGAGATACCTCTCCGTCACACGGAGTGACAAATCCCAGTCTCGATTCGTGCCAACCCAACAGATACTTTCAGAGATACCCGTAGTGCACCTTTATAGCCACCCAGTTACGTTGTGACGTTTGGCACACCCAAAGCATTCCTACGGTATCCGGGAGTTGCACAATCTCATGGTCTAAGGAAACGATACTTGACATTGAAAAGCTTTAGCAAACGAACTACACGATCTTGTGCTATGCTTAGGATTGGGTCTTGTCCATCACATCATTCTCCTAATGATGTGATCCCGTTATCAACGACATCCAATGTCCATGGCCATGAAACCGTGACCATCTATTGATCAACGAGCTAGTCAACTAGAGGCTCACTAGGGACATGTTGTGGTCTGTGTATTCACACATGTATTATGGTTTCCGGTTAACACAATTATAGCATGAACAATAGACAATTATAATGAACAAGGAAATACAATAATAACCATTTTATTATTGCCTCTAGGGCATATTTCCAACACCCAGTTCTCACCAAACTCATTTAAGTTAATGCTCTCTTGATGGTGTGGCACACCAACTATTTTTCCACGCCTCTCCTTGGCAGTGTTGTGGCTGGCCTCCCACTTTTCGGAGCACCACTAATCCACCAAGGCCTCCCAACAATCCATCTTATCCAGACACCATCTCGGGGGCACCAAAGTTAATAAAGAGAAATTTGAGCGCTACGTGTAAGGAAACTAACTACAAGTCCTTAATAATATGTAATTACCTTCATGTAATGCTCCTTCTCCATATTAGAATCGTGGCACTTCGCCTTTCCCTTCCTAATAAGCAGCGAGGCATAGTAGTCTCAAACAGCCTGCACCCGAGCCTCGTGCCGCCAGTTTTGAAGTAGGCGGTGGCATTCGGTTTCGATAACCTTTGCCGCGGCCTCCTCGTATCCCTCCTCACACATGTACAAGGTCTGCAAATGAGACAACACTGATTAGTACAATAACTAGCTATTGTTGATTTTTAATTGGGTAAAGGAGAAATTACCCAGAACTGTCTGATCACCATGTCGGCCCTCGCGTGGCACAAAACACTGTCGATCTCCACCTCCGGCGGGGCCGGGGCACCCAAGTAGTGCTCCCGGGTCATTCATATCTCTCGACCTCGACCGGATAACGCAACAAACCCCGAGAAGTTTTGTCACCAAAGAACATCAAGGACGCTGTTGGGCTTGCGGATACCCTTGGCAACAATCCAATGCCTGCAGTATGACAAATTAAAGCCAACACATTATATATTTGAGAAAACGTGAAGGCAAAAGGTTAAATAAGAGTAAATGAACTTACTTCTCCCCATTTGGCTGAATTGACCACCTCTGCTCGTAGGTCACCGGCACGGGCGGGAGCCCCGTACTACCATGCTGGTAGACGGTGGCCCCCTCACCCAGCTCCTCATCACTATCAGCATGGCCACTTGGCTCCGGCTGACCCAGATCAGGCCAGGTATCACACTGGATCTCTTGGGACGTACCCTCATCCCTGCTTTGTTGAAGATATACAATGGCATGGTCCACCATTCTTCGACATCCAACGATTTCCCTTTCAAAGCACCGTTTGGTACGAGCTTCCCTTTGAATAGGCTGAGGTTGGATCGACCTTTTTTACGCTCGCCATCATTGTACCAAGGCTTCAAGTTATGCAAATTATGATTTTTGGCTTCATAGTGCGCTGTCATGAAGTTTGTCACCTCCTCAGTAATGAATGCCTCAGCCATGATTTTCAACTCTATGTTTATTTTTACATTTAGCTCGAAGTGTCTTCTGCATCCTCTCCATTGAGAAGCACCATCGATTTTGAACTGGCCCCCCAATCTTGCATCAGTCGGGAGATGCCAAATCAAATGCTGCACTGGATTAAAGAAGCCTGGTGGAAAGATCATCTCCGGCGCCAACTCTTCCATTTCATCTAGAATGCTAGGCGATAGTTATTTCGCACAAAGAGAACGGAAGAAATAGCTCAGCTCTACTAGTACTAGCCATTCATCCTCAGGGATAAAGCCACGCAACATCACCGGCATTACCCGCTCAAGCCATATGTGCCAATCATGACTCTTGAGACCAAATATATTCAATTTTTCAAGACTCGCTCCCCTCTTTAGATTCGTAGCATACCCATCGGGGAACATCAACCGCATTTTCACCCACAATAGCATTTCCCTCATAGCTGGCCTTCCAAGATTGAACCATGCCTTTGGCTTTGCTACGCTTTGCTTTCCTTTCCGTTGTCGCAAGTCTTGTAACGGTCTATCACATAGAGCCTCCTGGTCGATTCTAGCCTTAGTATTATCCTTTGACTTCCCCTCTATGCCGAACAATGTACCAAAAATGGCCTCCGCCATATTATTTTTAGTGTGCATCATGTCGATGTTGTGTGGGCAAATGAGGTCTTTGAAGTAAGGTAGATCCCATAAGCATGACTTGTGAGTGCAGGCGTGTTCCGTATTATACCCTTTGAAATACCCTGTACACAAAGGATCAGGCTCGAGAGCGTTTAACCGATCAAGGGTTTGTTGGCCTGTCAACGCAGGTGGTGCAGTGTTTTTGACAACTCGACCTTTGATGAAATTCTTCTTGTCTTTTCGAAACTTATGGTCAGGACCCACGAACTGTCTATGCATGTCAAAGCAAGAAAACTTGTGACCCACCTGTAGCCAACGGAACTGAAGAGCTTCCTTGCATGTGGGGCATGGGAACCTTCCATGCACACAGCAACCAATGAATAGAGCATACGTCGGATATTCATGCATCGAGTACATGTACCACACATGCATTTTGAAGTTGTTTTTGGTAGCGGCGTCGTATGTCTTGATCCAATTATCCCAGGCTTCTTGCAATTAATCCTTAAGCAGCTGCATGTACACATTCATATTCTTCCCCGGATATTTGGGCCCTGGAATTATCAACGTCAGGAAAATGTTCTTTGTTTTCATAATCTCTCCGGAGGGCGGGGGGGATTGAGTGGAATGACAAATACAGGCCAACAACTGTATTGTGCTGCCGTCATACCATACACATTGAACTCATCCATGCTGATGGCAACTCGAGGATGCCTGGGATCTGCCGATTTATCCTTATGTAATGCATTGAAGTGCTTCCACGCAAAACCATCTGAAGTGTGTACCAACATCTTGTTCCCATCCGCATCTAGTTCGATTATTTTCCCCAATTTGTGCCAAGTCATCTGTTTGTCCGTCTCTTCGACCATGAAAAGGCGTTGAAGTCTTGGTACGATTGACAGATTCCGAAGAACATTAACATGGATTTTGGTCTGAATCTTCTCACCCATACCATTGTCTACCACAATATACCTAGAAGAATTGCAAATGGGGAAATAGTTCAAGGTCGCATTCTCAAGCCTAAATAAGGCACATCCATTCTCATGGGCATGTATCTTCTCATAGTGCATCTTAAGTACATGGAGGATTTTGTCTGACTGGTACATGTTTGGAGGCAGTACATGGCCTTTGGGTAGAAAGCGTCCAAATACCATCATCATCGCGTCGTAGCATTCTCTGCCTAGGTTGAATTGAGCCTTCAGAGCCATTACTTGCGCGATGGCATCAAGCTGACAAAGCTCAGTGTGCTCATGCAGAGGATGTTTTGAAGAGTCCAACATTTCATAGAAGGCCTTTGCAGATTCCTCCATCTCATCGTCCGAATCTCAAGCATCATGAAAGTCTTGCACCATGTCTTCGATCCTGGTACCATGCTCATCGCTGCGACGATGAACCACCTCAGCTCTGGCACGTTGGTCAGACTCACCATGAAAAGTCCACACCATATAATTAGGTGTAAAACCCCACTTCTGCAGGTGTTTACCCATTTCAAACTCTGTCCGCCTTTTACTGTTGTCACATTTGGGAGAGGGGCACCATATTTTTTCCTCGCCATTTGCAAATGCGGCTCTCAAAACCCCCCTGGTTTTTCTTAACCATTCATTGGTCATGTCTTTCTCACTAGGGTGACCAGTGTACATCCAAGCACGATCACTCATCTTGCCTACCTACTAAACACACAAGAAAAATATATATAATTCATCATCTTTATTCATCCGGTAATCAAGTTTGTCAGTTTTATTACGTCCATGCAACCTACACACTAATAGGCAGAGATAGATCCTAATCCCATCCGAGTATGTGTAGATTGGGTTCGTTTTCCGATGCTCTGCTCCGGATCTGACGCAGAATTTCGGTAGCACTTCCCCGCTATTTTCCTGATAAACGTCTCGGCAATAAGCAGAGAGGATGTGTACCCGAAGAACAACACGGAGGCACTGACGAAATTCTGCAATCGGATCCGGAGAAGAGCATATGGGAAAACGAACCCAATCTACACATACTCGGGCTGTCTATGGATAACATTGGACAATTCGAAAGATCCACGGTTATAAACATGCAAATGCATGCATATTTACAGATGTAACCCTTTCAAACGAGAGACGCATACTGGTCACGCATACTGATGATTGAAGACACCTATAGCTAGCAAGTTTCATCGACACGAAGACCGGAACACAACAAATTAAGGGGCCCAAGGGAGGAGATGTCATTTGTGCTCACCAACGAACGCGGCAGGGGTCCTCGTCAAACGTACAGGGAGGTCATCAAACAACTGCACATTGAAATTCACCCGATCAACACAAATATGATGATTTTATAACAAAATGAGAAAATATGTGACCTAACTCATAATTGACAAAACAATGACCTCCTCGGCCTCTGGAAGGCCGAAGAGCACCTTTTCGGTCAACATGAGGCAGAATAGTTGTCAGGGGTCGGTGGTCGGGGTGTCATGTCGGGGTTTCGAGGTATCGTGTCGGGGTGTCGTGTCGGGGCATCGTGTTGGGGCATCATGTCGGAGTTTTTTCTTCTAGGTTTTTGCTTTACTAATAAATAAACCAACTAACCTAAACCTAAACTAACCTAATAAACCAACCAACACCTAAACCTAAACTAACCAAAAACTATAACTAAACTAACCTAAAACTAAAACTAAACTAACCTAAACCTAAACTAACCTAAAACTAAAACTAAACTAACCTAAACTAACCAAAAACTAAAACTAAACTAACCTAAACATAACCTAACCTAAAACTAAAACTTAACTATCCTAAAAAAAACTCACCTTGGAGGGGCCGGTGGAGGATGGCCGCTGTAGGGAGGACGCCGGTGCAGTGGGGTTGGAAAAGGTCCACGGGGGCGGGGGCGGCTGGGGGAGTGCCTGCCGGGGGCGGGGCCGGTCGGGAGCCTTGCGGCGGCGTGGGGGCTGGCGGCCGGGGCGGGGCCGGCCTGGGAAGGGGCGGCCAGGGGCTCGTGACGGCGCAAGGGCTAGCGGCGGCATGGAGAGGGGCGGCCGGGGGCGCGGGGAGGGGCGGCCGGAGGAGGGGCGGCATGGGGTCTGGTGGCAGCACGGGGGAGGGGCGGCCAGGCGAGGGCGGCGCGGGGGCTGGCGGCAATGCAGGGGAGGGGCGCCCGGGGGAAGGGCGGCGCGGGGGCTGGCGGTGGCGGTCGCAGGGGCAGGAAGGAGAGAGTAAGGGAGGAGAGTGAGAGAGAGAGAGAGGAGTGAGAGAGAGAGGAGTGGGGGGCAGACGGCCGTTAGTAGGGCATTCCCTTTGTCGTCCGCCCCCAGACGACAAAGAGGGGAAGGGCCGACGGCAAAGGGGACCGGATGGCCAAGACCCCGTCCGATTGGACCTGACCAGGCCCAAGGTCCATTGGGACCCACATTAGCTCTTTGCTGTCTGCCCTAGCTATCTTTGTCGTCTAGGGGCAGACGACAAAGAACTAGAACATGGCAAAAAGTGCCTTTGCCATGAGCTGGTTCTTTGTCGTCTGCTTTTTAACAACGGACGACAAAGAGCATCTTTGCCATGTCTCATCAGACGGCAAAGGCATGTCACATGGCAAATAACTGAATTCTAGTAGTGCGCCAATGAAGGATCCTCTGATCGCTCTCGACCCGCGCCCACCATATTTCAACACCTGCCATGACAAAGAGTAAACGAAATTCGTACAAGATAAAAAAATTGAATACAAACATGAATAGTAATATGTATATATATAATCTAAGTGTATCATCATCATGTATACCTGGCATGAACTAATAATAATCTTCATTGTCTATATATGCTCTGGGATCAATAAATGCATCATCATCATCACTATCATTAATAAATGCATCATCATCACTATGGTGAGCAACATGTGGAAGGCCTCCTTTATGTAATCCATCAAGCATTGAGAGGTCATTCGCAGCAGTTTCCTCTTTGTCTTTCGTCTCTTCTTGTTTCGGCTCAGGGGTGAAGTCGGATTCACTATCGCTATCTACCTAAATGTTATGGGGTGAAGTAGAGCGGTTCTTGAAACGTGTTTTTGGAAAGACGTGTTTCCTGGAAGAATTCTCCTTCATATGTGTCTGGGTTAATGTGAGGTTCATAATCATCTTCATTGAGGGGAGGTGGTCTAAAATGTTGCGGCACATCATAAACGACATCCCAATCATTTAGATTTGGATAAGTTTGGCAGGCCCACGGTAGATAAAAAACATGGGTCACCTGTTGAGCCATAATATAGACATCGTGAACATCTAAATGGGTGCTTTGTTTGATTTCGACTAGCCCAATATGTTCATGAGTCCTTCTAGTCTCCTTTGGCTGGAACCAATAACATTTGAAGACTACGACGTTTGTTCTGTTATCACCAAAGAATATGAGTTCATAAATTACTTCAACTCTTCCATAATACTCGACACCTCCTTCGCCGACAGCGGAGACACAACAATTTGTACGCTTTCGGTCGGCCATAGATAGCTCTTTGCCAAAAGTACGAAAGCGATACCCGTTGATGTCATATTTGTCAAATGAACGGAACTTATGGTTAAAACTATTAGCGACTTGTCTCAATTCAGCATCCAAAGACTCTTAGTTAGCCTACAAGTTTGATACGAAAGGATTGTTGCATTAGCCACAAACTAGACAAAGAAACTAAATGGTCTAATGGAAATTACTGTTTGTTTGAACCAATAGATGAAACTAGGATAGCCGCCTCCATGCTTTGCCAGAAGCTCATACTCTTCAATGGAATCATTTTGGATCACCGCTCCATCCGAGAATTTGCTGACCTATCGACTATATCACTTATCCGGGAATAAGAGCAGTTCAAAGGAATTAGAAGTTGCGAAACAATGTACCGAGAACGTAGTCGATGTACGACTGCACTTCTTTTAGGTTGTTGAAGATATACAATGAAATGGTCCTCCATTCTTCGACATCCAATGTTATTGCTTTCGAAGCACCGGCTGGTGCGAGCTTCCCTTGGAATAGGTTGAGGTTGGATCAAACTTTTTCACGGTTGCCACCATTGTACCGAGGCTTCGGATTATGCAAATGATGATTCTTGGATTCATAGTGTGTTGTCATGAAGTTTGCCGCTTCCTCACTAAAGAATGCCTCGGCCATCGATGCTTCAATTCTATGTTTATTTTTACATTTTGCTCGAAGTGTCTTCTTCATCCTCTCAGTTCCAAAGCACCAACGATTTTGCATGGGCCCGCCAATCTTTCCTGAGTCGGGAGATGCAATATCAAATGTTCATTGGATTAATGAAGCCCGGTAAAATATCTTTTTGAACTTGCAGATCAACTTTGACGCCAACTCTTCCAGATCATCTAGCACGTCAGGCGATAATTCTTTCGCACAAAGAGCGTGGAAGAAATAGTTGTGCTCTACCAGTACTAGCCATTCATCCTCAGGGATAAAGCCACGCAACATCAACGGCATTACTCGCTCAATCCATATGTGCCAATCATGACTCTTGAGACCAAATATTTTCAATTTGTCAAGACTCGCTCCCCTCTTTAGATTCGCTGCATACCCATCGGGGAACATCAAATGCATTTTCACCCACAAGAGCATTTCCCTCATAGCTAGCCTTCCAAGATTGAACCATGCCTTTCGCTTCCTCCAGTTCTTCTTTCCTTTCGGTTTTCGCATAGAGCCTCCTGACCGACTCTAGCCTTAGGATTATCCTTTGACTTTCCCTCTACGTGGAACAATGTACCAAAAAGGGCCTCGGCAATATTCTTTTCAGTGTGTATCACATCGATGTTTTTTGGGCAAAGGAGGTCTTTAAAGTAAGGCAGATCACACAAGCATATCTTGTGAGTGCAGGCGTGTTCTGAATTATACCCTTTGAAATACCCTAGACAGGCTGGATCATGCTCGAGAGCATTTATTTGATCCAGGGTTTATTGGCCTGTCAATGGAGGTGGTGCAGAGTCTTTGAAAACTCTACCTTTCATGAAATTCTTCTTGTCTTTTCTAAACTTATAGCGAGGATCTAGGAACTGTCTATGCAAGTCAAAGCAAGAATACTTGTGACCCCACATGCAGCCAATGGAACTGAAGAGCTGCCTTGCATGTGGGGCACGGGAACCTTCCATGCACACACCAGTCAATGAATAGCGCATACACTGGCAAGTCATGCGTCGGGTACATGTACCACACATGCATTTTGAAGTTTTTTGGAAGCGATGTCATATGTCTTGACACCATTATCCCAAGCTACTTGCAATTCATCCTTAAGCGGTTGCATGTACACATTCATATTCTTCCCCGGATAGTTGGTCCGTGGAATTATCATTGTCAAGAAAATGTTCTTTCTTTTCATAATCTCTCCCGGGGGAGATTGGGTGGAATGACAAATACAGGCCAGCAACTGTATTGGGTTGCCGTCATAGCAAACACTTGGAACCCATCTGCGCTAATGGCGACTCAAGGATGCCTTAGATCTGCCACTTTATCCTTATGTAATGCATCAAAGTGCTTCCATGCAAAAGCGTCTGAAATGTGTCCCAACATCGGATTCCCATCTGCGTCTAGTTCGGTTCTTTTTCCCAATTTATTCCACGTCATTTGTATGGTCGTCTCGTCGACCATGAAAAGACGTTGAAGTCTTGGTATGATCGGCAGATACCGAAGAACATTAAATGGGATTTTCGTCTCACTCTTCTCACCCATACCGTTGTCTACCACAACATACCTAGAAGACTTGCGAATGGGACAATAGTTTAAGCCCGAATACTCACGACTAAATAAGGCACATCCATTCTCACAGGCATCTATCTTCTCATACGGCATATTAAGCGCACGTAGGATTTTGTCCGACTAGTACAGGTTTGTTGGCAATACATGGCATTTGGGTAGAAAGCGTCCGTATATCATCATCATCGCGTCGAAGCATTCTCTGTCTAGGTTGAACTGAGCCTTCTGAGCCTTTACTAGCACGATGGCATCCAGCTGACAAAGCTTAGTGTGCTCATCAAGAGGACGTTTTGATGACTCCAACATTTCATAGAAGGCCTTTGCACATTCCTCCATCTCATCATCCGAATCCCGAGCATCACCAAAATCTTGCACCATGTATTCGATCCCGGTACCATGCTCGCGGTGTGACAGCGAACAACCTCACCTCTGGCACGTTGGGCAGACTCACCATGAAATCTCCACAGCGTATAATTAGGCGTAAAACTCCACTTATGCAAGGGTTTACCCATTTCATCCGTGTCCAATTTCTATGGTTGTCGCACTGGAAACAGGGGCACCAGGTTATTTCCTAGCCAGTTGCAAATGCGGTGCTCAGAAACCCCTTCGTTTTTGTTAACCATTCAATGGTTATTTCTTTCTAACTAGGGTGACTGGTGTACATCCAAGTTCATCATCTATATTCATCCCTTAATCAAGTTTGTTAGTTTTATTACGTCCATGCAACCTACATGCTAATAGGTAGAGATAGGTCCTAATACCACCCGAGTATGTGTAGATTGGGTTTGTTTTCCCATGCTCTGCTCCGGATCTGACACGGAATTTTGGCAGCTCCTCCTCGCTATTCTCTTGGTACACGTCTCGGCAATAAGCAGAGAGGATGTGTACTTGGAGAACAACAAGGAGGCTCTAACAAAATTCCGCATCGGATTCAGAGCAGAGCATATGGGAAAACGAACCCAATCTACACATGCTCGGTCTGTCCATGGATAATGTTGGACAATTCGAAAGGATGGAAGTAATAAATATGCAAAGGCATGCATATTTATAGATGTCGCCCTTTCGAACGGGAGACGCATACTGGTCATGCATACTGATGATTGAAGACACCTATAGCTAGCAAGTTTCATCGGCACAAAGACTGGAACCAAGAAAATTAAGGGGGGCGGCGGAGGAGATGTCATTTGTGCTCACCCACGAATGTAGCAGGGGAGCTCGTCCAACGCACGGGGAGGTCGTCGAACAACTACACATTGAAATTCACCCGATCAACACAAATATGATGTTTTTGCACCTTTTCGGTCAACAAGAGGCAGAATAGGTGTCGGGGGTCAGGGGTCAATGGCGTTGGGAGTTGGTGGCGTCAGGGATCAGTGGGGTCGGCGGTCGGGGGTCAGTGGTCAGTGGTGTCGGGGGTCGGGGCTCAGTGGCGTCGGTGGTCGGGGGTCAATGGCGTTGGGGGTCGGGGGTAGGTGGCGTTGGGGGTCGGTGGTCGGTGGCATCGGGGATCGGGGGTCAGGGGTCGGAGGCGTCGAGAGTTGATGGCGTCGGGGGTCGGGGTCCATAGCGTCGGGGTTTAGTGGGGTCAGTGTCGTTGGAGTCAGGGTGCCGTGTCGGGCTCGGGGTCCCGTGTCGGGTCGGGGTTCCTTTTTGGGGTCGGGTTGTCGGGGTGTTGGGGTCGGGGTCGGGGTGCCGTGTCAGGGTTGGGTTGTTGGGGTGTCATGTCAGTGTCGGGGTGCCGTGTCGGGTCTGGTCGGGGTGTCGGGGTAACGGGGTGTTGTTTTCTTCTTCTTCCCCTCTTCTTGTTTTCCTCCTTTTCCTTTTCTTCTTCTTCCTCTTCCTTCTTTCTGTCTTCTTCTTCTTCTTCTTCTTCTTCTCCTCCTCCTCCTCTCCTCTTTTTTCTTCTTCTCCTTCTTTTTTCTTATCATCCTCCTCTTTTTCTTCTTCTTCCTTTCCTTTTCCCTCTTCTTCTTCCTTTACTTTTCCCTCTTCTTCTTCTATTCATCTCCACTTTTTTTCTTCTTCTTCTTCATTTTCTTTTTTTCCTTCTTCTTTTCTAATATGTAAACTATCTAAAACTATTTATTATCCGAAACTATATAATATGTAAAATATCAAATATTTATCTAAACTATATCTAATATCTAAAACAGAAAAAACCTCGAAAAAGGGGTGGCAATGGGGCTCACCGTGGGTTGGCTGGCGACGGGGTGGAGCCGGGGGTGGCAGGGGCAGCAACGGGGCGTTAGGGGGCGCTCCTTGGGGGCGGCTGGGTTGCTGATCTGCGGTTGTGGCAGGGAGGCAACAGTGGGGAGGCTCGGGTGGGGGCGGTGCAGCGACGACAGGGCGGGGTGGGAGGGAGGGGGCAGCGACGGGGCAGGGTGGGATGGAGGGGTTGGCGATGGGGCGAGGTGGTAGGGAGGGGCGGCGGCGGCGGGTTGTGTGTGTGTGTGTGAGAGAGAGAGAGAGAGAGAGAGATGTGTGCGCAGGGGGAGTGGGGCCGGGTTTCAAGCGCGGGGGTATCTGTTAAGTCAAACCCCCTCTTTGTTGTCTACTGGCAGAAGACAAAGTGGGTGCCCGTTAGCTAGTCGACGGCGTGCCCCGGTGGCCCGCCCCTACCCTATTTGCAGTCTGCCTAGCCTTTCTTTGTCGTCTGCTAGTAGACGGCAAATATGCACCAGACAGGAAAGAGGTGACCTAGCCAATGCCGTACCCCTGTGGGGCCCACCAGGCTCTTTGTCGTCTGCCATTTTCCTCTTTGCTGTTAGCTGGCGGACGGCAAAGAGCCAGCGGATGGCAAAGACTCTATTTTCCATCAGCTGGTTCATTGCATCTAAATAACTGAATTCAAGTATTGGTTGGTGTATTTTATTCGAGTTTACTTCAAGTTAACTATAACCGGGTGTTAAACAAATTTCCAAGTTGCCACATAACCACGGGCACGTCTTCTCGAAAAGATCAAACCCTACAGGAGTCCTCCAACTCATCCATCACAAATTGACTACATGCCGCGTGGAATAACCTCGACCGTGGATAACCCATGATCTCCTTAGAGATTCCGTAGGAACACCTCAACCTCGTGATAGCCCAAAATATCCTTGGAATCCCTCGCTCAAGACATTCGAGAAAGGTAAAACAAGTCCAGCAAGACCACCCGACGGGCCAAATCCTAATAGGAGTCGCGCGTATCTCTTTCTTAGGGCACTACCAGATGGGACTAGCTACGGGGAAAATCAATCCCCGAGTTTTGTCGAGGCGGCTCCATAGGAAGCCCATTTTGGACCAACACTCCGGAGGAGCACTAGCCCGAGTTGTTGATTCATTATCCACGGGGTAGCTAAGCCCTATGCATTTTTATTAGGTTGTTAAGCAAATAGTACCAATGTTGGGTGTTACGAGACAAGCTTTAATCTAAAACAAATCGTCAAGGGGGTTGCCATAACAACCCCGAGCATGTTAGGAGCGCAAAATATGGAACATAACATCGGTAACATGTAACTATGGTGGCAAAAGTGGAACAGAACACCAAGAAAAATTCCAAGCCTTCCACCTTTTACCAAGTATGTAGGTGCATTAAATTAATCATCAATAAATATTGTGATATCTCCAAATATCCATGTTATAACATGGAATCAACCTGCACCTACATCTAAGAATGCTATAAGAGGGGCTGAGCAGCGGTAACTTGGCCAAGCAAGGTTTTGCTAGGTAGTGGAGGGGTTAGAGGATTTCATGTCAATTTAGGAGGCTTGAAATGTAAGTGGTAGGTAACAAACATAATGATAAGAGCGTGACATCTAGCATAGAAACAATAGTGTCGGGATCCGGGTACGGTTATCTTGCATCTTAGGTCTTCACGGGGATACAGAGCTGGGTCCTCGTAGATGTTCTCTCAGGGATCCTTATACTCAGGCTCAACACACGGGTCTACCCAAAGAGAAACAACACCAATAAACATACTAACAAAGTTCAATGTGCAACCAAGATGATCCATGATCATGTGGATGCAAATAACATGGCAACCCTATGTTAGTCATGTTTCACGTGCAAATATTAAGTTATTTAGTATTCTGGACAGACCCTCATGTTTAGTTGTTTGAACATGCATGAACATGACAAATATGGATGCATCATGTAAAATAGATGCAAATGCATACGTAGAACGTTGCAAACACAGTAATGAAGCTCACGGTACGCTGACGACAAGGTACGAATGTCAACGAACACAAATGCAAAGATGAACAAGGCCATGGGCTATTCTCGGTGTTCTAAGGATGCCACTGGATAGGAAATAAAAATCTATCAAGAATAGACATAAAGATCATGCAAAACAATGGAGTATAGCTCCCACAAGTCACAAAACAATCCAACACACAATATGTCCACAAATAGCAACATGTCATCTTGTAACACACACAACCACAACTACAGCAAGTTTCAAATCACAACCAAGGCAGGTACATGAAGTATACAGCATGCTCAGCAAATCATCCATCTATAGAAGCATGAAAGTAAGCATGGAACAATAGCAATGGAGCTCGCAAGATGGCATGTTGAAACTTTTTTTAGGGACTTAGAGAAATTAAAGTTCTACAGATTCTGAGTAAACATGATAGCATCTTGACAGCAACAATTCTAAAGGTCATTTCATGGCATGAAAATTAACAGGGTGATAGAGTACATCATACTACAACTAATTACATTATCAAAACATCAGAATATGCATATATCAGAGGCTAGCATCCTCTCAACATGGCATGATGAAACAACCAAACTTCTAGACTTAGAGAAAATCAAGGGGGTCCAATAGTGCACTTTTTAACAAATTGACATATTGGGTAGCAAAACTAACTATGATTCATAGCGCTTGCTAGTAGACCAAATGCACAAGATGACAAAGGGTAACATGCTCTACAAAACATAACATTATGCCAACCTCAAAGGAGCAATGGATTCATGGCAACAAATAACAGATTCTAACACTTAGAAATATTTTAGCACTTGAAAGCAACAGTTTGGAGACATCTTGACAGAAAGTATGCCACCCATATAATGATCAATCATGGAATGCAAAACACCAGGGGCTAGCACATACACAAATGAGCATATTTCATGTTGACAAGTTTATCATATAGTGCAAGAATTATTCATGTGAAAAAGACAAAATGAGATATTATCATAAAACAACATTTTTACAAACTTCCTCAAATGATAAGATCAACACCACCATTGGATTCTCTTTATTGTTTACCCCAAATTCATATATAACTAGCATAGGTTTCTACAGAAAAATCTCACACAATTGCATTCACAAAATTTGACAATTCACTTATAACAACTTATATGCGAAATGTGGCATGTCCAAAGAATCTGGACAGATTTGGAATAGGACCAAACTGGTAATATTTCCTTGAAAGGAAATATTCACAAAACACTAAAAAAGACAAAGAAAACATCACAAAAAATAAAAACAACCAGGGCCCCACCTGGCATAGACACCAGGGCCCCTGTGGGAGTGACATGTGGGCCCTGGGCCCACTGTCAGTGGCTCTGCCTAAAGGGAGAAAAAGGGGGAATTAAACTACCCCCGTGGGGGATAGAATCCATGACCCCCCTGTTGAAACGCACTTGCACTACCACTGGGCTATGAGCGGGCGGCTGAACATATACGGGTGCCTGCTCTTATGAACATGCCCCGCTTCCATCTTCGCCACCTCAAGCATAGGAGAACGGGATGGTGCTGATGAGCCTTCTGACGATCATCGAGGGAAGGGGCCTTCGGTGGGGCTGCGGGTTCCTCTAGGGTTTCGGTCCCCAGTGCTACGAGTACCTATCCACATGGCGGTTGGGAAAGCTCAAGCTCGAGCTTGGCTCGGCCCGGCATGGCGGTGCAATGAGGCGATGCGAGGCGGTGCAATAGCGCAGCGAGAAAACGGGACTAGCGGGCAACGAGGCAAGCGAGAGAGGAGGGGTAGCAAGGCACGTCGCGGCAAAGTGCCAGCTTGGTCACACACCCTAGGCTATCCATGGCGGAGGGGCTCGGTTCGCTCAGATCTACGGCTCACCCTAGCGTTGCTGTTGTAGAGGGACAAGCCTGTGGTGGCCGAAGACGAGGACCAAGCGGCGCTCGATGGAGATGATGTGGATCGATAGGGTCACCAGTGCTCGAGGAAGATGAGGAAGATCCCGACGTAGGAGAGGCGATCCCCGCCTAACTACTCCGGTTATCGATCAAGGACGTCGCTCGAGATCCCGTGGACATCCGAGAGGAAGCGGTGGAAGGCGCCTAAGAAAAGGTCAATGGCGGCGACACAAGCTTTCTCTCTGAACATTCTGATCTTACTTCTGAATATCACATGGTGTGGCTTCTCAAGAGGGTTTCAGGGGAAGGAAAAGGGTGTCAGCGCTCGAGGGAGGAAGGAGGAACCCTAGGGGGAGGGCTAGCTATAGAGGAGGGCAAGGAACGCTCCTCGAAGTCTGTGAGCTCACGATGGAGCGAGCTGGTGCTCTGTCTCAGAACATAGGAGGGAGATTGCATCGGGGGGCAGTTGGTCGTCTGTGGGGCTAGTTGGGCTACGGGGAGTGAGCGGATGGGCCCGGAAGGAGGAGGCCAAGGCCCAAGCTGTTGTTCTCTCTCTCTAATGAGACAAAAAGGGTTTGCCTTTTATTTGAAGAAATAGAAAGCAAAAAAATACTAGAGAAAGAGAGGAATGACTTGGATCAAAAAGAAAACATATTTGGACTCACAGAAACATGCACTAATTTATAAAATGGATCTTCACATTTTTAAAGCAAACAACATAATTCTCAAGTAATTACATTTGGATCTGTTTGCAAAGATACAAAAGGCAATATACTCAAACATGACTTAGAACTATCTTTAACATGCTTAACAGAATAATTAGGAGAAGAGCAACATTTTTATTTAGGTGAATAAGCAAGGGAATAACAACATATTGCATTGTTGAAATAAGGAGATGTGGCATAGTTTTCTATGGAAATTGAAGGGAGGTTTTTTTACAGAGAGTATCACTAGGTTGCAAGCACTCATACCACACACACACTCATAACAATATCACCACATAAAACAAGCATGAGACAAAACCTGAATGATGGCATGATGATTATGATGCCATGTGGGCACTGCACCATTTTCTTCTTCTGTGTGGCTTCATTCATCTGGGTAGGTGTAGGACCGGAAGTATGTCTAGAGGGGGGTGATTAGACTACTTGACCAATTAAAAGTTTTGCATATACTAAGTTTTAGGGTTGACAGTTTTTAGCATTTCATGGCAAATCAAGTACACCCTACACATGCAAGTCTAAGAGTACATAGCAGCGGAAAGTAACAACAAGCATGTATAGAAGGGATAGGGTAGGAAGATCAAACGCAATTGTAGACACGATGATTTTTCCCATGGTTCCGATAGGTGGTGCTATCGTACATCCACGTTTATGGAGTCTTCAACCCACGGAGGGTAACGGTCGCGAGAGTCCACGGAGGGCTCCACCCAAAAGGGTCCACGAAGTAGCAACCTTGACTATTCCATAACGGCTTCCGTTCACGAAGGACTAGCCTCACTCTAGGTAGATCTTCACGAAGTAGGTGATCTCCTTGCCCTTACAAAATTCTTGTTTCACTCCAACACGAAGTAGGGGTATCCCAAGCGACACCTAACCTGTCGTGGGAACGAGCCTGACAGTAGATGGTAGGGGTACGAAGGGAGAGGGCAGAGTCCTAGCTACGGCGAGGGTGCACACAAAGATGTATGAGTTCAGGCTACTCTCGTGGAGCTAACAGGCCTACGGCTCAGTGCTCGGGAGCTTTATGTTGAGTGGAGTATAGATATTACAATGGTTGCGAACCCTTGTGTAGGAGGGAAGGGGTGGCTTATATAGAGTTCGCTGCCCCTCATAACTGCTCCGCATCAAAGGCCTGGTCATGGGATTAAAGTCTGCCATTACAGGTAACGTACGTAATAAAAGCTATTAATGACCATTGAACCAACGTCTGCCAGTTGGGCTCTTGATGTTGGCTCTTGGTCTTCTGGCATCGAGTGAACGCGAGGTCTTCCGAGTGACACGCGACTATCGAGTGAGAATGGGAGTTTCCAAGTGGATTATTGTCGAGTGACTTTGAACGTCTCCAGGGATGAACTCGGAAGTTCATGCTTGATCTTCAAGTCCTCCCATGTGGTGTCCTTAGGTAGGGTATGTAGGCCGTGCCTAGGACCCTACCCTAGGTACATATCCTCATCATTATCCCTCGAATGGATTGGGGTTTGAGTGGTGGAAAGAGGTATCTTCGAGGGCCTTGAGTTAGTGCATCAGATCCTGCGAATGATATTTGCGGTTTCCATGAAACTTGTGTCGATTGAACTCTGAGCATGAGCATTCATTCAGGGTCAACATGAAACTTGTGTCGATTGAATTCCTCTCCGCTCGCCTGGATCCATTCAGCCTTAAAGGTGTCCGAGTGGATGTTCAACATTTGTTTTGGTCCGAGTAAGTTGGTAGTATCTTGGGAGGCGACGGGTCGGTTTGACCGACCTAGATTTTCCGGGATATGAAAATTTGGGAAGCATGCATGCTCGCGTGAAGATTACGCCATGACCGGGGAAGTGGGGGCAGGACGCCTCGATTTTTGTGCTGGTCGTATCGCCACGTACCGAGCACTATCAGCGGTTGGTGTGTGCGGTAACCTCGCGGGTGCCACGTACCTCCGCCAGTTCTTTCTCTCTTTTCCTTTGCTTCCTCCGCTCCCAGCGCCCAATTCCGATCTCCCTTGACGAGAACCGCCGCGACGAAGATGAAGAATCCGACGGAGAAGCTGGAGCGAGCGAAGAAGGGGGCAGCAAAGCTCAAGGGCAAGAAGCCCTCGACCGCCCGATTCACCGTGCCTGCGGGCTGGATGCAGGGGGATTTTCCCCCCTCTGTCGTCACCCGTGAAGATATGGAGGGCCACCTCTCCGACAGGCTCGTGGCGGACGGCGTCTGGAGGTTGCCGGGGGAGGAGCGCGAGCCGGAGCCGCACGATGGGCAGCGGGTCCTCCTTCTCTCCCACGTGGAGCGAGGTTTTTCTCTGCCGCCCCACCCATTCTTTAGGGGCTTTCTGAATTTTTTCGGTGCCCAACTGCACCACCTCTCTCCCAACACCATAGCCTATCTGTCTGCATTCGTCACTCTGTGCGAATGTTTCCTGGGTTGCACTCCCCATTGGTGATTGTTCAAACACCACTTCACGGTCAGATCCCAGACTGTGAAGAAGGCCCTCCCCGCCGATGGGAAGACCCATGTGCTCCAGCTGTGCAGAGGGTTAGGAGTTTAGAAAAGAGCTCGTAGCTCCTTCCCCGCCATGACCTTTCCTGAGTCTATAAGGGGTTGGCAGTCGACCTGGTTCTACTGCAAGGATGCAGCATCGCCCAATATGTCGACTGACCTTCCGCCATACACATCCGACCATCGGGCTGTTCCCAAGTCCCTGAAGGTGACTAAAGAGGAGCATGTCCAAGTAGGCATCTTCGATGAAGTAGTGGTGCAGCTGATCCAGGGCGGGGTGACCGGCATGGATCTGTTGGAGACGTTTCTCGGTCGACGTATCCAGCCGCTCCAAGCTAGATACCACACCATGCGGCACTACACGGGCCCTGAGGACTCGACAAGGATGCATCCTGAGGAAGTTCCTCGGAAACTATCGAGCAGTGGCTCCGTAGCATCATCAGGGCCTGCGACAATCCTTTGGAGCCAAGAGGATCCCGCCATATTCGGCCGAAAACCCGCCGAAGAACCTGGTGAGTTGTGTAATGTCGACTGATGTATTGTAATGTCGAGTGATATATTGAACTGACTTCTTTGCTTGAATTATGCAGGAATGGATGCACATGCACTCGCCTGTTCCTAACGGGAACCATGCAGAAGATAGCGTGGTGAGCGAGGGCTGTAGTGTGGACGGCGACGGTTCTTCCGACTCTGAGGAAGAATACAAGGACTCCGGTGAGGAGGAAGAAATCGAGTCACCTCCCCGCCGCGAAATTTGCACCAAGTCCCGCCAAGATCCGTCGACTGTTGAGGATAGGGCTTCGGGCCCTAGCAAGAAGAACCTGAAGCACAGCCGCCCCTCGACCGCTAAGCCGAGCAAAAAACTGTCTAAGCAGTCCAAGCAAGTCGTCACCAAGCCTCGCAAGGCTCTGCCTCGCATGAGGGTGGCAGTGCCTGTTGTCTCCACGTAAGAGTTTATTTCCATACTTGTTCTGTCGACTGGAGTCTGGAGTTGTATTTTACCAAATGCCACTCAATTCGTCAGAGCTACTACATCTGTGTCTTCGCCTCATCGAGATGGAGGGGATGCAATGGATGTCGACACTGCTGACGCGACCACTTCTCATAGAGGTTAGATAGTTGTTGGTTCGTCCTAATGGAACTCGACATATGCAAATGTTAACACCGTCAGTTGTCAATGCAGAGGTCATTCAGGTGGAGGAGGACAAGGAGTGACTTGGCACTTCGCGCCCTTGCATCCAAGGAGCGTCATCGGCGCAAGCACTTCGGTGGTCGACTACAGATTCTTCCCTGGGGGGTGTGGCTCGACACAACCCAGGGCTGAACCTGCAGTACCTCTATCGCATGCTTCCCTAACTGTTTCGACTATTGTGGCGTCAACTCCAACCGGGCCCTCTCAGACTGCCTCAGCTGCTCCTGCAACCATGCCAACCCCACCTGTGACGGCCTTCTCTCTGCATTGCACCCTGGAAGATCAAACCGGGGCTGCGAAGGAAGCCATGATCCAGGCGGAGCGGCTCATGCTAATGACCAAGGAGGCGTACGAGGCCAGCAAACTAGCGTTTGACGTCAGCGCAGCCCTCCGCACCAATGTCCGAGTATGTTCGATTGTAAGTCCATTGTTGATTGAATTCTTGTCTTTTCTTGGCTGTTGTACACCCACTGGGTGATTGACGTTGAATGTTTGAACTTTCTCCACTCGAATAGATCGGATCGTAGTCGAGTAGGATTGGGATTGATAGTACGTGTGGTACTAGTGTCACTCGACATGTCGAGTGTATTTTCTGACGAGTTACTCAATGGATCGAGAATTAACCATCTCAGTGGGGGCGCTCCTAGCGCACCCACTAGGTGTAGTCCCCGAGACCACTGTCGAATGCTTGCATTGGTAGTCTTTTTTAGAGTTTATTCTATACGGGATACATTTTGCTTTTGAATCACACCACTCCGTAGCTGCCTTGTAGGTTTCGTCGACATTAGTGGCAAACCATGATATGATGTTGCATAACGATAGACTGCACTTCATAGAGTAGAGAGGCGCGTCACTCGACAGGTCGAGTGTCGTGATAGGGATGACCTTGTCGAATGTTTGAATAACCAGTAGGGGCATGCTAAGTGCACCCACTAGGTGTAGTCCCCGAGGCTACTGTTCATCACAGACGATAAACAGTAGATTTGAAAACTTGTCGTACGCGTGGTACTGGGGTCACCCGACATGTTGAGTGTTTTTTTCCTAATAAGTTACTTGACGGATCGGGAGTTAACTGTCTTAGTGGGGGCGCTCTTAGCGCACCCACTTGGTGTAGTCCTCGAGACCGCTATCGAATGCTTGCATCGGCAGGGGTCTTAATAGAGACAACTTTTGAATTTGTTTATGGCGCGCGGAGCGGCAGAGTCACTTTGGATTTTCTGCTTGAATTCTTCCAGGATGATCATTCGCCGGTGTTCATAACTCAGTCGACTGTCCAGGAACTACTTGCTCATTGAACTCCTGTCTTTTGTGGGTTCCAGATGGCTTGCGAACTTGGGACACAATACAAGGACATGGAGGATGAGAGGAACCGATTGCAGGTGGATCTGGCGGTCACCAACAACGCCCTAGAGCGAGCTTGTGCTAAGATGAAGTCTTTGGGAGGTAATTACCATCGACTGTCAGCATTCCCATCTTCACTTTCCATGTTTTGAAATGACTGCTCTCGCTCGAACAGACCTGCGCAATGAAAATCGTCGACTCCAAGCATGACTCAACAATGTTGTTTCTTTAGATTCCATGAAGAAGGCACTGGAGGAGAAGGACAAGGCACTCGCGGACGCCCAACGGGTGGCCAGGGACAAAACTGAAGCTACAGATCAGAAGCTGGTGGCTGCCTAGAAGCTGGAAGAGGAGAACACCAAGCTGAAGCAGGAGTGCGTGGACCTCGTCAAAAGGGCCGAGCAGCTGAACAAGAGGAGCAATGGCCTGGAGAGGCATTTGGGCGAGTTCTCGAGGAAGATGTATATTCTGCTCGACGGTAAGTATTTTTGTTGACTGAGCTTTGTAAAATCTTTGAGGGTCGCACTTCACCAATTCTCCTCCCATTCCCCATTGTTCAACAGAATTATGCCAAGACTTTCAGAAGGAGACGGAGGAGGTTGAGCCCAATTTGGATCCCACCAAGTCTCCTGTCGCAGACGCGGTGGCCATGAACATGCTCCGACTCAGTTTCTGGCTCCAGGGCGTCCAGGCGTATCTTGTTCAGCTGAAGTCTGTGATGGAGAGAATCGACAAAGAGCTATGGCCAGAGGACACCCTTCAGCTCGACCTCAACTCTATGATGGCTCGTTTGGACAAACTTCCAAGTCGAGTGCAGGCCTGGAAGAAATCTACCGCTCGTTGTGGGGCCGATGTGGCGTTATCACTAATCAGGGTCCATTGCAGGGACGTGAAGGAGGAGAGGCTGAAGGAGCTTCAGGTGGTTAACACGAAGAAACTCCAGTTCGAGGACTTCATGGAGACCTTCATCAAAGCGGCCACCAGCATCGCCGACGGCATCGACCTGGACACTTTCGTCGAGCCCGCCAGTCCGTCTCCTGCTTGAAAAACTTGTCTTTGAAAGAAACAGTTAAATTTTCCTCGGTATGCCGAGTGGATTTGTATCCTTAAAAACTTCGTTCAGGCCTTGGGTCTGAGCACATTTGCTTTCATACGAAATATTTATCCGTGGTTTACTCTTTGTATTTTGTTCGAATTTGTCTTTCGATCGTCTACTCGACTGAGTTTGTTTTTAACTTAGGTGAAGCGTGTTCGCAGCTAAGCCCCCTGAGTGTGAGGATTGCTCATCACTCGGAGTATTTTTGAACTTAGGCGAATGTCTATTCGTAGCTAAGCTCTCGAGTGTGAGGATGCTCATCACTTGAAGTATTTTCGAATTTGGACGAATGTCGATTCGCAGCTAAGTTGTCGAGTGAATGGAGTACTATCCACCCGACGAGGTTTTTAACTTAGACGAAACGTGTTTCACAGCTAAGTCCGCGAGTGTGAGGATTGCTCATCACTCGAAGTATATTTGAACTTAGGCGAATGTCGATTCTCAGCTAAAATTTCGAGTGAATTTGAAGTATATTTAAACTTAGGCAAATGTCGATTCATAGCTAAGTTGTCGAGTGAATGGTTTACTATCCACTCGACAAGTTTTTTGACTTAGGCGAAACGTGTTTCGCAACTAAGTCCTCGAGTGTGAGGATTGCTCATCAGTCGAAGTATATTTAAACTTAGGCAAATGTCGATTCACAGCTAAGTTGTCGAGTGAATGGATTACTATCCACTCGACAAGGTGTTTGACTTAGGCCAAACGTGTTCGCAGCTAAGCCCCCGAGTGTGAGGATTGCTCATCTCGAAGTATTTTTGAACTTAGGCGAATGTCGATTCGTAGCTAAGCTGTCGAGTGAATGGATTACTATCCACCCGACGAGGTTTTTAACTTGGTTAAAACGTCTTTTGCAGCTAAGTCCCCGAGTGTGAGGATTGCTTATCACTCAAAGTATATTTGAACTTAGGAGAATGTCGATTCACAGCTAAGATGTCGAGTGAATGGATTACTATCCACTCGACAAGTTTTTTGACTTAGGCGAAACGTGTTTCGCAGCTAAGTCCTCGAGTGTGAGGATTGCTCATCACTCAAAGTATATTTAAACTTAGGCAAATCTCGATTTGCTGCTAAGTTGTCGAGTGAATCGATTACTATCCACTCGACAAGGTGTTTGACTTAGGCGAAACATGTTCGTAGCTAAGCCCCCGAGTGTGAGGATTGATCATCACTCGAAGTATTTTTGAACTTAGGCGAATGTCGATTCGCACCTAAGCTGTCGAGTGAATGGATTACTGTCCACCCGACGAGGTTTTTAACTTAGGCGAAACGTCTCTCGCAACTAAGCCCCCGTGTGTGAGGATTACTCATCACTCGAAGTATTTTCGAACTTAGGCGAATGTCGATTCGCAGCTAAGCTGTCGAGTGAATGGATTACTATCCACCCGATGAGGTTTTTAACTTAGGCGAAATGTGTTCGCAGCTAAACCCCCGAGTGTGAGGATTGCTCATCACTCGAAGTATATTTGAACTCGACAAGGTTTTTTTAACCCAAGCGAAGACGGATTCGCAAATAGGTCGTTGAGTGAATGGACTGCTATCCACCCGATAGGGTTTTTAACTTAGGCGAAACATGTTTTGCAGCTAAGCCCCTGAGTATGAGGGCTGCTCATCACTCGGAGTATACCCAAGAATGTAACTGCATGGTTGGAGTCGACAAAGTATTAATCGCAGAAACACGAATTGCATTGTTGAAGTACTCTTATTACATCAGAAAACTCTTGTCTCAAGTGTGAAAACACCGGAGCAGGTCTGCATTCCAGGCTCGTGGCTCATCTATCTATTTCATGAGATTATATAGGTGACAGGCTCCGTTGTTTAGCACCTTAGTGACGACAAAAGGGCCTTCCCATGCAGGAGCAACTTGTGAGGTCGGTGTTGATTCACTCGGAGCACCAAATCTTCTTCATGGAATGCTCGGCTTTTGACATTCCTTGCATGGAAGCGTCGTAGGTCTTGCTGATAGGCAGTGGTCCAGATCAGAGCCATCTCACGCTCCTCCTCCAGAAGATCTATCCCATCCTGTCTGGCCTGTTCAGCTTCAGCCTTAGAATATAGTTCCACTCGAGGAGAATTGTGGGTCAAGTCACTTGGCAATATGGCTTTGGCACCATAGACAAGGAAGAAAGGAGTTCGTCCAGTCGACCGATTAGGCGTTATCCTCAATCCCCACAAAACAGATGGCAGCGCAGTTACCCACGCACTAGTGGCATGATCCAAATCGCGCATGAGCCAAGGCTTCAGACCTTGCAGAATGAGACCATTAGCCTGCTCAACTTGCCCATTGGTTTGGGGATGTACAATGGAAGAGTAATCCACTCGGGTGCCTTGGGAGTTACAGAATCTCCTGAATTCTTCCGAGTCAAAATTAGTGCAGTTGTCTATGATGATGATGTGCGGAATGCCATACTGGATAATGATCTCCCTCATTAACGTGACCGCCGTGCGGGAATTCAGCTCCTTGATGAGCTTGGCTTCAATCCACTTAGTGAATTTGTCGAGTGCTACCAACAGGTGGGTGAATCCTCCTTTTCCAGGTCGGAAGGGACCAACCATGTCGAGTCCCCAAACTGCAAACGGCCAAGCGAGAGGGATTGTCTTCAGAGCAGACGCTGGCTTGTGTGACAGATTCGCATAGAATTGGTAGCCTTCGCGGTGATCAATGATGTCCTTAGCCATCTCATTAGCTCGCGGCCAGTAAAAACCAGCTCGGTATACTTTAGCGACGATCGCCCTTGAAGATGCATGGTGGCCGCAAGTTTCCGAGTGGATTTCGTCTAGAATCATCTGACCTTCCTCGGGGGAAATCCAGCGCTGGGTGACACTAGTCACACTCTCTCTGAATAGCTGATCTCCCATCATAGTGAAAGCCTTGGACCTACACACAATCTGTCGAGCCTTTGCTTCATCTTCAGGGAGCTCTTGTCTGAGGATATAGGCAATGTATGGCACAGTCCAGTCGGGTATGATAACTAGTATCTCCATGACCAAGTCAATCACAGCAGGAACATAGACTTCAGTCGAGTCATAGGAGCTTAAAGCTTGTGGGGGCTCTTCGGTGAAGGGATCCTCTTGAATTGAAGGAGCATGCAAATGCTCCAAGAACACCCCACTAGGGACAGGCCGTCGAGTGGAACCAATCTTGGATAGCTCATCAGCAGCTTGTTTTTTCAGTCGAGGCACATGGTGAAGTTCCAAGCCTTCCAATTTCTTCTCCAACTTCTGGACTGCATTGCAGTATCCGGTCATGGTGGGGTTTCTAACATCCCATTATTTCATCACTTTGGTCACCACCAAATCTGAGTCGCCATAAACCATCAGGCGCTTGACGTTGAGTGAGATAGCCATGTGCAACCCATATGAAAGTGCTTCATATTCTGCCTCGTTGTTGGAGGAATCAAAATGAATCTGCAAGACATAGCTGAGCTTATCGCCTCTGGGGGATATCAAAACAACACCAGCGCCGGACCCATTCAACATTTTGGAGCCGTCGAAGAACATTGTCCAATGTGCCGAGTGAACTTGGATGGGCTGTTGCTGTTTAGTCCACTCGGCAATGAAATCTGCCAATGCTTGGGACTTGATTGCTTTCTTGGCCTCGAATCTGATGTCAAAGTGTCCAAGCTCAATTGCCAATTTAGCCACTCGACCTGATGCGTCGCGATTATTGAAAATCTCGGATAAAGGAGCATCGCTGATGACTGAGATCGAATGGTCTTGGAAATAATGTGCCACCTTCTTCGCTGATAGGTAAATACCATACAGCAGCTTCTGATAGTGTGGATATCTTTGCTTTGAGGGGGACAATACTTCCAAGACATAATAAACTGGCCGCTGGACTTTATAGGTTTTACCCTCCTCTTCTCGCTCGATAGTCAGCACTGTACTGATGACCTGATTTGTGGCCATAATGTACAGGAGCAAGGGCTCTTTGCTGGCAGGAGCAGCAAGCACCGACTGGGTGGAGAGCAGGGCTTTGAGCTCACCAAACGCTGCTTCGGCTTCGGGACTCGAGCTGAATGTGTCGGCCTTCTTCATCAACTGATATAAGGGTAGAGCCTTCTCACCAAGATGAGAAATGAATCGACTCAATGCTGCCAACCAACCTGTGAGCTTCTGAACATCGT
The DNA here is from genome assembly GCA_022496015.1 of Hordeum marinum. NCBI lineage: Eukaryota > Viridiplantae > Streptophyta > Magnoliopsida > Poales > Poaceae > Hordeum > Hordeum marinum. Next base: position 285,645,057 of record CM039678.1, on the reverse strand, counting down.
GCACTCGCACGAGAGTCTTCGTACGGGTAATGGCGCTGATCTTCTCGGGATTGACATCAATTCCTCGCTCGGAAACGAGAAAACTGAGCAAGAGACGGGCCACTTCTTCTTCGATTGCCTTGCGCTTCTCTGTCGCGGATCGACGCAATGCTCCCTGATGGGCTTGGCCTTCGGATCCACTTGCAGATGGTGCTCAGCCAGCTCCCTGGGAATCCCCGGCATGTCAGCAGGCTTCCATGCAAAGATATCCCAGTTCTCACGGAGGAACTGGATGATCTCGGCTTCCTATTTACTGTCGAGTGTTGTTGAGATATTTGTCGGGGCAGCAATTGGATCCGTCGGGTGGATGTGCACCTTCTTCATTTCCCCTACCGACTGAAATGCCGACTCGGAAGCTGGCTTTTTTGCGCGGAGCAAATCACCAGGGTCAGCGGTTTTCTTGTACTCCTCCAGCTCGACCATGGCCATCTGTTGATCGGTGATCTTGGATCCTTGCTGGAGACACTCTTTGGCCCACTATCAATTGCCAGTGACCGTGATCACGCCCTTAGGGCCTAGCATTTTCACCCCGAGATACACGTAACATGGTCGGGCCATGAAACGTGCATAAGCGGGTCGACCCAAGATGGCGTGGTAGGCACTCTTGAAATCCACGACTTCAAATGTCAACTTTTCTTTCCGGAAATTTTTGCTATCTCTGAATGCTACATCCAATGCTCTCTGGCCAAGTGACTTGGCCTTCTTTCCTGGGATGACCCCGTGAAAATGCATGCTGCTCTGCTCAGACGGGACATCGGAATGCCCATGCCTTTTAGGGTATCCGCATACAGAATGTTTAGGCCGCTGCCCCCGTCCATGAGGACCTTTCTGAGTCGAGTCCCCTGCACCACCGGATTGACTACTAGAGCCTGTCGACCGGGAGTGGCCACACGAGCAGGATGGTCTGTCCGGTCGAATGTGACAGCATATTGAGACCATTTGAGGTAGGTGGGGGTGTCTGGCACATCCATGTTGATTTCTCTATTGATGACTTTCAGACGACTCTTGCTCTCAACATGACCAACGATCACTAGTGTTGCAGTGACATCTGGGAATGTTTCCTTTTCCTCATCTTCATCTTCTTTTTTAGGAGATTTCGCACTCGACTGGTCTCCCTTGAATTGGTGGATAAGGGTTCGTCACTGTCGAGTGGTGTGCTTGGGCAAAATTAGGTTGCCTTCTGCATCTTTCCTCGTGTGAATTACACATGGTTGATCCAAGATATCAGTTCCTGACTGACCGTTCCCCTTCTTGGGGGCATATTGAGCTTTGGCTTTCTCCTTGTTCTTCGACTGAGTCGCCAGTGCTGTTGCCTCTGCCGGAGCTAGGTCTTCAGCCTTTCGCTTCTGTTTTTGATTGTTACCGCCGCCAAACTCGTTGGCGACTGCTTTTCCTTTGCCACTATGGAGGCGGTCTTCTTCCTCGCCATTAGCATAGTGAGTGGCAATTTCCATCATCTTGTCGAGTGATATGTCACTAGTGTGCCCGAACTTCAGGTACAGCTCCATGTATCTCACACCGGCCTTGAAGGCACAAACATCCTGGTGTTCTGACACATTCTCCATCGTATGATACAGGGTGGACCATTGCTGAATATAATCCCTTAAGATTTCATTGGGTTTCTCGACGCAGTGTTGTAAGTCGACCAGACCCGCGGGGCACTTGCAAGTGCCCACAAAGGTCCAAACAAACACTCGGGCAAGATCTTCCCAACAATGTATGCTGGAAGGAGCCAAACGATTCAACCAAGCTTGAGCTGAACCATCCAACATGAGGGGCAGGTGCTTCATTGTGACATTGTCATTTCCTCCGCCAATCTGCACAGCCACTCGGTAATCATCTAACCAATTCTCTGGGTTTTTTTAACCAGAAAACTTTCCGATCCCTGCCACCATTCTAAAATTGGGGGGAATATCTGCAGAACGTATAGCTCTGCTAAAACACTCAAGACTAGACACCACAGATGAGCTTCCACTCGGAACATCTCTATCGAGTCCTTCCCTGTAGGCTCTGCTCTTGTCAATCCGCTTCTAAACTAGATAGGCACGGGCGTCAAAGTCTGCGTCCCGCTCGTCACCACGGGAGTGCCTGTCGTCCTAGCATCGAGGCGCGTATAGACCACTCCGCGTAGGAGTGGGCACTCGACGGTGGTCTTCGTGGTGATGTTGATCTCTGTCTTGCCCTTCACGAAAACCGCCGCCTCGATGATGCAAGGGAGATCCAGGGCTATGTGCCGACTAAACGAGCTCTGCCTTGGGTGAATTACTATATATCCTGTTACGGGACTGAGAAACTGCTGAATTTTGACGTTGTGCTCCATCCAACAACGCCCTGATCTGTAACAGCCCTTTACCAGCCTCTGACCGGGACGGCTGAATGGAATCTGCTATCCTAGCAGCAGAAACAACGTTTAGCATAGGAGTTCGGTATACCTCAACGCCATCGTGAGATCCAGTCGGAAACAGTTGTCGATGACGTCGATTGGGGCGCGGCGGGCGCTGGCGAGCCCGCTCGTCAATCTCTGTCTGGAGCTCTTCCAGACGAATGCGTGTGGCCTCCAAAGCTTAGGCCTTGGCAGTCGCAATGATGATGGGGGTATGAAGGACCTCCTCATCATGATGCAGCTGCACGTTCGACGGACCTCCAGCCTCGCGCTTGACACGACCGAAGCCAGGCAGCAAACTCTAATGAGAGCCCGCCATCAAGACCTCCGCTTCAGGATCACAACTTTCGCACTCGGAAGGCACGTCGGATGGATCAGAATCCGACTCGAACATGCCATGAAGGGACTCGGTGGGCTCGAGCGCTGCAACTTGCGGAGAAGCTTGACGCGCCGCTGCGTGTTTGACCCACCGTTGGAGTCATGAGCGGCCGGACTGCTTGCGACCACGAATGGCGAGAGGAGCCGACACGTAGGGGTCTACGGCTAACGCAGCAACACGCCGCAGGGGCTCGCATGGAAGTGCGCGGCCCCGCAGACCGGGAGCGCCTCGACATCGAGAGGCACCTCTTGGAGCCATGCCGAATCGTCGACGATGAAGGTGAGTGCTCCGAAACACATCTCGTGGCCCAGAGCAAAAACACCGCCGTTAGACATGTTGAAGGATGAAAATCGCAACCTCACCGGAAGTCGCTTAGATGCCCGCCCCACGGTGGGCACCAACTGTCGTGGGAACGAGCCTGACAGTAGATGGTAGGGGTACAAAGGGAGAGGGCAGTGTCCTAGCTATGGTGAGGGTGTACACAAAGATGTATGAGTTCAGGCCCCTCTCGTGGAGGTAACAACCCTACGTCTCAGTGCTCGGGAGCTTTATGTCGAGTGGAGTATAGATATTACAATGGTTATGAACCCTTGTGCAGGAGGGGAGGGGTGGCTTATATAGAGTTCGCTGCCCCTCATAACTGCCCCGCATCGGGCCTGGTCATGGGATTAAAGGCTGCCGTTATAGGTAACATACGTAATAAAAGATGTTAATGACCATTGAACCAGCGTCTGCCCGTTGGGCTCTTGATGATGGCTACTGGTCTTCTAGCGTTGAGTGAAAGCGAGGTCTTTCGAGTGATACACGGCAGCCGATTGAGAACGGGAGTTTCCGAGTGGATTATTGTCGAGTGACTTTGAACGTCTCCAGGGATCCACTCGGAAGTTCATGCTTGATCTTCAAGTCCTCCCATGTGGTGTCCTTAGGTAGGGTATGTAGGCCGTGCCTAGGACCCTACCCTAGGTACATATCCTCATCATAACCAATCTAGGAGGCACCACCCTCCAAAAGGTAATAGGCTTGGTAGTGACGATGAACTCCTTGCTCTTGTGCTTCAAGATGACAGTCTCCTTAGCACACAATCTCTCTCTCACAGGTTTGGCTTGGTAGAAGAGATGGGATTGGTGGAAAGCAACTTGGGGAGGCTAGAAATCAAGATCCATATGATTGGAGTCGAAGATCTTGACCTCAGCACAAGGGTAGGTCGTTCTCTCTCAGAAAATCTGATAGAATAGGTATGTAATAGTTCTGAGTGCTTCTCTTTCGAGTAGGTGGTGGTGAAGGGGTATATATAGGCATCCCCAAACATCCAACCGTTACACACAAAATGACCAACTCGATGACACCGATGTGTTAATCTCGATGGTACCGAAGTGACCAAAAGGTGCCAACTTTTGAATCTCGGTGAGACCGATATAGGAAACTCGGTTGCACCGATAAGGTGACCAACGGTCAGATTTCCAATCTCGGTGACGCCGATCCAACATTCTCGGTGGGACCGAAAATGTGAATTAGCATAACATAAAGTAGGTAACCTAAACTCGGTGGCACCGGTATGGAATCGGTTGCACCGAAATGGCTAGAGTTTGGCAGAGTCTGTCTAGGTTCTGGAATCGGTGGCACCGGTATGGGAAAGTTGGTTGCACCTATTTTGAGTGTTAGATATAGAATAGACTTTGGTGGGAGATTTTGTGGATGTTTTTGGCAACTATCACTTGTGCACGTTTGAGCATATTGTGCACCAACAAAACCATACCCCCTTTTAATAGTATTGGCTTTCCTATGGACTCAAAGTGATTTCTCACAAATATAAAATGTAGAGTCCTCTTGCTTGAAGCTTGACCAACCTATTTCCTTGCATCTTGGGGTATCTCCAGAATCTCCTTTTGCCAATCCTATCATTGAACATTTCCTGAAATATACTTGGTGGAAACATTAGTTCAATGACTTATATGTTGTTATTAATTACCAAAACCACCAAGGGAGCAAATGTGCTTTCAATCTCCCCCTTTTTGGTAATTGATGACAACATATGGATCAAAGCTTAGACATATTATAAAATCAATGAATATAATCGTCGCTTTGAGAAGTATGTGATAAGCAAGAGCTCCCCCTAAATTTGTGCATTATTTTGAATCGATTAGGTATATGGGACACTTCTTCCATGTCATATACAACTTGGTGGTGTGCGAGAATAATTAGAATGAATAACAATGCACAACACAATCAAGCAAAGGTGAATGATCATCTCATAAGCATTAAGATGAATGGAAATAGTAGCATCACCCATAACAATGTATGATCACACATGAACACAAAAGTATCTCATGCCAAACCAAAAGAACCAAATGTTTTGAAAAGCAACAAACACCAAAACACTCTCTCGCTTGAATCCTAAAGATCTATATAGACTTCTCCCCCTTTGGCAACAAGTTACCAAAAAGTTCAAAGGCATACATCTGAACATTCTTGGGATGATCTCCTCCGGTTGTTGATGAAGTGAGTCGAGATAACAGCGTCGGCGAAGATCTCAGCAGATGTCGTGGATGGAGTTGGAGTGATAGCTGGAGGAATTGGACCAGATGGAGCAGGAGCTGTGCTGACAGTAGCAAGAGCTAATGAAGAGGGCCTCATGTCTTGTGCAGGCACTGTGGCTGATCTGGCCTGAGTGGTGAACTGAGTGGCCGGCCTTAGAGGTGAGTCATCTTCCTCCTCCTCATCGTCATCATCTGAAGTAGAAGAGACCCGAGGAATGTGCTAGGAGTCAACTTCATGCTGATGCTCTGTGACTATCTTAGTCAACCTGTCCGCCTTATCAGTAAGGGTCTTGATTCTAGTTTCAAAGATCCTGACAAGACTGTTCTGGTTGTCAAGAATCCCCTTAATGTACTCCTGCATGTCGTGAACTGATGCTATCAACAGATCCATTTTCTCATTCCTGGATCATCGGACTTGAGCACTAGTGGCTCTAACCGCCTCTGCCTCTGCCTGAGCTGCAGCTGAAGTGGGATGCTCAGTATCCATCACCACAACATTGTCCTCGAGATCTAGTTGTAGGGCAAATGAGGATGATCTAGAGAAAAAATGTGCTTCTCCAATTTTGAATTGATAAGCATCATGATGTAGGGCGCATAACAGCAAGAGCACTTCTGGTCAGCAGCAACCCTCTTGATTGTCTCAACAATCAAATCCATGACTCTGATCCTGGTGTGTCTGTCAAGGTGGATCAACATATTGGTGGAGTGGCCTCGGATCATCTTTTCATCTCCGGATTTGGGCATCAAAGTATGCCTCCGAACGGTGTTCATCGTGCGGAGGCTAGCCTGAAGAAAATAGATTGATCCTAGCCTGTGAGACTTCACATTGGCAGTAGGGATCTCGTTGTACATATTAGCCATAGCATTGTAGCTAGCCTTGGATTCTGAGTATACATCAAGTCACCATCCTGTGCTTCCGGAACTCCAAAGATAGCAGCCCATACTTCAACAGTTGATTCATACCTTGCACCTTCAGTCATCCATACAATTCTACCATCTCTGTAGAAGTGTGTAGTGGACTAGAATTGCATGATCATCTCATCATTCCAAGCTATGAATTCTCTGCCAACAAACTCATCCAATCCTATGCAATGGAAATTGTCTTGGACACTTGGAAAGTAGTCCTCGTTCTCCTTGATGAATTTCCAATCAACATACCACATATCACTCATAGCTGGACTCTTGTCAAAGAGCACAGTCTCATAGAAATCATGTTGCTCCTTGGTATAGAATCTGTAATCCACAGCTATCTTCTTCCTCTGGGCATAAGGATCTATATCCCTCCAAGCTCTTAATCCTGAATCCTTCCTCTTCTTCACATCTTCAGCTAGTGGGTATCTAGCATTGTGTACCGGAAGGTGTGGTCTGAGCTTCATCAAAGTTGTCAATGTCCTCCCAGGCTTCACATCAGCAGCTTTCTTGGATGTGCCATTCTTTGGCATAGCATCCGACATGAGCTTTTTTGCCTTCTTCTTGGGAGGAGCCTTTTTAGCTGGCTCATCCTCCTGTTCCGCAGCAGCAACACTAGTTGCTTCCTCTGGATCTTCATACATGGAGGTAGGCCTGCTAGTCACATGAATAATCCTTTTCTTGGACTTTTTCTCCCCTGCCTTCTTAGGCATAGCTTTCTTGGGGACCTCAACTAAAATAGTTGCTCTGGCAGTCTCATGAGCCTCGAAGGTTGAAGCAGGTGCATAGATCTTGCTGACAACCCTCCTGGAGGAAGTGGCTTTAGTAGCAGACTTCCTGGCATCTTTCTCTTGCTTCTTAGCAAGAATCTCTTCTGGAAAAAAGTCTGCATCTTCTTCATATGAGTTCAGCTTCTTCCTAGTTCTGGTGGCAGCCTTGGGCAACCCATGAGAGCTAGGGGTGCCTGGATTTGAGAAAGAACTGCCTTCTGGGCTTGTTCCAGAACTCATATCAACTCCCTACTCTAGCAAATTCTGGCTGTTTCTGAGCCTAACATACTATCCCCTAGCTTGGCGCGGATGGCGGCGACGATATTTCATCGATAGTTGCGATTCCCAGCGGCGGAGGAGCTTGGGAAGACAAGGGCGACGACCAAGGGTCTCGAGGCGACATCTTAGGGTTCTATGGCGCGATGTTTGAAGATAGAAATTTCAAAGCGTCAGGTCCACAATATATATACCCTTCACTCTCGGTGATACCAATTTTATGTTTTTGGTGTCACCAAGTTCCACAACTGTCAGTTGACAGGAAAACTTGGTGTAACCAAGAATATGAAATCGGTGTCACTGAGATTGAAAACCAGATCAACCTAGGCATTCGGTGAGACTGAGATTCTGGCGTTGGTTCCACCGAGATGCACTTGGGAGGTTTTAATGTTTAGTCCTTGTCGATACGAAACTCCGAGTGCTCCACACAGAGAGGGATCGAAAAGCACTTGTTTAAATTTTGTGATGCAGCATGAATGGAATATGTGGTGAGAAAGAATAGATAGCAAAGGAGTGATCCTAGGCATTCTTGTCCATCCAATTGGCAAAAGAGAAATCAAAAGCCATATAGCAACAATTGGATGTCCTCGAATGAGAAAATAAATGCAGACCAACATGCTCACACAGTAAGATGTCAAAAGAAATCATGACAAACATGCACAAACACACTAGCATCTAACAAGCACTTGGGCGATGACGAAGTCATCTAACTATGAGTGTTTGACTTAGAAGCCAAGTATGAGTAATTAATCATAGGTCATACTCATCGTTTAAGCACAAGTGGGGTTACCACTTTTACATAAAGCATTTAGTGTTGTCAGATACTAAGAGATGCTTTGACTCAAGTTTTAGAGTAAAGCTACCCCTTAATGTGACATCCCCCCATAAGAGGGGTAAACAAACCTTGGGTTTTGTTGATGAAGATTTCATGTTGGTGAGGTAGTTGTGGATGCTCAATGTTTGATCAACATCACCAAGAGTTGGGAGCATCCTTGTTGTTTCCATACTCCACTCACCTACATGGTTTAGTCCCAACACACAAGAGACAAATACAAGGATATGTATGGACATGGAGTGCAAAGCATATGTTATGATGTACATTGATTAGTTGATTACCTTGTCCCTTGCTTACCTTCAAGGAAATGTGTGACTCCTTGAACTATTGCATTGAGTTGATGCTGAGTGCAAAAAGTCCCTGCCAATAATGAATGTGAGTGAATTTCATTGGCGGAGTCACCCCTCAAGAACTTACTAGTTCTTCTTCTTGGGGAACCACATCAAGTTGATGGGGATCCTTGGTGTTGAAGTAGTCTTTGTAGTATTTGAGCTTGAAGTAGCCTTGGGAACCCACTCCACCAAAGCTAGGGGTTCATATTCGTATGAGTCAATGTCCTCTTGAAGCTTGTTCTTGCCCTTGAGCTTGTGGTCTTGTGGTGGAAGGTCATGTTGAGTGTTTGTCCCCATGAGAAGAGTATTTTCATACTTCTCCTTTTGAGGAATAAACTTGGGCTTGGGATATTGACCTTCTTCCCACTCAACTCCATTAGCGTTGACGTAGCCAACACAACGATTCTTTCGGTATCCTCCGTGCTTGCGTACAATTTCCTCAAATTGCTTATATCCGGCAAGACTCTTGTAGATACCCTTTTCTATAATTCCTTTCAATAAAGCATTTTCTTGCTCAAGTTTAACTTGTCTAAGAGAATCATCATTAGTGGAATCAATAGAACTACTAGAAGCAACATCATTGGGTTTAGCATTTTTATTGTTGCTACTAGATGAAGAACCTTTCTTTCCTTTGTTACTAGATTGCTTAGTTTTAACTTGAGGCATGAAAGTAGACAATAGTAGTCATTTGGTTAGATAATATGAAGTCTTCTATCATAGATTGTCATTGATAGCGATGAGAAACTCATGCTCTTTCTCCAAGTTGAGCTTCTCGAAGCGTAGCTTCTCATGAGTTCTCACAAGCTCTCTATGATCTTCGAGAGTAGATTCATGAGCTAACTTGAGAGTGTTTAGTTCTTTAGTTAGTTGTTCTATTTTCATCTTACCATCATCAAATGACTCATCTTGGCTAGCATGAGAATCATCAAGTTCATTTTTATCAACATCACTAGTTTTATCACCAAGCAAGTTATCATAATAAAGCAAATCATCTTCATCACTATCAAAATCAAGATAATCGGGGTGTGATACCTTGGGGCCTTTATCCATGAAGCAACTTCCACTCCCTTCATTTGGTGTATCAAATAGATTGTAGGAGTTGGTAGTCACTAGAGCAATTCCGGCAACACCATCATCTTGACTATAGTCGGAGTCAGAGTGATAGCTTCTCTCAGAGTTGTTGTCGAAGTTGGAGACGGAAACCCATTCACCAACATGAGCTTGATGTTTTCTTCTTGTGTAGATCTTGGTGTATTTGTCCTTCTTCTCCGAATCTCTACTTCTCCTTGAGTGTCTTCATTCATAACGATCATCTCTACTCCTTCTCTCTCTCTTTGTGGTGATGCAGTCCTTGAGCTTCGTCTTCGAGATGGCTCTTCTCTTCTTTTGTAGGGAGTCGTGCACTCATTTGAGTAGTGTCCGGGCTTCCCAAAATTGTAGCAATTGTGGTCACGACTTGACGAACACTTCTCTTCATATCTTGAGTTGGAGTTTCTTTCTTTGCCTCTATTCTTGTAGAACTTGTTGAATTTCTTGACCATGAGGCTTATCTCTTCATTTGTGACAAGGTTGTTCCTTGAAGTTGCGGGAGCATCACTTGTGGCTTTGTAAGCACTGCTAGACTTGTGACGAAGTTCTTCTTTATCTTTGAGTGTCATCTCATGAGCAATAATCCTTCCAATGACTTCCGTAGGCTTGAGATCTTTGTAGTTTGGCATCATTTGGATCAATGTGCACACGGTATCGTATCTCTCATCCAAAGCTCTAAGTATCTTCTTGATGATGAATTTATCAGTCATTTCTTCGCTTCCTAAGCCGGCAATCTCATTTGTGATCAGAGCTAGCCTAGAGTACATCTCTACGATTCCTTCACCATCCTTCATCTTGAACTTGTCAAGCTGACCTTGAAGAACATCTAACTTGGATTCTCTCACAGACTCGTTTCCTTCGTGCATATCAACCAAAGTATCCCAAATCTATTTTGCATTCTCAAGACAACTGATTTTGTTGAATTCTTCAGGGCATAAGCAATTGAAGAGAATGTCGCATGCTTGAGCATTGAGTTGCAACATCTTCAACTCATCCACGGTCGCTTCACGATCTGGTTCCCGTCCATCCGCGAAGAACTCACCTTGCAAGCCAACACGAACAATAGCCCAAACGGCAGGGTTATGACCAAGAATATGCATTTTCATTTTGTGCTTCCAACTAGCAAAATTTGTGCCATCTAAGTATGGACCTCTACGGTGATAACTTCCTTCACTAGACATCATACTCTCCTAGGTTGGGAGACCTAGCAATGGAGACCAAAGCTCTGATACCACTTGTAGGATCAGAAGTATGTCTACAGGGGGTGGGGTGATTAGACTACTTGACCAATTAAAAGTTTTGCCTATACCAAGTTTTAGGGTTGACAGTTTTTAGCATTTCATGGAAAATCAAGTACACACTACACATGCAACTCTAAGAGTATGTAGCAGCGGAAAGTAACAACTAGCATGTATAAAAGGGATCGGGTAGGAAGATCAAACGCAATTGTAGACACGATGATTTTTGCCGTGGTTCCGATAGGTGGCTCTATCGTACATCCACGTTTATGGAGTCTTGAACCCACGAAGGATAACGGTCACGAGAGTCCATGGAGGGCTCCACACAAAAGGGTCCACAAAGTAGCAACCATGACTATTCCATAATGGCTTCCGTCCACGAAGGACTAGCCTCACTATGGGTAGATCTTCATGAAGTAGGCGATCTCCTTGTCCTTCCAAACTTCTTGGTTCCCTCCACAACACGAAGTAGGAGGCTCCCAAGTGACACCTAACCAATATAGGAGGCACCACCCTCCAAAAGGTAATAGGCTCGGTAATGACGATGAACTCCTTGCTCTTGTGCTTCAAGATGATAATCTCCTCAGCACACCATCTCTCTCTCACAGGTTTGGCTTGGTAGAAGAGATGGGATTGGTGGAAAGCAACTTGGGGAGGCTAGAAATCAAGATCCATATGATTGGAGTGGAAGATCTTGACCTCAACACAAGGGTAGGTGGTTCTCTCTCAGAAAATCTGATAGAATGGGTATGGAATAGTTATGAGTGCTTCTCTTTCGAGTAGGTGGTGGTGAAGTGGTATATATAGGCATCCCCAAAAATCCAACCATTACACACAAAATGACCAACTCGGTGACACCGATGTGTTAATCTCGGTGGTACCGAAGTGACCAAAAGGTGCCAACTTTTCAATCTCGGTGAGACCGATATAGGAAACTCGGTTGCACCGATAAGGTGACCAACGGTCAGATTTCCAATCTCGGTGACGCCAATCCAACATTCTCGGTGGGACCAAAAATGTGAATTTGCGTAACAGAAAGTTGGCAAGCTAAACTCGGTGGCACCGGTATGGAATCGGTTGCACCGAAGTGGCTAGGGTTTGGCAGAGTTTGTCTAGGTTCTGGAATCGGTGGCACTGGTATGGGAAAGTTGGTTGTACCGATTTTGAGTGTTAGGTATAGAACCTACTTTGGTGGGAGAGTTTGTGGATGTTTTTGGCGACTATCACTTGTGCACATTTGAGCATATTGTTCACCAACAAAACTTTACCACCTTTTAATAGTATTTGCTTTCCTATGGACTCAAAGTGATTTCTCACAAATATAAAATGTAGAGTCCTCTTGCTTGAAGCTAGGCCAACCTATTTCCTTGCATCTTGGGGTATCTCCACAATCTCCTTTTGCCAATCCTATCATTGAACATTTCCTGAAATATACTTAGTGGAAACATTAGTTCAATGACTTATATGTTATTTTTAATTACCAAAACCACCAAGGGAGGAAATGTGCTTTCAGTAGGCCCTGACTTGCTGGCACCAGACCTTTTTGGGGAAGCCCCCAGCTCGTCACTTGGCAGTCCTACTTCTGTACCTGCTTCTTCATTGGCTTCTCTCTACGCTACCAACTCAGCACTAGACACTTGATTTGTTGTCGCCAAGTACATCAACAACGACTCTTGTGGTCTAGGCACGACTAGTATTGGTGGAGAGGAGAGGTACTTCTTCAAATCCTGGAGCACTGCCTCCACTTCTAGAGTCCACTTCATTGGACCTAGCTTCTGCAAGATTTTGAAAAAGGGCAGGGTGCGCTCAGCAGACTTCGAGATGAACCTACGCAGAGCCGCGACGTAGCCGGCTAGACGGCATACATCCTTGACGCGTTTTGGTGCTTTGATCTGCTCAATTGCTTTGATCTTGTCAGGGTTCACCTCGATCCTGTGCTGAGATACAAAGAACCCGAGAAGCTTGCCGGATGGAACACCGAACACGCATTTCTCAGGATTGAGCTTCAAGTTGATCTTGCATAGATTCGGAAACGTCTCTTCCAGGTCTTGCACGAGTGTTTCTTTGCCCTTGGTTTTGACCACTATGTCATCGATATAGGCTTCCATATTTCTATATAGCTGGGGCTCAAAACCAATCTGGACTACTCTTGCAAATGTCAAACCAGCAATTTTCAACCCGAAAGGCATACTCACAAAACAATACGTACCACATGGGGTGATATATGTGGTCTTCTCTTCATCTTCCTTGGACATGAAGATCTGGTGGTATCTTGAATAAGCATCGAGGAACGATAGCAAATCACAGCCTGCAGTGGAGTCCACCATCTGGTCGATGCGCGGCAAGGGGAAAGGATCTTTTGGACAAGCTATGTTGAGGTCTGTATAATCAATGCATAGCCTCCATTTTCCATTCGCCTTGCGCACTACAACTAGATTGGCCAACAATGTTGGATGAAGCACTCCCCTGACCAAGCCCGACGCTTCCTTGATTTCCTCGGCAATGAACTCTTGCTGCTCTAGGGCTTTCTTCCTGACTTTCTACTTGACGGGGCGCACGTGGGGACAGATGGCAAGGTGGTGCTAAATTACGTCTGTGGGACACTGGGGACATCAGATGGTTTCCATGCAAACACATCAACGTTCACCCGCAGGAAGGCAATGAGCGTGCTTTCCTATTTGCCATCGAGGGTGGAACTTATGGTGAAAGTTCCCCTTGTGTCATCCTCCTTGACGGGCACCTTCTTGGTTTCTGGTGGAGCTGCCTTGGATTTCTTGTTCTTGCCAGTGTAGCTCTCTAGCACATCATCGACGGGAGCGCAAATGTAGGAGCACATTTCTCCATGTGTGGTTTTGGGTAATTGATGACATTCCCTATGGACTAATGGTTGCCTTGAGTTATATTCAAAGTATTTGTCCGTAGGTACTTCTTGGAGTCCATCTGTTGGTTTCAAAGAGTTTATATGGTGACCACGGTCAAGGTTTATCCAAAGATTGGTCTTATGGGAGTTGAGCTTATTGCAAGCATATCTTGAAGAAGATTGTGTAAGCATTCATGTTTACCTTCAAGACATCATCTTTATGAACAGAGAAGCAAAAATACAAGGTTGATCAAGACTAAGTCAAAAAGTGAATCAAGTTGATCAACACACAAAGTGTAAAAGATGTACCAAGAGGGATCAAGTGATCCCATGGTGTGGTAAGCATTGTCCATTACGCTTTGTGTACTAACCCGTGGTCTACGTGAGAGTTCTTTGTGGGGTTAGGTATATTTCCATGGGCTTGCATCAAGTGGCAAATCCCATACATCCCATGGAAGATGACATCTAGGGGAGATCGTCATCAAGGTTGCGATGTGCAAGCTCAAGTGAAGCGTCACAAAGAGATCATGCTTGAGGCTCGCCGTTCATAGTGCTGACAATGGACTTGTGAAGATGTGCCGAAGAGTGGCTCACCCATAGTGGAGTATGGGGAAGCAACCATCTAGTCTTCATCAAGCCAACGCAATCAAGAAAGGTGTTCCATCTTGAGGAACTCAAGATCGTCATCATCTAGCTCAAGTGGACTATGCATAAGGCTAAGGTTTTACCTTGATAGGGCTTTCTATTTTATCGGTCTCATGGTGGTAGTTGAGAGACCGGGTTATAGGATCGAGTGTCGTACTATCAAGGGGGTCTCTCAAGTGAGTAGCTTGGCGTATCGTTCGTTGAGAGCTCAAACCATTGCATTCTTGGCATCATCATCTTTCTTGGTTCTTGGTTGGTTTTTCTCTATGTGGGTTCTTGAGCTTGTTGTTATCTTCATGACAAGCTCTAGTACATTCAAAACGGATTTCATATGCTTCGTCTATTGCGTTTTCGGTGTTGGAGGTTTTACCGGTCTTATTCGAGAAAGGGTTCTCACCATTTTCTTATGGGACTTTTCTCATTTGCTTCTTATTGATATTTCAATCAAGATTTTGTTAGCCCATGTCATTAGCTTTCCAACAAATTTGCTTCGTTGAATTCGGAGTCCATTTTCAAAAGTTGTGGCAGTTTTGGTGTTCTTAAAAGGTTGCAGTGGTACTACCGTGGCTGGAGTGGATGTAATTTTTACTACCGCTCCGGAGCGGTACTACCGCGGCTCCAAGAGCGGTACTACTGCTCTAGACCAAAATCTTCTTGTTTTGTACACTGGTGGTAAGCATGTATGTATTTTTTAGTACCGCTCGCAATCAGTAGTACTGCTACCTTTTGCGGTAGTATCGCTATCCCTAGCGGTAGTACCGTGAGGACGAGCGGTGGTATCACTCCGGCGGTTCTACTGGCCTTTCGCCTCCTCGCTGTTGTTTTTCATATGGCTACTACCTCCCTAGAGGTAGTACCGCTCATTGGAGCGGTAGTACCGCTCTGTGCGGGCTGTGAGGATAATGGTTGGATTTTTCCCCACCTATAAAAGGGGGTCTTCTTCCCCATTGAACTTTATCCTTTGAGCTCGTGTTCCTCCCCCCCCATTGTTGACCCTCTTTGAGCTTGCTATCTCTCAATCCCTCCAATGATTCTTGCTCCTTTTCGAGGGAAAAGAGAGAAGATATATAGATCCACATTTCCACCAATCACTTTCTCCTCTATGTGAGGGGAACCCCTTGGATCTAGATCTTGGATTTCTTCATGTTCTTCTTTGTTTTCCTCTCACTTTCCTCCATAGCATTACTTGTTGTGGTGGGATTTGGGATAGAAGGACTTGGGAACTCTGTCTGCCCTTGCCAATGCATTTGGTTCATAGGTTTGAGTTCTCCACGGTGATACGTGGAAGTGAAAGTTGAGAAGCTTATTACTCTTGGGTGTTTGAGCACCCTAGAGCTTGTTCCTCTTGGGTGCTTTGGCGCCCTAGACAGTTGGTGGTGCCTCGGAGCTCAATAATTCTAGTGCAAAGCTCTGGCCAAGCTTTGGGGTCTCCAATTAGGTTGTGGAGATTGCCCCGAGCATTTGAGGTCACCTCGGAGCCACAATCCATTGCGGTGAAGCTTCATGGTGTCATTGGGAGCCTCCAATTAAGTTGTGGATATTGCCCCAACCTTGTTTGTACGGGTTCGATGACCACCCTCAAGGGTCCCTTAGTGGAATCACGGCATCTTGCATTATGCAAGGGCGTGAGGAGATTACGGTGGCCCTAGTGGCTTCTTGGGGATAATTGTGCCTCCACACCGCTCTGAACGGAGATTAACATCCGTAAGGGTGTGAACTTCGGGATACATCATCGTCTCCGCATGGCTCGGTTATCACTTACCCGAGCTCCTTATGCACTTTACTTTGTGATAGCCATATAGTTTCTCGTTATATATCTTGCTATCACCTAGTTGCATATCCTGATTAGCATAAGTTGTTGGTGCACATAGGTGAGCCTTGTTGTTTTAGGTTTTGTGCTTGACTAATTAAACGATAGTTTTATTCCACATTTGTTCAAGCCTAAACTGTAATTATTTTAAAGCGCCTATTCACCCCCGCCTCTAGGCTACATCCACGTCCTGACAGGAGCACTCCGAAGAGGCGCGCTTGCTGGAGTGTGCACCAGAGGTCTTGCTGGTCTTCTTCCCCCTGGGAGCTTCAATGGCAGGAGAAGGTGCCTTGGCGGTAGGTGTTGCAACTGCCTCCCGATAAAGATGGTCGGTACAGATAAGTGTGTACTTCTTGTCAGAGTTGATCGTGATGAGGCCGATTGGCCCGGGCATCTTCAACACGTTGTAAGCATAGTGGGACGCCGCCATGAACTTGGCCAGCGCCGTGCGTCCAAGTATCCCTTTGTAAGGCAAGGGTATCTTGGCAACGTCAAAAACAATCTTCTCTGTTCTAAAGTTCATATCACTGCCAAACATTACAGGCAATGTGATCTTGCCCTTCGGCTGAGTCCTTCCCAGATTGATCCCTTGAAAAGTGCCTGTCTCCTCAAGATCCCCATCAGGAATTTTCAATATCTTGATCACATTAGGTGAGATCAGATTCAGACCGACCCCACTGTCAACTAACATTTTCGTTACCTTGAGGTGGCGAATCGTTGGCGAAACCAACAATGATAGACACCCGACCGCTGTTGTCCGATCAGGGTGATCCTCGTCATTGAAAATGATAGGCGCGTGGGACCATCTCAGGGGCTTTCGGGTTTCAACAGATGTTTCCATTGCATTAATCTCATGCGCCCATTGTTTAAGTTGGCGGTAGGAAGAACGCAACGAGGCGCCTCCGTCGACGCACGTGACATCCGTAGCTCTCTGAAACTCATGCTCGCTGGACTCATCATCCTCTTCATTGGCATCATCATCCTCCTCTTCCTTGGCGTGGCCTCGAGCGGGCCTCTCCTGCTGGGGTTGTCAACCTTTGTCTTCTTGGTGGTGCCAAGGTTGCGGGAGTCCTCGACGGCAAGCATGGCCTTGTCCTTGCGCTTCTTGTTCTGCCGCCGGCCTTTACTTGTCGGGGGCAGTAGTGTCTTCGTCAGAGTCGACCCCAACACCGGCATCCTCGCCGGGGAGTCTCCTCCTTCTTTAGCTCAAGCACACCTATCAGCCATGGCGTAGAGCTCGGCGACATCCTTGACCTTATTAATCGCCACCTCTTCGCGTATCCTGTAGTTATGCACGTTCTGATGAAATGTGCTGATAACAGCGGCAGGATGAATGTCTGGGATGTTGTGGTGTATGCGACTGAATCTCTGAATGTACTTGCGCAAGGTTTCTCCTTCCTTTTGGGGGATGAGATGCAAATCGCTTGTTTGACCAGGAGCTTGGTGGCCTCCGGTAAAGGCGCTAACAAACTCGTGGCATTGGTCTGCCCAGGATGAAATGAAATTCTCTCGCAAGGGCATCAACCACGACTTGACGCTGGTCTTGAGCACCAACGGGAAGTAGTTGGTGAGTATCTTGTCGTCGTGAGCCCCGACTGCCTGCACCGCAATGGTGTAGATGCTCAGATACTCCGACGGGTGGGTCTTGCCGTTGTATTTCTTCGGGACCTCCGGCTTAAAAGTTCGGGAATTGGGCCACCGGACTCGCACAGCTTACGGGTAAACGCTGGACAACCCAGCTCGTAAGGCAGGTCAACAGGATACCCCGGCGTAGGCTTGTCTACAGTGGGCACCGCGCACTCATCGGATTGATGGCGCGTTTCCCGCCTCCACTCGATGGTGCTCCCGGCGTCCTCCTTGCTACGCTCCCGAAGAACTTGACATTGATCACGGCGAGTCCGCGGATCAAATGACGTATTGGAATCGTCACCGCCAGTGCCTACCGGCCGAGTCGACGACCGCCGTTGTTGCCACGAGGGAGAGTGCAACGTGGTCCTGTCACCGCCGGCCTCATCGCCATTAGCACGCGCTGACTCGACGAACCGCTGTTGTGAGGGTTCCGCCCGTTGCGGTCCACCCCTATTGGCAAAGCTGACGAAGCTCTGGATAGTAGCTCTCCACTCATCGAGCTTTTCCGCCGCAGGAGGGAAGTTCAGGAGCAGGTTCTCTTGTGCCAATGCTTTCACTGACGAGGTTGGCAACAGGAGGTGTGAAAAACGTGAGGTGCTCTAATTCCTAATGGTGTTAGAAGGAGCTCTGTCACAGTCCCACAACCTCGTGCCACCTCTGTCAGCATTTTGGCACGCACGTTGGCCCCACGCATCTCGGGGGTAAGGTGCAAGGGCCTTTCCATGGGTGCGCCTGGATCTACCGTCGTCACGGCGCTGTTCGTCATGCGCAGCCTGAGAAGGTCGTGGCGTATGTGCCAGCCTAGGTGTCTTCGAGGGCGCCCCACCATCTTCGGTGTTCGTCGCGCCACCTGCAGGCCGCACAACTTCATCTTGAGGTCTAGTGGCGCATGAATTGCCGCTGTCACTGCGGACAGCACCGCTGGCTTGGCCTTGATCTTCAGAGCGCCATGGAGGCTCGAGGCCTCTGCCCACATCCACACCGCCGCCCGTATGAGCGGCTACGGGCGTGCAGGACATGGATAGGTCAACTACCGTGAAACCCTTCTTCTTGGGGGTCATGGCGATGGATAAACTCGCAAACTGATCGTGTGATCAGGTTCGGACCACCATCCCCCTACCTGGCGTGCCAAAGATGTCGGTGCATGACACCTATGGGACCGCGAGGATCCCTTCGTGGTTCGGTGGGGAGAGGGCGTGTACAAAAAGCAGATCAAACAAACGTCATGAGGGGAGGTTTCTACCCAGGTTTTGGCAGTTCTGGAGCATAAAACCCTACTCCTACTTCGATGTATTCTTGGTGTTTTTGAGGTTCCAGCTCTAGGAGCGCTCTGAGGGGCTGCTACGCGCGTGATCTAGAAGATGGGAGCCAAAAATTCCTCTCTCGTAATGCCTTGGGCCTCCTTTTATATGACTACGGGGATCCTAGCGATGGCGTACAGTGTGCGCACAGGGCGCACAGTGCTATAGTGCTATCATACCTAACCCTGACGGAGTGGGACAAACGCATTTAATGCTCCGTCAGCGTTCCTGACCTTCTATGGGACGGGACAGGGGCCCGTCCCATCTGCACCGCTTAGCCTCTCCATCGCTAGCGCCTTGACACGTATCCTGGGAGTCGACACTTGGTCTCCGCGCTGGCAAGGTGGTGAGGCCTTGCCAAGTGCCCTTCTTGCCGGGGCTCCACAGGCCACCCTCGGCAAGATATTGCTGGGGTTTCGGCCCTTGGCCTTCGGTCTTATGTACGTTGACTTGAGTGTTCCTTCAACGTCTTCGTGCTTGCTTCCAGTAGTCCTTCGGCGGGCTTTGCCACGGGTGTGCCTACAACTGCCTATGCACAGGTAAGGGTACTAATGGACTCGATCCTTAGTACACCAATAGCTGGGTGTTCTAAAAGTGCAAGAAGCAACCTGCAAGTATGATTGGCTGCTCCCTACTTGATCTGATAATGCCTGATTTGCCTATATGATTTGATTATCCTGATAGTTATGATTCCTAGTATTTTGATCTGAGATGAAGAGGAATGAAGCAAATACAGGAAGAAGCATAGGAGGGAGGGACATGGCTAGAAGAGGCAATGCATGCAGTTGTAGTGAGAAGAACTATGCCACCAAGCAGCAAACTGCTATGCTGCTTGGAGTAGGTAAACAGATCCTATAATTGTGATGAAGTCGGTGCTGGCTAGTGTCATGGTGCTTTGTGTGCTCTGTTTCATCTTCATTATGAAGAATTGATTAGATGAGTAGGTTTCTGATACGTCTCCAATGTATCTATAATTTTTGCTTGTTCCATCATGTTATATTATCATTCTTGGATGTTTTACCAACATATTTTTACCACTTTATATCATTTTTGGGACCTAACCTATTAACATAGTGCCAAAGTGTCAGTTGTTGTTTTTTCTTCTTTTTTACTTCACAGAAATCAATATCAAACAGAGTCCAATTGTGACAAAACTTTTTGGAGATTTTTTCCGAACCAGAAGACACCCAATGGACCAAAGAAATGTCGGCTAGTGGGCCTAGGAGACCACAACCCACCAGGGCATGCCAGGGGGCCCTGCTCGCTCCCTGGTGGGTTCTGACCTCCATGGGACCTCTCTCCATTGCCTTTGACACCTATAAATTGACAAATATTCCAAAAGCCATAGGGGAGTCGACGAAATACAATTCCAGCCGCGACAAGTACCAAAACATCGAGATCCAATTTAGACACCATCACGGAGGGGTTCATCTTCATCATAGGTGCCTCTTTGATGATGCATAGTCATCCATAGACCTACGGGTCCATAGGTAGTAGCTAGATGGCTTCTCTCTCTCTCTCTTATGATTCTCAATACAATGGTCTCTTTGAGATATATTTGATGTAAATTGTTGATGTGTGTTTGCTGGGATCCGATGAATTTTGAGTTCATGATCAGTTTCTATCCACGAATATTATTTGAGTCTTCTTTGATCTCTTATATGCATGATTGCTTATAGACTCGTTTTCTTCTTCAAATCTTTGGTTTAGTTAGGCCAACTAGATCATTTTTTCTTGCCATGGGAAGAGGTGCTTTGTGATGGGTTCAAATCTTGTGGTGTTCTTTCTTGGTGATAGAAGAGGAAACAAGACACGCATGTTTCGTTGCTATTAATGGCAACAAGATGGGGTCTATTCCTACATGAATAGATCTTGTCTACATCATGTCATCGTTCTTATTGCATTACCTCATTTTTCCATGAATTTAATACACTATATGCATGCTGGATAGCGGTCGATGTGTGGAGTAATAGTGGTAGATGCAGGCATGAGTCGGTCTACTTATCTTGGACGAGATGCTTATATAATGATCATTGCCTTGGATATTGTCATGACTATTTAATTTTCTATCAATTTCCTAACAATAATTTGTTCACCCACCATTCGCTATACTCATGAGATAAGCCACTAGTGAACCCTACGGCCCCTGGGTCTACTTTTCCATCATATTGCTTTCCGATCTACGTTTTTGCAATCTTTGTTTTCAGATCTACAAAACCAAAAATCCCAAAAATATATTGCTGCATATTTACTCCTTTTATTTTGTGTTCTTAAAAGATTTATCTCTCCTACCTATCATTATCTAATCTATCTTATTACCATAGAGAGCGTGACAACCTCTCTTTTGCGTCGGGTTGCAAGTATTTGTTGTTTGTTTGCAAGCGTTGTTTATGTGGGTGCGTGATCTCCCTCTACAGATTGATACCTTGGTTTCATAAATGAGGGAAATACTTACCATCATTGTGATGCATCATCCCTTCCTCTTTGGCGAAATACCAACATAGTCTCAAGCCACGTTAAAGGAATTTCTGGAGCCATTGTCGGGGAGGAAGCATCATCATCTACCAGGTTCCTAATCAAAAATCTCATCTCCTTGCAATTACATTATTTGCTATTTTCCTCTTGTTTTCCTCTCCCCCACTTCACAAATTTGCCGTTTTATTCGCCCTCTCTTTTTTGTTTCTCTTTTGCTTGTCAGATCTCTTGTTTGCTATGTTTGCTTGTGTTGCCATGTGCCTTCTATTTGCTTGCATCTTCACTTGCGAAAAATATATTGATATGGATCCTCATCCACTTTCTAATCTTTCCAAAAGACCAAATTATGAGGAACCAATTGATAGTGAGTTGAGTGCACTTGATTATCTCTATGAAGTTTTGTTTGAAAATCATGAATCAGAAATTTTTGATGAAGTGTTGAATGAAGAAACTTATAAGGTTATTCATGATAGCCCCTTGATTGAAAATCATGATTGTAATGATGTTACTATAAACTCTATAAATGTCAATTATGTTAGTAATATGCAAAACTACAAGCTTGGGGATGATAATTTTGTCATGTCCACTTCTTCTTGCAATGATCATGATTGGCGTGATAATGATTCTTATGATCCTAAAAATTTATTTAAGCCTCATGTTGAATATGTTATTGATAATAATGTTTGCAATAGTATCCAAAGTGGGTTTGGGAGAGCGTCAACTTTAGGTAAAAATAATCCCACATATTTGGAGAGTGTTCAATCTTATGAATTTTATGATAAAAGTGGGTTTGGAGAGGTCGTAACTTTAGTTCATGATAATCCCACTATTTTGGAAGATGATAAAAACTTCGTGCATGTTGATCATAAAGAGAGTATTGTTTGTGATAGGTATATTGTTGACTTTGATTATGATCCTACATGTAATTATTATGAGAGAGGAAATTATAGTTCTAGAAATTTTCATGATACTACATTACCTCTTTTCATGTTGAGATTGCTATTGTCTTTTTCTTCTTCCTTCCACATGCTAGTTTTTGCTTGCCTTGATAATTTGTTTGCTTATAAAATGCCTACGCATAGGAAGTATCTTAGACTTAAGTGTGTTTTCCATATGCTTCATGATGCTCTCTTTGTGTTGCTATTATTATCTTTCATGAGGACATTATTGAAATCTCAAGCCTATCTTAATGACTATAAAGAAAGAGCTTGTTGGGAGGCAACCCAATGAATAAATATTTTTCCTTTTCCTTTTTGTTTTTGTGTGTTGACACAATTATGCCTCTGCTATGATTGTGTTTTTATGGTTTATTTAGTGTTTGTTCCAAGTAAAGCCTTTAGGATGATTCATAGGATGAGTAGAAGTGATGCTGAATCTGAAATAGAAACTGTGCGTCCAGTATATGAATTTTAATTGTTTACTAGAATGTGGTATTGAGCTGAAATTTAAGACAGTATTGAAATGTAAATTCCTTACAATTTCCTATTTTTCAGAATTTTATGAGTTCCATAAGTACGGTAGAGTATATATTACTTCAGACTCTTTTGTTTAAGATAGATTATGTTTTCGTTGCATTGTGTGCTTGTTTTGATGAATCTATGGTTTGTATTGGGGGGTATAAGCCACGGTAAAGTTAAAATATAGTAGGTATAATGTAATAACATAATGTGAATGGGTTTGCAATAGTACCTAAAGTAGTGATTTGCTTTCTTATACTAATGGATCTTACGAAGATTTTATTAAGTTTTGTGTGATTGAAGTTTTAATGTTTGGTGAGATCATGATGGATGAAGGAATAAGGTGTTGAAAAACTCTAATATTTGGGACGCTACCGCACCCCCACGGTATATCCAAATATAAACAAACAACTAAGCTTGGGGATACCCCCGAGTGGCATCCCCTCTTTCTTCTAACGACCATTCATATTTTACTTGGAGTTATATTTTTATTCGTCACATAACATGTGTTTTGCTTGGAGCATGATAGAGGCGAGGGTCCCGATCTTTTGATGAGATGATAACTATCAATTTGGTGGAAACAACTTTGACGATCCGACTACGAACGTGCACGACGTTGCGCCGTAGCAATCGCTAAACCAATCTCCAAGAGGTTATTGACCACGCCGGAGCATGATCAACCTGACCACAAAGGTCTATTCCTGCAAGCAATCGAAGAACAAGCAAGAATATGATAATGCAATCTGAATATTGCGAATATAAATATGAAGTATTGATAAGGGTGGAGTTCCGAAAGCGGTCTTGGTCTGGTCGTTGGACACAAACGAAGTACACGAAGTTGCAATGGCTAACTTTTAACTAAACAAAACCCACCCTAAAACGATGCCCTAAGGGTTGTATATATGAGGGAATAGAGGGGAATTTCGTGGCCCCTTGGAGGAGGGGTCCAAAACCGACCTTAACTCAGTTTCCCCATACACACGGACTCTAAAAACAGCCTATAATATGGTATTTCGAAATAACATGGGCCTGGCCCAACAATAAGGTGGCGCAGCACCTATATTAGCCTAGGGACGAATTTTATAAAGTAGCATCATGCATATTTCGTCCAAGGCTTCTTGCTCCCATTATGGTGGCTTCAAAGTGTGAAAATCATCACTAGAAGCTCCATTGTTCTTTCCCGCACGCGCACCTTCCTCTCCATGCTTGATCCCGCTCCAATGGTCATCCTTCTTGTCCATGCCATGTCCTTCATTCATAAGTAAAACAAAAGTATCTAATTTAGGCAGCATCATATGTTCATGAACATTAGAAGGATTTGCAAGAAACGAAAGTACCTGGTAATTCAATTGACGTGAGTGAGCTCTGGTAATTGGTCCTGTATGTATAGCAGTCGGAGTTGTGGGTGTTGTTAGTGCATCTAGTGCCCCTTAGTGATTTTGGTGTATTGAAGACTTATAGGTTAAGGCACTAATGTGTTTGTAAGTGTACACAGGCTCTATAAGTCGATGAGGAGTTTGATATATTCGCAAATTCCTCACCTTAGATTCTTCAAGTTGCCTTGTACATCACTGCTTATCCTGTATCACGCTACTCTCTATTTGTGCATGTTTCATTTCATCATGAAGACTATGTTGTCACTATGTTCCTCATGCACTTGAGTACTTATTCCGCTGCTAGTTATTCATCACATTTCAAATTCCTCAAAGTTGAACTTCCTCAAGTGATGAATTTGTAAAAATTGCCTATTCACCCCCCCCCTCTAGTCGATATAATGCACTTTCAAGCATTAGCAGGGATGTCCTCATCATCCTCCCCTTCTTGAACTGAAGTCGTCCTCGATGGAAGCTCATCCTCCTCACCCAAATAAGGCTTCAAATCTGCAATGTTAAAAGTGTGGCTAACCCCAAAATCTATAGGCAGCTCAAGTTTATATGCAGTATCATTTATTTTCTCTAACACCTTAAAAGGACCATCAGCACGTGGCATTAGCTTTGACTTGCGCAAAT
The DNA here is from genome assembly GCA_022496015.1 of Hordeum marinum. Classification (NCBI taxonomy): domain Eukaryota; kingdom Viridiplantae; phylum Streptophyta; class Magnoliopsida; order Poales; family Poaceae; genus Hordeum; species Hordeum marinum. Next base: position 285,620,084 of record CM039678.1, on the reverse strand, counting down.
CAGGAAATCTATCCTTACGCAAATGTAACCAAACAAGATCTCCAGGTGCAAAGACAACATGTTTTCTACACTTATCTCCAGCAATTTTGTATTTAGTATTCAAACGCTCAATGTTTTCCTTCGTTAACTCATGCATCTTTAATATCAATTCAGCACGTTCTTTAGCATCAAAATTAACCTTCTCCGAAGATGGAAGAGGCAACAAATCAATAGGTGCGCGTTGTAAGAAACCATACACAACTTCAAAAGGGCACATCTTAGTGCTAGAATGTATCGAACGATTATAAGAAAATTCAATATGAGGCAAGCATTCTTCCCACATTTTCAGGTTATTCTTCAAAACAGCCCTAAGCATAGTAGATAATGATCTATTGACTACTTCAGTTTGGCCATCAGTTTGGGGATGACATGTAGTACTAAAAAGTAGTTTAGTCCCCAACTTAGCCCATAAACATCTCCAAAAGTGGCTAAGAAATTTAGCATGAAGATCTAAAACAATTGTATTTGGCACACCATGCAACCGAATAATTTCACAAAAGAACAAATCAGCAACATGAGCAGCAGCATCACTTTTATGACATGGTATAAAGTGTGCCATTTTGGAAAATCTATCCACGACAACAAATATGCTATCCCTCCCCTTCTTAGTTCGAGGTAAACCTAAAACAAAGTCGATATATATATCCTACCAAGGAACACTAGGTACAGGCAAAGGCATATATAAACCATGAGGATTGAGTCGTAACTTAGCTTTTTGACATCTAGTGCAGCAAGCAACAAAACACTCAACATCCTGTCTCATCTTTGGCCAAAAGAAATGTGTAGAAAGTACGTCCTGCGTCTTCTTCACGCCAAAGTGTCCCATTAATCCTCCTACGCGTGCCTCCTGTAACAACAAAAGACGAACGGAGCTAGCTAGAATGCATAGCTTGTTAGCATGGAACACAAATCCATCATTCATAACGAACTTGTTCCATGTTCTCCCTTCTTTACAATGCCGCAACACATCTCTAAATTCAGCATCATGCACATATTGATCTTTGATGGTCTCCAAACCAAATATTTTGAAGTCAAGTTATGAAAGCATAGTATAACGACGAGACAAAGCATCACCAATAACATTTTCTTTACCCTTCTTGTGTTTAATGACATAAGGGAAAGTCTCAACAAATTCAACCCATTTAGCATGTCTACGGTTCAGTTTTGCTTGACTTTAAATATGTTTCAAAGATTCATGATCAGAATGTATAACAAATTCTTTGGGCCATAAATAATGTTGCCATGTTTCCAAAGTCCGAACAAGAGCATATAATTCCTTATCATAAGTAGAATAATTCAGACTAGGCCCACTCATTTTTTTCAGAAAAGTACGCAACAGGTTTACCATCTTGTAATAACGCACCTCCTAACCCAATTCCACTAGCATCACATTCCAGCTCAAAAGTCTTATTAAAATTAGGAAGTTGGAGTAAAGGAGCATGTGTTAACTTATCTTTCAAGACTGTGAAGGCTTCTTCCTGTGCGGTACCCCAAGAAAAAGGCACGTCCTTCTTTGTAAGCTCATTGAGAGGCGCAACAATGGTGCTAAAATCTCTCGCAAAAGGCCTATAGAAACCAGCGAGGCCAAGAAAACTCCTCACTTGTTTGACCGTTTTGGGCTGTGGACAACTCTCAATAGCTTCAATCTTGGATTTATCAACTTCAATTCCCTGTGGAGTAACAACATAGCCAAGAAAAGATACTCGATCGGTGCAAAAGGTGCACTTCATAAGGTTACCAAACAAACGTGCATCACGTAGAGCAATAAAAACAGCACGTAGATGTTCCAAATGTTCCTCCAAAGATCTACTAAAAATCAATATATCATCAAAATAGACTACCACAAATCGTCCAATGAAAGCAAGTAAAACCTCGTTCATTAATCTCATGAAAGTGCTAGGTGCATTAGTTAACCCAAAAGGCATGACTAACCACTCATATAATCCAAACTTAGTTTTAAATGTTGTTTTCCATTCATCTCCCAATTTCATACGAATTTGATGGTATCCACTACGCAAATCAACTTTGGAGAAAATTGTAGAACCACTTAATTCATCAAGCATATCATCCAGTCTAGGAATAGGATGACGATAACGAATAGTAATATTATTAATGCCTCTACAATCCACACACATGCGTGATGTACCATCCTTTTTAGGCACTAGAATAATAGGAATAGCACAAGGACTAAGGGATTCACGTATATAACCTTTCTCAAGCAGCTCCTGTACTTGATGCATAATCTCCTTTGTCTCCACTGGATTGGTACGGTATGGCGCATGGTTGGGTAGGGATGCACCGGGAATTAAGTCAATCTGATGCTCAATCCCACGAATAGGTGGTAATCCCGGTGGCACGTCTTGTGGGAAGACTTCAACGAACTCCTGCAAAATGTTAATGATGGCAGGAGGCAAAGAGGGAGGCATGTCCTCGAATGAAAATAATACCTCTTTGCATACAAAAGCATAGCAAACAGATGTAGCAACATCCAAATCATTAATATCAGATTCAGTAGCAAGTAAACACCCACTCTTCAATTTTATTTCGGATGCAACATTAGATGATGGTTTATTATGCTTATGGAGTTGCTCAAATTCCTGTGCTACAATCTGATTTTCACTCTTATTTTTCTCCTGTTTTGCTTTACTAGCTCTAGCAATGTCATCTTTCATAATATGTTCCGGAGACATAGGAAGCAAAGTGATATTTTGATCCTTATGAACAAGAGTATACTGATTTGTCCTACCATGGTGTACAGAATTTTTATCAAACTGCCATGGCCTACCAAGTAGAACAGAACATGCTTGCATGGGTACCACATCACAATCCACATAATCAGAATATGTAGCAATGCTAAAATGCACATGAATAGTATGTGTTACCTTAACCTTGCCACTATTGTTGAACAATTGGATGTAATAAGGATGAGGATGTGGTCTGGTGGTTAGAGACAGCTTCTCCACCATCTCCATGCTAGCCAAGTTATTGCAACTCACTCCATCGATGATGACGTGAATAGAACGCTCCTTCAAAACTCCCTTTGTGTGGAACAAGTTGTGCCTCCAATTTTGCTCAGCCTGTGTAACCTGCACACTGAGAACACGTTGAGCAACTAAACTTTCATACCTATCAACGTAATCAGCAGCCATGTAGTGTGTCTCTGGTTCTGCATCCTCGCCACCCTGTTCTTCACTTGCAATGAGAGCCAAAGTCTCCTCATCATAATCACTAGTGGACACATATCCACCATCCTCAGTAACAATCATTACACGCTTGGAAGGGCATTCTCTCGCAAAATGACCTCCACCCTTGCAACGACGGCATATAACCTCATGTGTTTGCCCTGTGGATGCAATAGATGAAGAAGAGCTTTGTGGAGGCCCAGAAGGTGTGCACTTCGCAGAGGGTGGAGTAGGAGCCTGTTTCCTAGTATCGCGGTTGGAGTTGGAGGTGGCAGTAGGTGGTGTTGCAGCAGGACGCGCAGAAGTAGAGGAGGTACGTGGCATCCATGATGAAATGCGACCTGCAGAAAAAGTAGTTCTCGCCATTGCATGTCGATCCTACACTTCACGTTCAACTTTGCAAGCAAGCTGAAATAAACGAGTGATAGTGTTATACTCCTTATCATCTAGAATAGTTTGAATCTCTCTATTTAATCCACCCATAAAACGTGCAAGTGTAGCTTCATTCTCCTCAACAATACCACATCTAATCACGCCAGTTTGTAATTCCTGATAATATTCTTCTATAGAATTTTTTCCTTGTCTTAAACGCTGCAAATTTTGAAGCAATTCACGTTGATAATAAGGTGGCACCCAACGATTACGCATAGCAGTTTTCTGACCACCAAACACAAGCAAAACTAGTGAATGAACAAACAGCAGCAACAACACGTCTATCCTCAGGAAATTGTAAGCATGTAAAATGTTGTGCTGTTTCTAACTCCCATGTAAGATATATATCAGGAACATATCTAGCCTCAAACGTCGGAATATTCAATTTAAGTTTAGGAAGATGGTCATGATCTTGTACCTGAGGGGGTGGTGCAGCCCTACCGTTACGGTTGTAGCCATGTGGTCGACCTGGTGCGTATTGTGGTGGTTGCCCCTGAAGCTGATCTGGCGCAACCTCTCCCTCATCATCGTAATCACCATCATAATCGTCAACCTGCTCAACAATAGTAGCAGCAGGAGCCATAGAAGTAGCAGCAGTATCAATAGTACTAGTATGTTGGGCTTGGCCGAGAAGCACACGTCGTGCTCGTTGTTCGAAAGGGATAGGAGCTGCAGCTGGTGGTGGTAGACGGGCAAGCACCTCATTGAACTTGGTGTCCATCTTGGTGTCGAATGTATTCTCCAAACCATCGAGCTTCTCCATGGCCTCTCCAAAGTTGGTCACGAAGTCTTGTACCTGGTCAGCCATCATTTGCTGAAATTTATCATAGAACACTTTGTTGGTCATGCTCTCCCAGACGCTCCCGTCGTCGTGTGATCCTAACATGGTTAGCAGAAATAGGAAACACACAAGAATATGAAACCTACAGACTACTGGGACGTGGTGGTGGTGGTGGTGGTGTGTCAAAAATCCTTTAAGCGAATCTCAAATTCTTACCAGTTCTTACCCAGCAGTAGGCGGTGAGCGGCAACCGTTGTAGTCAAAACTCTCAAAGCTTGGATAGAGTGATTGTCGGGTGGTGTCAAACACACGACATAGATGTATGTGGATCTAGGCTGGCTTATAATATGGTAGCAAAAAGGGTTAGCAATAATCAATTCAGAGATGCAAGGTTGAATAAACCCTCAACGATGGTACTGTGCTGGTCCTAGGCTAGACCGTACTAGAGACGCGAGCCTATAACACCTACAAAATCACGACGCTACACGTAATGAAGGGAAAAGCACACTCTGAATTTTTTTTCGTTTTTTTTCCGGTGCCTCTTTTTTTGAGCTCTTTTTTTTGCTCAAAAAATCACTACAATGGCGAGTGTCTCAAAACTCTTCCCACGTCGTATAAGCAAGATGGGCACGAAATTTGTTGGACTAATATTTTTTTTCTGGAGCAATTTGGGGGTTGCGACAACCAAAAATTTCGACAAAAATCACTATGATGGCGCGTGTCTCAAAACGCACTGTAGAACCTAAAATCAAGATAGGGAAAAAATATTTTTGGCCGATTTTTTTTGGGCCAAAACGTGCTCTACAAAGCGTGCCACACTCTTTTTTTCCGACACCTACGCAGATAGCAAAACACGAATCCGAAATCAAAAGGATCTCGAAACTAAACCTAAAATGAGCTGGACTCGGATTGGTGGCGGATTTGTGGTGGTGTCTATGGACACCAATGGATAGTGATGGTGGGTCATGATATATGCCAGCGGTGATGATGGTGGTGGTATATGGCAACTATGAAGACAATGCGGTGGCGATGTGACAACCTGTGAATAGAACTTGAAACTCTAAAGGACTAGATGCTAAGACCAGCAACTCGACACGACGATGTAACCGCAAATTCAACAAAGCAAAATACTGAAAAGACTATGCAAAGGCTCAGATTGGGTCAGATATGATGATCTAACTCTAATTTTTTGTGGCTTTTTCTTAGACTAAAGGTATGAAGAATAGATGCGATCTAAACTATGAAAACTAGTAAAATCTCACCGAGCAACCTGGAAATCTGATACCACTTGATAGAGGCGAGGGTCCCGATCTTTCGATGAGATGATAACTATCGATTTGGTGGAAACGACTTTGACGATCTGACTACGAACGTGCACGACGTTGCGCCTTAGCAATCGCTAAATCAATCTCCAAGAGGTTATTGACCACGCCAGAGCACGATCAACCTGGCCACGAACGTCTATTCCTGCAAGCAATCGAAGAACACGCAAGAATATGATAATGCAATCTGAATATTGCGAATATATATGAAGTATTGATAAGGGTGGGGTTCCGACAGCGGTCTTGGTCTGGTCATTGGACACAAACAAAGTACACGAAGTTGAAATGGCTAACTTTCAACGAAACAAAACCCACCCTAAAACGACGCCCTAAGGGTTGTATATATGGGGGAGTAGAGGGGAATTTCGTGGCCCCTTGGAGGAGGGGTCCGAAACTAACCTTAACTCAGTTTCCCTATACATACGGACTCTAAAAACAGCCTATAATATGGTATTTCGAAATTACATGGGCCTGGCCCAACAATAAGGTGGCACAACACCTATATTAGCCTAGGGGCGAATTTTACAAAGTAGCACCATGCATATTTCATCCCAGGCTTCTTGCTCCCATTATGGTGGCTTCAAAGTGCGAAAATCATCACTGGAAGCTCCATTGTTCTTTCCTGCGCGCGCACCTTCTTATCCATGCTTGATCCCGCTCAAGTGTAATCCTTCTTGTCCATGCCAGGTCCTTCATTCATAAGTAAAACAAAAGTATCTAATTTAGGCAGCATCAGATGTTCATGAACAAAAGTATCTAAAATTTATTTTTTGTTTAGGAACCACCTATGATATATCTAGCATGAAAAGTATTATGAGCTACTTTCTCGGTTTCATTCATAGGAAAAGCATGCCACCCAAAATATTTTTCTCTCTCAGTTTAAACACTTGAGTTGTGGCACCTCTACAAATCCCTACTTCCCTCTACGAAGGGCCTATATATTAACTTTATGCAATTTTTTATTTTTGCTTTGAGTCTCCATCTTCTCTTATAAGCACCAACTAGGGGCACTATGATCGGACTTGAGCATTGGGCATAGCTAACATTTGAGTGTGTTCTATGAATGGATCAATGATAGGGCATGATGGGCTAGGGATAACTTTCTTTAGTATTAATATTTTGAAAGACATGGTTGTTTGTTGACATGCTCAAGTATTGAAGTCATTATGTTAAAACTATACCATTGCTTTGAATCATTAAGTCCAAATGTCCATGCTATGTAAAAGGAAAGAATGTGATGAACATGTTAGGCAGCATTCCACATCAAAAATTATGTTTTTATCATTTACCTACTCGAAGACGAGTAGGAATTAAGATTGGGGATGATGATACGTCTCCAACGTATCTGTAATTTTTGCTTGTTCCATGCTATTATATTATCATTCTTGTATGTTTTACCATCATTTTAATACCACTTTATATCATTTTTCTGGGACTAACCTATTCGCATAGTGCCAAAGTGCCAATTGTTGTGTTTGCTTGTTTTTTACTTTGTAGAAAATAAATATCAAATAGAGTCCAATCGCGATGAAACTTTTTGGAGTTTTTTTCCGGACCAAAAGACACCGAATGGACCAAAGAAGCATCGGGGGAGTGGGCCAAGGAGACCACAACCTACTAGGCCGCGCTAGGGGGCCCTGCCCGTGCTCTGGTGGGTCGTGCCCTCCTCGGGACCCCTCTGCACTGCCTATGACGCCTATAAATTCCCAAATATTCCAAAAACCTTAGAGGGGTCGACGAAACACAATTCCACCTCCCGCAAGTTCCAGAACCTCGAGATCCAATCTAGACACCATCACGAAGGCGTTCATCTTCATCATAGGTGCCTCTTTGATGATGAGTGACTAATCCACCATAGACCTACGAGTCCATACACTACTAGAATAAGAAGATTTGTCGTCTGCCACATCTTTGCCGTCTGCTAGCTGACGGCAAAGAGTGCCTTTGCAATCAGCTAGCAGAAAACAGACGACAAAGAGCTAGCAGACGACAAAGGGTGGCTTTGCCATTAGCAAATTCTTTGTCGTCTGCCAGCTAATTGCAAAGATTCTTTGTCGTCCGCCAGTAGATGGCAAAGAGGTGGGGTGGGGCCCAGTGGAGGCCAGCTTATTGCAATGGCCCACCCCACCTCTTTGCCGTCTGCTAGCGGATGATAAGGAATCTTTGCCGCCAGCTAGCAGACGGCAAAGAAGCCACTACCTAACGGCCCTAACGGCCCACCCCTCCTCTCTCTCTTCTCTCTCTCTCTCTCTCTCTCTCCGAACGCACCCCGCCGCCGACCCGACCCCACGCCGCTCCGGCCCGCTGCCTGCCTCCCGCCGCCACCGATGCCTCGCCGCTCCGCCGCCCCCTCCCCTGCCCCGGCCTCCTCCACCGGCCATGCCCCACCCACTCCCCTACGGCGACACCGCCCCCTCCCCAGCCCCCTCCACTATCCCCACCCAGGCCCCCCGCGCCCTTCCCCTGTGGTTCTCGGATCTAGACCGATGCCCCCCTGCTCCCCGTCCTGCTCTCGATGACCGGCCTCCTCCAGGTCCGCCTGCCGGCAGATCGACACCGGCGGTGACTCATCTCCCCGACGGATTAATTTAGTTCTGTTTATTTTAGTTTTTTAGATTTAGTTTAGTTCTGTTTTTTTAGTAATGTTTTTTTAGATTTAGGTTTAGTTTATTTTAGTTTAGTTCTGTTTATTTAGATTTAGGTTTAGGTTTAGTTTAGTTTAGTTCTGTTTTTTAGATTTAGGTTTAGTTAAGTTTAGTTTACTACGTTAGAAAAAATAAGTTAATTAGTTAGTTTTCAGAGGAGGAGGAGGAGAAGGAGTAGAAGAGGAAGAAGAAGAACAAAAGGAGGAGAAGAGGAGAAGAAGAAAAGGAAAAAGGAAAACCGGGTCGAGGATTGCTAACGGGGTGCGTCGGCGCTGACAGAACCGGGTCGAGGATCGCCGGTCGCCAAGGGGTAGAGGGTCGAGGATCACCGAAGAAGAAGAAGAAGAAGAAGAAGAAGAAGAAGAAGAAGAAGAAGAAGAAGAAGAAGAAACGGAGGAGAAGAGGAGAAGAAGAAGAAAAGGAGGAGGAGAAGGAAAAGAAGGAAGAAGAAGAAGAAGAAGAGGAGGAGGAGCATAATAATAATAATAATAATAATAATAATAATAATAAGACCCCCGACCCTCGACCCCCGAGGATCTAGGGGAAACGGAGTCGAGGGTCGACCCCGACACGACACCACCGACACCCCGACCCCCGACACGACACCCCGACACCCCGACACGGTACACCTGACCCCGACACGGCACCCCTACCCCGACACGACACCCCCGACACTTCGATCCTGAAAAAGGTGCTCTTCGGCCTTCCAGAGGCCGACAGGGTCATATATTTGTGAATTATGAGTTAGGTCACATATTTTTCGATTTGTTATACAAAACATCATATTTATGTTGATCAGGTGGATTTAAATGTGCAGTTGTTTTGTCGCTGCTAGGGTCTGGTGTTCGACGACCTCCCCGTGCGTTCGACAAGCTCCGCCCCTGCATTCGTGGGTGAGCACAAAAGACATCTTCTCCCCCGGCACCCTTAAATTTTTTTGCTCTGTTCCGGTCTTCGTGCCGATAAAACTTGCTAGCTATAGGTGTCTTCAATCATCAGTATGCGTGACCACTATGCATCTCCCGTTCGAAAGGGTTACATCTATAAATTGCATTCATTAGCATATTTATAACCGTGATTCTTTTGAATTGTCCAATGTTATCCCTGGACAGCCTGGGTATGTGTAGATTGGGTTCATTTTCCCATATGCTCTGCTCCGGATCTAATGCAAAATTTCGTCAGTGCCTCCCTATTGTTCTCCGGGTACACATCCTCTCTGCTTATTGCCGAGACATGTGTTAGGAGAACAATGAGGAGGTGCTGCCGAAATTGTGCACCGGATCCAGAGCAGAGCATGGGAAAATGAACCCAATCTACACATACTCGGGTGGGATTAGGACCTATATTTACCTACTAGCATCTAGGTTGCATCGACGAAATAAAATTGACAAACTCTATTAACTGATGAATATGGTTTGCTGAATTATGTATATATTTTTTGTGTGTCCAGTAGCTAGGCAAGATGACTGATCGTGGGTGGATGTACACTGGTCACACTAGTCAGAAAGACATGACCCGTGAATGGATAACAAAAACCAAGGAGTTTGTGAGAGTCGCATTTGCAAATGGACAGAAAACAACCTGGTGCCCCTGTGTCGATTGCGACAACTTTAAGAATAAGTAAGAGATTGAAATGATCAAACACCTGTAGAAGCGGGGTGTTACGCCTAATTATATGGTCTGGACATTTCGTGATGAGTCTGCCCAACGTGCCAGAGCTGAGGTGGTTCGTCGTTGCATCGACAAGCATGTTACCGGGATCGAAGACATGGTGCAAGACTTTGATCATGCTCGGGATTCGGACGATGAGATGGAGGAATCCGGAAAGGCCTTCTATGAAATGTTGGAGTCTTCAAAATGTCCTCCCCATGAGCACACTGAGCTTTGTCAGCTGGATGCCATCGCGCAAGTAATGGCTCTGAACGCTCAGTTCAACCTGGGCAGAGAATGCTACGATACGATGATGACGATACGATATTTGGACGATTTCTACCCATAGGCCATGTATTGCCAGCAAACCTGTACAAGTTGGACAAAATCCTACGTGTGCTTAAGATGCCCTATGAGAAGATAGATGCCTGTGAGAATGGATGTGCCTTCTTTAGGCTTGACTATGCGGGCTTCAACTATTGTCCCATTTGCAATGCTTCCACGTATGTTCTAGTAGACAACGGTATGGGTGAGAAGTGTTAGACCAAAATCCTAGTCAAGCTTCTTGGGTATCTACCAATCATACCAAGACTTCAACGTATTTTCATGGTTGAAGAGACGGCCAGACAGATGACGTGACATAAATTGCGGAAAAGAACAGAACTAGATGCAGATGGGAATCCAATGTTGGGACACACTTCAAATGCTTTTGTGTGGAAGCACTTTGATGCATTACATAAGGATAAAGCGACAAATCGAAGGCATCCTCGAGTTGCCATTAGCACGGATGGGTTCAATGTGTATGGTATGACAGCAGCACAATACAGTTGTTGGCCTGTATTTGTCATTCCACTCAATCTCCCCCCGGAGAGATTATGAAAAGATATAACATTTTCCTGATGTTGATAATTCCAGGGCCAAAATACCCGGGGAAGAATATGAATGTGTACATGTAGCCGCTTAAGGATGAATTGCAAGAAGCTTGGGATAATGGGATCAAGACATACGATGCGGCTACCAAAAAGAACATCAAAGTGCATGTGTGGTACATGTACTCGTCTCATGACTTGCCAGCGTATGCACTATTCATTGGCTGGTGTGTGCATGGAAGGTTCCCGTGCCCCACATGCAAGGCAGCTCTTGAGTTCCGTTGGCTGCAGGCTGGTCGCAAGTTTTCTTGCTTCGACATGCATAGACAGTTCCTGGATCCTAACCATAAGTTCAGAAAATACAAGAAGAATTTCATCAAAGGTAGGGTTGTCAAAAACATTGCACCACCTGCGTTGACAGGCCAACAGATCCTGGATCAGATAAAAGCTCTTGAGCCGGATCCAAATCCTCCAGGGTATTTCAAAGGGTATAATACGGAACACGCCTGGACTAACAAGATATGTTTGTGGGATCTGCCTTACTTTAAAGACCTCCTTTGCCCACACAACATCGACGTGGTGCACACTGAAAAGAATAACGTGGAGGCCCTTTTTGGTACATTGTTCGGCATAGAGGGGTAGTCGAAGGACAATCCTACGGCTAGAGTCAACCAGGAGGCTCTATGTGATAGACCGTTACAAAACATACAAAAACCGAAAGGAAAGAAGAACTGGAGGAAGCCAAAGGCATGGTTCAATCTTGGAAGGCCATCTATGAGGGAAATGATCTTGTGGATGAAAATGCAGTTGATGTTCCCCGATGGGTATGTAGCGAATCAAAAGAGGGGAGCGAGTCTTGACAAATTGAAAATATTTGGTCGCAAGAGTCATGATCGGCACATATGGCTTGAGCGGGTAATGCCAGTGATGTTGCGTGGATTTATCCCTGAGGATGAATGGCTAGTACTAGCAGAGCTGAGCTATTTCTTCCGTGTTCTTTGTGCGAAAGAACTATCGCCTGACGTGCTAGACGAACTGGAAGAATTGGCGCCAGAGTTGATCTGCAAGTTAGAAAAGATCTTTCCACTGGGCTTCTTTAATCCAATGCAGCATTTGATTTTGCATCTCCCGACCAAGGCAAGATTGGGTGGGCCCATGCAAAATCGTTGGTGCTTTGCAACTGAGAGGATGCAGAAGACGCTTTGAGCAAAATTTCAAAATAAATGTAGAGTTGAAGCATCGATGGCCGAGGCATTCATTACCGAGGAGGCGGCAAACTTCGTGATAGCACACTACATAGCCAAGGATTGTCATTTGCATAATCCGAAGCCTCGGTACAACGATGGCAACCGTGAAAAAGGTCGATCTAACCTCAGCCTATTCAAACGGAAGCTCGCACCAGCCGGTGCTTTGAAAGCTATGGCATTGGATGTCGAAGAATGGTGGACCATTTAGTTGTATATCTTTAACAACCTAACATAAGTGCAGTCATACATCGAGTAAGTTCTCTGTACATTGTTTCGCAACTTCTAATTCCCTTGAAATGCTCTTATTCCCGGATATGTGATACAATCGATATGTCACCAAATTTTTGGAAGGAGCGGTGATCCAAAAGGATTCCATCGAAGAGTATGAGCTCCTGGCAAAGCATGGAGGCGGCTATCCTGGTTTCATCTCTTGGTTCAAGAAAACGGTAATTTCCATTAGACAATTTCATTTCTTCGCCTAATTTGCGGCTAATGCGACAATCCTTTCGTATTAAACTTGTAGGCTAATGCAGAGTCTATGGACTCTGAATTGAGACAAGTCACTAATGGTTTGACTATAAGGTCTGTTCATTTGACAAATATGACATCACCAGGTATCACTTTCATAATTTTGGCAAAGAGCTATCTATGGCCGACCGAAAGTCTACAAATTGTTGTGTCTCCATTGTCGGCCAAGGAGGGGTCAAGTATTATGGATGAGTTGAAGCAATTCATGAATTTACATTCTTTGGTGAAAACCCACCAAACGTCGTAGTCTTCAAATGTTATTGGTTCCAGCCGAAGGAGACTAGAAGGACTCATGAACATACAGGGCTAGTCAAAATCAAACAAAGCACCCATTTAGATGTTCCCAATGTCTATATTACGGCTGAACAGGTGACCCAAGTTTTCTATCTACCGTGGGCCTGCCAAACGGATCCAAATCTGAATGGTTGCGATGTCGTTTATGATGTGCCACCACATTTCAGACCACCTCCCCTCAATGAAGATGATTATGAACCTCACATTAACCCAGATACATACGAAGGAGAATTCTTCGAAGAAACATGTGTTTCCAAAAAATGTTTCAAGAACCGCTCTACTTCACCCAAGAACATTGAGGTAGACAGCGACAGTGAATCCGACTTCACCCCTGAGTCAGAAGAAGAAGTGGTTACTGTTGCAGATGACATGTCAATGCTTGACCGATTACGTAAAGGAGGCCTTCCACACGTTGACGCATTTACTGATGATGCTGATGAGCACATCATTACTGATAGTGATGATGCTTACGCATTTATTGATCTCGGAGCTTATATAGACGATGAAGATTAATAGTAGTAATGTCAGGTATTCAATTATTATTATGTACATATATGTTATTAATTAGTTCATGTTATTAGGTATTTCATTTTTTTATGTTGAACTAATTTCGTTCACTCTTTGTCATTGCAGGTGTTGATAGATGGTTGGCGTGGGTCAAGAGCGCTCTGATCCTCCTTCCTCGACACCTGCTGGGAGGGGTGCTATTATTCTACCCCAGCAACTCCAGAGAGCGCTGGTACATAGTATGCAGACACCGGCGGGCGCTTCTTGTTCGACCGGGATAGGTCGGGGGAAGACGAAGAGAGGTGCTAGAGGTAGGAAGGCTGTTGCGCCTTCCTCGCCACCACCCCTAGCTGATTCTCCCGACCATTGGAGTGCTCCCTCTTAGGTGGACCCGTCTTACTTGGACCCATCATGGACTCCGGTCGCCGAGCCTCGGGTCATCGAGACTCGGGCCGACGAGCCTCGGGTCACCGAGCCTTCCTCCCAAGAGACTCCGATCCCAGAGTCTTCGTCCTAAGAGACTTCGGTCCCAGAGTCTTCGTCCCACGTGACTTCGAAGGCTAGTGGCCATGTTGATGGTGGTGAGGACAATTTTTCTGAGGATAGGTATAGCGAGGGCGAGCTGGTTGAGGAAGGCAAGAAAGTCTACCAGCGTGGTTGTACAAAGCTCCCGCCCGTGCCGACGTCCCGCGATCAGAGGTTGTTGATTATGCCTAATGCAGAGAAGTAAGTGCGTTTACTATTTTTAACCTTTTGCCTTCATGTTTCTTCAAATTAATATCTAATGTGTTGGCCTTGTCATGCTGCAGGGATTGGAAATACGACCCTGGTTTGCGCAGGCCCAACTAGGTCCTTGGTGTGCTTCTCTGGCACCACTTCCCGGGGAAGGTCCAGTTGCCCGGTGAGGGTGTGGTTCCACAGGTAGCACTGACCTGGGAGTTGTACGTGGCTGCCCCGGACCTGCCGGAGGAGAGGGTCGACGGTGTCTTGTGCGAGATGGTGGCCGACATTGTGATCCATCGGTTTTCGGTAATTTCTCCTTTACATAATTAGAAATCAACAACACCTAGTGATTGTACTAATCAGTGTTGTCTTGTTTGATTGCAAACCTTCTACAGGTGTCTTGAGGAACACGAGGCGGACGCGGATATTGTTCTCATAGCCGAGTGCAAGTGCCTACTTTAGAACTTACGGCATGAGGCTCGAGTGCAGGCTATTTGAGACTACTACGCCTCGACTAACATTAAGAGGGCCAAGAAGAAGTGCCGCAAAAGTTTTCTGAGTAAGGAGAAGTACATGAAGGTAATTACATATTCTTAAGGCCTTGTACTTAGTTTCCTTGATTTGATTCGTAGGCGTAGCGCTGAAATTTCTCTTGTCTAACTTAGGTGCCCCCGAGATGGTGTGCAGATAGGATGGACTGTTGGGAGGCATTGGTGGATGAGTGGTGCTCTCCCAAATGGCTAGCCGACCACAACAAGGCCAAGGATAAGCGTGCCCAAATGAAAGGTTTGCCACACCATCAAGGGAGCTCCAACCTTTTTTAGTACAGGGATCACTGGGTATGTGGTTTGCTTCATGATTCATGCAATTTCATTCTTCATGCTAGCTTGAGACCTTAACTAATATTTTGTTCCCCTCTTTTAGGCGTGACAAAACAAGAAGGAGGTGCCACTGCTGTTCGACCTCTATGCCATGGCCCATACTGCCTCGTACAAGAAGGCCAAGGCATTCTCTGAGGATGACCTTGATCATCCAGTGAGCTTCAGCAACATCTCCTCCCACAAAAAGCTCGTGAGGTACATAGATGAGGGGAAGGCGAGGAAAGGGGAGGACTTCAACCCGATCTAGAGTCCTTTCAATCCAGAGCTCGTGATGATATCTGGTGGCGGGAGGCCCCATGGATCGATAGCGATTGGGCATGGACTGATACGTTGTCCTAGAACTCTCCCGGAGATCAAGAAGCGCGAGACAAGCTCCGATCCTGAGATAAGGCTTCGTCCACGGCCAATGGAGCTCGCCATCGAGGCTAAGGCCAGGAGCTTCTGGCGGAGGCAAACAGGCAGGCAGCACAGAGGGAGAGGGACATGGAGGAGAGGACGGGTAGGCTGTTGATGGAGGAGAGGAACCAGAACGACGCGTCTCACCGGGCCCTATACGAGCTCCGCGTGGTAAGTTTCTCCTGCATATTAGCCAAATCATGCACGTAATGTTCGTTTCATCACTAACTAATATGACTGACTCGTGAAAACAAAATGTGCCAGAACAATGGTCAGACCCCTTCGTCGATGCCCTAGATTGCTATAGCACCCATGGTGAGTTTCATTTGAACGGTCATTAGTTTCTAGTATTCACATTTGAGTTGCATCATGCTAAGTAGACATTGCAAATGATCTTTAGTGCAGCGTGCCTCCCGACAAGCATCGACCAATCCTTCTACATCTGCCGCAACCCCGACCGGTCCTTCTTCGTCTCACCCTAGCGCAAACCCGAGCGGTCCTTCACCTTCGTGATGATGGTAAGTTTTCGCAAGTGTTTTGCTTAAAAATGCATACTTATCTTAAGAAATGAGCAATTTAGCTCCAAAATGACCTATACTTAGCTTCTTTAGATCATTTATGACATACTAAGCAGACTTAGGTAAAAAATGGAATGATAACCTTGGTTTAGCTCCAAAATGACATAGACTTAGCTTATTTTCCTCCAAAATGACAAAATAATCATACCTACCTCCAAAATTACCGGTTATAACTAGGATAGATCTAAAATGACCTATACTTGCCATTTTGTCCTCCAAAATGAATAAAAATGATTAGTTAGCTCAAAATAGCATAACTACCTAGGTTAGCTCAAAAATGACCTATACTTAGCTTCTTCAGTTCATTTATGACATACTTAGCATACTTAGGTAAAAAATGGCATGATAACCTTGGTATAGCTTCAAAATGACATAGACTTATCTTATTTTCCTCGAAAATGACATAATAACCTTACGAAGCTCCAAAATGACCTTTTACCTAGCTTAGCTCTAAAATGACCTACACTTAGAATTTTTACCTAGCTTAGCTACAAATTGGCATTTTACCTACCTCAGTTAGAAGAAGAAGAATATAAAGAAGAGGAGAGGAGAAAAAGAGAGAGAAGAAAAATTCTTCCTCTTCTTCTTCTTCTTCTTCTTATTTTTCTTCTTTTTGTTCTTCTTCTTCTAGCTAGTCTTCTTCTTCTTCTTCTAACTTTCTTCTTTCCCACTTTGTAGATTTGCTTTAGATGAGGAAGCTTGCGTTGATGGAGTCTACTCTTCTTCTTGTGCTTCCTTTTTATTTTGATTGTGTACGATGAACTTTGTTGTTGGATATGTTGTTGGAAACTTGTTGGATATGTTGTTGGAAACTTGTTGGCTATGTTGTTAGAAATTTGTTGTTGGATATGTGTTGGTAACTTGTTTTTTGATATGTGTAGGTATGTTTGTTGAAATTATTTTCAAATATGTATATATATCTATGAAATTCTGTGAAATTAAATGAATTTAAGAAAAAACATCAAAATAGGGGCTATACAGGCCCTTTGCCGTCTGCTGGCAGACGTCGAAGAGCTTTGTTGTCTACCAGCAGATGCCAAAGCTGCCATGCGGCAGCTACCTGTGCAACCTGGGGTGGCACTAGGCTAGCCTATGTGGTTTCTTTGCTATCTACTCCAAGATGGCAAAGAACTTTGCATCTTTCCCGTCATCATTGCCGTCCGCTAGCAGACGGCAAAGAAATTTGCCTCTTTGTCGTCTGCCAGTAGACGACAAAGAACGCCATTAACCCCTTAACAGACGTAAGCTACCACGTGTGCCGTCCACGACCTTTGCTGTATGCTGGTAGACGACAAAGACCTAAGCATATGTGCCATCTGCCACCAGACGGCAAAGCACCCTTTACCGTAGCTTATTCAGCCGGACGGTTGGCCGTCTACTGGCAGACGGCAAAGCCTTTGCCGTCCGCCATGCATGCCTTTGCTGTCCGCTATGGCAGATGGCAAAGTTGCTGATTCCTATAGTGATAGGTAGTAGCTAGATGGCTTCCTATCTCTTATGATTCTCGATACAATGGTCTCTTGGATATCTATTTGATGTAAACTTTTTCGGTGTGTTTGTTGGATCTGATGAATTTTGTTGGATCTGATGAATTTTGAGTTCATGACCAGTTTCTATCCATGAATATTATTTGAGTCTTATTTCATCCCTTATATGCATGATTGCTTATAACCTCGTATTTCTTCTTTGAATCTTTGGTTTAGTTATGCCAACTATATCGATTTTTCTTGCCATGGGAAGAGGTGCTTTCTGATGGGTTCGATATTGCGGTGTTCTTTCCCAGTGACGGAAGGAGCAGGAAGACACGCATGTATTGTTGATATTAAGGGTAACAAGATGTGGTCTATTCCTACATAAATAGATCTTGTGTACATCATGTCATCATTCTTATTGCATTACTTCGTTTTTCCATGAATTTAATACACTATATGCATGCTGGATAGCGGTCGATGTGTGGAGTAATAGTGGTAGATGCAGGCATGAGTCGGTCCACTTATCTTGGACGAGATGCCTGTATAATGATCATTGACTTGGATATCGTCATGAATATTCAATTTTCTATCAATTGCCTAACAGTAATTTGTTCACCCACCGTGCACTATAATCATGAGAGAAGCCACTAGTGAACCCTACAGCCCCCGGGTCCACTTTTCCATCATATTGATTTTCGATCTATGTTATTGCAATCTTTGTTTTCAGATCTACAAAACCAACCAAAAATATATTGTTGCGTATTTACTCTTTTTATTTTGTGTTCTTTAGAGATTTATCTCTCCTACCTATCATTATCTAATCTATCTTATTAACATAGAGAGCGTGGCAACCTCTCTTTCGCATCGGGTTGCAAGTATTTGTTGTTTGTGTGCATGTGTTGTTTACGTGGGTGCATGATCTTCCTCTACGGATTGATACCTTGGTTTCATAAATGAGGGAAGATACTTACCATCGTTGTGTTGCATCATCCCTTACTCTATGGGGAAATACCAACATAGTCTTAAGCCACGTCAGTGTCCTGGTTGTAGTAGTTCTTCAGTTAGCAGACAAGAAAGCTGATGGTCTATGAAGTAGTAGTCCTTAAGTGAGTCTCTTATTAAGTTCAGTCAGTTGTAGGTGTTTTGGGGTCTGCCTCCAGTATCATGTGGTAGTAATGGCCCTCCTCAAGCTGCTGGAATTAGAATGAACACGTAACATAATGGTTGCGACTGCAATGGATGATCTAAGAAGTAATATGAAGCATGTGGCTTTATGCCTATATATTGTCACATAATTCTACTTGTTTTTTTCCTAAAAATGGACCAATTTGGATGGCTTCAAATAATTATCTTGAACTGGCAATTTTTGAAAATCAGCATAAAAAACTGACCAACTTAGCTTAGCTCAATAGCTGTTCAATTTGGAAATATCATTACAACAGAATATCATTACAACATAAAGGTAGCATTAATATATTTCATCAAGGATATTGTTAATCTTCCTGATCTTGTCCTTTGTCTCCTCTTCGTGTTTGAACAAATCACCAATCATGTACTCAAGACTCCTTTTCTCTTGCTTTAGATGATCTCTCTCTTCTACTAAATTGTCCCTCTCTATCATTAAAGTGTCCCTATCTTGCATGGCTTGGTCCCTCTCTTTCTCTACCTTCGGCCTCATAAGCTGATGGATGTTTGTAAATGATTTGTCAGCCATTTTCTTCTTCTCCAGCTCTTCCATGAGATCAATCATAGCAAGCTGTGTGCTGCCTAATTGGCCAATTGCATGGCCCTTCTCAGCCACAACCATAGAAAAATCAAGCTTGTATAATCTCAGCTTATCTTCAATCTTTTCCTGCTCTCTCAGAATCTTCAGGTTCTCTTCAGCATTCAAAAAAATTGTTTTGAGCATCTGTCTGGTCTCCTCATCATGCATTCTCTATATGGTAGTTAGGCTCAACTTCAAAGCATCAGGCCACTCAGAGTCAACCGAGTGGACATAGTTGCAATTAGGGACATCCTATCATTTCATAGAAAAACATATTAATTGGGAAAATGGACTTTAACATAATGTCTAAACAATTAAGTTACGTTGTGTGAGCAAGCCAAGAACCTTCTACCACTATCAAAATCTTGAAATGCCATAGATTTCTCACAAACTGATCGATGGTCACATTTTGCATCAAGATCTATTCCCAGGACACTCCATTCCTCACAGGAAATTTTAGCAGGTGGCTAAAACAAGGGGGTTCATATCTATCAAAGAAAAAAATTCCCCTTTTCCACAGAAACCCTAGCTTCTAGTGCTTGAAGAGGAACATGGGGGATCACTAGCCTTGCTTGTGACAGAGTCATCTTCAGAACTGGTGGGTAGATCATCCCACGAAACCATGGCTCGTAGTGCTAGAAGAGGAATAGGGGGAAGTGAGGAGGTAAGTGGAGATGAGGAATAAGAAGGGGATTTGGTGGTGGTGCATAAGAGCAGTACACCATGGAGCAAAGTGAGCATGTAGAGTGCAAGTTACAGGGTGCATTGGTGGCAAGGAACCTCAACTTTGGAAATGAACCTCAACCTTGTAGTTAATTGAACTTTGTTAGTTAACTGAATTTTGTGAGTTAACTAAAAAATTAACTTAATTTCAATACAATTATGTTTAATTCTAAAATGGACACCACTGAGCAATGTTTAAGCTTAAATTTCAAAATGGACACCACTAAGCAATGTTTAAGTTGCATCTGGTTTAAGTTGCATGTATAAATGTTCTTTTGGAAAGTTATCCATGTTTCTTCTTTTGGCATACACACATACTAAGCAAACTTCTTATTTTGGCATAGACAGCATGTTCAGACATTTCTTGCTTCACAACCACAAATAACATACTTAGATTGTTCAGACATTTCTTGCAAAAGACAGAGTGCATTTAACTTATGTGCTTAAATATATTCAGCACACCTAAACTACCATCCTAATAGCTAGAATTAACTAGAATTAACTTATATGCCGAGACATATATTCAGCACACCTAAACTACCATGACACTACAAAAGACAACTAGAATTAACTTATATGGTGACAACATCTTGATTTCTTCAGTTCTTCAGCATCTTCTTCAACAACTTTAGCATATTCACTTGTTCAACATCTTCAGGCACTCCGAGCGGTGCACGTTCTCAGGAACAACCCTCTTCTTTATCTTCTTGCTCTTGTCCTCCTCTGCTGCCACCACCTCCTGCTTGGGAACGAGTGGCACATCAGGCAGCAACTCAACATCAATCGGGAGGTTTCTGTCACCCTCCCTACCATTGACGATGGGCGCCACCATCGTACATGCTGCTCCTCATGTGCCTCCTGGGCAGGCTCGTCGTCATAGAGAACCACCAGCAAGATGGACACCTCATGGGCGTGTCCCTCCCCCTGCTTGTTGTTCGGAAGGTAGCCTGAGTTGTCAGAGCCCTTGTAGTACTCCGAATTGGACGAGGAGAGATCAGAGTAGTAGTCGTCCTCATTGACCAGTGCGGGGACGGCTAGGACGATGTCGGTGATGCGCCACATCCTTGATGTCGTGCAGGATGGATCTGGCTGTTGCGTCGGTGTGGTGGCAGACCTGTACATCCACCAGCATGCTCGCTGCTTCAGATCGTCCGAGCACGTCTCGTACATCACGAATCATAGGATGGTCACCGGAGTGACACAGGGGCTGTTGGAGCTGGCACGCGCCTTCTCATCGTCGATCATCACCTCGAGGAGGTTGCGCGCATGGTTACGCGACATCTTCCCACTGGGGAACCAGCGTGGCATCTCCTTCAGCTCCGCTCAGGCGATGTTGTCATCGCCGGCAAGATCCTCGATAGCTCTCTGCCAGGCGGGGGTGTTGTCCATGGCAGAAAGGAGGTCGACGGTGGAGTGGAGGCCGGCGTTGAGGGTTTTTTGGGCGGTGGAATGGAGATAGGGAGCGGGAAAACCGAAGCGTCGCTAGAGGCAACTGCTGATGTGAGTGGCGAGTGGGAAGTTGGTGCCTGTCTTAAACACGTGAGTGAAGACCGAACCGTCTTGGTGCAACGCACCACCCCACTATTAAGTAGGCAACTACTAGCACTAGCGCAAATCACTACTACTAGCCTATTGGCATTGCACCCTTCAATAATATCAATAGGTCTTGGGTTCGACACCTAGGTCACACATTTTTATTCATTTTTTACTAAACTGGTATCCATTAATATCACAAATTCAGTCACTTTGTTTAAGTAACTGTTATTCACAAATTCAGGCCACACATTTTTGTGTTCTGTTTTTTTAATTAAGTGCTTATCACAAATTAAGTTAACATCAAATGATCACATTCAGACATTTAGTTATTAACATCAAATATGCACGTTCAGACACTGCATCAAATATTCACATTCAAACATTACATCGAATCCATTCAAATGTATTCAAACAAAATATTGGAGCAGTAAAATGAGCCACTAAATGAAACCATGTTTAAATTTTCTATTTGCATCAAGTAACTGAATGAGGCACATTTTCAGTTTCAAACACTCGTATGGAAGTTTTTAGCCAAAAAATAGTATCCTCTTGAAGGTAAATGTCTAAATCAACCAGCTGTGGGTTGTAATCATCATGTGAGTCATGAACTGCTAAATCAAAATCTGCATCTGCTGCATCCATTTTCAAAGCCCTGCAAGTCTTTCTGGACCTAGGCTTAATATGAAATAAAGGTCCAAAGCCATGCTCTCCTGGTTGAGGTGGTCCTGGTATGTAATCATCTTCTGACTCTTCCTCCCTTTCAGATAGTGCATCTGTAACATCCCAAGACCAACACTCCAGAAGATTCCCCTTTTATTCCATTGTTGTCGTGTGATTTATTTGGTTGTTGCATTCATCATCGCATCATTCGCATCATCTCCATATCATCATTCACTCGTTTTTGAAAACTTGCATTCATTCGTAGTCGTCGGTTCTCTCTGTTCTTGTCGTTGCCATTTCGAGACCAACCACACAAGCACGCGCCTGTGACATCATTAAAATGTTGTTTTTAAAGAGCTGATAAGTATCAGGAGCGAGGGGACGTCTTGCCCCAGCAAGGGTTTTTACCATGTGGAGGACTCCATCGTACACAATGGAATGGAGATCAAGGGTTTCCTTTAAGGGAGCAAACAACATAGAACTTGGGATATGTGATTAGACTTGTATTTCTAGTCAGTATCCCTTCCTGGAGTACGCTGGGCCATCATATTTGTTCCTTTGCCCTCCTCCTATGTTTTCCTGGTCGAGAAACACGTGGGGTGACAATCCTCCATCCCTGAAGAGAGAATGCGGCAAAAAGGATTATAGGCTCAACAAGTACTATACAAAATATCTAGAACTTAAAAGCGACAACATTGCAATCATAAAAATGCATAATGAACATGCAATGTGACGATATGATGCAATGCTTAGCTTTATTATTGTTGCACGGGGTCTGCACCTGGCTTTGTACAAAGGGTTACATGCAAAAGGTGGCTGCAGGGGACTAAGCCTGGCAGCCGCGCTTCATCGGTAGAACTTATGAATATGCTCAATATTCCTTGAGTTAAGCACCTTGGTGCCATCTTTGGTCTCCAAACGGACAGTGCCAGGTCTGGTGACTCGTGCTACCCAGCAAGGTCCTTCCCACTTCGGCGTCAACTTATTGGTATGCTTGGCGGTCTGAACGCGCCCAAGGACAAGGTCGCCTTCCTCAAGGCTTCGAGCATGGCCCCTGCGGCTATGGTAGCGATGCAAGGCTTGCTGATAGCGTGCAGCACGCACAACAGCCCGAAGACGATCTTCCTCCGCATTGCATCGTGATGTCATAGCTGCTCTTGCTCTACTTCATCATAGGCAAGTACTCCAGGTGACCCGTATATGAGTTCCGTGGGGAGCACTGCTTCCACCCCATACACTAGGGGGAAGGGCATCTGGCCAGTAGCTCGATTCGGTGTCATTCTGAGGGACCAAAGAACAACCAGCAGCTCATCTATCTCATGCTTGCTGCTCCTCCGCAATTTATATAAAGTCCTTGTCTTGAGTCCTCGCAGCACTTCAACATTCATTCTCTAGACATTCCCGTTGCTTCTTGGATGGGCAACGGAGGCAAAGGAGACCTTGCTTCCAAGGCTTTGGATGTATTGCATGAAGGCGCAACTCATGAACTGGGTGCCGTCATGGGTGATCAGTCTGTTGGGAACTCCAAAGTGGCACACCAATCCTTTCACGAACTTGATAGCTGACTGCGCGGTCACCTTCGTCACTGGCTCCACCTCAGGGCACTTTGTGAACTTATCGATTGCCACAAACAAGAACTCAAAGCCCCCATAGTGCAGGGAAAGGGGCCCAAAATATCGAGCCCCCATACCGAGAATGGCCAGGACAAAGGGATCGTCTGGAGAGCTTGCGCTGGTTGATGGATATTCTTGGAATGGAACTGGCAGGCTTCACACCTGATGACCAACTCGGTTGCATCTTGGAGGGCAATGGTCCAATAGAAACCTGGCCGGAAGGCTTTCCAGGCAAGGGCCCTTGATCCAGTGTGAGAGCCACATACGCCTCCGTGAATCTCTACCAACAGCTTCAGTCCATCCACCCGGCAGACGCACCTCAATTTCACATTGTTTGGTCATCTTCTGTACAAGGTGTCATCAACAAACAGTTACATACTTGACTGACGGGCTACTTTTTTGGCTTCTTCTTGCTCTCCCAGGAGTTCTCCTATTTGAAGGAAATGGACTATATGTTGTGCCCAAGATGGAGCTTGTGGCTCGGCAACAAAAACTAAAGGCATCTCCTTGTTCGTGGAGCGCTTGCCTCGACAGCAAGAACCTAGGGTTCTGCAGGAGGGAGCTGCTCACCAATCGAAACAGGACTTCTCCCGGCAGCCTCTCTAGTAGCGGCTTCAGGAAGCTCTATCGGGAAATGCTTGCCAGAGTTCAGCTCCCTCCTTTCTTGGCCATCACCGACTGGGATAGTGATGGTTGAGTGAGACAAACGACAAAAGTTTCTGGTTTCACAAGAAGATTCTGCACGGCGCACTTTGATAGATGATCAACGATGCTGTTTTCCACTCGTGGCACATGCTCTGCTTGCAATCCATTGTAGTGCTCCTCTAGATTCCACACTTCTTCTATGTATGCTTCCATCAATGGGATCCGATAATATTTTTTAATTTGCTTCACCACGAGCTGAGAATCTCCTCTGATAATCAGTCTCTTGATTCCCAACTCCATCGTGATTCTAAGTCCGGCAAGGAGCCCCTCATACTCAGCGGTGTTCTTGGTGGCTTCCTCCTAGGGAAAGTGCATCTGAACCACATACTTACAATGCTCTCCAGTGGGGGCAACGAGGAGCACACCTGCTCCGGCACCCTGGAGTGAGAAAGCACCATCAAACTACATGACGCAATTCTTGGGCACTTCTTTGCCGGGGAAAATTATCTCTGGAACTTCTTCATCAGGCGTGGATGTACGTTGTGCAATGAATTCCGCCAACACCCTTCTCCGAATTGTGGAAGTGCTCTCATACTTCAATCCAAAACTCGACAGCTTTAGCGCCAACTCAATTATCCTGCCGGTGGCTTTGGGGTTCCTCAATATACGTTATAGCGGAAAGCGAGTGACAACTGTGATCTCGTGGGCTTGGAAGTAGTGGCACGGTTTCCTCAAGGCCATGATGAGGCTGAAGATCATATATTGTACTCTAGAGTACCATGACCTAGCCCCGTGCAATAGAGAGCTGACAAAGTATACAGGTTGCTGAGGTTCCCCTTGATCTGCATTGTGTCCTACCGCAGATGCTTAGGTCGTGTCCCCGATAGCATTAGTCGCACCGGCTGCCTCTTCATCTAGTTCTCCCTGCGCCACCAGCGTTGCACTAACCACTTGATTCATTGGTGCCAAGTATAGCAACAACAATTCTTGCGCTTTAGGAGCGAACAAGGTGGGAGTGAAGGAAAGGTAAGTTATCAAGTCTTGTAGCAGTGCCTCCACTTTCATGGTCCACTTCATTGGGCCGGCATTTTTCAGGATCTTAAAGAACGACATGGCACATTTAGCGGATTTGGAGATGAATACGCTCAATGTGGCAACACATCCAGTCAAACGTTTGATGTCCTTGGTCTTCTCGCTAGTGGAACTCTTCGGCAGGTCATCATCAGGTGCAGCGCACTCCGAAGAGGTGCGCTTCCCGGAGTCCTCACCAGCATTCACGCTAGATTTCTTTGCTTTCTTCAAATCATTGGCAGGAGGAGGGACTTCCGCAACCTTGGCTGCTACCGTGTCTCGGTACATCTTGTCCACGCATATGACTGCGTCCTTTTTGTCAGATGGGATGGAGATGATTTCAATGGTCCCTGGCATCTTCAAGGTGTCGTAAGCGTAGTGGGATGCTGCCATGAATTTTGCTAGAGCTGGGCGACCAAGAGTTCCATTGTATGGCAAAGGAAGTTCAACCACGTCAAATACCACTTTGTCAGTCTGGTAGTTCAACTACCCGCAAAACGTCACAGGTAGAGTGATCTTTCCCTTGGGTGGTCACCTATCGGGGTTGACTCCTTGGAATGTACTAGTAGCCTTGAGCTCTCCGTCAGGAACCTATAACCTTTCAACAAATTTAGGGGAAATCAAGTCAATCATGCCCTACCATCAACTAACATCTTGGTGACTTTGAGGTTGCGGATTGTAGGGGAGAGCAACAACGACAAGAATCCGACCGTAGTGGCGCGGTCAGGGTGAACTCTTCTTCAAAGATGATAGGCATGTGGGACCATCTAAGTGGTCTTCTGCACTCTGCAGTTGGCTTCATGGTGTTGACCTTACGCGCCCATTGCTTGAGATGGTGGTGAGAGGAATGCAAGGATGCACCCCCGTCAACACACATGGCTTCAGTTGCCTTCTGGAATTTTCGATCGCTAGAATCCTCCTCGTCATCCTCATCCTCACTCATATCATCTTCTTCTTTCTTCTCATGGCCTCTGGCTGGCTTTTCCTTCTGTTGTAGGGCCTTGCTGTGGCGGCCTCCTCTGCCGCCACGGCCCTTCCCGGCAGCACCATCTTCGCCCTTCTTGTTGTCGCGCTTCTCGTACTCAGCCCTCTGTTTCTCAGCAAGCTACTCAACTTGGCAGCATTCTTGGAAATCGTGGCCTTTGGTGTGGTGGATTTTGTAGTATGGCCCATCGGACTTTTCGGTTTGTTTTGTAGAAGAGGCCTCCTGGCAATCAGCGCACGTGGTAGCTCCCTTGCCGGGGGTCTTTGCCTTGACTTTCTTGCCCGCACTGAGATCACAAGAGCTCTCAATGGCTAACTCTGCCTTTCCTTTACACTTCTTGTTGAACTTTCAGCTCTTCCTCTTCGAGCTAGGGGCATCGCGTCATCATCTGAGTCGACTTTGACACCAGCCTCCTCTCCGGGTAGTTGCCTTCCTTCCTCATCACAAGCACACTTGTCTGCCAATGTGTACAACTCATCGACGGTCTTGGGGAGTCTGACATTCATCTTGGCACATATCTTTCTGTTGTGCACGTTCGAATGGAACGCGACAATCACGGCAGCGGGATGTGTCTCTGGAATGTTGCGGTGCACTTGACTGACTCTCTAGATATACTTCTGCAGAGTTTCTCCCTCCTTCTACGGAAGGACTTGCAGATCACTAGGTTGTCCTGGCTCCTGGTGGCCACCTCTGAAGGCGCCGATGAACTCGTTGCACAAGTCAGCCCATGACGAAATGGAGTTCTCCGGTAGGTGCATCAACCACGTCTCACATTTGGCTTGTGTATCAAAGGGAAATAGTTGGCGAGCACCTTCTCATCTCTTCCTCCGACAGCTTGAACAACTATCGTATAGATCCTAAGAATTCCACCGGGTTTAGTTTTTTGTCGTACTTCTTTGTTAGCCTACCCCAACTTTTTTGGGACTAAATGCTTTCTTGTTGCTGTTGATGTTCTTTGTCAGCTCTAGCTTGAAAGATCGGGTCGATAGCTAGTGGACCTGCCACAACACGCAAGTGAAGGCAGGGCACCCAACCTCGTAAGGCAGGTACCCACTAGCACTAGGTGCAGGGTTGCCAACACCTCGACCGTTGCGCTTGTCAGACTGACGGTGCACCTCTCGATGCCACTCTATGGTGATACGTGCATCTTCCTTCCATCGATCCTCAGGACATGCCGCTGGTCATGGTGATCGCACGGGCCAGACGAGGCCATAGATGCCTCGTCGAGCTCGTTAGCATGTGAGGTTCGCTATGGCTGCCTCTGGGTCTGCGGTTGCGGAGGGAATTGCACCGTGGGCGTGGCCCCCTCGACATGATCACTGGCCCGGGCCGCCGTTGCCGTCGGTGTACGTCGTGATGGATCCACATGCTGGGACTTGTTGGCTTCGACGAAGGAGATCAAACTCTGGATTGTAGCTCTCCACTCGTCCATCTTGTCAGCTGCCGATGGGAAGTTTAGCAGCAGTTGGGCTCGCGCCATGGCTTCCGATGTCTTGTCCGACATGGAGAAAGAGGCGGACCGCGACGTCGCTCGACTCTTGGTGGAACCAGGAGGGGCATCGCCACGCTCCTATCGCTATGCGCCGCTCGCTGGGGTGGTCTGACGTGGAGGAGGCCGAGCCCGTGGGTTTGTTGCCCTACTTGGCGCTCCGTCTTGTTCTAAACGACACGTGCACCCAGTAGCCCCACCGGTGATGGGCGCAACCAGGGGATCACAGGTTGCTCCAGATTGGGCGCCCTATGACGGCCATGACCATCAGTGCAACGCAGAGGTGGAGACTGATTGTTTCCTCCATGAGCGGCATCGGGGTCGTTCTCGCCAGGTTGTTGCTGCTGTTGCTCCTCTTCGGTGTTCCCCGCTCCAACTTCAGCCGCAGCTGACACGGCGGTGGCGCCGCCTGCGCCAGCCGCTCGCCCATGATGACCGCCTAACTCATAGCCACTGTAGTGCTAATAGAGCATGCCGCTGCATACGAGGGAGCCTTCTAAG
This sequence comes from Hordeum marinum, assembly GCA_022496015.1. Classification (NCBI taxonomy): domain Eukaryota; kingdom Viridiplantae; phylum Streptophyta; class Magnoliopsida; order Poales; family Poaceae; genus Hordeum; species Hordeum marinum. Next base: position 285,591,550 of record CM039678.1, on the reverse strand, counting down.
TGGAGGGATGTGCGGTCACGTCGGACTTCTTATTGGGAGCCATGGATGAAGAAGATGATGATGAAGATCGACTCGGCGTTCACAAACTTGGGTTCACACAAATGACGCACCCCTACCGGGTGCGCCATAGATATCGAGGCAGGATGCACTCGATCACCTATGGGGCCATAACCCCTTTTGGATCAGCAAGGGAGAGATCACATGCACAAGGAGCGGAGATGGTGAGACAGCACGACAATCGGGACGCTGGTGTTTTACCCAGGTTCGGGCTGCTGTGAAGCGTAAAACCCTACTCCTGCTTTTGGTGGATTGATTAGAGGAACACGAAGAGCACAGAACGCTCAAGCGCGGCAAGGGTTGCCTTTGGGGAGCTGCTACATGAGTACAAGTGTCCAAAGGCCTGAATATTTAGCTAGGCTGCCTTGGGACTCCTTTTATAGCTCAAGGGGCAACCACAATGGCAAAATAGATATTGACTGATGATTAGATAGATAACAGTGCTATCGTACCTAACTCTGGCACTTAGGACAAAATACCATAAATGTAGTCTAGGTGGCGTGTGGAGGTGCATCCCCAACAAGCTTCTACCACCGTTCTAGCTAACTATTGCATCATAGTTTGACATGCCTCTATGCAGTCGTCAAGGGGGCATAATCTGTCTTCCAGCATGTTGCCACATGCTTAGCTAGAGCCACTTAGCCACCTGGGAGATCGACACCGCATCGACAAGTGTCTGGCATTGCGATGCGGTGGAGTGGTGGCTGATTGGATTGCGCTTGCCAGGGGATGGCTTGCTGTGTCTTCTTAAGGGTGCGAGCGCCTCGGTCCCCGGCAAGCACCGGGGAAATGCTTGGCACGCTCCGGGCTCGTCCTGGGTTGTAGTGTTGATCTTGCCCGCGTTGCTTGGCCTACTGTAGGTTGCTCTTGCCAGAGTCTTGGTCTTGGATGTTTGCTGGGTTTGCACTTGTGTTGATGGGTTCTGCTACTACTGCCTGTGCATAAGTCAGGGGCACTGGGTACCCATGTCCTAGTGCTCCGGCACTCATCTATTCTTTGTCTTGCATTCCAAAGTGTAATTCGTTCTCCCTTATCGTTTGAGTTGGTGTTATAACATTCTTGATTCATGAGGAGCCTCGAAGATAATTTATCAAGAATGAGATATTTCAACTCATCATTTTCTTCCTTAGAGTTATCATGAATTGTATTTCACATATAGTATTTCCTAAGGATTGTCGCTATCATGGTGCTTATGAAGATCCAATTTCTCAATGTATCCTTTTGGTGAAAGAATTTTTACGTATCTTGTTGCTAGCAAGCAATCTTTGCTTCCTTTTGTGGTAGGGGGTCACCTCATAATTTTGAGATGTTTCTATAAGCCCACAACAAGTTGTTCTTTCGTTGTGATTTTCCAATAGCCTTGGTCAACCCTTATTCTAAGCATGCTTTTCAAATCCAATTGTGGGAGAAATTGTAATTTTCTTATCCATTCATTTTCTTCCAAACAGCTAGCTCATATTCTCTCCTGTGGCATTGTGATGTTGCTCTCTGCAATCTATCATCTTGTTTTGTAAAGATCATGTTCTTTCATTGCTTATCTATTTAACCGGAGTGTTGTGTAATCTTCTTATCAAGTCTTGCTTGTGTTTTCTATCGAAGTGGTGTCCAAATTTCTTTCGAATTCTTGCTTGTTCCAAGTGTCATTCTTCATCTCTAGCATCCTTTAAGTTCCACAATTTCACTAGTTTTTCAATGAAGCAACTAAGTTTTACCTCTTCCTCTTCCTTTTCCCCTTTTCATTCTAAGATATCAGGGCAAGATCTCTCGTAAGTGGAGGAGAGTTGTAACAGCCCAAGACCGACGCTCAAGAAGATTCCCCTTTTTTTCCATTGTCGTTGTGTGATTTATTTGGTTGTCCCATTCATCTCATCATTCGCATCATCTACATAGCATCGTCACTCGTTTTTGAAAACTTGCATCCGTTCTAGTCGCCAGTTCTCTCCGTTCTTGTCATTGAGCATTTCGAAACCAACCACACACACACACGTGCCCGTGGCATCATTAAAAGATTGTTTTTAACATGCATATAAAACATTCTCGGAATGGGTCGAAAGTGTGTGTGTGGTCTTGTTTTTGTGTAGGTAGACCGCCTGCCAAATTTCGTTGCATTCATAGGTTGTTCGATACCCCCAACGGTTAAACCTATAGCGGCACTATAGCCAGTAAAACGTCGAATGTTTTGCGGTTTAAAAACTCTATTTCTAGGCTGCATCTCTCTCTAATCTCACCCCACAAGCCCCTACACAGCGCACCTAGACCCACATAATGCCTAGCCATCGCTAGAGCCTTCCAATTTCGATCGGAGGGTCAAAAATCGGACTAACCCCCCTCCCCCCAACCCAAAAACCTGCCTATTTAAAAAAACCTAGCCTGCCCAAAAGAGAAACTTGGCCTCCCACCTAGATTTCCATGCCCCACTGCCACTAATCCACCTCATGTCCACCACCTCTAGCCGCCTGGCCCACTCGGGCCCATCTTCGCCCCTCGGGCACGAATCGGGGTGCGTCGCCGCCAGCAAACGCCCGTGCGCTGCCGCCCGAGCACCTGTCATTCTCGAGTTCCCTTGCACTACTAGGAGAAACCCTACTAGTAGCACTTGAAAAACCTGTAGTAGTAGCGTTGGGTCCAGCGCTACTACTAAGGTGCTACAGCTAAGTGTGGTTAGCAGTAACACTGCACTTACCAGCACTATTGCTAACTATCTTTAGCACTATAGAGAGGCAAGCACTGCTGATAATCCAGTGCTGCAGCTAGATGGCTTCCAATGCTGCTTCTAGTATTACTTCTTTCACACATTCATACCCCCTCTATGTATTTGTGATGTATTTATACAGGCTCTATACAGTAGTTTCATCAGATCATCATAATACATCATTGTCATATAAGAACTCATCATCATCATCATTTTCGTCCATCAGACATCATATAACAACTTGGTCACTAGTTATAATAACAACAACTCATCATAATCATCATATAAGAACTCCTCCTCATCATCATCAACTTGGGCATCAACTTGGTCACTAGGTCACTAGTCATATATAATCAGCACTAACTAATTGTTCTTAATACCTATGACCTACTCCTGCTTCTCTCTCTCAGGTAAAATAGCATAAAACATGTGTAGCACTCCTTCATCATATTGGAGAATGCATATGAACATGTCTCGTAATTGTGGGTTGCGCTTCTGATTGCTGCCCTCTAGTACTTCTCTGCGATCCTTCTCAATTTTGCTCCAATCTTTGACTACTAAGACTTGCTCGCTTCGAGAAATGATGAATGCACTCATGTGCAATACATGATATCTTGGCCATAAGCTAACCATTGCCATGTGACATTTTGACTCGATCCAACAAGGCACAACACTTATCAGGAGTCCCTGCTGAAAACATCGTAGTAACATACTTAGCAATAAAGTTTAGCTTAAAAAATAATGTATGCAAAAGATGCACTGAGGACAAATAGTAAAAATCTTACAATCTTTCCTAGATAGATGTGACCGTAGTTCAATACGCACACTAGTGGTCGTGCATTTTGAGTACTAATATCTCGAAGTCTAGGAAAATAACCTGTCCTGACAGCATCAAGATCCTCAAGCCATGAAACATAATGACCTATCTCCCCACAGTTTAGTTCAGCCCCGGGACAGTAGTAGGTGTTGTCTACCAAGCGCTGGACATGTTTGCTTGAATGGAAATAAGGTGTCAATAGAAATTAGTCGTCAACTATTTTTAAATAAACAATATAAATTACCTAATAAATATGGTTGAGAAACTCACATAATGGTAGAACTGGAGGCGACTGCACATCGACCTAGATGTCGATATTACCTTCAATTTCATCTTCCGGGCGAATATCAAAGGTGATAAGCATATTAGGCTCAAATGCATAAGCCTTGCATAGTGCTCTCCAACTTTTGCATTCAAAAGAGGAGTAGGTGTCTACATTGTACAATTTTACGGCAAAAGTATAACCATGCTCGGTCCTCAAGTGAACTCTCTTTACCTCCATACTTTTTCTAGTATCGAAACCAATATTATCCAAGACATATATTCTTGCATGGCAGGGGATACGGTAGTAGAATAGTAAAAATTAAAATTATAAGTTGAAGCAAAAGAAGCAGAAGTCATGCTTAATTATGAAAAAAGACTTGTCACTGTGACTTTTTGTATCCACTTTGAAGGTCTCATCTAGCATCATGCTAAAGCGCCTACCATCAACTTGGTGAGGCTTGTCGCACATGCCACGCTCGTCTTTGCAATATTCGCACATAACGAATTTCCTTCCATCATCAGACATTTCCTATGTTCATAGTTGAAACATTTAAAACCGATCGAAGGCAACTATCAGGAAACTAATCAAAACATAGATCACTATTACTCAATATGCAACGGGTTGACTTTAGGTTTGTCGAGTCTTTCCTTCCTAAACTCTCATCTCATGTATATGGTGGGCACTCCATCTGATATTGCGACCATCGGTGATGGTTGCTCCTCCATTCCTTCCCGATTGCATTACACAAAAAATGTCTAGCACATGGGAACGAAGGAGAAGCGAACTCCACGACAACAGTCGGGATTCTTTCTCTCTCATATTTTGACCGTTATTCATGGTCGCTACTCCTCCTTTCCCTAGTGCATTACAAATATCTAGCACAACGAAAAGAAGGAGAAGCGACCCCCACGACAACAGTCGGGATTCTTCCTCTCTCTCATATATTATATGGTGGAGACTCTCCCTCACTAAAAGACACACAAGGAGCCGAAACAGACCTAAAGTCAACCCGTTCCATATATTGAGCAATGACATTGAAAAATGCCCTAAGTTTTGCCAGAATATCATTGAATTCCCGTTCTGGCAAAACATAGGCCACTCGGAGGTACATTACTGACAAGAACACCAAGACATCCTCTATATTCAGAATATGACATGTTCATTCTATCACATGAGTAAACAGTTTCAGGATCACTAGAAATGATGAACTATGTCTAAAATAATATACTAAAACCCTAGTAATAATTCAGTTAACTAGAAACTATCAACTAAACCCTATAAACTATCCTAAATCAAAGTGTTATATATGAACATGGGCTTATATCAACTAAAAACTATCAACAATGTCTAAGTTTTTACTAATCAGTTAATCATACTAAATCAAAATTAAATATCAACTAGCCTACTAAATCAAAATGTAGTAGGGAGGAGTGGTTGTGGATGGAGGAGGGAGGAGGGAGAAGGAGGGGCGACTGAAGGAGGAAGGAGGAAGGAGGACGGAGGAGCAAGGTGGAGCAAGGAGGGGCCGGCCGACGGTGAATGGAGGAGTGGAGGGAGGAGGGAGAAGGAGGGGCGACTGAAGGTAGGAGGGAGAAGGAGGAGGAAGGAGGATAGAGGAGGAAGGTGGAGCGAGGAGGGGCCGACCGGCGACGAATGGAGGGGTGGAGGGAGGACGGAGGAGGTGGGGCGGGTAGGAGGGAGGAGGGAGGAGAGGGAGGATTACCGAGTCTAGGGAGGAGGGGGAGGTGACGGCGGCAGAGGTGAGCGCTGGGGGGCAGAGAAGGAGCGACAGTGTGAGAGGGGAGTGAGGGGCCAGGAGTGAGGAAGAGATAGGGAGCACATGGGGTGGATAAGGTTGGCATAGCAGCAGCGCGGGTTGGTACCAAGCGCTACAGCTAAGTAGAATAGCAGCAGCGCCGGTTGAGGAAGGGTGCTACTACTATACCTAGCCTGTTGGGAATGTTGTGGCAATTATGGTAGTAGCACGTTTTATACGTGCCACGCTACTGATATGTGTTTATTAGTAGCGCTATTCTTTTACACATGCTACTGCTAAGTAGCAGTAGCGCCTCCTTTTAAAAAGCGCTACTGGTAAGCTTCTCTGTATAAGGTTTTCCCTAGTAGTGTTGCAGCCCCGGGCCTCCCCATGCCCCGTGGCTCGGCCTACCCCCTTTGCCACCCCTCACCTCCGACCACCCAAGACGAAGCCTCGCCATTGCCTTGCCGCGTCAGGCCCGTTACCTCCCTAGCTCGCCGTGCCACCGTGAATTTGCTATGCCCGTAGCTAGCCATGGTCGTCCCTGAGCTCTGCCAGTCGCCTTTCCTCACCTTCCACTGCCGGATCTGGCCAGGATGGGTCGGGAGCGACCGGATCCATGCCCTTCCGGCGTCCTCAGCGCTGTTCCTCGAGTCCAGCGAGCTCTCCTGTCATGTTCACTAGGAGGACGGCGCCTCTAGGAGGACGACGCCTCCAGCGCCCATCGATCTGCTTGCACGCTCGCTCAGTTGGGCTGACTTGCGCGCCAACTGGGCCGGCCTCACCCGCGCACTAAGGCCCAGCCGTGGCCTCACCTCCCAGCAATCCCAAGGCCCAGACAGCCCCAAGTCACACCGAAGCCCAGCCGACGTCTCCACCGACATGCCCATGAGGCCAGGGTGAGCGCCCCTCTATTCCCGCTCGAGTGTAATTTAGCTATGTCGTGCTCAGTCTATTTCGACCCAACAGCAGATTCGGCCCTTGTTATTTTTTTCTGGCGGAGGAATTTGTCATGTAATCCTGGACATGCATAATTACAAAGATATGTCCTATTTTAAAATGCTAATAACTTAATAACCATGCATCGTATTAAATTGTTTTATGTATGAAAAATGTGTTGAATTTTGTGTAGTATAATTATATCTCACTTTTATCCATGTTTTAAAATGTTTAATTTTATGTTTGTATTATTTTGCGTACATAACGTGCAAAAATGGTTTATGCCATAATCATGCGTAATTGTTGCATCATTTTTTAATGTAAACACCTGCATATTATATATGTTTTCGGGGTAGAAAAATCCATTGAATCCATCATGCAATTAGTTGTGTCATTTGAGTAAGTTTGTGTGCATGTTATTTTTGTTGTGGTGCCTTTTTGTTGTTTTCGTGTGATTGAATCTATGCATCATATGAATTATTTTTTAACATGAGATACGCCCTTTGAGATGTGCACTAGCCCCTGGTCTTCTTGTTTGCCATGATAATTCATGCTTAGGTGTTATTTTCTTGTTGCCAACATGCTATAAAAATGTTTCTTTTTTGATATGCCCAAAATAATTCTACGTCTAAAATCTGTTATATTTTGGTGCCATGTTGACATGTGATTAGCCATTGATCTAGGGCTCCTTTGAGTTTGCCACCATGGAATGTTTTGTTAAGCATGTTATGCTCTGTCATGTAGGCCATTGGGTTGCATTTATAGGATTGGTATCATAGAGTTTTATGCTATCAAACATGTCAAACGATTAAAAACTACGACACATGTCTAGTCTAATTTTTTGAAGTCTGAGAACCTGATTATTTCAAATTGCCATGTTGTGATGATTATATCCATGTTTCTGTGCATAATTATATCTTAAAACTATGAAATGAAATGTAGTGCATCATGTCCTCTACCATGCTGTAAATTTTCATACCATTATATGCCATCTAGCATATAGTCCAATTGCTACCAATATGCCTTCATGAAAAACTGCTTTGTTGAAAACTATTATTTTCACTAAGTCATAATCTTCTATATTTTATTGTCATCTGGTGAGCTCATTTCCTATGGTTCCATGCCTATACTCAATTTTTTGTAATGAGAGGAATTATTGTGCATCATGTAGGCTAAATCACTATGTCTTTATTGTGCATTTTAGGTGGTCGTAGATTGTTGATTTGTGTGTTGCAATATGCTATGTTGCTGTTTTGGGTAGATTATACCTAAACATTGTGTTGCTTCTTGTGGTTGAACCATTGCTCCAACTTACATGCATTGCATATGAAATTTGCATAGAATTTCATGTAGTATGATATTAACATGTTGCACCCATGTTTTGAAATACTTGTGGTTGTCACTTTCATGCATTTTGTATTCATGGCATATTCATCTTGTGTTGGTCATATCTTGTAGACCGTAGCTCCATTTTAAATGATCCATATATGTAAATCGACTAGAATGGTGTGTAGAATCACATGGTGCAATTTGTTTCCCTATTTAACAAATAAAATATATGGTTAGTTCAGATCTGGAGCAATTTAGAAATTAACATACGGGGTCGTTTTATAAATACTATATGTTGTTTTCGACCTCATTTAAGATGCCTAGATAGTGAAGTGTCATACTTCACCTCTTGCCATGTTTAACAACATTCAATATTGTTGTGCAACTAAACGGGAGTGAACTATGTAATTGAAATATGGAGTTTCATCAATATGCAAATCGTTGCATATTGAGCTTCACTTAATGTCTAGAAGTTGATTGTTCTGATTTGCCATGTCATGCATAACATGCATCATATTTGATTGTGCATAATATCATGAATATGTCGTGGTGTTATCATTCACGTGTTGATTGGTTGTTTTAGGATTGCTTCTTCTCGATAGAGTTCTGAAAGCATTCGGAGTGTGAGGATTCGTTTGACTACGTCCCGTTCGTCTAGTTCACGGATTCGTTCTTCATCCAAGCGGGATCTCAGGCAAGATGAACATTTCCCTGGATACCACTACTATCATTGCCATGCTAGTTGTCTCGCTACTATCATTATGTCACTTTACCTACCACTTGTATGTCAAGCCTCCCAACATTGTCATGATAAGCCTCTAACCCCTCCACATCCTAGCAAACCATTGTTTGGCTATGTTACCTCTTTCTCAGCCCTTCTTATAGCGTTGTTAGTTGTAGGTGCAGGTTGTTTCCATGTGATAACATGGATATTTTCTTGATATATCACAATATTATTGCTTTCTAATTTAATGCACATATATACTTGGTAAAAGGTGTAAGGCTTGGCCTTTTACTCTATGTTTTGTTCCACTTTTGCCGCCCTAGTTACTTGTGTACCGGTGTTATGTTCCATACTAAGCTCTCCTAGCATGCTCGGGGTTGTTATGGGACCCCTTGATTATTAGTTTTGGGATAAAAATCATTCTATCAAGGCCCAACTTTGGTATTACATTTGCCTAATAACTAATAAACCTGCGTAAGGAGTAATTAACCCGAGGATAATTAATCAACAACCCGGGCTTGTGCTACTCATGAGTGTTAGTCCAAAACGGGTTGCCTCCGGGGCCACCGCGAGGAAACTTGGGGATTGGTTTTACTCGTAGCTAGTCCCATCCGGTTGTGTCCTAAGAACGAGATACGAGGCTCCTATCGGATTCATCGACACGTCGAGCGGCCTTGCTTGATTTTTTTTACCTTTCTCGAATAACTTGTGCACGGAATTCTAAGGATACTTTGGGCTGTCTCGAGGTTGAGGTTTTCCATGGGTTTCCATGGTTGAGGCTATTCCATGCAACGTGTGGTTAGTTTTTGATGGAAATGCCGGGTTAAATGTTTTACATCGAATCATAGAAAACTTGAAGTAAACTCAAATAAAATACATCAACTGCGTGTGTAACCGTGACTGTCTCTACTCGCAAGTTCTCAACCAAGAGAGAACACGATGGGATTATGTTGGGCGTTAGTTGGTGTTCAGGATCACTTAGTGACCATTACTAGTTCACATCAGTTGTGCGTAGACCACCATTCTTATTTTCCGTACTCATAAGTTAGCCTCTCAAATAAATGCTTAGTGTTTGCTGCAACCTCACCACATAACAATGCCTCACCGATTAAGCTTTGCTAGTCTTGATATCCTTGGAAATGAGATTGTTTAGTCCATGTGTCACACCCCGTGTTTTACCTCATGACTAAGTTAACATGACTCAAAAATTACGGCCAATTAAAAAAAATTAATGTCTATGAATTTGTGTGCTATTTGCTTGCTTGTTTGATTGCTTATTGGTGCTCTATATTCATAATACTCCCTACTACTCTAAGAACTCTTTTCCTTGATCTAAACTATTATCCAATGATCATACCGTGTGTACAGGACCTAAAACTATTTTTGGCCAAAAAGCGTTTATTTAATTTAGGTTTGCGAAAAAACCTTAGTTGAGGCTTGAACTAAAAGTACTCAAATTAGGGTATCTAAATTCTTTAAAAACCATATTTGAAACCTAATGTATATAAGACTTCCCAAAACCATCCAATATAAATTTTAGAAAATATTCTCCTATTTTAATTAAAGGCTTTTTCTTAAAGGCAGAAATGGTCTTTTATTAGTGAAAATTATTTTTATGATTTCAAAATATTTGAGAAAATTTAGGAAAACTCACTGGACATATATTGTCCATATACAAGAGTTTAAACACATGGTCATGTTCAAAATATTGGACAAAACCTTTCGAAACCAACTCTGCCTATTTTGAGCATTTGACATATATCTCTTAGAAATATTCTCGAATAAATCTAGGAAAAATCTAGAATGTCACATATGACATATGTGATCATCTTGCTAAATTTCATATCAATACCAATTGTTTTGTTTCACCAATATATCCTAAAACCCTCTCTGTCCAGACCCAAACTTGTGAAACTTTACAATGCCAAGTGTCTCCTATTGATCTCAAATTTTTTGGACATGTTCTAATACTCCAATAATCCATCCACACAAAGTGGTGCATCAAGGAGAACAGATTAACTTGTCCAAAACCCCTCAAGCACATTTTGTTGATTTCAACAATTGGGAATGTTTGCATTGTCAAGTTTCCCTAGTTGGTCCCAAATTTTTTGGGCATGCTCCAATCCCCAAATTATGTCACCACACTAAGTGGTACATCAAGGTGAATAGATTTGATTAGCTAAATCTAAACAACTCTATTTCTACCCATTTCTAGGGATTGAAACTCTTGCATTGGACACTTTCTCCAAAGGTTCTTAAAACTTGTGATCAAGATCATTTAGTCCTATTTCTAAATCCTGTTAAATCTCATGTCAAGAAGATCATCTTAGCTAGCTCAAACACTCATCAAACACCTTCTGCAACAAATTTGTGATCAATGATTGGAGCACCAGATGAACTCTCCATGGGCCTAAATGTTTACCACATCTTGCCCTCATTCCCTCTACCCCAGTAGCAATTTCATGTGATTAGTTCAATTATTTGGCGGGGGGGGGTAAAACCCCAAGATTCCCTTCTGAACATGCATTTCTCCCTCTCTCTCGGCTTTCCCTCTCTCCTATCCAGCACTCAGTGCATCCATGGCCAGAGGAACGTTGTTTATACCCTCCAAGATGCCCTAGACACAAATGGACACGCGCCATATGGCAAAGAAATGCATTGGCATGTAAGATTCGCACTCTGGAGCACGCTATAGTGCATCCAGGCACTGTAGCTTGCCCAATCAGAGGCTCCCGGCAACCTAGGGCGATGGGCACGTTTCCCCCGAGGTCCACTTTGCGTCCTCAACACTCCACCCTACCGTGCCCATCCTCCCTTGCCCTCCTCCATCCCTGACAGAGCATGCCCGAGCACCCCCTTGGACATGGTCCATGGGCACTCCAGGGGGCTTCTTATACTCAGTCCCCTTAGCCCACTATCTCACCCGCAAACACCCCTGGACAATGCCAGCCTTGCCCCCGGTACATCCTACGGCCGACGATGCCGCCTCGGCAGCCGCTCGAATTCGAGCTCCCCCCCATCCCCTCCTTTCCTTTGAACCACACCGGACCACCACCAGCTCTGCCACACTTCTCCCCGCGCTCCATTTTCTCTTTCCCGGTGGCCGGAGCACCGCCTCCACGACCACCATTCGATGGTATCCGCTACCGCTGAGCCCATTTCCTCCCCAACACTCCCATTTATAGAGCACTTTAGTTCTCTACTCGTTGTGTTGCTTAATGCGGTTGTTTCCGGTGATATTTGACGAAGTAGATGAAGTCCTCGGAGTGGACGAGCAGTGTGTGAAGACCTCAAAGACGTTGAGAAGCCAGGTAAGCAGCCCTTTGACCATGACTATGAAACCCTTTTATTTGCATGTCATATAGCACTTGTTTCCATGATGATGATCATGTTGATGTGGTGACCACTTTGGTGGGATGCCTCCGATACTTTATCGTTGATACTTATATTGTGCATGATCCTACCAGTCTTATGAGGGTTGTGCGGGTGTGAGTAGATAAGTTGCTTGTAGGTGCTACGCAAGTGAGACGGGAATATGCATGGTGATGAAAACAAAGGTTCTTTCAAAGACTTTTTGAAAACCCCGTTAGGTGCAAATAATGCTTGAGGGAGATGATGATGAGCTAGGTAACCACTTGATAGAGAAGTGGTGTACCAGAGCAAGTGAGTGTGTGTGTTTTCAAAAATAGAGAGATTTAAGATTTGCTGACCGTCCCAACCTTACATGCACAACCACAATACCCCTTTGGGATGGGGCTTTGTTGATTACTTTGATGGGTACTACCATAGAGCCGGCATTACTAGTGGTGGGAGTGATGTGTTCACTCTTGATACGGGTTCGTGTCGGTAAGGATGATCATGCATTGTCTTCACAGGCACCGAGCACACAGTTGGTCCCTGCATGGATGATACTTGTGATGTACATCATGTGGGTTGGGTACCAATATAGTGGACTCTTTGTTTAGTATCGTCAGGGGCAAGGCATTGTTCGGGTGCTTACCTCGGGTATGTAATATACCGCGAGTCGTGGATGACATGGAAGTTCCTCGTGTCTTGTCGGTAAAGGCTGCAACCTCTGTAGAATGTAAAACTATTCGAATAGCCATATCTACGGTCATGGACAGTTGGAGGTCCTTCTTAAACTATGTCCTTTGTTTTCACAAACTTGGTGTGTGTGCGTGTGAGGATAACACAAAGATGGTACTTGAGATAAATCAGATGACTTGACATGATGTCTGAACATGAGATGTTCAACCCCTGCTTATGATGATATCTATGACTTGTTCATATGAATATCTGCCAACTGTTGATGCATGCTGACATAAGTTATTTGATCATGTCATTGCACTGAAAATTAGCTCTCTGCAAAATTACCTACTTAGTGCTATATCATGCTCTGTTGAACCTTGTTCCAAACATGGGTTGCTTGCGAGTACATTCACAGTACTCATTGGCTTGCCACTGGTTATTTTATTGGCCAGGCAGGAAAGACAAGGTTACGATGAAGATTATATTGGTGACAGACATCCGTGCTAAGACGCTTCCCAGTCTGAATGCGTATAGGGTTAAGGCAGATGTCATGGGTTCATGCTATCATTGAAAATGTCCACTCCAATTATATGAGGACTTGGCCATATAGGTCATATTTGAGTAAACCGGTACATAATGGATGTAAGACTATTGTTATTTAGTTTCTGTGTGTTTGGTGAGCATTGATCTCTGGGATCATTGTGCACGTACATTCGGTGATCACGACTTATGAGTCGGCGTCCCCACAGAGGTGGTATAGACCCATCCTGACTATAGGAAGCCCTTAGTTAGCATGGATGTTAGTTTGGACGAAACTATTTGTTGAGACCCTTCCAAATTAATTATAAAACCACTATAATTCTTACCTCTCCAAAAATTTCAAAGGAAGCAAAGGTTTTTGCCTTAGCACTTCCACCATTTTTCTCTTATCTCTCCTCATCTGCTTTTCAAAACTTTGCAAATAGTCACTACTACCCTTGTGCCCCTGACCACTGGATTCCTTGAAATCCTTGTGGGTAACCTGGAAGGAAGCCACCTTTCCAGACATTCACACATGTTTGACGACACCATGACAAGACAATACCAACGGAAGATACCTTCTTGAGGGATAAAGGCATAAAGACTAGGAAGATGGTGAAACCCTCGACACTGCCCTAGGATGATGCAACCTTGGCCTATGATGGCCATGGCATAACATATGCAAGATCATTATATGCATCGCTAATAGAGAAATCCTATCATTACCAATGACATGTCGGCAACCACCAGTGGATGAGAACCTCGCCATTTGGTACACCAAACTATAGTGATCAGGAAAACGGTTCTCATCATCCCTCGATCATGGTGCCGATGATATTGTCAACGTGACCGGCAGGATACAACTCTATCTTGCCTTGTTAATGTCATTGCATAAAGTATTGCCTACCTGGAACCCTCGACGTCTCAGAAGACAAGAAGGCATTGGCATGATTACGAAGACAACAAAAGACCCTGTCAACAACAGCTGTGAAGAATCACCTTCTTCATGAACTCACGAAGCCCGAGGTCATCAAGGACTCTTCAGGCGTAGCCAGGATCGTTTTAGTGAACGACAACTAGAGACATAGCGACACCTGAAGAAGACCCAGAAGAGAAAGCAGACTCCTCTCCAAGACACGAAGCAAGCACGACTGCCGAGTTCGAGAACCCCTAGGGTGGGATAGGTCGTGTATCCCCCATGCGAAGTCAAGTACGTATGATGGTTCTGATAGAACCATGATTGTGTGTTGCTTGTTTTTGCTTGTTTGTGCTTTGTTCTAAGTCGCACTTCTGCCCCAGGAAAAAGTACGTGACTAAGTACCCACCTTATCTTAACAAATGTGTTTTGCCTTTTCGGCACTTGTTTGATTGCACCTGCACTATACCACCTCTTTAGGCACTCTCCTCTATGCTACTTTGCCTCTCCCACCCTCTCGTCAACTGAAGACCGGCAACACAAGATGCACCAAGGATCCACCCCGACGGATAGCTAGCGTTGAAGACTATGCCTACAATGTACTCAATGAGATGCAAACCCGTAGGATTAGGGACTTCCCTCAAGACTGGAAACCCCTCCCTAGTCCAGCCTAGACCTCACAAGCTCCCCAAGCTCAAACCCCTCACCACATGCACATAGACTTGCCGAGGCACCTATTAAGCTTCAATAGCCCCTTCTTAGCACTGGGTTCATTATGGGACTAGTGATCATAGTGAACAAACATCCTTCATTCTTACGCTAGCACTAAAACATTCATGCCATAGGAGGATCATTCTAAGGGTATACGATTTGTGGACAATGATTTGATTTAGCTATAATAGATGTCTTGAGGAAGCAGTTGAGACCCTTTGGTGGATTACGAGGTTTAATGTTGGTAGACGAACTTGGTGGATCAAGATTGATAGAGTAGCATAACTTACTTTCCCCTTGAGCAAATTGGATTTAGCAGAACCATTGTGATCACAAGCTGAAATTATTTGTCGATAAATGACTTGAATTTGGCAAGTAATATTGATAGTGGGTTGATGTAGTTACAATAGTAACTGGAGTAACTAGTAGGAAATTCTTACTAGATATAAATCTTGGATTTAGGTGATTCTAATAGGTGCCTAAGATCAATCAAACCACATGGTTTGGAGTAATTTGGATTTAGTTTGATGATCTTGATCTTGATACCATGTTTCTCGGTGGAAGACAAAGCAGGAATATTGGATTGTTGTTGGAATCGGTTCAAGGATCCATATGCACCTAACATCAAAGATTACTAGATCTTCATGATGGGAGTTGATGGGTGAACTAAGATGACATAGTTCCTTCTAGAATTTGGGGATTTAGGAAATCTGGAGATATATGGAACGACGCCGGTATTGGATTTGTAGCAATAATATGTCATGTAATAGTGGATGATATTCGTGGATCGATTAAACCGAATTCATTCGGAAGGAAACAAGATCTTCGATCTGTATATTACATGTTTCCTTAGAATAGTGATGCAACACCTTAGACCTTAGATATATTAGCTAAATACTAGGATTTGTAGTATCACAATCAAGCTTAGCGACTTATATGCTTCCCGAGGATTTTTAAATAGGGATATATTTGAGTTATCTGTAGAATAACATATGAGATTTTGGTTTAGTCCTTCTCTCAAAACATTGGAGATGAATAGCATGAGTGATGTTGGACATGACTTATATGAGATGATACCTTCAGTGACATAGAGTGATTTTGTATGGAGCAGTAGGTAGTACTATTGGCATCTAAGAACTGTGCTCAAGGATAAGATGATAGACATTGACTCACATCCTAAGCTCCTTGAAACCTCGAAGCTTTATCGGGCCACAATATGGTCGGATTACGACCATATGTATTGGCTCTAAGTCATTAGATTATGGTTAATACTTCACCTCGACCACCACCAATCCTGTTCAAAAGGAAGGTGGACACAAAGAACTAGATTATGTTGGATCACAAAACCCTGAACTAGTGACCCTCTAGAGCAAATGCCCGCTCCTCTCACATGTCCCATGAGCAATGTGTATATGTGATACTTGGAGAAATGGTTTGTTATCCTCCGGGATAACATACTTATTTACCCAACAAGGGAAGGAACAACTTAGTCCTATTTGGATCAGCCCCAGGAATAACAATTACCATGCCTCTCAAGACAAAGGTTTCACCTTGAAAAGGTTGGACTCCTTGAAGTACCCTCTCTATAGCAGACGATATTCTTACCCAAGCAAGATGAAGAACCACTACAATCAAGAAACCCTAACAAAGAAGAAGAGGCAAGAGAAGTCAACCACCGCTTCTTTGATGGCTACATCAACTAGACAATATCAAGAAACACTGACGACCAAGCACGATGAAGCCTTTGGACACCAAGAGGATTATGAAGCCCCTTGTTTTAAGTAGTCACCTATCAGTTCCTGACTAGGAAGGAACCGAGAAGTTGATAACACCTCTCACTCCACCACCTTGGTGGTGTACGGGTGAGCATGACATCCCTACTCCCTTCAAATGCTTGGAATGGAGTGGACGACTACCATGACTTCATTATCATCCCCTTTTTAGACAATCTAGGGCGTAGACCCTAACTCGATCATGGTAAACCACCTGTTAAAGGTAGTTCACCCTCGCTTGCCAAGCCTCAGACTGTGGGTACGAAATGATTGTTCTATACATCTGGGTAGTCAGTTTATTTAAAACCCGCCAGAGATGTGCATCTATGATGACGAAGACAAACGATCAAGGAGGAATGAGGAACATACCGGGACAACTCACTCAAGCAGAATACCTCAATGAGAAGCCTACGTCGACAAAACTTTGACATCCTTATTGATGAAGACCACGAGCACTGGAAGATCAACTGCTCAAACGAAGTCGACAATTTCCCCGTCACTGGGAAATTACACCAAGACCTTGACCCTCCTCGTATAAGCACGAGACATCTAGATGTCACTAACCAACATGAACAGCCCTAGGACCAGCATGCAGCCACATTACCTTGCCCCACATCCCTACTATGGAATACACCCGCAAGCCAAACCTTTGCTCGGACCTCGTTCGCCAAACCCTTGACCTTTCGGAGAACCTATCATATTGCAAGAACCCGTTCACCCTTACATGAAGTCAAAGATGCACTCGAAGACATATCAGCAGACACTTCAAGATCCAGAAGGACAACCACGCCGGAGCATAAGCAACATGGAATGTGAAGACTACCTCACCTCTCGGTTTCTACACCTTTCCCACTCCTAGCCTAGGAATCTCGGGAACGAGAATCTTGTAAGGGGGGTTGGTCTGTCACACCCTGGGTTTCACCTCATGACTAAGTGAACATGACTCAAAAATTAGGGCCAATGAAAACTTTTTGAGTGCTGATGAATGTTTGACTTGTGTGCTATTTGCCTGCTTGTTTGATTGCTTGTTGGTGCACTATATTCATAAAATTCCCTACTACTCTCAAAACTCTTTTCCTTGATCTAAATGCTTGTCCAATGATCAATTACCATGTGTATAGGACCTAAAACTATTTTTATCAAATTTTATTTTGGCCAAAAATCATTTATTTAATTTAGGTTTGTAAAAACAACTGAGTTGAGGCTTGAACTACAAGTACTCAAATTAGGGTATTTAAATTCTTTCAAAAACCATATTTGAAACATAATGTATATAAGACTTCCCAAAACCACCCAATATTAATTTTAGAATTTTGTTCCTATTTTATTTAAAGGAATATTCTTTAGGCTAGAAATGGTCTTTTATTGGGGAAAAATATTTTTATGCTTTCAAAATATTTCAGAAAATTTAGGAAAAGTCAGTGGACATATATTGTCCATGTACAACAGTATAAACACATGGTCATGTTCAAAATATTTGACAAAATCCTTCAAAACCATCTCTGCCTATTTTGAACATTTGAAATATTTCTATAAGAAATATTCTCAAATAAATCCAGGAAAATTATATCATGTCACATATGACATATGTGATCATCTTGCTAAATTTCACCTCAATCCCCAATTGTTTTGTTTCACAAATATATCCCAAAACCCTCTCTGTCCAAACCCAAACTTGTGTAACTTTATAATTACAACTGTCTCCTGTTGATCTCAATCTTTGTGGACATGTTCTAATACTCCAATAATGCATCCACACAAAGTGGTGCATCAAGGACAATAGATTAACTTGTCCAAAACCCCTCAAACCCATTACTGTTGATTTCAAGAATTGGGAATGTTTGCACTGTCAAGTTTCCCCAATTGGTCCCAAACTTTTTGGGCATGCTCTAATCCCCAAATTATGTCACCACAGTATGTGGTGCATCCAAGAGAATAGATTTGATTAGATAAATCAAAACAACTCCATTTTTCCAACTTCTAGGGTTTGAAACTTTTGCCTTGGACACTTTCTTTAAAGGTTCTCAAAACCTGGGATCGAGCTCATTTAGTCCTATTTCTCAATCATGTTAAATCTCATGTCAAGAAGATCACCTTAGCTAGCTCAAACACTCATCAAACACCTCCAACAAATTTGTGATCAATGATTAGAGCACCAAATGAACTCCTATCGGGCCTAAATTTTACCACATCTTGCCCTCATTCCCCTCTACCCCAGCAACAATTTCATGTGCATAGCTCAATTATTTGGGGCGTTAAAACCCCATGATTCCCTTCTGTACATGCCTTTTCTCCCTCTCTCTCAGCTTTCCCTCTCTCCTATCTAGCACCCAGGGCATATATGGCCAGAGGAATGTTGTTTATACCCTCCTAGATGCCCTAGATACAAACGGATGGGCGCCATATGCCAAAGACATGCCTTGGCATGCAAGTTTCGCGCTCTAGAGCATGCTACAGTGCATCCACTCACTGTAGCTTGCCCCATCACAGGCTCCCATCAACCTAGGGCGATGGGCACATGTCACTCGAGGTCCAGTTGGCGTCCTCAACACTCCACCCTGCCGTGCCCATCAACCCTTAACATCCTCCTTCCTCGACAGAGCATGCCCGAGCACCCCCGTGGACATGGTATGTGGTGCGCTCCGGAACAGCTGTAAGAGGCCCCCTGGAGTGCCCCTATCAGCCCCCTTAGCCCCCTCTCTCACCCGTAGACCCCCTCGACATTGCCAGCCTTGCCCCCGAGTCCTTCTCCTCCTATGGCCGAAGCCGCCGCCTCGGCCGCCGCTCAAATTTGAGCTCCCCCAACCCCTCCTTTCCTTTGAACCACACCGGAACACCACCAGCTCTGCCACACTTCTCCCCGCGCTCCATTTTCCCTTTCTCAGTGGCCGGAGCACCGCTGCCATGACCAACAGTCGCTGGCATCCGCTACCAATGAGACCATGTCCTCCCTAGCATGCCCCGACTACCGAGAACCAACCAGGCAGGTGCGCCTCGCCCTCCCGAGCTCGCCGGTCACCGGAGCTTCGCTAGAGACGGCTTGTGGCTCTGGCAATCGTCGGCAGGAGCCGCTCATCCCCCTCTGTGGAGCGTGGGCCGAAGGAAGAAGAAGGCCCCGTCAGCCACCGGGCCGCGCTTGTCGGTAGGTCAGCGAGGCCGACGGGTGGGCCTCGCCCAATTAAGTGCAGGCGGGGACAGCACCAGTCCGCCTTTGCCGGGGGAAGGCATATTCCGTCGGGTGCGTCTTCGACGTCATCTCCGAGCCGTCTGGCCGAACCACCAGGCCGGCCCATTTGCTATGTTGCGCCTTGAGCACGTTTTAGCCCACTAGGTATAAACCTTTTCCTTTTTCTTTTTCTGAGATACTAAATAAATCCTAGAATATTCATCATAGCTCCAAATTCTATGATTAAAAATTCTAGGTGTTACTAAAATCATTCTCTATCCAATGATGTGCTTTGCACATTTTTCCATAGAGCATTTTTCCGCTCCACCAGCATTTTGACCTTTTTCTCTTATTAGAATGTCCTCTTTGCAAAATTCCTAGGGTGTCCAAATTAACTCTAAATGAGGTGGTTTAAATTTATAGATGATTCTGAAATAATTCCTTGTTTATCAAGCCATGGTAAACATTTTTGCCATGCCTTGATTCTATTTGATCTAGTAATTAGTCCTATCTTCCATTTATTTCACCTTGAGAAATTCATAGGAAAATCATCCCAACTCCAAATCCAATGAAACCACTTCCCACATGTTTATAAAATCATGCCCTATTTTTTTGGGTCCATCCACTCATTTTTAAGAAAATAAATCTTTGGACATCTTGTAGGATCACCGTTTCCTTCATTTCCACCATTCAAAACTCCCCCTTGACCCACATCCACCAAACCACCTTGATTATTTTTCTTGTGACCAGTGGTGTCCAAGAAAAAAAACTCCCATTTATAGAGCACTTTATTTCTCTACTTGTTGTGTTGTTTATTGCGGTTGTTTCCGCTGATATTTGACGAAGTAGATGAAGTCCTCGAAGTGGACGAGAAGCGTGTGAAGACCTCAAAGATGTTGCTAAGCCAGGCAAGCAACCCTTTGACCATGACTATGAACCCCTTTTATTTGCACGTCATATAGCACTTGTTTTCATGATGATAATCATGTTGATGTGGTGACCACTTTGGTGGGATGCCTCCGATACTTTACCATTGATACTTCCACTGTGCATGACCCTACCATTCTTATGAGGGTTGTGCGGGTGGGAGTGGATAGGTTGCTTGTAGATGCTACGCAAGTGGGACGGGAATATGCATGGTGATGGAAAGAAAGGTGCTTTCAAAGACTTTTCGAAAACTCCTTCGGGTGCCACTAATGCCCAGGGGAGATGATGATGAGCTAGGTAACCACTTGATAGAGAAGTGGTGTACCGGAGCAAGTGAGTGTGTGTGTTTTCGAAAAAGGAGAGATTTATGATTTGTTGACCGTTCCAACCTTACATGCACAAACATGATACCCCTTATGGGACTGGGCTTTGTTGATTACTTTGATGGATACTAGCATAGAGCCCGTATTACTAGTGGTGGGAGTCACGTGGTCACTCTTGATACGATGTCGTGCCAGTAAGGACGATCATGCGTTGTCTTCACGGGCACCGGGCAAACCATTGGTCCCTTCATGGATTCTACTTGTGATGTACGTCATGTGGGTTGGGTACCAATCGAGTGGACCCTTTGTTTAGTATCGTTAGGGGAAAGGCATTGTTCAGGTGCTTACCTCGGGTATGTAATATACTGCAAGTCGTGGATGACTAGGAAGTTCCCCGAGTCTTGTGGGTAAAGTGTGCAACCTCTATAGAGTGTAAAACTATTCGAATAAACGTGTCCACGGTCATGGACAGTTGGAGGTCCTGCTTAAACTAAGTCCGTTGTTTTCACAAAGTTGGTGTGTGTGTGTGTGTGAGAGAGGATAACACAAAGATGGCACTTGAGATAAGTTAGATGACTTGACATGATGTCTGAACATGAGATGTTCAACCCCTGCTTATGATGATATCCATAACTTGTTCATATGGATATGTGCCAACTGTTGATGCATGCTTACATAAGTTATTTGACCATGTCATCACTGAAAATTAGCTTTCTGCAAAATTACCTACTTATATCTATATCATGCTCTGTTGAACCTTTTCCAAACATGTCTTGCTTGTGAGTACATTCAAAGTACTCATTGGCTTGCGACTAGTTATTTTATTGGCGAGGCACGAAAGACCAGGTTATGATGAAGATTATTTTGGTGACGGACATGCGAGCTAGGACGCTTCCAAGTCAGAATGTCTATAGGGTTAAGGCAGATGGCATGGGGTCATGCTATCGTTGAAGATTTTTTTTGCAATCATATGAGGACTTGGCCATATAGGCCATATTTGAGTAAACAGGTATATAATGAATGTAAGACCCTTGTTATTCAGTTTTTGTGTGTTCGGTGAGCATTGATCTCTGGGATCATTGTGCATGTACATTCGGTGAACACGACTTATGAGTCGGGGTCCCCACATCATGTGGCTCATAGATTACTACAACAATAGTTTCAGGTATATGTAATGCGATGCATTGATGTGAGGATGATGCTTCTTTGATTTGGAGTTCTTCTTATTTATCATCGATCTAGGATGGGTTCCAGGATGGCAGCCTGGGATAGCAAGGATGGATGTCATTTTATCATTTGGTTTCGTCCTTAGTCTGACCCTGCTTTTATGTATGATGTTTGAATATGTTGTTGTGATCTTGATGTAGCTTGTGACGAGTGTAAGCCAATTCCATATACTCATCTCTTCTTTACATGTACTTGCAATGATATCCATTCCTATGAAACGTCGAGATGTGCTTCTATCGCTGTCCAGGCCCTCGAGCCAAAATAAGGATAGGACCGTATCTTGGGTGTTATAGCATCTTCCTCACTTGGATCTTGATCAACATGGTTTAGTTCAACTTGATTAGGCTCCTCCTCTTGCTGTTGATCTACATGGTTAACTTGAACTTGATGAGGGTGCTCCTCTTGTTGTTGATCTGCGTGGTTAACTTGAACTTGATCAGGCTACTCCTCTAGCTTGTGATGTGACTAGTCCTCTTGCACTTTCTCCTTCTTTGGCCTCAAGCCACTGAATTTGACCATAGGAGGATCCTGATCATCAGAATAAAAGGAATAATAGTAACATATGATCTCAGGTTGTGATCACGATGAAGATAAATCGGTTGGAACTGGTTTCCATTTTGGATACAATCCTTCATGTTTTCATTCATAGTGTTGTCCCCTAGCTTAATCTCTATTAGTGCATTCTTGTAAACTGTCAATCTAGGACCAAATCAATAGGCCATGATCCTGCCCTCAATCTCATAGCCTATTTCCTCCACTAAACTAGCAACAACGGTAGGTGTCCAATTATCTATATCACTATAGTCATACCAAATGGAGTGGCCTTTGTCGTAACCTCTATGCTTTCCTGAGCAAAGAAAATAGCCACCATGTATGACCTCAACAGAGAAGTTGTTGCCTTTGGGTTCTGCAAAATAAGCTCATTGATAATGTTTAGACAATGCAATCTTCACACAATTCAGTACAGTAAAAAATACTGTGAAACTTCAGACATTTATGACAGTTATAATAGAAAGTGCAATCTTCAGACTATTTCTGACATCTTGTTGCAAAATTAAATAATATATAGAATATCATATAGTAAGTGCAATCATATGGACAATATTCATACATTTTGATACAAAAAAATATGGCAATATTCATACAGTTAAAAAAGACAGTGCAAACTTCACACATGGTTTGACATTTATATCACAAAGTGCAATCTTCATACTTTTTTACATTTTGTTGAAAATCAATCATCTGCAGAATAAAAGCAAGATATTCTGTCTCCACTTGACAAATACATGAACTGTGAGATCCAAAATATTGTCCTTCGTTGTGGTATCTAAGATGAACAACCGACATTTGATCAACAAAAGGCATATTAAAGCACACTTTCTTGGCCAAATTAACAAGTCTTGCAATACATTCACCAAGTAAATGCACCATGAAACCCTAATCATCATCTGTCGTTGCAGCTGCTAAAACCCTATTGCGCACAAAAATGTACCTTAAACCCTACTAGCCTGTGGCCTCGTTCTGTGACGACACAGGCAAAACCGTTACAATCTAGCGCAATTGAACCCACCACGGAGTTGTTCCATGAGTTAGCATGGAAAGATGTACAGCACAAGGGCGAGATGGCGGTGATGAACTATAGAGGGGCAGGTCGGCATTGGACGGACGACGCGTCGAAGCGAGAGGGGCATCCAACAGGCCTCTCCCAAAGGGCACGAACCGTGGTGGCTCGGCGTCCGACGACGAGATCATGTCGTCGTCGCCGCACGCACGCCGGTAAGCTTGAGGGTACCACCTCGGCAGCGACGACGAGTGAGCGAGGGGAATAGGGAAGGAGAGAGCGAGCGTGAGGATGAGCTGATGCAGTCCAACCAGGGTGCTGTCCCTTTAATTGGCTATAATTTTTTGAAAACCCTCCTTGTCTACACGTGTATTGCAGCTAGTAGCTGACTTGTCGGTCAAAGTACACGGGGAGAGGCTAATCAACAGCAAAATCAGGAAATACGTACACAAAAACATATAGTGACCCAACCCTAGGACAAGTATGAAGACCGTATTTCGGGTATTTGCAATTACATGGACTAAAGTGACCACCCAAACAACTATGAGGACCTCTGATGAATTTTTCTCTTGTGACAAAAACAGGTCGCCCGCTCCACTTGAACATAAACTAAAAGAACAAGCTTCAGCCATGGAAGATCGGCGTTGCTTGCCGGCAAGGTTGGATTGAAAAACGATGACGGACGCAGCAACAAGACAATGGCGGGCGTGCGGGAATGGGCAGGGGACGCTCCTCACCTTGCTGGGATGGTGTGGTGGTCCAGGGCGAGGCAAACGGTCGAGGCAGAGGCGTATTCAGATGCTATCCATAGTTGCGGTACTGCCTGATGGGAGTACGACGCTGGGCTCACGAGGGTGGCGAAGAATATATCGGTGTCGAGGCGAGGGACGCTAGCGTGTCTTGGGGTTCGGTCGCAGGAGCTAGGTCCTCTCCAGGTGATCGTGCCGGGAGGCGCCTGTTCTTCTATGCCACGGACATGGTGCGAATGGGCTGTGACCTTCCAGTGGCAGCAGACCAGCAGGTCACGGGGGATGCCGAGAACGAAGGGAATGGACTGCAGGGAGCTTCCTGGGTCTAGATCCGCCAAGGGGAGGCGCGGATCGGAGTTTCGAGTGGCAAACCATGCTTGCCGGCGGCATCTTGTTTCTGACAGAGAAAGAGACACAGGGGATGCATGAGGGAGGGAGAGAAAAGAAGCCAAGAGGAGGAAGAGGCAGAAAGCGACGGGTGGGGCAGCTCGGTCTTACTGGCGAGGTCCGGCATGAGGTAGTACGGACGGGAGGCTGCCGGAGTTGGTGTCGTTGATGTGTGTTGTTACCTGAAGCAAACAAGATAGAGAGACTTTAGAAAGGAAAAAGAAATAGGGAAGGAAGAAGAAAGAGATTGAGACAGAGAGAGGGAACAGGGGACGACAGCTTGATCTCCGGTCGCTGGCGGCAAGGTCTCGAGGTTGGAGGAGCTCGGGATCGAGGGGCTACAACTCGTATGTACCCGGTGAAGAGAAACAGAGAGCTGAGAAGGATGGAGAGAAGGGAGAAGAATGGAAGAAGAAGGCACGGGGCTATGCTTCGGCCTGGACTAATACTTGCCGGTATCTTTTTCGTTGGTTGAGCGCGAGGACAAGCAAGATCAAGGGAGGATCCCAAGGTGGAAGAGAGTGGCGGTAGATAGGGAATTGATGGGACATCTTCCCTAGAAGTCACGTCCGGACCTCTATTTATAACCTAGGATCTAAATGTGGTCTAATTAGAGCCCTCGAATTTAAATTGGATGATCAATATAAATAGGTTAGCGAGTCCAATTGAAAAATAGATGATGGTTTGGGCTATTTCTGGGTTGATCCAGACCCACTGATCATGACCGGATGATTTCGGTTCGGAGAAGGTTTTGGGCGCATGCAAGAGGTGTGTGCACTGTGCAGAGGGGCTACGGAGATGAGAGGGAAAACGCAGGCAGCCCGGCAACATGTTTTTATATACAAAAAAGCCTGAGATTTGACCGGCTATAGTGCCGCTATAGGTTTAACATTAGGGTATAAAACGAGCTTCGAATGCAACGAAATTTGGCAGGCGGTCTACCTATAAAATACAAGACCACACACCAACTTTTAACTCATTCCAAGAAATTTATACTCACTTTTCCAAAAAGAAAGTATTTTCAGATGTCATGGGCGCGTGCGTGTGTGGTTGCTCTCAAAACAGTTAACAACAAGGAAGGAGGGAACCAGCAACTATGAATGGATGCAAGTTTTGAAAAAACTGACGGCGACGGAGTGCAGATGCAATGTGAGTGATGCGATGATGAATACGACAACCAAATAGAACACACCGCTAAACTCGAAATAAATGGAAGGCGACCGGAGTGTCGGTCTCGGGTTATTACAACCAATTTCGAAATTAACATATGAAGTCGCTTCGGAAATGCTTTAAGTTGTCTCAGGACTCATTTAAAATGCCTGGATAGATAGTTTATTATGCTTCACCTTGGGCCATTTTTAAATCACATTTAAACTTGCCATGTAAATAAAGGATAGTAAAATAAGTAATTCAAATGTAGAGTTTTGTAAATATGCAACTCGTTGCATATTGAACTTCACTTAATGTGTAGTAGATGATTGTTGTGCCTTGCCATTCCTTACATATTTAAATGGACATGCATCATATTTGTTTGTGCATCATATCGTGTATATATATATTGTGGTGTTTACCATGTCGTTTGTTTGTTCCAGATTGTTTCTTCTTGATAGAGCTCCAAAACAGATTCGGGGTCTGAGGATCCGTTCGACTATGCCCGTTTGTCTACTTCGCGGATGCGTTCTTCTTCCAAGGGGATCTCAGGCAAGATGATCATTTCCCTAGATACCACTACTATCATTGCCATGCTAGTTGTCTCGTTTCTATCACTATGTTTTGCTCCCTACCACTTGTTTTTCAAGCCTCCCAAAATGCCATGATAAGCCTCTAACCCTCCACCTTCCCAGCAAACCGTGGTTTGTCTATGTTACCGTTTGCTTAGCCCTTCTTATAGCGGTGCTAGTTGCAGGTACAGGTTGTTCCATGTGATAGCATGGATATCTTTGGGATATCAAAATACTCTTGTTATTTAATTTAATGCACCTATACAGTTGGTAAAGGGTGGAAGTCTTCGCCTTTTGCTTGGTGTTTTGTTCCACTCTTTCCGCTGTAGTTCCGTTTACCGATGTTATGTTCCATATTGAGCAGTCCTAACATGCTTGGGCTTGTTATGGGGACCTCTTTGATAATTTGTTTTGGGATAAAACTCTCCCGACAAGGCCCAACATTGGTACTATATTTGCCCAATAAAATAAAATTGAACCCCGTTATTAAAGCATAGGGCGTCATGAACCCGCGGATTAATTCAACATAGTACAGGGAGGACCAGTGTTGGTCCTAAACAGAGTCGTGTGCGGATCCAGCCCGGGGCAACTCGAGTGATTTCTATCGGGCCACTGTATGCTATGCTCATCTAATCTTTTCTTGAGAACAAGATATGCGGCTCCTATCGGCTTTGTTGACACTTTGGGCGGCCTTGCTAGATTTCTTTTACCTTTCTCGAATGTCTTATGTACTAGGACTCCAAGGATACCTTGGGCTATCTCGAGGTTGAGGTTTTCCATGCAGCTTGTGGCTAGTTTGTGATGGATGAGCTGGAGCACCCCTGGAGGGTTAAATCTTTTAGAGATTCATGCCCGCGGTTATGTGGCAACTTGAAAATTTGTTTAACACCCAGTTATAGCAAACTTGAAGTAAACTCAAATAAAAATACACCAACTATGTGTGTAACCATGATCGTCTCTTCTTGTGAGGTTTGAACCAAGAAGAGAACACAGTGGGGTTATAAATTAGTAGTTCACATCCGTTTATGCATAGATCACTCTTCTTATTCTTGCACTCGTAAGTTAGCCAAAAATCAAATGCTTAGTTCTTGCTGCAGCCTCACCACTTAACAATACATCACCCATTAAGGTATGCTAGTCTTTATACCCATGGAAATGAGATTGTTGAGTCCTCGTGGCTCACAGATTACTACAACAGTAGTTGCACGTACAGGTAATGCGATGCTTTGACGTGAGAGGGATGCTTGTTTGATTTGGATGTCTTATTCTTCTTCATCATCGATCATAGGATGGGTTCCAGGCCAACAGCCTCGGATTAGCAAGGATGGATGTCGCTTTTATTGTTTGATTTTGTCTGTAGTAGGACCCTACTTTTATGTACGATTGATATGCATGAATGTAATTGAGATGATCATGATTTAGCATGTGGAGAGTGTAAGCTAATTCCATATACTCATCTCCTATTCACATGTACTTGCACAGATATCCATTCTTGCGAAAAGATAAGATGCGCTTCTATCCTGTCGGATTTTAGCCTATGCAAAACCCAAAGAGGTTTGAACTCAGTGGTGTGTGCGAAGACCCCAGCCAGATCCGGCCTCATGCTCACCGGCGATGACCTAGCACGACGAACTCATACAATCATGAGAACAGGGCCAGCACACAAGGATTTACCCATGTTTGGGCCGCTACGAAGCATAAAACCCTACTCCTGCCTTTGAGTGGATTGCCTCACGAGGAGGTTTATGGATGAACTAGTACAGTGGCGAGCAACCTCGCGAGGATGCTTGAGTGGTGTTCGATCTGTCCCCCTTACTGAATGGGCCATCCTCTATTTACAGTGGTCCGGGCCCTCTTCCCTGATCGCAATGACGGGAAGGGATCCTACAATGGCCAAATTCTAAGGGGGACAAGGAGTACGTCTTTATCCTGACTAAAGGTGGTCTTCGCCTACAAAGTACTCGGCGATGACATCTGCCCTGCTGAGCTCATGGTCTTGGTCTTGTTGCGCTGTAATTGAAACCTTTGGTGGGTGCTTTGGGAACCTGCGCACGTCCTTGACTCCTTTGCACCAAAGATGAAAATGTCTTCTCTGCACGCCCTGATGCCCGCCTGGCCCATCCTGCGTCATCCTTAACCTCCCGCGGCTATGTGTTCCATAAAGATCTCCGCCCGTCGGGAGGCGACCTGGGGAGGACTCTTCCCTCCCGGGTGTCTTGGCATTGTCCTCCTTGCGAGGGAGGGGCTTTCGCAAGGGCCTTGTCTTGAGTGAGGCCACATCGGGCCATGCCTGTCCATCAAAGCGGGCCGCGCCCTGAGCCGCAGGCTGGCAGGTCTGGGTACCTGTATTCATAGAACACCAACAGAGGACCCCGAGCCCAAGGCGCGCTCGAGTTGGCTTCTGGGCGAAGCCATAGAAGATGGACCGAAGCACCGCAGGCCCCAACCGCCTGCGAACCAAGCTTGACACACGACACTCTCCGATACACTGATGCATCCACTTCTTCAGGTGGCCTCGATAACTGCTAAAGCTGTCAAATTTCCTGGCGCATGCCACCAAGCCTTCTCTGTTCCCCATCGGTCTCGCCGTCCGTTTTCCCCTATCCTGCGACTTTCGCCTTCTCCGCCAAATCTTGCGCCCGCTATGACCTGGTCGCCTGCCATGGCCCCCAAGAAGAGAGGGGGCAAAGGTCAAAAGACGCCGGGGACTTTGTCGGCACCGGAGCCCGCGTTGGGCCTTTTCTCGGTGGTGAATCTCGAGGGGTTGGACAAGGTTCGACTGGTGGTCGCCGCCAGCTCCATCGAGTGGGGGTGACAAGGATTCAGCTAGGCTCGTGGCCTCTGAGCGAGATGGAGGCCACCGTCATTCCCCTTCATCTCCATGCCCTCCTCTCAGGCTTGCTACCGCCTTTCTTGGACTTGCTTTTCGTGGTGCTCTCGCATTATCAGGTTCATGTGCTCCATCTTGACCCCGCTCCGTCGTCCTCCTTTCCTCCTTCGTGTTTTCGTGTGAGGCCTTCGTCGACGTCCCCCTTCTGGATCCCTGCTTTGCCACTTCTTCTCCCTCCAGCTGAACCCTAGGCGACAATGTTCTGGATGTGTGTCTCTGAGAATGGTTGGCACGTCGGCTGACGGGGCTCTTGACGCCCGACTCTCCCCGAATGCGAAAGGATTCTAGAGGCAGTGGGTGTACGTTGATGCTCATGTGGCTAGTCCCATGCTTGAACACCCGTCGGTTCCCACAGTGCCGAATCCCAGGTTCGCGCGGGTCGTGGTCAGGCTGGTGGAGCTGAAGAAGGCGGGCGTGACGATGGAGATAGTGGTGCGGGAGTTCTCCTGCCGATGGATTGCTCCCCTTCAGCACCATTCCCGCCCGATGTGGGATTTCGCTGGCCCCCACAACTCCATGATCCTCTAGGTCCCGTATCTTTCGCCCAATGTGCTGCACAAACTACTCTGCCGCTGTGGGGACCCCGATCCTAAGACATATGAATCCATCTTGTAACACGTCACACCACTTTGCGGCCTCACACACGATAACCCACGGCTGCCACCTTACCTTGGTCGGGAACGTTTGTGCCTTTTGGCTGACGGATATGAATATGTCGCCGGCATTCACACATCAAAGAACCCGGGTCGACATGACTAGTTATAGACCCAAGTGGCACAACCGTACAGGGACATGCATACATAACCCAACAATGCAGGTGTCGGTCATTAGCGTGTGTAGATGAGTCATAGAAAGCTACAAGGACTCCATTACGCCATGGGACATAAAATTTCATCACTTCATGTAGACAAGTCGTAGTAGGCTACAGAGACTCCATCACACTGCGAGACATTTCCCCAAAGGGACGGACACAACAGCGAAGAAGGATACATGCCGGTCAATCAATGTGTCCGGAGCAGTAGCAAGCTACCAAGGCTCGATGGAAGCACAAAGAGGCATTTCATCGTAAAGAAGGCTACTAAAGGCACACAACTAGGTGTTGAATCCCACGCATACCAATGCATTTCAATCATACACGCACTATGCACGATATGTGTAGATACAACATGGCATCACAACAAAACTCTACAACATAACATTTAACTAGGAGGCTCCGAGGAGCCAACATAGTATTATGTTACAAGCAGTCGGGGTCACATGACCCAACATTCAGAGCATACAAACAACAAGCGGAAGTTACATGTTTGAGTACAGACATCTACAAAAGCGGCTCGAAGAGCCTGAAAAGCTACAACGACCCTTCCATAGGAGCCAGACCTCTGTCTGGGTTACTAGGCTAACCCGTCGATGCCAACGTCAGAAGGAACATAACTGAAAAAGGTCTATCTTTGCAAAAATGAAAATAAGCAAAAGTGAGTACAAAGGAACTCAACAAGTCTTACTTCAGAACTATCTACATATGCAACATGTATCAATGAACGGGATTGTGGGGTTTACTGCAGAATGCTAGCTTTGACCTTTGGCTATCCTAGAGTATGACAAAGTAATCAATGTATCACTACTCTCTCGTCTCCCTATGAGAGAGCACACAAAATTCCACAAGTTCACCATCTTAATACACCACTATGGATTCTCTCTCGATTTCCTACGAGAAGCCATCCATAGCAGTCACACTTGTTTGGTGCATTTTAGAGTATCCACTTAAAGTTGTCTATGAACAATGCACGTCTCCAAGTAGTCCATATCCGCAGACGCGGCTATTCGAATAGATAAATTACCCTACATGGGTGTACTTCATCACACATGCTCCCGCCACTTATCGCCATGTGCACGTAAAAAGGCACCTCGACAACCTTCAAGCGGAAGCCTAGTGAGGGAGTCGGCCACGGACGTTAACCTTCAATGACTCTAGCCCAATATAGTCGCCTAACTGACTTGGTCACCACAATCGAGAATCCGGCCGTTTTTCACGATTCAGACTCAGAAGTTGTGTACAGGGCCCCAAGCCGGTCCCGGTTGGGCCGTTCAATCACTTCGTAGGCCCGGCCACATCCTACCAAAGTTTCGGCCTATCAAAACGGGTTCAACACTTAACCCTCATCATTAGGACACATCCATTTCACTTCGGTTCATCACCCAGATGAATCAGACCTGACACAACTCTAAGCATAGCAAGCACAATAGGGTTATAGCACAACATAGCTCAAGCATCTACCAGGTATGCTAGGTTGCTTGGTTTAGATATTTACTATGACAATGAAAGGTCATGCAAAGGAGTGGGTTCATCTATTGCAACACAAGTAGTAGTTGAATCGCGTTGTCCTAATGCATTGAAATGGGAGCAAGAGCGAGAGAGTGAGATTGTATCGAACATGCTCAAGGAGGGGTTGCTTGCCTGTTTATCAGAAGAACTCAGATGTTCTTCGATGTCGTCGATAACTATGTCTCACAAGTCTATCGACAAGATCAAATAAGGCACAAATTAAGCAAGGCAAATGCTTCACAATTATGCATGAGTATGACATGGCAATATGTTTCTGGTTTGAGCTAAGGCATCTGTCAACATGTTATAAGAAGATGGTTTGAACCCAAGGTTCAAATTCAACTCCATATGTGAGGTGGCCTATTGTGTTTTGAAAAAAATGTCCAAGTTTGCATATTTAGCTTGCTCTAACATGTATGAAAATGCCACCATCAGATTCATTGGATTTTTCTGATAAATTTTCATATATAAATTATTTTAATGTAACTTAGAGATCATTTTCTATGAAATTTTGAAGTTTATACTAATTTCCAGAATTTTTCGAAATATTTTTATTATAGAAATTTAATTACTGCGTCCGCATTGCGTCAGGCTAACGTCAGCGAGTCAATCGGGCCAGTCCCAGGTCAAACCTGACCACTGGGGTCCACTGGTCAGTGGCCCGGGGCTAATCCCGCGCTGACCGGGGTTTGACCCATCCTCAGGGCCCACACGTCAGTGGCTGGGGACCTAATTAAGCAGGGATTAGGCCTAATAGCCATGCCACATCGGCACTCACCGGAGCGGCGCTGGCGGCAACCAAACCCGCGGCGCGGCTCGCCAGAGTTGGTCGGAAACGCGATGTGGGGCACCATTTCGAGCGCGGTTTGCGGCTACGGCAAGCTGGCGGAGCGCTGCAACTAGCAGGGCCAACAGGGGAAGCTGGGGTGGCCATGGTCAGCGGCGGCGAGCAAGCTAGTGGCGGCCGACGGTTCAGCCGTGTGTGGGCGTGGGGCTGTGGGGACTTGGGAGAGAAGGGAGAGAGACGGAGGAGCATCAACGGCTCACCGCGGTTGCTGTCACACCCTGTGTTTGTATCACCTTGTTATGTTTGGATTTACGAAATTTGGAACCAATTAAAACTTTTTCAATGCTTGTGCTTGTTTGAATTGTTGCTTGTTTGCTTGTTGATTGTGGTATGTGGCACTCTTAGATTCTATCCCTCTCCATATTCATTTTCGTAGACCCAAACTTCTTGCCTAATGATCATGCCATGTGAATAGTGCCCAAAACTATTTTTAACAAATTTTATTTTGACCAAAAAGGATTTATCCAAATTAGGTTTTCAAAAACCTCTGAAATTAGGTTTGCACTGCAAGTTCTCAAATTGGGTGGATCCTTCTTCCCCAAAGGCTTTACTTCAAACCTACTATGTTTATGACTACCCAAAACCACCAAACATTAATTTTGAGGATTATTTTAATATTTTATTTAAAGGCTTTTTCTTAAGACCGGAAATGTTTTTTCATAGGGAAAAATTATTTAAATGCTTTCAAAATATTTGAGAAAAATTAGGGAGACTCAGTGGACATATAATTTCCATATATATGAGTTTCAACACATGGGCATGTTCAAATCATGGGCAAAACCCCTCTAAACCCTTCCTGTCCAAATCAAGCTTTTGAAATGTTTCTATAAGAAATATTCTCAATAAATTCCAGGAAACTTTCAGCAAGACAACACAGTCATAGGTGATGATCTTGCAAAGTTTCACCTAAATCCATGTTGATTTGGTTTATCAAACAATCCCAAAACCCACCCTGTCCAGATTCAAATTTGAACAACTTTACATTGTGAAGTTTCTCCCCTTGACCCCAAACTTTGTGGACATGCTCTAATCCCCAAATAATGATGTTACACTAAGTGGTGCATCAAGGGAAAAAGCTTAGCATAACTAGATCTACAGAATCCTGATTCTGTTAGTTTCTAGGGTTCACAAAGTTTCTATTGTCAACTTTGCTCATTTGAGCTCAAATCTAGTGATCCATATCATTTTTACCTAACATTTGACCCTATTGAATATGTCAGTAAGTAGGTAAACTTATATTTCCCAAACACCCATCAAACACCTTCTGGTGAAATGGTAAAGTACTTGTTTTCACCACTTTCACTCTCCCCCTTGCTCTCAAACTTTTACCACAACCCCTCAGGGTTACCTGCTACCTCTAATAAAAATCTCAGGCCCATTAACCATTGGAAGGTGGGGTAAAAAACCCATTTTCACCCCTGGACAGCATTGCCAGTTACTTTTCTACCTCTCCCCTACTCCTATTCTTCTCCCCTGCCTATTTCCTAGCTCGTCCTAGCTCATCAACATCTCCAGAACCACCAAGACACTAGAGGACATGCTGGGGGGCATTATTTATGCCATGGCATGGCAAATGGGTGCTCTAAAGCGCGCTACAGTGCACCAGAGCATTGTAGCCACCCCTGCCCCGTGCCTCCCGACCACCTCGGGCCTCCCCGCGTGCTTGCCGAGGGGCCTCGGGTCCGCAACATGCCGCCTCTTGTCCCCCTCCTCTCTCTCCCTCCTCTGGACCCCCTTGCACGCGGCGCGGCCGCCCGAGCCGGCCACCCACGAAGCTCACACGTGCATGCTCCTCCGCCTCTCCCCTCTCTCCCCTTGCCTAGACCAACTCCATGAATGCACCAGACTCGCTCTCTTCCTTCCTCACGCCCTCCAGCGAGCGCCCCGTCCTCACCGGCACCGCGTCCATGGTACACCGGCGCTTGGCTATAAAAGCCCTCCCCTAAGCTCCCGTTGCTCTCCTCTCGCCCTCTCCTTCCCTCAGTCATTGTCTCGTGCCCTGCCCCCTCGTCCCCATGGTCGGGAGCTCGTGCCCGAGCCAAACCATCACCGCCGTACGGGTTTCTCCCTCGCCAGCGATTCCCTCAGCCCCGGCGGCCTCTCGACCACCCACCGACGCGCGGGAAGCCCCTGAGCATGCCGGTGCCCTCCGCTTGAGCCGCCGTGGCCTGAGCCCCCGGCGGTGAGCTCCTCACCGCCCTTGTTGCGAGGTGAGGGATGATAGGTGGAGCCCACCTGTCATTCCCTCAGCCCCCCCTCTCTCGTTGCCAGGTTGGGCCCGCGGGTAGGTTTAAAAATAAACCTTCTGCGCATGGTGTCTCTCCTTAGGCCGGTTCCCCTTTGGGCCGGCTCGGCTTCGGTGTTTTTGGCCCGAGAGGGCACAGTGCCACTTTCTTTTTTTATTTCCCCCTGCTTCCAACAATTCCATAGACCAGAAAATAATTCCACATTCAATAATTTTTCTACCTAAAATCTTAGAATATTCCCTAGAATTTAATAGTGCCTTTTGTTTAATTTTTTCAAGATCTTTTATATACTGTTTTATTTTAAAACCCAAATTAGGCACCTTTTTGCGTGTGTTAAATAGTTTCAAAAATGATTTTCATGTGAAAACCTTAAGCAAATATTTTTATTATAGCCTTTAGTATTTATCACAATAGGGTAGCATTTTTAATAGTAGATTGTGTGCTCTGTTTTTGGGTGATGCTTATTTTTATCGCTATTTATCGCGATGATAGATTGCGCTGTTGACGATGAAGTTGGACCCGAAGACCTCGAAGACCCCAAAGACTTTGTTGAGCCAGGCAATCAGCCCTTTGACCATGCTAAGAAACCATTTTTATTGCATGTATTATAGCACTTTACTTTCGTTATACTTGATCATGTGGAATAGTGACCACTCCGGTGAGTTGCTTCTAACAATTTTACCATTGACACTTGCATCGTGCATGACCCTACCACTGTATGAGGGTTGTTCGGGTGGGTGTAGATAGGATTCTAGTAGATGCTACGCATGTGGGTTCGGGCTTATGCATGGTGATGGAAAATAGAGGTGATTTCAAGGACTTTTCGAAAACCCCGTCGGGTGCCACTAATGCTTGAGGGATATGATGATGAGATGGGTGACCAGTTGAGAGAGAAGTGGTGTGCCGGAACAAGTTGAGGGTGTGTTTTCGAAAACGGATTAGATTTAAGACTTGTCGATCGTCCCAACCATACATGTGCGAGCATGATACCCCTTATGGGGCGGGGCTTTGTTGATTACTCTGGTTAGGTGCTAGCAGGGAGCCCGCAATACTAGTGGCGAGAGTGAAGTGGTCACTCTCGAGACGGGGTCATCCCGGAAGTGGAAGGCCATGCGCCGTCTTTATAGGCACCGGGCACACCGTTGCTTCCCTCGTGGATGATACGTGTGATGTATATCATGGGGGATGGCACCAACGAGTCGACTCTTTGTTTAGTATCACCATGGGAAAGGCATTGTCCGGGTGCTTAACTCGGGTACCTTATGTACCGCGAGTCGTGGATGACACGGAAGTTCCCCGAGTCTTGTTGGTAAAGCGCGCAACCTCTACAGAGTTTAAAACTATTCGAATAGCCATGTCCATGGTCAAGGAAAATTGGGTGGTGATGCTTAAACTATGTCAGATGTTTTCACAGAACTTGGTGTGTGTGGGTGCGGCTGACAAAAGAATGATACTTGAGACAAGTCTGAAGACTTGATGAGAATGAATGAACATGAGATGTTCAACCTTGCTTATGATGATATCTGTAACTTGTTCATATGGATATCTGCCAACTGTTGATGCATGCTTACCTAGTTACTTGATCATGTCATTGCATAAATAAAAATTAGCTTTGAACAAATTACCTATTAGTGCTACATCATGCATCATTATTACCTTGTTCCACAACTTTGGTTGCTTGCGAGTAAATTAAAAGTACTCATTGGCTTGCCACTGGTTATTTAATTGGCCAGGCATGGAAGAACATGAGTACATTGAAGAGTTTGTTGGTGACGAACATGCGAACTAAGACGCTTCCCAGTCAGAATGCATGTAGGTTAAGGCAGATGGCAATGGGTTCAGGCTTTCGGTCAAGATTTCCGCTGCTTGTCGAGTTTATGTGTTTGGCCCTTGTAGACCTATCTATGTAATGTTGGAAATATGCCCTCGAGGCAATAAATAAAGTGTTTATTATTATATTTCCTTGTTCATGATAATTGTTTATTATCCATGCTAGAATTGTATTAATTGGAAACATGGATACATGTGTGGATACATAGACAAACACAATGTCCCTAGTATGCCTCTAGTGAACTATCTTGTTGATCGAAAGATGGTTAAGGTTTCCTAGCCATGGACATGAGATGTCATTTGATAATAGGATCACATCATTGGGAGAATGATGTGATGGACAAGACCCAAACTACAAACGTAGCTTATGATCGTGTCAGTTTATTGCTACTGTTTTCTGCATGTCAAGTATATGTTCCTATGACCATGAGATCATGCAAATCACAGACATCGGAGGAGTGCCTTGTGTGTATCAAACGTCGCAATGTAAATGGGTGAATATAAAGGTGCTCTACAGGTGTCTCCGAGGGTGTCTGTTGAGTTGGCATGGATCAATACTAGGATTTGTTACTCCGTGTGACGAAGAGGTATCTCAGGGCCCACTCGGTAATATAACATCACAATAAGCCTTGCAAGCAATGTGACTAAGTGTTAGTTACGGGGTCTTGTATTACGGAATGAGTAAAGTGACTTGCTAGTAACGAGGTTGAACTAGGTATGGAGATACCTACGATCGAATCTCGGGCAAGTAACATACCGAAGAACAAAGGGAACATCATACGGGATTAACTGAATCCTTGACATAGAGGTTCGACCGATAAAGTTCTTCGTAGAATATGTAGGAACCAATATGGGCATCCAGGTCCCACTATTGGTTATTGACCGTAGAGGTGTCTCGGTCATGTCTACATAGTTCTCGAACCCGCAGGGTCTGCACACTTAAGGTGTGGTGACATTTCGGTAGTATAGAGTTATGTATGGTGGTGACCGAAGGTTGTTCAGAGTCCCGGATGAGATCCCGGATGTAACGAGGAGCTCTGGAATGTTCGGAGGTAAAGATTCATATATAGGAAGTCCTGTTTTGGTCGCCGGAAAAGTTTCGGGCTCATCGGTAGTGTGCCGTGAGTGCCGGTAGTGTACCGGGAGACCTCCGGGAGGGGTATTTCGACCCAAGAGGCTTCATGGACTGTGGGAGAGTGAATATTAGCCCTTAGTGGGATGGTGGAAACTCCCACACAAGGCCCATGTGGCTGGAGAAGAAAACCCAATAGGGAAAGGTGGAAAAAGGAAAAAAAAAGGATGAATCCTAGTCCTACTACGATTGAAGGAGAGTCCTCCAATCCTAGTTGGTTCGGCCGACTCCTATAGGAGACTTGGCCCTTGAGCCAGCCTCTCCTCCTCTCCTCCTATATATACTGGTGGATTTTAGGGTTTTGCACTAGTTTTTACAGCCACGTGCTACCCGTTCCTCCAGTGCATAGTTTCTCCTCTAGATCGGATTTCTGCAGTGTTTAGGCAAAGCCCTACCGGAATTGCTCACCACCATCGTCGAAGCACCGTCACTCTGCCGGCGAACTCTTCTACCTCTCCTCTCTCTATTGCTGGATCAAGACGGCGGAGATCGTCATCAAGCTGTACGTGTGTTGAACGCGGAGGTGTCGTCCGTTCGGCGCTAGATCAGAAGGATCGTGATCAAGTTCGTGGGACGGATCGTGATCAAGTTCATGGGATGGATCGTGATCAAGTTCGTGGGACGGATCGTGATTAGATCGCGGGACGGATCGTGATTGGATTGCGGGACGCACGGCGATTTGGATCGTGAAGGCGTTCAACTACACCAACCGCGTTTCTTAACGCTTCCCGCTTAGTGATCTGCAAGGGTATGTAGATCCACTCTCCCTCCCGTAGATGCTCATCACCATGGATAGATCTGCGGGTGCGTAGGAAATTTTTTGTTTCCCATGCAACGTTCCCCAACAGTGGCATCATGAGCTAGGTCTATGTGTTGATGAGATCTCAAGTAGAACACAAAAGGTTTGTGGGCGTTGATGCTTAGATTGCTTCCTCCCTTGGTCATGTTTTGGTTCAGCGGTATTGTGAGATGAAGCGGCCTGGACAACATTACTCGTACGCTTATGAGAGACCGGTTCCCTCGATGCAACTTGTTGCCTAGATGGCTTGCGGGTGATAGTTTCTATCACTTTAGTTAGATCGGATTCGACAAAGGCGGTCCTTGAGAAGGTTGAAAAGCAAATTATGTATCACCGTTGTGGTTTATGCGTAGGTGAGAATCGTTCTTTCTAGAAACCTGTAGCAGCCACATAAAACATGCAACAACAATTAGAGGACGTCTAACTTGTTTTTGCAGGGTATGTTGTGATGTGATATGGCCAATTACATGATGTGATATATGTGATGTATGAGATGATCATGTGATGTATACATTATCACGACTTGCATGTTGATGAGTACGGCAACCGGTAGGAGCCATAGGGTTGTCTTTAATTATTGTATGACCCGCCTGTCAATCATTAAGCTCTATGTAATGCTTTACTTTATCGCTAAACGGCAGCAATAGTAGTAGAAGCATGCAGGGTGTGATAACCCCGATGGCGACACGTTGATGGAGATCAAGATGATGGAGATCATGGTGTCGTGCTAGTGACGATGGAGATCATGCCGGTGCTTTCAAGATCGAGATCTAAAGCACAAGTTCATGGCCATATCATGTCACTTATGAATTACATGTGATGTTAATCCTTTTATGCACCTTGTTTTGCTTAGTACGACGGTAGCATTATAAGGTGATCCCTCACTTAAATTTCAAGATAAATTGTGTTCTCCCCGAGTGTGCACCGTTGCGAAAGTTTGTCGTGTCGAGACACCACGTGATGATCGGGTGTGATAGATTCTACGTTCACATACAACGGGTGCAAGCCAGTGTTGCACACGCAGAACACTCGGGTTAAACTTGAAGAGCCTAGCATGTACAGACATGTCCTCGGATCACAAGAGACCGAAAGGTTGAACATGAGTCATATAGTAGATATGATCAACATAATGATGTTCACCATTGAAGCCACCTCAACTCACGTGATGATCGGACTTGAGTTGGTGGATTTGGATCATGTGACACTTAGATGACCTGAGGGATGTCAATTTGAGTGGGAGCTTTAGTAATTTGATTAACTAAACTCATTATCTTGAACAATAGTCTAAGTGAACTTTGCATATTTATGTTGTAGATCAACGGCTCGCACAATAAATTTTAATGCGTTCCTAGAGAAAACTAAGTTGAAAGATGATGGAAGTAACTTTGTTGACTGGGCCCATAATCTGAGGATTATCCTCACGGCTTCCCAGAAATCATATGTCCTTGATGCATCGCTTGGTGACCAACCAGAAGACATGACCTCCGAAGACGTTAAGAACGCTTGGGAGGCACGTACTTGAGATTACTCAATAGTTTAGTGTGCGATATTGTATGGCTTAGAACCGGGACTTCAAAGACGTTTTGAACATCATGGAGCATAAGAGATGTTCCAGGAGTTGAAGTTTATCTTTCAGAAGAACGCCCAGATCGAGAGGTATGAAACCTCCGCTAAGTTCTATGCTTGCAAGATGGAGGAGAACGGGTCTATCAGTGAACATATACTCAGAATGTCTGGGTATTCAGCTCGTCTAGCGGAGTTGGGAATTGCCCTTCCGCCAGAGGCGATCACTGACAGAGTTCTTCAATCACTGCCACCTAGTTACAAGGGCTTTGTGATGAACTATAACATGCACGGGATGAACAAGTCAGTCGTCGGGCTGTTTGTGATGCTAAAAGTCGCTGAGTCTGAAATCCAGAAAGAACATCAAGTGTTGATGGTCAATAAAACCACTAGTTTCAAGAAAAATGGCAAGGTCAAGGGCAAGGGAAAGAACGGTAAAACCAAGAAGGATGGCAAAGCAGTTGCTACTCCTGTAAAGAAGCCCAAGCATGGACCCAAGCCAGAAACTAAGTGCTTTCATTGTAAGGGAACTAGTCACTGGAAGCGGAACTGCCCCAAGTACCTGGCTGACAAGAAGGCGGCCAATGACAAACAAGGTATATATGATATACAAGTTATTGATGTGTACCTTACTAGCTCTCGTAGTAGTGCCTGGGTATTTCATACCGGTTCGGTTGCTCACATTTGCAACTCAAAGCAGGAACTACGGAATAAACGAAGGCTGGCAAAGGACGAAGTGACGATGCGCGTGGGAAATGGTTCCAAGGTTGATGTGATCTCCGTTGGCACGCTGTCTCTTCGATTACCATCGGGATTAGTGATGAACTTGAATAATTATTATTTAGTGCTTGTGTTAAGACTGAACATTATATCTGGATCTTGTTTATTGCGAGAAGGTTACTCATTTAAATCAGAGAATAAAGTTTGTTCTATTTATATGAGTAATATCTTTTATGGTCATGCACCCAAAGTTAGGGTTTTATTCATATTGAATCTTCATAGTGATGACACACATGTTCATAACATTGATGCCAAAAGATGTAGAGTTAATGATAGTACCACTTTCTTGTGGCACTGCCGTTTAGGTCATATTGGTGTAAAACGAATGAGGAAGCTCCATGATGATGGACTTTTGGAGTCACTTGATTTTGAATCACTTGACACATGTGAACCATGCCTCATGGGCAAGATGACTAAAACGCCGTTCTCTGGAACAATGGAATGGGCGAGTGACTTATTGGAAATCATACATACTGATGTGTGCGGTCCAGTGAATGTTACAGCGCATGGTGGATATTGTTATTTTCTCACCTTCACTGATGACTTAAGTAGATATGGGTATATTTACTTAATGAAACACAAGTCTGAAATGTTTGAAAGGTTCAAGCAATTTCAGAGTGAGGTTGAGAATCATCATAACAAGAAGATTAAGTTCCTGTGATCTGATCGAGGAGGTGAATATCTGAGTTATGAGTTTGGCAGTCACTTAAGACAGTGTGGAATTGTTTCACAATTGACACTGCCCAGAACACCACAGCGTAATGGTGTGTCGGAACGTTGTAATCAAACCTTATTAGATATGGTGCATTCTATGATGTCTCTTGCTGATTTGCCACTATCATTTTGGGGTTATGCATTAGAGACAGCTGCATTCACTTTAAATAGGGCACCATCAAAATCCATTGAGACGACGCCATATGAACTGTGATTTGGCAAGAAGCCAAAGTTGTCGTTTCTTAAAGTTTGGGGATGCGACGCTTATGTCAAAAAGCTTCAGCCTGAAAAGCTGGAACCCAAAGCAGAGAAATGCGTCTTCATAGGATACCCGAAAGGGACAGTCGGGTATACCTTCTATCTCAGATCCGAAGGCAAAGTGTTTGTCGCTAAGAACGGAACATTTCTTGAGAAAGAGTTTCTCTCGAAAGAATTGAGTGGGAGGAAAATAGAGCTTGATGAGGTTATTGAACCTTTACTTCAACCAGAAAGTAGCGCATCGCAGAAAGATGTTTCTGTGGAACCTACGACAGTAGAAGAGGAAGTTAATGATGATGATCGTGAAGCTTTGGATCAATATGCTATTGAACCTCGTAGGTCGACAAGGCCGCGTACTACCCCTGAGTGGTACGTCAACCCTGTCTTGGATGTCATGTTGTTGGACAACAATGAACCTACGAGCTATGGAGGAGCAGTGATGGGCCCGGATTCCGAGAAATGGTTCCATGAAATCCGAGATGGGATCCATGTATGAAAACAAAGTATGGACTTTGGAAGTATTACCTGAAGGGCGAAAGGCCATTCAGAACAAATGGATCTTTAAGAAGAAGACAGACACGAACGGTAATGTCACCGTCTATAAAGCTCGACTTGTGGCAAAGGGTTTTTCACAAGTTCAAGGAGTTGACTACGATGAGACATTCTCACCCGTAGCGATGCTTAAGTCTGTCAGAGTCATGTTAGCAATAGCTGCTTATTTCGACTATGAAATTTGGCAGATGGATGTCAAAACAGCGTTCCTCAACGGTTTCCTTGAGGAAGAGTTGTATATGATGCAACCCGAAGGTTTTGTCGATCCAGAGAATGCTGACAAAGTTTGCAAACTCCAGCGATCCATTTATGGACTCGTGCAAGCATCTCGGAGTTGGAATAAGCGCTTTGATGAGGTGATCAAAGCGTTTGAGTTTATACAAGTTTACGCAGAAGCTTGTATTTACAAGAAAGTGAGTGGGAGCTCTATAGCGTTTCTTGTGTTATATGTGGATGACATATTGCTGATTGGAAACAATATAGAAATGCTGGAAAGCGTGAAGGAATATTTGAACAAGAGTTTTTCAATGAAGGACCTAGGAGAAGCTGCTTTCATATTAGGCATTAAGATCTATAGAGATAGATCGAGATGCATAATAGCACTTTCACAGAGCACATACCTTGATAAAGTTTTGAAGAAGTTCAAAATGGATCACTCCAAGAAGGGGTTCTTGCCTGTGTTACAAGGTGTGAAGTTGAGTAAGACTCAATGCCCAGTAACTGCAGAAGATAGAGAAAAGATGAGTGTCATCCCCTATGCTTCAGCCATAGGCTCTATCATGTATGCAATGCTGTGCACAAGACCCGATGTCAGCCTTGCCATAAATATGGCCGGAAGGTTTCAAAGTGATCCTGGAATGGAGCACTGGCAAGCGGTCAAGAATATCCTTAAGTACCTAAAAAGGACTAAGGAAATGTTTCTTGTTTATGGAGGTGATGAAGAGCTCGTCGTAAAGGGTTACGTCGATGCAAGCTTTGACACTGATCCGGACGACTCTAAGTCGCAAACCAGATACATATTTATTCTTAACGGGGGAGCGGTAAGCTGGTGCAGTTCCAAGCAAAGCGTGGTAGCTGATTCTACGTGCGAAGTGGAATACATCGCAGCCTCGGAGGCGGCGAAGGAAGGTGTCTGGATGAAGCAGTTCATGACAGATCTTGGAGTAGTGCCCAGTGCACTAAATCCAATGAGCCTGTTTTGTGAGAACACTGGTGCCATTGCTCTAGCCAAGGAACCAAGGTTTCACAAGAGGACCAGACATATAAAGCGATGCTTCAACTCCATCCAATATTACATCGAGGAGAAGGACATAAATATTTGCAAAGTGCACACAGATCTGAATGTTACAGACCCGTAGACTAAACCTCTTTCAAGAGCTAAACATGATCAACACCAGAACTGCATGGGTGTTTGATTCATTACAATGTAAATCACATAGTGATGTGAGCTAGATTATTGACTCTAGTGCAAGTGGGAGACTGTTGGAAATATGCCCTAGAGGTAATAAATAAAGTATTTATTATTATCTTTCCTTGTTCATGATAATTGTTTATTATCCATGCTAGAATTGTATTAATTGGAAACATGGATACATGTGTGGATACATAGACAAACACAATGTCCCTA
Source organism: Hordeum marinum (assembly GCA_022496015.1). Lineage (NCBI taxonomy): Eukaryota > Viridiplantae > Streptophyta > Magnoliopsida > Poales > Poaceae > Hordeum > Hordeum marinum. The sequence continues at coordinate 285,547,402 of CM039678.1, read as the reverse complement.
GTATGCCTCTAGTGGACTAGCTCGTTGATCGAAAGATGGTTAAGGTTTCCTAGCCATGGACATGAGATGACATTTGATAACGGGATCACATCATTGGGAGAATGATGTGATGGACAAGACCCAAACTACAAACGTAGCTTATGATCGTGTCAGTTTATTGCTACTGTTTTCTGCATGTCAAGTATATGTTCCTATGACCATGAGATCATGCAACTCACGGACATCGGAGGAGTGCCTTGTGTGTATCAAACGTCGCAACGTAACTGGGTGACTATAAAGGTGCTCTACAGGTGTCTCCAAGGGTGTCTGTTGAGTTGGCATGGATCAATACTGGGATTTGTTACTCTGTGTGACAGAGAGGTATCTCAGGGCCCACTCGCTAATACAACATCACAATAAGCCTTGCAAGCAATGTGACTAAGTGTTAGTTACGGGATCTTGTATTACGGAACGAGTAAAGAGACTTGCTAGTAACGAGCTTGAACTAGGTATGGAGATATCGACGATCGAATCTCGGGCAAGTAACATACCGAAGAACAAAGGGAACATCATACAGGATTAAGTGAATCCTTGACATAGAGGTTTGACCGATAAAGATCTTCGTAGAATATGTAGGAACCAATATGGGCATCCAGGTCCCAATATTGGTTATTGACCGTAGAGGTGTCTCGATCATGTCTACATAGTTCTCGAACCCACAAGGTCTGCACACTTAAGGTCCGGTGACGTTTCGGTTAGAGTTATGTATGGTGGTGACCGAAGGTTGTTCGGAGTCCCGGATGAGATCTCGGAAGTCACGAGGAGCTCCGGAATGGTCTGGAGGTAAAGATTCATATATAGGAAGTCCTATTTTGGTCGCCGGAAAAGTTTCGGGCTCATCGATAGTGTACCAGGAGACCTCCGGGAGGGGTATTTCGACCCAAGAGGCTTCATGGCTGTGGGAGAGTGAATATGATCCCTTAGTGGGCTGGTGGAAACTCCCACAAAAGGCCCATGTGGCTGGAGAAGAAAACCCAATAGGAAAAGGTGGAAAAAAGGAAAAAAAGGACGAATCCTAGTCCTACTAGGATTGGAGGAGAGTCCTCCAATCCTAGTTGGTTCGGCCGACTCCTATAGGAGCCTTGGCCCTTGCGCCAGCCTCTCCTCCTCTCCTCCTATATATACTGGTGGATTTTAGGGTTTTGTACTAGTTTTTACAGCCACGTGCTACCCGTTCCTCCAGTGCATAGTTTCTCCTCTAGATCGGATTTCTGAAGTGCTCAGGCGAAGCCCTGCCGGAATTGCTCCACCACCATTGCCGGAGCACCATCATGCTGCCGGCGAACTCTTCTAACTCTACGCTCTCTCTTGCTGGATCAAGACGGCGGAGATCGTCATCAAGTTGTACGTGTGCTGAACGTGGAGGTGCCATCCGTTCGGTGCTAGATCGGAAGGATCGTGATCAAGTTCATGGGACGGATCGTGATCAAGTTCGTGGGACGGATCGTGATCAAGTTCATGGGACGGATCGTGATTAGATCGCGGGATGAATCGTGATTGGATTGCGGGATGCACAGGGATTTGGACCGCGAAGACGTTCGACTACACCAACTGCATTTCTTAATGCTTCCCGCTTAGCGATCTACAAGGGTATGTAGATCCACTCTCCCTCTCGTAGATGCTCATCGCCATGGATAGATCTGCGTGTGCGTAGGAAATTTTTTGTTTCCCATGCAACATTCCCCAACATGTAAGACTAGACCTTGATGGTCTTTATTTTTTTAAGACGCTTAATGTGGATGTAAGACTCTTGTTATTCAGCTTCTGTGTGTCAAGTGAGTATTGATCTCTAGGACCACTGTACACATGCATTCGGTGATCACGACTTATGAGTCGGGGTCCCCATAGAGCTGGTATCAGAGCCATCGTGACTGTAGGAAGCCCTTAGCTAGCATGGACGTTAGTCAGGATAAATCCGTCTTAAAAACTACACCTAGCACATATACTTAGAAATTCTGCACTATTTACCTCTTCTGTTCTTCACACAACACTCTGCTGACTCTCCTCCGTTCAAACCTTTGTAGATGGCCGTCGTACCCGAAGTATTCTTGACATCTGACTTTCCCTTACTCCTTGGGGATAGCATGGAGAAGTGCCAATTTCGCCAACCACCCATTTTTCTCTACCACGAGCACTGGGTCGATGCCGTCACGAGGGAGTACCATGTGGATGTGGTCGTAAAGGCAAACGACTCCCCGACCAATTTGTTCCTTGAAGGACCACGGATGGAGGCCATGATTCTTGCAGTCGAGTCAGCTGCACGCAAGGCACTCCTACACCTTCGAGACATCATTTCAGAGATGGCTGATGAGCCAGCTACTCGCTACCTTCCTTTCCGAAAGGATGATCTTGGCGAGAGTTGGATGCTGATTCCAATGAAGGAGGATGGCACACCACTCAAGTTCCAGACCTACTTCAGCCTCTCTAGCGATATTCTGGTTCACCACTTGATTAAGGAGTCTGTGAAGCTCCGCGAGGAACTTCACCGCACCCGAGAGCTACTTCGGCAAGCCAAGATGAAGCCAGACAAAATCAAGAAGGATGGAGCCCCCAAGGGACGACCAGCTGTCGCTTATCAAGGAGGAGTACCCCCAGCTACAGATGCACCCCCACGTCGTCATTGCATGAGTGCGAAGGAGTACCGTGAGCTCTTCACCGACCCGCCAGCAAAGTGTCGTCGGGATGGACCTCCCCATTCCCCAACCCCTTCGACCGGGAATGATGCTCGTTCAGATGATGAATAGGAGGAAGACCTAGAGGAGCGTGACTACGAGACCGAGCACTCCACCACCTGAGTCCAAGAACCCCTAGGGTAGGATCAGTCATGTACCCCACATGCGAAGTTAAGTCCGTGTAATGGTTTATATGAAACTGTGTGTGCTTGTTGATTGTTTTGTTGTTTGTGTTCCAATGAAAAAGTCACGCTTTTGCCTTAGGCAACATGTAAGCGACTCCATTGTCTATCTTAATATACGTGTTGGTCTTTTGACCTACGTTTTACCACACTTGCACTCGACCAACCCCCTTAGGCACGCTTTTCCATTGTGTCTTTTCCTCTCGTCCGTCCCAGTTGATTGACTTGGCTGCTCCAAACCGGATGGTGACTGCTACCCGCAATAGCTCATTCGCCAACCCTGAAGCTGGCAACTCAAGCCAGCAACAGGGAGCGGGCGGGGCTGCTCACGCTGGAGGACACCAGGAGCAGCCACAAGGCGACATTCCCCCGACACCACCTCCACCAGAGAACATGACCAGAGCCCAGTTTCTCCAAGTTCTTCGGGAGGAGTGCGAAGCCAACAATGCTGCTATTCAGCAGATGGCTCAGGTCCTTGTGAACAACCAGCGGCAAGGTAGGAACGGCAATGGCTGCTCCACTCTATCTGAGTTCATGAGGAATTCGCTCCCAACCTTCACGAGACTGCTGAACCATTGGATGCTGATGACTGGATCCACATCATCGAGGACCTCCTTGCACTGGTCAATTGCAATGAGGACCGTGAGAAGGTGCTTTGTGCATCTCACTACCTCGGAGGTACTGCCCGAGCTTGGTGGGATGCATTCAAGGTCATGCAAGGTGAGCGTTTGATCACTTGGAATGACTTCAAGGAAGGATTCCACACCGCCCACATTCCTTCTGGGATCATGGCTATCAAGAAGAGAGAATTCTGAGCATTGAAGCAAGGAAGTGGCTCTGTCAAGGAGTACCCGTAGAAGTTCAACCTGCTATCAAGGTATGCACCTGAAGATGTCAACACGAAGGCTGGAAAGAAGGAACGCTTCATGGAAGGACTTCAACATACCATGCAGTATCAGCTCATCGTCTGCGACTGTCGCACCTTCTTCGACCTAGTGAACAAGGCCCTCATGTTGGAAGACAAGCATCGTGCCAGAGACGACACTCGCAAGTGTATGATGATGTGCAAGGGTAGCTCTAGCAACCAGAAGCCTGGCCCCTGGCAGCCAGCCCCAGCCAAGCCAACCTAACAGCCACAGTAGGCTAGACCTCCTGCGCCTCGTCTGAGCTACCAGCCTCAGCAGTATGCCAATCCCAGGCCAGCTTACAAAAACAACCCCAAGAACAACAACGATGGCAGAAACTACAACAACAACCCTAGGCAAGTCACTTGCTTTGGATGTGGTCTGTCTAGACACATCTATAAGCTCTGGCCCAACAAGATGCCTGATGCACCATGCCTCAATGCCCCAACTCAAGGTCAAGGCCGTGGAGCACCACCAAGGAACCCCGCTCCCCACAACCATCCCAACAATGGAAAGGGTCGTGTGAATCACGTCTCCGCAGAAGAAGCCCAGGAAGACCCGGACGTCATAGTGGGTATGTTCCTCGTCAACTCAACCCCAGCACAGTACTGTTTGATTGTGGAGCTTTGCATTCTCTTGTCACCCAAAAGTTTGCATTAGAGAGTGGCATGAAACCTACACCCCCAGGTAGTCGTATGTTGATACAAACCCCGGGTTCAGTTATGAAGTCTGGGATAGGGTGTAAAGGAGTGAAGATTGACATCAACGAGGTAGACTTCGTAGTGGACCTTATAGTTCTGGATTCACCAGACTTGGATGCCATCCTTGGCATGAATTGGTTAATCAAGCACCAAAGCTTGTTAGACTGTGACAAGAGGATTGTTACCATGACCAATAACCAAGGAGTGGAAGTCAAGTATGTTCCCAACCCTACCTCCACTGAAGCCCCTCAGGCTAACTGTCTATCGGGAATTGAGTTGGATCAAGTGCGAGTGGTATGTGAATACCCAGATGTGTTTCTAGATGACCTACCCGAAATGCCTCCTGACCGTGACATTGAGTTCATCATTAAGCTTATGCCCGGATCAAGGCCCATCTATAAGAAGGTCTATAGGATGGGATCCGAGGAGTTGGCTGAATTGACGAAGCAACTGACAGAACAGCTCAGAAAAGGATTCATTCTCCCTAGTGCCTCTCCCTAGGGATCACCTGTTCTATTTGTGTCAAAGAGGGACGGAACTATCAGACTCTCTGTTGATTACCATTCTCTCAATGAAGTCACAATAAAGAACAAGTACCCACTTCCCAAGATTGAAGACCTGTTTGATCAGTTGAACGGAGCCAAGGTGTTCTCCAAGATCGACCTCAGGTCTAGGTACTATCAACTGAAGATCAGGCCCCATGACATTCCGAAGACGGCATTCGTAACCCATTATGGCATGTATGAATACACGATCATGTCATTTGGGTTAACCAATGCCCCTGCCTACTTCATGTATCTCATGAATAAAGTCTTCATGGAGTACTTGGACAAGTTTGTTGTCGTCTTTATTGGTGACATACTCGTCTTCTCCAATTCTGAAGAAGAGCATGAGGAACACTTGAGATTGATCCTAGAGAAGATTCAAGAGCACCAGCTTTATGCCAAGTTTAGCAAGTGTGAATTCTGGCTACATAAAATTGGACTCTTGGGTCATGCGTTGACTGCAGAAGGATTATCTGTGGATCCTGCCAAGATTGAAGCCGTGACTGAATGGAAAACCCCAACCACCGTGAAGAAAGTCAGGAGCTTCCTCGGACTTGCGAGTTATTACCACAAGTTCATGGAAGGATTCTCGGGTATTTCCTAACCCATGACCTAGCTTTTGAAGAAGGATAAGAAGTTCAAATGGACCGCTAAGTGCGAGGAAAACTTCCAGGAGCTCAAGAAGAGATTGACCACAGCCCCGGTTTTGGCCACCCCCGATATTCACAAGGAGTTTGTGATATATTGTGATGCATCAAGAACTGGGATTGGAGGTGTTCTCATGCAAGAAGGCAGAGTTGTAGCATATCTATCCAGACAACTACGTCCTCATGAAGAGAACTACGCTACTCATGATCTCGAGTTGGCAGTCGTGGTTCATGCCTTGAAGACATGACGACATTACCTTCTGGGGTAGCGATGTGAGATATACACCGACCACAAGAGTTTGAACTATATTTTTACTCAAAGTAAATTGAACATGAGGCAGCGAAGATGGTTGGAGTTGATCAAGGATTACGACCTCGATGTTCAGTACCCCCCTGGAAAGGCCAACGTGGTAGCAGGCGCCTTAAGCAGAAAGGCTTGTTCCTTGAATACCATGATTAAGGAGAGGCTACCCACCCTGAATTAAGAGCTTGAAAGCTTCGTCTTGGAACTAGTTGCACCTGGATTCCTCGCCAACCTCGAAGAAAAGCCTACCTTGATGGATGATATCAAAGAAGCCCAGAAGGGACATGAGAGCATTGAAGGCATCAAGAGGAAGATCAAGGAAGGCAAGGCCCCAGGATTCTTAGTGGATGAACAAGGAGTTGTATGGTTTGGGAATCGCATTTGCGTACCCAACAAAGAGGATCTAAAGAACTTGATCTTGCAAGAAGCTCATGACACTCTGTATTCCATCCATCCTGGAGGAACCAAGATGTATCAATACCTCAAGGCAAGATTCTGGTGGCATGGCATGAAACGGGAGATAGGCACCTTTTTTGCCAAGTGTGATATATGCCAGAGAGTCAAGTCTGAGCACCAATGACCCGCTGGGCTATTGCAACCTCTCAAAGTGCCTGAGTGGAAGTGGGACAAAGTCGGGATGGACTTCATCACCGGATTACCAAGGTCGAGTAAAGGAAATGATTCGATTTGGGTCATTGTCTATCACCTTACCAAGGTAGCCCACTTCATTCCCGTCAGGACCACCTATGATGGAAGCCAGATCACAAACCTCTACATCAACCACATTGTAAGACTTCACGGAGTTCCAAAGGAAATTGTGTCAAACCGAGGAACCTAGTTCACCCCAAGTTCTGGAAGAAGTTTCAGGAAGCTATGGGAACCAAGCTCTCCTTCAGCACTACTTTTCACCCCCAGACCGGTGGGCAAACAGAACGAGTAAATCAGATACTCGAAGATATGCTCCGCGCTTGTGTATTGGCGTATGGAGCCAAGTGGGAAGATTGCCTACCATTTGCCAAGTTCTCCTACAACAACAACTATCAGTCAAGTCTTCAGATGGTACCATTTGAGGTGTTGTATGGACGCAAGTGTCGTACTCCCCTTAACTGGCCAAAGACCGGAGAAGGATTAGTTTTTGAACCAGACATCCTTCGCGAGGCATAAGATCAAGTACAACTCGTCCGAGAACGTCTAGAGACAGCCAAATCAAGACAAAAGAGTTGCGCTGACTCTCACCGTCGAGAACTAAGCTTCAACAACGAAGATCATTTCTATATTTGAGTCACACCTCTTAAAGGAACCAAGCGTTTCCACGTCAAAGGAAAGCTTGCACCTAGATATATCGGCCCCTTCAAAGTCACTCCAAGACGAGGAGAAGTTGCCTATCAGCTAGGGCTACCTTCCGAGCTATAGGATGTGCACAACGTCTTTCATGTGTCCCAACTCCGGAAGTGTCTGCAAATTCCCAACCGCCTCGATCTCTACACGGACATCGACCATCAAGCCATCAAACTTCAGCCAGACCTCACTTATAGTGAGAGGCCAGTCCGCATTCTGGATGAGGCAGAACGCTGCACCCGAAGCCGCACCATTAAGTACTTCAAGGTCCAATTGAGCAACCACACTGAAGCAGAAGCAACCTGGGAGCGTGAAGACTACCTTAGATGTTAGTTCCCTTATCTTTTTAGCGCTTAGCCTAGGAATCTCGGGGACGAGATTCTTGTAAGGGGGTAGGTTTGTGACACCCTATGTTTGTATCACCTTGTTATGTTTGGATTTATGAAATTTGGAACTAATTAAAACTTTTTCAATGCTTGTGCTTGTTTGAATTGTTGCTTGTTGGCTTGTTGATTGTGGTATGTGGCACTCTTAGATTCTATCCCTCTCCATATTCATCTTCCTAGACCCAAACTTCTTTCCCAATGATCATGCCATGTGAATAGTGCCCAAAACTATTTTTACCAAAATTTATTTTGACCAAAAAGGATTTATCCAAATTAGGTTTTCAAAACCCCCTGAAATTAGGTTTGTACTGCAAGTCCTTAAATTCGGTGGATCCTTCTTCCCCAAAGGCTTTACTTCAACCCTACTATGTTTATGACTACCCAAAACCACCAAATTTAATGTTAAAGATTATGTTAATACTTTATTTAAAGGATTTTTCTTAAGACCAAAAATGGTTTTTCATGAGGAAAAATTATTTAAATGCTTTCAGAATATTTGAGAAAATTTAGGGAGACTTAGTGGACATATAATTTCCATATATATGAGTTTCAACACATGGGCATGTTCAAATCATGGGCAAAAGCCCTCTAAACCCTTTTTGCCCAAATCAAGCTTTTGAAATGTTTCTATAAGAAATATTCTCAATAAATGCTAGGAAAATTTCAGCAAGACAACACTATCATAGGTGATAATCTTGCAAAGTTTCACCTTAATCCAATTTGAATTCGTTTATCAAACCATCCCAAAACCCTCCCTGACCAGATTCAAATTTGAATAACTTTACATTGTGAAGTTTCTCCCCTTGACTCCAAACTTTGTGGACATGCTCTAATCCCCAAATACTGATGCCACACTCAGTGGTGCATCAAGGGTAAAAGATTAGCATGACTAGATCTACAGGAACCTGATTCGGTTAGTTTCTAGGGTTCATAAAGTTTTTATTGTCAACTTTGCTCATTTGAGCTCAAATTTGGTGATCCATCTCATTTTTACCTAACATTTGACCCTGTTGAATATCTCAGTAAGTAGGTAAACTTATCTTGCCCAAACACCCATCAAACACCTTCTAGTGAAATGGTAAAGTACTTGTTTTCACCACTTTCACTCTCCCCCTTGCTCTCAAACTTTTACCACAACCCCTCAGGGTTATCTGCTACCTCTAGTAAAAATCTCAGGCCCTTAAACCACTGGAAGGGGGGGTAAACTCCCATTATTCATCCTTGGACAACATTGGCAGTTACTTTTCTACCTCTCTCCTACACCAATTCTTCTCCCCTTCCTATTTCCTAGCTCCTCCTAGCTCATGAGCATCTCCAAAACCCCCAAGACACTAAAGGACACGCTGGGGGGGCATTGTTTATGCCATGGCACACCAAATGGGTGCTCTGGAAAGCGCTATAGTGCACAAGAGCACTATAGCCGCCCCTGCCCGACGCCTCCCGACCACCTCGGGCCTCCCCAGCGTGCCTGCCGAGGGGCCTCGCCGTCCGCAACATGCCGCCCCTTGTCCTCCTTCTCTCTCTGCCTCCTCTAGCCCCCCTCCGCGGCCGCCCGAGCCTTGCAACCACGGAGCTCACTCGCACACGCTCCCCCACCTCTCTCCTCACCCCCCCTGGCCTAGACCGACTCCATGAACGCCCCGGACTCGCTCTCTTCCTTCCCTGCGCCCTCCAACGAGCACCCCGTCCTCACCGACGCACCGCGTCCATGGTGCACCAGCGCCTGGCTATAAAAGCCCTTCCCCGAGCTCCCACTCCTCTTTTCTTGGCCCCTCCTTCCCTCAGCCGCTCTCCCGTGCCCTGCCCCCTCATCCTCGTGGTCGGGAGCTCGAGCCCGAGCCAAACCCTCGCAACCGTGCAGGTTTCTCCCTCGCCGGCGATCCCCTCACCCCCGACGGCTACCTCGACCACCCACCGACGCGCGGGAATCCCCTGAGCATGTTGGTGCCCTCCGCTTGAGCCGTCGTGGCCTGAGCCCCCGCTGGTGAGCTACTCTCAACCGCTGTCGCGAGGTGATGGATGATAGGTGGAGCTCACCAGTCATTTCCTCATCCCCCCTCTCTCGCTGCCATGTTGGGCCCGCGGGCAGGTTTAAAAGTAAACCTGCACGCACAGCATCTCTCCCTAGTCCGGCTCCCCTTTGGGCCATCTCGGCTTCGGTGTTTTTGGCCCGAGAGGGCACAGTGCCACTTTCTTTCTTTTTATTTTCCCCTGCTTCCAAAAATTCCACAGACCAGAAAATAATTCCAAATGCAATAATGTTTCCACCTAAAATCTTAGAATATTCCCTAGAATTTAATAGTGCCTTTTGTGTAATTTTTTGAAGATCTTTTACATACTGTTTTATTTTAAAACCCAAATTAGGCATCTTTTTGCCTCTGTTAAATAGTTTCAAAAATGTTTTTCATGTCAAAACCTTAAGCAAATATTTTTGTTATAGCCTTTAGTATTTATCAGAATAGGGTAGAATTTTTAATAGTAGACTGTGTGCTCTATTTTTGGGTGATGCTTATTTTTTATCACTACTTATCACGACGATAGATTGCGCTGTTGACGAGGAAGTTGGACCCAGAGACTTCGAAGACCCCGAAGACTTTGTTGAGCCAGGCAAGCAGCCCTTTGACCATGCTTAGAAACCATTTTTATTGCATGTCTTATAGCACTTTACTTTCGTTATACTTGATCATGTGGAATAGTGACCACTCCGGTGAGTTGCTTCCGACACTTTTACCGTTGACACTTGCATTGTGCATGACCCTACCACCTTATGAGGGTTGTGCGGGTGGGTGTAGATAGGATGCTAGTAGATGCTACGCAAGTGGGTTCGGGCTTATGCATGGTGATGGGAAATAGAGGTGATTTCAAAGACGTTTCGAAAACCTCGTCGGGTACCACTAATGCCCGAGAAAGAAGTGGTGTGCTGGAACAAGTTGAGGGTGTGTTTTCGAAAATGGATTAGATTTATGATTAGTCGACTGTCCTAACCTTACATGTGCGACCATGATACCCCTTATGGGATAGGTCTTTGTTGATTACTATGGTTAGGTGCTAGCAGGGAGCCCGCATTACTAGTGGCGAGAGTGAAGTGGTCACTCTCGAGACGGGGTCGTCCCAGAAGTGAAAGGCCATACGCTGTCTTTACAGGCACCGGCTACACCGTTGCGTGCCCTCATGGATGATACGTGTGATGTATATCATGAGGGATGGCAGCAACGAGTGGACTCTTTGTTTAGTATCACCATGGGAAAGGCATTGTTCGGGTGTTTACCTCAGGTACGTAATGTACCACGAGTCGTGGATGACACGGAAGTTCCCCAAGTCTTGTGGGTAAACTGTGCAACCTCTACAGAGTGTAAAACTATTCTAATAGCCGTGTCCACGGTAAGGGACAGTTGGGTGGTGCTGCTTAAACTATGTCTAGATGTTTTTACAGAACTTCATGTGTGTGGGTGCGGCTGAGAGAAGAATGATACTTGAGACAAGTCTGGAGACTTGACGAGAATGAATAAACATGAGATGCTCAACCTTGCTTATGACGATATTTGTAACTTGTTCATATGGATATCTGCCAACTGTTGAGGCATGCTTACCTAGTTACTTGATCATGTCATTGCATAAATAAAAATTAGCTTTCTGCAAATTACCTACTTAGTGCTACATCATGCATCATTATTACCTTGTTCCACAACTTGGGTTGCTTGCGAGTACATTCAAAGTACTCATTGGCTTGCCACTTGTTATTTAATTGGAAATTCATGGAAGAACAGGAGTACATTGAAGAGTTCGTTGGTGACGAACATGCGAACTAGGACGCTTCCCAGTCAGAATGCCTCTAGGTTAAGGCAGATAGCAATGGTTCACGCTTTCGATCAAGATTTCCGCTGCTTGTTGAGTTTATGTGTTTGGCCCTTGTGGCCCCATCTATGTAAGACTAGACCTTCATGGTCTTTATTTGTGTAAGATGCTAAATGTGGATGTAAGACTCTTGTTATTCAGCTTCTGTGTGTTCAGTGAGCATTGATCTCTGGGATCACTGTGCACGTGCATTCGGTGATCACGTCTTATGAGTCGGGGTCCCCAAAGTTGCGCTCTAGGGGACGGATGGCTCGGGTGAGCGACGACGGCGGCGAATCGGTGTCGGGGAGCATCGGCCGGAGGTGGAGAAGACGATGATGACCTCAACATTGTGGCGCTCTGGCGACGCCTGCTCCATGGGGAGGTCAAGGAGGTCGCGTAGGAGCTCGGAGGGGCAATGGCTGGACGAGGGGCAGGCCCTAGCTACCCAGGCGGCGGCGGCAGCGTCTCGATCCGGGGAGGGGAGAGAAGCAGGGAGAGGGAGAGTGTAAAAACGAGAGGAGGAAGGGGAGAGGGTCACGACATCCTTATCCCCGAGCCAGGCAGGCAAGGGAGCTGTTGGCACGGAGTCCAGGCGCGCACGCTTTGCTCATCTCGCCTCTGCCTTCTGGCAGAGGTTGAAGATGACCCCTTCGCCCCTGGTGGGCTGGGCCATGTCCCTCCTGGGCCAAGGAACCACGTAAGTCCTTTTTTTCTTTATTTTTTTATTTCATTTCTGACATTTGTTTTGGCTCAAAAATAAAATAGGCAGCCATTTCATAAAATCTAAAAATTGTCATGTGAACTAGGTATAAATAACTAGTACCACATGAAAAGTTTCAGGTTTATTGAACTTATATTTTATATATAATAAATATAAATTCAATGCAACTATTGTTTTATTAATTCAAAAGCCCAATATAAAAGTATTATGTGACTCCAAAATATTGGATGGCATTTTCACATCATGCCAATATTTTATCAGAACACGAGGGACATTTTCTTGGATCTGTTTGAACCAATTTTTATATTGCCTTTTAGCAAAATTTTGAATGATGAGGCTTGATCACTCCTCATTTCATTTTCCAAGAATTTGAAAATGCATGCATGAATGCATTGGCAAACATAAAAAAACTAGGACTATGACAGCCGCCTAACCAGCGGGGAACAGGATCAGCTCCCCCAGGACGGCCTCCCCGTGTATAATCACAAGTACGCGGAAGCCCTCGCCCGGAAGATGCCGTGCTTCGATGGGTGAGGGTTTCTTCCTCCGAAGGGAGTGTGTCCCTAAGGCGACCCCCCCCCCACCGTGACGGTCTCGGGTCCTGGGGTTCCTGAGGCCATGGCTCCTCCCTTGGCCGAGGCGGGGAATCCTACGTCACCCATTCCCCGGGGTCTTGCTACGGCCTAGCCCGAGGGTGAGGGTAACACCTCGTGAAAGAAGGAGGTCGCCGTCTTAGCTGCAGGATGCTAGGTGCCAGTCACCGACATGTCGTCCTTCGGCCCTCGTGCTCGTTCGAAGAGGAAGGTGCCTGGGGTCATCCGATCCCCGACGCCGTGGCACTACTAGGAAAAACCTTATAGACAGAATCTGACCAGTAGCGCGGTTTAAAACAAGGAGCTACTACTACTTAGCAGTAGTTCACTACAACATACCGCACTACTATTATCCACATAGTTGTAGCATGTCACGAGGAAACAGTGCTACTACTACAATTGCCATGACCTTGCGGCCAAACTAGGTATAGCAGTAGCGCATGTTTCCTAAACGCGCTACTGCTATGTCGTTTAGCAGTAGCGCTTTATCCCAAAGCGCGCTACTGCTAAAGCCTATCTTCTCGAACCGGCCGCCCCTCACTCTCCCCTCTCCACTCCACACTAACTCTCCCCGCACCCCCATCGTCCGGCACCGCCACCGTTCCCCGACCACCGTCGTCGCCCGCCGCCGTCGACGCTTCTGCTCCTCCTCCATTGAGGTAGTCCCTCCATTCCTCCTCCTCCTCCTCTCTCCTCCCTCCTCCTCCTCTCTCTCCTCTCTCCTCCCTCCTCCTCCTCCCTCCTCCCTATCGCGCCCCTCCCTCCTCCTCCAGCCGCCCCCTCCTCCCTCCTCCTCCGGCCAATCCCTCCGCCTGCAGCCCTCCTCCCATCGGCCTCCTCCCCCTCCTTGTATCTCCTCCCTCCTCCTCCTACCACTTCCCTACCGCGCCCCTCCCTCCTCCTCCAGCCTCCCCCTCCTCCCTCCTCCCTCCTCCTCCATCCAAGCCCTCTACCGACAACCCTCCTCCCACCACCTCCTCCCCCTCCTCCTCTCTCCTCCCTCCTCCCAACCGCTCCTCATTCCTCCTCCTCTGTGGTGACCCCGACTCATAAGTCATGATCGCAAAATGCATGTGTATAGTGATCCTAGAGATCAATGCTCAATGAACACAGAGAAGCTGAATAACAAGAGTCTTACATCCACATTTAGCATCTTACACAAATAAAGACCATGAAGGTCTAGTCTTACATAGCTAGGGCCACAAGGACCAAACACTTAAATAGAACAAGCAGCGGAAATCTTGATCGAAAGCGTGAACCCATGCCATCTGCCTCAACCTACTAGTTCACATGTTCGTCACCAACAAACTCTTCAACATACTCATGTTCTTCCATGCCTGGCCAACTGAATAACCAATTGCAAGCCAATGAGTACTTTGAATGTACTCGCAAGAAACTCAAGTTGTGGAATAAGGTAATAATGATGCATGATATAGGACTAAGTAGGTAATTTGCGGAAAGCTAATTTTGAATTCAATGACATGATCAAGTAACTAAGTAAGCATGCACCAACAGTTTGGCAGATATCCATATGAACAAGTTATAGATATCATTATAAGCAGGGGTTGAACATGTCATGTTCATTTGTCATGTTAAGTCATTGGACTTACTTCAGTTGTCATGCTAAGTCATCGGACTTAGTTCAAGTACCATCTTAGTCTCAAACACACTTACGCCAGTTTGTGAAAACATTTGGATGTAGCACAAGAGCGGTAATCCAACCGTCCTTGACCGTGGATATGGCTATTCGAATAGTTTTACACTCTGTAGAGGTTGCACACTTTACCCACAAGACTCAGGGAACTTCCGTGTTATCCACGACTCGCGGTATATAACATACCCGAGGTAAGCACCCGAACAATGCCTTCCCCTAGCGATACTAACAAAGAGTCCACTCGATTGGTACCCAGCCCTCCCGATGTACATCACACGAGCCTCGCTCCAGATCGTACTATCCATGAGGGGACCAACGGTGTGCCCGGTGCCTATGAAGACAGTGCATGATCGTACATACCAGTACGACCCCGTATCGAGAGTGACCATGCCAATCCCGCCACTAGTAATGCGGGCTCCTTGCCAGTACCCACCAAGGTAATCAACAAAGCCCTGTCCCATAAGGGGTATCGTGGTCATACATGTATGGTTAGAATAACGGTTGCAACTTACACGATTCCATTTTCGTAAACCACAGTCACTCACTTGCTCTGGTACACCACTTCTTTCTCAAGTGGTCACCCAACTCATCATCATCTCCCTCGGGCATTAGTGGTACCCGACGGGGTTTTCGAAAAGTCTTTGAAATCATTTCTTCCTTCCCATCACTATGCATAAATCCCATCCCACTTGCGTAGCAACTATTAGCATCCTATCTACACCCTCCCGCATAACCCTCATAAGGTGGTAGGGTCATGCACGATGCAAGTGTCAAAGGTAAGAGTATCTGAGGCAACCCACCGAAGGGAGAACACCTCATCATGATCAATCATCGAAACAACAAGTGCTATAAGTCAGGCATGAAAAAGTTTCTTATCATGGTCAAAGGGCTGCTTGCCTAGCTCAACAAAGTCTTCGGGGTCTTCGAAGTCTTCGGGTCCAACTTCCTCGTCGACAGCGCAATCTATCGTCGTGAATAAAAGCGATGAAAATAAGCATCACACAAACATAGAGCACTCAAGCCACTAATAAAAATGCTACCCTACTCTGATAAATACTGAAGACTATATTAAAAATGTTTGTTTAATATTTTCTATGAAAACATTTTTGAAAATTATTAATCGGAGGAAGAAAGATGCCTAAATATAGGTTTTAAAATAAAGCAGCGCAAACAGGTTTTTAAATATTTTTACAAGTGGCACTAATAAATTCTATGGAATAGTTCAAGATTTTAGGTGGAAAAATTATGGTCATAGGCTTTATATTGAGCTTTGTGGGATTTTTGTAAAATCCCATAGAAAAAGAAAAAGGAAAAAAGGCCACAGGACCCTGGGCCAGAGGAGGCCAGTGACTGGGCTGGCCCAGCTGGCCAGCCAGCCGGCCTCGCACGAGGCCAGGTTTAAACCAGACGCACGTGGCCCGGCCGTCAGCGATCGCGATTGGGAGAGAGAGAGAGCAGGAGAGGGAAAGAGAGGCCGACAGGTGTGTCCCACCTGTCGGATCCTTCTCCCACCTCGGAGCAGAGAGGGGAGAGGCTCACCGGCGGCGGTGGAGGGCTGACAGTGGTAGGGGAGAGTGGGGATGGATTCAGGGTCGAGTTGTCGGTCCCCTGGAGGTGCCTGGAGTCGCCGATGGCGAGCACCCACGACGGAGGAAGCTTCGGGAGGAGGTCGCCGGGGTGGTTTCAAGCTGCAAAGAACATGAGGAAGAGAGGGATTAACATCAGAATGATGAGGGAGGATCAACCAATGAGAGAGTAGGAGCAGGGGGCTTGCTACCTCGAGATCAATGGTGGCAACGTCGTGGCAATTCCCGGCTCGACCGCGAGCATAGAGGGGAAGAGACGGGCTAGGGCTCTGTGGGCGGTCTATGGAGGTGGAGAGAGGGCCATAGGAGGGAAGAGAGAGGGTCGGGGGCTTAAATAGAGGGAGGGCCGAAGCACCATGGACCCGTGGGCCGGCGAGGATGTGGCCGAGGCTAGAGGGAGAGAGGGCTTGCGGGGCAGCTCGGGGGCGCTCCTGGGGTCGGTCTAGGCCCACGAGGGAGGAGAGAGGGAGCAGAGGAGCGGGCGCACGTCAGCTCCGCGGTTGGCCGACTCGGACGGCCGCGGTGCATGCGAGGAGGGCATAGGAGGGAGAAAGAGGAGGGGCCCGACAAGGTGGCATGGCAAGGACGCCGAGGCCAACCATGTGGCAAAAGGGGGCGCTCGAGGTGGTCGGGGCCATGCAGTGGGCAACAGCTATAGTGCCTGTCGGCACTGTAGCGCGCTCCAAAGCGCGCATTTGGCATGCCACGGCATGCCAACAGTGTCTTGTGCGTTTGGCATGCCAATGGCGTCTTGTGCGCGCCCACGAGTGTCTAGGGGAATCTAGGGCCTCTAGGATAAGAGAAAATTGCCTTGGATGCTTTAGGAGAAGTATAGAGTAAGAGGCGATGGGAGAGAGAGCTCCACCAAGGCTGTCCAGGGGTAAAAATTGGGGTTTTACCCCACCTCCCAGTGGCTTGAGGACTTGGGATTTTTACTGGAGGTGCTTGGGCACTGCCATAAGGTTTTGTAAAAGTTTGGAGGCAACGAAAATAGAGGAAGGGGTGATATTAGAGACATTACCATTTTACCAGAAGGTGTTTGATAGGGTTTTGGGCAAGAAAGATCTACCAACTTACTGAGATATTCACCAGGGTCAAATGCTAGGTAACAATGAGATGGATCACCAAGTTTGATCCCAATTGGGCAAAGTTGACAATGGAAACTTTGTGAACCCTAGAAACTAACAGAATCATGTTTCTGTAGATCTAGCTATGCTAAGCTTTTACCCTTGATGCACCACTTAGTGTAGCGTCATTATTTGGTGATTAGGGCATGTCCACAAAGTTTGGGGTCAAGGCGAGGAACTTCACAATGTAAAGTTGTTCAAATTTGAATCTAGACAAAAGGGGTTTAGGGATGGCTTGATGAACCAAATCAACTTGGATTGATTTGAAACATTGCAAGATCATCACCTATGATAGTGTTGACTTGCTGGAATTTTCCTGGAATTTCTTGAGAATACTTCTTATAGAAATATTTCAAAAGCTTGATTTGAATAGAAAGGGTTTTGAGGGGTTTTGCCCATGATTTGAACATATATGTGGGAAATATATGTCCACTAAGTTTCCCTAAATTTTTCTCAAATATTTTAAAAGCATTTAAATAATTTTTCCCTATGAAAGATCACTTCTTGTCTTAAGAAAAAGCCTTTAAAATATAAGAATAATCTTTAAAAATAATATTTGGTGGTTTTGGAAAGTCTTATATATAGTAGGTTCGAAGTAAATCTTTTGTGGTAGAAGAATCCACCCAGTTTGGGGACTTGTAGTGCAAACCTCAATTCAGGGGGTTTTGAAAACCTAATTTGGATAAGTCCTTTTAGGTCAAAATAAAATTTGATAAAAAATAGTTTTGGGCACTATTCACATGGCATGATCATTGGGCAAGAAGTTTGGGTCAAGGAAGATGAATATGAAGAGGGATAGAATCTAAGAGAGCCATAAACAACAATCAACAAGCGAACAAGCATCAATTCAATCAAGCACAAGCATTGAAAAAGTTCTAGTTGGATCCAAATTTAATAAATCCAAACATAACCAGGTGATACAAACACAGGGTGTGACAGACCTACCCCCTTACAAGAATCTCGTCCCCGAAATTCCTAGGCCAAGCGCTAAAAAGATAATGGAACTCAGATCTAAGATAGTCTTCATGCTCCCAGGCTGCTTCAGCTTCAGTGTGGTTGCTGCATTGAACCTTGAAGTACTTGATGGTGCGGCTTCGGGTGCAGTGCTCGGCTTCATCCATAATGCGAACTAGCCTCGCACGATAAGTGAGTTCTAGCTGAAGATCGATGGCTTGATGGTCGATGTCCTTGTAGAGGTCACGGCAGTTGGGAACTTGAAGACACTTTCGGAGTTGGGACACATGAAAGACGTTGTGCACATCCGACGGCTCGGAATGTAGCTCTAGCTGATAGGCAACTTCTCCTCGCCTGTCGGTGATCATTAAGGGGCCGATTAACCTTGGTGCAAGTTTTCCCTTGACATGGAATTGCTTGGTTCCTTTGAGAGGCGTGACATGGAGATAAACATGGTCTCCAACACGAAAACTCATGTCCCGATGGTGAGAGTCGGCGTAACTCTTCTGCCTAATATTGGCGGTCTTGAGTCGCTCTCGGATGAGTTGAACTTGCTCTTCTGCTTCGCGGACGATGTCTGGTCTGAAGACTAACCCTTCTCCTGTCTCTAACCAGTTGAGGGGAGTACTGCACTTGCGTCCATACAACACCTCAAATGGTGTCATATGAAGACTCACCTAGTAGCTGTTGGTGTAGGAGAACTCGGCGAATGGTAGGCAGTCTTCCCACTGGCTCCATGAGCCAAGACACAAGCATGGAGCATATCTTTGAGTATCTGATTTACTCGTTAAGTTTGTCCACCGGTCTGGGGGTGAAAAGCAGTGCTGAAGGAGAGCTTGGTTCCCAAGGCTTCTAGGAACCTATTCTAGAACCTTGAGGTGAACTGGCTGCCTCGGTCCGATATAATCTCCTTAGGAACTCCGTGGAGGCTCACAATCTGGTTGATGTAGAGGTTGGCCAATTGGTTCCCATTGTAGGTTGTCTTGACGGGGATGAAGTGGGCTACTTTGTTCAGGTGATCAACAATGACCCAAATGGAATCATGTCCTTCATTTGACCTTGGTAAACTGGTGATGAAATCCATCCCGACTTTGTCCCACTTCCATTCAGGCAGTTTGAGAGGTTGCAATAGTCCAGCAGGTCGCTCATGCTCAGCTTTGACTCTCTGGCATATGTCACACTTAGCGACAAATGTGCATATTTCCCATTTCATGCCATGCCACCAGAATCTTGCCTTGAGGTCTTGATACATCTTGGTCCCTCCAGGATGGATGGAGTATGGAGGGTCATGGGCTTCTTCCAAGATCCAGTTCTTAAGCTCTTCTTTGTTGGGTACGCAGAAGCGATTTCCAAACCATACAACTCCTTGTTAATCCACTGAGAATCCTGGGGCCTTGCCTACCTTGATCTTCCTCTTGATGCCTTCAATGCTCTCGTGTCCCTTCTGATCTTCCTTAATATCATCAATCAAGGTAGGCTTTGCTTCGAGGTTGGAGAGGAATCCAGGTGCGACCAGTTCCATGTCGAAGCTTTCGAGCTCTTCATACAAGGCGGGTAGCCTTTCCTTAATCATAGAATTCAACGAACAAGCCTTTCTGCTTAAAGCGTCTGCTACCATGTTGGCCTTTCTAGGGTGGTATTGAACACTGAGGTCATAATCCTAGATCAACTCCAACCATCTTTGTTGCCTCATGTTCAATTCCCTTTGAGTGAAAATATACTTCAAACTCTTGTGGTCTTTGTATATCTCACATCGCTTCCCAAGAAGGTAATGTCGCCATGTCTTCAAGGCATGAACCACAGCTGCCAACTCGAGATCATGAGTTGCTTAGTTCTCTTCATGAGGTCGTAGCTGTCTGGATAGATAATCTACAACTCTGCCTTCTTGCATCAGAACACCTCCAAGCTCGGTTCTTGATGCATCACAATATATCAAAAACTCCTTGTGAATATCAGGGGTGGCCAAACTGGGGCTGTGGTCAATCTCTTCTTGAGCTCCTGGAAGCTTTCCTCGCACTTAGCTGTCCATTCAACTTCTTTTCCTTCTTCAAAAGATGGGTCATGGGTCGAGCAATGCTTGAGAACCCTTCCACGAACTTGCGGTAATATCCCGCGAGTCCAAGGAAGCTCCTGACTTCCTTCACGATGGTAGGAGTTTGCCATTCAGTCACGGATTCAATCTTGGCAGGATCCACTGATAATCCTTCGCAGTCAGCACATGACCCAAGAATCCAACTTCATGCAGCTAGAATTCACACTTGCGGAACTTGGCATAAAGCTGGTGCTCTCGAAGTTTCTCTAGGCCCAATCTCAAGTGTTCATCATGCTCTTCTTCAGACTTGGGGAGACGAGTATGTCATCAATGAAGACGACAATGAACTTGTCCAAGTACTCCATGAAGACTTTATTCATGACGTACATGAAGTAGGCAGGGGCATTGGTTAACCCGAATGACATGACCGTGTATTCATACAGGCCATATCGGGTTACAAATGCCGTCTTTGGAATGTCTTGGCGTCTGATCTTCAGCTGATAGTACCCTGTCCTGAGGTTGATCTTGCGGAACACCTTGGCTCCATTATACTGATCAAACAGGTCTTCAATCTTCGGGAGCGGGTACTTGTTCTTTATCGTGACTTCATTGAGAGAATGGTAATCCACATAGAGTCTGATAGTTTTGTCCCTCTTTGACACAAATAGAAGAGGTGATACACAAGGAGAGGCACTTGGGCGAATGAATCCTTTTCTGAGCTGCTCTACCAGTTGCTTCTTCAATTCAACCAACTCTTCGGATCCCATCTTGTAGGCCTTCTTGTAGGTGGGCCTTGATCCGGGCATAAGCTCAATGATGAACTCAATGTCGCGGTCAGGAGGCATTCCGGGCAGCTCATCAGGAAACACATCCAGGTATTCACATACCACCGACACTTGATACAACTCAACTCCTGATAGACATTTAGCCCGAGGGGCTTGAGTGGAGGCAGGGTTGGGGACATACTTGACTTCCACTCCTTGGCTATTGGTCATGGTAACGATCCTCTTGGCACAGTCTAACAAGCCTTGGTGCTTGGTCAACCAATCCATGCCTAGGATCACATCCAATCCTTCTGACTTCAGGATGATGAGATCTTCTAGGAAATCTACCCTATTGATGTTAATCTCGACTCCCTTACAACCTATCCCAGACTTCATAACTGATCCTGGGGTTTGTATCAACATAAGACTACCTAGGGGTGTAGGCTTCATACCACTCTCTAATGCAAACTTTTGGGTGACAAAAGAATGTGAAGCTCCACAATCAATCAATAATGTTGCTAGGGTTAAGTTGACGAGGAACGTACCCAGTATGACGTCCGGGTCTTCCTGGGCTTCGTCTGCAGTGACGTGATTCACACGACCCTTGCCATTGTTGGGCTGGTTGCGGGGAGCGGGGTTCCTTGGGGGTGCTCCACGGGCTTGACCTTGGTTTGGTGCATTGGGGCACGGTGCATCTGGCTTCTTGTTGGGCCATAGCCTAGAGATGTGTCCTGGCTATCCACATCCAAAGCAAGCAACTTGTACAGGGTTGTCATTGTAGTTCCTTCCATCGTTGTTGTTATTGGGGTTGTTGTAAGCTGGCCTAGGATTGGCCTACTACTAAGGCTGGTAGCTTGGACGAGGCGCAGGAGGTCTAGCCTGTTGTGGCTGATAGGTTGGCTTGGCTGTGGCTGGCTGGTAGGGGTGAGGCTTCTGGTTGCTTGAGCTACCCTTGTTGATCATCTTGCGCTTGCGAGTGTCGTCTATAGCACGACGCTTGTCCTCCAGCAAGAAGGCCTTGTTCACCAGGTTGAAGAAGGTGCGACACTCGCAGACAATGAGATGATACTACAGGGTCTGTTGAAGTCCTTCCATGAAGTGTTCCTTCTTGGCAGCCTCCGTGTTGACATCTTCAGGTGCATACCTTGACAGCAGGTTGAAGTTCTGCAGGTACTACTTGACAGAGCCACTTCCCTGCTTCAGCGCTCGGAATTCTCTCTTCTTGATAGCCATGATCCCATAAGGAATGTGGGCGGTGCAGAATCCTTCCTTGAAGCCATTCCACGTAATCACACGCTCGCCTCGCATGACCTTGAATCCATCCCACCAAGCTCGGGCGGTACCCCCGAGGCAGTGAGAGGCATAAAGAACCTTCTCATGGTCCTCATTGTAATTGACCAACGCAAGAAGGTCCTCGATGGTGCGGATCCAGTCATCAGCATCCAATGGTTCGGCAGTCTCGGTGAAGGTTGGGGGCAAATTCCTCATGAACTCGGACAGAGTGGAGCGGCCATTGTCGTTCCTGCCTTGCTGCTAGTTGTTCACAAGGGCCTAAGCCATTTGCTGAATAGCAGCATTGTTGGCTTGGCGTTCCTCTCGGAGAACTTGGAGAAACTGAGCTATGGTCATGTTCTCCGATGGAGGTGGTGACAGGGGAATGTCGCCTTGTGGCTGCTCTTGGTGTCCTCCAGCGTGAGCAGCCCCACCAGCTCCCTTTTGCTGGCCTGAGTTGCAGGCTTCAGGGTTGGTGAAGGAGCTATTGCGGGTAGCAGTCACCATCCTATTTGGAGCAGCCAAGTCAAACAACTGGGACAGACGAGAGGGAAAGCAACAACGATAAAGTGCGCCTAAGGGGGTTGGTCAAGTGCAAGTGTGTTAAAACAAAGGTCGAAAGACCAATATATATTAAGATAGACGATGGAGTCGCTTACATGTTGCCTACGGCAAAAGTGCGACTTGCATTGGAACACAAACAACAAAACAAACAACAACCACACATTGTTTCATATGAACCATTACACGGACTCGGCTTCACATGAGGGATACATGACTGATCCTACCCTAGGGGTTCTCGGACTCAGGTGATGGAGTGCTCGGTCTCGTAGTCACGCTCCTCTGGATCTTCCTCGTGTTTGTCATCCGAACGGGCATCATTCCCGGTCCAAGGGGTCAGGGAACGAGGAGGTCCATCCCGACGATGCTTTGCTGGCGGGTCGGTGAAGAGCTCATGGTACTCCTTCGCACTCATGCGATGACGACGTGTGGGTGCATCACTAGCTAGGGGTACTCCTCCTCGATAAGCGACTGTTGGTCGTCCATCAGGGGCTCCATCCTTCTTGATCTTATCTGTCTTTGTCTTGGCTTGCCGTGGTAGCTCTCGGGTGTGGTGAAGTTCCTCGCGGAGCTTCACGGATTCCTTAATCAAGTGGTGAACCAGACTATCGGCAGAGAGCCTGAAGTAGGTCTAGAACCTGAGTGGTGTGCCATCCTCCTTGGTTGGAACCAGTGACCAACTCTCACAGAACATCCTTCCTAAAGGGAAGGTAGCAAGTAGTCGGCTCATCAGCCATCTCTGGAATGATGTCTCGAAGTGTAGGAGTGCCTTGCATGCAGCTATCTCGGCTGCAAGTATCATGGTCTCCAACCGTGGTCCTTCAAAGAACCAGATGGTCGGGGAGTCGTTTGCCTTCACGACCACATCAACATGGTACTCCCTCGTGACGGCATCAGCCCAGTGCTCGTGGTATAGGAAAATGGGTGGTTGGCGAAACTGGCACTTCTCCAGGCTATCCCCAAGGAGTAAGGGAAAGCTAGATGTCAGGAAGGCTTCGGGTACAACGGCCATATACAAAGGTTTGAAAGGAGGAGAGCCAGCAGAGTGTTGTGTGAAGAATAGAAGAGGTCAATAGTGCAGAATTTCCTAAGCATAGGTGCTAGGTGTAGTTTTGAAAGCAGTTTTATCCTAACTAACGTCCATGCTCACTAAGGGCTTCCTACAGTCAGGATGGCTCTGTGGGGACCCCGACTCATAAGTCATGATCGCCGAATGCACGTGTACAGTGATCTGAGAGATCAATGCTCATTGAACACACAGAAACTGAATAACAAGAGTCTTACATCCACATGTAGCGTCTTACACAAATAAAGACCATCAAGGTCTAGTCTTATATAGATAGGGACACAAGGACCAAACACTTAAATAGAACAAGCAGCGGAAATCTTGATCAAAAGCGTGAACCCATGCCATCTGCCTCAACCTATAGGCATTCTGATTGGGAAGCGTCCTACTTCGCATGTTCGTCACCAACAAATTCTTCAACATACTCCTGTTCTTCCATGCCTAGCCAATTAAATAACCAGTGGCAAGCCAATGAGTACTTTGAATGTACTCGCAAGCAACCCAAGTTTTGGAACAAGGTAATAATGATGCATGATATAGCACTAAGCAGGTAATTTGCGGAAAGCTAATTTTGAATGCAATGACATGATCAAGTAACTAAGTAAGCATGCAATGACATCCCATGTTCATTTATCATGTTAAATCATCGGACTTAGTTCAGTTGTCATGCTAAGTCATCACACTTAGTTCAAGTACCATCTTTGTCTCCAACACACTTACACCAGTTTGTGAAAAAATTTGGATGTAGCACAAGAGCGGTCATCCAACTGTCCTTGACCATGGACACGGCTATTCGAATAGTTTTCCACTCTACAGAGGTTGCACACATTACCCACAAGACTCCGGGAACTTCCATCTCATCCACGACTCGTGGTATATAACATACCCGAGGTAAGCATCCGAACAATGCCTTTCCCCTAGCGATACTAACAAAGAGTTCACTCGATTGGTACCCAGCCCTCACAATGTACATCACATGAGCCTCGCTCCAGATCGTACCATCCATGAGGGGACCAACGGTGTGCCCGGTGCCTGTAAAGACAGCGCATGATCGTACATACCGGTACAACCCCGTATCGAGAGTGACCACACCACTCCCACCACTAGTAATGCGGGATCCTTGCCAGTACCCACCAAGTTAATCAACAAAGCCCTGTCACATAAGGGGCATCGTGGTCGTACATGTAAGGTTGGATAACGGTTGCAACTTACACGAATCCTTTTTCGAAAACCACAGTCACTCACTTGCTCCGGTACACCACTTCTGTCTCAAGTGGTCACCCAAGTCATCATCATCTCCCTCGGGCATTAATTGTACCCGACGGGGATTTCGAAAAGTGGTAGGGTCATGCACGATGCAAGTGTCAAAGGTAAGAGTATCAGAGGCAACCCACCGAAGGGGGAACACCTCATCATGATCAATCATCGAAACAACAAGTGTTATATGTCATGCATAAAAAAGTTTCTTATCATGGTCAAAGGGATGCTTGCCTAGCTCAACAAAGTCTCGGGGGTCTTCAAAGTCTTCAGGTCCAACTTCCTCGTCGACAACGCAATCTATCGTCGCGAATAAAAGCAATGAAAATAAGCATCACACAAAAACAGGGCACTCAAGCCACTAATAAAAATGCTACCCTACTCTGATAAATACTGAAGACTATATTAAAAATGTTTTTTTAATATTTTTATGAAATCATTTTTGAAAATTATTAATCAGAGGGAGAAAGATGCCTCAATATAGGTTTTAAAATAAAACAGTACAAAATGTTTTTTTTATATTTTTACAAGTGACACTAATAAATTCTATGAAATATTTCAAGATTTTAGGTCAAAAAATTATGGTCATAGGATTTATATTGAACTCTGTGCGATTTTTGCAAAATCCCATAGAAAAAGAAAAAGGAAAAAGGCCATGGGACCCTGGGCCAGAGGCGGCCAGTGGCTGGGCCGACCTAGATGGCTAGCCAAACGGCCTTGCTTGCGGCCAGGTTTAAACCTGACGCGCAGGGCCTGGTCGTCGGCGACCGCGAGGGGGGAGAGAGAGCGAGGGAGAGGGAAAGAGAGGCCGACAGGTGGGTCCCACCTGTCGGATGGGTCCCACCTGTCGGATCCTTCTCCCACATCAGGGCAGAGAGGGGAGAGGCTCACCAACGGTGA
This sequence comes from Hordeum marinum, assembly GCA_022496015.1. Taxonomy (NCBI): domain Eukaryota; kingdom Viridiplantae; phylum Streptophyta; class Magnoliopsida; order Poales; family Poaceae; genus Hordeum; species Hordeum marinum. The sequence continues at coordinate 285,521,359 of CM039678.1, read as the reverse complement.
TGGAGGGCACATCCGTGGCAGGGGAGAGCGAGGGTGGATTCGAGGTCTAGTCGCCGGTCCCTTGGAGGTGGAGGGAGCACCAGAGGTGGCTGGAGTCGCCGGCGGCGAGCACCCATGGTGGAGGAAGCTTCGGAGGGAGGTCGCCAGGGTGGTTTCGAGTTGCAAAGAAGATGGTGAAGAGGGGGATTCACATCAGAATGACGAGGGAGTATCAACCAAAGAGAGAGGATGGTCGGAGGGTCTTGCTACCTCGAGATCAACGGTGGCGATGCCGTGGCGATGCCCGACTTGACCCTGAGCACAGAGGGGAAGAGAGGGACTGGGCTCTGCGGGCGGTCGATGGAGGTGGAGAGAGGGCCAGAGGAGGGAAGTGAGAGGCCCGGGCTTAAAGAGAGGGAGGGGGTAGAGCACCATGGACCCATGCGCCGGCGAGGACGTGGCCGAGGCCAGAGGGGAGAGAGGGCTCGCGGGGCAGCTCGGGGGCGCTCCTGGGATCGGTCTAGGCCTGCGAGGGAGGAGAGAGGGGGCAGAGGGGCGCACGCGCGTGAGCTCCATGGTTGGCCGGCTCAGACGGCCGAGGCACGTGCGAGGAGGGCCAGAGGAGGGAGAGAGAGGAGGGGGCTGACAAGGTGGCGTGGCATGGACGCCGAGGCTGACCATTTGACGAGAGGAGGGCATTCGAGGTGGTCGGGGAGCGTGCGTTTGGCATGCCAATGGCGTCTTGTGCGCGCCCACGAGTGTCTAGGGGAATCTAGGGCCTCTAGGATAAGAGAAAATTGCCTTGGATGCTTTAGGAGAAGTATAGAGTAAGAGGCGATGGGAGAGAGAGCTCCACCAGGGCTGTCCAGGGGTAAAAATTGGGGTTTTACCCCACCTCCCAGTGGCTTGAGGACTTGGGATTTTTACTGGAGGTTCTTGGGCACTGCCAAGAGGTGTGGTAAAAGTCTGGAGGCAAGGGAAATAGAGGAAGGGGTGATATTAGAGACTTTACCATTTTACCAGAAGATGTTTGATGGGGTTTTGGGCAAGAAAGATTTACTAACTTACTAAGATATTCACCAGGGTCAAATGTTAGGTAACAATGAGATGGATCACCTAGTTTGAGCCCAATCGGGCAAAGTTGCTAATGGAAACTTTGTGAACCTTAGAAACTAACAGAATCAGGTTTTTGTAGATCTAGCTATGCTAAGCTTTTACCCTTGATGCACCACTTAGTGTAGCATGATTATTTGGTGATTAGAGCATGTCCACAAATTTTGGGGTCAAGGGGAGAAACTTCACAATGTAAAGTTGTTCAAATTTGAATCTGGACAGGGTGGGTTTTGGGATTGTTTGATAAACCAAATCAACATGGATTTAGGTGAAACTTTGCAAGATCATCACCTATGACTGTGTTGTCTTGCTGAAAGTTTCCTGGAATTTATTGAGAATATTTCTTATAGAAACATTTCAAAAGCTTGATTTGGACAGGAAGGGTTTAGAGGGGTTTTGCCCATGATTTGAACATGCCCATGTGTTGAAACTCATATATATGGAAGATATATGTCCACTAAGTTTCCCTCAATTTTTCTCAAATATTTTAAAAGAATTTAAATAATTTTTCCCTATGAAAGACCACTTCTTGTCTTAAGAAAAAGCCTTTCAAAAATATAAGAATAATCTTTAAAAATAATATTTGGTGGTTTTGGAAAGTCTTATATATAGTAGGTTCGAAGTAAATCTTTTGTGGTAGAAGAATCCATCCAGTTTGGGGACTTGTAGTGCAAACCTCAATTCAGGGGGTTTTGAAAACCTAATTTGGATAAGTCCTTTTTGGTCAAAATAAAATTTGATAAAAAATAGTTTTGGGCACTATTCACATGGCATGATCATTGGGCAAGAAGTTTGGGTCAAGGAAGATGAATATGAAGAGGGATAGAATCTAAGAGTGCCATAAACAACAATCAACAAGCAAACAAGCATCAATTCAATCAAGCACAAGCATTGAAAAAGATTTAGTTGGCTCCAAATTTTATAAATCCAAACATAACAAGGTGATACAAAATCAGGGTGTGACATCCTCCCTCCTCCCACTGCCCTCCTCCCCCTCCTGCTCTCTCCTCCCTCCTCGTCCCTCCTCCCTCCTCGTCCCTCCTCCCAGCCCTCATCCCTCCACGTCTCCTAAACCGTAAAGTTTTTTTACTGTTCTTGTATAATGTAGTTTTTTTTATTGCTTTTAGTAAGTGTTTAATAGAAATAGTTTATTTAGGAAGTGGTTAGTAGAACTAGTTTATTTATAGTAAGTGCTTAATCGAACTTGTATAATGGTCACTTGTCCTTCTTCTCTTTGTGCTAGACCTTTGTTATGCACTAGGGGAAGAAGGAGTAGCAACCATCATTGACAGTCGAAAAATCGGTGAGGGAGTGTCCACCATATATGAGAGAAGAAGAATGCCGACTGTTATCATGAGGGTCGCTTCTCCTTCTTTTCCTTCTGCTAGATATTTGGTATGCACTAGGGGGAGGAGGATTAGCGACCATCATCCACGGTCAAAAAATCGGTGAGGGAGTGTCCACCATATACGTGAGATAAGAGTTTAGGAAGGAAGACTCAACAGACCTAAAGTTTCCTGGTTGTTGCCTTCGATCAATTTTAAATGTTTCAACTATAAACATAGAAAATGTTGACTTAAGTGCGAATTCGTTATGTACGAATACTACGAAGACGAGCATGGCTTGTGCGACAAACCTCACCTAGTTGGTGGTAGGCGCTTCAGCCTCATGCTGGATGAGACCTTCAAAGTGGATACAATAAGTCACAAATGCAAGTCTTTTTCGTAATTAAGCATGACTTATGCTTCTTTTGCTTCAACTTATAATTTTAAATTTTTACTATTCTACTAGAGTATCCCTTGCCATGCAAGAATTTCTGTCTTGGATAAGATTGGTTTCAGTACTAAGGAAAGTATGGATGTAAAGAGAGTTCACTTGAGGACCGAGCATGGTTATACTTTTGCCGTAAAATTGTACAATGCAGACACCTACTCCTATTTTGAATGCAAAAATTGGAGAGCACTATGCAAGGCTTATGCATTTGAGCCTAATATGCTTATCACCTTTGGTATTCGTCCAGAAGATGAAATTCAAGGTAATATCGACATGTGGGTCGATGTGCAGAGGCCTCCAGTTCTACCATTATGTGAGTTTCTCAACCATATTTATTAAGTAATTTATATTGTTTATTTAAAAATATTAGACAACTAATTTCTATTGATAGCTTATTTCCATTCAAGCAAACATGTCTAGCGCTTGGTAGACAACACCTACTACTGTCTCGAGGCTGAACTAAACTGCGAGGAGATAGGTCATTATGTTTCATGGCTTGTGGATCTTGATAATGTCAAGACAAGTTATTTTCCTAGACTTCAAGATATTAGTACTCAAAACGTGCGACCACTAGTGTGCATATTGAACTACGGTCACATCTATTTAGGAAAGATGGTAAGATTTTTACTATTTGTCCTCAGTGCATCTTTTGCATACATTATTTTTTAAGCTAAACTTCATTGCTAAGTATGTTACTAGGATGTTCTTCAATAGGGACTCCCAATGAGTGTTGTGCCTCGTTGGATCGATCCTAATGGTCGGATGACAATGGTTCGCTTACGTCCAGGATATCCTACATTGCACATGAGTGCATTCATCATTTCTCGAAGCGAGCAAGTCTTAATAGTCAAAGACTAGAGCAAAATTGTGAAGGATCGTAGCAGAGAAGTACTACGGGGAAGCAATCAGAAGCGTAGGCCACACTTAGGAGACAGGTTCATCTGCATTCTCCAATATGATGAAGTAGGAGTGCTACACATGTTTTGTGCTATTTTATCTAAGAGAGAGAGCAGTAGGAGTAGGTCCTAGGTATTAAGAACAATTAATTAGTGTTGATTATATATGACTATGACGATGATGAGAAGTTTTTATTATTTGCTACAATGTGTTAGAGTTGATGGTGATGCTGAGGAGGAGGAGTAGTGATTATGAGTACTATGATGACGATGATGATGAGGATGAGGAGGAGGAGTTGTTATTATAACTAGTTACCACATTGTTATATGATGTCTCATGGATGAAAATGATGATGTTGAGGAGATTTTATATGAAAATGATGTATTATGATGATACTGTATGAAAACTTTTATAATGGCATATGAATATACGACATAAAACAAAAAATAAATACGTAATAATAGTAGGAGCACGGGTGCAGAGGCGCACTACTAGTAACTACTGACAAGGCTACTGCTAAGCAGGTGTAGCAGTAGCGCGGGCGAACACACAAGCTACTGCTACACTTTAGCTGTAGCGCCGTGGCAGTAGCGCGCTGCCCCGCGCTATTGCTATACCTAAAACCGGTGCTACAGCTAGGCTTTTCAATAGTAGAGTGGGTGCCGATGAAGAGGAAATGGGTCGTTGTGGATGAGTAAGCGCCTCCACCCCCTCGGTCTTCTCTTGGTGCATTCCGTCTGAATTTCTGTTTCACAGTCTCCCCACTTACGAAGGAATAGTCGTGCCATCACCGCCGCCTCCTAAGGCCGTCGGGCCCATCGTGATCTTGTCTTCCATGGGCTACGGAACTCCGTGCGGACGGGCGCCCATACCCGACGTTCTACGGTCCTCAGGAGGCGCTAAGCGCGAGCTTCCCGTGATATTCCTCGTATGTGTCCTCCAACTTGCAGGAGAGGGGCTACGCCACCGGCTGGCGGCCCTCCGTGGGGACGTGTCGTGTCAAGCCCTTGGGCTCTCCTCGAGCGAATATGTGGGGCCTCGGGAGATGCGACTTCCACCTAAGGAGGAAAGGTGGGAGCCCCCAGCACCCGGGCACGCGTCGTGGTCGTGCGCCCCCTCCCATGCCTTCCCTGTCCATCCAGGGGAAGGCGGTCATCTTGGTTGGGCCCTTGAGCTCGCAAGTGAACGAAGCGCTCTGCGGCGTGGCTTTCTCCAAGCTTCGGCGAGCACACTGGGGCGCCTAGGAGTGGAGATCGCCATCACCGACACCCGCCTGGAGGCGGAGCCCCAGAGCGTCACACGGGAATGGCACCGTTTGGTAGTTGTTGTAAATCTCGACTGCTTGCAACATAAGTGCGCCAGTGTAGGTGTCGAGGGGTCCCTTGCGCAGTGGCGGAGGCTCACGAACGCTCCCTTGCTGAGGCCCAAGCTGCCGACAGGCGACACAAGGCCTCTAAGGAGCGCTTGGAGGAGCTTCAAGCCTTTAGTGCCGTCCTTGAAAGGCAAATTCTGGCGTGGAGGGCCGCACTTGACGACCCGACGATCGAATTCCCCACTGGTAGTGTAGACCCCCGTATGCCCGAAGACGCGTTTGTGATGGAGGCGTTGGAGGAGAGCCTAGAGCACGAGAGACTGGAGGCAAGAGAGCACCCGGTGTCGCTTGCGGAGGAATCCCTCGCCACCCGCGAGGTGCATGTTCAGGAGGAGATTGATGACAACGTGGTGGAGTTTTGGCGCTCCCTTCTCTAGGATTATCATGCCAAGTTGAAGCTTCAGGAATCTCGTTTCTACAGGCGACGCGACCAACTGAAAAAGAAGGCCAGCGACCTCAGGAGAAGGTTGCAACAGGCAGAGCGATGGCAAAAAGCTGTGATGGATGCCCAAGCAGCTGCCTAGGCAGACCTGTCTTTCCTCTAAAAGTAGGTGAAGGGCGTTACTTCCCTTGTGGAGAAGGCTTCGGACGAGGCGAATCATGCCCGCGGCCTTCAGCACACGCGCTCCAAGATGTTCTAGTCCCTCGAGAAGACGGCCCATCGGGCATTGAGCAACATTTGCAACGAGATCGTCATGATCCCCCTCGTGCCTGACGACGTCGGGTACCTGGGCTTCTTTTCCAGGGTCGTGGAGCGCCTTGAAGGGCTGCGGAGAAGATCAGCAAGCTCGAGGAGGAGAAATGTCGCGACTTCCTGGCACAGGCAGCCTCGCGCATCTTCACCATCTCCTTCGCTTTGACCCGCACTTTGACTTTGATGCGGTGCTTCCCCCTTTCCCGAAGTGATTCGAGATGCCCTTCCTGAGTGGGTGGAGGAGCACGTGGAGGACTTGATAGAAAAGCTTTCTTCTGAGGAACTGGAGGACCATGATGGAGCCGGTGAGCGCGAAGCCGACGGTGGTGGTGATGACAAGAGCGACGACGACGGCATGTCCCCATGAGTAGTCTTCTTGTTTACCTGCCAGGGTTATGAATGTGTCCTGGTGGCGACTCAAATGTATTTTAAAAAGACCCTTGAGGGTGCTCCCATTTGACGTGGTGTATAGTGCTGAGCTCCCTTTTGCTTGGAGTTCCTATTGATCTGATCGATCGTGTCGCGCGAGCATCCGGGTACCATGGACTTAGTAGGGTGTGCATGATAGCGCATCCCTCGCATCCCGCCTCTGCTTACTGATCGCTCGCAGGAGATGCAGGAGCCGGCCATCGCCAAACTCGCCAAGGAAAGTGAGGTGCAAAACAGAAATTGCTACCAAAAAGAGTGTCACCCCTTCTTTCTAGAAGAAAAACGCAAGTACACCAAATTTCATTCCAAAAAATGGAAAATCCGAATACAAAAAGGAACAAGCTCAAAGCACAACATGCTCCCTTGGTGGTTTTGATAATTCATGACAACATACATTATCTCTTGGACTAACATCTCTATCTAGCGCATTTCAGATAATAGTCCATGGAGAGTTGGGCTGGCAAAAGGATTGAGGAGATTGTGGAATTACCCCATGATGCAAGGGAATAGGTTGGCCAAGCTTCAAGCAAGAGGACTCTACATTTTACATTTGTGAGAAATCACTTTGAGTCCATAGGAAAGCCAATACTATTAAAAGGGGGTAAGGTTTTGTTGGTGAAAAAACTGCTCATATGTGCACAAGTGATAGACACCAAAACCATCCACAAGCTCTCCCACCAAAGTCTGTCTCTAGCCAAACATGCAAAGTCGGTGCAACCAACATTCCTATCCTGATGCCACCGATTCCAAACCCTAGATTGACTCAGCCAAACCCTAACTCTTCGGTGCAGCCGACACGGCTTTCGGTGCCACCGAGTTGGGATGCCAACTTTATATTATGCAAGTTCACACTTTCGGTCCGTCCGAGAATGTTGAATCAGCGTCACCCAGTTTGGCAATTCTGACCGTTGGTCACCTTGTTGGTGCAACCGAGATTCCTATATCGGTCTCACAGAGATTCAAACTTGCCACCTTTTGGTCACTTCGGTACCACCAAGATTAACACATAGATGTCACCGAGTTGGTCATTTTGTGTGTAACGGTTGGATTTTTGGGGATGCCTATATATACCCCTTCACCACCACCCACTCTAAAGAGAAGCACTCACAACTATTTCATACCTATCCTACTCAGTTTTCTGAGAGAGAACCACCTACCCTTGTGTTGAGATCAAGATCTCCCACTCCAACCATGGTCGGCGATGACATCCGCCCTGCTGAGCTTGTGGTCTTTGTCTTGTTGCGCTAGAATGGAAACCTTTGGGGGTGCTTTGGGAACCTGCATACGTCCTTGCCTCATTTGCACCAAAGAGGAAACTGTCTTCTCTACACGTGCTGATGCCCGCCTGGCCCATCATGCGTCATCCTTAACCTGCCGAGGCAGAGTGTTGCATAGAGATCTCCGCCCCTCGGGAGGCTACCTGGGGAGGCCTCTTCCCTCCCAAGGTCTTGGCGTTGTCCTCCTCCCGAGGGAGGGGCTTTCGTGATGGCCTTGTCTTGAGTGAGGCTGTGCCAGGCCGGGCCTCTCCGTCAAAGCGGGCCACACCCTGGGCCGCAGGCTGGCAGGTCTGGGTACCCCTTTCCCAGAACGTTGACATATCCCTATCGAGTCCCTCGAGTCATGATGAGGATACTACGGTATCCTAGGCGTTACACTTATGCACTTCCTTTCACAGAAGGGGGTTAGAGTACTCGTATGAATAAGCATGGAAATTCTTCGAAGATTTGTGAACTTTATGGTTTGAAGAATTGTTCATATATTCATGACCCTTAGGTTTTCCTGCGAAATAGAGGCATTAGCACGAGCATGTGTAGAATTACGACCATGTAAGGAATTTGCTCCATATGAAGACTTTGGTCCATGTGAAGAATTTGATATGCGGTTCCTTTTCTTCAAGGGTGGTGTCATGACGACATTTACCTGAAGATTTTTAAGTCATCTTTTGGGAACCCAGATTTAGTTCATCGAAGGAGCACTCCTGTAGTTAGTACCAACATATCTAGCAAATACTTAACCACTCTATTTTTGGAACAGTTTATAGTTGGAGTCAAATGACTCATTAGAGGAATATGAAGATTCACAGTTAAAGCCAGATAAAGTGGATGGATCCACATGATGTCCTTTTGCAGCAACCCATGCAGTTTCAGGGTACTGCTTAGGTTTCCAATAGGATCCGTTAGCATTGAGTTTCCTATCAAATGCAATACCTTATTTCCTAGGGTTCATGTTCTGAATATGCTTCTTGAGAACATCGCAAAGGGTTTGATGCCCTTTGAGGCTTTTGTACATGCGTGTCACATACAATTACTTCAACCCTGCATTTTTGTCAGTGACATTGTGGTTTCCTTAGTTGAGGAATTTGTGACCACAAAAATAGTTGAAGAAGTTGCAGCAATAGAAACATTTGAACATTCCGGTGAAGAATTTGTAGTTTTAAGTTCGACGCATTTCAAAAAAGGTCGAACAAATTATTCCTGGGTGGAACTGGTCTGTTGAGTGAGCAATGAATCGTTTTCCTTTCGAAGATTTTCATGAGACAAACTCAGTTTCTTAAGATCTTGCTTTCTTTGAAGAAATTCGTAAGAAATCTTCTCATGATCAACTGAGAGACTATCATGATGACTTTTAAGCTCATCCTACTTTGACTGGAGACTTTGAAGATCATCAGTCAGAGTTTGAGTTTGATACATTTCCTTGTTTAACAGGTCATCGCTTTTGTCTAGCAGTTTTTGAATCCTTAGCATGACACTTCATTTCTTAGTGGCTACAGTAGCAAGTTTGGAATTTCTAGGTTTCATAGTCCCACCAAATTCGTCCTCACTTGGATCAGATCTAGAAAAGGAGTGATATGAGGATACCTTAGCTCCTTTTTCCATGAGGCTATAGGCAGGTAACTCAGTTTTGATATTCTTGATATTGCGATCGAGGTAGCTCATTAGAACCATCATGAAGGAATCTTCACGATAAAGATATACTTTGTTCACATCAATGATTCAGTCGCAAATAAGCTTTGTGGAGCCCAGTCTATAAACATGAGTGAATTGTGACTTTCATAGCCGTGTATAGATGACATTCATGGATCGAGCATCAAGCTGTGTGTATGTGAGAGCATCATCCACAGTGGCATTTTCAGAGAGCACTGAAACACCCTTTTATTGACTGTCCAAAGATCAACATCAAGTGATCGAAATAGTTTATTCATCTTGACCTTCCAGAGAAGATAGTTTGTCCCATCAAGGATTGGGTACACAGCGGATATCCCGGACATACCTACGGTCGACATAACTATAATTCGAGGTGGTTAAACAAAAATCCCACAGAACAAGAGAGTACCATGCTCTGATACCAATTAAAAGTGTGTTATATCGACCAGAGGGGGTGATTTTGTGATTTTTACAAATTCGTCACTGAGGAAATTCTAGGTAAGGAAATTGTTGAGTGACAAAACTCATGCAGCGGACAAAGTACTGAGAAACGAGTTGTCGGTGTCAAAAGAGGCGGATCTCGGGTAGGGGGTCCCAAACTATGAGACTGGGATCGATGGTAACAGGAGACAAGGGAGACAAGGTTTCCCAGGTTTGGGCCCTCCTATTGAGGTAATACCTTACGTACTGCATGATTGTATTGATGATATGTGGGCTACAGAGTTGATCTACCTTGAGATCGAATAGCTAAACCCTAGATGAGTTGTTCTATGCCTACAACCTAAAACCCTCCGACTTATATAGACGCCAAGGGTACCTAGGGTTTACACATGGTTGGTTACACGCCAAAGAGATAAACATGTCTATTTGCTACATCAAACATGGAGGACAAGCCACGATTCCTGAAGATTCCTTCCTGGAGACAGAGCCTTCAATGGACCCAGCGTCCGGTTAGCGGCCCATACAGTCCAGTCCATAAGGAACTAGTCGGCTTCCTGAGGACCCCTTAATCCAGGACTCCCTCACTAGCCCCCGAACTTGCCTCCAACGCCAAGGGTCTTAACTTCAATCGCTTTGTATAATCAGAGTCTTCGGCTTGCGAGATGAGTTCTTCCCACCGAGTATAATTCGGCCTCCGATGACATGTAGTTTTTCAAATAGAGGCACGTCCGAACATTGTAAATAAGTCGGCTCTGAAGGCTAAACATCAAGGGGTAAAATAACGTCCCCCGACGACCCCTCTAACGAAAGGTCACAGCCCACCACCACCGCTAAGCCAGTTGCAAAATCTTGATTCACGGTTCGAGGCCGTTTTTCATCAACACGTTCTATTAATGCACAGATCATGTCCCATTTTATACGGGATACGTTTAATGATGCGCATGCAACGATACGCATGTCTCGGGAAGCGGAGGGATTCATGGTGCAGCAAGGGGAGGCCAAACAGTGACAAGCCTCATAAAAGGGAAAGAAAACACCCAGGCTTAACGACGCTTCCCTTTCGCACCCTCTGCTTCCCCATCCTTTTGAGCTTCCATAGCGCAGATCTAGGTCTTCCACCACACCTCCTCCAAGCTAACCCATGGCAAGCTATGACTTCAATGGCAAGTGGGAGGCCTCCACGGTCACCGACCAAGACATCCGGGACCTTAAGGCCGCCGGCTACCTCCCTGCCAACACCTTCCACCGCGCATCGGAGAAGGACCAAGTGATCCCCACCCCCAAGCCAGGCCAAAGGGTGGTCTTTATTCCCCACTTCATTCGAAGATTGAGCTTCCCACTCCACCACTTCATCAGGCGGCTCATGTTCTTCTATGACCTCCTTCATCCTCATCTGCGAGGCTTTTCTGCTGGTCGAGGCACACTTTGATCTTTGGCGCAAGGTGTTTAGCATCAAGCCAAAGTGTGTCGCAGGCGAACACGCAGACTATGGCGGGGCTATCATAGGCAAGCTCACCCCACGTCATATGGCCATCCAAGACCTTCATTGACACCATCAAATTATGGCATAAGGACTGGTTTTACATCACAGAGCCGAGGGAGGAAGGTCAAGCTGCCCCAACCGGATTCAGATCCGGTCCCCCCCCCCACCTGATTAACATTGTGGCTCCGAAAGGGCCCAGACTGGGGGTCGAGCAAGGAGGTGAGCAACTTGCAGAAGTGCATAGGCTCCATGATCGAGAACGACATCACACTGACCAACGTGGTCCAGGTCATGCTCTGGCATCGCATCCTCCCTTGTCAGCACCGGGATACTCCCCTGTGGGCTCGTCAGTTCGATGACGAGACCACGATTCGGCACATCTTCTGCAATACTCGATAGAAGCTGTGGAAGGCGCTCTTCAAATCGTAGAAGGATTGGCCAACCAAAGAGGAGGATCAGGGTCTACACGCCGCCAAGCGTGCCTCCAAGGTATAGCATAGCTCTGCTTGATCGGCTCTATTCCTCATAAAGAAGTTTCTAAAACATCCTGCCGATCATTCTTTGCAGAAATGGTTGAGAAAAGCCATGGGCATTAACTGCACGACGCTTCAGCCCGAAGACAACAGGTCCGGGCTGTTAGCAGAGATGCTCGTCGAGGCGCCTTACGAGGCACCTGCGAAGAAAGAGAAGAAGAAGAAACCATGCCAAGAAGGCCTACGCATCAGGGACCAGCCAGAGATTGTGTCCGAAGAAACCTATGCCTCCTCGAATCAAGAGGAGCATGAGGACGAGGACGAAGGCGAGGGGGAGGGAGATTCCCCCCTTGCAAGAAAGGGAGTTGCATCATCGGACGCCGCAGAGGAGTTACCCCCTCCCGCCCCGAAGAAGGCGCATCAGACACAGGTAATCCTATCCGACAATAGTTTGGACTCGGATACCGAGTCCGATGATTTCGAGAGGGTTCCTCGAAGGAGCCTGAGGGTCAATCCCCCAGCTCGAAGGTAAGGATCCGAACATTCACTCAGCTATTATTGATAGGCTTTGGGGGTTACTACTATGCCAGCATTTTCTCATTATGCAGCCCCCCCCCGCGCGCATCCTTCCTACTGACCAGATTTCGGACGGGGAGACCCTGCCCGCCGATTAGGAGGAGAGCGGGAATGCGTCGCATCCCACTACTCTGGGCACCGTTGAGGTGTCGTCCTAGCATACTCCTATGGAGCCGGGCACCAGCGGCGGGGGAAATGATATCATGGTCGAGTCTAACACCTCGGCCACCGAAGACCGGGGGGCGGGACCCCACCCGGATACTGAGGAGACCGGACATGCAAACGTTCAGTCTCCTCCGAGGACCATTTCGGAGTGCAGCATGGCTCTAGGGGTCAGTGATCGGGTTGTCCGATCACCACCGACACGACCGGCCAATGGGTGGCCGGTCATGGGGGAGGCTCTATCGAGCGCCTCCATCTCCGAGGAGCACCACACCCTTATGGGTGCGGTATTGCAGAGCATTCATTCCGTCGACAATGGACTAAAGGAGGCCTTCAAGGGTCTCTTGACGGGCTTTCAGGTGAGCCACACAACACTTTGTTTGCAAAATATTAGTTTCTTTTTATTATTACTTACATGGCAGCCCCCGATCCCTAGGTGAGTTGGAGAAAACATACCTAGGGGTCAATCATGGAACATTATCCGAACTATATACCAAATTATATGTTCGGAATGTTCTAACCAGCCCATGAGAATACCAACCATAGAATCAGAGTGATGTTTGTTCGGTAATTTTGAGCTCATGTAACCTGATAAGGATTTGCTTTTCTGCAGGCTTCGTCATCGGCGGCGGGTGTGAATGGCGCCGAGATAGACAAGCTAAATTGGATACTCAAAAGCTCTGAAGACCATGAGGCTCATCCTCATCCTCGCTGCGAGGGCTCTTGCCTTGATCCTCAGGCGTGAGTTTCCTGTCCTATTTGAACACCCAGCAATTGCGGTGCGTGTGGTTGGCGGGCTTCTCTTGAGTTCCATGGAGTTGGCAGGGTCTTCCCATGATCTTCACTGGCAGGGTTAGTCCATCGCGGTTGCCTTTAGGAGGCTTCTTCCGCTGCCCGGGTAGGGAGTTGCGGAAGCGGGCATTAATGGCCATGTCATCGGCATCATTGTTGTTGTGTCTGCACTGGTTCTTGTTGCGCGTTGATTTCCCATTACCGTCCCGAACTTCGAAGGTTCCGGGGTCTTCGGAGTTGTGGCTGTGTCTTGCTAGCCAATTATCCTCCCCCGCGCAAAAGCGGGTCATGTGTGACGTGAGGGTAGACATAGTCCGAGGTTTATCCTGGCCGAGCTGGCAAGCCAACCTTTCATCCCGAATATTGTGCCGAAAGGAGGCTATTGCCTCAGCGTTCGGGCAGTCAACAATCTGGTTTTTCTTGGTCAAGAACCGATTCCAGAATTGTCGTGCTGATTCTTTGGGCTTTTGAACGGCGTTGCTTAGGTCGGAGGAATCCGACGGCCGAACAGAGGTGCCCTAGAAGTTAGATCGGAATGCATTCTCTAGGTCTTCCCAACATCCAATGGAGTTTTTAGGGACGCTGTTCAACAAGTGCCGAGCTGGCCCCTTTAGTTTTAGGGGTAGATATTTGATGGCGTGGAGATCGTATCCTCGCGCCATGTGGATGTGGAGGAGGAATTCCTCAATCCATACAATTGGGTCAGTAGTTCCATCATACTGCTCGATGGTCACAGGTTTAAACCCCTTTGGGAACTGATGCTGCATTACCTCATCCGTGAAACACAGTGGGTGGGCGGCGCCTCTAACCCGGGCTATGTCGCGCCGGTATTCGCCGTCTGTTCTAGCACGGTTGCGTTCTCGGCCTCTATCATTGTGGTCGAGCTAGGGCCTGTGCCCGTCCCATCTATCGGGTGAGTATCCTCTGGATCCATAGATGGATCTTGTATGCCCTCCTCTATAGTCTAGGTCGTCTCGCAGGTGAAACCTGTTGTTTGGCTCTAAAGGCTCCCTTCCCCGTATTCGGGGCATTGCTGACCTATAATCGGTGTTGTCAGCCGTCCCGTCTCATCCTCGAGGAGGGCTGGCTGGCTTGTCGAATGGAGTGTGTTTAGGGGATGTTGTATCCGTGAGCTCATCATCAAATTGCAGCAACAGCCTTCGGCGTGGGTAACTCTTCGGTTGGTCCGACAGACCGATACCGAGTCCTTCCTCAGCTGCGAGCATGCTCGTCTATCTATCAGTGAGGTTATCTTTTTCGGCTTTAAGCTGCTGCTTTTTTGCTTTCAAGCTACGGGTTGTTGCTATAAGATGTTGCCTGAATAGTTCCTAATCTTCCCTATTATCGGGGATGTCAAAGTCATCGGCTTCCAAAATGTCCTCATCCTCTACAAGGGGGTGGTAGTTGTCGTCCTCGTAATCGTTGAGGTCATCGGGGTCACGCTGGTCTTCGGGCTTCTCCTGACCCTAGTAGGTTTTCGGGAATATCGGGATCGCCGAGGTCTTCCGGGGTAGCTCTGTCCCTGGTACCTATGATAGCTTTCCTCCCCTTCTTGCGTTTAGACTATTTATGCGGCTTCCGATGCCTTGACGGTGTGTCGCCCGACTTGTCGCCATCGTTATTGGGCGTGTTCTTGCCATTAACGACAGGTGTGTCCACCATGTAGTCATCGTATGTGGCGGTGGTGGACCATTTACCGGTGTTAATGAGGGTGGGAGCGCAATCCTCCTCATCCATGTATTCTGCCTCCTTAGAGGTATAGTCAAACATGTCGGTTAAGTCTTCGACTATGGATATCAAGTGGGTGGTGGGTGGGTCAAAAAATTCGTCCTGACCCACCTTGTAGCCAATATAAGCATAGATCAGGGTTGGGTTGTAGGTCATCTTCATCGATGAGATCCGATCTAGGGCCACGTTGAGTGTGAAGAGCTCGATCGGGTCAAACTGCTTGGAACATTCGGGGTTGATCTCCGGTGTGTCTAGGCGAGTGGAGTGTTCGGCAAGAACAAGTATCCTGTCCTCTGGCACTATGGATGGGTCCGGACTAGGAATCGGGCCATTGTCGGGGTTAAACCTGCAGGCGTGACCAGAAAAGGAACTCGAGGTTAAAGCCTCTAAGTTGTTGCGCGTGGCAGGCGAGACTGTGAGCCTTGTTAGTGAAGTAACCCCTAGGATCTACGAAGAACTCTAGGTTCCCGAATCTGACCTCTTGACTAGGGGCGACGCTTTCGACACGACCTAGATGGCCGGTCGGGTCGGCATGCAGTACAATGCTGCCAAAGGGGAAGATCTGTCCAGGGACGAAAGTGTCCATGTTACGGTCCTCTTCATTGATGACAAGGCAAGACATCGATTCCTTGGGCGGTCACAACCGAACTCTCAATGAAAGCACCAATGTCGGTGTCAAAACCGGTGAATCTCGGGTAGGAGGTCCCGAACTGTGAGACTGGCATCGATGGTAATAGGAGACATAGGAGACAAGGTTTACCTAGGTTTGGGCCCTCCTATGGAGGTAATATTCTACGTCTTGCTTGATTGTATTGATGATATGTGGGTTACAGAGTTGATCTACATCGAGATCGAATAGTAAATCCTAGATGGGTTGTTTTGTCCCTACAACCTAAAACCCTCCGGCTTATATAGACGCTGAGGGTACCTAGGGTTTACACATGGTCGGTTACACGGCAAAGAGATAAACATGCCTATTTTCTACATCAAACATGAATTTACAAGCCCCGATTCCCGAAGAGTCCTTCCTGGAGACAGAGCCTTCAATCGATCTAGCATCTGGTTAGCGTCCCATATAGTCCACCCCATAAGGAACTAGTCGGGTTCCCGAGGACCCCTTAATCCAGGACTCCCTCACATGCAACCTATGGAAACACCATAGGCATCATGATGAAAATGCATATGGAGTATAGGCAATAAACGATCAGGATAGGCAGGTATAACTGGTAACGTGACAGAAAAATTTGATAGAGGAGATTTAGAAAGTTTTTAGTCAAAGTCTCCAAATAGTAAAGATCAATTTCGTAAACAAGTAACAGAGGAAATGAAAGGATTGAATTAATAGAACCAGCTGCTCGATGAAGACAATGATTTGGTCTACTAGTTCCAACTGATGTAACAGTCGTACGTATGGTTTGGAACGGCTTGGTATTTGAACCAAAGGACACTGAGTCTGAGAACACATGGTCCTTACCGCATTCTCCTTGAGCTAGAATCACACAGATTCCACCCAATCACTCGTGGTAAGTCTTCAAGGTAGACTTCCAAACCTTGACAAACTCGGTCACCCAGCAATCCACAATGTCCTCTTAGATGATCTAGAGCATGACACCTAACCATTTGGAAGATACATAGTCGTGAAAGGTGAAAAGTGTCGGTTCGACATAAGACAATCTCTTCAATGACGCTGAATCACTTTTCACTTTTGGAGTTTGGGTTTTTCCTCACTTATGATTTTCTCAAAGTCATCGGAAGATGGGTTTCTCTAAATGACACTTGTCAATCTCTCTCGGAGCAGCCAACCAACTACTGGTTGTGGGGGGCTATTTATAGCCAGAGTGCAACCCCACAAGATAAGACATAAATTCCCCTATTGATATGACCGTTATCAGGATAAGATCCTTCGGAGAGCTGGCACTAAGCACATCAACGGTGAGAAATTCAAACTCTCAAATTCTTAGGGCTATCAATTTCCTCACGATAGGTAATTTGCACTGGAAAAATCCTAACTCCTTAGTTAGAGCAATTTCCTTAGAGACCAGAAGGACTTCGCCTCTGTCATTCAAATTTTTTGACTCCATTGTAAGAGATTTCCAAAGGCTTCACTCGAAGCATTGGGTATGTGTATGTTTTGAGATGAGCATCACTTGGAAATTTTCTTTAGAATTAACTTGACCCCCTTTAACAATATGGATTTTCCTATGACTGAAAAGGAGGAAAAGAAACTGTGGAAACAAAGTCACCGCTTCAATATCTTCAGAGTCACACAGAAATCTTTACTTCAATTTCCTCAAGAAGAACATAAAAGTTTTGACATGAAGAAATACATTTTTAGGGCTCGTCTTTCGTCGATTAAACCAAACTCCTCAGGGACTACATCACTTGTGTACACTCACAAACACATTACTCCCTTAACTCATTTGTCTTCAATACTCCAAAACCACTAAGGGGCACTATATGCACTTACAGGGCTTTACCTTAATAATCTTTAGTAGTCATGGATGCTTGCTATAGTTCCAATCATAAGTGCATATGATCCAACTACGGAAGTATGTTAGCTCATGCCTCTCCCTCATATAAAACTGCAACGACGACGACCGATCTAGTTATTAGTTGCCTTGGACAATGATGCAAATCCAATCACCACTTTTCCACAGTCTCTATACTAACTTAATTGTTCTTTATCTACAGAACCCTGAACTTTTATTTCCACATTCTTTATTATCTTGAAAAACTATCTTATTACACCTAGAAAATACTTCTAGTTTTGTGCCCACAAAGTAGCTTTATTTCTTGTTCCACGTAACGTAAGTGTTAGCGTGCGTAGAGTTGTATCGATGGTCAATAGAACTTGAGAGAATATTAATTCTACCTTTAGCTCCTCACTAGGTTCGACACTTATTTATTGAAAAGGCTTCAAATGATCCCCTATGCTTGTGGTTATCAAGTCCTTTTTTGGCGTTGTTGCCAGGGAGCAATAGCATAGGGTGAATATTCTCATGTGTTCTTGTTTGCTTTATCTCTAAGTAACTTTAGCTTTGTTCTAAGTTGTTTATATCTTTAGTTATGGATATGGAACACGAAATACCACAAAAAATAGTTGTAGTTGTTACTCATGGAGATGGGGAACCTCCTAAAACCCTTAATGTTGGCTATGTGTGGAACATTAATTACTTCTTTGATAATTCTGATAAATCATGTTTCATTATGATAATGGGATACTCTTTGGATTAACATGACTATTTTAGGGACTATCCCTCCTACCTGACAATCGTGCCTTACTTGGCATGGCCTTTGCTCAATTCCAATGAGCTGAGACTAGGATTCTGGAAGTTTTCCTTGCTCCTGCACAGGGTATCGAGGTAAGCACATTACACTCCTTTATGCATTTTATTTGGATGACTGGAGTAATATATTTAGTATAGCTAGTGGCCCCAAAGAAGGATATCAAAGTATCGCCCAAAGACCACGATGTATCTGAAAGAGCAATGAAAAGTTCATTATAAAGAAGTGTAGATGCAGTAGCCCACGAGCCTTAAGTTCGTTTACCAAACTAGCTTGAGGATCGATCATAACTCTCTTGTTTAATAGATATGAATACACAGTAGCCCATGAGACTTGAGATGGGTCACAAGAATAGAATAGAGGATCAAATAATATGCTTGAGATCTTATCTCCTATTTTTCATGTGGTTTGCATGGGACTCCTCCTCCACCTCAAACTCAGGTGAACTGGAGGAGATGAAGTGCAAACTAGTGTTATTCGAGGAAGATTTACATCTTCTTCGACAACAAATGGGAAAAGTCAAGTTAAAGAGTTGGTGAATTTATTGTTAATTTGACTTCCAAATAGTCTATTATTAATCCAAGTGCACCTTTGTATTTACACAGTGTCTAAAAAGGAGCTTGTTGATCTATGGATCGTGATGGAAAAGGCTCGGTGAGAGGCTGAGAAACAAAAGGTTGTGACGTTCCAAACCGCAAAAGATCTTGTCGAGGCACCAAAAACTTAGCGAGCTTGTTGATACGTCTCCAACGTATCTATCTTTTTTTCCATGTTATTATATTATCATTCTATGATACCTTATACGCACCTATATGTTTATATGCTATTTTATATCATTTTTGTAAACTAATCTATTAACCTAGTGCCCAATGCCAATTGTTGTTTGATGCTTGTTTCTGGCGTTTCAGGAAACCAGTACAAAACAAAGTTGAAATGACCTGAAACATTTTGATGTTTTTCTCTGGACAAAAATAAGACATGAAAGCTTCAGAGGGAGTATGGAGGTCGCATGAGCCGGTGCCAAGGCAAGAGGATGTGCCCTAGGGGGCTCACCCCCTTGCTTTGGGACCACCTCGTGGATCCGTTTACCTCTGCCTCTATATATTCTCTAAAATCGATAGATCAGCAGAGATCCACCTGAAACCCTTTTTCCGCCACCGCAAGTCTCCGTTCTGCCGTTTGCCCATCTAGAGCCCTGTCCATGTGCTCTGCCGGATGGGGAATAGATCACAGAGGGCCTCTACATCAACCTTCCTGCTCCCACAATGGTGTGTGAGTAGTTCACCAAAGGCCTACGGATCCATAGCTACTACCTAGATAGCTATCTCTCTCTCTCTCTATGATCTTTAATACGTAGTTCACCACAATTCTCGCGTTGATCAATTCGATATATTCTTCTTTGCAGTGTGTTTGTTTGGATCTGAAGGATTCTGGGTTTATGATCAGATTATTCATGAAAATATATTGAGTCTTTATTGAATTACTATATGCATAATTTTTATACCTTCATATTTCTCTCCGGTCTATTGCTTTGGTTTGGCCAACTAGACTGATTTATCTTCAGTGGGATTGGTGCTTTGTGATGGGTTTAATCTTGTGGTGTTATATCCTCGTGACAAAAGGGGTCAAGACACGTATTGTATTACTGATATTAAGGGGGAAATGATGGGATTATTCATATTAGTTGAGTTTACTTTGTCTACATCATGTCATTTTGATAAAAGAATTACTCTGTTTCATAGTTAATACTCTATATGCATGTCGGATAGAAGTAGATGTAGGCATAAGTCGGTCTACTTATGCGGTCTACTTGCATACTGATAGGATGCTGATACTTGTGATCTACGTTGGGTTTTCTGTGAAGAGGAACGGGTTATCGTAGCACAATGTGGGTAAGTGTTTCCCTCATTTATGAAACCAAGGTTTATCGAACCAATAGGAATACCAATCATCAACCATCTTTAGCGGCTGCACACAAAAGAACAAACAACTTGCACTTAAAACCGACAAGAGGGTTGTCAATCTCCTTGGTCTCGTTATTTGCAAGAAAGTGAGTTGTGTAGACAATTGTAGATAATTGTAAATTGCAAAATAAAATAGAAGCAAATAAATAACAGGGAGGTAGTAATAGAGTTTGTGAATATATAAGTGAATAGACCCGGGGGCGTAGAGTTCTCTAGTGGCATCTCTCATAGAAATAACATACGGTGGGTAGACAAATTACTATTGGGCAATTGATAGAAAAGCGAATATTTATGCTATTTTCACGGCAATGATCATGTGTATATAGGCATCATCTCCATAAGCAAATAGGTCGACTCCTGCCTGCACCTATTACTATTACTCCACTCATCGACCGCTATCTAACGTGCATCTAGAGTATTAAGTAAAACATAGTAATGCTTGGAGAACGATGAAATGATGTAGAAAAAGTAAACTCAATCAATATGAATAAACCCCATCGTTTTATCCTTACTAAAAGCAACACACCAAGTTAAACCTACTACAATGCACCACTCCCATCAAAGAAATATCAATCTAGTTGGCCAAACTATCTCAAAAGATCGGATAGCATTACGAAGCTATAATGATCATGCAAATAAGAATCTTAGTATTGAGGTTTGACTCAAATACTTTTCATGAATAATCTGAACATAAACTCACAATTCCTCGGATCCCAACAAAAGCAGCATACAAAGGGATTACATCGATAGATCAAGGCAAAGAGAGAGAAGAGAGAGAGATTTCCATCTAGGTACTATCTACAGACCCATAGGTCTGTGGCGAACTATTCACACATCATCATGAGGGCAGAAAAGTTGATAGAGACCAAATAGCCCTTCCCAAAATCCACCTACTATGTATATAATAGGCCCATTTCTAGCCACCCACCTCATTTTCTCCACCGGACCAACTAGAGCTTCCAGTGCCGATCCTCTTGTGCACCTGTCCTTCCTAGATGCATCCACCATACGAGCCTCCCATTGATGGACGCAACACCGCCTGCATCTGGCCACGGCAGAGCCGACGGATTAGCGGGTCACCTGCCTTGCACTCATTTTCCTTCCTACCTGACCATTTTTATTTTCTCTCCTCTAATCTCCCCTATCTCTTGTTGCTTGCTAATGAACAACACCCTTGGAGTTGTTGCCCTCTGCTTCCTCATGCGCTCGTGTACAAGTATGTGCCGAGGCACCCGAGCTGGAGAGCCTCGTCCCCAAGCTCCTCCACTGGATCCAGCCTTCCTCCGCCTAGAATTGTCCACCCTCACCGTCCTCATGCATGTGAGTAGCATGTTGGTCTGTCCCGTATATCTCTTCTTTCTTCTCCATGTTCTCTCGTTTTCTCACAGCTCTCTCCTATTGCACCATAGGACGTCATCACGGCCATTAACGTCGCCTCCTTCAAGCTCTCCACATCACCCTGCTTGCGGAGGCGTGCCTCAACTTGCGGACACACCTCAGTTTGGCCTCCTTGCGCCCCTTGTGTATATCGTCTAGTGCCACACAAACATTGTCTTGTTTCGTCAGATTCCTTAATTGATATGCCTCATGTCGCTTTATGTTGGGGATATATACCCAGGGTGAGACCCACCCAGGTGCAGCCGGTTCATGCGGTTGGCGGCTTATGGTAAATCCAGGAGGAAACATAACGAGTGGGTCGGAGGGCCCAGAGCCAGAAGGCCGGATGTAACCGGGTGGACTTGAGCCGTTGGGAGTGACTTGTTAGATAAGGCATGTTTAGTTAGAGGTGAGGTCGGTTGTTAAGTTTAACCTGACCCGGACTCTTGTAAAGCCCAGGGCCTTGACCCGTGTATATAAGGGCGGCTTACCTGGGCGGCTTAGACCATGAAACAATTGATCGAGAGCTAGGTCAAGCGAACTCGCTCCCTTGTAATCGGTACACAATCAATACAACACAAAATGGGATGTAGGATTTTACCTCTTTCCAAGGGGCTGAACCTGGGTAAACCCTTGTTTCTCGATTCCGATCAACCCCTTTGAGTTCACTGCCATAGTGATGGCCTCGAACCTAAGTCCGTTGACCCGGACATCTACTATGCCAGATCCAGGACAGTTGGCGCCCACCATGGGGCCTGCGCCCGGTGGTGTAAGGTTCTCGAAGGGATCTCTCCCAGGGATCGAGGGATACGGTGTTGGCAGGATGGCCAAGAGTCGCCGCGTCAAGCTCCACATCAATGATGCTAGCTGGGGCCCCGAGGATAACTCAATCGAGTATGGGCACCGGGTCCCCTTCCACGGAATTCACGTTTTCATCGGCAAGATCGGCGGATCATAACCCAGGGCCGACATCCGCACTAACCTCGTCGAGCCGGCCCAGCACGTGCAAACCGCCCGTGTTAATCCGGGCAAGAAGCATGTCTTCGTCGGCTTTACCCAAGGCAGGGAGCTTGAAGGTTCCATGTCAGGGGAAGGAACTCTCATCTGCTCAGAGGATGGCTCCTCGAGCGAAGAGACGGAAACAATCTATCAGCCTCACAACGGCGGGCCTGGGGTCTATCTGGAGCATTACCCTAAGTCGAAGTATCATGAGCCAGAGGAGTTTGAGCCGCCAAACCATGCCGCCATTTTCACGGTGGGGTCAGCACCAGCTCATAATAGCACAACTGCTGGTGCGGCCTGATCTGGGGCGGACAGGCTGCCGGCTGAAGTTCTTCTAGATCTGATGGATGAGCTCAAAGCCCGGATGGAAATAAAGGTAAATGTTGAAAACCAAGCGGCCCGTAATGCAGAGATCACAAGGTTGAAGGACCAGATGGCAGGAGATCAATGCGATGAAGGCTTAGATGGATGCTGACTCAAAGTGCCTTAGGGCACAGGCTTTTCGCTTAGAGCTAGAGCAGCAGTTTGCAGCGGCGGTTCATCGGATGAGGCACCAGTCTTGTTTGATGGATCAATATGAAGCTAGAAATCTTTTTAATACACCAGGGACGGGACAGAATATGCCTTTGACCATAACCCAGATGGCAGAAGTACCTAGAAGCCGGGCGGCGGCTTAGCGTTAGCAGCCAGACCCGCCCTGTCGCAACTAGACCCCGCTGCAGCCTTTTTTGACCCCACCAGGTCATGATTCTATCCCGGTGGAGAAAATAGTGACAGCGGCGACCAGGCTTGGCACAATCCCTATCCCCTATGAGGCACCTTTTGCAGAGGAAGTACGGAACAACATTGGATACTTGCAGACGGCGGTGGGCCAGCAGGCGAAATATACTTATAGCCGGAGTCGCGTACATTCAACCCCTATCCCAAGCCGCAACTACAGCTGGCGTTATGAGTCGCTGGCGGTTTCTAGTAGTGATTGACATCGAAACCTGGCAAGGGACGAACACCTGGTTTGTGATGCTCATGCGTTGGTGGATCGGGCAAGAGCCCAACGAGAGGCGGTAGCTCTGGCAGCTACAACGGCTTAGCAGTAACCTATAGTCGCGCCCTCCATCTTAGTAGGAGCCAGCTTAATGTCTAGGGCTGTGGGAGTGCCATGCTTAGTGCCGGCTTTGCAAAACGAGTGCATGTCGAACGACTTCAAAGGTCCTCACAAGGTGCCCAACTATACTGTTGCCTGCCTCCAGAGGCTTGGATTGAAAGTTATGAATTAGCCATGGAGATATTGGATGTTAGTGATGCAGTGTGTGCTAAGTATTTCATCATGATGCTGGAGGGGCTGGCTCGTACATTTTTGAAAGGGTTGCCACCCAACACCATTAACACCTGGGCCGAGTTAAAAGCGAGGTTCATCAATTAAATTCAAGGTAAGTGCAGGCATCCCATGACGATTGTGGATTTGGATCAATGCGTCCAGCATGAGGATGAGTCGGCACATCATTGGGTCCGGCGGGTCTCGACCATCATCCATTCTTCTGATAATATCACGGCGTCTCAACTAGTCCTAATCCTGGAGAAAAATTGCCACTTCACGCCTTTCAAACAGAAGCTTGGCCAGCTCAAGCGCACATGTCAAGACATGGGGGAACTCATGACGGCTCTCACCAAGTATGCAGACTCTGACAACTCGAAGGACCCTAGCTCCGATGATGAGAAATCGGCCAAGGGCATGAAAAACAACAATGACAAGGGTTAGTCAAGAACGGGGGAGGAAACAATAGTAATGGCAATGGCGGAAAGTGGAAAAACCAAGACGACAGGTCAGAGTTAGTGCCTAACGCCAACACGGGGAATAACCGTGACAAAGGTAATGGCAAGCCGCCGTTTAAACGCAAGAATCCCAATTTGGAGGCAATGCTGAATGATCCTTGCCCAAAACACAGCTGTCCGGATCAGCCATCAACTCATGCTTTGAAGGATTGTTGGATCATGGGAGAGTATCAAAGTTATGGTGGTAACCAGCATCCAGGCGGTGGCGGCGGACCATCCAACGGGTCAGGTCCTTCCGGGCCTGGTTTCAGTCTAGATGGCTTAGGCTCAGGCCATCAGGGCCAAGGAAACCACGGAGGGAATAATCAGCAATCTGGCGTTGGAGGTCAGCATCAAAATAATCAGTCCGGGTTTCTGAGTAATCCCAAAGAGCTTAACTCTGGGCAGTACCACGTCTTTACAACCAGTCTTGACAAGCGAGACCAGAAGTTACGCAAGCGGGTGGTTAACGCAGCTATGTCGGCTCTCTTGCAGTATTTAAAGTGGTCTGAGTATGACATAACTTGGACCAGGGAGGATCAACCGCCGCGTGTGGATAACCCGGGGCAGTTGGCTCTAGTGGTCGCCCCCCAAGTGGATGATATGTGTTCACCAAAGTTCTTATGGATGGAGGCAGCAACATAAACATTCTCTATTATGACACTTTTCGCCGAATGAATTTGCTTGACAAAGACCTCAAGCCTTCTTCAACGGTTTTTCTTGGCGTGGTGCCTAGGAAGTCAGCTTATCCAGTGGGAAAGATTTTGTTGGAAGTTGCCTTTGGTGATGAATTCAATTATAGGGTGGAGTCTCTGTGGTTTGAAGTGGTCAATATTAAGAGCCCATATCATGCTCTGTTCAAACGACCGGCTTATGCTAAATTCATGGCTAGGCCTTGCTATGTTTACCTACAGCTCAAGATGCCCGGGTTAAACGGGATGATCACAATACATGGAGACCGGAAGACGACTACTGAATGTGAGGAAGGGGATGCAGCCTATGCAGAATCAAGTTGTGCAGAGGCAGAGCTCAAGTTTTACAAAGAGAATGTCGACCCAGCAGACATGACCATGTTAAAAAAGCCTAACACGGAGTCTGAGCTGCCACTTAAGTTTATGGAGGATTATACAAAGTTGGTGGACTTCACGCCTAGAGAGTCATTGCAGTAGTTCACTATTGGGGCTAATATGGATCCCAAATAGGAAAGCACGCTCATCGAGTTCATCCGTGAGAATCGGGACATCTTTGCATGGAAGCCTTCTGACATGCCGGGTGTACCGAGAGAACTCGTTGAGCACCACCTTAATGTGGATCCTAAGTTTAAGCCAGTCAAGCAGTTGCTGCACCGATTCAATGAGGAGAGGCGGAAAGCAATTGGCGAAGAGATGGCCCGGCTCTTGGCAGCAGGGTTCATCATTGAAGTTTTTCACCCGGAGTGGCTCGCTAACCTGGTGCTGGTGCTCAAGAAGAATGGGGCGTGGAGTATCTGTGTGGATTACACGGACCTTAACAAGGCATGTGTGGTTGACCCGTTTGTTCTCCCCCATATTAACCAAATCATTGACGCAACGGCGGGTTGTGAGATTCTGTGTTTTCTAGATGCTTATACAGGTTATCACCAGATCAAGATGACAGTTAAAGACCAAGAGAAGACGGTTTTTATTACGCCTTTGGTGCTTTCTGCTATGTGTCTATGCCTTTTTGGCTTAAGAGTGCCCAAGCGACTTACCAGCATTGTGTGCAGAACTGTCTTCATGGTCAGACTAGGCACAATGTTCACGCTTACGTGGATGATATTGTGGTCAAGTCAAGTAAGAAGGAGACTCTTCTGGATGATCTGAAAGAAACCCTTGACAATTTGCGGTTATACAAGATGATGCTTAACCCGGCAAAGTGTGTCTTTGGTGTACCTGTAGGCAAGCTCTTGGTGTTTTTAGTTTCAGAGCGTGGAATTGAAGCTAACCTGGTCAAAATAAAGGCTATTACTTCCTTGTTTAAGCCAGCGTGCGTCAATGATGTTCAGCGCCTGGCGGGTCATATTGCCTCACTAAGCCGGTTCATAAGCCGCCTGGGCGAGAAAGCTATTCCTCTATACCAGATGATAAAAAAGACAGATGACTTCGTCTGGAGCAAGCCTGCAAATGAGGCGCATGAGGCGCTCAAGAAGCAGTTGGCTGAGCCACCGTTTTTGGCTGCTCTGGTTGAGAAAGAGCCTTTGCTCTTGTATGTGGCGGCTAATAACAAGGCAGTCAGCGTTGCGATTGTTGTGGAGCGTAAGGAGGCTGGGAAAGAGTATCCCGTCCAACGGCCGGTTTATTATGTCAGCAAGGTCTTGATAGAGTCCAAGCAAAGGTATCCGCATTAGTAGAAGCTGATATATGGGGTGTTCATGGCAAACCGCAAGTTGAAGCATTACCTCCTTGGACATCAGATAGCAGTAGTTAGATCTGCTCCACTTGGAGATATTATCCAAAATAGAGAAGCCACTGGCAGGATTGCTAAGTGGGCACTTGAGCTTGGACCCCTCAATTTGAAATATGCGCCTCACATGGCTGTCAAGTCCCAAGCTTTGGTGTACTTCATAAATGATTGGAAAAAAAGTCAGTCGCCCGAGGAGAAGCCGGAAAACATATATTGGGCGATTCATTTTGATGGATCTAGGCAATTGGAAGGCTCGGGGGCTGGAGTTGTGTTAACTTCCCCACGAGGTGACAAGGTCTGTTATGTTTTGAGGCTAATGTTTCCTTGTACCAGCAATGCAGCAGAATATGAGGCTTTGCTTCATGGGCTCCAGGTGGCCAAGGAGATGAAATTGAGACGAGTTAGATGTCTTGGCGACTCAGACCTAGTGGCTCAGCAAATTTCTGGTACATGGGACTCAAGGGGCCATCGTATGGCGGCTTATCGCTAGATGGTTGATGTTGTTGCTCGTCACTTCAAGGGTTATCAAGTGGATCATATTGATTGGCGCAAGAATGAGGCGGCTGATGCATTATCCAGGCTAGGGTTTCAGCGCAAGACGATGCCGCCTAATGTGTTCTTGGACGTATTGCATCACTCGTTAGTCAAGTTACCATCAGAGGAAGACTTGGTTGTACCTGATCCGAAGGGACAGTTGGTGGCAGCTCTTCGAGCAATCCCTGATTGGACACTGCCTTACCTGGCATACTTAACCCGCGGCGAGTTACCCGAGTATGAGATCCTGGCGCGATAGATCACCAAGCGGTCTAAGTCTATGATTATCAAGGACGGCCAATTGCATCGGCGCAGTGTAACTGGCGTTTTTCAACGTTATGTCTCTCCTTATGAGGGCCGTGAAATCTTACAATAAATCCATGCTCGCGATTGTGGTCATCACGACAGGTCAAAATCATTGGTGTCCAAGGCTTTCCGCTACGGTTTTTACTGGTTAACGGCTCATGAAGACGCATAGGACTTAGTTAGTAAGTGCGGCGGGTGTTAGAAATTTGGACGCCGTGCTCACGTGTTGGCTCAAGAACTACGGATGATTCCAATCTCCTGGCCGTTTGCGGTCTGGGGGCTTGATATGGTAGGACCTTTCAAAAGGTCCAAGGATTTGAAGACCCACCTCTTGGTGGCAGTTGACAAGTTTACTAAGTGAGTTGAGGCTGAGCCGGTCAGTAAATGTGATGCTGCAACAACGGCTCAGTTCGTCAAAAAGCTGATCTTTCGTTTTGGTTATCCACATAGTATCATCACTAACAATGGCACAAATCTGTCCAAAGGGGTTGTGAAGGCTTTCTGTGATGAGGAGCATCTACGCCTTGATGTGTCTTTGGTAGCTCACCCCCAGTCTAATGGTCAAGCTGAGCATCCTAACCTGGAAATTTTGGGAGGTACTAAACCCCGGCTTATGGTTCCTTCGGACCGCATGCCGAGCTGTTGGGTGGAGGACTTGTCGTCTGTTCTTTGGAGCATAAGAATCACCCCTAACAGGTCTACATGCTTTACGCCTTTCTTCATGATCTATGGCGCAGAGGCTGTTCTCCTTAGGGATATTCGTCATGATTCGCCCAGAGTGGCGGCTTACATGGAAACTGACAATGAGGCGGCACGTCAAAATGCTTTGGATGTCTTAGATTAAGAGCGGGATCTTGCAGCAGCTCATTCAGCTATTTATCAGCAAGACCTGCGTCGCTATCATAGCCTCAGGGTCAAGACCCGGACGTTCCAAGAGGGCGACTTAGTACTCCATTTGATTCAAGACTAGTGAGATATGCACAAGTTATGGCCTCCCTGGGAAGGACCGTTTGTGATCAGTAGAAATCTCAACAACGGGTCTTATTACCTCCTAGATATGCAGGAGAGTGACAAGTCTCACAATTTTAGTGAAGAGACTAAGAAGTTGTGGAATATTGCTCACCTTTGGCCATACTATACTTAAGCCGCCAGAAGGCACTCATCAATGTGCATATCTCTGTCATTGTACAAACCATCTTTTATGATATAATAAAGTGGGCATCCCCATGATTAGGGGCCTCTGCCGTGTTCCTCACACTGAGATTCATACAAGGGAGTTAATCCTTCATCAGGTCACTTGGGGGCTTTTTAACCCCCTCTGGCCAGGCTTTCTATGCCATCAGGAGTCGATACTTAATCTGGTACTATAAGGAGGGATTTTAAACCCTCTTGGCCAGGTTTAAACTAGAAAAGGAGTTGATCCTTTAATTGGTCACTTGGGGGGCTTTTGGCCCCATGGGTTAAGCTTATTACCTCCTCTTGACCCGGCTTTCCGCCATCTCTGAGTTATACCTGCATGTTTGCAACTTGCTACTCCACCATGTGACCCGCCGAACTCTTGACAGTTAATCTTGATAAGAGACCCTAAACTTTTTTTAAAGTTAATCTCACACAAAGGCACTGAACTTGTCAAGGTTTAAACGGCGACTTTTGTCATGAGAGAGCCAGCATACAGTGAGCAAGGACAAAGTCGTCTTGTCTACCATATCCCCTCCGCTATGTGGCATGTTTGTACACTTAGCAATGTCAATCTTTTAAAGACCCTGAACTTGTTAAGGTTTAAATGACAGATTTATGTTGCATGATGCCTGGTTTACATGTTTCTTAGGCTTTCTGCCTCATTTCTTCGGAAACAAAAATGTTTTTTATAAAAGCGGGGAACAAGAGTTGTCTTATCCTATCGTGCCTTTAAAACCGGCTTATAGGATGATGCGTACAATTGTTCGTTCTGGCAGGTACATTCATGACAAGGTTCTAAGTCTTGGGAACTTTCAGGCTTGGCCCATGGAGTATAAGCCACCTGGCAAATTTAAACAGCTAAAGTGCTCCGATGTTAATAGTTGAGTCGGCTGAGTCGCCAACAGAGCTTTCAAATATAAGCATCAAAAGTGCAGGAACATGCAGTCAAGAGTTTTCTACAACTATTACAAGGCTATTCAACCGCCCCAAGACTTAAAGTTTTTGACGATGGAGGAATAATAAAGCCGGGTTACATGATGCAGATTTCTCTCTTTAACTCTCCGTCGGGTCATCCCGCGCTGGGTCTTTGTGGTCCTTGATCAAGAGATTGTCCACATCCCAATTGCAATTAGTCAGAGCTTCAAACATAGCTTCATCATGCATGATTGGAGAAGGGTCAACATCAGGAGCGAAGATGTGCTTACAACTTTGAGGAATTAGGTTCCTTGCTTGAAAAGTGGGTCCTTTGATCCACCTGTTGTCTTCAGAGTAAGCCGCCTTGTACACTGATAGGTCAGCTTCTGTAGCCAGCCGACTTGCAAGAACCCGAGATGCTTTATGGCAGCGAGAGTAGTCTGCTTTTGTGAATTCTGAGCCATCATCTTTCAGTTCAGGAAATATGTTCATCATTTCATCCGGATTGAGCTCTTCCGCATAAGCGAGTGACTGGCTTAAAGCGGCCATGGCACCCGCGCGGGCGGCTAATCTCTTCAGTTCCTCCACTTGCATAGGAATGGTGGACAGGGTCTCGATCACGCCCATCATGAATTTTGGAACAACCCTTCTAGACATGACGTCCTTCATAGTGTCTAGAGGCCCGGTGTATAACTGTTCCATTAAGGTGTATACGGCCTTGAACACCATCAGGCTATTGCTAGACAGTTGGCGGCTTTGTTTGCCTACATTCAAGGCAGAAGTTTAATGAGTCGACGGGCAGGATTTTCAATAAAGTTTGACAAGGAATACTTACCAAAGATAGCCCCAGCCATGCAAGAGATGTGGCCCTTCAAAGTGTTCAGCTCTTCAGCGGTTGTTTTAATCCATCCCTCTGCTTCTTCAGTGCGTTTGGTCTGGGCGGCTTGGCTGGAATCGACAGTCCGTTTGAAGGTCTCAAATTTCGTCTTGATCTTTTCGAGCTCAATGGAGCAGAGCCGCGATTTTTCTTCTGTCTTTGCTCAGCCACTTTGTTGTGACGCCAGGTTCTTCTTAAGGTCTGCTACGCGTGCTTCAGTGTTAATCAAGGATTCCTACACAAAGAAGGATTATCAAATTTTAAGCCGCTGGTCTGGCTCATACAGTTTACATCAAAACTTGGTGCAAAATTCAAGTCTCAATCAAATTGCAAGAAATTTACTCGACACTTGGGGGCTAATGTATCTCAGCTTTCTCTTAAGTTATACTTAAGTGCTGGCTCATTACATAGGGAATGACCCGGCCCTTGGTTGCTACATTTGGCTCTTAAGTTATACTTCAGTGCCGGCTCATTACTTAGGGAATGACCCAGCCCTTGGGGGCTACATTTGGCTCTTAAGTTATAGTTCAGTGCCGGCACATTAGTTAGGTAATGACCTGGCCCTTGGGGGCTACCTTTGGCTCTTAAGTTATACTTAAGTGTCGGCTCATTATTTAGGTACTGACCCGGCCCTTGGGGGCTACATGGCAGTTTTATGAAAGATTGTTAAATGATTGGAAGACCCAACTGATCCTTGGAAATATCAACCGACTCCTGGGGGTTGCATAAGTATATATGTAGAAAGAGGCAAGATAAGTTTAGCACCTCATATTTTTTTTCTTCATTGTGGCGATCAGGCTAGCCTCCATGTCCCGGCTGACAAACAGGCGACTCAAGTAGCCACTATGCAGTACATCAACAGTGAGCTTATCCAAATTTGGAAGGGCAGATAGAGTTTTCCCTTCCTTCAGGGGAGCTGCCTCGTCTTCTTTGACATGTTTTGATAATTCATGTGAGGGAGCTGGAGGTTCATAAGCTGTCCTAGTGATAACAATTTCTTCATGAGAAGCCTCATGTTCAGCTGATGACCGGGGGTTGGGCGGCTTAGGAGCAGAATCCAAGCAAGCTTCAGGAGTTTCAATGTCCATAGCAGTCGGCTTAGCATGCAAAGGAATTTCTTCAGGAGCATCTGGGGTGGCCTCGGAAGGCTCAGTATGAGACTCGGGGGTGTTAGGTGAGGGAAGCTCCGAGTCTTGAACATCAGGGGTGGCAGCTGACCGGGCCCCTTTCCTCCATTTAGGTTGAGCCCTGTGGTTCAAGGCAATTTTGGATATTTCATGATCAAGTAGGACATATTGAATGTTTTTCGGAGCATAGAAACACATACCCTTGATTAATAGTAAAGGGAGGCAGCTTCGAGGCGATTGAATCGCTAGAAGAGGGAGGCGAATCCTGGAAAAGTTAGCATTGATAAACCAATTAGTCAATTGCAAAAATAGTATCAGACAGAATAAGCTCAAGACAAAGAGGTACCTCGGTGTGCTGTTTTCAAGGAGTCGGCTCATTGGGTAAGTCGGATAAAAGATCTCTTGAGCCGGTGCTCCGGGTCTGACGTCTGCTATCATCTTGTTGTTTCTTCAAAAGAAAGTTAAGATTCAAGTAATTAAAAGGACGGGAGCTCTTTACCTTTCGTACAGCTCGCCGTGTTTTCTTTATTGGTGAAAGGTGTGAGAAATAAGAGACAATGATTACCTTAGCAATATTGGCATGGTTGGTTTTAGCTTCTTCCTATGAGTGATCATTATCAATAAGTTGCATGAACAAAAGGCCAAGGGAGTCAAATTATACCTCTGAATCGTCTAAGTATAATAGCTCTTCAGTTGACTATTTCCATTTGTGGGACTGCACCTTAGGTTTTGAGGCCTTAGGGACCTTTCTTTTATTTTTTGAGGACAACAGTTTTTTCCAGAAGGAAGAGCCAACCTGCAAGAGAAAAAGCAGGTCAACAAGAAGGATTATTAAGATATGGAGTTAAAAGAATGGATGAAGGTTAGGATGAAAATACTTACATCTGGAGCCGGGTTAAGAGCATAGAAGGGGCTCAAGCTAGTTTTGCTGCAAGCGGCTAGTGTTTCCCCTAGCAGAGACTTGACAATGGTGTTGAGGTCCTGATGTGTTAAGGGAGTCTGATTGTAGCGTTGAGGGTCATCCACGTTGCCAGAATACTCGCACATCAACGCGATTCGGCGGCTTAGCGGCAAAATTCTCCAGGAGACCAAGCAGCGGGTTAGATCAACACCCGTCAGCCCATTCGCCAACAAGGCCCTGACTTTGGAAAAGGTGGTGGCATATTGAGCATGTTCGGTGGCTGACATCCGAACTGGAAGCTCTGTATCTATGTTGAGCTGGTAAGGACGATAACCCGGTAGAGGATTCTCCCCCTCTGGTGAAGTGTCTTGGCAATAGAACCAAGTCTTGTTCCACTCTTTGGGATGAGTTGGTAGGATTGCTGCTGGAAAGAGTATGTCCCTCCACGTCTGAAGGGTTACGCCTCCGAGCTCAAGACTTAACCCGTCTACCATTTCAGTTTGGCAGTTGACATAAAAGTATTCTTTGAATAAATCAATAGATGGTTCTTCTTGTAGGTAGGCTTCACAGAAAGTTTGGAATTGACACATATTGGTGATAGTGTTTGGACCAATATCTTGGGGGTGCAAGTTGAAAGCGTGAAAGACGTCCTGGAAATGTTTTGATCTAGGCAGAGAGAAACCCCAAAGGAGATGGTCCATGAAGAAGATGCCCTCCTCGTCTTTGGGTTTAGGGGTGGTCTCGCTGCTTGGAAGTCGCAAAATGATAACATCCCAAGCCGACAGAACTCCCATGGTGATGAACTCACTGAGATTTTCCTCGATCACTCCAGACCATACCCAGCTGCAAGTAGACATGGCAGCGTCTTAGGAAGCTGCGGAAAGGCATGAATGTTTCGCGGCTCAAAAATACATTTTGACTAAGGTTTCTACAGTGATAAATGTTAGCTACATTTGCCGGGTCAATAAAAATTATGAGCTGTCGAAGTGGCTTGTGAGGAAACAAAGTGAGCCGAGAGACTGTTGGCGGGTCAAGTTATCTATGCAGGTCAGAAAGTTGCTAAGTGTTGACAACCGTTTCCACAACTACATCCATGGATTTATGATCTACTGGCAAAGGAAAATGAAAAATATTCTAGCCCTAAAAAGCCTGGCAGAAGAACAAATGGCCAATACTTGAATTATTATGAGGCTACAGATTTAAAAACCAGCGCGTCTAAGTATGGAGCAAGCAGCCGCATGATTTCAGTGGTACTATGAAGCTTTGAAGATGTTTTCAACTAATGGTTAAAGAATGCTTTCGCGAAGAAGGATGAACACGACGGACTCCATGGATGCAAGAAAATCCTAATGCAAATCTGATAGGGGGCAACGTTCAAACCTAGAGAGGGTGGTGAACGCTCGGGACCTCTAGATCGTCTCAGGTTGATGTAATGGACAGGGTTGGTGAAGACAGCAAAGACCGGGCGACGCGGCTGGTTCCGGCGGCGCGGGTGTTTGGAGGAGGAAGAAGAAGATGGCGGCGAGGGGAAAATGAAAGTTATAACCCCCGCGTCTATTTATAAGGGTATGATGGTCTTTCAAACGGTCCGGTGTGGGAATGATAAAGCACATTGATGATTATACTAAGAAGACGCCTCGATTTTCAGGCTGGTCATATTAATGACGAAAGATTTGCTCTGACGTCAGAGGAATCTTTTTTGATTTTGCCAATGTCATCACCGCGGGTTATAACAACTTGTCAGATGCAAGGATTACCCATTTTTCAGCGGGTTATGAAGACTTCAAGGGAAGGCAAGACTCGCCAACTAGAAGACTTGAAGATTGACATGAACTGGTTCAAATCAATCTGGGGCCTAATGTTGGGGATATATACCAAGGGTGAGATCCGCCCAGGTGTGTCCGGGCCATGCGGTTGGTGGCTTATGGAAACTCCAGGAGGAAACATAACCTGTTGGTTGGAGGGCCCAGAGCTAGAAGGCCGGATGTAACCCGGTGGACTTGAGTTGCCGGGAGTGACGTGCTAGATAAGGCATGTTTAGTTAGAGGTGTGGTCGGTTGTTAAGTTTAACCCGACCCGAACTCTTGTAAAGCCTAGGGCCTTGACCCGTGTATATAAGGGTGGCTTACTTGGGTGGCTTAGCCCACGAAACAATTGATCTAGATCTAGGTCAAGCGAACTCGCTCCCTTGTAATCGTTACACAGTCAATACAACACAAAGGAGGACATAGGCTTTTACCTCTTTCTAAGGGGCTGAACCTGGGTAAACCCTTGTTTCTCGATTCCAATCAAACCCTTCGAGTTCTCCGCCTTAGCGATGGCCTCGAACCTAAGTCTGTTGACCCAGACATCTGTTGTGACAGATCCACGACACTTTACCTTGCAATTTTTTAACATACACAATTTTAATTGGAGTGGTAACACTCCTACACTTCCACCCAGGCGATCTTGGGTTCAATTCCTAGGCGCCTCTTTTGTTGTTGTTTTCAAAGAAAACCACACATCACACCTACAACCCCTGCATGCACACATCCATCTATTTGTTTTGTGTTTCATTTTTAGGCAGATCCATTTGAGGAATGATTCATATCCAACATAGTTGATTATTGTATCACTAATAGTTCGTCAGCCCAGCTGGCTCGTGCTTTGCTCTCGTTCTTAGGGGATCAGGGATCAAATACTAGTCTCTTTAACTTTTTACCCTCAACAATTTAAGTCATGTGAACATGACAACAAGGTCCCACTACCTCTATTGACTAGTCCACTTTTGACACAGTTAACCACCCTCATGGCACCAATGTCATTGGCAATGGATACCAAGCGCTTATGTAAAGTTGTTTTTCACTTTTCCAAAATAAAACTACACAAATTTCAGCATAATTTTGCATTTTGTTAAATTCTTATCGATTCAACCGTGCATCGGGTTAAAATTATTTATATATGTAACTTGGGTACAATTTTCATCCATGATAAAAAAACTGTTATTTGCATTTATTTTCATAAATGCATGCTAAAACGGTTTAATACCTAACTAATTAATTGTACCTCCCAATTAAATAAATTATGTGTGTAACTTGACTAGAAGAATGTGTAGAATAACACGATGGAATTTTTTCCTATTTAATAATTCTAAAAATTTATTTTAGTCAAAACAATACCAAATTCAAAATTACATGTGGGGATTTTTCCAAAAAAAAGATGTATTGTTTTTGGACTCATTTAAAATGCCTAGATAGTATAGTTTATTAATGCTTCATGTCTTGCCATGTTAAAAACATTTAAACTTGTTGTGTACCTAAACGAGAGAGCACTAAATAATTTGAATGTGGAGTTTCGTCAAAATGCAACTCGTTGCATATTGAGCTTCACTTAATGTGTAGTAGTTGATGTTGTCCTTTGCCATGCCATAACTCATAAAACTGGACATTCATCATACTTGGTTGTGCATCATGCCATGATTATGCTTGTTTGTTTACCGTGTGTTGTTTGCTTCTTTCCGGTTTCACTTCTTCTCGCTAGAGTTCCGATAACGTTTCAGAGTGTGAGGATTTGTTCGACTGCGCCCGTTCGTCTACTTCATGGATTCGTTCTTCTTCCAAGAGGGATCTCAGGAAAGATGATCATTACCATGGATATCGCTACTATCATTTCTATGCTAATTGTCTCGATTCCATCGCTATGTCTAGTTACCTACCACATGTTTGTCAAGCCTCTCAAAATGCCATGATAATGCTCTAACCCTCCACATCCTAGCAAATCATTGTTTGAAGTTACTACTTGCTAAGCCCCTCTTACAGCATTGGTAGTTGCAGGTGTAGGTTGTTCCATGTGGAAACATGTATATCTTGGGATATCACATTTTTCTTGCTATTTAATTTAATACACCTATATACTTGGTAAAGAGTGGAAGCCTTGGCTTTTGCCTCGTGTTTTGTTCCACTCTTACCACCCTAGTTTCTGATTACTGGTGTTATGTTCCATATTGAATGCTCCTAACATGCTTGGTATTGTTATTAGGACCCCCTTGATCATTCGTTTCGGGATAAAACTCTTCCAGTAATGCCCAACATTAGTACCAAAATTTGCCAAGATGATAATATTAATCACCTTTATTAATGTATACGGCATCGTGAACCCATGGATTTAATTCAACATAAAATAGGGGGGCGGTGTTGATGGTGCTGGTCCAAACTGGGTGATGTCCGGTGCCCCCTTAGCAACCGGGGACTCAGCCAACCCGACATCTTGCCCATCTGGTACTGCCCTGAGAACTATATATGTAGGGATCCTATCGGGATCTGGCCTGTCGGCCGGCATTTTTGTATTTATTTTACCTTTAACAAATGTCTTGTACACATGTATTCCGAGGATACTACGGGATATCCCATGGTTGAGGTTTCCACCGCAACTTGTAGCTAGTTTGTGATGGATGAGTTGGAGCAGCCCTGCAGAGTTAAATCTTTTTGAAAGTCATGCCCACGATTATGTGGCAACTTGAAACTTTACAATACCCGTTTATAGAAAACTTTAAGTAAACCCAATTAAAATACATCAATTGTGTGAGTAATCGTGACCGCATCTTTTCGAGGGAGTTCAGGAAGAGAACATGGTGTGGTTATGTTTGACTCATAAGTAGGTGTTCGGGACCACTACTTGATCATAACTAGTTCATGTCCGTTTATGCGTTGATCACTCTTATTATTCTTGTATTTGTAAGTTAGCCAGATAAAATGCTTAGTGTTGCTGCAACCTCACCACTTAATCATACCTCCCCATTAATATTTGCTAGTCTTGATACCCTTAGTAATGAGATTGTTGAGTCCTCCAAAGCTTAACTTCTCCCTAGGTGGTTTTGGTAATTAATAACAGCATATATTTCATTGGACTAATGTTTCCACCAAGTATATTACAGGAAAAGTCCAATGATGGATTGGGAAAGGATTGTGAGGAGATTCCCTAGACACAAGGAACACCCATTGGCAACAAGCTTGAAGACTACATTTTGTTTTATGTGAAAAATCACTTTTGAGTCCATAGGAAAGGCAATACTATTAAAAGGGGATGAGGTAAATATGATGATCTGGTTGCTCAAGTGCTTAGAGATTAGCTACCAAAAATACTCATGAAATTCTCCCAGAAACTATTCTGTCTAAATCCTAAAAGTCCAAATTCGGTGCCATCAGCTTTTTCCATTCGGCCCTATCGAGTTTTCCCTTAGACAAATCCCAAGCCAAACCCTAGCACCTTGGTGAAACCAACTTTCATTTCGGTGAAACCGAAATCAGTGACCAACCTTTTGTTGTCCCATTTCTAAAAATCGGAATATCCAAGTTTTAGCAATCGGTGACACTCAATTTTGGTAACTTCCTAGGTTAACAAATTTGGTCCCACCGATAGTTATATATCGGTCTCACCAAAATGCCAGAAGTTGCCACATTTTGCACTAGTCGGTGCAACCGAGTTTTTCGATCGGTTTAACCCAGTTGGGCAATAATGTTGTAATGGTTGGATTTTGGAGATTCCTATATATACCCCTCCACTAGGCTCTCACTCGCAGTGGAAGCACTCTCAACACACCAACACTTTCGCCATCCATTTTTTGAGAGGGAGCCACCTACTCATGTGTTGAGATCAAGATCTTCCACTACAACCATATGAATCATGATTTCTAGCCTCCCCAAGTTGATGTCCACTCAATCAACCTCTTCTACCAAGCCAAATCTATGAGAGAGTGATTGAGAGTTTAGGAGACTATCTTCTGAAGCACAAAAACAAGGAGTTCATCATAGTAGCACATATATTACCTTTTGGAGAGTGGTGTCTCCTATATTGGTTAGGTTTTGTTTGGGATCCACCGTGTTCGTGTGTGGAGTTGAACCAAAAAGTTTGTAAGGGCAAGGATACCGCCTACTTCATGAAGATCTACCCATAGTGAGGCTAGTCCTTCATGGACGGAAGCCGCGATGGAATATACAAGGTTGCTACTTTGTGGACCCTTATGGGTGGACCCTTTGTGGACTTTCGTGACCGTTACCCTTTGTGGGTTGAAGTCTCCATCAACGTGGACGTACGATAGCACCACCTATCAGAACCACGGGAAAAATCTTCGTGTCTCTAATTGTGTTTGATTATCCTATCCCTTCCCTCTACTTTGATGTGCTTGTCTTTACATTCTGCTGCTATACTCTTAGACATGCATGTGTAGGGTGTGCTTGACATGATACTATTGATAAAATTTGCCAACAACTCAAAACTAGGAAAAGGCTAGGTCTTTATCTGGTCAAGTAGTCTAATCACCCCCCTCTAGACATACATCACATCCTACTAGTGGTATGAGAGCTTTGGTCTCCATTGCATTGGTTTCATAACCTAGGAGAGTATGGAGTCTAGTGAGGGAAATTATCACCGTAGAGGTCCATATTTTGATGGTACAAACTTTGCTAGTTGGAAGCATAAAATGAAAATGCATATTCTTGGTTATAACCCCGCCATTTGGGTTGTTGTTCGTGTTGGGTTGCAAGGTGGATTCTTTGGTGATGGAAAGGAACCGGATCATGAAGCGACCATGGAAGAATTGAAGATGTTGCAATACAACGCTCAAGCATGCGACATTCTATTCAACTGCCTATGCGCCGAAGAGTTCAACAGTATTAGCTATCTTGAGATTGCAAAGGAAATTTGGGATACTTTGGTAGATATGCACGACGGTACCGAATCTGTCAGGGAATCTAAGTTGGTTGTCCTACAAAGTCAACTTGAAAAGTTCAAGATGAAGGATGGTGAAGGAGTCGTGGAAATGTACTCTAGGTTTGCTCTCATCACAAATGAAATTGCCGTCTTGGGAAGTGAAGAGATGACCGACAAATTCATCATCAAGAAGATCCTTGGAGCCTTGGATGGAAAGTACGACACCGTGTGCACATTGATCCAAATGATGGCAAACTACAAATATCTCAATCCCACGGAGGTCATCTGTGTGACTTTTCCTCATGAGATGTCACTCAAATACAATGAAGAGCTTCACAACAAATCAAGAGGTCCATACAAAGCTTTAAGCCACACTCCTGCTACCTCCAGTGACAACCTTGTTACCAATGAAGAGATAAGTCTCATGGTCAAGAAATTCAACAAGTTCTACAAGAATAGAGGCAAAGAGAGAAGCTCCAACTCAAGATACAAAGAGAAGTGTTCGTCTAGTCGTGAACGGAGTTGTTACAATTGTGGAAGGCCCGAACACTACTCCAATGAGTGAATGCCCCCCCCCCCACAAAAGAAGAGAAGAGTCACCTAGAAGAAAACGCTCAAGAGATGAGTCACCTCGTATAGAGAGAAGGAGTAGACATGATCATTATGAATGAAGACCCTC
Source organism: Hordeum marinum (assembly GCA_022496015.1). Lineage (NCBI taxonomy): Eukaryota > Viridiplantae > Streptophyta > Magnoliopsida > Poales > Poaceae > Hordeum > Hordeum marinum. The sequence goes on along the minus strand of CM039678.1, from coordinate 285,481,460 downwards.
CTAGATGAGCAAGGACTCGGAGAACAAGGACAAGTACACCAAGAGCTACACAAGAAGAAGACATCAAGATCGTTTTGGTGAATGGGTTTCCCGCTCTGAATCTGACAACCAATCTGAGAGAAGCTATCACTCCAACTCCAACTATAGTCAAGATGAAGGTGTTGCAATGCTAGCACTCATATCCTCCAATTCCTATGACATATTTGATTAACCAAATGAAGGAAAGTGGAAACTGCTTCATGGCTAAAGGCCCCAATATATCACACCCCGAATACATTGATGTTAACAGTGATGAGGATGACTTACTTGGACATGTTGACTTGCTCTTTGATAAAACTAGTGATGTTAGTCAAAATGAACTTGATAATAATCATGCTAGTAAAGATAATTCATGTGATGATGATAATAAGGATATTGAGTCTCTAACTAAATAATTGAACACTCTTAACTTAGCTCATGAATCGACTCAAGAAAATCATAGAGAGCTTCTAAGAACTCATGAGAAGCTATGCTTCGAGAAGATATATTTAGAGCAAGGACATGAGTTTCTTAATGTTATCAATGACGATCTTCGAAAGAAGAGTTCTTCTTATCTAGCCAAACGATTACTCTTGTCTACTTTTGTTCCATGAGCTAAACCTAAGCAAACTAGCAACAAAGGCAAGAAAGGTTCCTCATCTAGTACTTCTTATCTAGCCAAACAATTACTCTTGTCTACTTTTGTTCCATGAGCTAAACCTAAGCAAACTAGCAACAAAGGCAAGAAAGGTTCCTCATCTAGTAGCAACAATAAACATATTAAGTCCAATGATGTTGCTTCTAGTAGTTCTATTGATTCCACTCATGATTATCTTAGCCAAGTTACACTTGAGCAAGAAAATGATTTACTCAAAGGAATTATAGAAAAAGGTGTCTCCAAGAGTCTTGTCGGAAGTAGGCAATTTTAGGAGATTGTACGCAAGCATGGAGGACACTGAAAGAACAAGGGTATTGGCTACTTCAATGCCAATGGAGTAGAATGGGAAGAAGGTCAACACCCCAAGATGAAGTTTATTCAGCAAAAGGAGAAGTATGAACCTACTCCCCCGAAGGGAACAAAAGACCAAGATGACCTTCCAGCACAAGACCACAAGCTCAAGGGCAAAGACAAGCTTCAAGTGGAGATTGACACATTTGAATACGTATCCCAAGCCATGGTCAAGTGGGTTCCCAAGGCTACTACAAGCTCTACTTCAACAAGTGCTACTTTAACTCCAAGGATCCCCATCAAGTTGATGTGGGTCCCAAAGAAGAAGAACTAGAGAAGTTCATGAGGGGTGACTCCACCAACAAAATTCACTCATGTTCATATTTGCCAAGAACTATTTTCAATCAACTACAACTTTATGCAATTGTTCAAGGAGTCACACATTCCCTCATATGTAAGCAAGGGACAAGGTAATTAAAGAATAAATGGAAATCATCTACATGTGTTGCACTCCATGTCCATATATATCCTTGTGTGTGACTTACCCATGTAGGTGAGAAGAGTACGAAACAACAAGTATTGCTACCAACACAAGATGATCTTCATCAACTATGGGCATCCACTACTACAACACCTACATGAAGTCTTTAACGAAAAAATCCAAGGTTAGTTTGTCCCTCTTAGGGGGGTGTCACATCAAGGGGGAGCTTTACTCTAAGACTTGAGTCAAAGCATATCGTAATATGTGAACACATTAAAATCTTTATGTAAAAATGCAACCCCCACTTGTGCTTACACGATGAGTATGACCTATGATCAAGTATTCTTACTTGGCTCCTAAGTCAATATATAGATGACTACATCATCGCCAAAGTGCTTGGTAGATACTAGAGTGGTTTTGCATGTATGCCATATTTCATTTGACATATTAGTGTGTGAGCATGTTGGTATGCATATTTTTTCTCATTCGAGGATATCAAATTGTTGTTCTTTGGCTTTCAATATGTTTGGTCAAATGGATATACAAGAATGCCTAAGTACCTCTATCATGGTATTGTCACGACAAATGTCCTCATGCAAGGACTTAGTTTTGAGGCCATCGCCTCTAGGTGGCGACTCAAAGGGATTGAACGGGAACGGGACACGAGTTTACCCATGTTCGGCCCCTGCAATAGTTGTAATAGCCTACGTCCTGCTTTGTGTCTATATTGATGGAGATCTTGATTACAACGGTGCGGAATCGCTAACCTAGCTTCCGAGGATGTCTAACTTAAGTCTTCCTATCATAGGGGATCACCTTTATATACAGGTCGACACCCTAGGGTTTATAACAGAGTCCAAGCCATATCATGACTCATAACCTATTCTGTCTTTAACATGCCTTGCTTCTTAGGCAAGATGTCTTTTGACATCTTCTGCCCTGTGGGTCTTGAGTTGCTGTTTCTACGTGCTTCGGTCGCCTGGCGACTTACTTAGTAACCGTCGTGTTCGCCTTATCTCCATAGTGTGGCCCATCCTAAGCAGTATTCCAGATCCGCCATCATACTGACCCGACCCAGTAGGGTGGGTCACCTCATGTGTTTATATCCCCAAGATTAGGCCCCAGATTGATTTGAATTTATTCATGTCAATTTCCTTTTACCTTCTCTTGGGGGCTTCCCATCTGCTTGCACCTATGTTATTCATGGATCCCGAAGTGCTGGTTCGTAATGCTTCCAAACTTGTTATCCTTCCAGTGTTTGTCTATCAGTGACGTCGTTCTTGCTGATCGTTTCCCTTTAGAGTCATCATGACTAGCCTTTTTAAAATTGCACCAAATCTAGTCCGATGCTAAAATTGAGGCGCACTCCTAGCCACAAATTTAAGATAGCCGTTTTGCCTTTTCACAACATTGTTCTATTTTCCCCTCCTTATAAATAAGTCCATTGAGCTCTCATGGTAACTTTCCGTCCTCTTCTTCCTCTTGCTCCTTCCTTGGCCGAACGCCACCGGAGTTTCGTAGAAATCATCAGGGTCCTCGGTTCCTTCTTCAACATCCCCAAGTCTCCTCGCAATCGTCGAAGCGGGGCGGCCATCTCCATTATTTCTACAACAAGATATAGTATGAACACCCTCCCATTAGGGCTTGATTCATCCATTGTTCATACCAAGTTCATCGTGTTCATCCGAAATATAGTTTATAGATCCACGCATTCGATATTCTTTATATTGCATAGCTTTTAGTATGGCCTTCGCCTTGTTTTCCTCATTAGTAGATCTAAAATGAGCTACCGAGGTTGTCCTTTGAATACCATAGTTTCGGTCTTTTCGTCTACAAGAACATATATTTCCTTGTTTTTCCTCATTTAATTAGATCCATCCGAAAGAAAACTTTTGTAGAAACTTGTTTGTGAACCAATATGTTTTGCTAAGTATTGCTAGAGTATGTCTTCGACCTTCTTTGATATTGCCGGCTTACAACAACAAATTAGTATAGGCGGCTTATAATTCACGCTGGCTCCTTTTTCTCATTGCCTTTTTAGTTGCTTCATAACTCGCCATGGCTCCAAAGAACTCCAAAGCCTATAACTGGGCCAAGACCAAAGAACCCAAACTCACTTTAGATAACCTCATGGATCAAGGTTTCTTACCAGCTCGAAAATTCATTGAATGGCGGGCTCTCGAAGAGGAGCTGTACCCACAACCGCGACAAGGAGAACTTATTGTCTTTAGTGATCTTCTGCAAAGAGGTTTTCCCCCCTAGCTCAAAGTTTTTTAGGGATCTTATGCACTTCTTCGAACATAGCCCTCAAGACATTAGTCAAAATTCCATGACCAATATATGTCAATTCCAAGTGTTATACGAAGTATATCTCCAGATTGAGTCGTCGTGTCCTTTTATTATCTTTTATCAAATCATTCTGATTTGTTGTTCCTTATCACATGTTTTTGCAGGAAAGCTCTAAATTCTGGAAAGCTGCACCTCTAGCCCATGTTCCTTCCTCGGATAGAAAGGACAACCCGACCCCTGTGTCATCTTCTAGGGAGGAATCCGAGGTAGAACTTGATTCTTTTGGCCGTTTTTTTAATGAGCTTGCTGATGCACCTTCTTATCGGGGTGATTCTGAATATAGCCAAGCCAGCGAAATTGAGGTAACTTCTGCATCTTCTAGTTTAGAAATGTTTGTTCCCAGAAAGCGAAGACAAGTCATCCGGAAGGTTAAGTTGACACACCCGGATGCTCATTTGGCTCCCAATTTTCTTTTGAGGAAAACACAATTCGCTAGCTCATCAAAACGCAAGACTCGGCATGGCTCGAGCGACTCAGACTGTGATTTATCTCATGCGTCGCGGCTCAAAAACCATGCGTTGAGGTGCCTCATCGTCCAACCAACTCTCATCCTTGAGCCGGTTTGTTTAAGCAACCTCTTAGTCCTTCGAAATCGCTTTATAAGGCATCCCCTTCATCTTTGGATGACTCAATGGCAACGCAACTTCCCGTTTTGATCGAAAACTGTGGGTAAGTCCCTGGACTTGCACTCATCTGCTTATGTTGTCTTAAACCTTGAGTTATATTTTCCTCAGCACAATACTTGATCTTTCCAACTGTAGGGCCAAGGCCACTTTGCCAAGGAAGGCTAGCGGGTCATCTTCTGGCACTGTAAACCGCAACATGTCAGCCTCCCCACTAGTGAAAAGAACAAGAACTGACCCTTTTGCAGAGAAAGACCCAGATGTGAGTGCTGAAGCGGCAAACGATGTTGAGACGCCTAGACCGGATGGATGGCTTTTATGGATATACCACCTGAAGCCGAGGACGCATCGGATGTGCCATCTACCAGGCAGCCAAGCCCAGTTCATCCTTCCAGCCCGGTGACTCATTTGGATGACCCCAAGTTGTCAGGAGAAGCAAACCTTCTGGATGTTGTCATTGTCAAGGAGGGTTTTCAAGTTCCCGTTGCTTCCACTTCCTTGGATAAGATTGTGGCTAATGATGAACTGGTTAACTTGGACAAAGGGAAAGCAAAGTTGGAGATTACAGAGTTTTCTACACTTGGCCTTGAAGATTTACACCAGCAATACTCGACTCCGTTGTCTAAAATCTGAGAAATTGAAATAAGCATGATAAATGCAATGAAGGAGAAGTATGAGGTAAAATCCTTGTTTTACCACTATCTTTGTACGTTATTAGACTTCGAGGACCAATTTATGAAGATAAGTTGGGTCGTAAAATAATTGATCTGTAGTTGTAGGCCCTAAGAGCCGGCTCATTTTCTTTAGACAAGTCAGATCTTGTTAATACTTTGTGAAGAATTCGACCTATAGCCCTCAAGGGCCATCTCATCTTCTTGAGATGAGTCGGGTCTTTACATTATATGTTTGAAGAATTTGACGTGTAGCCCCCAAGGGCTAGCTCATCTTCTTTGGATGAGTCGAGTCTTTACTTTATATGTTTGATGAATTCGAACTGTAGCACCCAAGGGTCGGTTCATCTTCTCGAGATGAGTCGGGTCTTCTGCATCTTAGTTCTGATATAATTGATATGCATTAGCCCCCAAGTGTCAACGATACTGCTTGCAAGATGCTTGGGACTTGATAGAAAGAGTAGTTCATCATAAGGTGGCGTCAAAGCTATTGTAAGAACACTTGCTGATATTGTTTGTACATCTGCCAGGAATATATTAATGATGTTGAGGCAGTTGTCATGAAACTGCAGAAACGGCTCAAAGAAGATAGAAAGCTAAAAACTAATGCTGAGCTCATGGCGTCTCATTTTGAGGATTCTGCATGCCTGACAAATGAACGTCTGGAACAAGACATAAAGTCGTTTGAAGCAGAAAAAAGGCCATCCTTGTAAGACGTGCGGAAAAGGCAGAAAAGAAACTTGATCTGGTGAAGGAAAAAATATGCCCTTCTTGTGAAGTAGATCAATGAAATGCTGCCGGCAATCTTTGGTATGTTTTCTGCTTGTCTTCTTTTTTGTAGTGTACCGGCTGGTGATTGAATGGGGCTCACTATCTTTCTCGTTACTTACGGGGCGGAAAGATCATAATCTTGTAGAGCTTCCCATTGTGAAACTGAAAGCTATTTTCACATATGTAGAGCAATTGTTCACTGCATCTATGTATTCCATCATGGTGGTGAAAAATCTAAAGTATCCTCCAAGAAACATCACAAACACGTTGAAGCAGATTTTTACCATACACCAATGGGTGACCGAGACCTGAAAATCAGCGGCTTGGGGAGGGGCGAACATGGTGCTGGATCGAGCAAAGGCATACTTGCCTAAATTGGATGTGGAGCTGTTAAAGGGCGGCTTCCCCGAGTTCAAACTCGATGGCTCCTCATTCACTTAGTCAGACTATGTGAAGTGCATCAAAGAGATGCGTCCTTTCGTGACTCTTATAGCTGAAGGAATTGACCTCATGAGCTATCATGCTGCATATATCAGTGATAATGAGTGTATTAAACTGCCTAAGGATGACCCGGTGGAGTTGGTTCCCCCCGACATAAGAGATCTTTTGCCCTTGATGTTGACGTGTCATCTATTATTGAGGGAACATCAAATTTTCAATCATTGAACTCCATTCGATGGTAATAAAAGGGCCAGTAGGTTGACGAGGGTGATGAATCGCCGGATGCAAATCCAGAGGCGACTGATGAGGAAAGAGCATGAAGGCATTGCTAAAGATGAATGAGTTTATGTACTAAGTCGGCCCCCAAGTATTAGAAAAACTTGAGTATTTTGGAGCTCCACTGTGGTCTTGTAATAGTGGTAGTCTAAAAACTTCCTCCAAATCCTTGGTCATGCCATCGTGCATGTGTGCATCTTTGTTGGTGCAGAACCCCAGTCTTTTGAGCTTGTTGCTTTGATATGATTTTGCCACTCTTTTTACTTTCCCTTGTATGTCTCTGTTGTTGTGCTCAATGAGTTTGCTGATAGAAACACAGGTCAAGAAATAATCCCACAAAGGAGTTGTATTATTAAGACTCAAGTCCGGAATCTTCCTTCAAAAGTATTTAAGATATAGGATTTGAACCTAGCCGTAATATGACCATAGCTATTAACCCCGTTACTTAGGTATGAGCTAGACCAAGTACAATACCATGCCTGAAATTTTTCATCGTGATAAATATCATATAAATTTTATTAGTGAGCCAACTTAATGAGACTAAGTAAAAAAGAGACTGGCTTTCGAGGCTCAAGTCTTGCTTCAATGAAGTGAGTATGATAACCCATGGTTTATCCTAGCTTTTTGTATGCCGGTTCTCACATGACTCAAGCCAATGTTTTAACCTTGATAAGTTCAGGGTCCTAAAAAGGATTGACTTACAAGAGTACATGGGGTCATCTGATTGGAGTCGCATCAATCATACATGCAGGTTTAACCATGTATTGTGGCATCTTTTAACAGGTCAAAGGGTGAGAAAGCTAAACTCGATGATTCGGAAGCCCCCAAGTGACATATATTACAAACAATAAAGACTTATGCTCCATATAGAGGCTAAACGACAGAGACACCGAATTTCGAGGGTGTTGGCTTTATTATATTTGAACATAAAGAAGTATATATAGAATTTGCAGGGGGGAACTACATAAAGAGAGATAGTGGCCCTTCTAAGTATAATAAGGCCGCAGTTGAGCGATGTTCTAGGGCCGGGTTGTCTCCTCCTCGGAAGTGTATTTTCCTTCTCATAAGTCCATCTATAATATGACCCCTTGTTAAGATTCCTGATGACGACAAAAGGACCCTCACAAGGTGGAGAAAGTTTATGCATTCCTGTATGATCTTAAATCAGCGTAGCACTAAGTTGCCTTCTTGAAAAGTACGGCTTCAGACTCTACAACTATGATAGCGGCGTAGGTCTTGCTGATACATGGAAGATTTGGATGCTGCCAAATCATGTTCTTCTTCCAAGGCATCCAAGGAGTCTTGACGTGCTAGCTAATTGTCTGCCTCAACATAACCAACAAATCGAGGCGAGTCATGGCGAATATCACTTGGTAGAACGGCCTCGACCCCGTATACCAAGAAGAAAGGTGTGTATCCAGTGGATTTGTTTAGCATTGTGTGAATACTCCAAAGTACGGCAGGGAGCTCTTCAACCCAATAAACCGGAGTGCGCTCAAGTGGTACCATAATCTACGGTTTGATCCCTCTGAGGATCTCCTGATTAGCCGTTCAGCTTGTCTGTTGGACTATGGATGGGCCACCACTGCCAGGTCAAGCCGGATGTGTTCCCGTTGACAAAACTGCTCCATGGCTCCCTTACATAAACTGGTACCACTATCAGTGATGTCGACGATCTGGGAATGGGGGTACCTAGACCTGCCTGCCTGTGGCCTAGGGCATGGCCAACCTTGTCAGCCAGGCATGGACTAGCATGACCCCACTCAAGACAAGGCCCTCGCGAGAGCATGAGTTCGCGAGGGAAGCAACGCCAAGATCTGCGAGGAATGGGCTTCCTTAGGCCCCCTCTAGAGCGGCCGAGATCTCTATGCAGTGCTTGGCCTCGGGAGGCCAAGGATGAAGGCGGGGCAGGCAGACACCAGCGCGCCAGGCGGTACAGTTTCCCCTTTGGTGCAAAGGAGGCAAGGATGTACGCGGGTTCCCAAAGCACCCTCAAAAGGTTTCCATTATAGTGCAAGAAGACCACGGCCACAAGCCCTGCAGGAAGGATGTCATCACCGAGCCCACCTTTGCATCATCAACAGCTACTCTGCAGGCGAACACCACCTTTCGTCAAGATAAAGATTTACCCCTTGTCCCCCTTCGAATTAGGCCGTTGTGGGATCTCTTCCCGCCGTATTGATAAGGGAAGAGGACCCGGGCCACTATAAATAGAGGCTAGGCTTCTCCATAGGGAGGGGGAAGAGAGGAAAGACCACCAGAGTGCCCTCACGAGGCAACTCACCACTGTACTAGTTCATCCACAAATCTCCTTGTGAGGCAATCCACCAAAGCAGGAGTAGAGTTTTACAGTTCACAGTGGCCCAAACCTGGGTAAATCATTGTGTGCAATCTTCTCCCTTGTCATCATGCGAGTTCATCGTCTAAACCATCGAGTTGTCAGATAGGTGGGGTGAGGCTATTGGGGATCTTCGCACATGCCCGTGTGTTCGAACTTCCTTGGGTTTTGCGAAGCCCGAGATCCGACATTTGGCACACCAGGTAGGGTGATGAGGACATCCCTACTAATGTTACACCCACAACCCTGACTGTTATACTTACAGGACCAATTACTAGAGCTCGCGCACGTCAATTGAATTACCAGGTACTTTCGTTTCTTGGAAATCCATCTAATGTTCATGAACATATGATGTTGCCTAAATTAGATAATTTTGTTTTACTGATGAATGAAGGACCTAGCATGGACAAGAAGGATGACCATTGGAGCGGGATCAAGCATGGAGGACAAGGTGCGTGCGCGGGAAAGAATAATGGAGCTTCGAGTGATGATTTTCGCACATTGAAGCCACCATAATGGGATCGGGAAGCTTTGGACAAAATATGCATGATGTCACTTTATAAAATTCGTCCATAGGCTAATATAGGTGATGCGCCACCTTATTTTTGGGCCAGGCCGATGTAATTTGGAAATACCATATTATAGGTTGTTTTTAGAGTCCGTATGTATGGGGAAACTGAGTTAGGGTTGGTTTCGGACCCCTCCTCCAAGGGGCCATGAAAATCCCCTATATTCCCCCATATATACAGCCCTTAGGGCTTCATTTTAGGTTTGGGGTTTTGTTTAGATTACAAGTTCGCCATAGCTGCAACTTCGCGTTCTTCGTTTGTGTTCCACGACTAGACAAAGGCATCATAGAACCCCACTTCCATCAATAAAGCTTTCCTATTATATTCGCAATATCCATATTGCAATCTTAGTTTCTTTCTTGTTCTTCATTTGCATGCAGGAAATAGACCCTCGTGGTCAGGTTGATCGTGCTCCGGCATGGTCAATAACCTCTTGGAGTTGGTTTAGCGATTGCTAAGGCGCGACGTCTTCACATGTTCCTAGTCGGATCGTCAAAGTCTACTCCACCAAAATGATTGCCACCATCTCATCAAAAGACAGGGACAACTTCGCCTCTATTGGTTCATATCAGATTTCTAGGTTGCTCGGTGAGATTTTACCAGTTTTTCGTAGTTTAGATCGCATCTGTTCTTCATACCTATAGTCCACGAAAAAGCCACAAAAAATTAGGGTTAGATCATCATATCTGAACCAATCTGAGCCTTTGCATAGTCTTTTCAGTATTTTGCTTTGTTGAATTTGCGGTTACATCATCGTGACGAGTTGCTGGTCTTAGTGTCTGGTCCTTTAGAGTTTCGAGTTCTATTCACAGGTTGTCACGCCGCCACCACATCGTCTTCATAGTTGCCATATACCACCACCATCATCACTGATGCCATATATCACCACCCACCATCCCTATCCATTGGTGTCCATATATACCACCACAAATCCGCCACCAATCCGAGTCCATCTCGTTTTAGGTTTTGTTTCGAGATCCTTTTGATTTTGGATTCGCGTTTTCCTACCTGAGTAGGTGTCGAAAAAAGAGTCTGGCATGCTTTGCAGAGCACATTTTAGCCCAAAAAATCGGCTGAAAATATTTTTTCCATATCTGGATTTTAGGTTCTCTGGAGCGTTTTGAGACACTTGCCGTCATAGTGATTTTTGTCAAAAAATTTGGTCATCGCAGCCCCCGAATCGCTCTAGAAAAAAAACTAGTCAAAACAATTCGTGACTATCTTGCTTATACGACTTGGGAAGAGTTTTGAGACACTCGCCATTGTAGTGATTTTCTGAGCAAAAAAAAGAGCGCAAAAAAAGGTGCCAAAAAACGAAAAAAATCAGAGTGTGCTTTTCCCTTGATTACGTGTAGCGTCGTGATTTTCTTGGTGTTTTAGGCTCGTGTCTCTAGCACTGTCTAGCCTAGGACCAGCACAGTACCGTTGTTGAGCGTTTATTCAATTTTGCATCTCTGAATTGATAATTGCTGACCCTTTTTGCTACCATATTATAAGCCATCCTAGCTCCACATACATCTATGTCGTGTGTTTTGACACCACCTAGCAATTGCTCTATCCAAGCTCTGAGAGTATTGACTACAACGGTAGCCGATCACTGCCTCCTGCTGGGTAAGAACTGGTAAGAATTTGAGATTCGCTTGAAGGATTTGTGATACACCACCACCACTTCCCAGTAGTCTGTAGGTTTCATATTTCTATGTGTTTCCTCTTGCTGCTAACCATGCCAGGATCACAAGACGATGAGATCGACTGGGAGAGCATGACAAACAAAGCGCTCCATGATAAATTTCAGCAAATGATGGTTGACAAGGTACAAGACTTCGTGAACAACCTTGGAGAGGCCATGGAGAAACTAGATGGTTTGCAGAAGACATTCGACACCAAGATGGACGCCAAGTTCAATGAGGTGCTTGCCCGTCTGCCACGACCAGCTGAAGCTCGTATCCCTCTCGAACGATGAGCGCGACGTGTGCCTCTCAGCCAAGCCCAACATACTGGTACTGTTGATACTGCTACTACTTCTATGGCTCTTGCTGCTACTATCATTGAGCAAGTTGAGGATTATGATGGTGATTACGATGATGAGGGAGAGTTTGCTCCAGATCAGCCTTGGGGGCAACCACCACCATACGCACCAGGTCGTCCACATGGCTACAACCGTAACGGTAGGGCTGCACCCCCCCCCCTCAGGTACGGGATCATGACCATCTCCCTAAACTTAAATTGAATACTCCGACATTTTAGGGTAGATATGTTCCTGATATATATCTTACATGGGAGTTAGAAACAGAACAACGTTTTACATGCTTACAAATTCCTGAGGATAGACGTGTTGCTGCTGCTGTTTGTTCATTCACTAGTTTTGCTTGTGTTTGGTGGTCAGAACATTGTAGAATACATCATGCCAATATTCCAACTACTTGGGCTGCTTTGAAAGCTGCTATGCGTAATCGTTGGGTTCCACCTTATTATCAACGTGAATTGCTTCAAAATTTGCAGCGTTTAAGACAAGGAAAAAATTCTGTAGAGGAATATTACCAAGAATTACAAACTGGCATGATTAGATGTGGTATTGTAGAGGAGAATGATGCTATGCTTGCATGTTTTATGGGTGGATAAAATAGAAAGATTCAGACTATTCTAGAGTATAAGGAGTATAACACTATCACTCATTTATTTCATCTTGCTTGCAAAGCTGAACATGAAGTGCAGGATCGACAGGCAATGGTGAGAACTACTTTTTCTGCAGGTCACACTTCATCATGGACACCATATACCTCCTCTACTTCCGCACGTCCTGCTGCAACACCACCTACTTCAACCTCCAACTCCATCCGAGATACTAGGAAACAGGCTCCTACTCCACCCTCCACGAAGAGCACACCTTCTGGGTCTGCACAGAGCTCTTCTTCATCTATTGCATCCACAGGGCAAACACATGAGGTTATATGCCGTCATTGCAAGGGTGGAGGTCACTTTGCGAGAGAATGCCCTTCCGAGCGTGTAATGATTGTTACTGAGGCTGGTGGATATGCGTCCGCTAGTGATTATAATGAGGAGACTTTGTCTCTCATTGCGAGTGAAGAACAGGGTGGCGAGGATACAAAACCAGAGACACACTACATGGCTGCTGATTATGCTAACGGGTATGACAGTTTAGTTGTTCAACATGTTCTCAGTGTGCAGGTTACACAGGCTGAGCAAAATCAGAGGAACAACTTGTTCCACACAAAGGGAGTTGTGAAGGAGCGTTCTGTTCGTGTCATCATCGATGGAGGGAGTTGCAATAACTTGGCTAGCATGGAGATGGTGGAGAAATTGTCTCTAACCACTAGAACATATCGTCATCCTTATTACATCCAATGGTTCAACAATAGTGGCAAGGTTAAGGTAACATGTACTATTCGTGTCCATTTTAGCATTGCTACATATTCTGATTATGTTGATTGTGATGTGGTACCCATGCAAGCATGTTCTGTTTTACTTGGTAGACCATGGCAATATGATAAAAATTCTGTACACCATGCTAGGACCAATCAATATACTCTTGTTCATAAGGATCAAAATATCACGTTGCTTCCTATATCTCCTAAACATATTATGAAAGATGACATTGCTAGAGCTAGTAAAGCAAAACAGGAGCAACATAAGAGTGAAAATCAGATTGTGGCAAAGGAATTTGAGCAACAACATAAGCCTAATAAACCATCATCTAATGTGGCATCTGAAATAAAATTAAAGAGTCGATGTTTACTTGCTACTAAATCTGATATTACTGCGTTGGATATTACTAAATCTGTTTGCTATGCTTTTGTATGCAAAGTGGTGTTATTTTCATTCGACGACATGCCTCCCTGTTTGCCTCCTGCTATCATTACATCTTGTAGGAGTTTGCTGACGTCTTTCCACAAGATGTGCCACCGGGATTGCCACCTATTCGAGGGATTGAGCATCAGATTGACTTAATTCTTGGTGCATCGCTACCCAACCCTGCGCCATACCATACCAATCCAGAGGAGACAAAGGAGATTATGCGTCAAGTACAGGAGCTGCTCGACAAAGGTTATATACACGGATCCCTTAGTCCTTGTGTTTTTCCTATTATTTTAGTGTCGAAAAAGGATGGTACATCGCATATATGTGTGGATTGTAGAGGCATTAATAATATTACTATTTGTTATCGTCATCCTATTCCTAGGCTAGATGATATGCTTGATGAATTAAGTGTCTACAATTTTATCCATAGTTGATTTGCATAGTGGATACCATCAAATCCGTATGAAATTGGGAGATGAATGGAAAACAGCATTTAAAACTAAGTTTGAATTATATGAGGGGTTAGTCATGCCTTTTGGGTTAACTAATGCACCTAGCACTTTCATGAGATTAATGAACGAGGTTTTACGTGCTTTCATTGGACGATTTGTGGTAGTATATTTTGATGATATACTGATTTTTAGTAGATCTTTGGAGGAACATTTGGAACATTTACGTGCTGTTTTTATTGCTCTATGTGATGCATGTTTGTTTGGTAACCTTGGGAAGTGCACCTTTTGCACCGACCGAGTCTCTTTTCTTGGCTATGTTGTTACTCCACAGGGAATTGAAGTTGATAAAGCCAAGATTGAAGCTATTGAGAGTTGGCCGCAGCCCAAAACGGGCACACAAGTAAGGAGTTTTCTTGGCCTCGCTGGTTTCTATAGGCGTTTTGTGAGAGATTTCAGCACCATTGCTGCGCCTCTCGATGAGCTTACAAAGAAGGATGTGCCTTTTGCTTGGGGTACCGCACAGGAAGAAGCCTTCACGGTCTTAAAAGATAAGTTAACACATGCTCCTTTACTCCAACTTCCTGATTTTAATAAGACTTTCGAGCTTCAATGTGATGCTAGTGGAATTGGGTTAGGAGGTGTGTTATTACAAGATGGTAAACCTTTTGCCTACTTTTTTGAAAAATTGAGAGGGCCTAGTCTGAATTATTCTACTTATGATAAGGAATTATATGCTCTTGTTCGGACTTTGGAAACATGGCAATATTATTTATGGCCAAAGAATTTGTTATACATTCTGATCATAAATCTTTGAAACATATTAAAAGTCAAGCAAAACTGAACCGTAGACATGCTAAATGGATTGAATTCATTGAGACTTTCCCTTATGTCATTAAACACAAGAAGGGTAAAGAAAATATTAATGCTGATGCATTCTCTCGTCGTTATACTATGCTTTCACAACTTGACTTTAAAATATTTTGTTTGGAGACAATGAAAGTTCAATATGTGCATGATGCTGAATTTAGAGATGTGTTGCAGAATTGTAAAGAAGGGAGAATATGGAACAAGTTCGTTATTAATGATGGATTTGTGTTCCGTGCTAACAAGCTATGCATTCTAGTTAGCTCTGTTCATCTTTTGTTGTTATAGGAGGCGCATGCAGGAGGGTTAATGGGACACTTTGGCGTGAAGAAGACGGAGGATGTACTTTCTACACATTTCTTTTGGCCAAAGATGAGACGGGATGTTGAGCGTTTTGTTGCTCGCTGCACTACATGTCAAAAAGCTAAGTCACGACTCAATCCTCATGGTTTATATATGCCTTTGCCTATACCTAGTGTTCCTTGGGAGGATATATCTATGGACTTTGTTTTAGGTTTACCTCGAACAAAGAAGGGGGGGATATCATATTTTTTGTCATGGATAGATTTTCCAAAATGGAAAACTTTATACCATGTCATAAAAGTGATGATGTTGCTCATGTTGCTGATTTGTTCTTTCGTGAAATTATTCGGTTGCATGGTGTGCCAAATACCATTGTTTTAGATCGCGATGCTAAATTTCTTAGCCACTTTTGGAGATGTTTATGGGCTAAGTTGGGGAATAAACTGCTTTTTAGTACTACATGTCATCCCCAAACTGATGGCCAAACTGAAGTAGTCAATAGATCATTGTCTACTATGCTTAGGGCTGTTTTGAAGAATAACCTGAAAATGTGGGAAGAATGCTTGCCTCATATTGAATTTTCTTATAATTGTTCGCTACATTCTACTACTAAGATGTGCCCTTTTGAAGTTGTGTGTGGTTTCTTACCTCATGCACCTATTGATTTGTTGCCTCTTCCATCTTTAGAGAATGTTATTTTTGATGTTAAAAAACGTGCTGAATTGCTATTAAAGATTCGTGAGTTAACTAAGGAAAATATTGAGCGTATGAATGCTAAATACAAACTTGCTGGAGATAATGGTAGAAAACATGTTGTCTTTGCACCTGGAGATCTTGTTTGGTTACATTTGCGTAAGGATAGATTTCCTGATTTGCGCAAGTCAAAGCTAATGCTACGTGCTGATGGTCCTTTTAAGGTGTTAGAGAAAATAAATGATAATGCATATAAACTTGAGCTGCCTGTAGAGTTTGGGGTTAGCCCCACTTTTAACATTGCAGATTTGAAGCCTTGTTTGGGTGAGGAAAATGAGCTTTCGTCGAGGACGACTTCAGTTCAAGATGGGGAGGATGAGGAGGACATCCCTACTAATGTTACACCCACAACCCCGACTGCTATACATATAGGACCAATTACTAGAGCTCGCGCACATCAATTGAATTATCAGGTACTTTCGTTTCTTGGAAATCCTTCTAATGTTCATGAACATATGATGCTGCCTAAATTAGATACTTTTGTTGTACTTATGAATGAAGGACCTAGCATGGACAAGAAGGATGACCATTGGAGCGGGATCAAGCATGGAGGAGAAGGTGCGCGCGCGGGAAAGAACAATGGAGCTTCCAGTGATGATTTTCGCACATTGAAGCCACCATAATGGGAGCGGGAAGCCTTGGACGAAATATGCATGATGCCACTTTACAAAATTCGTCCATAGGCTAATAAGTGTTGCACCACCTTATTTTTGGGCCATGCCCATGTAATTTCAAAATACCATATTACAGGTTGTTTTTAGAGACCGTATGTATGGGAAAACAGAGTTAGGGTCGGTTTCAGATCCCTCCTCCAAGGGGCCACGAAATTCCCCTCTATTACCCAATATATATAGCCCTTAGGGCTTCGTTTTAGGTTTGGGGTTTTGTTTACATTACAAGTTCGCCATAACTGCAACTTCGCGTTCTTCGTTTGTGTTCCACGACCAGACAAAGGCGTCACAGAACCCCACTTCCATCAATAAAGCTTTCCTCTTATATTCACAATATCCAAATTGCAATCTTAGTTTCTTGCTTGTTCTTCGTTTGCGTGTAGGAAACAGACCCTCGTGGTCAGGTTGATCATGCTCCAACGTGGTCAATAACCTCTTGGAGTTGGTTTAGCGATTGCTAAGGCGCGATGTCTTCACACGTTTGTAGTCGGATCGTCAAAGTCTACTCCAGCAAAACGATAGCCACCATCTCATCGAAAGACAAGGACAACTTCTCCTCTATCATAGGGGCATATTGAAGCTTCCCCACTCGCGGCAACATTCGATCCCCTATTCGTCGACCCTATCATGGCCGAGACCCCTGAAGCTAGGTGGCCCTTGGTGCGCGGTGGCGCCATGGCTCGTGGGGCCGGCCCCGCGGTCACGTTTATCCTTAGCGGATCCCAGGCCCCCGCCCCCAGCCGGCCTCAAGGACATCACCACTTGGCGGATTGGCCTTCCAGCATGGTGAAAAGGTCCCCAACAACATTGCGGAGTACGAGGGCCTCATCGCAGGCCTTGAGGCCATGGCCACCTTGGGGATTCAGCACCTCACCATCAAGGGCGACTCCCAACTCCTCGTCATCTTCTCCAACAAAGAGTATACCCCCAAGGATGAGCACATGGGGGCATACTTGGAAGAGGTACGTTGGATTGAAAAACGTTTTCAGGCCTTGGAATTGCAGCACATCCCGCGCGGCGCGAACAAAGAGGCAATGACATTGCCAAGAGGGCATCGTGTCGTGAGCCACAGGAACCGGGTGTCCTCGAGGAACGGCTCTGCAAGTCCTCCGTGCCGCCACCAACCGAGGATCTGGCACCATAGAGTGAAGAGCTGCCCCCAGCACCACCCTCGGGGGACCCACCTTGTGGTCAGGCCTCAGGAGCCCGACTGCTCCTGGTGCTGGAGCTTTAGGACAATGACTAGACGCATGCGTTCAGGGCGTACCTACTTCACGGCACGCTACTAGAAAAGGAGGAAGACACGGAGCGCATGGCACGACAAGCCACATCTTACTGTCTGTAGGATGGAGACATGTACCGCAGGCTTCCAAATGACATCGCGCTATGGTGCATTTCCAGGCAACAAGGGTGTGAGCTACTGTCCGACATTCATGGAGGAGACTGCAGGCACCACTCCTCGTCACGCACTCTGGCAGGGAAGGCGTTCCGATCTCTGGCCCACGGTGCTTAACGACGCCATCGAGCTTGTTCGGTCCTACGAGGCCTGCTAGTTCCATGCCAAGCAGATTCACCAGCCCGCGCAGGGCCTCCAAACCATCCCGCTCTCCTGGCCCTTCGCGGTCTGGGGGCTGGACATGTTGGGCCTTTCCCATGGGTACGCGAGTACCGCTACCTCTACGTCACCATTGACAAGTTTACCATGTGGGCGCAAGTGGAGCCCGTCCGCACCATCCCTGCCGGATCGGCCGTCAAGTTCATCAAGGACCTCGTGAGCCACTTTGGTTTCCCCAACCACATCATCAACGATAACGGTTCGCAGTTCACAACTAACCTCTTCAGCACCTATTGCGCTAAACTTGGAACATAGATATGCTTCGCCTCCGTGGCCCACCCATGGAGCAATGGCCAAGCGGAACAAGCCAATGCGGAGGTCCTACAGGGCCTCAAGGCAAGGAGCTTCAAGAAGAAGCTTGAAGCTTGAGGCAGGGGTTGGGTCAATGAGCCTCAGTCTGTGTTGTGGTCCATCCGCACCATCGAGACTAAGCCCATCGGCGAGACCCTGTTCTTCCTCATTTACGGAGCCAAAGCCGTCCTCCCGCATGAGGTCAAGCATCGGTCCCCTCGGGTCTTGGCAGTCGACAAGGAGTGTCAGGATGCCACGCGAGGAACAGACCTTGTGCTCGGGGAGGAGTCCCGCTGTTGAGCCTCGCTCCAAGTTGCGAGGTACCAGCAGGCGCTATGGCGTTACCATTGTTGTAACATCTGCTCCAGGTCCCTCGAAGTCGGACACCTCGTCCTGAGGCTAGTCCTTTCTAGGGAGGGCTTGTACATGCTCTTGCCCATGTAGGAGGGCCCGTTCAAGGTCGCCCACATCTCCAGGACTGGTGTTGTGCGCCTGGAGACTCAGGACGGGGTCCCCATCCAGAATGCCTGGAACATCCAGCACCTCCGCAAGTTCTACCCTTGACACTCTCATGTAATAATGAGTGGGTTGTATACGCCCGGAGCCCCCCGAGGACGCGGAGGGGTTCCCACCCACGCCCAAGTGGAAACCCCATACTCCGCGCTGGTGGACAACACTGCCCTCCAATGGCTATGCCCACACAACATGGACCCCTACGCTCCGCGCTGGGGGAAGATAAAGATGGTGACTAGCTTAGCTACCGGATGCGACTCTTATTTGCTTTTCCTGTGTTCGAATTTGACAACTTTTCTAGAACAAAACTCGGGTTTTCCCAAACATATTTGAAGGAAAAAGGGGTCAGGGATTTCTGCTCATTGTCATTTCCTATCTTGAGATTTGTTTCTTCGGGTCTAGCACTTGCCTGCTTCTCTCCCCCTCGCACCCCGTGAGCGGGGGCTATTGGGCACGGTGCACGCACCTCGCCAAGGTCTTGGTGCCCTGGTCCTCGCGTGGCACTCCCAAGTGAGTTCGCAGGCGCGTGTCACTGTATATTCGCATGGGGGATCCGCCGCGGCCCGGAGCGCCACCTTCGAGCCTGTGGAGGCTCGCGCTTCCTGGGGCAGGAAACAAAAAAATTGGGGCAGCCGCTTGAGCGTCAAGGGGGCTCCTGAGCAACGTGCTGCAGGAGCCTTACCGGTCATATAGCCCCTCGTCCCTTGGTGTCGTCCTGGTGATCCGGTTGTCCCAAGGATGTCGAGGCCTCACCCCGTAGTCGCGTCCTGGTGATCCGGAGCCCATACGATTGTCGAGGAATGTGTAGGACTAGGACCTGCCGACGTAGAGCGCTACTTGAGCGTCAAGGGGGGATCTTGAGCAACGCGCCTCAGTAGCCTTACTAGTCATATAGCCCCTCGCCCTTGGGGTCATCCTAGTGATATGGTCGCCCCAAGGGTGTCAAGGCCTCGCCCCATAGTTGTGTCCTAGTGATCCGGACGCCCCTTACGGTGGTCGAGGAATGTGCGAGACTGGGGCAAGGTGACATACAGTGCCGAAAGGGCTCCCAACCTGCCACACTCGTAAGAAGAAGAAGCCCCCCAGGACATCCAGGCTCCCCAAGTATTAGTGCCAAACCTCTCCGACACAGAAGCCTGCCGCGAGCATGTCAAGCTAAGTACCCTAATCATGACCAGCAGGAAGTCTCAATTAAAAATAACACAATGACGAGGAAACATGATAAGAGTGCTAATTAAAGGGCGCGAGCGCCGAAATTCATTACACGCCCACACGGCTCCCCTTGATTCTTTAATTGCACGAAAGGGAAAAGAGGAGGAGAAAGAAAGTTAGGAAGCCCCCTCGAGGGCTGCCGCTCTGGGAGCCCTGGCTTCGGCGCACCAGCACTCAGTCGGAGCCCTCCTCTTCCTTGGCGGGGCCTTGGAGGCGCATCGGCATGGTGGCTCATCGTAGCTGCTGTCGCTCGGGCTCTCCTCTGAGGAGGTGTCTCTACTACTGGAAACGCGACGGCCGTCTCCAAGGGCAAGCATATCTCCAAGATCGTTGATGTTGTCGCCCTCCGGGCAGCACCCAAGCATCTGCCATCTTCCCTGAAGAACTTGATGAAAAGCGTGGCAACACCGTCATGCTTGAAGAGGAGCGTGAGCCTCCCCTCCAGGCCATGGGCACGTGCAAAGGTTTGCCACCCGAAGCTCAAGAAGGCGTGGCCTGCGGGGCAACCTTGACCTCCACCCACAACGCGCTGCTACAGCATCCATCGGCCTTCAACCACAGACCGACGGGCTCACTGTCTCGCAACACCACCGTGAAGAAGTTCAGGAGCCACAGCCGAGGGACCGCAGGCTCCTCCACCAACACCAAGAACTCTTGGGCCGCATCATCCATGTGGGCACGCGACCGTGGTGGTCGAATGCCCATTTCGGGGCTCGCCCCCCGGCCATGACCGCCACGCCTGCCGCTTCAGCTGGTGCCGACTGAATCGCCGGTCCACATGGAAGCGCGGCCATGTACTCGGAGCGCCTCAGCGTACCTGCATGGGCGGCCCTGGCCCCTCTTGGGATGCTGATGGACCGGGTCCGTCTCACAGGCCTTCCCCTTCCCACCAGCAGAAAACTTCCTCACCGGCCTCATGGGCTAAGAAGCAGACGATGAAGAAGGAGGAGCGAAGAATAAGAATGGGTTGGGGGATCCCCCATTTATTACTAGTCGGAGGCCAATGGACACGCTTCCTCACCTCGAGCGGTCAGGCCAATGACATGCGCTAGCTACAGATCATACCGGGTGGCAGTTGAGGCGTCGCGGGAAGCGAAGCCCCCCCCCCCCCCGCGCCTCTTGGGTACCGCATGCCGGCTCAATCGGCATGCTGCACTGCATAGGCGTCACATCAGTTTGACCTGGGTCGCTTCCTGACATCCTCGGGAAGGGGAGGCTTTGGCGCCTTGATGCGCGACACGTGTTGAGCCTGGCCCGCAGGCGTTTGGGGCCCATGGCGCTTTGGACCATCCCCAACGGCTTTGCTCGGAAGCCGGTCCGAGTGCACCTTGGGCCCGAGGGCTACTGTCGGCATTCTGGGAACAGGGGTACCCATACCTGCCTGCATGTGGCCCAGGGCATGGCCCACCTTGTCAGCCAAGCACTGACTAGCGTGACCCCACTCAAGACAAGAGGCTCGCGAGAGCCTGAGCTCGCGAGGGAAGCAGCGCCAAGACCTGCAAGGAATGGGCCTCCTCGGGCCCCCACCGGAGCAGCGGAGATCTCTATGAGTGCTTGGCCTCTAGAGGCCAAGGATGACGTAAGGTGGGGCAGACAAACACTAGTGCGCCAGGCGGTATTGTTTCCCCTTTGGTGTAAAGGGGGCAAGGACATACGCGGGTTCACGAAGCACCCCCCAAAGGTTTCCATTCTGGTGCAACAAGAGCACGACCACAAGCCTTGCAGGACAGATGTCATCGTTGAGTCCACCTCTGCATCATCAACTACTACTTTGTAGGCGAAGACCACCTTTGATCAGGATAAAGATGTACCCCTTGCCCCCTTCGAATTTTTCCATTGTGGGATCCCTTCCCGCCATAAGGATAATGAAAGAGGACCCGAGCCACTATAAATAGAGGCTAGGCTACTACATAGGGTGGGGAGAGAGTAAAGACCACCAAAACGCCCTCATGAGGCAACTCACCACTGTACTACTTCATCCACAAACCTCCTCGTGAGGCAATCCACCAAAGCAGGAGTAGGTTTTTACGCTTTGTAGCGGCCCGAACCTGGTTAAATCATCGTGTGCAATCTTCTCCATCGTCATCGTGTGAATTAGTCGTCTAAACCATTGAGTTGTGAGCTAGGTGGGGTGAAGATATTGGGGATCTTCGCACACGCCCCTGTGTTCGAACTTCCTTGGGTTTTGCGGAGCCCGAGAGCCGAAAAGTGATAATTGTACGAGGGTAACCAAAGCGAAAAATCAACTTTTGCAAGAATTTGACCATAGTCTGTGCATTACAACTACTAACTGGCTCTGCGTCAACCCACTTGGTAAACTTATCAACCACCACCAAGAGATAGGTCTTCTTGTCAGAAGACAGTTTAAATGGACCACCCATGTCAAGCCCGCAAACTGTGAATGGCCAAGTAATTGGAATCATGCATAATTCCTGAGTCGACACATGGGCCTGTCAACCAAACTTCTGGCACCCATTGCACTTGCGCACAATTTGTTCTGCATCTGCATGAGCTGTCAGCCAATAAAACTCGTGCCAAAAAGCTTTTTCCACCAAAGATCGTGAGGTGGCATGATGTCCACAGTCGCCGAAATGGATCTCATTAAGGATCTCTTGACCTTCCTCACGGGAAACACAATGCTGGAACACGCATGTCCTGCTTCGCCGATGTAACTCGCCATTGATGGTAGTCATTGACTTAGACTGGTAAATTATTTGTCGAGTTATAGTTTCCTCATGCGGGAGCTCAACTCGAGTAAAATATTCTACATAAGGAATACTCCAGTTCGGAGTAGCGTGGAGAGCCACCACCAATTGTGCCTCTGGGTCAGGGATAACGATGTCCTCCTCAGATGGCAATATAATAGAAGGATTGTGAAGGACATCTAAGAAAACGTTGGGGGCACTACAGGAATCAGGCACTTTGCCGTCTGCCATGGCAGACGGCAAAGGGCACAACGGCAGATGACAAAGGTCTTTGCCATCCGCTAGCAGACGGCAAAATTTTGGGCCGAATAAACTCTAGCAAAGGGGTTTTTTGCCATCTGCCTCGGCACAGCGGATGGCAAAGATTCTCTGTTGTCGGCCTGCAGACGGCAAAGAGGTTGGATGGCGTACTACTAATGGCACCATCGTTAGGTGGCTAACGGCCCCCATCCCTTTTCCGTCCACCGCCTGCCCCCGCTTTGCCGTCTACCCCCGACGACACCCCCCCCCGCGCGCGCCCCTCTTTGCCGCCTGCCGCCCACCCCCCTTTGTTGTCTGCCACCCGCCCCCCCTTTGCCATCTGCCCCTCGCCCCCCTTTATCGTCTGCCGCCCGCCCCTCTTTGTCGTCTGTCGTGCCCCCCCCCTTTGCCGATTGCCCCGGATGGCAAAGAGGCCAATTGGACCCAGCCTGGTGTACCCAGGTTTAATAGGTGGCTGCCACGTGCCCTGTTTGTCGTCCGGGGCACACGACAAAGAGGCTGTATTGCCTCTTTTTTTGTTATATTCAACAATTTTCAAACAAACAATATATCATATGTATATAAATATTTCACAGAAACAATGTCAACAGCCATATATGATCAACCAACAATTATACCAAATTAAAAGTATCAAATGCCACATTGTTCACCATATCACAATAGGTTCATCCATACATACATACATATAGTCTCATCGATAGAAATGAAAACAGAAAGTAAACACTTGCACTACATCAAAGCAAGCTGTCATGAACTCAATCAAATCTGCAAAATTGGAATTAAGAAAGTTAGAAAATTAATATTAGATTTAAGAAGTAGAAGAAGATCTAGAATTAGAAGAAGATGAGGAAGATGAAGAAGCGTTTTTCTTCTCTCTCTGTCTCCTCTTGTTTTTCCTCTTCTTATTGCTTATTTGCCTCATTTTAGAGCTAACCTAGGTAATTATCACATTTTTACCTAACTAATCTTATTGTGTCAGTTTGCAAGAAAATAAGCTAAGTCTATGGCATCTATGAGGTTACCAAGTCTATTATGTCATTTTTGAGTTAACTAAGCTTATTATGTCAATGTGGAGGAAACAATGCTAAGTATGGGTCATTTTAGAGCTAACTTAGGTAAAATATGTCATTTTCGAGGTAAGTAAGCTTACTACGCCATTTTAGAGGAACAAAGCTAACTTAGGTAAAATATGACATTTGTCTAAGTGTTAAGTTTGTCATTGTGCTAAGTTTGTCTAAGTGTTATGTTTGTCTTTTCTTGAGAAAATGAGACAAGTAAGTGGCATATTAGGTCTTACTGTCTTCGTCATCACGGAGGTGAAGCACTGGGGTTGCTCGGGTCATGCGATGCGGTTCGGGAGTTATGTAGTACCAAAGATCATTTGCGTTAGCATGATGACGCTGAAATGTTAATACTAGTAACTAATGAACATTGAAATGAAACCCACCGTTCTACCCATTGTAATGACTAGCATCGGCGAACGGTCTTCTCGCACAAAGTCTGCACATTTTGTTTTGACAAGTCAATCATATTGGTTATTAATGAAAAGAACATGTAGTGCATGATTTGGCTAATATGAAGAAGAAACTTACCACGATTAGCTCGTACATGGCCCGGTTAGACGCATCGTTCCGTGTCCTCTCCTCCTCCAACAACCTAGCCGCCCTCTCCTCCAAATCCCTATTCTCCTATGTCGCCTGTCAGGCCTGTTCTGCCAGCAGCGCTTGTGTTGTCCCTCTCTCTTTTTGTAGAGCAGCCTGCAACACAACACCTCGTTAGCATTGTAATCATCTTTGTTCCCACACAATGTACTAGAGGAAAGCTATCTGAGTCCGTATGACTAACCTCGATGGCGAGCTGGACTGGCCATGGACCAGACAGCATCTTAGGACAGGAGCTTGTTTAGCGTGCCTTGATCTACCGGAGAGTGCTCGAAGACCATATAAGTCCATCTCCAATGGGTATCGAGCCATGGGGCCTCCCATTGTGAGCTATCATCACCAGGTCTGGTTCAATAGGATGCTGGTTCATGTTGAAGTCCTCCCCATTCACCGCCTTCCCCACATCTCTGTACCTAATGAGTTTGTTGTGGGAGGAGATAGGATAGCCGCCTCCATGCTTTACCATAAGTCATATTCTTCGATGGAATCCTTTTGGATCACCGCTCCATCCGAGAATTTTGCAACATATCAACTATATCACATATCCGAGAATAAGATCAGTTCAAAGGAACTAGAAGTTGCAAAACAATGTACCGAGAACTTACTTGATGTACGGCCGCACTTCTGTTTGGTTGTTGAAGATATACAACGAATTCTTTGACATCCAATGTTATTGCTTTGGAAGCACTGGCTGGTGCGAGCTTCCCTTGGAATAGGCTGAGTTTGGATCAACCTTTTTCATGGTCACCATCATTGTGCCGAGGCTTCAGATTATGCAAATGACGATTCTTGGCTTCGTAGTGTGCTATCACAAAGTTTGTCGCCTCCTCAGTAATGAATGCCTCGGCCATCGATGCTTCAATTCTACGTTTATTTTTATATTTTGCTCGAAGTGTCTTCTACATCCTCTCAGTTGCAAAGCACCAACGATTTTGCACGCCCCCCCCCAATCTTGCCTCAAAGATGCAAAATCAAATGTTACATTGGATTAAAGAAGATATCTTTTCTAACTTGCAGATCAACTCTGGCGCCAACTCTTCTAGTTCATCTAGCATGTCAGGAGATAGTTCTTTCGAACAAAGAGCATAGAAGAAATAGCTCAGCTTTGCCAGTACTAGCCATTTATCTTCAGGGATAAAGCCATGCAACATCGCCGACATTACCCGCTCAAGACATATGTGCCAATCATGACTCCCGAGACCAATTATTTTCAATTTGTCAAGACTCGCTCCCCTCTTTGGATTCGCTACATACCCATGGGGGAACATCAACTGCATTTTCACCCACGAGATCATTTCCCTCAGCTGGCCTTCCAAGATTGAACCATGCCTTTGGCTTCCTCCAGTTCTTCTTTCCTTTCGGTTATCGCATGTTTTGTAACGGTCTATCACATAGAGCCTCCTAATTGACTCTACCCTTAGGATTATCCTTTGACTTTCCCTCTATGCCGAACAATGTACCAAAAAGGGCTTCGGCTATATTATTTTCAGTGTGCATCACGTCAATGTTGTGTGGGCAAAGGAGGTCTTTAAAGTAAGGCAGATCCCACAAGCATATCTTATGAGTCTAGGCGTGTTCCAAATTATACATTTTGAAATACCCTGGACGTGCTGGATCAGGCTCGAGAGCGTTTATCTGATCCAAGGTCTGTTGGCCTGTCAATTGAGGTGGTGCAGAGTTTTTGACACTCTACCTTTCATGAAATTCTTCTTGTCTTTACTGACCATGTGGTGAGGATCCAGGAACTGTCTATGCAAGTCGAAGCAATAATACTTGCGACCCGCCTGCAGCCAACGGAACTCAAGAGCTGCCTTGCATGTGGAGCACGGGAACCTTCCATGCACACACCATCCAATGAATAGCGCATACACCGGGAAGTCATGCGTCGAGTACATGTACCACACATGCAGTTTGAAGTTACATTTTGTAGCGGCGTCATATGTCTTGATCCCATTATCCCAAGCTTCTTGCAATTCATCCTTAAGTAGCTGCATGTACACATTCATATTATTCCCCGGATAGTTGGGCCCTGGAATTATCAATGTCAAGAAAATGTTATTTCTGTTCATAATCTCTCCGGGGGAGATTGAGTGGAATGACAAATATAGGCCAGCAACTGTATTGGGTTGCCGTCACCAAACACATTGAACCCACCCGTGCTGATGGCGACTCGAGGATGCCTTGGATCTGCCACTTTATCCTTATGTAATGCATCGAAGTTCTTCCACACAAAAGCATCTAAAGTGTGTCCCATCATCGGATTCTCATCTGCATCTAGTTCAGTTCTTTTGCCCAGTTTATGCCACATCATCTGCAAGCTCTCAGATAGGCTCATCCGACGGAAAGTTTCATAGTATACAATATTGATGCTACTAACCCTATCCATGAGGACTTCGGTCAAAGTGTAACCACCGACTTGAGGTGCCACCACCAAAGCTAACCTGCCAGGGTTGTCAACCCGGGGAGGATGGTCTTCCTTGCTCCAAGTGATCGGATGTCGGACAAGTTGAGGTACGTGGGCACAGCTGGTTCTGCCATGTTTACAACCCTGCTCTTGATCTTGTTGTCTCGCTTGCAAGTGCTAGTGGTGAAAACATGATATTGGTCGTGACACAACTGCTTGGATTTGCTTGGAGGAGCCTGGTTACTGCGTCGATACTGAAACTTAGCCCCCAGAGCACCTTGTGATAGATCTACTACGCCAAGCACGGGCGGGTCTTGGGCCATTTCGATCCTTGTTGCAGAGGGAGCAGCCAGAAGAGGCGACTCATGAAACTTACCGAAAACCTTGGTCTCGTGACACGGATCTGGTTGAGGCCGGCTAGGTTAGGCATGCCAAGCCAACTCGACGAGGATGGTGCAGACGTCCGACTCGGGCACCATCGCACCAATATGGCCGATGAACACGTGGATCTTGTCAAAGGGGACCTGGTACCCGTACTCAATTGAGTCAACCTCGGGGCCCCAGCCTAAATCGTTGATGTTGATCTTGCTCCGGCGACACTTGGTCATACGTCTCGTCATGTAGCTCCCGAAACACCGAAGGGCTTCCTTTGAGAACTTAACTCCACCAGGAGAGAGCCCCATGGTGGGCACCAACTGTCGTGGTTTTCTCATGACAAATGTCCTCGTGCAAGGACTTAGTGTGAGGCCATTGCCTCTAGGTGGCGACTGAAAGGGATTGAACGGGAACGGGACGCGAGTTTACCCAGGTTCGGCCCCTCCAATGGAGGATAGCCTACGTCCTGCTTTGTGTCTATATTGATGGAGATCTCGATTACGAGGGTGCGAAATCGTAACCTAGCTTTTGAGGATGTCTAATGATACGTCTCCAACAGATCTATCATTTTTTATTGTTCCATGCTATTATATTATCTGTTTTGGATGTTTTATATGCATTAATATCATATTTTATATTATTTTTGGGACTAACCTATTAATCTAGAGCCTAGTACCACTTATTTTTGAGAATTGTAGATAAGGAATATTAAACGGAGTCCAAACAGAATAAAACCTTCAGAATGATTTTTTCTGGACCGCAAGGAAACCACCAAGCTTGTAGACCAAGGCAGGAGAGCCACCGTGGGGCCACAAGCCCTAGGGGTGCGCCCAGAGGGTAGGGCGCGCCCTGCAGGCTTGTGGGCCCACGGCAGCCCTCCTAACCCTAATCTTCGGCCTATAAATACCCAAATATTCCCTGTATATCAGAATGATCCATGAAAATACTTTTCCGCCACCATAAGCCTCCGTTCCTGAGAGATCCAATCTTGGAGCCTTTTCCGGTAATCTGCCGAACAGGGATTCAATCACGGAGGGCATCTACATCAACTAAATTGCCCCTCCAATGATGCGTGAGTAGTTCAACATAGACCTTTGGGTCCATAGCTAGTAGCTAGATTAATTATTCCCGCTCTTTGCTCTTCAATACCATGTTCTTCATGATCTTCATGGAGATCTATCTAAGGTAATACTATTTTGCGGTGTGTTTGTCGAGATCCAATATTGTGGGTTTATGTTCAGATTATCCATGGATATTATTTGAGTCTTTTCTGAATTCTTATATGCATGATTTCATATCTTTGCAAGTCTCTTCGAGTTATTGGTTTGGTTTGGCCAACTAGATTGGTAATTCTTACAATGGGAGAAGTGTTTAGTTTTGGTTCCGAGATATATTGCCATGCAATTTACATCATTTAGTTTTTCATGACATGCACCATCACTTCATCTTGCATATAGAGTCATACTTTGTTAGAGGTATTGAGTTGTAATTTTCTTTTTTGAGTTATAAGTAAATAAAAATGTGATGATTTTCCTTAATAGAGCATTGTCCCGTGAGAGAAAAGGATGATGGAAGCCATGACTCCCTCACAAGTTGGGATGAGTATCCGGACTTTACAAAAAATAAAAGAGGCCAGCGAAGCCCAAAAAATAAATAAATAAAAGAGGCCAAAGATGCCCACCAAATATATATATATGAGAGAGAGAAAGAGAGAAGGGACAATTGCTACTATCTTTTTCCACACTTGTGCTTCAAAGTAGCATCATGATCTTCATGATAGAGAGTCTCCTATTTTGTCACTTTCATATAACTAGTGGATATTCATCTTGCACGACCACTTAGTTTTCTTTTTGAGCTTTGTACACTTATAGCTCTAAGTGCATTTGTTGCATGGCAATCCCTACTCACTCACATTGATATCTATTGATGGGCATCTCCATAACCCATTGATACGCCTAGTTGATGTGAGACTATCTTCTTCCTTATTCCTTGCACCTCCTGCATATTCTATTCCACCTATAGTGTTCTATCCATGGCTCACGCTCATGTATTGCCTGAGAGTTGAAAAGGTTTGAGAACACCAAAATGTGAAACAATTGCTTGACTTGTTCATCGGGGTTGTGCATGATTTAGATACTTTGTGTGAGGAAGATGGAGCATAGCAAGACCATATGATTTTGTAGGGATAACTTTCTAAGGCCATGTTATTTCGAAAGGACACGACTGCCTTGTTGGTGTGCTCAAAGTATTACTGTTTTTATGTCAATATTAGACTATTGTTTTGAATCTTACAGATCTGAATATTCATGCCACAATAAAGAATATTACATGGATAAATATGTTAGGTAGCATTCCACATCAAAAATTCTGTTTTTATCATTTACCTACTCGAGGACGAGCAGGAATTAAGCTTGGGGATGCTGATACGTCTCCAACATATCTATAAGTTTTGATTGTCCCATGCTATTATATTATCTGTTTTGGATGTTTTATATGCATTAATATGCTATTTTATATTATTTTTGGGACTAACAATCTAGAGCCTAGTGTCAGTTTCAGTTTTTTCCTTGTTTTTGAGAATTGCAGATAAGGAATATTAAATAGAGTCCAAACGGAATGAAACCTTTGGAATGATTTTTCTAGACCGGAAGGAAACCACCTGCCTTGGAGGCCAAGGCAGGAGAGCCACCATGGGGCCACAGCAGGGGGTAGGGAGCGCCCTACAGGCTTGTGGTCCCATAGCAGCCCTCCTAACCCTAATCTTCGGCCTATAAATTCCCAAATATTCCCCGTATATCCGAAGGAGTCACGAAAACACTTTTCCACCGCCAGAAGCCTCTGTTCGAGAGAGATCCAATCTTGGAGCCTTTTCCGGTAATCTGCCGGCGGGGGATTAGATCACGGAAGGTATCTACATCAACTTTATTGACTCTCCGATGATGCGTGAGTAGTTCACCACAGACCATCAGGTCCATAGCTAGTAGCTAGATGGCTTCTTCTCTCTCTTTGCTCTTCAATACCATGTTCTTCATGATCTTCATGGAGATCTATCCGATGTAATACTCTTTTGCGATGTGTTTGTCGAGATCCGATGAAATGTGGGTTTATGTTCAGATTATTGATGAATGTTATTTGAGTCTTTTTTGAATTATTATATGCATGATTTCATATCTTTGCAAGTCTCTTCGAGTTATTGGTTTGGTTTGGCCAACTGGATTGGTAATTCTTGCAATGGGAGAAGTGCTTAGTTTTGCGTTCAATCTTGCGGTGTCCTCACCCAGTGACAAAGTAGGGGTAGAGAGGCACATATTGTATTTTTACCATCAAGGATAACAAGATGGGGTTTTCATCATATTGCTTGAGTTTATCCCTCTACATCATGTCATCTTTCTTAATGCGTTACTCTGTTCTTCATGAACTTAATAGTCTAGATGCAGGCAGGAGTCGGTCGATGTATGGAGTAATAGTAGTAGATGCAGAATTGTTTTGGTCTACTTGACATGGACGTGATGCATATATGCATGATCATTGCCTTGGATGACTACATGATTATTTGCTTTTCTATCAATTGCTTGACAGTAATTTGTTTACCCACCATGATATTTTCCTTCAAGAGAGAAGCCTCTAGTGAAACCGATGGCCCCCAGGTCTATTTTCCATCTTATACTTTCAGATCTAAAACCAAAAATACTTTGCTGCATTATTTTTACCTTTTGTTTTACTTTCTGTTCAAGCAATCTATCTCTGTCAGATCTCATCCTTGCAAGTAATCATGAAGGGATTGACAACCCCTTTATAGTGTTGGGTGCAAGAGTTTGATTCTTTGTGTAGGTACATCTATTGGGGACTTGCTTGTATCTCCTACGAGATTGATACCTTGGTTCTCAACAACTGAGGGAAATACTTATCTACTTTGCTGCATCACTTGTTCCTCTTCACAGAAACCAACGCATGCTCGAGAAGTAGCGGACACCGATACGCATATAGCGGAACACTAAACCTAAAATCTTTCATTCGACAAATCTTATCGAGTTCTCTCGTCGATAGGAATATTTCAATCTGTGGCATGAAGATAAGCACGACCTAATGTGCAAGAATCAGAAATTAGAGCACAAGAGTGATCGATTTCTTACCCCTAATGCGGTGAATAACTCGCTACAACGGCGACGACGGGGCAGATTACCATCAACGACTGTAGACTCCAACGGCGAGAGAGCACGGGAGACAAGTATGAAGTCCAATGACACGAGCGGCGATAGCAGGGGGTTGCGGGAGACTGAGTGTTTGAAGAATTTTCCAATATCGGGTTCTCCTATTGTCGGTAGAACCGATGCCAAAATTTTGGTGCCACCGAGTCTCTTAACTGCTAGAAGACAGAGAAACTCGGTGAAGCCGAGATTTTTATTCCGGTGGTACCGAGGTTCAAGAACGAGATCAACCTTAGAGCTTCCATGAAATCGAGTTTTTGTAATTGGTTACACTGAATGGCACATGGGAGGTTTTGGAAGTTAGATCTTGTCGAATGTCTGAGTGCTCCTCACGTAGAGGGTCCGAGAAGTGCTTGTTCAAATTTTGTGATGAATCATGAATAGAATTTGAGACGACAAAGCACAGATAGCTAGAGGGAGGTTGTCGCAGATATAAACCCACGACATGACCCGCCCTACAGGGCCGGGTTAGTATGTTGGCGTCTCTAGAATAATGCTTAGGATGGGCCAAGTTGTGGACATAAGGCGAACATGGTGGTTACTAAGTAAGTCACCATGCTGCCCAAACACGTAGAAACGGCGACTCAAGGCCCACAAGGAAGAAGACGTCAGAAGACTCCTTGCTTGAGAGGCAAGGCATGTTAATGCCATAATAGGTTACGAGTCATGATATGTCTTTGACTCTGTTGTAAACCCTAGGGTCTCAACATGTATATAAAGGCGGGCCCCTAGGACAGGAAGCCTTAAGTTAGATGCTACTTCTCGAGCACACGTTGGTTTCGGTGAAAAGGGACGGGTGATGCAAAAAAGTAGATAAGTATTTCCCTCAGTTGTTGAGAACCAAGGTATCAATCTAGTAGGAAATAAAAGCAAGTCCCCAATAGATGTACCTACACAAAGAATCAAACTCTTGCACCCAACGCTATAAAGTGGTTTTCAATCCCTTTATAGTTACTTGCAAGTATGAGATCTGGTAGAGATAGATTGCTTGCACGGAAAGTAAAAAAAAGGTAAAATAATGCAGCAAAGTATTTTTGGTATTTTTGGTTCTAGATCTGAAAGTATACGATGGAAAACAGACCCGGGGGCCATAGTTTCACTAGAGGCTTCTCTCATGATGACAAGTATTACGGTGGGTGAACAAATTATTGTCGAGCAATTGATAGAAAAGCGAATAATTATGAAGATATCCAAGGCAATGATTATGCATATAGGCATCATGTCCATGTCTAGTAGACCGAAATGATTCTCCATCTACTACTATTACTCCACACATTGATCGACTCCTGCCTGCATCTAGAGTATTAAGTTCATGAAGAACAGAGTAACACATTAGGTAAGATGACATGATGTAGAGGGATAAACTCAAGCAATATGATGAAAACCCCATCTTGATTTCCTTGATGGCAACAATACAATATATGCCTTGCTAACCCTACTTTGTCACTGGGTGAGGATACCACAAGATTGTTCTGTTTTCGACATATTATGTTTTCTTTGTGTTGTTTGCTTATTTTGATGTATCTCTAGGTTGTATCGTGGGTTGTATCTCTGAGTGTTTGAAGAATTTTCCAATATCGGGTCCTCCTATTCTCGGTAGAACCGCTGCCAAAATTTTGGTGCCACCGAGTCTCTTAACTGCTAGAAGACAGAGAAACTCGGTGAAGCCGAGATTTTTATTTACTTATAACTCAAAAAAGAAAATTACAACTCGATACCTATAACAAAGTATGACTCTATATGCAAGATGAAGTGATGGTGCATGTCATGAAAAACTAAATGATGGAAATTGCATGGCAATATATCTCGGAATGGCTATGGAAATTCCATAATAGCTAGGTATGGTGGCTGTTTTGAGGAATATATGGTGGCCGTTTTGAGGAAGGAGGGTTTGATGTACCGGCGAAAGTTGTGCGGTACTAGAGAGGCTAGCAAAGGTGGAAGGGTGAGAGTGTGTATAATCCATGGACTCAACATTAGTCATAAAGAACTCACATACTTATTGAAAAAGTCTATTAGTTATCAAACAAAGCATTAGACGCATGCTCCCAGGGGAGAGGTTGGTAGTAGTTAACCATTGCGCGCTCCCGACCCTCACACAAAGGTTGACAATCATTAAACGAATCATGCTCCAGCTTCGTTACATAACGGTTCAACATACGTGCATGTTATGGGAATCACAAATTTTAACACAAGTATCTATTTCAATTCACAACTACTCACTAGCATGACTCTCATATTACCATCTCTATTATCTCAAAACTATATTCAAGGAATCATACTTCTCATAGTATTCAATGCACTTTATATGAAAGTTTTTATTATATCCCTCTTGGATGCCCATTATATTAGGACTAAATTCATAACCTGAACAAATTACCATGCTGTTTTAAGAAACTCTCAAAATAATATAAGTGAGGTACGAGAGTTCAATAATTTCTAAAAAATATGACACCACCATGCTCTACAAAGATATAAGTGAAGCACTAGAGCAACATTGCCTAGCTCAAAAGATATAAGTGAAGCACAAAGAGTATTCTAATAAATTCATAATTTGGCGTGTGTCTCCTAAAAGATGTTTGCAGCAAGGATGATTGTGTCAAAATAAAAAGCAAAGACTCATATCATACAAGGCTCTCCAAGCAAAACGCATATCATGTGGTGAATAAAAATATAGCCTCAAGTGAATTTACCGATGGATTGAAGATGAAAGAGGGGATGCCTACTGGGGCATCCCCAAGATTAGGCTTTTTTTGTATCCTTGAATATAGCTTGGGGTTCCTTGGAAAGCCCCAAGATTAGGCACTTTCCACTCTTTATTCCATAGTTCATCAAATATTCACCCAAAACTTGAAAACCTCACAACACAAAACTCAACAGAAAACTCATGAGATCCGTTAGTATAAGAAAAATAAATCACCACTTTAGGTACTGTTGTGAACTCATTATTTATTTGTATTTGTGTAATAACTACTGTATTCTAACTTATCCATGGTTCATACCCACAATACAACCCAGAGATACATCAAAATAAGCAAACAACACAAAGAAAACATAATATGTCGAAAACAGAACAGTCTGTAGTAATATGTAAACTTAGAATACTTATGGAACTCTAAAAATTATGAAAAATTATGAACATTAGGGAATTTTTTATATCAATCTTGTGCAAAAAGTTCATAAAAATTCGACGCTCTGAAAACTTTAGAAAATTCCTGGACTGAGCGCAAAATTTTCTGTTTTTCAGCAAGATCAAATCAACAACTACCATAGATTAACCCAAAGGTTTTACTTGGATAAAACACTAATTAAAACACCAAAACACAATTAATACAGAAGTAATAATGTGCAAAATACACCAAAATAGAAGCAAAAAAAGAAGAAAGCAAAATAAAATTGGGTTGCCTCCCAACAAGCGCTATTGTTTACCGCCCCTAGCTAGGCAAAACACAATAGATCTAGGTATTGTCATCTTTGGTATGCAAACCATAAGTATCTCTCATGATATATTCATAAGGTAATTTTATTTTCTTTCTAGGGAAGTGTTTCATGTCGTTCCTTAATGGAAATTGGAATCTAATATTCCCTTCCTTCATATCAATAATTGCACCAATCGTTCTAAAGAAAGGTCTACCAAGAATAATAGGACCTGTAGGATTGCAATATATATCAAGAACAATGAAATCCACGGGCACATAATTCCTATTTGCAACAATAAGAACATCATTAATCCTTCCCATAGGTTTCTTTAGTGAAATCCGCAAGATGCAAATTTAAGGAACAATCATCAAATTCACGGAAACCTAGCACATCACATAAAGTTTTTGGAATCGTGTAAACGCTAGCACCCAAATCATACAAAGCATGGCACTCATAATATTTAATCTTAATCTTAATATTAGGTTCCCACTCATCATATAGCTTTCTAGGTATAGAAACTTCCAACTCAAGTTTTTCTTCAAAATCTATCATCATAGCATCAACAATATGTTTAGTAAAAGCTTTGTTTTGATTATAAGAACAAGGAGAATTCGACATGGATTGTAACAAGGAAATACAATCAATCAAAGAGAAACTATCATGATTAAAGTCCTTGAAATCCAAAAGAGTGGGTTCATTGCTATTTAAAGTTTTGACCTCTTCAATCCCACTTTTGTTAGCAAGATATATAAATTCCGAGTCATTGGGACTCCTTTTAACTAAAGTTGACTCATCTATAGTCCCATATTTATGAAGATTAACATTGGAAAATAAAGATTCAATAGGATTCACATCAATCACTTTAAGATCTTCATCAATATCATCACGAGAACACACTTTTTGAAGCCATTCATGCTTAGCACGTATTCTAGCGGTTCTTTCCTTACACTCATCAATAGAAATTCTCATATATTTTAAAGACTCATTAATATCATGCTTGGGTGGAATATATCTAATTTTTAAAGAATCAATCTCAAGAGAAATTCTATCAATGTTCCTAGCCAAATCATCAACCTTGAGCAATTTGTCTTCAATCATAGCATTGAAACCTTTTTGCGTACTAATGAATTCTTTAATATTATAATTTCCGTAAGAATTGTTATAGGAATTACCATAATTATTAGAGGAATTACTAGGAAATAGTCTAGCATTGAAATTACTACTATAAGCGTTATTACCAAAGTTATTCCTACCAACAAAATTCACATCCATAGATTCATTATTATTTCCAATCAAAGAAGACAAAGGCATATCATTAGGATCAATACGAGCACTCTTACTAGCAAACAATTTCATCAATTAATCCATCTTTTCACTCAAAGTATTAATATCTTCAATAGCATGCACCTTTTTACTAGTAGGAGATCTTTCGGTGTGCCATTGAGAGTAATTTGCCATAATATTATCTAGGAGTTTAGTAGCTTATCCTAACGTGATTTCCATAAAAGTACCACCCACAACGGAATCTAAGAGATTCCTAGAAGCAAAATTCATCCAGCATAGAATTTTTTTTTAATCATCCATAAACTCAAACCATGTGCAGGGCAATTCCTAATCATAAGTATCATAGTTTCCCAAGATTGTGCAACATGCTCATGGTCAAGTTGCTGAAAGTTCATTATATCGTTCCTAAGGGAGATGATCTTAGCGGGCAGAAAGTACTTGGAAATAAAAGCATCTTTCCACTTATTCCATGAATCAATACTATTTTTAGGCAAAAATGAAAAGCAAGTTTTAGCACGATCTCATAGTGAGAACGAGAATAGCATCAATTTAACATTATCATTATCCACATCTTTCTTATTTTGCATATAACACAAGTCAACAAAAGTATTTAGATGGGATGCGGCATCTTCATTAGCAAGGCCGGAAGATTGTTCTTTCATAACAAGAATGAGCAAAGCAGCATTAATTTCATAAGATTCTGCACTAGTGGCGGGAGCAATCGGAGTACTAATAAAATCATTATTATTAGTATTCGAAAAGTCACACAACTTGGTATTCTCTTGAGTCATCATGACAAAGCAAGCAATCTAGCACATAAGCAAGCAAAAAAGCAAACGAAAAAATGAACGAAAAAGGGCGAATAAAAAGGCAAAAAAATGGTATTTTCTGAAAATCATTTTAGAAGTGGGGAGAGGAAAACGAGAGGCAAATGGAAAATAATGTAAATGCAGAGATGAGTTTGTGATAGGTACTTGGTAGGCTTGATGTAGATCTCCCCTGCAACGGCGCCAAAAATCCTTCTTGCTACTTCTCGAGCATGCATTGTTTTCCGTGAAGAGGAATGTGCGATGCAGCAAAGTAGATAAGTATTACCCTTGGTTGTTGAGAACCAAGGTATCAATCCAGTAGGAGATACAAGCAAGTCCCCAATAGATGTACCTACACAAACAATCAAACTCTTGCACCCGACGTTATAAAGGGGTTGTCAATCCCTTCATGGTTACTTGCAAGGATGAGATCTGATAGAGATAGATTGCTTGAACGGAAAGTTAAACAAAAGATAAAAATAATGCAGCAAAGTATTTTTGGTATTTTTGGTTTTAGATCTGAAAGTATAAGATGGAAAATAGACCTGGGGCCATAGGTTTCACTAGAGGCTTCTCTCATGATGACAAGTATTACGGTGGGTGAACAAATTATTGTCGAGCAATTGATAGAAAAGCGAATAATTATGAAGATATCCAAGGCAATGATTATGCATATAGGCATCATGTCCATGTCTAGTAGACCGAAATGATTCTCCATCTACTACTATTACTCCACACATCGACCGACTCCTGCATGCATCTAGAGTATTAAGTTCATGAAGAACAGAGTAACGCGTTAGGTAAGATGACATGATGTAGAGAGATAAACTCAAGCAATATGATGAAAACCTTGTTATTCTTGATGGCAACAATACAATACGTGCCTCGCTACCCCTACTTTGTCACTGGGTGAAGACACCACAAGATTCAACCCAAAACTAAGCACTTCTCCTATTGCAAAAATTACCAATCTAGTTGGCCAAACCAAACCAATAACTCGAAGAGACTTGCAAAGATATGAAATCATGCATATAATAATTCAAAAAAGACTCAAATAACATTCATGGATAATCTGAACATAAACCCACATTTCATCAGATCTCGACAAACACATCGCAAAAGAGTATTACATCGGATAGATCTCCATGAAGATCATGAAGAACATGGTATTGAAGAGCAAAGAGAGAGAAGAAGCCATCTAGCTACTAGCTATGGACCCGAAGGTCTGTGTTGAACTACTCATGCATCATCAGAGGGGCAATGGAGTTTATGTAGATGCTCTTCGTGATCGAATGCCCCTCCGGCAGATTACCAGAAAAGTCTCCATGATTGGATCTCTCGGGAACAGAGGCGTTTGGCGGCAGAAAAGTGTTTTCGTGCCTTGTTCTGATATATAGGGAATATTTGGGAATTTATAGGCCGAAGATAAGGGTTAGAAGGGCTGTCGTGGGACCACAAGCATGTAGGGTGCGCCCTTACCCCCTAGGCGCGCCCCTAGGGTTTGTGGCCCCACGATGGCAATCCTACCTTGGTCTCCAAGCTTGGTGGTTTCCTTCCGGTCCAGAAAAATCATTCCAAAGGTTTTATTCCGTTTGGACTCCGTTTAATATTCCTTATCTGCAATTCTCAAAAACAAGGAAAAACATAAAGTGGCACTATGCTCTAGATTAATAGGTTAGTCCCAAACATAATATAAAATAGCATATTAATGCCTATAAAACATCCAAAACAGATAATATAATAGCATGCAACAATCAAAAATTATAGATACGTTGGAGACGTATCAGCGTCACTGAGTGCAAATGAGTCGGTACTAGCGATTCGGGTTTAGGGTTTCTGAGAACTTTCTTAGTGAGACCGAGTTACATTTTTCGATGAAACCTAAAAGGCACACAAGTTTCTATTAAGGAGAAAGTCGGTCTCGAAGGCTCCGAAAAACAAATCTTAGTGGAACCAAAACCCACATAGCAGAATTTTAAAAGAAAAATTCTGAGTTTATTTTTTGCAAAATGAAGGTGTTTTGTGATGCTTATCCCCTCCACTCAACTACATCTATTCACCTCAGTTCAACATGTGTGAATCATATGATAGGCATACCAACTTCAAAGAGCATAGTGCAAATCTTAATGAAGGCACTAGTCCTGAGGGCATTTCTTCAGAAGACCCTGGCACCCCCAGTTCTCATGATTTCCTCCAAGACAGCCACAAGGACCAGGAGAAATCTCAATTCATATGAGAAAGATGCAGACTTTGTGCTTGATGAGGTGTCTTCCAAGAAGCAGCGGGAGAAGAAGAAGGGAGCTGCTGCCAGGAAAAAGGCTGATGAGGTCACTTCATCCAAGAATCATGTAAGAAAAGAGTATGCAAGCACATATGCTATGAGAGCTCTAGGGATAGCCAGGAAAGGATTGAAACTTACTCTTGAGAACCTAGATCCTACAAGAAAACCAATAATATGGGTAAGAAGCCAGCAAAGAAGAGGGAGAAGAAAACAACTATTTGTGTGACTGGAAGCCAATTTCGATGGTTAGGACACCTAAGCTAAGTGAGGAAGAGGGAGAGGAAGAACCATCTGAAAACCCTCATCCTTCCCAGAAGAACAAGTTGTTGGTTGATGCCATGCCTAGCAAGCCACCCTCCAAGGCCAAGGCAATTACTCCGTAGAAGTCAGTTGCCCACAAGCCCAAGAGGACCACCAGAGACATTCCTCTTGCCGAGAAGAACAAGGGATCTTCCACTATGGATGAAGACAAAGTTGTTACAGTTTTGAGGAAGCTAAGACCTCATATGCCTGAATGCAATGGTGATCATCCAGTAGTAGAGAACACGAATAAGAGAAAGGATATAGTAATTAGGAAATGGAGAGAAGAAGATCAATATTCTATCAGGAGAAGGGTTGTTGTAGATGCTCGCTTCCACACCAAGGAGCAGCAAGATTTTTATGAGACTGTCCTTTTAGACAAAAGTCCAGCAGTAAGCGACATGAGATATGTTGACTGGAAGTTTATCAAGGATAATGAAGATTACTTCCCTCCTGTAGTAGAGAACTTCAAGGCTATTGATATTGATGCATTTGTTGGCAAAAAGTTCACTACATTGAAATGATGAGATGATTATGCAATTATATTCCACATATCATTTCCATTCAGATGGTAGAATTGTATGGATGACTGAGGGAACCATATACCAGTCTTCTGTTGATGGGTGGGCTACCATCTTAGGAGCCCTAAAGGTTGAAGAAGGAGATCTTGGCGTGTATGCTGAAGCCAAGATGAATCATAATTCTATGAGCAACATGTATAATCCTATCCCTACTTCATATGTGAAACTCACAGGTTTGGCTATGTCTACTACCTGCAAGCAGGAGTACCCACCACCAACACTATCATGAGGCATACTTTGATGCCAAAGTCAGGTGACAACAAGATGATCAGGGGGTACTCCATAAACATGTTGCACCATGTAGACACCCACACCAGGTTTAGAGTGATGGATTTGATTGTAGAGACAATCAAGAGGACGGTTGTCGATCTGAAGCGATCTTCTGGATATGCTCCATATATTCAGATGCTCATCAATTCCAAAATTGGAAAGAACCAATATTGTCACACCCTGTGTTTTGCCTCATGACTAATTTAACATGACTCAAAAATTAGGGCCAATTACAACTTTTTGAGTGTCTATGAATGTTCGACTTGTCTGCTATTGCTTGCTTGCTTGATTGATTGTTGGTCCTCTATATTTATAAAACTCCCTCGTACTCTCAAAACTCTTTTCCTTATTCTAAACTCTTGTACAATGATCACACCATGTATATAGGACCTAAATTTTTTTTATCAAATATTATTTTTGCCAAAAAACATTTATTCAATTTAGTTTTTCAAAAAACCCTGAATTGAGGTTTGTACTACAAGTCCTCAAATTGGGTGGAATATTTTGCCCCAAAGGATTTATTTGGAACCTATTATATATATAACATCCAAAACCGACAAAATATTGTTTTTAAAGATTATTTTCTTATTTTATTTAAAGGCTTTTTCTTAAGAACAGAAATGGTCTTTTATTAAGAAAAATTATTTTTATGGTTTCAAAATATTTAGAAAATTTAGGAAAACTAAGTAACATATATTTTCCATATATAAGAGTTTAAACACATGGTCATGATCAAAATATTGGACAAAAACCCTCAACCATTTCAGCCTATTTCAAGCATTTGAAATATTTCTATAAAAATATTCTCAAATAAATGCCAGAAAATTCTAGCATGTCAAATATGACATATGTGATCATCTTTCCAAGTTTCATATCCATCCCAATTTATTTGGTTCACCAAATTATCCCAAAACCCTCTCTATCCCGATCCAAGTTTGAGTAACTCTACATTACCAACTGTCTCCTATTGATCTCAAAATTTGTGGACATGATCTAATACTCCAATAATGCATCCACACCAAGTGGTGCATCAAGGAGAATGGATTTGCATAGCTAGATCTAAGAAAATCCATTTCTGCCCATTACTAGGGTTTACCAAGGTTACAATGTCAACTTTCTTCAATCATGCTCAGATCTTGCGGTCCACCTTTTTTCTACCTCCCATTCTATCCTGTTACGTATCATATCATTTAGATCATCTTAACTTTCTCAAACCACCATCAAACATCTTCTGGTGATTCTCCAAAATCACTATGTTTACCCCTTGTATTATTCTCCTTGGCCCCGATTTTTACCACAACCCCTTGTAGATACCTTGCACCCCCAGTATCAATATCAAGTCCATGGATCAATTATTAATGGGGTCAAAGCCCTATTTTTCCTCTCTGCGCAGCCATGGCAACCCCTTTCTTCCCCATATTTTAACTTCTCTCTTTCCCCTAGCACCTAAACACCTTAGAGCATCTCCAGTAACCCCTATACACTACTAGACAAGCCAGAGCGCGTAGGGCATGTCCATGCCGGCCATTTGGCTGCTCTGGAGCATGCTACAATGCACCGGAGCACCGGAGCGGCGCCCATACCCACCTCCCAACCACCTCAGGCCTCCCCAGCATGCCTATCGGGGAACTTTGGCGTCCACAACATGCCACCCCTTGTCCCCCTCTCCTCTCTCCCTCCTCTGGGCTCCCTCGCACGCACACTATGCCGCCCAAGCGCCCCTATGGGTGAGCTCGCACGCGCGCGTCGCTGCCCCCCTAGTGTCTCTCTCTCCCTTCCATGCCTTGTAGTAAAGCTCCACGAACGTCGTAGACACCTACCATCCCTCTCCCAACCATCACTAGGGCCAGTTCCAAGGACACCGTGGGCACCGTCCATGGTCAGCTCGAGCTCGCCATATAAGGCCACCCCAACCTCCCCTTCTACCTATGATCACTCCCCCTCCATCCTGTGAACCTCCCGGTTCGAGCCATTGGAGCTCCCGAGCTCAGAATGCCCCTCATGGACACCATGTCATCATTCAGACTCCGCTTAAATTCTCCTAGCCCTGAGTCTTTGTTCTCTGTTTGGCTAACCTGGCGCCTCCTCCTCAACGCCCCTAAGATCCCCTCTCCACCGTTTCTACTCCGGGACGCCGTGAGCTTGAGGCCAAGGATGGCTGGTGGCCTCATTCGCTTATAGGCGAACGTCCCTGTTGTGGCTCTCCTCGGCTGGCAAGCAGCACCTAGGAGGGTGCGGCTCACTGCCCCGTGCGCATCGGTGGTCGGCGCGTCGCCGAAGGTGATCGGAACCACCGGATAGGGCACTGGCGCGGGCTCAGCCGGCCTCCTCTGCCCCTCCTCTGTTTGAGCAGGAAGTAGGAGGAGGACGTGCCAGCGAGGCCCACCTGTAAGTGGCAGTGGCCCCAGGCCCCCTCCGGTTAAGTGGACGCGGCTCCGCCAAATGCGCTCCCCTGCGAAGAAAGCACCCTTCTGGGTGGTGCCTACGACGTGGTCTCGTGTGCACGCGGTTGTGGCGGCTGGGCAGGCCCAATACACCAAGTGCGTGGTTGGCCCAATAGGTACCCCCCTTTTATATATATATTTTCTGTTTCTACAAACTTTTAAAATCCATATAAAATTCAAATCAACTCCAATTTTGATGATTCAAGTTTCTATAGATTCCTAAAATCTTGCCGTATCCAAATATGTGCATTGCACAATTTTCCATGTAACATATTTTGCTCCACCAATATTTTTGTTGTATCTTGTTTTATGGAGCCACTTTGCAAAATCCGCATAGAGCTTAAATCAATTCCAAATGGAGAGATTCAAATTCCTAGATGACTATAAAACATGACTCATTTGTCTAGACATGGTGAACATTTTTACGATGCACCTATTCTATTGGATCTAATAAAATGACCCATTTTCCATTTATTTCATCTTAGGAAAATCCTACGAAACTCATCACAACTCCAAATCTAGTGAAACC
The DNA here is from genome assembly GCA_022496015.1 of Hordeum marinum. NCBI lineage: Eukaryota > Viridiplantae > Streptophyta > Magnoliopsida > Poales > Poaceae > Hordeum > Hordeum marinum. Next base: position 285,437,949 of record CM039678.1, on the reverse strand, counting down.
AATTTCTAAAATCTTCTAAAATCATTTCCTATTTGTTGGGTCCATCCACCCATTTTCACAAAATTATTTCCTATGGACATCTCATAGGACCATGAATTCCTTCTTTTCGACCATTCAAAACTCCCCCTTTGACCCACATCCAATGAAACCTCCTTGGTTATTTTACCCATGACCAGAGGTGTCCAACTAATAAAACTCCTATTTATAGACCACTTTTATTTTCTGCTTGTTGTGTTGCTTATTACGGTTATTTCCGGCGATAGTTGACAAAATAGACAGAGTGCTCGGAGTGGACGATAAGTGTGTGAAGACCTCGAAGACTTTGATAAGCCAGGCAAGCAGACCTTTAACCATGTTAAGAAACTTTTCATGCATTTCATATAGCACTTGTTGTTCCGATGAATTGATCATGTTGATAAGGTACCCCCCCCTTCGGTGGGATGCCTCCGAGATATTACCATTGATACTTGCATCGTGCATGGCCCTACCTTCCTTATGAGGGTTGTGCGGGTGGGAGTAGATAGGTTGCTAGTAGATGCTATGCAAGTGGGATCGGGAATATGCATGCTGATGGAAACAAAGAAATGATTTCAAAGACTTTTTGAAAACCCCGTCGGGTGCCACTAATGCCCGAGGGAGATGACGATGAGTTGGGTAACCACTTGAGAAAGAAGTGGTGAACTGAGTAAGTGAGTGTGTGTTTTTGAAAATGGATTAGATTTAAGATTTGTCGACCATCCCAACCTTACATGTACAACCATGATACCACTTATGGGATGGGGTTTTGTCGATTACCTTGGTGGGTACTAGCAAAGGGCCCGCATTACTAGCGGCGGGAGTGATGTTGTCACTCTCGATACGGGGTTGTACCAGGAACGACGATCATGCTCTATCTTCATAGGCACCGCGAACAACATTGTGTGCCCTCATGGATGATACGTGTGATGTATATCATGAGGGAGGGCACCAGTGAGTGGAATCTTTGTTTAGTATTGCCAGGGGAAAGGCATTGTTCGTGTGCTTACCTTGGGTATGTAATATACTATGAGTCGTGGATGACACGGAAGATACCCGAGTCTTGTGGGTAAAGTGTGCAACCTCTACAGAGTGTAAAACTATTCGAATAGCCATGTCCACGGTCAAGGACAGTTGGGTGGTGCTGCTTAAACTAAATCCAGATGTTTTCACAAAAATTGGTGTGTGTGTGTGTGTGTAACAAAGAGATACTTGATCTAAGTCCAAAGACTTGATGAAATGATTGAACATGTGATGTACAAACCCTGCTTATGTTGATATCTGTAACTTGTTCATATGGATATCTGCAACCTGTTGATGCATGGGTAAACCACCGAGTTCATCTTCTTCCTTGTCATCGTGCGATTTCGCCATAGTAACCATCGAGTAGCAAGCTAAGTAGGGCGAAGAAGTAGAGGATCTTCGCACACGCCCATTTGTTCGAACCGTGAGGGTTTTGCGAAGCCCTAAATACGACATTTGGCATGCCAGGTAGGGGGCGTGTCGAATCCTTCCTCGAGCCAAGCTCTTCTCCCACCTCGCCGCTCCGATGTCTGACGCTCGCCGAGCCCGTGCCGAGCGCCGAGCTACCCACGTTGCCCAGACGACACCCGTGGGCCGTGCCGGCGTGCGCCGGTCCCCCTTGCATGCGGCTAATGCCGCCACAGGCCCGGATGCCCACAAACAACAAGACTCCTCCCAGCCGGTCATGACGCAGCATGACGGCCACAACGCCACTCAGTTGATCGTCCCAGCTACCGGGTCATCCACCCACATCCGGCCCATGTCGTTGCGTAGTTCAGGCGCACCTGCCATGGCGAACGAGCTACTTCGCTACCGCCCCGCCCCCGATTGGTATTACGACTCGCTTTGATGCATCGCGGAGCTCGTAAGTGTTGTTGACGATGCTTTAGCGCTCTCCTATTCGCTTCGACCCCAACCTTCCCTTGCAGACGATGTGGACCACGATGCGCCGCCACCTCCTCCAACGTCGACCCCAAGCCCAGGCGTGAAGCATGCCCGCGTGACCAGCCCCGCGAGCCGCGGGCAAGGGCAAGAGATGAAGTAAGCTGCCAGGTGGTGCCCTGGCCGCGCGTCGATGTGTGTGCGCTCCCCGGGCTGCCGAACCAGCGTAATGACCGGGCACCACTCGGGCCGACACCTCAGGGGCGTCAAGACTGGTCCCCGCCCGCACATACAGCAACACTCGTCGAGCCGGTGGTCTGCCTCGCCATCGCGTCGGAGCTCCATCCGACATCATGGCCCTGCAAGTTCAAACCTGATCTACCCCCTCGCTATGACGGCACCCCGGATCCTGCTGAGTTCCTATAGCTCACCTCCTTGAGCATCTAGGCAGCCGGTGGAGACAACAAGGTCATGGCGTGCTGGTTCTCCATGGCGCTCAAGGACGGCGCGCTCTCCTGGCTCCTTAACCTCCCGGAGGGGTCCATCACCTCCTGGGACAACCCACGCAAGCGCTTCGTCGCCAACTTCCAAGGTACGCGCAACCGCGTGCTCACCTGAACGACCTGCGACGCGTGAAGCAATAGGATGGAGAGACCCTGCACAAGTTCATACAACGCTTCACGATTACGGGCCTCAAGGTCACAAAGGCGTCGGATGAGGCTATCATCTCCGCTTTCACTGACGGCGTCACAGATCTCAAGATGAAAGAGGAACTCGCCATGAACGACGAATTGTGCTCCACCCTAGAGATGATCAACCTGGCGAATAGGTGGGCCAAGGCCGAGGAGGGCCACTAGTCACTCCATGAGCCTCCGGTGGCAGAGCCAGGGGAAAAGAAGACCAAAGCCATGGAGGCGAAGCGCAAGGCCTCAATGGTACTCGCGGCCGAGCCTGAGGCGAAGCGCAGACAAGGCGACGAGCATCCCGCAGGGGGAGACCGACCTGCATCTTCGATGGCACCAACAACCACGACACCGCCGACTACCAGGAACTCAGGCTGGTCCATGCTGAACACTTTAGCTGGCGCCGCGGACACACTGACCATGGCTTCAAACGCGGCGGAGGTCATGGTGGATCCCGTTGGGACAACCGGGAACCACGTCAAGGGTGGCAAGACCAGCCTCGGGAGGACCGTTGGTGCGATCAGGCTCGGGAGCACCGCTGGCGCGATGACCTTCCGGAGGGGTCATGCCATGGCCAGCCTCGTGAGGTTCGCCCTTGTGAGGCCGTCCTACCACCACTACCACCTCCACCCAAAAGGAAGGAAGAGGACAGGAAGGACGATGGGGCTGGGGGCTTCCAGGAGGTCAGGGCAGTAGCCTGTATCCTGGGTGGCGCCCAGGCCCCAGCATCGAACCGCATCTTCAAGCAGTTCGTGCGAGAGGTGAAGGCGGCTCTCCCAAAGCCCGAGGCCATGCGTCCTCTCAAGTGGTCCCAAACTTCCATCACCTTTGACTCGAGGGATCAGCTCAGGTGCTGGACCATGATTGGCAGGCTGCCCATGCTATGCACTCCGACCATCAGCAACGTCCTCGTCACCAAGACCCTCATCGACAGTGGAACGGGGCTCAATGTCCTCTCCATTGAGACCTTCGAGACGCTCCAAATACCGTATGACCATCTCATGCCTACCAAGCCCTTCTTGGGAGTCACTGATGGGTCCATAGTTCCAATTAGGCAAGTATGCCTACCCATCACCTTCAGTGGACGCAAGAACTACCACACTGAGATCATCGTCTTCGACGTCGCCCACATCCACCTCCCGTACAACGTGATTCTTGGGTACCCGGCTCTTGCCAAGTTTATGTTGGCGACTCATCATGTTTAAAATGTCCTCAAGATGTCAGGGAGTGGCGGCATCATCACTATCGCCTACGATGAGAAGGATGTCGTCTGCTCCCTCGAGCATGCATGTCGCGCCGCTACGGTCGAGCGCTCGGATGACGAGGAGGATGCCCTGCCTCGTGAGGATGCACGCAAGAAGAAGAAGTAGCTCACCTGCGCGGAACACCAGGGGGATGGAATCTCCAAGGGCGGAGCCTCGTGCTTTGCAAATAGGGACGGGGCCACGCCTTCCATTGCATAGGAAAGCGCGCTCGGCACCCCCTTGGGTTGGGCTCGGGGGGCTTCCACCCGTGAGGCCCCTTGTTCGTCCGGTGAGACAAGGGAGGCGTTTGGGCACAACCTGAAGGCGCATCCTGACGCACGACTACCAAGGCCAGGGGCACAGTGGGAGGCGCCCAGCTCGCTAGAGTGAGTCATCAAAGCAATCGAGGAGCTTCAGAAGGCACAGGCCGAGCAAGGAAGGGAGTGCCCTGCACCACCTATCGTAGCTGCCATCGCTGGCCCGGTCGACCAGCCACACGTCTATGTCAACACACTCACAATAAACAAGGCCTCGTCATAGGGCCACTTTTGGCCGTCACGTGTTGACCACGGGTGGGTCTACCCGCACAAGTATGTCTGCATGCCCTTTGGCCTGGCGAACGTCGGTGTCACGTTCGAGCGCCTTGCCCAGGCCGCACTCGCACCTTGCCTGGCGAGACGCAATGAGGAGTTGGAGGAGATGGCCGGACCGAGCATGGGTCCCGAGCCCCGGGAGACAACGGGCCCGTGAGGGCCGCGGTTGTGGAGGTACAAGATAAGGCTACAACGGTAGCTTTGACTCTTTAGCGGCATGGCCGCCTGGTGACTTTTTGTTGGTCTCTATCAGGTAACTTTTTGGCTTGTTCCATTTAAGGGTGCTCGCCGGGCTGCATTATCCTCAGGCGATCAGGGCGTACCCCTACAGCCGCTGTATTTACCCATATTTCAGAAGTTTTCATGCATGTGATCTGTTTCCTAACGTTTCCCCTTGACTACACGGCTCTTTGCTAGCGTGAATGTTGTCACTCCCGGGTGATCCTACCTTCCGTTGCCTTGTGAGAGGACTAGGCATGATGTCTGTGCTCGGGTCCATCCCTGCAGCGTTGACAAATCCAGTTGCTGAGCTCTGTGTGGCGGGCTAGCCCCGTTCACGTCATCTCCTGGGGTCACTGGTGCTTGGCCCTCTCATGCGATGGCCCTAGGGGAGGACGTTCGGTGTAGGCTTCTATAAAATTTGTAGGACCTCGGACGGTGCTATCTAAGAGAACACCCAGGCGCAAACCGCCTTTGAGGTAGGGACCTCGCGAGGCCAAAGCACCCTCGTGAGTTCCCAAATACACCTCCCAGTTCTACCGTGCCAGCCATGCGTACGAACTCAATGGGTTGTACATGCCCGGAGCCCCTCGAGGGCGCGGAGGGGTTCCTTCCCACACAATGTGGAAGCCACAACTCCATTCTAGCGGACAACATGGTCCACCAATGACTATGCCCATGTGATGTGGAAGCCACATCTCCGTGCTGGCGGATAACATGGTCCACCAATGACTATGCCCACGCAATGTGGAAGCCACAGCTCCATGCTAGCGGCCAACACGGCCCACCAATGACTATGCCCACGCAATGTGGAAGCCCTACACCCTATGCTGGGGATAAACTACTGAGGGAGCCCCAGCGGCTGCATCCAACCTTAGGAAAGCTCCTTGTGGCCCTGTCACGCTGCATTCCCTGGGATGTTCGCGTGAGGGGGTTGCATGGGGGCTACTACCGGACCGGGCCTAGTACACGCCACCTTCCTAGGTCTCCCAAACTTGGCCTTCACGCGCCCCTCTTAGGAAAAGCCAGCGAGGAAAGGTCTAGGAGCCGCTCGTACATTAAGGGGGACTCCTGAGCATCACGACTCAGGAGCCTCACTGACCACATAGCCCCTCACCCCTTGGAACCATCCTTGATGATCCGAGCGGCCTAGCGGCGGCTGGGGTATGCGTGGGGTCGGGCCTTGCCGATGGAGAGCTCAACATGCTCAAAACCCTTAAGGAGGACGCTGGAGCTCGTATGTCAAGGGGGACTCCTGAGCATCGCGACTCAGGAGCCTCACTGGCCACGTAGATCCTCACCCCTTGGAACCATTCTTGGTGATCAGGACGGCCCAATGGCGGCTAAGGTATGTGCGCGGCCCGGCCCTGCCGACGCAGAGCACAAAGTGTTCAAAAGTTCAAAGTTAGGAGGACGCTAGAGCTCGTACATCAAGGGGGACTCCGGAGCATCGCCACTCAGGAGCCTCACTAGCCACGTAACCCCTCACCCCTTGGAACCGTCCTCGGTGATCCGGACGGACCAATGGCGGCTGAGGTATGCGCGAGGTCGAGCACTGCCGATGCAGAGCGCAAGGTGTTCAAAATTTCGAAGTTAAATCTATCTTCACCATGTTCCCTTCATGAGGGCTGCTCGTACGTCAAGGGGGGCTCCTGAGAACTGCAACTCAGGAGTCTCACTAGCCACATAGCCCCTCACCCCTTGGACCCGTCCTTGGTGATCTAGACGGCCCAACAACGGCTGAGGTATGCGCGGGGTCGGGCCCTGTCGACGCAGAGCATCACAGCAAGAAGGAAACAAGGTGAAGAGGGTAATCACGCAGTTCAACAGTTATTACAAGCATTAAAAGTTTTTCATGCATACAAACAAGTTTAACGCCTCCACGAGGCACAATGAATGTTGCGGGAAGGGGACAAGGAAGATATTCAGGAGGAGCCTCCGCCATCCCTCGTCCCGTCTGCAGGGAACTCGTCATCGACATCGCTGGCACTATATTCTTCACCACTAACCCCTGCAACTTCATGAGGTCGAGGAACAGTGGTGTGGGTGAACCTCTTTACCAGCGCCTCCACGGCGCCCTTCACGGTCATCGCAACGCTGCTGCGGACCTCGGGGGTGATCACGCGAATCACAGAGTCACAGTCAAACCCTGGCTCGTGAAGGTAAAGGTGGCTGAAGACACGCGTCGTGGCCTCAGAAAAGAGGTCGCGACACTCGTTCTCCAAGACCCCCTCCACCTTGATAATAGCACCCTCAAGTGCCTTGACAAGCTTCGAAGCGAGCTCCGCGAAGCCGCTCTCCAGAGCCACCAGGGGTTCCACAAACCCTTCCTGCCAAAGGGAGTGGAGCGCTTGGCGAAGCCTAAGCTCGACTAGGGGAAGGGCACTGAGCTCCGCGACCTTTTTCTCTTTGGTCTCAGATAGAGCCTTTTCTGTGGTTTTGAGTTGGTCCTTTTCCAGGGAAACCTCCCTTTCCCACGCGTCCAAGTGCTCTTGCGCGGTGGCACGATCGGTCGTCGCCTGGGACAGCTGGGAGTCCCAGTCGGCGAGGTCGGCCTTACAGGTCTTGAGGGCCTCCCCCTGATGATGCAGTTGTTCCTCCAACGCGGACTTCTCTTCTTGAAGAACCCTCAAGCGGCATTGCGCCTCGTCACGATGCCCTATAGTAGACGCCGCATCGGCTAGCACTGCCTCAAGGGCTGCTTTGGCTGACGCGACCTCCTTCTCACTCTTCACTATGGCGGCCTTGGCATGGCCCTAGACCGCCACGATAGAGGCGCCAGCCCGAAGCCATCCGGAGAGGAGCCCTAGGCACCCACTCGCGAGGCGATCGTCAATACCCGCGAGGGCGTCCCAAACTTGACCAAGAGCGGTGAAGGCCCCGTCTAGGACGTCAAGGCCACGCGACGAAGGCATCAACACCTCCTCCGGAGGGGTCGCCTGCACAAGCGACGTACACCAGGAGACAACAGCACGAGGAGCATGAGGCTCTGGAGGCTGCGCAGCGACCAAGGGCAAGACAGATGCAGACGGATCGACGAGCGATCGACGGCTGGCCCACTGGGGCTAGCCCTCCGAACAGCGGCACTGACACACCCTCAAGGGAAGGAGCAACCACACCAATAGGCATTAGGGGCTCTAGGGCTCCGCGGCGGTTTCGAGGAGGGTTGCCTCGCAAGCCTTCACCCCCTCGCCCGCAGGTGCCTTGTCAGGCAATGACGGCACGACAGGAGCGAGCGGAGCATCGGAAGATGCCTTTGGCTTGATGCCTGCCTTCTTCCTCCTCATCTTTAGCGCGGCGGCGTTCCTAGTTACCAGGCAAAGAAGAATCATTAGCACACAAGCTACCGGCAGGCGCGCAAGGCCGAACCGGGTTACTTACTCCTCAACGTTGACCCACTTCCCCTTCCTCTCCATTTCGACGACGATGGCGGCATCCTCGCCTCTCTCGATGAGGGTACCATGCTGGGGAGCAGGGGCACTATACATCAGAGCAGCCGCTGGAGGGATTGCCCCGGTCAGGGCCTCGTTCACCTGCCCACGGGCTGCGATCCGGGCAGGGGCGAGGCCGACACCTCAACCACCATGCCTGTAGAGGCAAGGCACACCGGAGGACACTCTACTACGCGCTTCCCGGGGGTCACCAGTCAGGCAGACCGTGTGGCACAAGGAGCCGGCCCTAGCCCCCTAGGGACCTTGGTAGGACGCGGGGAACCTATAGCAGAAGCTTCACCAGCATCATCGTCATCCTCAAGATCGCGCAAGAGCATGCTCTATGACGGGGGAGACGCCCCCGCTAGGTCATCGTCCGCTGTCTTCTCTGAATCCTTCCCGCCTGTGGTGTCACTAGAGGACACTATCACGAGGGAGTCAAGGCCCTTAACTGGGGAGAGCCCCAGTTCGTTGAAGACACGCATCTGGGCCACCAAGTCGGCCACATCATCGTGGCGATACAGCGGGCACAGGCATCAGTGAGATCGTTGGGATCGCCGTCGAGCAAGGTTTCCACAGCCCTACTCAATTCCTCGGGGGTCATGTGTGCGAACCGAAGCCTGAGGCTATCGTCGCTGCCCAGATAGTCCCACAGGGGCCTATAGTGAGACTGGAGGGGCGCCAGGTGCTCCGTCAAGAACTCCTTCACTATCACCCCCAGTCAGCTTCCTGGCACTAATATTGCGAGAAATCCGTTCCAGGATGGGTTTGTCCCAGGGGTCAAAAAGCTTCACAGAGCTCCACATGAGGGACTTCTTCGGTAGCCCCTTCGACAGCTCCAAGCCGGGGTTGGAGCTACCGAGATCCATGAAGACCCAACAGAACAAGAAGTTCTCCACCTTCTTCCCGGCCTTTAAGAGCATGTTACCACTCTTCAACGCGACGATGGAAATGCACACCGACCGCTAAGCGTCGTCGTGCACGCACGTTCTGAAGAAGTGTCTAAAAAGGGCCACCAAAGGCTTCACGCCCACAAAGGCCTCGCAGTAAAATGCAAAGATAGAAAAGAGCAGGATGGAGTTGGGCTGAAGATGGAGGGCTTGAATCCCGTAGTGGTCGAGGATGGCGGTGATCTGCCGGAGGGGGGTTCGATCATGGAGGGAATCTAGATCAACTCCATTGAACCTCCGATGATGCGTGAGTAGTCCACCACAGACCTACGGGTCCATAAATAGTAGCTAGATGTCTTATTCTCTCTCTTTGTGCTTCAATACCATGTTCTCTGTGATCTTCATGGGGATCTATCTAGTGTAATACTCTTTTGCGGTGTGTTTGTCGAGATCTGATGAATTGTGGGTTTATGATCAGTTTATCTATCAATATTATTTGGTTCTTCTCTGAATTCTTATATGCATGATTTCATATCTTTGCAAGTCTCTTCGAGTTATTCGTTTGGTTTGGCCAACTAGATTGGTAATTCTTGGAATGGGAGAAGTGCTTAGTTTTGGGTTCAATCTTGCGGTGTCCTCACCCAATGACAAAGTAGGGGAAGCAAGGAACGTATTGTGTTGTTGTCATCAAGGGTAAAAAGATGGGGTTTTCATCATATTGCTTGAGTTTATCCCTCTACATCATGTCATCTTACTTAATGTGTTACTCTGTTCTTCATGAACTTAATACTCTAGATGCAGGCAGGAGTCGGTCATCGTGTGGAGTAATAGTAGTAGATGCAGAATAGTCTCGGTCTACTTGACACGGACGTGATTCCTATATGCATAATCATTGCCTTGGATATCGTCATAACTATGCGCTTTTCTATCAATTGCTCGACAATAATTTGTTCACCCACCACGTTATTTTCCTTCAAGAGAGAAGCCTCTAGTGAAACCTATGGCCCCAGGTCTATTTTCCATATTATATTTTCAGATCTATATACCAAAAATACCAAAAATACCTTGCTGCAATTTATTTACCTTTTGACTTTCCGCAATCTTCCATATCTATCTCTATCAGATCTAATCTTTGCAAGTAATCGTGAAGGGATTGACAACCCCTTTATAGCGTTGGGTGCAAGTGTTTGACTGTTTGTGTAGGTGCATCTATTGGTGACTTGCTTGTTCCTCCTACTGGATTGATACCTTGGTTCTCAACAACTGAGGGAAATACTTATCTACTTTACTGCATCACCCTTTCCTCTTCAAGGGAAAACCAATGCAAGCTCAAGAAGTAGCAAGAAGGATTTATGGCACCATTGTCGGGGAGGATACACATCAAGCCTACCAAGTACCTATCACAAACTCATCTATTGCATTTACATTATTTTCCATTTGCCTCTCGTTTTCCTCTCCCCCACTTCTAAAATAATTTTCAGAAAAACCAAAAAGATTTGCCTTTTTATTCGCCCTTCTTTCGTTCGCCTTTTCATTTGCTTTTTGTTTGCTTGCATGCTAGATCGATTCGTTGCCACCATGTCTGAATCTTGGAAGGTTATCATTGAAAATTTTGAGGGTATTTCTAGTACAAATCTTCGGAAAAAATTTGGATCTTGCTCTCTAGATCATGAATCTAAACCTCCTCCTAATTATAAAGTTAAAACTTTTCAAGTGGGAGACGGTAATATTATTGGGAAGATTGTTATTCAAGAGTTCTATGATTGTACGGGAGTAATGCATATAAATAAGAGATCTATTATTCTTAGCACAAATTGTTATGTAGATGATATTTCCTTGCTCGTTAAAAATTTGGAGAGACATTTGTGCACATTTATCCCGCTTTGCAAGAGGTGTTTTATGAGCTTCCCAAAATTAATCATCCTAAGGCTAAAAAGATCGCCACTATCATCCTTATGTGTGAATTTGATTTTATCATACAAGAAGCTAGGGAAACTTTTTACTTCTATAAAAAGGATATTGAACACCCTCCGATTGAAGAAATCCTACACGATAAAGAAACCTTGCGTAGCTTTGAGTGTAGGGATTATCAATCTTACCATGATATTCTTAGAAGAAGAGTTCCGTATTCTGCAATTACCCAAACCATTTACCGTGAAACCTATGATGAATTTTATTGGATCACTAAAGGCATTTATATAGGATTCAATGATGATTGGTTAGAAGAAAAATGCAGGGAGCCCTACAAAAATGAGATACGCGTTTTATATGATGATATTTATGGTGATGATCCAGATTATGAGTTATGAATGTCAAAGTTACTAATCAAACTCCTTTTCATGAAATAAGTTTTCCTATTAGAAAGGAGGGAAAAGAAACAAAGGACTTGATAGAAAGTGTTTTGGAAGATAGGGTTGATAACGGATTGCATGCCAAAGATGACAATACCTAGATCTATTGTGTTATGCCTAGGTAGGGGCGTTAAACAATAGCGCTTGTTGGGAGGCAACCCAATTTTATTTTTATTTTCTGTTTTTTCTCTTTTTGAGTGTTCCAAACATTATTAGCTTTGTATGAATTGTGTTTTGGTGCTTGAATTAGTGTTTGAGCCAAGTAAGACCTTTGGGATGGTCTATGGTGATTGTTGATTTGATCTTGCTGAAAAACAGAAACTTTTGCGCCCAGTCTAGGAATTTTATAAATTTATCAGAGCGTCGAATGAGTCTGAAATTTTTACACAAGATTTATATGCAAATTACCAAGGTTTTCCTAAGTTTTCCTAAATGTTGGAGTTACAAAAGTATACGAAGTTTCTAGATTTCTATGGATTGTTCTGTTTTTGATAGATTATGTTTTCTTCGTGTTGTTTACCTATTTTGATGTATCTATGGCTCGTATCAGGGCATATGAACCATAGAGAAGTTGGAATACAGTATATATTACACCAATATAAATAAAGAATGAGTTCATAACAGTACCTAAAGTGGTGATTTATTTTCTTATACTAACGGATCTCACGAGTTTTTGTTGAGGTTTGTGTTGTGAAGTTTTCAAGTTTTGGGTAAAGATTTGATGAACTATGGAATAACGAGTGGCAAGAGCCTAATCTTGGGGATGCCCAAGGCACCCCAAGGAATCGAGGATGCCAAAAATCCTAAGCTTGGGGATGCCCCAGAAGGCATCCCCTCTTTCGTCTTCAATCCATTGGTAAATTAACTTGAGGCTATATTTTTATTCACCACATGATATGTGTTTCGCTTGGAGCGTCTTGTATAATATGAGTCTTTTCTTTTTAGTTTGACACAATAATCCTTGTTGAACACATCTTTTGAGAGAGAGCATGAATTGTGAATTTATTAGAGTACTCTATGTGCTTCACTTATATCTTTTGAGCTAGGCAATTTTGCTCTAGTGCTTTTATATCTTTTTAGAGCACGGTGGTGTTTTGTTTTATAGAAATAATTGAACCCTTGTACCTCACTTATATTATTTTGGGAGTCTTTAAACAGCATGTTAATTGGTTTAGGGTATGAATTTAGTCCTAATATAATAGGAATCCAAGAGGGATATATTAAAAACTTTCATATAAAGTGCATTGAATATTATGAGAAGTTCGATTCCTTGCATAAAGTTTTGAGATATAAATATGGTAATATTAGAGTCATGTAAGGAAGTAATTGTAAATTTTTAAAAATACTTATGTAAAGGTTTGTGATTCTCGTAGCATGCATGTATGGTGAACCGTTATGTAAGGAAGTCGGAGCAGGATTTGTTTATTGATTGTCAACCTTTGTGTGAGGGTCGGGAGCGCGCGATGGTTTACTCATACCAACCTCTCCCCTAGGAGAATGCGTCTAATACTTTGATTCGATGACTAATAGACTTTTGCAATAAGTATGTGAGTTCTTTATGACTAATGTGAGTCCATGGATTGTACGCACTCTCACCCTTCCACCTTTGCTAGCCTCTCTAGTACCGCACAACTTTCGCCGGTGCATTAAATCTACCATAGATCCTTCCTCAAAACAGCTACCATACCTACCTAGTATGGCATTTCCATAGCGATTCCGAGATATATTTCCATGCAAATTCCACCGTTCCATTTATTATGACACGCACCATCATTTTCATATTACTTTGTATGATCGTAAGATAGCTAGCATGATGTTTTCATGGCTTCTCCGTTTTTTGATATCATTTTCTATGCTAGATCATTGCACATCCTAGTATACCACCGGAGGCATTCATATAGAGTCATATTTTGTTCTAGATATCGAGTTGTAATTCTTGAGTTGTACATAAATAAAAGTTTGATGACCATCATTATTAAAGCATTGTCCCATGTGAGGAAAGGATGATGGAAGCTATGATTCCCTCACAAGTTGGGATGAGACTCCAAACTTTATGAAAAATAAAAGAGGCTAGCGAAGCCCAAATAAAAAAAAGAGGCCATTGATGCCCACCAAAATAAATAAAAAGAGAGAGAAAAGAGAGAAGGGATAATGCTACTATCTTTTTTCCACACTTGTGCTTCAAAGTAGCACCATGCTCTTCCTAATAGAGAGTCTCCTATTTTGTCACTTCCATATACTAGTGGGAATTTTTCATTATATAACTTGTCTTGTATATTCCAATGATGGGCTTCCTCAAATTGCCCTACGTCTTCATGAGCAAGCAAGTTGGATGCACACCCACTTAGTTTCTTTTTGAGCTTTCATACACTTATAGCTCTAGTGCATCCATTGCATGGAAATCCCTGCACACTCACATTGATATCTATTAGTGGGAATCTACATAGCCCATTGATACGCCTAGTTGATGTGAGACTATCTTCTCCTTTTTTCACAACCTCCACCATATTCTATTCCACCTATAGTGCTATATCCATGGCTCACGCTCATGTATTGCGTGAGAGTTGAAAAGGTTTGAGAACATAAAAGGTGTGAAACAAGTGCTTGAATTGTCATCAGGGCTGTGCTTGATATAAATACTTTGTGTGGGGAAGACGGAGCATAGCCAGACTATATGATTTTGTAGAGATAACTTTATTTTGCCATTATATTTTGAAGAGATACAATTGCTTTGTTAGTATGCTTGAAATATTATTGTTTTTATGTCAACATTAAGATTTTGTTTTGAGTCTTATGGATCTGAACATTCATGCCACAATAAAGGATATTACATGGATATATATGTGAGGTAACATTCCACAACAAAAATTCTGTTTTTATCATTTACCTACTCGAGGACGGGCAGGAATTAAGCTTGGAGACGCTGATACGTCTCCAACGTATCTATAATTTTTGATTGTTCCATGCTATTATATTATTTGTTTTGGATGTTTTATATGCATTAATATGTTACTTTATATTATTTTTGGGACTAACCTATTAACATAGAGCCTAGTGCCAGTTTCTGTTTTTTCCTTGTTTTTTAGTATTGTAGATAAGGAATATTAAACGAAATCCAAACGGAATAAAATCTTCAGGATGATTCTTCTTGGACCAGAAGACATCTACCAGACTTGGAGAGGAAGGCAAGAGGCCTGCCAGGAGGTCACAAGCCACCCTGGCGTGGCCAGGGGGCGCCCCTGGCTTGTTGCTCCCCAGGAGGTGTCCTAACCCTAATCTTTGTTGGAGATATGCCCTAGAGGAAATCATCTATGATGATATTTCCTATGTGTTTATGAATAAAGATAGTCCTTGGACATTATCATTTATGTGTATTAGAAAGTATGTGACTTGTTTGTGAGACTATGCATTGTATGATGACTGTCCTAAATGGTCCCTAGTTGAAAGAGTTGTGTGGATGCGCAGCCAGTTAGACTAGCATATGACATGGTGGATGGTCCGGTCTCACTAACCATGTAGCATTGGATGCTAGCCGGATAATATGGACTCAGAAAGGTCTGGTCGGATTAGACATAGTCAGATCCGAGTCGAGATATGGTCTGAGTTTGATAGACACAACTATGAGACGCAGCGATAGGTCATCTGTGAGTCTCTAGTACAACATACGTTCTATGTCCTAAGACTTGAGCTTGCGTATGTACGCGGGATGGTGACAGACTTGCTTTGTACCGACCAAACGTTACTCCGTGACTAGGTATTTACAAAGGTAGCTTTCGGTCTTGTCCAGACCCATGTTGCGAGACATGGTTGAGCAAGATGGGATTTGCCCCTCCTACCAAGAGAGATATACTCTGGGGCCCCTCGGGTGATCCGACCTGGATAAGCATGGCCATGCGATGAGGATTATGAGATAATCCAAAGTGTTGGTCGGATTCACCAGAACGAGAAAGAGGTCGTGCTACAACAAGGATGACCATGTCGCCTTGTGCACGACAACATATATCGTGTGGCAAAGGGAATAGAAGTGTGAAGTACAGGTTCACCTAACCATCTTCATCAGACACTTGGAGTCGACGCGTCTTGCTAGAGGACGCTAGCGACCGGTCAAGTCGGATGTGATCTGACTTGCGACCAAGTGGACGCGAACCTAAAGGGTCGCGCGCTTAAGTGAAGGAACACGTGGGCCTTAGGATTCATGCGAGGCCCAAGAGTTGAGACCGCGTCGGATGCCTATATATATTGGAGGTGCGGCACACCCATCCGGTTGATCGCTTCGGTGCCGTCATTAGGGCTTTGCATGAGTTGCAACTAGCCACCTCCACTCGCTGCTGCCAACCGTGTGATCGGACCTAGCAGTCCGCCGCACGAGTGTTCCTCCTGCACGCGCGGATACCGTTAGAGGCAGTGAACTTGCGCCGCTCTGACGAACCTATACGTGGGATCCGGCGACCAACTGTTCAAGGGAGATCGGAACGGCTGTTTGAGGGAGATCGGACGAGGAGGAGACGGACCACACGAACGTGCTGCCCCAACTCTAATTTCGCTCCACGGCACTGTGCGTCTAATGGTAACGATCTGTGTTCCATCTCCATAGCATGTTCTTGGATGTTCTGCGCATAGGAAAATTTTAATTGGCATGCGATGCACCTACGGTAGAACCCAATGATCTTTGGCCTACAAATTCCCAAATATTCCCCCCAATACCAAAGATATCCAATCTTGGAACTTTTCCGATAATCTGCTGGAGGGGGATTCGATCAGAGAGGGCATGTGCAGATACTCCATTGCCCCTCCGATGATACGTGAGTAGTCCACGACAGACCTATGGGTCCATAGCTAGTAGCTTGATGGCTTCTTCTCTCTTTTTTTGCTTCAATACCATGTTATCCATGATCTTCATGGGGATCTATCTGATGTAATACTCTTTTGCGGTGTGTTTGTCGAGATCCAATGAATTATGGATTTATGATTAGCTTATCTATGAATATTATTTGGTTCTTCTCTGAATTCTTATATGCATGATTTCATATCCTTGGAAGTCTCTTCGAGTTATTGGTTTGGTTTGGCCAACTAGATTGGTAATTCTTTCAATGGGAGAAATGCTTAGTTTTGGGTTCAATCTTGTGGTGTCCTCACCCTATGAAAAAGTAGGGGTAGCGAGGCACGTATTGTATTGTTTCCATCAAGGGTAAAAAGATGGGTTTTTCATCATATTGCTTGAGTTTATCCCTCTACATCATGTCATATTACTTAATGTATTACTCCGTTCTTCATGAACTTAATACTCTAGATGGAGGCAGGAGTCGGTCGATGTGTGGAGTAATAGTTGTAGATGCAGAATAGTTTCGTTCTACTTGACATGGGCGTGATGCCTATTTGCATAATCATTGCCTTGGATATCGTCATAACTATGTGCTTTACTATCAATTGCTTGACAGTACTTTGTTCACCCACTGTGTTGTTTTCCTTCAAGAGAGAATCCTCTAGTGAAACCTATGGCCCCCGGGTCTATTTTCCATATTATATTTTCAGATCTATATAACAAAAATACCTTGCTGCAATTTATTTTCATTTTTACTTTCCGCAATCTTCCATATCTATCTCTATCAAATCTAATCCTTTCAAGTAATCGTGAAGGGATTGAGAACCCCTTTATAGCGCTGGGTGCAAGTGTTTGATTGTTTGTGTAGGTGCATCTATTGGTAACATGCTTGTTACTCCTACTGGATTGATACCTTGGTTCTCAACAACTAAGGGAAATACTTATCTACTTTTCTACATCACCGTTTCCTATGCAAGGGAAAACCAACGCAAGCTCAAGAAGTAGCACTAGACTGTATCAAGAAGCACTGACATTCAGGGTACGATGAAGCCCTTGCACCTCGACAGGATTATAGAGCCCCTTGTCTTAACAATCACCTATAAGTTACTAACCAGGAAGGGACCGAGAAGTTGGTAACACCCATCACTCCACCACTTTGATGATCTACGTTGAGTGTGACGTCCCTACTCCCTTCAGATGCCTGGAATGAAGTGGGACGACTGTCATGACTTCATTATTAGCCCCTTTTTGGTCCAATCTAGGGCGTAAAACCTGACTAGATCATGGTGAAATGCCTATCAAAGGTAGTTCACCTAGCTTGCCAAGCCTCAGACCTTGGGGATTGGATGGCCGGTCCATACTTTCGGGTAGCCAGCTCATCTAGGACCCTTAAAAACTTTCCTAGAAGGTAGGAACAGTTTTGCGTCTCTAAGCTTAGTCTTAGGGACGAGACTCAGCCCAGACCTTCCCATAATGGATATGGAGAGACTAGTAGACCAAACACTCGAAGACCCGCCAGAAATGCGTGTCTGCAACGACAAAGACAACTAGTCGAAGATGGATGAAGAACATACCTGGGCAACTTATTCAAGCAGAAGTTCTCGGCGTGAAGCCTACGATTACACACTTCAGCACCCTCAAGGATGAAGACCACCTACGACTAAAGACCTCCTGCTTTAAGGAAGATAAGGACTTCCCCGTCAACAAGAAGCTACACCAAGATTCAGCCCTTCTACTCTAACCCAAGACATCTAGATGTCGCTAACCAATGTGGGTAACCCCAGGACCAGCCCTCAGATACACTACTTTACCAGGTATTCCAACTTTGGAATACACACGCAATCCAGGCCCTTCCCAGAACCTCGTCCACCAAACTCTTAGCCATTAGGCAAGCTTAGCGTGTTGCCAGAACCCCGTTTACCCTTAGACAAAGTCAATGATGCACTCAAAGACATATCATTAGGAACTTCAAGATCGAGAAGGACAACCACGCCAGAGAAGAAGCAACATGGAACATGAATATTACCTCACATGTGAATTCCCACACCTTTTTCTATGCCTAGCCTAGGAATCTCGGGGACGAGATTCTTGTATGGGGAGTAGGTCTGTCACACCCTCTGTTTTGCCTCATGACTAAATTAACATGACTCAAAAATCTGGGCCAATTAAAACTTTTTGAGTGCCTATGAATGTTTGACTGATGTGTTATTGCTTGCTTGTTTGACTGATTGCTGGTGCTCTATATTCATAAAACTCCCTCATACTGTCAAAACTATTTTCCTTGATCTAAACTCTTGTCCAATGATCATAACATGTGTATATAGTACGTAAAACTATTTTTATCAAATACTATTTTTGCCAAAAAAACATTTATTCAATTTAGGTTTTCAAAAAACCCTGAATTGAGGTTTGTACTACAAGTCCTCACATTGGGTGGAATATTTTGCCCCAAAGGATTTATTTGGAACCTATTATATATATAACATCCAAAACCCACAAAATATTATTTTTAAAGATTATTTCTTACTTTATTTAAATGATTTTCCTTAAGGACGGGAATGGTCTTTTATTAGGAAAAATTGTTTTTATGCTTCCAAAATATTTGAGAAAACTTAGGAAAACTAAGTGGACATATATTGTCCATATATAAGAGTTTAAACACATGGTCATGATAAAAATATTGGAAAAAAACCCTAAAAACCATTTCTGCCTATTTCAAGCATTGAAATATTACTATAAAAATATTATCAAATAAATGCACGAAAATTCTAGATTGTCAAATGACATATGTGATCATCTTGCCAAGTTTCATATCAATCCCAATTGATTTGGTTCACCAAATTATCCCAAAACCCTCTTTGTCCAGATCCAAGTTTGAGTAACTCTACATTGCCAACTGTCTCCTATTGATGTCAAAATTTGCGAACATGTTCTAATACTCCAATAATGCATCCACACCTAGTGGTACATCAAGGAGAATGGATTTTCATAGCTAGATCTAAGAAAATCCATTTCTGCCCATTTCTAGGGTTTACCAAGTTTACATTGTCAACTTTATTCAATCATGCTCAGATCTTGCGGTCCACCTTTTTTACCTCCCATTCTATCCTCTTAAATATCATATCATTTAGATCACCTTAACTTGATGAAACCACCATCAAACACCTTCTGGTGATTCTCCAGAATCATTGTGTTTACCCCTTGTACTATTCTCCTTGACCGCAATTTTTACCACAGCCCCTTGTAGATACCTTGCACCCCCAGTATCAATCTCAAGTCCATGGATCAATTATTAATGGGGTAAAACCCCTATTTTACCTCTCTGGACAGCCATGGAAACCCCTCTCTTCCCTCTATTTTAACTTCTATCTCTTTCCCCTAGCACCTAAACTCATTAGAGCATCTCCAGTAACCCCTAGACACTATTGGACAAGCCAGAGCGTGTAGGGTATGTCCATGCCGACCATTTGGCCGCTCTGGAGCGTGCTATAGTGCACCGGAGCACTGTAGCAGCACCCATCCCCACCTCCTGACCACCTCGGAGCTCCCCAGCCTGCCTGTCGGGGAACCTCAGTGTCCGCAACACGCCACCCCTTGTCCCCCCTCCTCTCACTCCCTCCTATGGGCTCCATCGCACGCGCACTATGCCGCCCGAGCGCCCCTATGGGTGAGCTTGCACGTGCGCGCATCTGCTCCCTGGTGTCTCACTCTCCTTTCCATGCCTCGTAGTCAAGCTCCACGAACACTGTAGACACCTCCGAGCCCTATCCCAACCACCACTAGGGCCTATTCCAAGGACACCGTGGGCACCGTCCATGGTGAGCCCGAGCTTGCCATATAAGGCCACCCTGACCTCCCCTTCTGCCCCTGATCGCTCCCCCTCCATCCTGTGAACCTCCTGGTCCGATCCATTGGAGCTGCCAAGCTCAAATTTCCCCTCATGGACACCATGTCATCATTCGGACTCCACTTAAATTCGCCTAGCCTCGAGCATCTGTTCTCTATCTGGCCTACCTGGCGCCTCCTCCTCGATGCTGCTAAGATCACCTTGCCATCGTTTCTACTCCGGGACGTCGTGAGCTTAAGGCCAAGGATGGCCGATAGCCTCATCTGCTGATAGGCGAACCGTCGCCGATGTGGCTCTCCTCAGCTAGCAAGCGGCACCCAGGAGGGTGCGCCTCACCACCGCGTGTGCGTCGGTGGTCGGCGCGCCGTCGAAGGTGACTGGAGTCGTCGGACAGGGCACCAACGCGGGCTCGGCCAGCCTCCCCTACCCCTCCTCTGTTTGAGCGGGAGGTACGAGGAGGACCTGCCAGCAGGGCCTGCCTGTAAGTGGCAATGGCCTCGGGCCCCCTCCGGTTAAGTGGACGTGGCTCCGCCAAGTGCGCTCCCCTACGGAGAAAGCGCCCTCCTAGGTGGCGCTTTCAATGTAGCCTCGTGTGCACGCGGCTGAGGCGGTTGGGTCGGCCCAGTACACCTAGTGCATGGTTGGCCCAATAGGTACCCCCCCCCCTTATATATATATTTTTTCTGTTTCTAGAAACTTTTAAAATCCATATCAAATTCAAATCAACTCCAATTTTGATGATTCAAGTTTCTATATATTCCTAAAATCTTGCCCTATCCAAATATGTGCATTGCACAATTTTTCCATATAACATATTCTGCTCCACCAATATTTCTATTCTGTCTTATTTTATGGAGCCACTTTGCAAAAACCACATAGAGCTTAAATCAACTCCAAATGGAGAGATTCAAATTCCTAGATGACTATAAAACATGACTCATTTGTCTAGACATGGTGAACATTTTTACCATGCACCTATTCTGATGGATCTAATAAATGTCCCATTTTACATTTATTTCATCTTAGGAAAATCCTAGGAAATTCATCCCAACTCCAAATCCAGTGAAACCAATTTCTAAAATCATGCCCTATTTGTTGTGTCCATCCACCCATTTTTACAAAAAAATCCTATGGACATCTCATATGACCATCAATTCCTTCTTTTCCACCATTCAATACTCCCCCTTTGACCCACATCCAATGAAACCTCCTTGGTTATTTTTCCCATGACCAGAGGTGTCCAAGAATAATAAAACTCCTATTTACAAAGCACTTTTATTTTTAGGTTGTTGTGTTGCTTATTGCGGTTGTTTCCGGCGATAGTTGGCAAAATAGACGTATTGTTCGGAGTGCACGATAAGTGTGTGAAGACCTCCAAGACATTGATAAGCCAGGCAACCAGCCCTTTGACCATGTTAAGAAACTTTTCATGCATGTCATATAGCACTTGTTGTGCCCGATGAATTGATCATGTTGATAAGGTAGCCCCCTTCCGTGGGATGCTTCCGATTCTTTACTGTTGATACTTGCATCGTGCATGACTCTACCTTCCTTATGAGGGTTGTATAGGTGGGAGTAGATAGGATGCTAGTAGATGCTACGCAAGTGGGATCGGGAATATGCATGGTGATGGAAACAAAGAGATGATTTCAAAGACTTTTCAAAAAACCCGTCGGGTGCCACTAATGCCCGAGGTAGATCATGATGAGTTGGGTAACCACTTGAGAAAGAAGTGGTGTACCAGAGCAAGTGAGTGTGTGTGTTTTCACAAATGGATTAGATTTAAGATTTGTCGACCGTCCCAACCTTACATGTACAACCATGATACCCCTTATGGGACGGGGCTTTGTTGATTACCTTGGTGGGTACTAGCAAAGGGACCACATTACTAGTGGCGGGAGTGATGTGGTCACTCTCGATACGGGGTCGTACCAGGAAGGACGATCATGCGCTGTCTTCACAGGCATCGGCCACACCGTTGCGTTCCCTCATGGATGATACGTGTGATGTATATCATGAGGGATGGCACCAGCGAGTGGAATCTTTGTTTAGTATCGCTAGGGGAAAGGCATTGTTTGGGTGCTTACCTCGGGTATGTATATACCGCGAGTCGTGGATCACACGGAAGTTCCTCGAGTCTTGTGGGTAAAGTGTGCAACTCTGCAGAGTGTAAAACTATTTCAATAGTCGTGTCCACGGTCAAGGACAGTTGGGTGGTGCTGCTTAAACTACGTCCAAATGTTTTCACAAAACTTGGTGTGTGTGTGACAAAGAGATACTTGAGCTAAGTTGGAAGACTTGATGAAATGATTGAACATGTGATGTTCCAACCCTGCTTATGGTGATATCTATAACTTGTTCATATGCATATCTGCAACATGTTGATGCATGCTTTTACAAGTTGATTGAACATGTCATTGCACCCAAACTATCTTTCCGCAAAATTACCTATTAGTGCTATATCATGCTATGTTGTACCTTGTTCCAAACATGGGTTTCTTGCGAGTACATTCAAAGTACTCATTGACTTGCCACTGGTTATTTTATTGGCCAGGCATGAGAGATCAGGTTGTGATGAAGATTACCTTGGTGATGAACGTGTAAGCTAGGACGCTTCCCAGTCAGAATGCCTGTATGGTTAAGGCAGATGGCATGGGTTCACGCTATCGTTGAAGATATCCACTGTAAGTTTATGATGACTTGGCCATAAAGGCCATATTTGAGTAAAATGGTATGTAATGGATATAAGACTCTTGTTATTCAGTTGTTGTGTGTTCAGTGAGCATTGATCTCTGGGATCACTCTGCATGTACAGTCGGTGATCATGACTTATGAGTCGGGGTCCCCACAAATATGCACTTGATCATCCACACCTGCCTCTCTAGCCAGAATCCGAGGACAACATTGTGATGAAGGATCCTACTCATCCCACTTGA
This sequence comes from Hordeum marinum, assembly GCA_022496015.1. Taxonomy (NCBI): domain Eukaryota; kingdom Viridiplantae; phylum Streptophyta; class Magnoliopsida; order Poales; family Poaceae; genus Hordeum; species Hordeum marinum. Next base: position 285,415,013 of record CM039678.1, on the reverse strand, counting down.
GCTATAGCACAAGCTAAGGTCAAGGCAAAGACAGCAAGAGCCACTAGTGCTCAAGTTCCAAGGATGAAGAGCGGTCGAATGACCTATCTCATCAGCACCTTCCAAGGGATGGAGAAGGACATAGAGAATATTCTGCTGAATTAGGCAAGCTAGAGAGGATCGTGGAGACAAAGATTCATGACTTGGATGTCAAGGTGACTGAGCTGACCACCACGGTGAACCACTTGAAGCACGAAGTGGATGTTGTGCCTAGCCCTAGCTCCAGTGATGATGTTGTTGATGCTTCTCTCCAGGCACAAACTCAGTTCTCTACTCGGGCCAGATCTTCTAGAGTGCCAGTTCCAAAGTCAAGACCATCAGCATCAGCTCCAGCATCAGCTCCTACACCTGCAGTGTCTACTGCACCACCTCGGAGGACATTAATTGTAGCCTTCGCGGACATGGTTCTCTCGACTCCTTCATCATCTACTGGAGGAGGCCATGCCCAGAGCGACACTTAGCTCTATAGCTTTGAACTTTTTGGCAAATTGTTTCTAAAGGGGAGAAGTGTATAGATCATGGGGCTTCGAGTTAGAGTGTCTTGCTTTTCTTTGCTCTCTTCGTTTCAAAATCGATTGGCTTATTGTTTGTTTATCTTAAACTCCATCATGTTTGATCATTCACTTATGTTTGGTGTTATGTGCATTATAATTCATTCATATCATTTATGCACAGCACCAAGTTGTATGTGACATGGAAGAGTGACCAATGATCCTAATCGATTGTGCATTTGCATTCAAACACAACTTTAAAAATAGCCCACAAATTTAGGGGGAGCTCTTGCTTATCACATACTTCCCAAAGCGGTGATGGTATTCATTGTTTTATCCCTATCGAATCATTAATCTATATGTTGTCATCAATTACCAAAAAGGGGGAGATTCAAAGCACAACTTCTCCCTAGGTGGTTTCGGTAATTAATAACAACATATATTTCATTGGACTAATGTTTCCACCAAGTATATTACAGGAAAGGTTCAATAATTGATCAGCAAAGGATTGTGAGGAGATTCCCTAGATGCAAGGAACACCCATTGGCAACAAGCTTGAAGACTCTACATTTTCTTTTATGTGAGAAATCACTTTTGAGTCCATAGGAAATCCAATACTATTAAAAGGGGATGAGGTAAATATAATGATCTGGTTGCGCAAGTACTCATGAAATTCTCCCACAAAATATTCTGTCCAAATCCTAAAATTCCAAATTCGACACCACCAACTTTTTCCATTCGGCCCTACCGAGTTTTGCTCAGACAGATCCCAAGCCACACCCTAGCATCTCGATGACACAAACTTTCATTTCACTGAAACTAAAATCAGTGACCAACCTTCTGTTGTCCCATTTCTAAAATTCAGAACTTCTGAGTTTTAGGAACCAGTGACACCGAGTTTTGGTAACTACCTAGGTTAGCCAATTTGGTCCCATCGAGATTTATATATCGGTCTCACCGAATTCTCAAAGTTGCCACATTTTTGCACTAGTCAGTGCACCCTAGTTTTTGCATCAGTTTCACTGAGTTGGGAAATAATTTTGTAATGGTTGAATTTTTGGAGATGCCTATATATACCCCTTCACCAGCCTCTCACTCGCAGAGGAAGCACTGAGAATAGAACAACACTTTCCCCATCCATTTTTCTAAGAGATAGTTGCCTATTCATGTGTTGAGATCAAGATCTTACACTCCAACAATATGAATCTTGATTTCTATCCTCCCAAGTTGCTTTCCACCCAATCAACCTATGATACCATGCCAAATCTGTGAGAGAGTGATTGAGTGTTGAGGAGACTATCTTTTGAAGCACGAGAGCAAGGAGTTCATCATACTACCACATCTATTACCTTTTGGAGAGTGGTGTCTCCTAGATTGGTTAGGTGTTGCTTGGGAGACTCCATCTTTGTGTGTGGAGTTGAATCAAGAAGTTTGTAAGGGCAAGGAGATCGCCTACTTCATGAAGATCTACCCATAGTGAGGCTAGTCCTTCATGGACGGAAGTCATGATGGAATAGAGAAGGTTGCTACTTTGTGGACCCTCATGGGTGGAGACCTCTGTGGAATCTCGCAACTGTTACCCTTCGTGGGTTGAAGTCTCCATCAGCATGGCCGTACAATAGCACCACCTATCAGAATCACGGAAAAAAATCTTCGTCTCTCCAATTGCGTTTGATTCTACTATCCCTTGCCTCTACTTTCATGTGCTTGTATTTACTTTCCGCTACAATAATCTTAGACATGCATGTGTAGGGTGTGCTTGACATGATATAATTGATAAAAATTTCTAAACTGGAAACTGGGAAAGGGCTAGATGTTTATTTGGTCAAGTAGTCTAATCACCCCCCCCCCCTCTAGAAATACTTCGAATCCTACATTTTTTGTGGCTCACAGATTCCCACAACAACTGGTGTAGGTACAGGTAATGCGATGCTTTGACATGAGAGCGATGATTGTTCATTTGGAGTTCTTATTCTTCCTCATCGATCTAGGATGGGTTCCAGGTCAGTAGCCTTGGACTAGCAGGGTGGACGTCGTCTTCTTTTTTGTTTGATTTCATCTGTAGTCGGATCCTTCTCTTGTGTATGATGATTGTTATGTATTGATGTATTGAGATATGTATGTTGTATCATGTGGCGACTATAAGACAAATCCATACACTTATCTCTTCTTTACATGTATTGTGATGAATTCCATTCTTGCGAAGTGACCCGAAATGCGCTTCAATACTTATTGAGGTCCTCGATACATCAAGGGGATAGTACCGCATTTTGGGTGTGACGGGTTAGTTCCCAGAAATGATATAAAATTGCATAAAAAGTATATAAGATTGGCAATATAATAGCATGAAACAATCAAAATTTATTGATACATTGGAGACTTATCAACATCCCCGAGCTTAATTCCTTCTCGTCCTCGAGTAGATAAATGGTAAAGATAGATTTTTTTATGTTGAATGCTACCTAGCATGTTTATCATGTAATCTATTGTATGGAATGAATATTGGCAAATGATGAAGTAATTAATATCAACATAATATATCCATGAATATAAGAACATAATCATTATTATTTCAGGATATACGATGCATATTGAATGTTATCCCTACTCATTGCATTATGTAAGAATAGCATAACTCCGTCTTCCTAACACAAGTTGATTCATCAGCATTTTCAACTACACTCAATACATGATCATGAGCCATGGACATAACACTACAGATGGAATACAATATGGTGGTAGAGATTGACAAAAATTGGAGAAATTCTCGCATCAACTAGGCGGACCAATAGGAAATGGAAAGGCCCATTTGTTGACATCAATGCGAGGAGTAGGGATTGCCACACAACAGATGCGCTAGAGCTATAAGTATATGAAAGATCAAACTGAAACTAAGGGGGGTGCATCCAACTTGCTTGATCATGAAGGCCTGGAGCATTGAGGAAGCCCGGTATCGAAATATACAAGCCAGGTTCTATAACAAAAACTAATTACCACTAGTATATGAAAGAGACAAATAAGGAGACACTCTATATGAAGAACATGGTGCTACTTTGAATCGCAAGTGTGGTAAAAGGATTGTAGCATTGCCCCTTATCTCTTTTATATCTCTTTTTTATCTCTCATAGTCTGGGACCTCATCCTTATTTTTTGGATGAATCATTAGCCTCCATCATCCATTAATTTTCCTCACTGAGACAATGATCTAATAATAATGATCATCATACTTTTATTTACTTACAACGCAATAAGACCTAGAACAAAGTATTAATCTATATAAATGCCTCTGGCAGTGTATCAGGATGTGCAATGATGTAGTGTCACATGTGCTACAATGACGAATGGTGACTTTGCTAGAAATATGATGTCAGCAATATATGATTGTGCAAAGAAATAGGACGATGAACACACATGTCATGAAATGGAACAATGGAAGTTGCATAGCAATATATCTCGCAATGTCTATGGAAATGCCATGATAGATAGGTCTGGTGGCTGTTTTGAGGAAGATATAAGGAGGCTTATGTATGATAGAGTGTATCATATCACGGGGTTTGGATTCACCGTTGAAGTTGGCACCAACTCTCAAAGTGAGAAAGGGCAATACAAAATACTGAAGAGGCTAGCAAATTGTGGAAAGGTGGGAGTGTGTATAGTCCATGAACTCACATTAGTCATAAATTACTCACATACTTATTGTGAAAGTTTTATTAGCTCTCTCGAATAAAAGTACTACCCACATGTCCCTAGGGAGGAGGTTGGGAGGATTTAACCATCATGCGCCCCCGACTCAAATGGCACAAGGATTTTAGTGAGGAATAAAAGTGCTCCAGCATCCCGGTCATGCCACGACCGACACTTAAATGAGTAGCTAATAAGAAACTTTAATGCTGATATCTTTACTAAGCCATATTTAGTGATCTGCATGCAAGTTTTTACTATATGCCTCTTATATACCTATCATTTTTAGACTAATCATTATAATGAGTGCATATTACCACTTCCATTTAGGACTCTTAAAAAGATTTAAGTAAAGCATGAGAGTGCAATCATTTCTATAAAATTTTACCAGCGTCGTGCTCTAAAGATATAATTGAAGCACATAGTGGTAAAAGGATAAGAGACATCATAATTCGCACCATATCCAATAGAGCACGACTATGACGTTCAGACACACCATCACACTATGGTGTTCCAGGTGGCGTGAGTTGTGAAACAACTTTCACATTGTCTTAAGTTGTATGCCAAACTCGCAACTCAGATATTCATCTCGATGATCATATCATAGACATTTTTATCTTCTTGTCACGATGATCTTAAACTTCACTCTGAATTTGCTTGAACCTTTCAAACGATTCAAACTTGTGTTTCATTAAGCAAATATACACTATATCTACTCAAATCATCAGTGAAGGTAAGAAAATAACAATATCCACCGCACGCTATAAGACTCACTGGATTGCATACATCAACATGTATCATTTCCAATAAGTCACTTGCCCGCTCCATCAAACCACAAAACAGGGTCCTTAGTCATCTTGACCAAGAGGCATGGTTTGCATGTCTCAAACGATTTGAAATCGAATGAGTCCAAGGATCCATCAACATGGAGTTTCTTCATGCGTTTTATACCAATATGACATTTAGCGGCAGTGCCACAAGTATGTGGTACTATTATTATTAACTTTGTATCTTTTGGCATCAATGTTATGAACATGTGTATTACTACGATTAAGATTCAACAAACCATTCTCACTGGGTGCCTGACCATTGAAGGTATTATTCATGTCAACAGAATAACCATTATACTCTAACTTAAATGAATAACCGTGTTGCAATAAACACGATCCAATCACGTTCATGCTCAACGCAACACACCAAATAACAGTTATTTAGGTTTGTCACTAATCTTGAAGGTAGAGAGAGCGTGCGATGTTGATCACATCAACCTTGGAAACATTTCCAACACACATCGTCACCTCACCCTTAGCTAGTTCTCCATTTATTCGGTAGCTTTTATTTAGAGTTACTAACATTTAGCAACCGAACTGGTATCCAATACCCAGGTGCTACTAGGAGTACTAGCAAGGTACACATCAATAACACATATCAAATATACTTCTGTCGACGTTGCCAGCCTTCTTATCTACCAAGTATCTAGGGTTGTTCTGCTTCAGCGACCGCTCTCCTCATAATCGAAGCACTTAGTCTCGGGTTTGGGTTCAACTTTGGGTTGCTTCACTGGAGCAGCAACTGACTTGCTATCCATGAAGTTTCCCTCCTAGCCCTTGCCCTTCTCAAAACTAGTGATTTTACTAACCATCAACACTTGATGTTCCTTCTTGATTTCTACCTCTGCAGTGTCAAACATCGCGAGCAGCTCAGGGATCATTATTTCTATCCCTGGCGTTTATAGTTCATCACCAAGTTCTAGTAGCTTAGTGACAGTGACTTGGAGAACAATATCAATCACTATCTTATCTGGAAGATCAACTCCCACTCGATTCAAGCGATTGTAGCACCCAGACAATCTGAGTACATGCTCAACAATTAAGCTATTTTCCTTCATCTTATAGGCAAAGAATCTTGTTGGAGATCTCATATCTCGCAACACGGGCACGAGCCTGAGATCCTAATTTCAGCTCTAAGAACATCTCATATGTTCCATGACGTTCAAAACATTTTGGAGCCTCAATTCTAAGTTGTAATGCATGACGCACTAAACTATCAAGTAGTTCACAACATCTACAGACGACGCTAGAGGGGTTGGCGCATCGAGCGATGCATTAAGGACATAAGCCTTCTATGCAGCAACGAGGACAATCCTCAGATCATGGAGCCAGTCCGCAATATTGCTACCATCACCTTTCGACTCTATTTTTCTAGGAACATATAAAAATTCAAGGGAGCTACAGCGCGAGCAAGTAATCTACAACATAATTTGCAAAGACACTACTGACTATGTTCATGAAAATGAGTTCAATTAATCATATTACTTAAGAACTCCCACTCAAATTGACGTCCCTCTGGTCATTCGAGTGATACATGATCCAAATTCACCAACTCAAGTCCGATCATCACGTGAGTTGAGGTGGTTACAATGGTGAACATCATCATGTTGATCATATCTACTATATGACTCATGTTCGACCTTTCGGTCTCTTGTGTTCCGAGGCCATGTCTGTACATGCTAGGCTCGTCAAGTTTAACCCGAGTGTTCTGCATGTGCAACACTGGTTTGCACCCGTTGTATGTGAACGTAGAGTCTATCACACCCGATCATCACATGGTGTCTCAACACGAAGAACTTTCGCAACGGTGCACACTCGGGGAGAACACAATTTATCTTGAAATTAAGTGAGGGATCACCTTATAATGCTACCGTCGTCCTAAGCAAACAAGGTGCATAATAGGATTATCATCACATGCAAATCATAAGTGACATGATATGGCCATGAACTTGTGCTTTTGATCTCCATCATGAAAGCACCGGCATGATCTCAATCGTCACCAGCATGACACCATGATCTCCATCAACGTGTCGGCATCGGGGTTATCGCGCCCACCATGCTTCTACTACTATTGCTACCGTTTAGCGATAAAGTAAAGCATTAGATAGCGCTTAATGATTGACACGCAGGTCATACAATAATTAAAGACAACCCTATGGCTCCTGCCAGTTGCCGTACTCATCGACATGCAAGTCGTGATAATCTATACATCACATGATCATCTCATACATCACATATATCACATCATGTAATTGGCCATATCACATCACAACATACCCTGCAAAAACAAGTTAGACGTCCTCTAATTGTTGTTGCATGTTTTACGTGGCTGCTACGGGTATCTAGCAAGAACAATTCTCATCTATGCAAAAACCACAACGGTGATACACTAGTTGCTTTCAACCTTCTCAAGGACCGCCTTTGTCGAATCCGATCCAACTAAAGTGAGAGAAACTGGCACCTGCAAGCCATCTATGCAACAAGTTGCGGTCGAGGGAACCGATCTGTCGTAAGCGTATGAGTAATGTTGGTCCGGGCCACTTCATCTCACAATACCGCTGAACCAAAATCCGACCAAGGGAGGAAGCAATCTAAGCATCAACGCCCACAAACCTTTTGTGTTCTACTCGAGATCTCATCTACGCATAGACCTAGCTCTGATACCACTATTGGGGAACGTCGCATGGGAAACAAAAAAATTCCTACGCACACGCAGATCTATCCATGGTGATGAGCATCTACGAGAGGGAGAGTGGATCTATGTACCCTTGTAGATCGCTAAGCGGGAAGCGTTAAGAAACGCGGTTGGTGTAGTCGAACGTCTTCGTGATCCAAATCGTCGAGCATCCCGCGATCTCATCACGATCCGTCCCGCGATCCAATCATGATCCGTCCCGTGAACTCATCACGATCCGTCCCACGAACTCATCATGATCTGTATCGCTATCTTGATCACGATCCGTCCCGCGAACTCATCATGATCCGTCTCGTGAACTCATCACGATCCGTCCCGCGAACTCATCACGATCCGTCTCGCAATCTTGATCACGGTCCTTCCGATCTAGTGCCGAACGGACGGCACCTCCGCGTTCAGCACACGTGCAGCTTGATGACGATCTCCATCGTCTTGATCCAGCAAGAGGAAGTGGATAGGAGGAAGAGTTCACCGGCAGCGTGACAACGCTCCGGTGATGGTGGTGGAGCGATTCCGGCAGGGCTTTGCCTAAGCAGTGCGGATATCCGATCTAGAGGAGCACCGATGGAACGGGTAGCACGTGGCTGTAAAATCTAGTGCAAAACACCCAATACCATCAGTATATATAGGAGAGAGGGAGGAGGAGGGCTGGCGCAAGGCCAAGGCCCCATAGGAGTCGGCCGAACTTATTAGGATTGGAGGACTCTCCTCCAATCCTAGTAGGACTAGGATTCCTCCTTTTTTTCCTTTTTCCACCTTTTCCTATTGGGTTTTCTTCTCTAGCCACACGGGCCTTGTGTGGGAGTTTCCACCAGCCCACTAAGGGCTGATATTCACTCTCCCACAGCCTATGAAGCCTCTTGGGTCGAAATACCCCTCCCGGAGGTCTCCCGGTACACTACCGGCACTCCCAGTACACTACCGATGAGCCCGAAACTTTTCCGGTGACCAAAATAGGACTTCCTATATATGAATCTTTACCTCTGGACCATTCTGGAGCACCTCGTGACGTCCGGGATCTCATACGGGACTCCGAACAACCTTCGGTCACAACCATACATAACTCTATACTACCGAAACGTCACCAAACCTTAAGTGTGCAGACCCTGCGGGTTCGAGAACTATGTAGACATGACCGACACACCTCTACGGTCAATAACCAATAGAGGGATCTGGATGCCCATATTGGTTCCTACATATTCTACGAAGATCTTTATCGGTCGAACCTCTATGTCAAGGATTCAGTTAATCTCGTATGATGTTCCCTTTGTTCTTCGGTATGTTACTTGCCCGAGAATCGATCGTCGGTATCTCCATACCTGGTTCAACCTCGTTACCGGCAAGTCTCTTTACTCATTCCGTAATACAAGATCCCGTGACTAACACTTAGTCACATTGCTTGCAAGGCTTGTTGTGATGTTGTATTACCGAGTGGGCCCTGAGATACCTCTCCGTCACACGGAGTAACAAATCCCAGTCTTGATCCATGCCAACTCAACAGACACCCTCGGAGATACCTGTAGAGTACCTTTACAGTCACCCAGTTACGTTGCGATGTTTGATACACAAAAGGCAATCCTCCGGTGTCAGTGAGTTGCATGATCTCATGGTCATAGGAACATATACTTGACATGCAGAAAACAATAGCAATAAACTGATATGATCATATGCTACGTTTGTAGTTTGGGTCTTGTCCATCACACCATTCTCCTAATGATGTGATCCCGTTATCAAATGACATCTCATTTCCATGGCTAAGAAACCTTAAGCATCTTTGATCAACGAGCTAGTCCATTAGAGGCATACTAGGGACATGGTTTTGTCTATGTATCCACACATGCATCTAAGTCTCCGATCAATACAATTATAGCATGGATAATAAACGATTATCATGAACAAGGAAATATGATAATAACTAATTTATTATTGCCTCTAGGGCATATTTCCAACAGTAAAAGAATATGTTCCTGCGTCATATCAGGTCTACTATCATACAAATCATCCAAAAGGCTTTAATTGGCACAAACAGTAATTAAAGGATAAAAACACAATCATTACAATAGCAAAAAAATCATGTTATCACACAAAAACAGTATATAGAAGTTTTTAATACAACAAATATTAGGTTGCCTCCCAACAAGTGATATTGTTTATGCCCCTAGCTAGGCATAATGCACAATTTCAAGTATTCTCATCCAATTTCTCAATCAATCAAGATGACCTCATAGGAGTTTTAGTAAGCATATTATAAATCATGATACCCCTAGGCACAAAGTTGAGGAATTTTTTATCAAGAATAGGTTCCTTTATCTTATCGATATCATTGGCGTGAACACTAGTCATTTTGAAGTTTTCATTTCCTTTACTAGATGAGACACCCTTATTTGGCTTAGGAAGCTTAGCTACATAAACAAAGTTTGTTTTATAGATTGGGGGTTTCTCACTAGGTGTCGTGGGTGAAAAGTTGGAACCCAAAGCATTGATAATCTTTTCTATCTTATCAACTCTAGTGGGACTTTGTTCTACTCTCGGTAATGGGTTCTTTTTATTTCAATATCTTTAATGCATTCCCAACCGTAGAGTCTACTTTAGTTACCTGGTTACGGATTTGTCTATCCAAAAGTTTCAAAGTGTCCATGATTGGCAAATTGTTTTTAATAGCGTCTAACCTTTGCATAACACATTCCAAAGTCAATGTCATTTCATTAATAGTAATAGGTGGGGATCCCACTAAATTTCTCATGACATTGAAAGCATATATAGGGTGACTACTTAGAAAATTCCCTCTAGTAATAGTATCAAGCACAAATTTGTACCAAGTAGTAATACCCACATAAAAATTGTGAAGAAGGACGATCGTGGATTGCTTACGAGTTGATCTATTTTGAGCGTCACAAATTCTATAATAAACATGTTTTAAATTCTCTCCTCCACTTTGTTGAAAATTAAGCACTTCATTGTCAATGGTACAAGTAACAAGCGAAGAACTAGCCATAGTAATGAAGTATGTAGTAAAGAAAACAAGCAAAATAAATACTTTTGTGTTTTTGATTTTATATAACTGAAAATAAACGCTAATAATAAGTATAACAAGTAATTGATAATTTGTGTGAAGGAACCTTGAAGTTGTTTGTTGATACTCCCTCGCGATGGCGCCGGAAATTCTTCTGCTACTTGAGATGTGTTAGCATTTTCCCCGAAGAGGAAGGGTGATGTATAAAAGTAGAGAAAAATATTTCCCTCAGTTAAGAACCAAGGTTTATCGAACTAGTAGGAGAACCAAGCAAGCAACCTTTTAGCAGCACTTGCACACAAAACAGGAAAAAGTTGCACCCAACGCACGCAAGAGGGTTGTCAATCCCCTTGTACTGTTGAAAGCAAGGACTAAATATGATAGTGATAGATATATAATTTACAAATTAAAATAAAAGTAAATAAAGTGCAGCAATATATTTTTGTTTTTTATAATATGATTAAAATAGACCCGGGGGACATAGTTTTCACTAGAGGCTTCTCTCTTTTAGCATAACATACGATGGGTAAACATATTATTGTTGGGCAATTGATAGAAAAGCGCATAATTATGACGTTATTAATGGCATGATCATATACATAGGCATTACGTCCATGACAAGTAGACCGACTCCTACCTGCATCTATTACTATTATGCCACCAATCGACCGACTCCTGCTTGCATCTATGGTATCAAGTTCATAACAAACAAAGTAATGTTTTAAGCAAGATGACATAATGTAGACAAAGAAATACAAGCAATGTGTTCATACCCCATCGTTTTATCCTTAGTGAGAACAGCACAATACATTCCTTGCTACCCCTGATGTCACTGGGTGAGGACACCACAAGATTGAACCCACTACTATGCACCACTTCGACTGGAGATCGATAGATCAACTTGGCCAAAGAAAACCCATAAATCAGAAAGCATTACCTAGATATATAGATCACACATAATAAAGTTCAGAATTGACTAATTACTTACAATGAATAATCTGATCATAAACTTAGGATCCAAACAAACACACCGCACAAAAGGATCACATCGAATAGATCTCCGAAGAGAGCATGGTATTGAAGATCATAAGGGGAGAAGAAGCCATCTAGTGAATCACTATGGACCAATAGATATGTGGTAGATTACTCACACATCATCAGAGATGCTGCAAGGTTGATGTAGAAGCCCTCCGTGATCAATTCCCCCTCCGGCAGGGTGCCGGAAAAGGCCTCTAGATGGATCGTAGAAGAACACAGACTTGTCGTGGCAGAAAAATTCTTTTGGGTGGTTTCTGGGGGTTTCAGAATATTTGGAAATTTATAGATGTGGAATTAGGCCAGACGGAGCCACGTGCGATCACATGGCATTAGGGTGTGTGACTATTTAGGGAGGAGCTCTTGCTTATCACATACTTCTTAAAGCGATGATACTACTTATTGATTTTATCCATTGTCGAAGCTTTGATCTATATGTTGTCATAAATTACCAAAAAGGGGAAGATCGAAAGTGCATCCAATCCCTTGGTGATTTTGCTAATTAATAATAACATATAGCTCATTTAAGTGATGCCCACTCAAGAATGATTTCGGGAAAAGTTCAATGATTGGCATGGCTAAGATGGTGATTGTGGACCCCTAAAAAAGCTAAGGAAATACATTGGCAAAAGCTTCAAGGCTCTACATATTATGTTGAGTAATCTATGATCACATTGAGTCCATAGTAAAGCCACTACTATTAAGAGCAGATAAGGTCTTCATGATGACTCGGTTGCTCAAGTGCTTAGAGATTTGATAGAAAATACCCTCAACCACTTTCCCACTCCAATCCGTCCAAAACCCTAAGTCAAACTCGGTCCCACTAAAAACATCTACCTGGACCCATCGAGTTAACCAAGAAAGAGCCATATAGCCAAACCCTAGAAACTTGGTGACAACGAGATGGCCTTCGAACCACTGAAGTGTAGTGGGAAAGTTTCTATAACATGTTTAGTTCAGCTCGGAACCTCCAAATGAACTGATCGAAAATACTGAAATGTGTATACTGCTTGAGCCATCAAGTGACGGTTACACCAAGTGAATTCATCCGATCCCACCGAAAACCCAAAATTTGGAATCTTTTGCATTGATCGGTACTACCGAGATTTCTGATCGGTGTCACCGACTTGTGCATAAAGTTGTAATAGTTGGATTTTTTTTCTGAAGTCTATAAATAGCCCCTTCACCGCCACCTTATCTTAGAGAGACCAACCACAACGAAGCTTGCACCTTCCATATCAATTTTCTGAGAGAGAACCACCTACTCATGTGTTGAGATCAAGGGGTCCATTCCAACCATAAGATCCATGATTTCTTGCTAAAAAGTTGCTTTTCACCCAATCCTTCTCTTCTATCAAGCCAAATTTCTATGAGAGAGAGTGATTGAGTGTTGAGGAGACTATCCTTTGAAGCACAAGAGGAAGGAGTTCATCATCAACACAACATCTGTTACCTTTTAGGGTGTCTCCTAGATTGGTTAGGTGTCCCTTGGGAGCCTCCAAATCATGTGGAACTGAACCAAGAAGTTTATAAGGGCAAGGAGATCACCTACTTCGTGAAGATATACCCCGAGTGAGGCTAGTCCTTCGTGGACATAAGCCATGGTGGCATATACAAGGTTGCTTCTTTGTGGACCATTCATGGGTGGATCCCTCCATGGAATCGCACATCGTTACCCTCTGTGGCTTGAAGTCTTCATCAACGTGGACGTACGATAGCACCACCTGTAGGGACCACACCAAAAGTCACCAAGTCTTCATTGCATTTGATTTCTCTGATCCCTCCTTTACTTTAATGTGCAATGTCTCTATTTCCGTTGCTCACTATCTAGACTTGCATGTGTACGGTGTTTCTTGACTTGTGTGAATTGCTAAAACTTGCCTAGAATTAAAATTAGGAAAAGGTTAAGTTTTTATTTGGTCAACTCGTCCAGTACTTCCACCCCGTGAAGTCAGATCGGAGATCAGATGAACATACACACCAGAAATGCATAAAGAAGGAGAAATAGCCTCCAGATGAGTAATCGACAAAGAGGAGATCGCCATCTTCACCACCACATGCGAGGGAGAGCCGACATTGTTGGGGAACGTTCCATCGGAAACAAAAAAAATCCTACGCACACGCAAGATCTATCCATGGAGATGCATAGCTACGAGAGGGGGCGTGTGTCTACATACCCTTTTAGATAGCTAAGCAGAAGCGTTAATAAGCGTGGTTGATGTAGTCGAACGTCTTCACAATCTAATCATGATCCATCCTACGATCTAATCACGATCTATCCTGATCTAGTGTCGAACGGACGGAACCTCCGCATTCAGCACATGTACAGCTTGATGAAGTCTCCGCCTCCTCGATCCAGCGAGCAAGGCCGGAGTTGTAGATGAGTTCTCCGGCAACACGACAGCATAGTGGTGGTGGTGGTGGTGCTATCTCGGTAGGGATATGCCTAGCGCTACTGAAACCACGAATAGAGGAGAAAATGATCTAGAGAGAGAGGGGGCGCCAAGGGCTTCGTGTGTCCTCTTGGGGCGCCCCCTCCCCTCTATATAGGTGGAGGGCGTGGAGAACAGCCCCTCCAAGCTCTAGAGCGCAGCCAAGGGGGAGGAGGTGGAATCCTAGTCCCCCTCCTCCCCTTTCGTACAAAGGTGGACTTTCCACCTTTCCCAACTGCATGGGCCTTGAGGAACTTGTGCGCTTGGCCCAATAAGGCCACGGTGTCTCCCCTCAGCCCATGCAAACCCTTGGGATGTGTTGGGACCCTTTGTGGACTTCCGAACTCTAGAAGTTTTTGGAACCTTTGTAAGAGCACATTTATCCATGTGTGGTTTTGGTAATTGATGACTCCCCTATGGACTAATGGTTGCCTTGAGTTATATTCGAAGGATTTGTCCATGGGCACGTCTTGAAGTCCATCTATTTGGTTTCAAGGAGTTTATATGATGACCAAGGTGGTATTCAAGGTTTATCCAAAGATTGGTCATGTGAGAGTTGAGCTTATTGCAAGCATGAGTTGAATAAGAAGATTGTGTGAGCATTCATGATTACCTTCAAGACATCATCTTTACGAAGAGAGAAGATAAGATACAAGGTTGATCAAGACTAAGTCAAATAGTGAATCAAGTGATCAACACAACAAATTGTACCGAGAGGGATCAAGTGATCCCATGGTATGGTAAGCATTGTCCATTACGCTTTGTGTACTAACCCATGTTCCTTGTGAGAGTTCTTTGTGGGGTTAGGCATATTTCCATGGGATTGCATGAAGAGGAATATCCCATACAACCCATGGAAGATGACATCAAATTGTGATCATCATCAAGGTTGTGGTGTGCAAGTTTAAGTGAAGCATCACGGAGAGATCATGCTTGAAGCTTGCCATCCATTGTGGTGACAATGGACTTGTGAAGATGTGCCAAAGAGTGGCTCACCCATAGTGGAGTATGGGGAAGCAATCATCTAGTCTTCATCAAGCCAACACAACTAAGAAAGGTGGTCCATCTCGAGGAAGTCAATATCATCATCATCTAGCTCAAGTGGACTATGCGCAAGGCTAAGGTTTGACCTTGATAGGGTTTTCTATTTTACCGGTCTCATGGTAGTAGTTAGGAGACTGGGTTATAGGATAGGTTGATGTGCTATCTAGGGGGATCTCAAGTGAGTAGCTTGATCGTATCGTTCGTTGAGAGCTCAAACCATTGCATTTTTGGCATCATCATCTTTCTTGGTTCTTGGTTGGTTTTTCTCTTTGAGGTTTCTTTAGCTTATGGTCAACTTCATGACAAGCTCGAGTTCATCGAAAATGGAGTCCATATGCATCTTCTATGATGTTTTCGATGTTGGAGTTATTGCTGATTCTTCATGAAAGAGGTTTCTCATCGTTGTTGGATAGCTCTTGTCGACCTGAATCCAACAAGCTTGAGTTTGCTCAATTCGGAGCTAATTTAAAGAAGTTATGGCAGTTCTGGTTTTACTATATCCTTCCATTTTCCTAGCTGAGTAGTTGAAGGCAGCAAGGTGCTGCAGTACAGTGGCTAGCGGTAGTACCGCTCCTCAGAGCGGTAGTACAGCAAGTTGCACGGAAGTAATTTTTTACTTCCACCCCTCGGGCGGTAGTACCACAAGTTTCATAGAAGTAATTTTTTACTTCCGCCCCTCGGGCGGTAGTACCGCAAGTTGCACGGAAGTAATTTTTTACTTCCGCCCTCGGGCGGTAGTATCGCAAGTTGCACGGAAGTAATTTTTTACTTCCGTCCCTCAGGCGGTAGTACCGCAAATTACTTTCGGTACTACCGTGCCGGATATTTTCTCGAAGCTAGCTCTAGCGGATGTAGCCCAGAAGTAATTTTTTACATCCGTGGACGCACAGTAGTACCGCTATCTCGAGCGGTAGTACCGCTGCCTCATGGTGTCTTCGCATGTGCTGCACCTGAGTGGCCGTTGAATACTACCCCGCGGTAGTACCGTGAGGGCAGGAGGTAGTACCGCTCCGGTAGTACTACCGCCCTGTTGCCTCATTGCAGTAGTGTCTCATATGGCTACTACTACCCCTAGTAGTAGTACCGCTCCTTGGAGCGGTAGTACCGCTCTGTGCGGGCTGTGAGGATAACGGTTGGATTTTTTCCCACCTATAAAAGGGGGTCTTCTCCCCAATGGACTTAATCTCTTGAGCTCTTGTTTTCCCCCATTGTTGACCTTCTTCGAGCTTGCTAACTCTCAATCCCTCCAATGATACTTGCAAAGTCTTGAGGGAAAAGAGAGAGGAGATCTAGATCGACATTTCCACCAATCACTTTCTCCTCTAAGTGAGTGGAACCCCTACGATCTAGATCTTGGAGTTCTTCGTGTTCTTCTTCATTCTTCCTCTCATTTTCCTCCCTAGCATTAGTTGCTTTGGTGGGATTTGGGAGAGAAGGACTTGGGCACTCCGTGTGTCCTTGACATTGCATTTTTTGCATAGGTTTGAGTTCGCCATGGTGATACGTGGAAGTGATAAGTTGAGAAGCTTATTACTCTTGGGTGTTTCATAATCCTAGAGTTTGTTCCTCTTGGGTGCTTTGGTGCCCTAGATGGTTTTTGGTGCCTCGGAGCTCAATCATTGTGGTGCAAAGCTTCGGGCAAGCTTCGGGGTCTCCAATTAGGTTGTGGAGATTGCCCTGAGCATTTGAGGTCACCTCGGAGCCACAATCCATTGTGGTGAAGCTTCGTGGTGTCATTGGGAGCCTCCAATTAAGTTGTGGATATTTCCCCAACCTTGTTTGTACGGGATAGGTGACCACCCTCAAGGGTCCCTTAGTGGAATCAAAGCATCTTGCATTGTGTGAGGGCGTGAGGAGATTACGGTGGCCCTAATGGCTTCTTAGGGAGCATTGTGACTCCACACCGCTCCGAACGGAGATTAGCATCCGCAAGGGTGTGAACTTCGGGATACATTCTCGTCTCTGCGTGCCTTGGTTATCTCTTACCCGAACCCCTTTACTTATGCACTGTACTTTGTGATAGCCATATTGTTTCTTGTTATATATCTTGCTATCACTTAGTTGTTTATCTTGCTTAGCATAAGTTGTTGGTGCACATAGGTGACCCTAGTTTTTTTAGGTTTTATGCTTTACATATTAAACGTTAGTTTTATTCTACATTTGTTCAAGCCTAAACTGTAATTATTTTAAAGTGCCTATTCACCCCCCCCCCCGACCCGCCGCCTCGAGGCGACATCCACGTCCTTTCAACCTTCTAGAAACTTTTCCGATAGCCAAAATATGACTTCCCATATATAAATATTTACCTATGGACCATTTCGGAGCTCCTCGTGACTTCCGGGATCTCCTCCGGGACTTCGAACAACTTTCGGTCACCAACATATATAACTCGTCAACACTATATCATCACCGAACGTTAAGTGTGCAGACCCTATGGGTTCGAGAAGTATGCAAACATGACCGAGACACCTCCACGGTCAATAACCAATAGCGGGACCTGGATGGCCATAACATATTCTACAAAGATCTTTATTGGTCGAACCACGATGTCAAGGATTCAATCAATCCCGTATGCAGTTCCCTTTGTCCATCAGTATGTTACTTGCCAAAGATTTGATTGTCGGTATGTCCATACCTAGTTCAATCTCGTTATCGGCAAGTCTCTTTACTCGTTCTATAATACAAAATCCCGTGACTAACTCCTTAGTCACATCGCTTGCAAGCTTCTTGTGATGTTGTATTACCGAGTGGGCCGAGAGATACTTCTCCGTCATACGGAGTGACAAATCCCAGTCTTGATCCACGCCAACACAATAGACACCCTCGAAGATACCTGTAGAGCACTTTTATAGTCACCTAGTTACGTTGTGACGTCTGATCCACACAAGGCATTCCTCTGGTGTCAGGGAGTTGCGTGATCTCATGGTCGTACGAGCGGATACTTGCCATGTATAAATTAGTAGCAATAAACAAACACAATCATATGATATGCTTACGGTTGGGTCTTGTCCATCACATCATTCTCCTAATGATGTGATGTCATTATCAACTGACAAATCATGTCTATGGCCATAAAACCTTGACCATCTTTGATCAACAAGCTAGTCTGTTAGAGGCTCACTAGGGACATGGTGTTGTCTATGTATCCACACATGTATTTGAGTTTCCAATCAATACAATTATAGAATGGATAATAAACAATTATCATGAACAAGGAAATATGATAATAACTAATTTATTATTGCCTCTAGGGCATATTTCTAACTGTCTCCCGCTTGCACTAGAGTCAATAATCTAGTTCACATCAGCATGTGATTTACACCCCATGAGTTATGGGGTTTAATCATGTTTTGCTTTTGAGAGAGCTTTTAGTCAACGCGTCTGCAACATTCAGATCTGTGTGTACTTTGCAAATTGCTATGTCATACTATAGAAGCTGCTACCATGCTCCACTTGGAGCTATTCCAAACGACTGCTCCAATATACTTATCTGGATTGCTACTCAAAGTTAACAGGGTTGGTGTCAAAGCTTGCATCGACGTAACCCTTTACGAGGAACTCTTTATCACCTCCATAATCGATAAATGTTTCCTTAGTCCTCTAGTTACTAAGCATAATTTTGAGCGATGTCCAGTGATCCACTCCTGGACCACTCTTGTACCCCTTCACAGACTCATGGCAAGGCACACCCAAGGTGCGGCACACAATATGCTATAATATATAGAGCCTACGGCTAAGGCATAGGGGATGACCTTCGTCATTTCTCTTTCTTCTGTCGTGGTCGAGCTTTGAGTCTTACTCAACCTCACACCTTAAAATCGGGCAAGAACTCCTTCTTTGACTAATCCATTTCGAACTCTTTCAAAATCTTAAGGTATTTACTCATTGAAAGTATTATCAGGCATCTTGATCTATCTCTATAGATCTTGATGCCCAATATCAGTAGCTTTATCCAGGTCGTACTTTGAGAAACTCCTTTCAAACAACCCTTTATGCTTTCCAGAAATTCTACATCATTTCCGATCAATAATATGTCATCCACATATACTTATCAAAAAATCTATAGTGCTCCCACTCACTTTGTTGTAAATACAAGTTTTTTACAAACTTTGTATAAACCCAAAAGCTTTGACCACCTTATCAAAGCATATATTCCAACTCCGAGATGCTTGCTCCAGTCCATAGAAGGATCGCTAGAGCTGGCATACCTTTCAGCATCCTTAGGATTGACAAAACCTTCTGGTTGTATCACATACAACCTTTCCTCAAGGAAACCGTTAAGAAAACAATGTTTTGACATCCATCTGCCAGATTTCATAACCGAAAAATGCAGCAATTGCTAACATAATTTCAACAGACTTCAGCATCGTTAAGGTTGAGAGAGTCTCATCATAGTCAACTCCTTGAACTTGTCAGAAACTTCTTTGCGACAAGTCGAGCTTTATAAATGGTGCCATTTACCATCAGCGTTTGTCTTCTTCTTAAAGATCCATTTGTACTTAACGGCATGTCGTTCATCGGGCAAGCCTACCAAAGTCCATACTTGGTTTTCATACATGGATCCTATCTCGGATTTCATGGCTCCTAGCCATTTGTTGGAATCCGGACCCACCATCACTTCTTCATAGCTCGTAGGTTCACTGTTGTCTAACAACATGACCTCGAAGATAGGATTGTTGTACCACTCAGGGCAGTACATGTCCTTGTCGACCTACGAGGTTCGATAGTAACTCGATCCGAAATTTGATGATCATCATCATTAGCTTCCTCTTCAATTTGGTGTAGACGCCACAGAAACATCTTTATGTGTTGTGCTACCATCCAACTGAAGTGACGG
Source organism: Hordeum marinum (assembly GCA_022496015.1). Classification (NCBI taxonomy): domain Eukaryota; kingdom Viridiplantae; phylum Streptophyta; class Magnoliopsida; order Poales; family Poaceae; genus Hordeum; species Hordeum marinum. Next base: position 285,394,916 of record CM039678.1, on the reverse strand, counting down.
TTTAATAACCTCATCAAGTTCTACCTTCCTCCCACTCAATTCTTTCGAGAGAAACTCTTTCCCGAGAAAGGACCCATTTTTAGCAACAAACACTTTGCCCTTGGATCCGAGATAGAAGGTATACCCAACCGTTTACTTAGGGTATTCCATGAAGATGCATTTGTGCGCTTTGGGTTCGAGCTTATCATGTTGAAATATTTTCACATAAGCATCGCATTCCCAAACTCCAAGAAGTGACAGCTTAGGTTTCTGCCAAACGGTGTCATCTCAATGGATTTATATGGTGCCCTATTTAAAGTGAATTGATTGTCTCTAATGCATAACCCCAAAACCATATATAGTGGCAAATAGGTAAGAGACATCATAGTATGCACCATATCCAATAGAGCACGACTACGACGTACATACACACCATCACACTATGGTGTTCCAAGCAGCATGAGTTGTGAAACAACTTCCACATTTGTCTTAAGTTGCATACCAAACTCGTAACTCAGGTATATACATCCACGATCATATCGTAGACATTTTATCTTCTTGTCATAATGATTTTCAACTTCACTCTAAAATTGCTTGAACGTAACAGTATTTTAGACTTTCGTTTCATAAGCAAATATAGCCATATCCACTCAAATCATTAGTGAAGGTAAGAAAATAATGATATCCACTGCACACTTCAACACTCATTGGACCGCATACATCAACATGTATCATTTCCAATAAGTCACATGCCCGCTCCATTATACCAGAAAACGGGGTCTTAGTCATCTTGCCCATGGGGCATGGTCTGCATGTCTTAACCAATTCGAAATCGAGTAAGTCAAAAGATCCATCAACATGGAGTTTTTCCATGCGCTTTACACCAATATGACCTTGCCGGTAGTGCTACAAGTATCTGGTACTATCATTATTAAATTTGCATCTTTTGGCATCAATATTATGAACATATGTATCACTACGATCGAGATTCAATAAACCATTCACATTGGGTGCATGACCTTTGAAGGTATTATTCATGTAAACAGAATAACCATTATTCTCTAACTTAAATGAATAATCGTATTGCAATAAACGCGATCTAATCATGCCCATGCTCAACGCAAACACCAAATAACATTTATTTAGGTTCATCACTAATCCCGAAGGTAGAGAGATCGTGTGGTGGTGATCACATCAACCATGGAAACATTTCCAACACACATCGTCACCTTGCCCTTAGCTAGTCTCCTTTTATTCCGTAGCTTTTATTTCGAGTTACCAACATTTAGCGACTAAACCAGTATCTAACACCCAAGTGCTACTAGGAGTAATGGTAAAGTACACATCAATAACACGTATATCTAATATACTTCTATAGACGTTGCCAGCCTTCTTAATTACCAAGCATCTAGGGCAGTTTCGCTCCAGTGACTGTTCTCCTCATAATAGAAGAACTTAGTCTCGGGTTTGGGTTCAACCTTGGGTTTCTTCACTCGAGCAGCAACTGGCTTACCATTCATGAAGTTTCCCTTCTTGCCCTTGCCCTTCTCCAAACTAGTGGTTTTACTAACCATCAACATTTGATGCTTCTTCTTGATTTCTACCTTTGTAGTGTCAAACATCATGACTAGCTCATGAGATCATCCATCCCTGGCATGTTATAGTTCATCACGAAGCTCTAGTATCTTGGTGGGAGTGACTTGGAGAACTATGTTAATCACTATCTTATCTGGAAGATCAACTCCCACTCGATTCAAGCGATTTGCAGCACCCAAACAATCTGAGTACATGCTCACTGATTGAGCTATTATCCTTCATCTTGCAGGCAAAGAATCATGTTAGCGGTCTCATGCCTCTCAACACGGGCACGAGCCTGAAATATCAATTCCATCTCTTGGAACATCTCCTATGCTCCGTGACGTTCAAAACGTCTTTGGAGCCTCAATTCTAAGCCGTAATGCATAACACACTTAACTATCAAGTAGTAATCACAACGTGTCTGTCAGATGTTCACAACATCCACAGACGAAGCTAGAGGGGGTGGCGCACCAAGCGGTGCATCAAGGACATAAGCCTTCTGTGCAAAAATGAGGACAATCCTTAGTTTATGGACCCAGTCCGCATAATTGCTACCATCATATTTCAACTTACTTTTTCTCTAGGAACGTATCAAAATTTAGGGGAGCTACAGCATGAGCTATTGATATACAACATAATTTGCAAAGACACTTTGGTTATGTTCATGATAATGAGTACAATTAATCATATTGCTTAAGAACTCCCACTCAAATCAACATCCCTCGGGTTGTCTAAGTGTAATATGATCCAAATCCACCAACCCAAGTTTGATCATCATGTGAGATGAGGTGGTTTCAATGGTGAACATCTCTGTGTTGATCATATCTACTATATGACTCATGTTCGACCTTTCGATGTCCTGCGTTCCGTGGCCATGTCTTTATATGCTAAGATCGTCAAGTTTAACCCAAGTGTTTCGCATGTGCAACACTAGCTTGCACCTGTTGTATGTGAACGTAGAGTCTATCACACCCGATCATCATGTGGTGCTTCGAAACGATGAACTTTCGCAACGGTGCACACTTGGGGAGAACACAATTTTATCTTGAAATTTTAGTAAGGGGTCACCTTATAATGTTATTGTCGTCCTAATCAAAACAAGGTGCATAAAAGGGTTAACATCACATGCAAATCATAAGTGACATGATATGGCCATGAACTTGTGCTATTGATCTCCATCTCCAAAGCACCAGCATGATCTCCATCGTCACCAGCCTAACACCATGATCTCCATCATCATGATCTCCATCATTGTGTCACCATTGGGGTTGTCGCGCCAGCCATGCTTCTACTATTATTGATACCGTTAATCGATAAAGTAAAGCATTACATAACTATTAATGATTGACACGCGGGTCATACAATAATTAAAGACAACCCTGTGGCTCCTGTCGGTTTCCATACTCAACGACATACAAGTCGTGATAATCTATACAAAACTTGATCATTTCATACATCATATATATATATATATATATCATGTATTTAGCCATATCATATCACAACATACCCTGCAAAAACAAGTTAGACGTCCTCTAATTGTTGTTGCATGTTTTACGTGGCTGCTATGGGTATGTAGCAACCATGATTCTTACCTATGCAAAACCACAATGGTGATACACAAATTGCTATTCAACCTTCTACAAGGACCGCCTTAGTCGAATCCGATCCAACTAGAGTGGGAGAGACAGACACCCGCCAGCCATCTTTATGCAACAAAGTCACATGTCAGTCGATGGAACCGGTCTCTCGTATGTGGACGAGTAAGGTTGGTCCAAGCCGCTTCATCCCACAATACTGCTGAATCAAGAAAAGACTAAGAGAGGAAGCAATCTAGATACCAACACCCACAGACTCCTTTGTGTTCTACTCGTGCATATCATGTACACATAGACCTAGGTCATGATACCACTGTTGGGGAACGTTGCATGGGAAACAAAAATTTCCTACGCACACGCTAGATCTATCCATGGAGGTGCATAGCTATGAGAGGGGAAGTGTGTTTACATACCCTTATAGATCAGTAAGCGGAAGCGTTAATAAACGCGGCTGATGTTGTCGAATGTCTTCACGATCCATCCCGATCTAGTGTCGAACGGACGGCACCTCCCATTCAGCACACGTATAGCTCGATAACGGCTCCGCCTCCTCGATCCAGCAAGCGAGGGCAGAGTAGTAGATGAGTTCTCCGGCAACACGATGGCATGGTGGCCATGGTGGTGGTGCTATCTCGGTAGGGCTACGCCTAGCGCTACTGAAACCGCGAACGGAGGAGAAAATGATCTAGGAAGAGAGAGGGGTGCCAAGGGCTTCATGTGTCCTCTTGGGGCACCCCCTCTCCTCTATATATAGGTGGATGGTCGTGGGGAACAGCCCCTCCAAGTCCTAGAGCGCAGCCAAGGGGGGAGGAGCTAGAATCCTAGTCCCCCTCCTTCCCTTCCATACAAAGGTGGACTTCCCACCTTTCTCAACTACATGGGCCTTGGGGGACTTGTGCGCTTGGACCAATAAGGCTATGGTGTCTCCCCTCAGCCCATGCAAACTCTAGGGACATGGTGGAACCCTTGGTTGACTTCTGGCCTCCTCCGGAAGTTTCTGGAACCTTCTAGAAGCTTCCCGGTACAATCCCGGAAAAACCTGAAACTTTTTCGGTAGCCAAAATATGACTTCCCATATATAAATCTTTACCTACAGGTTCGATAACTACGCAAACATGACCGAGACACCTCTATGGTCAACAACCAATAGAGGGACCTGGATGCCCATAACATATTCTATGAAGATTTTTATCAGTCGAACCACGATGTCAAGGATTCAATCAATCCCATGTGTAGTTCCCTTTGTCCATTGGTATGTTACTTGCCCGAGCTTCGATCGTCGGTATGTCCATACCTAGTTCAATCTCGTTACCGGCAAGTGTCTTTACTCGTTCTGTAATACAAGATCTCGTGACTAACTCCTTAGTCACATTTCTTGCAAGCTTCTTGTGATGTTGTATTACCGAGTGGCCCCAGAGATACCTATCTGTCATACGGAGTGAGAAATCACAGTTTTGATCCACGCCAACCCAACAGACACCATCGGAGATACCTGTAGATCACTTTATAGTCACTCAATTATGTTGTGACGCTTGATACACACAAGGCATTCCTTCGGTGTCAGGGAGTTGCTTGATCTCATGGTCGTAGGAATGGATACTTGACATGGGTAAAGTAGTAGCAATAAACTAACATGATTATATGCTATGCTTACGGTTGGGTCTTGTCCATCACATCATTCTCCTAATGATGTAATCTCGTTATCAAATGACAACTCATATCTATGGCTAGGAAACCTTGACCATCTTTGATCAACAACTAGTCTATTAGAGGCTCACTAGGGACACGGTGTTGTCTATGTATCCACACATGCATCTGAGTTTCCAATATATACAATTATAACATGGATAATAAAAAATTATCATGAAGAAGGAAATATGATAATAACTAATTTATTATTGCCTCTAGGGCATATGTCCAACAGTCTCCCACTTGCACTAGAGTCAATAATCTAGTTCACATCACCATATGGTTTACACCCCATGAGTTAGGGGGTTTGATCACGTTTTGCTTTTCAGAGATCTTTTAGTCAACGGTCTGCAACATTCAGATCCTTGTGTACTTTGCAAATCGCTATCTCATACTGTAGAAGCTGCTACCATGCTCCACTTGGAGCTATTCCAAACGACTACTCTATTATACTTATCTGGATTGCTACTCAAAGTCAACCGGGTTGGTGTCAAAGCTTGCATCAACGTAACCCTTTACGATGAACTCTTTATCACCTCCATAATTGAGAAATGTTTCCTTAGTCCTGTAGTTACTAAGGATAATTTTAAGCGATGTCCCGTAATCCACTCCTAGACCACTCTTGTACCCCTTGACAGACTCATGGCAAGGCACATCCAAGGTGTGGTAAACTGTATGGCATACTATATAGAGCCTACGGCTAAGGCATAGGGGACAACCTTCGTCCTTTCTCTTTCTTCTGCCGTGGTCGAGCTCTGAGTCTTACTCAACTTCACACCTTACAAAATAGGCAAGAACTCCTTATTTGACTGATCCATTTCGAACTCTTTCAAAATCTTGTCAAGGTATGTACTCATTTAAAGTCTTATCACGCATCTTGATCTCTCTCTATAGATCTTGATGCCCAATATTTACGTAGCTTTATCCAGGTCTTACTTTGAAAACTCCTTTCAAACAACCCTTTATGCTTTCCAGAAATTCCACATCATTTCCGATCAACAGTATGTAATCCACATATACTTATCAGAAAATCTATAGTGCTCCCACTCACTTTGTTGTAAATACAAGTTTCATACAAACTTTATATGAACCCAAAAGCTTTGATCACCTTATCAAATCGTATATTCTAACTCCGAGATGCTTGCTCCGGTCCATCGAAGGATCGCTGGAGCTTGCATACCTTTTAGCATCCTTAGGATTGAAAAATCCTTCTGGTTGTGTCACATATAACCTTTCCTCAAGGAAACCGTTAAGGAAACGATGTTTTGACATCCATCTGCCAGATTTCATAGTCGAAAAATGCAGCAACTGCTAACATAATTCCAACAGACTTCAGCATTGCTATGGTGAGAGAGTCTCATCATAGTCAACTCCTTGAACTTGTCGGAAACTACTTTGCGACAAGTCGAGCTTTATAAATGGTGACATTAACCATCAGCGTTTGTCTTCTTCTTAAAGATACCTTTGTACTTAACGGCATCTCGTTCATCGAGCAAGTCTACCAAAGTCCATACTTGGCTTTCATACATGGATCCTATCTCGGATTTCATGGCTCCTAGCCATTTGTTGGAATCCGGTCCCACCATCATTTCTTCATAGCTCGTAGGTTCACTGTTGTCTAACAACATGACCTCCAAGACAAAATTGACGTACCAGTCACGGCAGTGCGTGTCCTTGTCGACCTACGAGGTTCGATAGTAACTTGATCCGAAGTTTCATGATCATCATCATAAGCTTCCTCTTCAATTTGGTGTAGACGCCACAGAAACATCTTTCTATGCTGTGCTACCATCCAACTGAAGTGAATGTTTAATAACCTCGTCAAGTTCTACCTTCCTCCCACTAAATTCTTTCAAGATAAACTCATTCTCGAGAAAGGACTCGTTTTTAGCAACAAACACTTTGCCCTTGGATCTGAGATAGAAGATATACCCAATTGTTTACTTAGGGTATTCCATGAAGATGCATGTGTCCACTTTGGGTTTGATCTTATCATGCTGAAATATTTTCACATAAGCATCACGTTCCCAAACTCTAAGAAGTGACAGCTTAGGTTTCTGCCAAACGGTGTCATCTCAACAGATTTAGATGGTGCCCTACTTAAAGTGAATGTGATTGTCTCTAATGCATAACCCCAAAATGATAGTGGCAAATCGGTAAGAGATATCATAGTACGGACCAAATCCAATAGAGCACGACTACAATGTATAGACACACCATCACACTATGGTGTTCCAGGTGGCGTGAGCTGTGAAACTAATTCCACATTTGTCTTAAGTTGCATACCAAACTCATAACTCGGATATTTACATCCACGATCATATCCTAGACATTTTATCTTCTTGTCATGATGATTTTCAACTTCACTCTGAAATTTCTTGAACTTTTTTAGCATCTCAGACTTGTGTTTCATTAAGCAAATATAGCCATATCGACTCAAATCATCAGTGAAGGTAAGAAAATAATGAAATCCACCGCACGCTTCAACACTCATTGGACTGCATACATCAACATATATCATATCCAATAAGTCACTTGCCCACTCCATTATATCGGAAAATGGGGTCTTAGTCATCTTGCCCATGAGGTATGGTCCGCATGTCTAAACCAATTCGAAATCGAGTGAGTCAAAAGATCCATCAGCATGGAGTTTCTTCATGCACTTTACACCAATATGAACTTGGCGACAGTGCCACAAGTATGTGGTACTATCATTAACTTTGCATCTTTTGGCATCAATATTATGAACATGTGTATCATTACGGTCGAGATTCAGTAAACCATTCACATTGGTGAATGACCATTGAAGGTATTATTCATGTAAACAGAATAACCATTATTCTCTAACTTAAATGGATAATCGTATTGCAATAAACATGATCTAATCATGTCCATGCTCCATGCAAACACCAAATAACATTTATTTAGGTTCATCACTAATCTTGAAGGTAGAGAGAGCATGTGGTGGTGATCACATCAACCTTGGAAATATTTCCAACACACATCGTCACCTTTCCCTTAGCTACTCTCCTTTTATTCCATAGCTTTTATTTTTAATTACCAACATTTAGCAACTGAACCGGTATCTAATACCCAAGTGCTACTAGGAGTACTAGTAAGGTACACATCAATAACACGTATATCAAATATACTTATGTTGACGTTGCTAGCCTTCTTATTTACCAAGCATCTAGGGCAGTTTTGCCCCAATCACTGTTCTCCTCATAATAGAAGCACTTAGTCTCGGGTTCGGGTTCAACCTTGGGTTTCTTCACTCGAGCAGCAACTGGCTTGCCATTCATGAAGTTTCCCTTCTTGCCCTTTCCCTTCTCGAAACTAGTGGTTTTACTAACCATCAACATTTGATGCTCCTTCTTGATGTCTACCCTTGTGGTGTCGAACATCGCAACTAGCTCATGGGATCATTCATCCCTGGCATGTTATAGTTCCTCATGAAGCTCTGGTAGCTTGGTGGCAGTGACTTGGAGAACTATGTTAATCACTATCTTATCTGGAAGATCAACTCCCACTCGATTCAAGCAATTTGTAGCACCCAGACAATCTGACTACATGCCCAGTGATTGAGATATTCTCCTTCATCTTGCAGGCAAAGAATCATGTTGGACATCTCATACGTCTCAACACGGGCACGAGCGTGAAATATCAATTCCAGCTCTTGGAGCATCCCATATGCTCCGTGACGTTCAAAATGTCTTTGGAGCCTCAATTCTAAGCTGTAATGCATGATGCACTGAACTATCAAGTAGTAATCACAGCATGACTATCAGATGTTCACAACATTCACACACGATGCTAAAGGGGGTGGCGCACCGAGCGGTGCATCAAGGACATAAGCCTTCTGTGTAACAATGAGGGCAATCCTTAGTTTATGGACCCAGTCCGCATAATTGCTACCATCATCTTTCAACTTACTTTTTCTCTAGGAACGTATCAAAATTCAGGGGAGCTACAACGTGAGCTATTGATCTACAACATAATTTGCAAAGACACTTTGACTATGTTCATGATAATGAGTTAAATTGATCATATTAATTAAGAACTCCCACTCATATCAACATCCCTCGGGTTGTCCAAGTGTAACATGATCGAAATCCACCAACCCAAGTCCGATCATCACGTGAGATGAGGTGGTTTCAATGGTGAACATCTCCGTGTTGATCATATCTACTATATGACTCATGTTCGACCTTTCGGTATCCTATGTTCTGAGGTCATGTCTGTACATGCTAGGCTCGTCAAGTTTAACCCAAGTGTTCTGCATGTGCAACACTGGCTTGCACCTTTTGGATGTGAACGTAGAGTCTATCACACCCGATCGTCACATGGTGCTTCGAAATGATGAACTTCCGCAATGGTGCACACTTGGGGAGAACAAAATTTTATCTTGAAATTTTAGTGAGGGATCACCTTATAATGCTACTGTTGTCCTAAGCAAAACAAGGTGCATAAAAGGATTAACATCACATGCAAATCATAAGTGACATGATCTGGCCATGAACTTGTGCTTTTGATCTCCATCTCCAAAGCACTAGCATGATCTCCATCATCACCGTCCTAACACCATGATCTCCATCATTGTGTCGCCATCGAAGTTGTCGTGCCAACCATGCTTCTACTACTATTGCTACGGTTTAGCGATAAAGTAAAGCATTACATAGTGCTTAATGAATGACACGCAGGTCATACAATAATTAAAGACAACCCTATGGATCCTGCCGGTTGTCTTACTTAACGGCATGCAAGTCGTGATAATCTATACAAAACATGATCATCTCATACATCACATATATCCCCTCATGTCTTTGACCATGTCATATCACAACATACCCTGAAAAAACAACCTATACATCCTCTAATTGTTGTTGCATGTTTTACGTGGCTACTATGGGTATCTAGCAAGAACGATTCCTACCTGCGCAAAACATAAGCAGTGATACACAAATTGCTATTCAACCTTCTACAAGGAATGCCTTAGTCGAATCCGATCCTTCTAGAGTGGAAGAGACAGACACCGGCCAGCCATCTTTATGCAACAAAGTCACCTGTCAGTCGATGGAACTGGTCTCTCGTACGTGGACGAGTAAGGTTGGTACGAGTTGCTTCATCCCACAATACCACTAATCAAGAAAAGACTAAGAGAGGAAGCAATCTGAATATCAACACCCACAACTCCTTTGTGTTCTACTCGTGCATATCATCTATGCATAGACCTAGCTCATGATGCTCCTGTTGGGGAACATTGCATGGGAAACAAAAAAATCCTACGCACACGCAAGATCTATCCATGGAGATGCATAGCTACGAGAGGGGAAGTGTGTCTAAATACCCTTGTAGATCGCAAAGCGGAAGCGTTAATAAACATGGTTGATGTAGTCGAACGTCTTCGCGATCCAATCACGATCCGTCCTGATATAGTGTCGAACGTACGGCACCACTACTTTCAACACACGTACAGCTCGATTACGTCTTTGCCTCCTCGATCCAGCGAGCAAGGGAGGAGTAGTAGATGAGTTCTCCAGCAACACGACGGCATGGTGGTGGTGGTGGTGGTGCTATCCCTGTAGGGCTATGCCTAGCGCTATTGAAACCGCGAATGGAGGAGAAAACGATCTGGGGAGAGAGAGGGGTGCTAAGGGCTTCGTGTGTCCTCTTGGGGTGCCCCCTCCCCTCTATATATAGGTGGAGGGGCGTGGGGAACAGCCCCTCCAAGCCCTAGGGCGCAGCCAAGGGGGGGAGGTGGAATCCTAGTCCCCCTCCTTCCCTTCCACACAAAGGTGGACTTTCCACCTTTCCCAACTACATGGGCCTTGAGGGACTTGTGTGCTTGGCCCAAAAAGTCCACGGTGTCTCCCCTCAGCCCATGCAAACCCTTGGGACATGGTGAACCCTTGGTGGACTTCTGGACTCCTCCGGAAGATTCTATAACCTTCTAGAAGCTTCCCCATACAATACCGGAAAAACCTGAAACTTTTCCGGTAGCCAAAATATGACTTTCCATATATAAATCTTTACCTCCGGACCATTCCAGAGCTCCTCGTGACGCCCGGGATCTCATCTAGGACTCCGAAAAACTTTCAGTCACCAACATATATAACTCGTCAACAATATATCATCACCGAACGTTAAGTGTGTAGACCTACGGGTTCAAGAACTATGCAAACATGACCGAGACACCTCTACGGTCAATAACCAATAGCGGGATCTAGATGTCCATAACATATTCTAAGAAGATCTTTATCGGTCGAACCATGGTGTCAAGGATTCCATCAATCCCGTATGTAGTTTCCTTTGTCCATCGGTATGTCACTTGCCCGAGATTCGATCGTCGATATGTCCATACCTAGTTCAATATCGTTACCGGCAAGTCTCTTTACTTGTTCCGTAATACAAGATCCCGGGACTAAGTCCTTAGTCACATTGCTTGAAAGCTTCTTGTGATGTTGTATTACAGAGTGGACCCAGAGATACTTCTCTGTTATACGGAGTGACAAATCCCAGTCTTGATCCACACCAACCCAACAAACACCCTGGGAGATACCTGTAGAGCAACTTTATAGTCACCTAGTTACGTTGTGACGTTTGATACACACAAGGCATTCCTCTGGTGCCAGGGAGTTGCGTGATCTCATGGTCATAGGAACGGATACTTGACATGGATAAAGTAGTAGCAATAAACTAACACGATCATATGCTATGCTTATGGTTGGGTCTTGTCCATCACATCATTCTCCTAATGATGTGATCTCGTTATCAAATGAAAACTCATGTCTATGGCCAGGAAACCTTGATCATCTTTGATCAACGAGCTAGTCTATTAGAGGCTCGCTAGGGACACGGTGTTGTCTATGTATCCACACATGTATCTAAGTTTCCAATCAATACGATTATAGCATGGATAATAAACAATTATCATGAACAAGGAAATGTGATAATAACTAATTTATTATTGCCTCTAGGGCATATTTCCTACAGACATCATCACCAGTTTCATCATCGTCATCATCATCACCACTGTAATCATCATCATCCACATACATCTCCATCTCATTGTAACATTTAGAACCCTGGTGGGTCGCCTTGTGTGTTACACGTTTGATTCATATATGTTTATCATCACCATTTATGATGATTATTGTCTCTACGTACGAGTAAAACCCTTACTTCTCAGTGATAGGGGTGAACCTTGATATCAGTAGGATTTGAAACCTTATATTGGATATGAGATCCTCTGTAATACTTAGTTTGATAAACTTCGTGAATGTTGTGAAGGGTCCCCACTCAACATTATTGTCACAAGGCCATAAAGTGTATCATTGTTCTTGTAAAGGTTAGGATGTGAAGGTAATTAGAGGTGACAGTAAAGCCTTCATCCCTAGCTTTTGCAATTGACATGGGAATTACGAAGAACTCTTAGATAGGTCGCTCCCACTGGGCAACCCTTGCAAGGGGAGACTATTGTGGTGGCGTGTGTGGCACAAAGTCGACCTAGAGTAGAACGTGTTCTATATGCGGCTCTGCCCAGCATAGTAGGCAAGAGTGTCTCAAGTATCTAGACAATATTATATCGCTGCATAGGTTGCGTTAGAAATATGCCAATGGGCATACCGGACTCCTTAAGAACGCCTTACTCCTACGTCAATTCCACTTGTTACCCATGCTACTGTTTCTGTTACTTTTCATGTTATTTACTTTCAGTTTGTTCTTCACCAAAACCAATCATATATTTTCTCCCTCACTTTGTTTGTAGTCTAGAATTACTTGCACGCACAAATCGATAATTCACTACAAGAGGCGGGGCCTAATTTGTGTGCTCCATGTGATATCAATACTCTCCCTTCGAAAAGGCTACAACTAGACCTTGTGCACTTATAGGCCATCACTCTACGTTGAGCCAATGTGGCAGCCATCGTCTTCCTAGCACGCTTGGAACCGACGGGAGAATCATGAGGATGGCCTACCGTCGTCAGAGAGGCAGTGGCCACCCCGTCGACCTTGCTACTATTGTCGGTGTGGTCGACTGGAGAACATGTTTTGGCCCCAACATTTTCTTCAGTGCGGACGATGAAGCGGGGGTGGTTTGCAGCGGCAACACGCTGGCGAGGTGGCAGAAGGGTCTTGGCTACCCATTCCAGCCGGAGCAGCGGTTATCGATGATGTCGGCCATGCATGGGGAAGGTAATGGAATGGTGGCCCGCGCAGATGGGAAAATAGGTGGGGCAAAGTTTACACATCTGCGCAGTGGGGGGGTCGGCGCCGCCTTTTAGCTATTAGTCTAACCGATTTAGGACCTCAGCTAGGTGTCAGCTAGAAAAGTAAACCGAAAATTTTACTTCTCCAACCAGATTCAGGTTATCAGCTAAAGATGTGCTAGCTAATTGGTGCAACGTAGATGGGCAAATGAACAAATAAGTTTTCCACGGGGTTAGGGCAAATATACTATAGCACTAAACCACCTAGGATTGAAGGCCTCTCAATTGATTGAGGTCCCCAATTGGAATTTCGTCATCCAATTTTGATTAGGTCAACAATATTTTTCGTTTATTATTTATACAATACATCATGCTTCCTAATGTTTAAATCTTCACAATTAATTGAGACTTCAATTTAGAATTGGGTCACCCGATTTTGACCGGATCAACAATTTCTCAAGGAGCTCTTCCACTAATTTATTTGAAGTCTTTATGTTTCCTAATTTTAAAGATCTTTCATTCCATTGAGGTATTCAATTTTGGATTTGGTTTAGAATTTTGATTGGGCCAACGAGTTTTCAAATCAATCAGCAACAATCAGCCTATAAAAATATATTAACTCCTCGGCCCTCGCAGACTCCTGTCACCACACAAAAAGCGACATTGTGTGATATTGTAGCCGAATAAAGTACATGTAACCAATGATGAAAAAATATTCCCACATAATATGGATTGATTAGCGGATAACATAGAATCACACTTCAAAAGGCCCACCAAATAACCGCATTATAAATAAACATAAAACACACTCTGCCGTCTCCCGCATCAGCCAAACTAAATACTCCATTAATTTGAAAATATAAGGATTATTAGTTTTTTGGAAAGTCACATTCCTATAATTTTGACAAATTCAGAGCCAAAAATATCGACTTCCACAATATTAAACAAAAAATATGAAAATTCATTTCCGATGACTCTAATAACACCGATTTGATATTATGAATTTTTATATATTTCTGAACAAATTTGATCAAATTTAAAAGAGGTTTGACTTTTCAAAAAGGTAATGCACCATGTATTGAAATAGAGTGATTAAAGAAATTTAAGAATCCCAACAAATTCAACAGCACAGCAAAGCGCACCCAACCCTTCTAGTAATACATGATTTGTCAAGTTCTTCCATCCTCGCATTTGACAGGTAGTACACACTAGTTTGATGTCAATTGTCAGTAGTACAATAGACACAGACCCAACAAATCACCACCTGACACTTGCCTTGTCAGATCCATTCCTGTTGGGCAAAATCGACAAATTTGACCTAAAGCCGCAACTAATTCACAAAGTGAACTATAGGTGAAAGTTTGTCACTCACGTAACCCTTTTATGTGGCGCCCGACAGCCGGGCGCCACACTAGACTATGTAGTGCCTGACATAAGGGTGCTACACCTTTGGCCAGCGTGGCACCCTGGGGCCCACTTCTAGTTGTGTGGCACCTATCCGAAAGGAGCCACACTACATCGTGTGGTGCCTAGCTGAAAGCAGCCACACTACCTTATATTAAAACTGTTGTAACTTTTAATCCGTGCATCCGATGAAAACGTGTCTTATATGAAAGTTGTGTATTTTTTAGTGTTCCATGCAATGGTGGCATTTTCATATTTTATTGATGAAAACATTTGTGCAAAAGTGCATCATACTATAATTGGCCGAATTTGTTAAGGCTTACAAGCTCGGCATGATGATAACCATTGACCAATAGCTCTTATGCATGCCTCCTACATGAGTTTTTCACTACGTAATGTGTACATTCACGCCATGCCTATACTTGCCATGTTAATAATCTTTGACATGTTTATGTCTTGCATATAAGTGACTAACATATTATAAATGAAATTCGGTTACATAAAGTTGCATTTTGTAGGATCCATAGTAAATAATCATTGGCATCATATGAATATGATATAATTATGAAGGATGGAAAATTTTATATCTACTTTAAATCCATGTCATTTTCATACCCACTAAAAATCTGCATCACTATGTTTTGAGATACTAAAATATCTAAGGCAATGTTCTGCCACATTGACCCTTGTTAATTTCACCAAGTCTCTAGATGTCAACAGAACTTTGCATTTTGTAAAGTGCATAGTAAATTAACCATGATTCATATGGGATAACTTTATATATGAATTTTGAGCATATCCATGTCTACCTATAGGCTCATTAACATGACAAGCATAGGCATGGCGTGAATGTACACATTATGAAGTTCTGTTCACATCCATGGACCTGGTGAAATTAGCAAGTGTCAATACCGCAGAACATTGCCTTAGATACTTTAGTGTCTCAAAACATAGTGATGCCAATATTTAGTGGGTATCAAAATAACATGGATTTAAAGTAGAAATAAAATTTCTAGTTTTCATAATTGTATCGTATTCATATGATGCCAGATTATTTACTATGGATCCTACAAAATGCAACTTTCTGTAACGGAATTTCATTTATAACATGTTAGTCACTTAGATAAACATAAACATGTTAAAGATGATTAACATGGCAAGCATAGGCATGGTGTGAACATACAAATTATGTAGTGCAAAAGTCATGTAGGATACAAATGCATAAGATATATAGGTCAATGGCTATCATCATGTCGAGTTTGTAAGCCTTAACAAATTCAGCCAGTTATATTATGATGCATTTTTGCACAAGAGTTTTAATCAATAAAATTGATCCTTACATATATGAAAATGCCACCATTGCGTAGAACACGACAAAATACTCAACTTTCATATAAGATACGTTTTCATCGGATCCACGGATTAAAAGTTACAATGATTTTAATAAGATAGTATGGCTCCTTTTAGCTAGGCGTCACACAATGTAGGGTCGCTCCTTTTAGCTAGGCGCCACACAACCGGGAATGGTCACCGGGATGCCACGCTATCCAGAGGTGTAGTGCTCGAATGTCAGGCGCTACACAGTGTAGTGCGACACCCGACTGTCGGGCACAAACTTTCACCTACAGTTCACTTTGTGAATTAGTTGCGCCATTGGGTCAAATGTGTCGATCCTGCCATTCCTGTTGCAGCATTTGATCGGTAGGAGTATGTAACAGCCCGGGACCAACGCTCTAGAAGATTCCCCTTTTATTTCCATTCTCCTCGTGTGTTTCGTCTGGTTGTCGCATTCATCATAGCATCATTCGCATCATCTACATAGCATCATCACTCAATTTTGAAAATTTGCATCCATTCATAGTTGCCGGTTATCTCCGGTTGTGTCGTCGACCGTTTCGAGTCCAACCACACATGCATGCGCCCGCGACACCGATAAAATATTGTTTTAAAGTGCGTATAAAATATTCTCGGATTGGGTCAAAAGTTCGCATATGGTCGTATTATATTGTAGTTAGACCGCCTGCCAAGTTTCGTCGCAATCAGAGTCCTTTTGATACCCGAATGATCAACTGTGGCAGTGTGGTCATCAGTTTATTAGCAGACGTTTCGGTGTTTCTAAAACTCGTGTCACGGGCTCACATCTCCCTCTCTCCTCAGCCCACAACCCCTCTACACAGCCCCTAGCTCACCTAACACCTACCCCTCAGACCGAACCGTCCGATTGCGATCGGAGGGTCGAAAAACGCCTGAAAACCCCCTAACCCTAAATCCCAGCTATAAAAGCAACCCTACCCTACCTGATTCGGCACTAGCCTTCCCTCGGGATCCGCACCGCCAGCCACCTCCCACCACTCAACCGCCGCCAACCTCCTACTCCCAGCGTGCATGGCCCGCCGAGCCCATCTGGAGCCCTCCTGGGCCCGGATCCCGCCGCCGCAAGCCCGAGCGTCCTTGCCACCAGCAAGCCCCGCTCCTCCTGAGCCTCCCCGCACCGGTTCCTAGCTCTCCCGAGCCCCTCTACAAGCCTCATCGGAGACCCTGACCCACTGCTAGCCGGGGAGCCTCGCCGGAGACCCCGCCGCACAGCCGTCGGGCACCCCATGCCCTGCCACAGCATGCTTCGCCCGGGCTCGCCCCGCCATGGAGCTGTGACAATGGACCCATAGCACGCCGGTGGCCCCGTCTCCGCCAGATCGGGACAGGCGGCGCCCGGATCCGCTCGCCCTTCACCCGTTTCCCCTTGCCGCCTCGCGTTCTGGTCGCCGGAGCCTCGGTTTGGCCACCGCCAAGCCCTCCCACCTCCTCCTGCTCGAGGGGAGGACGACGAGATTGACCCGCTCGCCCGCTAGCGTTGACCGAGCGCTGGCCTCGCTTGCGGGGTGCATGGCCGGAGCCAGCCGGCGCCCAAGGCCCAGCCAACGCCCGCCTCCAATCGACCTCCTCAGCCAGACCTTGCTGGGTTGTGGCCCAGCAAGGTAATCCACATCTCCTCTTGTCCGGCGCCCAAGGCGACGTTCGCTATCCTTCGCTCACTTGCTCTGTTGGCGCATATGCTCCAGTTTCAGTCTCTGTTTTTATATTGCGACATCTAATTAATTGTGCACCGCATCAAAATATTTTTAATATGTGAAATGTGTAGGATTTTGTGTAGATTCATAATATCGCATTTTCATGCATGATAAAAAAAGTTGGGTGTGATTGTAGCAATTAATTGCATGCATAACTTTGCTATTAGGTTTATGCCATAAACTTGCGCAATAAATTGTGACATTTTCCCTACATGAACATATGCATATTATATATGATTTTGGGATAGAAAAATCCATAGAAATTATCTGTGCATTTAGTTTTGTCATTTGAGTAATTTGTGTGCATGTCATTTTTGTTGTGATGCCCATTTGTCACTTTTGTGTGATTAAATCCATGCATCATATGAAATAATTTTGAACATGAGATATGCCTTTTGACATGTGCACTAGCCCCTGATCATTTTGTTTGCCATGATAATCCATATTTAGGTGTTGTTTTCTTGTGGCCAACATTCTATAAAAATATTGCTGTTTTGAATGTTCTAAATATTTCTAAGTCTGGAATCTGCAATATTTTGTAGCTATCTTGCCATGTGTTTTGCTAGTGATCTAGAGCCCTTGTGTGGATGGTGTAATGGAGTTATTTGAAGTTGATAATATCCTATGGCACGTTGTTAAATTTCATGCCATAATATGCCTGTCGCATATAGCTTTAGTGTTGTCAATATGCCTTCGTGATAACAAACTGCACTGTCAAAAACTGTTATTTTCACTAAGTCTGAAACTGTTTTCAATTAGCAATGTTGTGAGCTTCCTACCATGTGATCCATGCCTGTTTTGAGTATGATATGTGAAGATTACATGAAGTGTGTGTTATATGCTACTGCCCCAAGCTTAGTTTGTGCATTTTAGAATCTTGTAGCTTGTTGTTTTCATGCGTGCAATATACGATCTTGTTGTTTTGGGCAGATTTGAATAAAACTTGTGTTGGTTGTAGTGGTTGAACCATAGCTCCGTTTTGGACATGCCATATATGAAACTTGCTTGGAATTTCATGTAGCATATTGATATCTTGCTGCATTCAAGATTTAAAACATTCGTGGTTGTCATTTTCATGCATTTGGCATTCATGGCATATAATCTTGTGATTGTCATATCTTTTAGACCATAACTCCGTTTGAGATGTTCCAAATATGTAAATCGACTAGAATGACGTGTAGAATTGCATGATGTACTTTATTCTGTTGTTTAACAAATATAAAATATGGTTAGTTAAGATCTAGACCAATTTCGAAATTAACATATGGGGTCATTTTGAAAATGCTATAAGTTGTTTTCGGTCTCATTTAAGATGCCTAGATATAGTAGTTTATTTATGCTTCACCTCTTTCCATGTACCAACATTCAATATTGTCATGTACCTAACGGGAATGAACTAAGTAATTCAAATCTGGAGTTTTTCGTCAAGATGCAACTCGTTGCATATTGAGCTTCACTTAATGTGTAGGAGTTGATTGATGTGCTTTGACATGCCTTGCATAATTAAACCGGAAATGCATCATATTTGTTTGTGCATAATGTCATGCATATGTTGTGGTGTATCGTGTGTTGATTTTTTTTTTGATTGCTTCTTCTCGGTAGAGTTCCGAAGGTGTTCGACTACGTTGGCTCGTCTTCTTCATGGACTCATTCTTCTTCCAAGCGGGATCTCAGGCAAGATGACATATTTCCCTGGATACCACTACTATCTTTGCTATGCTAGTTGTCCCACTTTTTATTGTTATGTCTCGCTACATACCACTTGTGTGTCAAGCCTCCCAACATTGCCATAATAAGCCTCTAACCCTCCACCTCCCAGCAAACAAATGTTTTGGCTATGTTACCGCTTGCTCAACCCTTCTTATAGCATTTCTAACTGCACGTGCAATTGCTTCCATGTGACAACATGGACATTCTTTGTTATCACAATATTATTGCTATTTAATTTAATGCACTTATATACTTGGTAAAAGGTGGAAGGATTGGCCTTTTGCTCGGTGTTTTGTTCCACTTTTGCCGCCCTTGGTTACTTGTGAACCGGTTGTATGTTCCATACTGAGCGCTCCCAACATGCTCGGGGTTGTTATGGGGACCCCCTGATTTTCATTTTAGGATAAAGATTGTCTCGCAAGGCCCAACATTGGTACTACTTTGCCTAATAACTGATAAACCTGCATAGGGAGTAATTAACCTGAGGATCTTAATCAACAACTCGGGCCAGTGATCCTCATGAGTGTTGGTCCAAACTACAACACTGCGAGGAGGCCACCCCAAGGCAACTTGGGGGATTTCTATCAGGCCAGTGTACGCGTCGCTTATCCGCTGTGTCCTGAGAACAAGATACGCGGCTGCTATCGCGATCGTCGACACGTCGAGAGGCCTTGCTGGACTTGTTCTTATCTTTCTCGAACGTCTTGTGCGTGGGACTTCGATGACACTTCGGGCTATCTCAAAGTCGAGATTTTCCATCGGGATTCCACAAATACTATGGGTGATTCCATGGTTGAGGAATTCCAATGCGGTGTGTGGTTAATTTGTGGTGGATGAGTTGGAGCACCCCTACAGGGTTAAATCTTTCGTAAAGACGTGCCCGCGGTTATGTGGCAACTTGGAAAACTTGTTTAACACCTGGTCATAACAAACTTGAAGTAAACTCTAATAAATTACACCAACTTTGTGCGTAACCGTGACTTCCTCTTCTCGTGAGTCCTTTATCCGAGTGAGAACACGAAGGGGTTATGTTTGACGTAAGTAGGCATTCAGGATCACTTAGTGATAATTGCTAGTTCACGTCCGTTATGCGTAGACCACCCACTTTAATTTTTGTACTTGTCAGTTAGCAACTCAAATATATGCTTAGTCGCTTGCTGCAACCTCACCACTTAACCATACCTCACCCATTAAGCTTTCATAGTCTTGATACCCTTGGAAATGAGATTGCTGAGTCCCTGTGGCTCATAGATTACTACAACAACAGTTGCAGGTATACATAATGTGATGCTTTGACGTGAGAGCGATGCTTGTTTGATTTGGAGTTCTTCATCATCATCAATCTACGATGGGTTCCAGGCAGCAGCCTGGGGATAGCAAAGGATGGTTATCATTTTATCATTTGATTTCGTCCGTAGTCGGAGACTGCTCTTCTGTATGATGTTTGAATATGTCGTTGTATTGATGTGATCTTGATGTAGCTTGTGGCGAGTGTAAGCAAATTCCATATACTCATCTCTTAAGTACATGTACTTGTAATGATATCCATTCTTCTGAAACGACAAGATGCGCTTCTATCCCTATCGAGGCCCTTGTGCCAAATAAGGATAGGATTGCATCTTGGGTGTCGGGGATATACCCCGTGGTATGACCCGGCCTGGCGACTCACAGGAGACCCGGCAAAGACATGATGTTTCATTGATGACCCGGCAGACGGGTCGCAGGATGACCAAGCCCAAGACCCGGCAGGTGAGCCGGCGCCTGGCGGCTCACAAGAGAAGGCCCGAAGAGAGAAGGATTCCCTTAAAGGAAATAAGACCCGGAGTAGGATTCGTGAGAGGCTAGTCCTAATCCTACTCCTAGTAGGACTCTATTTGTAAGCCTACCCTCTCCACCTATATAAGGAGGGGTAGAGCGCCCCTAAGAGGAACAAGATTGACAAGACCACAAGTTTAGACAACACAAGAGATTAGAGATAGATAGATTAGAGGCTCTCGTGATTAGATGTAGCAATTAGCACCCTTGCAACCGAGAGATCTTCATCATCATCAATAACAGACAAGCAGGACGTAGGCTTTTACATCCATCGGAGGGGCCGAACCTAGGTAAACTTCGTGTCTCTCAATTCCGACCAACCCCTTCAAGCCGCCACATAGTTGCGTCTTTGCCCCGAACCTAAGTCCGTTCACCCGGACATCTGCCGTGATAAATCCACAACAGTTGGCGCCCATCGTGGGGCTGCACTCGGTGGTGTTGTGTTCTTGAAGGGATCTCTCCTAGGGATCGAGAAGCCTACGACTCGTCGGATCTACAAAAGCCGGCACGAAAGAATCTTCATCAACCCTAAACTCATCAGTTGAGATTAAAAGACACACGGCCGGCTCACTTTTGCCGCGAGCCATCACTTCTGCATTTGCGTCGAGTCACCGGGCTGCCGCCGTAGTGATCTATTCTCGTCGAATCACCGAGCCGCCCTCGTTGAGCCGTCGGCAGCCTCAGCCAGATCCGGCCTCGCTATGACTAAGCATCAAGCCGCCCGAACCGATCTCCGCCATGGCCTGTCCTGGCTGGCCGCTGCCGCTAGCAGCTACCTCTCCCCATGTTGGCTCACTGTTGCTGCCTGCAACTACAATTCCTCGCGCGCGCCTATGCTCGTATTAATGCCACCCTCGTTGCTCCACGGTGTAGCCAGGCTTTGGACTCGGTCAGCCCGGTCGATCTCTGTGGCTGCGGCACTGCAGTCTTGTTGGCCCGCATCCGCCATGGCCTCAGCGCCACGATCCGGTCCGCCGCCCCGCCTGTGCCATGGCTGAGCCACCGCCGCAGGACAGCGTCTCCGGCCGCCCCCTTTTTCTGAGTGCTGCACCGCCGCAGCTGCGACCCGCCGCCGGATTACTTGAGTCCCGAGCCGCCACCGCGCCCCTCGTAGTATCAGCCGCCAGCGCTCGCCTCCCTTCCGCACCCGCCAACGGACATCCGAGCCGCTCCGGTTCCTTTTCCTCCTCGCACGCACGGGCTCCCTGCTCTACACCGCTGCAACCCTCTACGGTCGAGGGGATAAGGAAAAGGGAAGCTTAGTTAGATGAGCATCTTTGTCATCTGATTCCAGGTGGTATTCTTCATATCTAGTTTTTCATAAATATTGACCCATCCGAGAACAATTACTCCGTCTCTTGCAATATTTTTATGCAGGACCATTGGTCATGTGGCATGATACCGCGGAGTTAGAGCGCACACCGGCGTGTTGCATTTCTTGATGGACGCAAGGGAGTCGCCGTCCCTGCAAATGATCTACATCTATTTGTCGGTACCGCGTGCGTTCACCCGCCAGTATGAGCCGCCGAATGAGTGCGACAAGCCGCCGTACCTGCCTTATGGTCTTCACCAACAGACACCGTGGCCGTCTCTCACCACCGCGCCGGCTTACAACGCCATGGCCGTCTCTCACCATCGCGCCGGCTTACAACACCGTGGCCGTCTCTCGCCACCGCTCCGGCTTACAACGCTGAGGCGTCTTTGACAACAGCATCGACTTACAATGCCGCGGGTGTTCGCTATATCTACGTCAACCCAACAGCGGCTACATACACCGATGCGAGCCGCCCAACGGACACGCGCAAGACACACCCATAGTCTGATCTACATCAACATATTAGTGCCGTGCTCATCGATATGAGCTGCCCGACGGACAGGCACACGAATCACCACCACTACAATTTGGTTCGCTTCAATAAACAGCCGGAACAAACCATCGACCGGATCATTGAAACAATTCGTACGAGATAATCTACAACTTGCCACGGCCAATCTCAACTTTCAGTGGAGATTCTCAAGCCGCCTCTTCGAGTCAACTTAAGACTCGGGGGCTACAGACATGGTGAAGACACATTTGGTTGTTTTCAACAAGAACCCCGGGTCTTTGCAAGAGAAAGTCCAATTTTGGGGGCTATTACATTACTGACGAAAGATTAAAGTAGCCCAAGAGGACGAACCGTCGTGATGCACCATTCAAACATAGGTGCCCGGATTTATTGGATCATCACTTGGAGCTGTTGTCGCTTCTTTTTACAAGATGGTGGTTTACAAGATAGCGACTTACAAGAAGAGTTCAAAAATATTCCAATTGATGTATCAACTAAGATCGGTGAACGACAGCTTCTTACCTCCGGGTACATCTTCTAACGCCTATTAGCCGGTCGTAGAGGCACAAAATTCCGGCTCAGGAAAATGAGTCGCGACGAGGGCGGTTTCCTACCTTTAGCCGGTACATCTTCTAATGCCTATCCGCTGGCGCTTTGCATCATAATTGCTGAAAAGGGGGCTTCTTACCGACGGGTACCGCTTCTAACACACAATCGGCTGGCTTCATGCCAAATCTCCGGCTAAAAACATGCTTAGCCGTGGTTGTGAAGGGTTTTTACCGACGGGTATCTAACACCTAACAACCGGCGAACGGCGGCTTCCTACCTCCGGGTACAACTTCTAACGCCTATTAGCCAGGCTTTATGCCACAAAATTCTGGCTCAGGAAAATGAGTCGCGGTGAATGGCGGCTTCTTACCTCCGGGTACAGCTTCTAACGCCTATTAGCCGGCCGTAGAGGCACAAAATTCTGGCTCAGGAAAATGAGTCATGGTGAACGGTGGCTTCTTACCTTCGGGTACAGCTTCTAACGCCTATTAGCCAGACGTAGAGGCACAAAATTCCGGCTCAGGAAAATGAGTCACGGCGAGGGCGGCTTCCTACCTTCGGGTATAGCTTCTAACGCCTATCCGCCGGCTTTATGCCAAAAAATGTTGACAAGTTAACATTACATCATACATTGCATCTTGCATCATACATGGCATCATACATTGCATCATATATTTCATCATATTCACATGTCATGCCGGCTTATCAAGCCGGGTCAGAGCCAGATTATGAAAGAAGGAGCAATGTTATGAAAGATATAACATCTCCGGGTTGTGCTTTTTCAAGCCACCCTTACAGCAACACGGAACATATTATGTCTTGTTTTTGCAGGTCTTGTTTATTAAATATGAGCCGCCGTTATATTGGAAGGTTGATTATTCTTGAAGAACCGCCTTGTCAGATATAATGCCGTGTCATATAATTGGCCGGTTCTCGGATTTCTTCAATTGTGCACTATAGTAATCTACAACACTGATGGGTTTCTTCAAATATATTTGCCGGGTTGCATCGCAGCCACAAGCAGGGATTTCATGTCAAAGACAAAGGAGTTATTTCAGGATATTCACTCCGGATTATATTACAACTACGATCAAAGATTCATTCAAACGAAGGGTCATATTATTCTCACATAGTCCCGAGTCGCCGCAGGCAAATAACCCGACACTTGGGGTCTACATTATTCAAGGCCAGTTTATATCAAATACGCAAGTCCCCTGTCGCTGCAAGCACGCACCACGGCACTTGGGGTGTCACGCCCAAGATGCGGTCCTATCCTTATTTGGGCACGAGGGCCTCGACAGGGATAGAAGCGCATCTCGATGCGTTCGCAAGAATGGATATCATTACAAGTACATGTACAGAAGAGATGAGTATATGGAATTGGCTTACACTCGCCACAAGCTACATCAGAGTCACATCAATACAATAACATCTCAAACATCATGCAGAAGAGCAGGGTCCGACTACGGATGAAATCAAACGATAAAATGACATCCACCCTTGCTATCCCAGGTTGCCGCCTGGAACCCATCCAAGATTGAGGAAGAAGAAGAAGAAGAAGAACTCCAAGTCAAATCAAGCAATGCGCTCATGTCAAATCATCACATTACCTGTACCTGCAACTGGTGTTGTAGTAATCTATGAGCCACAGGGACTCGGCAATCTCATTTCCAAGGGTATCAAGACTATTAAAGCTTAATAGGTAAGGCATGGTTAAGTGGTGAGGCTGCAGCAAGTGACTAAGCATATATTTGAGTGGCTAACTTACGAGTACAGAAAGTAAATTATGGTGGTCTACGCATAACGGACGTGAACTAGTAATGATCACTAACTGATCCTGAACACCTACTTACGTCAAACATAACCCCATCGTGTTCTCTCTCGGATAAGGTCTCACGAGAAGAGACAGTCACGATTACGCACACAGTTGGTGTATTTTATTTGAGTTTACTTCAAGTTTGCTATGACCGGGTGTTAAACAAAGTATCCAAGTTTGCCACATAACCGCGGCCACGGCTTCTCGAAAAGATTTAACCCTGCAGGGGGTGCTCCAACTCGTCCATCACAAATTAACCACACGCAGAGGGAATAACCTCAACCACGGATCTCGTGATCATCCTAGGCAATTCCAAAGGAAATCCAACACCTAGGGATAGCCCGAAGATTAATCGGAATTCCTCACTCGAGACGTTCGAGAAAGGTAAAGCAAATCCAGCAAGGCCGCCCGGCGTGTCGACGAACCCGATAGGAGCCGCGTATCTCGTTCTCAGGACACGACAGGATAAGCACAGCGTATAGTGGCCTGATAGAAATCTCCCGAGTTGCCCCGGGTTGGCCCCACACACGGCTCTATTTTGGACCAACACCAGTAGCACTGGCCCCCCTGTATTATGTTAAATTAATCCACGAGGGGGCGATTCTCTATGCATTAAAAAGGTGATCAATTTTATTATGATGGGCAAATGTAGTACCAAAGTTGGGCCTTGCTACACAAGTTTTATCCTAAAACGAAAATCAAGGGGGTCCCCATAACAACCCCGAGCATGTTAGGAGCGCTCATTTTTGGAACATAACACCGGTTCACAAGTAACTAAGGGCGGCAAGAGTGGAACAAAACACCGAGCAAAAGTCCAAGCCTTCCACCCTTTACCAAGTGTATATGTGCATTAAATTAAATAGTAGCAATATTGTGATATAACAAAAGAAGGTCCATGCTGACACATGGAAGCAATTGCACCTGCAGCTAGCAACGCTATAAGAAGGTCTGAGAAAGCGGTAACATAGCCAAACAATGTTTTGCTGGGATGTGGAGGGGTTAGAGGCTTATCATGGCAGTGTTGGGAGGCTTATCAAACAAGTGGTAGGTAGCGAGACATAACGATAAAGACGAGACAACTAGCATGGCAATGATAGTAATGGTATCCAGGGAAATGTGTCATCTTGCCTGAGATCCCGCTCGGAAGAAGACCGAGTCCATGAAGAAGACGAGCCAACGTAGTCGAACGAATCCTCACACTCCGAACGCTTTCGAAACTCTATCGAGAAGAAGCAATCCGAAACAAACAATCAACACAAGATACACCACAACATATGCAAGACACGATGCATAAACAAATATGATGCATGTCCGGTTTAATATGCAAGGCATGACAATTCACAACAATCAAATTCTACACATTAAGTGAAGCTCAATATGCAACGAGTTGCATATTGACGAAACTCCACACTCGAATTATTTAGTTCACTCCCGTTAGGTACACGACAATATTAAATATTGTTAAACATGGCAAGAGGTGAAGCATAAGTAAACTATCTATCTAGGCATGTTAAATGAGGCCGGAAACAACTTATAGCATTTCCCAAATGACCTCATATGTTAATTTAGAAATTGGTCCAGATCTGAACTAAACATATTTTCTGTTTGTTAAACATCATAATAAAGCCTACCGTGTTATTTTACACGTCATTCTAGTCGATTTACATATATAGAACATCTCAAACGGAGCTACGCTCCAAAAGATATGAGCAACAAAAGATGCACATGACATGAATGCAAATGCATAGGAAAACAGTCACAAACATCTCAACTCATGAATGCAACAAGTTATTATGAAACTACATGAGATTTTAAGCAAGTTTCATATATGGAATGTCCAAAACGGATCTACGGTTCAACCACAATCATCAAAACAAGTTTTAACTGAAATCTGCCAAAAACAGCAAGATAGCATTTTGAACACATGAAAACAACAAGTTACAATAATCTAAAATGCACAAACTAAGCATGGGCGAATAGCATACAACATCCACTTCATTTCATATTCACATATCATCATCAAAACATGCATGGATCACTTGGTAGGAAGCTCACAAGAAGGCTACTTAATAACAGTTTCAGACTTAGTGAAAATAGCAGTTTTTGGCAGTGTAGTTTTCATCACGAAGACATATTGACAGAAGTAAAACTTTACGCTACAAGTCATATTATGGCATGAAATTTAACAGCATGCTAGAGGGAAATATCAACAACAATTAACTCCATTACACCTACCACAAAAGAGTTCTAGATCACTAGCAAATCACATGGCAAGGCAGCAACAAAATATAACAGATTCCAGACTTAGAAATATTTTGGACCCACAAAATAACAGATTTTTATAGCAAGTTGACAACAACAAAACCACACCTAAACATGCATTTCTATGACAAGCAAAATGTCCATGGGCTAGGTCACATAGCAAAGAGCAACTTTCATGTTGAAAATTAATTCATATCATGCACGGATTAATTCCTACAAAAATGACAAAAGGGCATCACGGCATAAATGACATTCACACAAACATGCTCAAATGGCAAAACTAAATGCACCGATAAAACCAAATGGATTTTTCTACCCCGAAACATATATAATATGATTAGGTTCATGTAGAAAATTAATCAGAATTAAATATGCGAGATTAGGCCTATTCATGGTAAAGCAATACGATAATGCAAATTAAATGCAAACATCATGCCGACAATTATCTCATGCATAAAAATGTGATGCCGATGATATGAACATTTTTAATATGTGATTCAGAATAAATCCCGATGCACGTTTAATAAATGGGGCAATACTATATTATGACAAATGATGCCATTAGCAGGAATGATATGCTAAACATTTTAGGCATTGATGAAAATGACATATTATTAAAGTACGCATTTTTTCTAAGCATATTACATATATAAAAAAATTAAAATGGTGTGCGGTTAATTAAATATGAGCATATTTAACTTAGGGTTTTTTTAATTCTGAAAATCCATAGGCAATTAGCAAAAAACGGTCACAGAGGCGCAAGATAAAAAAACAACGCGTGGGCGCTGCTTAGCCGGGGCTCACCAGAGGCCATGGGCCGGCAGGAGGCGATCTGGGCCGCGGGGTGAGGCGAACTGGGCCTGGAGGGAGCCGGCCCACAGGAGCACTGCGGTTAGTCAACGCAGCAGGGGCCTCGTCCTCCTCGATCCCGCCTGGATCGACCGAGGCAGGCGAGCTCCTGGCGACAGGAGGCAGGACGCCGGCGCTGCCACGGCGAGGGCAGGGATGGCCGGACCGGATCCGGTGGGGGCCGGCCGGCGGGAGGCGGCGGCGCTGCGGGCGATGGCAGGGACGGCTGAACTGGTCGGAGGCTGAGCTCTCGCGCCATGGCGACCTGCAGAAGGAGAGGGAGGCCATGGGGGTGAGAGAGAGATAAATGGAGGGAGAAGGAGAGGGAGAAGGCGGTGACGGTCCGGCGGTCCGGCGAAGCTCCGGCGGCTCCGGCTGGATCCGGCGACTGGCCACCTTGGCTGCGGGAGGAAGGAGAGGAGCTGCCATGGGAGGCTTGGGAAGCTCCGGTTGGGCCCGGATGGGCTTTCCCGGGCCTCCACATGGGCTTGAGTGGGCCAAAGGCTGGAGGAGGGAGAAGGTGGGGGCTGGCTAGGGTTTGCACGCGGAACGAGGAGAGCTAAGGCTATAAATAGGAAAGGGGGCTAGGGTTACGGTTTACGGCTCTGTCCGTTTTCGGACTGCCGGGTGTCGACCCAACGGTCCAGAAGCGGAGAGGGGTTACGAATAGGTTGTGCAAAGGGACTAGGAGGAGATGAGAGGGAAGCGGTGCGGCGCGACACGAAGATTGAAAACACCGAGAACGTCCGACGATTACCGATGACCACACTGCTACGGATGACCGACGGAGTATCTAACGAACTCGGATCGCGACGAAATTCGACGGGCAGTCTACCTACAACATAACAAGACCGCACGACAAGTTTCAACTCTATCCGCGAATATTTTTGCGCGCTCTTAAAAACGGTTTTATTTAACGGTGTCGCGGGCGCGTACGTGTGTGGTTGGTCTCGAAACGGGCAACGGCAAGAACGCAAAGAACCAGCGACTATGAACGGATGCAAGTTTCGAAAACGAGAGATGATGCAATGCATATGATGCGAATGATGCGATGATGAATGCAACAACCAGACAAACACATAACGAGAATGGAAATAAAAGGGGAATCTTCTGGAATCTTCTGGAACGTCGGTCTCGGGCTGTCACATGGGGGCTAATGCAAGCCGGTTTTTCAAATCAATATTATCAGCAAGACCATATTATCACAAGGAGATGAGACGGCCTTTCTATATTTTTCTAAAGTCCTAGCCAAGCAATTCTTACTGACCCGGCACTTGGGGGCTACAGTATTCACCTGTTTAAACAGATTATGAGGTTCAAATTGAAGACCCAGCGCATCACATTATGATGAGCCGACCCTTGGGGGCTACACCCGCCGAAACTTTCTGATGAGCCGGCCCTTGGGGCTACACCCGTCGAAACTCTCTGATGAGCCGGCCCTTGGGGGCTAGACCTGCCGAAACGTTCTGATGAGCCGGCCCTTGGGGGCTACACCTGCCGAAGCTTTATAAGGTATAAGGCAATTATAAGTCCCAGGCTGTTGTAGGTAGAACAACCCGGCACTTGGGGGCTACACAGTCCAAAATGTTATTTGCAAAGCACCAAGTTATCATGGATAATCTCGAAGCTTGGGGGCTACAGGTAATATGGACATATCAAAAACTTTGAGGAGAGTTTTCAAGATGTTAATTATGAAGTCCAATTGTTAGACCCGGCGTCATCAAAAGATCATAACCCGCCAGAGTTTATATAAGTCGCCCTACTTCACAACAATGGAAGACCGGTTTACATCAGATGAGTTTTTTTCCCAATATTTTTATCAAGTCAGCTGGATTCTAGTTGTGTGACCCGGCGTCACCAACGATAATGACCCGACGTCATCAGAGATAATGACCCGGCATCATCAATGATTATGCCCCGGAGGATATGACCCACCAAGAGTATTGGAAGCCGATTCAATGGCATATGGGTGTTCTATTCTCAATATTTTTCAAAGGACATTGACAAGCAAGATGATTATCAAGACGATTTTCAAGACGATTTTCAAGACCCGGATTTTAGAGGAGACATTTAATAAACCGGCCAAAGGAGCAAACCGGCCGCTTAACATATTTGTTACTCTTATTTCAGGAGCTTACCATGAATAAATTCAAGCTAACCTGGGGGCTAATGTCGGGGATATACCCCGCAGTATGACCCGACCTGGCGACTCACAGGAGACCCGGCAAAGACATGACATTTCATTGATGACCCGGCACACAGGTCGCAGGATGACCAAGCCCAAGACCCGGCGGGTGAGCCGGTGCCTGGCGGCTCACAAGAGAAGGCCCGAAGAGAGAAGGATTCCCTTAAAGGAAATAAGACCCGGAGTAGGACTTGTGAGAGGCTAGTCTTAATCCTACTCCTAGTAGGACTCTATTTGTAAGCCTACCCTCTCCACCTATATAAGGAGGGGTAGAGCGCCCCTAAGAGGAACAAGATTGACAAGTCCACAAGTTTAGACAACACAAGAGATTAGAGGTAGATAGATTCGAGGCTCTCGTGATTAGAGGTAGCAATTAGCACCCTTGTAACTGAGAGATCTTCATCATCATCAATATCATACAAGCAGGACGTAGGCTTTTACCTCCATCGGAGGGGCCGAACCTAGGTAAACTTCGTGTCTCTCGATTCCGACCAACCCCTTCAAGCCGCCAGATAGTTGCGTCTTTGCCCCAAACCTAAGTCCATTCACCCGGACATCTGCCGTGATAAATCCATGACATTGGGCGTTACAAGTTGGTATCAGAGCTTGTACCGACCTAGGAGCCCCCTTGATTGATCAAACTTAGCCGAGTCGAGTCTAGAGAAAAATTATTTTGAGTCTAGTTATATATCGGAGGGTAGGTTTATTTTATTCCTCTTCTATACTCTAGTGAGGTATTCGACTTAGGAATTTTATTCTACTCCTCTTCTCGCTCAAAAAAATTCTAGGATCACGCGGATATTTTGGAATCCATATGATGTCGATGTGACGGAGTTCTATACTTGGTACCTCCTCTTATCGAGGAGTTGAGCTCCAGGGGATTCTTGACACATCGTTATCGTTCAGTTCCCTTAATATCTCGGGACGTAGGATGTTTGAAATTACTTCAATACTTTTCGTGGCGAGATAAGGCTAGAGTCAGCCAGTTCTAGGGAGGCATCTGGGGTACTGCCATGTTTGGTATCGTTGTGTTTTCGAGGGTCCGAGATAGATGGACTTCTGAAGCCTCTGGTTATATGTTGACGGATGGATACAGTTGGAGTGTAGGGCTTGTTAGTTGTGTGAGATATTTTGCCTCCTTGTATCCCAACACCCAATTGCATAACCGGAAGGTTTTGGGAGTTCTTAGGTGGGAATTCAAGTAGTTACCTAGGCTATCTTCCAACAGATCATGATGTGAGGTTGGGGTTCGACATCTAGTGGATTTGTTTGTTCACGGTCGTTCTTACAAAGGACAGTCTCAATATATGTCATCAGATATGCTTCGTTAAGCCTTGTAGTTCGCTACGCCTAGGGAGCATATTCAAGCGTCATTTCAATATGATAATCCAATGTACAATCGAGACCGTGCAAACCTTACCATGAAAATATCGAGCGGAATCTCTGACATGTATTTGTTCTGGCTTGTTTCGTAAGCCTATTCTTTGTTTGTTTCTTTGAATATGGTAATTTGTGGTGCTTTGATGTCAACTAGTGATCTCATATCTTTCCAAAGCGGTGTTCTCGTATTTCTGTGGGAATCCTAATTCTTTTGCTCAATCAAGTTGCCATATCAATTCTTTTCATACGGTGTGCTCTCTTCAAGTGAATTCAATCCTTTCAGTATTTGCAAGATCAATCCTCTTACTCTTTCCCGGAGTTCATTTCATCCATCCCAAGTTGTGTTTGTTTTTTCCCACCCTCCCGCCCTTTTTCTTCAATGATTAAATTCTAATCCAAGTGCCTTTCTATTCATGTGATCCTTCTGCTATCTTTTCTTTCATATTGTTTCCAATGATTCCTTGTGGAGATTCTCAGGAGTTTAAATTTCAAGATCTTTCCTCATATTCTTTGTTCTTGTTGTTATTCTTCTCTGGTGGATCCAATTAAAGCTCTAAATGTTCATCATATCCTTTCTCATTCGTTAAATGGTTGCCCATGTCGGAAATTCTCTCCAAGTACCTCTTGTTTAGTCATCTCTCTTTTCTATCCGGAGTGCTGAAGATATCTCAGAAGTTTCGTGTTTTCATTCAATAATCCTTCCAAATTATTTCAAGGGTCTCATATCATAAAGTTCTTAATTTGTACCGGTGCAATCTCTCTTTTTAATCAATCGTTTCAATGAAGTTTTCTTTGAGTGGGCCCATAACCCACAGGTGTTTCCCCAGGATCTTAGCTGGCTCTTCTAATATTTCCAGAGTTCTCAAGCTCTCTTCAAATATGACGTAAGAATAAATTTCATGAGTCATATCCCTTCTCGAAGATCGCTTCTAAATCATTTTCATCATTAGGTCAACCTTCCCTTACTCATTATTCCGGAGTGTCTCAGTAATTCAAGATGTTGTTCTTGTCATCATTCTCAGCGTTAAATACCGAAGGAGAGTTTCTCTTAAATCCTTGTCCATTCTCTTGAAGATTCATGGTTTCAGCTTCCTGCTATCATCTCGAATTGTTTCGATCATGAGTAATTCCTCCCATATCTATCCGGTGCATTTCATACATGTTCTCAACTTTCAGATTTCATTCTCAAATTCTTCTCAAATGTTCTCCCTTTGTTCGTATCTCAATTATTCCGGTGCCTTGTGAAGTCTTCCATTAGGTGGATCGTGATCTCTTCATTCCCATGTATTTTCGTTCAATCGTAGTATCCTCATTCGTTATGAATTCTTACTGGTGTTCTCGTGCAAGACTTATTCAAGTTTGTGATCTATCTCTCGCTTTCTCTTCAATTCATTGCAAGAAGAATAAGTGGTGTGTGAAATCCGTTGCTTGTAATCAATTCAACTTGATGAAGGATAAGCGTAACATAATTCTTATTCTTTTTGGTCAAGGTGATCTCAATCCTTCTTCCGAAGTTGTTCATGGTATCAATTCTCAATTCTAAGTTGCTTATATTTTTCTTTCTAGAGTTCCATGTTCTCTCAAGTATCTCGTCGCGGAGCTTCATCTAAATCATAGCAACGCCTCAATCTTGTTCTTATTCAACCTTCATTTGTTTTGATCATTCTTTTATATATGATGCTTCTTCATGGTGGTTTGTTAAGGATGTAATTCTTCTTGATTTGTTCTTGAAGATTCTTGTTGGAGATGCTCAAGTGTTCTTTATCTTGGATTTCTAAGTTCAATTCCTTCTCCATTGTCTTTTGAGATGTTGTTTTAAATTCTTGATTATGAGGAGTCTCGAAGGATATTTTTCAAGAATGAGATAAGTAAACCCATCATTTCCTTCTCGGAGTTATCTTGGATCGGGTTTCACCTAAAGTGTTTCCTATTGATTGTTGCTATCATGGTGCATATCAAGTTCCAAATTATCAATGTATCCTCTTGGTGAAAGAAGTTTTGCATATCTTGTTGCTCTCTTCGACTCATCATCTCGTTTGTCAAGATCTTTCTCTTTCTTGCTTATCCATTTGACTAGAGTGTTGTGTTCTCTTTTCAAGTTCTCCCATCTTATCAAATTTTGCCCATATATCCTACCGAAGTGCTGCCGAAATTTCATGTGAATTCTTGCTTGTTCTTCATGTCATTCTTCATATCTTGCAATCCTTCAAGTCCATGTGATTTCACGCGTTTGTCAAAGAGGCAACTAAGTTTTACCTCTTGCTCTTTCTCTTCCCCTTCTCATTCTAGATCTCCGGATGAGATCCTTGTGTAGTGGAGAGTTGTAACAGCACCGATGCTCTAGAAGATTCCCCTTTTATTTCCAATCTCGCCGTGTGTTTCGTCTGGTTGTCGCATTCATCATAGCATCATTCACATCATCTACATAGCATCATCACTTGATTTTGAAAACTAGCAACCGTTCATAGTTGCCAGTTCTCCCCGTTCGTGGCATCGACCGTTTCGAGTCCAACCACACATGCATGCGCCCATGACACTGAAAAAATATTGTTTTAAAGTGCGTATAAAATATTCTCGGATTGGGTCGAAAGTTGGCATGCGGTCGTGTTATATTGTAGGTAGACCGCCTGCCAAGGTTCGTTGCAATCAGAGTTCGTTTGATACCCGAACTCTCAACCGTGGCAGTGTGGTCATCGGTTTATTACCGGATGTTTCGGTGTTTCTAAAACTCGTTTCACGGGCTCACATATCCCTCTCTCCTCAGTCTACAACCCCTCTCCATAGCCCACTAGCCCACCTAACACCTACCCCTCCGACCGGACCGTCCGATCGCGATCGGATGGTCGAAAAATGCATGAAAAAACCCTAACCCTAAATCCCAGCTATAAAAGCAACCCTACACTACCTAATTAGGCAAACCCTAGCCTCCCCTCAGGATCCGCACCGCCAGCCACCTCCCACCACTTAGCCACCGCCAGCCTCCTCCTCCCACGGCGTAGGACCCACCTGGGCCCGGATCCCGCCACCGCAAGCCCGAGCGTCCCCGCCACCAGCAAGCCCTGCTCCTCCCGAGCCTCCCCGCGGCAGTGCCTAGCTCTCTCGAGCCCCTCTGTCGGCCTCGTCGGAGACCCTGACCCACTGCCGGTCAGCGAGCCTCGCCGGAGACCCCGCCGCCCAGCCGCCGGGCGCCCCATGCCCTGCTGCAGCCTGCTTCACCCGAGCTCGCCCTGCCATGGAGCTGCGCCAATGGCCCCATAGCTTGCCGCCAGTCCCGTCTCCGGACAGGCGGCGCCCGGATCCGCTCGCCCTCCGCCCGTTTCCCCTTGCCGCCGCACGTTCTGGTCACCAGAACCCCAGTTCGGCCACCGCCAGGCCCTCTCGCCTCCTCCTGCTCAAGGGGAGGATGACGGGATCGACCCGCTCGCCCGCCAGCATTGACCGAGCACTCGCCTGGCTCGTGGGGTGCGTGGCCCGTGCCAGTCGGCACCCAAGGCCCAGTCGACGCCCGCCTCCAGTCGGCTCCTTCACCCTCACCGACCTGGGTTGTGGCCCAGCAAGGTGAGCCCCATCTCCGCTTGTCCAACGCCCAGGGCGATGTTCGCTATCCTCCGCTCACTTGCTTTGTTGGCCCATATGCTCCAGTTTCAGTCCCTGTTTTTATATTGCGACATCTAATTAATCGTGCACCGCATCAAAATATTTTTAATATGTGAAATGTGTAGAATTTTGTGTAGATTCATAATATCGCATTTTCATGCATGATAAAAAATGTTGGGTGTGATTGTAGCAATTAATTGCATGAATAACTTTGCTATTATGTTTATGCCATAAACTTGCGTAATTAATTCTGACATTTTTCATACATGAACATATGCATATTATATATAATTTTGGGATAGAAAAATCCATAGAAATTATATGTGCATTTAGTTTTGTCATTTGAGTAATTTGTGTGCATGTCATTTTTGCTGTGATGATCATTTTTCATTTTCGTGTGATTAAATCCATGCATCATATGAAATAATTTTGAACAAGAGATATGCCCTTTGACATGTGCACTAGCCCCTAGTCATTTTGTTTGCCATGATAATCCATGTTTAGGAGTTTTTTTCTTGTGTCCAACATGTTATAAAATATTGCTGTTTTGAAGGGTCTAAATATTTCTAAATCTAGAATCTAAAATATTTTGTAGCTGTCTTGCCATGTGTTTTGCTAGTGATCTAGAACCCTTTTGTGGATGGTGTAATGGAGTTATTTGAAGTTGATAATGTCCTATAGCATGCTGTTAAATTTCATGTCATAATATGCCCTGTAGCATATAGCTTTACTGCTGTCAATATGCCTTCATGATAAAAAAAACTGCACTGTCAAAAACTGCTATTTCACCAAGTCTGAAACTGTTTTCAATTAGCAATGTTGTGAGCTTCCTACCATGTGATCCATGCCTCTTTTGAGTATGATATGTCAAGACGAAATAAAGTTTGTATTATATGATACTGCCCCAAGCTTAGTTTTTGCATTTTAGAATCTTGTAGCTTGTTGTTTTTATGCGCGCAATACGCCATCTTGTTGTTTTGGGCAGATTTGAATAAACTTGTGTTGGTTGTTGTGATTGAACCGTAGCTCCGTTTTGGACATGTCATATATGAAACTTGCTTGAAATTTCATGTAGCATCATGGTATCTTGCTGCATTCATGATTTGAAATGTTCGTGGCTGTCCTTTTCATGCATTTTGCATTCATGGCATATAATCTTGTGATTGTCATATATTTTAGATCGTAGCTCCATTTGAGATGTTCCATATATATAAATCGACTAGAATGACATGTAGAATTATATGGTATACTTTATTATGTTGTTTAACAAATAGAAAATATGGTTAGTTCAGATCTGGACCAATTTCGAAATTAATATATGCGGTCATTTCGAAAATGCTATAAGTTGTTTCCGGTCTCATTTAAGATGCCTAGATAGAGTAGTTTATTTATGCTTCACCTCTTGCCATGTACCAACATTTAATATTGTCGTGTACCTAACGGGAATGAACTAAGTAATTCAAATGTGGATTTTCTTCAATATGCAACTCGTTGCATATTGAGCTTCACTTAATGTATAGGAGTTGATTGATGTGCTTTGACATGCCTTACATAATTAAACCGGACATGCATCATATTTGTTTGTACATCATTCATGCATATGTTGTGGCGTATCGTGTGTTGATTGTTGTTTTTGGATTGCTTCTTCTCGATAAAGTTCCAAAAGCATTCGGAGTGTGAGGATTCGTTCGACTATGTTGGCTCGTCTTCTTCATGGACTCGTTCTTCTTCCAAGTGGGATCTCAGGCAAGATGACACATTTCACTGGGTACCACTACTATCATTGTTATGCTAGTTGTCTCGCTTTTTATCGTTATGTCTCTCTACCTACCACTTGTGTGTCAAGCATCCCAACATTGCCATAATAAGCCTCCAACCCTCCACCTCCGAGCAAATCATTGTTTTGGCTATGTTACCGCTTGCTCAGCCCTTCTTATAGCGTTTCTAGATGCAGGTGCAATTGCTTCCATGTGACACCACGGACATTCTTTGTTATCACAATATTATTGCTATTTAATTTAATGCACTTATATACTTGGTAAAAGGTGGAAGGCTTGGCCTTTTGCTCGGTGTTTTGTTCCACTTTTTCTGCCCTTAGTTACTTGTGAACCGGTGTTATGTTCCATATTGAGCGCTCCTAACATGCTCGGGGTTGTTATGGGGACTCCATTGATTTTCGTTTTAGGATAAAGCTTGTCTGGCAAGGCCCAACATTGGTACTAATTTTTCCTAATAACTAATGAACCCGCATCAGGAGTAATTAATCCGAGGATCTTAATCAACAACCTGGGCCAGTGCTCCTCGTGAGTGTTGGTCCAAACTAGAGCATTGTGTGGGGCCACCCCAAGGCAACTTGTGGGATTTCTATTAGGCCATTGTACGCGTCGCTTATCCGCTGTGTCCTGAGAACGAGATACGCGACTCCTATCAGGATCATCGACACGTCGGGAGGCCTTGCTAGACTTGTTTTTACCTTTATCGAACGTCTTGCGCGTGGGACTTCGACGACACTTCGGACTATCTCAAAGTTGAGATTTTCCATCGGGATTCCGCAAATACTACAGGTTATTCCGCGGTTGAGGAATTCCAAAGCGACGTGTGGTTAATTTGTGATGGATGAGTTGGAGCACCCCTGCAGGGTTAAATCTTTCGGAGTCGTGCCCGCGGTTATGTGGCAACTTGGAAAACTTGTTTAACACCCGGTCATAGCAAACTTGAAGTAAACTCTAATAAAATACACCAACTGTGTGTGTAACCGTGACTGTCTCTTCTCATGAGTCCTTTATCCGAGAGAGAACACGGTGGGGTTATGTTTGACGTAAGTAGGTGTTCAGGATCACTTAGTGATCATTGCTAGTTCACGTCCGTTATGCGTAGAACACTCACTTTACTTTTTGTACTCGTAAGTTAGACACTCAAATATATGCTTAGTCGCTTGCTACAGCTTCACCACTTAACCTATCACGCCCAAGATGCGTGCCTATCCATTTTAAGACACGAGGGCCTCGCAAGGGATAGAGGTGCATCTTGCCGTTAGCAAGTATAGTATCATCACATCATACAATACTGAAAAGATGAGTATACAAGATTGGCTTAGACTCACCACATGCTAAATTACAATCCACTCAGAGTTCAATCATCAACATGAAGACAGGGTCCGACTACGGACGAAATCAAACGATAAAAACAGATGCAAATGATATTATCTCGCTATCCCAAAGATCACGGCCATGGTCCTCTACTCATCCGGATAAGTCACATACATCCTGCCTCTTTCCTCATCATATTCCCACTGGAGCTGGGTAAGATCATCCTACACGTACTCATCTGAACCTGTACCTAGAGGGTTGTAGTAAACTGTGAGCCACAAGGGCTCAGCAATCATGCGCCCGGGTACCGAGACTATTCAATCTTGAAGGTTGGGATGGGATAAGTGCTTAGTTTGCAGCAGCACTAAGCATTTATGGTGGCTAACTTACGCAACATGAAAATAAATATGAGTGGTCTACGATGAACGATCGATACTAGTATGATCTCTATGAGATCCTCAACACTTATGTCAATCATAACCCCACTTTGTTCTCTCTCGGATCATGTTCACGAGCAGAGACGATCACGGTTACTCACACAGTTGGTGTATTTTAGTTAGAGTTTACTTCAAGTTTACTATAACCGGGTGTTAAACAAATGTCCAAGTTGCCACATAACCGCGGGCACGGCTTTCCGAAAGATTTAACCCTGCAGGGGCGATCCAACTAATCCATCACAAATTAACCACACTCTATGGGAATAGCCTCGACCGCGGATCTCGCGATCATCATAGGTAATTCCAAAGGAATTCCAACACCTCGAGAAAACCCGAAGAAAGTTAGAGTCCACACACGAGACATTCGATAAAGGTAAAACAAATCCAGCAAGACCTCCCGACGTGTCGACGAACCCGATAAGAGCCGCGTATCTCGTTCTCATGACACGATAGATGAGCGATGGTTACCACACCAATCACCGAGTTGCCCCGGGCGGTGTTAATAAGCTGCTCTGGGTTGGACCAACACTCATGCGGAACACTGGCCTGGGGGTTGATTAAATTATCCACGGGGTTGCAAAGCCCTATGCAAGTTTTATTAAATTATTAGCAAATGTAGTACCAATGTTGGGTCTTGCCAGACAAGTTTTAATCTCAACCGAATAAACAAGGGGGTCCCCATAACAACCTCGAGCATGTTAGGAGCGCAAAATATGGAAAACATAACACCGGTAACAAGGAACTAATGGCGGTAACAGCGGAACAAATCACTTAGCAAAAGGCCAAGCTTCCACCAATACCAAGATATATATGTGCTTTAAATTAAACAACAGATAAAATGGTGATATCAATATCCATGTTATCACATGGAACAACCTGCACCTGCAACTACGAATGCTCTAAGAGGGGCTGGGCAGCGGTAACTTAGCCAATCAAAGGTTTGCTAGGATGTGGAGGTTAGAGGCTATCATGGCAATTAGGAGGCTGGTATAAAGTGGTAGGTAGCGCAATTGTAACGATAAGAGTGAGAAACTAGCAAGCAAAAATAGTATCGGGATCCGGGTACGATCATCTTGCCTGTTGGTTCTTCAGTGGAACAAGTAGCGGGATCCTCGTAGTGGTACCCTCCTGGGTCCTCGTACTCAGTATCGACACTCGCGTCTACCCAAGAGAAACAGAAACAATAAACATCCAACCAAGGTGCAATGCACAACCAAGATGATGCATGATTCATTTATGAAGAATTAAACATGGCAATCCAAAACTAGTCATGTTTCACATGCAAAGTTTGTTTATTAATGAATCTGGACAGAACCTCATGTTGAGTTATTTAGACATGCATGAACATGGAAAATATGGATGCATCATGCAAAATCGATAGAAATGCATATAAAGAACGCAAGAAACAGAGTTACGGTTCTCATGATACGCTCACGACAAGGTACGGAGGCAAATACACAAGACCA
Organism: Hordeum marinum; assembly: GCA_022496015.1. Taxonomy (NCBI): domain Eukaryota; kingdom Viridiplantae; phylum Streptophyta; class Magnoliopsida; order Poales; family Poaceae; genus Hordeum; species Hordeum marinum. Next base: position 285,354,409 of record CM039678.1, on the reverse strand, counting down.
CCAAGCCATGGGCTAATTCTTGGCATTCCAAGGTAGCCACTGGATAGGTTATGAACAATCATGCACAACATACTCAAAGATCAATCAATTCCATGGAGTATAGCTCCCACAAGTCACAAAACAAATAAACACACAATCTGCCACAAAACAGCATCATAGCAACTTCTACAGCTCACAACATGAGGTACAGGAACCCTACAGCCACAACCAACATATTGAAAGAATCTAATCAACACACACATCAACTTGTCCAACTACACAATCAGCAAAGGAGACACACATCAATAAGCATGAAGCAATCAAGTTGACATGATGAAACCGTTTTCTGGGACCGTGAAAATTCTAGTTTTCTGGAATCTGAGTTAATAAAGTAGCAAGTTGACAGCAGTAGTTAAATATTCTAGAGAGCTCCTATTGGCATGAAAATTAACAGGATGGTAGAAGACAATATCTATATAAATAACTAACACTAAGCATGAGCAAATTCCAAACACATCACTAGATAACACCCACTCTCCATGGCATAAAAATAACTACAGACTCCCGGACTTAGTAGTTTTTAGCATGCTAAAACAGAAACATTAAGTTGGTCAGTTTGCAGCATGGTTCCCACTTATATGGTTGATGCTCATGTTAAAAAAAATACCATGGCATACTAGATACAAAATACTAGCACTCCCTAGTTGGCACATACCTCAAAGCAAGCATGGATTAAATCATGCTAAAATGACAAAATGGCATCTCAGCTAAAATGACAGATTTATGAACTTGCTCAAAAGTGGAATCTGAGAGTTCCAATGGATTCATTGGATCTTCCTACCCCATAACCATGGGTCATACTCATATGCCCATGTGAAACAACAAGGCACAAACAAATAGCAATCTATCCACTACTAATCATGGCATGAGCATGTTGGCAACTTAGCTAAGAATGGAAATGAGATGACAAAACCTACATGACAAGCATATATCAACAAGGGGTATGACAAGTGGGAAACCCATTAGTCCCCTGCACACACACACAAGTGCACAAGGCACTTCACTCATGACACAACTCATGTGTGTGGGTGGTCATCCATCGCATATACATACATATATGCTCAATGCATGTATGCATGTGCATATGTAGATGATCACACACACACACACACTCTCACACACCCACCACAAACACTTGCATGAATACCACAAGGATATACACACACACACTCTCAACAACATACATACACACAAGTGTTACACACACACCAAGCATACAAATGCCAAGCACTTGCATAGTGCACCACACCACACACACAACACTAGCACAATGCACATGTGCTCATCACACATACACCTACACACACCACACATGCACATACATGCAAAAGTGCATGAACACATGCACCTACACCTACACACACATGTGTGTGCATGCATAGCATACACACACAACACACCACCTACACATATGTGTGTATGTATAACATACACAGACACTCTCACATGCATATGCACATACTTACATACACACCTCTACCATGACAGGGTGAAAACAAAATAAAAACAAACCCTGGAATGCAGCCACACACATATACATATAGCAAGTAATAAAAACAAAAAGAAACAAAGAAAAACACACAACAAAAAAAGGGGAGAGCCTGGGCTCAAACCCATGACCTCTGGGTCATCTCCCCCGCACCCTCACTACTCTGCTACGGCCGTGGGCATTAACAGAGGGATGGCTCTGCCTCTCTAGTACACACGCACATACACTACAACCCTAACGAAACTGAAGATGCAGCACAGAACAGAGCAACAGCGACAGTGCAACTCCGGCAGCAATTCCAGCGATCCTACGACGACTCTGGCTACGCAAACTGCTCCTACGCACAACGGGTCATCCACGGCTCCATTCCCCTGCTCACCTTGCGGAGAGGAGGAAGAAGGCGAGCAGCAGGTGCTCGTCTTGCTACCGGCAACGGCAGACGTGGCGGCGACCAACTACGCTACGCGCGGAGGGAAAAGGGCTATGGGGAACGGCGGCTCACCTTGGGGGAAGGCGACGACGAGCAGGTCACGACGGAGTCGACGGAGGGGAAGACGACGGCTGGAGACGACGCAGGGGAAGGAGACGGCGGAGCGGGGACTTTCGGCGACGACGGGGCCGTCGCTGTAGAGCTCCTCCGGGGCCCCTAGCGGCGGGAATGGAATGCCGAGAGAACCCCTGAGCTCCACGCCATCACCACCAAGGACGCGGCCCACCAGAGGCGCGGCGATGACGACCGGCGGACTCAACTGAACCTCTCTGAACCTCTAAGAATCTTACCTGGCAGGGGGAAAGAAGAGAGGAGGGATAAAGATGGAGGGGAAGAAGAGATTTGCGGCGGCGGAGGGAGAGAGGGGAACCCTAGGCAAGGAGGCACGCATGCCGAGGGGCTATATAGGCGATGGGGCAGTCGGCGACGGCGAAGGAAAGGTGATGGCGGACACGCTCACTCTCTGAAATTACTGACGAAGAAGGGGATGGGAGTAGGTGGCCGTCTGTTCGCTGCGGGTTGGGCCGCAGGAGAGACAAGGCCCACCTACCTCTCTCTCTCTCAAAACAAAAACAGAAAGGGTTTTTCATTTTTAAAACCAGCCACACAAAAATAAATCCCCAGAATAAAAGAAAAGGTTCTAGTGCAAAACAAAAATATTTTTGCAAAGAAAATAATGTGCACTAATTAATAAAATTATTAAGTTGATTTATAGAGCAAGTAATTTTAATACTTTAATAAATAACAACCCTGTTTAATTTAAACACCAAATCATACAAGCCCCTAACACCAAAAGAACCATACTGAAAATTAATAATATGCATAGGGCTAGCTCTTGAACATTTTTAATCATTTTTTAAAACAACTTAATTCTGATAATAAAATTGTATGGAGAGAAGGGGGGTTGGAAGGGCATGTTTGATAAGGGAAAAGAGAGGGGAAGAAGAAGAGGTTGCACACAAGGCTCCAACCACACTCAAGCACCAACACAACACAAGACCCACTCATAACCAACACATCATACAAAGGCACATGTAAACAATAAGGCATGATGAATGCTATGATGGATGAAATGATGCATGGATGCAAACCAACACATGGGACAAGGTGCAATTCATATCAAAGCTCATGACACAAGGTGCATACAAAGGGGTTACATGCCATAAAAGGTAGGGACAACACTTGGGCTGTCACAACTCTCCCACACTACAAGAGGATCTCGACCCGAGATCTAGGAACGAAAGAAGTCTGGAAATTCGGAACGGAGAAGGTCCTTGCGTTCCCAAGTAGCTTCTTTGTCGGAATGATGAGACCACTTCACCTTGAGGAATTTGATAGACTTGTTGCGAGTCTTACGCTCAGTTTCTTCAAGAGTTGCAACTGGATGCTCACGATAAGAGAGATCTTCTTGGAGATCAATGTCTTGGAAGTCAATGGTTCGCTCAGGAGTCTTGAAACATTTCCGGAGCTGAGAAACATGGAAGACAACGTGCACGTTCGCGAAATTTGGAGGACGCTCTAGTTGATATCTAAGACCACCTCTCTTGCCAACAACTTTGAAAGGGCCAACAAAATGAGGAGCTAGCTTCCCTTTAATTCCAAACCGCTGAGTGCCCTTCATGGGAGAGACTTTGAAATAGACTAGATCATCCACTTGGAAGGAAACATCCTGATGTTTGTTATCGTAATAACTCTTCTGTCGGGACTGAGCTGCTTTGAGGTTCTCTCGAATGACATGGCACATTTCTTCTGCTTCGGTGATCATGTCATTGCCCAATATCTGACACTCACCGGTTTCGGACCAGTTAAGCGGGGTACGACACTTTCTGCCATAAAGAATCTCAAAAGGGGCCTTGCCTGAACTAGCTTGAAAGCTATTATTGTATGAGAATTCAGCATATGGAAGACAATCTTCCCACTTCATGCCGAACGAAATCACACAGGCTCTGAGCATATCTTCGAGGATCTGATTGACTCTCTCAACTTGACCACTTGTCTGCGGATGGAATGCAGTGCTAAAACGGATCTTGATACCCATAGCAGTCTGGAAGGACTCCCAAAACTTGGAAGTAAAGAGACTTCCACGGTCAGAAGATATGAGCTGAGGAATACCATGCAAAGATACTATCCTTCGCGTATACAACTCTGCAAGCTGAGCTATCGAGATAGATTCTTTGACTGGCAGGAAATGAGCAACTTTTGACAGCTTGTCGATAACCACAAAGATGGCATTGTTGCCTCTCTTGGACTTGGGAAACCCAGTGACGAAATCCATCTCCACATGATCGAATTTCCACTCTGGGATAGGCAAAGGCTGAAGAAGACCTGCTGGACATTGATGCTCCGCCTTCACTCTATGATAAACATCACATTCGTTCACGAACTGAGCATTTTCACGTTTCATGCGAGTCCACCAGAAGGTTTGCTTGAGATCCTGATACATCTTTGAACTGCCTGGATGAATGGATAGGATAGAATTATGTGCTTCGTCCATGATAACCTTTCTAAGATCACCTTTTGGAACCACAAGACGGTCCTCAAAGAACAAGGTATCTTCGTCATCAACACGAAAGCACTTATACTTCGGAATGCTCTTGGCCACACCTTTCTTCACTTTCTTCACCATAGCGTCAAAAATCTGCGCCTGGCGAACCTGATCTTCTATAGTTAGAGAGACTTGAAGATTGGCAAGAAATCCTTGCGGAATCATCTGAAGGTTGAGCTTGCGGAAGGCCTCACAAAGCTCGGGCTGAAGAGGCTTCAAGATGAGACTATTGTAGTACGCCTTACAGCTGAGCACGCCTGCAATGACATTTGCTTTCCCAAGAGTATACTCAATGCTTGGGTTGAAGTCTTCAAGCATTTCCACCCAACGAGATTGCCGAAGATTGAGATTGGGTTGAGTGAAAATGTACTTCAAGCTCTTGTGATCGGTGTACACCTCAACTGGTCTACACAACAACAAATGCCTCCAAGTCATTAGAGCATGCACAACTACCGCCAACTCAAGGTCATGAGTGGGGTAGTTCTTCTCGGCAGGCTTCAACTGGCGCGAGGTATAAGCAACAATCTTCTTGTCTTGCATGAGAACACCACCAAGACCTTGGAGAGAAGCATCACAGAAAACTTGGAAAGGCTTCGACTGCTCAGGAGGAACAAGAACTCGAGCTGAAGTCAGTCTCTGCTTGAGCGTATTGAACGCTACATCACACTCAGGAGACCAAACATACTTGACACTCTTCTAGAGGAGATTGGACAGAGGCTTGGCAATTTGAGAGAAGTTCTCCATGAATCTTCTGCAATAACTGGCAAGCCCGAGGAAACTCCGAAGCTGCTTCACATTCTGAGGAGGTTCCCACTTCAAGATTGCCTCAACTTTCTCAGGGTGCACTTTAATTCCCTCGATAGAGATGACATGCCCGAGGTACACCACTTCATTGAGCCAAAACTCACACTTGGAAAACTTGGCATAGAACCGATGTTCCCTTAACTTGTCCAGCACAAGTCAGAGATGCACTGCATGCTCTTCTTCTGTCTCCGAGAACACAAGGATATCATCCAGATAGACCAAGACGAATTCATTCTTGAAAGGAGAGAAAATGAAATTCATCATTCTTGAGAAGGTTGGATGAGCATTAGCAAGACCAAACGACATGACGGTGTACTCATATGAGCCAAAACTCGTCCTGAAAGTGGTCTTGGGAATGTCTTGTTCGCGAATGTGAATCTGACGATGCCCCATGCGAAGATCAAGCTTCGAGAAAACCTTGGCACCTTTTAGTTGTTCAAACAACTCATTGATGTTGGAGAGTGGGTATTTGTTCCTGATTGTCTTCTTATTCAATGGACGGTAGTCAACACAAAGACGATCCGTGCCATCTTTCTTCTTGACAAACAAAACACCACAACCCCATGGAGAAGAACTTGGTCTGATCAGATCTAGACGTTCTTGCTCATCTAGCTTCTTCTTCAACTCTTTCAGCTCTTCGGGGCCAAGTTTATACAGGCACTTGCAGACCGGTTCAGTTCCGGGCTCGAGATCAATCACAAACTCGACTGGCAGGTGCGGAGGCATTCTTGGCAATTCTTCTGGAAAGACATCTTCATACTCACAAACCACCGGAATTTGAGAAATCGCCGAGATTTCACCTTTCTCATTAAGAGCAAAGAGACGGATTGTGTCATCGCGAGCCGCGAAAATAATCACGTCTTCTGAAGGATGAGTCAGCTTGACTTCTTTTGCTTTGCAATCAATATGAGCCTTATTCATAGCCAGGAAGTCCATGCCCAGAATGAAATCAATATCAGAATTCCCAAGAACAATTGGAGAAGCCAGAAAAGAATAATTGCCCATCTTGATAGAAGCATTCGGAACAATCATATGCGAACTCATGCGCATCCCCGAAGAAACCACACGAAAAGGACTAGCTAAATGCTCCACTGAAAACTCATGCATAGCAACAAAAGGCTTGGATATGAATGAATGTGATGCACCAGTGTCAAACAAAACTTTTGCAGGAAAATCATTAACTGAGAGATTACCCATAATCGCATCATTGGACTGCTCTGCTTCAGCTGCATTCACCATATTCACCTGGACTGACTTGGGATTATGCTTCACCATAGCATTGCCTGGAGGCTTGACTGGAGGAGGAGGCGGAAGACGCCGCTGGTTGCACTTGTTGGCATAGTGACCCTTCTGGCCACACTTGTGACAAGTCACCTCAGAAAGAGGACGAACATTGCCTAGAGGAGGAACAAGAACAGCCTTGGACGCCTGGGGTCTCTGCTGGAATCCTGGGTTGGGTGGGTGGGAAGAACCACGACCACCAAACTGCTTCTGCTGCTGAGGAGGACGAAACGGAAGAGGATTTGGCGCCCAATACTTCTGTTGCTTGGAAACCATCTGAGAGCTGGAAGAAGAAGAATATGAATCCCTTGAACGCTTCTTGGAGTTCTCCAACTTGAGCTGAGCTGCTTCAACCTTCAAAGCCATGTTGTAGAACTGATCGAACTCCCGAGGATCTTGAAGAACTAGGCCTGGCAGAAGCTCATCCTTGAGACCACCTCTGAATTGATAGATCATAGCCTTGTCATCTCGAACATCTTGCTTGGCATAACGGGCTAGATTCTAGAACTCGACGTTGTACTGGTAGACAGACTTGCTTCCCTACTTCAGGTGCCTAAACTTCTCACACATCTCCTCAACAAAGCTTGTCGGAATGTAATGAGCCCTGAAGTCACGACGGAAATCGTCCCAAGTAACAACACGATCGCCCCTGGAATCCTTGTACTGCTGCCACCAATCAGCTACTTGACCCTTGAGTTGGAATGATGCAAATCTGACAAAGTCCTCTGGCCTGGCATTGCTGCACTCGAAATGCTTACTCATAACACGAAGCCAATCATCAGCATCAAAAGGCTGCTCACAACAGGTGAAAGACTTGGGCTGGTTGGCAAGGAACTGATTGAGCGTTGCGAACTGAGGTTGATTCTGAAAATTCCCTTGAAAACCTTGCTGAACCTGCTCCCTTTCTTGCAACAGTCTGAGCAACATCTGAGTGTTCGCATTGGTTGCGGCCATCACAGCTTGCCAAGCTTTTGGAGGAGGAGGAGGTCGTGGCGGTGGCGAGGGCGGTGGTGGAACATCAGTCTGCTCCTCACCACGACCCGGATTGTTGCGAGTTGGTGGAGCCATCCTGAAGATGGACAAGACGCATTAGCACCTCATTGAAGAGGATGAATTCAAAGCTGAATCAAATGCTTGAAAGAAATGAACAAATAACAACACAGCCTTCCTACTGAAAAAATTAGTAAGAATGCTTCTTCGGTTCATGATAACATCATCAGATATAATAAGCCACTTGCAATAACACAAAAGTATTGAGCTAAGCGCTCGGAATAAATGTACATGCCCATATACATCTAAAGAAGATGATCCTAGATGACTACAAGATTTCCCACCTATGAACTTAAAAACTTTCTGGTTATGCAATCCGGTGTGGGGGACACAAGGAGAAAATATCTCACACAACTAGCAATCCTACACCCCAACTGTATCCATCCTTCAACACATAACTAGAGGCTTTCGCAAACTCATCTAATCTCGAATCCTCGAACTCACAACGATACTAAACCATGGTGGTACCCCGGACGCCTCCCCGGTACTGGGTGTTGGAAATATGCCCTAGAGGCAATCATAAATTAGTTATTATCATATTTCCTTGTTCATGATAATCGTTTATTATGCATGCTATAAATTGTATTGATCGGAGACTTAGATGCATGTGTGGATACATAGACAAAACCATGTCCCTAGTATGCCTCTAATGGACTAGCTCGTTGATCAAAGATAGTTAAGGTTTCCTAGCCATGGACATGAGATGTCATTTGATAATGGGATCACATCATTAGGAGAATGATGTGATGGACAAGACCCAAACTACAAATGTAGCATATGATCGTGTCAGTTAATTGCTACTGTTTTCTGCATGTCAAGTATATGTTCCTATGACCATGAGATCATGCAACTCACAGACATCGGAGGAGTGCCTTGTGTGTATCAAACGTCGCAACATAACTGTGTGACTATAAAGGTGCTCTACAGGTATCTCCGAGGGTGTTTGTTGATTTGTCATGGATCAAGACTGGGATTTGTTACTCCGTGTGACGGAGAGGTATCTCAGGGCCCACTCGGTAATACAACATCACAACAAGCCTTGCAAGCAATTTGACTAAGTGTTAGTCACGGGATCTTGTATTATGAAACAAGTAAGGAGACTTGTTGGTAACGAGGTTGAACTAGGTATGGAGATACCGACGGTCGAATCTCGGGCAAGTAACATACTGAAGAACAAAGGGAACATCATACGGGATTAACTGAATCCTTGACAGAGAGGTTCGACCGATAAAGATCTTCGTAGAATATGTAGGAACCAATGTGGACATCTAGGTCCCACCATTGGTTATTTACCATAGAGGTGTCTCGGTCATGTCTACATAGTTCTCGAACCCGTAGGGTCTGCACACTTAAGGTTTGGTGACGTTTCGATAGTATAGAGTGATGTATGGTGGTGACCGAAGGTTGTTCGGAGTCTCGGATGAGATCCCGGACGTCACGAGGAGTTCCGGAATGGTCCGGAAATGAAGATTGATATATAGGAAGGTGGTGTTTGGACTCCGGAAAGATTTCGGGCACTTTCGGTAGTGTACCGGGAGTGACGAATGGGTCCCGGGGGTCCACCAATGGGGCCAACCCACCCCATGGGCCAAAGTGGCGACCCACCAGCCCCTAGTGGGCTGGTGGGGTCGGCCAAGGTGGCCTAGGCGCAGGGGAAAGAGGCCCAAACCGAATTGGGGTGGAGTCCTCCCCAAGTTCCACCTCTCGTGTGAGAGGTGGACTCCCAATTGGAGGAGGACTTCCCCTCCACCAGTTTGGCCGAAGCCAAGGGAGGCCCTCCCTTTGGGCGCAGCCTCCTCTCCCCTCCTCCTATATATACTAGTGGATTTCTAGGGTTTTGCACAGTTTTTCCAGCCACGTGCAACCCTAATCTCTAGTGCATAGTTTCTCCTCTAGATTGGATTTCTGCAGTGCTTAGGCGAAGCCCTGCCGGAATTGCTCCACCACCATTGCCGGAGCGCCGTCAGGCTGCCGGAGAACTCTTCTTCCTCTCCACTCCCTCTTGCTGGATCAAGACGATGGAGATCGTCATCAAGTTGTATGTGTGCTGAACTCGGAGGTGTCGTCCGTTCGGCGCTAGATCGGAAGGATCGTGATCAAGATCACGAGACGGTTCATGATGAGATCACGGGACGGATCGTGATGTGTTCGCAGGACAGATCGTGATCAAGATTGCGAAACGGGTCGTGATGATTTCGCGGGACGGATCGTGATGTGTTCACGGGACGGATCGTGATGAGATCGCGGGACGCTCGACGATTTGGATCACGAAGACGTTCGACTACACCAACCGTGTTTCTTAACGCTTCCCGCTTAGCGATCTACAAGGGTATGTAGATCCACTCTCCCTCTCGTAGATGCTCATCACCATGGATAGATCTGCGTGTGCGTAGGAAAATTTTTGTTTCCCATGCGACGTTCCCCAACAGTGGCATCATGGGCTAGGTCTATGTGTAGATGAGATCTCGAGTAGAACACAAAAGGTTTGTGGGCGTTGATGCTTAGATTGCTTCCTCCCTTGGTCGGATTTTGGTTCAGCGGTATTGTGAGATGAAGCGGCCCGGACCAACATTACTCGTACGCTTACGAGAGACCGGTTCCCTCGACGCAACTTGTTGCCTAGATGGCTTGTGGGTGGCAGTTTCTCTCACTTTAGTTGGATCGGATTCGACAAAGGCGGTCCTTGAGAAGGTTGAAAAGAAACTAGTGTATCACCGTTGTGGTTTTTGCGTAGATGAGAATTGTTCTTGCTAGATACCCGTAGCAGCCACGTAAAACATGCAACAACAATTAGAGGACGTCTAACTTGTTTTTGCAGGGTATGTTGTGATATGATATGGCGAATTACATGATGTGATATATGTGATGTATGAGATGATCATGTGATGTATAGATTATCACGACTTGCATGTCGATGAGTACGGCAACTGGCAGGAGCCATAGGGTTGTCTTTAATTATTGTATGACCTGCGTGTCAATCATTAAGCGCTATGTAATGCTTTACTTTATCGCTAAACGGTAGCAATAGTAATAGAAGCATGGTGGGCATGACAACCCCGATGGCGACACGTTGATGGAGATCAAGATGATGGAGATCATGGTGTCATGCCGGTGATGATGGAGATCATGTCGGTGCTTTCAAGATGGAGATCTAAAGCACAAGTTCATGGCCATATCATGTCACTTATGAATTGCATGTGATGTTAATCCTTTTATGCACCTTGTTTTTCTTAGTATGACGGTAGCATTATAAGGTGATCCCTCACTTAAATTTCAAGATAAATTGTGTTCTCCCTGAGTGTGCACTGTTCCCAAAGTTCGTTGTGTTGAGACACCACGTGATGATCGGGTGTGATAGACTCTACGTTCACATACAACGGGTGCAAGCCAGTGTTGCACGCGCAGAACACTCGGGTTAAACTTGACGAGCCTAGCATGTACAGACATGGCCTCGGAACACAAGAGACCAAAATGTCGAACATGAGTCATATAGTAGATATGATCAACATGATGATGTTCACCATTGTAACCACCTCAACTCACGTGATGATCGGACTTGAGTTGGTGAATTTGGATCATGAATCCCTCAGATGACCGGAGGGATGTCAATTTGAGTGGGAGTTCTTAAGTAATATGATTAATTGAACTCATTATCATGAACATAGTCAGTAGTGTCTTTGCAAATTATGTTGTAGATTACTTGCTCGCGCTGTAGCTCCCTTGAATTTTTATATGTTCCTAGAGAAATAGAGTTGAAAGATGATGGTAGCAATATTGCGGATTGGATCCGTGATCTGAGGATTGTCCTCGTTGCTGCACAGAAGGCTTATGTCCTTAATGCACCGCTCGGTGCGCCAACCCCTCTAGCGTCGCGTGTAGATGTTATGAACACCTGACAGGTACTTGCTGATGACTACTTGATAGTTTAGTGCGTCATGCATTACGGCTTAGAATTGAGGCTTCGAAACGTTTTGAACGTCATAGAACATATGAGATGTTCTAAGAGCTAAAATTAGGATCTCAGGCTCGTGCCCATGTTGCGAGATATGAGATCTCCAACAAGATACTTTGCCTGCAAGATGAACGAGAATAGCTCAATCGTTGAGCATGTGCTTAGATTGTCTGGGTGCTACAATCGCTTGAATCGAGTGGGAGTTCATCTTCCAGATAAGATAGTGATTGATATAGTTCTCCAAGTCACTTTCACTAAAGCTACTAGAACTTGGTGATGAACTATAAAAATGTCAGGGATAGAATTAATGATCCCTGAGCTGTTCGTGATGTTTGACACCGCGAAGGTAGAAATCAAGAAGGAGCATCAAGTGTTGATGGTTAGTATAACCACTAGTTTCGAGAAGGGCAAGGGCAAGGAGGGAAACTTCATGGATGGCAAGTCAGTTCTTGTTCTAATGAAGCAACCCAAAGTTGAAACCCAAACCCGAGACTAAGTGCTTCAATTATGAGGAGAGAAGTCGCTGAAGCGGAACAACCCTAGATACTTGGTAGATAAGAAGGCTGGCAACGTCGACAGAAGTATATTTGATATACGTGTTATTGATGTGTACCTTGCTTGTACTCCTAGTAGCACATGGGTATTGGATACCGGTTCGATTGCTAAATGTTAGTAACTCGAAATAATAGCTACAGAATAAACGGAGAACTAGCTAAGTGTGAGGTGACGATGTGTGTTGGAAATGTTTCCAAGGTTGATGTGATCAACATCGCACGCTCTCTCTACCTTCGAGATTAGTGACGAACCTAAATGTTATTTGGTGTTTTTGCGTTGAGCATGAAACGTGATTAGATCGTGTTCATTGCAACACGGTTATTCATTTAAATTAGAGAATAATGGTTATTCTGTTTACATGAATAATACCTTCAACGGTCATGCACCCAGTAAGAATGGTTTGTTAAAACTTGATCGTAGTAATACACATGTTCATAACATTGATGCCAAAAGGATACAAGGTTAATAATAATAGTACCACATACTTGTGGCACTGCCGCTAAATGTCATATTGGTATAAAACGCATGAAGAAACTCCATGCTGATGGATCTTTGGACTCATTCGATCTCGGATCGGTTGAGACATGTGAACCATGCCTCTTGGTCAAGATGACTAAGGACGCCATTTTCTGTTTTTGATGAAGCAGGCAAGTGATTTATTGGAAATGATACATGTTGATGTATGCAATCCAATGAGTCTTGTAGCATGCGGTGGATATCATTATTTTCTTACCTTCACTGATGATTTGAGTAGATATAGTGTATATTTACTTAATGAAACACAAGTCTGAATCGTTTGAAAGGTTCAAGCAAATTCAGAGTGAAGTTTAAGATCATCGTGACAAGGAGATAAAAACGTTTGCGATATGATCGTGGAGGTGAATATCTGATTTACGAGTTTGGCATACAACTTTAGACAATGTGAAAGTTGTTTCACAACTCACGCCACCTGGAACACCATAGTGTGATGGTGTGTCCGAACGTCATAGTCGTGCTCTATTGGATATGGTGCGTGCTATGATGTCTATTATCATTTTGTTACTATAATTTTGGGGTTATGCATTAGAGACAACTACATTCACATTAAATAGGGCACCATCTAAATCCGTTGAGATGACACCGTGTGAACTATGGTTTGATAGAAAACTAAGCTGTCATTTCTTAATGTTTGGGGCTGCAACGCTTGTGTGAAAAATGTTTTCACCTAATGAGCTCGAACCCAAAGCGGGCAAATGCATCTTCATAGAATACCCTAAGAACAGTTGGGTGAACCTTCTATCTCAGATCCAAGCATAAAATGTTTGTTGCTAAAATTGGGTCCTTTCTCGAGAAAGGGTTTCTCTTGAAAGAACTGAGTGGGAGGAGGATAGAACTTGATGAGGTTATTGAACCTCTGCTTCAACCAGAAAGTAGCGCAGCGCAGAAAGATGTTTCTGTGAAGCCTACGTTAGTTGAGAGGAAGTTAATGATGATGATCATGAAGCTTCGGATCAAGTTACTATCGACCTACAAGGAAAATAGAACTTGATGAGGTTATTGAACCTTTACTTCAACCAGAAAGTGGTGCAGCGCAGAAAGATGTTTATGTGAAGCCTACGTCAGTTGAAGAGGAAGTTAATGATGATGATCTGAAGCTTCAGATCAAGTTACTATCGAACTTCGTAGGTCGACAAGGACGTGTACTGCTACTGAGCGGTACGACAACCCTGTCTTGGAGATCATGTTGTTGGACAACGATGAACCTATGAACCTATGAACTATGGAGAAGCGATGATGGGCTCGGAAACCAACAAATGGTTAGAGGCCATGAAATCCGAGAAAGGATCCATGTATGAAAACCAAGTATAAACTTTGGTGGACTTGCTCATTGGATGGCAGGTCGTTAAGTACAAATGGATCTTTAAAATGAAGACAGACGCTGATGGTAAATGTTACCATTTGTAAAGCTCGACTTGTTGCAAAGTAGTTTACGACAAGTTCAAGGAGTTGACTGCGATGAGACTTTCTCACTCGTAGCAATGCTAAAGTCTGTTGGAATTATGTTAGCAGTTGCTGCATTTTTCAATTATGAAATCTGGCAGATGGATGCCAAAACATCGTTTCCTTCCTTAAGGAAAGGTTATATGAGATACAACCAGAAGGTTTTTGTCAGTCCTAAGGATGCTAAAAGGTGTGCGAGCTTCAGTGATTCTTCTATGAACTGAAGCAAGCATCTCGGAGTTGGAATATACACTTTGATGAGGTGATCAAATTTTTGAGTCTATACAAAGTTTACGAGAAACTTGTATTTGCAATAAAGTGAAGTGGGAGCACTATAGAGTTTCTGATAAGTATATGTGGATGACATATTGCTATTCAGAGATGATGTAGAATTTCTGGAGAGCATAAATGGTTGTTTGAAAAGAGTTTTTCAAAGGAAGACCTGGATAAAGCTACCTAATTGTTGAGCATCAAAATCTATAAAGATATATCAAGATGTTTAATAAGACTTTCAATGAGTACATGCCTTGACAAGATTTTGAAAGAGTTCAAAATGGATTAGTCAGAAAGAAGTGTTCTCGCCTGCTTTGTAAGGTGTGAAGTTGAGTGAGACTCAAAGCTCGACCACGGCAGAAGAAAGAGAAAGGACGAATGTCGTCCCATATGCCTTAGCCATAGGCTCTGTATAGTATGCCATGCTGTGTACCGCACCTGTGTGGGCCTTGCCATGACTCTGTCAAGGGGTACAAGAGTGATCCAGGAGTGGATCACTGGATAGCGGTCAAGATTATCCTTAGTAGCTAAAAACTAAGGAGATGTTTCTCGATTATGGAGGTGATAAAGAGTTTGTCGTAAAGAGTTACGTCGATGCAAGCTTTAACACCAATCCGGATAACTCGTAGTAGCAATCTAGATATGTATAGTAGGAGCAGCCATTTGGAATAGTACCAAGTGGAGTGTGGTAGCAGTGTTTACAGTTTGACATAGAGATTTGCAAAGTACACACGGATCTGAATGTCGCAGACCCGTTGACTATAAGACCTCTCTCACATGCAAAGCATGATCGAGCCCCAGAACTCATTGGGTGTTAGATTCGTAACAATGCAAATCACATGGTGATATGAACTAGATTATTGACTCTAGTGCAAGTGGGAGACTGTTGGAAATATGCCCTAGAGGCAATAATAAATTAGTTATTATCATATTTCCTTGTTCATGATAATCGTTTATTATCCATGCTATAAATTGTATTGATCGGAGACTTAGATGCATGTGTGGATACATAGACAAAACCATGTCCCTAGTATGCCTCTAATGGACTAGCTCCTTGATCAAAGATGGTTAAGGTTTCCTAGCCATGGACATGCGATGTCATTTGATAACGGGATCACATCATTAGGAGAATGATGTGATGGACAAGACCCAAACTAGAAACGTAGCATATGATCGTGTCAGTTTATTGCTACTGTTTTCTGCATGTCAAGTATATGTTCCTATGACCATGAGATCATGCAACTCACGGACATCGGAGGAGTGCCTTGTGTGTATCAAACGTCGCAACGTAACTGGGTGACTATAAAGGTGCTCTACAGGTATCTCCGAGGGTGTCTATTGATTTGGCATGGATCAAGACTGGGATTTGTTACTCCGTGTGATGGAGAGGTATCTCAGGGCCCACTCGGTAATAAAACATCACAACAAGCCTTGCAAGCAATGTGACTAAGTGTTAGTCACGGGATCTTGTATTAAGAAACGAGTAAAGAGACTTGCCGGTAACGAGGTTGAACTAGGTATGGTGATACCGACGATCGAATCTCGGGCAAGTAACATACCGAAGAACAAAGGGAACAACATCATACGGGATTAACTGAATGCTTGACATAGAGGTTCGACCGATAAGATCTTCATGGAATATGTAGGAACCAATGTGGACATCCAGGTCCCGCCATTGGTTATTGACCGTAGAGGTGTCTCGGTCATGTCTACATAGTTCTCGAACCCGCAGGGTCTGCACACTTAAGGTTTGGTGACGTGTCGGTAGTATAGAGTTATGTATGGTGGTGACCGAAGATTTTTCGGAGTCCCGGATGAGATCCCGGACGTCATGAGGAGTTCTGAAATGGTCCAGAAACGAAGATTGATATATAGGAAGGTGGTGTTTGGATTCTGGAAATATTTCGGGCACTTTCCGTAGTGTACCGGGAGTGACGAATGGGTCCCGGGGGTCCACCAGTGGGGCCAACCCACCCCATGGGCCAAAGTGGCGACCAAGGTGGCCTAGGCGCAGGGGAGAGAGGCCCAAACCGAATTGGGGTGGAGTCCTCCCCAAGTTCCACCTCTCGTGTGAGAGGTGGACTCCCAATTGGAGGAGGACTTCCCCTCCACCAGTTCGGCCGAAGCCAAGGGAGGCCCTCCCTTTGGGCGCAGCCTCCTCTCCCCTCCTCCTATATATACTAGTGGATTTCTTGGGTTTTGCAAAGTTTTTTCTAGCCACGTGCAACCCTAATCTCTAGTGCATAGTTTCTCCTCTAGATTGGATTTCTGCAGTGCTTAGGCGAAGCCCTGCCGGAATTGCTCCACCACCATCGCCGGAGCGCCGTCAGGCTGCCGGAGAACTCTTCTTCCTCTCCACTCCCTCTTGCTAGATCAAAACGATGGAGATCGTCATCAAGCTATGCGTGTGCTGAACGTGGAGGTGTCGTCCGTTCGGCGCTAGATCGGAAGGACCGTGATCAAGATGCGAGACGGTTCATGATGAGATCACGGGACGGATCGTGATGTGTTCGCGGGACTGGTCGTGATCAAGATCGCGAAACGGATCGTGATGAGTTCGCGGGACGGATCGTGATGTGTTCACGGGACGGATCGTGATGAGATCGCGGGACGCTCGGCGATTTGGATCACGAAGACGTTCGACTACACCAACCGCGTTTCTTAACGCTTCCCGCTTAGCGATCTACAAGGGTATGTTGATCCACTCTCCCTCTCGTAGATGCTCATCACCATGGATAGATCTGCGTGTGCGTAGGAAAAGTTTTGTTTCCCATGCGGCGTTCCCCAACACTGGGTGACTTCGACCTTATCTCACCACGATAAGTATTGAAGTAGTTTCAAACATTCTCCGTCCTAAGATATCAAGGAAGCTGAATGATAACAATGTGCCAACATTCCCTGGAGCTCGACTCTCCGGAAGAAATCAAGTCAGACAGGAGGCACCAAGACAGACCCGTGTCACATCGGTATCATATAGACTCCAAAATACCCGCGTGATTTGAGTGAGAAGAGTAGTAGAATCAAAATTCCTAAGTCAGAAACCTCACCAGAGCAAAGAAGAGGAGTAAAAAGAATCCTACTCTCTGATATAACTAGACTCAAAATAATTTTCACTAGACACGACTCGGCCAAGTTCGAACAAGCAAAGGCTCCTATAGTCGTATGGCTCTGAATACCAACTTGTCACGCCCAAGATGCGCGCCTATCCATTTTAAGACACGAGGGCCTCGCAAGGGATAGAGGCGCATCTTGCCGTTAGCAAGTATAGTATCATCACATTATACAATACTGAAAAGATGAGTATACAAGATTGGCTTACACTCGCCACATGCTAAATTACAATTCACTCAGAGTTAAATCATCAAGATGAAGACAGGGTCCGACTACGGACGAAATCAAACGATAAAAACAGATGCAAATGATACTATCTCGCTATCCCAAAGATCACGGCCATGGTCCTCTACTCATCCGGATAAGTCACATACATCCTGCCTCTTTCCTCATCATATTCCCACTGGAGCTGGGTAAGATCATCCTACGCGTACTCATCTGAACCTGTACCTGGAGGGTTGTAGTAAACTGTGAGCCACAAGGACTCAGCAATCATGTGCCCGGGTACCGAGACTATTCAAGCTTGAAGGTTGGGATGGGGTAAGTGTTTAGTATGCAGTAGCACTAAGCATTTATGGTGGCTAACTTACACAACATGAAAATAAATATGAGTGGTCTACACGCCATCATCATAGGTAATTCCAAAGGAATTCCAACACCTCGAGAAAACCCGAAGAAAGTTAGAGTCCACAGGCAAGACATTCGATAAAGGTAAAACAAATCCAGCAAGACCTCCCGACGTGTCGATGAACCCGATAAGAGCCGCGTATCTTGTTCTCAGGACATGACGGATGAGCGATGGTTACCACGCCAATCACCGAGTTGCCCCGGGCGATGTTAATAAGCTGCTTTGGGTTAGACCAACACTCATGCGGACCACTGGCCCGGGGGTTGATTAAATTATCCACGGGGTTGCAAAGCCCTATGCAAGTTTCATTAAATTATTAGCAAATATAGTACCAATGTTGGGTCTTGCCAGACAAGTTTTAATCTCAACCGAATAAACAAAGGGGTCCCCATAACAACCCCGAGCATGTTAGGAGAGCAAAATATGGAAAACATAACACCGGTAACAAGGAACTAATGGAGGTAACAGCGGAACAAATCACTTAGAAAAACGCCAAGCCTTCCACCAATACCAAGATATATATGTGCTTTAAATTAAATAACAGATAAAATGGTGATATCAGTATCCATGTCATCACATGGAACAACCTGCACCTGCAACTAAGAATGCTCTAAGAGGGGCTGGGAAGCGGTAACTTAGCCAATCAAAGGTTTGCTAGGATATGGAGGTTAGAGGATATAATGGCAATTAGGAGGCTGATATCAAGTGGTAGGTAGCGCAATTGTAACAATAAGAGCGAGAAACTAGCAAGCAAAAATAGTATCGGGATCCGGGTACGATCATCTTGCCTGTTGGTTCTTCAGTGGAACAAGTAGCGGGATCCTCGTAGTGGTACTCTCCTGGGTCCTCATACTCAGTATCGACACTCGCATCTACCCAAGAGAAACAGAAACAATAAACATCCAACCAAGGTGCAATGCACAACCAAGATGATGCATGATTCATTTATGAAGAATTAAACATGGCAATCCAAAACTAGTCATGTTTCACATGCAAAGTTTGTTTATTAATGAATATGGATAGAACCTCATGTTGAGTTATTTAGACATGCATGAACATGGCAAATATGGATGCATCATGCAAAATCGATAGAAATGCATATAAAGAATGCAAGAAACGGAGTTACGGTTCTCACGATACGCTCACGACAAGGTACGGAGGCAAATACACAAGACCACCAAGCCATGGGATAATTCTTGGCATTCCAAGGTATCCACTGGATAGGTTATGAAAAATCACGCACAACAGACTCAAAGATCAATCAATTCCATGGAGTATAGCTCCCACAAGTCACAAAACAAATAAACACACAATCTGCCACAAAACAGCATCATAGCAACTTCTATAGCTCACAACTTGAGCTACAGGAACCCTACAGACACAACCAAGATATTGACAGAATCTAATCAACACACATCAACTTATCCAACTACACAATCAGCAAAGGAGATACACATCAATAATCATGAAGCAATCAAGTTGACATGATGAAACAGTTTTCTCGGACTTGGTGAAAATCCAGTTTTCTGGAATCTGAGTTAATAAAGTAGCAAGTTGACAGCAGTAGTTAAATATGCTAGAGAGATCCTATTGGCATGAAAATTAACAAGATGGTAGAAGACAATATCTAATACAAATAACTAACATTGAGCATGAGCAAATTCCAAACACATCACTAGATAACACCCACTCTCCATGGCATAAAAATAACTACAGACTCCCGGACTTAGTAGTTTTTAGCATGCTGAAACAGAAACATTAAGTTGGTCCCTTTGCAGCATGGTTCCCACTTATATGGTTGATTCTCATGTTAAACAAAAATACCATGGCATACTAGATACAAAATACTAGCACTCCCTAGTTGGCACATACCTCAAAGCAAGCATGGATTAAATCATGCAAAAATGACAAAATGGCATCTCAGCTAAAATGACAGATTTATGAACTTGCTCAAAAGTGGAATCTGAGAGTTCCAATGGATGCATTGGCTCTTCCTACCCCATAACCATGGGTCATACTCATATGCCCATGTGAAACAACAAGGCACAAACAAATAGCAATCTATCCACTACTAATCATGGCATAACTACTCTAGATAGAAAATGCACTTAAATGAGCATGAGCATGTTGGAAACTTAGCTAAGAATGGAAATGAGATGACAAAACCTACATGACAAGCATATATCAACAAGGGGTATGACAAGTGGGAAACCCACTAGTCCCCTACACACACACAAGTGCACAAGGCACTTCACTCATGACACAACTCATGTGTGTGGGTGGTCATCCATCACATATACATACATATATGCTCAATGCATGTATGCATGTGCATATGTAGATGATCACACACACACACTCTCTCACACACCCACCACAAACACTTGCATGTATACCACAAGGATATACACACACACACTCTCAACAACATACATACACACAAGTGCTACACACACACCAAGCATACAAATGGCAAGCACTTGCATAGTGCACCACACCACACACACAACACTAGCACAATGCACATGTGCTCATCACACATACACCTACACACACCACACATGCACATACATGCAAAAGTGCATGAACACATGCACCTACACCTACACACACACATGTGTGCATGCATAGCATACACACACAACACACCACCTACACATATGTGTGTGTATGTATAACATACATACACACTCTCACATGCATATGCACATACTTACATACACACCTCTACACATGATAGGGTGAAAACAAAATAAAAACAAACCCTGGAATGCAGCCACACACATATACATATAGCAAGTAATAAAAACAAAAAGAAACAAAGAAAAACACACAACAAAAAAGGGGGAGCCTGGGCTCGAACCCATGACCTCTGGGTCATCTCCTCCGCACCCTCACCACTCTGCTACGGCCGCGGGCGTTAACAGAGGGATGGCTCTGCCTCTCTAGTACACACGCACATACACTACAACCCTGACGAAACTGAAGATGCAGCACAGAACAGAGCAACGGCGACAGTGCAACTCCGGCAGCAATTTCGGCGATCCTACGACGAATCTGGCTACGCAAACTGCTCCTATGCACAACGGGTCATCCACGGCTCCATTCCCCTGCTCACCTTGCGGAGAGGAGGAAGGAGGCGAGCAGCAGGTGCTCGTCTTGCTACCGGCGGCGACAGACGCGACGGCGACCAACTACGAGCTACGCGCGGAGGGAAAAGGGCTACGGGGACCGGCGACTCACCTTGGGGGGAGGCGACGACGAGCTGGTCACGACGGAGTCGACGGAGGGGAAGAAGACGGCCGGAGACGACGCAGGGGAAGGAGACGGCAGAGTGGGGACTTCCGGCGACGACGGGGCCGTCGTTGCAGAGCTCCTCCGGGGCCCCTAGCGGCGGGAATGGACGACCGGCGGACTCAACTGAACCTCTCTGAACCTCTCAGAATCTTACCTGGCAGGGGGAAAGAAGAGAGGACGGAGAGAGATGGAGGGGAAGAAGAGAGCTGCGGCGGCGGAGGGAGAGAGAGGAACCCTAGGCGAGGGGGCACGCACGCCGAGGGGGCTATATAGGCGATGGGGCAAACGGCGACGGCGACGGAAAGGCGACGACGGACGCGCTCACTCTCTGAACTTACTGACGGAGAAGGGGACGGGAGCAGGTGGCCATTTGTTCACTGTGGGCCGGGCAGGAGAGACAAGGCCCACCTACCTCTCTCTCTCTCTCAAAACAAAAACAGAAAGGGTTTTTCATTTTTAAAACCAGCCAGACAAAAATAAATCCCCGGAATAGAAGAAAAGGTTCTAGTGCAAAATAAAAATATTTTTGCAAAGAAAATAATGTGCACTAATTAATAAAATTATCAAGTTGATTTATAGAGCAAGTAATTTTAATACTTTAATAAATAACAGCCCCTGTTTAATTTAAACACCAAATCATACAAACCCATAACACCAAAAGAACCATATCGAAAATTAATAATATGCATAGGGCTAGCTCTTGAACATTTTTAATCATTTTTTTAAACAACTTAATTCTGACAATAAAATTATATGGAGAGAAGGGGGGTTGGAAGGGCATGTTTGATAAGGGAAAAGAGAGGGGAAGAAGTAGAGGTTGCACACAAGGCTCCAACCACACTCAAGCACCAACACAACACAAGACCCACTCACAACCACCACATCATACAAAGGCACATGTAAACAATAAGGCATGATGAATGCTATGATGGATGAAATGATGCATGGATGCAAACCAACACATGGGACAAGGTGCAATTCATATCAAAGCTCATGGCACAAGGTGCATACAAAGGGGTTGCATGCCATAAAAGGTAGGGACAACACTTGGGCTGTCACGTAACCATACCTCACTCATTAAGCTTTAATAGTCTTGATAACCTTGGAAATAAGATTGCTTACTCCATGTGGCTCACAGATTATTACAACAACAGTTGCAGGTACAGGTAATGTGATGCTTTAACGTGAGAGCGATTGTTTGATTTGGAGTTCTTCTTCTTCATCATCAATCTAGGATAGGTTCCAGGTGGCAGCCTATGGATAGCAAGGATGGTTATCATTTTATCGTTTGATTTCGTTCGTAGTCAGACCCTGCTCTGTATGATATTTGAATATGTTGTTGTATTGATGTGATCTTGATATAGCTTGTGACGAGTGTAAACCAATTTCATACTCATCTCTTTTGTACATGTACTTGTAATGATATCCATTCTTGTGAAACGATAAGATACACTTCTATCCTATCGAGACCCTCGTACCAAAATAAGGATAAGATCACATCTTGAACGGTACAGAGTACACCATATCCAACCTCCAAAGGCATCATTATAAGTATATAAAATATATCGTGGCTGCAGCCACATATTTTTCCATTGGCGGATATGAACAAATGAGGGATCGAACATGCTCTTGCTTCTACAAAATACGAGACCTGATTTAGCAGCAGCCATCATCACCTTGGCCCTGATAGCTCAACTGCGTGAAGGTTGTCAGTGGAATCGACAATCCACTCTGAGTTTCGAGGAGGACCCAGCTCTACCTCCTGCCGTGAGACTTCCACCTTTTGCCACTCATCCCATCTCTCCGCGAGACCATCGCCTTCGAGCATCCTTACCACTTCCGACATCTTAGGGCGCTCCAAGGGGGAGCCCTGTGTGCAAAGGAGCGCAACCTGGATCAGCGATTCCACCTCAACATCAATGTAGTTGGTATGTAGGTCTGGATCCACCAGCATCTCCAGCCTTCTCTCCTTGAGCAATCCTTTTACCTGCACAAGTAAAATCAACAAAAACTCGAAAAGACAACCAAATAGAAGAATCTTTTAGGATTGCCCCTCTACACATACTTAATTTTGTTAATGATGTAACATCAAATAGAAGCCCTACTAAAGTTTTGTTAATCACTTTTTTGTGTGTATTTAGAAGAAGTTCGTACATAAAGCATTATGAACCTGGCTAGCTATTTGAACCAAGGAAATCTCACTAATTAATTACCCAGTCAAGTAGCATGACATCGTCGTCATTGGCAAGGCGAGCAAGATCAAAGGCACGCTGTCCTGTAATAAGCTCCAAAAGCATAATTCCATAACCGAATACATCAGTTTTCTCTGAGGATTTTCCCGTTGAAAGATATTCTGGTGCGATATGTCCAATTGTTCCACGCACAGCAGTTGTTACATGGGTATCCTTGTAATCCATTAGTTTGGCCAAACCAAAATCCCCCACTACAGCTTCAAAGTCCTCATCTAATAGAATATTTGCAGCTTTCACATCACGATGGATGATCTTTGGATCACAGTGATCATGTAAATAGGAGAGGCCCCTGGCAGAACCCAATGCAATTCTTCTTCTCGTTTGCCAATCCAGTGGCGGTTCATCTGGCCCTCGTTCTAAAAATATAAGCCAGTTATATATATTCTTTTCTACAATATAGTAAGACTTACAATGATCTGAAATATACAAGGAAAAAGTGGAGAAACAAGGCAAAGTACCTCTTAGACGTGATGCAACACTTCCGTTAGCCATGTATGGATACACAAGCAACCTTTCTGTTGGTGTCATACAGAATCCACGAAGACGCAATAAGTTTCTGTGTACAGCCATACTAATCATCTCAACTTCTGTTTGAAACTGTAGCTCCCCACCAGGTGTCCTCTCCTCCTTCAGTCTCTTGACAGCTACTAGCGTACCATCTGTCAGTCTTCCTTTGTAGACCTTGCCAAATCCACCTCTTCCAAGAATGTTCTTATTGCTGAAGGTATCCGTAGCAACTTGTAGTTCTCTTAGTGAAAATCTTTTAAGCTGACCAAGATGGACCTCTGGATCCTCCTCAGCTGCACCAGATAGAAATTTCAGGCTACTGTTATCTGGCAAGTAATATTCTTCATGCTGGCTGCTACTGAATGCTTACCAGGTACATCAAAGAAATGCTCTTGCGGTTTCCTGCGGCGCCAGTATGCAAAACCAATTGCAGGAATAGCAAATAGCAAGGCAGCACCAGCAGCCACTCCACCAGCAATTGCTCCAGTACTAGAGGAACTACTTCCTGAACAAATGAGAAAAAAAAACATCAATTCCAAACCTTGTTAAGTATCCGTGGGGTAAATAAAATCGTGTATTGCCAAGCAACGTTCCAGAATAAGATGACAACAAATAAGAGGACCAAGCCAGAAAACAGGTCACACCATGGACATGAATAGCTAATAGAGATGCAATCAGTAGTGGAAGCAGCACTAGGAGGTCACCCAGGCAGTGACAGTAGCCGCTACCTGAGCATTTTTCCACTGATAGGGGGTGGAGGCCACACAGAAGTTTTCATGCTGATTTATCATGCTGCACGTTGGTAGCACATAAAGCACCATAAGGGTAAGAAGCACCAGATAATCACCAGCATAAAGGTAGGAAACAGAGAGATTCAAAAAATGCATTCAATATGACAGCAGTATCCACTCCAGCCTCTAGAACATTTTACTTGTTTCTGGAGTACTCTCATCCCAGCTGGGATGTTACATCAACGAAAGAAGATTGCAGCATGGGTCTTATGCAATGGAAGGTATACATGAACTTAATAGTCAATCCGTAATTATGCACAAATCACCTGGTGATTGCTCAGGAGTAGGAGGGTTATATGGAGGAGGTGGGGAGAAGGGAGGAGCGCCAAGGCAAGGTTTTGAAGTCCCAGGACCGCATAAGGCAGGGTTGTTGCCAAAACTGAAATGATAAACAAATGTGAAGTGTTGGCATAACTGCGAAAATAAACAAGTGTGAACTGAAGCAGCATTAAGGAAAAGAAAACTGATTTTTTTCAACTAACATGCTAGCTTTACCTGATAGGGGTGAATAATGAAAATGAACCAGTTGATGGAACTTCTCCTGACAACTTATTATTTGAAAGATCCCTATAATTTATTAGAAAAATTGAGCTTTTGTTAATTAGACGCTCACTAGTTTATACCAAAGGTTATGCTGAAGAAAAGGATGTAGCATAAGAAGACAAATACTTACAGAACTTGGAGAGCAGTAATAGCAGTTAAAGATTCAGGAATTGTGCCCGAAAGACTGTTGTTGTTAAGACGCCTATGCTCATATACAAAATGAAAATGCACAAAATTAGTATCACTTGGAGAGTGCAATAGGGGAAATTAACACAGTGATTTGAGTCTTGACCTAAGTTTTTACTTTGATAACCTAACAACAAGATAGATGCCATAAGAAACGAGAAAAAATCTGGTGGAAACCAAATACAACGAAAACTCTGTTGAGAGGTACGAAGTTTTCAAAAATTATAGGAAAAAGGGCTATGTTGGAAAGGTGATGGTCTGTTAACATGTAAAAAAAAGGCTATGTTAGAAAGGTGATTGTCAGTATTCAATGCTGAATTTTTTTTTCATACCTCCTAAATGAATTTGATTTTGAACTTGAAATCTAACAAGTTAATAGAACATCAACTCCCCAACATACTGTATTTTTTTCATGATTTTTAGAAACGTTGAGACATAGTGTTTACATGGTTTTCCCCGGTCTTTTACCGTAACTTGGTTTACACAGGACGTTGTGTCTTTACTTTCAAAAAAAGGACGTTGTGTCTTAAGAAACATAAAAGGATTGCCAAGTGGCAAACCACTCATTGCCTGGAAAAGAGCAAAGAGCAAAATATAATGTGCACACAAATTCACACTAAAGACCAAACCAGGCAAACATAAATCAAATTTAACAAAATCCTACACGGGGTACACATGGTAACTTTTTTTTCACTTTTCAGCGTTTTAGTTACAAAATCCTAATAGCCATCTTGCCAAGCAAATGACTATGTATGTGAGTCTAGCATGACAGCAAAAATATCCCTACAGTAACATCTTGTTATTTATAGTGGTAGTATAGCTAACAATGAAGGGATCATACAGGAATCGTAGCTTCAATAGGTTCCCCAATGAATCGGGTATTGGACCGGTGAAGTTGTTCAAGTACAAATCCAAACTGACCAAGTTTGTGAGGTTTCCAAGTTCGCTAGGTATTGTGCCACTGATGTTATTACTGTAGAGCTCTCTGCAGCACGAAATTAAAATTGTTACTAAGTTGCATAAAATAATTATGGGCCAAGACCCAAAAGTAGCTGATCACTGGCACATTACAATAATTTAGATTGACAGCACCGGCCTTATATGTAACAACCTTGCATGCACTGATCTAAGTTACTATTATCATGATCAATAGTCCAACTTTACTATTTCTTTTCACATTATCTAGTACTATGTAGTACAGTAACTAGAGAGCGTGATGACCTAATCCTACTTACATTCCAACAACAATTCACTATATGGTGAAGGAAATGAACATTTCAAAATAGATATTTGTTTTAATGCATCCATATATATTTTAATGCATTCATTATATGCAGGTATAACCGTATAAGCAAGTATGGTATGTCTGCAAGCACTTGGCAAAAGGAGGATAGCTTACAGGTATTGCAAGTTTTTTAGCTGACCAAGCTGTGGCACCAAAGTACCAAATAATGCAGCATTTCCAAGATCACTGAAAAATGCAATAAACTTCAGTATGAGATACGGTAATGGTGTATCTGATAGTAGAGAAAAAGGTGCACCTACACTCTGATAACGCTGTTGTCGTTGTTGCAAGTAACATGAAACCAGGTGCAAGGATTGACCAGAGTTGGATCCCAACTTTGTAGCACATTATTGGGATCATTTAAGTTAGATCTTAGGCTATGCAATGCATCACCTGTAAATAATAGTGAGAAATAAATAATTCCTACATAAAATTTAAGTAAGAATCAGTACATCCTACAAAAAATGAGATAATCGTGTCATCCCAAGAGGAGCAACATGACCCCAGTTACAGCACGCATTAGCACAATTAGCACCTAATATTCCTTGTGTAGATTGAATATGATCTTTCATGGGGGGCAATCACCAGGTTATATCATACACAAATAGACAGAACAAAAAGGCCAGCTTGCATTGCCTTCATGCTCATCTTGAATCTGACTGCTCTACCATCATAAGTCTGCCATTTTGTACATTTTTCAATATATTGACCTTTGGTATTTCGTAATATTATGTTGTGTGGAAAAAACTAGCATAGTATATTTGATACCAAAGAGCAAATAAACAGCACATGAGAGACACATAAGTATCAACAGATGGCGTAAGTAACGAAAAGCTGCAGTGCCATCTTGGTCGCTCTTAAGGTTTCTAGTGCAGTGTCGAACAAGCAATCACCATCAGGCTTTAGGTGATTTAGGCTTCCGGTTCACACTAATGACTTGAAAGACCAAGAAACGCCCTCTAGCTTATCAAAAAGAGCCACATAAAGTATCAAAACGTTCAACAACACAAGTGGTAAGGTGAAAAAACAGAAGTTGGTCTGGAGGACCACCAGAGAATTGCCAAATGGCCATCAAACTGGACCGACTGAAACCAAGAGCAACATCATTTTGAACTCGGAATGTAAAAGCACCCTGAGGCAACAACAAAAGTGCACAGTGGGATGTCCTGATCATCCCAGAGTAAACCAATCAGGCTCAAGCAAACGAACAATTCGCAGGAGCCCGCCTGAAAATCGCCCAGCCACCAACTGGAAGTCTATCAACGCGCGCACAAGTAAGCAAACCATGAGTTTAAATCTAACAAGAAAACGCTTTCAAAAACAAAACGAAAAATCTAACAAGAAAACCACATCGTAGTAACGTCCTACTCAACCCTAACAACCACGACCACGTAGGCTAACGTATTATTTATTTATTTAATTTGCGAATAGACTAGGCTAACGTTGGCAAGGCAGATAAGATAGATGGGCACATAAGCGATCATATTCATGGCCATGGGGCAACATATGCAGAGCAAACTAACGCAAGCATATCAGTAGCCCTCTGATGCAAAAAAGCAAAGCAGAGATCCCAGCCCCAAGCATTGTCGGGTTCTGTAATGTATAAATGTCAAAACAACAGCAAACGAGCGACGAGGATCCGCTCCGATTTCCGGTCAAAATCGACCCAAATTGATTGCGTGCCCGCCCTGGGATTAAAGCAGAAGGAGATTTAAGTTTGCTCGACCGAGAGAGACAGAAATGGGCATGAAAACGCCTCCCAAAACGCCAGCCTCGACAACCTCCGACGGAAGCAAACCAGCAAAGAAAAGAAAAGCAGACCTTCCGTGTTTGCAAGCACGCGCGCGGCTGAGTGGAGCAGCAGCAACGCCCAGATCGCCCACGGCGGCACCCCCATTGCCGCCGCCCTAGATGCCACGGCAGCAGCAGCAGCCGCGCATTCCACGCCCAGCAGACGCAGCTTTTCTGCGATAGAGTCGAAGATTCGAGCCGCAGCTTTTGGCCCCCCTCCCATCCGCTTCGATCCCCTTCCTCCTTCCGTCCGAGCCGAACCCCTCTCCTCTGCTCTGCTCTGCTCTTTTCGGCGACTTTTTTTGGGAGGTTCGTCTCCTTTCTTATCGTGGTTGCTTTTTAGCGGAGTTAATTACACAAAACAACCGGGCTTCGCACAAAATCATCTGGTCTCTAATCATTTACAAAAATCATCGCACCTTTAGTAAAAAAATTAAAAAGCACTGACTGCTCGCTTAATAGCGTTTGAGTATGTTTTGGACAGGTGGGATCCAAAATAGTTGACATGGCGTAACGACCAGCTGGACGACGCCGTTCCGACAGAACAAACCGACGCGGTCTTCCACACAGCTCTCTCTCTCTCGCGCCCGCTCTCTCTCTCTCTCTTCCACCTTCGTGCTCCCACTTATGGCGGCTCCCACTCATGGCGACGACGAAATACCGCGTCGGAGTCACTGCTGATGCTAGGTGCGGCGCTGATGGAGATCCGTCGGAGTTCTGTGGCAGCTCAAATCCATTTCAGCCACAGCTTCCTCACCAATCGCTGGCGACAAACACATCAGCTGAATACGCGACGACGAAAGTGTTCGCCCGAGCGGTGAGGGAAGATCCATCGGGCAGCCAGAACTGGGCATCCCCCTTCGGCGGTGGCTGGTATGTAATCCATACCTTCTTTCTCCTTTTTTCCGATTGGGATTGTAGGGTTAGGCTTCTAGGGTTAGGGTTCTTGGACTGGTGGTGTTGGGTTAGGGTTCTAGGGTTCTAGGGTTAGGTCTGAATACAAGTATATATATGTGTTAAATAAAACTACATATATGTTCACTGAAATTTTGTCTAAATAATTAACTGAACTATAGTTTGAATATTTAAGTAAACTTTTGTCTAAATATTCAGTAAACTAAATTGTTGTCTAAATGTTTAACTAAACTTTATATGTGTTAATTGAAGTTTTAACAAATGTGTTTACTGAAAGTTGCATTGAACAAGTAACTGAACTTTGAATAGATTCTTAAACAGAACTTTTAACTGCATTTTTAACTAAGATGTTTACTGAATATTTTACTATAAATTTGTTTGTAGTTTGAATGATGAAGTCTGGGAAGTCATATTTAATTTATTTGACAGAGATAACTTGGAAAGAAATATAAGCTTATCACACATAACTTTCTAGAATCTAGTTGCACTTGTAGAGCTAGAAGGCCATTCTTCTAGAGATTATATGTATTATGTCAGAGATCCAGGTGTTGGGGTGTCAGGAATGGAAGAGTTAACAGATGATGACAAGGTGGAGGAGATGTTGGATGACCTAGCTGGTAAAGGAAAAAAGTGGTTAATATTACAGTAATGAGAAGTGATGCTCCAACACCAGCTAATTTAAACAGAGGCACTGCGTATGAAGACCAGCTTCCTTTGTTTGAAATAGGTGTGCTAGTTGTGTATGAGATAGATACATCTAGAGTTCTTTCCCTAGTCCAGTGAAGGCTCCAGATGAACCGGATTTTGTAGTGGACAATGGTGAGGAGAGGCATGAGTATTTGATGGATATTGACCAGGAGAAAGAGCAGATAGAGCAAATGATGGAGGAGAATAGGAATAAAGATATTGAGAATTTCAGGAGCAGTGAGAAAAAAACCGAGAAATACAGAGCATCTAAAAGGAAACTTCCAGAGCTACTTGCTCAAGATTGTACTGACAGTGATACAGACAGTGAGATTCTAGCAGATGAGGACATTATTGCTAGGCTAGAGGCAATGAAAAGGCATAGAGATGATCCACTCAACCACTTTGAAGGTGACACTGATGTTGAAGAGCTATGAACCAGATGAGGAGGAGGGAGTTGATGAAGCTGTAGAGCTGGAGACAACAACGAATAGCAGCATAGGAGGAAGCAGTACAGGGGGAGCAGCATAGGAGGCAGACAGAGAAAGGGCCCAACAACCAGATCTCATGGGAGTATAGATCAAATTATAGAAGAGGACTGGTACCCTTCTTTTGATGAGGACATCAACCCTGGGGACTTAAGCCAGGAAGACAATGATGGGGCTCAGGCACCAGCTTTTAAGATTCTAGGTGGTAGGAAGAGTAGGGCCAAAAAGAAGAAACCAAGGGTTTGGTATGATGAGAAGAGAGAGAACTCACAAGAGCAATTTGTGAAGAAACTGTTTCCTAGATGTGAGGCAATTCAGGAGGGCACTTCTAACATTCCACATATCATAGAACAGAAACTACTCATTTCATGGGAACTGTTTAGATAGGGTTAATGCAGTTTGCAGTAGTGAAGAATGTCCTTTTTCATTGCAGCCTCTCAGATTGCACATGAGAAGACATTTTGTATAAAGAAAATGAACTTGTACCACAATTGTGATGTAGTAGGAGAAAGCACCAAATTAACTGCCAAGTGGTTGGCACATGAGTGTGAGCAACAATTGTGGGCACACATTAACACACCAGCCCACTCAATAATTGAGAATTTGAATCTCAAACTTGGCATAGAAGTTTCCATTCACATGGCCTACAGAGCAAGGAAAGTAGCTAAGAGTGTGGTCCAAGGAGATCAAAGGGCACAATACACAAGGATAAGGAATTACCTCCAAGCTGTGTTGGATACCAATCCAGGAAGTAGATGCATTGTTACAACAAAACATTTGAAGGAACATCCTAGCAAGAATCCTAGATTCCATGGCTTGTTCATGTGCCTAAATACTTGCAAAGAGGGGTTCTTAAATTGCTGCGGACCTTTCATAGGTACTTATGTGCTAATTACTTTGTTTCTAATGTGCACTCCTTTGCTTCTAATGTGCTATGTGTTGTTGTAGGTGTTGATGGGTGCTTTATAAAGCTCACCACAAGGCATCAAATATTGGCTGCAACTGGAAGAGATGGTAATAACAATATTTTTCCTATTGCATTTGCAATTGTTCGCAAAGAAGATACTGGAAGTTGGTCCCGGTTTTTAACACAACTCGAGTATGCCATTGGTGGTGAGTTTGGGAAGTATGGCTATTACACTATCATATTTGATAGACAGAAAGTAACACCAAAATCCTATGCTCTACAATGCAAATGCTTATTAGTGCCTTGTTAGTTAAACTTTAGTTGTTTCAAACATGGTCTTCTTAAAGCCATAAATAATATCTTCCAAACTGCCCACAAAGATTCTGCGTTAGACATATTTATCGGAACTTTCAAACTACTGGCTTTAGAGGTGAAGAGTTAAAGAAATACATGGATCAGGCTAGCTATTCATATACAGAGCATGGATATGATGTAGCAATGGATGGCATGAAAAGAGAGTGTGAGGCAGCTTGGAAATGGCTTAGTAAGATTCCCAAACATACTTGGGCTAGACATGCCATGGACAAAAATTGTAAGACAGACTCGGTGGTCAACAATATTAGAGAAGTATTTAACAAGATGATACTTGATGTCAGAGGGAAGCCAATTAAAACTATGGTTGATGGGATCAGAACAAAGTTGTTAGTTAAGTTCAATGCCAATAGGACAAAGACTAAGACAACCAAGTGGCAGATATGCCCAACATATGTCGAAAAGCTGGAAGAAGCAAAACATCATTCTAGATATTGTCAATCTATCAAAGCTGGACCTGATCTATACCAAGTTACAAGTGGAGAAAGTGCATATGCAGTTAATTTGCAAGCACACACATGTGGTTGTAGGAAATGGGACATGACAGGGGTTCCTTGCAACCATCAATTTCTGCAATTAACAAGGCAAAATTACATCCTGAAGATTTTGTCCATGATTTCTTCAAGAAACCCATGTACCAAGCAGCCTATAGTGCAATTATTTTCCGTGTGCCTGGGCCTGATCTATGGCCAAAGACTGGTACTCCTGACATAGAGCCACCGGTTTTCAAAGAAAAGCCAGGAAAGAAACAAACTAAGAGGAGGAAGAGTAAGTTTGAGAAGAAAACTCCCAAGGATACTTCTAGGATGGGTACAATCACTTGTAGCAATTGCAACATGATAGGACATATGTACACTAGCTGCCACAAGACTCTCAAGCGAGCTCTGGCAATGAGAAGGAACCAGCATGAGGTAACTTTTTGACTATGTCTAAAATTGTTAATGCAAATCTCCTATGTTCTAATCTGTCTATGTTGTAATTTCAAGAAAATAGAAGAGTTGATGCACCAACAAGGACAGCTGTATCAGCTCCTCCTCCTACAGACAGGGCAGCAACCACACCAACTCCTCATGTAGCTCCATCAGCTCCTCCTGCAGCAAGGGCAGCAACCATATCTACACAAGCAGCAAGCAAAGCTCCATCAGCTCCTCCTGCTCCAAGGGCATCGGCAAGAGCTACACCAGCAGCAAGCAAAGCTCCATCAGCTCCTCCTCCTCCAAAGGCACCAACTAAAGCTACACCAGCAACAAGCAAAGCTCCATCGGCTCCTCCTCCAAGGGCACCAACTAAAGCTCAGACCCGCTTATGATGATGCTTGTTATGATGCTATCTTCCATATTTGTTGATGATGATGCTTGTTATGATGCTATATTCCATATTTTTTGATGATGATGCTTGTTAACATGGGTTACTTTGGTCATTCGGGGGTGGATCGAGGTCGACAAAACCTAGCATGGGTTACTTTGGTCATTCGGGGTGGATCAAGGTCGACAAAACATAACATGGGTTACTTTGGTCATATGATGCTATATTCCTCACACACCATTCACCACAAACCATAACATAAATGAAATACTCAAGATTAAAAGTTCAAGAACATTATATAAACTTAGTACTTAGGATGTCATCACACAACATAGGTCACACATTACAAGCCATAGTTCAAGGACATAATAAAAACTTACTACTTGAGATTCATAGGGTACACATTACAGTCCATAGTGGTACTTAAGATAATGACCAACAAGGTCAGATCCTCTAATTATTCTTGATCACAAATACCTCTTATCTCCTTGAGCTTTCTCTTGTTGTTTTTACCTGTTTTTGTTCAGGTCTACAATGCAGCACTCTAGAGTACTATTTTCACTGACCAACTTCTGATTATCTTTAATAAGTTGAGCAATGATGCAATCTAGGTTACTCTTCTCAATGCACAACTTCTCCTTCTCTTTCTTCAAGTCAGCATAACAAAACTTGTAAGTCCTATTATCAGAGCTCAACTTTTCCTTCCCTTTAAGATGATTGAACTTCAAATTCCTAATGACATTGCGTTGAGCAACATGAATGAACTTCAACTGGTCAACAACAACCTTCAATTTAGTGATCTTGACATCCTTTACAACCAGTTCTTCATTCAGATCTCCTCCATTGCTCTTATCCACCTGGATAGTATTGTTCTCCTCACCATGATTCTTCAAATGATCTTGTCCATCATTCAGATCTCCAATTCTGATATGTGGCTGTGGAAGGTTATCCTGGGAATCCAGCAGGTTGTTCACATCTTCAACAAGCTTCTCATAAGTGACCTGCAATTCCTTTTTCTGTTCTGTCAGATTGTGGACAGTGGCTGAATGTTCCAAGCATGCAATCCTATTGCAATGTTGGCTCTCCTCATACATAAGATAGAGTTTGTGAAGAGCATTCTGCAATTGATCTGGCCAGCCCTCATCTAGCCATTCAACTACTCCACAATTACTATCTCCCTGTAGTTAAATTGAAGATTCAGTTAAGTTGAAATTCAGTTAAAAATACTTTATCTAACTAAACATTCAGTTCAGTTAACAATTAACTTGAAGGTTCAAATAATAGTTAAATTGCAGATTCAGTTGACAGTGAAGTTGAAAATTCTGTTAAAAAATACAATAACTATCTAAACATTCAGGTCAGTTAACAGTTAACTTGAAGGTTCAGATAACAGTTAACAGAAAGATCCAGTTGATAGTTCAGCTAAAAATTCAGTTAAAGAATACTTTATCCAGGTTAAGAGTCGGTTAATTAAAAGATTCAATAAACATGAACAATGAACAGTGACTATGAACAATGAACCGTGACTATGAACAATGAATAGTTAACCCTAGAAGAAATTTTCAATACTGGAAAGGAGAGCTACAACTGAAAAAAACAGAACTAATTGGCATCATGGTTCGATGGATAAAGATCTTCATGGAATATGTGGGAACCAATACGGGCATCCAAGTCCCGCTATTGGTTATTGAACGGAGAGGTGTCTCGGTCATGTCCACATGATTCTCGAACCCATAGGGTCCACACGCTTAACGCTCAGTGATGATATAATATTATTGGGTTATGTATGTTGGTGACCGAATGTCGTTCGGAGTATCGAATGATACCCCGGACATCACGAGTAGCTTCGGAATGGTCAGGAGGTAAAGATTTATATATGGGGAGTCATATTTTGGCTACGGGAAAAGTTTTGGGTTTTGTCGGTATTGTATTGGGAAGCTTCTAGAAGATTCTGGAAACTTCCGAAGGAGTACATAAATCCACCAAAGAGAAATCACTAGTTAGGGAGTACACCTCGCAAAGGTCACGCGATGTGTTCTCCACGCGTGACAAGTGTCGCGTTCTGGGTGCGTTGGAGACCTTTCAACCGCGCTCCGCGTGACACTTGTCGCACGGAGAACAGTCGCGTGATATCCGGTTTCCGGTTTCCTTTTTCTGGTTTTCCATTTTGCAATTAAGTCCTTCAACAATTTAGGTTTTGTAGTAATTCTCTGATTTATTTCTTCAGATTTGTTTCTTTGTTGGGTTCCTCGTCGTGCCGGACAAGTCCCGCCTCGTCGTCCAACTGTCGTCTGCCTTCCGCTGTCGCCCCGCCATCGTCGCCCCGTTGCCTTCTTCCTTCCGTCGATGCCCCGTTGTGGTCTCCCCTAGTAATCATGTATTCACGATTTCCTATTTCTTGTTATCTTTTTTCCCATTATATTTCCTAGAAATTGAGATTTGTGGGGAAATTACGGGTGGGGGCTTCGAACACAATGAAATGTAAACTTTCAACTCGGTTGTTGAATCGGTTCTTATTGGTCACCATTTTTTTTAGGTAATGGCTTGCCTCTTTTGCCGAGCACCAGGTGGCCCTTGTTCTCCTTTGATTCTTGTGCATCTGCGTTCACTGTGGTGCTGGATCATCGCTGTTTGAGGCGTGTTGTAAGATTCTATTTCTTGTTTATCTGATTGTGGCACATGGTTGGTCTTGTTTTTCTTGGAAGGTATTCTAATGCCTTTTTTATATGATTATGATGCTTGCTTCCATTATTTTTTGTAGTATGTTCCATGTAGTGTTAGATCACATCTTGCTCAGTACATTGAGGAGTGCAGAGCTTTAGCTATTTGGGGGGTGACAAAAATATTGATCTTGCTCTTCACATCAGTGAGGGTTACTTATATTGTTGGGGAACGTTGCATGGGAAACAAAAAATGTCCTACGCACACGCAAGATCTATCCATGGTGACGAGCATCTACGAGAGGGAGAGTGGATCTACATACCCTTGTAGATCGCTAAGCGGGAAGCGTTAAGAAACGCGGTTGGTGTAGTCGAACGTCTTCGCGATCCAAATCACCGAGTGTCCCGCGATCTCATCACGATCCGTCCCGCGAACTCATCATGATCCGTCCCGCGATCTCATCACGATCCATCCCGCGATCTTGATCACGGTCCTTCCGATCTAGCACCGAACGGACGGCACCTTCGCGTTCAGCACACGTACAACTTGATGACAATCTCCGCCTTCTTGATCTAGCAAGAGGGAGTGGAGAGGTAGAAGAGTTCTTCGGCAGCATGACGGCGCTGCGGCGATGGTGGTGGAGCTATTCCGGCAGGGCTTCGCCTAAGCCCTGCAGAAAAACCGATCTAGAGGAGAAACTATGCACTAGACGAACGGGTAGCACGTGGCTAAAAATTCTGTGCCAAAACCCTAAAATCCTCTAGTATATATAGGAGGAGAGGAGGAGGAGGAGGCTTGGTTGCCAAAAAGCCAGCCCTTGGGTCGGCCAAAGTGGGGAGGAGAGGAGGACTCCTCCTCCAATCCTAGTAGGACTAGGATTCCTCCTTTTTTTTGGCCTTTTTCCACCTTTTTCCCTTTGGGCTTTTTCTCCCAACCGCATGGGCCTTGTGTGGGACTTCCACCAGCCCAAAAAAGGCTGGTATTTACTCTCCCACAGCCCATGAAGCCTCTTGGGTCGAAATACCCCTCCCGGTGGTCTCCCGGTACACTACCTGCACTCCCGGTACATTACCGATTAGCCCAAAACTTTTCCGGCGACCAAAATGGGACTTCCTATATATCAATCTTTACCTCCGGACCATTCCGGAGATCCTCGTGATGTCCGGTATATCATCTGGGACTCCTAACAACCTTTGGTCACCACCATACATAACTCTATACTACCGAAACGTCACCGAACCTTAAGTGTGCAGACCCTGCGGGTTCGAGAACTATGTAGACATGATCGAGACACCTCTACAGTCAATAACCAATAGAGGGACCTAGATGCCCATATTGGTTCCTACATATTCTACGAAGATCTTTATCGGTCGAACCTCTATGTCAAGGATTCAGTTAATCCCGTATGATGTTCCCTTTGTTCTTCGGTATGTTACTTGCCCGAGATTCGATCGTCGGTATCTCCATACCTAGTTCAACCTCGTTACCGGCAAGTCTCTTTACTCATTCCATAATACAAGATCCTGTGACTAACACTTAGTCATATTGCTTGCAAGGCTTGTTGTGATGTTGTATTACCGAGTGGGCCCTGAGATACCTCTCCGTCACACGGAGTAACAAATCCTAGTCTTGATCCATGCGAACCCAATAGACACCCTCGAAGATACCTGTAGAGTACCTTTATAGTCACCCAGTTACGTTGCGATGTTTGATACACACAAGGCACTCCTCTGGTGTCAGTGAGTTGCATGATCTCATGGTCATAGGAACAGATACTTGACATGCAGAAAACAGTGGCATTAAACTGACACGATCATATGCTATGTTTGTAGTTTGGGTCTTGTCCATCCCATCATTCTCCTAATGATGTGATCCCGTTATCAAATGACATCTCATGTCAATGGCTAGGAAACCTTAACCATCTTTGATCAACGAGCTAGTCTATTAGAGGCATACTAGGGACATGGTTTTGTCTATGTATCCACACATGCATCTAAGTCTCTGATCAATACAATTATAGCATGGATAATAAACGATTATCATGAACAAGGAAATATGATAATAACTAATTTATTATTGCCTCTAGGGCATATTTCCAACATATATGGTGTTCTGTTTAGACATGGTCGGATGAGCAGTAAATTTCATGGTCCTTCCTGGGAGGAACTTGTGAATTATTATGGTCTTCGTCATCGTGACATGATGACTATTAGGCTTGAGCACTATGGAACTATGATTGGTGTTGATTTTCATCGGGGTGGTGATATGTTGTTCCCTTTACCCTATGTTGGTAAGGTTTGTTTTTGAGTGAAATTTAATTTTGTTTCACCTTATACGATTTAATGTTTTGTTGAACTTGTGAAATTAATTTTTATAGCTCTTGAGGATCCCAGTGAAACCGAGAGGGAACCTGTTGACAATTGTTTTTATAGTCGTGGTGTCAGTCTGAATTATCAGCGAATGTATTTCATGTCGCGGTAGCTCTTTGATCTACATATTGTGTTCTCCTTTTGTTCATAGGATTACTTCCATGAATGTTAATGGTCAACATATGGTGAGCTTTGTTTTTGGTTACTGTTTATTTATTTGTTATTTGCTCTAGTATTGTTTTTAAAATTTGTAATATGAAGATCATATAACTTGATGTTTTTGTTAGGTTATTTCGAGCATGGTTGTGAGGAGGTTGAAGGATTTTTTTTTTCAATTTCTAGGACTAGTTCTTTAACTCTTGAAATTACTTGGGATTCTCAATATGATGATATATATGTGAGCATTCCTTATTCCTAATTTATTGGCTTGGGTGGTAGAATGGTGTTCAAGAAGGAATGTTTGGGTAATTTTCTTCGGGCATCATTATTGAAGTAAACAATTTGATGCTCCTAACCTTCAAAGAGCGTGATCAGGAGCTTGTTGTTATTTCCAGCCCTCTGTCGCAGTGATCCTACTTATAGACTATGAAGTAAAACATGTATGTAGAGTATACTTGTATGCATATGTTTTTAATAAAATATATGGTACAAAAGATTGTTATTCAGATATATAAAACTGATGTATATATGTGTGTGTGTGCATGAGGTACGGTTGTGCAGTTTTTTAATGCACGATTATACTCGTTAAGAGCACTATCATGAAGGTGTTAGAGGCACGGTTGTTGATGAATTAAGGGCATGATTGTTCATGAAACAATGGGATATGCACTGTTGTTGATGAATTAAGGGCATGATTGTTTGATGAAACAATGGGAGAGGCACGGTTGTTTACGTATCGAAGGCAAGGACGTGTTTTTGTGATCAAGATGTACGAACAGATAGAGTAGAAGCACGACCGTGCCTTTGTGTTTCTGATTTTTTTCATGGTCAGACATTCACTTGTGGAAGGATATGCTTAAAAGGTGTCAGAATCACGGTTCCATGTGTGGATAGGTACGTACGTTGTCTTTGTCTCTTAAATGTCGTTATGAAAGATGTGATTCCATGTTGAGAAAAAGCATGATTGTTCGTCTTTTTTTGTTTGTAGTGTTTTTCATTTGACATGTTCACTTGCTAAGAAAAAGGCACGGGTGTTTTTCTATGAGATGCACGTTTTTATCTAAAGCAGATACATGGTTTTTTATACTAAGGATGTTTATTGAGAGATAAGCACGGTCGTGTAGCTGCATTGTATTAAGTAGATTGCTCATAGAGTGACATGCGTGGATCTAGTGGAGAGTTATAAGTTTTTTCTGTGTTTTAAATATTTTACAGTTAACATGCATATAAAATTGAATGTCACGGCTCAAAAAGAACATAAAAAACTCACTTTGCACCCATATTTGTACTAACAGTGATTATCTAGAGGCACGTTTACTCCTAGACTTGGGCACTGTTGTGCAAGCAGGAGAGTTTGAGGTTGTGCGACTGTGTTCTAAATACTTTATCGTTAATTTGTTTACTCGATATAATACGGGTGTGAAGTGAGTTTTGAATATGCATGGTCACTTTGTTGAATTTTGATTGATAGCTCGAAGAAAAATTACGATAAGAAAAAACCCAGAGTTGTGATTCTGGTAGATAATTTCACGGAAAAGAAGGTTCTGAGACTTCAAATAGCTAGCTGGTTCATATGAGGTACATAATTGCCATTTCAGCTACTAAACTAGTACTATTTAGACGCACAGAGACAAAAGCAACTTCAACCTAGTAAGGAAACAAGTCTTTAGCAGTAGCACCCTGTACTATCACCACGTATACAACACTGAAGGATAATGGACACAAAATGATTGTTGGCGCTCTTTGAAGGTGATCAGAACAACGTTCTTTTTAGGAAAAGATGCATCTGAAAAGAATTATTTGAAAGAAGACTTCTCAATCATCATCCTGCCGTCTTTTTTGCAGATGGAGTATGATGAAGGTATGATGACATTGGTGTGTCTAACGCGGGCTTCATGGGTTATCCAAGCTTTGGCAGGTACGTCCACCCACGTCTTCAAGGTTGAGACAACACTCTATGGAATATTCTAAAAGAAAGATATATAAAGTATATATAAAAAGGTTAATTTCACATTCAATTAAATAGTGGGACTTGTTCAGTGTGGAAGCATTAAAATTTATAGTATTGAAAGTAAGCTTATATAAATGTAATTTTATTACGGAATCTGTAAATGAAAACAATCAATAGAATAGAGCAAGAAAAGATAATAACAACACAGTGAAATGTTTTTTAGTACATTGCAGGTATAATAGAAATGCAGAACTTGCAGTGTGAGATTGTGAGGCAAAGTATACTGAAAAACATTTAATATGTAGAATGATAACTAACCATGATACTATCTTTTGTGTTGGTCGTTGTGAACGCATGGACAAACAGGCGACAACGGATGAATGTATCTCTTAGTAGGTGACGGAGAAAGAGTCATGTCTGGTTGTACGTAAGCTGAATATCTCATGAGTAGACACAACACTGAACGTACTTGGAATCATTGGAAGAAAGATCGTCCAGATCTAGGAAAAGAACATATGGAAGATTAGTTGTGAACAACATTTAATACTAGGCATGAATATAGAAGCTAGCAAAAAATTTAATTCAAATTTTAGTTTCTTATCGAGATGAGGCAATGGAAAGAACCTTTTATGTTTGTGATACTTTACCACTTGCATATGTCAGGCAGAAAAACCACAATGTGGTCACCATTTTGCACACCATAATCAGTAGCAAATTGCACCCAATCATTACCATTGAGTTTTGTATAGTTTGGACTGTGCTTCAAGAAAACATCGTAAAACCTGACTTCAAAGGTAGAAAGTGTGGCCATAGTCTGGTTGTCATGCCATTTATTTTTACGCTGATTTCGTCCAATAATATAATCAACAAAAAATTCTCTGGCATTGCAAGGCACGTACTAGTAAAAAATATTAAAAATTAAAAGATGGAAGTAAAAAAACAAGAAATAAATTAAAAATAAGTAAACAAGGGGACATCAAAATTGGATCATGGTCAACAACTACTGAATAAGATATAAATATAAGTATGGTTAATTTGTACACTAACCATGTGGCTCGAACAATTTTCATCTAGAATAACCTCAAACTCCTCGGTTTCTTCTGAGTAAGGTTTGCAACTACCTTTTGGGTTGCGGCAAGTAGGAAAAACCATTACTGGATAGATTAAGAGTAAAACTTTATGTAATAACTAGGATAAACAAGTAGAAACTACAAATAACAACAATTAGGTTAAACCAATCATAATATTATAATTTGAAGAACGTTCAACGTCAATTAATTTAGATCATGAAATACTAGTAATTTCGTAGCCAAAATGGTGTGCTATGAGCTGGTTGTATTTACTTAATGATACCTCAAAAGAAAAAGGTAACGGAATTTTGTTGTTTACTCATAGGTAAAAAGAAATCTGGCAGTTATGTAGCTAGGTAACTAGAAATTGAGCAGCAAATATTATTGTATAGTCCCTAGTCAGTACAGGAATATAAGAGTGTTGTTTAGATGACTAATTTGTTTTTCTAAATGTCTTAAATTTCTTCACAGAAGGAGGACTTTGTAGCGGATCTGATTGATAATTAACCAAACTAACATAAACTATAAACATAAAAAAAATAAGGAACCCGCTGAAAAAACGTAAACACGGATTCGAGCATGTAATGGACACATAAATTTTAATAGGATACATACTTGTAGAAGCAGAGCAGCTGCCGGGGACGAACGAGGATGGAGTAGAGCAACCCTAATGAATGACGGACGTGCAATTTCTGTACACACAATTTAAAAATTAATAAAGAATAAGTAAAGGTTTGAGCGGAACAGGGCAAACGAAGAACTACGAACCCTAGAGGCGGACTATTGGGGATGGAGAGATGGAGAGGCAAAGTGATTGAGAGACGCATGTAGATGGAATAAGATATAAAGAAGCTCTAGAGTAGAGACCAAGGGACGGAATGAATGCTTGTATTTCTATTTCATCGAAAGTGAGTGAATGGTGATTGTACATGTACCCATATTTCGATGGGGAAGCACAACCGTCTATTGACGTTTCAGTATCACATTCATGGACATGGTAAACGAGTCATTTTTGCTCAAAGGTT
This sequence comes from Hordeum marinum, assembly GCA_022496015.1. Taxonomy (NCBI): domain Eukaryota; kingdom Viridiplantae; phylum Streptophyta; class Magnoliopsida; order Poales; family Poaceae; genus Hordeum; species Hordeum marinum. Next base: position 285,311,654 of record CM039678.1, on the reverse strand, counting down.
AACCCTTGCTGTAGTGTTACATCAGAGACAGTGTTTCTGTCAGGCTGCCTCTCACAAAAAAAGCACAGTGCATATCTAGTTGACAAATACTTGCCTCTTCCTATCGGGAATATGTGCTTCTGTTTTGCATGACGGACGTTCCTGTTTGAAAACCGTGCATCGTGCTTTCACATTACCTGTGCCTCTCGTACACGCACCGCCTTGGATTTGCTGTGTATAGATACGGTGCATCTTCGTAATATAAAATCGTGCATGTGTTTTACTTCATAGATAAAGTGCATATCCAGATGACAGATACGTGCTTCCTATTAGGAATTCGTGCTTCTGCTTTGCAGCACGACCGTTCTTATCTAAAAATCGTGCATCATGCTTCCATATTACCCGTGCCTCTCGTACACGCACCATCATGCATATACCGTGTATAGATACGATGCATCTTCGTAATATAAAACCGTGCATGTGTTTTGCTTCACAGATAAAGTGCATATCCAAATGACAGATACATGCATCTTCCTATTAGGAATCCGTGCCTTTACTTTGCAGCACGGGCGTTCCTGTCTAAAAACCGTGCATCGAGATACCATATTACCCATGCCTCTCGTACACGCACCGCCGTGCATGTACTGTGTATAGATATGGTGTATCTTCCTAATATAAAACCATGCTTGTGTTTTGCATCACAGATAAAGTGTATTGTTTATATATTACCCAACCATACATACGAATGCCACACTTCCACCGTACCACGTACGAGTACGCACCGTTCGTAAGCATTAGCACTATAAACAGTCTGGTCAATTGAACACATATAAACAGTTAATTTGCACGCTGGACGACTAAACATGCTGCCCGACCCTGTGTTGGTGATATGTTGTTCCCTTTACCCTGTGTTGGTAAGGTTTGTTTTTGAGGTAATTTTAAATTTTGTTTCACCTGATATGTTTTGCTGAAATTAATATTTTGCAGCTCTTGAGGATCTTAGTGAATCTGAGAGAGAACTTGTTGACGGTTGGTTTTGTAGTCGTGGTGTCATTCTGAAATATTGGCAAATTATAATTTGGCATTTTGCTTGACAATTATCTTTTGGCATTTTGCTTGATCCAACGACAATTATAATTTGCAAAGTCAACCTAGTAATATCATACAAAACAACTCTCTCGTTCTCTTCTTCCATCCCGCCGCTCTTCATGAAATTCGCTTCCTTTCTTACTTGCTTCGCCTGATAAATATTTCTGTCCAAAGTAAAAATGGAAGCATGGATTTATACTAGCGAGATGCACGTGTGTGTACACAGTAGGTCCACTGCGCGAGAGTCATGGATACTATGGAATTAGTAAGCATAGTTTTAGATGGAAAATAGGAAACAAGAAGCAGCGTGTTTTATGTAGGAACGTCCGTGATGTAAAATAGAAGCACAGATTTATATTAAGGAGATGCACGGTAATGAAGGCAGCAGGGGTCGAGCATATTTTTTTAGTGATAAGTCGAGTGCTAGAATGGTTGATAAGATTGATTCATTTGACAAAATGGACCAGCCACCGTTCTGACTCACCTGCCATACAACAAAAGGCAGGATGGGTACGAGGGGACAGGGCACGCCCGCCACATTGCCCGGGAACCCACATTTTCTCATTCAAAATTCAGATGAACGCCTCTTCCGTCACCGTGTTGTGAACGCCGCTTGTCACCGCTCTGCGTCGCCTCCCGACACCAAGTCCGACTATTTAAGCCGGCCGAAGTCCCCAAGACCTAGCACACCCACCTCTTTCCTCTCCACGCCACCACCCGAGCCCTTCTGTTTAATCTACACTTATATCGTAGGCTCTCCGCCATCGTCATGGTCCGATGTAAGATCACCACCTATGCAATGCTCACTCCTGAGCGCCGGATGCAGATTGAGGCGGAGATCCAAGGTAGGCGCACCGCCTGCATAGCTGCCGGCCTGCCTCCAGACTCGCCAGAGTCGGAGGAGGATGAGATGGAGCAGACGGAAGACGAGGAAGGGGGGCAACTGCCGGAGCCAATGGAGGTGGTGGTTTAAGAGGAGGGCGACTCGGAGCAGCCTGCCCTGGTGCTGAACATGGCGGAGTCAGAGAGAGACTTTTCTGTCCCCCTGGCCGAGATGGTGGTGGAGCAACATGACATCATAGAGTCCATCCAGGATGAGGCTGAGGTGGAGGCGAACCGACAACTTATCCGGCAGAAGCAGGCAGAGGCGGACGCTCTCTTCGACAAACTCGACGCGGAGATAGCGGCACAGGATGCCGAAGCGGAGCAGGAGGATGCGCCGGAGGGGCCGAGCTGGATCTGGCACATCTGTACACGTGAGGGCACAGAGATAGTTGACATCTACGACGAGGAGTATCTACATCATACATACTTTTTTTTATTTTACATGCTTTTGTATGGATGTAAGAATCTAGTATGAGTTGAAGTGGTGCTAATTTGGGATCACTCTGTGCCAGCATCTTGACGGGCCATATGTTGCAACCGTGGTTGTACATACCCATAGGGAAGCAAGGCCGTGCGGTTACTAGCTGCACAGTCTTTTGTAAAGCAGATCCACGGTGGTACATCTGCTTACACGATCACTGTGGGAGGTAAGGCCGTGATGTCACTAAGTGTTTCACTTTCTTGCATACAAGCGATGCACAGTTTTACATTAAGCAGAGCCACCGTCGTGGCTCAGTGTTCAAAGTGTTTCTGCTGAATCGCCTTAGAAACAGAGGAAAAGATGTGCTGCTACAACAGAGGCATGATCATCATATAACGAGTGCCACGTGCAGGGAAGGCCTATTCGTTCACACGTTTAGTTGCCACATAGAGCCACATGTTTAACTCGGGAGAGGCGCATGAGAACCAAATCTATTGCAACTAATAGCTAGCTCTGTCATAAATCGACATCCACATTAGTGTGTCTAAATTTGTGTTGTGTCAAATGTGTAATTTTGGGCATTTCCATAGGGTTTTCATGAAGTCAAAAACACATAAACATGCAGGCATAACAGTGTCATAACAACCTTACAGACAGTGCCATGATGTTCAAAAGACATGTTTACATAAAACTGAAGCTACAATGGGCGCAACAACACCTAACTCTACCAGCCTGAGCACTGTTTTCAGCAACGAAAGATTAAGTGAGAAGGGGAAACAGGGGAGGGGAGGGCACCATGCACTATAGAATGTCTACTAGGAAAAGCACGAACGTGTGGGAGAATCTGCATGGTTACTAGTGGAGAAAACGCACACCCTTGATTCTCGGGCCAGACACATGACAATTTGCAAACACGAGGCATGTTTATCCGGAGGCGTGGGGGCGCAGCTATGTATATGTCCATTAGACAGTTCCACGTGCCAACCCTTTCACAAGGGACGTGCCAACACCAAGGACTATGTTCCTCAAGCCTTAGTAAATGTTTTACCCTGCAACGTTCACCTAAAGACCCAAGGACGTGAAGCCACTACAGAGGCACGGTTTTACAGGTAGCGGAGGCACGTTATGCAAAGTTCCATGTGAAGTCACGAGAGGCACGGTTCTATCTGAACCAATAATTGGAGAGCCACATGTTCAATGAGTGGGTAGGCTTATAGATTATTTTTACTGCAACTACTGGCTAGATTCTAGTGTGCTGAATGGAATGGACAGTTTTTGGCATTTCCAGATGGCTGAAGACGATAAAATGTTGTAGACATCAACATAAATAAAGAGACATAAAGTATATTTATTTAAGAAGCTATGAGCAGCTTCAAAAAGTATATTTATTTAAGAAGCTGTGAGTAGCTTCATATATGCACAAACGGTCCAAAACGTACAATCTTATAGCCGGTGCAAAATATACAAGCATCATTTGATCACGTTTAGACTACAAAATGGTGCAACAATATCTAACCCTAGCACCGTATTCAGCACTCACAAGCGAATGGATCCGTCAAATCCACGTACTCAATGCATGCCACCTCTAAGTCTAAGTACCCGTGGTCACAACTCTTTGACAATATAAGGCGAGCATGCCTAGAAGCCTTATTGTCCCACTGAAGCACCTCTCGTTGGTGTTCGTAAAAACCTTCCGTGATGTCTACGGCGCCGCAAAACTTAAGCTTGATAGTCTCCAACACTGTTGCATTCAGAATAAGGAATGTGGCAAATACAATGCTATTCTCAGAGGGTTCATATAGTCTTCCAGCGTTACCTACCGTCTTCATACGAATGCCATGATGCTTGAGAAACATCTGGTGCTCATCATGCAACTCATTCATATCACTTTTTTCATTAGAGCCTCATGCCTAAAATATACAAGAAGATTCAAAATGCTTAAAGTTGAGGCAGCAAATGAACGATTAATTCTGTAACCTCCCTCATAAAAAGTTTCTCCCTCCCAGATCTTTGTGTAGATACAGCTATGCAGGTGTATCGAAAACTATAAAACGAGTCTAGATATAGCTGCAACTATATAGTTCTAAAGCAATTATAAAGACAAGCATTTTTCAGATGGATGAACTAGTACACTATGGATGCTATGGACTTTCAAATGCCACGTGTGAAAAATCATCACCTCGATGAACAAGTTCTCCAGGCTTCAAAAGCATTCCATCGTGCGAACGACCTTGTCCATATTATAATCCATGCCAACAAACAACGTCTTGACAGGGTGTAACATTGTTGATATGCTGGCCATCGGAAAACACTTTAGGGAGCATACATCAGAATATTAATGGAATAAAGATTGGATTAGTTGGAACTTGTTTACTCAAACGAATGCAACTGTCAGTAGTTTCGAAAAGTAAGTACCTGCATAACTGTATGGTGACGTGCACTGATGGAATCAACAAAACCATTAGATAATTTGCCCAAGATCTCCAATTTAGGTGCAGAGATGATTGTTATCTCCAGGTTCATGCTACGATTATCATGAATCAACCGTTGAAGTGAGGGCGCATCCTCTATAATGAGTTCCCCAATGTGATGACGGATACCAATGCTTACAAGGCCAGGTGAGTTTATTATGAGGGAATAGTTATGGGAAGCCATCCGGACAGACCAAACAAGCAGCAGGCACTGGAGTGCAGGTCATCTACTGTGGATTATGCTTTGCAGCGAGAGGTTTGATATAACAACATCAACAAGGGAAAGTCTCTTCACCACTGGTAGTTCAAGCATATATACTAAACTGTCTAGTATTTCCCAGATAGCAAAGGTGATGGTGTGGAGAGAGAAGGAAAAATGAAAGACCGACGTTGGTGCTGAGGGCGTATATGAAGGGCATGTGAATTGTAGTACAACATCTTGACTCATAATTTGTGGGAGCATGCAGTAGAAGTCAAGCACCTCGACATTGTTGAGTTTACGGGATCGAAGCCAGGCGTCAATGACAGAGTGCCAGCATTGGAGGTAGCATGCCGGTATGCAGAGGCAGTGAACTGTGCCCTCATTGTCGGTGTCAAACCGGCAGATCTCGGGTAGGGGATCCCGAGCTGTGAGACTAGAATCGATGGTAACAGGAGACGAAGGAGATGATGTTTACCCAGGTTCGGGCCATCCTATGGAGGTAATACCCTACGTCATGCTTGATTGTATTGATGATATGTAGGTTACAGAGTTGATCTACCTCGAGATCGAATAGCTAAACCCTAGATGAGTTGTTCTCTATCTACAACCAAAAACCCTCCAGCTTACATAGACGCCGAGGGTACCTAGGGTTTACACATGGCCGGTTACACGTTGAAGGGATAAACATTCCTATTCACTACTCCAAACATGGAGGACACGCCATGATTCCCGAAGCTTCCTTCCTAGAGACAGGACATTCGATCGATCCAATGCTCGGCAAGTGGCCCATACAATCCGGCCCATAAGAAACAGGTCTGCCTCTCGAGGACCCCTTAAACCAGGACTTCCTCAGTAGCCCCCAAACTTGCGTCCAACGCCAAGGGTCTTAGCTCCAGCTGCTTCATATAATCAGAGTCTTCGGCTTGTGAGGCGAGTTCTTCCCTTCGAGTTTAGTTCAGCCTCCGATGACATGTAGTTTTCCGATTAGAGGTTCGTACGAACACCGTGAATAGCTCAACCCCAAAGGCCAAAAGTCAAGGAGTAAGTAGTGTTCCCTGACAACCTTTTTGACGAAAGGCCACGGCCCACCACGACCACCAAACCAGTTGCAAAAACTCAATTCACGGTTTGAGGCTGTTTTCATCAGCACGATCCATGAATGCACAGATCATGCCCCATTTCACACGGGATATGTTTAATCATGCGCATGTAACGACATGCATGTCTTGGGAAGCGGAGGGATTCACGACATAGTAAAGGGAGGCTAAACGGTGATAAGCCTCATAAAAGGGATAGAAAACCGCAAGGCCTAAACACGCTTCCCATTCGCATCCTCTGCTTCCCCAATCTCCTGAGCTTCCAGAGCACAGATCTAGGTTTTCCACAACTCCCCCTCCGAGCTTGCTCATGGCTGGCTCCAATGGCAAGTGGGAGGCTTCCATGGTCACCGAAAGGGACATCCGGGACCTCAAGGACACCGGCTACCTCCCCGCCAACGTCTACCACTGTGCGTCAGAGAAGGGCCAGGTGGTCCCTACTTCCAAGCCAGGCGAGAGGGTGGTATTCATCCCTCACTTCATCCGGGGACTGAGCTTCCCATTCCACCCCTTTGTCAGGGGGATCATGTTCCTCTACGGCCTCGACTTCCATGACCTCCCACCGAACTCCTGCATGCACATATCGGCCTTCATCATCATCATCTACGAGGCCTTCTTGCAAGTCGAGCCACACTTCAGACTATGGCTCAAGATATTCAATACCAAGCCGAAGTGTGTCGCAGGTGAACACGCAGACTGCGACGGGCCTGCCATCAGCAAACTCCCCCGTGTCGGATGGCCATCCGACACCTTCATCGACACCATCAAAATATGACAAAAAGAGTGGTTTTATATCACCGAGCCAAGGGCGGAAGGCCAAGATGCTCTAGACGAATTTAGATTCGGTCCCCCCATCAGATTGACCTCATGGCTCCGAAAGCGCCTCAACTGGGGGTCAGACAAGGAGGTGGACAACCTGTAGAAGTGTATCGCCTCCATGATCAAAAGCAATATCGAGCTGGCCAAGGTGGTCCAGATTATGCTCCGGCGGCGCATCCTCCCCTGCCAGCACCAGGACTCTCCCATGTGGGCTTATCAGCTTAACGATGAGCCTACTATTTGCCAGCTCTTCCGAACTACTCGGGAGAAGCTGTGGAAGATTTGTTCAAGGCACACAAGAACTGTCCAGCCGAGGAGGAGGATCGGGATGTACACGCCGATAACCCTCCTTCCCAGGTACATCATAGTTTTGTTTGATAAACTCTATTTTCCCTAAAGAAAATCTAAGCACCTTTCCTATCACTTCTGTAGAAATGGTTGAGCAAGGCCATGAGCATCAACTGCCTAGCGCCTCAGCTCAAGGACATCAAGTCCAGGATGTTGTTGGAGAAGCTCGCTGTGGCGCCTTACAAGGTACCAACTAAGAAGGAGGAGAAGAAGAAACCTGGCCGAGAAGGCCTTCATATCAAGGACCAGCCAGATGGTGTGTCCAAGGAAACCCATGACTCCTCTAACCAAGAAGAGGAGCATGAGGACGAGGGGGAAGGTGATTCCCCTCGCAAGAAAGAGGGCAGCATCATTGGACGCCATAGAGGATGTTCCTCCTCCTGCCCCAAAGAAAGTGCGTCGGACATAGGTAATTCTGTCCGACGACAGTTCAGACTCGGGTACCAAGTCTGATAACTTCGAGAAGGTTCCACGAAGGAACCTAAGGGTCAAGCCCTTGGATCGAAGGTAAAGATCCGAAGACTTCCTTAACTATTAACGATAAGTTTTAAAGGTTATTAACATGTGAGCGCTTATTGATTTGCAGACCACCACGCATTCTCCCCATCGACCAGGTTTTGGATAGGGAGACCCTGACAGCCAAGCTGGTGGGCAGCGGGACTGTGTCGCATCCCACTCCTCCGGGCGCTACGAAGGATGCCACGGAGGTGTCATCCCAGTAGGCTCCTATGGAGCCAGGCACCAGCGGTCGGGGTGACGACGTCATGGTCGAGGCTAACACCTCGGCCACCAAAGACCGGGTGGAGGAGCCCCTCTCAGATACCGAGGAGACCGAACGAGGGGAAGCCCAGTCCCCTCCAAGGCCGTCTTCGGAGCGCACAACGCCTCCGGAGGCACCGGTTCAATCCCCGGTTGGAGATCTGATTAGCCGATCACCACCGGCGCCACCGACCAATGGGTGGCCGGTGATGGGGAAGGCTCTATCAAGTGCCTCCATCTTCGAGGAGCACCGCACCATTATGGGTGCGATTATACAAAGCATTCAGTCCGTTGATAGCGGACTGAAGGAGGCTTTCAACGGTCTCCTGACGGGCTTCCAGGTGAGCCACGTGATACTTTGTTTGCGAAATATTAATTTCTTTATGCTATCGTTATATACATGGAAGCCCTCGAGCCTTAGATGAGTTTGGAAAAAACTCACCTGGGGGTCAATCATAGATCATTATCCGAACTATGTACGAGACGATATTTGTTTGGAACATTCTAACAACCCTTAAGAGGACGGGATATAGGATCATATTGATGATAGTTCGGAAGTTTTGAACCCATGTAACCTGATAGGGATTTGTTTTTTATAGGCTTCATCGTCGGCGGTGGCTGTGAAGGCCGCTGAGCTAAGCAAGCTGAATCAGAAGCTCAAGAGCTCCGAAGACGAGCTTGATGCTTTGAACAAGAGATTCGACGGTGCAAGGTAAGCCTGATTCAACATCCGAAAATTGTCGTCATCATACTGTCGATGCAGTATTCATATTTTTGATGCTTACACATCCTCGGCAAAGGAAATTGAGAATCTCAAGGCCGAGCTGCAGAATGCGAAGCAGGAGGTTACGGCCGAGAGGGCGGGGGATGAACAAGCGGCTACTGCGCTTTCCCCCTTAAGAGCCACCAGTGACAAGCATGAGGATCGGGTGGAGGAAATACAACAGGAGATCAAAGACGCCGGCCAAAAGTGCGAGGACCTCGAGCAAAAAGGCAAGGAGTAGGCCACTAAGCTATCCACCCTAAAAACTGATCTCCAAAAGGAGCGGGTAGATAGGTGGTTTCTTGAGGAACAAGTCCGCCAAGCGAAGGTTATCACGGATGGTGAGCTATATTTATTGTGTCTTCGGGGATAGCAAGTTCGAGTTGCTTACCCAGGTGTGGTGTTCCTCAGGCGCCTGCTTCGACCTCCAGAGGAGCGCAACGGACGCGAATCAGTTCTATGCTTCGCGGGGAGAGGAAGATGAAGCTCGGCTGTTTTGGGCACAATTCAAAGCCTCCGAGCGCTCTCCTCTTCTCGTCGAGCAGCTGAAGCAGCTGATGGAGCTACATCGGATGGCGGAGCCAACCATGAAGGTTCTTTGTATTCGGTTATGGCCCAACGAGCCACTACCGGGTAGCTACTTTGTCCTGGTGCAGAAGCTGAGCGATGCCTCGCCCCGGATCGATGCACTAAGGCGTTCCTCCTGTATCGAGAGAGCTCGTATGGCCTTTGCGAAGGCCAAGGTGCACTGTCCAGGGCTTGATCCGATGAAGATAGTCACTGCCCCTCAGCCTCCTTGAAAGGAGCATAGGTGCCCTGAGCTATAATTCTCCGGAGTAATGGAGGGTGCTCGGGCAATAGAGTCGTAGTGCTCAAGAGAAAACATTTATGAGTAAATGTATTGTAATATGTTCGAAGATATTTTAACGTTTTAAGGTTATGATACATGGTTTATCATGTTTTTAACATTTTGCATTCCTTATAACTCCTGTGTGTCCGTTGAAACTAAAAGCTGCGAGTCGTCGACTTCAACCCCCATGTAGATGCTACATGAGGTGTCTCTACCTATGCACTATACCCTTAGCCGAGCTATCAGAACCTGAAGGCGGTGGAGTGCGGCGGACTAGGCAACCAGACCATAATGCTTTATTGCTTTCACTTAGCCGTAGGGGCGCGAACAAGGACTGTGGGAGGCTGATGACTAGCCACCGGTGTTTTGTGATGTTCAGATGAACTGTGGCTAAAGCCAATATCACATGGTTTGTACGAATACCAAACCCATCGTATGACACAGAATAACCTCTGACGAGGGAGTATAACACTTAAGCTCGGATTCGTAGAGCGGTTCTCGCATACTATGACAGTCAATTTTCGGCTTTCTCCTCTGAGGTGTTTGACCAAGCTAGCCAGAAACACAATCGCAGAGGTTCTCCCTTTGCCCTTTTAGCTGAACAAGCTGAACGTAAAGGGGAAAGCATAAGAGCCGGGCAACCCAACTATTGACCCAAGACATAGTTTGGAACCAATCCATATAAAGCGAATTCCAAGAAGCCAAACACATAATCAATTGTGCATAAGGCATTTTTTTAAACTCGAGCCCCCGGTCTATTAGCCGGTTGCGTCGTAATGTACCAAACAGTTTCGCAAGAAGAGGGAGAAAATAGAATATGCGCCAAAAAAGGACAACGAGACAACCATGTATAATGATTTTATATTTTTCTCAACTACTCTTATTGCTCGAATTGCCGAAGCAACTATTTACAGGTATTTGAAAAAAGAAATTTTACAGGAGTGGTTGTACCAGGGGCCTACGATTGGTGACCTTACGACCTCGATGTGCCCTGTCGCTTGTCTACTCCTGCGCCTCCTAGGGAGTGGTGCACTTTAATGGGTGGTACTGTTCGGCAAACGGATCTTGCAAACAAGGTCTTGAGAAGTCGCCGAAATGTGGATGAGCTTTACGCCTTTAGCAGGCCCTTGGTGGTACATGCAGTGTGTTCGAAGTCATTTGATGGTAGTAGTTTGGTCCAGCCGAACACTTACCCTTTTTCCCCATCACCGCCCATGGAACTTTTAGCGTGAAGTTGTGCCTCCTTGGCACGTACTTCGCTGGTCCTAGGGCTGTGCGATGGGGGGAGTCCCTATTTACGAGGAGAAGAAGGTTCTGAGAGTTCAGGCTTAAACCAAGCTCGCTTCCCAACCTTACGTGCCTTTACGGCAGGTGTCGGCGTTTGCCGATCATCATTATAGTGGAATTCGTCCGCCAGGGCCAACGTATGTTCCTCAGTTCGGAGGGAGCGCTTTGTGTTGCCGTTGATAGTAATGACCCCCTTGGGGCCGGGCATCTTGAGCTTGAGGTATGCGTAGTGTGGGATGGCGTTAAAGAGAGCGAACATTGTATGGCCTAGCAGGGCGTGATAGCCATTGCGGAAAGGTACGATGTTGAAGATCAAGTCTTTGCTCCGGAAATCGTCGGGCGAGCCAAACACTACTTCTAGGCTTACAGAGCCTGTGCACCGGGCTTCCACACCTGGGATCACTCCTTTAAAGGTAGTGTTGCTGGGTTTGATCCTTGACGGATCTATACCCATCGTTTTCACCGTATCTGAGTAAATCAGGTTAAGGCTACTTCCTCTGTCCCTTAGGAATTTTGTGAGATGATACCCGTCTATAAGGGGGTCTAGGAGGAGGGCGACTAAACTCCATGATGGATACTGGTGGGGTGGTCACGTCGATCAAAGGTGATCAAGTATGCTGACCATGGGTTATACTTCGGGGCTACAAGCTCTACGGCGTAGACCTATTGAAGGGCGCGCTTCCTCTCCTTCTTGGGTATCTGGGTGGCGTATATCATATTTACTGTTTTCACCTCTGGAGGGAACTTCTTTTGTTCGCCGCCAACCGGACCCCAAGGCTCATCCTCATCCTTCTACGTCGGCTCTTGTCCTGATCCTCAGATGTGAGTTTGCCGGCCTGTTTGAATACCCAACAGTTATGGTTGGTGTGTTTGGCGGGCTTCTCTTGAGTGACATGGATTTAGCAAGGCCTTTCCATGACCTTGTCCAGCGGGGTGGGTCTGTCACGATTGCCTTTAGGAGGCTTTGTCAGCATTCTGGGGACAGGGGTACCCAGTCCTGCCTACCTGCGGCCCACGACATGGTCCACTTCATCGACCAGGCATGGCCTGGCGCGGCACTACTCAAGACAAGGCCCTCGTGAGGACTCCGGCCTTGCGAGGAAGAACAACATCAAGACCAGCAAGAATGGGCCTCCTCAGGCCCCCTCCTGAGTGGCGGACATCTCTATGTAGAGCCCGGCCTCAAGAGTCAAAGGTGACGCAAGGAAGGACAGGCGGGCGCCAGTGCGCTAGGCGGCACAGTTTCCTCTTTGGTGCAAAGGGAGTAAGGACATACGCGGGTTCCCAAAGCGCCACCCAAAGGTTTCCCTTCCGGTGCAACAAGACCACGACCACGAGCCCCGTAGGAGGGATGTCATCGCCAAGCCCACCACTGCATCATCAACAACTACTTTGCAGGCGAAGACCACCTTTGGACAGGGCATGAATATACTCCTGTCCCCCTTCAAAATTGGCCGTTGTGGTATCCCTTCCCGCCATTGTGATAAGGGAAAAGGATCTGGGCCACCGCTATATATAGAAGCTAGGCCGCACCATAGAGGGGGGCCGATCCAACACTTAGCCACTTGACACACCACCACAAGACAGAGAGCCAAGAACACATCTTGAGTGCCCTCGTGAGGCTGAAGCCCACTGTACTAGTTCATCCACCCAAACCTCCACGAGAGGCAATCCACCAAAGCAGGAGTAGGGTATTACGCTTCATAGCGGCCCAAACATGGGTAAACTGTTGTGTTCATCTTCTTCCTCGTCATCGAGCGAGTTCACCATAGTAATCATCGAGTAGCGAGCTAGGTTGGGTGAGGCCACAGGGAACCTTCGCACAAGCCCCTGTCTTCGAACCTTAAGGGTTTTGTGGAGCCCGAAATCTGACATTTTGCATGCCAGGTAGGGGGCATGTCGAAGCCTACCCTGAGTCTCACCCCGCCTACACTCGCCACGCTCATGGCAAAAGGATGACGAGCCCGGGCCGAGCGGCGAGTTGCCCGTGTGGCACGGGCAACGCGGGCGGGCCTCGGAACACCGTGTCGTATAGCCTCTCCGTTGGCGGGTCCCATCACTAGCTAGGCCCTTAACGGGCACTAGGGACTACCGCCTTCACCAGCCACACGACGAGCCCTCGCCGCCCCAGTTCTCCCCCACACCGGGGGCACACCGCAGCCCTACCGGGCCTGCAATGACTCGACGCATAGACATGTCGCACTCCTCGTGGCGCACGAGCTGCGGCGCCACCGCGTGGTGCGTGTTTGCCACGATGCTTGGGCCAGGTGTGCCCTCAGGTGCGCCACTGCCACCTGCAAGGCACTGGCGTACCTCAGCGGGGCCCGCATCTATGAACTCGCTCGACTGACAAGACTAGCGCTCGGACCGCATGGGCGCATCCGGGACGTCAGCGGCGATCCGCGCTCGCCAGGAGCTTGGCGTAGGGCACCGGAGTCGTGGGAGCTGGCTGCAGGCACCGTTAGACACCGATGGGAGGTGATGCCCACGCAAGAGGCATGTCCCCTCATCACTTCCGTCGGAACTAGGGAGGAAGGCCGAAGGCTCGACTACACTGGCGCCCGGGGGCTCAGGCAACTCTACAACGACCTTGTTGATGAGCGTTTGGGATGAGAAGGAGGCAACGTCGGCTACCGTGGCTGCAGGAGGTATGTACATGGCCTGGCGAGCGGCTCTCGCGAGGGATGGCGCACGCAGCCTCGCGAGGGCGGCTCAAACGACTGGTTTCATGAGGGTGACCAGCGCGAGCACCCTCACGGGGCACACCCACTAGCAGGGAGCTGCCGTGAGCAGGCATCTGGGTCTGGGGACCCGGGGTCACTAGTCCAGGAACGGAGGGGGGGACACCCGCTAGCGTTCCCGGGCCCAATGTCCCCAGCTTGGAGACGGAGGGTGGAACACATGCCCATGTCACCGGGCTAGATGATCCCAACCTGGAGACGGGGCGTGGAGCAGACCGCCCCGTCCCCAGGGCGTGCGACACCCGCTTGGAGACAGAGGGTGGAACACACACCCATGTCTCCGAGCCGGGTGTCGCTCGGTCACCAGCGGGCGATCCTGTACTCCCCCATGTCCCCAGGCCCAGCTTGTCAGGCCTGGGGGCTGGACCACAAGCACCTGCAAAGGGACCTGGGGCACTCTAGCAAGGCGCACTGGGGCACTGCCCTGGGTGACGGCCTCGCACGTAGCGGTCGGGCCTCGCCTAGCCCGACCCGCGGCGCGAGGGATTACACCTCTTCTACGACGACTACGCCAGGGCATGGGCTCTAGGGTGTGAGGGGCTACCCCTATGCCTGGGGGCCCGTCCTGAGCCAGCCCTACTTCATCAACCCGTGACACTCTCATGTAATAATGAGCGGGCTATATATGCCCGGAGCCCCCTGAGGACGCGGAGGGGTTCCTCCCATGCAATGTGGCAGGCACAGCTCCGCACTGGCGGAGAAGTCAACACTACCCATCAATGGCTATGCCCATGCAACGTGGATGCCCTACGCTCAGCGCTGGGGGAAGACGAAGACTAGTCTAGGTGCCAAACGCGGCTGCTATTTGCTCTTCTCGCATTTGGATTTGCCAACTTTCACAAAACTCGAGGTTTTTCAAATCATGTTTTTAAGAAACGGGTCATGGATTCATGTTCGTCGCCATCACCCATGTTGGGTTTTCTCTCTTCAGGATGGGCACTTGCCTGCTCCCTTCCTCGTCGCACCTTGCGAGCAGGGGCTAAGGGGCATGGTGCTCGCACCTCGCCAAGGCCTTGGCGTCCGGATCCTCGCGTGGTACTCCCGGATGAGTTAGCAGGCATGTGATGCTTCATATTCACTTGGGGGATCCACTCACGGCCTGATGCGCCATCTCGGAGCCTCGGGAGGCCCACCCCCGAGGGCTGGAACAAAATATTTCTTTGGGGAGCTGCTCGAGCGTCAAAGGGGGCTCTTGAGCAACACGCCTCAGAAGCCTTACTAGTCATATAGCCACTTGGCAGCCTCGATGCCATCCTTGGTGATCTGGCCGACATCGAGGGTGTTGGGGCCTCGCCTCGTTGTTGCATCCTTGGTGATCTGGTCATAAACCACGACGGTAGGAAAATGTGCGGGACTCGGACTCGCCGACGTAGAGCTGCTTGAGCGTCAAAGGGGAGTCGTGAGGAGCACGCCTCAGGATCCTTACCGGTCATAAAGCCACTAGCAGCCTCAATGTCGTCCTTGGTGATCTGGCCAGCATCGTGGGTGTTGAGGCCTCGCTTTGCAGTTGTGTCCTTGGCCAGACGCTACCACGACGGTAGGGAAATGTGCGGGACTGGGGCCTACAGAAGTAGAGTGCCGAAAGGGCTCCAAACTTACATCACCTATAGGAAGAAGAGGACCGCAGGACGCCTGGATTCACCAAGCGCCATGACCACACCTTCCCTGTAGCCTATGACGGACACGCCAAGCTAAGTACCCTAACCATAATCGGGAGGCCGCCTCAAGTAATGAAAACACAAAAACCAGGACACATAACAGAAGCACTGATAAAAGGGGGCTTGCACCCAAGTTCACTACATGCCCGTAGGGCCTTTCTTAGTCTTTGGTTACAAGGGAAGGGAAAGAAAGAAGAAGCCCCCCACGGGGGCTGCCGCTTCAGGAGCTCCGGGGCCCGCACATTGGCGCTCAGCCAGTGTCCTCCTCCTCCTTCACGGGCCTGTGAAGGCGCGTCGGCACGGCGGCTTCTGGAGCGGCGTCGCGCCGGCTGGCAACCCCCAAGGTTCGAGCTACTGTTGTCACTGTCGCTGCTGTCACTGTTGTCGCCCGGGCTCCCCTCGGAGGGGATGTCGCTGTCGCTGGAGGAGTGGTGCTCGTCACGAAGGGCAAGCTCTCCAAGATCGCCATGGTCGACGTCTTCCGGGCAGCACCCCAGGCGTTCACCCTCGCTGCAGAAGACCTTAACGAAGAGCGTCGCCTCCCTGCCAAACTTGAAGTGGAGGGTGCGCCTCCCCATCAGGCCACGGGCATGGGCAAACGTTTGCCACCCGTGAACCAGGTACACATAGCCCCTCGGGGTGACTTCAACCTCCACCCATGACACCACGCTGCAGCAGCCGTCGGCCTGCAGCCATAGGCCGTCGCCCCCCCGGCCGGCAGCGCCCCACAAAGGAGTTTGGGAGTTGAAGCCAGGCGGCCTCCGGCCTCTCCGCCCACACCACGAACTCCCGGGCCGTGTCGGCCGTATGGAGCCGCGGACGTGGTGGCAGGGCCACCGCGATCGCCCTCCCATCGTGGGCGCCACTACCTTGACTACCATGGGCGCCCGCGCCGGTCGGGCCCATCCTGCAGCCACCGATGACAACCCCAAACCATGCTGGGGTACGATCGCACCCTCAGGAAGCCGCCGCCGGCATCGCGGCGTACTTCCGGGGACGGCCGCGACCCCTCTTGGGTGGCGGTGGAGCGGGGCTCTTCTCGAGGGCCTTCCCCTTCTCGTCCGCGGAATGCTTCCTCACGAGAGCCATGATTAGGAGAGCGGCGGCTTGGAGATTGAAAGGCGAAGAAAATAAAGGTGTTGTGAGGGCTTTCTCCCCCTCGCTGGCTTATGTACAGCCTGGGGCCAACCGACGCCCCCTCGCATCCTGGGAGGCGTGCGACCTCTGAAGGGTCACATCCGCGTGGCCCAAGGAGGGAAGGCCTAGGTGGAAACAACATTCAAGGGAAGGTAATGATGGCCGGCATTGTGCGCATGCGTCACATTGGTTTGACTTATGACGATTCCTGACGCCTTCGGGGAGCGGGAGCGTCGCCACGCAGGTGTCCGATGTGTGGAAAGCCTGGACTACATGCGTTTGGGGCCCGCGGTGCTTCGGGCCATCCTCAAAGCTTCGCTCTAAAGCCAGCTCAGGCACGCCTTGGGCTCGGGGGTTACTGTTGACATTCTGGGAACAGGGGTACCCAGTCCTGCCTGCCTACGGCCTAGGACATGGCCCACTTCGTCAACTAGGCGTGGCCTGGCGTGGCGCTACTCAAGACAAGGCCCTCGTGAGGACCCCGGCCTCGCGAGGAAGAACAACATCAAGACCAGCAAGGATGGGCCTCCTCAGGCCACCTTCTAAGTGGCGGAGATCTCTATGCAGAGCCCGACTTCAGGAGTCAAAGGTGACGCAAGGAAGGACAGGCAAGCGCTAGCGCGCCAGGCGGCATAGTTTCCTCTTTGGTGCAAAGGGAGCAAGGACGTACGCTGGTTGCCAAAGCGCCGCCCAAAGGTTTCCCTTCCGGTGCAACGAGACCATGACCACGAGCCCCATAGGATGGATGTCATCGCCGAGCCCACCACTGCATCACCAACAGCTACTTTGCAGGCGAAGACCACCTTTGGACAGGGTGCGGATGTACTCCTGCCCCCTTCAAAATTGGCCGTTGCGGGATCCCTTCACGCCATTGTGATAAGGGAAGAGGACCCGGGCCACCGTTATATATAGAAGCTAGGCCCCACCATAGAGGGGGGCCGATCCAACACTTAGCCACTCGATGCACCACCACAAGACAGAGAGCCAAGAACACATCTTGAGCGCCCTTACGAAGCTGAATCCCATTGTACTAGTTCATCCACCCAAACCTCTACGAGAGACAATCCACCAAAGCAAGAGTAGGGTATTACGCTTCACAGCGGCCCGAACATGGGTAAACTGCTGTGTTCATCTCTTCCCCGTCATCGAGCGAGTTCGCCGTAGTAATCATCGAGTAGCGAGCTAGGTTGGGTGAGGCTGCAGGGAACCTTCAAACAGGCCCATGTGTTCGAACCTTAAGGGTTTTGTGGAGCCCGAAATTCAATAGGCTTCTTCCACTGCCCAGGTCGGGAGTTGCGAAAGCCGGCATTAATGGCCATGTCATCAGCATCACTGTTGTTGTGCCTACGCTTATTCTTGTTGCGCTTTGGTTTCCCGTTACTATCCCGAACTTCGAAGGTTCCGGGGTCTTGGGGGTTGTGGCTCCATCTTGCGAGCCAGTTATCCTCGCCCACACAAAAGCGGGTCACGAGGGATGTAAGGGCGGATATTGTCCGAGGTTTATCTTGGCCGAGCTGGCAGGCCAACCATTCATCTCGAATATTGTGCCGGAAGGAGGCTATTTGCTTGGTGTCTGGGTAGTTAACAATCTGTTTTTTCTTGGTCAAGAACCGATTCCAGAATTGCCACGCGGACTCTCCTGGCTTCTGGACGACGTTGCTCAAATCGGAGGAGTCCGACGACTGAACATAGGTGCCCTGGAAGTTAGATTAGAATGCATCTCTAGATCTTCCCAGCATCGTATGGAGTTTTTGGGGAGGCTGTTCAACTAGTGCCGAGCTGGCCCCTTAAGTTTTAGGGGTAGATATTTGATGGCGTGGAGATCATCTCCTCGTGCCATGTGGATGTGGAGGAGGAAATCCTCAGTCCATACTGTTGGGTCAGTTGTCCCATCATACTGCTCTATGTTTACGGGTTTAAACCCCTCCAAGAACTGATGCTGCATCACCTCGTCCGTGAAGCATAGTGGGTGGGTGGCGCCTCTGAGCCGAGCTTTGTCGTGCTGGTAGTCGGCGCCTGTTCTAGACCGGTTTCGTTCCCGACCTCTACTATTGCGATCGAGCCAAGGCCTGTACCCTTCCCGTATATCAGGTGAGTACCCTCTGGATCTGAAGATGGATCTCATATGACCTGCTCTGTAGTCCAGGTCGCGTCACAGGTCAAACCTGTCATCGGGCTCTATTTTCTCTTTTCCTCGTCTATGGGGTATCGCCTACCTATAACCGGTGTCGTCAGCCGTCCCGTCTCATCCTCGAGGAGGGTAGTATGGCTTGTCATATGGGGTGTTATTGGCAAACGGCGTATCAATGAGCTCGTCGTCGAATTGTGGCAGCAGCCTTCTACGTGGATAGCTCTTAGGTTGGTCCGACAGACTAATACCACATCCTTCCTAAGCTGAGAGGACTCTCGTCCATCGGTCATTGAGGTTGTCTTGTTCTGCTTTAAGCCGCCATTCTTTTGCTTTCAGGCTGTGGGCCGTGGCTATAAGCTGTTGCCTGAACAGTTCCTGATCTTCAGGATTATTAGGAATGTCGAAGTCATCGGCTTTCGGGATGTCCTCCTCCTTGACAGGGGGAGGTAATTGTCGTCCTCAAAATCGTTTAGGTCATCGGGGTTGCGCTGGTCTTCAGGCCTCTCCTGACCCTCTAGCAGGTGTTCAGGGACATCGGGATCGTCGAGGCCTTCTGGGGTATCTCCGTCCCAGGTGCCGATGATAGGTTTCCTTCCCTTTTTGCCTTTTGACTGTTTACGCGGCTTCTGGCGTCTTGACGGTGCTTCCCCCGACTTGTCACCATCGTTTTTAGGCGTGTTCTCACAATTAGTGGCCGGAGTGTCCACCATGTACATTGTATGTTGAGGTGGAGGCCCATCATCAGGTGTTAACGGGAGTGGGAGCACAATCCTCCTCATCCTGTATTCTGCCTCCTCGGAGGCATAGTCCAACATGTCGGTTAAATCTTTGACTATGGCTATCAAGTGGGTGGTGGGTGGGATGAAAAATTCGTCTTGACCCGCCCTAAGACCGATCTGAGCATGGATCGGGGTTAGGTCATTGGTAATTTTCATTGACGAGATCCGATCTAGGGCCTCATTGAGTATCGAGAGCTCGATCGGGTCAACCTGCTCGGAGCTTTCAGAGTTGACCTCCATTGCATCTGTGCTAGGGGAGTGTTTGTCAAGAACATGTATCCGGTTATCTGGCACTATGGCCAGATCCGGACTAAGAGTCACGTCATTACCGGGGTATGTCCTGTGGGCGTGACCAGAAAAGGGATCTAAGGTTAAAGCCTCGGAGTCTTTGAGCGTGGCAGATGACTGCGAGCCCGATTAGAGAAAGATCGCCCCAAGAGTCTACGGAGAACTCTAGGTTACCGAATCTAACCTCTTGGTCAGGGGTGAAGCTTCCGACCCAGCCTAGATGACTGGTCGGGTTAGCGTGCAGCACAATGCTGCCGAAGGCGAAGATCTGTCTGGGACAAAGGTGTCCATGTTGCGTACCTCTTCGTTGATGATGACGCGAGCCATCGATTCCTTTGGTGATCACAGCAGAAATCTCAATGAAAGCACCAATGTCGGTGTCAAAAGCGACGGATCTTGGGTAGAGGGTCCCGAGCTGTGAGACTAGAATCGATGGTAACATGAGATGAAGGAGACGATGTTTACCCAGGTTCGGGCCCTCCTATGGAGGTAATACCCTACGTCATACTTGATTGTCTTGATGATATGTAGGTTACAGAGTTGATCTACCTCAAGATCGAATGGCTAAACCCTAGATGAGTTGTTTCTCTGTCTACAACCCTAAAACCCTGCCGCTTATATAGATGCCGAGGGTACCTAGGGTTTACACATGGTCGGTTACACGCCGATGGGATAAACATGCCTATTCACTACTCCAAATGTGGAGGACACGCCACGATTCCTAAAGCTTCCTTCCTGGAGACAGGGCCTTCGATCGATCCAATGCTCGGCAAGCGGCCCATACAGTCCGGCCCATAAGAAACAGGTCGGCCTCCCGAGGACCCCTTAAACCAAGACTCCCTCACTCATGACCGGAAAGGATGGCTTCCGGGAGGCTCACACCATCATTGATATGTTCTCCACTTTCTCCACTATCAAAAGTTCCGGAGTATCTTACATGGAGGAGCTCCTCCGTTGAGATTTTCATGCCGACAATATCCCATTAAACTCTTTCTAGGGATTTAAGAAGACGACTGACAGACATCTCACGACAGTCTAAATTGAGAGGGGCCTTGCGCCATAGGTGTCGCCACTAACTTGCGAGGACTTGGGTTCGAGCACCGTCCTTGGTGGGGAGACGGGAGATGATCTCACCTAGGATTGCATTCGGGAGGGTGCTGATGATGTCCAGACCAAATTCCTCTTCTTGTTCCTCAGATCGAGGGGCATCGCCGCTTCTCGCCCCTCCGACCACCACCGAAACCCCAGAGGAGGGTGTCGATGGTGGCTCGAGTCTTGCCCTCTTGCTGCTAGAGGCAACGGACTCCATCTCTATTTCCATCCTCCTCTTCATCTTCATCTTCATCTCCACTCCATCTCCATCTCCAACTCCATTTGTCAGGGTGTGGCGCTGCCTTCGAGCAAAGCTCTGTGCGGTAGATTTGGAAAGACGATTAGGTATTGACTACATAGATCCATGAAAGAAATAATGAAAGGCTTAAGTGGGGAGGGGGAGATGAGGGGTCAGATGTACGCAGCAGGTCCACGGGTGTGCGTGTGGGAGAAGGAAACACGAATCGCGTCTTTATAATATGGAAATGCATGGGTGTGTATGCAGTAGGACCACGGGTGTGTGTGTGCAAGAGGCACACCTGGTATAGCGACACGAAGCATGGTTTTAGATGCAAAATATGAAACATGGTTTTAGGTAGGAACGTCCATGATGGAAAACAGGGCAGTCTGTCACCCGTATAGTTCAAACAGAGTGAACTGACCTCAAGGTAATTACACCGAGGGCAGTGACATGAGGTCACACAAGGTGCTCGTTATCTGTCTTGCAAAATGTTCCAGGCGGCACATTAAATGATGGTAACACAATGTCGTGCCTATGTGTTCGACCCTCATCTAGCTCACATTAACAAGAACACGTTCATCACATCGTTTCCACAGGGTTGGAGACTCTATAAAATGTTGTAGCATCGAGACAAAACAACAGAAACTGGATTGATTTTAGGACATGTGAACTACTTCACCACTACACAACACAAAAACAAACAACCTTACAGATGATGCAAAAATTACAAGGGTTGTTTGATCATGTCTAAATGTCTATGCTCTGTAAACTTCCCCGCAAAAGGTGCAACAACATGTAACTCTGTAAGCTTCCCCGCAGAGACATGTTTTCAGCATTCACAACTGAATGGATCCGCTAAGTACATGTATTCAACACGTTTGTTTTTTAAATCTAGGTCGGTGTGTTTGCAACTTGATGATAATATAAGGCGAGCGCATTTAGAAGCCTTGTTGTCCCACAGAAGCACCTCCTATTGCTCTGCATAAAAATATAACTTGGTTGCTGAGGACGTGTAGTCTGGGGGTAGAGAAACTTAATCTTGATGGTCTCCAACTTGCTTGCATTTAGAATAAAGAACGCTGCAAATTCAATGTGTTCCCAACAACTTTCGTAATCTTCCAGCGTTACTATCTTTGGACGAATCAGATGGCCTTTGAGAAATAACTGGTGCTTACGGTGCCAATAATTTCATTTACCAGCACGATTAAATCCTCCCTAAAACATGCGAGTAGGTTGAAAATACTTAACGTCAGGGTAGACAACAAATGTACAATTGATTGTATTACATCCATCCTCAAAAGCTTGTCATATATTTGTCAATAAAGTTTTCGTAGACACGGGTGTATCAATCCAGACAAATGTAGGACAAGATTTTTGACACACAGGTATGAGTGCTACACTATGAAATGTATCTGAAAATCATTACCTCAACAAACAATTTCTCCAGGTTAGGAAAGAATTCCAACAATTGAACAACAAGGCCAACTTTATAAGGCTGCAACATAAAAAAGGTCTTGACAAATTGCCACATCGTTTTTAGCCAAGCAACCACCAAACCCTTCAAGGGACATATAAAATACGCCACAAAGTTAACAAAATAATACCAGGTGAAAGTATTGTGGAAATTCAGTACCTCAAGAGACCTGGAGACACCCAACAAATTCACCCAATGTCTCCAGTTTAGGTGCATAGACAATGGTTGATGACCCAAAAGTATAGGCGATCTATCGTAGTCCTTTCGATAAGTAGGAGTGTCGAACCCAACGAGGAGTAGAAGGAAATGACAAGCGGTTTTCAGTAAGGTATTCTCTGCAAGGACTGAAATTATGGGTAACAGATAGTTTGGTGATAAGGTAATTTGTAACGGGTAACAAGTAACAAGTGTAGCAAAGGTGCAACAAGGTACCCAATCCTTTTTGTAGCAAAGGGCAGGCCTAGACAAACTCTTATATAAAGTGAAGCGCTCTCGAGGACACATGTGAATTTCTGTCAAGCTAGTTTTTATCATGCTCATTTGATTCACGTTCGTTACTTTGATAATTTGATATGTGGGTGGACCAGTGCTTGGGTGCTGCCCTTACTTGGACAAACCTCCCACTTATGATTAACCTCTCTTGCAAGCATCCGCAACTACGAAACAAGAATTAAGATAAATCTAACCATATCACGAAACATATGGATCCAAATCAGCCCCTTATGAAGCAACACATAAACTAAGGTGTAAGATTCTATCACTCTAGCAACCCATCATCTACTTGTTACTTCCCAATGCCTTCCCCTAGGCCTAAATAATGGTGAAGTGTTATGTAGTCGACGTTCACATGACACCACTAGAGGAGAAACAACATACATATCATCAAAATATCGAATGAATATCAAATTCACATGATTACTTATAACAAGACTTATCCCATGTCCTCATGAACAAACATAACTACTCAAAAATCATGTTCATGTTCATAATCAGAGGAGTATTAATTATCATAAAGGATCTGAACATATGATCTTCCACCAAGTAAACCAACTAGCATCAACTACAAGGAGTAATCATCACTACTAGCAACCCACACGTACCAATCTGAGTTTTGAGAAGATCGGGTACAAGAGATGAACTAGGGTTTGGAGAGAAGATGGTGGTGGTGAAGATGTTGATGGAGATTGACCCCCTCTCTATGAGAGGATCGTTGGTGATGACGATGGCTGTGATTCCCCCTCTAGGAGGGAAGTTTCCCCGGCAGAACAGCTCCGCCGGAGCTCTAGATTGGTTATGTCCAAGTTTCGCCCCGAGACAGCGGCGCTTTGTCCCGAAAGCTCTCTCTTGATTTTTTCCACGTCAAAACCCTTCAAATAGAAGAAGATGGGCACCGGAGGCCTGCCAGGGGGCCCACAAGCCACCAAGGCGTTGTTGGAAATATGCCCTAGAGGGAATAATAAATTAGTTATTATCATATTTCCTTGTTCATGATAATCGTTTATTATCCATGCTATAATTGTATTGATCGGAGACTTAGATGCATGTGTGGATACATAGACAAAACCATGTCCCTAGTATGCCTCTAATAGACTAGCTCGTTGATCAAAAGATGGTTAAGGTTTCCTAGCCATGGACATGAGATGTCATTTGATAAAGGGGTCACATCATTAGGAGAATGATGTGATGGACAAGACCCAAACTGCAAACGTAGCATATGATCGTGTCAGTTTATTGCTACTGTTTTCCGCATGTCAAGTATGTGTTCCTATGACCATGAGATCATGCAACTCACAGATATCGGAGGAGTGCCTTGTGTGTATCAAACGTCCCAACGTAACTGGGTGACTATAAAGGTGCTCTACAGGTATCTCCGATGGTGTCTGTTGAGTTGGCATGGATCGAGACTGGGATTTGTTACTCCGTGTGACGGAGAGGTATCTCGGGGCCCACTCGGTAATGCAACATCACAATAAGCCTTGCAAGCAATGTGACTAATTGTTAGTTGTGGGATCTTGTATTATGGAATGAGTAAAGAGACTTGCCGGTAACAAGGTTGAACTAGGTATGGAGATACCGACGATCGAATCTCGGGCAAGTAACATACCGAAGAACAAAGGGAACGTTATACAGGATTAACTGAATCCTTGACATAGAGGTTCGACCGATAGAGATCTTCGTAGAATATGTAGGAACCAATGTGGACATCCAGGTCCCGCCATTGGTTATTGACCATAGAGGTGACTCGGTCATGCCTACATAGTTCTCGAACCCGCAGGGTCTGCACACTTAAGGTTCGGTGACGTTTCGGTAGTGTAGAGTTATGTATGGTGGTGATCGAAGTTTGTTCGGAGTCCCTGATGAGATCCCGGACGTCACGAGGAGCTCCGGAATGGTCCGGAGGTAAAGATTTATATATAGGAAGTCCCAGTTTGGTTTTCCGGAAAAGTTTCGGGCTCATCGGTAGTGTACCGGGAGTGCCGGTAGTGTACCGGGAGTGCCGGTAGTGTACCGGGAGGCCTCCGGGAGGGGTATTTCGACCCCAAGAGGTCCATGGGCTGTGGGGTAATAATAACCAGCCCTTAGTGGGCTGGTAAAACAGACACAAAGGCCCATGGCGCAGGAGGAAAAGTCCTAAAGCAAAAGGTGGAAAATCAGCCAATAGGAGGCAATCCTACTCCAACTAGGATTGGAGGTGAAGTAGGATTGCTTCCCACCTCCTATTTCGGCCGACCCAAAGGCCTTGTCTTCCTCTCCTCTCCTCTCCTCCTATATATACTAGTGGATTGGGTGGTTTTTGGACAGAATTTCCGGCCACGTGCTACCCGTTACACCGGTGCATAGTTTCTCCTCTAGATCGGTTTTCTGCAGCGCTTAGGCGAAGCCCTGCCGGAATTGCTCCACCACCATCACCGGAGCGCCATCACGCTGCCGGTGAACTCTATCTCCTCTCCACCTCCTCTCGCTGGATCGAGACGGTGGAGATCGTCATCAAGCTGCACGTGTGCTGAACGCGGAGGTGCCGTCCGTTCGGCGCTAGATCGGAAGGACCGTGATCGAGATCGCGAGACGGTTCGTGATGTGATCACGGAACGGATCGTGATGAGTTCGCGGGACAGATCGTGATCAAGATCGTGAGATGGATCGTGATGAGTTCCCGAGACGGATCATGATGTGTTCGCGGGACGGTTCGTGATTGGATCGCGGGACGCTCGGCGATTTGGATCGCGAAGAAGTTCGACTACACCAACCACGTTTCTTAACGCTTCCCGCTTAGCGATCTACAAGGGTACATAGATCCACTCTCCCTCTCGTAGATGCTCATCACCATGGATAGGTTTGCGTGTGCGTAGGAAATTTTTTGTTTCCCATGCGACGTACCCCAACAGTGGAATCATGAGCTAGGTTGATGGTTCGATGAGATCTCGAGTAGAACACAAAAGGTTTGTGGGCGTTGATGCTTAGATTGCTTCCTCCCTTGGTCGGATTTTGGTTCAGCGGGATTGTGAGATGAAGCGGCCCGGACCAACATTACTCGTACGCTTACGAGAGACCGGTTCCCTCGACGCAACTTGTTGCTTAGATGGCTTGCGGGTGACAGTTTCTCTCACTTTAGTTGGATCGGATCCGACAAAGGCGGTCCTTGAGAAGGTTGAAAAGTAATCTATGTATCACCGTTGTGGTTTATGCGTAGGTGAGAATTGTTCTTGCTAGATACCCGTAGCAGCCACGTAAAACATGCAACAACAACTAGAGGACGTCTAACTTGTTTTTGCAGGGTATGTTGTGATGTGATATGGCCAATTACATGATGAGATATATGTGATGTATGAGATGATCATGTGATGTATAGAATTTCACGACTTGCATGTCGTTGAGTACGGCAACCGACAGGAGCCATAGGGTTGTCTTTAATTATTGTATGACCTGCGTGTCAATCATTAAGCGCTATGTAATGCTTTACTTTATCGCTAAGCGGTAGCAATAGAAGTAGAAGCAGGGCTGGCGCCACAACCCCAATGGCAACACATTGATGGAGATCAAGATGATGGAGATCATGGTGTTGTGCCGGTGACGATGGAGATCATGCCAGTGTTTTGAAGATGGAGATCTTAAACACAAGTTCATGGCCATATCATGTCACTTATGAATTGCATGAGATGTTAATCCTTTTATGCAGCTTATTTTGCTTAGTACAGCGGTAGCATTATAAGGTGATCCCTCACTTGAATTTCAAGATGAACTGTGTTCTCCCCGAGTGTGCACCGTTGCGAAAGTTCGTCGTGTTGAGACACCACGTGATGATCGGGTGTGATAGACTCTACGTTCACATACAACGGGTGCAAGCCAGATTTGCACGCGCAGAACACTCGGGTTAAACTTGACGAGCCTAGCATGTACAGACATGGCCTCGGAACACGAGAGACCGAAAGGTCAAACATGAGTCATATAGTAGATATGATCAACATAATGATGTTCACGATTGCAGCCACCTCAACTCACGTGATGATTGGACTTGAGTTGGTGAATTTGGATCATGTATCACTCGAATGATCGGAGGGATGTCAACTTGAGTGGGAGTTCTTAAGTAATATGATTAATTGAACTCATTATCTTGAACATAGTCAAAGTGTCTTTGCAAATTATGTTGTAGATTACTAGCTCGCGCTGTAGCTCCCTTAAATTTTTATATGTTCTTAAAGAAATAGAGTTGAAAGATGTTGGTAGTAATATTGCGGACTGGGTCCATGATCTGAGGATTGTGCTCATTGCTGCACAGAAGGCTTATGTCCTTAATGCACCGCTCGGTGCGCCACCCCGTCTAGCGTCGTCTATAGATGTTGTGAACATCTAACATGCACGTTTCGATGACTACTTGATAGTTTAGTGCGTCATGCATTACGGCTTAGAATTGAGGCTCCGAAACATTTTGAACGTCACGGAACATATGAGATGTTCTAGGAGCAGAGATTGTGATCTCAGGCTCGTGCCTGTGTTGCGAGATATGAGACCCCAACAAGATTCTTTGCCTGTAAGATGAAGGAGAATAGCTCAATCGTTGAGCATGTACTCAGATTGTCTGGGTACTACAATCGCTTGAATCAAGTGGGAGTTGATCTTCCAGATAAGATAGTGATTGATATAGTTCTCCAAGTCACTGTCACTAAAGCTACTAGAACTTAGTGATGAACTATAATACACCAGGGATAGAAGTATTGATCCCTGAGCTGTTCGCGATGTTTGACACCACGAAGGTAGAAATCAAGAAGGAGCGTCAAGTGTTGATGGTTAATCAAACCACTAGTTTCGAAAAGGGTAAGAGCAAGGAGGGAAACTTCATGGATAGCAAGTCAGTTGCTGCTCCAGTGAAGCAACCCAAAGTTGAACTCAAACCCGAGACTAAGTGCTTCTATTATGAGGTGAGAGGTCGCTGAAGCGGAACAACCCTAGATACTTGGTAGATAAGAAGGCTGGCAACGTCGACAGAAGTATATTTGATATACGTGTTATTGATGTGTACCTTGCTAGTACTCCTAGTAGCACCTGGGTATTGGATACCGGTTCAGTTGCTAAATGTTAGTAACTCGAATTAAAAGCTACGGAATAAACGGAGAACTAGCTAAGGGTGAGGTGACGATGTGTGTTGGAAATGTTTCCAAGGTTGATGTGATCAACATCGCATGCTCTCTCTACCTTCAGGATTAGTGACAAACCTAAATAAATGTTATTTGGTGTTTTGCGTTGAGCATGAACGTGATTAGATCGTGTTTATTGCAACACGGTTATTCATTTAAGTTAGAGAATAATGGTTATTGCGTTTACATGAATGATACCTTCAATGGTCATGCACCTAGTGAGAATGGTTTGTTGAATCTTGATTGTAGTAATACACATGTTCATAACATTGATGCCAAAAGACACAAAGTTAATAATTATAGTACCACATACTTTTGGCACTGCCGCTAAATGTCATATTGGTATAAAGCGCATGAAGAAACTCCATGCTTACGGGTCTTTGGACTCATTCGATTTCGAATCGGTTGAGACATGCGAACCATGCCTCTTGGGCAAGATGACTAAGGACCCTGTTTCCAGATGGATGGAGCGGGCAAGTGATTTATTGGAAATGATACATGTTGATGTATGCAATCCAATGAGTCTTGTAGCGTGCGGTGGATATCGTTATTTTCTTTCCTTCACCAATGATTTGAGTAGATATAGTGTATATTTACTTAATGAAACACAAGTCTGAATCGTTTGAAAGGTTCAATCTAATTTAGAGTGAAGTTTAAGATCATCGTGACAAGTATGATTGTGGAGGTGAATATCTGAGTAACGAGTTTGGCATACAACTTTAGACATTGTGAAAGTTGTTTCACAACTCACGCCACCTGGAACACTATAGTGTGATGGTGTGTACGAATGTCATAGTCATACTCTATTGGATATGGGGCGTGCTATGATGTCTCATCGTTTTGCTACTATAATTTCGGGGTTATGCATTAGAGACAACTACATTCACTTTAAATAGGGCACCATCTAAATCCGTTGACATGACACCGTGTGAATTAGGGTTTGATAGAAACCCCAGCTCTCATTTCCTAATGTTTGGGGCTGCAATGCTTGTGTGGAAAATGTTTTCACCTAATGAGCTTGAACCCAAAGTGGACAAATGCATCTTCATAGAATACCCTAAGAACAGTTGAGTAAACCTTCTATCTTAGATCCAAGCATAAAGTGTTTGTTGCTAAAACTGGTCCTTTCTCGAGAAAAAGTTTCTCTCGAAAGAATTGAGTGGGAGGAAGATAGAACTTGATGAGGTTGTTGAACCTTTGTTCAACCAGAGAGTAGCGCATCGTGGGAAGTTGTTTTCTGTGAAGCCTACATTAGTTGAAGAGGAAGTAAATGATTATGATCATGAAGCTTTGGATCAAGTTACTATCGAACCTCGTAGGTCGACAAGGATGTGTACTGCTCCTGAGCGGTATGACAACCCTGTCTTGGAGGTCATGTTGTTGGACAACGGTGAACCTACGGGCTCTAGAGAAGCGATGATGGGCCCGGATTCCGACAAATGGTTAGAGTCCATAAAATCCGAGAAAGGATCCGTGTATGAAAACCAAGTATAGACTTTGGTAGACTTGCTCGTTGGACGGCAGGTGGTTGAGTAGAAATGGATCTTTAAGATGAAGACAGGCGTTGATGGTGAACGTCACCATTTATAAAGCTCGACTTGTCGCAAAGAAGTTTCCGCCAAGTTCAAGGACTTGCCTGCGATGAGACATTCTCACTCGTAGCAATGCTAAAGTCTGTTGGAATTATGTTAGCAGTTGCTGCATTTTTCAATTATAAAATCTAGCAGATGGATACCAAAACATCGTTTCATTCCTTAAGGAAAGGTTGTATGAGATACAACCAGAAGGTTTTGTCAGTCCTAAGAATGCTACAAGGTGTGCAAGCTTCAGTGAACCTTCTATGAACTGAAGCAAGCATCTCGGAGTTGGAATATACACTTTGATAAGGTGATCAAAGTTTTTGAGTCTATACAAAGTTTATGAGAAACTTGTATTTACAATAAAGTGAGTGGGAGCACTATAGAGTTTCTGGTAAGCATATGTGGTTGACATATTGTTGATCGGAAATGATGTAGAATTTCTGGAAAGCATAAACGGTTGTTTGAAAAAGAGTTTTTCAAAGTAAGACCTGGATAAATCTACCTAATTGTTGAGCATCAATATCTATAGAGATAGATCAAGAATCTTGATGAGACTTTTCAATAAGTACATACCTTGACAAAGTTTTTGAAAGAATTCAAAATGGATCAGTCAGAGAAAGAGTTCTCGCCTGATTTGTAAGGTGTGAATTTGAGTAAGACTCAATGCCCAGTGACTGTAGAAGATAGAGAAAAGATGAGTGTCATTCCCTATGCTTCAGCCATAGGCTCTATCATGTATGCAATGTTGTGCACAAGACCCGATGTCAGCCTTGCCATAAGTATGGCTGGAAGGTTTCAAAGTGATCTTGGAATGGAGCACTAGACAGCGGTCAAGATTATCCTTAGTAACTAAAAGACTAAGGAGATGTTTCTCGATTATGGAGGTGATAAAGAGTTCCCGTAAAGAGTTACGTCGATGCAAGCTTTAACACAGATCCAGATGACTCGAAGTAGCAATCTGGATACGTATAGTGGAGCAGCCATTTGGAATAGTACCAGGTGGAGTGTGATAGCAATGTTTACGGTTTGACATAGAAATTTGCAAAGTACACACGGATCTGAATGTCGCAGACCCGTTGACTATAAGACCTCTCTCACATGCAAAGCATGATCAAGCCCCAGAACTCATTGGGTGTTAGATTCATAACAATGCGAATCACATGGTGATGTGAACTAGATTATTGACTCTAGTGCAAGTGGGAGACTGTTGGAAATATGCCCTGGAGGCAATAATAAATTAGTTATTATCATATTTCCTTGTTCATGATAATCGTTTATTATCATGCTATAATTGTATTGATCGGAGACTTAGATGCATGTGTGGATACATAGACAAAATCATGTCCCTAGTATGCCTCTAATAGACTAGCTCGTTGATCAAAGATGGTTAAGGTTTCCTAGCCATGGACATGAGATGTCATTTGATAAACGGGATCACCTCATAAGGAGAATGGTGTGATGGACAAGACCCAAACTATAAACGTAGCACATGATCGTGTCAGTTTATTGCTACTGTTTTCTGCATGTCAAGTATATGTTCCTATGACCATGAGATCATGCAACTCACGAATATCGGAGGAGTTCCTTGTGTGTATCAAACGTCGCAACGTAACTGGGTGACTATAAAGGTGCTCTACAGGTATCTCCGAGGGTTTCTGTGTAGTTGGCATGGATCAAGACTGGGATTTGTTACTCCGTGTGACGGAGAGGTATCTAAGGGCCCACTCGGTAATACAACATCACAATAAGCCTTGCAAGCAATGTGACTAAGTGTTAGCCACGGGATCTTGTATTACGGAACGAGTAAAGAGACTTGCGGGTAACGAGGTTGAACTAGGTATATAGATACCGACGATCGAATCTCGGGCAAGTAACATACCGAAGAACAAAGGGAACATCATACAGGATTAACTGAATCCTTGACATAGAGGTTCGACCGATAAAGATCTTCGTAGAATATGTAGGAACCACTATGGGCATCCAAGTCCCGCTATTGGTTATTGACCATAGAGGTGTCTCGGTCATGTCTACATAGTTCTCGAACCCGCATGGTCTGCACACTTAAGGTTTGGTGACGTTTCGGTAGTATAGAGTTATGTATGGTGGTGACCGAAGGTTGTTCGGAGTCCCGGATGATATCCTGGACATCACGAGGAGCATGAACATGATTAGATCATGTTTGTTGCAATCCGGTTATTCATTTAAGTCAGAGAATAATAGTTATTCTGTTTACATGAATAATACCTTCAATGGTCATGCACCCAGTGAGAATGGTTTGTTGAAATCTTGATCGTAGTAATACACATGTTCATAACATTGATGTCAAAAAATACAAAGTTAAATAATGATAGTACCACATACTTGTGGCACTGCCGCAAAATGTCATATTGGTATAAAGCGCATGAAGAAACTCCATGGTGATGGATATTTGGACTCATTCAATTTCGAATCGGTTGAGACATGCGAACCATGCCTCTTGGGCAAGATGACTAAAGGACCCCGTTGGATGGAGCGGGCAAGTGATTCATTGGAAATGATACATGTTGATGTATGCAATCTAGTGAGTCTTGTAGCGTGCAGTGGATATCGTTATTTTCTTACTTTCACTGATGATTTGAGTAGATATAGTGTATATTTACTTAATGAAACACAAGTCTGAATCGTTTGAAAGGTTCAAGCAAATTCAGAGTGAAGTTTAAAGATCATCGTGACAAGAAGATAAAAATGACTGCGATATGATCGTGGAGGTGAATATCTGAGTCATGAGTTTGGCATACAACTTAAGACAATGTGAAAGTTGTTTCACAACTAAACGCCACCTGGAACACCATAGTGTGATGGTG
The DNA here is from genome assembly GCA_022496015.1 of Hordeum marinum. NCBI lineage: Eukaryota > Viridiplantae > Streptophyta > Magnoliopsida > Poales > Poaceae > Hordeum > Hordeum marinum. The sequence continues at coordinate 285,279,087 of CM039678.1, read as the reverse complement.
TGTCCGAACATCATAGTTATGCTCTATTGGACATGGTGCGTGCTATGATGTCTCTTGTCGTTTTACTACTATAATTTTGGGGTTATGCATTAGAGACAACTACATTCACTTTAAATAGGGCACCATCTAAATCCATTGAGATGACACCATGTGAATTATGGTTTGATAGAAACCTAAGCTGTCATTTCTTAATACTTGGGGCTGCGACACTTGTGTGGAAAATGTTTTCACCTAATGAGGTCGAACCCAAGGCGGACAAATGCATCTTCATAGAATACCCTAAGATCAGTTGGGTGAACCTTCTATCTCAGATCCAACTGCAAAGTGTTTGTTACTAAAACGGATCCTTTCTCGAGGAAAAGTTTCTCTCGAAAGAATTAAGGGGGAGGAAGATAGAACTTGATGAGGTTGTTTAAACTTTGTTCAACCAGAGAGTAGCGCAGCGCAGGATGTTGTTTCTATGAAGCCTACATGAGTTAAAGAGGAAGTTAATGATGATGATCATGAAGCATCAGGATCAAGTTACTATCGAACTTCGTAGGTCGACAAGGATGTGTACTGCTCCTAAGCGGTACGACAACCTTGTCTTGGAGGTCATGTTGTTGGACAAACGATGAACCTACGAGCTATGGAGAAGCTATGATGGGCCCGGATTCCGACAAATGGTTGGAGGCCATGAAATCCGAGATAGGATCCATGTATGAGAACCAAGTGTAGACTTTGGTAGACTTGCTCGTTGGACGGCAGGTCGTTGAGTACAAATGGATCTTTAAAATGAAGAAAGACACTGATGGTGAATGTCACTATTTGTAAAGCTCGACTTGTTGCAAAGATGTTTGTGACAAGTTCAAGGAGTTCACTACGATGAGACTTTCTCACTCGTAGTGGTGCTAAAGTTGTTGGAATTATGTTAGCAGTTGCTATGTATTAATTATGAAATCTGGCAGATGGATGTCAAAACATCGTTTCCTTAACGGTTTACTTGAGGAAAGGTTGTATGTGATACAACCAGAAGGTTTTGTCAGGCCTAAGGATGCTAAAAGGTGTGCAAGCTTCGGTGATCCTTCCATGGACTGAAGCAAGCATCTTAGAGTTGGAATATACGCTTTGATGAGGTGATCAAAGTTTTGATGTTTATACAAAGTTTACGAGAAACTTGTATTTGCAATAAAGTGAGTGGGAGCACTATAGAATTTCTGATAAGTATATGTGAATGACATATTATTGATCAGAAATAATGTAGAGTTTCTGGAAAGCATAAAACGGTCATTTGGAAAGTGATTTTCAAAGGAAGACCTGGATGAAGCTACCTAATTGTTGAGCATCAAAATCTATGGAGATAGATCAAGATGCTCGATGAGACTTTCAATGAGTGCATACCTTGACAAGATTTTGAAAGAGTTCAAAATGGATCAGTCAGAGAAAGAGTTCTCGCCTGATTTGTAAGGTGTGAAAGTTGAGTGAGACTCAAAGCTCGACAACGGCAGAAGAAAGAGAAAGGACGAATGTCGTCCCCTATGCCTTAGCCATAGGCTCTATATTATGCCATGCTGTGTACCGCACATGTGTGTGCCTTGCCATGAGTCCGTCAGGGGGTACAAGAGTGAACCAGGAGCGGATCACTGGACAACAGTCAAGATTATCCTCAGTAACTAAGAGACCGAGGAGATGTTTCTCGATTATGGAGGTGATAAAGAGTTCGTCGTAAGGAGTTACGTCGATACAAGCTTTAACACTAATCTGGATGACTCGTAGTAGCAATCTGGATACGTATAGTGGAGCAGCCATTTGGAATAGTACCGAGCGGAGTGTGGTAGCAGTGTTTACAGTTTGACATAGGTATTTGCAAAGTGCACACGGATCTGAATGTTACAGACCCGTTGACTATAAGACCTCTCTCATATGTAAAGCATGATCGAGCCCCAGAACTCGTTGGGTGTTAGATTTATAACAATGCGAATCACATGGTGATGTGAACTAGATTATTGACTCTAGTGCAAGTGGGAGACTATTGGAAATATGCCCTAGAGGCAATAATAAATTAGTTATTACCATATTTCCTTGTTCATGATAATCGTTTATTATCCATGCTATAATTGTATTGATCGGAGACTTAGATGCATGTGTGGATACATAGACAAAACCATGTCCCTAGTATGCCTCTAATAGACTAGCTCGTTGATCAAAAGATGGTTAAGGTTTCCTAGCCATGGACATGAGATGTCATTTGATAAAGGGGTCACATCATTAGGAGAATGATGTGATGGACAAGACCCAAACTGCAAACGTAGCATATGATCGTGTCAGTTTATTGCTACTGTTTTCCGCATGTCAAGTATGTGCTCCTATGACCATGAGATCATGCAACTCACATATATCGGAGGAGTGCCTTGTGTGTATCAAACGTCGCAACGTAACTGGGTGACTATAAAGGTGCTCTACAGGTATCTCCGATGGTGTCTGTTGAGTTGGCATGGATCGAGACTGGGATTTGTTACTCCGTGTGACGGAGAGGTATCTCGGGGCCCACTCGGTAATGCAACATCACAATAAGCCTTGCAAGCAATGTGACTAATTGTTAGTTGCGGGATCTTGTATTACGAAACGAGTAAAGAGACTTTCCGGTAACGAGGTTGAACTAGGTATGGAGATACCGACGATCAAATGTCGGGCAAGTAACATACCGAAGAACAAAGGGAACGTTATACGGGATTAACTGAATCCTTGACATAGAGGTTCGATCGATAAAGATCTTCGTAGAATATGTAGGAACCAATGTGGACGTCTAGGTCCCGCCATTGGTTATTGACCATAGAGGTGTCTCGGTCATGTCTACATAGTTCTCGAACCCGCAGGGTCTGCACACTTAAGGTTCGGTGACGTTTCGGTAGTGTAGAGTTATGTATGGTGGTGATCAAAGTTTGTTCAGAGTCCCGAATGAGATCCCGGACGTCACGAGGAGCTCCGGAATGGTCCGGAGGTAAAGATTCATATATAGGAAGTCCTAGTTTGGTTTCCAGAAAAGTTTCGGGCTCATCGGTAGTGTACCGGGAGTGCCGGTAGTGTACCGGGAGGCCTCCGGGAGGGGTATTTCGACCCCAAGAGGTCCATGGGCTGAGGGAGAATAATAACCAGCCCTTAGTGGGCTGGGAAAACAGCCACAAAGGCCCATGGCGCAGGAGAGAAAGTCCTAAAGCAAAAAGTGGAAAATCAGCCAATAGGAGGCAATCCTACTCCAACTAGGATTGGAGGTGAAGTAGGATTGCTTCCCACATCCTATTTCGGCCGAACCAAAGGCCTTGGCTGCCTCTCCTCTCCTCTCATCCTATATATACTAGTGTATTGGGTGGTTTTTGGACAGAATTTCCGGCCACGTGCTACCCGTTACACCGGTGCATAGTTTCTCCTCTAGATCGGTTTTCTGCAGCGCTTAGGCGAAGCCCTGCCGGAATTGCTCCACCACCATCACCGGAGCGCCGTCACGCTGCCGGTGAACTCTCTCTCCTCTCCACCTCCTCTTGCTGGATCGAGATGGTGGAGATCGTCATCAAGCTGCACGTGTGCTGAACGCGGAGGTGTCGTCCGTTCGGCGCTAGATCGGAAGGACCGTGATCGAGATCGCGAGACGGTTCGTGATGTGATCACGGAACGGATCGTGATGAGTTCGCGGGACAGATCGTGATCAAGATCATGATACGGATCGTGATGAGTTCACGGGACGGATCATGATGTGTTCGCGGGACGGTTCGTGATTGGATCGCGGGACGCTCGGCGATTTGGATCGCGAAGAAGTTCGACTACACCAACCACGTTTCTTAACGTTTCCCGCTTAGCGATCTACAAGGGTACGTAGATCCACTCTCCCTCTCATATATGCTCATCACCATGGATAGGTTTGCGTGTGTGTAGGAAATTTTTTGTTTCCCATGCGACGTTCCCCAATAGGCGTGTCCAGGGGGTAGGCCGCGCCTGGCAGTCTTGTGACCTCCTGGTGGGTCCCCTCTGGTATTTGTTTCGCCCTATAATTTTTTTATATTCCAAAATAATTCTCCATAACTTTTTGGGACTTTGGGAGTTGTGCAGAATATCTCTCTCATATTTGCTCCTTTTCGAGTCTAGAATTCCAACTGCCGGCATTCTCCCTCTTCATGTAAACCTTTTAAAATAAGAGATAAAAGGCATAAGTATCGTACCATAACATTTAATAACAGCCCATAATGCAATAAATATCAATATAAAAGCATGATGCAAAATTGATGTATCAACACCCCCAAGCTTAGACCTCGCTTATCGTCAAGCGAAAGCCGAAATCGATAAATATGTCCACAAGTTTAGAGATAGAGGCATCGATAAAATAAAATACGAACATGAGGGCATCATGATCATATTTAGAACAACACTACTTATTGATATATAATTTCTTATACTAGAGTAAAAATTCATTCATAGGATAAAGTATGAACCAAGAACTCTATTGAGGACCAACAAATTATGCTCTTAGTCATTGAAGCAATTGCAATTTATCAAAACATCGGAAATATTCAATATAGGAGCTTGTAAAAAAATCCACATACTCAATCATCTTTTAGTCTTTTATAATTGCTAACACTCACGCGGTACCTATCAGGTTAAAGCTTCAATCAGACATAGAGAAAGATAGGGGCTTATAATTTTGCCTCCCAACTATTTACCTCCAGGGTAATGTCAACAGAAATAATTCATGATCACCCACATCCGAGTGGATATATGTGTCTAGATCATTCCCCAAGACATAATGCTTGCCAAGAGAGAAAGGAAAAATATAGGAAGTGGTGGAGATCATCATGACTCTTGCATAAAGGTAAGTACTCGAAAGTAAAAGTAACATATAGGCCCTTCGCAGAGGGAAGCAGAGGTTGTCATGCAATTTTTGTTTTTGGATGTGAAAACCCTTAATGCAAAGGAACTCCGCGTTGTATTGCCCTTTGTGATAGCAACCTTTATTATGCAGTCCCTCGCTTTTATTTCTTTACCATCACAAGTTTGTACAACGCTTATTTTCCCTTACAATAAAAGGTCATACATATCCAGGAGCAATTTTTATTACTTTTTGCACCGATGACAACTTACTTGAAGGATCTTACTCAACCCTTAGGTAGGTATGGTGGACTCTCATGGCAAAACTAGGTTGAGGGTGTTTGGATGCACAAGTAGTATTTCTACTTGGTGCGAAAGTTTTGGCTAGTATGAGGCGGAAGCAAGCACTACATGTTGGAGGATCTATAACCATATAACTTCTATTCGGAAATAAGCAAACATAACCCATTATGTTGTCTTCCTTGTCCAACATCAACTTCTTAGCATATAATATTTTAATGAGTGCTCACAATCATGGAAGATGTCCAAGATAACATATTTATATGTGAACCTCTATTTCTTTATTACTTCCTTTTACTTGCACCAATGACCAATCACTATGTTTGTCAACTCTCAACAAATTTCAGTCGACATACTTCTTATATGTGAAGGCATCACTCCCCATAAGATCATCATATATAATCTTTGCTTTTATTCTATTCTTCTTTCTATTTATTATTTATTTTTCTCAAGTTCATAGCAAGCAAGCAAAGCCCTTACATCAAAACTACTTTTTATTATGTAACTCACGGACTCGCTTACATAAGGGGAACATAAAGCAAAACTCAAAGCTAGATCATACAAAAACTTTATTCTACTAGATCAAGATATAACCAAAAGGATCGAACTAAGAAAAACGAGAAAAGGTAAAATATGTGATGGTGATACGATACCGAGGCTCCTCCCCCAAGCTTGGCACAAGCCAATGGGAGTGCCCATACCCATGTGTTCTTCGGAGGTGATGGTGGTGGAGAAGGATTTTCAAGCTTGTTCAGTTTCCTCTTAAGCATAAAATTATGTTCCCTCAGGTCGTCAACTTCTTGCTCGAGCTTCAATATCCTTTGACATAATTCTTGCTTGCTCTCCTGCAGAAAACGATTAGGGATAAATAGAACCTTGGGTTTTCTCCTTGTGTTTGGGAGGCTTGATTTCCTGAACTCCATGTGCATATCTCCTGGTTGAGGCAGAGATATCTCTTCTTCGTCTGAGCTTTCTTCCTCATACTTGCCTTCTTGTTCCTCCTCTGAGAATAATACATAAGGATCAAGGTACCCATAGAGCTTGGGATTGGCAAGATAATGCTATATATAGCTCTCCCCATTGGACTCTTGAGATGACATCTTGCTCTAAATCTACTATAAAAACAACTCAAAACAAAAACAAGAGGTATTGTCATGATATGAAGGTACAAACCTTCGGGGAGGTTATATAATGAATTTTTACCGACCTAAAGGAGTATAACACAAGAAAATAGAGTCCGGAGGGTGCACGGGGTGGCCACTAGCCATAGGGGCGCGACCAGGGGGTAGGCTGCGCCCTGCAGGCTTGTCGCCTCCTCGTGCACCTTTGAGAATACTTTAAATTTTCCTAATTTATTAAATTTTCTAAAACTGAGAAAAAATGCTATTGAGAAAGTTTTGGAGTCAGTTTGCTTACCATATCACATACCTTTTCCTTTTCGGAGTCTGAAACATTCTGGTAGGTCTCCCTAATGTACTCCTCCGGAGTTATGGTATTGATAATATTGGTTTCAATATTTATGGGAGTACCTGAGATATAATGTTTGATTCTTTGCCGTTTACCACCTTTGGATTTGTTCCTTTGGCGTCGTTGATCTTGATGGCACTGGAACGATATACTTCCTCGACAATGTAAGGGCCTTCCCATTTAGAGAGAAGTTTTCCTGCAAAAAATCTTAAATGATAATTGTATAGCAAGACATGGTCACCTACATTGAATTCACGCTTTTGTATCCTTTTATCATGCCATCTCTTAACTTTTTCTTTAAACAAGTTAGCATTCTCATAGGCTTGGGTTCTCCAGTCATCAAGTGAGCTAATGTCAAATAACCTCTTCTCACCAGCACATTTGAAATCATAGTTGAGCTCTTTGATTGCCCAATAAGATTTATGCTCTATTTCTAGAGGTAAGCGACATGCTTTACCATAAACCATTTTATAAGGAGACATACACATAGGGTTTTTGTAAGCAGTTCTATAAGCCCATAGTGCATCATCAAGTTTCTTAGACCAATTCTTTCTAGATCTATTAACAATCTTTTGCGTGATCAATTTAATTTCTCTATTGCTTAATTCTACTTGACCACTAGACTGAGGGTGATAAGGGGATGCAATTCTATGATTATATCATACTTAGCAAGCAATTTACGAAAAGCACCATGAATAAAATGTGAATCACCATCCGTCATTAAATATCTAGGGACTCCAAATCTAGGGAAAATACCTTCTTTCAGCATTTTAATAGAAGTGTTATGATCAGCACTACTAGTTGGAATAGCTTCTACCCACTTAGTAACATAATCAACATCAACTAGAACATGAGTATACCCGTTGGACTTTGGAAAAGGTCCCATATAATCAAAACCCCAAACATCAAATGGTTCAATAACAAGAGAGTAATTCATAGGCATTTTCCTGTACTAATATTGCCAATTCTTTGACATTCATCACAAGATAAGAAAAACTTATGAGCATCCTTGAAGAGAGTAGGCCAATAAAAACCAGATTGTAATACCTTATGTGCAGTTCTATCTCCAACGTAGTGTCCTCCGTAGGCCTCGAAATGACACTTGTGTAGGATCTATTCCTGTTCATGCTCAGGTACACAACGTCTAACAACACCATCTACTCCTTCTTTATAAAGGTGTGGATCATCCCAAAAGTAATTTCTTAAATCATAGAAAAACTTATTCTTTTGTTGGTATGTGAAACTAGGCGGTATAATTTTAGCAACAATGTAATTGCCATAATCAGCATACCATGGAGCATTACGCGAAGCATTTATGACAAATAATTGTTCATCATGAAAGCTATCATCAATCGGTAGTGGGTCATCAAGAACATTTTCTAACCTAGACAAGTTGTCTACTACGGGGTTCTCAGCACCCTTTCTATCAATAATATGCAACTCAAATTCTTGTAGCAGAACAACCCATCTAATAAGGCTAGGTTTAGCATATTTCTTTTTCATAAGATATTTAATAGCTATGTGGGATACAAACGCTGTTAAGAATTATGCTAACCTACACAGGCTATCAACAGTGAAAGTAAATTTTGGGAAGCACCCTATGAGTGTAGTTGACTCTTTGTTTCTCTCTACACTTTTTACCTCAACAAAATGATTTAGTTGTGATCCCTTAATTTAATTTGATCTCCACTTATTTGCTTTTTTTGCTCATCACAACCGAAGGATATAAGTTGCATGCCTTTCCACCCACCAACTGGCTTTGAAGGGTCATTTTTTGAATAACTACAAAACTAGAAGACTACTTAGAATAGTTTGTGCCTGAATGCAAATTATCTTCGATGAGTGATTTCAAACCCGCGCCCCAATTTTTTATTTCAAATTGTCTTTAATTGTACACTCTGTAAGTTTTTAATGTCATTCAACATATATAGCAAGCACATACATGTGCTTCCCTGCATTAGACTATGCCTGCTTCCATAATCAATACATGTGTGCGTTACCTATGCTCCATGTAGTGTGTTAGTTGAGCCCCCTACAGTAGCTTGTTTCTAATTCTATGACGGTTATACCTCTTCTACCTGCGGTAGGTTATTTGTGCTTCATGCAATAGGTTAACTATGTTACCCAATGGTAGATCAATTGTGATTATGTTATTATTATAAATGTGTTTCATGAGTAGATTATCTTTGATTCCTGCATTAGGTTGCATGTTCTACCTATGATATGATAGCCTAACTGTGCTGCCTGCATCGCAGCGCGTTTAGTGTTATATTAATATCCGATGTTGTTTTTTATGTGTCTCGTTTGTAGGCTAAGGCAGATATTGGCAAAATCATTAACGAGATGTACACATAATTCTTTTCTGCAACTCAACCAATCATTGAGAAGAAACTAGAAAAGGTTCTTTCTATTGGTAGGGTATTTGGTGTGAAGGAAGTAAAGTGATCTGACCGCGGCGTATATTGTAACTTCTAGCAAGACGACTTTAGCAGAGAAGAAAACTTTTCAACACTTCCTTATTACCATGAAAAAAATACTCAAAGATCATGTAGCAGTGGCTCAAGCAATGTTGGAGGTCCCACATCATACTCGATGGATAATCTAAAGGGTTGTTGCGATACTCACGAGTCAGACTCCCAAAGACACTTCGAGAAGGAGAAGTCCAATATCCAGCTATTCTTAGAACGTAAAACATCAACTGAGCTTAAGTTGATCTTGGAGGTGATTGGGATAGACATCAACAACAAGGACTTGGATGCTGATGCCAAGTCACATCTGGAAAATGTGAGACACTTTTGTAACAGCTGTCTTATGGAATACTTGTTCACGAACATGTCGTGCCAACTTCTGATTTATTGGAGAGCGGAGGAATGATAGTAATTGGTGAAAATTCATCTGAGTACACCGAACCCACTGCAAACCACAACAGTGCAGCTTCCACAGACACCAAACAAGTAAACACAGAACCAACGCAGAAGCTATCGGAAAAAATAGTCAAAGTTACTGCTACGGAATCTCCTACCTTGAACTATGCAACTGAAAAAGAGTTAAAAACCGGTGCTCAATTGCCAACAGAGAGTATTCGACAATCTGATTCTCTGATTATTCAAATGCCAGATATTATTACAACAAGTGTGAAGAACAACATTGCTTCAAACCTCTAAGCAAGTTAGACATTGTTACTAAAAAATGTTCTTCGTCAACCACAGAGGATCAGGTCAATGATATTAGGACTTTAAGTGATGAGAATAAGATTGGTGGGTCTGAATACTATCAATCTGCATTAGACTCCAAGGTTAGCAACAAGCCCGCTCAAACAGCAGCTGTCCATTGCGGTTTCGACAGCGGTTATGGCGTTGCACTTTTTTTTGCGCAAATGGTGATGCTACATTTGTTGTTGCAACATGTACAAACACAAGCAAACATGCCATTGAAGAAATACATGCACCATGTACTGACCATCGTCCAAACAGTGTGGGCGTTGCTATTTTCAGAAGCTAGCATGCAAATCAGGCCGACATACGAATGAAAAATGACAAGAGATCCTTAATGGTGATGGTCAATGCAGCAAATGGGGTCACGCCGCCTGCAAAAAAAGAGAGTCAGGATACTAGAGCTTGTACAACAGTCAGCCGAAGATCGATCGAATCAACATCTACTTGTTGACAATTGCAATGCCCTGCCTCATACGAAATTCATTGAAGATGATAAACTAAGGTCTAACCCATTAATATATGAAGAAATTTATAGGGCCATCAAATAATAGACGAAGCCAGCTGTAATAGACCAAGTGCATCCCTTGACATATTTCTAATGTTCCCCATGTGTGACCTCATATTAGAGATGTAGGACACGACATTTTTTCAATAGCATCAACTTTAGCTTTATCAACTTCAGTACCTCTTTCCAAGATTTGTGTCCCAAGACAATACCTTCATTAACCATGAAGTGGCACTTCTCCCAATTCAAGACAAGATTAGTTTCTTCGCATCTCTCCAAAACTCGATCAAGGTTACTCAAGCAATCATCAAAAGAAATTCCATAAATGGAAAAATCATCCATGAAAACCTCAACAATCTTTTCACAAAAATCAAAGAATATTGCACTCATACATCTTTGAAAGGCAGCAGGTGCATTGCATAAACCAAAAGGCATACGTCTATAAGCAAAGGTACCGAAAGGGCAAGTAAAAGTGGTCTTCTCTTGGTCCTCTTTTGACACAGGTATTTGAGAGAAGCCAGAATACCCATCTAGAAAGAAAACAACGTGTGTGTTTGGATAGTCTTTCTAGCATTTGATCAATAAAAGGTAGAGGGTAATGATCTTTCCTAGTAGCCTTATTTAATTTCCTAAAATCAATTACCATTCTATATCCTGTAACAATTCTTTGCGGGATCAATACATTCTTATCATTAGGAACTATAGTAATACCTCCTTTCTTAGGGACATGATGAACGGGACTAACCCATCTACTATCAGCAATAGGATAAATTATACCTACCTCGAGAAGCTTTAATATTTCATTTCTTACCACTTCTTTCATTTTAGGATTTAACCGTCGTTGGTGATCAACAACTAGTTTAGCATCGGGCTCCATATTAATTTTATGCCGACATAGAGTGGTACTAATGCCCTTAAGATCATCAAGAGTATATCCAATAGCAACACGGTGCTTCCTCAGAGTTTTCAATAATCTCTTTTCTTCACGCTATAAAAGTTTAACACTAATAATAACAAGATATATCTTGTTTTCATCAAGATAAGCATATTTTAGAGTATCCGGTAATTGTTTAAGCTCAAACACGGGATCGCCCTTGGGTGGAGGAGGATACCCAAGTATTTCAACAGGCAAGTGGTGTTTCAAAATAGATGCTGATAAAAGAAAATCTTATCTATTTCATTCCTTTCATTCATATGCATATCGTTTTCATGGTCTAGCAAATATTGTTCTAAGGGATCAATAGGATGCACAACAATAGAAGCAAGGCCAATAATTTCATCCTTACGAGGCAATTCTTTAGCATGGGATTGTCTATGAAATTTAGAGAAATTAAACCCATGGGACACATCCCCAAAACATATAGTAACAATTTCTTTCTCACAATCTATCTTAGCATTGATAATATTCAAGAAAGGTCTACCAAATATAATGGGACAAAAATCATATTATGGGGAACCAAGGACAAGAAAATCAATGGGATATTTTATTTTACCACACAAGACTTCAACATCTCTAACAATCCTAACTGGTGATATAGTATCTCTATTAGTAAGCTTAATGGTAACATCAATTTCCTCTAACATTCATAATTTCTTGATATAAGGTAAAGGGAATTGCACTCACACCAGCACCCACATCACACAATCCATGATAACAGTGATCTCCTATTTTAACAAAAACAACAGGCATGCCAATAATAGGTCTATGTTTATCTTTAGCATCAGGTCTAGCAATTCTAGGAGCTTCATCACATAAATGAATAACATGCCCATCAATGTTATCAACCAAGAGATCTTTAACCATAGAAATACTAGGTTCAACTTTAATTTGTTCAGGAGGTGTAGGTGTTCTAACATAGCTCTTATGAACCATAGTTGAACCTTTAGCATGTTCCTTTATTTTTAACAGGGAAAGGTGGTTTCTCAATATAAGCAGCAGGAATAACAGGATGAACATTATAAGTAATAGTTTCTTCTTCAACTTTAATAGGTTCAACTACTTTCACTTCAATAGGAGGACGATATTTAAACCACTTCTCCTTAGGGAGATCAACATGAGCAGCAAAAGATTCATAGAAAGAAGCTATTATCTCAGAGTCAAATCCATATTTAGTGCTAAATTCATGAAAAACATCGGTGTCTACAAAAGGATTTAACACAATCAAACTTAAGGTTTATACCTGACTCCTTACCTTCGTCGAGTTCCCAATATTCAGAGTTGCGTTTAATTCTTTCCAATAAATTTCATTTGAAGTCAATATCTTTCTTCATACATGTACCAGTACAAGAAGTATCGAGCATGGATTGATTATTATGAGAAAGCCGAGCATAAAAATTCTAAATAATAATTTCTCTCGAGAGCTCATCATTGGGGCATGAATATAACATTAACTTAAGCCTCCCCCAAGATTGAGTGATACTTTCTCCCTCATGAGGCCAAAAATTATAAATATACTTCTGATCATGATGAACTAGATGCATAGGATAAAACTTCTGATGAAATTCCATTTTCAATCGGTTGTAGCTCCATGATCCAATATAATCACATACCCTATACCATGTCAATGCCTTCTCCTTCAAATATAAAGGGAATACCTTCTTCTTGACATGATCCTCGGGCAAACCTGCAAGCTTAAATAATCCACAAACTTCATCCACATAGATTAGATGCAAATCAGGATGTAGTGTTCCACCTCATGCATAAGAATTAGCCAACAGTTTCTCTATCATACCCAAAGGAATTTCATAATAAATATTTTCAGTAGGTTCAGTAGGTTGAGGAGCAACTCTTTGTGCTTCCGGTCAAGGTGAAGATACCCCGAACAAGCCCCTCAAAAGGATTTTTTTCCATAGTAATAAGTGAAAGTAAATTTTAGCACACTATATAAATTTTTCCTTACTAGATTCCACTTACCAAAGGCGCTTCACTCCCTGGCAACGGTGCCAGAAACGATTCTTGATGACCCACAATATAGGGGATCTATCGTAGTCTTTTCAATAAGTAAGAGTGTCAAACCCAACGAGGAGCAGAAGGAAATGACAAGTGGTTTTCAGTAAGGTATTCTCTGGAAGCACTAAAATTATCGGTAACGAATAGTTTGGTGATAAGGTAATTTGTAACGGGTAACAAGTAAGAAGTGTAGCAAAGGTGTAGCAAGGTAGCCCAATCCTTTTTGTAGCAAAGTACATAACTGGACAAAATCTTATATAAAGTGAAGCGCTCCCAAGGACACATGGGAATTTCTATCAAGCTAGTTTTCATCATGCTCATTTGATTCGCGTTCGTTACTTTGATAATTTGATATGTGGGTGGACCGGTGCTTGGGTTCTTCCCTTGGACAAACCTCCCTCTTATAACCTCTCTCGCAAGCATCCGCACCTACAAAAGAAGAATTAAGATAAATCTAACCATAACATGAAACATATGGATCCAAATCAGCCCTTTACGAAGCAACGCATAAACTAGGGTTTAAGCTTCTATCACTCTAGCAACCGATCATCTAGTTATTAATTCCCAATGTCTCCCCCTAGGCCCAAATAATGGTGAAGTGTTATGTAGTTGATGTTCACATAACACCACGAGAGGAGAGACAACATACATCTCATCAAAGTATCGAACGAATACCAAATTCACATGATTACTTATTACAAGAGTTATCCCATGTCCCCAGGAACAAACGTAACTACTCACAAATCATGTTCATGTTCATGATCAGAGGAGTATTAATTATCATAAAGTATCTGAACATATTATCTTCCACCAAGTAAACCAACTAGCATCAACTACAAGGAGTAATCAACACTACTAGCAACCCACAGGTACCAATTTGAGGTTTTGAGACAAAGATCGGATACAAGAGATGAAATAGGGTTTGGAGAGGAGATGGTGCTGGTGAAGATGTTGATGGATATTTACCCCCTCTCGATGAGGGAATCTTTGGTGATGGCGATGGCTTCGATTTCCCCTCCCGCTAGAGAAGTTTCCCCGACAGAACAGCTCCGCCGGAGCTCTAGATTGGTTTTGTCCAAGTTCCGCCTCGAGACGGTGGCGCTTCATCCCGAAAGCTCTCTCTTGATTTTTTCCAGGTAAAAACCCTTCATATAGTAGAAGATGGGCGTCAAAGGCCTGCCAGGGGGCCCACAAGCCACCAAGGCGCGGCCAAGGGGTAGGCCATGCCCGGCAAGCTTGTGGCCTCCTGGTGGGTCCCCTCTGGTATTTGTCTCGCCCAATAATTTTTATACAGTCCAAAATAATTCCCCATAACTTTTCAGGAATTTTGGAGTTGTGCATAATAGGTCTCTCATATTTGGTCCTTTTCGAGTGTAGAATTCCAGCTGCTGGCATTCTCCCTCTTCATGTAAACCTTGTAAAATAAGAGAGAAAAAGCATAAATATCGTACCATAACGTGTAATAACATCCCATAATGCAATAAATATCAATATAAAAGCATGACGCAAAATGAATGTATCAATAGTTAACTACAGGTCTTTGCTATCCAAATCATTAATCAGCCGTTGAAGTGCAAGGACATCCTGGATAATGAGTTCACCTTTCTCACAGAGGATGCCAATGCTTACAAGCTTAGGTGAGTTTATTCTGATGCAATGGTTTCCTCTGTTGAAAACAAGCAGCACACACTCGAGTGAAGGACAACTAGAGTGGATTATGCTGTCCAACGAGGCGTCTGATATATCAACCAACACAAGAGAAAGCCCCTTGAGTAGCGGTAGTTCAAGCATTTGTTCATAGTTGTCAGCTATCTGGCAAAGAGCGAAGGTGGTGGTGTGCAAAGAGGAGGAAAGCCGGAAGTGTGTAGGATCGAAAGTAGGTCTAGAGGGGGGGGGCTGATTAGACTACTTGACCAAATAAAAATCTACTTTTTCCCAATTTAAATTCTTGGCAGATTTTAGCATTCATAGTATGTCAAGTAGACCCTACACATGCATGTCTAGGGGTATAGCAGTGAAAAGTAAAGACATTGCACATGTAAGTAAAGAGAGGGTAAGGAAATAAAACACAATTGGTGACACGATGATTTTTCCCGTGGTTCCGATATGTGGTGCTATCGTACATCCACGTTCATGGAGTCTTCAACCCACGGAGGGTAACGGTCGCGACCGTTCACGAAGGGCTCTACCCATAGAGGGTTCCACGAAGAAGCAACCTTGACTGTACCATGACGGCCTACGTCCACGGAGGACTAGCCTTACTCGGGGTAGATCTTCACGAAGTAGGCGATCTCCTTGCCCTTACAAACTTCTTGGTTCACTCCACAACACGAAGTAGGAGGCTCCCAAGCGACACCTAACCAATCTAGGAGGCACCACCCTCCAAAAGGTAATAGGTTCGGTAATGTCGATGAACCCCTTTCTCTTGTGCTTCAAGATGATAGACTCCTCAACACACAATCACTCTCTCATAGATATAGCTTGGTAGAAGAGATGGGATTGGTGGAAAGCAACTTGGGGAGGCCAGAAATCAAGATCCATATGGTTGGAGTGGAAGATCTTGACCTCAACACAAGGGTAGGTGGTTCTCTCTCAGAAAACTGATAGGATAGGTATGGAATGGTTCTGAGTGCTTCTCTATCGAGTAGGTGGTGGTTAAGGGGTATATATGGGCATCCCCAAAAATCCAACCATTACACACAAAATGACCAACTCGATGACACCGACGTGTTAATCTCGGTGGTACCGAAGTGAACAAAAGGTGGCAACTTTTGAATCTCGAAGGGATCGATATAGGAATCTCAGTTGCACCGATAAGGTGACCAACGGTCAGAATGCCCATTCTCGGTGACGCCGATTCAACATTCTAGGAGGGACCAAAACTATGAACTTGCGTAATAGAAAGTTGGCAGCCTAACACGGTGACACCGAAAGCAGTATCGGCTGCACCGAAGGATTAGGGTTTGGCTCAATCTATCTAGGGTTTGGAATCGGTGGCACCGGGTGGAAATGTTGGTCACATCGATTTTGAGTGTTTGGCTTAGGACAAACTTTGGTTGAAGAGTTTGTGGATGTCTTTGGTGACTATCACTTGTGCACGTATGAGCATTTTGTTCACCAACAAATTTTACCCCCTGTTAATAGTATTGGCTTTCCTATGGACTCAAAGTGATTTCTCACAAATATAAAATGTAGAGTCCTCTTGCTTGAAGCTTTGCCAACCTATTTCCTTGCATCTTGGGGTATTCCACACTCTCCTTTTGTGAACCCATCATTGAACTTCTCCTGAAATATACTTGATGGAAACATTAGTTCAATGACTTATATGTTGTTATAAATTACCAAAACCACCAAGGGAGCAAATGTGCTTTCAATCTCCCCCTTTTTGGAAATTGATGACAACATATAGATCAAAGCTTCGACATATGATATAATCAATGACTATGATCCTCGCTTTGAGAAGTATGTGATCAGAAAGATCTCCCCCTAATTTGTGCATTATTTTGGATTTGCGTTTGAATGCAAATGCACAATTGATTAGGTACATGGGGCACTTCTTCCATGTGACATACATCTTGGTGGTGTGTGAGAATAATTAGAGTGAACATCATAGCACAACACAATCAAGCAATGTAGAAAGATCATCTCATAAAGCATTAAGATGATAGGAAGTAGTAGCATCACAGAAAAAGTGTATCACAAGCAACCAAAAGACAATTGTTTTTGAAAAGCAATAAACACTAAAACGCTCTCTCACTCGAAGCCTAAAGATCTATATACACTTCTCCCCTTTGGCAACAAGTTACCAAAAACTTTAAAGGCATATGTCTAAGCGTTCTTGGGCTGATCTCCTCCGGTTGTTGATGAAGGAGTCGAGAGAACAACGTCGGCGAAGAACTTTGCATATGTCGTGGATGGAGTTGGAGTGGCAGCTAGAGGAACTAGAGCTGATGGAGCAGGAGCTGAGGTGACAGCAGCAGGAGCTGATGAAGAGGGCCTCAAGTCTGGAGCTGGCACAATGGCTGATCTGGCCTTAGTAGGAGACTGTGTGACTGTCCCTAGAGGTGATCCATCCTCATCCTCATCATCATCATGATCTGAAGTGGTGTGAGGAAGAGGCACTGAGTCAACTTCCTTCTGGAGCTCTGTGACTGTCTTAGTCAGTCTGTCCTTATCATTAAGGGTCTTGATCCTAGTTTCAAATATCCTCACAAGACTGTTCTGGTTGTCCAGAATCCCCTTAATGTCCTTCTGCATGCCTTGAACGGTTGATATGAATAGATCCATTTGGTCATTTCTGGATCTAGGGACTTGAGCACTAGTGGCGTGAGCTGCCTCTACCTGAGATGTAGCAGATGTGGGATGATCTGGGTCCATCACCATGATGTTATCCTCAAGCTCTGGCTATAGGGGCAAATGGGCACTTTCAAGGGAAAATATGTGCTTCTCAATCTAAGAGTTGATAAGCATCTGGATACAGGGTGCATAGCAGCAAGATCGCTTCTGATCAACAACAAACTTCTTGATTGTCTCAACAATCAAGTCCATGACTCTGATCCTAGTGTGTCTTTCATGGTGGATCAACATGTTGATGGAGTAGCCTCGGACCATCTTGTCATCTCCTGACTTGGGCATCAAAGTATGCCTCAGAATGGTGTTCATGGTGCCAAGGCCAACTTGAAGATAGTAGATGGATCCAAGCTTGTGAGATTGCACTTTGTCTGTAGGGATAGGATTATACATATCCTTCATGGCATTGTGGCTTGCCTTGGATTCCATGTAGACATCCAAGTCTCCATCCTGAATCTATGGGACTCCTAGAAGTGCAGCCCATTCATCAACTATGGACTCATATCTTGCTCCTTCTGTCATCCATACAATACTACCATCTCCATAGAAATGTGTAGTGGAGTAGAATTGCATGATCATTTCATCATTCCATGCAGTAAATTCTCTACCAACAAACTCATCCAAACCAATGCAGTCGAAATTGTCTTGGACACTTGGAAAATAGTCCTCATTCTCCTTAATGAATTTCCAGTCAACATATGTCATGTCGATCACAGCTGGAATCTTGCCAACAAGCATAGTCTCATAGAAATCCTGTTGCTCTTTTGTATAGAATCTGTAGTCCACGACTGTCTTCTTCCTTTGGGCATATGGATCTATATCTCTCCATGCCCTCAAACCCGAGTCTTTCCTCTTCTTCATATCTTCAACAAGTGGATAGCTGGCATTATGTACTAGAAGGTGTGGTCTAAGTTTCATCAAGGTTGTCAAGTCATCATCATTCTCAACTCTAGAGGTAATTCCCTTGTTCTTTTCAGAAGCTGGAATATGCCTGGATGTCCTCTTAGGCTTTTCAGCAGCAGCCTTCTGGGATTTTGAGCTCTTGGATGTACTGACTTGGGCATAGCATCAGCTAGAAGTTTCTTGGCCTTCTTCTTGGGAGGAGCCTTTGCAGCTGGCTCATCCTCCTCTTCAGCAGTAGCTGCCTCCTCTGAATCTGGAAACATAGATGTAGGCCTGCCAGTAACATGGATTATCCTCTTTCTGGCTCTTTTCTCCCCTGCCTTCTTAGGCATAGACTTCTTTGGGGGATCAATGGTCACTGTTGCCCTAGCACTCTCATGCGCTTTGAAGGTTTCAGCGGGTGCATAAATTTTGCTGACAACCCTCCTGGAAGAGGTGGCCTCATTTGCTGACTTCTGGGTAGCTTTCTCTTGCTTCTTGGCAAGAGCCTACTGTGGCACAAAATCTGAATCTTCCTCATCTGAATTCATATTCTTCCTCGCCCTAGTGGTAGCCTTGGGCAACCCATGGGAGCTGGGGGTGCCTGGATCTAAAAAGGAGCTAGGCTCAGGGTTAGTGCCTAAACTCATGTCAACACCCTGCTCTGGCAAATTCTGTCTGTCTGACTCGGACATGTTGACCCTGTGAATAGAGTATAGAAGAGTGGAATAGGATAAGTCATCACAAAATATTCAGCTGGTTTTGAAAGTTTGAACAGAAAAATTATAGATGTAGTTCACTTCAAAATTGGATTTTGGTTTCACCGAGTCGAACCTTTCGGTGCTGTCGAGACTCACAAAACCCTTAACCGAAACTTGGCAATAGTTTTGGTCAGACTGAAAACTGTCACTTGGCCTCACCGAGTTCTGTCCTTAGTAGCACAAAAAGCAATCGGTGGAACCGAGTATTCTGACTCGGTCGCACCGAGATGCAATTTCACGGGCAACTAAACCTAAATTTTTTCGATTCGCTAGACTATGGTATTAATCTTGTGGATAGAACAATCTCAAACTATGGCAAGATAATGGTAAAACCCTAATGCGCAAGATTCGGAGGTTGGAGCACAAGAGGGGGACGAATCTGTACCCTAGCTCGGTGACGAATCCGCTACGGCGGTGAAGATTTCATCGACGGCGGCGATTCTCGGCGACGGAGGAGTGCGAGAAGACAAAGGCGACGACCAGGGGTCCTTCTGCGATAGCTTAGGGCTTGGGGCGCGACAGTTTGGAGAGTGAATTTTCGAACCGCCAGGACCACCGAATATATACCCTTTACTATCGGTGACACTGATTCCAAATTTTCGGTGTCACTGAGTTTCTCAACGGTCAACTAACAGGGAAACTAGGTGTAATCGAGAATATGGAATTGGTAGTACCGAGGCAAGAAATCCAGATCAACCCTAGGTATTCGGCGTGACTGAGATTTTGGTGTTGGTTCCATCAAGATGCACTTGGGAGGTTTCAATGGTCAGTCCTTGTCGATACGGAACTCCGAGTGCTCCACACACAGAGGGATCGAAAAGCACTTGTTCAAATTTTATGATGCAACATGAATAGAGTATGAGATGAGAAAGCATAGATAGCTAAAGAAGTGGTCCTAGGCATTCTTTTATATCCAATTGGCAAATAAGTATGAAAATCCAAATAGCTACAATTGGATATCCTCGACTAAGTAAATAAATTCAGACCAAATGCTCACACAATAAGATGTCAAATGAAATCATGGCAAACATAAACAACACAATAGCATCTATCAAGCACTTTGGCGATGACGGAGTCATCTATATATGAGTACCTTGACTTAGGATCCAAGTAAGAATACTTGATCATAGGTCATACTCATCGTTTAAGCACAAGTGGGGTTTGTCGGAAATATGCCCTAGAGGCAATAATAAATTAGTTATTATCATATTTCCTTGTTCATGATAATCGTTTATTATCCATGCTATAATTGTATTGATCGGAGACTTAGATACATGTGTGGATACATAGACAAAACCATGTCCCTAGTATGCCTCTAATAGACTAGCTCGTCGATCAAAAGATGGTTAAGGTTTCCTAGCCATGGACATGAGATGTCATTTGATAACGGGATCACATCATTAGGAGAATGATGTGATGGACAAGACACAAACTACAAACGTAGCATATGATCGTGTCAGTTTGTTGCTACTATTTTCTACATGTCAAGTATATGTTCCTATGACCATGAGATCATGCAACTCATGGATATCGGAGGAGTGCCTTGTGTGTATCAAATGTCGCAACGTAACTGGGTGACTACAAAGGTGCTCTACAGGTATCTCCGATGGTGTCTGTTGAGTTGGCATGGATCGAGACTGGGATTTGTTACTCCGTGTGACGGAGAGGTATCTCGGGGCCCACTCGGTAATACAACATCATAATGAGCCTTGCAAGCAATGTGACTAATTGTTAGTTGCGGGATCTTGTATTATGGAACGAGTAAAGAGAATTGCCGGTAACGAGGTTGAACTAGGTATGGAGATACCGACGATCGAATCTCGGGCAAGTAACATACCGAAGAACAAAGGGAACATCATACGGGATTAACTGAATCCTTGACATAGAGGTTCGACCGATAAAGATCTTCATAGAATATGTAGGAACCAATGTGGACATCCAGGTCCTGCCCTTGGTTATTGACCGTAGAGGTGTCTCGGTCATGTCTACATAGTTCTCGAACCCGCAGGGTCTGCACACTTAAGGTTTGGTGACGTTTCGGTAATATAGAGTTATGAATAGTGGTGACCGAAGGTAGTTCTGAGTCCCGGATGAGATCCCGGATGTCACGAGGAGCTCCGGAATGGTCGGAGGTAAAGATTCATATATAGGAAGTCCTGTTTTGAACTCCGAAAAGATTTCGGGCACTTTCGGTAGCGTACCGGGAGTGACGAATGGGTCCCGGGGGTCCACCAGTGGGGCCAACCCACCCCATGGGCCAAAGTGGCGACCTACCAGCCCCTAGTGGGCTGGTGGGGTCGGCCAAGGTGGCCTAGGCGCAGGAAGAGAAGGCCCAAACCGAATTGGGGTGGAGTCCTCCCCAAGTTCCACCTCTCGTGTGAGAGGTGGACTCTCAGGTGGAGGAGGACTCTCCCTCCACCAGTTCGGCCGAACCAAAAGGAAATCCCTCCTTTGGGCGCAGCCTCCTCTCCCCTTCTCCTATATATATGAGTGGTTTTAGGGTTTTTTGGACAAGGATTTTCAGCCACGTCTAAACCCTACCTATAGATCAAGTTCCTCTAAACTAGACTAGTTCGGCAGTGCTTAGGCGAAGCCCTGCCGGAACAGCTCCACCACCATCACCGGAGCGCCGTCACGCTGCCGGCAAACTCTTCTACCTCTCCGCTCTCTCTTGCTGGATCAAGACGGCGTAGATCATCATCAAGCTATCGTGATCAAGATCGTGAGACGGATCGTGATGAGATCGCGGGACGGATCGTGATGAGTTCACGGGACGGATCGTGATTGGATCGCGGGACGGATCGTGATGAGATCGCGGGACGCTCGGTGATTTGGATCGCGAAGATGTTTTACTACACCAACCGCGTTTCTTAACGCTTGCCGCTTAGCGATCTACAAGGGTATGTAGATCCACTCTCCCTCTCATAGATGCTCATCACCATGGATAGATCTGCGTGTGCGTAGGAATTTTTTTGTTTCCCATGCGACGTTCCCCAACAGTGGCATCATGAGCTAGGTTTATGTGTAGATGAGATCTCGAGTAGAACACAAAGAGTTTGTGGGCGTTGATGCTTAGATTGCTTCCTCCCTTGGTCGTATTTTGGTTCAGCGGTATTGTGAGGTGAAGCGGCCCGGACCAACATTACTCGTACGCTTACGAGAGACCGGTTCCCTCGATGCAACTTGTTGCATAGATGGCTTGCGGGTGCCAGTTTCTCTCACTTTAGTTGGATCGGATTTGACAATGGCGGTCCTTGAGAAGGTTGAAAAGCAACTAGTGTATCACCGTTGTGGTTTTTGCGGAGATGAGAATTGTTCTTGCTAGATACCCGTAGCAGCCACGTAAAACATGCAACAACAATTAGAGGACGTCTAACTTGTTTTTGCAGGGTATGTTGTGATATGATATGGACAATTACATGATGTGATATATGTGATGTATGAGATGATCATGTGATGTATAGATTATCATGACTTGCATGTCGTTGAATGCAGCAACCGGCAGGAGCCATAGGGTTGTCTTTAATTATTGTATGACCTGCGTGTCAATCATTAAGCGCTATGTAATGCTTTACTTTATCGCTAAACAGTAGCAATAGTAGTAGAAGCATGTAGGGCGTGACAACCCCAATGGCGACACGTTGATGGAGATCAAGATGATGGAGATCATGGTGTCATGCCGGTGACGATGGAGATCATGCCGGTGCTTTCTAGATGGAGATCAAAAGCACAAATTCATGGCCATATCATGTCACTTATGATTTACATGTGATGTTAATCCTTTTTATGCACCTTGTTTTGCTTAGGACGACGGTTGCATTATAAGATGATCCCTCACTTAATTTCATGATAAATTGTGTTCTCCCCGAGTGTGCACCGTTGCGAAAGTTCGTCGTGTTGAGACACCACGTGATGATCGGGTGTGATAGACTCCACGTTCACATACAACGGGTGCAAGCCAGTGTTGCACATGCAGAACACTCGGGTTAAACTTGACGAGCCTAGCATGTACAGACTTGGCCTCGGAACACAAGAGACCGAAAAGTCGAACATGATTCATATAGTAGATATGATCAACATGGTGATGTTCACCATTGTAGCCACCTCAACTCACGTGATGATCGGACTTGAGTTGGTGAATTTGGATCATGTATCACTCGAATGATCGGAGGGATGTCAATTTGAGTGGGAGTTCTTAAGTAATATGATTAATTGAACTCATTATCATGAACATAGTCATTAGTGTATTTGCAAATTATGTTGTAGATTACTAGCTCGCGCTGTAGCTCCCTTAATTTTTATATGTTCCTAGAGAAATAGAGTTGAAATATGATGGTAGCAATATTGCGGACTGGGTCCGTGATCTGAGGATTGTCCTCATTGCTGCACAGAAGGCTTATGTCCTTAATGCACCGCTCGGTGCGCCAACCCCTCTAGCGTCGTCTGTAGATTTTGTGAACATCTGAGAGGCACATTCTGATGACTACTTTGCATTACGGCTTAGAACTGAGGCTCCAAAACATTTTGAACGTCACGGAACATATGAGATGTTTCTAAGAGCTGAAATTAGGATCTCAGGCTCGTGCCCGTGTTGCGAGATATGAGATCTCCAACAAGATTCTTTGCCTGCAAGATGAAAGAGAATAGTTCAATCGTTGAGCATGTGCTCAGATTGTCTGGGTGCTACAATCGCTTGAATCAAGTGGGAGTTGATCTTCTAGATAAGATAGTGATTGATATAGTTCTCCAAGTCACTGTCACTAAAGCTACTAGAACTTAGTGATGAACTATAAAACGCCAGGGATAGAAATATTGATCCCTGAGCTGCTCGCGATGTTTGACACCGTGAAGGTAGAAGGAGCATCAAGTGTTGATGGTTAATCAAACCACTAGTTTCGAGAAGGGCAAGAGCAAGGAGGGAAACTTCATGGATAGCAAGTCAGTTGCTGCTCCAGTGAAGCAGCCCAAAGTTGAACTCAAACCTGAGACTAAGTGCTTCTGTTATGAGGTGAGCGGTCGCTGAAGCGAAACAACCCTAGAAACTTGATAGATAAGAAGGCTGGCAACATCGACAGAAGTATATTTGATATAACGAGTTATTGATGTGTACCTTGCTAGTACTCCTAGTAGCACCTGGGTATTGGATACTGGTTCGGTTGCTAAATGTTAGTAACCCGAAATAAAAGCTACGGAATAAACGGAGAACTAGCTAAGGGTGAGGTGAAGATATGTGTTGGAAATGTTTCCAAGGTTAATGAGATCAACATCGCACGCTCTCTCTACCTTCAGGATTAGTGACGAACCTAAATAAATGTTATTTGGTGTTTTGCGTTGAGCATGAACATGATTAGATCATGTTTATTGCAATACGGTTATTCATTTAAGTTAGAGAATAATGGTTATTCTGTTTACCTGAATAATACCTTCAATGGTCATGCACCCAGTGAGAATGGTTTGTTGAAATCTTGATCATAGTAATACACATGTTCATAACATTGATGTCAAAAGATACAAAGTTAATAATGATAGTACCACATACTTGTGGCACTGCCGCTAAATGTCATATTGGAATAAAGCGCATGAAGAAACTCCATGCTGATGGATCTTTGGACTCATTCGATTTCGAATCGGTTGAGACATGCGAACCATGCCTCTTGGGTAAGATGACTAAAAAAACCCGTTGGATGGAGCGGGCAAGTGATTCATTGGAAATGATACATGTTGATGTATGCAATCCAGTGAGTCTTGTAGCATGCAGTGGATATCGTTATTTTCTTATCTTCACTAATGATTTAAGTAGATATAGTGTATATTTACTTAATGGAACACAAGTCTGAATCGTTTGAAAGGTTCAAGCAAATTCAGAGTGAAGTTTAAGATCATCGTGACAAGAAGATAAAAATGACTGCGATATGATCGTGGAGGTGAATATCTGAGTTACGAGTTTGGCATACAACTTAAGACAATGTGAAATTTGTTTCACAACTAACGCCACCTGGAACACCATAGTGTGATGGTGTGTCCGAACATAATAAGTCATACTCTATTGGATATGGTGTGTGCTATGATGTCTCTTATCATTTTACTACTATAATTTTGGGGTTATGCATTAGAGACAACTATATTCACTTTAAATAGGGCACCATCTAAATCCGTTGATATGACACCGTGTGAATTGTGGTTTGATGGAAACCTAAGCTGTCATTTCTTAATATTTGAGGGGCTGTGACACTTGTGTGGAAAATGTTTTCACCTAATGAGGTCGAACCCAAGGCGGACAAATGCATCTTCATAGAATACCCTCAGAACAGTTGGGTGAACCTTCTATCTCAGATCCAAGTGCAAAGTGTTTGTGCTAAAACGGATCCTTTCTCGAGGAAAAGTTTCTCTCGAAAGAATTGAGTGGGAGGAAGATAGAACTTGATGAGGTTGTTAAACCTTTGTTCAACTAGAGAGTAGCGCAACGCAGAAAGATGTTTCTGTGAAGCCTACATTAGTTAAAGAGGAAGTTAATGATGATGATCATGAAGCTTCAGGATCAAGTTACTATCGAACTTCGTAGGTCGACAAGGATGTGTACTGCTCCTAAGTGGTACAACAACCCTGTCTTGGAGGTCATGTTGTTGGACAACGATGAACCTACGAGCTATGGAGAAGCAATGATGGGCCTGTATTCCGACAAATGGTTGGAGGCCATGAAATCCGAGATGGGATCCATGTATGAAAACAAAGTATGGACTTTGGAAGTATTACCTGAAGGGCAAAAGGCCATTCAAAACAAATGGATCTTTAAAATGAAGACAGACACTGATGGTAAATGTCACCATTTGTAAAGCTCGACTTGTTGCAAAGATGTTTGTGACAAGTTCAAGGAGCTGACTACGATGAGACTTTCTCACTCGTAGCGATGCTAAAGTCTGTTGCAATTATGTTAGGAGTTGTTGCATTTTTCAAATTATGAAATCTGGCGGATGGATGTCAAAACATCGTTTCCTTAACGGTTTACTTGAGGAAAGGTTGTATGTAATACAACCAGGAGGTTTTGTTAGTCCTAGGGATGCTAAAAGGTGTGCAAGCTTCAGTGATCCTTCTATAGAATGAAGCAAGCATCTCGGAGTTGGAATATGCACTTTTATAAGGTGATCAAAGTTTTGTAGTTTATAAAAAGTTTATGAGAAACTTGTATTAACAATAAAGTGAGTGGGAGCACTATAGAATTTCTGATAAGTATATCTGGATGACATATTGATCGGAAATAATGTAGAATTTCTGGAAAGCATAAACGGTTGTTTGGAAAGTGATTTTCAAAGGAAGAGCTGGATAAAGCTACCTAATTGTTGAGCATCGAGATCTATAGATATAGATCAATATGCTTGATGAGACTTTCAATGAGTACATACCTTGACAAGATTTTGAAAGAGTTCAAAATGGATCAGTCAGAGAAAGAGTTCTCGCCTGATTTGTAAGGTGTGAAGTTGAGTGAGACTCAAAGCTCGACAACGGCAGAATAAAGAGAAAGGGCAAACGTCATCCCCTATGCCTTAGCCATAGGCTCTAAATTATGCCATGCTGTGTACCGCACCTGTGTGTGCCTTGCCATGAGTCTGTCAAGGGGTACAAGAAGTGGTCCAGGAGTAGGATCAATGGACAACGGTCAAAATTATCCTTGGTAACCAGAGGACTAAGGAGATATTTCTCGATTATGGAGGTGATAAAGAGTTCGTCGTAAAGAGTTACGTCGATGCAAGCTTTAACACCAATCCGGATGACTCATAATAGCAATCTGGATACATATAGTGGAGTGGCCATTTGGAATAGTACCAAGTGGAGTGTGGTAGCAGTGTTTACAGTTTGACATAGGGATTTGCAAAGTACACACGGATCTGAACTTTGCAGACCCGTTGACTATAAGACCTGTCTCACATGCAAAGCATGATCGAGCCCCAGAACTAATTGGGTGTTAGATTCATACCAATGCGAATTACATAGTGATGTGAACTAGATTATTGACTCTAGTGCAAGTGGGAGACTGTTGGAAATATGCCCTAGAGGCAATAATAAATTAGTTATTATCATATTTCCTTGTTCATGATAATCGCTTATTATCCATGCTATAATTGTATTGATCGGAGACTTAGATACATGTGTGGATACATAGACAAAACCATGTCCCTAGTTTGTTGCTACTGTTTTCTACATGTCAAGTATATGTTCCTATGACCATGAGATCATGCAACTCACGGATATCGGAGGAGTGCCTTGTGTGTATCAAACGTCACAACGTAACTGGGTGACTATAAAGGTGCTCTACAGGTATCTCCGATGGTGTCTGTTGAGTTGGCATGGATCGAGACTGGGATTTGTTACTCCGTGTGACGAAGAGGTATCTCGGGGCCCACTCGGTAATACAACATCACAATGAGCCTTGCAAGCAATGTGACTAATTGTTAGTTGCGGGATCTTGTATTACAGAATGAGTAAAGAGACTTGCCGGTAACGAGGTTGAACTAGGTATGGAGATACCGACGATCGAATCTCGGGCAAGTAACATACCGAAGAACAAAGGGAACATCATAC
The DNA here is from genome assembly GCA_022496015.1 of Hordeum marinum. Lineage (NCBI taxonomy): Eukaryota > Viridiplantae > Streptophyta > Magnoliopsida > Poales > Poaceae > Hordeum > Hordeum marinum. Next base: position 285,251,244 of record CM039678.1, on the reverse strand, counting down.
GGGATTAACTGAATCCTTGACATAGAGGTTCGACCGATAAAGATCTTCATAGAATATGTAGGAACCAATGTGGACATCCAGGTCCCGCCATTGGTTATTTACCGTAGAGGTGTCTCGGTCATGTCTACATAGTTCTCGAACCCGCAGGGTCTGCACACTTAAGGTTTGGTGACGTTTCGATAATATAGAGTTATGAATGGTGGTGACCGAAGGTAGTTTGGAGTCCCGGATGAGATCACGGACGTCACGAGGAGCTCCGGAATGGTCCGGAGGTAAAGATTCATATATAGGAAGTCCTGTTTTGGACTCCGAAAAGATTTCGGGCACTTTCGGTAGCGTACCGGGAGTGACGAATGGGTCCCGAGGGTCCACCAGTGGGGCCAACCCACCCCATGGGCCAAAGTGTCGACCCACCAGCCCCTAGTGGTCTGGTGGGGTCGACCAAGGTGGCCTAGGCACAGGAAGAGAAGGCCCAAACCGAATTGGGGTGGAGTCCTCCCCAAGTTCCACCTCTCGTATGGGAGGTGGACTCTCAGGTGGAGGAGGACTCTCCCTCCACCAGTTTGGCCGAACCAAAAGGAAAGCCCTCCTTTGGGCGCAGCCTCCTCTCCCCTCCTCCTATATATATGAGTGGTTTTAGGGTTTTTTGGACAAGGATTTTCAGCCACATCTAAACCCTACCTCTAGATCAAGTTCCTCTAAACTAGACTAGTTCGGAAGTGCTTAGGCGAAGCCCTGCCGGAACAGCTCCACCACCATCGCCGGAGCGCCGTCACGCTGCCGGCAAACTCTTCTCCCTCTCCGCTCTCTCTTGCTGGATCAAGACAGCGGAGATCATCATCAAGCTATCGTGATCAAGATCGCGGGACGGATCGTGATGAGTTCACGGGACGGATCGTGATTGGATCGCGGGATGGATCGTGATGAGATCAGGGGACACTCGGAGATTTGGATCGCGAAGATGTTCGACTACGCCAACCGCATTTCTTAACGCTTCCCGCTTAGCAATCTACAAGGGTATGTAGATCCACTCTCCCTCTCGTAGATGCTCATCACCATGGATAGATCTGCGTGTGCGTAGGAATTTTTTTGTTTCCCATGCGACGTTCCCCAACAGGGTTACCACTTTCACATAAATCTTTAATGTTGTCACATTCTTTGAGATGCTTTAACTCAAGTCTTAGAGTAAAGCTCCCCCTATATGTGACATCCCCCCATAAGAGGGATAAACTAACCTTGGGTTATGTCGGTGAAGACTTCATGTTGGTGAGGTAGTGGTGGATGCTCAAAGTTGATGAAGATCACCAAGAGTTGGGAGCATCCTTGTTGTTTCATTACTCTTCTCACGTGCATGGGATAGTCCCAACACACAAGAGACAAATACAAGGATATATATGGACATGGAGTGCAAAGCATATGTGATGATGTCCATTTATTTGTTGATTACCTTGTCCCTTGCTTACCTTTGAGGGAATGTGTGACTCCTTGAACTATTGCATAGAGTTGATGTTGATTGCAGTTAGTCCTTGCCAATAATGAATATGAGTAAATTTCATTGGCAGAGTCACCCCTCAAGAACTCTCTAGTTCTTCTTCTTGTGGACCCACATCAAGTTGATGGGGATCCTTGGTGTTGAAGTAGCACTTGTAGAAGTTGAGCTTGTAGAAGCCTTGGGAACCCACTTCACCAAAGCTTGGGATTCATCTTCATTGAGTCAAAGTCCTCTTGAAGCTTGTTCTTGTCCTTGAGCTTGGTGTCTTGTGGTGGAAGGTCATCTTGAGCTTTTGTTCCTTTGGTATGAGTATTTTCATACTTCTCCTTTTTAGGAACAAACTTGGGATTGGGGTATTGACCTTCTTCCCATTCAACTCCATTAGCATTAAAGTAGCCAACACCACGATTCTTCCGGTATCCTCCATGCTTGCGCACAATCTCCTCAAATTGTTTGCATCCTTCAAGAGTCTTGTAGATACCTTTCTCTATAATCCCTTTCAAGAGTTCATTTTCTTGCTCAAGTGTAACTTGGCTAAGAGAAGAGTTAGTGGGATCAAGAGAACTACTAGAAGTAATATCATTGGATTTATCATTTTTATTGCTACTAGTTGAAGAACCTTTCTTTCCTTTGTTACTAGCTTGCTTAGACTTAACTTGAGGCATGAATGTAGATAAGAGAAGTTGTTTGGCTAGATAAGAGGAAGTCTTCTTTCGTAGATCATCATTGATAGCTTTAAGGAACTCATGCTCTTGCTCTAAATTGAGCTTCTCAAAGCGTAGGTTCTCATGTGCCCTTACAAGCTCTCTATGATCTTATAGAGTTGACTCATGAGCTAACTTAAGAGTTTTTAGTTCTTGAGTTAGTCATTTTTTCCAACTTATCATCATCACACGAGTTATCTACACTAGAGTGAGTACTAGCAAGTTCATTTTGACTATCATTGCTAGTTTTGTGAAATAGCAAGTCATCTTCAGTTAATAGGTCACCTTCATCACAATTGAAATCAAGATACTCGAGGTGTGATACCTTGGGGCCTTTAGCCATGAAGCAACTTCCACTTCCTTCATTTGGTGAATCAAATAGATCATAGGAGTTGGTTGTCACTAGTGCAATCCCGGCAACACCTTTATCTTGACTATAGTCGTAGTTGGAGTGATAGCTTCTATCGGAGTGGGTTTCAGAGTCGGAGCCGGTAACCCATTCACCAACATGAGCTTGATGTCTCCTTCTTGAGTAACTCTTGGTGTACTTGTCCTTCTTCTTCGAGTCCCTACTTCTCCTTGAGGGTCTTCGTTCATAACGATCATCTCTACTCCTTCTCTGTCTTCGAGGTGACTCGTCTCTTGAGCTTCGAGCACTCATTGGAGTAGTGTCCGGGCTTCCCACAATTGTAGCAGTTTCGGTCATGACTTGATGAACGCTTCTCTTCATATCTTGAGTTGGAGCTTCGATATTTTCTTCTATTATTGTATAACTTGTTGAATTTCTTGACCATGAGGCTTATCTCTTCATTTGTGACAGGGTTGTCGCTTGAGGTAGTGGGAGCATCACTTGTGGCTTTGTAAGCACCGCTAGACTTGTGGTGAAGCTCTTCCTTGTCTTTGAGTGTCATCTCATGAGCAACAATTCTACCAATCACTTCTGTTGGTTTGAGATCTTTGTAGTTGCGCATCATTTGGATCAATGTGCAAACGGTGTCATATCGATCATCCAAAGCTCAAAGTATCTTCTTGATGATGAATTTGTCAGTCATTTCTTCGTTTTCTAAGCCGGCAATCTCATTTGTCATGAGAGCTAGCCTAGAGTACATCTCAACGACTCCTTCACCATCCTTCATCTTGAACTTGTCAAGCTGACCTTGAAGAACATCCAACTTGGATTCTCTCATAGACTCAGTTCCTTTGTACATATCAACCAATGTATCCCAAATCCCTTTTGCATGTTCAAGACGGCTGATCTTGTTGAATTCTTCAGGGCATAGGCAGTTGAAGAGAATGTCACATGCTTGAGCATTGAGTTGCAACATCTTCAACTCGTCCACAGTCGCTTCACGATTGGATCCCTTTCCTTCCGCAAAGATTTCACCTTGCAGGCCAACACGAACAACAGCCCAAACGGCGGGGTTATGGCCAAGCAAATGCATTTTAACTTTGTGCTTCCAACTAGCAAAACTTGTGCCATCAAAGTACGAACCTCTACGGTGATAATTTCCCTCACTAGATGCCATACTTCTCCTAAGTTGTGAAACCAATGCAATGGAGACCAAAGCCCGGATACCACTTGTAGGATCTAAAGTAGGTCTAGAGGGGGGTGATTAGACTACTTGACCAAATAAAAATCTACCTTTTCCCAATTTTAATTCTTGGCAGATTTTAGCATTCATAGTATGTCAAGTACAACCTACACATGCATGTCTAAGAGTATAGCAGCAGAAAATAAAGACATTGCACATGTAATGAAAGAGAGGGTAAGGAAAGCAAACACGGTGATTTTTCCCGTGGTTCCAATAGGTGGTGCTATCATAGATCCACGTTCATGGAGTCTTCAACCCACGTAGGGTAACGGCCGTGAGAGTCCACGAAGGGCTCTACCCACGAAGGGTTCCACGAAGAAGCAACCTTGACTATACCATGACGGCCTGCATCCACAGAGGACTAGCCTTACTCAGGGTAGATCTTCATGAAGTAGGCAATCTCCTTGCCCTTACAAACTTCTTGGTTCACTCCACAACACGAAGTAGGAGGCTCCCAAGCGACACCTAACCAGTCTAGGAGGCACCACCCTCCAAAAGGTAATAGGTTCGGTCGATGAACTCCTTGCTCTTGTGCTTCAAGATGATAGACTCCTCAACACACAATTACTCTCTCACAGATATGGCTTGGTAGAAGACATGGGATTGGTGGAAAGCAACTTGGAGAGGCTAGAAATCAAGATCCATATGGTTGGAATGGAAGATCTTTACCTCAACACAAGGGTAGGTGGTTCTCTCTCAAAAAACTGATATGATAGGTATGGAATGGTTCTGAGTGCTTCTCTTTCGAGTAGATGGTGGTGAAGGGGCATACATAGGCATCCCCAAAATTCCAACCGTTACACACAAAATGAACAACTCGGTGAAACCGATGTGTTAATCTCGGTGGTACCGAAGTGAACAAAAGGTGGCAACTTTTGAATCTCGGAGCGACCGATATAGGAATCTCGGTTGCACCGGTAATGTGACCAACGGTCAGAATGCCCATTCTCGATGACGTTGATTCAACAGTCTCGAAGGGATTGAAACTATGAACTTGCGTAACAGAAAGTTGGCAGCCTAACACGGTGACACCGAAAGCAGTATCAGCGGTACCGAAGGGTTAGGTTTTGGCTAAATCTGTCTAGGGTTTGGAATCGGTGGCACCGGGATGGAAATGTTGGTTGCATCGATTTTGAGTGTTTGGCTTAGGACAGACTTTGGTGGGAGAGTTTGTGGATGTCTTTGGTGACTATCACGTGTGCACGTATGAGCATTTTGTTCACCAACAAAACTTGACCCCCTTTTAATAGTATTGGCTTTCCTATGGACTCAAGGTGATTTCTCACAAATATAAAATGTAGAGTCCTCTTGCTTGAAGCTTTGCCAACCTATTTCCTTGCATCTTGGGGTATTCCACAATATCTTTTTGCCAAATCATCATTGAACTTTTCTTGAAATATAGTTGATGGAAACATTAGTTCAATGACTTATATGTTGTTATGAATTACCAAAACCACCAAGGGAGCAAATGTGCATTGAAGATGGAAGTCGGTGCTGAATGCGTAGATGAAGGGCATGCGTCTAGTAATGTGACCTCATGATTCATGAATTGCTGGAACAAGTAGTAGAACTCAAGCACCCAAATAATATTGTCGAGTTTTGGCGATCAAATCCAGGCATCGACGGTAGATGGTCTGCATTGGAGGTAGCACGCCAGGATGCATAGCCGGCGAACTGCGCCCTCATGACCGGAGAGGATGGCTTCAGGAAGGCTGACATCATCAGGTACAGGTTCTCCACTAAACCAAGTTCCGCAGTGACTTTTGCGGATGAGCTCCTGCCTATAGCGGGAGATCCTAGAGGTGGTCTCTATATGAACTATTTCTAGATGGTTAAAAAGTCGAGCAACAGGGATCTCACGAGAGTCGAGATTCAGAGGAGCGGTGCGCCATAGGGGCCACCACCATGATGCGAGGACTTGCATGTGGACGACATCCTTGGTGGGGAGACGAGAGACGATCTCACCTAGGATTGCGTCCGGGAGGGCACTGGTGATGTACGGACCAAATTCCTCTTCTTGTTCCTCAGATCGAGGGGCATCACCGCTTCTCTCCCATTTGACCACCACCAAAACCCTAGAGGAGGGCGTCGATGGTGGCTCAAGGCTCGACATCTTGCTGCTAGAGGCAGTGGACTCCATCTCAATTTCCATCCTCCTCTCCATCTTCGTCTCCATCTCCATCTCCATCTCCATATCCATCTCCATATCCATCTCCATCTTCATCTGCATATCCATCTCCATCTCCATCTCAATCTCCATTTGTCGGGGTGTGGCCCTGCCTTCGAGCAGAGCTCTGTGTGGTAGATCTCGAAAGATGGTTAGGTATTCACTGCGCAGATGCATGAAAAAATCATGAATGGCTTAAGTGGGGAGGGGGAGGTGAGTGGTCAGATGCTCGTGTGTGATGCAGCAGATCCACAGGTGTGCCTGTGGGAGAAGGAAACACGAAAGCACGACTTTATAATACGGAAAATCACGTGTGTGACGCACGAGCAAAACAATGCATCAAAAACAGAATCTGTCTTAAATAGGATAGTCTGTAGCAATATGAACATTCGCCATACTTCTCTAACTCTAAATATCCGAAAACATTAGGAAAAAAATAAACAATTTGCATAGTAGTACTATGTAATTTTTTTAGAAACTTTTGACATTCCAGTAAAAAATGTAAATTAACGCACTACAACCAAAGTTTCTGTTTTTGCACTGCACACACCAAACAAGCAATCTAATCATCCTAAAGGAAAATCTTGGCACATAATTTTTATAATACAATGGATTTATATGAGGGGATAATTATTTTTGTTGAAAAGTTTCTGTAATTAAGATTCACAAGGTTTCCATGGGCATGAACAAAGTTCAAGGCTAGCTCCCACTTTCACAATGCTCGTCTCTCTCCTTTCACTTTTCCTTTTGATTTTTTAGGTTACCCTCTTTATTTTTTTCTTTTTAAACTATATAAAAGAACACAACATAATTAAATGACTCTCTAAAACTTCCGGGTTGTCTCCCTGGCAGCGCTTTCTTTGAAGCCATTAAGCTAGGCATAAAGTGCTCAAGTAATGGATCCACCCAGATCCCAAGGTATATCAAAGCCAATTTTAATTAACAATGATTTGCAATTAAGTGTTGAGCACAAAGTAATATATGTCATGGAATGACGAAGTCTAAATCTCTTCCTATGCATCGGCATGTCATAAAAGAACAATTCATGCACACAAAGTAAAGGGCAATACATAGCATAAGCAGTTTCTTGCAATTTTATCATATTGGAAACATAGAGAGGTGGAGATGTAGTTCCTCTCTCATAATAATTGCAAGTAGGAGTAGAAAGCACATGCATATTATATCTATCAAAATCATCATGTGTAATGGTAAAACGCAACCCATATATATAATCCTTAATAAGTGCAAACTTCTCCGATATAGTGTAGTTGGGAGAATTCAAAAAGATAATAGGACTATCATGTGTGGGTGCAATTGCAACAATTTCATGTTTAACATAAGGAACTATAGCAAGTTCATCTTCATAAGCATCTTTCATATTGGCATCATGGCCACAAGCATAACAAGCATCAAGTTCATCAAAAAGGGATATTTCAAATGAATCCAAGGGATCATAGCAATCAACATAGCATTCATCCTTCGGTAAACACAAAGGGAAATTAAACAATGTATGAATTGAAGAGTTACTCTCATTAGAAGGTGGGCACGGGTAGCTAATCCGCTCTTCCTCCTTTTGCTCTTCGCTCCGCTCCTTATATTTTTCATCTAATGAGCTCACAGTGTGAGGAATTTCTTCTTCCATCGATTCCTACAAAATATTAGTCTCTTACAAAGCAGCGGTCATTCTTTCAATAAACTCATTGACATAAGAATTAGAAGCATAGTTTTCATAGCAATATTTAAGTATGGAAAAAAATTAGATTCATAAAGAGTAGCATCATACTTTTCAATCAAAGAAGCAATTTCATAGGCACCCTTAAAAGCAACAAATTCTTCAATTTGTTCAACATCATTATAGCAATAGGCCTCCTTGGCATAAGAGGATAATATTTCATTATCATTAAACACACATTGGTTGGGAAGGTGTTCTTTAGCTTCTTTAGAACAACAAGTAAAATCATAAATTTCACATAGATTGCAAGCATAGCAAGACAAAGTATTAATTTGATGCCACAAGAGTTTCCCTTTTTGAGAAATGCGGCGTCGCACATAATGAGCATGTTCATTTAATGATTTTCCCTCAACTAAGCTAGTTGGGTTTTCAGCACGAGCACAAGTGGATTGAAGATGACCCAAGTAATATTCTTTGGTGGTACAGAACACTAGTGGTTCCTCAACTTTTGGAGCAGCAAGTACAACTATTTGTTTTGGTATTTTGTGTTTCCTACCCATATCTAAAGATAGAAAACAAGTTAAAACAGAAAATAAAAATTACTTAGTGATAAAGCAAACAAGCAGACACGAGAATATTCACCCCACGCTATTGCTCCCTTACAACGGTGCCAGAAAATGGTCTTGATAACCCACAAGTATAGGGGATCAATTGTAGCCTTTCTCGATAAGTAAGAGTGCCGAACCCAACGAGGAGCTAAAGGTCGAATAAATATTCCCTCAAGTTCTATCGACCACCGATACAACTCTATGTATGCTTTACCTAGAACAAGTATGAAACTAGAAGTACTTTGTACGTGTGATAGGATAGGTTTGCAAGATAATAAAGAACATGTAAATAAAAACTAGGGTCTGCTTAGATAGACAAACAACTAAGTTAGTTTAACGAGTGTGGAAAAGTGGTGGTAGGAGTTGCGGAATTGTCCCTAGGCAATTGATAAGTAGACCGTCAATCATTATTGTAATTTTATATGAGGAAGAGGCATAAGCTAACATGCGTTCTCTACTTGGATCATATGCGCTTATGATTGGAACTCTAGCAAGCATCTGCAACTACTAAAGATCATTAAGGTAAAACCCAACCATGGCATTATAAGGTATCAAGTCCTCTTTATTCCCATACACAAACAACCTACTTACTCGGGTCTATGCTTCTATCACTCACGCCACCGACCATAAGCGAATCATAAGCATATTGCAAACCCTACAATGGGGATCCCTCATGCTTGTGCGACATGGAGAGCACCATAGGACAGCACCAATAATAAAACATGCAACTCAAACCAATCATGATCATCAATCAACCAATAGGACAACAAAAATCTACTCAGACATCATAGGATGGCACCACATCATTCGATAATAATATGAAGCATAAAGCACCATGTCCAAGTAGAGGGTATAGTGGGTTGTGGGAGAGTGGACCGCTGTATATAGATGGGGGAAGGTGATGGAGGTGTTGGTGAAGATGACGGAGTTGTTGGAGTAGATCACCGTCACGATGATGGCCTTGACGGCGTTCCGGTGCCACCGGGAGAGAGGGCGAGAGAGCCCCCTCCTTATTATTCTTCCTTGACCTCCTCCCTAGATGGTAGGAGGGTTTACCCTATGGTCCTTAGCCTCCATGGCGGTGGAGGGGCGAGAGCCCCTCCGAGATTGGATCTCTCTCTCTTTGTTTCCTTCTGTTTTTGCGCTCCCAGATTCTGGCCATTCACCGTTTCTTATATTCCCGGAGATCCATAACTCCGATCGGGCTGAAATTTTGAGGGGATCTTTATCCAAAAAATAGATTTCTTGTGGCCAAAGGAAAGTTCCAACCGAGCTAAGGGGTGGTCACAAGCCCTCAGGACGCGGCCAGGGGGTGGGCCGCGCCTAGCAGGCTTGTGACCTCCTCGGGCATCGTCTCGTGTTGATTCTTTTCCCCAAAATAACATATATTCCCAAAAAAATCTCCGTAAGTTTTTATCACGTTTGGACTTTGTTTGATATGGATTTTCTGCAAAACAAAAAACATGCAACAAACAGGAACTGGCACTGGGCACTGGATCAATATGTTAGCCCCAAAAAATAGTATAAAAAGTTGCCAAAAATATATGAAAGTTTTAGAATATTGGCATGAAACAATCAAAAATTATAGATACGACGGAGACGTATCAGGGATCATTGTGCACGTACATTCCGTGATCATGACTTATGAGTCGGGGTCCCCAAAGAGCTGGTATCAAAGCCATCCTGATTGTAGGAAGCCCTTAGTTAGCATGGATGTTAGTTAGGACAAAACCATTTTTCCAGACCCTTCAAAATCACCTACAAAGCCTCTATATTTCTCGCCTCTCCTAAAATTCCAAGGGAAGCAAGGGTTTTTGCCTTAGCACTTCCACCACTTTTCTCTTAGCTTTCCTCGTCTGCTTTTCAAAAACTATGTAAATGATCGCTACTACCCTTGTGCCCCTGACCATGGTATTCCTTGTAATCCTCGTGGGTAACCTGGAAGGAAGCCACCTTGCTAGACGATTGCCGACATATCTTCGACCCAAGTTGGCGACACTAGACAAGGAGCTATCAATAGAAGATACCTTCTCGAAGAATGAGGATGTCAAGACTTAGATGATAGTGACACCCTCGACACAACCCCAGGATGATTCCACCTTGGCCTTCGATGACCAGGGCACAAGACATGCAATGTCATGATATGCATCGCTAATAGAGCAACCCTGTCATTTTCGTTGTTATATCGGTAACCACCGGTGTATGAGAACCTCGCCATTTGGTTCGCCTGACTATAGTGAGCAGGAAAATGGTTCTCATCATTCCCCACACTTGCTGCTAGTGTTATCATCAACATGACCGGCATGATACAACTCTACCATGCCTTGTTAATGACATTGCATAAAAGATTGCCTACTTGGAATGCTTGACATCTCAAGAGACAAGAAGGCATTGTCACGATCACGAGGACACCAGAAGACCCTGTTAACAACAGTCGTGAAGAATCACCTTCGACATCAACTCAACAGACCCGAAGTCGTCAAGGACTCTTCAGGCGCAACCAGGATCGTTTTGATGAACAACAACCCAAGACATAGTGACACTTGAAGAAGACTCAGAAGACTAAGAGGACTCCTCTCCAAGACACGAAGCAAGCATGACTTACGAGTCCGAGAACCCCTAGGGTACGATAGGTCGTGTGTCCCCCATGCGAAGTCGAGTCCATATGATGGTTCAGATAGAACCATAATTGTGTGTTGCTTGTTTTTGCTTGTTTATGCTCTAGGTGAAAGTCGCACTTTTGTCCCAGGCAACAAGTACACGACTAAACACCCACCTTATCTTAATAAGTGTGTTGTGCCTTTTTGACACTTGTTTGATTACGCTTGCACTATACCACCCCCTTAGGCACTCTCCTCTATGCTACTTTCCCTCTTCCCCCTCTCATCAACTGAAGACCAGCAATACAAAATGCACCAAGGATCCACCTCCACGGACAGCTAGTGTTGAAGACTATGACTACAACGTACTCAACCAGACGCAACCCCATAGAGTTATGCTTTTCCCTCAAGATTGGGAACCCCTCCCTAGACCAACCTGGACATCACGAGCTTCCCTAGCACGAGCCTCTGAGCACGTGTTTAATACGTGGATTTGCCAGAGCACTTATTGAGCTTTAATAACCCCTGCTTTGCAATGGGTTCATTATGGAGCTAATCATCATAGTGAACAAACATCCTTCATTCCTAGGCTAGCACTAGAACCTTGATGCCATAGGAAGGATCATTCTGAGGATACACTATTCATGGACAAATATTTGACGAGGTTGTAATAGATATCTTGAGGTAGTAGTTGAGACCCTTAGTGGATTACGAGGCTTAATGTTGGTAGCCAAGCTTGGTGGATCAAGATTGATAGAGTAGCATAACTTTCTTTGCCGTGAGCAAATTGGATTTTGTAGGACCATTGTGATCACAAGCTGAAATCGTTGGTGGATAAATGACTTGACTTTGGCAAGTGATATTGATAGTGGATTGATGGTGTTACAATAGTAACTGGAGTACTAGTAGGAAATTATTACTAGATGTAAACCTTGGATTTAAATAGGTGCTCCAAATCAATGGAACTACATGGTTCAAAGTAATTTGGATTTAGTCCGATGATGTTGATCATGAGACCATGTTTCTCAATGGGTGATAGTAGAAGGAATCGGATGATGTTAGGGATCTATATAAGCTCGACCTTGGAGTTTAGTTGGCCATGAGATTGGAAGTTCATGGATATATTGTGATAATAGTCCTTACAATGATATGTGGATTATATGAACTCGAGGAGATTATGTTGGACACCATCGATGCTGGATTTCTAGCTGTAATGGATCATGTAATAGTGTTTAATATTCATGGATCGATTAAGTTGGATTCGTAGGAAGGAAACAAGATCTTGGATTGGTATATTACGAGTTTCCTTAGCATAGTAATGAAGTACCTTAGACCTTGGATAGGTCAGTAAGGCACTTGGATTATAGTGTGATGTTCAAGCTTAGCGGCTTGTACGCTTTCTCAAGGATTTTTACATCGGGAAATATATGAGTTAGCTATGGGATACATATGAGATTTTGGTATAGCCCTTCTCTCAAAACCTTGGAGATATGAGTAGCATGTGTAATATTGGAGTTGACTTGCATGAGATGATACCTTCGAGGATATAGGGTGACTTTGTTTGGAGTAATAGGCAGTACTATTGGCATCTAATAGTTGTGCTCAGGATAAGATGTTAGATGTTCACTCACATCCTAAGCTCCTTGAAGCCCTGAAGCTTCACTGGACCATGACGTGGTCGGATTATGACCATAGCCCTCGGACTATAAGTCCTTAGACTATGGTCGGTACTCCACCTCGACCACCACCAATCCTGTTCAAAAGGAAGGTGGCCACGAATGCCTCTATTAGGTTGGGCCACAAACCCTTAACACTAGTGACCATCTGGGACCAATGCCCGCTCCTCTCACATATCCCATGAGCAATATGTTTATGTGATACTTAGGGAAATAGGTTGTTGTCCTTCAGGATGACATACTTATTTACCCAATAAGAGGAGGAATACCTTAGTCCTGTTTGGACCAGCCCCAAGAACACTAACTGCCATGCCTCTCAAGTATAAGGCTCCACCTTGAAAGAGTTGGACTCCGTGAAGCACCCTCCCTACAGAAGACGACCTTCTTGCCCAAGCAAAATGAAGAACCACTGCGATTGCGAAGCCACAAGAATGATGAATAAGAGGCAAAAGAAGTCAACCACCACTCCTCTGCCGGCTACATCAACTAGACTATATCAAGAAGCATCGACGTCCAAGCATGATGAAGCCCTTGCACATCAAGAGGATTATAGAGCCCCTTGTCTTATCGATCACCTATTAGTTCCTGACTAGGAAGGAACCGAGGAGTTGATAACACCCCTCACTCCACCACTTTGATGGTGTACGATGAGCATGACATCCCTACTCCCTTCAGATGCTTGGAATGGAGTGGACAACTGTCATGACTTCGTTATTAGCCCTTTTTAGACAATCTAGGTCTTAAATCGTGCCTCGGTCATAGTAAGCCACATGTCAAAGGTAGTTCACCCCACTTGCCAAGCGTCCAACCTTGGGGATTAGATGGCTGATCTATACTCTGGATAGTCAGCTTATCTAGAACCCCACTGAAACCTTCCCAGATGGTAGAACCCGTTTTGACACCAAGTCTCTAAGCTCAGTCCTAGGGACGAGACTCAGTGCAGACCTTGCCATGCAGAAACAAGTAGACCAAACACTCAAAGACCATCCAGAAACATGCGTCCATGAAGATGAAGACAAACGACCAAAGAAGAATGAAGAATCTACCTAGGCAACTTACTCAAGCAGAAGATCTCGACGAGAAGCCCACGATGACGCGCTTCAACACCCTCAAGGATGGAGACCACCTACGACTGAAGACCTCCTGCTTTAAGGAAGATAGGACTTCCCTATCAACGAGAAGCTACACCAAGGATCAACCCTTCTATTCTAAAGTGAGACATCTTGATGTCACTAACAACATGAGCAACCTCAGGACCAGCACACAGACACACTACTTGGCCACATATTCTGACTTCGGAATACACACACAAGCCAGGCCCAAGCTAAAATCCTGTTCACCCTTAGACGAAGTCAATGATGCACTCAAAGATATATCTTCATGCGCTTCAAGATCCAGAAGGACAACCACGCCGGAGCAAAAGCAACATGGAACGTGGAGACCACCTCACCTCTGAATTCCTACATCTTTCCTACGCCTAGCCTAGGATTCTTGGGGATGAGATTCTTCTAAGGGCGGTAGGTCCGTCACACCCTGTGATTTGCCTCATGACTAAGTTAACATGAATAAAAAATTAGGGGCAGTTAAAACTTTTTGTGTGCATTTGAATGCTTGACTTGTGTGTTATTTCCTTGCCTGTTTGCTTGCTTGCTAGTGCTCTATAATTGATAAAACATCCTCCTACCATAAAGACCTCTTTTCCTTGATCCCAACTCTTTTCCAATGATCATGCCATGTGAATAGGACTTAAAACTTGTTTTACAAACTATTATTTTGACCCAAAAGCATTTATTTAAATTAGGTTTTCAAACCCCCTGATTTGAGATATGCACTACAAGTTCCCAAATTGGGTGGATCCTATTTACCCAAATGCTTTATTTGAAACCCACTATATATATGACTTCCCCAAAACACCAAATACTATTTTTAAAGATTATTTTAATATTTTATTTATAGGTAAAAATTATTTAAATGACTTAAAAATATTTGAGAAAATTTAGGAAAACTCAGTCGACATATATTGTCCCTATATAAGAGTTTCAACACATGGCCATGTTCAAAATATTGGACAAAACCCTTCAAAACCCTTTTTGCCCAAATCAAGCTTTTGAAATATTTCTATAACAAATATTCTCAAATAAATCCAGGGAAATTCTATCATGTCACGTATGATATATGTGGTAATCTTGCCAAGTTTCATCTCAATCCCAATTGTTTTCGTTCACCAAAATATTCCAGAATCCTCTCTGTCCAGATTCAAATTTGAGCAACTTTACATTGTGAAGTATCTCCCATTGATACCAAACTTTGTGAGCATGTTCTATTACCCAAATGATGATGGTATACAAGTGGTGCATCGAGGATATTAGTTTACCCTAACTAGATCTACAGAAACCTGATTCTGTTGATTCCTAGGGTTTACCAAGTTTGTGTTATCAACTTTCTTCATTTGGGCTCAAAACTTGTGATCATAACCAAATAGACTTTTCATTTGACCCTGCTAAATATAAGGGCCATTAGATACCCCTAGATGCCCTAGGACAACATCAAACACCTTCAGCCATGGGTTTGTGGACAAGCAAAGTGGGCCTAAAAAGATTCCCCTTGCCTGCAACTTTTTACAAGAGCATATTATAACCCCAAGTTACCTCCAGTAACCTTTCCATGGCCTCTGATAAATTATTGTGGGGTAACTCTCTCTTTTTAGCATGGTAAGGCCTTTGTTCCCTTATTCTGTTCATAAGAATGCCCCAAGTTTTTCCATAGCACCTATAGTATGCTAATGCATCTTCCCACACCCAAAGGTGGCATTCTCATGTGGAAAATATGAGTAGTTTATCTAAACCTACATTTTGGCAGCAAATGAAGCTTTCTACTCCAAGTACCCTGCACACTCATCTACCTGAGCTGAAAATTGGTGGGAATATAATCCTTCCATACCTAGGGATACTAGACAAGGTTTTATCCATAGTGCCCTAGAGTAAAATCCCACTAGATCAGGCCCAAGTTTGCTGGTTCAAACTTACGCTGAGTGGAGACCTAACCCATACAGCTCCATTTACCTTGTTATTCTGCCACAACTCTGCTGCATGCATACCTTACACGATAGACAACCTTGGACGCCCCAAAAGGTACTTTGGACAGGAGTTGGCGTGGTGACCACGCATCCGACATGCAAAACCGGCGCTCTGCCACTCGTCGCCGTCGGGTAGCTCGTATTTGGCAGCGGAAAGATGCCCACGCACGCCAGGGATGCCCTCTCGACCTCCCACGCCTCTCCTCGACGCTAGGATGCATCCAAGGCAGCTCTGACACGCGTGCTTGCCATGCCCGAGGCGCATCCAAGGCCACCCAAGCTCTCTCTGGTCGCCCTGCCTACAAGACCGTTCACAAGCCCCCCCATTTGTCTCCTCTCAACCGCCTTCCCCCCAGAGGCCTCCCTGGATGAGCCACTCGAGCCCCCGAGCTTGGCCCCGTCCTCCATGGACGCCATGGCTCCGCCTCGGCTCCGCTCAAAATCCGAGCTCACCAGAGCCCTCCTCTCCTTTGAACCACAACAGAACCTCCGCAGCGCCTCGAATACCCTCTCCCCATGCTATTTTCCTCCTCCGAGTGGCCGAAGCCCTTGTTCCACTGCCGCCCATCTCCGACCTTTGCTGGGCCGAAGCCTTGCTCCCTCCCGCGCTCCTTCGAGGGTGTACGACCGCTAGGTGGGTGCGGCTCACCGCCCCGAGCTCTCCGGTGGCCGGTGCGCCACTGGGGGCGACCTGTGCCGTTGGGACGGGGCGCCGACACTGTCACGGCCGGTCTCTATTTCGGGCGGGAGGTAGGGGAGGACCTGTTGGTGGGGTCCACCCGTAAGTGGCTACGGTCATGGGCCCCACCTGTTAAGTGGAGACGCCTCGGCGGTGTACGCCTCCCTTGACCGAACGCGTATTCCAGGGAATACGTCATCGGCGTGGCCCTTGAGCGAAATGGCTGGGCCGGCCCAGTGCGCCCAAGTGTTGTTGGCCCAATAGCTAGCCCTTATATATATGTATTATGTTTCTTTGAAAACTTGTAAAATCCATATCGAATTTAGTATAACTCTAAATTCATTGATTCAAGTTTCTACAGACTTCTAAAATCATGTGCTATCCAAATATGTGCATTGCACAATTTTTCCATGTAGCATATTCTGATCCACCCATATTTTTGTTATAACTTGTATTATGGATCCACCTTGCAAAATCCCTAGAGCATTCATAATAGCTCCAAATGGAGTGATTCAAAATCCTAGGTGTATCTAAACTCATGAGATATTATGTGAACATTTTTCCATATATTTTCTCTGTTATGTGGATTATTGAACCATTTCTTCATATATGGCTCACTTCGCAAAATTCATAGGAAATTCATACCAACTCCAAATCAAGTGAAACCACTCCCATCATGTTTCTAAAATCATGCCCTATTTTTTGGCCCATCCACTCCTTTTTAGAAAAATGTTTCCTGTGGACACCTTATAGGATCATCATTTCCTTCGTTTCCACTATTCAAAACTCCCCCTTGACCCACATCCAATAAAACCTCCTTGGTTATTTTTCTTATGGCCAGAGGTGTCAAAGGAAAATAAAAATCCTATTTATAGAGCACTTTTGTTTTCTGCTTGTTGTGTTGCTTATTGTGGTTGTTTACCAACGGTAGTTGACGAGATAAACAAAGAGCTCGGAGTTGGACGAGAATCGTGTGAAGACCTCGAAGACTTTGCGAAGCCAGGCAAGCAACCCTTTGACCATGACTATGAACCCTTTTTTGCATGGCATATAACACTTATTTTCGTGATGTTGATCATGTTGATGTGGTGGCCACTTCGGTGGGATGCCTCCGATACTTTCCCGTTTACACTTGCATCGTGCATGACCCTACCTCTTTATGACGGTTATGCGGGTGGGTGTAGATAGGTTTGCTTAGTAGTTGCTGTGCAAATGGGATGGGTATATGCATGGTGATGGAAATAAAAAAATGATTTCAAATACTTTTCGAAACCCCATCAAGTGCCACTAATGCCCGAGGGAGATGATGTTGAGTTGGGTAACCACTTGACAAAGAAGTGGTGTACCGGAGCAAGTTGTGTGAGTGTCTGTATTTTCAAAAACGGATTAGATTTAAGGTCTGCTGACCGTCCCAACCTTACATGTGCGACCACTCTACCCCTAGATGGGAAGGGGCTTTGTTGATTACTTTGGTGGATACTAGCATGGAGCCCGCATTACTAGTGGCGGGAGTGGCATGGTCACTCTCGATATGGGGTCATGCCGGTATGGACGATCATGTGTTGTCTTCGCAGGCACCAGGCATACCGTTGGTCCCTGCATGGATGCTACGTGTGATGTACATCATGTGGGATGTGTACCAATCGGGTGGAATCTTTGTTTAGTATCACCAAGGGAAAGACATTGTTCGGGTGCTTACCTCGGGTATGTAATATACCGTGAGTCGTGGATGACACGGAAGTTCCCCGAGTCTTGTGGGTAAAGCGTGCAACCTCTCCAGAGTGTAAAACTATTCGAATAACCGTGTCCATGGTCATGGACAGTTGGAGGTCCTTCTTAAACTACATCCAGTTGTTTTCACAAAACTTGGTGTGTGTGTGTGTGGTTGACACAGAGATGATACTTGAGATAAGTCAGATGACTTGACGTGATGACTGAACATGAGATGTTCAACCCCTTGCTTATGATGATATCTATAACTTCTTCATATGGATATCCGCCAATGTTGATGCATGCTTACGCAAGTTACTAGATCATGTCATTGCACTCAAAACTAGCTTTCTGCAAAACTTACCTACTTAGTGCTATATAATGCTTTGCTATTGCCTTGTTCCAAGCATGGGTTGCTTGCGAGTATATTCAAAGTACTCATTGGCTTGCCACTAGTTATTTTATTGGCCAGACATGAAGGATCGGGTTATGATGAAGATTACCTCGGTGACAAACATGCGATCAAGGACGCTTCCTAGTCAGAATGCGTGTAGGGTTAAGGCTGATGGCATGGGTTCACCCTATCGTTGAAGATTCTCGCTGCAATCGTATGAAGACTTGGCCATAAAGGCCATATTTGAGTACAAACGGTATATAATGGATGTAAGACTCTTGTTATTCAATTTCTGTGTGTTCAGTGAGCATTGATCTCTAGGATCACTGTGCACGTACATTTGGTGATCACGACTTATGAGTCGGGGTCCCCACAGTAGCGCCAACATTCTTCACGCCGAAGTACATGATGATGTAGTAGTAGGCCTCGAAAGGGGTGGTGAACGAGGTCTTCAGCCGGTCGGCTGGGTCCAGCTTGATCTGGTGGTAGCCGGAGTAGGTGTCCAGGAAGGACAACATGTTGCAGCCGGCGGTGGAGTCGATGACTTGATGGATCCGCGGCAGGGCGAAAGGGTCCTTGGGACATGCCTTGTTTAGGCTCGTGTAGTCAATACACATGAGCCAAGTCTTGTTTTTTGACACCAGGACTTGGTTGGCCAACCACTGCAGGTGGAAAACTTCCATGATGAAGCCGGCTACGAGCAATTGGGCGATTTCTTCTCCTATAGTACACCACTTCTCCTTGGAGAAATGATGCAGGGGTTGCTTGACCGACTTCGCATCCGGCCACACGTGAGCTTGTGGTCGGCGAACTTCCTCGGAACACCCGGCCTGTATTTTGGAGACCATGCAAAGATGTCTCAATTCTCACAAAGGAAGTCAACGAGCTTGCCTTCCTATTTGCTGTCGAGGGAGCCACCGATGGTGACACACTGCTTGGGGTTGGCCGGGTCGAGCGACACCTGCCTAGTGTCCCTGGACGGCTGGAATGAGGCCTCGCCTGCTGAGGAGGACGGGGGAGCCAACATGGGTGGCTGGCCACAGGTGTGGGCCACGAGCAGGTCGAGCTGCCGCTTCTCCTCTGCAATCTTCAGCTATCGTTGTTTTCTCACGATAGATGCCATAGGGTGACTTATCATAGGTGGTTGGGGCCGAAGGACGCCAACGGGCTCCGGGTGCGAGATTGGGCACAAGCGGTGATGACACATGATGTACCCATGTTCAGGGCCCTCCGGAGGAGGTAATACCCCTAGTCCTGCTTGGTTTAGTTGGATGGATGGGTGTAGATACAATGGTGCTCCTGGAGCTGTATCTGGAGGAGGAAGAAGGGGCAGTCGACTCCTCTTCCTCCACTGCTACAAGGGATCGCGTATGGGTGTGTGTAGGTGATCGTCCGTCCCCGTTGCATGGGGTGATCGGGTTTTTTTATAGGCCAACCCCCCGGCTCTTATAATATGCTCTAAGTACAAAGGTGGGGGGACCCGGCTGGCAGTCTCTCCGGCTGGCCAGAAGGTCCCGCCATTCGCACCGTCTCGTCGCTGGTGGGGTCCGCCGGCCGAGCGGTCCCATCTCCCGCTGGGGCCCGCCAACCGGCTCTGTGATTGGCCCTTGCCCACCTACCGTGGCACGGGCCGCCCGGGGGAGCGTCGTCTAGCACCAGCCGGCCGAAGTCTCCGGTACGGCCGGGCGCGCTCTAGCCACGCCGGGGTAAGCAATCGAGTGGCAAGTGTGTGCCGGCACTGTTCCCATGCCCAGTCACGCTCGACGAGGTCAGCGGCCGGGACCGTTGGATTGTAGCCACGCCCTGCAGTGCGTCGGCGGCCACTATAGCCACAGGGCCGCCCGTCATGCCGGTCGCGTCGTGTCGTCGTACCCGCACGCAGAGGGACGAGACGTCGCATGTCCGTTCCAAGGTTAACGAAAGAGCCAGCGTGGAGGCAGCCGGTGTTGCCTAGCCGACCAAGGGTCCAGCCAGCCCCTTGACCAACCGTCTGGGGCGCCAGCCGGTTCCGGCTTGTGTCGGACGTCTTCCAGCCGGCCGCGTAGTCATTCTTCGAAACGAAAGGGGGAGACCCCTTTGCTTTGGCCTACCTAAGGGTAATAACCCCTTCAGTATTCCTCGAAGCCAGCGGCTTCCCTTCAGCGATGCCTGCCTCCGGCTAGATGACGAAGGGGCAGCTG
The DNA here is from genome assembly GCA_022496015.1 of Hordeum marinum. Lineage (NCBI taxonomy): Eukaryota > Viridiplantae > Streptophyta > Magnoliopsida > Poales > Poaceae > Hordeum > Hordeum marinum. Next base: position 285,230,694 of record CM039678.1, on the reverse strand, counting down.
GGTCGGCCGTTGGGCCCGACGCCTCGGGTACCAGTGTGCCGTCCCAGGACCTGCGCCGGCACGCAGCACGCCACATGAAGAGTGATGATGATGTAGGTCCCGCGCAGGCGGGGAGATGGGACGTCGCCTGGGCCTAGCCCGCTAGGACCTCAGGCATAGCCCAATAGGCCTCGAGGCGCAGGCCAGGATCCTCTACGCCCCGAGGCGGCCGTTACGACCCGGGGCCACCCACGCGCACGCGGAGTTTCCGAGGGAGTGGGCGCAGTTAATCCCACGTTCCCCGATCGTGGCCTCCCCTATAAAAGGTTAGGAAATGCAGGAGGCGGAGGTACCCGTGCCTCACTTGACCCCTTGCTGCCCGTCTTTGTTGCTTCCTTGCCTTCCTCGCGCGCCACCGTACCCGAGCACGCACCCACGCTCGCACGCTGTACCGCTGCCGTGATGGCCGATGGATGCAGTGGAAGTTGGGCAGGCTCCTCTGTGGTCGAGGCAGACATCGCCGAGCTTTGCCGCGTGCGCACGCTGCCGCCGGAGGAGCGGGTGGTCGCACGCGCACCGGCCGACAAGATAGCACCGGTGCCGCAGCCAGGGGAATACGTCGTGTTCCTCTGGCACTTCTCCCGTGGCTTCGGGCTTCTGGTCAGTATCTTCTTTCATCTCCTCCTTGATACCTTCGATCTTCAACCGCACAACTATGGCCCAATCTCGATTCTTTATCTGTCTGCCTTCGTGACGTTGTGCGAGGGGTACCTCGACATCCTCCCTTTCATCGACCTCTTCAGTGCTCTTTTCTACCTCAAACCTTTGAAGAGCGACGCCTACGGGGCACTGTGGTGTGCTTCCGCGGCGTCACTCGCTTTCCCCCTCTCTCTCTTATTGACTCCGTCAAGGGGTGGCACCGAACGTTCTTCTACGTGAAGAACATCGACCCAAGGACGGACTACATCCGGCTGCCGCCTTTCGAAGACAGGCAGTCCACCCAGCAGAACTGGCTGGGGGCTGCCTTACGTGGCGTGGCCCTGGAGGAGCTTGGCCGGCTCACACAGCTGAAGAGCTCCGAGGGGCTGGTCGCCACCGACCTGGTGGAGGCCTTTATCTCGCGCCGGGTGCTGCCCCTCCAGCTGAGGCCGCACCGGATCTGCGACATGTACGAACGGCGCGGCCCCTACCGGCTGTCCACCGTCGAGCTGACGTCGGCTCATGTGGCGAAGCGGGTGAATGCCCTTACGACGTTCAAGCTGAAGCCCGCCTCGTGGTACTTCGGCATGGAGCCGTATGACCGCATCAACCGGCCTTCCTTGGTAAGTTTTTCATCAAGGTGGTTTCTTTTTGTTTGATATTCCCTAGCCGGCAGCCAGCTAGAGAACTTACTTTGATGTGCTGACCGCAGCTGCTGGTGAGACAGAACATGCCGGACGGCCCGCACCCTCAGATCTTCGAGGCGGAGCGTGAAAACTCTGACTCCGAAGACTACCAGATGGGAGGCCCCCCAGAGGAAGGGGTGGACTCCTCGGGAGGAGCCAACGAGCCGACAGACCCGCAAACCGGTGCTCCCAGCGGAGCCGGAGGGTCCGGCGCGGCCGGGGAGCCCAACGGAGTGGGTGAGTTTCCTCTTGCCCCTCGAACAAGGACTAGATGGATGACGATGATGATGACGACTTGATGATTCTGAACGAGCCTCCTCCCTCAGCGTGCCAGGGTCAGAGGAGCAAGGAGCGGCCGGCTCAAACCCTGGCGTCCGAAGCGGCTAGCCGGGGGAAGAGGCCAGCTCAGGGGGGGGGGGGGGGGGCGGCGCCGCCGCCCGGCCCGAAACGGGCGAAGGTGGCTGCGCGGAAGCCGCCGCCACGTGCCAAGCGGGCCTTGCCCCTTGTCATCGGGTAAGGCCTTTTCCTTGGATGAGTTTTCTCCCGGGTCGCCAGCCGGTAAATGACAGATCCTTGGGTGCTGCAGTCACCCCATCGAGCTTCATGAGGAGGAGCCGGCAGGGGAGCCGACTGATGCCGCCAACTGGCTGGCCTGCTAGCACTTGGCCACCCAGCGGGAGGAGATAAGGAGGTTCGTGGAGCTGCGAGCCTCCAAGTCCGGAACGCGAGGAGGGGTCACTTACTCTGGGACCTCGAGCAGCCAGAGGCGGAAGGGGTCGGTGGATCCTCCGTGGGCGTTGGACTCGGCGGCGGAGTCAACCCGCATGTCGAGGCCTCCGTCAAGCGAGGTGCGAGGAGTGGCTACGGACCCGCCAGCGCCTCCGCCCGGGCAGGAGATGGCCTAGGCGAGGGTGGCGACGACGGAGCGGGCTCCCAAGGTGGCCTGACCTGAGGTGCCGGAGGTGACCCTGCCTGTGGCCGAGCCGGCCGGCGTCGAAGGCGGCACCGGAGGCAGTGACCATGGAGGTGGAGGGCCCCTCCGTTGCGACTGACGAGTCAGAGCGGCAGGAAGAGGAGGCGGTGACGGCGCTGGGCGGGGGGCCAGCGGGAAGCGAACCCTGGCCCCTTGCCATCATCAACCCACCCCCGGCGGCTGGAGCCGTGGTGAGCCCGGGTGGCAGCGGCGGCCAGGCCCGGAGGACCCTGCAGTCGATGCAGGAGGTGATCCATGACTAGGAAGCGCTGGCGAGCGCGCCGGCCCTACCGGCCCCCAGGCAAGCGGCCTCGTCCCTTCCTTTGCGGAATTGGGGAGTGTCTTGGACCGGTGCCGGCAGGAGCTGGCCTGGTTCATGGAGGCAGCAGACGCCTCCCTATAGCATGTGAAGGTAAGCCGTCTGCTTTAACTTAGAATTTTTAGTGGGGGCGCGCGAGCGCACCCACTAGGTGTAGCCCCCGAGATGCGGGCTAGTTGACCGGCTGTCAGGCAGCCGAGCCGGATCTCTTTTGAGCGTGTCTTTGACCTTTGCCTTTTTGTGGCAGGAAGGAACCTCCCCGTGGCAGAAGCTATTCGCGGAGGCGGTCGCCATCCACGACCGCGGCAAATACAGCTTCTACCGCCTGGAGGAGGAGCTGGCTCGCGTGCAAGGTCAGTTGCACTTCGCAGGAGGGGCACGTAGCCCTCGGGAGCCGGCTGACGCCAGTTGTGTATTGCAGGTGACCTGGCCACCCTTCGGGAGGAGAAGACCGGGCTTGTCTCCTAGCAAGACCGGCTGGCGCGAGACGTCCAGGCGGCCATGCAGGAGACGGACCGGCTGGCTGCACTGCTAGTAGACAGGGAGGCGGCCCGGGACCGGCTCAAGGCCGAGGCGGCGAAGGAGGTGGCAGCCCGGGAGGCGGCCGTCAAGGAGGCGGCTGACGCTGCCCTGAGGACTGCCGCCCTTCAAGGCGCGGTGGCCCTCCTCAAGAGAACGCTCGAGGAGGTCAAGGGTTCCCTCGCCGCGTTAGAGGCAGCTCGAGAGTCGGAGCGCAAGGCGACGCTCAACTTCGCCCTTCGAGTGGACAACGCTATCGAAGGTAAGTGCCGTTTTTTCTCTTCCCTAGCCGGTTGCTTTTCCCTTTGTCGTTTCTTGTGTTTCAACTTGCCTTTATTTCCTTCTCTTCTTCTTTCTTCTAGGGCATTTCCCACAAACTCAGCGCCGCGCTGCGCGTGCCATTGAGGAGCACCAGGAGTACCTCCGGGAGTGCGGTCGCTCCATCGTGGAGGTTGCCGCATGGACGTGGACGAGATCGGACTCGCCATCGAGCTGTGGATGACCCATCTCGAGCGGAGCATGGAGCGGCTCAAGACCGCCGGCAAAGAGGTCATCGCTGCGCTGTGGCCGGGCCGCGGGGGGGGGGGGGGGGGCTCCGACGCACTGCATGGCTCAGTGGCTGGAGCACGCCGTCCCCTGCCTCAAAGCCTGGAAGGCGTCGGCTTCCCGAGCCGGAGCGCAGATGGCGCTCCGGTTCGTCACGTCGTTGTACCATGGCATGGATCTGGGCCGGCTGGCGACCATGCGGGACGTGCCAGCCACAGAGCAGGAGGCCCACGAGCCGGCCCTCGTCCAGCGGGCCAACGAGCTCGCACCGTATGTCGACGCGGACGAGTTCCTGCTAGCCCTTGGTGAGGATGGCGAGCCGCTACCCGAGGACTCCTTCGGCATCCCCCAAGGCCCTACGTATGATGAAGTCGCTGACGAGAGCACCGACTAGAGCGGCAAGACGGCCGAGACCGAGGATCCCACCTCGAAGGCCAAGGAGGCCAACCCAAAGGCGGCGACCACCTCCGAGGCGAGAATCGAGCCGCCCCGCGACGCGCCGGCTGGGGGCACGCCGGCTGGCGACGCGCCGGCGGCTTGAGCCCCCGGGCGTTTTTTTATCTTTCTCGTTTTCTCCCTACATGTTAAGCTTGAATCCACCCACTAGGGGTGTTTATGTAATGAACTAATGCTGGTCGTGGGCCGCTTTTTCCTTAATATTTATGCAATGAATAGTTTGCGTTGCTAATCATGCCGCCTCATCCTTATCCTTTTTTGCCCGCACAACTCTTTTCGTTTCTACTCCTTTTCCCCTTTGGTTTTGGCCCCGCCAGCCCGCCAACCGAGAACCGGTCTGTAGCTGGGTCGGGGCGTCCGCCTCAAGGGAGCCGGTTCAAAACTTAGGAATCGTGAGGGCTTTTCGGGATAAGTAGAGTGGTAGAGACGCGGTGATGGTCCGGCTGGGCCTAGAAGGGGTCTCGCTTTGTTTTGACCTTTCATGTGAGCCAAACCTTGCCGCCCCGAGGCCCCGTTAGCCGGACAGCCAAGAGCCCGTTCTGTAGCTGGTAAGGGTGAGGAGGTTTGGCTGGCTCACATTACTTAGCCAGTTTCCGGAGAGGCATTCTGGGTCCAGCCGGCTAGCCCCCGGGCCCAGGAGCCGGGTCGGGGAGCCGGTGAGTGAGAAACACTTTTGAGGGAAACGAAATGGGGCGCGCCCCAAAAGCCGGCTTGGGGCGGCCATTGCATTCATAAGCCCAAAAGGGTGGGGACACATACATACACTGGTTTCTTTAGTAGTAAAACAGGCGCAGAAGGGCCGCGCTCCATGGGCGCTCTGTCTCCTCTCCGAAGGCATCTCTTTTGCGCTTCTGTGGCTTCTGGGCATCTATTAGTTAGTATGCATTGTTGTGCAGTGCCTTGCTAACGATGAATGGGCCCTCCCATGGGGAGGATAGCTTGTGTTGTCCGACTGTTCGCTGGATCCGCTTGAGGACCAAGTCCCCCTCACGGAACGAGAGTGGCCGAATCCGCTTGCTGTGGTAATGCCAGAGCTTCTGCTGGTAGATCGACGTCCGACTCAAGGCCAGTTCGCGAGCTTCCTCGAGTAGGTCGACGCCATCTTCTCTTGCCTCCTTTGCGACCTTCTCCATGTATAGGGCGACCCGAGGCGATTCGAACTCGATGTCGATGGGGATGATCGCCTTGGACCCATACACAAGGAAGAAGGGAGTGTAGCCGGTTCAATGGTTCGGAGTGGTCCTGAGACTCCAAAGGACGGCTGGTAGCTCGTTGATCCAGCAGCTTGGCCGACCTACCAGCGACGTGATGAGCCAGGGCTTGATGTCGGACAAGATGAGGCCGTTCGCCCTCTTGACCTGTCCGTTTAACTAGAGATGAGCGACGGAGGCCAGGTCGAGCCGGATTCCTTGCTTGGAGCAAAAACACACGAGTGCGCCCTTGGAAAAGTTGGTGCCGCTGTCGGTGATGTTGCTGTGGGGAACGCCATAGCAAACTGTGATGTCGTCGATGAACCGGACGGCCATAGGGCCGTCCAGCTTCTTGATTGGTCATGCCTCGATCCACTTGGTGAATTTGTCGATAGCCACCAGTAAGTGTGTCATGCCGCCTCGAGCGGTCTTGAATGGACCCACCATGTCTAGCCCCCAGACAACGAGAGGCCACGAGAGCGGGATGGTTTGAAGGGCTGTTGCCGACAGGTGGCTCTGCATGCTGAAGCATTGGCAACCCTTTCACTCATCAACCAACTTCTTGGCCGCCTCGAGGGCCGTGGTCCAGAAAAAACCATGCCGGAAGGCCTTGGCCACCAGGGTCCTGGAGGCAACATGGTGCCCGCACTCGCCCTGGTGGACGGCGAGGAGGATCTCTAGACCCTTTTCCGGCTCGACGCATCGCTGGAAGACGACGGTGGTGCTGCGGTGGACGAGCTCGTTGTTGATGATGCCTTAGGCTGTGGCCCGGCGTTGGATTTGCCTTGCCAAAGCCTCATCCGGGGGCAGCTCGCCCTACAGAAGAAACGCCAGGATGGGTTGGACCCATGAGGGAACCGAGACGGGTGCCGGCTCAGGAGCCCCCGGAACTAGCTGATCAGCCCCCGGGACCGGCTCGCTAGTCCCCGAGACCCGCTCGGGAGCCCCTGGGACTGGTTGATCAGCCTCCGAGGCCGGCTCGCCCGCCCCTAGGGCCGACTGGTCGATGATCATCATGGCGGCCGCGTTGCCGGGGCCGGACGCCTCGGACACCGCCGGCTCGATCGGAGCCGGTTGGGCGGCCGACGGTTCGGGAGCCGGTGGTGAAGGTGCCGAAGAGGCGGCCGGAACCGTCGATGGGCATGAAGATTGACTCCAATTCTAGGGAAGGCTTGATCGATGGCTTGAGCAGCCATTCGAGGGAGACGCCGGCTGGGATGGCCTGTTAGGTGGAGCCGACCTTTGCCAGCGCATCTGCCGCCTCGTTGTCCGCCCGTGGGACGTGATGAAACTCACAGCCCTCGAAGGAGCCGATGAGCTGTTGCACAAGGAAGCAGTAGTTGGCCTTGTTGGCATCCCTGGCGTCCCATTCGCTGGAGACTTGCTGCACCACGAGGTCGGAGTCGCCAAAGCAGAGGATGCGCTTGATGCCGATCTCCTTGGCGAGCCGGAGGCCATGGACGATGGCCTCGTACTCGTCCACGTTGTTGGAAGCGGCAAAGTGGATCTGGAGGGCGTATTTGAGCTGGTCTCCCTTTGGGGAGGAGAGGACTATGCTGGCACCCAGGCCGGTCCTCATTTTTGAGCCGTCGAAGTGCATGCGCCAATGCGTGGAGTCTGGGGGAGGCAGAATGAACTCCGTCTCCGCCCAGTCGACGAGGAAGTCAGCCAACGCCTGTGACTTGATCTTGGTTCTTGGCTCGTACCGGATCTCATGATCGGCTAGGGCGATGACCTATTTGGTGATCCGGTCGGTGGAGTCCCGGCCGCTCATGACCTCGCCGAGCGGGGCCGTGCTCACCACGGTAATGGTATGCTCCTGGAAGTACTGCTTGACCTTCTTGGCGGCGAAGTATATGACATAACCCATCTTTTGGTAGTGGGCGTAGTTTTGCTTGGACGCGGAGTGGACCTCGCTGAGGTAGTAGACGGGTCGCTGGACCAGCAGGGACTTGCCCTCCTCCGGCCACGCGACCACCAAGACGACGCTGATGACACAGGTGGTCGCCACGATGTAGGCGAGCAGCGGTTCCTTCTCAGCCGGCGCGGCCAGGATGGGTGCGCGGGTAAGCGCGTTCTTGAGGCCAGGGAAGGCCTCGTCCGCCTCGTCCGGCCAGTCAAAGACGCCCGGCCTCTTGGTTTGACCCGAATCAATTAGAGCTGTCTTGCGGAGGAGCCTGTAGAGGGGCAAGGCCTTCTCCCTAGCCAACTGATGAACCGGCTGAGTGAGGCGAGGCAGCCGGTGAACTTCTGGACATCGCGGAGCCGGGTCAGCTTCGGCATGCGCTCGATTGCGCTGATCTTCTCGAGGTTGGCTTCGATGCCGCGAGCGGACATGAAGAAACCCAAGAGTTGGCCGGCAGGGATGCCGAAGACACACTTCTCTGGGTTGAGCTTGATCTTGTACTCGTGCAAGTTCGCAAAGGTCTCCCGGAGGTCGTCGAGGAGGCTGAAATACTTCTTGGTTTTGATGACGATTTCATCAATGTAGACGTGGACATTCCTGCCTATCTGAGGCAGGAGGCATTTCTGCATGCACCTTTGGAAGGTGGCGCCTGCGTTCTTTAGGCCGAAGGACATGGTGATGTAGTAGTAGGCCCCAAAGGGCGTGACGAAGGAGGTCTTGAGCCAGTCTTCCGGGTCCAGCCTTATCTGGTGGTAGATGGAGTAGGTGTCCAGGAAGGACATTAAGTCACGGCCGGCTGTGGAGTCGATGACTTGATTGATCCACGGCAGAGCGAACGGGTCCTTGGGCATTCCTTGTTCAGGCTAGTGTAGTCGATGCACATGCGCCAAGTCTTGTTCTTCTTCAGCACCAGGACTGGGTTGGCCAGCCAGTCAGGGTGGAATACTTCCATGATGAACCCGGCTACGAGCAGCCGGGCGATCTCTTCGCCTATAGTATGCCGCTTCTCCTCGAAGAAACGACATAGGGGTTGCTTGACCGGCTTGACGTCCGGCGAGACGTGTAGTTTGTGCTTGGCGAACTTCCTCGGAACACCCGGCATGTCCTTGGGGGACCATGCGAAGATGTCCCGATTCTCAGGAAGGAAGTCGACGAGCTTGCCTTCCTATTTGCTGTTAAGGCGGGAGCTGATGGTGACGCATTGAGCTGGGTTGGCCGGGTCGAGCGGGATTTTCTTAGTGTCTTTGGACGGTTGGAAGGAGGCCTCACCGACGGATTGCGAGGGAGGGGCTGGCACGACCGGCTGGCTGGCAGCGAGGGCCACGAGCCGGTTGAGCTGCCGTTCCTCCTCGGCGATTTCCAGGGCCTCGGCCAGCCGGCTGCCGTCTCGAGCGCACTCGAGTGACATTTTGTAGTCGCCCTTGATGGTGATGATTCCCTTGTGGCCCGACATCTTAAGCTTGAGGTAAGCGTAATGAGGGATCACCATGAAGCTGACGAGGGCCGGCTGGCCCAATAGCGCATGGTAGGGGCTCGCGAGGTCCACGACCTCGAACATCACCGGTTCGTGGCAGAAGTGGCCGGGTCTGCCGAAGAGGACGTCGAGCGTGATCTTGCCGACAGGGGAGCATGACTTCCCAGGCACGATGCCGTGGAAGACCGTCCGGCTCGCCTGCATGTCTTCTATTTTCAACCCCAGCTTGTGCATCGTGTCGAGGTAGAGGATGTTGATGTAGCTGCCACCATCTATCAGCACCCGCGAGAAGCGGCAAGTTCGCTCTTTGGTGGCGATGGTGGGGTCGAGGACCAAGGTGTAGCTGCCGGGATTCGGCATCACGGCAGGGTGATCGGCCTGGCTCCAAGTGACCGCCTTCTCCGACTGAACTGGGGAGTTGCCGACATGGTGGCGTTCACCTCACGGTGGAGCTGGCGCTGAGCGTGTTTGCCCATCTCTTCACTGGTGAAGACGACATAGCAACCGTCCTTGTTGGGGAACTGGTTGATCAGACTACCGTCGTTCTAGGTCGGAGCCAGAGCCGGTTTCGGGGCAGCAGCTTCGGCCGGGGCCGGCGCACGGGCCGGCAGCGCGGGAGGAGCCGAAAGGCCGTCCCCTCGGGCCAATCGCTGTGAGAAGCTGCACTGCCGAAGTGTGTGCGTAGAGGGCTTGGCCCCTAATTCATTCTTGCAAGGAAGATCGAGCATTTTCTCAAAGGTGAGCTTCGGCTGCCAGGCACCCTTGCCAGTGCGCTGGCGCTGGCCGAAAGGCTGGGCAGTCGGCTCCTGTTCTTCGATGGTGTTGACCTGCCGGCTCCCGTAGCGGGGATCCAGCTGGTCGTTCTTGCGTTTGTTACTATACATCTGCCAGTTGTCGGCAGCCGGTCGGGACGTGGCCGGCGTTGTTGTCACCTTGGCAGGCAGGGTTGTCTTGACCCAGATGGCCGAATCGACCGTGGTGTACTTGTTCGCCTTGGTCATGAGCTCAGCAAGCATGGCCGGCTCAGAGCACAGATGCTTATGTTCAAGAGGGGTGCCGTCCCGTCAGCCGTCGATGAAGTACTGCACGGCTTGCACTTCATGCACCCCCTCGCAGGAATTACGGAGCTCGGTCCACCGAGTGAGGTAGTCACGGAGGGATTTGTCCGGCCCCTGAACGCACATGACGAGTTCACGGGGACGACCAGGCCGCTTGTAGGTGCCGGTGAAGTTGCGGGCGAAGGCCTCCTCGAAGTCCATCCAAGTGTAGATGCTGCCGGCCGCCAGGCTGTTGAGTCAGGTGCTGGCCGAGCCGATCAACATGAGGGGGGTGTAGCGAGCGGCTACGCGTTTATTCCCGCTGGCGATGCCAACCGCGCTGGTGTAGTCGATTAGCCAGTCTTCAGGCTTGGCGGCCCCGTTGTATTTCGGGGTGTCCGTAGGGAGCATGAAGCCGGTTGGGAACGGCTCGGTGCGGATCCGGGGGCTGAAGCAAGCCGGGCCAATCGAGCCCTCCTCCTCGAGGAGGGCAGATTGCGCGAGTCTGTGGAGGCGGTTGTGAGCATCGTTCTCGCTGCGGGGGACGCTTGGTCCGAGCCGAGCCGAGAGCTCGTGATGGACGGTCGGTGGCACCGACTACCCTGAGTCACGCCACGGGGGTGGCCTATGCCTGTGGCTGCGCCGGCTACCGGATGCCGGCACCTCGTGGTGGCGGTCGCTTCGAGGCGGGTCGTTGGTGCACTAGCTGCTGACAGCCGGATGCTCACTCCCCCATGTCCGAGAGGGACGGGGGTTGTTTGCTCCGGCTCGGCAGCTGGAACCACGAGGGGGCAGGAGTGCTGGGCCGCCTAACGGCCGGCAGTTCCCGTGCCCTCGCGCTTGAGCCGGGGGCCTTCGGTGGCAGCACCGCCCATCGCGAGTAGATGCTGCTGCACATCATCAGCATTGATGACTCCTTGATGTGGCGCTCGTGGGCAGCCCGCTCTTCGCCATCCAAGGTGTCCAATTCCTCGTAGGCCACCTTGAGAGCCCGTAGGTTGGCTCCAGGGGTGTCGTAGACGGGCATCTTTCCGCCGAGGATTTCGCGACTACGCAGCCACGGTCATGCACAGCCCCACGCCGGCTGGGCTCGGTGCCAGCCAGGGTGAGTCCGTAGGCGGAAGCATACTCCCGCTGTGCCGCCTCCATGCGGCACCACGTGGCCGTGAGGGCGGTGGCATCGTCGAACAGGACGCGACGAGATGCCTCGAGATCGGCCGCAACGTGTCGGGATTCTCCATTAGGGCGATCGGAGTGCTCAAGCCCCGGAGGGCCGCGCCGAGCGGGTCGTATGTGCCGACGCGGGCAGCGGCAGCGTTAGCCGCGACCCACGCCCATCAGGAAGCGGTGGAGGAAGTGATGGCCATTACTCCCACGTGACTGTGAGAGCCGCTGTATTGAGTCACTGCGAGTGCGCCCACGGCCGTGGGCAGACCGGCGTAGACGAGCACCTGCGCAGGGTACTCATCAGCGGTTGGAGTCTCGGCAAGGCTGAGCCTGTCGAAGCGCTCGGTGAGCGCGTCGATGTGGCCATGAGGCCGACGAAGTTACCCGCAGGCATGCCGGAGCAAGTCCCGTGAGCCCCCCACAGTTTCACCTCGTCGAGCAGCGATGACTGGGAATGGCAAGGGGTCCTGCCCGGAGCATGAATCCGGTCGGTGCCGCGTACGGCCCCATGATGGGTGCCAACTATCGTTGTTTTCTCATGACAGATGCCATAGGGTGGTTTATCGTAGGTGATTGGGGCCGAAGGACGCCGACGGGATCCAGGTGCGAGATTGGGCACAAGCGGTGATGACACACGATGTACCCAGGTTCACGGCCCTCCGAAGGAGGTAATATCCCTAGTCCTACTTGGTTTAGTTGGATGGATGGGTGTAGATACAATGGTGCTCCTAGAGCTGTATCAAGAGGAGGAAGAAGGGGCAGCCGGTTCCTCTTCCTCCACTTCTAGAAGGGATCGCGTAAGGGTGTGTGAAGGTGATCGTCCGTCCCCGTTGCATGGGGGGGCTCAGAGGGTTTTATAGGACGAGCCCCCGACTCTTATAATATGCTCTAAGTACAAAGGTGGGGGGACCCGGCTGGCAGTCTCTCCGGCTGGCCAGAGGGTCCCACCATTCGCACCATCTCGTCGCTGGTGGGGTCCGCCGGTGTCGGGACCCCATCCTAAGTCATATGATTCCATACTGTAACAAGCCACATCGCCTTGCGGCCTCACGCACGGTACTCCACGGCTGCCACCTTACCTTGGTCGGGACCGTTTGCGTCTTTTGGCTCACGTATGTGAACATGTCGCTGGCAATCACACAACAAAGAACCCGGGCCGACATAACTAGTCAGAGAAACCAAGTGGCACATCCGTACGGAAACAGGCATACATAACCTAGCAATGCAGGTCTCGGCCTCAAGCGTGTGTAGACGAGTCGTAGCAAGTTACAAGGACTCCATTACGTCACGAGACACGAATGTCATCACTGCACGTAGACGAGTCGTAACAGGCTACAGGGACTCCATTACACTGCGAGATATTTCCCCAAAGGGACAGACACAGCAGCAAAGAAGGATACATGCTGGTTAATCAATGTGTCCGGAGCAGTAGCAAGCTACCATGGCTCGGTGGAAGCACAAAGAGGCAGTTTCCCGTAAAGAGTACTACTAAAGGCACACGACTAGGTGTCGGATCCCATACATACCGTTGCACGTCACACGTACGCATGACATGCCCGATATGCCTAGATACAACCATGGCATCACAACATAACCATACAATAACATGACTTTTATTTAAGAGGCTCAGACGAGCCTTGCATAATATGTTCATACAGACAGGGGTCACATGACCCGGCACTCAAGTCATACAAACATAGTCATACAAGTCAGCGGAAACTAAAGTTGTCTGGGTACAGACGACAAAATATAAAAGAGGCACATGGCCTGACTATCTACAGCCCACCACACGGGCACGATCGTAGCTGGGACACCAGCTATTCGGCATCGTCAACGTCTAGATAGAACCCACTTGATGGGTCCTGGTTTTCCTCTGCAACATTAATTAAGCAAGGATGAGTACAATCGTACTCAGCAAGTCTTTAAAACGGACCTAGCCTATTTATGCTCATGTATCAACAAAGGGGTGGTGGAGTTTATGCAGAAAACAAGCTTTGACTCATGGCTAACCTACACTACTCAGTTTTAAACTCTTTGTTACAATTTTAGTTATCGCACACGAGTCCACTAACTCCATCACAATACACCACCATGGACTCACCTTCCCCTTCCGGAAGAGTGCCATCCACGGTACTCACACTTGTCTCGAGATTTTTAGAAGTCTCCATTTGATTATCTATGAACAACATAAGTTCTCCAAGTAGTCCATCTCCGAGGACGCGGCTATTCGAATAGTTTCATAGCCCTGCAGGGGTGTACCTCTTCACACACGCTCTCGCCACTTATCGTTGTGTGCTCATAAAACCATGCACCTCGGCAACCTTCAAGCGGAAGCCCAGCGAGGGAGTCGGCCACGACCGTCAATCACATTAGACCACTAGTCTAGGCTACCGCCTATTTGAGACTAACCCGCACGGATGTCCGGCCGAAGTTTCCGCAACGGCCCCAAACAATGTGCGCAGGGTTCCCAAGTCCACCATTCGGGTGAGCCTTGGTACACCGTGCCACTGCCTACCGTGTCGTAACCCACCCCAGGGGTCAGCGCTACGCACGACCTCCAGCATGCTATAAACACCAGAAACTACTTGCAATACCTGGACCAAAGACTAAGCGACTGAAAAGTCGAGAGGGTCAACTAAGTATCCCAACGTGTGGTAGTATCTAGTCTTGGATCACAAACACGGAACTCAGTTCCTAACAACGGTCCCAATGAGACAACCTGCTATGTACTCCTACATAGCCTCTCATCGCTACCTTTTACCAAAACGGATTCGTTATGAGCTCATCACATCAGAACATCACAGTTTCACTCTGGTTCATCACCCAGATGAATCAGACCTGACACAACTCTAAGCATAGTAGCATGGCATGAAGGTAAGCTAAGCACATCACGACACAAGCATCTACCAGGTATGCTAGGTTGCATGGTTTAGCTATTTACTGTGACAAGATCAGGTCATGCAGAAGATTAGGTTCATCTACCATGTATGACTATCATGTAGCAATGTCCTAATGCAATGAACAAGAGCAGGAGCGAGAGGATGGGATGTTATCGAAATGATCAATGGGGTTGCTTGCCTTGCTGGGAAGCGGAGGGATTCTCTCCTTCGTCGGGGTACGGAGTAGTATCGTCCGGATTCGGACCTACCGCAACGCAGATAAGAACAATCAATACAAACAAGTGCAACAATATGATGCATGATCATGGCATAGCAGTATGCATGGGTGAGCTAATATGAGTGGTGATCATGTCAATTTAAATCAGATTTGAATATAGGTTCAAAGTTGTTCTTATTTTCAAATTCCATATATTAACCTAATAGAAATTATCCATGTTCACCTATTTAGATTGCTCTAACATGCATGAGGATAGCACCATTATATTCATTGGAATTTTCTGATAAATTTTCATATATAAATTATTTTCATCTGACTTACAGATTATTTTATATGATTTTTCAAAGTTTTAAACAATTTCTAGAATTTTCTGATTTATTTTTATTACGGAAATTGAGTTATTGCATCAGCATGACATCATGATGACGTCAGCTGGTCAGCTAACTCGGCCAGAGTCAAACCTGACATGTGGGACCCATCTGTCATAGACTAAGCACTTAATTAGATTGTTTTGACTAATTAATCTGACTAATTAAACTAGTAGGCCCCACTGTCAGTGTCACATTAGTTTAATTAAACGATTTAAATTAATTCGTGATTAACTTAGTTAATCTGGGCAGGGGCCCCACCTGTCATTGACTCATAGAGTCAGGCCAGGGCCCACCTGGGTCAAACCCACCGGCGTTTGGTCGACGGCTCGTCGGCGGCGACCAACAGAAGCGGAGGCGGATCGGTTTTCTCCTACAGCCGACCAAATGGCGCGCTGAGAACATCGGAGTGAAGCCCGTGCACGACCGCATCCATACGAAGCCACGGGAGGTCACGGGATCGCCGGAGCTCATCGGAAACAAGCTCATGGCGGTGGCCGAAGCTCGAGCTCAGACGAATCACGACACAGGGCATGGGGCGACGCTATGATGAGCTCTATGGGCTCCTGGGAACTCCAGGAGTTCAACCGTGCACGCGCACGTGAGCTTGGAGGGCTCTACGCACGGTGGCGACCATCGACGGCGGCGGAAGGTTCTCGGGTCCGGCGACTAGCTTAGCTACGGCGCGGGAGAGAGAGGGGAAATGCAGGGGGGAGGAAGAGGAGCTCACGGCGGTTCCGTAGAGCTGATCAGCGGGCTCGGGGAGGCAGCGACGGCGACGAATCGACATCCGGCGACGGCGGCCTTCGGCAGGGGATCGGGAGAGAGAGGCAGAGATGAGAGCGAGGGGGAGAATGGGCTGAGGGGAGAGAGCGCGCGCGTCCTCCAGATGCGAGGAAGCAGAGGAGCTGCCTGCTGCGTGGAAGCAGGAGGTGGAAGTCGTCGACGACATCGGCCGACACCTCGATGCCTACTGGCGCGAGGTGGAAGATGACTCTTCCACCCGTGTGGGCTGGGCTGGTCCTTCCACTTACACAGGTACTCCTTTCCTCTTCTTTTTATTTTCTGTTTTCTGTTTTCTTTCTGATATTTGTTTATTCCTTTGCAGGTCCAAATACCCTTTCAAATAATTCCAAAACTTTTATATATATTCAAATTTGGATATTTCAAACTTGTATAAAAAGTTTCAGATTATTTTGAAAACAGTGATAATGATATTTGCTTTATTTATCATTTTTGAGGGACGTAAATCATTAATTTAAATTATTTAATATGTTCAAATAATTCAAATGGCCCCTGGTATATCCATGTCCCTAATTATCAGACATAGGGGACATTTTTGATGGGCATTTTGGATTTGTTTAAGTTTCATTTATCTGGAATTTCTTTAATTCATGAATGCTTGGGGTTTCTTTTCTTTCTCCCCTTTTCATATTGATGCAATGATGATGATGATGATGCAAACACATTGCTAGCCTATGACACTTGCTAGGGTTGTGACAACTCACCCCCACTCAAAAGAATCTCGTCCCGAGATTTTGAAGTCGTCGGGAAGAGCACGGGGTACTCTAGTCGAAGACGATCTTCTCTTTCCCATGTCGCCTCCTTTTCAGAATGATGCGACCACTAAACCTTAAGAAACTTGATGTTCCGGCGCCGAGTGGTACGCTCAGCTTGGTCGAGAATATGAACGGGGTATTCTCGGTATGAAAGGTTATCTTGGAGATCAAGCGTTTCGTGGTCCACTTCTCGGACAGGGTCCGAAAAGCAACGCCTGAGTTGAGAGACGTGGAAGACATCATGAACTTTGGAAAGATGCGAAGGAAGTTCCAATTGGTAGGCAACCTCTCGTCGTTTAGCAAGAATGCGAAAAGGTCCAATGTAACGAGGAGCCAACTTGCCTTTGATACCGAATCGATGGGTATCCTTCAGAGGTGTAACCCGAAGGTAAGCCTTCTCGTCAACTTCATAAGTCACAGACTTATGATGGCGATCATATTGACTCTTTTGACGGGATTGGGCTGTTTTTAACTTTTCACGAATAATGCGAACTTGCTCCTCTGCATCCTGGATCATATCCGGACCAAAGAGTTGCCTCTCGCCGGTTTCTGACCAGTTAAGAGGTGTTCGACACCTTCGTCCATAGAGAACTTCAAAAGGGGCTTTGCCCAAGCTTGACTGATAACTATTGTTATAAGCAAATTCGTCAAATGGAACACATTTCTCCCAATTCATACCAAAAGATATAACACAAGCTCGAAGCATATCTTCAAGAATTTGATTGACTCGCTCAACTTGACCACTTGATTGCGGATGGAAAGTAGTGCTAAAGGATAGATGAATTCCCATAGCGGTTTGAAAACTTTCCCAAAATCGAGAAGTAAAAATACTTCCACGGTCTGAGTTAATCTCCAAAGGAACACCATGAAGAGAAACTATTCGAGATACATACAATTCTGCTAGCTGGCTAGCAGTTATGCTCTCTCGAACAGGAAGAAAATGAGCCACTTTGGAAAGGCGGTCAATGACCACAAAGATAGCATTATTCCCTTTCTTGGTCCTGGGAAAACTAGTAATGAAATCCATACCGACCTTATCCCATTTCCATTCAGGAATAGCTAAAGGTTGAAGGGTGCCAGCATGCCTTTGATGTTCTGCTTTCACACGACGGCAAACGTCGCAGTTAGCAACGAACTGAGCAATTTCTCTCTTCATCCTAGTCCACCAGAACCTCTGGCGTAGGTCCTGATACATCTTTGTACTACCCAGATGAATTGTGAGAGGAGAATCATGAGCCTCCTTAAGGATCAGCTGTCTTAGACGGGTGCTCTTGGGAACCACCAACCGATTCTGAAAGAACACCACACCTTCATCATCCTTAGAGAAATTCTTAGCGTTTCCGCTAGCTATATTCTCCTTAATCCGAGATATACCTTTGTCATATCTCTGGACAGCTAATATTTGATCCCTAAGAGTAGGTTTCGCCACCAAGTTGGACAGGAATCCTTGAGGAACAATGTGGAGATCCAACTTCCGAAATTCCTCATGGAGAAGTGGTTGACCCTGTTGTAACATCAAGTTGTTACAATAGGACTTACGACTTAGTGCATCAGCCATAACATTGGCTTTTCCCAGGGTGTAAGTTATCCCTAAGTCGTAGTCCGAGATCAACTCTACCCACCGTCTTTGCCTGAGATTCAAATCCGGCTGGGTGAAGATATATTTTAGGCTTTGGTGATCAGTGTATATCTCGCAACGATTACCCAGAAGGTAATGTCGCCATGTTTTCAGTGCATGGACTACAGCTGCAAGCTCAAGATCATGTGTGGGATAGTTATCCTCATGTGGACGCAACTGTCAAGATGCGTATGCAATCACATGACGATCTTGCATGAGAATGCAACCTAATCCTTGTCGCGAGGCGTCGCAATAGATAACAAAGTCCTTAGAGAAGTCTGGTGGCACCAGAACGGGAGCAGAGGTCAGTCGTCTTTTCAACTCCTGAAAACCGTGCTCGCATTGTGGGGTCCACTCGAACTTTTTATCTTTCTTGAGGAGTTCAGTCAGAGGTTTCACAACCTTGGAGAAATTCTCAACAAAGCGGCGACAATAGTTCGCTAAGCCAAGGAAACTCCTTACTTGCTTAACCGATTCAGGTTGAGTCCAATCAAGGATGGCCTGAACTCTCTCGGGATTGATAGCAATACCTTTACCAGAGATTACGTGGCCTAGGTAGGTCACTTCTGGCAACCAAAATTCACGCTTGGAGAATTTGGCATATAAACGATGCTCTCGAAGTTTCTTCAATACTAGACTTAGATGCTCTGCATGTTCTTGTTCGTTCTTCGAGTAAATGAGTATGTCATCGAGGTAAACCACGACGAACTTATCCAAATACTCCATGAAGATCGAATTCATCAGACGAGAGAAGGTGGCTGGAGCATTGGTTAAACCGAAGGACATGACGGTGTACTCGTATTGGCCATAACGAGTGACAAAAGCCGTTTTAGGAACGTCCCCGTTTCTAATTCTAATTTGATGGTATCCCAACCTCAAATCCATTTTGGAAAAGACAGAGGATCCAGCGAGTTGATCATACAAATCGTTGATCCTGGGGAGCGGATACTTGTTCTTGATAGTGACCAAGTTCACTGGTCGGTAATCCACAACCATCCGATCTGATCCATCCTTCTTCTTAACGAAGAGGACGGGGCAAGCCCAAGGAGAAGAACTAGGACGGATGAAACCTTTCTTCAAAGCTTCATCGAGTTGAATTTTTAACTCAGCTAGTTCTAAGGGTGCCATCTTATAGGGTCTTCTGGCTATTGGAACTGTCCCTGGAATGAGTTCTATTACAAACTTGACATCTCTGACAGGTGGAATTCCTGGCAGTTCTTTTGGAAAGACATCCGGAAAGTCATGGACTACCGGAATATCTTCTAATTCAGGAAGAGGGCTTGCATTGAGCGAATAGAGTTGGCGCTTGGCTGTTCGAGTAGATACATAAACTATCTCACCCGAGGGATGTGTAAGTTGAACATTCCTAGTATGAGTATCAATCTTGGCATAATGAGCTGACATCCAGTCCATACCCAAGATGATATTGATGTCCGAAGACTTAAGAGCTATCAAGGATGCTAGGAAAACTAGCCTATTCACCAGGATCTCATTGTCATGGCTTACTCTAGAGGTTTGCCACTTTGAACCAAGACTCTGAACTACTAAGGGAGTCGGCATGTCACAGAAAGACATGTTATGCAACTGTGCATAACTTTCTGAGATGAATGAATGAGATGCCCCAGTATCAAATAGAACAGATGCTGGATGGCTATTAACAAGAAGCGTACCTAGAATGACATCAGGGTCTTCAAGAGCTTCTTCAGCAGACACATAGTTAACTCGCCCACGGGCAGGAGTTGGCTTCACATAGAAGGCTTTCCCTGGTTTTCCGCGTCTAGTGGGCTTGACATTGTTCTGGGGACATTCACGAGAATAATGTCCCGGTTCTCCACACTTGTAGCATACCACTGTAGCACGAGGGGCAACATTTACTTGTGGTCCTCCAAATGGTCTGGGTGGAGGGTTGGACTGAACTGGACGAGGTGCCTGGAAGGATGGCCTCCCAGTGTACCTTGCCGGCATAGCTGCATTGGGTACCCATATTTGGCGCTTGTTGGGTCCTGAACCCGATGCAGGGTTGAAGTCACGGTTATGCCTCCTCGTGGCTTCGTAGTCAGTTTGTCCGGACTCAGCATTGATAGCTTTATTAACGAGAGCTTGAAAGGTGGTGCACTCGTGCAGACGAAGATCTCGACGAAGCTCAGCATTTAGTCCCCTGCGGAACCTAGCCTACTTCTTGGCATCGGTTGAGACTTCCTCTGGAGCATAGCGAGCAAGGTTTTCAAACTCGCGGCTGTATGCATCAACTGACAATCTGCCCTGGGTGAAGGCACAGAATTCCACTCTCTTGCGGTCCATCAGCCCTTCCGGGATGTGATGGAGACGAAATGCGGCGCTAAACTCTGCCCAAGTTGGCGCAGGACCTTGGGGACGCATAGCTTCATAGCTTTCCCACCACAGGTTGGCAGGTCCCTCCAGAAAGTATGTCGCAAAGGTCACCTTGTTGGCCTCTGAAACATTTGCAGCTCGAATCTTGCGTGACATACTGGTCAGCCAATCATCCGCATTGAGGGGATCGATCGAGTGATGGTACTTAGGCGGACATAGTTTAATGAAGTCACCAAGTGACACTCCATCATGGTGATCATTGCGGGGAGCACGAGCGGTGTTCTGTTCAATCCTCTCCAACAGCCTGTTGGTCTCCCTCTTATTCCTTTCAGCTTCTAGCATCACCTCCGCTAGAGATGCTGCTCGTGGCAGCTCTTCTTGCCTTGGCTGGCTACTCTTGCCTTGCTCATGAGCATGCACGGGGTTGTTGTTGGCTGACACCATCCTGAGGAAAACAATCCATAACTTAGACATGGGGAACAACAACTCTAGGGCATGAATTAAGGAATGCACTGATCAACATGGCATGTAACATAAACACCAATCAACATGGTAAAGCAACTACCATATGAACATTAGGTTTCATACACACCATGGCTTAGTTCAGTACAAACCCAAGCTGAAAAAAACTACGGAGAGATGACACAACTCATCGGAGGCATTACAAGCATCCTATACATTATCTATCTACACCTCCGGAACTCAACTCCCGACCTTGATCATATCCCACAAGACACACAGGACTGTGGCGATACGTCTACTACCATACTAGATCTAACATCCATGCACTCAAACGTCACCGTAGAATGCCTCGTACAGATTACCCCCGTGACCTGGGAGTTGAACCTGCGGATCTGGAAACACTCTAGCCTGGGATCCCTGGAAACCATAAGGACACGAGTGTGGCCTTGGTCCCCTTGTCGGCGGCAACAGTGGTCCTCGAAGAGGGGTGATGCCTCCAACATCAGGCCAGGCTACGCGTGCTGGCAGATGAGTCCGTGATGGGTTCAACATCTCCAAATCTCCATAGCCTGTCTGCACGACAGGTGCTAACTGAGTCAAAGCTGTCCAAAGACGGGCACGGTTAGCATAGAGCTCCATGCGAAGGGCACGTGCATCACGATCCCTGTTCTCCAACATCTGAGCGGTCACCTGCAGTCTAGGGTCTTCATGGGAATGATCAGAGTAGGATGCACCGAGATATCCATCTTCTCCTCCCATGGAAGCAGGAACATAACAGAACTCCGTGTTCTGAAGCAGACCATGGTGAAACCTCATAATAGTCAGCATAGTGTAGGCGGCTTCCTGAATTGCCATATCTATGGTAACTCCTAATCCATGAGTCTAGTGAAGCGGCTCTGCAGCTCTAGGATATGAAGGGTATATCCTAATAGTACACAAATACTGACTCTGGTTGAAATCTCGGTACTGCTCCTCCACTGTGTACTCCGGGTACCAACGATATCCAGCCTCCATCATCACTGTAACCAACATGGCCGTGTGGCCCGGCACATCGATGCACCTGGTCAGACGGACCACCTGACGGAAAGGGCGGGATGGCATCTGAAACAGAGGATGTTGCAAACACATTAGAGATCCTAGCAGAAATCGGACAACATAATGGCTGTAATTGCTCAACGAATATTTGAGACAATTGAAAAGAGATTGGAAAGGCATAACCACTCGATTATCTAGACTCAAATCTCTTCTCCATCTGTTTGTCACACCAACAACACTAAAATAACCACACTTACTCACAAACAAGCTAGCTATTGGTCCATGGCTAGTAACTTGTCATCCTAAGCAATAGATGAGAATCCTAGTTCCTATCCCCGTAGATAAGATGAGAATGACCCAGCATAGAATAACTTGGGAAGAGGAGTAAAAAGAGCCTTACGTTCCCTTCCACAATCAATTCCCCTACTTATCTATGGTGTTTCTAGAATCAACTTCGACTGGTTTGGCTTGGTAGTCCTACAGTCAGTCAGGCTCTGATACCAACACTGTCGGGACCCCGATCCTAAGTCATATGATTCCATACTGTAACAAGCCACATCGCCTTGCGGCCTCATGCATGGTACTCCACGGCTGCCTCCTTACCTTGGCCGGGACTGTTTGCGTCTTTTGGCTCACGTATGTGAACATGTCGCTGGCAATCACACAACAAAGAACCCGGGCCGACATAACTAGTCATAGAACCCAAGTGGCACATCCGTACGGAAACAGGCATACATAACCCAGCAATGCAGGTGTTGGCCTCAAGCGTGTGTAGACGAGTCGTAGCAAGTTACAAGGACTCCATTACGTCGCGAGACACGAATGTCATCACTGCACGTAGACGAGTCGTAACAGGCTACAGGGACTCCATTACACCGCGAGACATTTCCCCAAAGGGACAGACACAACAACAAAGAAGGATACATGCCGGTCAATCAATGTGTCCGGAGCAGTAGCAAGCTACCTTGGCTCGATGGAAGCACAAAGAGGCAGTTTCCCGTAAAGAGTACTACTAAAGGCACACGACTAGGTGTCGGATCCCATACATACCGTTGCACGTCACACGTACGCATGACATGCCCGATATGCCTAGATACAACCATGGCATCACAACATAACCATACAATAACATGACTTTTATTTAAGAGGCTCAGACGAGCCTTGCATAATATGTTCATACAGACAGGGGTCACATGACACGGCACTCAAGTCATACAAACATAGTCATACAAGTCAGCGGAAACTAAAGCTGTCTGGGTACAGACGACAAAATATAAAAGAGGCACATGGCCTGACTATCTATAGCCCACCACACGGGCAAGATCGTAGCTGGGACACCAGCTATTCGGCATCGTCAACGTCTAGATAGAACACACCTGATGGGTCCTGGTTTTCCTCTGCAACATTAATTAAGCAAGGATGAGTACAATCGTACTCAGCAAGTCTTTAAAACAGACCTAGCCTATTTATGCTCATGTATCAACAAAGGGGTGGTGGAGTTTATGCAGAAAACTAGCTTTGACTCATGGCTAACCTACACTACTCAGTTTTAAACTCTTTGTTACAATTTTAGTTATCGCACACGAGTCCACTAACTCCATCACAATACACCACCATGGACTCACCTTCCCCTTCCGGAAGAGTGCCATCCACGGTACTCACACTTGTCTCGAGATTTTTAGAAGTCTCCATTTGATTATCTATGAACAGCATAAGTTCTCCAAGTAGTCCATATCCGAGGACGTGGCTATTCGAATAGTTTCATAACCCTGCAGGGGTGTACCTCTTCACACACGCTCTTGCCACTTATCGCTGTGTGCTCATAAAACCATGCACCTCGGCAACCTTCAAGCGGAAGCCCAGCGAGGGAGTCGGCCACAACCGTCAATCACATTAGACCACTAGTCCAGGCTACCGCCTATTTGAGACTAACCCGCACGGAAGTCCAGCCGAAGTTTCCGCAACGGCCCCAAACGATGTGCGTAGGGTTCCCAAGTCCACCATTCGGGTGACCCTTGGTACACCATGCCACTGCCTACCTTGTCGTAACCCACCCCAGGGGTCAGTGCTACGCACGGCCTCCAGCATGCTATAAACACCAGAAACTACTTGCAATACCTGGACCAAAGACTAAGCGACTGAAAAGTCGAGAGGGTCAACTAAGTATCCCAATGTGTGGTAGTATCTAGTCTTGGATCACAAACACGGAACTCAGTTCCTAACAACGGTCCCAATGAGACAACCCGCTATGTACTCCTACATAGCCTCTCATCGCTACCTTTTACCAAAACGGATTCGTTATGAGCTCATCACATCAGAACATCACAGTTTCACTCTGGTTCATCACCCAGATGAATCAGACCTGACACAACTCTAAGCATAGCAGCATGGCATGAAGGTAAGCTAAGCACATCACGGCACAAGCATCTACCAGGTATGCTAGGTTGCATGGTTTAGCTATTTACTGTGACAAGATCAGGTCATGCAGAAGATTAGGTTCATCTACCATGTATGACTGTCATGTAGCAATGTCCTAATGCAATGAACAAGAGCAGGAGCGAGAGGATGGGATGTTATCGAAATGATCAATGGGGTTGCTTGCCTAGCTGGGAAGCGGAGGGATTCTCTCCTTCGTCGGGGTACGGAGTAGTATCGTCCGGATTCGGACCTACCGCAACGCAGATAAGAAGAATCAATACAAACAAGTGCAACAATATGATGCATGATCATGGCATAGCAGTATGCATGGGTGAGCTAATGTGAGTGGTGATCATGTCAATTTAAATCAGATTTGAATATAGGTTCAAAGTTGTTCTCATTTTCAAATTCCATATATTAACCTAATAGAAATTATCCATGTTCACCTATTTAGATTGCTCTAACATGTATGAGGATAGCACCATTGGATTCATTGCAATTTTCTGATAAATTTTCATATATAAATTATTTTCATCTGACTTACACATTATTTTATATGATTTTTCAAAGTTTTAAACAATTTCTGGAATTTCCTGATTTATTTTTATTAAGGAAATTGAGTTATTGCATCAGCATGACATCATGATGACGTCAGCTGGTCAGCTGACTCGGCCAGAGTCAAACCTGACATGTGGGACCCATCTGTCATAGACTCAACACTTAATTAGATTGTTTTGACTAATTAAACTAGTAGGGCCCACTGTCAGTGTCACATTAGTTTAATTAAACGATTTAAATTAATTTGTGATTAACTTAATTAATCTGGGCAGGGGCCCCACCTATCATTGACTCATAGAGTCAGGCCAGGGTCCACCTGGGTCAAACCCACCGGCGTTTGGTCGACGGCTCGTCGGCGGCGACCAACAGAAGTGGCGGCGGATCGGGTTTCTCCTACAGGCGACCAAATGGCGCGCTGAGAACATCGGAGTGAAGCCCGTGCACGACCGCATCCATCCGAAGCCACGGGAGGTCACAGGGTCGTCGGAGCTCACCGGAAACAAGCTCGTGGCGGTGGCCGGAGCTCGGGCTCGGACGAATCACGACACAGGGCACGGGGCGACGCTATGGTGAGCTCTACGGGCTCCTGGGAACTCCAGGAGTTCAACCGTGCACGCGCACGTGAGCTTGGAGGGCTCTATGCACGGCGGCGACCATCGACGACGGCGGAAGGTTCTCGGGTCCGGCGACTAGCTTAGCTACGGCGCAGGAGAGAGAGGGGAAACGCAGGGGGGAGGAAGAGGAGCTCACAGCGGTTCTGTAGAGCTGATCAGCGGGCTCGGGGAGGCAGCGACGGCGACGAATCGACGTCCGGTGACGGCGGCCTTCGGTAGGGGATCGGGAGAGAGAGGCAGAGGAGAGAGCGAGGGGGAGAATTGGATGAGGGGAGAGAGCGCGCGCGTCTTCCAGACGCGAGGAAGCAGAGGAGCTGCCTGCTGCGTGGAAGCAGGAGGTGGAGGTCGTCGACGGCATCGGCCGCCACCTCGACGCCTACTGGCGCGAGGTGGAAGATGACTCTTCCACCCCTGTGGGTTGGGCTGGGCCTTCCACTTACACAGGTACTCCTTTCCTCTTCTTTTTATTTTCTGTTTTCTGTTTTCTTTCTGATATTTGTTTATTCCTTTGCAGGTCCAAATACCCTTTCAAATAATTCCAAAACTTTTATATATATTCAAATTTGGATATTTCAAACTTGTATAAAAAGTTTCAGATTATTTTGAAAACAGTGATAATGATATTTGCTTTATTTATCATTTTTAGGGACTTAAATCATTAATTTAAATTGTTTAATATGTTCAAATAATTCAAATGGCCCCTGGTATATCCATGTCCCTAATTATCAGACATAGGGGACATTTTTGATGGGCATTTTGGATTTGTTGAAGTTTCATTTATCTGGAATTTCTTAATTCATGAATGCTTGGGGTTTATTTTCTTTCTCCCCATTTCATATTGATGCAATGATGATGATGATGATGCAAACACATTGCTAGCCTATGACACTTGCTAGGGTTGTGACAGCCGGCCGAGCGGTCCCATCTCCCGCTGGGGTCTGCCAACCGGCTCTATGATTTGCCCTCGCCCACCTGCCGCGGCACGGGCACCTGGGGAAGTGTCGTCCAGCGCCAGCTGGCCGAAGTCTCCGGTATGGCCGGCCACGCTATAGCCACGCCGGGTTAAGCAATCGAGTGGCGAGGGTGTGCCGGCACTGTTCCCACGCCCGGTTGCGCTCGCCGAGGTCAGCGGCCAGGACGGTTGGACTCTAGCCACGCCCTGTAGTGCGTCAGCGGCCCCTGTAGCCACAGGGCCGCCCGTCGTGCCGGTCGCGTCGTGTCGTCGTACCCGCACGCAGAGGGATGGGATGTTGCATGTCCGTCCCAAGGTCAACGGAAGAGCCGGCCTGGAGGCAGCCGGCGTCGCCCAGCCGACCAAGGGTCCAGCCGGCGCCTCGACCAACCGTCTGGGGTGCCAGCCGGTTCTGGTTTGTGCCGGACGTCTTCTAGCTGGCCACGGCCAGCCGGCCGCGTAGTAATTCTTCGGAACAAAAGGGGGGAGACCCCGTTGCTTTGGCCTACCTAGGGGTAATAACCCCGTCACCAGCGCCTCGGCTAGCCGGCTGCCGTCTCACGCGCACACGATCGATATCTTGTAGTCGCCAGCGATGGTGATGATGCAGCGCGTGGTAGGGACTATCGAGGTCCACTACCTCGAACCCTATCGGTTCACGGCGGAAGTGGCTTTGGCCGCCGAAGAGAATGTCGAGCTTGATTTTTCCGATGGGGGTGCAGGACTTTCCCGGCATGATGCCGTGGAAAACTGTCCGACTCGCTTGCAAGTCCTCCTCCTTGAGCCCCATCTTGAGCATGGTGTCGCGATAGAGGATGTTGATGCTGCTGCCCATCGATCAGCACCCGCGAGAAGCGGTAGGTGCGTCTCTCGGAGATGATGGTGGGGTCGAGGACGAGGGTGTAGCTGCCAGGGCTCGGCATCACGACCGGGTAGTTAGCCCAGCTCCAGGTAACCGGCTTCTCGTACCAGTGCATGAACTAGGGAGTTACGGGAACGATGGCGTTCACCTCGGGGTGTAGCCGATGCTAGGAGTGCTTGTCCGTCTCCTCACTGGTGAAGACGACGTAGGAACCGTCCCGATTGGGGAACTGGTCGAGGAGGCAGTCGTCTTGCTGGTCCGGAGCCTGAGCTAGGGCCAGTGTGGGTGCCAGAGCCGGTGCTGGTCCGCGAAGAGGCGGCGTGGGAGAAGTCTGAAGGCCTTCCCTCTGGGCCAACCGCTGCGAGATGTTGCACTGCCGGAGCGTGTGCGTGAAGGGCTTGGCCTCAGAATGGTGTTTGCAGGGGAGGTCGAGCATCTGCTCGAAGGTGAGCTTAGGCTGCTAGGCGGCCTTGCTAGAGCGCCGCCACTGGCCGGAAGCATGGGCAGCCGGCTGCTCTTCCTCGATGGTAGCGACCTGCCGGCTTCCGTAGCGGGAGTCCGGCTGATTAGCCTTGCGCTTGTTGTTCTACGGTTACCGGTTGTCGGCAACTGGTCATGACGCAGCCGGCGGCGAAGCCGCCTTGCCGGGCGTGCTAACCTTGACCCGGATTGCGGAGTCGGCCATGCCGTACTTGTCCGCCTTGGCCATGAGATCTGCCAACGTTGCCGAATCGGAGCACATGAGCTTGTGCTTGAGGTAGGCGCCGTCGCGGCAACCCTCGATGAAGTACTGGATGGCCTGCACCTCGTGCACCCCTTCGCAGGTTTGTGGAGCTCGGTCCATCAGGTGAGGTAGTCGTGGAGGGCCTCGTCCGGGCCCTAAACGCACATGGCCAGTTTGTGGGGGCGGCCAGACCGCTTGTAGGTGCCGATGAAGTTGCGGACGAATGCCTCCTTAAAGTCCATCCAGGTGTTGATGATGCCGGCTGCCAGGTTGTTCACCCAGGTGTGGGCTGAGCCGATCAGCATGAGGGGGGCGTAGAGGACGACCACGTGCTTGTTCCCCCTCGCTATGCCGATCGCCATGGTGTAGTCAATCAGCCAGTCCTCTGGCTTGGCATGGCCCCGTTGTACTTCGGGGTGTCACGGGGGAGCGTGAATCCGGTCGGGAATGACTCGTTTTGGATTTAGGGGCCGAAGCATGCCAAGCTGATGGAACCCTCCTCCTCGAGGAGGGCCGACTGCGCCAGCCGGTCGAGGCGGAGGTGCGCGTCGTTCTCGCTCTAGGGGACTCGCGGCCCAAGCCGGGCCGCAAGATCAGTGCAGACGGTCGGCGGGATAGATCGCACCAGCTCCCGCCATAGAGGCGGGGTGTGTTCGTGGCTGCGCTAGCTACCAACAGCTGGTGCCCCATTGGGGTGGCTGCCGCCAGCCGGGATGTCATTGCGCCGGCTGTCGACAACCGACTACCCATTTCCGTGCAGCTCGGAGCACCAAGCATTGCTTCCCTTGGCCCGCTGGCCGGAGGGGTGAGGGGAGCTAGAGTACTGAGCCGACAGACGACCAGCAGCCCCAACACCCTCGCCCTCGGGATGGGGAGCCTTGGAGACGGCTCCACCGGGGATGAGCCAGGCTTGCTGCGCATTAGCGGTGTCAATGAGGTCCTTGATGTGCCGCTCGCGCGAGGCGTGCTCCTTCCTTGTCGGCCACCTTGGCGGTCTGCAGGTTAGCCGCGGGGGTGTCGTAGACGGGCAGGTTGCCGCCGAGGATCTCGGCGACCACACAACCGTGGTTGTGCACGGCGCCCCGCCGCGGGGCTCGATGCCAGCCGGGGTTAGACCATAGGCAGAAATGTACTCCCATTGTGTGGCTTCCATCTGGTGCCGCTCGGACGTGAGGGCACTGGCATCCTCGAACAAGAGACAAAGGGCCGCCCCTAGCTCAGCCTTGATGGTGTCCGGGTTCTCTATCGGATCAATGGGGGTGCTCAAACCCCAAATAGTGACATTGAGCGGTTCAAGGGTTCCGACGCGGGCGGCAGCCGCATCGGCTTCGGCCCGTGCGCGACCAGAAGAGGTGGAGGAGGCGGTGGTCATCACCCCCACATGGTTGCGGGACTCGTCAGTCTCGCCCAAGGCGAGTGCACCCACAGACTAGGGCGCGTTGGTGCAGTTGAGTAATCGGCTAGGGTATGCGTCGGCCGCAGGTTCGTCGGCGAGGCTTAGCCTGCCGACGCGCTCAGTGAGCGCGGTGATGTCGAGCAAGGGGTCCTGCCAAGACACTCATCAGAGAGACTGACAGCGTCGCCCGTAGGTCCTTCTGTGGCGAGCCCCACGAGCATGCAGTTCCGCCCGGACGCGGGGCGGCCGGGGGAGGTGGTGAAGGGTCCCGCCCAGAGCGTGACTCCGGGTGGTGCTGCGGATGGCCCCATGGTGGGCGCCAACTGTCTTTGTTTTCTCACGACAAATGCCATGGGTAGGCTTATCGAGAGTGGTTGGGGCCGAAAGGACGTCGGCGGGCTTTGGGAGCGGGTTTAGGCACAAGTGGTGATGGACACGCAATGTACCCAAGTTCGGGGCCCTCCGTGGGAGGTAACTCCCCTAGTCCTACTGGGGCCCTCTGTGGGAGGTAACACCCCTAGTCCTGCTTTGTCTAGTTCAGCCGATGGTGAGGTTAGAATGGTGCTCCTGGACCTGTGTGGCTAGAGGAGGAAGAAGGAACCAAGCTGCCTTCGTTGCCTCTCTATGTGAGCGTGGTGTTTACGGTCCGGTGAGTTCATCGGGCCGCCCCGTGCATTGGGGGGCTCCGAGGGTTTTATAGGCCAACCCCCCAGATTACAATACAAATAGAAGGCTATGGGGGCCCCGACTGGCGGCCTCTCTAGCCGGCCGTGGGGGGGGAGGGCAGGGTGAAGGGTCTCATCCCTGGTAGGACCCGCTGGCTGCAGGGTCCTGTCAGGAGCCGGAGGGGCCTGTAGGAGGGTCCCTGTGTTGTTTCCATGCGTACTTTGACCGTGGCATCCAATGCATGGCCGGCTAAGGAGCCAAGGGTCCAAGTTCCTAGCCAATCGGCTCGCCGTAGCCGGCAGCACGGAGCCGGACTGTAGGGGGAGGCAGCTCGCCCTGCAATCGTTTCAGAAGGTTGGTGTAGAGGGTCGTTTGAGGCTACCCCGTGGTTATTCCCCTGACATGTCGATCATCGACCCTTCGTCCCTGACATAGGCTTCCATTAGGTTTTCAAACCATGCCTGCACCAACTCCTTTGCCAACGCCTCCCACGTGGTTTCCAGGGAATCGGCGCCATGATGGCATCCTTGTAGGAGGTATTGCAGAGAGGGACAATGGATGACAGGAGTATGAACTTGTCGTCCATTCGAAAGATCTGGTGGTGCAAGATGGAAAGCTACAAGAAGGTCTGGTCCCCATCAAGCTCGGGTCGTAGCCGCATGATATTGGTAGGGCCGAAATACTCCCAGGTGAAACAATGTTGGTCCTACAGAGCAGCAATACGCGTGGCAAGGAAATCAGAGCCCACCATCTCTATGGTGAGCCTGACATCCCTCCACCAAAGCACGCGGGTGATGGCGCTGTCCAACTTGTTGTCATTGGCGGCTAGGACGCTCCACTAGTCATCGTGAATGGGCTTGGATGTCTGGACCTCATAGAAGGTTGGGGCTCCTTGTCGGAGATGTAGCACCATTCTGCCCTCCAGTCTTCCCACTTCCTGTGCAGGTTGCCATTGGATATACCTCCTTGTGGGAGGTGTGAGGAAGACGACGAACTTCCTCAGCATCACCGCCAACACCTCCTTTGCGTCAGCCTTGACCGCCTTGATGGCCTTCTTTGTTGGACCGATGGCGGTGGAGGAAGACGCACACTTGGGAGGCATGGCAAGCTCGGAGACGGGCGACGACAGTAATGGGCCAAGAAGCCCCAGGGCTCTTCGCTATGGAGAAGAGAAGGATAAAGGGGCGACAAGGAAGAGGAGATACGACTGGGGGGAGGACCGTGCTTGCAGGACTCCTGCTTTACATAGGGTCGCCTCCCACAGTCCTGGACAGCGCGACTTTTTAGGCGTGACTCCTCAAGGCAACCGCCTTGCTCCACCACTCCCATGACCCACAGTCAATGTGTGTTGTGGGTGGAGCAGTAGAAGTCATCATAACCACAGGAGATTGTGACCGTGTGAGCCTGTGCACTATTTTCTGGGCCTAGCCCAACAACATCATAGACTCATGTGTGGCCCAGGCCCGGGGGCTACAGTCGGTGCACTAAGAAATTGGGGCCTTAGTCCCCAAAATTATGCATAGACGACCGCGACCTCCGACATGGCAAGACGTTGCCGGGCAAGGCCTCACATCCAAACAATTCCAAGCCAAGACTAAGACGACCGGCAAGCCTTCTTTCTGGGAGAGAAGATCCAGCTACACGCGCCTTCCCGCCAAGACCTCCGCCCAGCAAGCTATCGCCCCACGTCACCGAGTTGGTTGTCTACATCGTCTAGGTGGTGAGCGGGCAGGTTGTTAGGCAGAGTTGGTCGGGGTACATGGCATATGGGAAGAACTACACCAGGTTTAATGACACTCGTCCTATGGCGTGGCGAAAGAATAAGAGGTGGCTGGGCGAACGATAGAGAAGGAGATGCCATTCTTGCCGGGAGATGCTGCCAGCACGCCACCTCATGACGCATTTAATGCGCTTGTCCTACTCCGTCGGTGTCTCAGGCAGCAATAGTGTTCACTCTTTCCCCCATGTAGTGACTAGTTTAGCCATGGTGGTAACCCCTTGAACTATAAAAGGAGGACCATGGCTACCTTTAGAAAGGTCGACACCTTGTTCATTCTACACACGAAGAAAGAAGGAATGGATCATGATTGATCAATGCCTCTCTCTACCCCCATTATTATAGTGCCCGAGTGCAAGGGGAAGAGGGGGGCTGACTCTTCACGACTCAAGGCAGAGTGCCTGATTTCAGCGACCGCCTTCTCCGACAAATGCCGATCTTCGCATGTGACATGCATCACCCGAGGCGTAGTCAATTCAGAATGGGGAACAACATCACTTAATGGTGAAAAGTGAATATCCGTTGCGCCGTTCCCTACTACTCTCCCTGAAAAGGACTAGGGGGCTGACCCTTCATCGACCAAGGCGACTGTTCCCTGCCAATAGTACTGCTTGGGAGACCGCCCCATCCACCAATGCCATCCCCCGTGTGGGACTACGCATTGTGGGAAAGGTCAGTGAAAATCATCATAATGGCAGGAAAACGTGTCCATGCGTGCCCGTGCACTGTTTTGGGCCTAGCACAATAATCGTTGCGCATGCATGCGTGACCCCAAAATGGGGGCTCCTATCGGTGTACTAAGAACTTGGGTCCTCAGGACCCAGACTTCTGCACGGTAAGCCGTGGCGCCGAGGCCGGAAATCCCTAGCGGGCTCATATCAACCTGTGAGCAGCCCGAGGCGAACAACTTAGAAGACAACAAGCCTCCCTACCGATCAAGGTAACCCAATCACCATCGCCTCTCGGCAAGACTTCGAGCCGCCAAGCCATTGCTCCATCCATCTAGGCTCATTGTCTACATAAGCTGAGGTGTCAAGCAGGCACGCGGTTAGGTGAAGTTGCTTGGGGCGCATGGCAGGAGAGGTGGGGCTGCAACAACTTGAGTGAAACCTGTCCCACAGCGTGGCAAACGAATAAGAGGTAGCTAGGAGAATGACATAGAAGGAGATGCAATCCTTGCCGGGGAACGTCGCTAGCATGCCACCTCACGGCGCATTCAATGTGCCTGTCCTAATCCGTCAGGATTAGGTACTTCCCACTACCAACCCTAATAGCAACCTCTATAGTTGTAACACACACTGTACATACATGTAAAGACCATATTAGCCATTATGGTAACCCCTTAGTCTATAAAAGGAGTTCTAGGGCTACCTTTCGAAGGTTCAACTCTCTCTTCATTCTACACGCGTAACTACTCCCCTGAGCATCCTTGCCGGGAGAGTGCTCATGTATTGTGATCAATCCAAATAATCCACCAAAACATAGGATGTAGGGTTTTACGCTTCTGGGCTGCCCGGACCTGTCTAAACCCTCGTGCATGTTGCTTTCGATGGTGCTCTTTGTGTAGACCAACTCCCCTCAACCGAACCATAGAAAAGGGCGTTGCCAATGCCATGGATTGTCGTACCCCAACACACTTTGACTCCTTTGATAACTACCACAATATTCTATTCCACACATATGACATATCCATCGTTCATGCTAATGTATTGAGTGACGATGAAAATGCCAAATAACATTATAAGTATGATCCAACTGCCTAACTTGACATTGTCGTGCTCATGATTTGTACTTATCTGGTGAAGACAGAGTCATGCCATGTTCCTATGATAAAATGAGTGGTGTCGGATCTCGGGCTCCAAAAATGCAAGGAAGTTCGAACACAGGGGCGTGTGCGAAGTTCTCTAGCAGCCACCCCTCCCAGTTCAGAACTCGATGGCTTAGACAATGAACTCACATGATGACGAGGAAGAAGATTGCACATGATGATTTACCCAGGTTTGGGCCGCTGCAAGAGCTACCCCTGGTGCTAACCACACGTCGCCATAGCAAAATTCCGTGAGCTCTACCGCTAGTTTGGTCGCCGCCGGCCCAACTCCGGCGAGTGCTGACGTGGATGGTCATTAGGGCTAATCCACCACTAATTAAGCCCTTGAACCACTGACCAGTGGGCCCTGGCTGGGTCAAACCCCTGGTTAGCACGGGATTAGCCCTGGTTCACTAACCAGTGGACCCCACTGGTCAGGTTTGACCTGGACCGAGTCTGTTGACGTGCTGACATCATGATGATGTCAGGCTGACATAATTAATCATTTTTGGATTAAAAGAATATTCCAAAAAATAGATAAAACTTTGAAAAATCATAGAAATAATCTGTAACTTAGATGAAAAGAATTTATATATGAAAAATGATCAGAAAAAATCCAAAGAAGCTGTTTATGCCATATTAATTTATGCTAGAGCAAGTTAACAATGTCAACTAGGACATTTCATGATTAGGATAATATGATAATTAGTGTTGGAGTTGGAATTTAGTATATATTTGAATTTCGCTTCAATTAATATGACTAAATATTGGGCTAGGTGAATTCAGTACTTTAATTTCCATATCATGCATCATGTTTGTTGCTTCACATAGAATGTGTTACTTTCTTGTTGTCAGTGCTGTTCCGTCTCGGTAAACGTTGTTCCGAGCATGAGAATGATGTCACTTATAAAGACTCACTGCTATCTTCAGAAGTGCCAGGCAAGCAACCCCCTTGATCATATTTGATAGAATCCCATCTCCCGTTCTTGCTCTTATTTCAATGCATTAGGACTACGAGATTCAACTGCTATTTGTGTTGCGGTAGATGAACCCACTCCTTTGCATGACCTGTAATTGTCACAGTAAATAGCTAAACCAACCAACCTAGCTACCTGGTAGATGCTTGAGCCATGTTGTGCTATAACCCTGTTATGCTTGCTATGCTTAGAGTTGTGTCAGGTCTGATTCATCTGGGTGATGAACCAGAGTGAAATGGATGTGTCCTGATGATGAGGGTAAAGTGTTGAAACTGTTTTGGTAAAGGTAGCGATGAGAGGTCATGTAGGAGTACATGGTGGGTTGTCTCATTGAAGCCGCTCATAGGAACCGAGTTCTGTGTTTGTGTTCCAAGACTAGCTACTACCGCACATAGGGGTCCGGTAACTCGACCCCTCTCAGCCTATTAACTTGCCTGTTCTCAGTCCAGGAGTCGCAGTAGTTCAAAACATTGATAGGTTGATAGGTGTGGCCGGGCCTGCGAAGTGAATGAATGGCCCAGTTGGAACTGGCTTGGGGCCCAGTGCACAACGTTTGAGGCCATGTTGGAAACCTCGACCGGACTACCATAATGAGTTCCAACTCAGATAGGTGACTACCTTCGACGTGAGTCGTTGTAAGTTGACGTCTATGGCCGACTCCCTCACTGGGCTTCCACTTGAAGGTTGCCGAGGTGCCTTTTTAGTGCACATGGCGATAAGTGGTGGGAGCATGTGTGACGAAGTACACCCTGCAGGGTAAACTATCTATTCGAATAGCTGCATCCTCGGATATGGACTACTTGGAGACTTGCATTGCTCATAGATAACTTTACTCTAAAATGCTCCACATAAGTGTGAGTGTTATGGATGGCTTCCCATAAGAAGACGAGAGAGGATCCATAGTGGTATATTGATGTGGTGAATATGTGGACTCGTGTGTGATACGCCACCTCAAGGAAAGTATTCATAATCGTAGTACATATTAGCCAAGAGTCAAAGGTGGCTTGCTGCAACAAACCCCACAACCCCCTTTGTTGAAATGATGCATATGTAGATAGTTCTGATGTAAGTCTTGCTGAGTACCTTTGTACTCATGTTTCCTTATTTATGTTTTTGCAGATGAGACTTCAGTCTCATTAGTGATTCTTACGACGTGAAGTTCGATGTTGACTGGATTAGCTTGGGAATCCCAGACAGAGGTCTAGTTCCTTTGGTAGGGTCATCATAGCTTTTCAGGCTTCTCTAGCCACTTTTAGTAGATGTCTGTACCCAAACATGTTTTGCTTCTGCTTGTTGCTTGTATGACTTGAGTGTTGGGTCGTGTGACCCCTGTTTGTAATACCACACTATGTTGGCTCTTATGAGTCTTAATAAATACTTGAGTCATAGAGTTATGTTGTGATGCCAGGTTGTATCTGCGCATATCGTGCATAGTGCGTGTATGATTGAAATGCATTGGTATGTGTGGCATTCGACACCTAGTTGTGCGCCTTAAGTAGCGTTCTTTACGGGGAAATGCCTCTTTGTGCTTCCACTGAGCCTTGGTAGCTTGCTACTGCTTTGGACACATTACTTGACCGGTGTGTATCCTTCTTTGCTGTTGTGTCTGTCCCTTAGGGGAAATGTCTTGTAGTGTAATGGAGTCCCTGTAGCCTGCTACGACTCATCTACGTGTAGTGATGACATTAATGTCCCACAGTGTAATGGAGTCCTTATAGCTTGCCATGACTCGTCTACACACTGATGACCGACACCTGCATTGCTGGGTTACGTATGCATGTCCCTGTACGGTTGTGCCACTTAGGTCTATGACTAGTCATGTCGGCCCGGGTTCTTTGACGTGTGAATGCTAGCGACATGTTCATATCCATGAGCCAAAAGGCGCAAATGGTCTCGGCCAAGGTAAGGCGGCAGCCGTGGGTTACTATGCGTGAGGCCGCAAAGTGATGTGACATGTTACGGGCTGGATTCATATGGCTTAGGATCGGGGTCCCAATAGGGGGCCCACCTATGCCGGTGATGTGGCGCGCGTGTGGCTACGCTCCTCCTCCTCCCTGACCACCACGAATGCGGGTTTAGCAAAGTGGGGGGTAGCAGCCAGGAATAGCTGCAGGGGCTCCCAAGGACGATGCACCACCATTACCATCAGACTCGTGAGGTACCGCTTGAGTTCCTCGAATGTCGCGCCTGCCTCCAGGGTCCATTCGAAGGGGCCCTTCCTTTTCATGATCTTGAAGAACGGTAGGGCCCGTTCGCCGAGTTTGGAGATGAAGCACCCCAAGGTCACACAATGTTGGGGATATGACCCGGCGAAGAGGCTCCGGGTCATGTCATTGGATCGTGAACCGGCCCAAAGGTGAGTCATAATATTAAGTGGCCCAGGAAGATAGGCGGCTCACAGTGTGGGTCGTACGACGGCCCGGACTGAGAAGACCCGGGCGTGCAAGCCGACTCATGGACGGCTTGGGAAAGAAGATAGAGAGAGACTCGGTTAGCAATTGTAACGACCCAGATGTTCTGACCTCTTATATAAAGGCAGACCCGGGGCGACTTAGAGAGGGGCAATCGAGAACTAGGTCAAGCTTTTAGCTCCTTGTAATCGATATGCAAGTAATACAAGCATAAGCAGGACGTAGGCTGTTACCTCGATTGAGGGGCCGAACCTAGGTAAACCCGTGTCTTTCGTCCCAACTAACCCCTTTGAGTCCACCTCATTGGCGATGGCCTCGAACCGAAGTCCGTTCACCCGGACATCTGTCGTGATAAAACCACGACAGTTGGCGCCCACCGTGGGGCTTGCGCTTGGTGGTGTTGAGTTCTCAAAGGGCTCTCTCCCAGGGCTCGAAGGATACATAGTTGGAAGGATGAGCAAGAGTCGCCGCGGCCGGCTCTACATCGACGACGTCGGCTGGGGGCTTGATGCTGGTTCTGTGGAGTATGGATTCTGGGTTCCGTTCGGCGGGATCCAGGTTTTCATCGGAAAGGTTGATGGATCTACACTCGGGCCGGACGTCTGCACCAACATCGCCAAGCCGGCTCGACGTCTCCAATCTACGCATGTTACATAGTCTGCCCGTGCCCGTCTGAGTCAGAAGCATGTTCTCGTGGGCTTCACTTAAGGCATGGACCTGGAAGCGTCCAGGTCACAGGGAACTCTCGTTTGCTCGGAAGAAGAGTCTTCCAGTGGGGAGACAGAATCAGTGTATCGGCTCAGCAACGGTGGCCTTGGGGGCTACTACGACGGCTATTCTGAGGTAGAAGGCATTGAGACGGATGCTGTGACCCCCCCGGTTCACGCGGCGGTATTCATGGCAGGATCGGCTTCAGCCGCCGGTGACACGGCTGTGGGAGCTGCCGCAGCAGGCGATAGCCCACCGCCGCCGGCTCAGGTTCTAGTGGAATTGATGGACGAACTTACAACTCTCATGGCCACAGAGGTAACCCCGGATAATCAAGCAGCCAGGAATCTAGAGGTGGCACGGATCAAGGGCCGGATGGCAGAGGTACGACAAAGGATGGACGAGCTGAAAGCCCAGATGGAGGAAGAGGCGGAGTGTATCAAGGCAGACGCTTTCCGACTGGAGCTAGAGCAAAGGTCAGCGGCCGCGGTGCACTGGAGGAGGCATCAATCCCGTCTACCAGAACGTTACGAAGCGAGGAACCTTTTTAACACCCTTGGTGCGGGGAGGGTTATGGGTGCGCCCGAGAGCCGCCCGATGGAGCGCCCGGCGACTCATCCACCCCAGCATAACCAAATCTTTCCCAAGGCTTTTCCAACACCGGCGGGTCATTATTCTAACCCGGCCGAGAACATGGTAGCAGCGACTGCCCGGCTTGAGATGATCCCCATCCCAGATGAGGCGCCCTTTAGGGAGGAGGTGCGGAACGCCATTGGATATTTACAGACGGCCATGGCCCAACTGGAGAAGTATACTCACAGCCGGAGCCGGGTTCACTCTACCCCCCTCCCCAGTCGAAGTTTCAACCGGCGTTATGAGTCGCTGGTGTGTTCCAGCAGTCACCTGCGCCGCGGACCATCGGAGGATAATAGGGCGGCTCAGGATGCACAAGCCATCATGGGCCAGGAGGGAGACATGCGAGAGGCGGAGGTAGCTGCAGCCCGTCCAGAGCCGGCGCTTTCGTGTCAATAGGAGTGGTTAGTACTAGAGCCATAGGGGTGCCATGTTTAACTCCGGCTCTGAGGAGTGAACGGCTGCCCAAAGACTTTAAGGGGCCTCGGAAGGTTCCGAACTACATAGCTGATCTACCCCCAGAGGCGTGGGTTGAAAGTTATGAACTGGCCATGGAGATGCTGGATGTCAGTGAGGCGGGATGCGCGAAATACTTCATCATGATGCTTGAAGGTCCGGCCCGTACATGGCTGAAAGGTTTGCCACCTAACACGATAAGCTCATGGGCGGAGCTGAGAGCAAAGTTTATTAAGAATTTCCAGGGGACCTATAAGCAGCCTATGACTATTGTCGATCTGGACCACTGTGTTGAACAGGAGAATGAGTCGGCCCATCGTTGGGTCCGGCGGGTGTCGACCATTATTCACTCTTCAGAGCCGATCACAGCGGCTCAAGCGGTTCTTATCTTAGAGAAGAATTGTCATTTCGTTCCATTGAAGCAGAAGCTCGGCCGGCTCAAGCGCACGTGTCAGGATATGGGAGAGCTCATGACGGCCTTGACGAAGTATGCTGACTCAGATAACACAAAGGATCCGGGTTCGGATGATGAGAAGGCTAATCAAGCGAAGAAAAACAATCAAGGAAAGGGTTTTGCGAACAATGGGAATCAGAATAAGCGAAATAACATTGATGGCGGATCCAAGTTGGTGGCGAATACCAACACAAGACAGAATCATCCCAAGGGGGGTGGAAGATTCAGGCCAAGGAATAGGGGCCCCTTTAATTTAGGGGAGACGCTTAGGAGGCCTTGTCCGGATCACAGCATGCCCGACAAGCTGGCGTTACATGCGTGGGGTGATTGCTTTATCATGCAGAGGTTCAAAAACCAGCATTCCCAACCGCGTAATAACTAGGGCGGTGGCCCGCCCGGCGGCTCAGGGCACGGCGGGTCAGGGGCTAGATTCGGCGCCGGCGGTTCAGGAAACGGGCATCCGGGTCAGAATAACCAAGGGGGCACCAACAGCATCCTGGCAATAACGGCAATAACAACAGTCAGCAGCAGCGCAATCAGTCCGGGTTTCAAAGTAACCCGAAGCACCTTAGTTCTGGGCAGTATCATGTATTCACGACCGGTCACAGTAAACGAGACAAGAAGTTGCGGAGGTGAGCGGTTAATACGATTGCTCCGGCTCTCCCGCGATATTTGCCGTGGTCTGAATATGATATAATGTGGAGCAGGGAGGATCACCCGCCGCGGGTGGATGACCCGGGCCGGCTGGCTCTAGTTGTGGCCCCTCAGGTGAATGGCTATATGGTGAATCAGCATACCCGGTGGTAGTAGCATCAACATCCTTTACTATGACACTTTCCGGCGGATGAAGTTGCTTGACAAGGATCTCAAACCCTCCTCCACTGTCTTTCATGGTGTGGTCCCGGGTAAATCAGCATACCCGGTGGGCCGGATATCATTGGAAGTAGCTTTTGGTGATGAGCATAATTATAGGGTGGAGTCTTTGTGGTTCAAAGTGGTCAAAATCAAAAGTCCCAATAATGCGCTATTTGGGAGGCCGGCTTATGCAAAATTTATGGCTAGGCCTTGTTATATTTATCTGCAACTTAAAATGCCCGGCTTAAATGGCACAATTACCGTTCACGGTAAAACGACTCTTGAGTGTGAAGAAGGAGATGCGGCTTATGCAGAGTCTAGTTGTGCTCAGGAGGAACTGAAATTTTACAAAGAGAATGTTGATCTGGAGGATATGACCCCGCTCAAGAAGCCTACGACAGAAGTTGAGCCGCCACTCAAGTTTTCAGCGGATGATACCAAGGCAGTAGACTTCTATCCGGGTGATTCATCCAAGTAGTTCATCATTGGGGCTCACATGGATCCCAAATAGGAAAGCGCACTCATCGAATTCATCCGTGAGAATCGGGACATCTTTGCATGGAAGCCTTCTGACATGCCGGGTGTACTGAGAGAGTTTGCTGAGCACAATCTTAATGTGGATCCAAAGTTTAAGCCATTCAAACAGTTTCTACGGCGGTTCAACGAAGAGAGACATAAAGCTATTGGGGAGGAAGTTGCTCGACTTTTGGCCGCAGGCTTTATAGTGGAAGTTTTTCACCACGAGTGGTTGGCTAACCCGGTGCTAGTACTAAAAAAGAACGACATGTGGCGCATGTGCATAGATTACACGGACCTTAACAAGGCTTGCCCGGCTGACCCTTTTGCGCTCCCTCGTATCGATCAAATTATTGATGCAACAGCCGGATGCAAAAGTTTATGCTTCCTAGATGCTTATTCATGGTATCATCAGATCAAGATGGCAATAAAGGATCAGGAGAAGACAGCGTTCATTACACCTTTTGGTGCCTTCTGCTATGTCTCCATGCCCTTTGGCTCAAGAGTGCCCAAGCGACTTACCAACATTGTGTGCAGAATTGCCTCCATAGTCAGATTGGCCGAAATGTCCATGCTTATGTAGACGACATCGTGGTTAAATCCAGAAAGAAGGAAACTCTTTTAGAGGATTTGAAAGAAACCTTTGACAATCTCCGGGTCTACAAGATGATGCTTAACCCGACAAAGTGTGTCTTTGGTGTTCCAGCAGGAAAGCTTTTGGGTTTCTTGGTCTCTGAGCAGGGCATTGAGGTTAACCCAGATAAGATTAAAGCCATCACTTCTTTGGGTGAGTCGACGTGTATTAATGATGTTCAATGCCTTGTAGGGCGGATTGCTGCGTTGAGCCGCTTCATAAGCCGGCTTGGGGAGAAAGCTATTCCTTTATACCAGATGATGAAGAAAACAGACAAGTTTAAATGGAGCGCAACATCGGCTGAAGCACTTGAAGCTCTTAAAAAGCAGTTGATTGAGCCGCCAGAGTTAGCCGCTCCGATTGAGAAAGAGCCTTTGCTCCTGTATGTGGCGGCTAACAATAGAGCGGTTAGTGTAGCAATTGTGGTTGAGCGCAAGGAGGCAGGGAAAGAGTACCCTGTGCAAAGGCCGGCTTATTACATCAGTGAAGTTTTGGTAGAGTCTAAACAGAGGTATCCACATTGGCAAAAGTTAGTATATGGAGTTTTCATGGCCGATCGCAAGTTAAAGCATTACTTTTTTGGGTACCAAATAACAGTGGTCAGTTCTGCCCTGTTGGGGGATATCATTCAAAATAGAGAGGCTACAGGAAGGATTGCCAAGTGGGCCTTAGAGCTGAGTCCTTTTGGCATCAAGTATGTTCCTCGTACAACAACTAAGTCACAAGCTTTGGTGGATTTCATAAATGATTGGACTGAATGTCAAGCCCCCAAAGAGAAGCCGAATAACACGTATTGGACTATACACTTTGATGGATCCAAGCAGCTAGAAGGGTCCGGGGCAGGAGTTGTTCTCACCTCCCCCAAGGGTGACAAGTTTTGTTATGTGCTCCGGTTAATGTTCCCTTGTACTAATAATGCAGCTGAGTATGAAGCACTGCTCCATGGTCTCAGAGTCGCTAAAGAGATGAACTTAAGCCGGGTCAGGTGTTTAGGCGACTCAGATCTGGTGGCTCAGCTAGTTTCAAGCACTTGGGATTCAAAGGATCCGCGGATGGCGGCTTACCGGCAGGCGGTGGATATCATTGCTGTTCGCTTCAAGGGGTACCAGGTGGATCACATTGATCGTCGCAGGAATGAGGCGGCTGATGCCTTGTCACGGTTAGGTTCACAACGAAAGCCAGTACCACCTAATGTTTTTCTGGATGTATTGTATCATCCGACTGTCAAGATACCTTCCGAGGAGGATCTAGCTATTCCTGACCCAGAGGCGGAACTGGTGGCGGCTCTACATGCTACCCCAGATTGGACTATTCCTTATTTGGCGTATCTAACACGCGGCGAGTTACCTCAAGAGGAGGATCTGGCCAGGAAGATCACTCGCCATTCTAAGTCTATGACGATTATCAATGGTGAGTTACATAAGTGTAGTGTGACGGGTGTCTTTCAGCGCTGCATCTCACCAGAGGAGGGCCGGCAAATATTAAGTGAAATTCATGCTGGCGACTGTGGGCATCACGCCGGGTCAAAATCTTTTGTGGCTAAAGCCTTTCGACATGGGTTTTTCTGGTTGACGACCAACAAGGATGCAGAGGACTTAGTTCGCAAGTGTGACGACTGTCAGAAATTCGGCCGGCGTGCTCACGTTCCGGCTCAAGAGTTGAGGATGATACCAATCGCTTGGCCGTTTGCGGTCTGGGGCTTGATATGGTAGGACCTTTCAAGCGATCTAAGGGTAAGAAAATGCACCTTCTGGTGGCGGTTGATAAATTTACTAAGTGGGTAGAGGCAGAGCCGGTCAGTAAATGTGATGCGGCTACGGCGGTTCAATTTGTTAAGAAGCTGATTTATCGCTTTGGTTACCCACACAGTATTATTACAGACAATGGGACAAATTTATCCAAAGGAGCTATGAAAACGTTCTGTGAGAAAGAGCATATCCGGCTTGATGTTTCAGCCGTGGCACATCCATAGTCTAATGGTCAGGCAGAGCGAGCCAATCAGGAAATTTTGAGAGG
Source organism: Hordeum marinum (assembly GCA_022496015.1). Taxonomy (NCBI): domain Eukaryota; kingdom Viridiplantae; phylum Streptophyta; class Magnoliopsida; order Poales; family Poaceae; genus Hordeum; species Hordeum marinum. The sequence continues at coordinate 285,187,819 of CM039678.1, read as the reverse complement.
TGTCAAGCCACGGCTCATGATTCCTTTGAAACGGACACCCGGATGTTGGGTTGAGGAGTTGCCTTCCGTCTTATGGAGCATCAAAACTACACCTAATAGATCTACAGGTTTTACACCTTTCTTCATGGTGTACGGTGCTGAGGCAGTTCTACCGAGTGACATCCGGCACGACTCACCAAGGGTGGCGGCTTATGTTGAGACGGATAATGAGGTAGCCCGCCAAGATGCGTTGGATGCCTTGGATGAAGCACGAGAGTTAGCAGCAGCCAGGTCGGCAATTTATCAACAAGACCTGCGACGCTATCATAGCCACAGGGTAAACACCCGGACGTTTCAGGAAGGTGATCTGGTGCTCTGGTTGATTCAAGGACAATCTAGAATGCATAAGTTATCTCCACCATGGGAGGGGGCTTTTGTGGTCAGCAGGAACCTTAACAACGGGTCATATTACCTCATGGATGTCAGAGATGAGTCGGAAACCGCGGGGCAAGAGACGTTGCGGCCCTGGAATATCGCGCATCTGTGACCAAAGTTTACTTAACATGGGTTGAAAGCCGCTATCATTATATATATCATGAGCACATGAGTAAAATCTGGCATGCTCGCACAAGACCGAGGCCTCTGCTCTTATGTATACCTTTGTACAATCAAGATAAAATCTTCCGATTCAAAAAGTTTGAGTTGAAGAGGGTCGTTCGCTGTCAAAACGGCTGATCTACCTTTCGGCTTGACGCCTTATTAAACGCTGTTGCAAAGAGGCTTCTTGCCTTCGGGTATAGCTTACTTCTCCTTTGCACAGCCAGCTGCCATTAAACTGTTGCAAGGAGGCTTCTTGCCTTCGGGTGTGGCTTACTTCTCCCTTGCACAGATTGGCTTTATGCCTAGTTTAATTTGGATACATTAAGCGCTGATTGTTAACGGAGGCTTCTTACCTTTTGGTATAGCTTACAGTGCCCTAAGACAACAACGTGTATACCAAATTCCAGTTGCTTATCAACTGCGGCCATCGAAGGGGGCTGCTTACCGACGGGTATCGCTTATCTCACCCTAATGGCCGGCTTTATGCCACTTCCGGTTACTTATTAACCGCGGTTGTCGAAGGGGGCTTCTTACCGACGGGTTCGCTTATCTCACCCTAGCAACCAGCGTTTACGCCAAAATTCAGTTGCTTATCAACTGTAGCTGTTGAAAGAGGCTTCTTACCTTCAGGTATAGCTTACTTCTCCTTTCAAACAGCCGGCTTTATGCCGTCTGAGGCTAATTATTAGCCACGGTTGTCGATGGAGGCTTCTTGCCTTGGGGTATAGCTTACATGTCCCATTGATAGCCGGTGTTCACTATACTCTTACCATTCAAATCTCGCCTAGAGACCCTGAGCCGGTTCAAGAAATTGACGGCCAATCTCGCCTAGAGACCCTGAGCCGGTTCAAATAATTGACGACCAATCTCGACAGAGATCCTGAATTGGTATGAGTTTTTGAGGAAGGAAAGATCATCATCACGTATGGTATCATGCCTGCTTACCAAAGCCGGGCAATTATAAGTCCCGGGCGGCCATAGGAGAAACTACCCGGCACTTGGGGGCTACACAACCGAACTCTCCTGAAAGGTTCCGGCTCATCAATAGCCGCAGTTGTCGATAGAGGCTTCTTATCATCAGGTATAGCTTACATTATCCTAAAGACAACCGGTTTTTTAATAAATCCGCCTGATGAAAGCCGGAGTCATGTGGCTTCGGTCAACAAAATTTAAGGTCTCAAAGAGATTGTCCGCCTTTAATCTTCTGGAGAAAGGAATGGCGTCTTAAAAGACAGGCCCCTCATCATAAAAATTCAAAGGTATATCTAAAGAGCCGGCAACACATTAAAACACAGAGAGGTGCAAATATATATGGCCACCAAGTGGCAGAGTCATGGTTACTCTATTACAAAAGATACTCTGAGAAAGAGCAAAAGCATTGTCAGCCACCCACGGCGGGTCATTACATAAGTCTGTGCTCAGAAAGGCTAAGAGATTACAATTCAGTTGTTGGCGGCTCATCCTGCTCCGGGTCTTCTGCTGGCTTTATCTGAAGATTGCCCAAGTCCCAGTTACAGTCAGCCAGAGCAGCAAATGACCCCTCAAGGAACGGAGACACGTCAAGCTCACAAGGAAAGATATCCTTACTGCGGGCGGGTGTCAGATCTTTCCACTCGTAGAGCGGCCCACGGATTCTCTTCTCTTCTACGTCGTAAGCCGCTTGATAGGTGCTCAAATCAGCTTCATCCGCCAGAACAGAGGCCAAGTAGCGCGACTCTTGGACGCATCGGGTATAATCTTCCTCGGTGAAATCTGAGCCATCATCTCTTTTAGACGGATAGCCATCCATCATTTCAGCCGGCGTTAGCTCGGGAGCAAAGGCAAGAGCCCGGCTCAAACCGGCAACGACTCCTTGGCGGAAGGCGGACTTCTTGAGCTCTTCAATCTGCTTCGGCATTGTAGAGAAGAGTTCCAAGACCCCTTTCAGAGCAGTGGGGATCTTCTCCTTGTACTGCACGCTCTTGATTGTGAAGATGGCGCAACATTATAACTGCTCTACAAAAGTATAAATGGCCTTCAGTGGCAGAAGGCTATCAGAAGCCAACTGCCGGCTCCTGGGACCTGGATGAGTCGGATAAAATTAATGAGCAACCAGTTTTCTTACTAGCAATGCTAAAAAGGACAAAGTGAACAAGAAAGCTTACCAAATAGGGCGGCTGACATCTTCGCAATATGCTGTTTCAGACTTTGAAGTTCATCCGCCACGGCTGTAAGCTGCTGTTCAGCATCGTCCGCCCGTTTGGTTAAGGCAGCCTTTTCAGATTCAGCCGTCTCTTTTAAAGAGGTGAGCTCGGCGGTAACACCGGCCAGTTATTCTGTGAGAAGCCGGCATTTTTCATCCGCGATACTTCGAGCTTCTTGCTGAGCTACCAAGTTGGCCTTCAGATCCGTCAGCTGAGACCCGGCTTCCTTCAAAGCTTCCTATAAAACATCAAAATACAGGATAAGCCTCCAAAATGCAAGACGGGTGTTAAAAGCAAATACAAGTCTCAAACAGATTGCAAGCAATATATTTGACACTTGGGGGCTAATGTCTATTTAATCTTGCAAGTATGTAGTTCCGGTTCATTTCCTTCGAAGTTGATCCGGAACTTGGGGGCTATATAATGGCTCTTCAATATGCCAATAATGGAAGCACCGACTCAACTTGATCAGGATTGAGCCGGCCCTTGGGGGCTATGATTACATCTCCAAGTTATCTACATTACAGGCTCGGCTCAAAGGTAATCCGAGACGGCCCTTGGGGGCTACAATTGGCAGTTCACTTTACTTACAGTACAAAGCTAAAGCAATTTTAAAGGGGTTTGACATGACAATCTCTCCAAGAGGTCACAGAAAGACCAGGCTCAACGATTCGATACGTTAAGCCAGATCTTGGGGGCTAAGAAAGGACATAGTAAAGAAGGAAAAGTACCTCATATTTTGTCTTCATGGAAGAGATCAACCGAAGTTCAAAGTCCCGGCTAGTGCTAACCCGGTTTATGTACCCAACGTGTAGCTCTTCAACGGTCATCTTCTCGCATGAAGAATCGAAGTTCAGTTTCTTTGAAGCTTCAGCCGGCTCTGTATGTTTGGTCAACACATGAGCCGAAGGTGTTTGATGATCAAACCCGGCGATAACAACATCCGGGGTGTCAGGGGTCTTGGCAACAGTTGCCGGCTTAGAAGGAGCCCTTGGAGGGCTTTCCATGATGACATCTTCAGCGGCCGGTTCAGCGCAGGCAGCCGACGGGTTTTCCTCCAGTTGAGTTTCTTCCGGCTGCTTGGGCTCTGGTTCCTCAATAACTGGGCCGGAGGAGGGCTTGTTGGCCTTGCGTCGTTTAGCTTGAGCACTGCAAAAAAGAAAAAGAATTAGCGGTTGAAGATATTGCTAATCATAGTAACAACCGGCTATCCAGATGCTTACAGTGGATTAATCTTAGGCGGTGGTATGATTGACTCTGAAGAGTCGCCGGAGGAAGGAGATTTCTGCAAAAATAAAACAGAAAGGTAAAGAGAGTATCAAGTTTACAAAGGAAAGATAAAGGAAAAGAAGGGGTTTAAACCTCAGCGGGGCATTTCTTGGGAGCCGGAGAATTTGGCAACCCGGACATGAGCTCGGTAGAGCCGATGCTTCGAGTCTGTCGACGCTCGATTAGCTGTTGCTTTTTTAAGAGGAAATCGGGAGCCAGATAAGCAAGAGGGTGAGAAAGGGGAACTTTTCTGATAACCCGCAACGACTTTTGGCGGATGAAACATTCTGAGCCAGAGGAAAAGTAATTTACCTCAGGAGCATTGGCACGGATGGTCTCCACTTCATCCTGTGAGTAAAGTAAGTGTTAAAATAGGAAGGTAAAGGATCAAGCAAGAGAGTTGAAACTTTACCTCTGAGCTGGACGATGGTGGCGGGTCAAACAAATTATCTTGCGGGACATGTTTTTTAGCCTTCTTGGTTGGGACCTTCTTCCTGGATTTCTTCGGAGGGGCAACATATTCCCTCTTCCAGAAGTCTGAGTCGGCTTATAAGAGTAACCCGGAGAGTGAGTATTAAATCAGCAAAGTAAAAACAACATCTAAGAGACAGAAGAGAAGAGATTAAACTTACATCAAGAGCCGGATTGTTAGCACTGAAAGGCGCCAGGCCAATTTCGCTACATGATCCGGAAGCTTCATGGACAAGGCTCCGGATGGCGAGGGTAATGTCATTCTCTGTCAACGAAGATCGGCTGAAGCATAACGAGCTGTCATACTTGCCTTTATATTCGCACATGAGTCGGCTTCTATGGCTCAAAGGCATAATCCGCCACGAAATCCAGCAGCGGATCAGGTCCAGCCCGATTAAGCCGTTGGCCATGAGAGCCTTGATTTTGGCATGAGTTGGCTCATATCTTGCGCGTTCTGAGGCTGGTAGCCGGCCAGGAAGCTCTGATGTTGTTGTGAGCCGGGAGGACGATAACCCAGCAAAGGACGCTCGTTCTCAGGAGAGGTGTCCTTGCAATAGAACCAGGTCCTGTTCCAGTCCTTGGGGTGACTCGGAATCTGAGTAGATGGAAAGATGATATCCCTACGCCGTTGGACGGATATGCCTCCATGTTCTAAGCTTGGGCCGGCTTTCACTTCAGTTTGTCGGTTAGCATAAAAGAATTCCCGAAAGAGTCCCACCGACGGCTTGACTTGAAGATAAGCTTCACAGAGCACTTGGAAATTACATATGTTTGAGACGGAATTGGGGGCCAAGTCTTGGGGGTGAAGCTTATAACAGTGAAAGACGTCCCGGAAGAATTTGGAGCCGGGAGGCACGAACCCTCGTTCAATATGGTCAGAGAACACCACCACTTCACCTTCTTGAGGTTTGGGCCGTGTTTCATCACCTGGGACCCGCCAGCTAATGACTTCCTTAGGAGGAAGAGTACTCGCGTGAACAAAATCCGACAAAACGTCCTCCGTAATGCATGACCCAACCCAGTTGCATGAGTTGGATGCACGAGACATGTTGGCGGCTTAAGTGTCGTGCAAGATAAAAGGCGCGATGAGTCAAAGCGCAAGCAAATATTTTTGACGGCTTAAAAAGATTAAGGGCTCTACGGATAAAGCGGAAGACCTGGCTGATAAGAGCCGGAGGAGCTTGGCGACTCAATAGGGAAAAGGAAGATCGAAAAATTGGCTAAGTCCTAAAAACAGATTCCGCAAAATGTCACTATATCTAAGGATCTACAAAAGGAGAGAAAATGAATTTTTCTAACCTAGCGATGAACAACAGAGGAAAAAGAAAACGGACTGGGGCCATCGAGGCCCTTGCATTACGCGCGACCGGCCCGCATGCGGCGGCGGAGCAAAAGTGCATCCTAAAGACATTAAGCGGCATCGAGATGCACCGGCGATAACGGTGCCAGAGCCCAAACGACGGCGGCGGAGCACCGGTAAAAACTCTATTAACAGCGGCGACCATCTAAGGAGCAGGAAAGCTTACCGGAGACGGCGTGGCAGAGGCGGACGGATCTCTGCTGCGTTCAGGGTGATGTAGCGGCCAAGGTCGAGGACGATGTACGGACGGTGTCAGCGCAGAGCTCGAAGGCGCTGGGCGGCGACAGGAAGAAGACGAAGAAGCAGAGGCATAGGTGGGAGAATGGAAACCCCGACCCGCACGGGTCATATTTGAAAGGGGGTTAAGGAAGGCGCGAAAATCTAGGCGATGACACCGTTCGACCGAGGCGGACGCCTCGATTCTCGAGATGACAGTTAAGTGAAAGATTTGGTGACACGTTAGCAGATCTCATGACGTCACGCCGGTTCATTTCCGGGTGACTCGCCAAAAGTGGAAGAGAAGGATGAAGTGAGCAAGCTCAGTTCAACCTGAGGCCTAATGTTGGGGATATGACCCGCCGAAGAGGCTCCGGGTCATGTCATTGGCTCATGAACCGGCCCAAAGGTGAGTCATAATATTAAGTGGCCCAGGAAGATAGGCGGCTCACGGTGTGGGCCGTACGATGGCCGGACTGAGAAGACCCGGGTGTGCAAGCCGACTCACAGACGGCTTGGGCAAGAAGATAAAGAGAGACTCGGTTAGCAATTGTAACGACCCGGATGTTCTGACCTCTTATATAAAGGCAGACCCGGGGTGACTTAGAGAGGGGCAATCGAGAACTAGGTCAAGCTTTTAGCTCCTTGTAATCGATACGCAAGTAATACAAGCATAAGCAGGACATAGGTTGTTACCTCGATTGAGGGGTCGAACCTGGGTAAACCCATGTCTTTTGTCCCAACTAACCCCTTTGAGTCCACCTCATTGGCGATGGCCTCGAACCGAAGTCCGTTCACCCGAACATCTGTCGTGATAAAACCACGACACAGAACCTGCTAGTTTCTACATTTCCTTAAGGGTCTGTGGCGCGCTCATCTTGTTTATGGCCTTGATCTTCTCTAGGTTCGCCTCGATTCCCTGGTGCGACACCAGGAAACCGAGCTGCTTGCCTCACGGGACCCAGAAAACACACTTATCACAGTTGAGCTTCAGGTTCACCTCCCTCTTGATGGCAAACATCTCCTCCAAGTCCTCGATCAGGGTCTTGGCCTCCTTTGACTTGACCACGATATCGTCGATGTGGGCATCTACGTTCCTCCAGAGTTGCAGCCCTAGGGCGATGTGAATAAGCCGCTGGAAGGTTGCCCCGATGTTCCGTAGCCTAAAGGGCATGCACGTGTAGTATAACACTCCACACGAGGTGAGGAAGGCCATCTTCTCGACGTCCTCCACCACTATTTTGATCTGATGGTAGCCCGACAAAGGGTCCAGGAAGCATAGGAGGTTGCATTCCGCGATGGAGTCCACGATCTGATTGATGCGCAGTAGTGGGAATGGGTCTTGGGGGCAAGCCTTATTGAGGCTGATGAAGTCAATGCACATATGCTCCTTCCTGCATTTCTTCGAGACGACCACCGGGTTGGCAAGCCACTCTAGGTAATGCACCTCCCCGATGACCCCGGCCTCCTTTAGCTTGCCAACCTCCTGGGCAATAAACGCATGTTTCTCCTGAGTTGCCTCCTTGCCTTTTGCTTCACTGGGTGTGCATTCGGGCACACCATGAGGTAGTGCTCGATTATGTCCCTCGGGACCCCCACTAGGTCAGAGGCGCTCCACGCGAACGCGTCCTTGTTTGTGCGGAGGAAGGCTACCAGCGCCTCCTCTTGCTCCTGGGGAAAGTCGGCGGTGATGGCGAAGGCAGCACCAGGCTTTCCTTCATCCACATGCACCTGTTTTGTCTCCGCCCCACTCTGAGAGAACAACTGCCACTTCTTGACTGGCACGACATCAAGGACACCCCCAGAGTCCTCCGTGGCCTGCGCGGCATCCCCGGCGCTGGGGCACGCCGCGGCCGCCGCTTTGTAGGCGAGCTTGAGTTGGTTGGACGTGACCTTGCCATTTCCCATGACAGTGAGTGTCGGATTTTGGGCTCCGCAAAACCCTTAAGGTTCGAACAAAGGGGCGTGTGCAAAGGTTTCCTATAGCCTCACCCAACTTAGCTCACTACTTGATGGATATCACGGCAAACTCACACGATGACGAGGAAGAAGATGAACACGACAATTTACGTAGGTTCGGGCCGCTGTGAAGCGTAATACCATACTCCTTCTTTGGAGGGTTGCCTCTCATGGAGGTTTGGGTGGAAGAACTAGTATAGTGTGCTTGAGCCTCACGAGGGAGCTCAAGATATGTTCTCAGCTGGCTATCTCGTGGTGGTGCGTGGAGTGGCTAAGTGTTGGATTTGGTCCCCTTTGTGGTGTGGCCTAGCCTCTATATATAGCGGAGGTTCGGGTCCTCTTCCCTTATCACAATGACGGGAAGGTATCCCACGGTGACCAATTTTAAAGGGGGACAGGAGTACATCCGCGCCCTGTCCAAAGGTGGTCTTCGCCTGCAAAGTAGCTGTTGGTGATGCAATGGTGGGCTCGGTGATGACATCTATCCTACGGGACTCGTGGTCATGGTCTTGTTGCACTAGAAAGGAAACCTTTGGGTGGCGCTTTGGGAACTCGCGTACATCCTTGCTCCCTTTGCACCAAAGAGGAAACTGCGCCGCCTGGCGCGCTAGCGCCCACCTATCCTTCCTTGCGTCACCTTTGACGGGTGAGGCTGGGATCTGCATAGAGATCTTTGCCGCTCGGGAGGGGGCCTGAGGAGGCCCATCCTTGTTGGTCTTGATGCTAATCTTCCTCATGAGCCCAAGGTCCTCACGAGAGCCTTATCCTGAGAAACGCCATGCCAGGCCATGCCTGGCTGACAAGTGGGCCACGCCCTGGGCCATAGGCAGGCAGGACTAGGTACCCCCATTCCCAGAACGCCGTCAGTAGCCCTTGGGCCCAAGGAGCGCTCAAGTTGGCTTCGGAGCAAAGCTTTGAGGATGGCCTAAAGCGCCATGGGCCACAAACGCCTGTGGGCCAGGCCTTACATGCGTCAAATTTGGAGGGGCCCTAACCCGCCTCTTCGCCGTGCTAGCTCAGCTACCGTCTGGCCTGTTAGATTGCTCGATGCACACCGCTATGTCGCCCGTTCCCTTCATCGATCTCGTCGTTCGTCTCCCTCCTCTGCAATCCTCGCCCTTTCCACTAAGTCCTCACACGCACCTGAAAGCACATTTGCTCCCTGGTGGTTTTGGTAATTAATAACAACATATAAGTCATTGAACTAATGTCTTCACCAAGTATATTTCAGGAAATTTCAATGATGGGAATGGCTAAAGGATTGTGGAATTACCCCAAGAATCAAGGAAATAGTTTGGCAAAGCTTCAAGGAAGAGGACTCTACATTTTACATTTGTGATAAATCACCTCGAGTCTACAGGAAAGCCAATACTATTAAAAGGGGGTAAAGTTTTGATGGTGAACAATATGCTCAAACGCGCACAAGTGTCAGTCACCAAAACATCCACATACTCTCCCACCAAAGTCTGTCCTAAGCCAAATATGAAAATCGGTGCAACCAACATTCCTATCCCGGTGCCACCGAGTTCCAAACCCTAGACAGACTCAGCCAAATCCTAACACTTCGGTGCAGCTGACACTGCACTCAGTGCCACCAAGTTAGGTTGCCAACTTTCTGTTACCCAAGTTCTCATTTTCGGTCCAACCAAGAATGGTGAATCGGCGTCACCGAGTTTGGTAAATCTGACCATTGGTCACCTTGTCAGTGCAACCGAGTCTGGTATATCGATCCCTCCGAGATTCAAAAGTTGCCACTTTTAGTCACTTCAGTATCACCGAGATTTACACATCGGTGTCACCGAGTCTGACTTATTGTGTGTAATGGTTGGATTTTTGGGGATGCGTATATACACCCCTTCACCACCACTCACTCGAAAGAGAAGCACTCAGAACTATTCCATACCTATCCTACTCAGTTTTCTGAAAGAGAACCACCTACCCTTGTGTTGAGGTCAAGATCTTCCACTCCAACCATATGGATCTTGATTTCTAGCCTCCCCAAGTTGCTTTCCACCAATCCCATCTCTTCTACCAAGACAAATCTGTGTGAGAGAGATTGTGTGTTGAGGAGTCTATCATCTTGAAGCACAAGAGCAAGGAGTTCATCATCATTACCAAGCCTATTACCTTTTGGAGGGTGGTGCCTCCTAGATTGGTTAGATGTTGCTTGGGAGCCTCCTACTTCGTGTTGTGGAGTGAACCAATAAGTTTGTAAGGGCAAGGAGATCGCCTACTTTGTGAAGATCTACCCATAGTGAGGTCCTTCGTGGATGGAAGCTGCGTGGAATAGTCAAGATTGCTTCTTCGTGGAACCCTCCATGGGTAGAGCCCTCTGTGGACTCTCACAACCGTTAAACTCCGTGGGTTGAAGACTCCATGAACATGGACATACGATAGCACCACCTATCGTAACCATGGAAAAAATCATCATGTCATCACTAGTGTTTGCATTCCTAACCCTCTCTTTACTTACATGTGCAATGTCTTTACTTTCCGCTGCTACACTCTTAGACATGCATGTGTAGGGTGTTACTTGATATGCGATGAATGCTAAAACTTGCCAAGAATTAAAATTGGGAAAAAGGCAAAACTTTTATTTGGTCAGGTAGTCTAATCACCCCCTCTAGACCTACTTTCGATCCTAAAAGTGGTATCAGAGCTTTGGTCTCCATTGCGTTAGTTTCACAACCTAGGAGAAGTATGGCATCTAGTGAGCAAAATTATCACCGTAGAGGTCCATACTTTGATAGAACTAATTTTGCTAGTTGGAAGCATAAAATGAAAATGCATTTGCTTGGTCACAATCCTGCCGTTTGGTCTGTTGTTCCTGTTGTCTTGCAAGGTGAATTCTTTGCGGATGGAAAGGAACCGGATCGTGAAGCGTGAGCGGATGAATTGAAGATGTTACAACTCAATGCTCAAGCATGTGACATACTATTCAACTGCCTTTGTCCTGAAGAATTCAATAAAATCATCCGTCTCGAACACGCAGAAGAGATTTGGGATACGTTGGTTGATATGCACAAAGGAACTGAGTCGGCGAGAGAATCCAAGTTAGATGTTCTTCAAGGTCAACTTGACAAGTTCAAGATGAAGGATGGTGAAGTAGTCGCTAAAATGTACTCTAGGCTATCTCTCATCACAAATGAGATTGCCGGCTTGGGAAGCGAAGAAATGACTGACAAGTTCATCATCAAGAAGATACTTCGAGCCCTGGAGGAGAGATATGACACCGTGTGCACATTGATCCAAATGATGCCCAACTACAAAGATCTCAAACCAACGGAAGTGATTGGTAGAATTGTTCCTCATGAGATGATAGTCAAAGACAAGGAAGACCTTCATCACAAGTCTAGCGGTGCTTACAAAGCCACAAGTGATGCTCCCGCTACCTCAAGCGACAACCTTGTCACAAATGAAGAGATAAGCCTCATGGTCAAGAAATTCAACAAGTTCTATAAGAATAGAAGCAAAGATCGCAGCTCCAACTCAAGATATGAAGAGAAGTGTTCGTCAAGTACTGATACAATTGTGGGAAGCCCGGACACTACTCAAATGAGTGCTCAGCTCCCTACAAACGAAGAGAAGAGTCACCAAGAAGATGAAGCTCAAGAGACCAATCACCTCGAAGAGTGAGAAGGGGTAGAGATGATCATTATGAACGAAGACCCTCAAGGAGAAGGAGGGACTCAAAGAAGAAGGACAAACACACCAAGAGTTTCTCAAGAATAAAGCATCAAGCTCATGTTGGTGAATGGGTTTCCGGCTCCGACTCCAACAACAACTCCAAGAGAAGCTATCACTCCAACTCCGACTATAGTCAAGATGATGGTGTTGCCGGAATTGCACTAGTGAAAACCACCTCCTATGATCTATTTGATTCACCAAATGAGGGAGGTGGAAGTTGCTTCATGGCTAAAGTCCCCAAGGTATCACATCCCAAATATCTATATTTTGATAGTGATGAAGATGATTTGCCTTACGATGATGACTTGATATGTGATAAAACTAGTGATGTTAATGAACTTGATAATTCTCATACTAGTCAAGATAAGTCAGTTGATGATGATAAGATAAAAATATAACAACTGACTAAAGGACTCAACACTCTTAAGTTAGCTCATGAATCTACTCTTGAAGATCATAGAGATCTTGTAAGAACTCATGAGAAGCTACGCTTCGAGAAGCTCAATTTGGAGCAAGAATATGAATTTCTTAAAGTTATCAATGACGATCTCTGAAAGAAGACTTCATCTTATATTGCCAAATGACTACTCTTGTCTACATTCATGCCACAGGTCAAATCTAAGAAAACAAGTAACAAAGGAAAGAAAGGTTCTTCATCTAGTAGCAACAATAAAAATGCTAAACCCAATGATGTTGCTCCTAGTAGTCCTATTGATTCCACTAATGATGATTCTCTTAGACAAGTTACACTTGAGCAAGAAAATGATTTATTGAAAGGAATTATAGAGAAAGGTATCTACAAGAGTCTTGAAATGTACAAACAATTTGATGAGATTGTACGCAAGCACGGAGGATACCGAAAGAATAGTGGTATTGGCTACTTCAACGCTAATGGATTTGAATGGGAAGAAGGTCAATATCCCAATCCCAAGTTTGTTCCTCGAAAGGAGAAGTATGAAAATACTCTTCCCAAGAGGACAAACACTCAATATGACCTTCCACCACAAGACACCAAGCTCAAGGGCAAGAACAAGCTCCAAGAGGACTTTGACTCTTACGAAGATGAAGCCCAAGCTTTGGTGAAGTGGGTTCCCAAGGCTACTACAAGATCAACTTCTACAAGTGCTACTTTAACACCAAGGATCCCCATCAACTTGATGTGGATTCCCAAGAAGAAAACTAGATTTCTTGAGGGGTGACTCCGCCAATAAAACTCACACACATTCATTATTGGCAAGATCTATTTGCAATCAACATCAACCCTATGCAATAGATCAAGGAGTCACACATTCCCTCAAAGGTAAGCAAGGGACAAGGTAATGAACAAATCAATGGACATCATTACACATGCTTTGCACTCCATGTCCATATATATACTTGTATTTGTCTCTTATGTGTTGGGACTAACCCATGTAGGTGAGAAGAGTAAAAAAACAACAAGGATGCTCCCAACTCATGGTGATCTTCATCAACCTTGAGCATCCATCACTACCTCACCAACATGAAGTCTTCATCAACAAAAACCAAGGTTAGTTTATACCTCTTATGGGGGGATGTCATATCAAGGGGAGCTTTACTCTAAGAATTGAGTCAAAGTATCTCTTAGAATGTGACAACATTAAATGCTTTATGTAAAAGTGGTAACTCCACTTGTGCTTAAACGATGAGTATGACCTATGATCAAGTACTCTTACTTGGCTCCTAAGTCAAATACTCATATGTAGATGACTTCATATGTAGATGACCCAAGTGCTTGTTAGATGCTAGAGTGTTTGTGCATGTTTGCCATGATTTTATTTGACATCTTATTGTGTGAGCATGTTGGTCTGCATTTATTTTGTCATTCGAGGATATCCAATTGTTGCTATTTCACTTTTGATTTATATTTTTCCAATTGGATATACAAGAATGCCCAGGACCACTTATTTAGCTATCTATGCTTTCTCACCCCATACTCTATTCATCCTGCATCACAAAATTTGAACAAGTGCTTTTCGATCCCTCTGTGTGTGGAGCACTCGGAGTTACGTATCGACAAGGACTAACCATTAAAACCTCCCAAGTGCATCTTGGTGGAACCAACCACAAAATCTCGGTCTCACCAAATGCCTAGGGTTGATCTGGTTTTTCAATCTCGGTACAACCGATTCCATTTTCTCGGTTACATCGAGTGTCCCTGTCAGCTAACAGTTGAGGCACTCCGTGACACCGAAAACTTGGAATTGGTGTCACCGACAGTGGTGGGTATAAAGGCTGTGGACCCCGAGGCTTTAAATTTCTATCTCCTTCTTCGCGCTCCAAAACCCTAAGCTGCCATTCCAAAGACCCCTGGTCATCACCCTTGTCTCCCCGCACTCCTCCGCCACTAGGAATCGCCGTCATTGATGAAATCCACTCCCTCGTTGCCACCGTAGAGGATCCATGCCAAGCTAAGGTACGTATTCGATCTCTTTTGCGCTCCTCGTCTAATTCTTGCACATTAGAATCTTATTTATCATCATTACAACCTTTGCACATGTTCCTATCCTCTCAAAACACCGAAATCTCGCGAAAGATGAATTTTCTAGGGTTTTTTCGTCCGCCCGATAGATCTCGGTGGAACCGAAACGGAAATATCGGTCTCACCAATATACTTCTCTGTGTGGCTGAGAACTGACTCAATGGAACCGATTTGCTCTTTTCGGTTTGACCGAAAAGGCTGCCAAGTTTCGGTTAGTGAGTCAGTCAGTCTAGGTCTCACCGAAAATTCTGTTTCAGCTGCACCGATATTTATTTGTTAGAATGCAAAAATCTTGAAAATTCATTGCTCAAATTTCAAAAACCAGCCTCATTTTGTGATGACTCTTCTACTTCTGCTCTCATATACTCTATTCACAGGGTTTGTATGTCAGATGTGAAGGACAGCCAAAATATGGCAGAGCAGGGAGTTGATATGAGTTCTGGCACAAGCCCTGAGCCCAATTCTTTCTCAGATCCAGGCACCCCCAGCTCTCATGGGTTGCCCAAGGCTGCCACCAGGACCAGGAAGAATCTCAATTCTGATGAAGAAGATTATGACTTCATTCCTGAGGAGATTCTTGCCGAGAAGCAAGAAAAGGATGCCAAGAAGTCAGCATCTAAAGCTACTTCTTCCTGGAGAGTTGTCAGCAAAGTTTACGCACCTACTGAAACTATCAAGGCACATGAGAGTGCAAGAGACACTATGTCAGTTGAGGTCCCCGAGAAAGCTATGCCTAAGAAGGCAGGGGAGAAAAAGTCCAGGAAGAGGATTGTCCATGTGATTGGCAGACCTACCTCTATGTATGAAGATCTAGAGGAGGCTGCTGGTGCTGCGGAGGAGGAGGAGGAGGAAGAACGTGTTGAGATTTCCCCTCCCAAGAAGAAAGCCAAGAAGCTTATGGCTGATGCTATGCCAAAGGCTGGCACCTCCAAGAGCACCAATCCTACTTCCAAGAAAGCTACTGCACAGAAGTCCAAGAGGACTACCAGAGACATCCTGGCTTCAGAGAAGAACAAAGGGACTGCCTCCAGAGTCGAAGATGATGATGACTTGACTACTTTGATGAAGCTCAGACCACATTTTCCAGTGCATGATGTCAGCCACTTAGTTGTTGAGGACATGAAGAAGAGGAAAGACTTGGGATGGAGAGCCTAGAGAGCCATAGATCCTTATGCTCAGAGGAGGAAAACTGCTGTTGACTACAGGTTTTACACCAGAGAGCAATATGATCTTTATGAGACCGTTTTGCTTGACAAGAGCCCAGCTAATAGCGACATGAGGTATGTCGATTGGAAGTTCATCAAAGATAATGTGGACTACTTCCCAGGTGTCCAAGACAACTTCCATTGCATTGGTCTGGACAAGTTCATTGGCAGAGAGCTTACTGCATGGAACGACGAGATGATCATGCAATTCTACTCCACTGCTCACTTCTACGGAGATGGTAGAATTGTATGGATGACTGAAGGTCCTAGATATGAATCCACTGTTCAGGAATGTGCTGCTCTTCTGGAAGTTTCGGAAGCTCAGGAAGGAGATCTGGATGTATACTCCGGACCCAAGGCAAGTCACAATGCCATGAAAGACATGTATACTCCTATCCCCGCAGACAAGGTGCAATCACACAAGCTAGGATCCATCTATTATCTGCAAGCAGGCCTTCGGACTATAAACACTATTCTCAGGCATACCTTGATGCCCAAGTCAAGAGATGACAAGATGACCCAAGGCTACTCCATTAACTTGCTGATCCACCTTGACAGGAACACCAGGATTAGAGTCATGGATCTGATTGTTGAGACAATCAAGAGGGTTGCTGCTGATCAGAAGCGCTCTTGCTGTTATGCACCCTACATCCAGTTGCTCATCAAGTCTCAGTTGGAGAAGCACATTTTTGCTCTAGATCGTCCACATCTGCCCCTACAGCTAGAGTTCGAGGATAATGTCATGGTGATGGACCCAGACCATCCCACTTCTTCTACAACACAGGCAGAGGAAGAAGCTGTTCAAGCCGCTAGTGCTCAAGCCCCAAGATCCAGAAATGAGCAAATGGATCTTCTGATCTCAGCCGTCCAGGGCATGCAGAAGGATATCAAGGGGATTTTGGATAACCAGAACAGTCTAGTGAGGATCTTCGAGACAAGAATCAAAGTTCTTGGTGATAAGGTGGACAAGTTGTCCAAGACAGTGATAGAACTCCAGAAGGAAGTTGTGATGCCCAAGATGCGCGCCTATCCATTTTAAGGCACGGGGGCCTCGCAAGGGATAGAGGCGCATATCGTCGTTTGCAAGTATAGCATCATTACATCATACATACAATCAGAGATGAGTATATGAGTTGGCTTACACTCGCCAAATACTAAATTACAATTCCACACAAGAGTTCAAACATCAATATGAAGACAGGGTCTGGCTACGGATGAAAACAAATGATAAAAGCAGATGCAATGATACTATCTCGCTAGTCCCGAAGATCATGACCATGGTCCTCTACTCATCTGGATAAGTCACGTACATCCTGCCCCTTTCCTCGTCATACTCCATTGGACCTGCATCAGATCATCCTGCACGAACTCATCTATACCGGTACCTGGATTGTTGTAGTAATATGTGAGCCACGAGGACTCAGCAATCATGCACCCAGGTACCGAGACTATTCAAGCTTAAAGGTTGGGATGGGGTAGGTGTTTAGTTTGCAGCAGCACTAAGCATGTATGGTGGATAAACTTACGTAACATGGGAAAAATATGAGGCCTACGATAAACGATCGAATCTAGAATGACCTCTATGAGATCCTGAACACTTACTTACGTTCATAACCCCACCGTGTTCTCTCTCAGATCATGTTCACGAGTTGAGGCGATCACGGTTACTCACACAGTTGGTGCATTTTATTAGAGTTTACTTCAAATTAACTATAACCGAGTGTTAAACAAATATCCAAGTTGCCACATAACCGCGGGCACGTCTTTCCGAAAGATTTGACCCTACAGGGGTGCTCCAACTAGTCCATCACAAATTAACCACACTCCGCGGAAATAGCCTCGACCATGGATCTCATGATCATCCTAGGCAACTCCAAAGGAGTTCCAACACCTCGAGATAGCCCGAAGAAAGTCAGAGCTCCTCACGCAAGACACTCGATAAAGGTAAAACAAGTCCAGCAAGACCGCCCAGCAGGCCAGATCCCAATAGGAGCCACACGTATCTTTGTCTCAGGGCACTACCAGATGGGTCTAGCTATAGGGAAAAACCAATCCTCAAGTTGCCTCAAGGCGGCCCCGAAGGCAGCCTGTTTTGGACCAACACACATGAGGAGCACTGGCCCGGGTTGTTGATTAATTATCCACGGGGTAGCTAAGCCCTATGCAATTTTATTAAGTTATTAAGAAAATATGGTACCAATGTTGGGTCTTGCCAGACAAGTTTTAATCTCAACCGAATAAACAAGGGGGTCCCCATAACAACCCCGAGCATGTTAGGAGCACAAAGTATGGAAACATAACACCGGTAACAAGAAACTATGGCGGTTTAGCTGAACAAAACACCTAGCAAAAGGCCAAGCCTTCCACCAACACCATATATATATGTGCATTAGTTTAAATAATAGATAATATTGTGATATGCCAAATCCATGTTATCACATGGAACAACCGGTACCTGCAACTAGAATGCTATAAGAGGGGCTGAGCAGCGGTAACTTAGCCAATCAAAGGTTTGTTAGGATATGGAGGGTTAGAGGCTATCATGTAAAATAGGAGGCTGACATTGAAATGGTAGGTAGCGCAATTGTAGCGATAAGAGCGAGACAACTAGCAAGCGAAAATAGTATTGGGATCCGGGTACGATCATCTTGCCTGTTGGTTCTTCAGTGGAACAAGTAGCGAGATCCTCGTAGTTGTACTCGCCTGGCTCTTCGTACTCAGGTTCAAAGTTCGCGTCTACCCAAAATAAACAACAAGAATAAATAAACAACCACGATGCAATGCACAAGCAAGAATGATGCATGCTTATTTGAAGAGTTTTAGCATGGTAATCCTAACTAGTCATGTTTCACATGCAAAGGATTGGTTATTGATGAATCTAGACAGAACCTTATGTTCAGTTATTTAGACATGCATGAGCATGGAAAATATGGATGCATCATGCCAAAACGATAAAAATGCATATGAAGAACGTAAGAAAAGAAGCAATGAATAACCAACCACAATAGAGCCAAATAGAAATCAATTCCATGGATTATAGTTCCCACAAGTCACAAAACAATAAAACAAACAATCTGCCACAACACAACAACATGGCAACTTTCACAACCAATAGCTTGAGTTACAGGATTCCTACAACCACAACCTAGGCATTAACAAAAACTACATAACATGCTTATCAACTTATCCAACTACACAATTTGTAAACGAAGCACACATCAATAAGCATGGAGCTCACAAGTTGGCATGATGAAACAGAAATCTGGGACTTGGTGAAAATAACAGTTTTCTGGAATCTGAGTTAACCTGATGGCAAGTTGACAGCAGAAACTAATGGTGATAGAGACCATCTTATGGCACGAAAATTTACAGGATCCTAGAAGAAAACATATACTTCAAAATGCTAGCACTGAGCTTGAGCTAATTCACAACATATCACAAGATAACAACCACTTTTCATGGCATAAAAATAATAGCAGATTCTGAGACAGAAATATTTGGCATGGTTGAAAACAGCAACATTTAATGCCTACTTTAGAGCATGGTTCCCACTTATTTTCAAGTTGATCATGTCCAAGATAAATACCATGGCATTCTACACATCAAAGACTAACATATCCATGTTGGCACAACCATCATAGCATGCAAGGATTAAACATGGCATAAATGACAAAATGGCACTATGAGCTAAAATTACATTTTGACAAACTTGCTCAAAAGACCCAACCAATAGCATCAATGAATTCCTAGGATTTTCTACCCAAAATTCATGTATCATACTCATATGGTCACATGAAGCATCATGGTCAAAAACTACATAGCAAAACATCATCCACTCTTATAAGTGAAAAGTTACCCTAAATGTACATGAACATAAATGAGCCTATCGAGATTTGGCAATATTGCTATAACAGGAAAAGTGCTGATTATCACCAATAAAACAACATGACACACATCAACATAGATAGGGTATGACAAGTGGGCATGGCCCACTTGTCACACACACACACCCAAACCTACACACCACTACCACACATACACACACAGGGCATGTACATTCACACATAGCCACATATGTGCAAGTGCACATGGGCACACTCCACTCATGAGCACACACTCACCTATGTGTGTGGTGCTCATCACACACACATAGTCACACATATATGCACAAGTGCATATATGCACCTACACATGCATGTAAGCAACACATACACACAACACACTCACAAACACATGTATGTAGCACCACATACACACATATACACATATATCTAAAATAGAAGAGGAAAAAAACAATCACCTAACCATGTAAGTATACACATACACACACATACATGCCACATATAAAAGAAATAAAACAAAAAAAAGAAAAAAGAAAAACACAAAGGGGGGAGGGGGTTCGGGGATCGAACCCACGACCCACTCGTCGACACCCCCAAGCGCTACCACTGCGCTACGGCTTCGGCTGTTAACAGAGGAGGGATCCTGCGCATCTACTACTAATCAGGGCAACGTTAACTGACGAAACTGAATTTTTGCGACACCAACGACAGGCGGCGGCGAAACTATGGCAACGCGGGGATCTTCGGTGACGCAAACCACTAGCAGGGAGAACGGGGTCCTAGTGGAATCTATCCCCACACCAAACGATGGCTGGACGCGGCAGCAAGGCGGCGCTCGAGTGCGAGCTTCTGCTCGGCTCGGGGCACGGCGGAGGCAGAACGCGACGGCGGCGAACGCGGGCCTACGCAAGGGGGGAAGGCTGCGGCGATGGGCGGCTCACCTAGGGGCTGCGCGGTGACACGGGGGCACGGTGACGGAGAGGAAGAAGACGAAGAAGGGCAGCAGCGATGCTCCTTCGCTTACGGACGACGACGACGAGGCAGCGCTACAGGGGTGCTCCTCACCCCCTAGCACCGGGAATGGAACGCGGATGGCACCCGCAAGCTCCATGCCATCTCTGACGGCGACGAGCTGGTCACCGGAGGCGACGATGACGACCCGAAGAAAGCCACCGGCGCGCTGCTGCTCTCTGAACACACTCTCTGCACCTACCTGACGAAGAATAAGAGGGAAGGAGGAGGGTGAATGGAAGCGGTAGCGACAAGGGGGAGAGAAGGAAAACCTAGGGATCCATGCACTTAAGTAGGGGGTCGGCCTCGACGTCCGTGAGCTCCTCTCACGGCGTCAACGCGTGCCCACTCGCTGCTCTCTCTTCTCTCTCTCTCACGTGCACTGACGGAGGACGACGGGGCAGGTTGCCGTCTCCTTGCAGGCTGGGCCAGAGGGGAAGGGAAAGTAAGGCCCAGTTCGCATGCTCACCCTCTACTAAACAGAAAACAGAGAAGGTTTCTTTTATTAAAAAAATAGAAAACTTGCAAAATCCTACAGAAATAAATGGAGGGTTCTTTCACAGAACAAAAACACTTTTACAAACAAGAATTTGAGACCTCTTTAATAAAATTAACTTGTTGATTTTTAGAGCAACTAATTTAAATAGTTTAAAAAACAACAAACCCTTGTTATTTAAAACCCCAACTACATATAGCTCAAAATAGCAAAAGAACCACACACACAAGCTTAAAATATTATAGGCTATCTCCTGAACATTTTTAAACAATTTAAATTAGCAAATAATTCTGTTGATAAAATGCCCATGGAATAAAAGGTAAATGTTGGGTTTGTTTGAAAAGAATAAGAGAGGGGGAAGAGAAGTAGTGTTACACCACCCACACTCTAACCACAACACAAGACAAGACCACTCCTAACACAACAAAGTCACAAAGCACATCACAAACAAAGGCATGTCATGATGATGAATGATATGATGCGTGATGCATGAATGCATGAGACAAGGCATGACAAGGAGAAAACTCATTCATTAACTCATGACAACAAGGTTCACTTAAGATTACATGCCCAACAAGGTAGGGACAACACTTGGGCTGTCACAACTCTCCCACACTACAAGAGGATCTCGACCAGAGATCTAGGAACGAAAGAACTTTGGAAATTTGGAACGGAGAAGGTCCTCACGTTCCCAAGTAGCTTCTTTGTCAGAATGATGAGACCACTTCACCTTGAGGAACTTGATAGATTTGTTGTGAGTCTAACGCTCAGTTTTTTCGAGAATGGCCACTAGATGCTCACGATAAGAGAGGTCTTCTTGGAGATCAATGTCTTCGAGGTCAATGGTATGCTCGGGTGTCTTGAAGCACCTCCGGAGCTGAGAAACATGGAAGACATCATGCACATTTGGAAAATTTGGAGGAAGCTCTAGTTGATACGCAAGTCCACCTCTCTTGCCAACAACTTTGAAAGGACCAACAATGCGAGGAGCTAGCTTCCCTTTAATTCCAAACCGCTAAGTGCCCTTCATGGAAGAGACTCCGAGATAGACTAGATCATCCACTTGAAAGGAAACATCCCGATGTTTGTTATCGTAATAAATCTTCTGTCGGGACTGAGCTGCTTTGAGGTTCTCACGAATGACACGACACATTTCTTTTGCTTCCATGATCATGTCATTGCCCAATATCTAACGCTCACCAGTTTCAGACCAGTTAAGCGGGGTATGACACTTCCTGCCGTATAGAATCTCGAAAGGGGCCTTGCCTGAGCTAGCCTGAAAGCTATTGTTGTATGAGAATTCAGCATGTGGAAGGCAGTCTTCTCATTTCATGCTGAACAAAATCACACAGGCTTTGAGCATATCTTCAAGGATCTGATTGACTCTCTCAACTTGACCACTTGTCTGCGGATGGAACACAGTGTTGAAATGGATCTTGGTACCCATAGAAGTTTGGAAGGACTCCCAAAACTTGGAAGTAAAGAGGCTTCCACGGTCAGATCAGATGAGCTGAGGAATACCATGCAAAGACACTATCCTTGACGTATACAACTCTGCAAGCTGAGCTGCCGAGATAGATTCTTTGACTGGCAGGAAATGAGCCACTTTGGTCAGCTTGTCGATAACCACAAAGATGGCATCGTTGCCTCTCTTGGGAAACCCAGTGACGAAATCCATCTCCACATGATCGAATTTCCACTCTGGGATAGGCAAGGGCTGAAGAAAACCTATTGGGCATTGATGTTCCGCCTTCACTCTACAACAAACATCACACGCGTTCACGAACTGAGCAATTTCACATTTCATGAGAGCCCACCAGAAGGTTTGCTTGAGATCCTGATACATCTTGGAACTACCTGGATGAATGGGTAGAAGAGAATTGTGTGCTTCGTCCATGATAACTTTTCTGAGATCACCTTTTGGAACCACCAAACGGTCCTCAAAGAACAAGGTATATTTGTCATCAACGCGAAAGCACTTATACTTCGGAATGCTCTTGGACACACCTTTCTTCACTTTCTTCACCATAGCGTCAAGAAGCTATGCTTGGTGAACCTGATCTTCCAGAGTCGGAGAGACTTCAAGATTGCCAAGAAATCCTTGCCAAATCATCTAAAGGTTGAGCTTGCGGAAGGCTTCACAAAGATCGGGTTGAAGAGGCTTCAGGATGAGATTGTTGCAGTACGGCTTACGGCTGAGCGCATCTGCAATGACATTTGCTTTCCCAGGAGTATACTCAATGCTTGGATTGAAGTCCTCAAGCATTTCCACCCAATGAGACTGCCGAAGATTGAGATTGGGTTGAGTGAAAATGTACTTCAAGCTCTTGTGATCGGTGTATACCTCAACAGGTCTACCCAACAACAAATGCCCCCAAGTCATTAGAGAATGCACAACTGCCGCCAACTCGAGATCATGAGTGGGGTAGTTCTTCTCGGCAGGCTTCAACTAACGCGAGGTATAAGCAACAATCTTATTATCTTGCATGAGAACACCAACAAGACCTTGGAGAGAAGCATCACAGAATACTTGGAAAGGCTTTGACTTCTCAGGAGGAACAAGAACTAGAGCTGAAGTCAGTCTCTGCTTGAGCGTATTAAATGCCACATCACACTCAGGAGACCAAATATACTTGACACTCTTTTGGAGGAGATTGGATAGAGGCTTAGCAATTTGAGAGAAGTTCTCCACGATTCTTCTGCAATAACTAGCAAGCCCGAGGAAGCTACGAAGCTGCTTCACATTCTGAGGGGGCTCCCACTTCAAGATTGCCTCTACTTTCTCAGGGTGCACTTTAATTCCCTTGGCAGAGATCACATGCCCAAGGTACACCACTTCATTGAGCCAAAACTCACACTTGGAAAACTTGGCATAGAATCGATGCTCTCTTAACTTGTCAAGCACAAGGCAGAGATGCTCTGCATGATATTCCTCTGTCTTCAAGAACACGAGGATATCATCCAAATAAACCAAGACAAACTCATTCTTGAAAGGAGAGAAAATGAAGTTCATCATTCTTGAGATGGTTGGAGGAGCATTTCAAGACCAAACGACATGACGGTGTACTCATAAGAGCCAAAACTCGTCCTGAAAGCGGTCTTAGGAATGTCTTCTTCGCGAATGCGAATCTGGTGATAGCCCATGCGAAGATCAAGCTTCGAGAAAACCTTGGCACCTTTCAGTTTTTCAAACAACTCATTGATGTTGGGCAGTGGGTACTTGTTTCTGATTGTATTCTTGTTCAATGGACGGTAATCGACACAAAGCCGGTCCGTGCCATCCTTCTTCTTGACAAACAAAACACCACAACCCCATGGAGAAGAACTTGGTCTGATCAGACCCAAACGTTCTTGTTCATCTAGCTGCTTCTTCAACTCTTTCAGATCTTCGGGGACAAGTTTATAAGGGTGCTTGCAAATTGGTTCAGTTCTGGGCTCGAGATCAATCACGAACTCGACTGGGCGGTGCAGAGGCATTCCGGATATTCTTCTGGAAACACATCCTCATACTCATTAACTACCGGAATTTGAGAAATCGCCGAGGTTTCACCCTTCTCATTAAGAGCAAAGAGACGGATTGTGTCATCACGAGCCGCGAAAATAATCACATCGTCTCAAGGATGAGTCAGCTTGACTTCTTTTGCTTGACAATCAACATAAGACTTATTCATAGCCAGGAAGTCCATGCCCAAAATGAGGTCAATGTTGGAATTCCCTAGAACAATTGGAGATGCCAGAAAAGAATAATTGCCCATCTTGATAGAAACATCCAGAACTACCTAACAAGAACTCATACGCTTTCCCGGAGACACAACTTGCAATGCCGCAGATAACTCTTCATGATCAAAATGATGCTTGGATGCAAATGGATATGACATAAAAGAATGCGAAGTACCAGTATCAAAGAAGGCTTTTGCAAGAATAGAATTAACTGAGAGATTACCCATGATCACTTGAGAACAATCCTCTGCCTCTGCTACATTCACCATATTCACTCTTGCGGACTTGGGGTTATGCTTCACCATAGCATTTCCTGGAGGAGGAGGCGGAAGACGCCACTGGTTGACCTTGTTTGCATAGTGACCCTTCTGACCACACTTGTGACAAGTCACCTTAGAAAGCGGACGAACATTGCCTGGAGGAGGAACAAAAGCTGCCTTGGACGCCTGGGGTCTTTGCTGAAAACCTAGGTTGGGTGGGTGGGAAGAACCACGGCCACCGAACTGCTTCTGCTGCCGAGGAGGATGAAACAGAGGAGGATTTGGCACCCAATACTTCTGCTGCTTAGGAACCAGCTAAGAGCCGGAAGAAGACGAATATAAATCCCCTGAACACTTCCTTGAGTTCTCCAACTTGAGCTAAGTTGCCTCGACCTTCAAAGCCATGTTGTAGAACTGATCAAACTCACGACGCTCTTGAAGAACTAGGCCTAGCAGAAGCTCATCCTTGAGACCACCTCTGAACTGATACATCATCGCCTTGTCATCTGGAATATCTTGCTTAGCATAGTGGGCTAGATTTTGGAACTCGATGTTGCACTGATAGATAGACTTGCTTCCCTGCTTCAGGTGCCTGAACTTCTCATGCATCTCCTCGACAAAGCTTGTCGGAATGTAATGAGCCCTGAAGTCACGACGGAAATCGTCCCAAGTAACAACACGATCGCCCCTGGAATCCTTGTACTGCTGCCACCAATCAGCTGCCTAACCCTTGAGATGGAACGATGCAAATCTGACAAAGTCCTCTGGCCTGACATTGCTGCACTCAAAATGCTTACTCATATCACGGAGCCAATCATCAGCATCAAAAGGCTGCTCACAATAGGCGAAAGACTTGGGCTGGTTGGCAAGGAACTGATTGAGCGTCACAAACTGAGGTTGATTCTGAAAATTTCCTTGAAAGCCTTGCTGACCCTGATCTCTTTCTTGCAACAGCCTGAGCAACATCTGAGTGTTCGCATTGGTTGCGGCCATCACAGCTTGCCAAGCTTCTGGAGGAGGAGGCGGCGGCGGGGGTGGTGGAACATCAACCTGCTCCTCACCATGACCCGGATTGTTGCGAGTTGGTGGAGCCATCCTGGAGATGGACAAAAACATCAGCACCTCATTGATAAGATGAATTCAATAGATGAATCAAATGCTTGAAATAAATTGAACAGGTAAAATCACAGCCTTCCTACTGAAAAATTAGTAAGAATGCTTTCTTTGGTTTCGCGATAACATCATCAGATATTCGAAGCCACTTGCAATAACACAAAAGTATTGAGCTAATGCTCGGAACAAATGTATATGCCCACATACATCTGAAGAAGATGATTCTAGATAACTATAGAATTTCCCACCTAAGAACTTCCGAAAATTTTCTAGTTATGCAATCCGGTGTGGGGGATACAAGGAGGAAATATCTCACACAACTAGCAATCCTACACCCCAACTCTATCCATCCTTCAACACATAACAAGAGGCTTTCGCAAATTCATCTAACTCAAATCCTCGAACTCACAATGATACTAAACCATGGTGGTACCCCAGACGTCTCCCCAGTGGTGACTCCGTACTTATCTCACCATGACAAGTATTGATGTAATTCCGAACACTCTCTGTCTCGAGATATCAAGAAAGATGAATGATAACAATGTGCCAACGTTCCCTGAAGCTCAACTCCCAGGAAGAAATCAAGTCAGACAGGAGGCACCGAGACAGAACCCTGTCACATCGGTATCATAAAGACTCCAGAATACCTGTGTGATCCTAATTTTTTTTGAGCGAGAAGAGGAGTAGAATCAAAATTCCTAAGTCGAATACCTCACCAGAGCATAGAAGAGGAGTAAAAAGAATCCTACTCTCCGATATAAATAGACTCAAAATAGTTTTTACTAGACTCAACTCGGCCAAGTTCTATCAAGCAAAGGCTCCTATGGTCATATGGCTCTGAATACCAATTTGTCACGCCCAAGATGCGTGCCTATCCATTTTAAGGCACGGGGGCCTCGCAAGGGATAGAGGCGCATCTCGTCGTTTGCAAGTATAGCATCATTACATCATACATACAAGAAGAGATGAGTATATGCGTTGGCTTACACTCGCCACATACTAAATTACGATTCCACACAAGATTTCAAACATCAATATGAAGACAGGGTCCGGCTACGGATGAAAACAAACGATAAAAGCAGATGCAATGATACTATCTCGCTAGTCCCGAAGATCATGACCATGGTCCTCTACTCAGCTGGATAAGTCACGTACATCCTGCCCCTTTCCTCGTCATACTCCTACTGGACCTGCGTCGGATCATCCTACACGAACTCATCTGTACCTGTACGTGGATTGTTGTAGTAATCTGTGAGCCATGAGGACTCAGCAATCACGCGCCCGGGTACCGAGACTATTCAAGCTTAAAGGTTGGGATGGGGTAGGTGTTTAGTTTGCAGCAGCACTAAGCATGTATGGTGGATAAACTTACGTAACATGGGAAAAATATGAGGCCTACGATAAACGATCGAATCTAGAATGACCTCTATGAGATCCTGAACACTTACTTACGTTCATAACCCCACCGTGTTCTCTCTCAGATCATGTTCACGAGTTGAGGCGATCACGGTTACTCACACAGTTGGTGCATTTTATTAGAGTTTACTTCAAATTAACTATAACCGAGTGTTAAACAAATATCCAAGTTGCCACATAACCGCGGGCACGTCTTTCCGAAAGATTTGACCCTACAGGGGTGCTCCAACTAGTCCATCACAAATTAACCACACTCCGCGGAAATAGCCTCGACCATGGATCTCATGATCATCCTAGGCAACTCCAAAGGAATTCCAACACCTCGAGATAGCCTGAAGAAAGTCAGAACTCCTCACACAAGACACTTGATAAAGGTAAAACAAGTCTAGCAAGACCGACCGGCAGGCCAGATCCCAATAGGAGCCACGGGTATCTCTGTTTTAGGGCACTACCAGATGGGTCTAGCTACAGGGGAAAACCAATCCTCAAGTTGCCTCGAGGCGTCCCCGTAGGCAGCCCGTTTTGTACCAACACTCATGAGGAGCACTGGCCCGGGTTTTTGATTAATTATCCACAGGGTAGCTAAGCCCTATGCAATTTTATTAAGTTGTTGAGCATATATAGTACCAATGTTGGGTCTTGCCAGACAAGTTTTAATCTCAACCGAATAAACAAGGGGGTCCCCATAACAACCCCGAGCATGTCAGGAGCGCAAAGTATGGAAACATAACACCGGTAACAAGAAACTATGGCGGTAACAGCGGAACAAAGCACCTAGCAAAAGGCCAAGCCTTCCACCAACACCAGATATATATGTGCATTAGTTTAAATATCAGATAATATTATGATATGCCAAATCCATGTTATCACATGGAACAACCTATACCTGCAACTAGAATGCTATAAGAGGGGCTGAGCAGCAGTAACTTAGCCAATCAAAGGTTTGCTAGGATGTGGAGGGTTAGAGGCTATCATGGAAAATAGGAGGCTGGCATTCAAGTGGTAGGTAGCGCAATTTTAACGATAAGAGCGAGACAACTAGCAAGCAAAAATAGTATTGGGATCCGGGTATGATCATCTTGCCTGTTGGTTCTTCAGTGGAACAAGTAGCGGGATCCTCATAGTTGTACTCGCCTGGATCTTCGTACTCAGGTTCAAAGTTCGTGTCTACCCAAAAGAAACAACAAGAATAAAAAACAACCACGGTGCAATGCACAAGCAAGGATGATGCATGCTTATTTGAAGAGTTTTAGCATGGCAATACTAACTAGTCATGTTTCACATGCAAAGGATTGGTTATTAATGAATCTAGACAGAACCTTATGTTAAGTTATTTAGATATGCATGAGCATGGCAAATATGGATGCATCATGCCAAAACGATAAAAATGCATATGAAGAACGTAAGAAACGGAGTTACGGTTCTCACGATACGCTCACCACAAGATACGAAGGCAAAACACAAGACAAGAAAGACCTAGGCTATTCCTTGGCATTCCAAGGTAGCCACTAGATAGGCAATGAAAAAACAATTACAATAGAGCCAAATATCAAGCAATTCCATGGAGTATAGCTCCCACAAGTCACAAAACAATAAAACAAACAATCTCCCACAACACAGCAACATGGCAACTTTCACAGCCAATAACTTGAGCTACAGGATTCCTACAACCACAACCTAGGCATTAACAGAACTACATAACATGCTTATCAACTTATCCAACTACACAATTTGTAAAGTAAGCACACATCAATAAGCATGGAGCTCACAAGTTGGCATGATGAAAGAGAAATCTGGGACTTAGTGAAAATAACAGTTTTCTGGAATTTGAGTTAACCTGATGGCAAGTTGACAGCAGAAACTAATGGTGATAGAGACCATCTCATGGCATGAAAATTTACAGGATGCTAGAAGACAACATATACTTCGAAACACTAGCACTGAGCTTGAGCTAATTCACAACATATCACAAGATAGCAACCACTTTTAATGGCATAAAAATAACAGCAGATTCTCAGACTCAGAAATATTTGGCTTGGTTTAAAACAACAACATTTTAGTGGCTACTTTAGAGCATGGTTCCCACTTATTTGCAAGTTGATCATGTCCAAGAAAAATACCATGGCATTCTACACATCAAAGACTAACATATCCATGTTGGCACAACCATCATAGCATGCAAGGATTAAACATGGCATAAATGACAAAATGGCACTATGAGCTAAAATGACATTTTGACAAACTTTCTCAAAAGACCCAACCAATAGCACCAATGAATTCCTAGGATTTTCTACCCCAAATTCATGTATCATACTCATATGGTCACATGAAGCATCTTGATCAAAAACTACATAGCAAAACATCATCCACTCTTATAAGTGAAAACTTACCCTAAATGTACATGACCATAAATGAGCCTATCGAGATTTGGCAATATTGCTATAATAGGAAAAGAGCTGATTATCACCAATAAAACAACATGATGCACATCAAGATAGATAGGGTATGACAAGTAGGCATGGCCCACTTGTCACACACCCACCCACCCAAACCTACACACCACTACCACACATACACACACATGACATGCACATTCACACATAGCCAGATATGCACAAGTGCACATGGGCACACTCCACTCATGAGCACACACTCACCTATGTGTGTGGTGCTCATCACACACACATATGCACCCATATATGCACAAGTGCATATATGCAACTACACATGCATGTAAGCAACACATACACACAACACACTCACATACACATGTATGTAGCACCACATACACACACATACACACACACATACACATATATCTAAAACAGAGAAGGAAAAAAACAATCACCTAACCATGTAAGTATACACATACACACAAATACTTGCCACATATAAAAGAAAGAAAACAAGAAGAAACAAAGGAAAGAAAAACACAAAGGGGGGAGGGGTTCGGGGATCGAACCCATGACCCACTGGTCGACACCCCCGAGCACTACCACTGCGCTATGGCTTCGGCTGTTACCAGAGGAGGGATCCTGCGCTTCTACTACTAATCAGGGCAACGTTAACTAACGAAACTGAATTTTTGCGACACCGACGACAGGCGGCGGCGAAACTACGGCAACGCGGGGCTCTTCGGCGACGCAGACCACTAGCAGGGAGAACGGGGTCCTAGGGGAACCCATCCCCGCAATAAACGATGGATGGATGCGGCTGCAAGGAGGCGCTCGAGTGCGAGCTTCTGCTCGGCTCGGGGCACGACGCAAGCAGAACGCGACGGCGGCGAACGCGGGCCTACGCGAGGGGGGGAAGGCTGCGGCGACGGGCGGCTCACCTAGGGGCTGCTCATTGACACGAGGGCACGGTGACGGAGAGGAAGAAGACGAAGAAGGGCAGCGGCGATGCTCCTTCGCTTATGGACGACGATGACGGGGGAGCGCTACAGGGGTGCTCCTCACCCCTAGCACCGGGAAAGGAATGCGGGCGACACCCACGAGCTCCACGCCATCTCCGACGGCGACGAGCTAGTCATCGGAGGCGACGACGACGACCCGAAGTAAGGCCTAGTTCGCACGCTCGCCCTCTACTATATAGAAAACAGAGAAGGTTTCTTTTATTTAAAAAAACAGAAAACTTGCAAAATCCTACATAAATGAATAGAGTGTTCTTTGACAGAACAAAAACACTTTTACTAACAAGAATTTGAGACCTCTTTAACAAATTTAACTTGTTGATTTTTAGAGCAACTAATTTAAATAGTTTAAAGAAACAACAAACCCTTGTTATTTAAAATCCCAACTATATATAGCTCAAAATAGAAAAAGAACCACACACACAAGCTTAAAATATTATAGGCTATCTCCTGAACATTTTTAAACAATTTAAGTTAGCAAATAATTCTGTTGATAAAATGCCCATGGAATAAAAGATAAAGGTTGGGTTTGTTTGAAAAGAATAAGAGAGGGGGAATAGAAGGAGTGTTGCACCACCCACACTCGAACCACAATACAAGACAAGATCACTCCCAACACAACAAAGTCACAAAGCACATCACAAACAAAGGCATGGCATGATGATGAATGATATGATGCATGATGCATGAATGCATGAGATAAGGCATGACAAGGAGAAAACTCATTCATTAACTCATGATAACAAGGTTCACTTAAGATTACATGCCTAACATGGTAGGGACAACACTTGGGCTGTCATAGAAGTTGACTCCATGCACATCCATTGGGTCTCTTCTATTTCTGATGATGATGATGATGATGAGGAAGGATCGCCTCTTGGGCTAGGGACCCAGTTTACCACTTAGATGAGATCAGTCACAGTTCCTGCACTAGAATCGAGGCCTTCTTCATCAGCTCCAGCTATTGTCAGCACAACTCCTGCTCCATCAGCTCCAGTTGTGGGGACCCTGACTCATAAGTGGTGATCACCGAATGAACGTGTATAGTGATCCTAGAGATCAATGCTCACTGAACACACAGAAGCTGAATAACAAGAGTCTTACATCCATACTTATCGTCTTACACAAATACTGACCACAAAGGTCTTAGTCTTACATAGATAGGGCCACACGGGCTAAACACTTAAAATAGAACAAGCAGTGGAAATCTTGATCGAAAGCGTGAACCCATGCCATCTACCTTAACCTACATGCATTCTGACTGGGAAGCGTCCTAGTTCGCATGTTTGTCTCCAACGAACTCTTCAACATACTCCTATTCTTCCATGCCTGGACAATTAAATAACCGGTGGCAAGCCAATGAGTACTTTGAATGTACTCGCAAGCAACCCAAGTTGCGGAACGACGTAACAATGATTCATGGTATAGCACTAAGTAGGTAAAATTTTCGGAAAGCTAATTTTGTATGCAAGTGACATGATCAAGTAACTAGTGAGAATGCATCAACATCTAGTAGGTACCCATGTGAACAAATTGTAGATATCATCATAAGTATTGGTTGAACATCTCATGTTCACTCTTCATGCTAAGTCATCGGACTTAGTTCAATCCTCACACTAAGTCATCAGACTTAGCCCATGTGACTTCTTGTCACCACCACACCCATACTCACACCAAGTTTTACGAAAACATCGGGACGTAGTTTCAGAAGGACCTCCAACTGTCCATGACCGCAGACGTGGCTATTCGAATAGTTTTACACTCTACAGAGGTTGCACACTTTACCAAAAAGACTCGGGGAAGTTCCGTGTCATCCACGACTCGCGGTATATAACATACCCGAGGTAAGCACCCGAACAATGCCTTTCCCATGGTGATACTAAAAAAAGATTCCACTTGTTGGTGCCATCCCTCATGATATACATCACTCGTATCATCCATGAGGGCACGCAACGGTGTGCCCGGTGCCTGTAAAGACAGCGCATGACCTTCCTCTCAGGGACGACCCCGTCTCAAGAGTGACCACTTCACTCTTTCCACTAATAATGTGGGCTCCTTGCTAGCACCAACCATAGTAATCAACAAAGCCCCGTCCCATAAGGGGTATCGTGGTTGCGCATGTAAGGTTGGGATGGTTAGAAGACCTTAAATCTAATCCGTTTTTGAAAACACATACTCAACTTGCTCTGACAAACCACTTCTTTCTCAAGTGGTCACCCTTCTCATCATCATCTCCTTTGGGCATTAGTGGCACCCGACGGGGTTTTCGAAAGAGTCTTCGAAATCATTTCCTTTTTTCCATCACCATGCATAAGTCCCATCCCCACTTGCGTAGCATCTACTAGCATCCTAAATACACCCACCCGCATAACCCTCATAAGGGGTAGGGTCATGCACGATGCAAGTGTAAAAGGAGAAGTACCGGAGCCATCCCACCGAAAGGGGAACACCACATCACATGATCAAATACGATGAAAGTAAAGTGCTATATGACATGCAATAAAATGGTTTCTTATCATGGTCAAAGGGCTGCTTGCATGGCTCAACAAAGTCTCCGGGGTCTTCAAAGTCTTCGAGTCCAACTTCTTCATTAACCGTGCAATCTATCGTCGCGAAATAAAACGATAAAATAAGTAATCACACAAAACATAGCACTCATTCTACTACCAAAAATGTTAACCTACTCTGATAAATACTACATGTCATAGTAAAAATATTCTCCTAGAGTTTAATTGTGAAAAACATTTTTCAAATAAAATAACAGAGGCAAAAAGGTGCCTATATATAGGTTTTAAAATAAAACAGTACCAAAAAAACTTAAAACGTTTTTACAATTGGCACTATTAAATTCTATGGATTATTTTAAGAATTTAGGTGGAAGAAATATTGGCATTGGATAAATATATTAGCCTGTGGGATTTTTGGAAGTCTACGGAAAAAAGGAAAAATAAAAGGGGCTTGTGTGCCCTTTCGGGCAAGAATGCATGGCCGAAACTAGCCTAGAGAGGGAAGCCAGCCCAGGCAAGGAGCCACGCATGGCAGGTTTAGTTTCAAACCTGCCCATGGGCCCGGCCTGCCAGCGAGAGGGGGAGGGGGCGAGGGGATGACAGGTGCGCCCCACCTATCATCCCTCTCCTCGTGACAGAGGCAGAGGAGGAGCTCACCGAAGGCTACGAGCCGCGGCGGCCAGAGTGGAGGGCACCGGCGTGCTCCTGGGGGCGTCGCGCATTGGAGGGAGGTCGCGAGGTTGCCGGGGAGAGAGGGGAACGCCGGCAAGGGGGAAACCCGACAACGGCGGTGAGGGTTTGGGTCGGGAGAAGGCTCCCGACCGCGGGGAAGAGAACTTTGGGCATGAGGAGAACGTGAAGAGAGAGGGCGAGCGAGGAGAGAGGGTCAAGGGGAGCGGGGCGGCCTATGTATAGGCGGCCGCCGGTCCATCATGGGCGCGGTGCGCCGGTGAGCACGGGGTGCTCACCACAGACCACGAGGGCAGGCGAGGCCTTGTCTGGGGGCTACCTGGACGCGGTCCATGCACGGGAGGAGGGAAGGCAGCCAGGAGGGGGTCCCGAAGGTGTGCACGTGCGAGTGCGACCACTAGCCGGTTCGGGCGGCGCCGTGTGCACGCGAGAGATAGAGGGGAGAGAGTGGGGCGACCGGGCGGCATGCTGCGGATGCCGAGAGGGGCAGAGGAGACATGCTGGGGCGGCCCGATGTGGTCGGGGCTACCCGTTGGCCAGTGGCTACAGTGCGGGTGCGCACTATAGCGCGCTCCAGAGCGCGAGCTCTGAATGCTAGTGCATTATTTTAGCCCCCCTACGTGTCCTCTTGTGCCTTGGGGTATTGGAGATGCCCAAAGGCTAGGATAAGCTAGGGGAGAGCTCTGGAGGAGACTTAGGGTAGAAGGAAATGGGGAGAGGGGTAGAAATGGTGCTATCCAGAGGGGTAAATGGAGATTTTACCCCTCCTACCAGTGGCTAGGTGACCTGAGATTCTTACTGAGGGGGAAAGGTGACTACGAGACTCTGGTAAAATTTTGGAGGGGCAAGGGTAAAAGGGAATGGGGTGAAAAAGATGCTTTTACAAAATCACCAGAAGGTGTTTGATGAGGTTTTTGGCAAGAAATATTTACCAGCTTACTGAGATATTTACCATGTTCAAAGTCTAGGTAGAAATGAGGGGATTCACCAAGTTTGAGCTCAAGAGGAAAAAGTTGACAACGGAATTTTGATAAACCCTAGAATTTAGTGGTATCCAATTTCTATAGATCCAATGATGCTAGGCTTTTACCCTTGATGCACCACTTAGTGTATCATCACTATTTGACCATTAGAGCATGCCCACAAAGTTTGAGGCCAAGGGGAGACACTTCACGATGTAAAGTTGCTCAAATTTGATTCTGGACATGAATGGTTTTGGGATGATTTGATGAACCAAACCAACTTGGATTGGGATGAAACTTTGCAAGATCATCACCCATGATAGCGTTGACTTGCTGGAATTTCCCTGGAATTTATTGAGAATATTTCTTATATAAATATTCCAAAAGTTTGATTTGAACAGAAAGGGTTTTGAGGGGTTTTGCCCATGATCTGATCATGCCCTTGTGTTGAAACTCACATATATGGAAAATATATGTCCACTAAGTTTCTCTAAATTCTCCCAAATATTTTTAAAGCATTTAAATAATTTTTCCCTAGGAGAAACCATTTCTGGCCTTCAGAAAAAGCCTTTAAACAAAATATGAAAATAATCTTTAAAAGTAACATTTGGTGGTTTTGAGAAGTCATATATATATTAGGTTTGAAATAAATCCTTTGGGAAATAAGGGTCCACCTGATGTGAGGACTTGCAGTGCAAACCTCATTTCAGGGGGTTTTGGAAACTTAAATTAAATAAATCATTTTTGGTTAAAACAAATTTTGATAAAAATAGTTTTGGGCACTATTCACATGGCATGATCATTGGGTAAGGGGTTTGGACCAAGGAAGATGATTATGAAGTGGAATAGAACCTAGTAGTGCCATAAAACACACTCAACAAGCAAGCAAACAACATAGCAAGCAAGCACAAACACATAGAAAAAGTTTTAGTTGGCTCCAAATTTTATAAACCCAAACATATCAATGTGCTACAAACATAGGGTGTGACAATAACGTATCAAATTAATTCGTGAGAAGAGGGAGAAAAGGAAAATATGTGCAAAGAAGGACAACCAGAGAACATGTAAAATGATGATGTATTTTTTCTCAACAACTCTTATTATTTGGAGTGCCGAAGCAACTGCTTACAGGTACAAGAAAAGAGATTACAGGAGCGGTTGTACCAGGGGTCTTCGATTGATGGCCTTATGTCCTCGATATGCCCTGTTGCTAGTTTACCCTAATCTTTGGTGTGCCTCGATGGGTGGCATCATTCGGCGAGCGGATCTTGCAAACAAAGTCTTGAGAAGTCGCCGAAGTATGGATAGGCTTTACGCCCGTGGTGGGCCCTTCAATGTTCCCTGCATTGTGTCCGAAGACATGTTTAGTGTTAGTAGTCTGGTCCAGTCGGACTCCGACCTTTTCTTCCCCACCGGTGCCCATGGAAATTTAAGCGCGAAGTTGAGCCTTATTGGCACGTACTTTGCTGGTCCGAGGGGCGTGGGATGGGGTGCGAGTCCCTATTTGTGGGTAGAGGAGGGCTCTGAGAGTTCGACCTGAGCCAAGCTCACATCCCAACCTTGCTTGTGTTTATGACAGATGCCGGAACCTGCCGATCATCTTGGTAACTAAATTCGGCCGCCAAGGCCAGCGCATGCTCCTCAGTTTGTAGAGATCACTTCGTATTGCCGTTGACAGTGATGACCCCTTTGGGGCTAGGCATCTTGAGCTTGAGGTATGCATAATGCGGGACTGCGTTGAAATGATCGAATGTTGTCTGGCCAAGTAGGGCATGATAGCCGTTGCGGAAGGGTATGATGTCGAAGATCAAGTCTTCACTGTGAAAGTTATCGGGCAAGCCGAACACAACTTCTAGGGTTACGGAGCCCGCGCATTGGGCTACCACACCTGGAATCACCCCTTTGAAGGTGGTGTTACTGGGTTTAATCCATGACAGGTCAATGCCCATCTTTTTCACCGTATCTGTGTAGATCAGATTAAGGCTACTTCCTCTTTCCATTAGGACTTTTGTGAGGTGATACCCATCGATAATGGGTTCGAGGACGAGTGCGGCTGAACCTCCGTGATGGATACTGGTCGGGTGATCGCACCGATCAAAAGTGATCGGATACGCCGACCATGGGTTGTACTTTGGGGCCACCGGCTCTACAACGTAGACCTCTCGAAGGGCACGCTTT
The DNA here is from genome assembly GCA_022496015.1 of Hordeum marinum. Lineage (NCBI taxonomy): Eukaryota > Viridiplantae > Streptophyta > Magnoliopsida > Poales > Poaceae > Hordeum > Hordeum marinum. The sequence goes on along the minus strand of CM039678.1, from coordinate 285,150,783 downwards.
CTCTCGTTCTTGGGTATATGGGTGCCGTATATCATGTTTACCGTCTTGACTTCTGAAGGAAATTTCTTTTGGTTGCCACCAATCAGACCCCAAGGATCATCCTCATCCTTGCTGTGACGGCTCTTGCTTTGATCCTCGGGTGGGAGTTTGCCAACCTATTTAAACACCTAGCAATTGCGGTGTGTGTGGTTGGTGGGCTTCTCCCGAGTCTCGTGGATTTGGCAAGTCCGCTCAATTATTTTTTCCAGCAGAGTGGGTCCGTCGCGATTGCCTTTACGAGGCTTCTTCCCCTGTCCAGGATGGGAGTTGCGGAAGACGGCGTTAGCGGCCGTGTCATCTGCATCACTATTATTGTGCCTGTGCTTGTTCTTATTGCGCTTTGGTTTTCCGTTGCCATCCCAAACTTCAGCGGCTCTGGGATCTTCGGAATTGTGGCTGCATCTTGCCAGCCAATTATATTCACCCGCGCAAAAGGGGGTCATGAGGGAGGTGAAGGCAGACAGAGTCCGAGGTTTGTCCTGGCCTAGATGTCGGGCCAGCCATTCGTCCCGAATATTGTGCCAGAAGGAGGCTATGGCCTTAGCATCCGGACAATCGACAATCTAGTTCTTCTTAGTCAAGAACTGGTTCCAGAATTGCCGAGCAGACTTGCCGGGATTCTGGATGACGTTGCTAAGGTTGGAAGAATCCGATGGCCAAACATAGGTTCCCTGGTAGTTGGAGCGGAAAGCATCCTCCAGGTCCTCCCAGCATCCAATGGACTTTTCGGGAAGGATGTTTAGGCAGTGCCGAGCTAGCCCCTTAAGTTTGATGGCGTGGAGGTCATCTCCTCGATCCATGTGGATGTGGAGGAGGAAGTCTTCGATCCATACGGTTGGGTTAGCAATTCCATCGTACTGTTCGATGTTCATGGGTTTAAACCCTTCCGGGAACTGATGCCGCATGAACTCATCTGTGAAACATCGGCGGGTGAGCATCCCCTCGAATCCGAGCTATATCGCGCCTATGATCGGCGTTTATTCTGGCTTGGGTGCATTCCTGGTCTCTATTATTACCTCCTTTGAGCCATGGCCTATACCCATCCCATCTATCGGGTGAGTATCCTCTGGATGCATAGATGGATCTTGTACGGCCTGCTCTGTGATCCAAGTCATCTCGTAGGTTGAACATGGCATTGGGCTCTAGTGGCTCCTTTAGCCGTCTTCGGGGTATTGTCGGTCCATAACTAGCGTCATCAGCCATCTGATCACGCCCGCAAGGAGGGCGGTCTGGCCTATCGTATGGAGTATGCTTTGGCGATGGAGTATCTGTGACGTTGTCGTTGAATTGTGGCAGCAGCCTTCTCCATGGATAGCTCTTGGTCTGGTCCAACATACCAGCGACATGTCCTTCCTCAGACGAGAGGACTCTTGTCCATCAATCATTGAGTACATCCCGTTCGGCATTGAGCTTCCATTCCTTGGCTCTCACACTGTGAGCCGTCGCTATGAGTTCCTGTTTGAAATGTTCCTAATCTTCATGGTTATCAAGGACGTCCATGTCGTCGGCTTCTGGGATATCTTCCTCCTCGATAGGGGGAGGTAATTGTCGTCCTCGGAACCATTGAAGTTGTTAGGGTTGCTTTGGTCCTCACGCCTTTCCTGACCATCTAACGGGTGTTTGGGATTATCAGGGTCGCCACGGTCTTTGGGGGCAACTCCATCCCTGGTGCTGATAATAGTTTTCCTTCCCTTTTTGCCTTTGGACCGCTTTTGCGGCTCTCGGCGCCTTGATGGTGCATTGCCCGACTTATCGGCGTCATTGTTAGGCATTTTTTCGCCATTGGGAGTGTCAACCATGTGGACATCATATGTTAAAGTGGCGGCCCATCTTTCGGTATTAACAGTGGTGGGGCCACAATCCTTTTCATCCATGTATTCTGCCTCCTCGGAGGCGTAGTCCAGCATGTTGGTTAAATCTTCGACAATGGCTATCAAGTGGGTGGTGGGTGGGTCGAAAAATTCGTCTCGACCCGCACCGTAACTGATTCGAGCATGGATCAGGGTTGGTTCGTCGGTGATCTTCATCGACGTGATCCGATCTATGGCCTCATCAACCTCTAAGAGCACGATCGGTTTAGACTATTCGGAACTAATGGAGTTTACCTCCGAAGGACCCAGGCATGGGAAGTGTTTGACAAGAACACATGTTCGGTATTTTGGCACAATGGACGGACGAAGACAAGGGATCAGTCCATCGCCGTGGATAACCCTATTGAAGTGTCCAAAGAAGGAACTCGAGGTTGAAGCCTCTAGGTCTTCAGGTGCTACACGTGAAGCTGCGTGCCCGGTTAGCGACAACTCACCCCGAGAATCAACGGAGAACTCTAGGTTTCTGAATCAGACCTCTCGATCAGGGGCGGAACTCTCAACATGGCCTAGATGGCTGGTGGGATCAGCGTGCAGCACAACGCTACCGAATACGAAGATCTGACCGGGGACGGAAGTGTCCATGTTGTGGACCTCTTCATTGATGACAAGGCGAGACATTGATTCCTCCTTGCTCATAGAGTAACTCTCAGTAAAAGCACCAATGTCGGTGTCAAAACCGAGGATCTCGGGTAGCGGGTCCCGAACTGTGAGACTAGGTTCGATGGTAACAGGAGACGAAGGGGACGCAGATTTACCCAGGTTCAGGCCCTCCTAATGAGGTAATACCCTACGTCCTGCTAGGATGTATTGATGATATGGGGGTTACAGAGTTGATCTACCTCAAGATAGAATAGCTAACCCTAGATGAGTTTTTCTGTCCCTACACCCTAAAGCTGTCCAGCTTATATAGACGTTGAGGATGCCTACGGTTTACAAATGGTCGGTTACATGCTGAGGATATAAACATGCCTATTCACTACATCAAACGTGGAGTACAAGCCATGCTTCGTGAAGCTTCTAGCTTGGAGACTAGGCCTTCAAATATTCCTGTGTTCGGTAAGTGGCCCGTATAGTCCGGCCCGTAGAAATAGGTTGGTCTCCTGAGGACCCCTTAATCCAGGACTCGCTCAACAGGCGTTGCATAATTTTTTCTTGTCCACGAACGAAGGTCAGATTAATCCATCGATTCTGCAAGCTGAACAAAACATCTATCGTTTCTTCACAACTCTCGGGTTTTCATATCCTCCTAAGAAACTGTTTGTTGATCTATCATAGCTTCTTCCAAGTTTCTCCTTCAACAATCTGGTGCTTGATCCTTGTTAATACCTGGGGTCTGTGGGTTATGATCCCACTTCACCACTTTTACGAGTTAAACTCATCCTTGGGGTTACAGTCCAATACAACAATTCTGAGACTTATTCCTGGTAAAGACTCCACTCTATGGAATATATTTTCCTTTCCATTGGTCTATTTACCAATAAGTGTTTGGTTCATCATAAATCTCTCTTCGAAATCCCATTCCAAGGTACATTATTTCAAATGCTATCATCAACATGGTTTGTTATGGTCTAGCATTATTTACATGTATTCATTTATCGAAACTCCTTGTCAAGAATAACACTTTCTTTATCCCTTGTTCCTGTGGTTTTACCGATTACTACCAAACCTAAAATGAAATGCACCCATGCTTGCATGGACCATATTTTCTCATATCCTCCAAAATTGTTAGATATTTATAGAGTGATAACTCATAATGTTTAACACAATGAAAAACATGACACGTTAATTTTATTGATTCATCGAGTTATTACAATCTCTAAGACTTCCATTACATAATTCAACTCCATAACCTCACAAGAGTGCTTCACATTACACTTATTGCCATTATCAAAACTCAACTACTCCATTCTAGCTTTGTTCTTCTCTGGACATTTGTTAGCATAATGTCCTGCTTCCTTGCAATGAAATCAAATCACTTCCAATAAGTTTTGGGGATTCCTTATGTTGGCGTTTTCTCCTTGGGATGTTGGTTCCTTTCCTAGGAACATATTGGCACATTGACCTAAATACTTACACTTGAAACATCTTATATAATTCAGGTCCTTCTAGGCAGGGAGTGATTTTCTTCCTGATACACTTTTTCTTATTCTTCCTGGGACCATGTGTATAGATTATAGATTCTATTTCTTGACATTCATACTCAAACTCCACTTCGGGAGTTCTTCCAAATATTCCTTAGGATGATTGTGTGAGATATGTCCTTCTTCTCCAGATGAATAACATGACCTGGTGTAGTTCTCCATTGATGTATCCCCAAGTGGTACATCTTTTGTCATCATTGGTTATGGCATACCCATCACATGTTCCTCTAAATTTTTCTTCAGGGTCTCTTTCTGCTCCCTGATAACTTCTTGTCCTGGGGTAAATTTGGCATTGAGCCGGGTAATGAGTAGTTCCTTCACACAATAAACATGTCATCTGCCTAGTCGGGAATTCTTCAGCTAGGAGATTTCCTTCACAACGAGGGTGTATCCTTTTTCTCCATAGATCTTGCATGCACAAGGCTCCTTCATCATTGTATCACAGTGCTTCCGGATGTGACATGATCTTAACGGAGTCTTTTTGAATTCTTCCCAAGTTTATGATCCATTACATCCTTGTATGGCTTGATGCATTTTCCACCAGGTAGCAGCACTTTGGGTAAAGTACCGAAGAGCGTATTGAAGATCATACTTCCTTGCAATCAACTTGCCCCCGAAGTGGTTCTCCATGTTCTGAATCCATATTTCTAGCTCTAGCTCGGTCATTGGTCCAGAGAATACAAGTCCAGCTTCATTCACCATCTATTGGGTCCAAGGGATTTGGGATGAGATGAGTAAGAGAGAGAGATGGATACATAATAAACAAACATATCAAAGGCACAAAACGCAAGTCCATACAATCCTATTGTATCGCCACCCACATAAGGTTGGTATGGTCGATCCCTTAAATCGCAAAATCACCAAAACTTCTCGTCAAAATCTGCACCCCATCAGTCCCACCGCTACCACATGAGCCGTCGTGCCACTGCTTGCAGCCAATCGGGCGGTGCCATGTCGCCCCTTAACCTCTCTCTCCTCGCAAGTTGCCATGTCCATCCATGGAGCTTCCCTGTCACCGGAATGGAGCTTCCCTGTCACCAGATCCGAGCCACCCCACGATATCACCCACCATCTCTTGCATGTTCCGCAAAACCACACTTGTTATTTTGCGCCGACATCTAAATGAGTTGTCGGGTGAACGTTGTCGTGGCACCGTTTTTGTTTTCGCCGCCATGGCACCACATCTTTCCGCCATGGCGACAAATGCTCCATATCATGATATATGTCAACTTTTTCATAAAATTGTACGGTATCGTAATATTTCATTCGCATCCATGTTAAAAACATTCAATTTGTTGTTGAATTAAAAATGCATAGTAGAATGCTAAAGCGCGTTATTCCATAACAAGATAATCGTAGCCCTGAATTAAAGGATCTATATATGTAACTTGATTAAAAAACATGTAGAATAACTTGGTACACTTTATTTTGCTTTTTAATAAACATAAAATATGTTTTAGTCGGATCCGATACAACTTCAAAATTTCCATATGGGGTCGTTTCGGAAATACTATATGTTGTTTTTGGCCTCATTTAAAATGCCTAGATAGGTAGGTAACATGTGTTTCACCTCTTGTCGTGATAAATTAAATTTAAACTAGTTGGGTACCTATACAAGAGTGAACTAAATAATTCAAATGTGGAGTTTCATAAATATGCAACTCGTTGCATGTGGAACTTCACTTAATGTGTAGTAGTTGGTTGTTTGCTTTGCCATGCCTTACATATTTAAATTTAGCATGCATCATCCTCATTTGTGCATCATATCATGAATATTTTTTGCTGTTTACCATGCTATTTGCTTGTTTCCGGTTTTGCTTCTTGCTAGAGTTTCGAAAGCGTTTTGGAGTGTGAGGATACGTTCGACTACGTTGGTTCATCTACGTTGTGGATTCGAACTTCTTCCAAGTGGGATTTTAGGCAAGATGATCATTACCTTGGGTACCCCTATTATAGATGCCATGCTAATTGACTCGTTTCTATCGATATGTCTTGCTAGCTACCACTTGTCTGTCAAGCCTCCCAAAATGCCTCCCAAAATATCTTGCTAGATACCCCTATCTTTTAGTATATTTTGAAAGTTAATAATTATGTTGCTTATGTTTATGGATATTATTATGTTTATTTTATTAGTTCACCATTTCTCAAAGATCATACCTAAAAGATATTACATGTTGGGCAACATGTCGCATCAAAAATTCTGTTTTTATGATTTACCTACTCGAGGGCGAGGAGCAATTAAGCTTGGGTATTCTGATACGTCTCGAACATATCTATAATTTCTTATTGTTCCATGTTGTCATTCTAGGATAATTTATATGAATTTATATGTTATTTTTTATCATTTTTGTGAACTAAGCTATTAAACTAGGGCTAGTGCTAGTTGTTGTTTTCTACTTGTTTTTGTCCTTTCAGGAAACCAATACCAAACGAAGTCGAAATGACCCGAAATCGGGAAATCAACAAAGAGCGACCCAAAACCCTTTTTCACCGCCGCAAGCCTCTATTCCACTGTGTGCCCATCTGGTGCCATGTTCTGATAATTTGTTGGAGGGGGAATCTATCACGGACGACCTCTACATCAACCTTGATGCTCCCATGATGATGTGTGAGTCGTTTAGCACAAACCAACTGTCATGCCCAAAATGCGGTACTATCCTCGTGACGGCTTGAGGGCCTCAATAAGGATAGAAGCACATTTTGGGTCGCTTCAAGAGAATGGAAATCATCACAACACATGTAAAGAAGAGATGAGTATATGGAGTTGGCTTACACTCGCTACATTCTACAACATAAATATCTCAACACGTCAATACATCACAATCATCATACAGAAGAGCAGGATCCGACTACGGACGAAATAAAAAAAAGATTATGTCCACCCTGCTAAACCCAGGCTGCCGACCTGAAACCCATCCTATGATCCATGAAGAAGAAGAACTCCAAATAGAACAATCATCACTCTCATGTAATTGCATCACATTACGTGTACCTGCACTTGTTGTTCTAGGTATTTGTGAGCCACAGGGACTCAACAATCTCATTATCAAGGGTATCAAGACTAGCAAAGCTTCATGGGTAAGGGATGGTTAAGTGGTGACGTTGCAGCAACACTAAGCATTTTATCTAGCTAACATACGAGTACAAAAATAAGAAGAGTAATCTACACATCACGGTCCCGGACTAGTAATGATCACGAACTGATCCTGAACACCTACTTACGAGTCAAACATAACCCCACCATGTTTTGTTCCTGAACTCCCTCGAAAATAGATGGTCATGGTTACACACACAGTTGGTGTATTTTAATTGGGTTCACTTCAAGTTCTCTATAAACAAGTATTATAAAGTTGTCCAAGTTGCCACATAACTGAGGACACGACTTTCCCAATGATTTAACCCTGTAGGGGTGCTCCAAGTAGTCAATCATAAATTACACATGCATCTAATGGAAAAAACCTGACACCATGATAACACGACGTTAACGATAAGGAATCCTGATGGACAAGCCACTCGTCAAAGGAAAAACTAAACCATAAGGAATTACCTGTGAGCCCGATCTTTATCTAGAGCCACGCGCTCGTTGTCTACAGGGTTCATTCGCCTATGTGAAGTGGTCGGTAGACAAAAAATGACTCGAGATGCCACAAGGTGGCGCCGCCGACTACTGGGTAGGTGGATCAACACTCATGAGGAGCACTGGTCCAGTTTGTTGATTAATTATCCATAGGGTCCGGAAAGTCCCTTTGAAAGTTTTATTAGGTTAGTGAATGGTAAAACTAATGTTGGGCCTTTATCCTAAAATGAATGGTCAAGGGGGACCATAATACACCACATGTGTTAGAATCGCTCAATATGGAACTTAAAACCGGTAATCAGAAACTAAGGCGGCAAGGGTGGAATAAAACATCGGGCAAAAGGCTGAGCCTTCCAACCTTTACCAATTGTATAGATGTATTAAACACAATAGCAAGAATAATGTGATATCCGAAGATATCGAAGTTATCACAGAGATCCATTGGCACATGCAACTAGCAACGCTATAAGACGGGTTGAGCAAGCGGTAACTTTGCCAAACAATGGTTTGCTAGAATGTGGAGGGTTAGAAACTTATCATGGAATTTTGTGAGTCTTGACATTCAAGTGGTAGGTAGGGAGACATAGCGATAGAAACGGGACAACTAGCATGGCAATGGTAGCAGTTGTATTGAAGGTAATGATCATCTTGCCTGAAATCCCACTTGGAAGAATATCAAATCCATGAAGTAGATTAATGTCACGCCCAAGTTGCGATCCTATCCTTATTTTGTGACGAGGGCCTCGACAGGGATAGGAGCGCATATCATCGTGTTGCAAGAATGGATATCATTACAAGTACATGTATAGAAGAGATGAGTATATGGAATTGGCTTGCACTCGTCCCAAGCTACATCAATATCACATCAATACAAAAAAATATTCAAACATCATACAGAAGAGTAGGGTCCGACTACGGACGAAAACAAACGACAAAATGACATCCATCCTTGCTATCCCAGGCTGCCGCCTGGAATCCATCCTAGATTGATGATGAAGAAGAAGAAGAACTTCGTATCAAACAAGCATCGCGCTCACGTCAAATCATTGCATTACCTGTACCTGCAGCTGGTGTTGTAGTAATCTGTGAGCCACAGGGACTCAGCAATCTCATTTCCAAGGGTATCAAGACTATTAAAGCTTAACGGGTGAGGTTTGGTTAAGTGGTGAGGCTGCAACAAGCGACTAAGCATTTATTTGAGTGGCTAACTTATGAGTATAGAAAGTTAAGTATGGTGGTCTACCCATAACGGACGTGAACTAGTAATGATCACTAAGTGATCCTGAACACCTACTTATGTCAATCATAACCCCACCATCTTCTCTCTTGGATAAGGACTCACGAGAAGAGACAGTCATGGTTACGCACACGGTTGGTGTATTTTATTAGAGTTTACTTCAAGTTTTCTATGACCGGTGTTAAACAAAGTATCCAAGTTTGCCACATAACCGTGGGCACGGCTTTCCGAAAGATTTAACCCTTCAGGGGTGCTCCAACTCATCCATCACAAATTAACCACACGTCATGGGAATAACCTCGACCATGGATCTCGTGATCATCCTAGGCAATTCCAAAGGAAATTCAACACCTCGAGATAGCCCAAAGAAGATTGGAAGTCCTCAAGCAAGACGTTCGAGAAAGGTAAAATAAATCCAGCAAGGCCGCCCGACATGCCGACAATCCCGATAGGAGCTGCGTATCTCGTTCTCAAGGCACGACAGATGAGCGACACATATAATGGCCTGATAGAAATCTCCCGAGTTGCCCCGAGTTGGCCCCACACAGTGCTCTATTTTGGACCAACACTCATGAGGAGCACTGGCCCGGGGGTTGATTAAATTATCCGCGGGTGCCGACGGGTCCCTATGCATTTTTATTAGTTATTAGGAAAATCTAGTACTAATGTTGGGCCTTGCCAGATAATTTTTACCCCGAAACAAAAATCAAGGGGGTCCGCATAACAATCCCGATCATGTTAGGAGCGCTCAATTATGGAATATAACACCGGTTCACAAGTAACTAGGGCGGCAAGAGTGGAACAAAACACCTAGCAAAAGGCCAAGCCTTCCACCCTTTACCAAGTGTATATGTGCATTAAATTAAATAGCAATAATATTGTGATAACAAAAGAATGTCCATGTTGTCACATGGAAGCAATTGCACTTGCAGCTAGAAACGCTATAAGAAGGGCTGAGCAAGTAGTAACATAGCCAATCAAAGGTTTGCTAGGAAGGTGGAGGGTTAGAGGCTTTCTTGGCAATGTTGGGAGGCTTGTCAAACAAGTGGTAGGTAGCGAGACATAGTGATAGAAAACAAGACATCTAGCATGGCAATGATAGTGATGGTATCCAGGGAAATGTGTCATCTTGCCTAAGATCCCGCTTGGAAGAAGAACGAGTCCATAAAGAAGACGAGCCAACGTAGTCTAATGAATCCTCACACTCCGAACGCTTTTGGAACTCTATCGAGAAGAAACAATTCGGAACAAACAATCAACACACGATAACACCACAACATATACATCACATGATGCGCAAACCAATATGATGCATGTCCGGTTTAATTATGCAAGGCATGACATGGCAAACCACATCAATCGAATAATACACATTAAGTGAAGCTCAATATGCAACGAGTTCCATATTGACAAAACTCCATGATCGAATATTTATTTGAGTCTCATTTATTTAGTCGGAAACATTAAAAGTTGTTAAGAATGGCAAGATGTGAAGCAATATCAAACTACATCATGTAGGCATTTTAAATGAGGACGGAAGCATCATATAACATTTCCGAAACAACACCATATGCATATTATGAATCTGATAAAAATCTGTACTAAACATGTTTTATATTTATAAAACATGGAAATAAAGTGCGGCATGAGATTCTACACGTTTTTCTCGACAAGTTAAATATGTGGGACATTTCTATCGGAGCTACGGTTAACTAATTGTGATATAAATCATTTTAACATGACAACTACGCAAATGAATGCAAACAACAAGGTTAAACATTTTTATCACATGTGAGAGTTGGTTATTGTGAATCTACACGAAATTCTAAACACTTTGCATATATTAAGTTTTTACATACGATGCACGGTTTGAAAGTTATTAAATGCATGAATACAAGGGGTTTTCTGTAATTTTTATTATTCACTGGATATTAGCAAAATTCGCAGGATCTAAAAAAACAGTCATGGGCCGAAACTGATATGCGCTGCATAACTAACAAGTGCACTAGGCGAGGCGTAACGGGGCTCACCAGAGTTGGCTTAGCCCATGCGGTGCAGAGGCAAGGCTGTCACGTGGTGGGCCGACAGATCTGGGCCATGGGGAAGGCGGACTAGGCCGACCAACTCGCGGGTCAACGGGCGAGAGGGGGCCTCCTCCTCTCGATCCTGATTAGGTCGAGGGCACGGCGAAAGCGGCCCTATAACGCCGGCGATGAGGCGGGCAAGGAGCGGTGACGATGGGACTTGCCAGATGAAGCGGGGATGGGCGGATCCGTCCGTTCCTGGCGGCGGACGGAGCTCCGGCACGAGCTCAAAGCAGCGGCAGCCATAGCTGCAATGCGAGGTCGGGGATGCAGGCTTCCATGGAACTACGGGCGGCGGCGATGTTCGGCGATCGGCGGCTCCTAGGGTCGGCAGCGCAAAGGGAGGTGGCCTCGGGCCTGGACGGCGGTGCTCCGCCACGGGGTGCGGTGTCCAGCGAGGTGGCAGCGGGCGCGGGGCTCGGATGAGTGCGGTGGGGAGCTGCGGGCAGCGGCGATGCTCGTCCGGGCTCGGGCGGGCCTCGGATGGGCCTGGCACGCCCTGGCGCGGAGATGGGAGGCAGGGGCGTTGCTGAGTGGCGGCTAGCTAGCTGGGTGCGATGCGGATCGCGAGGAAGGCTAGGGTTTGGTCCGAAAATGGCTTGGGGCTGCCTATTTATAGCAAATTGGGTCAGGGTAGGGGGTTTCCAAGGCCGATTTCTGCCGTGTGATCGCAATCAGACTGCCGGATCGGGGCAAGGTTGGGGGGGGGGTTGTGTGCGTGGAGTGGGCTAAGGCTCAGAAGAGAGAGAGAATGGAGGCCCGTGACACGAGTTTTGAAAACACCGAAAACGTCTGATGAATAACCTAATGACGGTGCCGCTACGGGTGACCGTTGCGGTACCAAACGAACTCGGAATGCGACGAAATTTGGCAGGCGGTCCACCTACAATATAACAAGACCGCACGCCATGTTTTGACCCAATCTGGGAAAGTTTTTAGCGCGCTTTTAAAACATTTTTAAATGATGATGTGGGCGCATGCGTGTGTGGTTGGTCTCGAAACGGTCGACAACACGAACGGAGAGAACATGCAGCTACTCACGGATGCAAGTTTTCTAAAACGAGTGACGATGCCATGCAAATGATGTGAATGATGCGATGACGAATGCAACAACCAGACGAAACACATGACGAGAATGGAAATAAAAGGGGAATCTTCTAGAGCGCCGGTCTCGGGCTGTTACAACTCTCCTCCACTACACGAGGATCTTGTCCTGAGATCTAGAATGAGAAGGGGAAGAGAAAGAGCAAGAGCTAAACTTAGTTGCTTCTTTGGCAAACGAGTGAAACCAATGAAACATGAAGGTCGGAAAGAGATGAAGAATGACATGAGGAACAAGCAAGAATTCACAAGAAATTTGGGAAGCACTTCGGTAGGATAGCGGGACAAAATTTGATAGGAAGGAAAAGAACTTGAACATAGAACTCAACACTCTGGTAAAATAAATAAGCAAGAAATAACATGATCTTGATAAAACAAGATGATGGTTTAAAGAGAGCAACATGAAAACGCCTCCGGAAGAAAAGAATAGGAACTACATCATTGGAAGGAAAAGAACGGAGAAGAAAATAACAACTTCTACCACCATTGAACTTGAGAAGCATAGGGTGAATGGGGTTGATGGAGAATCAACAATGAAAAGAATATCTTGTTATGGGCTTATGGAAAACATCTCAAAATTATGAGGCGACAACCTGCCACAACTGAAACAATTGATTGTTTGAGATCAACAAGATATGAATAACTTCTTTCACCAAGAATAGGAGGAGAAAAATCGAATCATTAATAACACCATGATAGCAACAATCCTTAAGAAATGCCTTAGGTGAAATCCAATCCAAGATAACTCCGAGAAAGGAATGATGGGTTTACTTATCTTATTCTTGACAATTTTCCTTCAAGACTCCTCATAATAAAGAATTTAAAAACACCATCTCAAAAGACAATGGAGAAGGAATTAAACTTAGACATCCACGACAAAGAACGCTTGAGAACCTCCATCCAGGATCTTGAAGAACACTTCAAGAAGAATTGCATCCTTAACAAACCACCAAGAAGGACCTCCTGGCGAACACCAGGATGAAAGGACGATCAAAATAATGAAGTTGAAAAGAATAGATTATGATGTTGATGAGATTTAGATGAAGCTTCGCGAAGAGATGCTTGAGAAAAAGATGGAACTACGGAAGAAAAGATGAACAACTATAACCAAGAATTTGATGCCATGAACACTCCGGAAGAAGGATTGAAATCATCTTGATGAAACTAGAATAAGAATTTTGTTATGCTTATCCTTCATCAAGTTAAATTGATGACAAGCAACGGATTTCGCACACCACTTATTCTTCTTGAAAAGATTTGAAGAGAAAACGAGAGATAGATCACAAACTTGAAGAAGTCTTGCATGAGAACACCGGTAAGAATTAGAAACTAAAGAGGATAAAACAAATGAACGATATAGCATGAGAACAAAGAGAGCATGATCCCCCTAATAGAAAACTTGAATGAAGCACCAAAATAATAGAGATACGAACAAAGGAAGTCATTAAAAAGAATTTGAGAACGAAAGCTGAAAGTTGAGAACGAAGAAATCTTCTCAAATGACGGCCTTCGGAGGATCGAGAAATGAGAACAACTCTGGAATGCACTGGATAGATAAGGATGGAATTACTCATGATCAAAAACAATTTGATATGATAGCAACAAGCTCAACCCATGAATCTTTGGAAGAAAAAACAACGATTTAAGAGAAACTCTCCTTCGGTCTTCAATGTTGAGAATTATGACGAGAAACAACACCATGAATTACTGAGATACTCCAAAAGAATGAATAAGGAAAGGTTGAGCCAACAATGAAAATGATTTAGAAGCGATCTTAGAGAAGGAATATGACTAATGAAAATCATTCTTACGTCATATCTAAAAAGAACATAATGACGTCTCCGAAAAGATTAGAAGAGCCAGGTAAGATCCTGGGGAAAAACATGTGGGTTATGGGCCCACTGAAAAAGAATCCACCATTGAAATGAATGCTTAGAAAGAGAGATTGCACCAGTACAAATGAAAACTTGGAGAGGTGAGAACCTCAAAATAATTTGGAAGGATTGAAAGAAAACATGAATCTTCTAAGATATCTTCAGCCTCTGGAAAGAATAGAGAGAGACGAATAAACAAGAGACGCTTGGATAAGAATTCCAACATGGGAGAGCAATTATAGAATGGAAATTATATGATGAACACCGAAAAATTGAATTGAATCCACCATAAAAGAAAACAAAGATGAATAGTAATGAATGATAAACTTGAGCGCTGAGCATCTTCACAACGAATGACCGGATACAATACAGAAGAAAGATAGCGGAAGCATCACATGAATAGAAAGGGCACTTGGATGAGAATTTAATCATAGAAGAAAAAGGGCGGGAGGGTGGGGAAAACAATGAAAACTTGGAACAAATGAGACAAACTCCGAAACGAAATATGAGGATTGGTCTTGCAAATATTGAAGAGGATAGTATTCACTTTAAGAGAAGCACACCGGATAAAAAGAATTGATATGACAACTTGATTGAGCAAAAGAATTAGCAATCCCACAAAAATATGAGAACACTACTTCGGAAAGATATGAGATCACCACTTGACATCGAAGCTACTCGAATTACCATATACAAAACAAAGCAAAGGATGGGGATTACAAAACAAGCTAGAACAAATACATGACAGAGATTCCACTCAATATTTTTGTCATAAGGTTCGCATGGGCTCGATCTTACAGCAGCCATCATGTGCAAGGCAGTGCACAAGAAATACAATGCGTCCCAGAGTCATAGCAAGCTATAAGGACACTTTAAGACACAACAAGACCGCTGTAAGAAAGACCGTGAACAAACAAATCCACTAGATGTCGAACCCCAACCTCACATCATGATTTGTTGGAAGATAGACTAGGTAATTACTTGAATTCCCACCTAAGAACTCCGGAAAACTTTCTGGTTATCCAATCTGGTGTTGGGGACACAAGGAGGAAATTATCTCACACAACTAACAAGCCCTACACCCCAACTGTATACATCCTTCAACACATAACCAGAGGCTTCGGAACTCCATCTATCTCGGACCCTCAAAAACACAAAGATACTAAGAATGGAAATACATCCGAACTCTCTCCACCAGTACTGGGGATGCCAGACTCCTCTCGCCACTACTATTATTGAAGAAATTTTGAACATCCTCCGTCTTGAGATACTAAGGAAACCGAACGATAACGATGTGTCAAGAATCCCCTCAAGCTCAACTCCTCAATAACAGGAGGCACCAAGTACAGAACTCCGTCATATCGGCATCATATGGATTCCAAAATACCCGCATGATCCTAATTTTTTTTTGAGTGAGAAGAGGGTAGAATCAAAATTCCTAAGTCATAATTCCTCACCAGAGCATACAAGAGGAGTAAAAAGAATCCTACTCTCTGATATAACTAGACTCAAAATAGTTTTTCACTAGACTCGACCAGGCCAAGATCGATCAATCAAGGGGGTTCCTAGGTTGGTACAAGCTCTGATACCAACTTGTCACGCCCAAGATGCGATCCTATCCTTATTTTAGCACGAGGGCCTCGACAGGGATAGAAGCGCATCTTGTCGTGTTGCGAGAATGGATATCATTACAAGTGCATGTACAAAAGAGATGAGTATATGGAATTGGATTATAATCGTCACAAGCTACATCAATATCACATCAATACAACAACATATTCAAACATCATACAGAACAGCAGGGTCCGAATACGAACAAAAACAAACGACAAAATGACATCCATCCTTGCTATCCCAGGCTGCCGCCTGGAACCCATCCTAGATTGATGAAGAAGAATAAGAAGAACTCCGTATCAAACAAGCATCGTGCTCATGTCGAATCATCGCATTACTTGTACCTGCAACTGTTGTTGTAGTAATTTGTGAGCCACAGGGACTCATCAATCTCATTTCCAAGGGTATCAAGACTATTAAAGCTTAATGGGTGAGGTATGGTTAAGTGGTGAGGCTGCAACAAGCGACTAAGCATATATTTGAGTGGCTAACTTACGAGTACAGATAGTCAAGTATGGTGGTCTACGCATAACGGACGTGAACTAGTAATGACCAGTAAGTGATCCTGAACACCTACTTACGTCAATCATAACCCCACCATGTTCTCTCTCGGATAAGGACTCATGATAAGAGACAGTCACGGCTACGCACATGGTTGGTGTATTTTATCAGAGTTTACTTCAAGTCGGTGTTAAACAAAAGTATCCAAGTTTGCCAAATAACCGCGGGCATGGCTTTCCGAAAGATTTAACCCTATAGGGGTGCTCCAACTCATCCATCACAAATTAACCACACGCCATGGGAATAACCTCGACCACGGATCTCGTGATCATCCTAGGCAATTCCAAAGGAAATTCGACACCTCGAGATAGCCCGAAGAAGATCTGATCGGAAGTCCTCACGCCAGATGTTCGAGAAAGGTAAAACCAATCTAGCAAGGCCGCCCAATGTGCTGACAATCCCAATAGGAGCCGCGTATCTCGTTCTTAGGGCACGGCAGATGAGCAATGCGTATAGTGGCCTGATAGAAATCTCCCGAGTTGTCCCGGGTTGGCCCCGCATAGTGCTCTATTTTGGACCAACATTCATGAGGAGCACTGGCCCAAGGGTTGATTAAATTATCCGCGGGTGCCGGCGGGTCCCTATGAATTTTTATTAGTAATTAGGCAAATGTAGTACCAATGTTGGGCCTTGTCAGGTAAGTTTTATCCAAAAACGAAAATCAAGGGTATCCCCATAATAACCCCGAGCATGTTAGGAGTGCTCAGTTACGGAACATAACACCGGTTCACAAGTAACTAGGGCGACAAGAGTGGAACAAAGCACCAAGCAAAAGGCCAAGTCTTCCACCCTTTACCAAGTGTATATGTGCATTAAATTAAATAGCAATAATATTGTGATAACAAAAGAATGTATATGTTGTCACATGGAAGCAATTGCACCTGTAGCTACAAACGCTATAAGAAGGGCTGAGCAAGCAGTAACATAGCCAAACAAAGGTTTGTTGGGAAGGTGGAGGGTTACAGGCTTTCATGGCAATGTTGGGAGGCTTGTCAAACAAGTGGTAGGTAGCGAGACATAGCGGTAGAAAACGAGACATCTAGCATGGCAATGATAGTAATGGTATCCAGGGAAATGTGTCATCTTGCCTGAGATCACGCTTGGAAGTAGAACGATTCCATGAAGAAGACGAGCCAACGTAGTCGAACGGATCCTCACACTCTGAATGCTTTCGGAACTCTATCGAGAAGAAACTATCCGAAACAAACAATCAATACACGATAACACCACAGCATATGCATGACATGATGCGCAAACCAATATGATGCATGTCCGGTTTAATTATGCAAGGCATGACATGGCAAATCACATCAATCAAATACTACACATTAAGTGAAGCTCAATACGCAATGAGTTGCATATTGACGAAACTCCATGATCAAATATTTAGTTGAGTCTCGTTTATTTACTCGGCAACATTAAATGTTGTTAAACATGGCAAGAGGTGAAGCAATATCAAACTACATCATATAGGCATTTTAAATGAGGAAGGAAGCATCATATAGCATTTCTGAAACATCCCCATGTGGATATTATGAATTTGGTCCAGATCTGTACTAAACATGTTTAATAATTATTAAACATGGAAATAAAGTGTGGCATGAGATTCTACGCATTGTTCTAGACAAGTTACATATGTGGGACATTTTTATCGGAGATACGGTTAATTAGTTGTGATATAAATCATTTTAACATGACAATTACGCAAATCAATTCAAAAAGCAAGGTTAAACATTTTTATCACATGTAGTTGGTTATTGTGAATCTACACGAAATGCTAAACACTTTTCATATCTTAAGTTTTTACATATTATGCACGGTTTGAAAGTTATTAAATGCATGAACTACAAGGGCGTTTCTGCAATTTTTATTATTCATTGGAAATTAGCAAAATTCGCAGGATCTAAAAAATAGTCATGGGCCGAAATTGGTGTGCACTGGATAACTAACAAGCGCACTAGGAAAGGCATAACGGGGCTCCAACAGAGTGGGCTTAGCCCATGCGGTGCAGGGGCGAGGCTGGCGCGGGGTGGGCCGGTAGATCTGGGCCACGGGGAAGGCGAGCTGGGCCGGCCCACTCGCGGGTCAACGGGCGAGCGGGGACCTCCTCCTCTCCATCCCGACCGGGGCGAGGGCACGGCGGCGGCGGCCCTGCAACGCCGGCGACGAGGCGGGCAAGGGGCGACAATGACGGGGCTTGCCGGATCTGGAGCAGGGATGGGCGGATCCGTCCATTCCCGGCGGCGGACGGAGCTCCGGCGCGAGCTTGAAGCGGCGGCGTCCATGGTTGCAAGGCGAGGTCGGGGAAGCAGGCTTCCATGGAGCTACAGGCGGCTCCTAGGATCTGCGGCACGAAGAGAGGTGGCCTCAGGCCTAGATGGTGGTGCTCTGCCGCAGGATGCGGTGGCCAGCGAGGTGGCGGCAGGCACGGGGCTCGGATGAGTGTGGCGGGGAGCTGCGGGCAGCTGCAATGCTCATCCGGGTGGCGGGGGCACTGCTGGGTGGCGGCTGGCTAGCTGGGGGCGGCCTGGATCCCGAGGTAGGCTAGGGTTTGTTCCGAAAATGGCTAGGGGTTGCCTATTTATAGCAAATTGGGTTAAGGTAGGGGGCTTGCGGGGCCGATTTTGGCCGTGCGACCGCAATCGGACGGCCGGATCGAGAAAAGGTTGGGGGTTGTGTGCATCGAGTGGGCTAAGGATGAGAAGAGAGAGAGAATGGAGGCCCGTGACACGAGTTTTCAAAACACCGAAAACGTCCGATGAATAACCCGATGACAGTGCCGCTATGGGTGACCGTTGGGGTACCAAACGAACTCGGAATGCAACGAAATTTGGCAGGAGGTCCACCTACAATATAACGAGACCGCACACCAAGTTTCGTGGATCACTTGTGGAGAATCATTATGCATTGCAAATAGAATCCTCCTGGACAGGGGAAAAAGCCTACTAATCCATCATGGGTCGCATCATTCGGCGAGCGGATCTTGCAAACAAAGACTTGAGAAGTCGCCGAACTATGGATAGGCTTTACGCTTGTGGTGGGCCCTTCAATATTCCCTACATTGTGTCTGAAGACATGTTTAGTGTTAGTAGTCTGGTCCAGCCGGACTCTGACCTTTGTTTCCCCACCGCTGCCCATGGAAATATAAGCCCGAAGTTGTGCCTTATTGGCACGTACTTCTCTGGTCCGAGGGGCGTGCGATGGGGTGCGAGTCCCTATTTGGGGGTAGAGGAGGGCTCTGAGAGTTCAACCTGAGCCGAGCTCACTTCCCAACCTTGCTTGTCTTTATGATAGATGCCGGAACCTGCCGATCATCTTGGTAACTAAATTTGGCCGCGAGAGCGAGCGCATGCTCCTCGGTTTGTAGAGATCGCTCCGTATTGCCATTGACAGTGATGACCCCTTTGGGGCTAGGCATCTTGAGCTTGAGGTATGCATAATGCGGGACTGCGTTGAAACGAGTGAACACTATCCGGCCAAGCAAGGCGTGATAGCCGCTGCGGAAGGGTACGATGTTGAAGATCAAGTCTTCACTGTGAAAGTTATCGGGCAAGCCAAACACAACTTCCAGGGGTACGGAGCCCGCGCATCGGGCTTCGACACCTGGAATCACCCCTTTGAATGTGGTGTTATTGGGTTTAATCCGTGACGGGTCAATGCCCATCTTTTTCACCGTATTTGTGTAGATCAGATTAAGGCTACTTCCTCGTTCCATTAGGACTTTTGTGAGGTGATACCCATCGATAATGGGGTCGAGGACGAGTGCGGCTGAACCTCCATGACGGATACTGGTGGACTGATCGCACCGATCAAAAGTGATTGGATACGCCGACCATGGGTTCTACTTTGGGGCCACCGGCTCTACAACGTAGACCTCTCGAAGGGCATGCTTTCTCTCGTTCTTGGGTATATGGGTGGCGTATATCATGTTTACCATCTTGACTTCCGGAGGAAATTTCTTTTGGTTGCCACCAATCGGACCCCAAGGATCATCCTCATCCTCGTTGTGACGGCTGTTGCTTTGATCCTCGGGTGGGAGTTTGCCAACCTATTTAAACACCTAGCAATTGCGGTGTGTGTGGTTGGTGGGCTTCTCTCGAGTCTCGTGGATTTGCAAGTCCGCTCCATTATTTTTTCCAGCGGAGTGGGTCCATCGCGATTGCCTTTAGGAGGCTTCTTCCCCTGTCCAGGATGGGAGTTGCGGAAGCCAGCGTTAGCGGCCATGTCATCGGCATCACTATTATTGTGCTGGCGCTTGTTCTTATTACGCTTTGGTTTTCCATTGCCATCCGAAACTTCAGCTGCTCCGGGATTTCGGAATTGTGGCTTCGTCTTCCTAGCCAATTATCTTCAGCTGCACAAAAGCATGTCATGAGGGAGGTGAGGGTGGACAGAGTCCGAGGTTTGTTCTGGCCTAGCTGTCGGGCCAGCCATTCATCCCAAATATTGTGACAAAAGGAGGCTATGGCCTCAGCATCCGGACAATCGACAATATGGTTCTTCTTAGTCAAGAACTGGTTCCAGAATTGCCGAGCAGACTTGCCGGGATTCTGGACAATGTTGCTGAGGTCGGAAGAATCCGGCGGCCAAACATAGGTTCCCTGGTAGTTGGAGCGAAAAGCATCCTCTATGTCCTCCCAGCATTCAATGGACTTTTCGGGGAGGCTGTTTAGGTAAAGCTGAGCTAGGACCTTAATCTTGATGGCATGGAGGTCATCTCCTTGATCCATGTGGATGTGGAGTTGGAAGTCCTCGATCCATACGGTTGGGTCAGTAGTTCCATCGTACTATTCGGTGTTCACGGGTTTAAACCCTTCCGGGAACTGATGCCGCATAACCTCATCTGTGAAACACAACGGGTGAGCGGCCCCTCGAATCCGAGCTATATCGCACCTATGATCGGCGTCTATTCTGGCTCGGGTGCGTTCCCGGTCTCTATTATTACCTCCTTCGAGCCATGGCCTATACCCATCCCATCTATCAGGTGAGTACCTCTAGATCCATAGATGGATCTTGTATGGCCTGCTTTGTCATCCAAGTCATCTCGCAGGTCGAACATGTCATTGGGCTCTAGTGGCTCCCTTCCTCGTCTTCGGGGTATTACCGGTCTATAACCGGCATCATCAGCCATCCGATCACGCCCACAAGGAGGGCGGTCTGGCCTGCCGTATGGAGTATGCTTTGGCGATGGAGTATCAGTGACGTCGTCGTCGAATTGCGGTAGTAGCCTTGTCCACGGATAGCTCTTGGTCTGGTCCGACATACCAGCGACATGTCCTTCCTCAGACGAGAGGACTCTTGTCCATCGATCATTGAGGACATCCCGTTCGGCATTAAACTTCCCTTCCTTGGCTCTCACACTGCGAGACCTTGCGATGAGTTGCTATTTGAAATGTTCCTGATCTTCACGGTTATCAGGGACGTCCATGTCATCAGCTTCCGGGATATCCTCCTCCTCGACAGGGGGAGGTAATTGTCGTCCTCAGAACTGTTGAAGTTGCCGGGGTTGCTTTGGTCCTCAGGCCTTTCCTGACCATCTAACGGGTGTTTGGGATTATCAACGGCGTATATCATGTTTACCGTCTTGACTTCCGGAGGAAATTTCTTTTGGTTGCCACCAATCGGACCCCAAGGATCATCCTCATCCTCGTTGTGACGGCTCTTGCTTTGATCCTCTTGTGGGAGTTTGTCGACCTATTTAAACACCTAGCAATTGCAGTTTGTGTGGTTGGTGGGCTTCTCCCGAGTCTCGTGGATTTGGCAAGTCCGCTCCATTATTTTTTCCAATGGAGTGGGTCCATCGCGATTGCCTTTAGGAGGCTTCTTCCCCTGTCCAGGATAGGAGTTGCGGAATCTTGGTGATCCCAACTGAACTAGTCCTGACCATCTAACGGGTGTTTGGGATTATCAGGGTCGCCATGGTCTTTTGGGGTAACTCCGCCCCCGGTGCTGATAATAGTTTTCCTTCCGATTTTGCCTTTGGACCGCTTTTGCGGCTTTCGGCACCTTGATGGTGCATTGCCCGACTTATCGCCGTCATTGTTAGGCATTTTTTCGCCATTGGGAGTGTCAACCATGTGGACATCAAATGTTAAAGTGGTGGCCCATCTTTTAGTATTAACAATGGTGGGGGTGCAATCCTTTTCATCCTTGTATTCTGCCTCCTCGGAGGCATAGTCCAGCATGTCGGTTAAATCTTCGACAGTTGCTATCAAGTGGGTGGTGGGTGGGTCAAAAAATTCGTCCCGACCCGCACCGTAACTGATCCGAGCATGGATCGGGGTTGGGTCGTTGGTGCTCTTCATCGACGTGATCTGATCTACGACCTCGTCAACCTCTAAGAGCTCGATCAGATTAGACTATTCGGAACTTACGGAGTTTACCTCTGAAGGACCCGGGCATGGGAAGTGTTTGCCAAGAACACATGTTCCGTCTTTTGGCCCAATGGACGGACGAATATCGGTCCATCGCCGTGGATAACCCTATTGGCGTGTCCAAAGAAGGAACTCGAGGTTGAAGCCTCGAGGTCTTCGGGTGCTACAGGTGAAGCTGTGAGCCCGGTTAGCGACAAGTCACCCCAAGAATCAACAGAGAACTCTAGGTTTCTGAATCAGACCTCTCGATCAGGGGCGGAACTCTCAACACGGCCTAGATGGCTGGTGGGATCAGCGTGCAGCACAACGCTACTGAATGCGAAGATCTGACTGGGGACGAAAGTGTCCATGTTGCAGACCTCTTTGTTGATGATAAGGCGAGACGTCGATTCCTCCTTGCTCACAGAGGAACTCTGAATGAAAGCACCAATGTCGGTGTCAAAACCGACAGATCTCGGGTAGGGAGTCCCGAACTATGAGACTAGGATCGATGGTAAAAGGAGACGAAGGGGACATAGATTT
The DNA here is from genome assembly GCA_022496015.1 of Hordeum marinum. Lineage (NCBI taxonomy): Eukaryota > Viridiplantae > Streptophyta > Magnoliopsida > Poales > Poaceae > Hordeum > Hordeum marinum. The sequence continues at coordinate 285,127,788 of CM039678.1, read as the reverse complement.
ACCCAGGTTCGGGCCCACCTATGGAGGTAATACCCTACGTCCTACTAGGATGTATTGATGATATGGGGGTTACAGAGTTGATCTACCTCGAGATAGAATAGCTACCCTAGATGAGTTCTTCTGTCCCTACACCCTAAAACCCTCCGGCTTATATAGACGCCGAGGATGCCTAGGGTTTACACATGGTCAGTTACATGCTGAGGAGATAAACATGCCTATTCACTATATCAAACGTGGAGTACAAGCCGTGCTTCGTGAAGCTTTCAGCTTGGAGACTAGGCCTTCAAATATTCCTGTGTTCGGTAAGTGGCTCGTATAGTCCGGCCCGTAGAAATAGGTCGGCCTCTTGAGGACCCCTTAATCCAGGACTCCCTCAATAGGCGTTGAATAATTTTTTTCTTGTCCACGAACGAAGGTCAGATTAATCCATCGATTCTGCAAGCTGAAAAAAACATCTATCATTTCTTCACAACTCTCGGGTTTTCGTATCCTCCTAAGAAAATGTTTGTTAATCTATCGTAGCTTCTTCCAAGTTTCTCCTTCATCAATCTGGTGCTTGATCCTTGTTAATACCTAGGGTCCATGGGTTATGATCCCGCTTCATCACTTTTACGCGTTTAACTCATCCTTGGGGTTACAGTCAAATACAACAATTCTGAGACTTATTCCTGGTACAGACTCCACTCTATGGAATACATTTTCCCTTCCATTGGTCTATTTAGCAATAAGGGTTTGGTTCATCATAAATCTCTCTTCAAAATCCCATTCCAAGGTACATTATTTCAAATGCTATCATCGACAGGATTTGTTATGGTCCAACATTATTTACATGTATTCATTTATCGAAACTCCTTGTCAGGAATAGCACTTTGTTTATCCTTGGTTCCTATGGTTTTACCTATTACTACCACACCTAAAATGAAATGCACCCATGCTTGCATGGACCATATTTTCTCATATCCTCCAAAATGGTCAGATATTTATAGAGTGATAACTCATAAAGTTTAACACAATGAAAAACATGACACATTAATTTTATTGATCAATAGAGTTATTACAATCTCTAATACTTCCATTACATAATTTAATTCCATAACCTCACAAGAGTGCTTCACGTTACACTTATTGTCATTATCAAAACTCAACTACTCCATTCTAGCTTTCTTCTTCTCTGGTCATTTGTTAGCATAATGTCGTGCTTCCTTGTAATGAAAGCAAATGACTTCCAATAAGTTTCGGGGATTCCTTATGTTGGCGTTTTCTCCTTGGGCTGTTGGTTCCTTTCCTAGGAACATATTGGCACATTGACCTAAATGCTTACACTTGAAACATCTTATATAACTCAGGTCCTTCTATGCAGGGACTGATTTTCTTCCTGATACACTTTCTGTTATTCTTCCTGGAACCCTATGTATAGATTATAGATTCTATTTGTTGACTTTCATACTCAAACTCCACTTCGGGAGTTCTTCCAGATATTCCTTAGGACGATTGTGTGAGATATGTCCTTCTCCAGATGAATAACATGACCTGGTGTAGTTCTCCATTGAGGTATACCCAAGTGGTACATCTTTTGTCATTATTGGTTATGGCATCTCCATCACATGTTCCTCTAAAATTTTCTTGAGGGTCTCTTTCTACAGCCTGATAACTTCTTGTACCCTGGGGTAAATTTGGCATTAGCCGGGTAATGAGTAGTTCCTTCACACAATAAACATGTCACCTGCCTAGTCAGGCATTCCTCAGCTAGGAGATTTCCTTCACAACGAGGGCATCCATCCTTGTGTTGTTCATGGTTGTGTCCTTTTTCTCCATAGATCTTGCATGCACAAGGCTCCTTCATCGATTTATCACAGTGCTTCCGGATGAGACATGATCTTAACAGAGTCTTCTTGAATTCTTCCCAAGTTTATGATCCATTACATCTTTGTATGGCTTGATGCATTTTCCACCAGGTAGCAGCACTTTGGGTAAAGTATCGAAGAGCATATTGAAGATCATACTTCCTTGCAATCAACTTGCTCCCGAAGTGGTTATCCATGTTCTGAATCCATATTTCTGCCTCTAGGTGGGTCATTGGTCCAGAGAATACAAGTCCAACTTCATTCAACATCTATTGGGTCCAAGGTATTTGGGATGAGATGAGTAAGAGAGAGAGAGAGATGGATACATAATAAACAAACATCTCAAAGGCACAAAACACAAGTCCAGACAATCCTATTGTATCGCCACCCACATAAGGTTGTTATGGTCGATCCCTTAAATCGCAAAATAACAAAAACTTCTCGTCAAAATCTGCACCCCATCAGTCCCACCGCTACCACATGAGCCGTCGTGCCAGTGCTTGCAGCCAATCGGGTGATGCCATGTCGCCCCTTGACCTCTCTCTCCTCGCAAGTTGCCATGTCCGTCCATGGAGCTTCCCTGTCGCCAGATCCGAGCCGCCCCACGAGATCACCCACCATCTCTTGCATATTCCGCACACCCACACTTGTTATTTTGCGCCGACATCTGAATGAGTTGTCGGATGAACATTGTCGTGGCACCGTTTTCGTTTTCGCCATCGTGGCACCACATCTTTCCGCCACGGCGACAAATGCTTCATATCATGATATATGTCAACTTTTTCATAAAATTGTACGGTATGATAATATTTCATTCGCATCCATGTTAAAAACATTCAAATTGTTGTTGAATTAAAAATGCATAATAGAATGCTAAAGCGGTTTATTCCATAACAAGATAATCGTAGCCCTGAATTAAAGGATCGATATATGTAACTTGATTAGAAAAACATGTAGAATAACTTGGTGCACTTTATTTTTTTGTTTAATAAACATAAAATATGTTTTAGTCGGATCTGATGCAACTTCAAAATTTCCATATGGGGTCATTTCGGAAATACTATATGTTGTTTTTGGCCTCATTTAAAATGCCTAGATAGGTAGTTAACATGTGTTTCACCTCTTGTCATGATAAATGAAATTTAAACTAGTTGGGTACCTAAACAAGAGTGAACTAAATAATTCAAATGTGGAGTTTCATAAATATGCAATTCGTTGCATGTGGAACTTCACTTAATGTGTAGTAGTTGGTTGTTTGCTTTGCCATGCCTTACATATTTAAATTTGACATGCATCATCCTCGTTTGTGCATCATATCATGAATATTTTTTGTTGTTTACCATCCTATTTGCTTGTTTCCGGTTTTTCTTCTTGCTAGAGTTCCGAAAGCATTTCGGAGTGTGAGGATACGTTTGACTATGTTGGTTCATCTACGTTGTGGATTCGATCTTCTTCCAAGTGGGATTTCAGGCAAGATGATTATTACCTTGGATACCCCTATTATAACTGCCATGCTAATTGTCTCGTTTCTATCGATATGTCTTGGTAACTACCACTTGTCTATCAAGCCTCCCAAAATGCCTCGATAAGCCTGTAACTCTCCACATCGTAGCGAACTGTTGTTTGGCTAAGTTACCGCTTGCTCAACCCCACTTATAGCATAGCTAGTTGCAGGTGCCGGTGCATCCATATGATAACATGGATATCTTGGTATATCTCATTATTATTGCTATTTAATTTAATGCATCTATACACTTGGTAAAGGATGGAAGGCTTGTCCCTTTGCATGGTGTCTTGTTCCACCCTTGCCGCCTGAATTTTCGTTTACCGGTGTCATGTTCCATATTGAGCGCTTCTAAGACATGTTTGGTATTATGGGCCCCCTGATCATTCATTTTAGGATAAAACTCTTCCGACAAGGCCTAACATTGGTTTTCCCATTCGCCAACCTAACAAAACTTGCATAGGGACTTTCCGGACCCCGTGGATAATTATTCAACTAACTGGGCCAATGTTCTGCATTAGTATTGGTCCACCTACCTACCAGTCGGCGGTGCCACCTCGGGGCAACTGGAGTAATTGTTTTACTACCGTCCACTTAGCATAGACGGATGATGGCCAAAGATGGAGAGCAGACGGCTCTAGATACATATCTCTCTCAACGGGAGGTCTTGCTGGTTTAGTTTTGCCTATGACGAGTGGATTGTCCATCGGGATTCCTTATCGGTAACATCATGTTATCATTGTGTGATGTTTTCCCATTGGATATGGGTGGAATTTATGATGGACTACTTGGAGCATCCTTGCAGGGTTTAATCTTTTGGGAAGTTGTGTCAGCGATTATGTGGCAACTTGGAAACCCAATTATAGAGAACTTGAAGTAAACCAAATTAAAATACGCCAATCGTGTGGGTAATCATGACAGTCTCTTTTCATGAGAGTTTGGGAAGAGAACATAGTGGGGTTATGTTTGACTCGTAAGTAGGCGTTCATGATCACTTCTTGATAATTACTAGTTTGTGACTGTCATGCATAGACCACTCTTATTATTATTGTACTTTTAAGTTAGCCAGATAAAATGCTTACTTCTGCTGCAACCTCACCATTTAACTAAACCTCACCCATTAGGCTTTGCTAGTCTAGATACCCTTGGTAATGCGATTGCTGAGTCCCCATGGCTCACACACTCCTACAACAACAGGTGCAATTACATGTAATGTGACGCGATGACGTGAGAGCAATGATTGTTCTATTTGGTGTTCTTCTTCTTCATCATCGACAATAGGATGGGTTTCAGGTCCATAGCCTGGGATTAGTAGGGTGGACGTCATCTTCTTCATTTTTGTTTGATTTCATCCGTAGCTGGAACTTGATCTTCTTTATGATGATTTTGATATATTGACTTGTTGATATATTTATGTTGTAGCATGTGGCGAGTGTAAGCCAACTCCATATACTTTTCTTTTCTGTACATGTATTGTGATGATGTCCATTCTTTCGAAGCAACCGGAAATGCTATCGAGGCCCTCGAGCTGTCAAGTTTGAGCATGAAAAGTTGGTATCAGAGCCTTACACAAACTGTTAGTGGTCGAGTCTACAAACACAAACTATTTTGAGTCTAGTTATATATCGGAGAGTAGGAATTATTTTTACTCCTCTCCCTGCATCGGCGAGCAATCTGGCATAGGAATATTAATTCTACCCCTCTTCTCACTCAACATAAATTAGGATCACACAGGTATTTTCGAATATCTATGATGTCGGTGTGACTGGAATTCTATTCTTGGTGCCGCCCGACACTTGGAGGGAGTGCTGGGGAGCAGAGATCCAACGGGTTCTTGTCACACATGCTATCGTTCAGTTTCCTTAGTATCTCAGGACAAAGATGTTTGAAATCTCTTCAATACTATTTGTGGCGAGAGGAGTTTGGTGTCACCTAGTACTGGCGAGGGCATCCATATGTACGGCCATATTTAGTATTGTTTGATTATGAGGGTCTGAGGAAGACGAGTTTCCGAGACCTCTAGTTATGTGTTGACGGATGCGATTCATTCGTGAGTAGTATCATACTAGGAATTGAGTGATTGATTTACTCCTTGTATCTGTTGGACCAGATTGCATAATCAGAAGATTTTTAGGAGTTCTTAGGTGGGAATTCAAGTAGTTCTATAGGCTTATCTTCCAACAGATGCATTTGTGAGATTGGGGTTTGACATCTAGTGGTTCATTTGTTGACGGCCTTTCTTACAACGATTCTCGTTGTGTCTTAAAGAATCGTTGTAGCTTGCTATGATTCGGGGAGCCCGTGCAAGCCTTACCATGAAAATATTGAATGAAATCTCTGCCATATATATATTTTAGGCTTAATTCACAATCCTCATCTTTGTTTCGTTAGAGTATGGTAATTTGAGTTGCTTTAGTGTCAAGATTTCATACCTTTTGTAAGCGCTGTTTTCGAATTTTCTATGGGATTGCTAATCCTTTTGATCAAACAAATTTTCATGTCAAATTCCTTCCCATCCAGAGTGCTTCTCTTCAAGTGAATTTAACCCTTTTCAATTTTCAAGATCTATCCTCATTTTATTCTAGATTTCTTTCATCCATCCTAAGTTGTCTTTGTTTTCCCCACCCTACCGCCCTTTTCTTGAACGATTTAATTCTCATCCAAGTGAATATTTATTCATGTAATGCGTCCACTTTCTTTTATTCCATATTGTATCTGGTGATTCATTGTGAAGATGCTTAAGTGCTAAGTTCATCATTCTTCGTTCTCGTTTTCTTCCATGGTGGATTTGATTCAACCCCTTGGTGTTCATCATATCCTTTTCATTTGCTAAATGATTTCATGTGGTGGTAATTTTTAGCCAAACCTCTTTATATTCTTGTTTGGAGTTTTCATCATATCTCAAAAGACTTGTATTTCCTATAAAATCTGCTTAAATTATTTTGAGTTTCTGACCTCATCAACTTTTCATTTGTACCAGTGCAATCTCTCTTACTAAACAATCCTTCAGCGGTATTTTCCTTTAGTGGGCCCATAACCCGCAGGTTCTTCCCCACGATCCTACCTGGCCTTTCTATTCTTTTCTAGAGATCTCCTCAAGTTCTTTTCAAGTGTGACACAAGGATGGTATTCCATTAGTCACATTCCTTCACCAAGATCGCCTCGAATTAATTTGACCAATGCCTCAAATTTTCTTTCTTCATTATTTTGAAGTGTCACAATAATTCACGATGTTGTTTCTCGTCATCATTCTAGGCGTTGAAGGCCGAAGGAGTGGTTCTTTTCAAGCTTTGTTCAGTCTCATGAAGATCCGTTCTTCAAGCTTCGTGCTAACCTCTAAAATTATTTTTCTATCATGAGGAATTCCTTCCATATCTCTCTGAAGCATTTCTGAGTTGTCATCATTTATCAATCCTCCAAAGGCCATCATTTCTGAAGATTTCCTTGCTCTCAACTTTAAGTTTTCATTCCCAAACGCTCCTGAATTAATGTTTCTTCGTTCATTCGAGGTTTTCATACTTACCTCTCCATTTTTACCGCTGCTTGTTCAATTTTCTCATAGTCAATCTCGATCACTTCATTCTCATGTATCCAAATTCATTCAAAGTATTCTCACTCGTTTCAAATTCTTATCGGTGGTTCATTCAAGAGTTCTTCAAGTTCTTGATGTTCTTCAAACCTTTCAAGAGGAATAAGTAGTATGCCATATACATTGCTTGTCATCAATTTTAAGTTGATGAAGGATAAGAGCAATGTAATTCTTATTCTTGTTCCATCGAGGTGATTTCAATCCCTCTTTCGGAGTTGTTCATGATATCTAGTTCTCGATTCTAATTTGTTCACCTTCTTTTTCTGAATTCCATCTTTTCTCAAGTATCTCTTCGCAAATTCCATCTAAATTTTCGCAAGGCCTCAATCTTACTCATTTCATCTTTCATTTCTTTTGATGATTCTTTTGTAACTGAGGTTCACCATGGTGGTTCGTCTAGGATTTTTTTTCATTCTTGGGGTGTTCTTTAAGATTATTGTTGCAAGAGCTCAAGTATTCTTTGTCTTGCATTTCAAACTTTAATTCTTTCTCCATTATCTTCTGAGATGGTGTTATAGCATTCTTGATTCATGAGAACTCCCGAAAAGTCTTGGTCAAGAATGAGATATTTAAACCCATCTGTCTTCCTTGGATCTACCTTGTATTTGCTATTTGTGGTGCTCATAAATGATCCAAGTTTTCTCCTCCTCCTCTTAAAAAAGACAAGTTTTCATCTCTTCATTGATCTGAATCATGTCAACTGATTCCGTTGGTGGCAACTTGTCCCCTTATAATTCTGAGACGTTTTCCATAGGCCCATAACAAGCTTATTCTGTTCGTTCTCATTTTCCAACAACTCTATTCAATTATTATTTCTAAAGAAAAAAATTCAATTCAATTGTGTATAAGTTAACTTTTTCTTCGTTCTTTTCTTTCAAACGATCTAGCTTCTATTCTTTCATTCCGGAGGCATTGTGATGTTGCTCTCTTCGACCCATCATTTCATTTTGTCAAGATCATGTTCTTTCCTTGCTTATCCATTTGATTGGAGTATTGTGTCCTCTTGTCAAGTTATTTTCATTTTATAAAGTTTTGCCTCTCTATTTAAACAAAGTGTTGTCCAAATTCTTTCTCGTCCCTTGCTCATCTTGTTTCAACCAGTGTGGTTTCAACTCTTTCTTGCCCTTGTGTTCTTTCAGCTTGTTGGAACCTCCAAGGTTCTATGGTTTCACTCGTTTGTCAAAGAAGCAACTTAATTTAACTCTTCAAATTTCTCTTCCTCTTATCATTCCAAGATCTCAGGTCGTGATCTGTTGTAAGTGGGGGAGAGTTGCAACAGCCTGAGATCGACGTTTCAGATGCCTTTTAGTTATTTTGAGTTTCGAAGTGTTTTTTTTCACATTCATCATCGCATATTTCGCATCATTCTCATTGCATCTGCACTCCATTGATGTCAATTTTTCAAAACCTATCTTTGTTCGTAGTTGTCGGTTCTCCCCGATCTCGTAATTGGCCATTTTAAGACCAACCACACTAGCACGCACATGTGTCATTTTTAAAATATTGCTTTATAAGAGGATATTAAACTTCATTGGAATGGGTAGAAAGTTGGCATGCGGCCTTAATATATTGTAGTTAGACCGCTTGCCAAATTTCATCGCATTCAGAGGTCGTTTCATGCCTAACAGATAAACATATAGCAGCACCATAGCCGGTTAAATCGTAGGACGTTTTCGGTTTATAGAACTTCATTGCTGGGCTGCACACTTCCCTCTCATATCAACCCAACACCCCCCATGGCCCACCTAGACCCACCTAGCCTAATCCCACGGTCGGAGCCGTCCGATCGCGATCGGAGGGTCCAAAACACCTAAAAAACCCTCAAACTCTAGCCCGTGCTATAAATAGAAAACCTCCCCTTCCATTTTTGGAATCCACTTCTCTTCTCCTCGAAATATCCAGCCCACCAGCACCACCGCTGCCAACTCAGATGTCGTGTCGCCACTTATAGCCAATGAAGCGCTAACATGCTACCCCTACGGCCTCTCTCTCTCCCCGCAGGTCGCCATGGCCGCCCATGGAGCTTACCCGCCGTCGGAATGGACACCGCTAGTCAGATCCTACCGCCCCACCAGTATCAGCCCATTGTCTCTTGCATGTTCCACACACCTACATTTTTTCTTTTGCACCAGCATCTCAATGAGTTCTCGAATGAATGTTGTCGTTGCACCATTTCCGTTTTCGGCGTCATGGCACCCCTTCTTTACGCCATGGCAACAAATGCTCCACATCATGATATATGTCAAAATTTTCATAAAATTGCATGATACTTCAATATGTCATTCCCATCCATGTTAAAAATATTTAAATTGTTGTTGAATTAAATTTACGTAATAGCATGCTAAAACGGTTTATTCCATAGCTAAATAACCGTAGCTCCGAATTAAATAATAGGTATGAAACTTGCTTAGAAAAATGTGTAGAATAACTTGGTGTACTTTAGTTACCTATTTAATGAATATAAAATATGTTTTAGTCGGATCTGATCCAAATTCGAAATTTGCATATGGGGTCGTTTTGTAAGTACTATATGTTAGTTTTGGCCTCATTTAAAATGCCTAGATAGGAAGTAAACGTGTGTTTCCCCTCTTGTCGTGATAAATGACATTTAAACTTGTTGGGTACCTAAACGGGAGTGAACTAAATAATTCAAATGTGGAGTTTCATCAATATATATGCAACTTGTTGCATATGGAACTTCACTTAATGTGTAGTAGTTGGTTGTTGTGCTTTTCCATGTCGGGCATGTTTAAACTTGACAAGCATCATCGTCGTTTGTGCACCAAATCATAAATATGTTGTGGTGTTTACCATGAATTTTTTCTTCTTTCCGGTTTTGCTTCTCCTAGCTAGAGTTTCGAAATCATTTCAAAATGTTAGGATCCGTTGGATTACGCTGGTTAATTGTAACAGCCCGAGACCGACGCTCCAGAAGATTCCCCTTTAATTTCCATTCTCGTCATGTGTTTCGTCTGGTTGTTGCATTCATCATCGCATCATTCACATCATACGCATGGCATCATCACCCGTTTTTGAAAACTTGCATGCGTGAGTAGCTACCGATTCTCTCCGTTCGTGTCTCGACCGTTTCGAGACCAACCACACACGCACGCGCCTGCGACATCGTTTGAAAAATATTTTAAAAGGTGTGCTAAAAATATTCTCGGATTGGGTCGAAACTTGGTGTGCGGTCTTGTTATATTGTAGGTGGACCTCCTGCCAACATCATATACAGGTATAATGGACTAATGTTGGCATTGAGTTATACATTTGAAGGAATGTTCTATTTGCAATGCATGAATAATATTGGATGAATTGAAGGATGTTTGTTCCATGATGATGCAAGAAGGACCTCAAATGAATTCTAAATGAACATCATATACATACTGTTATGCATGCATTAAGGATGATCTCAATGATTGAATCAAATATGACACGATCAAGATGAGTTCCATGTGATGAACAAGATGTGATCTATGTGGAGTTCATTGAGGATCTCAAACATTCTCATGCTTTGGCTTATGGTTTGAACCATGATGGATCAAGATCTTAAGAGAATAATTAAAGAGAAGAATTCTACATATGTCTTGAAAATAGAATCATGAGATGAACTCATATGTTGAGTCGTGGATGATTATGTCATCAAGCAAGTAATTCAAGTGAAGAATTCATTGTGCCTCTCAACAGACTATGTTTGTATAATGAAGCACAATAAGAAATCAATAGGGCCTTCAAGACATCAAGATTAATCATGGATCAAAGATAAATGTTGACCAAGATGAAGATCAAATATTAAACTCAAAGTTGGTCATCACACAAGCACAAATGATGTACCACATGAGATCTTTTGGTATGGTAAGTAAATGTCAATTGCACTTTGTGTATTAAGCCATACTATGTGATGTCTATCTTTATGAGGGTTAGGTAATTGTCATGGGCTCGCATCGAGAGAGAGATTCCAAATGTCCATGAGAGGATGATATCAAGTGTTCATGATCATGGTTGACAAGGGCAAGTTCAAGATAACCATCCCAAAGGATTACATGCTTGAAGCTTGTGGGTGTTCACATGATGAACAAGTGAAGATGAATATAAAGTAAGGCTTTCCACATCATGTATGGGAGAGCTACTTGAAGACTTCACCAATGTATTGCCTTCAACTTGAGCTAATAAGAAACAATAACATCAAGCTCAAGCGAAAGGCTCGACTCAAAGGTATTAGTTCCTTTGACGTTAGTGGTGTGGAATGATGACCACCGAAGAAATATATTCACTCAAGAATGGATTCTCGGTAGCTATGTAGTGTAGCTCTTTTATAATTCTTGAGTTATAGGTACCCCGCACTATGAAGAGGGGATAAAAGGGGACGTGATGGATTTGCTCAAGTCAACATCTTCTAAAAACAATTCCACTCCTATCATATATCCCAAAGTAAAACCATACGCCAAAAAGGGTTCTCCAGTTTTTATGCTCAAACCTTTGCATTAATTGAATCATCCATTTTGTTTGATATTGGGTGGTTCTCTATGTGAGGACCTCAGGCTTTTCAATAGCTACAAAACAATCCCAAGATCATCAAAATCGGAGTCTGTATGTAAAAGTTATGCATGTTTTACTTTTAGTATGCTGGCTGTTTATTGGGAGGCCGGAATTTCCGGGCTTGACACCCCGGAAGTTCCGGGCTAAACAGAAAGTTTGCGAAAATCTGGCCCCAAGGGATCCCGGAAGTTTCAGGCCGACCAGGAAATTCCGTGGGCTAGATGTTTCGGGCAAGTTCCGGGGAAAGTTTCGGGCTAACCAGAAAGTTTACACCATCTGCCCTAATAGGGAGCCCGGAAGTTCCGAGCAGGCCGAGAAGTTTCAGGCTATGTTTTTCTGTGCATAACAGGCAGATTTGGTGGGGCACTATATAAGGTACCCTTCTTCCCCGACGAGGTAGAGCTTTTGGATCTGAGATTTCCCCATTGTTTTGAGCTCTCTCCTCCTCCCTCAAGCCTCAAAACTCCAATCCATTTGGGGGAACTATCCCATGGATCTAGGGTCCACTTGTCAACCTTCTCCGTTGTTCCTCTCCTCCTCCATCCCTGCATAGCATTATTTGCTTTGGGTGGGATTTGAGAGAGAGAGGGGTTTAAGCATTCTTGTGTTAAATCCCGAAGAGATTTGTGAGAGTTCATGAGAGAGATTTCATCCAAGCATACATCCACTACTCCTCTCTCTTTTGGCCAAAGCAATTTGTGTTGAGCAAGTCTTTAGCATTTCCCCCTTGATCTTGTTACTCTTGGAGGTTGGAGACTCCTAGGTGGTAGGAGTACTCCGATGAGGAATCAACTTGTGATTTGTCCCCCGCAAAGTTTTTGAAGGTTTGGAGGCCGCCTCATGGTCTACCACTAGTGGTTGGGAATCGCCTTCGTGGTGATATCTTAAGGAGAATAGGGTGAGCCTTCATGGCTTTGGTGTGCCTTTGTGGTAATATCCACCTCTCTAACGATGACTAGATTCCCTCCAAGGAAGTGAACATCGGGATACATCCTCGTCTACGTGACTTCGGTTATCCCTAACCCTAACTCCTTACTTGTGGTTTACTTTGGTTACTTGAGCGTACATTCACTACATATTGTTGTTGGCTATTTACTTGTAGATATTAATTATTTAGGCCTACACTCTATATCCCGCAATTCATACTTGCTACTGTTGATATATCTTGTGTTTAGTGTGAATTACTATCTCGTGTCATACACTTGCATATCTTGTGATATTGCTCACGTAAGTTTGTGTAACTTACTTGTGCTTGTTAGTAATATTGTTGTGATCACCTCATTTAGATTAAGTTGTTGGTGCACTTAGTTAAGCCTAGTGTATTTAGGATTTGTTCTTGAAAAGTATCCTCTTAGTTTGTTTCCGCATTAGGATAAAGCCAAATCCGCAGAAGTTTTTAATAAATGCCTATTCACCCCCCTCTAGGCGACATCGTGGTCCTTTCAGTATCTCGAGCTAATGTAACTAAAAGAGATGGCTTGAATTAAAATGTTGGCTCCGAGATAGATTTCTCACAGGGAGTCGAGAAAGCATCTCTGGGCGTGGTTACTAAATAAAAATGCTATAACAATATTGCTATACATACGAGTTACCGATCTACACTCTTCTAATGCTACAAGATGTTGAGGATGCTAGTCTTCGATGGGACTAGGTCTTCCCCCCTATTCTTGCTTTTCTGCAGTCGGTCCAAAGATATAGCCGCATTCCTTTGATACTGATGCATATGTTAGTTTAGTTATGATGTAAGTCTTGCGGGTACTTTGGATGAGTACTCACCACTGCTTTGCCTCCTATTTCCCCCCTCGATACGATTACTACATTCAGATGACAGAGCCCATGAGATGGAGTACGTCCCAGATGACTACTACACCACTCCTAGAGCCCACTACTACGTGGAGAGTGCTGACACTCAAGAGTAGTTAGGAGGTTCCCAGGCAGGAGGCCTCGCCTCTTTCGATCCGCTGCTTATGTTTGTGCTAGCCTTCTTAAGGCAAAACTTGTTTAACTTATGTCTATACTTAGATATTATTTGCTTCTGCTAACTCATACTTGTCGAGATTTGTATTCGAGCCCTCTAGGCCCTTGGCTTGTAATATGAAGTTGCATGACTTTAATTTGTGTCTATAGTTGTGTTGTAATATCGTTCAGTATCTTGGTCGTACGCATTTGGGTGTATGATTAGCGTACAGTCAAATTGGGGGCGTCACAGGGCTTCTCTAAGGTGCAAATTTTTCTCTTGGCTTGTGATTCGAAATAGGATTTGGACATCACATCACCTTATTCATCGTGGATGGCCTAACTGCAGTCTTTGTCCCCTTTGCAAGCAAAGTCAGGAATCAACGACTCATCTCTTGTTCCAATGTCGCTTCACCCTTCACGCGTGGAATGATATTCTCAAGTGGCTTGGCATGCATCACAGCATACCATGGCTTGGATGACGAGGGTCGCAGTATGGGATTGGTGGACCGAAAACCTCCAGATTCGTAGCGAATCCCCCAAGGCGTTTGCTTCACTGATAATGCTCATCTCTTGGAGATTTGGTCACAGTGCAATGCTAGAATCTTCTGCAACACGGCTGCTCCTTCAGTGGTCCTTATTACCAAGATTAAAGAGGAGTTGTCTCTTTGGGCTCTGATAGGTGCCAATCACTTGAGTATTGTAATGCCATGAGAGTAGGCATTTTATTTTCTTACCACTTTGTGGCTTTGTCTAAGGACATTCATAACTACCAAACATTCGTATTTTAGCAATAGGCAAGAAAGATCTTTATTTCACTCTAATTATATACATGCATGCATTAGAATGACTAATTTTCCTTTCACGTACACTTCTCCCTCTAATTATATGCATATATGCACTAAAGGACAAAAAGTTGATGTCATCCTAGATTCTTTCTTTTTCCAAACTTCAAACTATTTTGTAGCTCAAACCGTCGCTCCGATTGAAAAACTGTCTTCACAGAAAAAACCCGTCTTGAAGAGATCTTCAAAACTAGATCCCATGTCGATATGTTTTGCTGAATTTTTTTGGACCAAAAGTTACCACATCTGGGCTACGTAAGGTATCACATCTGCCATACAAAAGTTACCATGTCATTTACACAAAAGTCTGGAGGGTATGTTTTCAACAAATTTGTATCCCACGGTCAAAAAGTAATTATGATTTTGCAGTGAGTTATCAGCTTTGTTGTGTATATTACCATGTTGCACAAAAGTTATCTAGGTATGTTTTTCAAAAAAAATCATTCCCTTAGTCAAAAAATTACCGCGATATTTGTATATGAGTTATCAACTCTCATGTGCGTGTATTATCATGTGGTTTACACCATGAGTTATTGGGAAGTATTTTTGAACAATATTTTTCCCTGGTCAAAACGTTAACACGTCTGGATTAAGTAAGTTATTAGCTCTGTTGTATGTATATTACCATGTTATTTGCACACAAGTTATCAGGGTATGTTTTTCAACAAACTTTTATCCCGAGGTCAATTTTCAACATTTTTTCCTCGGGGTCCAAATTGTCATGGTGTTTATACCTAAGTTATCATGTATATGACGCGTTATTACCATTATGTTTAAACAAAAAGTTACCGGGATACATTTTTGACAACTTTTTCTAGGTCAAAGTTACCGCGGTGTTTGTGCTAAGTTTTCAGGGGTGTCATGCAGAAATTACCGTGTTATAAATTATCGGGGAGATGTTTTAATAATTTTTCACCCCCGATCGAAGTTACCATGACATATATACGTAAGTTATCTAGTCTCGGTGCACAAATTATCATGTCATTTGCACATAAGTTACCGAGGTATGTTTCAACCCAAACAATTCCTCATGTGAAGTTTTCATGATATTACAATGAGGCTACATGGGCAAAGTATAAAACCCGTTGGTATATGGAAGACTACAAGGCAACCTGGAAAATCGAACAGAAACTAGAAGAAAAATATTTTTTTGACTCATATGAAAGTGGAAAAAAATGTTAACCATCATGTTTCTACTTATTGGGCAATAGTCAAGATAGGGTGAGTTGGTTAGTGCACTGCTGCTACACCGTAGGGGTCATCGGTTTGAGTCCCATTTTAAACGATTACTTTTTGAAGTTACAAATTCTAAACAAGTAACGTTAATAAAGAAGGATTAAATGCTAGTTGCATTGATTTGCATAACAAGTGACAAGTGACGTTAGCTCAATTGGTTAAACTCTTTGAGGTGTCTCGGCGACCAAAGTTCGAATCACAAATTGAGCAATTTTTGTTCCACATATCAAACGCGCAAGGAACAAAAAATGGGAATGGATTTGATTTCCGTGCGGAGACCCATGATATTTCGTGGTTTTCATGGTTTCAATAACTATTTCTTGTAGGTTAAAAATACCTTGGTTTTTGTAAGTTACCAGTTATTCGTGTGTAAATTATCATGCTTTCCGAGTATATTTTAAAACAAACTTTTTTACTTGGTTCACACACGTGACAACGGATGAAGTTTTTAATTCCATGCCTTGTTTCTTTGAAAAGAAACTTGGTTAACAGAAACGTATAAAGGTCAGCTAACTTGTTTAGAGAACATAATAGAACCGTAGCCTAGCTGGTAACGCACCGCAAGCTAGATCAATAGGAACACAATAGGAACACACCTTTTTTCCACTAACACAATTGAATCCGTATTGCATCATCATGGAACAAACATCCATCAATTCATCCAATATTATTCATGCATTGGAAATAGAACATTCCTTCAAATGTATAACTCAATGCCAACATTAGTCCATTAGAATTGTCATCAAATACCAAAACCACACATGGGGACTACATGCACTTTCAATCTCCCCCATTTTGGTAGTTGATGGCAATCTCAACAAGAGGATTTATATAACGAATTTCAAAACAAACATGCAATTTATCCGAGGATAAATTGTATACTTGGGATGTTTTTGATAGCACAAAGTGTTAGAAAGATACTTGATGCTATCACAACCGGTTGTACCAACATCAAAACACTACACAAGCATTTGACATTAGTAGAACCATAATATATAAAGCAAACACCCCCACAATATATGCATGTCTGAATGAACTTTGAATTTCATTGCATATATGAATTGACATAAACTAGATGGAGTTTTCCTTTTATATTCATTCATGCAACAAGCATATATAACTAGAGTAGATATGCATAAATGATAATAAACACTAAAAGTTATCTTAAATCCTCTCAACTTCTCCCCCATTGGCAACAAATGCCAAAATGGGAAAAATCTCGAAGACTATGAGTTCCTCCAAAATTTTGCATATTACAATATATGAGTAAAATAAAATGTGCATATTCAATGATGAGGGGCTTGAGGAGCTTATTATCTAGAGAATGCAACAAGACAATCTGATGTGAAAATAAGCATTCGGTAGGTGAGGAAAACATATTTTGGACAAGATATAATATGAATATCCAATTCGATCATGATGATAAGTATGGGTCCAAAATACATTTGAAACACATGAGGCGCAAGATTATATGCAAAATATACAAGCACCCACTTCACAACCTCTTACCAAGACCACCAAAGAATCAAAAGGGAAACAAACCAAGTGACCGGCAAGGAATAAACGATATCAAGGAATGATGTGAACTTTCTCATGCATATGAATTTCTAAGTGGGCAATAATAAAAAGAATATGTATCCACAAAGAAACTTCCATACACAAAATAGATGTAGTTGATAAGAACATGATATCCACAAGTGATTCCATCATTATACAATTGTGATCCTAGCATAAGAGCAAGGCACATGGCACAAATTGATCTTATTTGTATAACAATGAATTACTAAGTAAGATAGAAAATACCACAAGCAATTAGAGTGTTTTCAGGAACACATAGGAAAACACAAATACAGTAAGTACTATTACATGCTATGATGCAACCTACACAAGGTTGAGTCTTATTTATACATATGCATGAAGTAAATACTTGTTACCGAGGAAGCATTGGTACAGAGTAGTAATCAATGAGTGATATAATATTGGCTCTAATTCCCTCGTGGTGACACCACCTTCTTTATGAATAAGCCAAGGCAACAATGCTTCTCCAATGTACCTAAATCACTTTTAAGTACAATATGGTCCCCAAACTTATTGGTTCCAAAGTAGTTAGTCTAATTACAAAATCTAGGGCAAAAACCACTCAATACTTTCTCCTTTCTGGTTTATAGGGATCATCTCAAAATTTTCAGATTTCCATTATATAAGGCTCACTTTGTGTCCAATTGAGTTTAAGTGCTTTGAGTCTCACACCACATTTAATGAAAGTGAGAAAATTATTGGTCATGCATGCATCTTATTCTACATACATCATGCACATCCAATGAGAGGGAGGGTGTTGCATTTATTGCCTTGGGAGTTTAATAAATGAGAAATATTTTATTGGGCAATTTTCTATACACAAAACCCGTGCCATCCACTCACAGTCTACCTTGGTTGAAGAGATTTCAGACTTAAGCCCTATAAACTGGAAAGGAGGAAGTATGTGAATATAGATATGAATTTGAATTTCATGCACAACTTAGCTATTAAGGATATGAAGGATTTACCATATATATATTGGATCAAATAAAGTAAACAAGGTATACTAATTTACACATAGTAAATATGTATGCACAAGCCTACAAATCCAAAGAGATACAAATTGGACAAATGAACACATAACCGTTAATACTTCCAATAACATCACTAATCATTCACATTGTCCAAGATAAATCAAACTGAAAAATCAACATATGATAGCACACAAAGTTCAACACATGAACCAAGCAAAACCAGAGAGCATATAAGATATGCATTGCACATATCTTACATGCATATCACACTTAAGTAGATATTATAGTACAAGTAATAAGATACTAACTCCCATAATACCATAAAAACTAGTAATATGAACTCAAACAAAGGCATGGGAGATTGTCGGGAGGCAAATGAATTTCTTGGCTAGATATAAAATGCAAGTAGAAGCAAAAGTCGATATGAAGATGACCATAAAACTCTACCATACAAGGAATACCATGTGTAATAGAACACAATGGTATTTTGAATTATTATTCGATGATAGATTATAAGCACAAGATCATCTATAATCACACAAGCATGATATGAGAGTGTATCAATGATCAAAATGCTTAGAAAACATATTATTAACATTCCAATTAGGTAGATCATCATCTAGAGAAACAATTCGAATGGCTTGAATCATACATACACCTTTTTACGTATGATCTTGAAGATAAACCATGAATAAGACCGCACAATAATGTCATACTCTCTCACACACACACCTAAGGAATGCAATGACAAAAGAATCATTATGCAAATAGAGATGTGTTGAGCACAGCAAGCCATAGAGATAAAAGATAATCTCAACAATAGGTCCTAAGTGACATTCATCAATGGTTCATATTAACAAGTATTGTGATATGCACAAAGCATATCACTCCCCCATAATGTGATAATCCGTGTATTGTCCACAAGAGGTAACTCAAGTCCAACTAAAGATGATCAATGGATGAGAATTTGGACTACAAATGAACTTGACATACCACATAGTAACTAAATAATCTTGCACTATAAATACTAGGTGGTATCCAATATATAAACATTTTAGGTTTGCGATGTGTGTATAGCATAACACTCCCCCATAATGTGATGATCAATTAATATCTCAATACAACCCGATAAGATGCAATGAAGGCTCTAGACTACACACAACTATTTGACGTGCACAACAACCTACACATGCTAGATAATACAAATTAAGCATACTAGTAGGCACAACATTTACAAACACATGCTAGGTACAAAACCTAAACATGAGAGGGGCTAGTAACATTTAGTGTAGACAATATATACAAGTTACCACCAAGAGAGGCATTGGAATGATAAATATGATGGTATTCTTCTTGACTTGGCTTGAACCATAATGACTGGGGAAAATAATCTTTCTTCATGAACTAGCCAAGTCTTGAATGCCCTCCACACACCTATAGATCAAGTTTGAGCTTCATGGTCCCCAACCAAGTTGGGTCCTAAGAAGTTAGTAACAATAGGCTTGGCAACCCAAATGGTCTTATGCACTTTGAAACCACTTTGGGCACCAACATACTTGGCAAACAAATTGCCAGAAATATCCTTCATAAGTGAATAATGATCATTGATAATTGGATGCTTAGATATGTTACCAATGGGGCATGATGAAGCTATGTGTCCCTTCTTACGACAAATATAGCAACATGTACTCCCCTTTCTCTTCTTCTTCCTCATTTTCTCAATTTGGGGAGAAATAACATGTTTCATCATGCATAGTGGCCATTCTTCAACATGAGGTTGAGCTTGAGATTGAGACTGAGGACTCTTACGATGTAGCTTCTCTTTATAAGCCCTTATCTTCAATGGAAAAGATCTCACATGATGCCCAACCTTTTTGCACTTAAAGCAAGATTCTTGTTCTTGGAGTTCTTTTTATTGGAGTGATAACTGTGTCCATCATCACACTTTTCCAAGATTTTTTTCAAACTAGTGACTTGGGCCTTGAGCTCATTAATTTCTTCTACATGGTTAGTTTCAACACTAGAAACAAGAGGACTAGTGGAAGTAGAAACTACATGGTTAGAGCAACAAGACAAGGTGAGCAATTCATCATGAGTGGTAATAATATGAGAGATGAATGAATTGCAAGTATTAACACGTGGCAATAAAGCATTTAGAGTACATGTGCTAATGTTCACATAAGACTCGCAAGATTTTACCTTGGTGACCATAGTCTCATGTGCTAACTTTAGCTCATTATGAGAGATTAGAAGATCCTCATGAGTGATCGAGAGATTTTCATGACTTTCTTACAATTTCCAATAATTTCTTGTTAGAAAATCAAGTTGAGCATACAGCTCAACATTCTCCTTCAAGGTTGATTCTTCACATGAGGTAGAGTTAGATGCACAAGTATCATCAACAATATGAGATGAACAAGTAGCAGTTAGAGACTTCTCATGAGTAGATTGAAACTGCTCATGAATCTTAGAGATTTTGATGAGCTCTCCCTTGACATTATTGCATTCAAGGCGAAGGAGCTCAAAATCCTCTTTAAGTTTACCATGAGAAATTTCAATCCCTCCTTTTGAAGATCTTAAGTCTCTAAATATTTGATGAGCCTTATCAAGTTCATGTTCAACTTGTTCAATTTTAGCTTGCTCGTTAATAAATAAATCCTTACGTTTTTCAAACCAAGCAAGAACGTCTTGAAACCTTCTATAAGCATTATTTTTAGCTTTATGAAGAATTTTACCAATCTCATAGAGATTTTTAGTCAACTCATCATCATAATCCTCATTACAAATATCATCTTATCAGTAAGACAATATGATACCTCGTCATTACCTCTTGCCATTAGGCAAATGTGAGCAAAGGGGGTTGATTATGATTCTTTTGGAGAATAAGGTTCTTCATCAATCAAGAGTGCCTCATTTTTCTTTATTTCCTCTAAATGGTTAGTAATACAAAAACTAGAGGAAACCAAAGCATTTTGATCATGGCAACACGGGATAGCAAGCATATCATCACAAACATTTGTTAAGGATTTCTTAGATGATATGCATGGACTATCAACACAATAATTCATAATATTTGTGGTGCTAGATATGCCCAAGTCCATAGAAGATACAACACTAGCATCTACACAAGCAAGATCATTAATAATGAGCTTAACACCATCATCACAAGATATTTCTTCACCCACAATGTCATTTCCTTGTGGCACACCACATGTCGGTGGAGTGGAAGATGTTGATGTGTGCAAGTAATCGGAGGTAGAAGGAATAGAGATCTCTTCATGATCGATAAATGTGGAGAGCTCCTCTATTAACTCCTTAAACATAATATTTTCTTCATCAAGATTTGACCCACCATATATATCTTCGAGCTTTGTCCAAACCTCATGAGCCGACTTGCAAGTCGAGACTGACTTAAAAACTTTAGGGCTTATAGTTTGATGCATGGCAAGAGAGGCATCGCAATCAAGATACATGTCATCTATAGATGGAGGAGGATCGTCCTTTACACAAGAAATCCCTACAAGAACAATTCGTGAAGCATTTGGACCCATGGCCCAAAAGTGACAAAGCATATGGATTCTCCACAAGTGATCCACCTACAATCCTACCATCATGATTATGGAACAAACATCCAATATTGATCCACGACAGGGGAATTCATTAGCACCGTATGAACAAACATCACTTGTGGAGAATGATGCGACCCATCATGGCACACCAAAGATCAGGAGTAAACTAGCAACAAGGCATATTGAGAATGTAAGGCCATCAATCGAAGACCCCTAGTACAACCGCTCCTGTAATCTCTTTTCTTCATATACCTGTAAGCAGTTGCTTTGGCACTCCAAATAATAAGAGTCGTTGAGGAAAAATACAACATCCTTTTACATGTTCTCTGGTTGTCCTTCTTGGCACATATTTTCCTTTTCTCCCTCTTCTCATGAATTAATTCAATACGTTACAACACGACCGGATAATACACTGGGGGCTTGAACTTACATACAAATCTCCTTACATATTGTTCATTATGTGTTCGACGTCTTGGAGTTCACTTCATATGCATCGGTGCCGAACTGTGTCTTGGGTAATAGTTGGGTTTCCTGGCTCCTGTGCTTGCCCCTTTACGTTCTGCTCGTTCGGCTAAAAGGGCAAAGGGATCACCCCTGTGATTGTGCTTCGTAATGTTCTGGCCAAGCACCTTAGGAGAGAAATCCAAAAACTGACTGTCATAGTATGCGAGATCCGGTCTATGAACCCGAGCTGGAAGTATTATACTTCAATCCTCGTAAGCGGTTATTCTGTGTTATACGAGGGGTTTGTCCTTTATGCAAACCTTGTGATACCGGCTTTAGCCGCGGTTCATTCGAATATCGCAAAACTTTGGTAGCCAATTGTAAGCTTCCCGTAGTCCTTTTCGTGCCCCAATGACTAAGTGAAAGAAATAAAGCACTATAGTCTGATTGCTTAGTCTGTCGCACCTTACCGCCTTCGGGTCTCGATAACTCGGCTAAGGGACATACTTCATTGGCATAGACTCCCCATGTGGTATCTACATGGGGGCTGAAGCCGACAACTCACATCTTTCAGTATTAAATGGCCACATAGGAGTTATAAAGGAACGCAAAAATATAAAAGCATAATAACTTATAACATCAAAAGTTTCAATAAGTCTTCGGACGCGTTACAAATCATTCAAACATATTATTGCCTGAACACTGTGACGCTATCACCTGAGCACTCTCCATCACTCCATCGAAGTACAACTCGGGGCGTCCATGCTCCTTCCCGGGAGACGGCGGGGCGGGGCTACCTTCATCGGATCCAGCCCCGGCCAATGCACCTTGTCCTTGGCAAAGGGCCATCCGGACTCCCTCTATGCAGGAAGAGAGCTTCATGACGTCGAAGCAGGGCGAGGCTGCGATCAACTTCTGCACCAGGCCAAAGTAGCTGCCTGGCAGCGGCTCGCCGGGTCATAAGCGGATGCAGAGGTCCTTCATGGCCAGCTCTGCCATCTAGTGCAGCTCCATCAATTGTGTTAGCTTCTCGAAGAGAAGAGGCGAGCGCTCGGGGGGCTCCAAATTGTGCCCAGAACAGCCGAGCTTTGTGTCCTACCTACCTCGAGGCAAACAGCATATTGGCATCTGCCACGCTCTTCTGAAGATCAGAGGATGCGCCTGAAGAGCGCAACACCTGGGTAAGCAATTTGAACTTGCTATCCCCGAAGACACACTATAGTATGGATGGCTTACCATCCATTATGTCCTTCGCTTGGCGGAACTGGTCCTCATAAAACTGCCTGTCCACTAGCTCCTTCGGAAGATCGTTCTTTGGGGTGGACAATCGGCCGCACTTTCCTTGCCCTTCTGCTCAAGGAACTCGCACTTCCGACTGGCGTCCTTGAGCTCCTGCTGAACCTCCGCCACACGAGCCTCTGCTTCTGGCTGGTGGCTCGCTGGGCGGAGAGGACGGTCGCTACTTCTTTGGTTGCCGCTCTCTTGACGGCCGCATGGTCTTTTGCTTGTTGGATCTCAGCCTTGAGCCTCTCCACCTCCTTCATCAAAACTGTTTACACATTAAGACATTATGAAAAACTGCATTGACAGTGTTTGGGTAAAGGTGTTCAGAAAGGAGTTCGGGCAAAGGTATTCGGATTTTGTTTTGACATACCTTGTGCCTCGTCGAATCTTCGGTTGAGGGCTTCAACGTCATCCTCAGAGTGTTTAAGCTTCCGATTTAGCTCGTCCAGCTCGCCGCCACTATGAAAAACCTGTTAGGAGACCTTTAAAGGCCTCCTTAAGACCATTTTCAATAGACTGGATGCTCTTTAATACCGCACCCATGAGGGTACGGTGCTCCTCAGAAACGGAGGCGCTCGATAGAGCCTCCTCCATGACCGGCCACACATTGGTCGATGGCACCGGAGGTGATCGAATAACCCGATCACCAACCGGGGTTTGAACCAGAACCTCCGGAGATGCCCTTGGAGGGGACTGAGCGGCCGCTCATCTGGCCTCCTCATTGTTCGGGTGGGGTACCTCCCCCCGGTCTTTGGTAACCGAGGTGTTAGACTCGGCCACTGTGTCGTCTCCCCTGCCATCGGTGCCTAGCTCCATAGGAGCATGTTGGGATGACACCTCTGTGGTGTCCTTCATGACACCCAGAGTGGCGGGATGCGAGGCATTCCCTCTCTCCGCTAGTTTAGCTGGCGGGGTCTCCCCATCCGATATTTGATTGGTGGGGAGGACATGTGGGGGGCTGCAAAATCCATAAGCGCCTGCGTGTTAGTAAACTCTAAACTTGTTAAAAGAACAAACAAGGGGTCTTCGGATCCGAACCTTTGAGCCGGGGGCTTGACCCCGAGGTTCCTTCGCGGAATGACCTCAAGGTTATCGAACTCAGTATCTGAGTCCGAGCTGTCGTCGGACCGGATCACCTGTGCCCGTGTGTTCTCTTCGGGATAGGAGGGGAACCTCCTCTGGGCGTCCGATGAAGCCGCCCTCTTTGTTGTGAGGGGGGAATTGCCTTCCCCTTGCTTCATCCTCCTCCTATTCCTTCCACTCCTTCTCCTCCTCCTCCTCATGCTCCTCTGGATTCGAGGAGGCATGAGTTTCCCCAGACATAGTCTCTGACTGGCCCCGCATACGAAGGCCACTTCGGCTTGGGTTCTTCTTCTTCTCCTTCTTCGTGGGGCCTCGTAAGGCTTCTCCACGAGCATTTCTGCCAATAGCTCGGACCTAGCGTCCTCGGGCTGAGGTGTCAGGCCACTAATGTTAACAACTTTCTTTAGCCATTTCTGCGGAAGAATGATCGGAAGAAAACATTATGGATCCTCCTTGGTATATGTAAAAGCTGATCAAGCAGAAGTGACCCGTACCTCGGTGGTGGGTTTGGAGGCTTGCAAGCCTCTGTCTTCCTCCTCGAATGCTCAGCTCTCCTATGATTTGAAGAGCGCCTTCCATAGTGTGGGGACCCCGACTCATAAGTCGTGGTCACCGAATGCACGTGTATAGTGATCCCAGAGATGAATGCTCACTGAACACACAGAAGCTGGATAACAAGAGTCTTACATCCACATTTAACGTCTTACACAAATGATGACCACGAAGGTCTTAGTCTTACATAGATAGGGACACACGGGCCAAACACTTAAATAGAACAAGCAGCGGAAATCTTGGTCGAAAGCGTGAACCCATCCCATCTGCCTTAACCTACAGGCATTCTGACTGGGAAGCGTCCTAGTTCGCATGTTTGTCACCAATGAAATCTTCAACAAACTCATGTTCTTCCATGTCTGGCCAATTAAATAACCAGTGGCAAGCCAATGAGTACTTTGAATGTACTCGCAAGCAACCCAAGTTGTGGAACAAGGTAATAATGATACATGGTATAGCACTAAGTAGGTAACTTTGCGGAAAGCTAATTTTGAATGCAAATGTCATGATCAAGTAACTTGTAAGCATGCATCAACAATAAGCAAGTATCCATATGAATAGATATCATCATAAGTATTGGTTGAACATCTCATGTTCACTCATCACACTAAGTCATTGGACTGAGTTCAATCCTCACACTAAGTCATCAGACTTAGCTCATGTGACCTCTTGTCACCATCACATCCATACTCACACCAAGTTTCACGAAAACAATCGAACATAGTCTAAGAAGGACTTCCAACTGTCCATGACCGCTGATGCGGCTATTCGAATAGTTTTACACTCTACAGAGGTTGCACACTTTACCCACAAGACTCAGGGAACTTCCATGTCTTCCATGACTCGTGGTATATAACATACCCAAGGTAAGCACCCGAACAATGCCTTTCCCCTAGCGATACTAAACAAAGAGTCCACTCGATTGGTACCCAGCCCTCACGATGTACATCACACGAGCCTCACTCTAATCGTACCATCCATGAGGGGACCAACGGTGTGCTCGGTGCCTGTAAAGACAGCGCATGATCATACATACCGGTACGACTCCATATCGAGAGTGACCACGCCACTCTCGCCACTCCTTGCCAGTACCCACCAAGGTAATCAACAAAGCCCCGTCCCATAAGGGGTATCATGGTTGCGCGTATAAGGTTGGGATGGTCAGTAGACCTTATAACTCTCCGTTTTCGAGAACACACACTCACTTGCTCGGGCATACCACTTCTTTCTCAAGTGGTTACCCAATTCATCATCATCTCCCACGGGCATTAGTGGCACCCGACGGGGTTTTCAAAAAAGTCTTTGAAATCATTTCTCTCCTTTCCATCTATATGCATAAATCCCATCCCACTTGCGTAACATCTATCTGTATCCTAACTACACCCACCCGCATAACCCTCATAAGGTGGTAGGGTCATGCACGATGCAAGTGTCAACGGAAAAGTATCAGAGGCATCCCACTGAAGGGGGGGGACACCACATCATGATCAATCATCGAAACAATAAGTGCTAAATGGCATGCATAAAAAGTTTCTTAACATGGTCAAAGGGCTGCTTGCCTGGCTCAACAAAGTCTCCGGGGTCTTCGAAGTCTTCGGGTCCAACTTCTTCATCAACAGCGCAATCTATCGTCGCGATAAAATAACGATAAAAATAATCAACACACAAAAATAGAGCACTCAAGCTACTAATAAAAATGCTAACCCATTCTCATAAATACTAAGGACTATCTTAAAAATGTTTGTTTAATATTTTACTATGAAAATAATTTTAAAAACTATTAAACAGAGGCAAGAAATGCCAAATAGAGATTTTAAATTAAAAACAGTACTAAAAAGTTTTTCAAATATTTTTACAAATGGCACTAATATATTCTATGGAATATTCTAAGAATTTAGGTGCAAAAGGTTTTGTCATAGGATTTTATTTGGGCTCTGTGGGATATTTGCAAAATACCACAGAAAAGAAAAAGAAAAAGAAAAGGGAAAAGCCACTTGGACCTGGGCCAGAGGCGGCCAGAGGCTGCGCCGGCCCAGCTGGCTAGCCAGCTGGCCTTGCGCGTTGCCAGGTTTAAACCTGACGTGCGGGGCCTCACCGTCAGCGACCACGGGGGAGAGGGAGAGGGCGCGGGAGAGGGAAAGAGAGTCCGACAGGTGGGCCCCACCTGTCGGGTCCTTCTCACACTTCGAGATAGGGATGGGAGCTGCTCACCGGTGGCAGCACGGGGCACAGCGGCGGTGGGCGATGGTGAGAATGGGCTCGGGGAAGAGTCGCTGGTCTCCTAGAGGTGGAATGGAGGCCGGAGGTGGCCGGAGTCGCCGACGGCGAGTACCCATGGCGGAGGTGGTTTCGGGAGGTGGTTGCCGGGGCCGATTCAGACTGCAAAGAGGACGAGAAGGAGGGGGGATCGCATCAGAGGGGCAAGGGAGGACCAACAGGAGAGAAATGAGGGCCGAAGAGGCTCCGTACCCGGGGATCGATGGGGAAATGGCCGCGGCGATCCTCGGGTCGATCTCGAGCAGAGGGCCCTTAGGTGGTCTTCGGAGCATGCAAGGGGGCTATTGGGGAGAGGAGAGAGAGGCCAGAGGGTACAGAGGGATCCAGGGGGGCCCTTTTATAGACGGGGACGAGTCCACCAAACGTTGGTGCGCCGCCAAGCTCGTGGCCAAGGCCAGAGGGCACAGGGGGAGATGGGGGTGAGTCTGGGGCGCTCCTGGGGGTGGTCCACGATGAGTGGGGGCAAGGGAGAGAGGGGAGGGCATGCATGCGAGCTCGCGCGTTGGTCGGCTCGGGCGGCGTCGGGCACGCGCGAGAGGAGGCCGGAGGAGGAGGAGAGAGGAGGGGGCTGACAGAGTGGCGTGTCATGAACGCCGAGGACGTCTCGCGGGACACGTGGGGAAGGCCCAAGGCTGTCAGGGCCGGCCATTGGGTGGCGGCTACTGTGCGGGAGCGCACTGGAGCACGCTCCAGAGCATGCGTATTGCCGGCATTGTCGTTGCCTGCGCGCTCTGGGTGCCCCACCTTGTCCACTAGCACCTGGAGGGCCTGGAGATGCTCTTTGGATGCCTTAGAGGCTAAGTAGGGGTAAGGATAAAAGAAAGGGAAAGGGAAAGATAGTAAAAGATGATTTCCAAGGTGAAAATAGGGGTTTTACCCCACCTCACAGTGTCCTGATGGCTTGGGACTGTTACTAGAGGTGAAATGTATCCATGTGAGGTTGTGGTAGAAAGTTGGGGGCAAGGGTAAAACAGAAGAGGGTGAAAATGGGGGTTTTACCAAATCACCAGAAGCTGTTTGGTGGTGTTTTGGGAAAGAAGATGTTACCATCTTACTGAGATACTTACCAGGGTCAAAGGCTAGGTAGAAATGAGAGGTTTCACCAAGTTTGAGCCCAAGGGGAAAACGTTGACAATGGAAATTTGTTAAACCCTAGAAATTTGTAGAATCAGGTTCCAGTAGATCCATTGATGCTAGGATTTTACCCTTGATGCACCACTTAGTGTATCATCACCATTTGGACATTAGAGCATGCCCACAAAGTTTGAGGTCAAAGGGGAACACTTCACAATGTAAAGTCGCTCAAATTTGATTCTGGACAGGAATGATTTTGGGATGGTTTGATGAACCAAAGCAACTTGGATTGAGCTGAAACTTTGCAAGATCATCTCCCATGATAGTGTTCACGTGCTGGAATTTTCCTGGAATTTGTTGAGAATATTTCTTATGTAAATATTCCAAAAGTTTGGTTTCAACAGAAAGGGTTTTGAGGGGGTACTAGCCTGAAGAAAAATCATTTAAATAAAATGTGAAAAGAATCTTTAAAAACTAATATTTTGTGGTTTTGGGAAGTCCTATATATAGTGGGTTTGAAATAAATCTTTTGGGAAGGAAGAATCCACCCAATTTGAGGACTTGCAGTGCAAACCTCAACTCAGGGGGTTTTGTAAACCTAATTTGAATAAATCACTTTTAGTAGAAACAAAAATTGATAAAAATACTTTTGGGCACTATTCACATGACATGGTCATTAGGCAAGAGGTCTGGCACAAGGAATATGAGATATGAAGTGGAATAGAACCTAGTAGTGCCAAATAACACAATCGTCAAGCAAGCAAACAACATAGCAAACAAGCCCGAGCACTTAAAAAAAGTTTCAGTTGGCTCCAAATTTTATAAACCCAAACATATCAATGCGCTACAATCACAGGGTGTGACACATAGCTTCTCCCGCGTAGTGCGGAAGAGGTGCCGGACTGTGGATGCATCGTAAAGTTGCCGAGCCCACAAGGGAGTGTCCCGGTGCTGGCAGGGGAGGATGCTCCTCTCGAGCATCACCTGGACCACATTGGTCAGCTTGATGTCCTCCTCAACCAGGGAGCCGATGCGCTTCTATAGGTCGCTCACCTCCTTGCTCGGTCCCCAGTTAAGGCCCTTTTTGAGCCATGAAGCTAGTCTAGTGGGGGGGGGGGGGCGGATCCGAATTCAGGAGGAGGGATCTGACCTTCTCCTCTTGGTTCTGTGATATAGAACCACTCCTTCTTCCATGCCTTGATGGTGTCAATGAAGGTGCCTAATGGCCACACTACGCGGTGAGCTTGCCGATGATAGCCCTGCCATAATCAACATGCTTCCCTCGGACACACTTCGGCTTGACGTTGAATATTTTGAGCCAGAGCCCGAAGTGTGGCTCGACCTGAAGAAATGCCTCGCAGATGAGGATGAACACCGATATAGGCATAAAGGAATTCAGCGGGAGGTCGTTGAAGTCCAGATCGTAGAAGAACATCAACCCCCTGAAAAAGGGGTGAAGTGGGAAGCTCAACCCTCTGATGAAGTGGGGGAGGAAGACCACCCTTTCGCGTGGCCGAGGGGTGGGGATCACTTGGCCCTCCTCTGGTGCACGATGAGGAATGTCAGTGGAGAGGTAGCCGACCTTCTTGAGGTCGAGAATGTCCCGGTCGGTGACCATGGAGACCTCCCATTGGCCGTTGGAGCCCGCCATTGATGAGTTCGGAGGTGGGATCGGAAGACCTAGATCTGTGCTTTGGAGGCGTAGAGGAATGGAAGGCGAGGAAAGCGAATGGGAAACATGAATATGCTTTGGGGTTTTATTCCCCTTTTATGAGGCTTATCGATTTCGTCTCCCCTTGTTGCCCCGTGAATCCCTCCGCTTCCCGAGACTAGTGAGTAGTTGCGCGCGCGTGATTAAACATATCTCATAAAAATGGGACATGATCGTTATGTTGATAGATCGTGATGATTAAAACGGCCTCGAACCGTGAATCGTGTTTGTGTAACTGGCCTAGCGGTCGTGGTGGATCGTGAACTTTTGTCATAGAGGTCGTTAGAGGAATATTATTTACCCCTTGACGTTTGTGTCACAACCCTAGCTTTTACTTTGCTTGTCTTTGCATTCATGCATGCATTTTTAATTTCTTTTTGAAATTTAAATCAGGAGTGAGCAAGACTCGTCATTCAAATTTTTGTCAAACAAGAAACAGAAAAATTGCTACAATTAGATCCAAGAAAATGCTCCAAACCCCAGTGAGCTCGACGACGCCGACCGCCATGACCATAGCTTGCGGCCTCCCCTCGCCGCCCCGAGCTGCCTAAGAGATCCAAAGAATCGCCCTTGTCCTCCTCGCCGATGGAATCGACCTTGGACGGCCTCCCTCCTCGCCAGCATTGCTGTTTCCACCGCCGGGCACCGAAGGTCATCGACATCGATTCGCCGCATGTAGCGCCTCCCCGAGCTCTTCGACGACGCCATCGGATCCGCAGTGAGTTCCTCTCCATTCCCCCTTTCTCTCCCATTGCTTGAGTGCCCCCTAGCTAGCACCCACTCATGCCTGAGACGTTGTCGCCGCATAACTCATTGCCCGCCACTGCTCCGGCGACCCCACGACCTCTCTAGTGTCCCAATGGATCGGCGCGAGCAAGGGCTACCCCTGGTGCTACCCGAGAGTCGAACCGAGCCTCGTAGCCAATTTTGGCGCCCTACCGCCATGGGTTTGGTCGCTGCCAGCGAAGCTCCAGCGAGCGCTGACCTGGCTAGCCCTTAGAGCTTAATTAACCTGCTAATAACTCCCTAACCACTGACAGTGGGCCCCAGGGTGGGTCAAACCTCTAGTGAGCGCGGGGATTAACCCCGTGACACTGACATGTGGGTCCCGGTCGTCAGGTTTGACCTAGACTCGGGGCTGTTGACCTGCTCACATCACAAGGACGTATTGCTGACGCATTAGTTAATTTTCTAGTAATAAAATAATTTGGGAAATTCTAGAAAATGTTTAAAACTTCTAAAAATCATAGAAATTCAACCGCAACTTAGGTGAAAATAATTTATATATATGAAAAATGATCAGAAAAATCCAATGAATCTTATTATGCCATGTTCAAGCATGTTTGAGCAAGTTAACATCCCGAAGTAGGACATTTCATGATTAGGGTAAAGTAATAAATAGTGTTGAATTTGGAATTTAGCATATATTTGAATTCCACTTCACTTAATATGACTATCTATTGCACTAGGTAAATTCAATGCTTTAACGCCATATCATGCATCATGTTTGTTGCATTGCATTGAATGTGTTCATATCACTGTTTGTCGGTGTTGTTCCTTCCCGCTAGACGATGATTCTGACATTGACATCATTGTCATCGATGAAAAATCATTGTTATCTTCAAAAGTGTCAGGCAAGAAAACCCCCTTGATCATACTGATATGAACCCACTCTCTTGCTCCTGCTCTGTTTTCTTTATTAGGACAATAATGATTCAACTGTTACATGTTATCGGTAGTTGAAACCATTCCTTTGCATGACCTGTCTTTGTCACAGTAAATAGTTGAAACCTCTTAGTATAAGTGGAAACTATTTGAGCCTTGATGTGCCTACTCATCCATGCCTGCATACTTACTATGCCTGCTATGCTTAGAGTCATTTCGTGTCGGGTCTAATCCATCTGGGTGATGAATTGGAATGGTAGTGTTCATGTCCTACTGTGTGGGAGCTAAGTGTGTGAACACGATTTGGTAAAGGTAGCGAGGAGAGGCCATGTAGGAGTACATGGCAGGTTGTCTCATTGGGACCGTCCTTAAGAACTGAGTTCTGTGTTTGTGATCCAAGATAGTTACTACCACATGTTGGGCCCTGAAAGATTACCCCGCTCGACTTATTAGTCTCCTAGATCTATGTCTAGGAGTTGCAACTAGTTTCTGGTATTTGTAAGAAAATTGTTGGCGGCCGTGCATAGCGCTGCCCGACGGGGTGGGCTATGATGCATTATAGGCACAATGGCACCGTGTACCAAGTGGCACCTGAACGGTGGGCTTGGGAACCCTGCGCACATTGTTTGAGGCCGTAGCGGACACTTCGGTCGGACATTCCTGCGGGTTCAGTCTCAAATATGCAATAAACCTTGACTAGAGTCTTGTGTGATTGATGATCATGGCTGACTCCCTCGTTGGCTTCCGCTTGAAGGTTGCCGAGGTGCGTTTTACGTGCACATGGTGATAAGTGGCAGCAGCATGTGTGAAGAAGTACACACCTGCAGGGTTATGAATCTGTTTGAATAGCCGCGTCCTGGGATATGGACTACTTGGAGAACTTATGTGGTTCATAGACAAGTGAAATCGATAGTTCTAAAATACGCAAAATAAGCGTGAGTGTTATGGATGGCCTTCTCGTAGGGAGACGGAAGTGGATCCATAGTGGTGTATCGACATGGTGAATATGTGGACTCCTGTGCACTATCCCACCTCAAAAGAAAGTACTTGTAGTCGTAGTATAGGTTAGCCAAGAGTCAAAGATGTCTTGCTGCAATAAACTCCACATCCCCTTCATTGACAATGATGCATATGTAGATAGTTCTGATGTAAGTCTTGATGAGTGCCGTTGTACTGACGTTTCCTTAATGTATGTTTTTGTAGAGGAGACGTCAGTCTCGTTAGTGATCGTTACAACGGGAAGTTTGATGTTGACTGGATTAGCTTGGGAATCCCAGACAGAGGTCTGGTTCCTTTGGTAGGGTCGTTGTATGTTTTCAGGCTCCTCCAACAACTTTTGTAGATGTCTGTACCCAGACATGTTTAACTTCCGCTTGTTTGCTTGAGTGCTCTGAATGTTCAGTCTTGTGACCCCTGCTTGTAACATCTTACTATGTTAGCTCTTCCGAGCCTTCTAAAAAAATATTGTAATGTTGTATGGTTATGTTGTGATGCCATAGTTGTATGTGTGACGTTATGTGTGACGTGCAACAGTATGTATGGGATTCGACACCTAGTTGTGTGCCCTTAGTAGTACTCTTTACGGAGAAATGCCTCTTTGTGCTTCCACCGAGCCTTGGTAGCTTGCTATTGCTCCGGACACATTGATTAACCAGTATGTATCCTTCTTTGCTTCTATGTCTGTCCCTTCCAGGAAATGTCTCATAGTGTAATGGAGTCCCTGTAGCATGCTACAACTCGTATATGTGTAGTGATGACATTTATGTCCCACATCGTAATGGAATCCTTGTAGCTTTCTATGACTCGTCTACACACGCTAGAGATCGACACCTGCATTGCTGAGTTATGTATGCCTGTCCCTGTACGGATGTGCCACTTGGGTTATATGACTAGTCATGTCGACCCAGGTTCTCTGTCATTTGAATGCTAGCGACACATTCACATAGGTGAGACAAAAGACGCAAACGGTCCCGGCCCCGGTAAGGTGGCAGCTATGGAGAGAACCATGCGTGAGGCCATGAAGTGATGTGATGTGTTACAGGATGGTTCTTCTGGCTTAGGATCAGGGTCCCGAGAGT
Source organism: Hordeum marinum (assembly GCA_022496015.1). Taxonomy (NCBI): domain Eukaryota; kingdom Viridiplantae; phylum Streptophyta; class Magnoliopsida; order Poales; family Poaceae; genus Hordeum; species Hordeum marinum. Next base: position 285,093,986 of record CM039678.1, on the reverse strand, counting down.
GTTGGTATCAGAGCTTTACAGCTCGTAGGACTACCAAGCCAATTTGGTCGATGTTGAGTCTAGAATTGCTTTAGTTATATAAGGGAATTGATTATGGAAGGGAACGTAATGCTCTTTTTACTCCTTTCCTTGTGTCATTCTAATTCCGAGTCACCCTCTTCTTTATTCTACGGGGTTTAAGAATAAGGCTTTGTTATCTATGTATCAGGATGAGGGGTTACTATGCTAGAGACTTATAGGAAAGTTGATGTCCCCTTAAGAATTCAGTGTTATGTTGTCAGTTTTCTTGTGCAGGTTGCCTCATATTTCATGCCGTACAGCCGTTATGCTGTCAGAGTTGTCCAAGGTTTCTAAATATTCTGATGCAACTGAAAACTCTTCACCTCGATTCAATGTCTTTTGGGCCATACAAAGAACACTAAGTGTTAAGCTAAGGTACTCTATTACCTCGACGTGTTTTATGGAGGTGTTTAGGAAACCTGTTACCTCAGAGAACCAACCAACCGTCTAGTTGTGTTTTGCGTTCCTAGTGTGAAAATTATGGCCATCGTCATCGAAAGCATGTTGTGATGCTACTTAGTCAATAGGTATTCTGTTTCTGGGTTCCTGAACCCAAGGATCAATCCGCTCACTCCCGTTGATAGTATTTTCTCGTTCCTTTAGGATGATTAGTAACCTTGTTATAGTCTTCAAGGTTCGTGGTTTATCAATCTTCCACTACCATGAACCATCCCCGGTAGGAGTTCTTCATGAACAAAAGATCACAACATGATTGCTCTTGATGAGTTCTCCATCCCATAGTTGTGACTCTGCCAATGCTACATTTCTGCATGGATTATCTGGAAGAAACATGTTGAACTCCGTTTGACATATTCAATCTATGCATCTACAACTTAGGAAAAATGAGGTGCTCTTGAATTGTCCTTCTTCAATTGTATTCTGACCTTTATCTATCAATGGATAGTCAAGAGTATGTCATGCATTATGTTATCGATGTCAAATATACTTGTGGTCTGTCAAGCCATACTATTTCAGAATGACTAGGAGAAGCAATCTCCCATACCTCATCCATTTCTTGGATTGGGTCAAAGAAGTTGTATTCCGCAGATAAAGATTCCAATCCAGGTTTTGCTCTGTTCTACCTTGAGGTATTACCCTCTTCATGTCAAGATTATCATGAGAACTGCACTCCCTCCTATGAAATCTTGATGTAGTGATACTTCTCACCATCATCATTCATTCCCCCATCTTTGTGTTGTCTGTAACGGGAACAACGACAAGTGAATTGTGATGTGTGTAATCAATACCCCTAGCAACTTTATTGCTTGGTAGTTAATGGACACTAATTTCATTCTTGGTGTTGGTTATTGAGCCACCAGTCTAAAGGTTAATCATGCTACCTAGTCCATTTTTCATGGTGCACTTTTCGATCAACGAGTTAGGATTGTGTCAATCCTTCGCTCTGTTGATCATATCGTCTTGCCTTGAAAAGCAAGATTGTTCTCGATCTTGATAACATATCGGTGGATCGTGATTTTTCGAATATCTTCTCGGAAGTATTACCAAGGTGTTCCTTGACTGGTATGTTGAGTTCGTGATCAAGATGTTTTTTCTACAAATCACCCCTTCTCGAAGATTCTGTGCTGGATGCCCTGAGTTAGTTGGTTAAGCTAAACAACAACCTGGAGAGTTGGAAGATAAAAGCTTTGCCCGACTTTTGGTTGGAGATGTGATCAATTGTTGCACCTATTTTCTTTTCCAACTTTTGGTTTGAGTGTGGGCTATGGTGAATCAAAATTGAGAACCAAAGATCCTCCTAATGTTGTTTTACTCATAGATGTATCCTCGAGCATACACCATTATATCTTTTGGTCTGACCAATGTCATAACCTTATTCACATAGTTATGGACTTCCATCCATAGGGATGTCTCAATGAATTGTTGTTCAGCTCATCGGCAACATTCTTGTATGTTCCATGATTCATGATGGACATTAAGCTGGTGTTAGAAAGTTTATAGGTGATACCTTTGTGTTCCGTACATGAAGAATATGTTTGGTGTAAGAAGTGACTTACTCAAAGTTCACGTGCATTTGGTGCAAGTTGCCGCCGTGACTTTGGGAAAAGTTATTTTGCTTCCTCTGGAATCATCTCAAGTCAATCATGCATGTGCGAAGTATGCTATGGGTTGATAGCCTTGCAACCTCCATTCCATATGTATTCCCTAGCATCCCAAGCCACTAATTGATTTGTTAAAGGAAAATAAGTTAAGTGTTATTCCTGAAGAGCTCAGACGGACATACACAAGACTTCGTTACCCCCAATGATGGTTCCTAACCCGAACTCCGTAGTGTTTTGTTGTAAGACCATGTAGTCATGCTTGTCCTAGACATCGTGTTCACATGTGTCTTGCAATCCAGATCATGTTTTGGAGTTGGCTTCCGCAGTTCATCTCTTGAGAATTCCGCAACATCATCTCATTGATTTTTGTTGCAAACTATCCACTTCAGACATGCTGAGTCTGGAATATCCGGCACAAACCATATCTGAATCTCCAGCAGATAAAACGGTTGGGACGTTTCTGAAGAATTAACATATTGGTCTCTTTGTAACCCGGTGAAGTGATGCTGTGGCTAACGCACCAAGTCGGAAGACCTATTGTTATAATATCTTGTATCAACAACTTAGCCACTTCCCCATGAGGATTTCATATTTCTTGTTTAGAAGTTATTCCTCATGGACCCTTGATTCCCTGAAGTCCGACCTTTTGTTGATGTTCTAGATACCAAGTATTACCTATAATTGGGTCATGCTAGTTCATCAAGGAGAACATTAGAAGCGGAGTGCAAAATGTCTCTCGGCCAATCATCCAGATTTCATTCCCTTGGCATAGCTAAGGTGAAATCTGCGAAGGTATTGTCTTCCTTTGCATCTACATCCTTCGTCGTTATTCATCATGGTAGTATGATGAGTCACCAAGTTCTTGGCATAGATATCGGTAAAACCTTGATGAATATGGAAATGCTCAAGTTCTTGAGAACACGCTCGGACGCTGGGTTACATCCTCGGTATCAAGTGGAATGTTCCTCCCGTTTGTCGAGCTTTCCATAACCCTAGTTTCCTTTCCAACTGAGTATGCCATTCCTTTGAACTCTTTCAACCGATCGTTGTGAATTGCCTTAGGATGGTATGAAGAGTTTCACTGATCTTTGGATCAAAAGTAATTTTTTTCCACTTAAGGGATAATCCTACGAGTCACCCACCCTAAGATGTCTCATCATGGAATCATGGAAATTAAATCCTCGATACATTGAAATCTCTTCAGCATTTGTTCTAAGAGTGGAATTGTTGCCTACCAAATTGAAACTTCGCCTTCTGCTCTTTCCGTTTCCCTAATATGTGTTAAGTGTATCAGCTCGAGAGATGTTATCACATCTCATTCCATGAGTTGATCATGAGTCGCTCGGTCCTTGTGAAGATCGATTCTCGTAGAGTTTTCCTGTTCCTCTTGGCATCATGTTTGGGTGAATATTCCTAAGGGAAGAAGTCAAGATCAGCTTGATGAAATGAATCAACATCTATGAGGAGGGCACTTGGATCTTGAAGATTGTGCTAGTTAGTGTCCCCTTTTGTCCTCTTACCCTATGCCTGAATCTCGGGACGAGATTCTTGTTTAGTGGGGGTGAGTTGTCACAGCCCTAGCTTTGACTTTGCTTGTATTTGCATTCGTGCATGCATTTTTAATTTCTTTTTGAAAATGAAATGAGGAGTGACCAAGCCTCATCATTCAATTTTTTGTAAACAAGCAATATAAGAAATGCTTCAAATAGATCCAAGAAAATGCTCCAAATATTCTCTGAAAATATTGGACTGAGATTAAAACGTCACCCAATATTTTGGAATAAAAGAAAGATTTTATACTGGGCATTTGAATTAGTTCAGACCCTATTTGCATTGGATATATATTTTCTATATATAAAATATATGTCCAATAACACTCAGAATTATTATGTGGTACTAGATAATTCTATTTAGTCCACATATATATTTTCAGCATTTACTAAAATGGTTCCCTATTTTTGTGAACCAAAACAAATGCTAGAAAAATAGAAAAGAAAACAATAAAAAAGAAAGGGGACAAACCTACCTGGGCTTACCTGGCAGAAGAGGCCAAGCCCACTAGGGGCTGGACTGTCTTCTTCCTCATGCCAGTAGGCAGAGGAGAGGGGTGGAGGCAACACCGAGCTCCTTTGCCACCTCCTGCTTGCCCCTAGCCACCACGACAATGGGGATGAGCTCCCCCGTGCGCCGTGTGGACCCTTCTCTCCCTCTCATTCCTCTCCTCCTTGCCCCTATTGCTTTCCTCCCCCAAACCCCAGCGAGCTCGATGATGCCGACCACCATGACCATAGCCTCCAGCCTCCCCTCGCCGCCCGAGCTGCCCAAGAGCTCCGCAGCGTCGCCCTGCTCCTCCTTGCCGATGGAATCGACCTCGGACAGCCTCCCTCCGTGCAAGCATCGCCGTTTCCATCGCTAAGCATCGAAGGTCGCCGGTGTCAATTCGCCGCATGAAGCGCCTTCCCGAGCTCTCCGACGATGCCATCGGATTGGCAGTGAGCTCTCCATTCCCCCTCTTCTCCCCTTGCCCGAGCGCCCCCTAGCTAGCTCCCGCTCGTGCCCGAGCCACTGCAGCTGCATAGCTCGTCGCTGGGCACTTCTCCGGTGAGCCCACGACCTCTCCGGTGTCCCAATGGATCTGCGTGAGCAAGCGCTACCCCCTGGTGCTACCAGCGCGTCGAACCGAGCCCCATAGCCAATTCCGGCGCCCTACAGCCGTGGGTTTGGTCGCCAACGGCGAAGCTCCGTTGAGCGCTTACCTAGCTGGCCATTAGGGCTTAATTAACCCACCAATAACCCCCTAACCACTGATAGTGGGCCCCAGGGTGGGTCAAACCTCTGGTCAGCGCGGGGATTAAACCCGTCACACCAATGTGTGGGTCACGGTCGTAAGGTTTGACTTGTACCCGGGGTTGTTGACCTGCTGACATCACTAGGATGTATTGTTGACGCATTAATTGATTTTCTAGTAATAAAATAATTCAGAAATTTCCAAAAAATGTTTAAAACTTCTAAAAATCATAGAAATTCAACAATAACTTAGATGAAAATATTGTATATATGAAAAACAATCAGAAAATGCAATGAATCTGTTTATGCCATGTTCATGCATGTTTGAGAAAGTAAACACCCCCAAGTAGGAAATTTCTTGATTAGGGTAAAGTAATAAATAGTATTGAAGTTGGAATTTAGCATATATTTGAATTCCACTTCACTTAATATGACTATCTATTGCACTAGGTCAATTCAATGCTTTAACATGCCATATCATGCATCACGTTTATTGCATTGCATTGGATGTGTTCATTTCTATGTTTGCTAGTGTTGTTCCTTCTTGGTAGACGATGAGTCCGACGGTGAGATCATTGTCACCGATGAAGACTCATTGTTATCATCAAAATTGTCAGGCGAGCAACCCCCCGTGAGCATACTGGTATGAACCCACTCTCTTGCTCCTGCTCTCTTTACTGCATTAGGACGATAATGATCCAACTTTTACATGTTATCGGTAGTTGAACCCATTCCTTTGCATGACCCGTCTTTGTCACAGTAAATAGTTGAAACCACTTAGTATGAATAGCAAATTTTTGAGCCTTGATGTGCCTACTCATACATGCTTGCATACTTACTGTGCCTGCTATGCTTAGAGTCGTGTCGTGTCGGGTCTGATCCATCTGGGTGATGAATCGAAATGGGAGTGTTCATGTCCTACCGTGTGAGAGCTAAGTGTGTGAACACGATTTGGTAAAGGTAGCGATGAGAGGCCATGTCGGAGTACATGGCAGGATGTCTCATTGGGACCGTCCTTAAGAACTAAGTTCTGTGTTTGTGATCCAAGACAATTACTATCACACGTTGGGCCCTGAGATATGACCCTGCTCGACTTATTAATCGCATAGATCTCTGTCCAGGAGTTGCAACTAGTTTTTGTTGTTTGTAGGAAAAGTGTTGGCGGCCGTGCATAGCGCTGCCCGATGGGGTGAGCTATGATGCGGTATAGGCACATTCGCACGGTGTACCAAGTGGCGCCCGAACGGTGGACTTGGGAACCTTGCGTACATCATTTGATGCTGTAGCGGACACTTCGGTCGGACATCCGTGCACGTTCAGTCTCAAATAGACGATAAACCTAGACTAGGGTCTTGTGTGATTGATAATCGTGGCTGACTCCCTCGTTGGGCTTTCGCTTGAAGGTTGCCAAGGTACACTTTACGTGCACATGATGATATGTGGTGGGAGCATGTGTGAAGAAGTATAGCCCTGCAGGGTTATGAATCTGTTCGAATAGCCGCGACCTCAGATATGGAGTACTTGGAGAACTTATGTGATTCATAAACAAGTGAAATGGATACTTCTAAAATCCGCAAAATAAGCGTGAGTGTTATGGATGGCCTTCTCATAGGGAGACGAGAGTGGATCCATAGTGGTGTATTGACATGGTGAATATGTGGACTCGTGTGTGCTATCCCACCTCAAAAGAAGTTATTGTAGTCGTAGTATAGGTTAGCCAAGAGTCAAAGATGGCTTGCTGCAATAAACTCCACAACCCCCTTTGTTGACAATGATGCATATGTAGATAGTTCCGATGTATGTCTTGTTGAGTACCGTTGTACTCATGTTTTCTTAATTTATGTTTTTGCAGAGGAGACGTTTCTCTCGTTAGCGATCGTTAAAATGGGATGTTTGATGTTGACCGGATTATCTTGGCAATCCCAAAAAGTGGTCAGGTTCCTTTGGTCATGTCGTTGGTGCTTTTCAGGTTCCTTCATTCACTTTTGTAGATGTCTGTACCCAGACATGTTTAACTTCCGCTTGTTTATTTGAATGCTCTAAATGTTGGGTCTTGTGACCCCTTGTTGTAACATCTTATTGTGTTGGCTCTTTCGGGCCTTCTAAATAAATGTTTTAATGTTGTATGGTTATGTTCTAATGCCATAGTTGTATCTATGCATATCAGGCATGTTGTGCGTAGTTGTGACGTGCAACGGTATGTATGGGATTCGACACCTAGTTGTGTGCCTTTAGTTGCTACTGTGTCTGTCCCTTCGGGGAAATGTCTCGCAATGTAATGGAGTCCCTGTAGCATGCAACGACTCGTCTACGTGCAGTGATGACATTTATGTCCCACGGCGTAATGGAGTCCTTGTAGCTTGCTATGACTCGTCTACACATGCTAGAGATCGACACCTGCATTGTTGGGTCATGTATGCATGTCCCTGTATGGATGTGCTACTTGGGTTCTGTGATTAGTCATGTCGACCCGGGTTCTCTGTCATTTGAATGCTAGCGACACATTCACATACGTGAGCCAAAAGATGCAAACGGTCTCGGCCCATGTAAGGTGGCAGCCATGGAGATAACCGTGTGTGAGTCCGCAGAGTGATGTGATGTGATAACGGCTGGGTTCTTATGGCTTAGGATCGGGGTCCCGGTAGTTTGACCTTCAAGGCCCGCCAATTTGCAGTGTTCAGACGTGCCACTATGTGAAAAACTACTTGTCATCGGAGGACGAACTGTATTCCGCGGGAAGAACCCATCTCGCAAGCCGAAGACTCTGATTGTGTAAAGCATTTGAAGATGGGACCCTTGGAGTTGGAGGCAAGTTCAGGGGCTACTGAGGGAGTCCTGGATTAAGGGGACCTCAGGAGTCCGGCCTATTTCTACAAACCGAACTATACGGGTCACTTACCGAACACAGGAATATTGGAAGGCCCAGTCTCCAAGATGGATGCTTCAGGAAGCACGGCTTGTACTCCACGTTTGATGTAGCGAATAGGCATGTTTATCTCCTCGTCATGTGAACGACCATGTGTAAACCCTGGGCATCCTTGGCGTATATATAAGCCGGAGGGTTTTAGAGTGTAGGGACAAAACAACTCATCTAGGGTTAGCTATTCGATCTCGATGTAGATCAACTCTATAACCCCCATATCATCAAAACATCCTAGTAGGACGTAGGGTTTTACCTCCATAGGAGGGCCTGAACCTGGGTAAATATGTGTCTGCTTCATCTCCTGTTACCATCGATCCTAGTCTCACAGTTCGGGACCCCCTACCCGAGATCCGCCGGTTTTGATATCGACACCTATGGGTGAGCCTAGGTGTTAGAATATGAGATTAGCTAAACATTATACATGGTAGTGACTTGAGTGCGACATGGCTTGGCCATGATGACGAATTACTCTTATCATTTCGATTTCTATTCAAAATGGTAAGTCTGAATGACTTACCCTTAGTAAATAGATGATGATCTTTGAAGATTTTGTTTAAGCCATATAATGGTATGGTGAAGGCTCGTTGTAAATAGGAGTTGTTTCCAAACGTAGGAATTTTACAGTAAGGATGAAGCCAATACACATTTGACTATAGGATAACCACAAATGGTGTACCACCCTGAGATCATTGATAAATTATTTAGAATGATCAAGAGACCTGTCAGCTAAGAATACGTAGTGACGGAAGAAATTGATATTAACAAAACAACACATGATTTTGAAGGGAAAATTATGACTACAACGAAAGAGCATCAATTAAGGAGTTATTGTGAGGAATGTGAAGAGACAAATATTGTCGAGACCCCAAAGGAATGGCATGACTTTGAGGGAACAGTAACTCTCATTTTAAGTGTGGTAGCACCCACACTATGCAGGTCAATGGATTTGCTAGAAGACCGCCGAACCCTAACCTTTTGTCTCTAGCCTCTTCAAATCTCGAGGAAGCGATTCACTTTAAGTGTGGTAGGTTTGTAACTTTCCAAACTTTGGAATGTTATATTAATTATTGGATTGAGTGATTGAATTAGTGAAAATTTGTAACTTTCGAACACTTTTGAATGAGAGGGAATACCAGGACGTTCCCAAAACTATCACTTTGTATTTATCCCTTATATTCAAATCCATTTCAAATACAAACCCTAGATAGGAGATGAGATGACCTCTTCCATTTTTAAAAAGGGATTTGAAATTTTTTGAATTTCCTTTTTGAAACATTTCAATTTTAGAAACTTTATGCAACTCAAGGAGTTTCTACAGAGGAGATAAGATGACTTCTTCAAATCAAAAGAAACAGAGTTGTATGTTTCAAAGAAATGATTTTTGGAATTCCCTTCCCAAATTTGATGAAACCTAAGGTGTCCATTTGATGTTCTTTATATTTTCAAATTTTAGAACCACTGGAAGTTATTCATAATTAGATAATGAATATGACACTTCAAGATTTCAGAGGGGAATTCAAATGTATTTGGAAAAATAGAAAATAATTTGAAGACATTTGAATTTCAAATTCAAACCATCCTTGAAGTGGTTTTCAAAATGATTTTTCTCCAAAGATAAAATTCCCTTCAGTATAAAAATGGGGAAAAAGGTATTTGAAATCGTTTTGGTATTTTTGAAAATATTTTCTTGCATTTTAAACTCAATAGTAGCACTGTTTGAATTATCTGATTTTGCGAGGATTTTAGTTCAGCCTAAAAACGTGTTCATGTTGTAGAGTCTCTTTTTTTGAAATTTTTTGTATATTACATGCCTATATAAAGTTCTTGTTTTATTTCTATTCTTAACTTTTTCTTTCTCTACTTTTAAATAAAATAAAAAGATCTTTTCTTTATTTGAAAACGGTCGAAGCCGAGCAACACCCCGGCCCACCAGCACCAATGGCCTAGCAATACCGTGCACGCGACCAAATATCTTTCGAATTGGTGCCCGATACTTTCCTTACTCCCCACACCCCGCTACATTGGACCCCACCATCCGATCCGGCACCTGCTGCGCTCGCCTTCCTCCCCATGCTGATCCCCCCCCTCGTCAAAGATCCGTGACATGGATTGAGACTTCGTCGGTATTTCTCCAAAGAGGAAGGGATGATGCAGCACAACGACGGTAAGTATTTGCCTTAGTTATGAAATCAAGGTATCAATCCATAGAGGAAGATTACAGACCCACATAACAACGCCTGGACAAAAATAAAAAATACTTGCAACCCGATACGAAAGAGAGGTTGTCAAGATCTCAGCGGGAATAAGATAGATTAGGTAATGATAGTTTTGGTAAATAGATCTCACAAGAACACAAAATAAAGTAAGTAAACAAAAAGTGCAGCAAGGTATTTTTGTTTTTTTGCATTACTCGATCTAAAAAAGGCAAAATAGTAGATCAGAAAGCAATATGTTGGAAAAGTATACCTGGGGGGCCTAGGTTTCACTAGTGCCTTCTCTCATGAGTATAGCACATGGTGGGTGAACAAATTACTGCTGGGAAATTGTTAGAAGTTCAAATAATCATGACGATATTCAGGCAATGATCATTATATAGGCATCACATCCAAGACAAGTAGACCGAAACGATTCTGCATCTAGTTCTACTACTCCACACACCGACCTCTATCCAGCACACATCTATTGTATTAAGTTCATGGGAAAACAGAGTAATGCAATAAGAACAGTGACATGATTTAGACAAGATCTCTTCATGTAGGAATAGACTCCATCTTGTTATCCTTAACGGCAATGATACATGCGTGCCTTGCTGCCCCTTCTGTCACTTGGAAAGAACACCGCAAGATCAGACTCATCACAAAGCACCCCTTCCCATGGCAACAAAAATTGATCTAGTTGGCCTAACTAAACCAAAGATTCGAAGAAGAAACACGAGGCTATAAGTAATCATGCAAATAAAAGATCATAGAAAAATCAAATCATATTCATGGATAGAAACTAATCATGAACTCAAAATTCATCAGATCCAAACAAGCACACCGCAAAAGTTGTTATATTAAATAGATCTACAAGAGACCATTGTATTGAGAATCATAGAGAGAGAGGAAGCCATCTAGCTACTACCTACAGACCCGTAGGTCTATGGTGGACTACTCACGCATCATCGGAGAGGCACCTATGATGAATATGAACTCCTCCATGATGGTGGTAGTTTGGATCTCGAGGTTCTAGAACTTGTAGCAGCTAGATGTGTGGTTTTTTGAATATTTAGGAATTTATAGGGCAAATAGTCGGTTGAGGGGAGTCCCGAGGTGGGCAGCCTCCACGAGGCCACGGCAGGGGCCTTTGGCATGCCCTGGTGGAGGGTGGCCACCCTTGTCCCCCTCTGTTATGTTTGTTTGGCCCATCCTGGGTCTTTTGGTCCATAAAAAGTCTCCAAAATTTTACATAACGTTAGGGCTCCGTTTGGTACTCATTTTCTACGAAGTAAAAAAATCAAAAATAGCAACTGGCACTTTGGCACTATGTTAATAGGTTAGTCCCAAAAAATGATATAAACTTGCTATAAAATGATTGTAAAACATCCAACATTGATAATATAAAAGCATGGAAGAAGCAAAAATTATAGATACGTTGGAGACTTATCGACATCCCCAAGCTTAATTCCTACTCGTCCTTGTGTAGGTAAATGATAAAAACGAATTTTTGATGTGGAATTCTGCCTAACATGTTAATCATATATTATTTTCTTTGTAGCATGGACATTTGGACTTTTAAATGGTTCAAAGCAATAGTCTAGTTTTACATGAAAACTTTAGTACTCAAGCATATCAACAAGCAACCATGTCTTTCAAAATATTAAGGCTAAATCAAGTTATCCCTAGCCCATCATGCTCAATCATTGATCCATTGATGATACACACTCAAATATTAGCTACACCTAATGCTCAAGTACAATCGTAGTGCCTCCTAGCTTTGGTGCTTTATAAGAGAAGATGGAGACTCAAACTTAAAAACAAAAAGTGCATAAAGTAAATAGATAGGCCCTTCGCAGAGGGAAGTAGGGATTTGTAGAGGTGCCAGAGCTCACATGTTTAAATTGATAGAGAAAAAATATTTTGGGTAGCGTGCCTTTCCTGTCAATGAAAACGACTGAGAGATTTCAATATCTTTCTACATTAGATACATAATAAGTGGTTCCCAACATAAAATAAAGTTTATTCCTTTTTCCACCATACTTTCACTTTCCATGGCTAGCTGAATCCACAGTTGCCTTCCATACCAACACTTTCCAAGGAATTTATTACTTGACAACATAAAGTAAATAGTTTTTGTTTTTCATTTTGGGACATGGCATCCCTATTACCGTCGTGCTCTCGTGCAATGACAAGTGAATAAACACTCATCTTGAGAATAACACATCTATCATGGAAAAATATCGGTCACCCCCTACCATTTCATAAGCGGTACGAGAACACAAAAGAAAACATTTATTTTGAAACATTAGAGACGACACATACAAATTTGCTTGGAACGACATGGAAATACTGTATAGGTAGGTATGGTGGACTCATATGCTAAAACTGGTTTTAATGATTTTGGATGCACAATTAGTATTTCTACTTAATACAAATAAAGGCTAGCAAAAGATTGAGAAGCATCCAACCAAGAAACGAAAAATCACATAAGCGAGAATTAAGCATAACTAACACCGAATAAGGCACCAGAAGTAGGATGTAATTTCATAGCACAACTATTGACTTTCGTGCTAGCATAGGTTTCAGATTTTGGGATCCGCAAAACCCTTCAGGTTCAAACACAGGGGCATGTGCGAAGGTTTCCCTGCAGCGTCACCCAAGCTAGCTCGCTACTCGATGGACAGAACGATGAACTCGTTCGATGACAAAGAAGAAGATGGACACGACAGTTTACCCAGGTTTGGGCCGCTGTGAAGCGTAATACCCTACTCTTGCTTTGGTGGATTGCCTGTCGCAGATGTTTTGGTGGATGAACTAGTACAAAGAGATTGATCCCCGCGAAGGCGCTCAAGATGTGTTCTTGGCTCCCTTCCCTGTGGTGGTGAGTTGATTGGCTTCGTGTGGGTTGAATCGGGACGCCCCTCTACGGTGTGACCTAGCTTCCATATATAGCGGTGGGACGGGTCCTCTTCCCTTATCACAATGGCAGGAAGGAATCCCTCAATAGCCAATTTTGAAGGGGGACATGAGTACATCCGCGCCCTGTCCAAAGGTGGTCTTCTCTTGCAAAGTAGCTGTTGGTGATGTAGTGGTGGACTCGGCGATGTCATCCGTCCTGTGGGGCTCGTGGTCGTGGTCTTGTTGCACCAGAAGGGAAACCTTTGGGTGGTGCTTTGGGAACCCGCATACGTCCTTGCTCCCTTTGCACCAAAGAGGAAATTGCGACACCTAGCGCGCTAGCGCTCGCCTGTCCTTCCTTGTGTCACGCTTCACTCCTGAGGCCTAGCCTTGCATAGAGATCTCCGCCCCTCAGGAGAGGGCCTGAGGAGGCCCCTCCTTGCTGGTCTTGATGCCATTCTTCCTCACAAACCCAGGGTCCTCACGAGAGCCTTGTCTTGAGTATTGCCGCTCTAAGCCTCGCCTGGCTGACGAAGTGGGCCATGTCATGGGCCGCATGCAGGCAGGACTGGGTACCCCCATTCCGAGAACGTCGACAATAGGGAATCACAAACCGTAACATCAATATTCTTACTAAGCATAATTACTCACTAACGTAACTCACATATTACTATCATCATATCTCAAAACTATTACAAAGAATCAAGTTTAATTTGTCCAATGATCTTCATGATTTTTTTTATTATCCCTCTAGAATATCTATCGCTTTGGGACTAGTTTCATATATTGCAATTGCTTTTGACAAGCTCACATGGATATAAGTGAAGAACATGAGCATACAAGTTTCATCTCTAAAAATAATATAAGTGAAGCAGGAGAGGATTTATTCAAAATTACTAACCCACGAATTAATATAAGTGAAGCATGACAGCATTTCTTCAAACATGTAAAAGCACGCCATGCTCGAAAAGATATAAGTGAAGCATAAGAGCAATTACTTTTCTCGATAGATTTAAGTGAAGCATAAAGAGGAATTGTAGAAAATCATAGCATAATTTTGGCTCTCTAAAATAGGTGTTTGCAGCAAGAATAAAAATCAAATAAAGAAAAGATACAAGATGCTCCAAGCAAAACTCATGATATGTAATGAATAAAAATATAGTTCCAAGTAAAATACCGATGGTTGTTAGAAGAAATAGGGGATGCCACTTGCGGTATCCCCAAGCTTAGTTCCTTGTTCCTCTTTGGATATTACCTTGGGGTGCTATAGCATCCCCACTCTTAGGATCTTCTTACTCCTTATTCGTTCATCCATCGTGATCTCACCCAAAACTTGAAAACTTCAATCACACAAAACTTGACAAAATTGTCATGAGATCCGTTCGTATAATAAAGCAAGTTACTACTTTAGGTACTGTTGTAAACCCATTCAGATTTTATTATTGTATTATACCTTCTGTAATTTAACTTTACCATGACTTATACCTCCAATACTGCCATACATTCATCAAAACAAGCACACAATGCAACGAGAACATAATCTGTTTCAGACAAAACGTACTGTAGTAATCTGTACTCTACCCATACTTCTGGAACTCTAAGAATTCTGAACAATTACTAAAACGTAAATAATTTCTATATCAATAATGTGTTAAAATTTCACCTTAATATCATGTCCAGTAAAAATGAAAATTCATGCACTGGGACCCATCTTATGAATCATCCTAAAGGCTTTGCTGGGCATATACACTAAATAAAACATAAAACCACAATCATAACAGAATCATAATTTTCAAAACACTCAAAAACAGAAAGGAAAAGATAAAAAACATTTTATTCATTTGGTTGCCTCCCAACAGGCGCTATCGTTTTACGCCCCTAGCTAAGTATAACGCATAGATTCAGGTATTGTCATCCTTCTTATTTTTCATCATATATGAATTTTCATCAAAAGACTTTGTAAATGCATCTTGGAACACATTATCCATAGAAATTTTGGGACTATCGAGTTGTCCATCTATGTATCCTCTTTGATTGCCGGTTATAATCCAAGAGTATTCTTGATTAACATCGTTAAAAGTTTGTTGGATCATATCTAAAACGGGAACATCCTTCCTAGGATTTTCATCAAAAATCTTATTATGCCCAAGCAAATGTCGCAACATGTAAGCACTTCCGTAAAATTTCCCTAGCTTCTCGTACTATGTGATCGAATTCATTCATGAGAACAAGGGTAGCTAACTTTTTTTCTTTAGGATCTTTTAAAATAGGTAGCTCATCAAACAATCTTTGCAAGTTAGGATGTGTGCGGATAAATCTATTTTTAAGTTTTAGAATTAATGCTGAGATAGCGTCCGCATAAGTGTTAGTTCTTTTGAGTATATGAGCATCATGAAGAGTCAAGTTTCCAACACAATTGAAAAATTCCTAGATAGTTCCTTTTCCTATAATGTTCCCTTGCCCCAAAACAAAAGTTTTAGAATCCAGATTACCAGAACGTCCAATTTTAGGAGTCCTGCCATCATTTGTTTCTGCCATACCAAAATCACTCATGGTGAAAAACAAGCAAAAGATCAAACGGAAATTTGACAAATGAAAACGGGGGCGAACAAAATGGAAAATTTATGAAGTGGGGGAGAGGAAAACGAGAGTCAAATGGTAAAAAATGTAAATGGCAAGGAGATGAGATATGTGATTAGGAACCTAGTAGATGAGATTGCTTCCTCCCGTCAACGGCGCGAGAAATTGCTTTGACGTGGCTTGAGAGTTGAGACTACGTCGTTATTTCCCCAAAGAGGAAGGGATGATGCATCATAGCAACGGTAAGTATTTCCCTCAGTTATGAAACCACGATATCAATCCGTAGAGGAAGATCACGCACCCACATAAACAACACATGCACACAAATAACAAATACTTGCAACGCAACATGAAAGAGAGGTTGTCAAGCTCTCTACAGTAATAAAATATATTAGATAATGATAGTTTTGGCAAATAGATCTCACAATAACACACAAAAAAATAAGTAAACAAAAAGTGGAGCATGGTATTTTTGGTTTTTTGGATGGATAGATCTGAAAAAGGCAAAATAGTAGATCGGAAAGCAATATGTTGGAAAAATTGCAAGGAGATGAGATTTGTGATTAGGAACCTGGTATATGAGATTGCTTCCTCCCGGCAATGGTGCGAGAAATTCCTTTGACGTGGCTTGAGAGTTGAGACTACATCGGTATTTCCCCAAAGAGGAAGGGATGATGCATCACAACAACGGTAACTATTTCCCTCAGTTATGAAACCACGATATCAATCCGTAGAGGAAGATCACGCACCCACATAAACAACACGTGCACACCAATAACAAATACTTGCAACCCAACATGAAAGAGAGGTTGTCAAGCTCTCTACGGTAATAAAATAGATTAGGTAATTATAGTTTTGGCAAATAGATCTCACAATAACACAAAATAAAATAAATAAACAAAAAGTGCAGCATGGACGGATACATCTGAAAAAAGGAAAAATAGTAGACCGAAAAGCAATATGTTGGAAAGGAGACCTGGGGCCGTAGGTTTCACTAGTGGTTTCTCTCATGAGTATAACACATGGTGGGTGAACAAATTACTGTTAGGGAATTGATAGAAGATCAAATAATCATGATGATATCCAGGCAATGATCATGATATAGGCATCACATCCAAGACAAGTAGACCGAAATGATTCTGCATCTACTTGTATTACTCCACACTTCGACCGCTATCCAACATGCATCTAGTCTATTTAGTTCATGGGAAAACAGAGTAATGAAATAAGAACGGTGACATGATGTAGACAAGATCTATTCATGTAGAAATAGACCCCATCTTGTTATCCTTAATGGCAACGATACATGAGTGCCCTTTTGCCCCTTCTGTCACTGGGAAAGAACACCGCAAGATCGAACCCATCACAAAACACCTCTTCCCATGGCAAGAAAAATTGATCTAGTGGCCTAACTAAACCAAAGATTCGAAGAAGAAATACAAGGCTATAAGTAATCATGCAAATAAGAGACCAAAGAAGACTCAAATCATACTCATGGATAGAAACTAATCATGAACTCAAAATTCATCGGATCCCAACAAATATACCACAAAACACATTACATCAAATTGAATCCAAGAGACCATTGTGTTGAGAATCATAGAGAGAGAGGAAGCCATCTAGGTACTCCCTACGGGCCAATAGATCTATGGTGGACTACTCAAGCATCATCAGAGAGGCACCTCTAATGAGGATGAACCCCTCCATGATGGCGTTAGACTAGATCTCGAGGTTTTGGAACTGACAGCGGCTGGAATTGTGTTTTGTCGACTCCTCTAGGGATTCTTAATATTTGGGTATTTATAGGGCGAATAGTCCGTTGAGGGGAGTCCCGAGGTGGGCACCCTCCACCAGGCCGTGCTAGGGGCCTCTGGCGCGCCCTGGTAGAGGGTGGCCACCCTGGGCCCCTCTCTTGTTGTTATTTGGCCAATCCTGGCTCTTTTGGTCCATAAAAAATCTTCAAAAATTCCCGTAGCGTTCGGAATCCGTTTAGTACTGATTTTGTGCGAAGTAAAAAAACAAGCAAAAATCGTAACTGGCACTTTGGCACTATGTCAATATGTTAGTCCTAAAAAATGATATACAATTGCTATAAAATGATTGTAAAACATCCAATATTGATAATATAACAACATGGAACAAGCAAAAAATTATAGATACATTGGAGACGTATCAATCCGCAGCGGATCCGATCCCGAGCGACTTCCGTGCCTTTGTGGCCCCCTGCTCGAAGTCGAGCCCCCTATAAAACGAGGAGTGTCACACACCGTTCCACCTCTAAACCGCCAATCCCAAGATGTGCCATGTCGTAGCCACCACCTCATCGCAGTAGCCACGCCACCGAAGTACCCAGAGCTCGTGTCACTTGGCTCCGACAACTTCAATCGACGACGTTGACACCAAATGTCGCTGGAGGGTCGCCTCCATCGTCTAGCCATCTCCGCCGTTGCCAAGGACCACCAGAAGCACCTCCTGCATCACCCTGTCACCTTGGCCTCGCTGAAGCATCATCGGAGAACTCCACTACCGCCTCTATGAGCCTCTGCCTCGTTTTCACCATTAGATCTTGGATGAATGGCCATGGTTAGAATGTTTAGTTCCCTTTTCAAATAGCGAATCCTTTTCTGTTAGAAGTCGGTTGGCCATCTGTTTAGCTCTAAAGTTCACACCTCGTGGCCAATGAGAAATTGCAAGTAGCCCCCTGCCTGCTATATTACATTTTTCTTTTTCTATTTTGAGTTTTAAAATAGAATAGTTCTTGCTTTGTTTTTGCTTTATCTCCTAGAATATTTAGATTTTTTAGTTGATTCTTTTTAATTTGTGTCATGAATTTTGTCGAGTTTCTGTATATATCCGGTTTGACCATATTTGAATATTTTAAATTTGAATTCAACCAGATTTGATTCAAACACCAATTTTCTCATAACTTGAGTTTAAAAATAGGTTTGAGTTGATTCTTTTTGCTACTCTTCACTTGTGACTTTGTTTATCAGTAGGTACAATTTGGGATTTTTAAGAATACTTTAGATTAGGGTTTTAAGTAAAATAGAATATGTTTTACTTCTTTTAGGTTTACTGCTATTTCTTTTGTTTTAATTGTTTGTAATTTATTTTCTCCTATACTTGTGAGATGTTTTGTTTTGTTTTATGTTAGTTAACAGTAGCATTTCAACAAAAAACAATTTTTATTTCATTTTATTGTTGTTTGATTGCATGGAATCAATTCTAGTTCAATAATCATTTGCAAATTGATTTCATTGCTAATTTAATTTCCTATTTGAAAATATTTTCTATATATTCTTTTGTAGTTTTATTTGTCTATTAACTTTAGTTTAGTTTGGAAACAATTTGTATTAAAGTTTATTTTTATGGTTTAATTAAAGGTTAACATTGTTTAGGTCATAACAAGAGTTTAATAAAAGCTTTTCAATTAGTTCCTTTTCCTAATAAAGTTTTATGAGAAATACTTTTTGTTACTTACATTTTTTATATTTTTGTATTCTGTTATTTTAGTATTTTATTGTTTTCTTGTAGTTAGGTTTATTAGAAAGAAACTTATGTTGTTTAGTGTGTTGTTTTCATAGTTCGTTGTTGTTCTTCAAAAGTAAATATTTTTACTAGTAAAAATATTTACTAAATTAATTTTGTTAGATTTTATTTTGTTGTTGTTTTTTTGCTGTTGAAAATAGGTTATTTGTCGGGAAAAACTATCCTTGGATGTTTTGATTAAGTTTTGTTGTTTTAACTTTTGTCTTAAGTATTTCCTTCATCACAACCCTATGGTGTTTAGTTTTTGTGTTGCTTTTCGGATTTATAGTATTGATAGCTTGACGTTTTGCTTATATGATGGCAATGTTTGATTATATATATTATCATCAAAGGGTGACGAATACTTCTATCAAGTTATTTTCTAAGAGCGATATTACCATCATCAACTTTACCAGGCAAGTTCACTTTGATCATTTCTTCCATACCTATGTTTTATTGCATTTGGTGACATCAACCAACAAATCCCTCCACTAGTGTTATTGAATTCTTGTAGTTGAGTAGAATGCATAAGGTGGGAACCCACTCCTTGTTACTAAAGCCCAGGGAACATTATTTACTTTAGTGCTACACAAAAGTAGATGGGGTTGGTATGAGTGTTCATGCGTGATGTGAGAAGGAGGACTCCACATCCAAGACTTCATGATGGCATCTTCAAGGCCTGCACCTTCAAGACCTCAAGACTTCAAGACTCGAGACGAGTTTCAATACACACTACTTGGTTGAGAATGTTTGTGCAACACCCTGGAGAACCCAGTGGATGCGTTGTGAGCTAGAGTAGGCTAGTACTCATGCGGAAAGCTCCACCCAAACTCAAATATACCAAAGAATACTTCATGCCCTAAAGCTTACCTATGTAGTCACAAGTCATTATGGGATCTGGCTTGTTTGACCTTAGTTTTGACTCTAGCCAGGAGAGTGCTACCAGATGTAGAACTACGGTAAGGATGGATGGGCCCGGACAGTGGTCAGAAGAATTTTTTGGAATACCATGTTTTGTTCGTCCTGTTATCAAACAATTGCCAATGTCAGGACTTACAAGGAGGGGACGAATCTTGTGGGTAAAGTACACAACACCCTGCAGAGTTAAAACCTAAGCGATTAGTCATGTCCCTAGTTATGGACAATTTGAGCTTCTGGAATTGGATCTATCTCTTAACTCTCAACACTAGACTGGTAATGAATTGTGGGCTACTTATGATACTTGTGGGCTATGAGACATCGATTGGTGGAACCATGTCATACTAGATAACTCTGTAGTGAAAACTCCTGATATTCCTTTGTTGTAGGAAAAACAAAATAAAACCAGCTTTTACGCAAAAACTTAGACACAAAGCCAGAAAGCCACATTGCATATAGAATAGTTTTACCATTTGTCTTATTATTGTGATATTTTCGGTACATTCAATATCCTAACCTACATGGCTGCAATGTATCATGTTGCAGGTATATTTCTTATGAAGAGTAAGAATCTTACTTAGGGTTATAGTCTAAACTCAACCTGTCATTCTTGTTTATTGGGACATCCCTCCCGTTGACCGTTTCCACTGAGATTTATGAGGTGATGAGCATATGTACCTAGGGTAGGATCCTAGGCTTTACCTACATACCCTACCTAAGGACACTATGTTGAAGGAATTCAAGATTACAAGAGATATTCTGAAAGGATTCACCATAGTGCTTAAGTCACTCGACATTCATCCACTCGGAAGCTTATCCCTTCGCTCGGTAGTAACCTGTCACTTGGAAGACCTCACTTCCAGTCGACACCAGAAGACCAGAAGCCACCCCAGGGAAGCCAACAGGCAGATGTTAGGTCATTCATCATTAATAACAATTATGATGTATGTTACTAGTAACACTCATCTTTATACCCACAATCGAACCCTTGGATTCCTCGCACTTATGAGGGGCAGCAAACTCTATATAAGCCGCCCCTCCCCTCTGGCACAAGGGTTTGCAACCTCTATAACTCACACTCTCCACAAGACAAAAACTCCCGAGCACTTGGACATAGGGTTGTTACCTCCACGAGAGGGGCCTGAACTCATACATCCATGTGTACATCCTCGCCATAGCTAGGACTCTGCCCTCTCATTTCGTATCCCTAACTTCTATTGTCAGACCTGTTCCCACAATAGTTGGCTCCCACCATGGGGCAGGTATCTAAGCGACTTCCGGCGAGGTTGCATTTTTCTCCCTTCATCATGTCTTTCGATGGTGTTTTCTCCCTGGGCCACGGGATCCGAGTTGGAGCGCTCACCTTCGTTGCCGACGATTCGGCATGGCTCCAAGAAGTGCCTCTCGATGTCGAGGTGATCCCAGTCTGCGGGGCCGCGCACTTCCACGCGAGCTCCTGTGGTGTGCTTCTACGGCAGTCGTTGACTCCGTACTCATTGGCTCTCCCCGCCATTTGCCGTTGCAAGCGATACCGTCGCTCACGGCTCCAGCGCTGGGTCACACATGCGGCGGCCCGCTAAATTCCATCTTTGCATATTGCTGTGATCGAGCCCGCTGAGTCACTTCATGCGTGTTCGAGTCAGACTCCGATCAGTCTGACGTTCCCTCCGAGTGCGAGAGATGCGACACTCCAGCAGAGGTACTTATGGCCGGTTCACATTAGATCCCGCCGCCGGGCTTCGACCACGGCAGGCGAGAGACTGGCGGACCATCGAGTGAGTAGCCGCGCCGCGATGAGGAGGTCCTTCATACACCCATCGTCGATGCAACCACTGAAGCTCAGGCCTTGAAGGCCACACACATTTGACTCGAAGAATTCTAGAGAGAACTCGACGAGCACGCTCGCCAGCGCCCACCAGCTCCCAATCGACGTCAGCGACAACTATTTCCGAGTGGTTCACATAATAATTTGGAGGTATACCGTACTCCAGTTTTAAACGTTGCAGCTATAGCTAGGATAGCAGATTCCATTCAGCCGTCACGGTCAGAGGCTAGTAGAGGGTTGCTACTGATTAGATCATTGCTTGATGTAGTGCAGTGTCACAATTCTGTTGTTTCGTAGTCGTGCAATAGGACTCACAATAACTCACTAAGAGCAGAGACTGCTCAGTCAACACATAGTCCTAGATCACCCTTGCGCAGAAGGGGCGGAGGTTTTCATGAAGATCAATACAAAGATCAGTTTCACCGTGATGACCACCCTCGAATGCCCACTCCTCCGCAGGGTGGTCCACATGTGCCCCGACACCAGGACGAAAGGCGCTCATTCGGTGATGAGCGGAACACAGGGTTTGATGCTCGAGAACTGCTCACTTAGAGGCGGATCAACACAGGTAGAGCCCACAGGGATGGGTTCGACAGAGATTTTCCGGGTGGAAGCACTACTGTTATTTCTGGCCTAGAGTGCTTTAGTAGGGCTATTTGTTCTGTAGAGATTCCCCCCAACTTTAGGTTGGCGGCTGGGATCGACAAGTTTTCTGGCGAGTCAAAACCGGAAACATGGTTGCATGATTACCAGGTGACAGTTTAGATTGGCGGTGGCAATGATAACATTGCAATGAAGCATTTGTCCTTGATGTTGGATGGTTCGGCTCGTGCATGGCTAAATCGCTTGGCTCCTTCTAGCATCCACTATTGGGATGATCTTGCTCGAGTGTTCATCAGAACATTCGAGGGCACTTGCAAGTATCCTGCCGGGCTGATTGATTTACAACATTGTGTTCAGAAGCCCAATGAGACTTTGAGAGATTACATTCGGCGCTGGTCCACTCTGCATCATACAGTGGAAATCATTTCCGAGCATCAGGCTGTTTGTCCTTTCAAGGCTAGAGTGAAATACAGAGAGCTCGATCTAAAATTTGGCAAATGGGTGACATCTCGCTGAGTAAAATGATGGAAATCGCCACTCGGTATGCCAGTGGTGAAGAATAAGACCGCCTCTGAAGCGGCAAAGGAAAGGCAGTCGACAACGATGTTGATGGTAATGCTAGTCGGAAGCAGAAGCGGAAGTCTAATGGCCCTGTTCAGGCAGAGGCAGCCGCTCTGGCGGCCCAAGGGAGAAACAAGGGGAAGTCCAAGGGACAATTCAACCCCAAGAAAGGAAAGAACCAATCAGGGACTAACGTGTTTTATTTACCTTGTGCAATCCACATGAGGAAAGACGAAGAAGGCAATTTGATATTGTCCAAGCATACCACTTGGCAGTGTCGACTGTTGATTCAGAAGTTCAAGGAGACTCAGTTGAGTGAGAAAACCCCTGAAAAGGATGATGATGAAGACAAAGAAACGTTTCCTGATGTCAATGCTATGCTGATGATTTTTGCTGATGTAGAAAGAAAGAGTCGACTAAAGGTCATAAATAGGGAAGTCAACATGGTCGTGCCCACAACCCCCACTTGCCTCAACTGGTCTCAGTATGCCATCACGTTTGATCAGATGGATTATCCTTCTCATGTGGCCACTCCTGATCGGCAGACTTTGGTGGCCGATCCGGTTGTGGGAGGCACTCGACTCCGCAAGGTCTTCATGGATGGTGGTACAGGTTTGAACATTCTATATGCAGATACCCTTAAAGGGATGGGCATTCTGATGTCCTGACTTAGTGAAAGCAACATGCAACTCCATGGAGTCATCCCAGGGAAGAAGGCCAAGTCACTCGGCTAGATCGCATTGGATGTGACATTCGGGACGCAAAAAAAATTCGCAACAAAAATTTGACGTTTGAGGCCGTGGACTTCCAGAGTGCGTATTATGCCATTCTGGGTCGACCGACATATGCTTGTTTCATGGCCTGCCCGTGTTACATGTATCTCAAGCTAAAGATGCGTGGGCCCAAAGGTGTGATCACGATCACTAGCAATCGATAGCAAGCTGAGGAGTGCCTCCAGCAGGGATCCAAAATTGCCGATCATCAGATGGCTATGGTCGAGCTGGAAGAATACAAGAAGAGCGCTGACCCTGCTGATTTTCTGCGTGCTAAGAAGCCTGCTTCCGAGTCAGCTTTTCAGTTGGTAGGGGAAGTGAAGAAGGTGCACATTCACCCGACAGATTCAACTGCCGCGCCGACCAGCATATCGTCAACACTCGACAGCAAATAGGAAGCTGAGCTCATCCAGTTCCTCCATGAGAACTGGGAGATCTTTGCATGGAAGCCTGCTGACATGCTGGGGAGTTCTAGGGAGCTGGCTGAGTAACGACTAAGGGTTGATCCGAAGGCCAAGCCGGTGAAAGAACATTTGTGTCGGTCGGCAGTGGAGAAGCATAAAACAATTGGCAAAGAGGTGGCTCATCTCTTGCAGGCCAAGTTCATTCGGGAGATTTACCACTCCGAATGGATCTCGAATTTTGTCATGGTCCGCAAGAAGTACAAGTCACTTCGCATGTGTTTCAACTTCAAGCATATCAATCGGGCCTGCCCAAAATATCATTTCCCGCTCCATCGGATCAATCAAATTGTTGACTCGACTATGGGATGTGAGCATTTATCATTTCTAGATGCATACTCTAGCTACCATCAGATCCGTCTATTTGGTCCGGTTGAAATAAAAACAGCCTTCATCACCCCATTTCGGTGTTTTGTCACAGCACCATGCCATTCGGTTTGAAAAATGTCGGTGCTACTTTCATGCGCATGCTTTAGAAGTGTTTACTCGACGAGATCCCTCGGAATGTCGAGGCGTACATGAAAGATATAGTTGTCAAGTCCCGCAAAGGTTCTGACCTGCTGACTGACTTTGCCGAGACTTTCGCCAATCTAAGGAGATACGATATAAAGCTGAATCTGGCTAAGTGTACTTTCGGTGTCCCTGGCTGCAAGTTACTCGGTTTTCTTGTTTTCGAAAGAGGGATCAACATCAACCCTAAGAAAACCAGCACCATTACCCGAATGAAGACTCCCGTGCGAGTGCATGATGTTAAGAAGCTCACAGGTTGCTTGGCAACATTGAGTCGACTCATTTTTCATCTCAATGAGAAGGCATTGCCTTTGTACCAGCTGATGAAGAAGTCTGACACGTTCGAGTGGACTCCAGAAGCTGTCGTAGTGTTTTTCTTGCTCAAAGCCCTGCTCTCCACCCAGCCGGTGCTTGTTGCTCCTCTCAGGAAAGAGCCTTTGCTCCTGTACATCACGGCCACTAATCAGGTCATCAGTACAGTGCTGACTGTCGATCGGGAAGAGGAAGGCAAGGCCTACAAAGTCCAATTCCCAGTCTATTACGTTTCTGAAGTGTTAACTCCTTCGAAACAAAGATATCCGCATTACCAGAAGTTGGTTTATGGTATTTATATGACAACGAAGAAGGTGGCGCACTATTTTCAGGACCACTCAATTTCAGTCGTCAGTGATGCTCCATTATGAGAGATCCTAAACAATCGAGACGCGACTGGTCGAGTGGCTAAATGGTCGGTTGAACTCTTGTATTTTGACATCAAGTTTGAAGCCAACAAAGTGATCAAGTCTTAGACACTTGTTGATTTTATGGCCGAGTGGATTGAACAACAACAACTAATCCAGATTCACTCGACTCACTGGACCATGTTCTTTGATGGCTCTAAAATGTTGAATGGGTCCGGTGCTGGCGTTGTCTTGGTACCTCCGAAAGGCGACAAACTCAGTTATGTCCTGCAGATCCACTTTGATTCCTCCAACAACGAAGCAGAATGTGAAGCACTTTTATATGGGTTGCGCATGGCTATCTCACTTGGCGTCAAGTGCCTGATGGTTTATGGCAACTCAGATTTGGTGGTCAATCAAGTGATGAAAGAGTGGGATGTTTGGAAGCCCGCTATGACTAGATACTGCAATGCTGTTAGAAAGCTCGAGAAGAAATTTTAAGGTCTGGAACTCCATCATGTTCCCTGAGTGAAGAATCAAGTGGCTGATGAATTGGCAAAGATTGGATCCACTCGACGGCATGTCCCTAGCAATGTATTATTGGAGCACCTCCACACTCCTTCGGTGCAAGAGGATCCTTTCATCGAAGAGCCCCCGCAAGCTATGAGCTCCTCTGATCCGACTGAGGTTGATGTTCCTGCAGTTATTGATTTAGTCATGGACGTTCTGATCATCATTCCCGACTGGAAAGTGCCCTATATTGCATATATCCTGAGGCAGGAACTTCCTGAAGATGAGACAGAAGCATTACAAATCATGCGTAGGTCGAAAGTTTTTACTGTGATCAGAGATCATCTGTTCAGAGAAAGCGTGACCGACGTGACACAATGATGCATTTCCCCTGAAGAAGGTTGAATGATCCTGGATGAAATCCACTCGGGAACTTGCGGTCATCATGCGTCTTCACGGACAATCATCGCTAAAGCGTATCGAGCTGGTTTCTTCTGGCCACGTGCCAGTGAGATGGCCAAGGACATTGTCGATCACTGCGAAGGTTGCCAGTTCTATGCAAACTTATCTCACAAACCTGCGTCTGCTCTGAAGACAATCCCTCTCTCCTCGCCGTTTGCTGTCTGGGGTCTGGATATGGTTGGTCCATTTTGGACTGGACAGAGTGGATTCACTCATTTGCTTGTTGTAGTCGACAAGTTTACAAAGTGGATTGAGGCCAAGCCAACCACCTCATCCTACAAGGTCTGAAGCCTCATCTCATGCGCGACCTAGAACATGCTGCCGGAGCCTCGGTGTCAGAGTTGCCATCTGTTTTATGGGGCTTGAGAACAACACCTAATTGGTCGACTGGACGAACTCCTTTTTTCCCTGTCTATGGACCTGAAGCTGTCATGTCAAGTGATTTGTTTCACAATTATCCTCTAGTGGAGCTTTATTCCGAAGCTAAAGACGAATAAGCAAGACAAGATGGGTAGACCTCCTGGAGGAAGAGCCAGAGATGGGTTTGATCCAGACCGCGATATATTAGCAAGATCTGCGATGCTTCCATGCGAAACATGTTAAGAGTCGGTCGTTTCATGAGGGAGACTTGGTGCTCGAATTGGATAAATAGCGACCCCACAAGCTCGCTCCTGCGTGAGAGGGTGCTTTTGTCTTTACCAAGATGTTGAACAACGAAGCTTATCATCTGTACAACCTCAAGAAGCAGATTGACAAGCCCCAAGCCTAGAATGCAGATCTGCTCCGTCATTTCTATACCTAAAAATAGAGTGGTCTTGATGTAATAGAAGTATCTCAAACAATGTCGTTTATGCAAGTATGACTTTCGCAGTCTTTAGTCGATTCCGATCATACAATTTCTCACTTGGGAACACTCCAAGTGGCGAGCAATCCTCACACTCGGGGGCTTAGCTGTGAATATGCTTTCGCCTGAGTTAAAAAAACCTACCGAGTGGATAGCAGTCCATTCACTCAGTGACTTAGCTACGAACTAGTCTTCGTCTAAGTTAAAAACTACTCCAAGTGTCGAGCAATCCTCACAGTCGGAGGCTTAGCTGCGAACATGCTTTCGCCTAAGTTAAAAATAAATTCTAAGTGGATTACTATCTATTCACTCAGAAACTTAGATGCGAACCAGTCTTGGCCTAAGTTCAAAACTTGTCCGAGTGTTGAGAAATCCTCACATTCGGAGGCTTAGCTCCGAACCAGCTTTCGCCTAAGTTAAAAACAAATTCAGTCGAGCAAACAATTGAAAGCCAAATTCAGATAATTACAAAGGTTCCATCGCGGATAAAGGTTGCGCATCCAAGCAAACGTGCTCAGGATTAAGGGCTGAATGATGTTTTACGACCGATACATTTTCACTCGCCATACCGAGGCAAATAAAGTTTTCTCCATGAATCAAGTTTTTTTCAAGCACCGGACGGACTTGCTGGATCGACGAAGGTGTCCAAGTCGATCCCATCTGCGATCCTAGTGGCTGTGTCAATGAAGATATCCATGAAATCTTCAAACCAAAGCTTCTTCGTGTTCATCACTCGGCATACCGAGGCAAATAAAGTTTTCTCCATGAATCAAGTTTTTTCAAGCACCGGATGGACTTGCTGGCTCGACGAAGGTGTCCAAGTCGATCCCATCTGCGATCCTAGTGGCTGCGTCAATGAAGGTCTCCATGAAATCTTCAAACCAAAGCTTCTTCGTGTTCATCACCCGGAGGTCCTTTAACTTGTCGTCCCTTGCCTCCTTGCAATGGACCCTGACAAGGGAGAGTGCCACATCGGCTCTGTAGCAGGTGGCTGACTTCTTCCAAGCTTGCACTCGACTGGGAAGATCATTAAGGCAGGACATCATGGATGCAAGATCAGTCTGAAGGGTGTCTTCAGGCCATAGTTCCTTGTCGATCTGATCCAGTGCAACTTTCAATATGAGGATATATGCTTGAATGCCCTAGAGTTGAGCGTTGAGTCGGAACATGTTCATGGCCACTGCATCACCAATAGGAGACTTGGTGGGATCCAGATTGGGCTCGATTTCTTTGGTCTCCTTTTCGAAGTCTTGGTAGAATTCTATATGGAGGAAGGATTAATGAAATACAGTCGGCAAGGATTAACAAAATTCAATCGACAAAGATGGTTACCGTCGAGCATGATGTACATCTTCCTCGCGAACTGCCCCAAGTGCTTCTCCAAGACATTGCTCCTCTTGGTCAGCTGCTCAGTCTTCTTGATGAGTTCTCCCCGTTCCAGTCTCATCTTGGACTTTTCGTCCTCCATCTTCTTAGCGACGGCCAATTTCTTGTCAGCAGCTTCAGTCTTCTCCCTCGCCACCTTTTGGGCATCAGCAAGCGCTTTGTCTTTGTCCTCTGGCGCCTTCTTCATGGTATCTAAAGAAGTAGCATTATTGAGTCACACTTGGAGTCGACGATTTTCATCGCGTATGTCTGTTCGAGCAAAAGCACACGGTTCAAAGCATGGAAAGTGAGGATAAGAATGCATTGGGTCGACAGAGCTTACCTCCTAGAGTCTTCAGTTCAGTCTGCACATGTTCCAAGCTGTTCTTAGAGACCTCCGACTCCACTCGTAGCTGGTTCCTTTCCTCCTCCAGGTCCTTGTACTGAGTGTCAAGTTCACAAGCTCTCTGAAATCAATGAAGAAAAAGTTCAGTCGATAGGAAATTCCTCCACTACCGAGCACAAAAGGTCAAGAACAGTTGACTAGATGGTAGAGCCCGCCCCACCCGACTCCCCTAAAATAGCGTCATATCGTAGTTGACGAAATTATTTCCATGAAACTTGCATCATATCATGGTTGATGGAAATAATATCCATGAAACCTGCATTCAAGAGAGGAAGACCTCAAGCAAAAAGTCCACTTGACATGTCAAGTGGCAGGCGTACTTTGCGTACAGTAAGGAACCCTGTGTTTAAGATGGTCTCTATGAGACCCTCGCCAGTGCAAGCACTCGACAGCGGTCTGGGGGACTACACCCAGTGGGTGCACTTAGCGTGCCCCGACTAGACCTGTTAACACTCTATTTGTCGAGTTGCCTGCCACCCCACCCCGCACCCTTGAAGTAGTGTCATATCATGGTTGATGAAATGATGTCCATGAAACCTACAAGGTAGCTTTGGAGTGGTACGACTAAGGCTAAAATTCCATTCGACATGTCAGGTGGTAAGCATACTCCGCGTACGACAAAAAAATCTTGAGTTCAAGTTATTAAGACTACTGCTCATCAGCAACGATCAACAATAGCCTTGGGGACTACACCCAGTGGGTGTACTCAGTATGCCTTCACTAGTTCCTAAATCACTCGACAAGGTCTGCCCTGTCCGAGCTTGCGACGGTCTCTATTAGATCCCCACAAATTCAAGCACTCGAGGTGGTCTCGGGGACTACACCTAGTGGGTACACTAGGCATGGCCCCACTGGACCTGCCAGCACTTGATCTGTCGAGTGGTAGAATGAAAACCACATGCGCTAGCATATGAAAATCGTCTATTCCTATGACCCATGCCGATGTTTTTTTCATTCGACAGCGGTCTTGGGGACTACACCCAGTGGGTGCACTAAGCGTGCCCCCACTGGACCGAAATTCGCTCGACTAAGACCTGATCTATTTGAGTAGAGAACTTACGAATATTCTACGGAATGAAGACACCTAGTGGGTGTACAGTCAAAGAAGACAGGAATTCAATCGGAATTAACTTACAATCGCACTTACTCGGACGTTGGTACGAAGCGCCGAAGTGGTATCATCAGCCAGTTTGCTGGCCTCGTACACCTCCTTGGTGCGTAGCATTATTTGCTCCGCCAGGATAATGGCCTCCTTCGCGGCCCCAGTTTGGTCTTCCGGGACATGATGTAGAGGAAAGGTAGTCACCGGATGGAGTGATGTATCAACTAGAGTAGTCGGGGTAGTCTGAGGCTGTCCGATTGGAGTCGATGCCATGATGGTTGAAGTAGCTGGTGGAGCACTCGACAGCAGAATCGCGAGTTCAGTAGTCGACCGCTTTGGCGTTTGTGCTGATGGTGTTCTTCGGGCGTGTACGCGTGGGGTGCCTAAGGTCTCTCCTTCACTCCCCGTACTCCAAGGTTGTTCTTCATCATCTTCCAGTTGAATGATCTCTGCCAATATCAATCGACAATGTTAACTCTTGCAATCGACGAATCATATTCAAGAAACAGAGCTGAGTGAAGATTTCTTTACCTCTTTGGGAAGTGGCCGCGTCGGCTATATCCACATCCATTTGCTCTTCTCCATCTCGTGGAGGCGATGTCACTGAGGTAGCAGCACTGGTAGACCCAATTCCACTCATTCAGCAAGAACTTGAAGTCATAGTCAACAGTGAAAGACGAAAGCAAACACTTACGTTGAGACGAGGGGCACAACCATCTTCATGCGGGGGAAGAGATTTTCGAGGTTTTGATGTGTTGGGCTTAGGCTGCTTCGTGGCTCGTTCACTCGACTCGATAGCCGAGGTCCAGTCCCGTTTCGGGTTCCTCTTAGTCACAACCAAGGTCTTACCCACGGTAGCAGAAGGGTCCTGACGCGACTTGGAGCGATGTTCGGTGCATGGAGGAGACTCGACTTCTTCCTCGTTCTCGCCAGAGGCTTCATATGTTGGAAATACGCCCTCGAGGGAATAAATAAAGTGTTCATTATTATATTTCCTTGTTCATGATAATCGTTTGTTGTCCATGCTATAATTGTGTTGATTGGAAACTAAATACATGTGTGGACATATAGACAAATATTGTGTCCCTAGTATGCCTCTAGCAGGCTAGCTCGTTGTTCAAAGATGGTTAAGGTTTCCTGGCATGGACATGAGATGTCATTTGATATCGGGATCACATCATTAGGAGAATGATGTGATGGACAAGACCCAAATTATAAACATAGCAGATGATCGTGTCAGTTTATTGCTACCGTTTTTCTGCATGTCTATTATATGTTCCTATGACCATGAGATCATGCAACTCACTGACACCGGAGGAGTGCCTTGTGTGTATCAAACATCGCAACATAACCGGGTGACTATAAAGGTACTCTACAGGTATCTCCGAAGGTGTCTGTTGAGTTGGCATGGATCAATACTGGGATTTGTTACTCTGTGTGACGGAGAGGTATCTCAGGGCCCACTCGGTAATAAAACATCACAACAAGCCTTGCTAGAAATGTGATAAGTGTTAGTCGTGGGATCTTGTATTACGGAACGAGTAAAGAGACTTTTCTTTAATGAGGTAGAACTAGGTACAAGGATGCCGACGATCGAATCTTGGGCAAGTAACATACCGAAGAACAAAGGGAACATCAGACGGGATTAACTGAATCCTTGACATAGTGGTTCAACCGATAAAGGTCTTCATAGAACATGTAGGAACCAATATGGGCATCCAGGTCCCGCTATTGGTTATTGACCATAGAGGTGTCTCAGTCATGTCTACATGGTTCTCGAACCCGTAGGGTCTGCACACTTAAGGTTCGGTGATGTTTCAGTATAGATGAGTTATATATGTTGGTGCCCAAAGTTGTTCAGAGTCTCGGATCAGAACCCCGATGTCACGAGGAGTTCCAAAATGGTCCGGAGGTAAAGATTCATATATGGGAAGTTGGTGTTTGAGTTCCGGAAAAGTTCCGTGACCTGCAACTGGTGTGATGGAGTGCCGAAAATGTTCCTGGGGGGTCCACCGGGTGGGCCCATCTACTCCAAAGGGACACATGGGCTGTGAGTGGGTGCAAACCAGCCCGTGGTGTGCTGGACACACCTCCCACCTCAAGGCCCATGCGGCTAGAGGCTTGGGCTGGGCCAAAAGGGTGGCCTAGCCACCAAACTTGGTTGCAAAGCCACCCTGGCCACCGCCCCACACCTCCCTTGGCCGCCGCACCAAACCCTAGGGGAAACCCTAGGGCAGCCAGCCCCTCCTCTTAACCTATATATATATATATGAGAGGGGAGGGAGGGCTGCAAACACAAGTCACGGCGCAACCCTTCCTTCCTGCCCGATTACCCCTCCTCTAGTAGATTGGTTTGGCACCGCTTAGCGAAGCTCTGCCGGATCAGCTCCACCACCGCCGCCGCCACGCTGTCATGCTGCCGGCGAACCCATCTACCTCTCCACTCCCTGTTTATGGATCAAGAAGGCGGAGATCTTCATCGAGTTGCATGTGTGCTGAACGCAGAGGTGTCGTCCGTTCGGTACTTGATCATGAGTTCGTGGGACGGCTTGCGATTTGGATCGTGGAGACGTACCACTACATCAACCGCGTTCTTTAACGCTTCCGCTTAGCAATCTACAAGGGTACATAGATCTAATATCTCCTCTCATAGATGCTCATCTCCTAGATTGATCTCGGTGAAGCGTAGGAAATTTTTTGTTTCCCATGCAACGTTCCCCAACAGTGGTATCAGAGCTAGGTCTATGCGTAGATGAGATCTTGAGTAGAACACAAAGAGTTTGTGGGAGTTGATATTCAGATTGCTTTCTTCCTTTGTATTTTTTGGTTCAGCGGTATTGTGGTATGTAGTGGCTCGGACCGACTTTACTCGTACGCTTACGAGAGACCGTGTTCCATCGACTAACATGTGACTTCGTCGCATAAAGAGGGCTGGCGGGTGTCTGTCTCTCCCACTTTAGTTGGATCAGATTTGATTAAGGCGGTCCTTGTAGAAGATTGAAAAGCAATCTTCATATCACCGTTGTGGTTTTGCGTAGGTAAGAATCATTCTTGCTAGATACCCAAAGCACCCACGTAAAACATGCAACAACAATTAGAGGGCGTCTAACTTGTTTTTGGAGGGTATATTGTGATGTGATATGGCCAATTGCATGATGTGATATATGTGATGTATGAGATGATCATGTCTTTGTATATAATATCACGAATTGCATGTCGATGAGTACGACAACCGGCAAGAGCCATAGGGTTGTCTTTGATTATTGTATGACCCGTGTGTCAATCTTTAAGCGCTATGTAATGCTTTACTTTATTGCTAAGCGGTGGCAATAGTAGTAGAAGCATGGTGGGCGTGACTACCCCGATGGCGACACAATGATGGACATCATGACGATGGAGATCATGGTGTTATGCCGGTGACGATGGAGATCATGACGGTGCTTTGGAGATGGAGATCAAAAGCACAAGTTCATGGCCATATCATGTCACTTATGATTTGCATGTTATGTTAATATTTTTATGCACCTTTTTTTGCTTAGAATGATGGTAGCATTATAAGTTGATCCCTCACTTAAATTTCAAGATGAATTGTGTTCTCCCCGAGTGTGCACCGTTGCGAAAGTTCGTCGTGTCGAGACACCACGTGATGATCGGGTGTGATAGACTCTACGTTTGCATACAACGGGTGTAAGCTAGTGTTGCACATGTAGAACAATCGCATTAAACTTGATGAGCCTAGCATTTACAAACATGTCCTCAGAACACAAGAGACCGAAAGGTCGAGCATGAGTCATATAGTAGATATGATCAACATAATGATGTTCAACATTTAAACCACCTTAACTCACATGATGATCGGACTTGACTTGGTGAATGTGGATCATGTATCACTCAGATGACCCGAGGGATGTCAATTTGAGTGGGAGCTTTAGTAATTTGATTAACTAAACTCATTATCATGAAGATAGTCTTAGTAACCTTTGCTTATTTATGTTGTAGACCAATGGCTCGCGAAGTAGCACCCCTGAATTTTAATGCGTACCTAGAGAAAGCTAAGTTCAAAGATGATGGGAGTAACTTTGTGGACTGGACCCGTAATCTGAGGATTATCCTCACGGCTTCCCAGAAGGGATATGTCCTTGATGCACCGCTTGGTAACCAACCCGCAGACATGTCGTCCGAAGACGTTAAGAACTCTTGGGAGGCACGTTTTGGAGATTATTCAATAGTTTAGTGTGCAATTTTGTATGGCTTAGAACCGGGACTTCAAAGATGTTTTGAACGTCATGGAGCATATCAGATGTTCTAGGAGTTGGAGTTTATCTTTAAGAAGAATGCCCAGATCGAGAGGTATGAGACCTCCGATAAGTTCTATGCTTGCAAGATGGAGGAGAACGGGTCTATCAGTGAACATATACTCAGAATGTCTGGGTATTCGACCCATCTAGCGGAGTTAGGGATGCCCCTTCCGCCGGAGGGGATCACTGACAGAGTTCTTCAATCATTGCCACCTAGCTACAAGATCTTCGTGATGAACTATAACATGCACGGGATGACCAAGTCAGTCGCCGAGCTGTTTGCGATGCTGAAACTCGCTGAGTCTGAAATCCAAAAAGAACATCAAGTGTTGATGGTCAATAAAACCAATAGTTTCAAGAAACATGGCAAGGGCAAGAAGGGTAACTCCAAGGAGGGTGGCAAACCAATCGCTCCTCCCGTGAAGAAACCCAAGGCTAGACTCAAGCCAGAAACTGAGTGCTTTCATTGCAAGGGAACTGGTCACTGGAAGCGGAACTGCACCAAGTACCAGGCCGACAAGAAGGCGGCCAACACCAAACAAGGTATATATGATATACATGTTATTGATGTGTACCTTACTATCTCTCGTTGTAGTGCCTGGGTATTTGATACCAGTTCGGTTGCTCACATTTGTAACTCAAAGCAGGACCTACGAAATAGACAGATGCTGGCTAAGGATGAAGTGATGATGCACGTGGGAAATGGTTCCAAGGTTGATGTGATTGCCATTGACACGCTCGCTCTTCGACTACCATCGGGATTAGTGATGAACCTGAATAATTGTTATTTAGTGCCTGCATTAAGCATGAACATTATATATGGATCTTGTTTATTGCGAGACGATTACGCATTTAAATCAGAGAATAATGGTTGTTCTATTTATATGAGTAATATCTTTTATGGTCATGCACCCAATGTGAGGGGTTTATTCTTATTGAATCTCGATAGTGATGATACACATGTTCATAGCATTGATGCCAAAAGAAGTAGAGTTGATAATGATAGTACCACTTTCTTTTGCCACTGCCGTTTGGGTCATATTGGTGTAAAACGCATGAGGAAGCTCCATGCTGATGGACTTTTGGAGTCACTTGATTTTGAATCACTTGACACATGTGAACCATGCCTCATGAGCAAGATGACTAAAACGTCGTTCTCTAGAACAATGGAACGAGCGAGCGATTTGTTGGAAATCCTACATACTGATGTGTGAGGTCTAATGAACATTGCGGCGTGTGGTGGATATTGTTATTTTCTCACCTTCAGTGATGACTTGAGTATATATGGGTATATTTACTTAATGAAACACAAGTCTGAAATGTTTGAAAAGTTCAAGAAATTTCAGAGTGAAGTTGACAATCACCGTAACAACAAGATTAAATTCCTAAGATCTGATCGAGGAGGAGAATATCTAAGTTATGAGTTTGGTAGTCACTTAAGACAGTGTGGAATTGTTTCACAATTGACACCGCCTAGAACACCACAGCGTAATGGTGTGTCCGAACGTCATAATCGAACCTTATTAGATATGGTCCGTTCTATGATGTCTCTTGCTGATTTTCCACTATCGTTTTGGGGTTATGTATTAGTGACAGCTGCATTCACTTTAAATAGGGCACCATCGAAATCCGTTGAGACGATCCCATATGAATTGTGGTTTGACAAGAAGCCAAAGTTGTCGTTTCTTAAAGTTTGGGGATGTGATGCTTATGTCAAAAAGCTTCAGCCTGAAAGGCTGGAACCCAAAGTAGAGAAATGTGTCTTAATAGGATACCCAAAAGAGACAGTTGGGTATGCCTTCTATCTCAGATCTGAAGGCAAAGTGTTTGTCGCAAAGAACGTAACATTTCCTGAGAAAGAGTTTCTCTCGAAAGAATTGAATGGGAGGAAAGTAGAACTTAATGAGGTTGTTGAACCTTCACTTCAACCAGAGAGTAGCGCAGTGCCGAAAGATGTTTCTGGGTAGCCAACAATGGTTGAAGAGGAAGTTAATGATGATGATCATGAATCTTTGGATCAAGTTTCTATTGAACCTCATAGGTCTACAAGGACGCGTACTGCTCCTGAGTGGTATGGCAACCCTGTCTTGGACGTCATGTTGTTAGACAACAATGAACCTACAAGCTATGGAGGAGCGATGATGGGCCCGGATTTCAAGAAATGGTTAGAGGCCATGACATCCGAGATGGGATCCATGTATGAACAAAGTATGGACTTTGGAAGTATTACTTGAAGTGCAAAAGGACATTCAGAATAAATGGATCTTTAAGAAGAAGCTAGACGCAGACGGTAATATTACTGTTTATAAAGCTCGACTTGTGGCAAAGGGTTTTTCACAAGTTCAAGGAGTTGACTATGATGAGACATTCTCACCCGTAGTGATGCTTAAGTCCTTCAGAATCATGTTAGCAATAGCTGCATACTTCGACTATGAAATTTGGCAGATGGATGTCAAAATAGCATTCCTTAATGGTTTCCTTGAGGAAGAGTTGTATATGATGCAACCGGAAGGTTTTGTCGATCCAGAGAATGTTGAAAATGTTTGCAAACTCCAGAGATCCATTTATAGACTAGTGCAAGCATCTCGGAGTTGGAATAAGCGCTTTGATGAGGTGATCAAAGCGTTTGCGTTTACGGAGAAGCCTGTATTTACAAGAAAGTGAGTGGGAGCTCTGTAGCGTTTCTAATATTATATGTGGATGACATATTGCTGATTGGAAACAATACAGAAATGCTGGAAAGCGTGAAGGAATATTTGAACAAGAGTTTTTGAATGAAGGACCTAGGAGAAGACGCTTTCATATTAGGCATTAAGATCTATGGAGATAGATCGAGACGCTTGATATCACTTTCACAAAGCACATACCTTGATAAAGTTTTGAAGAAGTTCAAAATTGATCAGTCTAAGAAAGGGTTATTATCTGTGTTACAAGGTGTGAAGTTGAGTAAGACTCAATTCCTAGTGACTGCAGAAGATAGAGAAAAGATGAGTGTTGTCCGCTATGCTTCAGCCATAGGCTCTATCATGTATGCAATGCTATGCACAAGACCCGATGTCAGCCTTGCCATAAGTATGGACGGAAGGTTTCAAAGTGATCCTGGAATTGAGCACTAGACGTCGGTCAAGAATATCCTTAACTACCTGAAATGGACTAAGGAAATGTTTCTCGTTTATGGAGGTGATCAAGAGCTCATCGTAAAGGGTTACGTCGATGCAAGCTTTGACACTGATCTGGATGACTCCAAGTCACAAATTGGATACTTATTTATTCTCTATTGGGGAGCGGTAAGCTGGTGCAGTTCCAAGAAAATCGTGGCAGCCGATTCTACATGCGAAGAGGAGTACATCGTAGCCTCGGAGGCAGCAAAGGAAGGTGTCTGGATGAAGCTGTTCATGACAGATCTTGGAGTAGTGCCCAATGCATTGAATCCGATGACTCTGTTCTGTGACAACACTGGTGCCATTGCTCTGGCCAAGGAACCAAGGTTTCACAAGAGGACC
Organism: Hordeum marinum; assembly: GCA_022496015.1. Classification (NCBI taxonomy): domain Eukaryota; kingdom Viridiplantae; phylum Streptophyta; class Magnoliopsida; order Poales; family Poaceae; genus Hordeum; species Hordeum marinum. Next base: position 285,056,152 of record CM039678.1, on the reverse strand, counting down.
AGACACATAAAGTGATGCTTCAATTCCATCCGCGATTACGTCGAGGAGAAGGACATAAATATTTGCAAAGTGCACACGAATCTGAATGTTGCAGACCCATTGACTAAACCTCTTCCAAGGGCTAAACATGATCAACACCAGAACTGCATGGGTGTTCGATTCATTACAATGTAAATCACATAGTGATGTGAACTAGATTATTGACTCTAGTGCAAGTGGGAGACTGTTGGAAATATGCCCTAGAGGCAATAAATAAAGTGTTTATTTCTCCCTCCATTCCTAAATATAGGGTGTATAGTTTTTGGCACGGAAATTAAAGAACGCACATGGATGAAAAAATTCACATGTTTTGAGCGAGATTACACCTGACTAGTTGACATCAGAAAATAGAGGAGCTTGCCTGCTATAAGGAAATGTAATCAAATCCCTAAAACAAATATCCAAACGAGTGGTGCAACGCAATACACCTTATATTTTGGATTTTTTCTCAAAAATCTATACACCTTATATCAAGGAACGGCGGTTATTTCCTTGTTCATGATAATCATTTATTGTCCATGCTATAATTGTGTTGATTGGAAATGAAATACATGTGTAGACATATAGACAAACACTGTGTCCATAGTATGCCTCTAGTAAGCTAGCTCGTTGATCAAAGATGGTTAAGGTTTCCTAGCCATGGACTTGAGATGTCATTTGATATCGGGATCACATCATTAGGATAATGATGTGATGGACAAGACCCAAACTATAAACGTAGCATATGAGCGTCTTAGTTTATTGCTACAGTTTTTCTGCATGTCAAGTATATGTTCCTATGACCATGAGATCATGCAACTCACTGACACTGGAGGAGCGCCTTGTGTCTATCAAACGTCGCAATGTAACTGGGTGACCATACAGGTACTCTACAGGTATCTCCGAAGGTATGTATTGAGTTGGCATGGATCAATACTGGGATTTGTTACTTCATGTGACGGAGAGGTATCTCAGGGCCCACTTGGTAATACAACATCACAACAAGCCTTGCAAGCAACATGACTAAGTGTTAGTCATGGGATCTTGTATTATGGAACGAGTAAAGAGAGTAAAGAGACCTGTCGGTAACGAGGTTGAACTAGGTATAGAGATGCCGACGACCGAATCTCGGGCAAGTAACATACCGAAGAACAAAGGGAACATCATACGGGATTAACTGAATCCTTGACATAGTGGTTCGACCGTAAAGATCTTCATAGAACATGTAGGAACCAATATGGGCATCCAGGTCCCGCTATTGGTTATTGACCGTAGAGGTGTCTCGGTCATGTCTACATGGTTCTCGAACCCACAGGGTCTGCACACTTAAGGTTCAGTGACGTTTTGGTATAGATGAGTTGTGTGTGTTGGTGACCGAAGTTGTTAGGAGTCCCGAATGAGATCCCGGACGTCACGAGGAGTTCCGGAATGGTCCGGGGGTAAATATTCATATATGGGAACATGGTGTTTGAGTTCCGAAAAAGTTTTGTGGCCTGCAAATGGTGTGACGGAGTGCCGAAAGTGTTCATGGGGGTCCACCGGGTGGGCCCATCTACTCCAAAGGGCCACATGGGCTGTGAGAGGTTGCGAACCAGCCGCTGGTGGGATGGCGGCACCTCCCACCTCAAGGAACATGCAGCTAGAGGCTTGGGCTAGTCCAAAATGGTGGGCTAGCCACCAAGCTTGGTGGCCAAGCCACCCTGGCCGCCACCCCACCTCCCTTTGACACCACACCAAACCCTAGGGCAAACCCTAGGGTGGCCAGCCCCTCCTCTTCCCCTATATATATGAGAGGGGAGGGAGGGATGCAAACACAAGTCATGACGCAACCTTTCCTCCCTCCCCGATTACCCCTCCTCTAGTGGATTGGTTTGGCACCGCTTAGCGAAGCTCTGTCGGATCAGCTCCACCACCACCGCCGCCACGCCGTCGTGCTGCCGGCGAAACCATCTACCACTCCACTCCCTCTTGCTGGATTAAGAAGGCACAGATCTTCATCGAGCTGCACGTGTGCAGAACGTGGATGTGCCGTCCGTTCGGTACTTGATTGTGAGTTCGTGGGACGGCTTGCGATTTGGATCGCGAAGACGTACCACTACATCAACCGCGTTGTTTAATGCTTCCCCTTAGCGATCTACAAGGGTACATAGATCTAATCTCTCCTCTCATAGATGCTCATCTCCTAGATTGATCTTGGTGAAGCGTAGGAATTTTTTGTTTCCCATGCAACATTCCCAACATCATATTCATCTTTGCTGTCGTCAGCGTAGTCGACATCCGTGCTGCCACCCTCACTCTCCCCGCCATCTTCAGGCTGATTCTCGTTGGGCACGGACAAGCGCATGTGCATCCAGTCCTGCAGGATTCAAATAATGAAGTCAGTCGACATATCAATCAATCACTCGACAAACTAATATGACAATCGACAATGCAAAGTTTAGCAGATTCTTCGGCGGATTCTTAGCAGGGTAAGGCTGGATCCTCTTGCCCCCCTAGGATTGTCGCAAGCCCCGGTGATGCTTCGAAGCCATTGCTCGCCCCTTTTTTCTGAAACCTCTTCCGGGTGCGTCCGGGTCGAGTCCTCAGGGCCTGCATAATGCCACATAGTGTGGTCCCTTTCCTGGAGCGTCCGGATCCGTCGATTGAGGAATGTCTCCAAGAGATCCATACCAGTCACTCCACCATGGATAAGGTTCACTATGGCGTCCACCAGGATTCCCCTTGGACTTTCTCTCCCTTCGACACTTTCAGGGACATGGGAATGGTAGGACGATCTGATGTGAAAGGGGAAAGGCTAGTCGACATATTGGGAGAACCTATATCCTTGCAATAAAACCATGTCGACTGCCAACCTCTAACCAATTCAGGGAAAGTCATGGAAGGAAAAGAACCGATTCAGGGGAAGGGCTCTCTTCTGGATTCCTAAACCCCCACACAGTTGGACTACATGAGTTTTACCATCCACAGGGTGGGCCTTTTTGACCGACTGAGATCTGATGGTGAAAATGTGTTTGAACAAACCCCAATGGGGAGAGCAACCTAAGAAGCACTCGCATAGAGTGATGAAAGCAGACAAGTAGGAAATCGTGTTCGGAGGAATGTGATGGAGCTGAGCTCAGAAGAAGTTCAAAAACCCTCGAAAAATGGATGGGGCATGGAGAAACCACTTTTGATATGGGTGAGGAGAAGAACCCACTCCCCCTCAAGCGGCTCCCCCTTGGGCTCTCCCTCCGACAACCTCCAAGAACCATTCGCCACCAGCCCATGGATGACGAGATTCTCGACATCCGCGGCGGTGACCATCGACGGGAGAAAATCCCCCTAGATCCACCCCGCCGGCGTGGTGAACTGCGTGGTCGATGGCTTCTTGGCCTTGACCTTCACGGCCCCCTTCTTGGCATGCTCTAGCTTCTAAGTCGTTCCCTTTGTCATCGCGGTGGTGGGGCTCGTCGGAGCGAAGCAGAGTGGCGCGCTGGAAGCAGGGGAGGCGGAGGAAGAGAGGAGATTTGGGGGGAATGTACTGTGCAGACCGCGGCGCTAGATCCCCGCATATCCTGACCGCAGACACCGCCTAGTACGTGGCAAAATGAGCGGTGCGACAATCGAGGCGTCATGCCCCCACTTGCCTCAGTCGTGGCGGCATCATCACAGACGTGCGCGCTACCCAAATTTTCGTATCCTGCAAAATCCGGGCCTGACAGAGCGACCCGTCGCATGGAAAGATCCCTTCAGGTCACTCGGAACAAAATTGACATTGAGAATTCACTCGGACATTTTCAAGACAGAATCGATCCGGGCGAATGACGACCAGTTCAGTCGACGCAAGTTTCGTTGAAGCCCGGAAATTCATTCGAAAGATTTAGTGCCTTGTACAGAACTAACATCGAACCCCGATCCATTCAGGGGCTAATGACAAAGATATGTACCTAGGATAGGGTCCTAGGTTTGACCTACATACCCTACCTAAGGACACTATGTTGAAGGACTTAAAGATTACAAGAGAGATTCTAACTGGATTCACCATAGTGCTTAAGTCACTGGACATTCATCCACTCGAAAGCTTATCCCTTCACTCGTCAGTAACTTGTCACTCGGAAGACCTCACTCCCAGTCAACACCAAAAGACCAGAAGCCACCCAAGGAGGCCAACAGGCAGATGTTAGGTCAATTGTCATTAATAACAATTATGATGTATGTTACCAGTAACGCTCATCTTTATACCCATGATCGAACCCTTGGATGCCTCGCACTTATGAGGGGCAGCAAACTTTATATAAGCCGCCCCTCCCCTCTGGCACAAGGGTTCACAACCTCTGTAACTCACACACTCCACACGAAAAAAGCTCCCGAGCACTGAGACGTAGGGTTGTTACCTCCACGACAGGGGCCTGAACTCATACATCCATGTGTACATCCTCGCCGTAGCTAGGACTCTGCCCTCTCCTTTCGTACCCCTAACTTCTACAGTCAGACTCGTTCCCACGACATGAGGTATATATCAGTTTTATGTTATTTACATGTGATTGCATTTTGATATATACATTGATGTACTGTGTGTGCCAGCATACTGATATAGGGATGGTACAGTCACATAGAGGCTTGACTTGTTTTGAGTTGGGTCTCTACAAGAAGAGAGGTGGAGTCCAAAAATGGAAGGGAAGGTCTTTTATTTATAGCTTGGGGCTTGGGGCTCCCGTCGCGACATTTTTAAGACCTCCCTACGACCCACCTATAAAACTCTGTTGCCGGGCCACATATAGCAGCACTATAGTCAGCTAAATGTTTCTCCGTTGGGTGTATCAAATGACCTCCGAATGCGAAAAAATTTGGTAGGCTATCTAGATACAATATATTAAGACCGCACACCAACTTTCAACCTATTCCTACAAAGTTTATACCCAAATATAAAACACTATTTTAAAGATGTCACGGGTGCGTGCGAGTGTGGTTGGTCTCGAAATGGTCAACGATGAGATCAGGGAGAAATGGCAACTACGAACGGAGGCAAGTTCTGGAAAATGAAAAAAACGGAGTGCCGATACAATGCAAATCATGTGAATGATGTGATGATGAATACGACAAAGAAATAAAAAAATGGAGAAACTCGAAATAACTAGATGGCATCTGATGCCTCGGTCTCCATATGTTACACCTATAGGTCCATAGCTAGTACCTAGATGAGTCTCTCTCTATGATCTTCAACACCAAGTTCACCAAGATTCATGTGGTTATCTATCGGATGTAATCTTCTTTGTGGTGTGTTTGTTGGGATGTGATGAATTTTGGGTTTATGATTATATTATCTATGAATATTAATTGAGTCTTCTCTGAATTCTTTTACGCGTGATTGTTATAGCTTCGTATTTCTCTTTGATCTGTCGGTTTGGTTTTGCCAACTAGATTGATTATCTTTAGTTGGAGTGGTGAATTATAATGGGTTTAATATTGTGGTGCTCTATCCCCGTTATAGTAGGGGTGAAGACACATATTGTTTTACTGCCATTAAGGGGAAACCGATGGGGTTTGTTCATATTAGTTTACTTTGCCTACACCATGTCATCTTGCTCAAGCGTTACTCTGTTTTATACTTAATACTCTAGATGCACGTGGCATAGAGGTCGATGGGTGGAGTAATAGTAGTGGATGTATGTAGGAGTTGGTCTACTTGCTTATGAACGAGGTGCCAATATACATGATCGCTGCCTTGGATGATTGTCAGAAGTATGCACTTTTCTATCAATTGCCCAATAGTAATTTGTTTACCCACCGTATGCTTTCTTCGAGAGAGAAGCCTGTAGCGAACACTATGCCCCCCGGGTCTACTTAAATATAAAAACTAAAATCCCTTATTTACCTTGTCATCCTTTTATTACTTTTATTTTATTTTGCAATTACAATATTTATCCATCAAGTTTTAATCCTTGCAATTAACAAGTTCAAGGGGATTGACAACCCTCTTGTCGATGTTGGGTGCAAGTTTCTTAATTCTTTGTGTGTAGGTGCTATTGACGAGGATTTGTGTGATTCTCCTATTCATTCGATAACCATGGTTCTCACTGAGGGAAATACTTATCTCTAATGTACTACATCACCCCTCCAATTTGGGGAAAAACCCAATGCAGTTTTAGCAGCAAGCTGCGCTCCTTGTAACTTGAGATCACCCACAATCAATCGACTAAAGCAGGAGTAGGGTTTTACACCTCGTGGTGGCCTGTTCATTCCGCTCTTTGCGCTCATGGATCCCCATAGTTGAACTGCAAAGGGGCCTATGTGAAACCCATATATTGTTGTACCTCAACATCATTGGCGCGCCGGGTAGGGGGGTCGCGTGTGGGAATCCGATTCATTAGTCTACGCGTGTGCTTCTTCAACACCATCATCGCCTGTGGCACCTGAGAAGGCCAAGGTCGCACCAGCCACTCCAGTGTCTACGTCAAAGCTGCCAAACCTGGCGGTTACGACGGACAGAGGCGGAGGCACACCACTTCAACGTCGTTCCGGTGGGCATAGCAACCACCTTGACGTGGTCCGGAGCTCTGCAAGTCAAGACCCAGCTACTGCGGCATCCAACGATGTAGTTGCAACATCTAGGGACGAAGTGGTGAGATCCAAGGACGACACAGGGGTGCACAAAGGAGATAGACGAGGCACACATGAAGTCCATTAAAAGACGGAAGTGACACGCTTCCCTGAGGTACTGGAGGGTCCGGACGACATAGAGATCAAGACCCCGTGTATTATTTTTAGGTTGCTAAGGGATGGACACCATGCCAACCGTTGGCATTCTAGGAACGGGGGTACCCAGTCCTGCCTGCTTGCGGCCCAATGCATGGCCCACTTGTCAGCTTGGCGCGGCCTAGCGCGGCGTTGCTCAAGGCAAGGCCCTCAGGAGGTCCCTGGGCTCGCAAGGAAGAACAACATCAAGACCAGCAAGGGTGGGCCTCCTCAGGCCCCCTCCTAAGTGGCGGAGATCTCTATGCAGAGCCCGGCCTCAGGAGTCAAAGGTGACGCAAGGAATGACAGGCAGGCGCTAGCGCGCCATGCGGCACAGTTTCCTCTTTTGTGCAAAGGGAGCGAGGACTTATGCGGGTTCCCAAAGAGCTTCCCAAAGGTTTCCCTTCATGTGCAACAAGGCCACGACCATGAGCCCCGCAGCACAAATGTCATCGCTGATCCCACCACTGCAACACCAACATCTACTTTGGAGGTGAAGACAACCTTTGGACAGGGTGCGGATGTACTCATGTCCTGTCAGGACCTCGATCATAAGCAATAAGAATCCAGCAGGTAACACATCACATCACATCACTTTGCAGCCTCACACACGGTAATCTCCACGGCTGCCACCTTACCTGGGTTGGGACCATTTGCGTCTTTTGGCTCACGTATGCGAATATGTCGCTAGCATTCAAACGATAGAGAATCCGGGTCGACATGACTAGTCATAGAACCCAAGTGGCACATCTGTACAGGGACATGCATACATAACCCAACAATGCACGTGTCGGCCTCAAGTGTGTGTAGACGAGTCATAGCAAGCTACAAGGACTCCATTATGCCGTGGGACATAAATGTCATCACTGCACGTAGACGAGTCGTAGTAGGCTACAGGGACTCCATTACACCGAGAGACATTTCCCTGAAGGGACTGACACAACAGCAAACAAGGATACATGCCTGTCAATCAATGTATCCGGAGCAGTAGCAAGCTAAAAAGGCTGGGTGGAAGCACAAATAGGCAGTCCCTGTAAAGAGTACTACTAAAGGCACATGACTAGGTGTTGAATCCCATACATATCGTTGCACGTCACACGTACTCACGACATGCCCGATATGCATATATACAACTATGGCATCACAACATAACCATACAACAACACAACTTTTATTTAGGAGGCTCTGAGGAGCCTTGCATAATATGTTCATACAGGTAGGGGTCACATGACCCGACACTCAAGTCATACAAGCAATTTCATACAAACCAAGCGGAAGCTTAAAGCTGTCTGAGTACAGACAGCTGAAAGGGTAAAAAAGGCACATGGCCTGACTATCTACAACCCATCCCAGGGCATAGGGTCGTAGCTAGGATACTCACTATCCGGCATTGTCGACATCTAAATAGGACCCACCTGATGGGTCCTAAGTCTAAGCTGCAACATTTATTAAGCAAACATGAGTACAAACATACTGAACAAGTCTTTAAAGCAGATCTAGTCTATTCATGCTCATGTATCAACAAGGGGAGTGGTGGAGTTTGTGTAGCAATGCTAGCTTTGACTCTTGGCTAACCTATACTACACATATTAATTCTATGTTCAAGTTTTAGATATCGCACACGAGTCCACTAACACCACATCAATACACCACCATGGAGTCACTTCCGTCACCTATGAGAGTGCCATCAATGGTACTCACACTTGTCTAGCTATTTTTATGAGTAGCCATCAAGTTATCTATGAACAATATAAGTTACCCAAGTAGTCCATATCCAAACCCCGAGAGGCTGAACCCATTCCCCTATCAAGAGGATGGGGAGGACGCAATAGGGGAAGTAAGGTGAAGGAGAAGGATGATGGAAGCGGTTCCAAAAGTTCCTCCAGTGCGCAAGCTAGGTGGGAGCACCTCTTTCGTCTCGCCAGAAGCATGCCCCATCCTCCGAAGCCCTGCCCTACTACACAAGCCCACCAACAATCCCATGCCACTAAAGCTAGGTAAGCATCGAGTTTATTATTTTGGTTGTAGGCGCATTATTCCCTCAATGTCGATTTTGTTTACAGCTCATCGACAACGGTTGTTAAATCAACAACGGTCCCCTCCTTAACTACCAATGCGTCCTCCGGTGCCATGGTGGGGTATCTCCCCATCCCTGAGCTTGGATACGCATGCACTAGGCTAGAGCCCGCCAATGGACCTGTAGGAGGGTTGGGCCTGAGCATTGTCGTCCACTCCGTTCGCCTAAAGGAAACGTGGACGACCAGGGATGGGTAAGTAACCCGTCACCCAAGAGTGTAGGTTGCGCCACCTTCAAGTTGTTTTCAATGCTCTTCCCATGAAGCCCATCTTGCCCCGGTCGCTCTCCGAAGAAGGAGAAACAACTTGGCACGAAATCCTGGACCTACGCGCATCTTGGTGATGATGCTACCGAAGAAGTTTATGATGACAGCCGATGGGTGGCCCGCCTAACTGAGGAGAGGTTACGCAAACGGATGCCTGTGAGGCCTGGGGCGAAACGGATTCCGTCGAACACCCCCCTCGGTCCTAGAATCCTCTGTTATTAGGTACACGGAGGCCTTCCAAACCCTGCAATTCGGTCCTCCGGGAAGCATCATCAGTGCAAGCAACAAGGCCCCAGGCCCACATTATTGGGTCTATTTGGAGCCCCAGCGCCTCAGTAAGTGATGCCTTGGGTACCAGCATTACTACTTCTGTGGCACCAGCGTGAAAAACGTCGGCAGGCATTTCCAGCCTGGTGGGACATGACGATCCGACGGGCAGTGCCTCCCGGGATGAAGAGGATGATCCCACCTCCGTGGTGGAGATCGTTCGGGAGATGCCTCCTATCAATAGCACCAGCTGGGGTCTGGGACCAATGCTTCGCCCGAGAGGGACCGTTGGTACCAGTGCATCCACCGACAGGTTTCTCTGCTCGATGCGCCGGGCAGCAAATCGCCTTGAAGCCAATCTATTAGACGAGAAGGAGGCCCTAGCCAGAGGCTAGCAGGCCCTTCCTGGGGCATGAGATCTCTTACTTTCCTAATCTACTTGCTCTGAGCAGAATAATGAGGAGACTGGCAAGCAGGTGTCCCGAGCCTTGGTGGAGGCCAAGGTGATTCTGGATCGCATCATTGCCGATGCTCGTGAGAAGGTGGTGGCTGAGTTGGCGTGGGAGGGCCAAGCGCAGGAGGCGGAGAACATTAATGCCTTCGACGAGTCACTTCAGAAGCAGTGGGATGAGGCACGCACAGAGTATCAATAGAAGCTGGATGTCAGGACCACGACTCATAAGTCGTGATCACCGAATGCACATGTAAAGTGATCCCAGAGATCAATGCTCACTGAACACACAGAAGTTGAATAACAAGAGTCTTACATCCACATTTAGCGTCTTACACAAATAAAGACCATGAAGGTCTAGTCTTACATAGCTAGGGCCACAAGGGCCAAACACTTAAATAGAACAAACAACAGAAATCTTGATCGAAAGCATGAACCCATGCCATCTGCCTTAACCTATCGGAATTCTGACTGGGAAGCGTCCTAGTTCGCATGTTCGTCACCAGAGAACTCTTGAACATACTCCTGCTCTTCCATGCCTAGCCAATTAAATAACCAGTGGCAAGACAATGAGTACTTTGAATGTACTCGCAAGCAACCCAAGTTGTGGAACAAGGTAATGATGATGCATGACATAGCACTAAGTAGGTGATTTGCGAAAAGCTGAATTTTAATGGAATGACATGATCAAGTAACTAGGTAGGTAGGCATTAACAGTTGGCAGATATTCATATGAACAAGTTGTAGATATTATCATAAGCAGGAGTTGAACATCTCATGTTCCTTCATTATGCTAAGTCATCGGACTTAGTCAATCGCCATACTAAGTCATCGGACTTAGCCCAAGTACCATCCTTGTCACCAACACACGCACACCCATCAGTTGTGAAAACATTTTGTCGTAGCACAAGAGAGGTCATCCAACTGTCCTTGACCGTCGACACGGCTATTCAAATAGTTTTACACTCTGCAGAGGTTGCACACTTTACCCACAAGACTCAGGGAACTTCCATGTCATCCACGACTCGCGGTACGTCACATACCCGAGGTAAGCACCCGAACAATGCCTTTCCCCTGGCGATACTAAACAAAGAGTCTGATCGATTGGTACCCAGCCCACATGATGTACATCACTCATAGCATCCACGCAAGGACCAACGGTGTGCCCGGTGCCTGTGAAGACAGAGCATGATCGTGCGTACCGGCACGACCCCGTATTGGGAGTGACCACGCCACTCTCGCCGCTAGTAATGGAGGCTCCTTGCCAGTACCCACCAAAGTACTCAACAGAGCCACGTCTCATAAGGGGTATCTTAGCCGTACATGTAAGGTTGGAATAATGGTTGCAACTTTCACCAATCCGTTTTCGAAAAACACATACACGCACTTGCTCCGGTACACCACTTCTTTCTAAAGTGGTCACCCAACTTATCATCATCTCCCTCGGGCATTAGTGGCACCCGACGGGGTTTTTGAAAAGTCATTGAAATCATTATTCCCTTTCCATCACTATGCATAAATCCCACCTCACTTGCATAGCATCTATTAGCATCCTATCTACACCCACCCACATAACCCTCATAGGGTGGTAGGGTCATGCACGATGCAAGTTTCAACGGTACAAGTATCGGAGGCACCCCACCGAATGGGGAGCACCAGATCATGATCAATCATCAAAACAACAAGTGCTATATGTCATGCATGAAAAAGTGTCTTAACATGGTCAAAGGGCTGCTTGCCTGGCTCAACAAAGTCTTCAGGGTCTTCAAAGTCTTCGGGTACCACTCCCTCATCAATAGCGCAATCTACCGTCGCGATAAATAGAGATAAAAATAAGCATCACACAAAAACAAAGCACTCAAGCTAACATAAAAAATGCTACTCTACTCTAATAAATAGTAAAAACTATATTAAAAATATTTGCCTAGGATTTTGTTGTGAAAAGTATTTTTGAAATTATTAAACAGAGGCAAAAAGATGCCTAAATAGAGGTTTTAAAATAAAACAGTGCATGCAAGATTTTTTTTAAAATTACACAAAAGGCACTATTAAATTCTAGGGAATATTCTAAGATCTTAGGTGAAAAATTCATGGTCATTGGATTTTTGTTTAATTCTGTGGAATTTTTGGAAAAGAAAGAGAAAAAGGAAAGGAAAAAAGAGAGACAGAGGCCTCACAGCCTGGGCCAGGAGCGGCCAGCAGCTAGGCCGGCCCAGCTGGCCAGCCAGCCGGCCACGCACGCAGTCAAGTTCAAACTTGACGCGTGAGTCCTGTCTGTCAGCGACTGCGGGGGGAGAGATGGCGTGGGAGGGGGAGATGAGAGGCTGACAGGTGGGACCCACCTGTCGGATCCTTCTCCCACCTCGGGGTAGAGAGGGGAACCTCACTGGTGGCGGAGGAGGGCACGGCTGTGGCAAGAGAGAGCGGTGATGGACACGGGGTCGAGTCGCCGGTCCCCTGGAGGTGGAGGGAGCCTCGGAGGTGGCTGGAGTCGTCGGCGGCGAGCACCCGCAGCGGAGGGAGCTTGGGAGCGCTCACCAGCGTCGTCTCGAGCTGCAAAGAGGATGGGGATGAGGGGGAAGCGGGTTAGGAGAGCAAGGGGAGACCAGCGGAAGGAAAATGGGGACCGGAGGGGGTCGCTACCAGGAGATCGGCGACGAGGTTACCGTGGCGGTCCTCGGCTCAATCCCGAGCACAGAGGCTTCGGGAGTTCTTCGAGGTGCACAGGGGGTCTACTGTGAGTGGAGAGAGAGGCCCGAGGGGAGAGGAGGCTCGAGGAGGGCCTTAAGTAGGCGGCCCTCGGTCCACCAAGCTCGGGTGCGCCTGCGAGCTCGTGGACGGGGCCAGAGGCCACCTGAGAGGGAGGGAGCGAGTCTGGGGTGCATGTGGGGTCTAGGCCAGGGGGAGAAAAGAGAGAGGCGGGGGAGCGTGCACGTGTGAGCTCCGCGGTTGGCCAGCTCGGGCGGCCACGGCGCGTGTGATGGAGGCCAGAGGGGGGACAAGGGGCGACGTGTTGCGGACGCCGAGGGCGACCATCTGGCGAGAGGGGGCGCCCGAGGTGGTCGGGGCATGTAGTGGCCAATGGCTACAGTACGTGTCGACACTGTAGCGTGCACGAGAGCGCGTGTTTGGTATACCACGGCATGCCAACGGCGTTTTGTGCATGGACAAGGGTGTCTAGGGGGATCTAGGGCATCTAGGATAAGAGAAAAATACCTTGGATGCCCCAGGAGAAGAATAGAGTAAGAGGGGAGGGGAGAGAGTGCTCCTGCCAGGGCTGTCTAGGGGTAAAAATGGGGGTTTTACCCCATCTTCCTGTGGCCTATGGACTTGGGTTTTTACTGGAGGGGTAAGAGGTGAGGGAGCAATTGTGGTAAAAATTTGGAGGCAAGGGGAAAAGTAAGAGGTGGTTAGAACATGATTTTTCCAAACTTGCACAAGGTCTTTGATGGGGATTAGGGCAAGCAAATGTACTTTGCTTGCCATGAGATTTGATAGGAACAAATGGTGGTTGAAAATAAGCCTGATCACCAAGTTTGAGCCCAAATGAGCAAAGTTGACAATGGAAACTTTGTGAACCCTAGAAACTAACAGAATCAGGTTTCTGTAGATCTAGTTATGCTAAGCTTTTACCCTTGATTCACCACTTAGTGTAGCATCATTATTTGGTGATTAGAGCATGTCCACAAAGTTTGGGGTCAAGGGAAGAAACTTCACTATGTAAAGTTGCTCAAATTTGAATCTGGATAGGGAGGGTATTGGAATGGTTTGATGAATCAAATCAACTTGGATTGAGATGAAACTTTGCAAGATCATCACCTATGATAGTGTTGACTTGCTGGAATTTTCTTGGAATTTATTGAAAATATTTCTGATAGAGTGCCACATATCACAATCAACAAGCAAACAAGCAACAATTCAAACAAGCACTGAAGAATTTTTAATTGGTTCCATATTTTTATAAATCCAAGTATAACTAGTGATACAAAACATAGGGTGTGACAGATCTACCCCCCTTACAAGAATCTTGTCCCCGATATTCCTAGGATAAGCGCTAACGAGACAAGGGAACTCTGATATAAGATAGTCTTCACGCTCCCAGGTTGCTTAAGCTTTAGTGTGGTTGCGCCATTGGACCTTGAAGTCCTTGATGGTGCGGCTTCGGGTGCAATGCTCCGCTTCATCCAGAATGCGAACTGGCCTCTCATGATAAGTGAGGTCTAGCTAAAGATCGATGGCTTGATGGTCGATGTCCTTGTAAAGGTCGGGGCTGTTGGGGCCTTGCAGACACTTCCGGAGTTGTGATACATGAAAGACGTTGTGCACATCCGATAGCTCGGAAGGTAGTTCCAGTTGATAGGCAACTTCTCCTCGCCTGTCGGTGATCTTGAAGGGGCCAATGAACCTCGGTGCAAGTTTTCCCTTGATGTGGAATCGCTTGGTTCCTTTGAGAGGCGTGACACAGAGGTAAACATGGTCTCCAACTCGGAAACTCATGTCCCGACGGTGAGAGTCGACATAACTCTTTTGCCTAGTCTTGGTGGTCTCGAGTCACTCGTGGACGAGTTGAACTTGCTCTTCTGCATCTCGGAGGATGTTTTGTCCGAAGACTAAACCTTGTCTGGTTTCTGACCAGTTGTGGGGAGTATGGCACTTGCGCCGTACAACACCTCGAATGGTGTCATCTGAAGACTTGCTTGGTAGCTGTTGTTGTAGGAGAACTCGGCAAACGGTAGGCAATCTTGCCACTTGGCTCCATCAGCCAAGACACAAGCGCGTAGCATATCTTCGAGTATCTGATTTACTCGCTCTGTTTGCCCAACGGTCTGGGGGTGAAAGATAGTGTTGAAGAAGAGCTTGGTTCCCAAGGCTTCTTGGAACCTATTCCAGAATCTTGAGGTGAACTAGGTTCCTCGATCTGACACGATCTCCTTTGGAACTCCATGGAGGCTCACAATCCAGTTGATGTAGAGGTTGGCCAATTGGTTCCCATTGTAGATTGTCTTGCCAGGAATGAAGTGGGCTACTTTGGTCAGGTGGTCGATAATGACCCAAATAGAATCGTGTCCCTTACTTGACCTTGGTAAACCGGTGACGAAATCCATCCCGATTTTGTCGCACTTCCACTCGGGCACTTTGAGAGGTTGCAATAGCCCAGCAGGTCACTGGTGCTTAGCCTTGACTCTCTGACATATGTCACACTTAGCGACAAATGTGCCTATTTCCCGTTTCATGCCATGCCACCAGAATCTTGACTTGAGCTCTTGATACATCTTGGTTCCTCCAGTATGGATGGAGTATGGAGTCTCATGAGCTTCTTGCAAGATCAGGTTCTTGAGCTTCTCCTTGTTGGGCATGCAGATGCACTTCCCAAACCATACAACTCCTTGCTCATCCACTGAGAATCCTAGGGCCTTGGCTACCTTGATTTTCCTCTTGATGCCTTCAATGCTCTCGTGTCCCTTCTGAGCTTCCTTAATATCATACATCAAGGTAGGCTTTGCATCGAGGTTGGCGAGGAACCCGGGGCCAACTAGGTCGAAGCTGAAGCTTTCAAGCTCTGCATACAGGGCGGGTAGCCTTTCCTTAATCGTTGCATTAAAGGAACAAGCCTTTCTGCTTAAGGCGTCTGCTACCACGTTGGCCTTTCCGGGGTGGTATTGAACATTGAGGTTGTAATCCTTGATCAACTCCAACCATATTTAATGCCTCATCTTCAGTTCTCTTAGGGTGATAATATACTTCAAACTCTTGTGGTCTGTGTATATCTCACATCGCTTCCCCAGAAGGTAATGTCTCCATGTCTTCAAGGCATGAACCGCGGCTACCAACTCAAGGTCATGAGAGGCGTAGTTCTCTTCATGAGGACGTAGCTATCTGGATAGATATGCTACGACTCTGCCTTCTTGCATCTGAACACCTCCAAGCCCAGTCCTTGATGCATCACAATATATCACAAACTCCTTGTGAATATTGGGGGTGGCCAAAACGAAGGTTGTGGTCAATCTCTTCTTGAGCTCTTAGAAGCTTTCCTCGCACTTAGCTGTCCATTCGAACGTCTTGTCCTTCTTCAAAAGATGGGTCATGGGTCGGGCAATGCTTGAGAACCCTTCCATGAACTTGCGGTAATATCCCGCAAGTCTGAGGAAGCTCCTGACTTCATTCACGGTGGTAGGAGATTGCCATTCAGTCACGGCTTCAATCTTGGCAGGATCCACTGATAATCCTTCTACAGTCAACACATGACCCAAGAATCCAACTTCATGCAGCCAGAATTCACACTTGCTGAACTTGGCATAAAGTTGGTGCTCTCGAAGCTTCTCTAGGACCAATCTCAAGTGTTTCTCATGCTCTTCTTCAGACTTGGAGAAGACGAGTATGTCATCAATGAAGACGACAACGAACTTGTCCAAGTATTCCACGAAGACTTTATTCATGAGGTACATGAAGTAGGCAGGGGCATTGGTTAACCCAAATGACATGACCGTGTATTCATACAGGCCATATCGGGTTACAAATGTCATCTTCGGAATGTCTTGGGGTCTGATCTTCAGCTGATAGTACCCCGACTTGAAGTCGATCTTGGAAAACACCTTGGCTCCATTCAACTGATCAAACAGGTCTTCAATCTTGGGGAGTGGGTACTTGTTATTTATTGTGACTTCATTGAGAGAATGGTAATCGACACAGAGTCTGATAGTCCTGTCCCTCTTTGACACAAACAGAACAGGTGATCCCCAAGGAGAGGCACTCGGGCGAATGAATCCTTTCTGAGCTGCTTCGCCAGTTGCTTCTTCAATTCAGCCAGCTCTTCGGATCCCATCCTGTAGGCCTTCTTATAGATGGTCCTTGATCCGGGCATAAGCTCAATGATGAACTCAATGTCGCATTCAGGGGGCATTCCAGGTAGCTCATCAGGAAAGACATCCGGGTATTCACATACCACTGGTACTTGATCCATCTCAGTTCCCGATAGACAGTTAGCCTGAGGGACTTGAGCGGAGACAGGGTTGGGAACATACTTGAATTCCACTCCTTGGCCATTAGTCATGGTGACAATCCTCTTGGCAGAGTCTAACAAGCCTTGGTGCTTGGTTAACCAGTCCATGCCTAGGATCACATCCAAGCCTTCTGACTTCAAGATGATAAGGTCTGCTAGGAAATCTACCCCGTTGATGTTCTCCCTTACAACCTATCCCAGACTTCATAACTGATCCCGGGGTTGGTATCAACATACGATTACCCAGGGGTGTAGGCTTCATGTCACTCTCTAGTGCAACCTTTTGGGTGACAAAAGAATGCGAAGCTCCACAATCAAACAGTACTGTTGCTGGGGTTGAGTTGACGAGGAACGTACCCAGTATGACGCACGGGTCTTCCTGGGCTTCCTCTGAAGTGACGCGGTTCACACGACCCTTGCCATTATTGGGATGGTTGCGAGGAGCGGGGTTCCTTGGGGGTTCTCCACGACCTTGACCTTGGTCTGGCGCATTGTGGTGTGGTGCATCTGGCTTCTTGTTGGGACACAACCTAGTGATGTGTCCTGGCTGACCACATCCAAAGCAAGCGACTTGCCCAGGGTTGTTGTTGTAGTTCCTGCCGCCGTTGTTGTTATTGGGGTTGTTGTAAGATGGCCTGGGATTGGCATAGTGTTGAGGCTGGTAGCTCGGACAAGGCGCAGGAGGTCTAGCCTGCTATGGCTGATAGGTTGGCTTGGCTGGGGCTGGCTGCCAGGGGCAAGGCTTCTAGTTGCTAGAGCTACCCTTGTTGATCATCTTGCTCCTGCGAGTGTTTTCTATGGCACGACGCTTGTCTTCCAGCATGAGGGCTTTGTTCACCAGGTCGAAGAAGGTACGACTTTCGCAGAAAATGAGCTGATACTGCAGGGTCTGTTGAAGTCCTTCCATGAAGCGTTCCTTCTTGGCAGCCTCCGTGCTGACATCTTTAGGTGCATACCTTTACAACAGGTTTCTATAGGTACTCCTTGACAGAGCCACTTCCTTGCTTCAGCGCTTGGAATTCTCTTTTCTTGATAGCCATGATCCCAGAAGGAATGTGGGCAATGCGGAATCCTTTCTTGAAGTCATTCCAAGTGATCACACGCTCGCCTTGCATGACCTTGAATCTGTCCCACCAAGCTCGGGCGCTACCTCCGAGGTAGTGAGAGGCATAAAGCACCTTCTCACAATCCTCATTGCAATTGACTAGTGCAAGGAGGTCCTCGATGGTGCGGATCCAGTCATCAGCATCCAATGGTTCAGCAGTCTCGGTGCAGGTTGGGGGCGAATTCCTCATGAACTCAGACAGAGTGGAGCGGCCATTGCGTTCTTGCCTTGTTGCTGGTTGTTCACATGGGCCTGATCCATCTGTTGGATAGCAACACTGTTGGCTTAGCGTTCCTCCCGGAGAACTTTGAGAAACTAAGCTATGGTCATGTTCTTCGGTGGAGGTGGTGCTGGGGGAATGTCGCCTTGTGGCTGCTCCTGGTGTCCTCTAGCGTGAGCAGCCCCACCAGCTCCCTGTTGCTGGCTTGAGTTGTCGCCTTTAGGATTGGCGAAGGAGCTGTTGCGGGCAGCAGTCACCATCCTATTTGGAGTAGCCAAGTCAAACAACTAGGATAGACAAGAGGAAAAGCAACAATGGAAGAGGGCACCTAAGGGGGTCGGTCGAGTGCAAGTGTAATAAAACGAAGGTCGAAAGACCAACATATATTAAGATAGACGATGGAGTTGCCTATATATTGCCTAAGGCAAAAGCGCGACTTGCATCGGAGCACAAACAACAAAACAAACAACAAGCACACATGGTTTCATATGAACCATTACACGGGCTCGACTTCGCATGAGGGATACATGACTGATCCTACCCTAGGGGTTCTCGGACTCAGGTGGTGGAGTGCTCGGTCTCGTAGTCACACTCCTCTAGGTCTTGCTCCTGTTCGTCATTCCGAACGGACATCATTCCCTGTCGAAGGGGTCGGGGAACGAGGGGGTCCATCCCGACGATGATTTGCTGGCGGGTCGGTGAAGAGCTCATGGTACTCCTTTGCACTCATGCGATGACGACGTGTGGGTTCATCTCTAGCTAGGGGTACACCTACTCGATAAGCGATAGTTGGTCGTCCCTCGGGGGCTCCATCCTTCTTGATCTTGTCTAGCTTCGTCTTGGCTTGACGAAGTAGCTCTCGGGTGTGGTGAAGTTCCTCATGGAGCTTCGCGGACTCCTTAATCAAGTGGTCAACCAGATTATTGGTGGAGAGGTTGAAGTAGGTATGGAACCTGAGTGGTGTGCCATCCTCCTGAGTTGGAACCAGTGTCCAACTCTCGCCAAGATCATCCTTCCTGAAGGGAAGGTAGCAAGTAGCCGGCTCATCAGCCATCTCTGGAATGATGTCTCGAAGGTGTAGGAGTGGCTTGTGTGCAGCTGACTCGACTACGAGTATCATGGTCTCCATCCATGGTCCTTCAAAGAACCAACTAGTCAGGGAGTCGTTTGCCTTCACGACCACATCCACGTGGTACTCCTTCGTGACGGCATCGGCCCAGTGCTCGTGGTAGAGGAAAACGGGTGGTTGACGGAACTGGCACTTCTCCCGGCTATCCCCAAGGAGTAAGGGAAAGCCGGATGTTAGGAAGGCTTCCGGTACGACGGCCATCTACAACGGTTTGAAAGGAGGAGAGTAAGGAGAGTGTTGTGTGAAGAATAGAAGAGGTAAATAGTGCAGAATTCCTAAGCATAGGTGCTAGGTGTAGTTTTGAAAACGGTTTTATCCTAACTAACATCCATGCTAACTAAGGGCTTCCTATAGTCAGGATGGCTCTGATACCAGCTCTATGGGGACCCCGACTCATAAGTCGTGATCACCGAATGCACGTGTATAGTGACCCTAGAGATCAATGCTCACTAAACACACAGAAGCTGAATAACAAGAGTCTTGCATCCACATTTTGTGTCTTACACAAATAAAGACCATGAAGGTCTAGTCTTACATTGATAGGGCCCCAAACACTTAAATAAAAAAAACAGCAAAAATCTTGATTGAAAGCGTGAACCCATGCCATCTACCTTAACCTACAGACATTCTGACTGGGACGCGTCCTAATTCGCATGTTCATCACCAACGAACTCTTCAACATACTCCTGTTCTTCCATGCCTAGCCAATTAAATAACTAGTGGCAAGCCAATGAGTACTTTGAATGTACTCGCAAGCAACCCAAGTTGTGGAACAAGGTAATGATGATGCATGATATGGCACTAAGTAGGTAATTTGCGGAAAGCTGAATTTTAATGCAATGACATGATTAGGTAATTGGGTAGGAATGCATTAACAGTTGGCAGAGATCCATATGAACAAGTTGTAGATACCATCATAAGCAGGGGTTGAACATCTCATGTTCATTCATTATGCTAAGTCATCGGACTTAGTCAATCGCCATGCTAAGTCATTGGACTTAGCCCAAGTACCATCCTTGTCACCAACACACACACACATCAGTTGTGAAAACATTTGGACGTAGCACAAGAGCGGTCATCCAACTGTCCTTGACTGTGGACGCGGCTATTCGAATAGTTTTTCACTCTGCAGAGGTTGCAAACTTTACCCACAAGACTCGAGGAACTTCCGTGTCATCCATGACCCGTAGTACGTCACATACCCGAGGTAAGCACCCAAACAATGCCTTTCCCCTGGCGATTGTAAACAAAGAGTCCACTCAATTGGTACCTAGCCCACATGATGTACATCACTCGTAGCATCCATGCAAGGACCAACAGTGTGCCCGGTGCCTATGAAGATAGCGCATGATCGTCCATACCGACACGACCCCGTATCAGGAGTTACCACAGCACTCCCTCCACTAGTAATGCGGGATCCTTGTCAGTACCCAGCAAAGTACTCAACGGAGCCCCGTCCCATAAGGGGTATCGTGGTCGTACATGTAAGGTTGGAATAACGTTCACCACTTACATCAATCCGTTTTCAAAAACCACACACACCCACTTTCTCCGGTACACCAATTCTTTCTCAAGTAGTCACCCAATTCATCATCATCTCCCTCGGGCATTAGAGGCACCCGACGGGGTTTTCGAAAAGTCTTTGAAATCATTTCTCCCTTTCCATCACTATGCATAAATCCCATCCCACTTGGGTAGCATCTATTAGCATCCTATCTACACCCACCCGCATAACCCTCATAAGGTGGTAGGGTCATGCACGATGCAAGTGTCAGCGATAAAAGTATCGGAGGCACCCCACTAAAGGGGGAGCACCACATCATGATCAATCATCAAAACAACAAGTGCTATATGTCATCCATGAAAAAGTTTCTTAACATGGACAAAGGGCTGCTTGCATGGCTCAACAAAGTCTTCAAGGTCTTCAAAGTCTTCGGGTCCAACTCCCTAGTCAATAGCACAATCTATTGTTGCGATAAATAGCCATAAAAAAACATCACACAAAAACACAACACTCAAGCTAACATTAAAAATGCTACTCTACTCTAATAAATACTAAAAGATATATTAAAAATATTTGCCTAGGGTTTTGTTGTGAAAAGTATTTTTGTAATTATTAAACAGAGGCAAAAAGATGCCTAAATATAGGTTTTAAAATAAAACAGTGCTTGAAAGATTTTAAAAACAATTACACAAAAGGCACTATTAAATTCTAGGGAATATTCTAAGATCTTAGGTGGAAAAATCATGGTCATTGGATTTTTATTTAATTCTGTGGAATTTTCAGAAAACAGGGAGAAGAATTCAAGGAAAAAGAGACGCAGAGGCCTCAGAGCCTGGGCCAGAGGCGGCCAGCAGCTGGGCTGGCCCAGCTAGCCAGCCAGCCAGCCACACGCGCGGTCAGGTTCAAACCGGATGCGCGGGGCCCGTCTATCAGCGATTGTGAGGGGAGAGAGGGCGCGGGAGGTGGAGATGACAGGCTGACAGGTGGGACCCACCTGTCGGATCTTTCTCCCACCTCGGGGCAGAGAGGGGGAAGCTCACCGGAGACAAAGGAGGGCACAGCGGTGGCAGGAGAGAGCGGGGATGGACTCGGGGTTGAGTTGCCGGTCCCTGGAGGTGGAGGGAGCACCGGAGGTGGCCGGAGTCGCCGGCGGAAATCACTCGTGGTGAAGGGAGCTTCGAGAGCGCTCACTGGGGTCGTCTCGAGATGCAAAGAGGACGGGGATGAGGGGGAAACGGGTCAGGAGAGCAAGGGGAGACCATCAGAAGGAAAATGGGGACCGGAGGGGGTCACTACCAGGATATCGGCGACGAGGTCGACTCGGCGATCCTCGGCTCGATCCCGAGCATAGAGGCTTTGGGAGTTCTCCGGGGCGCACAGGGGGTCTATTGGGAGTGGAGAGAGAGGACAGAGGGGAGAGGAGGCTCGGGAAGGGCCTTAAGTAGGCGGCCCTCAGTCCACCGAGCTCGGGTGCCCTCGCGAGCTCACGGGGGTCCAGAGGCCACGGGAGAGGGAGGGAGCGAGTCTGGGGTGCATGTGGGGTTGGTCGAGGCCAGGGGGAGAAAGGAGAGAGGCGGGGGAGCATACGCGTGTGAGCTCCGCGGTTGGCTGGCTCGGGCGGCACTGGCACGTGCAAGGGAGGCCATAGGAGGGAAAGAGAGGAGGGGGGACAAGGGGTGGCATGTTGCGGACGTCGAGTCCGACCATCCGGCAAGATGGGGGCATCCGAGGTGGTCGCGGCCATGCAGTCGGCAACGGCTATAGTGCTTGTTGGCACTGTAGCGTGCTCCAGAGCACGCATTTGGCATGCCATGGCATGCCAACAACGTCTTGTGTGTGGCCAAGGGTGTCTAGGGGGATCTAGGGCATCTAGGATAAGAGAAAAATACCTTGGATGCCCCAGGAGAAGAATAGAGTAAGAGGGGAGGGGAGAGAGAGCTCCTACCAGGGCTGTCGAGGGGTAAAAGTGGGGGGTTTACCCCATATTCCATGGCCTATGGACTTGGGGGTTTTACTGAAGGGGCAAGAGGTGAGGGAGCAAGTGTGGTAAAAATTTCGAGGCAAGGGGAAAAATAAGAGGTGGTCAGAACATGATTTTTCCAAACCTGCAGAACGTGTTTGATGGGATCAGGGCAAGCAAATGGACTTTGCTTGCCATGAGATTTGACAGGATCAAATAGTGGTTGAAAATAAGCGTGATCACCAAGTTTGAGCCCAAATGAGCAAAGTTGACAATGGAAACTTTGTGAACCCTAAAAACTAACAGAATCAGGTTTCTGTAGATCTAGATATGCTAAGCTTTTACCCTTGATGCACAACTTAGTGTAGCATCATTATTTGGTGATTAGAGCATGTCCACAAAGTTTGGGGTCAAGGGAAGAAACTTCACTATGTAAAGGTTCTCAAATTTGAATCTGGATAGGGAGGGTTTTGGAATAGTTTGATGAATCAAATCAACTTGGATTGAGATGAAACTTTGCAAGATCATCATCTACTGTAGTGTTGACTTGCTGGAATTTTCTTGGAATTTTTTGAGAATATTTCATATAGAAATATTTCAAAAGCTTGATTTGGACAGAAAGGGTTTTGAGAGGTTTTGCCCATGATTTGATCATGCCCATGTGTTGAAACTCATATATATGGAAAAATATATGTGCACTGAGTTCCCCTAAATTTTCTCAAATATTTTGAAGGCATTTAAATAATTTTTCCATTTGAAAAACCATTTCTGGTCTTAAGAAAAAGCTTTTAAATCAAATATAAAATAATCTTTAAAATTTATGTTTGGTTGTTTCGGAAAGTCTTATATATATTAGGTTTGATTTAAGGCCTTTGGAGAAGAAGGATCCACCCAATTTGAGGACTTGGAGTGAAATTCTCATTTAAGGGGTCTTTTGAAAACCTAATTGGAATAAATCCCATTTGGTCAAAACAAAATTTGATAAAAATAATTTCACTATTCACACGGCATGATCATTGGGCATGAAGTTTGGGTCAAGGAAGATGAATATGAAGAGGGATAGAATCTAAGAGTGCCACATATCACAATCCACAAGCAAACAAGCAACAATTCAAACAAGCACAAGCATTGAAAAAGTTTTAATTGGTTCAAATATTTTATAAATCCAAGTATAATAAGTGATACAAAACATAGGGTGGGACACTGGACCTCCAAGAGTCGCGGTTTGCGGAAAAGGTGAAATCCCTTGAAACCCAAAGCGCAACACTAGAAGAGGAACTCCAAGTGGTCAACTGCTCTCTCTAGGAGGTGAAGTGTGGGGACCCTGACTCATAAGTTGTGGTCACCGAATGCACCTGTAGAGTTATCCCAGAGATCAATCCTCACTGAACACATGGAAGCTAGATAACAAGAGTCTTACATCCACACATAACGTCTTACAAAAATGATGACCATGAAGGTCTTAGTCTTACATAGATAGGGCCACACGGGCTAAACACTTAAATAGAACAAGCAGCGGAAATCTTGGTCGAAAGCATGAACCCATGCCATCTACCTTAACCTACAGGCATTCTGACTGGGAAGCGTGGTAGTTCGCATGTTTGTCACCAAGGAACTCTTCAACAAACTCCTGTTCTTCCATGTGTGGCCAATTAAATAACCACTGGCAAGCCAATGAGTACTTTGAATGTACTAGCAAGCAACCCAAGTTGTGGAACAAGGTAATAATGATGCATGGTATAGCACTAACTAGGTAACTTTGCGGAAAGCTAATTTTTAATGTAAATGTCATGATCAAGTAACTTGTAAGCATGCATCAACAATAAGCAAGTATCCATATGATCAAGATACCGATAACATCATAAGTATTGGTTGAACATCTCATGTTCACTCATCACGCTAAGTCATCGCACTGAGTTCAATCCTCACACTAAGTCATCGGACTTAGCTCATGTGACCTCTTGTCACCATCACATCCATACTCACACCAAGTTTCACGAAAACAATCGGACGTAGTCTAAGAAGGACCTCCAACTGTCCATGACCGTGGACGCTGCTCTTCGAATAGTTTTACACTCTGCAGAGGTTACACACTTTACCCACAAGACTTGGGGAACTTCCGTGTCTTCCACGACTCGCGGTATATAACATACCCAAGGTAAGCACCCGAACAATGCCTTTCCCCTAGCGATACTAAACAAAGGGTCCACTCGATTGGTACCCAGCCCTCACGATGTAGATCACATGAGCCTCTCTCTAATCGTACCATCCATGAGGGGACCAACGGTGTGCCTGGTGCCTGTAAATAGAGCGCATGATCATACATACTGGTACAACCCCGTATCAAGAGTGACCACGCCCCTCTCGCCACTAGTAATGTGGGCTGCTTTCTAGTACCCACCAAGGTAATCAACAAAGCCCCATCCCATAAGGGGTATCATGGTTGCCCATGTAAGGTTGGGATGGTCCACAGACCTTAGAACTCTCCGTTTTTTAGAACACGCGCTCACTTGCTCCGGCATACCACTTCTTTCTCAAGTGGTTACCCAATTCATCATCATCTCCCACAGGGATTAGTGGCACCCGACGGGGTTTTCACAAAAGTCTTTGAAATTATTTCTCCCCTTTCCATCTATATGCAGAAATCCCATCCCACTTGCATAGCATCTATGTGCACCCTAACTACACCCACCCGCATAACCCTCATAAGATGCTAGGGTCATGCACGATGCAAGTGTCAACGAAAAAGTATCGGAGGAATCCCACCAAAGGGGGGAACACCACATCATGATCAATCATCGAAACAATAAGTGATATATGAGATGCATAAAAAGTTTCTTAACATGGTCAAAGGGTTGTTTGCGTGGCTCAACAAAGTCTCCGGGGTCTTCGAAGTCTTCGGGTCCAACTTCTTCGTCAACTACGCAATCTGTTGTCGCGATAAAATAACGATAAAAATAATCAACACACAAAAACAAAGCACTCAAGCTACTAATAAAAATGCTAACCTATTCTGATAAATACTAAGGACTATCTTAAAAATGTTTGTTTAATATTTTACTATGAAAATATTTTTTAAAACTATTAAATAGAGGCAGGAAATGCCAAATAGGGATTTTTAATTAAAATAAGTACTAAAAAGTTTTTTTAATATTTTTACAAATGGCACTAATATATTATATGGAATATTCTAAGAATTTAGGTGCAAAAAGTTTTGTCATAGGATTTTATTTGGGCTCTGTGGGATTTTTGCAAAATCCCACAAAAAAGAAAAAGAAAAAGAAAAGGGAAAATCCACTTGGACCTAGGCGAGAGGCAGCCAAAGGCTGGGCCGGCCGAGATGGCCAGCCAGACGGCCTCACGCGCGGCCAGTTTTAAACCTGACGCGCGGGGCCCAGCCGTCAGTGACCGCGGGAGAGAGAGAGGGCGCGGGAGAGGGAAAGATAGTCTGACAGGTGGGCCCCACCTGTCGGGTCTTTCTCCGGCGGTGGCACGGGGCACGGAGACTGCGGGCGATGGTGGGAACGAGCTCGGGGAAGAGTCGCCGATCTCCTGGAGGTGGAATGGAGGCCGGAGGTGGCCGCACCGATGGCAGAGGTGGTTTCGGGAGGTGGTCGCCGAGGCCGATTCAGAGTCCAAAGAGGACGAGAAGGAGGGGGGTCGCTTTCGAGGGGCAAGGGAGGACCAATGGGAGAGAAATGAGGGATGTCATGGTTTTATCATGACAGATGTCCGGGTGAACGGACTTGGATTCGAGGCCATCGCTAAGGTGATGGACTCAAAGGGGTTGATTGGGACGAAAGACATTGGTTTACCCAAGTTCGGCCCCTCAAGTCGAGATAATAGCCTACGTCCTGCTTGTGTTTATATTGCTTGGTGTATCTATTACAAGGGAGCTATTGCTTGACCTAGTTCTCGATAGTCCGATCACCTAACTCGCGCCGTGTCTCGCCTTTATATAGGAGAACAAGACCACGGGTCATACAAGTTGTAACTGACTCTCACTACGTGTCTGAATCCGTCTCTACATTGTCTTGCTTTCCTGAGCCAGTTGTCTCCGGGTGGCTCTATGCCCGGGTCTTCATACTTTCTCTATTCGGGTCACGCTTCGGCCCATCGAGTCAAGCCGCCCAACTTCCTAGGCTTATGTCTTCATGACCCATCTTTGGACTGGTGTACGAGCCCCCTAGTGTGACCCGGAGCCTTAGGGGCGGGTCTCACCGTGGGTTTATCTCCCCAACATTAGGCCCCAGGTTGATTTGAGCTTGCTCACTTCAGCCTCCTTCTCAATTATTGGCGAGTCTCCCTTATGTTACCAGAAAATAATGACCCGCCATGACGTCATGTCAAATTTGTCAAAAAGATCCTCTGACGTCCGCAACGAATCTTTCCCTTACTAAATGGACGGTCCGGGAATTGAGGCGTCCGCCTCGGTCAAATGATATTCGTCGCCTGGATTTTCACGCCTGTTTCCACCCTTGCCTATTAAACAGGACCGCGAGGGGTGGCATTTGTTTTCCTCCCCGCTCACTCTTCATCTTCTTTCTTCCGACGCCGCTGCTCCAGCACACCTCGCTCCGGCGTTGTCTTCAAGCCGTCGTCGGTGAGGCCGCTGCATCAACCTATTGGTTCTAGAGTTACTGCCTGCGTCCGCCATGCCATCTCTGTTGAGTCTTTCCTCCCCTCCATCCGTAGCCATTCCGGTAGGGTTTTTACGGAGTTCTTCCGCCGCTTTAGAACACGGTCTTCTCTCCAATGCGGTCCATGCTTAGTTCACAAAAACTCGATGATATGCTTTCCTCATGGTGGCGTTCCATAGAAAACCGATAGCAGCGCCGCACAGATCTGCAACGGCTCTGCCTGCCAGTTTCAAACTTTCGCCGTTTCGACAGTTCATCACTTGGTTTTGAAATAAAACCATTTTTCTTTTCTTTGTAGATCCGCACCCTCACAGATATGTTGCGAAACCTGTTTTCCACACTTAGCCAAATTTTTCCTTTTCTTCTCATAAATTTGACCCACCATGTAATTCCGGCTCTCACCAACCGGATCCTGGCGGTTTAATCTCAAAATCTTAGGATTTTAACCGCCCATAAACGTATGTCGTTCCCTAACTCGCCGTACATTGTTACCTTGCGTAGTTTTGAACCGCCACCATGTCTCGTGCATCCAACTCATGCAATTGGGTTGGCTCTTGCATCACTGAAGAATTCCTAATGGACTTTGTACACGCGGGCACCCCTCCCGCCAAGGATGTCATCCATTGGCGGGTTCTGGGTAATGAACTAAAGCCCGTTCCTCAGGAGGGCGAAGTAGTCTTATTTTCAGATCATGTCGAACGTGGGATTGTACCCCTCGGCTCAAAATTCTTTCGGGACGTTCTCCACTTTTACAAGCTGCACCCTCAAGACTTTGCTCCCAACTCTATTTCCATCACCTGCAATTTCCAAGTGCTCAGTGAAGTCTACTTGCAAACAGAGCCGTCCGTCAGTCTCTTTCGTGAATTTTTTTATGCAAACCGTCAGACAGAGGTGAAGGCCGGCCCAAGCTTAGAACTTGGAGGAATTTCTATTCAGAGACACCGGGACATAACCTTTTAGGCTATTCTGATGCCCAGCCATCCGAAAGACTGGAACAAGACTTGGTTCTATTGTAAAGATACCTCCCCAGAAGGAGAGCATCCCCTGCCGGGTTACCGCCCATCCCGGCTCAAGACAACTTCGGTGCTTCCTGGCCGGCTGTCAGCTGTTGAACGGGCGAAGCACGAGCCGGCTCACACCAAGATTAAAGCCCTTATGGCCAACGGACTGATGGGATTGGATTTGATCCGCTGCTGGATTTCTTGGAGGGTTATGCCCTTGAGCCGGCGAAATCGCCTTATGTGCGAATATCCGGGCCAGTATGATAATTCCCTCTGCTTCAGTCGGACAACGTAACAGAGGATGATATTACCATTGTCATCCAGAGTCTTGTCCACGAAACTTCAGGAGCTTGCAGTGCCATTGGGCTGGCACCTTTCTGTGCCACTAACCCAGCCCCAGATGTAAGGCGACCCTTTATACTCTCTTCTCTTTATTAGCTATGTCTTGGCAATTCCCTCACTACTTGCCAGCTTATCTTTTCAGGATGACTCCGACTTCTGCAAGAAGAAATATGTTCCTCCTCTGAAGAAATCTAAGAAGAAAATCGCGGCCAAGAAGACGAAGAAGAAGACCACTCCTCAGGAAGAATGGTTTGAACAGCCGAAATCAGACGGATCAGAGGTATAACTTGATTATTTTTGCCACCTCTTTATTCACCTTATTGACAGCAACCATTCATAGGACGAAACAGAGACCAGCCACGCCAACGCCCCTGAGGTAACTTATGTTTCATCCGACTCAGAATACTTTGTACCCCAGAAGATACGGCGGGTTGTTCGAAAAGTTCCCCTTTCTTGTCCTCTTGCTTACTTAGACCCCCAATTTCTTTCGAAAAGCAACAGCAAGCCCAAACGCGAGACCCGGAGCGCCGGCTCTACCGTGCTCATGTCCGGACTACCTAACTCCCCGACTCAGAAGAAGCATCCCGCGGAGGTTCATATTTCTTATCTGCTTGATTTTACTAGTCCTTCCTTCATAACTCCAACATTGACTTACATTATCTGAACTACTTGTCAGGGATCGTCTCCTTCGTCAGGTGACTCTACGGCCACTTATCTATTGCCTCCAAAGATTAATCCGCTATATGTGTTTTGAAGCCCTACCTCCGAGTCTTTGGCGGTTGTAAACCTTGGGCTTTAACTTTTATGTTTTTCCAGGGCTCAAGCCAAGCGAAGGAAGACCAACAAGTCCTCCCCTAGCCCTAATGTTCAAGAGCCAGAGCCTGCCAAGCCGGATGCTCCCATGCCGGATGTTGATCCCTTGGCGGCTTCTACAGAGCCGACAACTGACGATATGATTCCTGAGAGTCCTCCAAAGGACCATTCTAAGCCGCCGAGCCCTGCCAAGGTTGTTGATGACACAACCACTCCGGATGTCTTGATTACTAGCGTCGGCTTCCACTCTCCTCCACCTCATGTGCTAACAAAGCATAGTGAGATGACTGAGGCCTCTAAGAAGCAGGAGTTTGAGCTCCCAACAGTTGAGAAGATGACAACTAATGAACTTCATGTTGGTTACTTGAACCGCATGTCCACAAGCTGGGACCTGGAGCTCAAGCTATCTATTTAATGAAGAATAAATACGAGGTATTCCCATTCTCCTTATACCTTTACACAGCCCCCAAGAGTCGTGTTAACATTAGCTGGTGATAATTCGGGTCTTCATAACTTGGTAGAAGTAGAAATACTTAGCATGTAGGCCTCAACTTACTTAGAAGTAATCGCAATTCATCGTTCTTAGCCCCCAAGGGCTGGCTCAAAGCTGATAATCATTGAACCGGAGCTTTATAGAAGATAGGTAATAGAGCCAATTGTAGCCCCCAAGGGCCGGCTCAATATTGTCAAAGTTGAGTCGGGAGTTTCATTCTGAATAGCTTGAAAAGCCAGTATGTAGCCCCCAAGTTCCGGGTTAACTTGGTAAAGATGATCTGGAACTGATTTTAATCTAGGAGAACAAATAGACATTAGCCCCCAAGTGTCATACATATTGCTTGCAATTTGTTTGAGACTTGCTGAATTCTCCTCCCGACGGATCATTCCATACTTTGCCATGTCACAGGAAGCTTTAAACGAAACCGGGTCAGAAGTGGCCGGCTAAAAAAATAATCTAGCCACGCAGCAGGCCGCCCGAAGTGAAGCTGACGAAAAATGCCGGCTCCTCTCTGAAGAACTGACCAAGATTAAGACCGATTTTGCAACCTTCAAGGAATCTGCTAAGACTGAACAAGCCGCCGTGACAAAACGGGCCGATGACGTTGATCAACGGCTTATGATCGTGTCTGATGAGCTGCAGTCCTTGAAGCGCCACATCAACAAGATGACAGCCTCCATCTTTGGTAAGTATTTGATAACTTAACTCAATTTATGTATTGTGCTTGTGCTGGCGACTCATGACGAGGTGTCCGTCTTATGTAGGTCCTAGGAGCCGCAACTTGCCTCCCATAGCTTGCTACCCCTGAAGGCCATGTATACTCTGACAGAACAACTTTATTGTGGCGCTGTGTGTACAATCAAGGTTGTACTGTACAAGGATATTACCCCTTCAACTATCAAAGGGGTCTTAGGGCTTCTGTCCACGCTGCCAAAGCAAATTGTAGAGTTGAAGAGATCAGCCATCCGTCAGGGGGCGATCACATCCATAAGCCGGGCATTGGCTTTTGCTCCAGAGTTAACTCCGGCAGATATGATGGACGGGTTTCCCTCCAAAAAAGATGATGGCTCCGAGTTTACAAAGGCTGACTATGCACTGTGTGTAAAGTCTTCCAAAGTCCTTGCCTTCTTGTTAGTAGATGAAGTAAACCTAGAGACATACCAGGCGGCTTACAGCGCTGACCAGAAAAGAATCCGTGACCCGCTCTTTGAGTCCAAGGATATGACGCCTGCCCACAGTAAGAATCTTTTTGCCGCTGAACTTGACTCGTCCCCCTTCTTTGAAGAAGGAACCTTTGCGGCGTTAACCAACTACAACTAGGACTTCAAAATCTTTAGATCAAGGCAGTCAAAGACGCGGAGGAGGGTGACCCGCCGGCTAGCTGATCGCGCTGTGAACGTCTGTTGATAGCCGGCTCTTTATAACCCTCCATGAGCGGTGTAAAAAACGTTAAGATATTTTTGGGCTCCATAGAGAGCATATGTAATAGACTAGTAGTAACTTTGACTTTGCTTGAATTGTGCCATTGTGCACATATGAAACAGTCCGGCTTAACATATATATGTCATCTTCCTTGTGCTTATCATTGGAAGCTTTACCGGTTCTTGGCAGCTTAATTTCCTGCAAGAATAGATGTATATTTATATCGTGAGGAGGGCGGCTTAAAAGCATAACCCAAAGATGTTGTATCTTCCTAACGTGTTGACGAAGTCAACTGTTTGGCTTAAGAGCTGGCCGATAGGGTTTGATAAGCTACACCCGTAGGGTGGGAAGCCCCCTGGATGGCTATGTTGACTTGTCAACATTTTTGGCTTAAGAGCCAGCTCTTAGGGTTAGATAAGCTACACCCGGAGGGTGGGAAGCCCCCTTAGACAACCAAGTTAACTTGTCACCTTTTTTGGCTTAAGAGGAAGCTGTTAGGGTTAGATAAGCTACACCCGGAGGTGGGAAGCCCCCTTTAATAGCTATATTGACTTGTCAACATTTTTTGGCTTAAGAGCCGACTGTTAGGGTTAGAAAGCTACACCCGGAGGTGTGAAGCCCCCTTCGACAACCAAGTTGAATTGTCAACTTTTTTGGCTTAAGAGCCGGCTATTAGGGTAAGATAAGCTACACCCGGAGGGTGGGAAGCCCCCTTTGACAACTATGTTGACTTGTCAACATTTTTTGGCTTAAGAGCCGGCTGTTAGGGTTAGATAAGCTACACCCAGAGGTGGGAAGCCCCTTTCGACAACCAAGTTGACTTGTCAACTTGTTTGGCGTAAGAGCCGGCTGTTAGGGTTAGATAAGCTACACCCGAAGGGTGGGAAGCCCCCTTCGACAGTTATGTTGACTTGTCAACATTTTTTGGCTTAAGAGTCGGCTGTTAGGGTTAGATAAGCTACACCCGGAGGTGGGAAGCCCCCTTCGACAACCAAGTTGACTTGTCAACTTTTTGGCTTAAGAGCCGGCTGTTAGTGTTAGATAAGCTACACCCGGAGGGTGGGAAGCCCCCTTCGACAGCTATGTTTTGGATCTTTCTTGCATGGATGAAGATATGCGAAATGGCAGAGGCCCCGGCTTGCAGGGATGCTACTTTAGTCATATATAAATATGATATGTACAATGATAGTGTATAGTGCCGAGTCTCAACAACTCAGGTATAATAAGGCCGCAGATGCGCTATGTTCCACGGTCGGCAGGTCTCCTGCCTCGAGGTATCTAAGTCGTCCCGGATGTCAATGAGATAATACGACTCGTTGTTGAGATTTCGGCTAACCACAAAAGGTCCTTCCCATGGAGGAGATAACTTATGCATATTTGTCTGGTCTTGAATCAGCCGCAACACTAAGTTGCCTGCTTGAAACGTCCGGGTCTTGACTCTGCGGCTATGATAGCGGCTCAGGTCTTGCTGATAGATCGCCGAACGAGCAGCCGCCAGTTCTCGTTCCTCCTCCAAAGCATCCAACGTGTCTTGACGCGCCATCTCATTGTTTGTCTCAACGTAAGCCGCCACTCGTGGCGAGTCATGCCGAATGTCACTTGGTAATACGGCCTCTGCACCGTAAACCATGAAGAAAGGTGTATAACCTGTGGATCTGTTGGGGGTAGTTTTGATGCTCCATAAGACGAACGACAACTCTTCCACCCAACAACCCAGCGTCCGCTGTAAAGGAACCATAAGACGAGGCTTGATACCTCTCAAGATTTCTTGGTTAGCACGATCCGCCTGACCATTGGACTGTGGATGAGCAACCGTAGAAACATCAAGCCGGATGTGTTCCAGGTCACAAAATTTTTTCATAGCCCCCTTGGACAAGTTAGTGCCATTGTTCGTGATGATGATGTGAGGGTAACCAAAACGGTAGATCAGTTTGTTGATAAACTGAACCGCCGTAGCCGCGACACACTTGCTGACCGGCTCAGTCTCTACCCATTTGGTGAACTTATCAACCACCACGAAGAGGTGCGTTTTCTTATCCTTGGATCTCTTGAAAGGCCCGACATATCGAGCCCCCGGAGTGCAAACAGCCAAGTAATTTTTATCATGCGCAATTCTTGAGCCGGAACATGAGCATGCCGGCCAAACTTTTGACAACCATCGCACTTGCGGACCAGATCCTCGGCATCCTTGTGAGCCGTCAACCAGAAGAAACCATACTGGAAAGCCTTGGCCACCAGAGAATTTGAGCCGGCGTGATATCCGCAATCACCAGCATGAATTTCATTTAAGATCTCCTTACCCTCCTCTGGTGAGACACAACGTTGAAACACTCTGGTGACACTACACTTGTGTAACTCGCCATTGACTATCGTCATGGATTTAGACCGCCGGGTTATCTGTCTGGCCAGATTTTCATGATCAGGTAAGTCACCTCGAGTCAAATACAACAAGTAGGGCATAGTCCAATCCGGAATAGCATGTAGAGCTACCACTAGTTGTCCCTCCGGGTCAGGAACAGCCAAATCTTTCTCTGATGGTAACTTGGCAGTCGGGTGATATAAGACGTCCAGAAAGATATTGGGCGGCATCAGATTTCGTTGAGAGCCTAACCTTGATAGAGCATCAGCCGCCTTGTTCTTGCGACGATCAATGTGATCCACCTGATAACCCTTGAAGTGACCAGTAATGATGTCCACCGCTTGACGATAAGCCGCCATCCGCGGATCCCTGGAATCCCAAGTACCTGAAACTTGCTGAGCCACAAGGTCTGAGTCACCGAAGCACCCTACCCGGCTTAAGTTCATCTCCTTAGCTATCCTGAGGCCATGAAGCAGGGCTTCGTACTCAGCTGCATTATTAGTGCAAGGGAACATTAGCCGGAGTACATAACAGAACTTATCACCTTTGGGAGATGTTAAAACAACTTCTGCCCCTGATCCTTCCAACTGCTTGGATCAATCAAAGTGTATTGTCCAGTATGTGTTATCCGGCTTTTCTTTAGATGCCTGACACTCTGTCCAGTCATTTATTGAATCCACAAGGGCTTGAGACTTGACAGCCGTACGGGGTATGTATTTCAGATTGAGAGGTCCTAGCTCCAATGCCCACTTAGCAATCCTACCAGTGGCTTCTCTGTTTTGAATTATGTCCCCCAATGGGGCAGAGCTGACCACGGTAATCTGGTGCCCTAAGAAGTAATGCTTTAACTTGCGGTTGACCATGAACACCCCATACACTAGCTTCTGCCAATGTGGATACCTCTGCTTGGACTCTGTCAGGACCTCACTGATATAATAAACTGGCCTCTGAATCAGATACTCTTTCCCTGCTTCCTTGCGCTTGACCACAAGTGCAGCGCCGACAGCCTAATTGTTAGCCGCCACGTATAGGGGCAAGGGCTCTTTCTCAGCCAGAGCAGCTAAAACCGGTGGCTGAGTGAGCTGCTTCTTGAGCACCTCAAACGCTTCACCCGCTTCCATACTCCAGACAAAATTGTGTGTCTTTTTCATCATTTGATATAGAGGGATGGATTTCTCACCAAGGCGGCTTATAAACTGGCCCAATGCAGTGATCCGCCCTGCCAGGCGTTGGACATCATTGATACAAGTTGGCTTAGCCAGGGAGGTGATAGCCTTGATCTTATGTGGGTTAGCTTCGATACCACGCTCAGAAGCCAGAAATCCGAAGAGCTTGCCAGCCGGAACACCAAAGACACACATTGCTGGGTTAAGCATCATCTTATAGATCCGCAGATTGTCAAAGGTTTCCTTTAAGTCATCAAGCAGGGTCTCCTTCTTCCTTGATTTGATCACAATATCATCCACATAAGCATGAACGTTGCATCCAATCTGATTGTGAAGACAATTCTGCACGCAGCACTGATAAGTCGCGTAGGCACTCTTGATCCCCAAAGGCATAGACACATAGCAGAAGGCTCCAAAAGGCATAATGAAGGTCGTCTTCTCTTGGTCCTTAACCGCCATCTTGATCTGATGATACCCCGAATAAGCATTCAGGAAGCATAAACTTCCTCAACCCGCCATAGCATCAATGATTTGATCAATACGAGCGAGAGCAAAAGGATCAGCCGGCTAGGCCTTGTTAAGATCCGTATAGTCCACACACACATACGCCATGTGCCATTCTTCTTGAGCACAAGCACTGGGTTAGCAAGCCACACCGGGTGAAAGACCTCGACGATGAAACCCACCGCTAAGAGTCGGGCGATCTCTTCCCCAATGACCTTGCGTCTCTCCTCGTTGAACCACTGTAGAAACTGCTTGACAGGTTTAAACTTAGGATCCACATTAACGTTATGCTTAGCGAACTCTCTCGGTACACCTGGCATGTCAGAAGGTTTCCATGCAAAGATGTCCCGATTCTCACGGATGAATTCGATGAGCGCGCTTTCCTATTTGGGATCCATGTTGGCCCTAATAATGAACTATTTGGATAAATCACCCGGAGTAAAATCCACCACCTTGGTATCATCCGCTGAAAATTTGAGGGGCGGCTCAACCTCCATCGTAGGCTTCTTCAGCGGGGTCATATCCTCCGGGTCAACATTCTCCTTATAGAACTTGAGTTCCGCCTCAGCACAACTGAATTCCGCATAAGACGTGTGTCCTTGTTTGCACTCAACAGCCGTATTCAGATCACCATGAACAGTAATCGTGCCTTTTAATCCGGACATCTTGAGGTGTAAGTAGACATAATAGGGCCTAGCCATGAACATAGCATAAGCCGGTCGCCTAAACAATGCATGATAAGGGCTCTTGATCTTGACCACTTCAAACCACAAGAACTCCACCCTGTAGTTGTCCTCGTCACCAAAGGCGACTTCCAAAGAAATCCTGCCCACCGGGTAAGCTGACTTGCCCGGTACCACACCATGAAAAACGGTTGATGAGGGCTTAAGGTCTTTATCAAGCAGCTTCATTCGCCGAAAGGTATCATAATACAGGATGTTGATGCTACTGCCACCATCCGTGAGTACCTTATTCAACATATATCCTCTCACTCTGGGGGAAACTACCAAGGCTCGCCGCCCCGGGTCATCAACACGTAGCGGGTGATCCTCCCGGCTCTATCTTATGTCATACTCACACCACTTCAAGTATTGCGGCAGAGCCGACGCGACTACGATAACTGCTCGCTTGCGCAATTTCTGATCCCGCTTGTTAATGCTGGACGTAAAAACATGATACTGGCCCGAACTGAGCTGCTTTGGATTACTCTGATACCCAGATTGATTATGTTGTTGCGGATTGTTGTTACTAGAGTGCTGAGGATGTCCTCCTTGATGGCCATGACCATGATAACCGGACCCTGAGCCGCCGCATCCAAATCCGGCTCCTGACCCGCCTGGTCCTGAGCCGCTGGGCGGGCCACCACCATGGTTGTTGTGTTGTTGCATGCTGTAATTTCTGAACTTCTGCATGATATGGCAATAACCCCATGTGTGCGCCGCAGGTTTATCGGGCCGTCTGTGCTCCGGACAGGGTTTTTTGAGAATTTCCTCCAAATTGAAAGGAGTCCTATTTTTGTTAAAAGGCTCCCATTGCCCTTAGGATGATTCTACCGGTGCTCGCATTGGCCATTAGTTCTGACCTGTCATCCAGGTTTCTCCGCTTGCTCTGGTTACCATTGTTCGCCGCACCCTTCCCCTAGTTGTTCCTCTTACCTTGGCCGGCCTTCTCCTCATCAGAGCCTGGATCCTTCGTATTACAAGAGTCAGCATACTTTGTGAGAGCCGCCATGAGTTCTCCCATGTCCTGACACGTATGCTTGAGCCGGCCGAGCTTCTGCTTCAAAGGGACGAAGTGATAGTTCTTTTCTAGTATCAGCACCGCTTGAGCTACATGATCTATTTAGATGAGTGGATGATGGTCGACACCCGTTGGACCCAATGATGATATGACTCATTCTCCTACTGGACACAATGATCGAGATCCACAATAGTCATAGGCTGTTTGCAAGTCCCTTGAAAGTTTTTGATGAACCTTGCCCTCAACTCAGCCCATGAATTGATGGTATTGGGTGGCAAACCCTTTAACCACGTGTGAGTCGGACCTTCAAGCATCATGATAAAGTACTTAGCACACACCACCTCATTGACATCCAACATCTCCATAGCCAGCTCATAACTTTCGATCCAGGCCTCCGGAGGTAAGTCAACAGTGTAATTCGGGACCTTGCGAGGTCCTTTCAAATCCTTTGGCACCGCTCACTCCGCAGAGCTGGTGCTAAGCATGGCACTCCCACGGCCCTGGTAGTCACTCCCACTCCTACTGCTACGGAGGGCGCAGGCTCTTGGTGAGCCGCCGTGGCCAAAGCTGTCGCCTCTTGCTAGTTTCTCGCCCGGTTTATGAGCACTTGTGCATCTAGATCCGCCTGATCATCCCCTGGAGGCCCTCTATGCCGATCGCTGCTGGAGACCGCCGGCGGTTCATAGCGCCGGCTAAAGCTGTGGCTGGGGAGGGGGGTTGAATGAACGCAGCTCCGGTTGTAAGCATATTTCTCCTGCTGGGCCATCGCCGTCTGAAGGTACCCAATGGCGTTCTGTACCTCTTCTACAAAAGGTGCCTCATCTGGGATAGGGATTGTTCCAGGCCGGGAGGCCGCGGCCACCATGTTCTCTGCCGGGTTGGAATAATGACCTGCCGGTGTTGGAAAGACCACTGCTGAAGCCTGGTTTTGTCGAGGCGGGTTAAGCTGCAGTTGAGCCGTCGGTCAACTTCTAGGTGCATCCGCTGCCCGTCCCGTTCCTAGCATATTGAAGAGATTCCTAGCCTCATAATGTTCTAGTAAGAGGGATTGATGCCTCATCCGATGCACCATAGCCGCTGATTGCTGTTCTAGCCCAAGGCGGAAGGCATCCTCTTAATGCATTCTGCCTATGCCTCCATTTGAACTTTTAGCTCAGCTATCCTCTGTTGCTCCTCCGCCATCCGGTCCTTGAGTCTCACAATCTCCAAGTTCTGAGCGGCTTGATTATCTGGCGTGACTTCAGTGGCCATCAGGGCCGCGAGCTCATTCATCAGATCTAGAAGAGCTTGAGCCGGCGGCGGCGGGTCAGCCCTCGAGGTTGCTGCTCTGATGGCTGTGCTGCTCGCACCTGGGGCCGATCTCACCATGAACACGGCCACATGAACTGGCAGCCCGAAATCATCCGGCTCAAAACGCTCCGACTCAGTGTAAATCTCGTCGTAGCCCCCGAGCCCACCGTTGTGAAGCTAGTAGATCGACTCTGCTTCCCCGCTCAAAGATCCGTCCTCTGAACAGACAAGAGTCTCCTCTGGCCTGGGTTGACACGGGCGGGTCGCACATCACGGGCGGGGTGTGCACGCCGGGCTGGCTCGACGATGCTGGTGCAGATGTCCGGTGCGAGTGTAGATCCGTCGATTCTATCGATGAAGACATGGATCCCGCCAAAGGGAACCCAGAATCCATACGCGATAGAGACAGCATCAAGAACCCAGCCGTCATGGTCGATGTAGAGCCGGCGATGACTCTTGTTCATCCTTCCAACCACGTATCCCTCGAGCCTTGGGAGAGAGCCCTTTGAGAACTCAACACCACCAAGCGCAGGCCCCACGGTGGGCGCCAACTGTCGTGGTTTTATCACGGCAGATGTCCGGGTGAACGGACTTGGATTCAAGGCCATCACTAAGGTGATGGACTCAAATGGGTTGATTGGGATGAAAGACATGGGTTTACACAGGTTCGGCCTCTCAAGTCGAGGTAACAACCTACGTCATGCTTGTGTTTGTTGGGGAACGTCGCATGGGAAAAAATTTTTTTCCTACGCACACGCAAACCTATCCATGGTGATGAGCATCTACGAGAGGGAGAGTGCATCTACGTACCCTTGTAGATCGCTAAGCGGGAAGCGTTAAGAAACGTGGTTGGTGTAGTCGAACTTCTTCGCGATCCAAATCGCTGAGCGTCGCGCGATCCAATCACGAATCGTCCCGCGAACACATCATGATCCGTCCTACGAACTCATCACGATCCGTCTCACGATCTTGATAACGATCTGTCCCGTGAACTCATCACGATCCGTTCCGTCATCACATCACGAACTGTCTCGCGATCTCGATCACGGTCCTTCCGATCTAGCGCCGAACGGACGACACCTCCGCGTTCAGCACACGTGCAGCTTGATGACGATCTCCACCGTCTCGATCCAGAGAGAGGAGGTGGAGAGGAGAGAGAGTTCACCGGCAGCATGACGGCACTCCGGTGATGGTGGTGGAGCAATTCCGGCAGGGCTTCGCCTAAGCGCTGCAGAAAACCGATCTAGAGGACAAATTATGCACTGGTGTAACGGGTAGCACGTGGCCAGAAATTCTGTCAAAAAACCACCCAATCCACTAGTATATATAGGAGGGGAGGAGAGAAGAGGCAGCCAAGGCCTTTGGGTCGGCCGAAATAGGAGGTGGGAAGCAATCCTACTTCACCTCCAATCCTAGTTGGAGTAGGATTGCCTCCTATTGGCTGATTTTCCACTTTTTGCTTTAGGACTTTCTCTCCTGCACCATGGGCCTTTGTGGCTGTTTTCCCAGCCCACTAAGGGCTGGTTATTATTCTCCCACAGCCCATGGACCTCTTGGGGTCGAAATACCCCGCCCGGAGGCCTCCCGGTACACTACCGGCACTCCCGGTACACTACCGATGAGCCCGAAACTTTTCCGGAAACCAAAATGGGAGTTCCTATATATGAATCTTTACCTCCTGACCATTCCGGAGCTCCTCGTGATGTCCGCGATCTCATCCGGGACTCCGAACAAACTTCGGTCACCACCATACATAACTCTACACTACCGAAACGTCACCGAACCTTAAGTGTGCAGACCCTGCGGGTTCGAGAACTATGTAGACATGAACGAGACACCTCTATGGTCAATAACCAATGGCGAGACCTGGACGTCCACATTGGTTCCTACATATTCTATGAAGATCTTTCTCGGTTGAACCTCTATGTCAAGGATTCAGTTAATCCCGTATAACGTTCCCTTTGTTCTTCGGTATGTTACTTGCCCGAGATTCGATCGTCGGTATCTCCATACCTAGTTCAGCCTCGTTACCGGCAAGTCTCTTTACTCGTTCCGTAAGACAAGATCCCGCAACTAACAATTAGTCACATTGCTTGCAAGGCTTATTGTGATGTTGCATTACCGAGTGGGCCCCGAGATACCTCTCCGTCACACGGAGTAACAAATCCCAGTCTCGATCCATGCCAACTCAACAGACACCATCGGAGATACCTGTAGAGCACCTTTATAGTCACCCAGTTACGTTGCGACGTTTGATACACACAGGGCACTCCTCCGATGTTCGTGAGTTGCATGATCTCATGGTCATAGGAACATATACTTGACATGCAGAAAACAGTAGCAATAAACTGACACGATCATATGCTAGTTTGTAGTTTGGGTCTTGTCCATCACATCATTCTCCTAATGATGTGACCCCTTTATCAAATGACATCTCATGTCCATGGCTAGGAAACCTTAACCATCTTTTGATCAGCGAGCTAGTCTATTAGAGGCATACTAGGGACATGGTTTTGTCTATGTATCCACACATGCATCTAAGTCTCCGATCAATACAATTATAGCATGGATAATAAACGATTATCATGAACAAGGAAATATGATAATAACTAATTTATTATTGCCTCTAGGGCATATTTCCAACAGTCTCCCACTTGCACTAGAGTCAATAATCTAGTTCACATCACCATGTGATTCGCATTGTTAACATCACCATGTGAATCTAACACCCAATGAGTTTTGGGGCTCAATCATGCTTTGCATGTGAGAGAGGTCTTAAAGTCAACGGGTCTGCGATATTCAGATTCGTGTGTACTTTGCAAATCTCTATGTCAAACCGTAAACACTGCTACCACACTCTAATTGGTACTTTTCCAAATGGCTGCTCCACTATACGTATCCATATTGCTACTACGAGTCATCCGGATTAGTGTTAAAGCTTGCATCGACGTAACTCCTTACGACGAACCCTTTATCACCTCCATAATCGAGAAACATCTCCTTAGTCTTTCAGTTACTAAGGATAATCTTGACCACTGTCCAGTGATCCACTCCTAGATCTCTTTTGTAACCCTTGACAAACTCATGGCAAGGCACACACAGGTGCGGTGCACAGCATGGCATACTATACAGAGCCTATGGCTAAGGCATAGGGGATGACGTTCGCCCTTTCTCTTTCTTCTGCCGTGGTCGAGCTCTGAGTCTCACTCAACTTCACACCTTACAAATTAGACGAGAACTATTTCTCTGGCTGATCCATTTTGAACTCTTTCAAAATCTTGTCAAGGTATGCACTCATTGAAAGTCTCATCAAGCATCTTGATCTATCTCTATAGATTTTGATGCTCAACAATTAGGTAGCTTTATCCAGGTCTTCCTTTGAAAAACACTTTTCAAACAACCTTTTATGCCTTCCAGAAATTCTACATTATTTCCGATCAACAATATGTCAACCACATATACTTATCAGAAACTCTATAGTGCTCCCACTCACTTTATTGCAAATACAAGTTTCTCGTAAACTTTGTATAAACTACAAAAACTTTGATCACCTCATCAAAGTGTATATTCCAACTCCGAGAGGCTCGCTTCAGTCCATAGAAGGATCACTGAAGCTTGCTCATCTTTTAGCATCCTTAGGACTGACAAAACCTTCTTGTTGTATCACATACAACCTTTCCTTAAGTAAACCGTTAAGGAAACGATGTTTTGACATCCATCTACCAGATTTCATAATTGAAAATGCAGCAACTACTAACATAATTCCAACAGACTTTTAGCATCGCTACGAGTGAGAAAGCCTCATCGCAGTCAACTCCTTGAACTTGTCACAAACAACTTTGCAACAAGTCGAGCTTTACAAATGGTGACATTCACCATCAGTGTCTGTCTTCATTCTAAAGGTCCATTTGTACTCAACGACCTGCCGTCTAACGAGCAAGTCTACCAAAGTCTATACTTGGTTTTCATACATGGATCCTATCTCGGATTTCATGGCCTCTAACCATTTGTCGGAATCCGGGCCCATCATCCCTTCTCCATAGCTCGTAGGTTCATCGTTGTCCAACAACATGATGTCCAAGACAGAGTTGTCATACCACTTAGGAGCGGTACACATCCTTGTCGACCTACGAAGTTCGAGAGTAACTTGATCCTGAAGCTTCATGATCATCATCATTAACTTCCTCTTCAACTAACGTAGGCTTCACAGAAATATCTTTCTGCGCTGCGCTACTCTCTGGTTGAACAAACGTTTAACAACCTCATCAAGTTCTATCTTCCTCCCACTCAATTCTTTCGAGAGAAACATTTCCTCGAGAAAGGATCCGTTTAAGCAACAAACACTTTGCACTAGGATCTGAGATAGAAGGTTCACCCAACTGATCTTAGGGTATTCTATGAAGATGCATTTGTCCGCCTTGGGTTCGACCTCATTAGGCGAAAACATTTTCCACACAAGTGTCGTAGCCCCAAATATGAAGAAATAACAGCTTAGGTTTCTATCAAACCATAATTCACATGGTGTCGTCTCAACGGATTTAGATGGTGCCCTATTTAAAGTGACTGTAGTTGTCTCTAATGCATAACGCCAAAATTATAGTAGTAAAACGACAAGAGACATCATAGCACGCACCATGTCCAATAGAGCATAACTATGATGTTCGGACACACCATCACACTATGGTGTTCCAGGTGGCATTTAGTTGTGAAACAACTTTCACATTGTCTTAAGTTGTATGCCAAACTCGTGACTCAGATATTCACCTCCACGATCATATCGCAGTCATTTTTATCTTCTTGTCACGATGATCTTTAAACTTCACTCTGAATTTGCTTGAACCTTTCAAACGATTCATACTTGTGTTTCATTAAGTAAATATACACTATATCTACTCAAATCATCAGTGAAGGTAAGAAAATAACGATATCCACTGCACGCTACAAGACTCACTAGATTGCATACATCAACATGTATCATTTCCAATGAATCACTTGCCCGCTCCATCCAACGGGGTCCTTTAGTCATCTTGCCCAAGAGGCATGGTTCGCATGTCTCAACCAATTTGAAATCGAATGAGTCCAAATATCCATCACCATGGAGTTTCTTCATGCGCTTTATACCAATATGACATTTTGCGGCAGTGCCACAAGTATGTGGTACTATCATTATTTAACTTTGTATCTTTTGACATCAATGTTATGAACAACCATTCTCACTGGGTGCATGACCATTGAAGGTATTATCCATGTAAACAGAATAACTATTATTCTCTGACTTAAATGAATAACCGTATTGCAACAAACATGATCTAATCATGTTCATGCTCAATGCAAAACACCAAATAACATTTATTTAGGTTCGTCACTAATCCTGAAGGTAGAGAGAGCGTGCAATGTTGATCACATCAACCCTGGAAACATTTCCAACACACATCGTCACCTCACCCTTAGCTAGTTCTCCGTTTATTCCGTAGCTTTTATTTCGAGTTACTAACATTTAGCAACCGAACCGGTATCCAATACACAGGTGCTACTAGGAGTACTAGCAAGGTACACATCAATAACTCGTATATCAAATATACTTCTGTCGATGTTGCCAGCCTTCTTATCTACCAAGTATCTAGGGTTGTTCCGCTTCAGCGACCTCTCACCTCATAATAGAAGCACTTAGTCTCGGGTTTGAGTTCAACTTTGGGTTGCTTCACTGGAGCAGCAACTGACTTGCTATCCATGAAGTTTCCCTCCTTGCTCTTGCCTTTTTCGAAACTAGTGGTTTGATTAACCATCAACACTTGACGCTCCTTCTTGATTTCTACCTTCGCGGTGTTAAACATCGCGAACAGCTCAGGGATCAATACTTCTATCCCTGGTGTATTATAGTTCATCACTAAGTTCTAGTAGCTTTAGTGACAGTGACTTGGAGAACTATATCAATCACTATCTTATCTGGAAGATCAACTCCCACTTGATTCAAGCGATTGTATTACCTAGACAATTTGAGTACATGTTCAACGATTGAGCTATTCTCCTTCATCTTACAAGCAAAGAATCTTGTTGGAGATCTCATATCTCGCAACAC
This sequence comes from Hordeum marinum, assembly GCA_022496015.1. Lineage (NCBI taxonomy): Eukaryota > Viridiplantae > Streptophyta > Magnoliopsida > Poales > Poaceae > Hordeum > Hordeum marinum. The sequence continues at coordinate 285,011,590 of CM039678.1, read as the reverse complement.
AGGCACGAGTCTGAGATCACAATCTCTGCTCCTAGAACAACTCATATGTTCCGTGACGTTCAAAATGTTTCGGACCCTTAATTCTAAGCCGTAATGCATGACGCACTAAACTATCAAGTAGTCATCGAAACGTGCCTATCAGATGTTCACAACATCTATAGACGACGCTAGAGGGGGTGGCGCACCGAGCGGTGCATTAAGGACATAAGCCTTTTGTGCAGCAATGAGGACAATCCTCAGATCACGGACCCAGTCCGCAATATTGCTACCAACATCTTTCAACTGTATTTCTCTAGGAACATATAAAAATTTAAGGGAGCTACAGCGCGAGCTAGTAATCTACAACATAATTTGTAAAGACACTTTGACTATGTTCATGATAATGAGTTCAATTAATCATATTACTTAAGAACTCCCACTCAATTTGACATCCCTCCGATCATTCGAGTGATACATGATCCAAATTCACCAACTCAAGTCCGATCATCACGTGAGTTGAGGTGGCTGCAATGGTGAACATCATTATGTTGATCATATCTACTATATGACTCATGTTCGACCTTTCGGGCTCTCGTGTTCCGAGTCCATGTCTGTACATGCTAGGCTCGTCAAGTTTAACCCGAGTGTTCTGCGCGTGCAAATCTGGCTTGCACCCGTTGTATGTGAACGTCGAGTCTATCACACCCGATCATCACGTGGTGTCTCAACACGACGAACTTTCGCAACGGTGCACACTCGGGGAGAACACAGTTTATCTTGAAATTCAAGTAAGGGATCACCTTATAATGTTACCGTCGACCTAAGCAAAACAAGGTGCATAAAAAGGATTAACATCACATGCAAATCATAAGTGACATGATATGGCCATGAACTTGTGCTTTTGATCTCCATCTAGAAAGCACCGGCATGATCTCCATCGTCACCGGCATGACACCATGATCTCCATCATCTTGATCTCCATCAACGTGTCGCCATCGGGGTTGTCACGCCCTGCATGCTTCTACTACTATTGCTACCGTCTAGCGATAAAGTAAAGCATTACATAGCGCTTAATGATTGACATGCAGGTCATACAATAATTAAAGACAACCCTATGGCTCCTGCCGGTTGCCATATTCATCGACATGCAAGTCGTGATAATCTATACATCACATGATCATCTCATACATCACATATATCACAACATGTAATTGGCCATATCATATCACAACATACCCTGCAAAAACAAGTTAGACGCCCTCTAATTGTTGTTGCATGTTTTACGTGGCTTCTACGGGTATCTAGCAAGAACAATTCTCACCTACGCAAAAACCACAACGGTGATACACTAGTTGCTTTTCAACCTTCTCAAGGACCGCCTTTGTCGAATCCGATCCAACTAAAGTGAGAGAAACTGTCACCCGCAAGCCATCTAGGCAACAAGTTGCGTCGAGGGAACCGATCTCTCATAAGCGTACGAGTAATGTTGGTCCGGGCCGCTTCATCTCACAATCCCGCTGAACCAAAATACGACCAAGGAAGGAAGCAATCTAAGCATCAGCACCCACAAACCTTTTGTGTTCTACTCGAGATCTCATCGAACCATCAACCTAGCTCATGATGCCACTGTTGGGGAACGTTGCATGGGAAACAAAAATTTTCCTACGCACATGCAAACCTATCCATGGTGATGAGCATCTACGAGAGGGAGAGTGGATCTACGTACCCTTGTATATCGCTAAGCGGGAAGCGTTAAGAAACGCGGTTGGTGTAGTCGAACTTCTTCGCGATCCAAATCGCCGAGCGTCGCGTGATCCAATCACGAACCGTACTGCGAACACATCATGATCCGTCCTGCGAACTCATCATGATCCGTCTCACGATCTTGATCACGATCTATCCCGCGAACTCATCATGATCCGTTCCGTGATCACATCACGAACTGTCTCGCGATCTCGATCACGGTCCTTTCGATCTAGCGCCGAACGGACGGCACCTCCGCGTTCAGCACACGTGCAGCTTGATGACGATCTCCACCGTCTCGATCCAGTGAGGGGAGGTGAAGAGGAGAGAGAGTTCACCGGCAGCATGATGGCGCTCCGGTGATGGTGGTGGAGCAATTCCGGCAGGGCTTCGCCTAAGCGCTGCAGAAAACCGATCTAGAGGAGAAAATATGCACCGGTGTAACGGGTAGCACGTGGCCAGAAATTCTGTCCAAAAACCACCCAATCCACTAGTATATATAGGAGGAGAGGAGAGGAGAGGAATCCAAGGCCTTTGGGTCGGCCGAAATAGGAGGTGGGAAGCAATCCTACTTCACCTCCAATCCTAGTTGGAGTAGGATTGCCTCCTATTGGCTGATTTTCCACTTTTTGCTTTAGGACTTTCTCTCCTATGCCATGGGCCTTTGTGGCTATTTTCCCAGCCCACTAAGGGCTGGTTATTATTCTCCCACAGCGCATGGACCTCTTGGGGTCGAAATACCCCTCCCGGAGGCCTCCCGGTACACTACCGACACTCCCGGTACACTACCGATGAGCCCGAAACTTTTCCGGAAACCAAAATGGGACTTCCTATATATGAATCTTTACCTCCTTACCATTACGGAGCTCTTCGTGATGTCCGGGAACTCATCCGGGACCCGAACAAACTTCGGTCACCACCATACATCACTCTACACTATCGAAACGTCACCGAACCTTAAGTGTGCAGACCCTGAGGGTTCGAGAACTATGTAGATATGGCCAAGACACCTCTACGGTCAATAACCAATGGCGGGACCTGGACGTCCACATTGGTTCCTACATATTCGATGAAGATATTTATCGGTCGAACCTCTATGTCAAGGATTCAGTTAATCCTGTATAACGTTCCCTTTGTTCTTCGGTTTGTTACTTGCCCGAGATTCGATCGTCGGTATCTCCATACCTAGTTCAACCTCGTTACCGGCAAGTCTCTTTACTCGTTCCGTAATACAAGATCCCGCAACTAACAATTAGTCACATTGCTTGCAAGGCTTATTGTGATGTTGCATTACCGAGTGGGCCCCGAGATACTTCTCCGTCACACGGAGTAGCAAATCCTAGTCTCGATCCATGCCAACTCAACAGACACCATCGAAGATACCTGTAGAGCACCTTTATAGTCACCCAGTTACGTTGCGACGTTTGATACACATAAGGCACTCCTCCGATGTCCGTGAGTTGCATGATCTCATGGTCATAGGAACATATACCTCACATGCAGAAAACAGTAGCAATAAACTGACACGATCATATGCTACGTTTCTAGTTTGGGTCTTGTCCATCACATCATTCTCCTAATGATGTGACCCCATTATCAAATGACATCTCATCTCCATGGCTAGGAAACCTTAAGCATCTTTTGATCAGCGAGCTAGTCTATTAGAGGCATACTAGGGACATGGTTTTGTCTATGTATCCACACATGCATCTAAGTCTCCGATCAATACAATTATAGCATGGATAATAAACGATTATCATGAACAAGGAAATATGATAATAACTAATTTATTATTGCCTCTAGGGCATATTTCCAACAGTGTTTATATTGCTTGGTGTATCGATTACAAGGGAGATATTGCTTGATCTAGTTCTCGATAGTCTAATCCCCTAAGTCGCCTCGGGTCTCGCCTTTATGTAGGAGGTCAAGACCATAGGTCATACAAGTTGTAACCGACTCTCACTACGTGTCTGAATCCTTCTCTATATTGTCTTGCGTTCTTGAGCAAGTTGTCTCCGGACGGCTCTACGCCCGGGTCTTCATACTTTCTCTGTCCAGGCCACACTCCGTCCCATCGAGTCAAGCCGCCAAACGTCCTAGGCTTAAGTCTTCACGTCCCATCTTTGGACTAGTGTACGAGCCGCCTAGTGTGACGCGGAGCCTCAAGGGGGTCTCATCGTGGGGTTATATCCCCAACAAGGGCTAGAGAGGCTCCATACCCGGAGATCGAGGGGAGATGGCCACGGCGATCGTCGGGTTGATCCCGAGCACAGGGCTCTCGGGCGGACTTCGGAGCGTGTAGGGGGGCTATTGGGGAGAGGACAGAGAGGCCACAGGGTAGAGAGGGGTCCAGGCCCCCTTTTATAGACAGGAACGAGTCCACCGAACGCTGGTGCGCTGACGAGCTCGCGGCCGAGGCCAGAGGGCACGGGGGGAGACGGGGGTGAGTCTGGAGTGCTCCTAGGGATGGACCACGATGAGCGGGTGCAAGGGAGAGAGGGGAGGGCACGCGTGCGAGCTCGCACATTGGCCGGCTCGGGCGGCGTTTGGCACGCGCGAGAGGAGGCTGGAGGAGGAGGAGAGAGGAGGGGGGCCGATAGAGTGGCGTGTCATGGACGTCGAGGGAGTCTTGGGGGAAAGTGGGGAAGGCCCAAGGCTGTCGGGGCCGGCCATTGGGTGGCGGCTACAGTGCGGGAACGCACTGTAGCATGCTCTAGAGCGTGCGTATGGCCGACATAGCCATTGCCTGCGCACTCTCGGGTGCCCCAACTTGTCCATTAGCACCTGGAGGTCCTGGAGTATAACATCCCAAAATTTCATTTTGGAATGTTATGATATATAGATATGCATCATCATCACATTGTTTGAATGAATAACTGGTTGAAGTGCTTCCTTTGAATTTCTGAAAGGCCATTTTCATCTTTCCCTTTTTCTTGTTTCACCTATTTGAAAACCTCTAGAAAAGTTCAAAGAAAAGAGGGGAGTAACATGACACTCCACACCAGGGGCATCTTTGTGAAATATTTGAACAATAAAACCAGGGGGTTATTTGAAAAATTATTGCAAAAGGATTTAAAATCAAATAAGCAATTTCTGAAAATAATTTTTTTCAAAGTATTCAATATGACAGAGGAAAAATGTTCATTCAATAGCATAAATTCTCTTGATCATTTTAGTATATATATTTCCTATACTTGGAAATGTTTTGAATGCTTTAAATATGATTTAAATGCTCTGGAAATAGAAAGGAGACGAATTAAATTTGAAACGGGCCGGCCCACCTGCGTTTCATTCCCGAATTCATTCCCGATCGGCCACCAACGCGCTGACGCCGCCCTCTCTCTCTCTCTGACACCCCTTCCCCACTGCTCGATCCCGATAACTCCGCGGTCACCATCCTCCTCGTGCCAAACAGAGCTTGCTGGAGATCTCTCCTCTCCGGATCTCCCTCCTCTTTCCCTCCACAACCACCGCACCGGCCCTATAAATAGCCCCGACTCCCCGCGCTCCATTTCCACCCCGAGCCCCCACTCTACATCGCCAGAGCACTACCCCACAACCTCGCCGGAGTTCGGCACTCGACCGAACCTCCCGGAGCTCGTGCCCATTGCCACACTCACCCTCGACCCCCTCCGCCGCCGCCAATCGACGCCGGAGCTTCGCCGCCGTCGCCTAAGCACCTCGGACGCCGTCCCCAACCACCAGAGCGCCGCCCTCGTCGACTCGCCGCCTCGGCCTCGCCGGAGAAACTCCGCCGCCGGCAACCCTCCCTCTGTGAGCCCCTCTCCCCCTTCCTGGACCGTCCGATCTAAATCCAACTCCTAGGATTAGATTATTTTAAACCCGAACCGGTATCCTCTACATCTCGGACGTCTGCTTGAATCGTCAGATCTCACACACCCTGTAACCAATCAGAGAATGCCACGTCACCCTGTCCGTTCGATCAGTTTTTTTTCTTTTCTTTTCTGTTTTAGAAAACAGAATGGTTTTTGTTTTTGTTTTTGTTGTAACTTTTAAACTAATTAGTGTTTTTAATTGATTATTTTTGAATTAGTTCACAAATTTGATGTAGTTTATGTCTGTATGCTTATATTTCAAATTTGAACTTAAAATTTTGAATCTAATCAAATTTGTCTAAATTACTAAAATCTGTATAACTATAGTTTAAAAATATATTTTTGAGTGAATCTTTTTGCCACTATTTTTTATTAGTTAGACCTATCATTCTACACAATTTGAGAAATTTTAGAATCAATTTAGTTACTGTTTTTAACAAAAACAGATTCTGTCTAGTTCCTAATAGGTTTTAACTAAATTGATTTTTATTCAATTTGAACCTAAATTAGATTAACTTTTGTTTTAGATTTCCTTAGGTTCTATTGATTCAACTTTATGTTTATTTTTTTCTGTTAATAAAATATGTTTCAAATTGTTTTGTACTCTAGTTGGAATAGGTTCATCTTGTTTTCACCATGTATATTGTTTAGAAGAAGTTTTGTAATACTTCTTTGAGCACAATATTTTCATAATGAAATACTTTCTGTTTTCAAATAATATTTACATTCTTATACTTTAAGTGAATATTCTTTGGATTGTGATTTTGTTTGTTGAAGCATTTGTTTACCTTGGTGTTGTATGAATTGTTTTGTGTGTATGCTTATGGTGTGCTCTTGTTTCATTCGTTAGATCATCCGAAGTGAGAAGCTTGTTATCTAGAGTCAGTTGATTACGAGGATCGTCAGCAAGGCAAGTCACTTTGACCATGTATACCTATGTTTTATTGCATTAGTTCTTACATCACCCCAATTGCATGAAAAGTAGGTATATTGGAAACTTGGTTACTTGTTGTAGTATCATGTGGTAGGTACCCCTCAACCCTTTGACACATTGGCCCCGAGAAACGTTGTTTTACATTTTTGCTATGCTATTAGTAGACGGGGCTGGTTGTGTGATTCATGAGAGTTGTGAGTTAATAATTTCAAGACCTACATGATGATCAAGTCTTCAAGGCTCAAGGTTCTTCAACTTACATCTGGGTGGATGATGGTTGAACGGCGCCCTGGAGAAACCAATGGTTAGCCTAGATGATCCTGGAGAAGTGCCAGTATTCATGCGGAAAGGTCCACCCAGGCACAAAGAGATGGATGGATGCTTGAAGACTCAAGGCTTACCTGCACAACCACAAGCTATTATGGGCTTTGGCTTGGTTGGATATCGTGGTGGCCCTGGACACGCGGTGCTACGAGATGTAGAAGAACGGTAGGAAAGGATGGGCACCGATAGAGTCTCGAGGAACCCTTTAAAAGACCATGTTTTGGTCATCCGTTTCTCAAACACCATGAAGTGCGAGAAGTCCAACGGAGGCGATCAAATCTTGTGGGGAACGTGTGCAAAACTTTGCAGAGTACCCAAACCTAATCGATTAGCCGTGTCCATGGTCATGGACAGTTTGAGCCAAAGGAACTGAAACTATCTGGTACTCTCAACACAATTAATTATATTGATGTGGGTTATTAATGTCAACTTGGGTATGAGAATTGGTTGGTGGAACCATTTCATTAATCAACCAACATTGTAGTAATTATGCCTTTGCCCTCTCTTGTTGTAGGAAATTTTTTGGCTTTATGCAAAAACTTACTACCCCACCTGCCATATTTGCATATGGATTAGATGATTACTTTACCCCCTCTCTTGTGACTTTGCCGGCATATTCAATATGCTAACCTATACGGCTGCAACATATCATGTTGTAGAGTACTTTTCCGACCAGGAGTGAGGATACGCTCTACGCTCGGTGAGATGCCCTTGGAGTCAGATGGACTCATCTACCTTTGGAGCTTCTGCAAGTTTATTGTTTAGTTTATCTCATGAGTTGGCCTTCAGCCACTTTATTGTAATCATTATTGTAATAAAGGACTCGATATGAGATTTCGATTAATTAATGTTGTGTGATTTCCCTTTGATATATACATTGATGTACCGTGTGTGTACCAGCATGATCTTGGGATGGTACAGAAACACCGGAGATTCGACCTTCCAGGTCGGGTCGCTATAGAAATGGTATCACAACACACGCTGACCGTAGGACGTAACCTCTAGGATTGGAAAAGCCTTCGGATTTATTTCTCTTCTGTCTTTAAAATTCTTATACTCTCATCTACTCGTTTCTGACTTCCTTATAGATGGCCACCTTCATCCCAGTTTTGATCACGGAGTTTTGCCAGCCTGACGTAGTGATGCCCTTTGGCAAGGAGCTGATGAGGATCGTCAGGGACATGAGGATTGCTTTGCCGAGCATCACCGAGACTCCTATCATGTCTTTTCCACAAGAGGAACGCTATAGGATCGAGGTGCACATCCCCGGAAAGACCTTTGGGAATCGGAAGGAACCCATCGACTTCAAGTTTGTGGCACCCAGCTAGATACTTGGGAGAGACATGGCCATTCATCGTGCCCTTGGACGTATTCAGGAGGAATACAGAGGTGGAACCATTTCACCAGGACTCAGCATGGTTTGTCGCAGGGATGCCAATGGAAATATCATAACCACTCCCACTGAAGACACCACCATTTCCTATATCCAGACCTTGGAGACGCACGTCAGGACCTTGGAGCTTCGGGTACGTGCCGACACGAAGACGATCAAGAGGTTGATGAACCGTGAGATTGACCTCGAAGCTGACTAACGAGAAGCCGAGTACGAGCATGATTATGAGGTGAAAGATTTCTTAGAGAGGATCGATAAGCTGAACACTCGCATCACAACTCTGGAAGAACAGATGGACATGGGTGAAAATCTTCATCCCGAAGGAGACATGGCTCCTTTGATCACCAACGATGATGACTATGAGGAGAGCACCACCGGAGGAGGCTCCGTCACCATGTACGTTTGAGGAAAACCTTAGTTATGCCCCCATGTATCTTCATTTTCGTCGTTAAAGCGTAGATCGATGTTTAGTTTGAATGGAGATTTGTATCTTGATGTTTGACCTTGAGTTGAATAAATGAATGAGTGTTTGGTGTGATATGTTTGTTGCATTGCATATGGGTAGTGAATTTACCTTTTAGGTCATTGTTATATTCTAATTCTCACCCCTCTGAAAACAGCAAGATGCCTCCGCGACATGAGCCCGACTTGACTTTCCCGCCAGAGCTCACACAACTTCAACTTCTTCAGCAACAGAACGCCCTGATGCAGCTGTTAATCCAGAATCAGACCAACAACCACAACAACCACCCTCCACCTCAAGGCGACAACCTCACCCGTTTTCTGAGACTGAATCCCCCAACCTTCTCCAGCAGCACAGAGCCCATTGTGGCAGATGATTGGCTCCGCAAGATGGAGAGGGAACTCACCACCGCAGGATGCACTGAGGCTGAGAAAGTGCGTTTTGCCGCCCATCAACTAGAGGGACCATCAGCTTCATGGTGGGAGAACTACACCACCACGTACCCCATTACTGGTGTGACTTGGGAGCAGTTCAAGCAAGCTTTCCGCACCGCACATGTCTCAGCTGGAGCCATGAGTCTGAACAAGCGTGAGTTTCGCAACTTATGCCAGGGGAACCGTTCCGTGGCCCAGTACGTGGACGACTTCAGCACGTTGGCTCGTTATGCACCAGTAGATGTAGCCGATGATGCAGCCAAGCAGGAAAAGTTCTTGGACGGACTCAATGATGAGTTGAGCGTGCAGCTGATGGTGGCTACCTTCAGCAACTACCAGGAGCTAGTAGACAAGGCCCTCATCTTGGAGGGGAAGCGGCAGCAAATCGAGAACCACAAGAGGAAGTATGCACAGGGGAAGTCTACCTCTGGAGCTCATCAGAAGCCCCGCTCCTCCTCGTACTCAGGAAATACCGGATCAGGGACCAGAAAGCATGGAGGACACACTCATCCCGTGCACAACCATGGAGGCCATAACCATGGAGGAAATCGGAATAATCGTTGGCAGCTTCAAGAATGGTAATGGAAGTGGGAATGGCAACCAACACTGTCCCGCTCCAGCTCAGAAGGATCTGAACCATATCACCTGTTTCAAGTGTCAGAAGACAGGGCACTATGCCACTGAATGCCCTCAGAACAAACAAGGGAATGGAAACGGCAACAACAACGGCAACTCCGCAGCTAAGAAGCCAAATCCGCTTCCTCGTGCTCAGGTGAACCACCTTGATGTGGAAGAAGTCTATGATCATCCCGAGACTGTGGTTGGTAAGTTTTTATTGCATTCATGTCCAGTTATGGTACTTTTTGATTCTGGTGCAACTCATTCATTCATATCAAGGGTAGTTGTGGAAAAGTATGGTTTACCCACCAGAACCCTTAGTCAGCCCATTAAGGTAAATTTCCCAGGAGGAATGATGATGGCAGGGATAGGATGCCATGCCCTAAAACTCCACATAGGAAACCATGTTTTTCCTACCGACCTCATCGTCTTAGAATCCCAGGGATTGGATGTAATCCTAGGCATGGATTGGATGACCAAGTATGAAGGAAACCTTGATTTCCCTAGCAAGTCTATTTCGCTCACCACTCCGGAGAACAAGAGGATTAAGTATGTATCCCGACACACAATGATGAGTGCTCGGTTAAATTCCCTCACAGGAGTAGCTCAGGAGGAAGTGCGGGTTGTACGAGACTTTCCAGATGTATTCCCAGAGGAATTACCAGGCATGCCACCAGATAGGGAGATTTTCAGTTTCTAATAGAGCTACTACCAGGGACAGCCCCAATTTCCAAGAGACCCTATCGGATGCCCGCAAATGATTTAGTAGAAATCAAGAAGCAGATTAAGGAGCTATTGGACAAGGGATATATTCCCCCAAGTTCATCACCTTGGGGAGCCCCAGTTCTTTTGGTGGAGAAGAAAGACAAAACCTTGAGGATGGTGGTCGATTATCGAGCATTGAATGAGGTGACTATCAAGAATAAGTACCCTCTGCCAATGATTAATGACCTGTTTGACCAGTTAGTAGGCGCCAAAGTATTGTCCAAGATCGATCTTCGATCAGGGTATCACCAACTGAAGATTCGTGAACAGGATATACCCCAAATAGCTTCCACCACCAGGTATGGCTTATACGAGTATACAGTCATGTCCTTTGGTTTGACTAATGCTCCTTCCTACTTCATGAATTTGATGAACAAAGTGTTTATGGAATATTTGGACAAGTTTGTCGTAGTGTTCATCGATGATATTTTGATATTCTCCAAGAGCGAGGAAGAACACAAGGAACACTTGCGTTTAGTTCTAGAGAAGCTTAGAGAACATCAGTTGTATGCCAAGTTCAGTAAATGTGAATTCTGGCTAACGGAAGTCGGATTCCTTGGACATGTTATTTCCGGAGAAGGAATAGCAGTAGACCCCGCTAAGGTTGAAGCAGTCACTGAGTGGAAGTCACCCACCTCAGTTAAGGAGATCCGTAGTTTTCTCGGACTTGCCGGATATTACCGGAGATTCATTGAGAATTTCTCAAAGATTGCCAAGCCCATGACAGAGCTGTTGAAGAAAGAGTCTAAGTATGTCTGCATTGAGGAATGTGAAGCCAGTTTCCAGGAGTTGAAGAAACGTTTGGTCACAGCCCCGGTGTTGATACTGCCAAACCTTCGGAAAGACTTCCAGGTTTATTGTGACGCATCCTGTCAAGGACTTGGAGGAGTACTCATGCAAGAGGGAAAATTTGTAGCATATGCATCCAGACAGCTATGACCCCATGAGTTGAATTATGCCACCCATGGTTTGGAACTAGTAGCCGTAGTGCATGCACTCAAGACCTGGACACATTTCCTTATCGGAAATAGTTGTGATGTGTACACTGATCATATGCTATTAGTAGACGGGGTTGGTTGTGTGATTCATGAGAGTTGTGAGTTAATAATTTCAAGACCTACATGATGATCAAGTATTCAAGACTCCAAGTTCTTCAACTTACCTCTAGGTGGATGATGGTTGAACGGCGCCCTGGAGAAACCAGTGGTTAGCCTAGATGATGCTGGAGAAGTGCCAGTATTCATGCGGAAAGGTCCACCCAGGCACAAAGAGATGGATGGATGCTTCAAGACCCAAGGATTACCTGCACATCCACAAGCCATTATGGGCTCTGGCTTGGTTGGATATTGTGGTGACCCTGGACAGGCGGTGCTACAAGATGTAGAAGAACGGTAGGAAAGGATGGGCACTAATAGAGTCTCGGGGAAACCCTTTAAAAGACCATGTTTTGGTCATCCGTTTCTCAAACACCATGAAGTGCGAGAAGTCCAATGGAGGCGATCAAATCTTGTGGGGAACGTGTGCAAAACTCTGCAGAGTACCCAAACCTAATCGATTAGCCGTGTCCACGGTCATGGACAGTTTGAGCCAAAGGAACTGAAACTATCTGGAACTCTCAACACAATTAATTATATTGATGTGGGTTATTAATGTCAACTTGAGTATGAGAATTGGTTGGTGGAACCATCTCATTAATCAACCAACATTGTAGTAATTATGCCTTTGCCCTCTCTTGTTGTAGGAAAAAAATTGGCTTTATGCAAAAACTTACTACCCCACCTGCCATATTTGCATATAGATTAGATGATTACTTTACCCCCTCTCTTGTGACTTTGCTGGCATATTCAATATGCTGACCTATACGGCTGCAACGTATCATGTTGCAGAGTACTTTTCCGACTAGGAGTGAGGATACGCTCTATGCTCGGTGAGATACCCTTGGAGTCAGATGGACTCATCTACCTTTGGAGCTTCCGCAAGTTTATGGTTTAGTTTATATCATGAGTTGGCCTTCAACCACTTTATTGTAATCATTATTGTAATAAAGGACTCGATATGAGATTTAGATTAATTAATGCTATGTGATTTCCCTTTGTTACATACATTGATGTACCATGTGTGTGCCAACATGATCTTGGGATGGTACAGAAACACCGGAGATTCGACCTTCCAGGTCGGGTCGCTACATGGAGATGCTCTTTGGATGCCTTAGAGTCTAAGTAGGGCTAAGTACAAAAGAAAGGGAAAGGGAAAGATAGAAAAAGATGTTGTCGAGGTGAAAATAGGGGTTTTACCCCACCTCAAAGTGGTCTGATGGCTTGGGACTCTTAGTGGAGGTGAAATGTATCCATGTGAGGTTGTGGTAGAAAGTTGGGGGCAAGGGTAAAAGAGAAGAGGGTGAAAATGGGGGCTTTACCAAATCACCAGAAGGTGTTTGGTGGTGTTTTGGGCAAGAAGATGCTACCATCTTACTGAGATACTTACGAGGGTCAAAGGCTAGGTAGAAATGAGAGGTTTCACCAAGTTTGAGCCCAAGGGGGAAATTTTGACAATGGAAATTTGTTAAACTCTAGAAATTTGCAGAATCAGGTTCCTGTAGATCCATTGATGCTAGGCTTTTACCCTTGATGCGCCACTAAGTGTATCTTCACCATTTGTCCATTAGAGCATGCCCACAAAGTTTGAGGTCAAGGGGGAAGACTTCGCAATGTAAAGTTGCTCAAATTTATTCTGGACATGAATGGTTTTGGCATGGTTTGATGAACCAAACCAACTTGGATTGAGATTAAACTTTGCAAGATTATCACCCATGATAGTGTTGACTTTTTGGAATTTTCCTGGAATTTATTGACCATATTTCTTATAGAAATATTCCAAAAGTTTGGTTTCAATAGAAAGGGTTTTGAGGGGTTTTGCTCATCATTTGCTCATGCCCTTGTATTGAAACTTTTATATATGGAAAATATATGTCCATTGAGTTTCTCTAAATTTTCTCAAATATTTTCAAAGCTTTTAAATAATTTTTCCCTAAGAAAAACCATTTCTGGCCTTAAGAAAAAGCCTTTAAATAAAATCTAAAAATAATCTCTAAAAACAATATTTTGTGGTTTTGGGAAGTCCTATATATAGTGGGTTTGAAATAAAGCTTTTGGGAAGGAAGAATCCACCCAATTTGAGGACATGCAGTGCAAACCTCAATTCAGGTTTTTTTTAAACCTAATTTGAATAAATCACTTTTAGTAGAAACAAAATTTGATAAAACTAATTTTGGGCACTATTCACATGGCATGATCATTACACAAGAGGTCTGGAACAACAAAGATAAGATATCAAGTGGAATAGAACCTAGTAGTGCCAAATAATACAATCATCAAGCAAGCAAACAATATGGCAAACAGGCCCAAGCACTTACAAAAAGTTTCAGTTGGCTCCAAATTTTATAAACCCAAACATATCAATGTGCTAAAATCACAGGGTGTGACACGAAGTCCCATGTTGTGGAGTGCGAAAGGTCAAGGCCCGTAGCCAAGGAGAGGCATAGGAAGTTGCATGATGAGATGGTGCAACTTGAAGATCATAGCGCCCGACAACCAGAGTACAACTCTTAGCTTGAGGAGGATTTGCGAAGGCTCGGAATGGAGAAAAATACGTAGTGTAGGCTCTTCAATAAGGCTTATGAGTGCATCTTTGGAACTATTGGGACGCTGGGCATGACCCTCATGGCTCCCCCCAACTTCTACGAGGATGAAGTGGGGAACCATGTCGTCTTCTTTGAGAAGTTTTGTGATAAGCTGGTCGAGAAAGCACATGACTTTGAGAAGACCATTGAGGGGGAGTGCTACAATCTGGGGCAAGGATCAGCGAGCGCTTTCTCACCAACCTGCACCTTGTCAATGCCGGTTTCCCAACCCCTGACGTGTTGAGGCTACTGGAGGACTCTCCATAGACAAAAGCCTCTCGGGCTGTAGTGACAAGCTTCATCCAGGAGCTTCTCGGATGTACATACGTGGCAAACAGGAAGAGGAGGTCCAAGAAGACCATGCACCTCAAGGTGTCCCCTCAGACGAGGATGTTCGTTCGTAGGTTGTCATCTTAGAGCCCCTGGGTCTTGTATTTGCAGCTTGTGTTTTGTCACTCCTTCTGATGTGCATGAATTTTTTTCCCTTGCCCCCTTGCCTAAGTTGTTATTTTTATGTTTCTGTTTTCTCCCATAGGCTTTCTCTTACCAGGAAGCGATGATTTTTCTATGGCTGACGGACCGCCCTGTCCCCGGATCTATGGATATCCCATGTAGCCCCCGGTTGAGGTACGACGATCTATGGGACCTACAAGGCCCCTTTGTTGTTCGACTATGGGGATCCACTAGAACAAAGAGCTTTACCGATCCAAGCATGTTTAGGGTTTAGACAGGTCTGCTTGGAAGAGTAATATCCTACGTCCTGTGTGTTGTAGATTATAGGAGTCCAAGGCACAGGGAGCGCGATAGGACAACAAGGGTGCTCGGCAGTGCTACTACAAGTGTAAATGGACAGGCTTTCGACCTTTGTAAATGTAACCATGGACCACCTTTTATAGGCTAAGGGCTTACCACAATGGCTAAAATGGTAATTACATGTCACGCCCAAGATGCACGCCTATCCATATTAAGACAAGAGGGTCTCGACGGGGATAGAGGCGCATCTTGCCATTAGCAAGTACATCATCATTACATACATTTAGGAAGAGAAGTGTATATGAGTTGGCTTACACTCACCACATGCTAAATTACAATCGACACAATTATTCCAATCATCAATACAAAGGCAAGGTCTGGCTACGGACGAAAACAAACTATAAAATGCTACAATGACACTAGCTTGCTAGGCCAAAAGATCTCAACCACAGCCACTCTAATCGTCTGGATAAGGGACGTACATCCTGCCACGCTCCTTGTCATACTCCCACTTGAGGTGTGTCATATCATCTGGCACGATCTCATCTGTACATGCACCTAGATTGTTGTAGTAATCTGTGATCCACGGGGACTCAGCAATCTCGCGCTCGGGTACCGAGACTATTCAAGCTTATAGGTTGGGATGGGGTATGTGTTTAGTTTGCAGCAGCACTAAGCATTTATGGTGGCAAAACTTAAGAAACGTGAAAGTAAATATGTGGTCTACGATAAACGATCGAAACTAGAATGACCTCTATGAGATCCTGAACACTTACTTACGTCAATCATAACCCCACTGTGTTCTCTCTCGGTTCATGTTCACAAGTAGAGACGATCACGGTTACTCGCACAGTTGGTGCATTTTATTAGAGTTACTTCTAGTTAACTATAATCGGGTGTTAAACAAATATCCAAGTTGCCACATAACCGTGGGCACGGCTTTCCGAAATTTTTCACCCTGCAGGGTGTTCCAACTAGTCCATCATAAATTAACCACACTCCATGGGAATAACCTCGACCACGGATCTCGTGATCACATAGGCAACTCCAAAGGAATTCCAACACCTCTGGATAGCCCGAAGAAAGTTAGAGTCCCACACGCAAGCCACTCGATAAAGGTAAAACAAGTCCAGCAAGATCTCCTGACGTGTCGACGAACCCAATAAGAGTCGCGTATCTCGTTCTCAGGACACAACGGATGGGCTAAGTTTCCGGCTGACACACCCGTTGGTGGCCCCGGCTACTGCCATTTTGGACCAACACTCATGTGGAGCACTGGCCTGGGTTGTTGATTAATCCACGGGGTAGCTAGTCCCTATGCAAATTTTATTAAGTTCTTTAGCAAATATAGTACCAAAGTTGGTTCTTGCCAGACAAGTTTTAATCTCAACCGAATAATCAAGGGGGTCCCCATAACAACCCCGAGCATGTTAGGAGCGCAAAGTATGGAAACATAACACAAGTAACAAGAAACTATGGCGGTAAAAGCGGAACAAAACACCTAGCAAAAGGCCAAGCCTTCCACCATACCAATGTATATATGTGCATTAAACTAAATAGCAAATAATATTGTGATATGCCAAATCCATGTTATCACATGGATACAACCTGCAATGCAACTAAGAACGCTATAAGAGGGGCTGAGCAACGGTAACTTAGCCAAACAAAGGTTTGCTAGGATGTGGAGGGGTTAGAGGCTATCATGGCAATGTAGGAGGCTTGACATTCAAGTGGTAGGTATCTCATAAGTAACGATAAGAGGGAGACATCTAGCAAAGCAAAAATAGTGTCGGGATCCGGGTACAATCATCTTGCCTATTGGTTCTTCAGAGGGACAAAGAGCGGAGTCCTCGTAGTGGTACTCTCCTGGATCCTCGTACTTAGTTTCAACACTCGCGTATACCCAAGAGAAACAACAATAATAAACATCCAACAAAGGTGCAATGCACAAACAAGATGATGCATGATTCATTTGAAGAATTTAACATGGCAATCCTAAACTAGTCATGTTCCACATGCAATAGTTTAGTTATTTACAATTCTGGATAGAACCTCATGTTAATTTATTTAAACATGCATGATCATGGAACATATGGATTATTCATGCAAAATCGATACAAATACATATGTAGAATGTAAGAAACGGAGCTACGGTTCTCACGCTACACTCACGACAAGTTACGAAGGCAAACCACAAGGCAAAGAAGGCCATGGGCTATTCCTTGGCATTCCAAGGTAGCCACTGGTTAACCAATGACAAACCAACCACAATGGAGTCAAATATAAATCCATTCCATGGAGTATAGCTCCCACAAGTCACAAAACACTAAAACAAACAATCTGCCACAAAATAGCAACATAGAAACTTTCACATCCAACAACTAGAGCTACAGGAAGTCTCCAACCGCAAACAAGGCATTGACAAAAACTACATAGCATCCTTACCAAATTATCCAACTACACAATCTGGAATGGAGGCACACATCAATAAGCATGAAGCTCACAAGTTGGCATGATGAAACAGATTTGAAGGACATAGTGAAAATAACAATTTTTCTGGAATCTGATGAAACTGATAGTAAGTTGACAGCAGAAACTAATGGTGATAGAGACCACCGCATGGCATGAAAATTAACAGGATGAGAGAGAACAACATCTACTTCAAAACACTAGCGCTGAGCTTGAGCTAATTCTCAACATATCACTTGGTAACATCCACTCTTCATGGCATAAAAATATTACCAGATTCTTAGACTTAGAAATATTTAGCATGTTTGAAAACAACTATATTTTAGTAGCTACTTTAGAGCATGGTTCTCACTTATATGCAAGTTTAATCTGACAAAATAAATACCATGGCATTCTACTCATCAAAGACTATCATTTTCATGTTGGCACAAATATCATAGCATGCATGGATTAAATATAACAAAATGACAAAATGGCACTTTGAGACAAAATGACATTTTGACAAACTTGCTCAAATGGCCGAAGAAGTCACACCAATGGATCCTTGGGTGATTCTACCCCAAAATCATGTACCATATTCATATGTTCACATGGAGCATCATGACAAAATACAAGATAGAAAATTACCCGACATTCCTATAAGTGAAAACTTACCTAAAATGCTCATCTCTATAATTGCATAGATCCAGATTTGGGAAAATATTGGGAATGAGAAAACCCCTATATAACAATAAAACACTAAAAACAATAAAAGAAAAAACAATTAACAGGGGGCCTACCTGGCATAGACACCAGGGCCCCTAGTGCATGACAAGTGGGGCCTAGGCCCACTTGTCACACACACCACACACACACTCACAGCTACACTCACACACCACTGCACTGGATGTGGCACCACACCAGATCCACTCACACACCCACCCACACAGACACACATACACTCATAGCGCAGCCACACATGATCTGGGCTGTGGCCGCAGCGGATCCACACACACAACACCAGAACCAACCAGCCAAACAAAAGGAAACAAAAAAGGAGCTTTGTGCCTACGGGGTTTCGAACCTGGGCAACCAGTCAGGCTAAGCGGGAGATCTTAACAGAGAGGGGGAAACACACCACTAGAACTAGTCGGGACTAAGTCTGACGAAACTGAACTTGCACATGTGCGGCGGCAAACAGCGGCGGCAAGGCAGGCGCATGGGAGGACTCTGGCGAGGGAGAACCCCGGCAGGGGATGCGGGATCCCTAGGGACTCCATCCCCAAGGTGAGGGAGCGGCGGCACGAAGCGGGAGGCGCGCGGCTAAGCTGCACTCTGAACCCGCAATTCAGAGACGCCGGAGGACAGGGAGCACGCCAAAGGCACGGGCGTGGCGAAGTCTACGCGAGGCTATAGACGGCAAGGAAGGGCAGGCAGCAAGGGGATCTCACCTAGTGTCCACTAGACATGTAGGCGAGGCCAGACGCGCGATGGAGACGATGCAGACGACGACGATGCGCAGCGACGTCCCTAGACGCGGAGTAGAGGAGGAAGAGCTCGGGGGCGCCACGACGGAGAGGACCCGACGTTCCCTTGGTCGACGAGGAAGAAGAGGCCGAGGACGCACGACCTTCCTGCATCACTAGCACGGCAGGGAGCGGTGTGGAGACTACCTCCGGGCACAAGCAGCAGCTTGGCCAGAGCACGGCGGGCACGACAATGGCATGTGCTTGGGGACTTACCTGTGGTGGCGGCGAGGGAAGAGAAGGAGGAAATGGGGAGAGGGGAGAAGCTAGGGCACGGCGGATAGCTTATAAGGAGCAGGGCAAGTGTCATCGGCCATCAAATCATCGAGCCGTCGACGTGTCCTCTGTCGATGCTCTGCCGTATAGGAGAACGAACGCACACGCGCGATGGGGGCCGGCTGGGTTGCTAGCGCTACTGCTGGGCCGTGCGGGGGAGGAGGAAGCCCACTTAGCCTCTCTCTCACTAAACATCAGTTTTCCTTTTATTTAAATAAAGAAAACAAGGCAAAAACCCCAGAGTTAGGAAAAGGAATATGAGAAAACAAAAATACTTTTCACATCAAAGGAAATATGTCTTTTTGAAAAAAATACCAAGCTGAATTTTTGGGCCAGCAAATTAAACCCCTTTTGAAATAGCAGCCCCTGTTTTATTTAGAACCCCAAAATCTCAAAGCTCAAAACACCAAAAGGACAACACACATAGACTCAAAATAATATTGGCTACATCATGAACTTTTTATCAAATTTAATTAACAAGATAATACTGTTGTAGCAAATAAAAGGAATAAGGAGGTTTAGGTTGTTTTTGAAAATAAGGGAGAGGGAGGAAGTTGAGCCCACACATGCACACTCCACAACCCACACAAGAGCTACTCACCACTCAACAAGTTCACAAGGAAGCACACCACATTCATATTATGCATGATATGATGATGAATGACATGATGGATGATGATGAGATGGAATGGCAAGAAGCAACTCATTCATACAACACATGACACATGGGTCCACATAGGTTACATGCCACAAAAGGCAGGGGCGGCACTTGGGCTGCCACAACTCTCCCACACTATAAGAGGATCTCGACCCGAGATCTAGGAACGAAAGAACTCTGGATATTCGCAACGGAGAAGATCCTCACGTTCCCAAGTAGCTTCTTTGTCAGAATGATGAGACCACTTTACCTTGAGGAACTTGATAGATTTGTTGTGAGTCTTACGCTCAGTTTCTTCGAGAATAGCCAGTGGATGCTCACGATAAGAAAGGTCATCTTGGATATCAATGTCTTGGAGTTCAATGATATGCTCGGGAGTCTTGAAGCATCTCCGGAGCTAAGAGACATGGAAGACATCATGCACATTTGTGAAGTTTGGAGGAAGCTCTAGTTGATATGCAAGTTCACCTCTCTTGCTAAAGGACCAACAAAGCGAGGAGCTAGCTTCCCTTTAATTCCAAACCGCTGAGTGCCCTTCATTGGAGAGACTATGAGATAGACTAGATCATCAACTTGAAAGGAGACATCCCAATGTTTTTTATCGTAATAACTCTTCTGTCGGGATTGAGCTGCTTTGAGGTTCTCGTGAATGACACGGCACATCTCTTCTGCTTTAGTGATCATGTCATTGCCCAAAATTTGACGCTCACCGGTTTCAGACCAGTTAAGCGGGGTACAACACTTCTTGCCGTAGAGAATCTCGAAAGGGGCCTTGCCTGAGCTAGCCTGAAAGCTATTGTTTGATGAGAATTCAGCATATGCGAGGTAGTCTTCCCATTTCATGCCAAACGAAATCACACGGGCTCTAAGCATATCTTCAAGGATCTGATTGACTCTCTCAACTTAACCACTTGTCTGCTGATGGAATGCAGCGTTGAAACGGATCTTGGTACCATAGCAGTTTGGAAGGACTCCCAAAACTTGGAAGTAAAGAGGCTTCCACGGTTAGATGAGATGAGCTGAGGAATACCATGCAAAGAAACTATCCTTGACATATACAACTCTGCTAGCTGAGCTGCCGTGATAGATTCTTTGACTGGAAGGAAATGAGCAACTTTGGTTAGCTTGTCGATAACCACAAAGATGGCATCGTTGCCTCTCCTGGACTTGGGAAACCCAGTGACGAAATCCGTCTCCACATGATCGAATTTCCACTCTGGGATAGGCAAAGGCTGAAGAAGGGCTGCTGGACATTGATGCTCTGCATTCACTCTGCGACAAACATCACACTCGTTCACCAACTGAGCAATTTCATGTTTCATGCGAGTCCACCAGAAGGTTCCCTTGAGATCCTGATACATCTTGGAACTGGCTGGATGAATGGATAGAAGAGAATTGTGTGCTCCGTCCATGATAACTTTCTTGAGATCACCTTTTGTAACCACCAGACGGTCATCAAAGAACAAGGTATCTTTGTCATCAACGCGAAAGCACTTATACTTCGGAATGCCCTTGGCCACACCTTTCTTCACTTTCTTCACCATAGCATCAAGAAGTTGAGCTTGATGAACCTGATCTTCCAGAGTCGGAGAGGCTTGCAGATTGGCAAGAAATCCTTGCGGAATCATTTGAAGGTTGAGCTTGCGGAAGGCTTCACGAAGCTCGGGTTGAAGAGGCTTTAGAATGAGACTGTTGCAGTACGCCTTTCAGCTAAGCGCGTCTGCAATGACATTTTCTTTCACAGGAGTATACTCAATGCTTGGATTGAAGTCCTCAAGCATTTCCACCCAACGAGACTGCTGAAGAAAATTGGGTTGAGTGAAAATGTACTTCAAGCTCTTGTGATTGGTGTACACCTCAACTGGTCTACCCAACAACAAATGCCTCCAAGTCATCAGAGCATGCACAACTGCCGCCAACACGAGATCATGAGTGGGGTAGTTCTTCTAGGCAGGCTTCAACTGACGCGAGGTATAAGCAACTATCTTCTTATCTTGCATGAGAACAACACCAAGACCTTGGAGAGATGCATCACAGAGAACTTGGAAAGGCTTTGACTACTCGGGAGGAACAAGAACTGGAGCTGAAGTCAGTCTCTGCTTGAGCGTATTAAATGCCACATCACACTCGGGAGACCAAACATACTTGACATTCTTCTGGAGGAGATTAGACAGAGGCTTAGCAATTTGAGAGAAGTTCTCCACGAATCTTCTGCAATAACTAGCAAGCCCGAGGAAATTCTGAAGGTGCTTCACATTCTGAGGAGGCTCCCACTTCAAGATTGCCTCAACTTTATCAGGGTGCACTTTAATGCCCTCGGCGGAGATCACATGCCCAAGGTACACCACTTCATTGAGCCAAATCTCACATTTGGAAAACTTGGCATAGAATCGATGTTCTCTTAGCTTGTCAAGCACAAGCCTGAGATGCTCTGCATGCTCTTCTTTCGTCTCCGAGAACACAAGGATATCATCCAAATAGACCAAGACGAACTCATTCTTGAAAGGAGAGCAAATGAAGTTCATCATTCTTGAGAAGGTTGGAGGAGCATTCGCAAGACCAAATGACATGACGGTGTACTCATAAGAGCCAAAACTCGTCCTGAAAGCTGCCTTTGGAATATCTTCTTCACGAATGCGAATTTGATGATAGCCCATGCGAAGATCAAGCTTCGAGAAAACCTTGGCACCTTTCAGTTGTTCAAACAACTCATTGATGTTGGGAAGTGGGTACTTGTTTTTGATTGTCTTCTTGTTCAATGGACAGTAATCGACACAAAGATAGTCCGTACCATCCTTCTTCTTGACAAACAAAACACTACAACCCCATGGAGAAGAACTTGGTCTGATCAGACCTAGACGTTCTTGTTCATCTAGCTGCTTCTTCAACTCTTTCAGCTCTTGGGGCCAAGTTTATAAGGGCGCTTGCAAACCAGTTCAGTTCCGGGCTCGAGGTCAATCACGAACTAGAGCTACAGGAAGTCTCTAATCACAAACAAGGCATTGACAGAAACTACATAACATGCTTATCAAATTATCCAACTACACAATCTGGAAAGGAGGCACACATCAATAAGCATGAAGCTCACAAGTTGGCATGATGAAACAGATTTTAAGGACTTAGTGGAAATAACCGTTTTTCTTGAATCTGGTTAAACTGATAGTAAGTTGACAGCAAAAACTAATGGTGATAGAGACCACCGCATGGCATGAAAATTAGCAGGATGATAGAGGAAAACATCTAGTTCAAAACACTAGCACTGAGCGTGAGCTACACAAACAAGGCATTGACAGAAACTACATAGCATGCTTATCAAATTATCCAACTACACAATCTGGAATGGAGGCACACAGCAATAAGCATGAAGCTCACAAGTTGGCATGATGAAATAGATTTTAAGGACTTAGTGGAAATAACAGTTTTTTTGGAATCTGATTAAACTGATAGTAAGTTGATAGCAGAAACTAATGGTGATAGAGACCACCGCATGGCATGAAAATTAACAGGATGATAGAGGACAACATCTACTTCAAAACACTAGCACTGAGCTTCAGCTAATTCTCAACATATCACTTGGTAGCATCCACTCTTCATGGCATAAAAATATTACCAGATTCTCACACTTACAAATATTTAGCATGTTTGAAAACAACAATATTTTAGTAGCTACTTTAGAGCATGGTTCTCACTTATATGCAAGTTTAATATGACAAAATAAATACCAAGGCATTCTACTCATCAAAGACTATCATTTTCATGTTGAGACAAAATGACATTTTGACAAACTTGCTCAAATGGGCAAACAAGTCACACCAATGGATTCCTTTGGTGATTCTACCTCAAAATCATGTATCATACTCATATGTTCAGATGGAGCATCATGACAAAATACTAGATAGAAAATTACCCAACATTCCTATAAGTGAAAACTTACCTAAAATCCTCATGTCTATAATTGCACAGATCCATATTTGGGAAAATACCAAAAATGGGAAAAACCCTATATAACAATAAAACACTAAAAAAATAAAATAAAAAACAACAATTAATAGGGGGGCCTACCTGGCATAGACACCAGGGCCCCCTAGTGCATGACAAGTGGGGCTTGGGCCCACTTGTCACACACACCACACACACACACTCATAGCTACACACACACACACCACTACACACACACACTGCACTGGATCTGGCACCACACCAGATCCACTCACACAACACGAGAACCTACCACCCAAACAAAAGGAAACAAAAAAGAAGGCTTGCGCCCGCGAGGTTTCGAACCTTGATCTCCCCAGTGGGAGACGCACGCTGCGACCAGTCAGGCTAAGCAGGCGATCTTAACAGAGAGGGGGCAACACACAACTAGAACTAGTTGGGGCGGAGTCTGACGAAACTGAACTTGCACATACGCAGCAGCAAACGACAGCGGCAAGGCGGGCGCACGGGAGGACTCCCTCGTGGGAGAACACCGGCGGGGGATGCAGGATCCCTAGGGACTCCATCCCCAAGGTGAGGGAGCGACGACATGAAGCGGGAGGCGCGCGGCTAAGCTGCAATCTGAACCCGCAATTCAGAGACGCCGGAGCACAGCGAGCACGTTGGAGGCACGTGCGTGGCGACGTCTACGCGAGGCTACAGACAGCAAGGAAGGGCAGGTAGCAAGGGGATCTCACCTAGTGTCCACTGGACACGTAGGCGAGGCCGGACGCGTGACGGAGACAATGCAAACGACGACGGCACACGGCGACGTCCTTGTACGTGGAGCAGAGGAGGAAGAGCTCGGGGGCGCCACGACAAAGAGGACCCGACATTCCCTCGGTCGACAAGGAAGAAGAGGTCGAGGATGCACGACCTTCCCGCGTCACCAGCACGGCAGGGAGCGGCGTGAAGGCTACCTCCGGGCACAAGCAGCAGATTGGCCAGACAGCTAGGGCACGGGGAGAAGCTAGGGCACGGGGAACAGCTTATAAGGAGCAAGGAGAGCGCCGTCGGCCGTCAAATCATCAAGCCATCGACGTGTCCTCTATCGATGCTCTGCCGTACAGGAGAACGAACGCACGCGCGCGATGGGGGCCGGCTGGGCTGCTAGCGCTACCGTTGGGCCGCACGGGGGAGCAGGAAGCCCACTTAGCCTCCCTCTCGTTGAACATCAGTTTTCCTTTTATTTAAATCAAGAAAACAAGGGGAAAACCCTAGAGTAAGGAAAAGGAATATGAAAAACAAAAATACTTTTTACATCAAAGGAAATATGTCCTATTTGAATAAAATACCAAGCTAAATTTTGGGCCAGCAAATTAAACACCTTTTGAAATAGCAGCCCCTATTTTATTAAGAATCCCCAAATTTCAAAGCTCAAAACACCAAAAGGACAACACACATAGACTCAAAATAATATTGGCTACATCATGAACTTTTTAACAAATTGAATTAACATGATAATTCTATTGTAGCAAATAAAAGGAATAAGGAGGTTTATGTTGTTTTTGAAAAGAAGGGAGAGGGAGGAAATTGAGGCCAGACATGCACACTCCACAACCCACACAAGAGGTACTCACCACTCAACAAGTTCACAAGGAAGCACACCACATTCATATTATGCATGATATGATGATGAATGACATGATGCATGATGATGAGATGGAATGGAAAGAAGCAACTCATTCATACAACACATGACACATGGGTCCACATAGGTTACATGCCACAAAAGGCAGGGGCATCACTTGGGCTGTCACATTACAAAGGGTAAAAAGTAGATACAATAATTGTGAAAATTACTGACACGAGCTATAGTGGGAAGTACCTAACCACAGCGGATTATGACATGCACATTAAATGCGTAGTGAGGTGTCACATTGGTGGCATCTCCCGGCAAGGATGGTCTCTCCTTCTGTGTCATTCTCCCAACTACCTTTTACTCTTCCGCCATGCCACGGGACGGGTGTCATTAAAGTTGTTCTAGATCTACTAAGCTAACACGCATCCCGACAACCTCTACCTAACCGCTTGCTTGCTCAACACCTAGATGGACAATTAACCTGATAAGGTGGAGCGATGGCTCGGCTGCGGGATCCTACCGGACACGTCTACTGCTGAGTCTTCTCCACCAGCAATGAGGCTTGCAGGTTGCCTTGACTTTTTCTTGGTGTTGTTTGGAGTGTAGTATTTGTCTAGCAAGACTTGCCTAGCCAGAAGCCGCTATCGTTTGTGCACAAGTAAGGGTGCTAAAGGACCCGTTTTTAGTACAGTGACAAGAGCCCTTGGCATCGACTACACTTAATTCTATGACGTTTTTGGCTTAGGCCCTAAGCAATACACATATAAACATGGCTGAATTTTTCTACGGTTACGGTGATGGTTTTACTGCCCGCCCATGATGCGCATTAAGTGTGAGGCGTGGGAGAGGTGGAACGAGACGGCACCTGAGGGGCACACCTAAAAGGGCACCGACACATTGGACTGGGAGAACCGGTCTTTGCGTATTCTATCCTTATATCAAAGGGGATCCGCAGATGCGTTGTTCATCCCATCCATACTTCATTTGCTCTGCCGCTCCCTTCTTCTTTATTTCCATGTAGTGCAGGGAACCCACACCATTCATTCGTATTTATCGATGTTGTCTTGCAGGCTCTCCGTGGCGCCCAAGAGGTCAGTGATCGCCGCCCCTCCTAGTCCGGTGAAGAGAGCCAAGAATGCGGTCAACCCCAAAGCGAAGGAGAGAAAGGAAGCGTTGGCAGCTGCCCGAAGGAGTATCCTCGTCCTATTCCCCTTTGTACTGTGGGGGAACGAGCTTAAATCGAGGTATGCCTTGATGTTTGGGAAAGAGACCTCGGTGCACCCTATGCCGATAGCCCTAGCGATTCCCAGCCCGGCGCAGGGAAGTACTCGTTCTTCTCGACGTACTTCTATTGCGGGTTTGTTCCCCTTTCTCCGCTTTATTTATAGCCTTGATGTTGATCTATGGCTTCAAGTTGTTGGAAATTTGCGGAAAAGTCGTGACCACTCTATCCGTCTTCGTGCATTTGTGCAGAAATTTCATAGTAGTCCCCAATGTCTCCATTTTCTGCCATTTTTAGTATCCACGCATAGAAGGGGACGCTCACTCAGGCAGCGTCACGTGGATTCCTCGGGCTACCGACAAGGTGGTGTATCCTCCCAGCAATTTGCACAATAATTGGGAGAAGTGGCGGGCGGCATGGTGTTACATTATGTCACAGCCCCAAGTTGTCCCCTTTGATTGTGTTTAGTTAGGGTGAGCATCATGTTTATTTTCATTAATATGAAATGGGAAGGATTATAAACCCTAGCACCTCACCTCACTAAAGCAAACTCAATCATGTGTGATTTTCCAGTGAACCAAAAATGGCCACAAAAATGTTCCATATTTTTGATAAATATTGGAAAAATATATCAGAGGAGCATTTGAATTTTGAACTCAACTTGGATATTTTTAAAAAGATCCAAAACCCCATCGAAAAATATCTACTAAAGCACTATAAGAATTTAGTTGCTTCAAAATTGCTGAAACTTTTTGAGGAGGTTTGAAATATTCAAACAATACTTCCTAAAAAGTTCAAAGATTTTTGGCCTAAGTATTTGTGCCCAAATGAAAAAGAAACAAATGCCAGAAAGTAGAAAACAGAAATTATTAAAAAGACGAAACGCACCTTGGCCAGGGAAGAAGCCGGCCCAGCCCAGCAGGGGCGAACCGATCTTCTTCCACCCCCGGCTAGAGGGACGAGGGGCGCGTGGTCGCCACGCACCGCCCACCTCCTGCCTGTGTGCCTGCCTGGGTGGAGGGATAGACTCCAGGGAGCATCTAGATCGGGCCGACCTCTTCCTTCCCTGAGCTCATTCTCCCCCTCTCACTCTGCTTCCTCCCCCAGGGCCCGAACGAAGCTCGGCGTTTCCCTCACTATTCTCGCGGCCTCCGGCCACCTCTAGCCCAGCCAGCGAGCCCACCAGAACCGCCGCATCCCCCTGCTTCCCTCTCGCCAAAGAAGTCAAGCCGGGAGCACCTCATCGCCGTTAGCGACCTCGCCTTCAAGCTCGGGCGCCGTCAGCCCTCATCGTTGATTCGCTGCGCACATGGCATCCCCAACCTCGCCGTCTTTGCAAGATGCTCTGTGGTGAGCTTCTGCATCTCCGGCCCCCCTGCCACACCGTCGCTCGCGTCCCCTGACCACTGACCTCGCCGTGACCAAGCTCTAGCCGCCATCATAGATGACGCCATGCTCGAACCCAACCACCCCGCAACCTCTCATGGCCTCCAATGGATGCGGGCGAGAGCTAGCAAGTCGTAGCCGCAAACCGCACTCAAAACTATGGCTCGTAGCCTGATCCCGAGCACCTCCACCGTCACGGATGGTCGCCGGCGTTCAACCGCCGGCGGGCGTGACGTGGCACATCATTAGCGGTTAATAATGCCCTAAATAGCCCGTTGTGCCGCTGGCAAATGGACCCCGCGGTTTTACTAAACTTTGTTTAAAAATTAAAACATGTTAATAAATAAATAGTCACTTACTGACGGGCCCCATAGGTCAGCTTTGACTTGGCCATGTTAGGGTTGACTGGGCCCACCAGTCAGCCTGTGGAGATGGCCCTCTCTCATTGACATGTGGGTCCTGCCAGTCAGGTTTGACCCTGGCCGGCCCTGTTGACCTGTGACGTCACCCTAACATAATGTTGATGCAATAAAGTATTTCTGCAATTAAAATAAATACTAAATGATTTATTTATTTCAGAAAATGTTTAAAACTTCTAAAATTCATAGAAAATAATCTGTAAGTCAGATGAAGTTTATATATGAAAAATGATTAGAAAAATCCAATGAATCTGTTTATGCCATGATCATGCATGTTTGAACAAGTTAACATCACTAAGTAGGACATTTTATGATTAGGGCAATATATGAAATATCATTTGGAGTTGGAATTCAAACTTGTTTGAATTCCACTTCAATTAACCTGACTGATTATTCCTCTAGGATAATTTAGTATCCCAACTTGTCACATCATTGTTGGGGAACGTTGCATGGGAAACAAAAAAATTCCTACGCACACGCAAGATCTATCCATGGTGATGACCATCTACGAGAGGGAGAGTGGATCTACGTACCCTTGTAGATTGCTAAGCGGGAAGTGTTAAGAAACGCGGTTGGTGTAATCGAACGTCTTCACGATCCAAATCGCCGAGTGTCCCGCGATCTCATCACGATCCGAACCGCGATCTAATCATGATCCATCCCGCGAACTTCATCAAGCTCCATCCCACGATCTCATCATGATCCATCCCACGAACTCATCATGATCCGTCCCGCGAACTCATCACGATCCGTCCTGCGAACTCATCACGATCCGTCTCGCGATCTTGATCACGGTCCTTCCGATCTAGCGCCGAACGAACGGCACCTCTGCGTTCAGCACACGTACAGCTCGATGATGATCTCCGCCTTCTTGATCCAGCAAGAGGGAGCGGAGAGGTAGAAGAGTTCTCCGGCAGCGTGACGGTGCTACGGCGATGGTGGTGGCAGTGCCTGCCCTGAGCATGTGCAGCCGGTGCGGCTGCATAGGGCCCCCACGGCTCAGGGCCCCAGCTCACGTCATACTTACTACCAGTAAATAACATTTACATATAATAGAATCAACCAGCATGCTACTTAATATTCAACCCAAGCCCATGATGCAACCTCGATACAACAACACTCTTAGGCCCAAAATAAATAATTAAACATCGGGCCTTTTGAGTACAAGAAACAAGACGAGTAACACTGGCCTGCATGTGACTAGCGCCCGATCGATTTCGGGATTTGTTCGTCATCTTAACTAAAGTACACTGTAACACGTGTTGACCAATCCACTTTAGCCACAAAGATATTCTAGTTAAAGTTTTGTGTATTATTTTGCGGGAATTTGTTTCCTTAGAAGTGAAAAATACAAAAGGAGAGAACAAGTAAAGGATTTGAAAGTATTTTTTAGACCAACTGTTCCAAGTATTTGATGCTTATTTGGAAAAGTAAGTGTTTTGTACTTAGACGTGATAATAATTAGTAGTTTGTCTTTTGAGATGTATTCCTAAAAGTTTGAATTTTGTTTTTGTGATTTTCTAGTACGTGTTGACATTTTTTTTGAGGAATTATATTGGTTAACAGCTGAAATGGAAAGAAACATA
The DNA here is from genome assembly GCA_022496015.1 of Hordeum marinum. Lineage (NCBI taxonomy): Eukaryota > Viridiplantae > Streptophyta > Magnoliopsida > Poales > Poaceae > Hordeum > Hordeum marinum. The sequence continues at coordinate 284,981,588 of CM039678.1, read as the reverse complement.
GTATTATTTTGTATTTGTATTGTAAGTGTAAGAGGCCCCTGTTTCTTATCTTGCACCGGGGCCCCTCACATGCCAGGGCCGGCCCTGGGTGGTGGAACTATTCCGGCAGGGCTTCGCCCAAGCACTGCAGAAAACCGATCTAGAGGAGAAGCTATGCACTAGAGGAACGGGTGGCACGTGGCTGAAAATCTTGTGCCAAAACCCTAAAATCCTCTAGTATATATAGGAGGAGAGGAGGAGGAGGCTTGGCTGCCAAAGAGGCAGCCCTTGGGTCGGCCAAACCAAGGAGGGAGGAGTCCTCCTCCTCCACTCCTAGTAGGATGAGGGCTCCTTCCTTATTTGGCCTTTTTTGCCTTTTTCCACCTTTTTCCTTTTGGGCTTTTCTTCCCAGCCACATGGGCGTTGTGTGGGACTTCCACCAGCCAAAAAAGGGCTTGTATTTACTCTCCCACAGCCCATATAGCCTCTTGGGTCGAAATACCCCTCCCGATGGTCCCCCGATACACTACCGGCACTCCCGGTACACTACCGATGAGTCCAAAACTTTTTCGGCGACCAAAATAGGACTTCCTATATATAAATCTTTACCTCCGGACCATTATGGAGCTCCTCGTGATGTCCAGCATATCATCCGGGACTCCGAACAACCTTCGGTCACCACCATACATAACTCTATACTACCGAAACATCACCAAACCTTAAGTGTGCAGACCCTGCGGGTTCGAGAACTATGTAGACATGACCGAGACACCTCTATGGTCAATAACAAATAGCGGGACCTGGATGCCCATAGTGGTTCCAACATATTCTATGAAGATCTTAATCGGTCGAACCTCTATGTCAAGGATTCAGTTAATCCTGTATGATGTTCCCTTTGTTCTTCGGTATGTTACTTGCCCGAGATTCGATCGTCGGTATCTATATAGCTAGTTCAACCTCGTTACCCGCAAGTCTCTTTACTCGTTCCGTAATACAAGATCCCGTGGCTAACACTTAGTCACATTGCTTGCAAGGCTTATTGTGATGTTGTATTACCGAGTGGGCCCTGAGATACCTCTCCGTCACACGGAGTAACAAATCCCAGTCTTGATCCATGCCAACTACACAGAAACCCTCGGAGATACCTGTAGAGCACCTTTATAGTCACCCAGTTACGTTGCGACGTTTGATACACACAAGGAACTCCTCCGATATTCGTGAGTTGCATGATCTCATGGTCATAGCAACATATACTTGACATGCAGAAAACAGTAGGAATAAACTGACACGATCATATGCTACGTTTATAGTTTGGGTCTTGTCCATCACACCATTCTCCTAATGAGGTGATCCGGTTTATCAAATGACATCTCATGTCCATGGCTAGGAAACCTTAACCATCTTTGGTCAACGAGCTAGTCTATTAGAGGCATACTAGGGAGATGATTTTGTCTATGTATCCACACATGCATCTAAGTCTCCGATCAATACAATTATAGCATGGATAATAAACGATTATCATGAACAAGGAAATATGATAATAACTAATTTATTATTGCCTCCAGGGCATATTTCCAACAGTCTCCCACTTGCACTAGAGTCAATAATCTAGTTCACATCACCATGTGATTCGCATTGTTATGAATCTAACACCCAATGAGTTCTGGGGCTTGATCATGCTTTGCATGTGAGAGAGGTCTTATAGTCAACGGGTCTGCGACATTCAGATCCGTGTGTACTTTGCAAATTTCTATGTCAAACCGTAAACACTGCTATCACACTCCACCTGGTACTATTCCAAATGGCTGCTCCACTATACGTATCCAGATTGCTACTTCGAGTCATCTGGATCTGTGTTAAAGCTTGCATCGACGTAACTCTTTACGGCGAACTCTTTATCACCTCCATAATCGAGAAACATCTCCTTAGTCTTTTAGTTACTAAGGATAATCTTGACCGCTGTCCAGTGCTCCATTCCAAGATCACTTTGAAACCTTCCAGCCATACTTATGGCAAGGCTGACATCGGGTCTTGTGCACAACATTGCATACATGATAGAGCCTATGGCTGAAGCATAGGGGATGACACTCATCTTTTCTCTATCTTCTACAGTCACTGGGCATTGAGTCTTACTCAAATTCACACCTTACAAATCAGGTGAGAACTCTTTCTCTGACTGATCCATTTTGAATTCTTTCAAAAACTTTGTCAAGGTATGTACTTATTGAAAAGTCTCATCAAGATTCTTGATCTATCTCTATATATATTGATGCTCAACAATTAGGTAGCTTTATATAGGTCTTACTTTGAAAAACTCTTTTTCAAACAACCGTTTATGCTTTCCAGAAATTCTACATCATTTCCGATCAACAATATGTCAACCACATATGCTTACCAGAAACTCTATAGTGCTCCCACTCACTTTATTGTAAATACAAGTTTCTCATAAACTTTGTATAGACTCAAAAACTTTGATCACCTTATCAAAGTGTATATTCCAACTCCGAGATGCTTGCTTCAGTTCAGAGAAGGTTCACTAAAGCTTGCACACCTTTTAGCATTCTTAGGACTGACAAAACCTTCTGGTTCTATCTCATACAACCTTTCCTTAAGGAAGGAAACGATGTTTTGGTATCCATCTTCTAGATTTTATAATTGAAAAATGCAGCAACTGCTAACATAATTCCGACAGACTTTAGCATTGCTACGAGTGAGAATGTCTCATCACAGGCAAGTCCTTGAACTTGGCGGAAACTTCTTTGCGACAAGTCGAGCTTTATAAATGTTGACATTCACCATCAACGCCTGTCTTCATCTTAAAGATCCATTTGTACTCAACCACCTGCCGTCCAACGAGCAAGTCTACCAAAGTCTATACTTGGTTTTCATACACGGATCCTTTCTCGGATTTTATGGCCTCTAACCATTTGTCAGAATCCGGGCCCATCATCGCTTCTCTAGAGCCCGTAGGTTCACCGTTGTCCAACAACATGACCTCCAAGACAGGGTTGTCGTACCGCTGAGGAGCAGTACACATCCTTGTCGACCTACGAGGTTCGATAGTAACTTGATCCAAAGCTTCATGATCATAATCATTTACTTCCTCTTCAACTAATGTAGGCTTCACAGAAAACAACTTCCCACGATGCGCTACTCTCTGGTTGAACAAAGGTTCAACAACCTCATCAAGTTCTATCTTCCTCCCACTCAATTCTTTCGAGAGAAACTTTTTCTCGAGAAAGGACCCAGTTTTAGCAACAAACACTTTATGCTTGGATCTGAGATAGAAGGTTTACTCAACTGTTCTTAGGGTATTCTATGAAGATGCATTTGTCCACTTTGGGTTCAAGCTCATTAGGTGAAAACATTTTCCACACAAGCATTGCAGCCCCAAACATTAGGAAATGAGAGCTGGGGTTTCTATCAAACCCTAATTCACACGGTGTCATCTCAACGGATTTAGATGGTGCCCTATTTAAAGTGAATGTAGTTGTCTCTAATGCATAACCCCGAAATTATAGTAGCAAAACGATGAGACATCATAGCACGCCCCATATCCAATAGAGTATGACTATGACATTCGGACACACCATCACACTATAGTGTTCCAGGTGGCGTGAGTTGTGAAACAACTTTCACAATGTCTAAAGTTGTATGCCAAACTCGTTACTCAGATATTCACCTCCACGATCATATCGCGGACATTTTTATCTACTTGTCACGATGATCTTAAACTTCACTCTAAATTAGATTGAACCTTTCAAACGATTCAGACTTGTGTTTCATTAAGTAAATATACACTATATCTACTCAAATCATTGGTGAAGGAAAGAAAATAACGATATCCACCGCACGCTACAAGACTCATTGGATTGCATACATCAACATGTATCATTTCCAATAAATCACTTGCCCGCTCCATCCATCTGGAAACAGGGTCCTTAGTCATCTTTCCCAAGAGGCATGGTTCGCATGTCTCAACCGATTCGAAATCAAATGAGTCCAAAGACCCATAAGCATGGAGTTTCTTCATGCGCTTTATACCAATATGACATTTAGCGGCAGTGCCACAAGTATGTGGTACTATAATTATTAACTTTGTGTCTTTTGGCATCAATGTTATGAACATGTGTATTACTACAATCAAGATTCAACAAACCATTCTCACTAGGTGCATGACCATTGAAGGTATCATTCATGTAAACGCAATAACCATTATTCTCTTAAATGAATAACCATGTTGCAATAAACACGATCTAATCACGTTCATGCTCAACGGAAAACACCAAATAACATTTATTTAGGTTTGTCACTAATCCTGAAGGTAGAGAGAGCATGCGATGTTGATCACATCAACCTTGGAAACATTTCCAACACACATCGTCACCTCACCCTTAGCTAGTTCTCCGTTTATTCCGTAGCTTTTAATTCGAGTTACTAACATTTAGCAATTGAACCGGTATCCAATACCCAGGTGCTACTAGGAGTACTAGCAAGGTACACATCAATAACACGTATATCAAATATACTTCTGTCGACGTTGCCACCCTTCTTATCTACCAAGTATCTAGGGTCGTTCCGCTTCAGCGACCGCTCTCCTCATAATCGGAGCACTTAGTCTAGGGTTTGGGTTCAACTTTGGGTTGCTTCACCGGAGCAGCAACTGACTTGCTATCCATGAAGTTTCCCTCCTTGCCCTTTCCCTTCTTGAAACTAGTGGTTTTACTAAGCATCAACACTTGATGCTCCTTCTTGATTTCTACCTTCGCGGTGTCAAACGTCGCGAACAGCTCAGGGATCATTATTTCTATCCTTGGCATTTATAGTTCGTCACCAAGTTCTAGTAGCTTAGTGACAGCGACTTGGAGAACAATATCAATCACTATCTTATCTGGAAGATCAACTCACACTCGATTCAAGCAATTGTAGCACCTAGACAATCTAAGCACATGCTCAACGATTGAGATATTCTCCTTCATCCTGCAGGCAAAGAATCTTGTTGGAGATCTCATATCTCGCAACACGGGCACGAGCCTGAGATCCTAATTTCAGCTCTTAGAACATCTCATATGTTCCGTGGCGTTCAAAACATTTCGGAGCCTCAATTCTAAGCCGTAATGCATGACGCACTAAACTATCAAGTAGTCATCGGAACGTGCCTGTCAAGTGTTCTCAACATCTACAGACGACGCTAGAGGGGTTGGCGCACCGAGCGGTCCATTAAGGACATAAGCCTTCTATGCAGCAATGAGGACAATCCTTAGATCACGGACCCAGTCCGCAATATTGCTACCATCATCTTTCAACTCTATTTATCTAGGAACATATAAAAATTCAAGGGAGCTACAATGTGAGCTAGTAATCTACAACATAATTTTGCAAACACACTACTGACTATGTTCATGATAATGAGTTCAATTAATCATATTACTTAAGAACTCCCACTCAAATTGACATTCCTCCGGCCATCCGAGTGATACATGATCCAAATTCACCAACTCAAGTCCGATCATCACGTGAGTTGAGGTGGTTACAATGGTGAACATCATCATGTTGATCATATCTACTATATGACTCATGTTCGAACTTTCGGTCTCTTGTGTTCCGAGGCCATGTCTGTACATGCTAGGCTCGTCAAGTTTAACCCGAGTGCTCTGGGCATGCAACACTGGCTTGCACCCGTTATATGTGAATGTAGAGTCTATCACACCCGATCATCACGTGGTGTCTCAACACGACGAACTTTCGCAATGGCGCACACTCGGGGAGAACACAATTCATCTTGAAATTTAACTGAGGGATCACCTTATAATGCTACCGTCGTCCTAAGCAAAACAAGGTGCATAAAAGGATTAACAGCACATGCAAATCATAAGTGACATGATATGGCCATGAACTTGTGCTTTTGATCTCCATGTTGAAAGCACCGGCATGATCTCCATCGTCACTGGCAAGACACCATGATCTCCATCATCTTGATCTCCATCATCTTGATCTCCATCAACGTGTCGCCATCGGGGTTGTCGTGCCCAACATGCTTCTACTACTATTGCTAGCGTTTAGCGATAAAGTAAAGCATTACATAGCGCTTAATGATTGACATGCGGGTCACACAATAATTAAAGACAACCCTATGGCTCCTGCCGGTTGCCGTACTCATCGACATGCAAGTCATGATATTCTATACAACACATGATCATCTCATACATCACATATATCTCATCATGTAATTGGCCTTATCACATCACAACATACCCTGCAAAAACAAGTTAGACGTCCTCTAATTGTTGTTGCATGTTTTACGTGGCTGCTACGGGTATCTAGCAAGAACAATTCTCACCTACGCATAAACCATAACGGTGATACATAAGTTGCTTTTCAACCTTCTGAAGGACCGCCTTAGTCGAATCCGATCCAACTAAAGTAGGAGAAACAGACACCCGCCAGCCATCTTTGTGCAATGAAGTTACACGTCAGTCGACGGAACCGGTCTCTCGTAAGCGTACGAGTAATGTTGGTCTGGGCCGCTTCATCCCACAATACTGCTGAACCAAAACACGACCAAGGGAGGAAGCAATCTAAGCATCAACGCCCACAAACTCTTTGTGTTCTACTCGAGATCTCATCTACACATAGACCTAGTTCATGATGCCACTGTTGGGGAACGTTGCATGGGAAACAAAAAATTTCCGACGCACATGCAAGATCTATCCATGGTGATGAGCATCTACGAGAGGGAGAGTGGATCTACGTACTCTTGTAGATCACTAAGCGGGGAGCATTAAGAAACGCGGTTGGTGTAGTCGAACGTCTTTGTGATCCAAATCGCCGAGTGTCCCGCGATCTCATCACGATCCGTCCCGCGATCCAATCACGATCCGTCCCGCGAAATTCATCACGATCCATCCCACGATATCATCATGATCCGTCCCTCAAACTCATCATGATCCGTCCTGTGAACTCATCATGATCCATCTCGCGATCTTGATCACGGTACTTCCGATCTAGCGCCGAACGGACGACACCTCCGCGTTCAGCACACGTACGGCTCAATGACGATCTCCGCCTTCTTGATCCAGCAAGAGGGAGTGAAGAGGTAGAAGAGTTCTCTGGTAGCGTGACGGCGCTGCGGCGATGGTGGTGGAACTATTCCGGCAGGGCTTCGCCTAAGCACTGCAGAAAACCGATCTAGAGGAGAAGCTATGCACTAGAGGAACGGGTGGCACGTGGCTGAAAATCTTGTGCCAAAACCCTAAAATCCTCTAGTATATATAGGAAGAGAGGAGGAGGAGGCTTGGCTTCTAAAGAGGCAGCCCTTGGGTCGGCCAAACCAAGGAGGGAGGAGTCCTCCTCCTCCACTCCTAGTAGGATTAGGACTCCTTCCTGATTTGGCCTTTTTTTGCCTCTTTCCACCTTTTTCCTTTTGGGATTTTCTTCCCAGCCACATGGGCCTTGTGTGGGACTTCCACCAGACCACAAAGGGCTGGTATTTACTCTCCCACAGCCCATATAGCCTCTTGGGTCGAAATACCCCTTTCGATGGTCCCCCGGTACACTACCAGCACTCCCGATACACTACCGATGAGCCCAAAACTTTTCCGGCGACCAAAACAGGACTTCCTATATATCAATCTTTACCTCCGGACCATTCCGGAGCTCCTCGTGACGTCCAGGATCTCATATGGGTCTCCGAACAACCTTCGGTCACCACCATACATAACTCTATACTACCGAAACGTCACCAAACCTTAAGTGTGCAGACCCTGCGGGTTCGAGAACTATGTAGACATGACCGAGACACCTCTACAGTCAATAACCAATAGCGGGACCTGGATGCCCATATTGGTTACTACATATTCTACGAAGATCGTTACCGGTCGAACCTCTATGTCAAGGATTCAGTTAATCCCGTATGATGTTCCCTTTGTTCTTCGGTATGTTACTTGCCCGAGATTCGATCGTCGGTATCTATATACCTAGTTCAACCTCGTTATCGGAAAGTCTCTTTACTCATTCCATAATACAAGATCCCATGGCTAACACTTAGTCACATTGCTTGCAAGGCTTATTGTGATGTTGTATTACCGAGTGGGCCCTCAGATACCTCTCCATCACACGGAGTAACAAATCCCAGTCTTGATCCATGCCAACTCAACAGACACCCTCGGAGATACCTGTAGAGCACCTTTATAGCCACCCAGTTATGTTGCAATGTTTGATACACACAAGGCACTCCTCCGGTATTCGTGAGTTGCATGATCTCATGGTCATAGGAACATATACTTGACATGCAGAAAACAGTAGCAATAAACTGACATGATCATATGCTACGTTTGTAGGTTGGGTCTTGTCCATCACACCATTCTCCTAATGATGTGATCCCATTTATCAAATGACATCTCATGTCGATGGCTAGGAAACCTTAGTCATCTTTGATCAATGAGCTAGTCTATTAGAGGCATACTAGGGACATGATTTTGTCTATGTATCCACACATGCATCTAAGTCTCCGATCAATACAATTATAGCATGGATAATAAACGATTATCATGAACAAGGAAATATGATAATAACTAATTATTGTTGCCTCTAGGGCCTATTTCCAACAATCATGCATCATGATTTTGCATTGCAATTGAATGTTGTTCCTTTGTGCTTGTCGGTGATTGCTCCCTCTCGGTAGATGATGGTTCCGACAATGTGAACGTTGACACTGATGAAGAGAAATGATATCTTCAGGACTGTGAGGCAAGCAAACCCCCTTGAGCATATTGATATGAACCCACTCTCTCGCTCCTGCTCTCTTTTATTGTACTAGGACAACAACGATTCAATTGTTATCTGTTTTTGGTAGTTGAACCCATTCCTTTGCATGACCTGTCTTTGCCACAGTAAATAGTTGAAACCACTTAGCATGAGTAACAACTGCTTGAGCCTTGTTGTGCTTACTCATCCATGCTTGCTTACTTACTGTGCCTGCTGTGCTTAGAGTCGTGTCATGTTGGGTATGATATATCTAAGTGATGGATCGGAATGGCATTCATGTCCTACTGTGTGAGAGCTAAGTGTGTGAACACGATTTGGTAAAGGTAGAGATGAGAGGTCATGTAGGAGTACATGTCGGGTTGTCTCATTGGGACCGTCCTTAAGAACTGAGTTCTGTGTATGTTATCCAAGACAAGATACTACCGCACATTGGGATACTTAATTGACCCTCTCGGACCATTAATTGCTTAGACCTCTGTCCAGGAGTTACAACTAGTTTCTGGTGTTTGTAGGAAAAGTGATGGCGGCCGTGCATAGCGCTGCCCGACGAGGTGGGCTATGATGCGGTAGATGCACAGTGGCACGGTGTACCAAGTGGCACCCGAACGATGGCTTGGGAACCCTGCGCACTTCGGCCGAACTTCCCTGCGGGTTTAGTCTCAAATAGGCGATAAACCTGGACTAGGGTCTTGTGTGGTTGATGGTCGTGGGCGACGCCTACGCCAGTGCTTCCGCTTGAAGGTTGCCGAGATGCATGACGTGCATCTGGTGATAAGTGGCGAGAGCATGTATGTGAAGAAGTACACTCTTGCAGGGTTATGAATCTATTCGAATAGCCATGCCTCGGATATGGACTACTTCGAGAACTTATGTGGTTCACAAAAAAGTGAAGTGGATACTCTAAAATTGGCAAGATAAGCGTGAGTGCTATGGATGGCCTTCTCGTAGGGAGACGGAAGTGGATCCAGAGTGGTGTATGGATTGGAGAATATGTGGACTCGTGTGCGCTATCCCACCTCAAAGATACTACTTGTAGTCGTAGTATAGGTTAGCCAAGAGTCACAGCTGGCTTGCTGCAATAAACTCCACAACCCCCTTCATTGATACTAATGCATGTGTAGTTAGTTATGATGTAAGTCTTGTTGAGTACCCTTGGACTCACGTTTTCTTAAATTATGTTTTTGCAGAGGAGATGTCAGTCTCATTAGTGGTATTTACGACGTGAAGTTCGATGTTGACCGGATTAGCTTGGGAATCCCAAACAGAGGTCTAATTCCTTTGGTAGGGTCATTGTAGCTTTTCAGGCCCCTCCAGCCACTTTTGTAGATGTCTATACTCAGACATATTTAAACTTCCGCTTGTTGTTTGATTGCTCTGAATGTTGGGTCATGTGACCCCTGTTTGTAACATCTTATTGTATTGGCTCTTCCGAGCCTTCTAAATAAATGTTGTAATGTTGTATGGTTATATTGTGATGCCATAGTTGTACCTATGCATATTGGGCATGTCGTGCGTATGTGTGACGTGCAACGGTATGTATGGGATCCGACACCTAGTTGTGTGCCTTTAGTAGTACTCTTTACGGGGAAATGCCTCTTTGTGCTTCCATTGAGCCTTGGTAGCTTGCTACTGCTCCGGACACATTGATTGATCGGCATGTATCCTTCTTTGCTGTTGTGTCGGTCCCTTTGGGGAAATGTGTCGCAGTGTAATGGAGTCCTTGTAGCCTGCTACAACTCGTCTACGTGCAGTGATGACATTTATGTCCCACGGCGTAATGGAGTCCTTGTAGCTTGCTATGACTCGTCTACACATGCTAGAGATCGACACTTGCATTGCTCGGTTACGTATGTCTGTCCTTGTACGGATGTGCCACTTTGGTTCTACGACTAGTCTTGTCGGCCCGGGTTCTTTGACATTTGAATGCTAGCGACACATTCACATACGTGAGTCAAAAGACGCAAATGGTCCCGGCCCAGGTAAGGTGGCAGCCGTGGAGATAACCGTGCGTGAGACCACAAAGTGATGTGATGTGTTGCCGGTTGGATTCTTATGGCTTAGGATCAGGGTCTCGACAGTGTTGGTATCAGAGCTTGACTGCCTGTAGGACTACCAAGCCAAACTGGTCGATGTTGAGTCTAGAACTGCTTTAGTTATATAAGGGAATTGATTGTGGAAGGGAACGTAAGGCTCTTTTTACTCCTTTCCTTATGTCATTCTAATTTTGAGTCACCCTCTTCTTTTCTATGGGGGTTAAGAACTAGGCCTTCTCATCTATCTGTTAGGAGGACGAGTTACTATGCTGGAGACCTATAGGAAAGTTGTTGTCTTCCTGGATCAGTGTCTCCATATGAATTCATTGTCATGTTGTCAATTTTCTTGTGTAGGTTGCCTAATATTTCAAGCCCGTACAACCGTTATGCCGTCCAAGTTATCCAAGGTTTGTAAATTATGTGATGCAATTGCAAAAACTCTTTCATCTTGAATCAATGTCTTTCAGGCCAGACAAAGCACACTAATTGATAAGTTGAGGTACCCTATTACCTCGACGTGTTTGATGAAGGTGTTTATGAAACCATGTTTCAGTGAACCACCCAATAGTCTAGTTGTGTCTTTTGTTTCCAGTGTGACAATTCTGGCCATCATCATCAAAAGCATGTTGTGATGCTACTTAGTCAATAGGTATTCTGTATTTGGGTTCTTGAACCCAAGGATCATTCTGCTCATTCCCGTTGATAGTATTTGCTCATTCCTTTAGGATATTAGTAACCATGTTATAGTCCTCAAGGTTTGTGGTATATCATTCTTCCAATACCATGAATCAGTTATGGCAGAAGTTCTTTGTGAACGAAAGATCCCAACATGAGTGCTCTTGATGAGTTCCCCATTCCATAGTTGTGACTCTGCCAATCCTTCATTTCTGCATGGATTATCTGGAAGAAACATGTTGAACTTCATTTGACATATTCAATCCATGCATCTACAACTCAGGAAAAATCAGGTGCTCTTGAGTTGTCCTTCTTCAATTGTATTCTGACCTTTATCTATCAATGGATAGTCAAGAGTATGTCATGCATTGTGTTACCGATGTCGACTATTCTTGTGGTCTGTCAAGCCATTCTATTTTAGAATGACTAGGAGAAGCAAACTCCCGTACCTCATCCATTTCTCGGATTGGGTCAAAGCAGTTGTATTCCGCAGATCAAAATGCCAATCCATCTTTTGCTCTGTTCTACCTTGAGGTATTACCCTCTTCATGTCAAGATTATCATGAGAACTGCACTCCCTCTTATGAAATCTTGATGTAGTGATACTTCTAGCCATCATCACTCATTCCCCGGTCTCTGTGTTGTTGAAACCAGAATACCGACAAGTGAATCGTGATGTGTGTAATCAATACACCTAGCAATGATGTTGCTTGGTAGTTAACGGACAATTATTTCATTCCTGGTGTGAGTATTATTGAATTGTCATACTAAGAATGATCGTGCTACCTAGTCCATTTTCCATGGTGCACTTTTCGGTCAATGAGTTAGGATTGTGTCAATCCTTCGCTCTGTTGATCAAAACGTCTTGCCTTGAAAAGCAAGATTGCTCTCGAGCGTGATAACATATCGGTGGATCGTGATTTCCTGAACGTCTTCTCGGAAGTATTAACAAGGTGTTCCTTGACTGTTATGTTGAATTCGTGAAGAAGAGGGTTTTCCTATAAACCACCTTTCTCCAAGAGTCTGTGTTGGACACCCCGGAACTAGTTGGTTAAGCTAAACAACAACTTGGAGAGTTGGAAGATTAAAGCTTCACCTGACTTAGTTCATTCCAGGGGGATGTCTTCATTGTGGATGTGTGTGTCGAAGACAGATAATATCTTCATAAATTAATCCTTGTGATCAATTGCTGCATCTTTTGTCTTGTTCAATCTTTGATTTGAGTATGGGCTATCGACAAATCAAATCAGAACCAAAGATTTTCCTAATGTTGTCTTACTCATGGATGTATCCTCGAGCATACACCGTTATATCCTTGGTCTGACCAATGCTATCACCTTGTTACCATAGCTATGGAATTCAATTTATATGGATATCTCGATGAATTGTTGTTAAGCCCATCGACAACATTGTCATCTCTTCCATGACTCATGATGAACAAGAAGCTAGTGTTGGAAACTTTTGTAGGCAATATCTTCATGTTCTATACATGAAGTATATCTTAGGTGTAAGAAGTGACTTCCTCTTAGTTCACGTGCATTAGATGCAAGTTGTTGCCGTGAATTCGAGGAAAGTTATTTTTTTTGCTTCCTTTGGGATAATCCCAAGTTAGAATGCATGTGCAAAGTATGCTATGGTTTGATAGGCTGGCCCCCTCCATTCCATATGTATTCCCTAGCACACCAAGCCCCCGATTGACTTGTTCAAGGTAAAGAAGTTAAGTGCTACTCCTGAAGGTACTAGACGGACTTGCACCCGACTTCGTTATCCGTAATGATGGTTCCTAACCCGAACTTGGTAGTGTTTCGTTGTAAGACCATGTGGTCATGCCTGCCCTGGACATCGTGTTCACATTTGTCTTGCAAACCAGCTCATGTTTTGGAGTTGGCTTCCGCAGTTCATTTCCTGAGAATCTCGCAACATCATCTTTTCGATTTGTGTTACAAACTTTCCACTTAAAACATGCTGAGTCTCGAATATCCCGGCACCAACCAGATCAGAATCTCAGGTAGATATATGGTTCGAATGTTCCCAAGAATTTTAATATTGGTCTCGTAACCAGTAAAGTGATGTTGTGGCTAACGCACCTACGCCGAAAGACCTATTGTTACAATATCTTGTATCAGCAACCTTAGCCACTTCCCCATGAGGTTTTTGCATGACTTATTCAGAAGTTATTTCTCATGGACCCTTTGAGTGCCCGAAGTCCGACCTTTACTTGATGTTCTAGATAGCAAACCTGACCTACGATTGGGGTACACTAGTACATCAAGGAGAACATTAGAAGCGGAGTGCTAAATCTCTCTCGGTCGCTCATCCAGATTTCGCTCCCTTGGCCTAGCCCAGGTGAAATCTGAGAAAGTGTTGTCTTCCTTTGCATCTGCATCCTCCAACATTATTCATCATGGTAGTATGAGGTGTTGCTAGGATCCTTGGTTCGGATGTTGGTAAAACTTTGTTAAATATGGAGATGCTCAAGTTCTTGAGAGCAGCTCAGACACTGGGTTATACCCTCGGTATTAATTGGAACGTGCCTTCCATTGTCGAGTTGTTTTATAGCTCTAGTTTCCATTCCGATCTGAGTATGCCATTCTTTCGAATTCCTTCAAATGATCGTTGTGAATTGCCTTAGGGTGGTATGATGAGTTTCAATGATCTCTGTATCAAAAGTAATTCTTTTTGCCACTTAAGGGATAATCTTACGAGTCACCTTCCCTAAGGTGCCCGTGATGGTATGAAGGGCAACTAACTCCTTGCTACTTTCAAACCCTTTCACCATCTGTTTTAGTGTGGAATTGTTGCCTACCAATTGAACCTCCATCATCTATCACGTTCCATCATTCTCAATGTGTGTTTGGTGTCTTAGCTCGAGAGAAGTTATCACGTCTCATTCTACAAGTTGATCATGAGTTGCTCGATCTCCGAGAAGATCGAATCTTGTAGAGCTTTCTTTTCTCTGTTGTCTTTCTGTTGGATGAAGATCCCGAAGGCAAAGGTGTCAAGACCAGCATAATGCAATGAATCAACATCTGCGAGAGGGGCACGTGGACCAAGAAGGTTGTGGTACTTTGTGTCCCCTCTTGTCCTCTTACCCTACGCCTGAATCTCGGGACGAGATTCTTGTTTAGTGGGGGTGAGTTGTCACAGCCCCAAGTTGTCCCCTTTGATTGTGTTTAGTTAGGGTGAGCATCATGTTTATTTTCATTAATATGAAATGGGGAGGATTATAAACTCTAGCACCTCACCTCACTAAAGCAAACTCAATCATGTGTGATTTCCAACGAACCCAAAATGGCCACACAAATGTTCCATATTTCTGATAAATACTGGAAACAATATATCAAAGGAGCATTTGAATTTTGAACTCAACTTGGATATTTTTAAAAAGACCCAAAACCCCACCGAAAAATATCTACTAAAGCACTACAAGAATTTAGTTGCTTCAAAATTGCTGAATTTTTTTGAGGAGGTTTGAAATATTCAAACAATACTTCCTAAAAAGTTCCAAGATTTTTGGCCTAAGTATTTGTGCCCAAATGAAAAAGAAACAATGCCAGAAAATAGAAAACAAAAATTATTAAGTAGAGGGAACCCACCTGGGCCAGGGAAGAAGCCATCCCAGCCCAGCAGGGGCGAACCGGTCTCCTTCCACCTCCAGCCAGAAGGACGTCGGGCGCGTGGTCGCCGTGCGCCGGCCACCTCCTCCCTATGTGCCTGGCTGGGTGGAGGGATAGACTCCAGGGAGCGTCTAGATCGAGCCGACCTCTTCCTTCCCCGAGCTCATTCTCCCCCTCTCCCTCTGCTTCCTCCCCCCAGGCCCGAGCGGAGCTCGCCGTCGCCCTAGCTATTCCCGCGGCCTTCGGCCACCTCAACCCCAGCCAGCGAGCCCACCAGAACCATCGCATCCCCCTGCTTCCCTCTCGCCGAAGAAGTCAAGCTGGGAGCGCCTCATCGCCGTCAGCGACCTCGCCTTCAACCTCGGGCGCCGGCATCCCTCATCGTCGATTCCCTGAGCACAAGGCATCCGTGACCTCGCCGTCTTTGCAAGATGCTCCGTGGTGAGCTTCTGCATCTCCCCCCTGCCGCACCGTCGCTCGCGTCCCCTAACCGCTAACCTTGCCATGACCAAGCTCCGGCCGCCACCATAGATGACGCCATGCTCGAACCTGACCACCCCGCAACCTCCCATGGCCTCCAAAGGATGCGGGTGAGAGGTAGCAAGCCGTAGCCATAAACCGCACTCGAAACCGTGGCTTGTAGCCCGATCCCGAGCACCTCCGCCGTCGCGGATGGTCGCCGACGGGCGTGACGTGGCACATCATTAGCGGTTAATAATGCCCTTAATAGCCCATTGTGCCGCTGGCAAATGGACCCAGTGGTTTTAGTAATCTTTGTTTAAAAATTATAACATGTTAATAAATAAATAGTCACTTACTGACGGGCCCCACAGGTCAGCTTTGACCTGGCCATGTTAGGGTTGACTAGGCCCACCAGTCAGCCTATGGAGATGGCCCTTTGTCATTGACATGTGGGTCCTGGCAGTTAGGTTTGACCCTGGCCGGCCCTATTGACCTATGATGTCACCCTGACGTAATGCTGATGCAGTAAAGTATTTCTGCAATTAAAATAAATACTAGATGATTGATTTATTTCATGAAAATAATATGTAAGTCATATGAAAATAAATTATATGTGAAAAATGATCAGAAAAATCCAATGAATCTGTTTATGCCATGATCATGCATGTTTGAACAAGTTAACATCACCAAGTAGGACATTTTATGATTAGGGAAATATATGAAATATTATTTGGAGTTAGAATTCAAACTTGTTTGAATTCCACTTCAGTTAACCTGGCTGATTATTCCTCTAGGTTAATTCAATATCCCAACTTGTCACATCATACATCATGATTTTGCATTGCATTGAATGGTGTTCCTTTGTGTTTGTTGGTGATTGCTCCCTCTCGGTAGATGATGGTTCCGACGATGTGAACGTTGACACTGATGAAGAGAAATGATATCTTCAGGACTTTCAGGCAAGCAAACCCCCTTGAGCATATTGATATGAACCCACTCTCTCGCTCCTACTCTCTTTTATTGCATTAGGACAACAACGATTCAATTGTTATCTGTTTTCGGTAGTTGAACCCATTCCTTTGCATGACCTGTCTTTGCCAAAGTAAATAGTTGAAACCACTTAGCATGAGTAACAACTGCTTGAGCCTTGTTGTGCTTACTCATCCATGCTTGCTTACTTATTGTGCCTGCTATGCTTAGAGTCGTGTCATGTTGGGTATGATATATCTGAGTGATGGATCGGAATGGCATTCATTTCCTACTATGTGAGAGCTAAGTGTGTAAACATGGTTTGGTAAAGGTAGCGATGAGAGGTCATGTAGGAGTACATGGCGGGTTATCACATTGGGACCGTCCTTAAGAACTGAGTTCCGTGTATGTTATCCAAGACAAGATACTACCGCAC
The DNA here is from genome assembly GCA_022496015.1 of Hordeum marinum. Lineage (NCBI taxonomy): Eukaryota > Viridiplantae > Streptophyta > Magnoliopsida > Poales > Poaceae > Hordeum > Hordeum marinum. Next base: position 284,964,651 of record CM039678.1, on the reverse strand, counting down.
ATTGGATACTTAATTGACACTCTCGGCCCATTAATCGCTTAGACCTATGTCCAGGAGTTGCAAGTAGTTTCTGGTGTTTGTAGGAAAAGTGATGGCGGCCGTGCATAGCGCTGCCCGATGGGGTGGGCTATGATGCGGTAGATGCACAGTGGCACAGTGTACCAAGTGGCACCCGAACGGTGGGCTTGGGAACCGTATGCACATCGTTTGAGGCCATAGCGGAAACTTCGCCCGGACTTCCGTGCGGGTTCAGTCTCAAATAGGCGATAAACCTGGACTAGGGTCTTGTGTGGTTGACGGTCGTGGCCGACGCCCACGCCAGTGCTTCCGCTTGAAGGTTGCCGAGATGCATGATGTGCATATGGTGATAAGTGGTGAGAGCGTGTGTGAAGAAGTACACCCCTGCAGGGTTATGAATCTATTCGAATAGCCACGTCCTCGGATATTGACTACTTGGAGAACTTATGTGGTTCACAGAAAAGTGAAGTGGATACTCTAAAATGCGCCAGATAAGCGTGAGTGCTATGGATGGCCTTCTCGTAGGGAGACGGAAGTGGATCCGTAGTGGTGTATTGATTGGAGAATATGTGGACTCGTGTGCGCTATCCCACCTCAAAGATACTACATGTAGTCGTAGTATAGGTTAGCCCAGAGTCACAGCAACCTTGCTGCAATAAACTCCACAACCCCCTTCATTGATACTTATGCATGTGTAGTTAGTTCTGATGTAAGTCTTGCTGAGTACCCTTGTACTCACGTTGGCTTAAATTATGTTTTTGCAGAGGTGACGTCAGTCGCATTAGTGGTATTTACGACGTGAAGTTCGATGTTGACAGGATTAGCTTGGGAATCCCAAACAGAGGTCTGGTTCCTTTGGTAGGGTCGTTGTAGCTTTTCAGGCGCCTCCAGCCACTTTTGTAGATGTTTGTACTCAGACATATTTAAACTTCCGCTTGTTGTTTGATTGCTCTAAATGTTGGGTCATGTGACCCCTGTTTGTAACATCTTATTGTATTGGCTCTTCCGATCCTTCTAAATAAATGTTGTAATGTTGTATGGTTATGTTATGATGCCATAGTTGTATGTATGCGTATCGGGCATGTCATGCATACGTGTGATGTGCAACGGTATGTATGATATCCGACACCTAGTTGTGTGCCTTTAGTAGTACTCTTTATGGGGAAATGCCTCTTTGTGCTTCCATCGAGCCTTGGTAGCTTGCTACTGCTCCGGACACATTGATTGACCGGCATGTATCCTTCTTTGCTGTTGTGTCTCTTCCTTCGGGGAAATGTCTCACAGTGTAATGGAGTCCCTATAGCCTACTACGACTCGTCTACATGGAGTGATGACATTTATGTCCCACGGCATAATGGAGTCCTTGTAGCTTGCTATGACTCGTCTACACACGCTAGAGATCGACACATGCATTGCTAGGTTACGTATGCCTGTCCCTGTACGGATGTGCCACTTTGGTTCTATGACTAGTCTTGTCGGCCCAGGTTCTTTGACATTTGAATGCTAGCAGCACATTCACATATGTGAGTCAAAAGATGCAAATGGTCCCGGCCCAGGTATGGTGGCAGCTGTGGAGATAACCGTGCGTGAGACCGCAAAGTGATGTGATGTGTTACCGGCTGGATTCTTATGGCTTAGGATTGGGGTCTCGACACATTATTGCCAAGAATCCCCCAAACTTTTGCTGGATCTGGAAATACACTCTGGTCCACCACAAGCAATGGAGTGCTATTGCCCCTGACGACGGGAAGCTACATATCGTCATCGCGCGCATGCTCCGGCTGAAGGTCGCCTGGCTCAACATAAAGATGGTGGGCCCGTATTTCCTTGCTTGGCGCATCACCCCTATCTGCATTCTGGGACCAAGGATACCCAGACTTGCCTGCCTGGGGCCCAGCTCGTGGCCCACCACAATGGCGCGGTATGGCCTAGCAACAAGTCCCCCCAGCCAAGACCCACGCGAGATAATGGTGTCGGTGGCCGTTCGACAACAACATATGTTGGTCGAGGAGGCGATGTTCCTCCTCACCAGTAGCTCATGGGTAATTTCTTAGTTATTTTTTTGTCTTCTTGAACTTCTTTGAGTTCAGTTTCTTGCTTGGGTCCTTCAAATCAACCCCCTTCTAGGGACGCAAATGTCCCTGTTGAGGGGACCATCGAAGAGGTTGCCGAGGAGGTCAACCCAAAAGTCATCGATGAAGACGCTTCCTGTCGAGCCGAGAAGGAGGTCGGCAACAAATATCTTGAGGACCACTTCCCAGGGTTACAACTGATACAAAAAGCATTTCTATATCAAGAGTACCCAAGCTGGGCATGCTCCTCATAGTAGAGGCACCCAGTGGAGTTGCCACAGGTCCATCAGTATCAGTTGATTCTCAAGGCCTTCTCCAAATAAGGAGTTGTTGAGGATGCAGTCGCCACCGCTGGAGGGGAAGTGATGGTCAATCCCTTTGGAGGGAACGAAGAAGCCAAGGAGCACGCCATTCTTATTGATATCTATGCTATTCTTGTATATTATTCCTCATTATGATACAAAATCTTATGACTTTTCTCTCTGAATGTGCAATGTACACCACGAAGAGGGAAATTTACCGGAAACTGGAATTTTGGAACTGAAAATCAAGAAAAAGGGTGAAAAATCACTGGACTCCTAATGACCTGAAATTTCACGAAGATTGTGTTTGGAATATATAAGAATTATTGGGCAAAAAATACCACAAAGGGGGACACCTGCTGGGCCACCCTGGCCATGCCATTGTTCCTCGTGGTGGCCTAGCAGGCCTCCCGGCCCACCTCTTCTCCTATATGGTGTGTTTTAACCAAGAAAAAATCATAAGGATACTTTCGGGACGAAGCGCCGCCATCTCGAGGCGGAAACCTGGGTAGAGGCCCTTTTGCGCTTTGGCAGAGACATTTTGCCTGGGTAATTCCTCTTCGGGAGAGGGACATCGAAGCCATCGTCATCACCAATGCTTCCTCCTTCATGGGAGGACCAATCTTCATCAAAATCTTCACCAGTACCAGCTCATCTCCAACCCTAGTTCATCTCTTCTATTCAATATTTGTCTCAAAAGATCAGATTGGTACTTGTGGGTTACTAGTTGTATTGATTACATCTCATAGGTTATTATACCTCTGATCTTGAACATGTTAATGAAGTGTGACTAGTTAATACTGTTCCTCAGGACATGGGAGAAGTCTTGTTATAAGTAATCACGTGAAGTTTGTATTCGTTCGATGTTTTTATGATGTGTATGGGGTTGCTTCTCTGAGTGGTGTCATGTGAACGTCAACTACACGACACTCCACCATGTTATGGGACTAAGGGAAGGCATTCTGGAGTAACAAGTAGATAATGGTTTGCAAGACTGACAACTTCTTAAACCCGAGTTTATGGGTTGCTTTGTAAGGTGCTGGCTTGGATCCATATGTTTCATACTATGGTTAGAGTGATCTTAATTATTCTTCCATAGTTGCACATGCATGTGAGAGGGGGTAATCATAAGTGGGTTGCTTTTTCAAGTAAGAGAAGCAACTTAGCACTGGTCCACACATGTCAAATTAGCAACATAATGAACGGAATCAACTCAACATGATGAACATGACTAGACAGTAATTCTGATGTCTCCTCGGGAGCGTTTGCTTTATATAAGAGTACTCTCCGGCATGTACTTTGCTATAAAAAGGATTGGTATACCTTTGTTCACACTTGCTACTATTGTTAATTGTCAGTTGTAACCAATTATCTTGCTACAAAACTATCTATGAGTGTTACTTACAACACTTGCAGAGAATACCTTGCTGAGAACTACTTGTGATTTCCTTCTGCTCCTCATTGGTTTCGACACTCTTACTTATCAAAAGGACTAAAATTGATCCCATATACTTGTGGGTAATCAAGAGTCTTTTCTGGCACCATTGCCAGAGAGTGTAGCTCCTCTGGTAAGTGGAAATTAGTAAGAAAATATTTTTGGTACGTGCTGAAATTTACTGCTGGTAGTTACAATGGACGGTCTCCCTTTGAGTAGCTTGTTTCGGGCATCTTCACCTCGAACGGAAGGTGAAAAGGTTTCTCCCCAACCTAGTAACCTACTGAAAATATTTATTATGAGATAATTTTGGGTATGTTAGAGAAATAGATAGCTAATCCTTATGATGGCAGAACTCATCCTGATCATCACCTGATATATGTCGATGAAGTTTGTGGATTATTTAAGCTTTCAGGTTTGCCTAGAGACAAAGTTAAGAAGAAAGTTTCCCTTTATCTTTGGGGTGAGAATTAATGTGGTTCTTTCTATTGGATGATATTGGACCATAGGACAGCAAAATAAAATTAATGCTCGGCTTTTAATAATGATCAAGCACAACTCGATTCTTCTTGTACTGGTTCTTACATGAAGAAGACCATTGAATTCAAATGGGATCTTCTGGAAAGAATTAAATGCAACTCCGAAGATTGGGAATTTAACAAAGGTAAAGATTCATGTATAAATCTTAAGTTTGATTGCATTAAATCTTTTATGGAAACTGATACTTTTCACAAGTTTAGCAATAAATATGGCCTTGACACTGAGAAAGTAGCTACTTTCTGTGAATTGTTTTCTACTCATGTTGACCTTCCTAAGGAGAAGTGGTGTAAATAACATCCACCTATTTAAAAATTAGTATAAGAACATTTTAAAATTAAAGAGGAAGCAACTTCTTATCATGTTGATCGAATTGTACCTACAGCTTATATCAAGAAACCTCCTATCCCTATTAGGATTAGGGAACATGCTAAAGCTACAACTATGGTTAATAAAAGTTATGTTAGAACAACCAAACCTTCTAAACAAATAAAGGTGGAGGCTAATATTGTCGTAGTTAAAGATCTGTTGGTTAATAACATTGATGGGCATGTTATTTACTTCTGTGTTGAAGCTTCTAGAATTGCAAAGCCTGTTAGAAATGTTCAGGACAAGATCGATAAAAACAAACTAGTTGTTGGCATGCCTGTTGTCTCTACTAAGATTGGAGTTCATTACTATCATGGTTTATGTGACATGGGTGCTAGTATTAGTGCTATACCTTTTACCTTATATCAAAAAATTATGAATGATAGAGCACCCTGTGAAATTGAAGATACTAATGTCACTATTAAACTTGCAAACTGAGATACTATCTCACCACTTCAGATTGTTAGAGACGTTGAAGTCTTTTCTTGAAAAGTCAAGTATCCCACTTTTTTCTTAGTACTTGGCTCTAAACAATATAATTTTTGTCCCATTATATTTTGTAGACGTTTCCTGAATACCATTAATCCAGAAATAAATCGTGTTACAAAGAAAGTTAAAGTAAGTTTTGGTAACGAGTCTCATGAATTTAAATTCTGTAAATTTAGTAGACAACCACATGAGAAGGAATTATCTATTAAAGATGAAATTATTGGTCTTGCTTCTGTTGTTGTGCCTTCTTATGGATCATTTGGAAGAATACTTGTTAGACCATGAGAATGATATGCATATGAATGAAAGGAATGAGATGGACGATATATTTCTATGACAAACAGCCATTTTCAAACATAACTTGCCTATTTACATCTCACGGGATCCTCCTTCACAGAATGGAGACCTTGTGTTTGAGTTAAAGACTTTACCTGATACTTTGAAATATGCTTATCTTGATGAAAAGAAAATATATCAAGTTATATTAGTGCTAACTTTTCACAGCATGAAGAAAAAAGGTTACTCAAAACTTTGAAGAAGCACAAGGCTGCTATTGGATATACTCGTGATGATCTTAAGGGCATAAGGCCCACTCTATGTCAGCACACGATTAATATTGAACCACATGCTAAACCTATCATCGATCATCAACACCGCATAAATCATAAGATGAAGGAAGTGGTGAGAACAGAAATACTAAAGCTTCTGGAGGCAGGTATAATTTATCCTATTGCTCATAATATATGGGTAAGTCATGTTCACTTTGTACCTAAGAAAGGAAGTATAACTGTTGTCCATAATGAAAAAATGAACTGACAGCATAGAGAATAGGTAGTGGTTATAGGGTGGTAATTGATTTCAAGAAGTAGAATAAAGCTACTAGAAAAGATCATTAGCCCTTTCCTTTTATTGGTCAAATGTTAGAAGGACTATTTAAGCACACACACTTTTGTTTTCTTGATTATATTCTAGTTTTTCTGAAATACCTATATGAAAATAGGACCAAGAGAAAACTACTTTTACTAGTCCTTTTGGAACATATGCTTATAGACGTATGCCTTTTGGTTTGTGCAATGCACCTGTTACCTTTCAAAGATGTATGACTGCTATATTCTATGACTTCTGGGAAAAGATTGTTGAGGTTGTCATGGATGACTTTTCTATTTATGGGACTTCTTTTGATGATTGCTTGAGCAACCTTGATCGAGTTTTGTAGAGATGTGAAGAAACTAAGTTTGTCTTAAATTGGGAGAAGTGCCACTTTATGGTAAATGAAGGTATAGTACTTGGGCATAACATTCCTTAACTAGGTATTGAAGTAGACAAATCTAAAGTTGATGCAATAGATAAAATGCCATGTCTAAAAGATATCAAAGGTATAAGAAATTTCCTCGCCCATGCTAGTTTTTATTGGCATTTCATTAAAGATTTCTCATAGATTTCTAGCCCATTAACTAGTCTTGTTCAAAAATATATTCTATTTGTTTTTATTATTATTGTGTAGAAGACTTTGAAATACTTAATAAAGCCTTAATTTCTGCACCTATTGTCCAACCACCTGATTGGAATCTACCATTTGAAATTATGTGTGATACTAGTGATTATGGTGTTGGCGCTGTTCTAGGGCAAAGAATTTACAAGAAACTGAATGTTATTCATTATGCTGGTGAGATCCTATATAATTCTTAAATAAATTACTCTACCACTGAGAAGGAATTTTTAGGAGTCGTGTTTGCATGTGATAAGTTAATATTTTACATTGTTGACTCCGAAGTAACTATTTAAACTGATCATGCCGCTATAGAATACCTTATGGAAAAGAAAGATGCTAAACCTAGACTAATTAGGTGGGTGCTTTTACTTCAAGAGTTATATTTTCATATCGTCGATAGGAAGGGATCTGAAAACCCCGTAGCAGATAACTTTTCTAGGATGGAAAATGTTCTTGATGACCCAGTGCCTATTGATGATAGTTGTCCTGATGAGCAACTTGCTCCTATAAACACTTCGCATAGTACTCCTTGGTATGAAGATTATGCTAACTATATTGTCTCTAAATATTTACCACCTAATTTCACCTATCACCAAAAGAAAAAAATGTATTATGATTATGACAATACTTTTGGTATGAACTACATCTTGACAAAGATGGAGTGGATTGTGTTATTAGGCGTCGTGTAGCTGAACATGAATAGGTATAGTGTAACAGCCCAAGATTGACGCTCCAGAAGATTCCCCTTTTATTCCATTGTCATCGTGTGGTTCGTTTGGTTGTCACATTCATCATCGCATCATTCGCATCATCCGCATTGCATACTTGTAACGGCCAAGATGTGATCCTATCCTTATTTTGGCACGAGGGCCTCGACAGGGATGGAACTGCATCTCTTTGTTTTGCAAGAATGGATATCATTACAAGTACATGTACAGAATAGATGAGTATATGGAATTGGCTTACACTCGCTTTTTGAAATACAACAATATACTCAAACACCATACATAAAAGTAGGGTCCGACTACGGACGAAATCAAACGATAAAAGGACATTCATCCTTGCTATCCTAGGCTGTCGCCTGGAACCCATCCTAGATCGATGAAGAAGAAGAAGAAGAAGAACTCCAAATAAAACAAGCATCGCGCTCACGTCAAATCATCGCATTACATGTACCTGCAACTGTTCTTGTAGTAATTTGTTAAGCTTATGGGTATCAAGACTAAAAAATCTTATGGGTGAGGTATGGTTAAGTGATAAGGCTGCAACAAGCAACTAAGCATTTATTTGAGTGGCTAACTTACAAATACAGAAAGTAAAGTGGATGGTCTACGCATAATGGACATGAACTAGTAATGATCACTAGGTGATCCTCAACACCTACTTATGTCAAACATAACCCCACCGTGTTCTCTCTCGGATAAGGACTCACGAGAAGAGACGGTCATGATTACGCACATAGTTGGTGTATTTTATTTGAGTTTACTTCAAGTTTACTATGAATGTGTGTTAAACAAAGTTTCCAAGTGGCCACGTGACTGGGGACATGGCTTTTTGAAAGATTTAACCCTCCAGGGGTGCTCCAACTCATCCATCACAAATTAACCACACGCAGCGGAAATAACCTCGACCACGAATCCCGTCATTTCCTGGGCAATTCCATTGGAAAACTACAACCTCGAGATAGCCCAGAGTATTTTCGCAATTTCTCGCGCAAGACGTTCGAGAAAGGTAAAACAAATCTAGCAGGGCCTCCCGACATGTTGACGATCTCGATAGGAGCCGCGTATCTCATTCTCAGGACATGGTGGATAAGCGATGCGTACAGTGTCCTGATAGAAATCCCCCGAGTTACCCCGGGGTGGCCCCACACAGTGCTCTATTTTAGACCAGCACCAGCAGCACTACCCCCCTACATTATGTTAAATTACTCCTCAGGTTCATGACGCCCTATGATTTAGAAATGGGTTCAGTATTATTATGTTGGGCAAATTTAGTACGAATGTCGGTCCTTGCCAGAAAAGTTATCCCCTCAAGGGGGTCCCCGTAACAATCCCGAGCATGTTAGGAGCGCTCAATATGGAAAATAACATCGGCACAAGTAACTATGTTGGAAAAGGTGGAACAAGACACTGAGCAAAAGGCCAAGCCTTCCACCCTTTACCAAGTATATAAGTGCATTAAATTAAATAGCAACAATATTGTAATATGACAAAATATCCATGTTGTCACATGGAAAAAATTGCACCTGCATCTAGAAATGCTATAAGAAGGGCTCAATAAGTGGTTACATAGCCCAACAAAGGTTTGCTGGGATGTGGAGGGGTTAGAGGCTTTACATACAAGTGGTAGGTAACGAGGCATAAGGATGGAAGTGAGACAAGTAGTATGGAAATGATAGTTGTGGTATCTAGGGAAATATGTCATCTTGCCTGAGATCCTGCTTGGAAGAAGAACAAGTCCGTGAAGAAGACGATCCGTGAAGTAGACGGACGAATCCTCACACTCCGGATGCTTTTGGAACTCTATTGAGAAGAAGCAATCTGGAACAAAGAATCAACACATGATACACGACAAAATATTCATGACATGATGCACAAACAAATATGATTCATGGCATGGTTGATTATGCAATGCAAGGCAATCACAACAATCCAACACTACACATTAAGTGAAGATCAACATGCAACGACTTGCATATTGACGAAGCTCCAAGCTCAAATACTTAGTTCACCTCCCGACGTGTCAACGATCCCGATAGGAGCCATGTATCTCATTCTAAGGACACGGCGGATAAGCGACGCGTAAGGTGGCCTCCTAGAAATTCCCCGAGTTGCCCCGGGGTGGCCCCACATAGTGCTCTATTTTGGACCAGCACCAGCAACACTACCCCCCTGTATTATGTTAAATTACTCCTCTGGTTCATGATACTCTATGATTTAGAAAGGGTGTTCATTATTATTATGTTGTGCAAATATAGTACCAATGTTGGGCCTTGCTAGAAAAGTTTTATCCCAAAACAAAAGTAAAGGGGGTCCCCATAACAACCCCGAGCATGTTAGGAGTGCTCAATATGGAACAAAACACCAGTACACAAGTAACTATGGCGGCAAAGGTGGAACAAAACACCAAGCAAAAGGCCAAGCCTTCCACCCTTTACCAAGTATATACGTGGATTAAATTAAATAGCAACAGTATTATGATATGACAAAATATCCATGTTGTCACATGGAAGCAATTGCACTAGCAGCTAGAAACGCTATAAGAAGGGTTGAGCAAGCTGTAACATAGCCCAACAAAGGTTTGCTACGATGTGGAGGGGTTAGAGGCTTATCATGGCATTGTTGGGAGGCTTGACATACAAGTGGTAGGTAATGAGACATAACAATTGAAGCAAGACAACTAGCATGGCAATGATAGTAGTGGTATCCAGACAAATGTATCATCTTGCCAGAGATCCCGCTTGGAATTAGAACGAGTCCATGAAGAAGACCATCCATGAAGTAGATGGACGAATCCTCACACTCCGAATGCTTTTGGAACTCTATCGAGAAGAAGCAATCCGGAACAAACAATCAACACACTATACACCACAACATATTCATGACATGATGCACAAACAACTATGATGCATGGCATGGTCAATTATGCAATGCAAGGCAATCACAACAATTCAACAATACACATTAAGTGAAGCTCAATATGCAACTCGTTGCATATTGATGGAACTCCATGCTCAAATATTTAGATCACCTCCCGACGTGCCAATGATCCCGATAGGAGCCGTGTATCTCGTTCTTAGGACACGATGAACAAGCACATGAAGGGTGTCCTGATGGAAATGCCCCGAGTTGCCCCGGGGTGGCCCCGCATAGTGCTCTAGTTTGGACCAGTACTAGCAGCACTGGCCCGCCTATATTATATTAAATTACACCTCGGGTTCATGACGCCCTATGCTTTAGAAACGGTGTTCAATATTATTATGTTGGGTAAAATATAGTACCAATGTTGGGACTTGCCAGAATTTTTTTATCCCAAAACAAAAGCCAAGGAGGTCCCCATAACAACCCCGAGCATGTTAGAGCGCTCAATATGGAACATAAGACCGGTACACAAGTAACTATGGCGGCAAAGGTGGAACAAAACACCGAGAAAAAGTCCAAGCCTTCCACCCTTTACCAAGTATATACGTGTGTTAAATAAAATAGCAACAATATTGTGATATGACAAAATATCCATGTTGTCACATGGAAGCAATTGCAGCTGCGGCTAGAAACGCTAAAAGAAGGGCTGAGCAAGTCGTAACATAGCCCAACAATGGTTTGCTGGGATGTGGAGGGGTTAGAGGCTTATCATAGAAATTTTGGGAAGCTTGACATACAAGTGGTAGGTAACGATATATAATGATCGAAGCGAGACAACTAGCATGGCAATGATATTAGTGGTATCCTGGGAAATGTGTCATCTTGCCAGAGATCTCGCTTGGAAGACGAACGAGTCCGTGAAGTAGACGGACGAATCCTCACACTCCGAATGCTTTTGGAACTCTATCGATAAGAAGCAATCTGGAACAAACAATCAACACACGATACACCAGAACATATTCATGACATGATGCACAAACAAATATGATGCATGACATGGTTGATTATTTAATGCAAGCCAATCACAACAAATCCAACACTACACATTAAGTGAAGCTCAATATGCAACGAGTTACGTATTTATGAAACTCCACGCTCAAATATTTAGTTCACTATCGTTTATTTACTCAGAAAGTTTAAATGTTGATTAACATGGCAAGAGGTGAAGCAGAAACAACTACAACATCTAGACATATTAAATGAGGTCGGAAGCAACATATAGCACTTCTGAAACGTCCCCTTATGCGTATTATGAATTTGATCCAGATCTAACCTAACACAATTTTATATTTTGTTAAGCAGCAAAATAAATTTCACCATGTGATTCTACAAGTTTTTCTAGTCAAGTTACATATGTAAAACATTTTAAACGGAGTTAAGGTTAATTAGTTATGATATAAATCATTTTAACATTGCATTTATGCAAATTTAAACAAACAACAAGTTTGAATATTTTAACATGCATGAAAGTTGGATATTGTGAAACTAGACAAAATTCTAATCATGTTACATATATAAATCATTTTCATCTGATGCACGGTGTGAAGTTATTATATGCATGAAATCTATGGTCTTATCTACAATTCTGTAAATCACTAGACAATTGGACAAATCATTGGCATGAATAAAACATACACGGGCCAAATCTGGGAGCAAACGGGCCAACAGTACATGGGTGTAGCATAACAAAATTCTGCAAGGGCGAGGGACAACTGAGGGGCACTTACCAGAGGGCCTGTTGCCCGGCTGGGATGAGCAAGAGGGGCGGCTAGGTCTTGGGGCCTGGTCAATGGGCACTGGATGGAGCTGGGCCTTGGGCGCCACTGGGTGGCTGGTTACTGGAGCCCACCTGGCGGTGGCTTGAGGTAGCTCAGTCAATGCAGGAAGTGGGATGAGGCCCTGGAGTCGATCTCCTCGCCTCGCTCGAAGCAGAGCAGCAGCAGTTGCAGGGGAGTGACACGGGCAAGGGAGCTCTGACGAGCTAGGGGACACTAGCGGGGTGCAGGAGCACGGGGACGGCGGGAATCAGTGTGGCACCCCGATCTGGCCCAAATCCGAGCATAGATGGGCACGGGCAACAAGATTTAGTGCCCATGAGGGACTCCACGGGCGGCTGGGCAAGGACTCCTGTTGCAGAAGGACAGAGAGAAGAGGGAGTCACGTGAGAGACAAGAAGATGTAGGAAAAGAGGGGGAATTGAGAGCAGAGGGGAGGGCATGGGGCAGAGTGACCTTGGCTCTGGTAGTCTCATCACCGACAAACAGGAAAGCTCCTTGGGGTGGTGGAAGCGAAGCGGACGAAGCGGAACCGTGCGGGCAGGCATGGGAGATGGATGATGGAGACCATGGCGAGCTCCTAACGTCGAGGTTCTTGGTGAGGCGGCATGGCTGCTCCGGCAGTCGCCAGCATTGGTAGGGGCTGGCTGGACAGGACGGGCACAACAAACCTGGTCGCTGGATCCGGCGAGGGGCTGCTCGTGAGGGAGCCTAGGGGGAGGCGGTGCTCAGGGGTGAGCTCCTATCGCTCGAGGCTGCAGGCGCTCCAGGGTTTGGGATTGGCTTCACGCGCATAGTTGCAAGGATCCATGAGAGGCTGGCTCGATCGATGGGTGGATTGGTGGCGCTGAAATCAAGGAAGATGGTCGAAGGTTGTGGCTGGTTTGGTGGGGAAAACGAGGAGGAGTGGGTGGCGGCTGATGGTCAGGGATCCCGAGGAAGATAGAACAACGGCGGCTAGGGTAGGATCCCTAAAAATTAGGGTTTTGTGTGATTCTAGATTAGGTGGTCCATATATAGGGAAGGTAGACTATGTTTGGACCATCCAATCTCGATCGATCTGTCAAGAAAGAAAAAAAGGTTAGGGAGTCCATTTCAAAAACGGATGATAGTTTGGGGGTATAACGGGGATGATCCAGATTCAACGGTCACAATTGTATGTTAAGGGTTCAGGGCGGCTACCAGACACGCACGATGGGTATGTGCACTGTGCAAAGGAATAGGCATAGAGGAGAGGGAAAACGGGCAGCCCGGCATCAAGTTTTATAAAAACGAAAACGTCCAGTGATTTGACCGACTATAGTGCCGCTATAGTTTAACGGTTCGGGTAACAAACGACCTCTGAATGTGACGAAATTTGGCTGGCAGACTACCTACAATAAAACAAGACAACATGCCAACTTTCGTACCAATCTGAGAAAGTTTTATACACACTTTTGAAAACAATATTTCCATGGGAGTGTGCATGTGTGGTTGGTCTCGAAACAGTCGATGACATGAATGGAGAGAACCGACAACTACGAGGGATGCAAGGTTTTAAAAAATGACGACAACCGAGTGCCGATGCAATGCGGATGATGCGACAACCAAACGAATCACACAATGACAACAGAATAAAAGGAGAATCTTCTGGAGTGTCGGTCCCGAGATGTTACAAATAGATCCTACGGAAGTGCCACTTCGATGTTTACGGAGGACACCATGCTGGTCACAAAACTACACACAAGGTATTATAATCTGGTTTTTATTGGCCTACTATTTTAAAGATGCATGTAGGTATGTCCTTTCTATGATGAATGTCATAGAATTGGTCATTGGTAGACATCAGGAAATGCCTATGAGCTATTCCATTGCTATTGAAGCATTTGATGTTTGGGATTTGATTATATGGGACCTTTTGCTTCCTCTAATGGGTATACTCATATTGTAGTTTCTGTTGATTACGTTACTAAGTGGGTACAAGTTATTCCAACTAGTAGTGCTGATCATAACACGTCTATTAAAATGCGAATGAACATTATATTTCTAAGGTTTCGAGTCCCTAGATATTTAATGATTGATGGTGGTTCACATTTTAGTCATGGCGCTTTCTGTGAACTCCAAGCTAAATATCATGTTAACCATAGGATTTCATCACCTTATCATCCTAAATATAGTGGCCAGGTTGAATTGAGCACTTGAGAAATTAAATTAATTTTACAAAGGACTCTTAATACGTCTAGAAATAAATGGTCTAAGAAACCGGATGATACTTTATGAGCTTACAAAACTTCTTATAAGAACCCCATGGGAATGTCCCCCTATAAAACTATTTATGGAAGGGAAAAGATTATGCACACACGTGTGGGGGTTTGGCAACCCGCCCAGATGCATGGATCACCATCCATTGGCAGCTTCATGAATCTTGGCAAATTTTGTACGAATTTGTTTGCCACACAGGACCCGGATGTTGTGTGGAGGTTTACCCACTTCGCCCGCATGCCAGCTTCTCTCGGATTGCTCGTGGTTGCCAAGCCGGCATGTTGTGGTTCTATTGTTGCACCCACACACCACGCACTTCTCCTCTTCCACTTCCTCCCCGATGGTTTCCCCACTACCACGCCCTGCATTTCCCACAACCTTCATAGCTTCTCTCCCCATCCACATTTGTCTGGCAGTTTCTAGGTAGAGGAGGGGCAGAGGAGAGGGGAGGCGGCGGACGAGTAGCCTATCTTCATGGATGTTGCTGGTGCTCAAGCAACCAGAGCATTGTCCATGACACATTCACCGCGCGTACGTAGGTGATTAGCTATTCCCCTCGTGCGGTTCTGCCTCCTCCCATGCCCCCGAATCCACCCCCTCCACCCCCTCACCCGCTTCTCGATTCCGACGAGATTCACATTGATCTCAGGGTCTATTAGTCATCCCTGACGACGAGGGAGTAGCAAGGTGTGCCGTTTTGCTGGCAGCACCTGGTTCAATTTGCTACTACGATGGAAACCACGCCGGTGATGCACGCCATTCCTCGGGTGGCACATGTGTGTTTTGAGAGATTAGACGCACCCGGGTCTATTATGCAGTGACTATGCTCTGATTTCCTTGTTGATGCTCTTGTAGGCAATGGTTTCTCATTTTCAGGGGTGTTATTTTGATCGATGTTCGGGATTGAGAGCATGATATTATCTCTAGATGTAAATTTTACAGACATTTCGTTTTGTAAGTAATGTAGTTTTTTCTTCCTTCAAAATCACTTATTTGCCATGCTGCTCTATGCAAATATGGCAACTCTAGTCTACGAGTCTACATATAGATTGCCATCATGCTTTTTAAATAGAAGTCAACCAGTCAGTTGAACAGGACAACTCGGTTGCCATTTGCTTTTGCCACTGATCCAGGGGCAGTTTCATACCTGCTATCCAATTAAGCAGGCAACAACAAATTGTTTTAAGTCTACACTTCATTTTCCATGCTGTTTTCTAAAACAAGGCAACGTGGACCTGTTGGTTCATGTACATTTTGCCACTGAGCTTACTTTTTTGGTGGCAACTGTCCGTTGAACCTAGGATATCAATTGCCATGCTTCTAAACTGATTCATGTGTGTCAAACTACCCACTGTGATCATAAAATACATAACATCCTTTTTTGCCATGTACTTCCATTGTTACATGGCAATTCCCTAGTCTACTTTCAGTTTGCAGGTGGCAACTCCTATTTTTGACCAAACACACTTTATACCTTTGCTTTCGGTAGTGTCACATGGCAACTGTGTAATGCATATTATATAGGACGTGCCAACTCTCACTTTTACAACAAGCTTTCTTTTTCACGATGTCCTATGTAGTGCTCCATGACAACTTCTTGGTCCAGCAATCGGTAGATCTGTTCTACCATTGTTGCCATGGCAACCAAGCTGTAGGAGGCAATGAGACCTATTTAGTAGACCAACATTCAAAATGCATCTTGCTCAATTTATTTTGTTTTGCAAACGTTTAAAATATGTTCGTGTAGCAACACACCAGATTTTGCATCAATTCTTTAGTTTGCAAATGTGATAGTCCCCATCTTTCTGCCTCTATGCCAACTTCATTTTTTGGTGTGTTTTGGTTTGAAAACATTTCTAACCTATGACATTTTTTGTGCATACATCAATTATGTTGTTTTCCAATAGTTTTTGCTTGATCAAGGCATTTGTCATCCGTATGTCTATTCAACATGGGAGTTTCACTTTTTTGTTCGAATCTAGCTTTTTCTCTCTGTCTATACTCAGGTATGATTGTTCTTACTACAACATCAGGGTTCGCGTCGACCAGCAAGACGATGACGATGACTTTGTGGAGCCACTCCCACGACAATGTGCGGCTGCTCCTAGGAAAGACGGTGATGAGGTTCTTCCCTGGCCCCCAATGTATTATTTGTGCTATACATGTTTTTCATTCATTTATTGAACTTGCCAAGAATCATCGTGTCTCTGTTTTTTTGCAGAATAAGAAATGTACACGGCACAATAGGGCTTTTTAAGAACGACTGACTTTAATGACTAAGGGCTTCAGCGATGACCAGAAGAAAGCCGCCGGCGACATGGGGGTGCAGTCTTTAATGAATGTCATGTGCTCAAATCCGGTGAACCCTATAAGTGATTGGCTTTTGGAAATCTATGACCCTGTGTCTAGGTAATTTGTCATTCTAGGATGTGGAAGACTGCATTTGGACGAGGAGTCCGTTTTCTGCGCATTAGGTGTACCCCGTGGGGAATTGATTGTTCCTTATGATACAAACAATGATATAGAGAAAGAATTGTTCCCCCGTTTGTTTCTGGATGATGCAACCATTCCCCATAAGTCGGTGCTCGCAACTAAGTTGGAAAAGTTGAAAACCCATAGCGATGTATTCAACATGAAGCTTCTAATGTACTTGATTTCGTCTGTCTTTGCGCCTACCACTTTGCTACGTGCAAGCAACAAATGCTTCCCTATCCTGGTGAATGTTCTTCATCTACTTTTTGTTGTTCTGTAATGGCTGATGATGTTTTCTTGCGTCTGTGTCAATGTTCTTTAAATATTTGCTTTATTTTGCAGGCCAGAATTGACGATGTGAAGAACATGAATTGATGCAAATTCATTGCTGACTTCCTCCATGATGCACTCTCAAACAAGATGTACCAAAAGGGTTCTAGCCTACACCTAATGGTATTCTTGTTTTGTTCTCGGTATGTGTTTTTACCAGGAGTTGATTTTTTAATTGTTGGTAATGCATAAAACATAATAATCTAGGGGCATTCAAGCTTGAATTGTATCTTATTCATATGCCTTTTTTAGTAAGCAAAACATGTGGCAGATGTACTTGATCATGTATGGCAACTGTAGTTGTGCAGCTGCAGCAAGCCTAGTTGTTCACGCATTTTAAACTCAGTTGTCAACACATGGCAACTTCGGGATGACTCTTCATGGCGGCTCCAGCTCATTCTGCATGGTAACTCCACATGTCGTACAATGACAAACTCTCGTGCATGTTGATGTTGTGGATGGCTACTATAGATGTTGATGCATGTCATCTATAGTTTTTGCTTTCTAGCAACTACATTCAGATACATATTTCATGCATACTTTATTTCTCAGTGTGCCCTATTTGTGTTAGTTGTTTTCCGAGGCAACATACGTGTATTCTTTTAGAAGCTAATACATGGCAATCATATCAGTACGTAGATGGCACTCCTAGAATTCTGGCATGTTTTTGTGTGTGTTTGACTTTGTTAGCTGATGTATGTAGATCACCTTGATTTATCAACCATCGATATTGCTGTCGGAGGACGACTTCTTCCCCCACACAAATTTGTTGTCTCCGCATGGACGTACGACGCTATCAAGGTTGTGCTTGCTGCAGACAAGATATCTGACACGAAGTATGGCAAACTACAGCTTAGTGATATCATACTTCTTGCATTGTAAATTTGAAGTATATTACTGAAAAATGAATAGAAAAACAACAAATTTGTTTGTCCATTCATACTACTTTTTCCAAAAGGGACCGTAAAACCCAAAATACATGGCAGCTATGTTTTGACTCCCATGTGGCAACTCTAACATACTTTACATGGCAGTCCTGATCGAATATTACTAATTTTTTCCTGCGCCACCCCATATTTGCTGGCAATGTTATTTTTGACTCCTTCATTTTTTCTCCCATTTTCTAGTTGATGGCCAAGCATGCCATTGAATATAATGTTTTTGGTGGGCCATGTAATTTCGCCAAGTGTATGGATGTGCATTCAGCTCCGTCGTGCACCCCTGAGGTATTTTTCAACTGCATTTCTATTTTCATTACTTTTTTGCAACGGAGTTCTTTGCATCTCTTGCAATTTCTTGTCCAATTTTTTATACTTTTTTGTATGTGAAGTTGTTTAATGTTTTACTGTCATTTTAGGCCAGGGCCCCCGTGGAGCACCTAGTTGGACAGTTTGCTTCCGGCATGACCAGCTTGCTTGGGAAGTTGGTTGGTCTGGACAACATTAAATGGTTCTGATGTTGATGAAGCTGCGATGCACTTTACCTCTTTTGTTGGGGCACGCACACATCGTCCAATTGGTTGACGTGGTCGGTACGATTACAACAGCTCTCAGGAGCACCTCGATACCCAAGTGGATTCTTTTCTGGACGGTTTGGGTGGAATGGATGTTGGTCCTGCAAAGGGTCCTGACGGCCATGATGTCACGGAGGATGTGCAGCATGGCAGTGATTAGTTGAAATCTCGTTAATTTCCTGCTGGTGACAATAGTGGCAAGGCTCAAGATGTTGTTAATGCACCGAAGGGAGCCAATGCATCAGTCGTTGCGAATGTCGCGTGTTGGGGATATGCCCCCGTGCTAAGACACGCCCAGGTGGGGGCGGGTCATACCTGGCGGCTCATGGTGCAGACCAAGGCAGATGGGCCAAGAGACGTAGGACTAGCTATATGGCGGCTTACCAAGATGGGCCAAGACAAGGCCCAGACGGAAGGTAGCATGAAGACCCGGGCGGTTAAGCCGCCCGGTGGCGGCTTGCCCAACATGGTAAGGCAACATAGAGATAGAATCAGATACGTTGTAAGAGTCGGTATGAGACTTGTGTAACCCATGGTCTTGACCTCCTATATAAAGGCGAGACCTAGGGCGACTTAGACAGAAACCAATTAATTGAGAACTAGGTCAAGCGAATCTGCTCCCTTGTAATCGATACTCCAATCAATACAACACAAGCAGGACGTAGGCTTTTACCTCTTCTTGAGGGGATGAACCTGGGTAAACTCGTGTCCTTTGTCCCAACCAACCCCTTTGAGTCCATCACCTTAGCGATGGCCTCGAACATAAGTCCTCGGACATCTGCCGTGACAAAACCATGACAGTTAGCGCCCATCGTGGGGCTAGCGCTTGGTGGTCTTGAGTCCTCAAAGGGCTCTCTCCTAGGGATCGAGGGGTATGTTGTTGGCAGGATGAACAAGAGTCGCCGCGGCCGGCTCTACATCGACGACGCCGGCTGTGGCCCCGAGGCCCGACTCTGTCGAGTACGGTTTTCGGGTTCCCTTCCGTGGAATCCACGTCTTCATCGCCAAAGTCGGTGGACCTACACCCGGGCAAGACGTCTGCACCAACATCGTTGAGCCAGCCCCGCGCACGCAACCCGCCCGTGTTGTACCAGGCAGGAAGCATGTCTTCGTCGGCTTCACTTAGGGCATGGATCTTGAGGGTTCCATGTCACCGGAAGCTCTCATCTGTTCGGAGGATGGATCTTTGTGCGGGGAGACGGAATCAATCTACCAGCTTCATGATGGCAGGCTCGGGGGCTACGATGAGCTTTACCCTGAGTCAGAGTATCATGACCCGGAGGACCATGGGCCGCTGATGCATGCGTCCGTCTTCATGGCGGGTTCAGCATCGGGCCCGAGCAGTACAACTGTCGGGGCGGCTGGGTCGGGGGCCGACCCGCCGCCGGCTCAAGTTCTTCTGGATCTGATGAATGAGCTCACAGACCTGATGGCAACTGAGGTCATGGCAAAGAATCAAGCCGCCCGGAACGCCAGAGATTGCAAGGCTAAAGGATTAGATGACTGAAGTCCAACAAGGGATTAGCATGCTGAAGGCTCAGATGGATGCGGAGGCAGAGCGCCTTAGGGTGAACGCTTTCCGCCTTGAGATGGAGCAGCAATCTGCAGTGGCGGTTCAGCGGATGAGGCATCAGTCCCGCTTGCCAGAACAGTACGAGGCCAAGAATCTTTTTAACACGTCGGGAACAGGACGGACAGCGGAAGCACCTGGGAGGCGGCTGGCGGCTCGACAGCAGCATCTTAACCCGCCCCAATGGAACCAGGCCTCACCAATGGCTTTCCCAACGCCGGGGGGTCATTATTCCAACCCGGCGGAGAACATGGCGGCGGCAGCAACCCAGCTTGGAACGATCCATATCCCGGATGAGGCACCCTTCGCGGAAGAGGTGCGAAACGCTATTGGGTACCTACAGACGGTGATGGCCCAGCAGGAGAAGTACACCTACAGCCGGAGTCGCATGCATTCAACCCCCATCCCTAGCCACAGCTTCAGTCGGCGGTATGAGTCACCGGTGGTTTCTAGCAGTGATCGGCATCTGGACCCACCACGAGATGATCAGGAGTGTTGATGGACCGGGTGAGGGCACATCACGAGGCGGCGGCGGCTCATCAAGAACATACACCTTCCATCTCGGTAGGAGAAGGAGTAACCACCAGGGCCGTGGGAGTGTCGTGCTTAGTGTCGGCTTTGCGGAACGAGCGTCTACTGAAAGTTTTTAAAGGGCCTCGCAAGGTCCCAAATTACACTGTTGACCTGCCTCCGGAGGCGTAAAGCTATGAGCTGGCGATGGAGATGATAGACGTCGACGACACAGTATGTGCCAGGTATTTTATCATGATGCTAGAAGGGCCGGCTCACACGTCGTTGAAGGGCTTGCCACCCAACACCATTAATTCCTAGGCTGAGTTAAAGGTGAAGTTCATCAGAAATTTCCAAGAAACGTGCAAGCAGCCCATGACGATTGTGTATTTGGATCATTATGTGCAACAGGACGATGAGTCGGCTCATCATTGGGTCCGACGGATCTCAACTATCATCCACTCGTCTGAGCAGATTACGGTGCCTCAAGCAGTTTTGATTCTGGAGAAGAATTGCCACTTTACGCCTCTAAAGGAGAAGCTTGGCCGGCTCAAGCGCTCGTGTCAGGACATGGGGGAGCTCATGGCGGCACTCACGAAGTATGCCGACTCTGACAATATGAACGATCCAGGTTCTGATGAGGAGAAGCCCAGCGAGGGTAAAAAGGATAACAATGGCAAGGGTGCGGCATGCAATGGTAACTAGGGCAAGAGGAAGAATCTAGATGGTGGGTCAGAATTGGAGGCCAACGCCAGTGCTGGGAACAATCATGCTAAGGGCAACGGGAATTTCAGACAACCCTTTAATAAGGGTAAAACTCCTTTTAACTTGGAGGAGATGCTCAATAAACCTTGTCCAGAGCACAGACGGCCTGCCAGGGTGGCGGGTCACACGTGGAGGAATTGCCACATTATGCGACAGTTTTGGGACTACACCTTGCGACAACATAACAACAATGGTGGTGGCCCGCCAGGCGGCTCAGGACCAGGCGAGTCAGGAGCTGGCTTGTGTTCTGGCGGTTCAGGATCCGGCTACCAGGGCCAGGGCAATCAAGGAGGGCATCATCAGCAATCTGGTGGCAATAATTAGCTGCAAAGTAACCAGTCTGGGTATTAGAGTAATCTGAAGTAGCTCAGCTCGAGTCAGTATCAACTTTTTAGAACCAACCTTGACAGGCGAGATCAGAAGTTGTGCAAGCGGGCGGTTAATGCGATCACACCAGCTCTCCCACAATACTTGAAGTGGTCTGAGTATGACATAACTTGGAGCAGAGAGATTCACCTGCCGCGTGTTGATGACCTGGGACGGCTGGCTTTGGTAGTTGCCCCCAAGTGGGAGGATATGTGTTTACTAAGGTGCTTATGGATGGTGGCAGCAGCATTAATATTCTCTACTATGAAACTTTCTGCCCGATGAAGTTGCTTGATAAGGTTCTTAAGCCTTCCTCAACAGTCTTTCATGGTGTGGTGCCTGGCAAGTCAGCTTATCCAGTGGGTAAGATCTCTTTGGAAGTCGCCTTTGGTGATGAATATAACTATAGGGTGGAGACCTTGTGTTTTGAGGTGGTCAAGATCCAAAGTCCATATTATGCCCTATTTGGACGTCCAGCTTATGCCAAGTTCATGGTTAGGCCTTGCTATGTCTACTTACAGCTCAAGATGCCAGGTTTAAACGGGACGATTACAGTGCATGGTGATCAGGAGACGACTATTGAGTGTGAGGAAGGAGACGTGGCTTATGCAGAGTCGAGTTGCGCTGAAGCAGAGCTCAAGTTCTATAAGGAAAATATTCACCCGAAGGACATGACTCCGCTCAAAAAGCCCACCACGGAATCTGATCCGCCCCTCAAGTTTTCGGCGGATGATACCAAGTTGGTTGATTTCACTCTGGGCGACTCAACAGTTTACTATTGGGGCCAATATGGATCCCAAATAGGAAAGCACGCTCATCGAATTCATCCGTGAGAATCGGGACATCTTTGCATGGAAGCCTTCTGACATGCTGGGTGTACTGAGAGAGTTCGTTGAGCACCACCTTAATGTGGATCCTAAATTTAAGTCGGTCAAACAGTTCCTACGGCGGCTCAATGAAGAGAGGCACAAGGCTATTGGAGAAGAGGTGGCCCAACTCCTGGCGGCGGGTTTCATCGTTGAAGTGTTTCACCTAGAGTGGGTTGCTAACCCGGTGATAGTGCTTAAGAAGAACGACACGTGGCGTATGTGTGTGGATTACACGGATCTTAACAACGCCTGTCCGGTTGACCCATTTGCTCTCCCCTGTATCGACTAGATCATCGATGCAACGGCGGGTTGTGAGAGTTTATGCTTCCTGGATGCTTATTTTGGTTATCATCACATCAAGATGGCAGTCAAGGACCAAGAGAATACGACTTTCATCATGCCTTTTGGTGCCTTCTGCTATGTGTCTATGCCTTTCGGGCTCAAGAGTGCCCAGGCAACTTACCAGCTCTATACAAAACTGTCTTCACAGTCAAATTGGGCGCAACGTTCATGCATATGTGGATGATATTGTGATTTAATTCAAGGAAGAAGGTGACTCTGCTTGATGACCTAAAGGAGACCTTTGACAACTTATGGGTCCACAAGATGATGCTTAACCCGGCTAAGTGTGTTTTTGGCATTCCTGCAGGCAAGCTCTTGGGATTTCTAGTCTCTGAGCGTGGCATTGAGGCTAATCTGGTTAAAATCAAGGCTATCACTTCCCTATCTGAGCCGACATGCATCAATGATGTTCAGCGCCAGGTGGGACGGATCGCTGTGCTAAGCCAGTTCATAAGCCGCCTTGGGGACAAGGCCATCCCTTTTTACCACATGATGAAGAAGACAGACAATTTTGTCTGGAGTACGGCGGTGGGTGAGGCATTTGAGGCACTCAAGAGACAACTCACTGAGCCGCCAATTTTAGTGGCTCCAGTTGAGAAGGAACCTTTGCTCTTATATTTGGCGGCTAATAACAGGGCAGTCAGCGTCGCGATCATCGTGGAGCGTAAGGAGGCAGGGAAGGAATAACCGGTTCAGAGGCTGGTTTATTATATCAGTGAAGTTCTGACAGAGTCCAGGCAGAGGTATCCACATTGGCAGAAGCTGGGATATGGGGTATTCATGGCCAATCGTAAGCTGAAGCATTACTTCCTGGGGCACCAGATCACAGTGGTTAGCTCTGCCCCATCGGGAGACATAATTCAAAGCAGTGGAGCCACCGGTAGGATTGCTAAGTGGGAATTGGAGCTTGGACCACTTAATCTGAAATATGTGCCTCGAACGGCGGTCAAATCTCAGGCCTTAGTGGATTTCATAAATGACTAGACGGAGTGTCAGGCGCCCGAGGAAAAGCCAGATAACACATATTGGAGAATCCACTTTGATGGATCTAGGCAACTAGAAGGATCAGGGGCAGGGGTTGTCTTAACTTCCCCCAAAGGTGACAAGTTCTGTTATGTGCTAAGGTTGATGTTTCCTTGGACTAACAATGCAGCTGAGTACGAAGATCTGCTTCATGGTCTCCGGGTGGCTAAGGAGATGAACCTGAGCCAGGTTAGGTGTCTCGACGACTCAGACCTCGTGGCCCAGCAAGTTTCAGGCACTTGTGATTCCAAGGTCCCGCGGATGGCGGCTTATCGTCAGGCGGTGGATGTCATTGCTGGTTATTTCAAGGGTTATCAAGTGGATCATGTTGATCGTCGCAAGAACGAGGCGGCCGACACACTGTCAAGACTAGGCTCTCAGCGTAAGCCGGTACTGCCTAACATTTTCTTAGACGTACTACAGCACCCGTCAGTTAAGTTACCTTTAGAGGAAGACTTGGCTATACCTAACCCGGAGGGGCAGCTGGTGGCGGCTCTACATGCTATTCCAGACTGTATTGTGCCTTATCTGGCGTATTTGACTCGCAGTGAGTTACCTGAGGACGAAAACCTAGCAAGGAAGATCATCAGGTGGTCTAAGTCTATGACAATCATCAATGGTGAGTTACATAAGTGTAGTGTCACTAGCGTCTTTCAACGTTGTGTCTCACCGGAAGAAGGCAAGGAAATCTTGAATGAATTCATGCTGGCGATTGTGGTCATCACGCCGGCTCAAAATCTCTCATGGCCAAGGCTTTTCAGCATTGTTTCTTCTGGCTGACAGCTCATAAGGATGTCGAAGACTTGGTAGCAAGTGCGATGGATGTCAGAAGTTTGGCCGGCGTGCTCACGTCCCAGCTCAGGAGTTGCGCATGATCCCAATTACCTGGACATTTGCGTTCTAGGGGCTTGATATGGTCGGGACTTTCAAGAGATCCAAGGACAAGAAGACCCACCTCTTGGTGGCTGTGGACAAATTTACCAAGTGGGTAGAAGTTAAGCCGGTCAGCAAGTGTGACGCGGCTACAGCGGTCCAGTTTGTTAAAAAGCTGATCTACCGCTTTGGTTACCCTCATAGTATCATCACGGATAATGGTACGAACTTATCCAAGGGGGCTATGCAAGCGTTTTGTGAAAGTGAGCACATCCGGCTTGACATTTCTGTGGTTGCTCATCCACAATCAAATGGTCAGGCAGAGCGTGCTAACCAGGAAATCTTGGGAGGTATCAAATCCAAGCTTATGGTTCCTTTGCAGCGAACGCCGGGTTGTTGTGTAGAGAAGTTGCCGTCTGTCTTATGGAGCATCAGAACTACTCCCAACAGATCAATAGCTATACGCCTTTCTTCATGGTTTATGGCGCGGAAGCCATATTACCAAGCGATATACGTCATGACTCTCCACGGGTCGCGGCTTATGTTGAGGCAGATAATGAAACAACACGTCAAGACGCGTTGGATGCCTTGGAGGAAGAGTGTGATCTGGCGGCGGTTCGATCGGCGATTTATCAGCAAGACCTGCATCGCTATCATAGGCGCAGAGTTAAGACCCGGACGTTTCAAGAAGGCGACTTAGTGTTGCGGTTTATTCAAGATCAGATAGATGCACACAAGTTGTCCCCTCCATGGGAAGGACCTTTCAAAGTTAGTAGAAATCTCAACAACGGGTTGTATTACCTCATTGACATACAAGACGAATCAAGCACTTCTGGGCAGGAGACCCGCCGGCCGTGGAACATAGCTCATCTGTGACGTTATTATACTTGAGTCGTCAAGACTTGACATTGTACACCATCATTGTACATATCATATATATATGAATAAATTTGGCATCCCTGCAAGCCGGGGCTTCTGCCATTTCACGTATCTCAGTTTGCGCAACAAGGTCATCTAGGGGGCTTCCAACCCGCCTTGTTTAGCTTATCAGACCCTATTGATCGGCTCTTAAGCCAATCAGTTGACTCCATCAACAGGTCATCTAGGGGGCTTCCAACCTGCCGGGTTTAGCTTATCAGACCCTATTGATCGGCTCTTAAGCCAAAAAGTTGACTCCATCAACAAGGTCATCTAGGGGGCTTCTAACCCATCGAGTTTAGCTTATCAGACCCTATTGATCGGCTCTTAAGCCAAAAAGTTGACTCCGTCAACAAGGTCATTTGGGGGCTTCCAACCCACCGGGTTTAGCTTACATACCCTCTTGATTGGCTCTTAAGCCACCTCAAGCTTGGGTTAAACCTGCCTGTAAGCTGATGCTACTCCGCTATGTGACCCACCGAACTCTTACCTGTTAATCTCGCTTAGAGACCCTGAGCCGGTTCAAAGAAATTGACGGCCAATCTCGATAGAGACCCTGTACTGGTTAAGGTTAAACCGGCGGTTCTTGTCACGTGAGGGCCGGCTTACCAAAAGCGAGGATAAACTCTCTCATCTACTGCCAACTCTCCTCTATGTGGCCTGTTCGTACTCTTAGACAATTAATCTTTTAAAGACCCTGCATTGTTTTTAAGGTAAAAACGATGGATTTATGTCACGTGAGAGGCAGTTTATGGGCTACCAGGGTACTCATGCCCTGTTGTGTCTCTTTCTAGGACGTTACACTTCCTGTTAGTTAATCTTGCTTAGAGACCCTGAGGCGTTCTAAGAAATTGATGACCAATCTTGATAGAGACCCTGTACTGATAATGAGTTTTAAGTAGCGAGTCCACCCAGAAGAACCGGCACATGAGTTATTGAGAAAGCAAGTCAGGAAAGATATAATATCTCTGGGTTGTGCTATTCTAAGTCGCCCTCACAACAGTGTAGAAAGTATTCTGCTCTCACAGGATGTTTTCTTACGAAGAGCCGCCAAGACATCTAGTATGAATTGAAGCACAAGGCGGACATAATATGTTAAAGCCGTGCGATTTCCTATGTGCACGATGGCACAGTTCAAGCAAGACAAGGTTTTCCTAAAGTCCTATTACAACGCTCTCTACAAAGCTCTAAAAGCATCACTTAAAGTGTTTACACCACCCCAAATTTTTGCGGGTCACGAAGCCGGGTTAAACCATGGCATTATCAAGTTGATCAGCTGGATGGCGGGTCATCCTGTGGCGGGTCTTTGACCTCCTCGATCTAGATATTGTCCAAATCCCAGTTGCAGTTGGTTAAATCTTCAAAGTTTGCCTCTTCAAAGAGGGGAGCCGGGTCAATGTCAGGAGCAAAGAGATGCTTACGGCGTGCAGGAGTTAAATCCCTAGTCTTGAAGGTTGGACCGCACACTAGCTTGTTCTCAGCGTTCTAAGCCGCCTGATATGTTGACAGATTCACTTCTTCTGCTAACACTGATGCAAGGACCCTAGAGACCTTCATACAATGAGCATAGTCGGCTTCTGTGAATTCTGAGCCATCGTCCTTCTTTGATGGAAAACCATCCACCATCTCTTTAGGAGTTAGCTCCGGGGCAAAGGCCAAAGCCCGGCTTATTGCTGCAATGGCTCCCTTCTAGGCGGCTGATTTTTTAAGTTCTTCGATTTGCTTTGGCAGAGTTGACAGCACCTCTATGACTCCTTTCATGGAATTGGGGATGCTTTCTTTGTTCAACATAGCTCTAATAGTGCAAAGAGTCCCACAGTACAATTGCTCTGACAAAGTGTAGATGGCTTTCAGCTGCAATAGGCTGTCACCGCCAAGTTGACGGCTTCTTTGACCTACACAAGATGGATTTTATGTTATAAGCCGCCTGTGCAACTTTTCAAGCAAGAAGATTGGTTGAATTTTTAGTACTTACCAAAGATAGCAACTGTCATCTTGGAGATATGGCACTTCACGGATTGCAACTCATCTGATACGACCATGAGTCACTCATCAGCATGGTCCGCACGTTTGGCCAGAGCAGTTTGCTTCACCTCAGTAGCTTTTTTGAAAGAAGCACATTCAGACTTAGCTTTTGTAAGCTCTTCGGTGGCAAGCCGACACTTCTCCTCTGCTTCACTTCGGGTGGCTTGCTGGGAGGCCAGATTGCTTTTTAAGTAGGTCAATTCAGACTCGGCATTGCTTAAAGCTTCATATGACATGCAAAAAGTAAATGAGGGGTAAGTCGCCAGAATAATATATTGCCAGATGGTTAAGTTAACAAAATATAATGCAAGTCTCAAGCATATTGCAAGCAATGTACTCGACACTTGGGGGCTAATGTCTGTTTGTTCTCCAAGACTACAAATAAGTTCGGCTCATCTTTTAAAAGTTAAGTCGGCGCTTGGGGCTACAACAATATTTTATAAGTCTACAATGAAGTTCCGGCTCATATTCATCCAAGATAAGCCGGCACTTAGGGTCTATAGGTGGCTTTTTGTTCAGTCTATAGGGAAGTTCCGGCCCATTATTTCTATACTGACCCGAACTTGGGGGCTACCATTGATCAACTACTTAACACTGAGTACCGGCTCAATATTTACAAATTAAAGATGATACTTGGGGACTACAGGCTATGTGGTTCTACTTATGACATGGATTGGAAGACCTGGCTTACCATTAGCAAATATTAAACTGGCTCTTGGGGGCTACATAAGGGTATAAGGAAAGGAAGGAGTACCTCATATTTTTCCTTCATGAGATTAACCAGTTTGAGCTCCATGTTCCGGCTTGTGGAGAGGCGGTTCAGATAACTAGCATGTAACTCATCAGTAGTTAACTTCTCTAGCATGGGCAGCTCAATGTCCAGCTTGTCAGAAGCTTCAGTTTTCTCAATGTGCTTTGTCAGCACATGAGGTTGAGGAGTTTGAAAGCCGGTACCAGTAACGATGACGTCCAGAAGAACTGGATCGTTGACGGCCGTAGAAGGGCTTGGCGGCTTAGAGTCGGTCCTTGGAGGACTCTCATTTGCCGTTTCATGGGCCTTCGGCTCGACAGAAAGACGAGCGTCTTCAGGCAGATCTTTTGAGAATGCAGAGGGATCAACATGTGCAGCAGGAGAGTCTGGTTTGGCAGGCTCCGGCTCTTGGGCAATGGGGGCAGAGGTAGACGTGCCGGTTTTCCTTCGTTTCGCTTGAGCCCTGGAAAGCGTAGAAGATTATTGTACAAAGTTCAAGGATGACAAAGGATATAATGCAAACATGAAAGCACGTACTCTGGGTTGATCTTCAGAGGCGGCAACTTAGTTGTCGTAGAGTTTCCTGAGGAAGGGGCGATTCCTGAAAGCAGTTAAAGCAATATAAAGACAAAGTAAGGTGGAAAGGCAAGGTTGACAAAATTAAAACAAGTTAAAATACCTTGGCCGACCGTTTTCGCTGAACCAGAGAGTGGGACAACCTGGCCATAAGATCTTCAGAGCCGGCACTCCAGGTCTGGCATCGGGAAAGGTGTTGTTGCTTTTTCAAAAGAAAGTCGGGGTCTAAGTAAGAAAGAGGATAAGAAAATGGGACTTTTCGGATGACCCGCCGTATCTTCTATGGTGCAAGATGGTCTGAGTCAGATGAGACATAGGTTACCTCAGGAACGTTGGCGTGGCTTGTCTCTGTCTCGTCCTGTGAAGTTATTACCGTCAGTAAGGTGCATAGTAAGACAGTCAAGAAAGTCAAGTTCTACCTTTGAATCGTCAACCTCAGGTTGCTCTTGAGGTACATTTTTCTTGTTTCTGCCGCCAGTCTTCTCCTTAGACTTTTTCGGGGAAGGGACGTATTTCTTTTTCCAGAACCTGGAGTTAGACTGAAAGTAAAAGCCGCCGAAAGAGGTTAAAGATTGCAAACACACATGGATAGCTAACGCGAAAGTAAGGATATTGAGTGTCGCCCTTACATCTAGGGCCGGGTTTGCGGCACAAAAGGGTGGTAATCCAATGGTGTGGCAAGATCCTTGAGACTCATGGACTAGGCTTTTGATGGTGGCAACGATGTTGTCTTCTGACAACATGGTTGGATTACAACAAAGGGGGTCATTGGCATCACCTGTATATTCACACATGAGCTGGTTTCTCCGGCTCAGAGGCATGACTCTCCAAGAGATCCAACAACGGGTCAGATCAATCCTTGTCAGACCATTCGCCATGAGGGCTCTAATTTTGGTGTAAGCCGGAGCATACTTCGCCCATTCAGAGACCGACATCCGGTTAGGGAGTTCAGATATGGTGTGGAGTCAGGTCGGACGATAACCCGATAATGGACGTTCTCCCTCTAGAGAGGTGTCTTTGCAAAAAAAGCAGGTTTTGTTCCAGTCCTTGGGGTGACTTGGCATTCAAACAGCCGGAAAGGTCATATCCCGTCTTCTTTGAATGGAGATTCCGCCGAGCTCCAAGCTTGGGCCAGCTGCCACTTCTGTCTGGCGGTTTGCATAGAAGAACTCACAGAAGAGGTCAACCGACGACTCTTGTTGTAAGTAAACTTCACAGAGGATTTGGAAGTTGCACGTATTTGAGTAGGAGTTGGGTGCAATATCTTGAGGATGCAGCTTGAAGAAATGAAGGACGTCTAGGAAAAATTTAGAGCCGGGCGGGCTGAAACCGCATACAAGGTGGTCCGCGAATATGACTACTTCGCCCTCTTGGGGGATGGGTTTCTTCTCATTACCTGGAACCCGCCAATGAATGACATTTTAAGCTGGGAAGGTCCATGCATCTACGAAATCCTTCAAAATCTCCTCAGAGACTACAGAGCCAATCCAATTATAGGAAGAGGACGCATGAGGCATAATGGCATCTTAAAATTGTGGAAAGTAACAGTGTGCGGTGAGTTAGAAGGTGACAGAAAACTAAGGGTGGCTGACGAAATCTAAGTTCTACAAAGCTATGCCATTGGTGCAGTTTATGGTGAGAGCCGAAAGTTTATACGGTGGGTTAAGCTGGCAGAGAGATGAAGCAAAATACAACTAAGTGTGGAAAACAGGTTTCACATGCTATCTTTATAATTGCAGATCTACAAACAGAGGAAAAACTGATTTATCTAAAACCTAATGAAGAACTAAGGAAGAACTGGCAAAGTTCGAGGGCAGTGAAAGGAAGCAACTATAGATCTATATTAGGCTATTGGTGACTTTGCGAGATCTACCGTAGCGGGAAGGTGCACATTACAAGATTTATGGAGTTATGTGTCATATAGCATTATGAAGAACTTGCGCTCTAAACAGGCCGAAGAACTCCATGGATTTGTCACACTAAGATACAGATCTAGGGGATGGAGAAAGACGTACCGGAAGTGATGCGGCGGTCGCGGGCAATGCTCTGGTCGGTTGAGGTTGACGCAGCGGCCTAGGGCGATGACAACAAGGAAGCTTCACCGGAGCGAGGGAGCTCAGGGGCGACGGCGTCGAGAGGAAGAATAAGAGGCGTAGGAGGTGGAGAGAATGATAAAGACCTTTTCGCGGTCCTATTTAAGAGGCTGGAAAGTGGAAACGTGTGCGAGAATCAAGGCGACCGAAGCTGACCGACCGAGACGGACGCCTCAATTTTCGGGCCGTCAGTTTAATGATGAAAAGATCCCTTTTGATCGTCAGGGAATCTTTTTGGCATATCCGGTATGACATCAAGGCGGGTTACATATCTTACTTTTAGGTGATGAAGAGTGATATTCGCCACCAAGTAAGATGGAAGATTGACATGGGCAAGCTCAAATCAACCTGGGGCCTAAAGTTGGGGATATAACCCCGTGGTAAGACCCGCACAGGTGGGGTCGGGTCATACCTGGCGGCTCATGGTCCAGACGAAGGTAGATGGGCCAAGAGATGTAGGCCTGGCTGTATGGCAGCTTACCAAGATGGGCCAATACAAGGCCCGTACGAAAGGTAGCATGAAGACCCGGACGGTTAAGCCGCCAGGTGGCGGCTTGCCTAAGATGGTAAGGCAACATAGATATAGACTTAGATACGTTGTAAGAGTCGATATGAGACTTTTGTAACCCTTGGTCTTGACCTCCTATATAAAGGCGAGACCCGGGGCGAGTTAGATAGAAACCAACTAATCGAGAACTAGGTCAAGCGAATCCGCTCCTTTGTAATCGATACTCCAATCAATACAACACAAGCAGGACGTGGGCTTTTACCTCTTCTTGAGGGGCCGAACCTGGGTAAACTCGTGTCCTTCGTCCCAACCAAACCCTTTGAGTCCATCACCTTAGCGATGGCCTCGAACATAAGTCCTCAGACATCTGTCGTGACAAAACCACGACACCGCGGGTGTTTCTCGCTCAAAGAGGGGTAGGACTATAGAGGACCTTGCTCAGGGTCCTGATGGCAAGAAGTGGAGGACTGATCTTGTTTCTTCTAGGATGGGGATTGTTGTTTGTTCGTTGTGACATATCACACGCTTCTTCTTCTTTTTTATGAGTTGCATGCCATGATTTGTTTTTTATTACTCGGGTTTTCTATTTTTCTTTCTGTTGGCACAGAGACGACAGTCGGTGACCGGGTAACTAAACAAAAACAAGCACCCACCCCCTCTCGTGCTTCTGCCAGGTTGAACAAAGGGGTACCCACTACTATTGGTATTTCGTCCAGTTGATCGTCTCCCCATGCGTTATTGTCCAATACGGGTGATCCCATCGTGCTTGAAGACATGAGGAAATAAAGCAAAAGGTATGCTCTCATTTTTACTAATTTTGTGTTCTTCTGTCCCAATCTAACTATTTTTTGAACAAGTGCGTGTTGTATCGTTTACTTTTTCTGAGAAATCACATGGCATTTGAAGTGTTTCAACATGGTAAGTCATACAGTATGTTTGATGCATTCCATATCCATAGACAACTTTAATTTAGTTCACATGGCAACTCTAACTGTTTCAGCATGCAATTTCTACCTACCATACATGGCAGATACTAGCTTACTCACATGGCAACTAGCATGCATCAATACTTGAAATTCATGATTTTGACATGGCAAGTCTAACTGTTCCAACATGGCTACTAGTATAGACCATACATGGCAGATACTAGCTTACTCACATGGAAACTAGCATGCATCACACATTGGCAACACTACATTGGCAACACTAACTTCATGATTTTCACATGGCAACACTAACTGTTCCATCATGGCAATTTCTACCTACCGCACATGCCACATACTAGCTTACTCACATGGCAACTAGCATGCATCACATAGTTGAACTTCATGATTTTCACATGGAAACTCTAACTGTTCTAGCATGGCAATTTCTACCTACCACACATGGCAGATACTAGCTTACTCACATGGCAACTAGCATGCATCACACAATTGAACTTAATGCTTGCCATACATTTCTTGAATCTTCCACATCAACTATGGATTTCTATGTTAAAGTACATGGCAATTACTTGCTTCTTTCTACCACATTTTATTTCATACATGTTTCTTTTTCACTAATATTTTTTCATTCCACATTATTTGTAGGGTAAAGAAGACCGTCGCACGCCCAACCAAAGCTACCAACAAATACCCATTGGAATGCATTCACTCGAAGTTGTCTACGTCCTGTAATGTGGACATTCATGTGTTGCCGGTTAATAAACATGTTGCCGCTGCGCCAAATGCTGCTTCTAGTTCTGGTGCACCTAAGCATCCATTTGTGCCAACTGTATGGGTACATACTACAAGTAGAACAATTGGTATTTATGATGCATGACTATCTGGCACCGCCAAGTCAGTGTCTGCGAGGACCACTGATGTTGTGCCTACGCTGTTGTCAATGAGGGATGCTACCACTATCCCACCTAGCCGCTCGGCAAGTGATGAGGTGACTGCTCTAGATCTTATCTTTAACAAGGAAGATTCCCGCTCATGTGGTACGGACTCCAGATGTGGGGGTGCTGGTACTGCTATGCTCACGAAAGAAGGTGCTACGGTTGAAATTCCTGATCAGAGGACATCCGCAGACGACTTTCGCCGCACAGTTCCTACATCAGCTCCCATTGCCCAAGGTGCTCCAGCAAATGTTTTGAGAGTTGGCCTGCCTCCTAGGCGCAACCCCCGCAAGAATCCTACAAAGGCATCTACTTAGTGGATGTCGTTAAAAGCAGACTAAACATGGGTTTTGTGTTTGCTTCCACTCTATTCCCACCTTCCGAGCAAAGAAAGCCAATGGGGTTGATGGGGGTTGCGATTTCGGGAGTTGCAAGCAACAAGCAGGACTATACTGACGGAGCTGCACGTACACAGTCGATGGTGCCCCATGCGACCCATAAGTACCCCAAGTTGAATCTGTGAACTTCCAAGATTCCTGTTCACTTTGGTGTACCGTACAGTCCTAACAAGAAGATAGGCAAGAAGGATGTGATTGAAATCACCGACAGTTGGCCTCATCCTACCAACAATCCATATTCTCGTGCAACATTCGATAGTGATATGTTTGTTCAGCTATTACCTCTAGACTCTGCTAATCAGTTTACGCAGAACCCGTCTGAGCCGCAAGAGAGGCACCCCATTTATTTTACGCCACCAAGTTGCAGCCTTGGTATAGATCGCAGTCAGGATGAACCACTAATTGATACTGAGTCGGTTGCTTTTGCTCTTCTTGCAGGCATGGCCCCGACGATGGCGCCGCCCATCCCCGATGGCCGGAAGGCTGTGAAGTTTGTAGAGCCTATAGTACAAGGTGAATTATACTTTTCACTTTTTATTTTATTTTCTGATGTTCGTGGCAAAAATATGTTTCACATTTGATGGCAAATCTTATGTGTTGTACATGGCATTTGTAGTTAACTTTGCATGGCAACTCTAGTTTTTTGCTGCTACTATGTTCCCGTTCTTACTTTCGATCTCAGTAGGCATTGTTTTTACTGTCACATGGCAATTTTAGTTCATTCTACATGGCAAACTTTCATGATCTCAAATGGCAAACTTTGTTTGAAAGTGTGATGGCTAATATTATGTTTTGTACATGGCATTTTTGGTACCTGGCCTTTAGTGCCAACTCCATTCTTTTGTTGTTGTTATTTTCCTGAATGTTTTAACTACATTTTTTGCATGGAAAATGTAGTTTGACGACCCATTTTTTGCTGCTTTTGTGTTGTGTCCATGGCAAGTGCAGTTGCACAAACACGACATTTTTCTGCTAAAATGGCAACTTTATGTGTTTGTTTATTTATTTTCTCATGTATCTTTTTTACAGCAATCCCCGAGAAGATTTCGCCATCACATGAAGTAGCTTACCGCAGGAT
This sequence comes from Hordeum marinum, assembly GCA_022496015.1. Lineage (NCBI taxonomy): Eukaryota > Viridiplantae > Streptophyta > Magnoliopsida > Poales > Poaceae > Hordeum > Hordeum marinum. The sequence continues at coordinate 284,929,418 of CM039678.1, read as the reverse complement.
TGAGCAGGATGTGATTAAGAAGAGGTTTTTGCACAATCAGGGCGAAACGAGCTTTGCTGGCCCTGCTTACTTGGTACCTGATGACATCATTAGAAGTGCAACCCCTAGTTCTATGAAGCAGGTGAGGGTCGGTCATGCACTAGTAGCTGATTATTGCCAACCCAATCTAGGGGATACCAAGGAGCAGAATATTCTATACAATACGGTCCAGCGTTCCGGTAGTGTGAGGGCAAGCAACAAACACATGAAGCAGCTGATAGAGTAATGCACCATACAAACCAACACACCACCCTATGTTCTTGTTCATGCATATTTATTTTTAATTCTTCCTTTTCGAATAATTATTCTTCTTTCACGTATTATCATTTTCATACAGCTCATGTTTGGACAGAACTAAAATCATTCAATGTGATTTGACGTATGTTGACCTTGGTGATCTAGCCTAGTCTGTGAGGCCCACTGGTAAAATGTTGCGGAATGTAGTTGCTTGTGGGAATGACTACAGCAAGAACCGTATGGACATTTGTGTCGATAATATCCTCATGTCCTAGAGCGTGACAAGCAAAATATGGGAAAGTCACTTCCACCATTCCATAATCACGAATTTTTTCGCCACACATAGTGATTCGAAGCTCACATTGAAACATTTTCTGAGTGCTTTCCCTCGTTGTTCTTTGTTTTCATGTCTCATAGAAGTTGTTATTGCTCGTATATACATTTTTATCTATTTTTGCTTTCGTGGCATTTTCTATTATGTAAACTGATGGCAACATTAGTACGTCATAGATGGTAACTACTTGTAGTTGCACATGGCAACTGCAAGCCATTTTCACACACAAGATGGCACCAATTTATCTATTTTCCCACATGCTTTAAAAGATGATCAGCATTAAACTTGTTACTTGATGTAGTTTTCATGCAAAATTCGTCACAAACCACATGGCAAGTCTACCCATAATGCTTTTCCATGTCAACAATCCCTCTTTTTGTTTTCTCCCTGCTATAGGTCATGCTCCCCATGTTCCAAAACCTCGAGCCAGAAAACCCTATCAATAAGGGCGGTCACCACTAAACCATATGCCTTGACCTCAAGCACCAACTGTTCATGGTGCTTGATTCACTTCGGTGAGGAGATGATACCAGCCTCACTTCCCATGCTGAATTCTTTGTGAGCAACCTCATGGAAACATGGAACCGTGATTACGAAAGCTCAAAGGTGCAGATCAACCACTTTCCAATCGAGTATGTTCTGACCAATAAGCATGGCAATGGGTAAGGAAGCACCATATACGCAATGCCATTTTCTGTCCTTTTATTTAACTGATCCTCAGTTTTATTGAACATTTTCTTTTTTGCTGTAGGTATGACTATGAACACTACGTGTTGGCATACCTTGTAAAGTGGGAAGGAAGAAAGGTTCCGGCCATCTCAAAGGCAAGTCTTGTCCGGCTCCGTAAGATATTTTCATGGAACTGGGTGATGAATGGAGATTTCAACAAGCGGTCTTGAGCACGGGATTCCATCGACGAAGTTGTCAAAACTACCTACAAGAAGTACAAGTGATCATGTCATGGCCGATCCCCCATGCCTTACATTCTGTGTTGAATGAATGTAAGGTACTGTCTGCTCATCTCCGAAAGATTATTTGCACATGCTACGTTCTATCTTTCACCGTAACCGTACTTGTGAGCGATGGCTTGCATGCCTTCTATTATCTTGTAATACAAGTGTGGAACCGAATCTGTTTAGTTATGACAACTAGCACCTTTTATGTGTTTTAGATTGTGTTTGTGAATGTTCGTACTAATGTTTGAACTTGTCGTTTGTGTGCACCAGTACATCATTTAGAAGGAATGGTGACTGTCTTTCAACATTCTTTGTGTTATGCATGTGTCTATCTGGCATGCACTGTACGATCACAAAGAGGTTATTTCGATGTAATGATTCGTACATACAATAAGTTGGTTATGTGTAGAATAGCTTTTTCATATAGCTATTTTTTTACATGGAAAATGTAGTTTTGATATAAAAGTGCAGTCCAGCAAAAACATGATGCTTGCAACTAGAGCCACACAATACCTGGCAACTACATTTACCCATACATGGCAACTGTAGTTGCCCATACATGGCAACAGTAGCTGCCCATACATGGCAATAGTAGTTGTCCATACATGGGAACAATAGTTGTCCATACATGGCAACTTCGGTTTGTTCATAAATGGAAACTACATTTCTCATACATGGCAACTGTTCATATGTGGTAGTAAACTTCACTACACAACTTATCATTCATTACTGGCAAAAATACTTGAACAATTTTCCACACGGTACATTTTCCCCTTGGGAAACGCAAAATGTGATTCTTCCCCATGGCAATTTTGCCATGAGATACATTGCTAATTTTCTGTTGCAAAATTCTATGCAAGATACATGGAAACTCCATGTAAGAACACTCAAGTAGTTGTGACATTTTTCTAAACCATCAACATTTTTGGTGCTGCAATATTTTATCTAACCACCAGTCCAGCCCCTGTGCATCTCCCTACGAGTTGCCACCACCTTTTCTTGGTTTTTGTGCTTTGCTTGAATATGTAAGCCGGACTTGTATCTCACTTCTTTTGGACACCCTTTCTTCATAGAGCATGGTGGGTTCCTGATCTATGTGTGCGTGTTTGATGCCCCTGACCCTACTTCTGAGTTTTAAGAGGACGGACCCGTGGATGAAGTTGTCTTTGAACTGCGTGGGAATTTGTGTAAGGCCTCCTTAACCTTCCTTTTCTTGAACTCCTCAAGGTCTCTCTTGAAGGCCTTTCTGTGCTTCTCTACAACTCTTGCCATCTCATCTCTCTTGCATGCATCATCTATTAGTTCAGCAAAAGCTCTAGTCATTAACATTGCCTCAAGGTGTCCATTGTTGCTTCCGGTCTTTCCTCATGTATTGCCAATACTGCATTCGACGTTTGCGGCCCCAACGTCTCGTCAACGTCCCACGTCCATCGACGACATATCAAATGGCGGGGTAAATGCTTGACCGCGTGGTTTTCCATAACTTTGAGTATGTGGCAACACAAAATCCCATCCCATTCAAACTTGTGACACTCGCAGTAGTACTCACCTTATGTTATGACAACCTTCACAAAGTAGTTTATACCCTTGTCTAGATCTTCTGTTTCCGAATCGGACATGTCCCTGAGACTGCACACCTTGAATGTCCATTCGTCAATCTGAAAAGCTGCGTACGAGGTGGATCACTTTATTTCTTCTTGGAACCTACATGATTTGTGGTCGTTAGTTTCTCACTCCCTTTCTTATCAATTTTGTATTGTTTCCTAACAGGATAGAAAATAGAAACCATACTAAATTGAACATGCCAAACAAAGGATACTATGCATGGTATATTTTCTATTGTTTCCACATGGCAATTGCATCACAATTTGTGACGAAAGATATTGCCTTATGCATTTCTTGTCGTTCGTACCCCATTTTGCATATGTGAATCTAGTAGGTGCATGAGCCATATCAAAGTAGGGTCAGCAGTTGCAACTCTCTTTGGCATTTGTCATGGCAAACAGAGTGCTATGCACATGGAAACTATGGATGCTTAAATATGCCAACTACAACAACTTCTTTGCGTGGCAATCGTAGTTGATGTCTTCACATGAAACACATTTTTACGCTGAATTACAAACTACATATCTACACAAACTAGTTCATACATTGCAATTACACTACAAATCTAGGTTGCACTCATGCAACATCACACATGGCAACTATTATTCTTGTTTGCTATCTAGCCACATTTTTGCACACCACTTTTTCATGCTGCCAATATTGTTCATTGTGGCATGGCAGCTTTGTTCGATCATCCATGTCATTTCATTCCATTTTTTTAAATACTTTTTTCAAAAACCAAAACGCTTGTAGCATGTTTCTTTGTTTTTTTGCTTCAAATTTTCTATTTTTTATTAATTATGGTTGTTGTCGCATTCTGCCATTCTTTTGTCAACTAAGGATCGTGCGAGCAAAATACTTACTTGAAAAAGATCTTGTTTGTGTATATTTTGCTCATTTGCCTCTCCATTGGCATGTATGTGAGAAATTTAGGCTGGTTTAGGGTTGTGTTTGCTTCTTGCAGCATCTCCGATCCCAATATTTTCTATTGCAAAGCTGAATATAGTTTAGCAAACTGCAGCAATCAGTTGAAGGGGTTCATGTAACATTTCAAAACAGCATTGAAATCCTCACTATGATGTCTAGTTTGTAGGAATGGGTAGAAGCACTACATAATGTAGGTTGGCACCCAATACATCTGCTTCTCCCAGAGGCTCTATAGTGTCTCATTGTCCTGTACTTGGTACTTTTCAATCATATATGTCCAGCTCCGTTCAAACACTTCCGCTATCAAGTTGTGGTCCACACACAACTTGAAAGCCTTGTGAAATTCTGGACGGTCAGCAAAGAATGGTCCCAATGTCTCTTCTGCCTTCTTAAGTATATGCCACATGGAGTGTCTATGAACTGTGATACGTGTCCAACATATCTATAATTTATGAAGTATTCATTCAATGTTTACAATAATTCTATATGATTTTGGTATGATTTTATCAGAACTAACCTGGACTGACGTTGTTTTCAGCAGAACTACCATGGTGTCGTTTTTTCTGCAGAAATAGAAGTTCTCGGAACGGCCTGCAAATTTAGTATGATTTTTTGTGGACCCAAAGAGACCTCGAAGCATTGGAGCTTGGCCAGAAGAGACATGAGGGGGCGGTAAGCCTGCTAGGCACGGGCACCCCCCTAGTCGCGCCTAGCAGACTTGTCACTTCCTCGTGGCACCCCTTGACGTCAGATCGACGCCAAAAAATCCTATATATATAGAAACCTCCGAAAACCAATTAGGAGCCTATTCCAGTACCCTACCGAAAGGGGAAATCATCACCCGAGGCCATCTTCATTATCCCGGTGGTCTCCATGACGAGGAGGGAGTAGTTCACCCTCGGCGCTGAGGGTATGTACCGGTAGCTATGTGGTTGATCTCTCTCTCTCTCATGTTCTTGAGATGGCACGATCTTGATGTACAATGAGCTTTATTGATATAGATGAATCATACGGAGTTTTCCCCTCTATATGTTGGTGTCATGAATTGAGTTTACCCTTGAAGTTTTCTTATTGGATTAGGTCTTTAAGGACGTGAGAACACTTGATGTATGTCTTGCGATGGGATATCCGTGGTGACAATGGGATGTTCTATTGATCCACTTGACGTATGTTTTGGTGATCAACTTGCGGGTTTCGTGACCTTGGGAATCTATGCATAGGGGTTGGCACACGTTTTTGTCTTGACTTACCGATAGAAACTTTGGTGCACTCTTTGAAGTTGTTTGTGTTGGATTGAGCATGATGAGTATGAAATTGTGTGATGCATATCGTATAAGCAAGCCCATGGGTACTTGTGGTGACATTGGAGTATCTAGGTGACATTAGGGTTTTGGTTGATGTGTATCTTAAGGTGTTATTTTAGTACAAACTCTAGGGTTGTCCGTGACACTTATAGGAATAGCTCATAAGATTGATCAGAAAAGATAACTTTGAGGAGGTTGCGTACCCTACAATAATTTCTTCGTTAGTTCTCCGCTATTTGTGACTTTGGAGTGAACTCTTTGTCGCACGAGAGGTACTTACATATGATTCAACTATGTCAATATTGTTGAGAGAAATTGCACTAGTGAAAGTATGGACCCTAGGCCTTGTTTCCAAGCATTTATACAACATTTTGCTCGCTGTTTACTATTTGTTACCTTGCTGTTTTTATATTTTCAGATTACAAAAATCTATATCTACCATCCATATTACACTTGTATCACCATCTCTTCTCCAAACTAGTGCACCTATACAATTTACCATTGTATTGGGTGTGTTGGGGACACAAGAGACTCTTTGTTATTTGGTTGCAGGGTTGTTTGAGAGAGGCCATCCTCATACTACACCTCCCACGGATTGATAAACCTTAGGTCATCTACTTGAGGGAAAATTATCGCTGTCCTACAAAACTCTGCACTTGGAGGCCCAACACGAGTCTACAAGAAGAAGGTTGTGTAGTAGACATCAAGCTGACATGGGGAAGACATCACTTATGCCTGCACACATGCTGAAGTCCTGATCTGTTATTATGTTCATCAGAGAAAGGCAACCCATGCACTCCAAGAAAGTCTTGAACAACCAGGTGTAGCTGTCGATATCTTTGTTCTGCGGAAGGCCGTGACCAAACTGCAAAGACTAGTTGTGGTTATTTATTCCAATGAATGGAGCACATGACATCTTCTACATACTTGTGAGATATGTCGCATCGAATGAAATGCAATCACGGTAATGCTTATACGCTCTTCTCGCTGCACCGTTGACACGGTACATGTTCCTCATACGGTCCTCGTCATCGAGTCTTATTCTAAAGAAGAAACCAGGTTCTTCTTTTGCTTTCTCTTTGAACTATGCAATGTTGTCCTCCACGTCAGCCAACTTGCTTTCTCTGTGGTACTTTGCCTTCAGGTTTGTGAGCTCTGCTGGGAGGTAGGGCATGTTGCTCAGTTTCCCATCTTTGTTGTGTATCAACGACAGTATCTGGACCATTTTTGAAGTGCTCATGTTAAAGTCGTGCAACAGTTTAATGAATTTCTTCTCTTGGAAGCTGAATCGTTGATGGGCGCTCAGAAATTTTATGAGGTCAAACTTGTTTATCATATCGTGATTGTGTTCGGCGACAAATTCGGTGACCACCCACCAGGTGAGGGAGTCTTGGATTAGGGGGTCCTCGGATAGCTAACCTATTGTTATTGGTCGGACTATGAGGGCTACTTACGGAACATCAGAAGATTGGAAGGCCTAGTCTCCAAGATGGAAGCGTCGGGGAGCACGGCTTGCGCTCCAGTTTGATGTAGTAAATAGGCATGTTTATCTCTTCGGCATGTAACCGACCATTTGTAAACCCTAGGCATCCTTGGCATCTATAGAAGTTGGAGGGTTTTAGGGCATAGATAGATAACAACTCATCTTGGGTTAGCTATTCGATCTCGAGGTAGATCAACTCTGTCACCCCCCATATCATCAATACAACCAAGCAGGATGTAGGGTATTACCTTCATAGGAGGGCCCGAACCTGGGTAAATCCTTGTCCCCTTCGTCTCCTGTTATCGTCAATTCTAGTCTCACAGTTCCGGACCCCCTACCGAGATCTGCCAGTTTTGACACCTACATTGGTGCTTTCATTGAGAGTTCCTCTGTGAGCGAGATGGAATCAACGCCTCGCCTTGTCATCAACGAAGTGGTCCGTAACATGGACTCTTTTGTATCCGGACAGATCTTCGCCTTCGGCAGCGTTGCGCTGCATGCTGATTCCACTGGCCATCTAGGTCGCATTGAGAGCTTCGCCCCTGATGAGAGGTAAGATTTGGAAACTTAAAGTTCCCCGTCAACACCCGGGGTGACTTGACATTAATCGAACTCGCAGCTTCGCCTGTAGCCTCCGAGGGCCCTGATGTAACATCCCGGGACCGATGCTCCAGAAGATTCCCTTTTTATTTCCATTGTTGTCGTGTGATTCGTTTGGTTGTCACATTCATCATCGCATCATTCGAATCAACTACATAGCATCATCACTCGTTTTTGAAAACTTGCATCCGTTTGTAGTTGCCGGTTCTCTCCGTTCATGTCGTCAACAATTTTGAGACCAACCACACTTGCACGCGCCCGCGACATCGTTATAAAATGCTTGTAAAAGTGCGTATAAAACTTGCTCGGACTGGGTCAAAACTTGGCATGCGGTCTTGTTATATTGTAGGTAGACCGCGTGCCTAATTTTGTCACAATTAGAGGTCGTTTAATACCCTAACAGTCAACTGTAGTGGCACCGTCGTCGGTTTATTGTCGGATGTTTTACAATGTTTAAAAACCTCGTGTCATGGGCCACCATATTCCCGCGCTTCCCTACCTAGCCTCTCTACACAACCCTACTCAACCCACCTAGCTAACCACCTCTGCTTCCGTACCGTTCGATCGGGATCAAATGGTCCGAAAACGGAGGAAAAATCCCTAGCCTAGCCCATGCCTATAAAGGAACACACCCTCCTTCCAAAAAAAGCATAAAACCCTATCCCCTAGCCCTCAACGCAGCTCCAGCCGCCTCCCACCTCGTTTTCAGTGCTGACGCAATCCCAGCCGTTACTTGGCCACGCCAGCCCGGTCACCACTGTCGTGAGCCGCATCGTCGCGGCTTGCACCGCACCTTGCTCCCGTCGCCCGCCGCCAGCCAGCTCTAGCCCGCAGCCCCACCGCCGCCATGACTGCTCCGCCTGCCGCCGCGCGCCATGAGTGCCAGTCATGAGCTTGCCTCCCTCCAATGGCTAGATCCGGCGGCCCCAAGGCCGTATCTCGTGTTGCGTCGCCCTTCCCCGACCTCCGGCAAGCCCTGCCGCCATGCCAACCCCATGCCGGACCTCCTCGCCGTGGGATAGCCCCGTCCCGGGATGAACGTGAACCCTCACCCAACTGGCGTCCTGAATCCCCTCGTCCTGTTGTCTTTTGTTTCATGCTGAAATTCATCCCCTGATGCATTTCCACGTACCCATAACTTTGTGCATGTTCTTCCGATAACAATGTGTAATATATGAAATTGCCTCTACTTTTTGTGCTCTAAATGATAGCCTCACTTGTATGAATTATAGGAATCATATAGAGGTGCATATATGTGTTGCATAAGAGCATATCGTCGTAATCTGAATCTATTATTTTAATCAAACTTGCATGGATGATTGCATCTCATAGGTAGGCCTTTGGCATGTGGTGTCTTCATGAGAATTGCCCTATGTGATGTCTACTTTGATGCCATGCCTCTGGTTTCTAGGTAGGAGTTCATTATCATGTGCATATCTTGCTCTCAAGTGGCTATGACATTATAACTGAATCTGTTAACGAAGAGTTCCGTTGTGTGGGCATCATCTTAAGCAAACCATTCATCCTATGTAATTGTACCAATGAAATGATTTGAAGTGTGTCATGTCTAGTTGTTGTTAGTGTCCTTGCCATGCTCTTAAGTGTTTTTTATGCTACTATTATTGCCATGTCAACATGCCTAGTCAATATTGCAGTTTTGAGAGATGGTTAAATTTCACTAAATCTGAAACTATTATTTTGTTGCCATGTTGCTATGTGATTTGCTATTGATCTAGGAGTCTTTTGTGGTTGCCACCCAGGAGTCTTTTGTTAAGCATGACGTTGCCTATCATGTTGTGCCAATATTTTGCATGAATAGGTTTAGCATCATAATTAATTCTGTTGTTCAAGATGTCAATCTGTTAAAAAACTGCTGCACATGTCCACTTTAATTTTCACCAAGTCTGAGAACTGCCTACTTCAATATGTCTTGCTGTGAGATCTTTTCCTATTGATCCATGCTTCTAATCAACTTGATATGAATAGATGAATTGTTAAGCATCATGTAAGCTTCACCACCATGTCCTTGTTGGGCATTTTAGATGGCTGTAGCTTGTAGATTTGTGGGTTACAATATGCCATGTCGCTGGTTCGGGCAAATTATATCCAAAACTTATGTTGGTTGTAGTGGTTGAACCGTAGCTCCCTTCTGGGCATGCCATATATGAAACTTGCTTAGAATCTCATGTAGTTGCACAATATATTTCTGCATCCATGGTTTGAAATGCTTGTGGTTATCACTGTCATGCATTTTGCATTCATATCATGTTCGTCTTGTGTGTGTCATAACTTTTAGACCATAGCTCCGTTTTAAATGTTCCATATATGTAAATTGACTAGAATGACGTGTAGAATCGTGTGGCACACTTTATATTGTTTTTAACATCTATAAAACATGCGTAGGACAGATCTAGACCAAAATCCTAATATGCATATGAGGTCATTTCGGAAATGATATAAGTTGTTTCCGACCTCATTTAAGATGCCTAGATGGAGTAGTTTATTTATGCTTCACCTCTTGCCATGATTAACAACATTTAATATTGTCGTGTACCTAATCGGAAATGAACTAAGTAACGTAAGTGTGGAGTTTCGTCAATATGCAACTCATTGCATATTGAGCTTCACTTAATGTGTAGAAGTTGTTGTTGTGCTTTGCATGTCATGCATAACATGCATCTTCATGCATCATATTGTTTGTGCATCATGTCATGAATATGTTGTGGTGTATCATGTGTTGATTGTTGTTTTCAGATTGTTCCTTCTTGATAGAGTTCCAAAAGCATTCGGAGTGTGAGGATTCATTCGACTACGTTGGCTCGTCTTCTTCATGGATCGTTCTTCTTCCAAGCCGGATCTCAAGCAAGATGACACATTTCCCTAGATACCACTACTATCATTTCTATGCTAGTTGTCTCGCTTCCATCGTTATGTCTCGCTACCTACCACTTGTTTGTCAAGCCTCCCAACATTGCCATGATAAACCTCTAACCCCTCCACATCCCGGCAAACCATTGTTTGGCTATGTTATCGCTTGCTCAGCCCTTCTTATAGCGTTTCTAGCTACAAGTGCAATTGCTTCCATGTGTCAACATGGACCCCATTTTGTTATCGCAATATTATTGCTATTTAATTTAATGCACATATATACTTGGTAAAGGGTGGAAGGCTTGGCCTTTTTCTCGGTGTTTTGTTCCGCTCTTGCTGCCATAGTTACTTGTGAACCGGTGTTATGTTCCATAATTGAGCGCTCCTAACATGCTCGGGGTTGTTATGGGGACCGATACGTCCATTTTGCATCATGCTTTTATATTGATATTTATTGCATTATGGGCTATTACTAGACATTTTGGTAGAATATGTATGCCTTTTCTTTCTTATTTTACAAGGTTTAGATGAAGAGGGAGAATGCCGGCAGCTGGAATTCTAGACTGGAAAAGGAGCAAATCTGAGATACCTATTCTGCACAACTCCAAAATTCCTGAAAATCTAAGTAGAATTATTTTGGAATATATAAAAAATATTGGACCGAAGAAATACATCAGGGGGCCCACCAGGCAGTCACAAGCCTGGGGGCGCGCCCTACCCCCTTGGGCGCGCCCCTGTGGCTTGTGGCCCACCTGGCAGCCCTCTAGTGCCCATCTTCTGCTATATGGAGGGTTTTGACCTGGAGAAAATCATAACAGAGCTTTCGGGGCAAAGCATCACCGTCTCGAGGCGGAACTTGGCCAGAACCAATCCAGGGCTTCGGTGGAGCTGGTCTGCCAGGGAAACTTCCCTCCCGAAGGGGGAAATCGAAGCCATCGTCAACACCAATGATTCTCTCATCGAGAGGGTGTCAATCTCCATGAACATCTTCACCAGCACCATCTCCTCTCCAAACCCTAGTTCATATCTTGTATCTGATCTTTGTCTCAAAACCTTAGATTGGTACCTATGGGTTGCTAGTAGTGTTGATTACTCCTTGTAGTTGATGCTAATTGGTTTACTTGGTGGAAGATCATATGTTCAAATCCTTGATCATCATTAATACTCCTCTGATTATGAACATGAATATGCTTTGTGAGTAGTTACGTTTGTTCCTGATGACATGGGATAAGTCTTGTTATAAGTAATCATGTGAATTTGGTATTCGTTCGATATTTTGATGACATGTATGTTGTCTCTCCTCTAGTGGTGTTATATGAACGTCAACTACATCACACTTCACCATTGTTCGGGCCTAGAGGAAGGCATTGGGAAGTAATAAGTAGATGATGGGTTGGTAGGGTGAAAGAAGCTTAAATCCTAGTTTATGCGTTGCTTCGTAAGGGGCTGATTTGGATCCACATGTTTCATGCTATGGTTAGATTTATCTTAATTCTTCTTTCGTAGTTGTGGATGCTTGTGAGAGGGGTTAATCATAAGTGGGAGGCTTGTCCAAGTAAGCGCAGCAACCAAGCACTGGTCCAACCACATATCAAATTATCAAAGTAACAAACGCGAATCATATGAGCATGATGAAAACTAGCTTGACAGAAATTCACATGTGTCCTCAGGAGCGCCTTGCTGTATATAAGAGTTTGTCCAGGCTTGTCCATTGCTATAAAAAGGATTGGGACACCTTTCTGCACCTTTGTTAGAATTGTTACTTTCTACCCATTACGAATTGTCTAATCACAAAACTATCTGTTACCGATAATTTCAATGCTTGCAGAGAATACCTTACTGAAAACCGCTTGTAATTTCCTTCTGCTCCTCGTTGGGTTCGACACTCTTACTTATCGAAAGGACTATGATAGATCCCCTATACTTGTGGGTAATCAAGACTCTTTTCTAGCATCATTTCCAGGGAGTGAAGCACCTTTGGTGAGTGGAACTTGGTAAGGAAAAATTTATATATTGTGCTGAAATTTACTGTTACTTGTTACTATGGAAAAAAAATCCTTTGAGGGGCTTGTTCGAGGTATTTGCACCTCGACCGGAAGCACAAAGAGTCGCTCCTCAACCTGCTGCACCTACTGAAAATATTTATTATGAAATTCCTTCGGGTATGATAGAGAAATTGTTAGCTAATCCTTATGCAGGAGATGGAACACTACATCTTGATTTGCATCTAATATATGTGGATGAAGTTTGTGGATTATTTAGGCTTGTAGGTTTGCCCGAGGATGTTGTCAAGAACAAGGTATTTCCTTTATCTTTGAAGGAGATGGCATTGGCATGGTATAGGATATGTGATGATATTAGATCATGGGACTACAACCGGTTGAAATTGGAATTTCATCAGAAGTTTTACCCTATGCATTTGGTTCATCGTGATCAAAATTATATTTCCAATTTTTGGCCTCATGAAGGAGAAAGAATCGCTCAAGCTTGGGGAGGCTTAAGTCTACGTTATATTCATTCCCCAACCATGAGCTCTCATGAGAAATTATTATAAAGAATTTTTATGCTCGGCTTTCTCATAATGATCGATCCATGCTTGATACTTCTTGCTCTGGTTCTTTCATGAACAAAGATATTGAATATAAATTTAACTTCTTGGAAAGAATTAAACGCAACTCTAAAGATTGGGAAATCGACGAAGGTAAGGAGTCAGGTATAAACCTTAAGTTTGATTGTGTTAAATACTTTATAGACATCAATGCTTTTCGAGAGCTTAGCACTAAATCTGGACTTGACTCTAGGATAGTAGCTTCTCTCTGTGAATCTTTTGCTACTCATGTTGATCTCCCTAAGGAAGAGTTGTTTAAATATCATCCTTCTATTGAAGTGAAAGTAGTTGAACCTATTAAAGTTGAAGAGGAAACTATTACTTATAATGTTTATCCTGTTATTCCTACTTCTTACATTGAGAAACCACCCTTCTCTTTTAGGATAAAGGAACATGCTAAAACTTCATATGTGGTTCATAAGAGTTCTATTAGAACACCTACACCCCCTGAATAAATTAAAGTTGAACCTAGTATTTCCATGTGCTAAAAAGTTGAGAGGGTTACGGCAAAAACTGGATGCACTTCATGTACAAAATGGACAATCTCTTTCGAAGTATCAGGGTTTCGGACGAAAACTCGCCTGTTACAAAGGCATTTCTTTTTTTTAAATTATTTGAACTCCATACTTTTTGTGTGTTCAAAATGCACCATTCAAATCCACATCATCAATTTCTACCCTTTCTGACTTTATTTGTTATTTTTCATGCACTTATTGATTTTTTTCACCAAAATAACCCTGAAATTGAAAAGCACTTCAAATGAACTCTGAAAAGGTTGAAAGTTGGCATGGTATAATCATTTCACGTACATAGCATATTATAAAAAGTTAAGAGGGTTACGGCAAAAACTAGATGCACTTCGTGTACAAAATGGACAATCTCTTTCGAAGTATCAGGCTTTCGGACGAAAACTCTCCTGTTACAAAGGCATTTCATTTTTTTAACTTATTTGAACTCCATACTCTTTGTGTGTTCAAAATGCACCATTCAAAGCCACATCATCACTTTTCAACCCTTTCTGACTTCATTTTTTCATGCATTTACTGATTTGTTTAAGCAGAATACCCCTGAAATTGATAAGCACTTCAAATGAACTCTGAAAAGGATGAAAGTTATCATGGTATCATCATTTCACCCACATAGCATGTTATAAAAAGTTGAGACGGTTACGACAAAAACTGGATGCACTTTGTGTACAAAATGGACAATCTCTTTCGAAGTATCAGGGTTTCGGATGAAAACTCGCCCGTTTACAAAGGCATTTCATTATTTAAACTTATTTGTACTCCATAGTTTTTGTGTGTTCAAAATGCACCATTCCAAGCCACATCATCACTTTTCAACCCTTTCTGACTTCATTTGCTATTTTTCATGCACTTAGTGATTTTTTCAGCAAAAAAATCCTGAAATTTAAAAGCACTTCAAATGAACTCTGAAAAGGTTGAAAGTTGGCATGGTATCATTATTTCACCCACACAGAATGTGCTAAAATTTTGAGAGGGTTACGGCAAAAACTGGATGCACTTCGTGTACAAAATGGACAATCTATGTTGAAGTATCAGGGTTCCGGACGAAAACTCGCGTGTTACAAAGGCATTTGAATATTTTAAACATATTTTAACTCAAGGATTTTTCTGCATTCAATATGCACCATTCAAAGCCACATCATTACTTTTCAACCCTTTTCTGACCTCATTTACTATTTTTCATTCATTTCATGATTTGTTTTTAGCTAAAATGACCCTCAATTGAAAATTACTGCAAATGAACTCTGAAATGGTTGAAAGTTGGCATGGTATCATCATTTCAACCACATAGGATGTGCTAAAAAGTTGAGAGGGTTACAAAAAAAATTGGACGCACTTCGTACACAAAATGGACAATCTCTTTTGATATATTAGGGTTTCGGGTGAAAACTCGCCTGTTACAAAGGCATTTCATTTTTTTAACATATTTGTACTCCATACTTTTTGTGTGTTCAAAATGCACCATTCAAAGACACATCATCACTTTTCAACCCTTTCTGACTTCATTTGCTAGTTTTCATGCACTAACTGATTTTTTCAGCAAAATAACCCTGAAATTGAAAAGCACTTCAAATGAACTCTGAAAAGGTTGAAATTTGGCATGGTATCATCATTTCACCCACATAGCATGTTATAAAAAGTTGAGAGGGTTACGAAAAAAACTGGATGCACTTCGTGTACAAAATGGACAATCTCTTTCGAAGTATCACGGTTTCGGATGACAACTCGCCTGTTACAAAAGCATTTCATTTTTTTAAATTATTTGAACTCCATACTTTTTGTGTGTTCAAAATGCACCATTCAAATCCACATCATCAATTTCTACCCTTTCTGACTTTATTTATTATTTTTCATGCACTTACTGTTTTTTCACAAAAATAACCCTGAAATTGAAAAGCACTTCAAATGAACTCTGAAAAGGTTGAAAGTTGGAATGGTTTCATCATTTCACATAAATAGCATATTTTAAAAAGTTGAGAGGGTTACGGCAAAAACTGGATGCACTTCGTGTACAAAATGGACAATCTCTTTCGAAGTATCAGGGTTTCGGATGAAAACTCGCCTGTTACAAAGGCATTTCATTTTTTTTAACTTATTTGAACTCCATACTCTTTGTGTGTTCAAAATGCACCTTTCAAACCCACATCATCACTTTTCAACCCTTTCTGACTTCATTTTTTTCATGCATTTACTGATTTGTTTAAGCAGAATACCCCTGAAATTGATAAGCACTTCAAATGAACCATGAAAAGGATGAAAGTTGTCATGGTATCAACATTTCACCCACATAGCATGTTATAAAAAGTTGAGACGGTTAAGACAAAAACTAGATGCACTTTGTGTACAAAATGGACAATCTCTTTCGAAGTATCAGGGTTTCGGACGAAAACTCGTCCGTTTACAAAGGCATTTCATTTTTTATACTTATTTGAACCCCATACTCTTTGTGTGTTCAAAATGCACCATTCAAAGCCACATCATCACTTTTCAACCCTTTCTGACTTTATTTTTTTCATGCATTTACTGATTTGTTTAAGCAGAATACCCCTGAAATTGATAAGAACTTCAAATGAACTCTGAAAAGGATGAAAGTTGTCATGGTATCATCATTTCACCCACATAGCATGTTATAAAAAGTTGAGACGGTTACGACAAAAACTGGATGCACTTTCTGTACAATATGGACAATCTCTTTCGAAGTATCAGGGTTCCGAACGAAAACTCGCGTGTTACAAAGGCATTTGAATGTTTTAAACATATTTTCACTCAAGGATTTTCTCTGCATTGAATATGCGCCATTCAAAGACACATCATCACTTTTCAACCCTTTTCTGACCTCATTTACTATTTTTCATTCATTTCATGATTTGTTTTGAGCTAAAATGACCCTCAACTGAAAATTAGTGCAAATGAACTCTGAAATGGTTGAAAGTTGGCATGGTATCATCATTTCAACCACATAGCATGTGCTAAAAAGTTGAGAGGGTTACAAAGAAATTGGATGCACTTCGTACACAAAATGGACAATCTCTTTCGATATATTAGGGTTTCGGGTGAAAACTCGCCTATTACAAAGGCATTTCATTTTTTTAATATATTTGTACTCCATACTTTTTGTGTGTTCAAAATGTACCATTCAAAGACACATCATCACTTTTCCACCCTTTCTGACTTCATTTGCTAGTTTTCATGCACTTACTGATCTTTTCAGCAAAATAACCCTGAAATTGAAAAGCGCTTCAAATGAACTCTGAAAAGGTTGAAATTTGGCATGGTATCATCATTTCACCCACATAGCATGTTATAAAAAGTGGAGAGGGTTACGGAAAAAACTGGATGCACTTCGTGTACAAAATGGACAATCTCTTTCGAAGTATCACGGTTTCGGACGACAACTCGCCTGTTACAAAAGCATTTCATTTTTTTAAATTATTTGAACTCCATACTTTTTGTGTGTTCAAAATCCACCATTCAAATCCACATCATCAATTTCTACCCTTTCTGACTTTATTTGTTATTTTTCATGCACTTACTAATTTTTTCACCAAAATAACCCTGAAATTGAAAAGCACTTCAAATGAACTCTGAAAAGGTTGAAAGTTGGCATGGTATAATCATTTCACGTACATAGCATACTATAAAAAGTTGAGAGGGTTACGGCAAAAACTGTATGCACTTCGTGTACAAAATGGACAATCTCTTTCGAAGTATCAGGGTTTCGGACGAAAACTCGCGTGTTACAAATGCAGTTCATTTTTTAAATTATTTCAACTCCATACTTTCTGTGTGTTCAAAATGCACCATTCAAATCCACATCATCAATTTCTACCCTTTCTGACTTTATTTGTTATTTTTCATGCACTTACTGATTTTTTCACCAAAATAACCCTGAAATTGAAAAGCAATTCAAATGAACTCTGAAAAGGTTGAAAGTTGGCATGGTATAATCATTTCACGTACATAGCATATTATAAAAAGTTGAGAGGGTTACGGCAAAAACTGGATGCACTTCGTGTACAAAATGGACAATCACTTTCGAAGTATCAGGGTTTCGGACGAAAACTCGCCTGTTACAAAGGCATTTCATTTTTTTAACTTACTTGAACTCCATACTCTTTGTGTGTTCAAAATACACCATTCAAAGCCACATCATCACTTTTCAACCCTTTCTGACTTAATTTTTTTCATGCATTTACTGATTTGTTTAAGAAGAATACCCCTGAAATCGATAAGCACTTCAAATGAACTCTGAAAAGGATGAAAGTTGTCATGGTATGATCATTTCACCCACATAGCATGTTCTAAAATGTTGAGACAATTACGACAAAAACTGGATGCACTTTGTGTACAAAATGGACAATCTCTTTCGAAGTATCAGGGTTTCGGACGAAAACTCGCCCGTTTACAAAGGCATTTCATTTTTTAAACTTATTTCTACTCCATACTTTTTGTTTGTTCAAAACGCACCATTCAAAGCCACATCATCACTTTTCAACCCTTTCCGACTTCATTTGCTATTTTTCATGCACTTAGTTATTTTTTTAGCAAAGAAATCCTGAAATTTAAAAGCACTTCAAATGAACTCTGAAAAGGTTGAAAGTTGGCATGGTATCATTATTTCACCCACACAGAATGTGCTAAAAATTTGAGAGGGTTACGGCAAAAACTGGATGCACTTCGTGTACAAAATGGACAATCTCTTTCGAAGTATCAGGGTTCCGGACGAAACCTCGCGTGTTACAAAGGCATTTGAATGTTTTAAACATATTTTAACTCAAGGATTCTTCTGCATTCAATATGCACCATTCAAAGCCACATCATCACTTTTCAACCCTTTTCTGACCTCATTTACTATTTTTCATTCATTTCATGATTTGTTTTGAGCTAAAATGACCCTCAATTAAAAATTAGTGCAAATGAACTCTGAAATGGTTGAAAGTTGGCATGGTATCATCATTTCAAGCACATAGCATGTGCTAAAGAGTTGAGAGGGTTACAAAAAAAATTGGATGCACTTCGTTCACAAAATGGACAATCTCTTTCGATATATTAGGGTTTTGGGTGAAAACTCGCCTGTTACAAAGGCATTTCATTTTTTAACATATTTGTACTCCATACTTTTTGTGTGTTCAAAATGCACCATTCAAAGACACATCATCACTTTTCAACCCTTTCTGACTTCATGTGCTAGTTTTCATGCACTAACTGATTTTTTCAGCAAAATAACCCTGAAATTGAAAAGCACTTCAAATGAACTCTGAAAAGGTTGAAATTTGGCATGGTATCATCATTTCACCCACATAGCATGTTATAAAAAGTTGAGAGGGTTACGAAAAAAACTGGATGCACTTCGTGTACAAAATGGACAATCTCTTTCGAAGTATCACGGTTTCGGATGACAACTCGCCTGTTACAAAAGCATTTCATTTTTTTAAATTATTTGAACTCCATACTTTTTGTGTGTTCAAAATACACCATTCAAATCCACATCATCAATTTCTACCCTTTCTGACTTTATTTGTTATTTTTCATGCACTTACTGTTTTTTTCACAAAAATAACCCTGAAATTGAAAAGCACTTCAAATGAACTCTGAAAAGCTTGAAAGTTGGCATGGTATCATCATTTCACATAAATAGCATATTTTAAAAAGTTGAGAGGGTTACGGCAAAAACTGGATGCACTTCGTGTACAAAATGGACAATCTCTTTCAAAGTATCAGGGTTTCGGATGAAAACTCGCCTGTTACAAAGGCATTTCATTTTTTTAACTTATTTGAACTCCATACTCTTTGTGTGTTCGAAATGCACCTTTCAAAGCCACACCATCACTTTTCAACCCTTTCTGACTTCATTTTTTTCATGCATTTACTGATTTGTTTAAGCAGAATACCCCTGAAATTGATAAGCACTTCAAATGAACCCTGAAAAGGATGAAAGTTGTCATGGTATCATCATTTCACCCACATAGGATGTTATAAAAAGTTGAGACGGTTACGACAAAAACTAGATGCACTTTGTGTACAAAATGGACAATCTCTTTCGAAGTATCAGGGTTTCGGACGAAAACTCGTCCGTTTACAAAGGCATTTCATTTTTTAAACTTATTTGAACCCCATACTCTTTGTGTGTTCAAAATGCACCATTCAAAGCCACATCATCACTTTTCAACCCTTTCTGACTTTATTTTTTTCATGCATTTACTGATTTGTTTAAGCAGAATACCCCTGAAATTGATAAGCACTTCAAAAGAACTCTGAAAAGGATGAAAGTTGTCAGGGTATCATCATTTCACCCACATAGCATGTTATAAAAAGTTGAGACGGTGACGACAAAAACTGGATGCACTTTGTGTACAAAATGGACAATCTCTTTCGAAGTATCAGGGTTCCGAACGAAAACTCGCGTGTTACAAAGGCATTTGAATGTTTTAAACATATTTTCACTCAAGGATTTTCTATGCATTGAATATGCACCATTCAGAGCCACATCATCACTTTTCAACCCTTTTCTGACCTCATTTACTATTTTTCATTCATTTCATGATTTGTTTTGAGCTAAAATGACCCTCAATTGAAAATTAGTGCAAATGAACTCTGAAATGGTTGAAAGTTGGCATGGTATCATCATTTCAAGCACATAGCATGTGCTAAAAAGTTGATAGGGTTACAAAAAAATTGGATGCACTTCGTACACAAAATGGACAATCTCTTTCGATATATTAGGGTTTAGGGTGAAAACCCGCCTGTTACAAAGGCATTTCATTTTTTTAACATATTTGTACTCCATACTTTTTGTGTGTTCAAAATGCACCATTCAAAGACACATGATCACTTTTCCACCCTTTCTGACTTCATTTGCTAGTTTTCATGCACTTACTGATTTTTTCAGGAAAATAACCCTGAAATTGAAAAGCGCTTCAAATGAACTCTGAAAAGGTTGAAATTTGGCATGGTATCATCATTTCACCCACATAGCATGTTATAAAAACTGGAGAGGGTTACGGAAAAAACTGGATGCACTTCGTGTACAAAATGGACAATCTCTTTCGAAGTATCACGGTTTCGGACGACAACTCGCCTGTTACAAAAGTATTTTCGTTTTTTTAAATTATTTGAACTCCATACTTTTTGTGCGTTCAAAATCCACCATTCAAATCCACATCATCAATTTCTACCCTTTCTGACTTTATTTGTTATTTTTCATGCACTTACTAATTTTTTCACCAAAATAACCCTGAAATTGAAAAGCACTTCAAATGAACTCTGAAAAGGTTGAAAGTTGGCATGGTATAATCATTTCACGTACATAGCATATTATAAAAAGTTGAGAGGGTTACGGCAAAAACTGTATGCACTTCGTGTACAAAATGGACAATCTCTTTCGAAGTATCAGGTTTTCGGACGAAAACTCGCGTGTTACAAAGGCAGTTCATTTTTTTAAATTATTTCAACTCCACACTTTTTGTGTGTTCAAAATGCAGCATTCAAATCCACATCATCAATTTCTACCCTTTCTGACTTTATTTGTTATTTTTCATGCACTTACTGATTTTTTCACCAAAATAACCCTGAAATTGAAAAGCAATTGAAATGAACCCTGAAAAGGTTGAAAGTTGGCATGGTATAATCATTTCACGTACATAGCATATTATAAAAAGTTGAGAGGGTTACGGCAAAAACTGGATGCACTTCGTGTACAAAATGGACAATCACTTTCGAAGTATTAGGGTTTCGGACGAAACCTGGCCTGTTACAAAGGCATTTCATTTTTTTAACTTACTTGAACTCCATACTCTTTGTGTGTTCAAAATGCACCATTCAAAGCCACATCATCACTTTTCCACCCTTTCTGACTTCATTTGCTAGTTTTCATGCACTTAGTGATTTTTTCATTAAAATAACCCTGAAATTGAAAAGCGCTTCAAATGAACTCTGAAAAGGTTGAAATTTGGCATGGTATCATCATTTCACCCACATAGCATGTTATAAAAAGTGGAGAGGGTTACGGAAAAAACTGGATGCACTTCGTGTACAAAATGGACAATCTCTTTCGAAGTATCACGGTTTCGGCCGACAACTCGCCTGTGACAAAAGCATTTCATTTTTTTAAATTATTTGAACTCCATACTTTTTGTGTGTTCAAAATCCACCATTCAAATCCACATCATCAATTTCTACCCTTTCTGACTTTATTTATTAGTTTTCATGCACTTACTCATTTTTTCACCAAAATAACCCTGAAATTGAAAAGCACTTCAAATGAACTCTGAAAAGGTTGAAAGTTGGCATGGTATAATCATTTCACGTACATAGCATACTATAAAAAGTTGAGAGGGTTACGGCAAAAACTGTATGCACTTCGTGTACAAAATGGACAATCTCTTTCGAAGTATCAGGGTTTCGGACGAAAACTCGCGTGTTACGAAGGTAGTTCATTTTTTTAAATTATATCAACTCCATACTTTTTGTGTGTTCAAAATGCACCATTCAAATCCACATCATCAATTTGTACCCTTTCTGACTTTATTTGTTATTTTTCATGCACTTACTGATTTTTTCACCAAAATAACCCTGAAATTGAAAAGCAATCCAAATGAACTCTGAAAAGGTTGAAAGTTGGCATGGTATAATCATTTCACGTACATAGCATATTATAAAAAGTTGAGAGGGTTACGGCAAAAACTGGATGCACTTCGTGTACAAAATGGACAATCACTTTCGAAGTATCAGGGTTTCGGACGAAAACTTGCCCGTTTACAAAGGCATGTCATTTTTTAAACTTATTTGTACTCCATACTTTTTGTTTGTTCAAAATGCACCATTCAAAGCCACATCATCACTTTTCAACCCTTTCCGACTTCATTTGCTATTTTTCATGCACTTAGTGATTTTTTTAGCAAAGAAATCCTGAAATTTAAAAGCACTTCAAATGAACTCTGAAAAGGTTGAAAGTTGGCATGGTATCATTATTTCACCCACACAGAATGTGCTAAAAATTTGAGAGGGTTACGGCAAAAACTGGATGCACTTCGTGTACAAAATGGACAATCTCTTTCGAAGTATCAGGGTTCCGAACGAAACCTCGCGTGTTACAAAGGCATTTGAAGGTTTTAAACATATTTTAACTCAAGGATTCTTCTGTATTCAATATGCACCATTCATAGCCACATCATCACTTTTCAACCCTTTTCTGACCTCATTTACTATTTTTCATTCATTTCATGATTTGTTTTGAGCTAAAATGACCCTCAATTAAAAATTAGTGCAAATGAACTCTGAAATGGTTGAAAGTTGGCATGGTATCATCATTTCAATCACATAGCATGTGCTAAAGAGTTGAGAGGGTTACAAAAAAAATTGGATGCACTTCGTACACAAAATGGACAATCTCTTTCGATATCCTAGGGTTCCGGGTGAAAACTCGCCTGTTACAAAGGCATTTCATTTTTTTAACATATTTGTACTCCATAGTTTTTGTGTGATCAAAATGCACCATTCAAAGACACATCATCACTTTTCAACCCTTTCTGACTTCATTTGCTAGTTTTCATGCACTAACTGATTTTTTCAGCAAAATAACCCTGAAATTGAAAAGCACTTCAACTGAACTCTGAAAAGGTTGAAATTTGGCATGGTATCATCATTTCACCCACATAGCATGTTATAAAAAGTTGAGAGGGTTACGAAAAAAACTGGATGCACTTCGTGTACAAAATGGACAATCTCTTTCGAAGTATCACGGTTTCGGATGACACCTCGCCTGTTACAAAAGCATTTCATTTTTTTAAATTATTTGAACTCCATACTTTTTGTGTTTTCAAAATGCACCATTCAAATCCACATCATCAATTTCTACCCTTTCTGACTTTATTTGTTATTTTTCATGCACTTACTGTTTTTTTCACAAAAATAACCCTGAAATTGAAAAGCACTTCAAATGAACTCTGAAAAGGTTGAAAGTTGGCATGGTATCATCATTTCACATAAATAGCATATTTTAAAAAGTTGAGAGGGTTACGGCAAAAACTGGATGCACTTCGTGTACAAAATGGACAATCTCTTTCGAAGTATAAGGGTTTCGGATGAAAACTCGCCTGTTACAAAGGCATTTCATTTTTTTAACTTATTTGAACTCCATACTCTTTGTGTGTTCAAAATGCACCTTTGAAAGCCACATCATCACTTTTCAACCCTTTCGGACTTCATTTTTTTCATGCATTTACTGATTTGTTTAAGCAGAATACCCCTGAAATTGATAAGCACTTCTAATGAACTCTGAAAAGGATGAAAGTTGTCATGGTATCATCATTTCACCCACATAGCATGTTATAAAAAGTTGAGACGGTTACGACAAAAACTAGATGTACTTTGTGTACAAAATGGACAATCTCTTTCGAAGTATCAGGGTTTCGGACGAAAACTCGTCCGTTTACAAAGGAATTTCATTTTTTAAACTTATTTGAACCCCATACTCTTTGTGTGTTCAAAATGCACCATTCAAAGCCACATCATCACTTTTCAACCCTTTCTGACTTTATTTTTTTCATGCATTTACTGATTTGTTTAAGCAGAATACCCCTGAAATTGATAAGCACTTCAAATGAACTTTGAAAAGGATGAAAGTTTTCATGGTATCATCATTTCACCCGCATAGCATGTTATAAAAAGTTGAGACGGTTACGACAAAAACTGGATGCACTTTCTGTACAAAATGGACAATCTCTTTCGAAGTATCAGGGTTCCGAACGAAAACTCGCGTGTTACAAAGGCATTTGAATGTTTTAAACATATTTTCACTCAAGGATTTTCTCTGCATTGAATATGCACCATTCAAAGCCACATCATCACTTTTCAACCCTTTTCTGACCACATTTACTATTTTTCATTCATTTCATGATTTGGTTTGAGCTAAAATGACCCTCAATTGAAAATTAGTGCAAATGAACTCTGAAATGGTTGAAAGTTGGCATGGTATCATCATTTCAACCACATAGCATGTGCTAAAAAGTTGAGAGGGTTACAAAAAAATTGGATGCACTTCGTACACAAAATGGACAATCTCTTTCGATATATTAGGGTTTCGGGTGAAAACTCGCCTGTTACAAAGGCATTTCATTTTTTTAACATATTTGTACTCCATACTTTTTGTGTGTTAAAATGCACCATTCAAAGACACATCATCACTTTTCCACCGTTTCTGACTTCATTTGCTAGTTTTCATGCACTTACTGATTTTTTCACCAAAATAACCCTGAAATTGAAAAGCGCTTCAAATGAACTCTGAAAAGGTTGAAATTTGGCATGGTATCATCATTTCACCCACATAGCATGTTATAAAAACTAGAGAGGGTTACGGAAAAAACTGGATGCACTTCGTGTACAAAATGGACAATCTATTTCGAAGTATCACGGTTTCGGACGACAACTTGCCTGTTACAAAAGCATTTCATTTTTTTAAATTATTTGAACTCCATACTTTTTGTGTGTTCAAAATCCACCATTCAAATCCACATCATCAATTTCTACCCTTTCTGACTTTATTTGTTATTTTTCATGCACTTACTACTTTTTTCACCAAAATAACCCTGAAATTGAAAAGCACTTCAAATGAACTCTGAAAAGGTTGAAAGTTGGCATGGTATAATCATTTCACGTACATAGCATACTATAAAAAGTTGAGAGGGTTACGGCAAAAACTGTATGCACTTCGTGTACAAAATGGACAATCTCTTTCGAAGTATCAGGGTTTCGGACGAAAACTCGCGTGTTACAAAGGCAGTTCATTTTTTTAAATTATTTCAACTCCATACTTTTTGTGTGCTCAAAATGGACCATTCAAATCCACATCATCAATTTCTACCCTGTCTGACTTTATTTGTTATTTTTCATGCACTTACTGATTTTTTCACCAAAATAACCCTGAAATTGAAAAGCAATTCAAATGAACTCTAAAAAGGTTGAAAGTTGGCATGGTATAATCATTTCACGTACATAGCATATTATAAAAAGTTGAGAGGGTTACGGCAAAAACTGGATGCACTTCGTGTACAAAATGGACAATCACTTTCGAAGTATCAGGGTTTCGGACGAAAACTCGCCTGTTACAAAGGCATTTCATTTTTTTAACTTACTTGAACTCGATACTCTTTGTGTGTTCAAAATGCACCATTCAAAGCCACATCATCACTTTTCAACCCTTTCTGAGTCCATTTTTTTCATGCATTTACTGATTTGTTTAAGCAGAATACCCCTGAAATCGATAAGCACTTCAAATGAACTCTGAAAAGGATGAAAGTTGTCATGGTATCATCATTTCACCCACAAAGCATGTTCTAAAATGTTGAGACAATTACGACAAAAACTGGATGCACTTTGTGTACAAAATGGACAATCTCTTTCGAAGTATCAGGATTTCGGACGAAAACTCGCCCGTTTACAAAGGCATTTCATTTTTTAAACTTATTTGTACTCCATAGTTTTTGTTTGTTCAAAATGCACCATTCAAAGCCACATCACCACTTTTCAACCCTTTCTGACTTCATTTGCTATTTTTCATGCACTTAGTGATTTTTTTAGCAAAGAAATCCTGAAATTTAAAAGCACTTCAAATGAACTCTGAAAAGGTTGAAAGTTGGCATGGTATCATTATTTCACCCACACAGAATGTGCTAAAAATTTGAGAGGGTTACGGCAAAAACTGGATGCACTTCGTGTACAAAATGGACAATCTCTTTCGAAGTATCAGGGTTCCGGACGAAACCTCGCGTGTTACAAAGGCATTTGAATGTTTTAAACATATTTTAACTCAAGGATTTTTCTGCATTCAATATGCACCATTCAAAGCCACATCATCACTTTTCAACCCTTTTCTGACCTCATTTACTATTTTTCATTCATTTCATGATTTGTTTTGAGCTAAAATGACCCTCAATTGAAAATTAGTGCAAATGAACTCTGAAAAGGTTGAAAGTTGGCATGGTATCATCATTTCGAGCACATAGCATGTGCTAAAGAGTTGAGAGGGTTACAAAAAAAATTGGATGCACTTCGTTCACAAAATGGACAATCTCTTTCGATATATTAGGGTTTCGGGTGAAAACTCGCCTGTTACAAAGGCATTTCATTTTTTTAACTTATTTGAACTCCATACTCTTTGTGTGTTCAAAATGCACCTTTGAAAGCCACATCATCACTTTTCAACCCTTTCGGACTTCATTTTTTTCATGCATTTACTGATTTGTTTAAGCAGAATACCCCTGAAATTGATAAGCACTTCAAATGAACTCTGAAAAGGATGAAAGTTGTCATGGTATCATCATTTCACCCACATAGCATGTTATAAAAAGTTGAGACGGTTACGACAAAAACTAGATGTACTTTGTGTACAAAATGGACAATCTCTTTCGAAGTATCAGGGTTTCGGACGAAAACTCGTCCGTTTACAAAGGAATTTCATTTTTTAAACTTATTTGAACCCCATACTCTTTGTGTGTTCAAAATGCACCATTCAACGCCACATCATCACTTTTCAACCCTTTCTGACTTTATTTTTTTCATGCATTTACTGATTTGTTTAAGCAGAATACCCCTGAAATTGATAAGCACTTCAAATGAACTTTGAAAAGGATGAAAGTTGTCATGGTATCATCATTTCACCCACATAGCATCTTATAAAAAGTTGAGACGGTTACGACAAAAACTGGATGCACTTTCTGTACAAAATGGACAATCTCTTTCGAAGTATCAGGGTTCCGAACGAAAACTCGCGTGTTACAAAGGCATTTGAATGTTTTAAACATATTTTCACTCAAGGATTTTCTCTGCATTGAATATGTACCATTCAAAGCCACATCATCACTTTTCAACCCTTTTCTGACCACATTTACTATTTTTCATTCATTTCATGATTTGGTTTGAGCTAAAATGACCCTCAATTGAAAATTAGTGCAAATGAACTCTGAAATGGTTGAAATTTGGCATGGTATCATCATTTCAACCACATAGCATGTGCTAAAAAGTTGAGAGGGTTACAAAAAAATTGGATGCACTTCGTACACAAAATGGACAATCTCTTTCGATATATTAGGGTTTCGGGTGAAAACTCGCCTGTTACAAAGGCATTTCATTTTTTTAACATATTTGTACTCCATACTTTTTGTGTGTTAAAAATGCACCATTCAAAGACACATCATCACTTTTCCACCGTTTCTGACTTCATTTGCTAGTTTTCATGCACTTACTGATTTTTTCACCAAAATAACCCTGAAATTGAAAAGCGCTTCAAATGAGCTCTGAAAAGGTTGAAATTTGGCATGGTATCATCATTTCACCCACATAGCATGTTATAAAAACTGGAGAGGGTTATGGAAAAAACTGGATGCACTTCGTGTACAAAATGGACAATCTCTTTCGAAGTATCACGGTTTCGGACAAAAACTTGCCTGTTACAAAAGCATTTCATTTTTTTAAATTATTTGAACTCCATACTTTTTGTGTGTTCAAAATCCACCATTCAAATCCACATCATCAATTTCTACCCTTTCTGACTTTATTTGTTATTTTTCATGCACTTACTACTTTTTTCACCAAAATAACCCTGAAATTGAAAAGCACTTCAAATGAACTCTGAAAAGGTTGAAAGTTGGCATGGTATAATCATTTCACGTACATAGCATACTATAAAAAGTTGAGAAGGTTACGGCAAAAACTGTATGCACTTCGTGTACAAAATGGACAATCTCTTTCGAAGTATCAGGGTTTCGGACGAAAACTCGCGTGTTACAAAGGCAGTTCATTTTTTTAAATTATTTCAACTCCATACTTTTTGTGTGTTCAAAATGCACCATTCAAATCCACATCATCAATTTCTACCCTTTCTGACTTTATTTGTTATTTTTCATGCACTTACTGATTTTTTCACCAAAATAACCCTGAAATTGAAAAGCAATTCAAATGAACTCTGAAAAGGTTGAAAGTTGGCATGGTATAATCATTTCACGTACATAGCATATTATAAAAAGTTGAGAGGGTTACGGCAAAAACTGGATGCACTTCGTGTACAAAATGGACAATCACTTTCGAAGTATCAAGGTTTCGGACGAAAACTCGCCTGTTACAAAGGCATTTCATTTTTTTAACTTATTTGAACTCCATACTCTTTGTGTCTTCAAAATGCACCTTTGAAAGCCACATCATCACTTTTCAACCCTTTCGGACTTCATTTTTTTCATGCATTTACTGATTTGTTTAAGCAGAATACCCCTGAAATTGATAAGCACTTCAAATGAACTCTGAAAAGGATGAAATTTGTCATGGTATCATCATTTCACCCACATAGCATGTTATAAAAAGTTGAGACGGTTACGGCAAAAACTAGATGTACTTTGTGTACAAAATGGACAATCTCTTTCGAAGTATCAGGGTTTCGGACGAAAACTCGTCCGTTTACAAAGGAATTTCATTTTTTAAACTTTTTTGAACCCCATCCTCTTTGTGTGTTCAAAATGCACCATTCAAAGCCACATCATCACTTTTCAACCCTTTCTGACTTTATTTTTTTCATGCATTTACTGATTTGTTTAAGCAGAATACCCCTGAAATTGATAAGCACTTCAAATGAACTTTGAAAAGGATGAAAGTTGTCATGGTATCATCATTTCACCCACATAGCATGTTATAAAAAGTTGAGACGGTTACGACAAAAACTGGATGCACTTTCTGTACAAAATGGACAATCTCTTTCGAAGTATGAGGGTTCCGAACGAAAACTCGCGTGTTACAAAGGCATTTGAATGTTTGAAACATATTTTCACTCAAGGATTTTCTCTGCATTGAATATGCACCATTCAAAGCCACATCATCACTTTTCAACCCTTTTCTGACCACATTTACTATTTTTCATTCATTTCATGATTTGGTTTGAGCTAAAATGACCCTCAATTGAAAATTAGTGCAAATGAACTCTGAAATGGTTGAAAGTTGGCATGGTATCATCATTTCAACCACATAGCATGTGCTAAAAAGTTGAGAGGGTTACAAAAAAATTGGATGCACTTCGTACACCAAATGGACAATCTCTTTCGATATATTAGGGTTTCGGGTGAAAACTCGCCTGTTACAAAGGCATTTCATTTTTTTAACATATTTGTACTCCATACTTTTTGTGTGTTAAAAATGCAGCATTCAAAGACACATCATCACTTTTCCACCGTTTCTGACTTCATTTGCTAGTTTTCATGCACTTACTGATTTTTTCACCAAAATAACCCTGAAATTGAAAAGCGCTTCAAATGAACTCTGAAAAGGTTGAAATTTGGCATGGTATCATCATTTCACCCACATAGCATGTTATAAAAACTAGAGAGGGTTACGGAAAAAACTGGATGCACTTCGTGTACAAAATGGACAATCTCTTTCGAAGTATCACGGTTTCGGACGACAACTTGCCTGTTACAAAAGCATTTCATTTTTTTAAATTATTTGAACTCCATACTTTTTGTGTGTTCAAAATCCACCATTCAAATCCACATCATCAATTTCTACCCTTTCTGACTTTATTTGTTATTTTTCATGCACTTACTACTTTTTTCACCAAAATAACCCTGAAATTGAAAAGCACTTCAAATGAACTCTGAAAAGGTTGAAAGTTGGCATGGTATAATCATTTCACGTACATACCATACTATAAAAAGTTGAGAGGGTTACGGCAAAAACTGTATGCACTTCGTGTACAAAATGGACAATCTCTTTCGAAGTATCAGGGTTTCGGACGAAAACTCGCGTGTTACAAAGGCAGTTCATTTTTTTAAATTATTTCAACTCCATACTTTTTGTGTGTTCAAAATGCACCATTCAAATCCACATCATCAATTTCTACCCTTTCTGACTTTATTTGTTATTTTTCATGCACTTACTGATTTTTTCACCAAAATAACCCTGAAATTGAAAAGCAATTCAAATGAACTCTGAAAAGGTTGAAAGTTGGCATGGTATAATCATTTCACGTACATAGCATATTATAAAAAGTTGAGAGGGTTACGGCAAAAACTGGATGCACTTCGTGTACAAAATGGACAATCACTTTCGAAGTATCAGGGTTTCGGACGAAAACTCGCCTGTTACAAAGGCATTTCATTTTTTTAACTTACTTGAACTCCATACTCTTTGTGTGTCCAAAATGCACCATTCAAAGCCACATCATCACTTTTCAACCCTTTCTGACTTCATTTTTTTCATGCATTTAATGATTTGTTTAAGCAGAATACCCCTGAAATCGATAAGCACTTCAAATGAACTCTGAAAAGGATGAAAGTTGTCATGGTATCATCATTTCACCCACATAGCATGTTCTAAAATGTTGAGACAATTACGACAAAAACTGGATGCACTTTGTGTACAAAATGGACAATCTCTTTCGAAGTATCTGGATTTCGGACGAAAACTCGCCCGTTTACAAAGGCATTTCATTTTTTAAACTTATTTGTACTCCATAGTTTTTGTTTGTTCAAAATGCACCATTCAAAGCCACATCATCACTTTTCAACCCTTTCTGACTTCATTTGCTATTTTTCATGCACTTAGTGATTTTTTTAGCAAAGAAATCCTGAAATTTAAAAGCACTTCAAATGAACTCTGAAAAGGTTGAAAGTTGGCATGGTATCATTATTTCACCCACACAGAATGTGCTAAAAATTTGAGAGGGTTACGGCAAAAACTGGATGCACTTCGTGTACAAAATGGACAATCTCTTTCGAAGTATCAGGGTTTCGGACGAAACCTCGGGTGTTACAAAGGCATTTGAATGTTTAAAACATATTTTAACTCAAGGATTTTTCTGCATTCAATATGCACCATTCAAAGCCACATCATCACTTTTCAACCCTTTTCTGACCTCATTTACTATTTTTCATTCATTTCATGATTTGTTTTGAGCTAAAATGACCCTCAATTGAAAATTAGTGCAAATGAACTCTGAAATGGTTGAAAGTTGGCATGGTATCATCATTTCGAGCAAATAGCATGTGCTAAAGAGTTGAGAGGGTTACAAAAAAAATTGGATGCACTTCGTTCACAAAATGGACAATCTCTTTCGATATATTAGGGTTTCGGGTGAAAACTCGCCTGTTACAAAGGCATTTCATTTTTTTAACATATTTGTACTCCATACTTTTTGTGTGTTCAAAATGCACCATTCAAAGACACATCATCACTTTTCAACCCTTTCTGACTTCATGTGCTAGTTTTCATGCACTAACTGATTTTTTTAGCAAAATAACCCTGAAATTGAAAAGCACTTAAAATGAACTCTGAAAAGGTTGAAATTTGGCATGGTATCATCATTTCACCCACATAGCATGTTATAAAAAGTTGAGAGGGTTACGAAAAAACTGGATGCACTTCGTGTACAAAATGGACAATCTCTTTCGAAGTATCACGGTTTCGGATGACAACTCGCTTGTTACAAAAGCATTTCATTTATTTAAATTATTTGAACTCCATACTTTTTGTGTGTTCAAAATGTACCATTCAAATCCACATCATCAATTTCTACCCTTTCTGACTTTATTTGTTATTTTTCATGCACTTACTGTTTTTTTCACAAAAATAACCCTGAAATTGAAAAGCACTTCAAATGAACACTGAAAAGGTTGAAAGTTGGCATGGTATCATCATTTCACATAAATAGCATATTTTAAAAAGTTGAGAGGGTTACGGCAAAAACTGGATGCACTTCGTGTACAAAATGGACAATCTCTTTCGAAGTATCAGGGTTTCGGATGAAAACTTGCCTGTTACAAAGGCATTTCATTTTTTTAAC
Organism: Hordeum marinum; assembly: GCA_022496015.1. Classification (NCBI taxonomy): domain Eukaryota; kingdom Viridiplantae; phylum Streptophyta; class Magnoliopsida; order Poales; family Poaceae; genus Hordeum; species Hordeum marinum. The sequence goes on along the minus strand of CM039678.1, from coordinate 284,897,113 downwards.
TTATTTGAACTCCATACTCTTTGTGTGTTCAAAATGCACCTTTCAAAGCCACATCATCACTTTTCAACCCTTTCTGACTTCATTTTTTTCATGCATTTACTGATTTGTTTAAGCAGAATACCCCTGAAATTGATAAGCACTTCAAATGAACCCTGAAAAGGATGAAAGTTGTCATGGTATCATCATTTCACCCACATAGGATGTTATAAAAAGTTGAGACGGTTACGACAAAACTAGATGCACTTTGTGTACAAAATGGACAATCTCTTTCGAAGTATCAGGGTTTCGGACGAAAACTCGTCCGTTTACAAAGGCATTTCATTTTTTAAACTTATTTGAACCCCATACTCTTTGTGTGTTCAAAATGCACCATTCAAAGCCACATCATCACTTTTCAACCCTTTCTAACTTTATTTTTTTCATGCATTTACTGATTTGTTTAAGCAGAATACCCCTGAAATTGATAAGCACTTCAAATGAACTCTTAAAAGGATGAAAGTTGTCAGGGTATCATCATTTCACCCACATAGCATGTTATAAAAAGTTGAGACGGTTACGACAAAAACTGGATGCACTTTGTGTACAAAATGGACAATCTCTTTCGAAGTATCAGGGTTCCGAACGAAAACTCGCGTGTTACAAAGGCATTTGAATGTTTTAAACATATTTTCACTCAAGGATTTTCTCTGCATTGAATATGCACCATTCAAAGCCACATCATCACTTTTCAACCCTTTTCTGACCTCATTTACTATTTTTCATTCATTTCATGATTTGTTTTGAGCTAAAATGACCCTCAATTGAAAATTAGTGCAAATGAACTCTGAAATGGTTGAAAGTTGGCATGGTATCATCATTTCAACCACATAGCATGTGCTAAAAAGTTGAGAGGGTTACAAAAAAATTGGATGCACTTCGTACACAAAATGGACAATCTCTTTCGAGATATTAGGGTTTCGGGTGAAAACTCGCCTGTTACAAAGGCATTTCATTTTTTTAACATATTTGTACTCCATACTTTTTGTGTGTTCAAAATGCACCATTCAAAGACACATGATCACTTTTCCACCCTTTCTGACTTCATTTGCTAGTTTGCATGCACTTACTGATTTTTTCAGCAAAATAACCCTGAAATTGAAAAGTGATTCAAATGAACTCTGAAAAGGTTGAAATTTGGCATGGTATCATCATTTCACCCACATAGCATGTTATAAAAAGTGGAGAGGGTTACGGAAAAAACTGGATGCACTTCGTGTACAAAATGGACAATCTCTTTCGAAGTATCACGGTTTCGGACGACAACTCGCCTGTTACAAAAGCATTTCATTTTTTTAAATTATTTGAACTCCATACTTTTTGTGTGTTCAAAATCCACCATTCAAATCCACATCATCAATTTCTACCCTTTCTGACTTTATTTGTTATTTTTCATGCACTTACTAATTTTTTCACCAAAATAACCCTGAAATTGAAAAGCACTTCAAATGAACTCTGAAAAGGTTGAAAGTTGGCATGGTATAATCATTTCACGTACATAGCATATTATAAAAAGTTGAGAGGGTTACGGCAAAAACTGTATGCACTTCGTGTACAAAATGGACAATCTCTTTCGAAGTATCAGGGTTTCGGACGAAAACTCGCGTGTTACAAAGGAAGTTCATTTTTTAAATTATTTCAACTCCATACTTTTTGTGTGTTCAAAATGCAGCATTCAAATCCACATCATCAATTTCTACCCTTTCTGACTTAATTTGTTATTTTTCATGCACTTACTGATTTTTTCACCAAAATAACCCTGAAATTGAAAAGCAATTGAAATGAACCCTGAAAAGGTTGAAAGTTGGCATGGTATAATCATTTCACGTACATAGCATATTATAAAAAGTTGAGAGGGTTACGGCAAAAACTGGATGCACTTCGTGTACAAAATGGACAATCACTTTCGAAGTATCAGGGTTTCGGACGAAACCTGGCTTGTTACAAAGGCATTTCATTTTTTTAACTTACTTGAACTCCATAATCTTTGTGTGTTCAAAATGCACCATTCAAAGCCACATCATCACTTTTCCTCCCTTTCTGACTTGATTTGCTAGTTTTCATGCACTTACTGATTTTTTCATTAAAATAACCCTGAAATTGAAAAGCGCTTCAAATGAACTCTGAAAAGGTTGAAATTTGGCATGGTATCATCATTTCACCCACATAGCATGTTATAAAAAGTGGAGAGGGTTACGGAAAAAACTGGATGCACTTCGTGTACAAAATGGACAATCTCTTTCGAAGTATCACGGTTTCGGACGACAACTCGCCTGTTACAAAAGCATTTCATTTTTTTAAATTATTTGAACTCCATACTTTTTGTGTGTTCAAAATCCACCATTCAAATCCACATCATCAATTTCTACCCTTTCTGACTTTATTTATTAGTTTTCATGCACTTACTAATTTTTTCACCAAAATAACCCTGAAATTGAAAAGCACTTCAAATGAACTCTGAAAAGGTTGAAAGTTGGCATGGTATAATCATTTCACGTACATAACATACTATAAAAAGTTGAGAGGGTTACGGCGAAAACTGTATGCACTTCGTGTACAAAATGGACAATCTCTTTCGAAGTATCAGGGTTTCGGACGAAAACTCGCATGTTACAAAGGCAGTTCATTTTTTAAAATTATATCAACTCCATACTTTTTGTGTGTTCAAAATGCACCATTCAAATCCACATCATCAATTTCTACCCTTTCTGACTTTATTTGTTATTTTTCATGCACTTACTGATTTTTTCACCAAAATAACCCTGAAATTGAAAAGCAATTCAAATGAACTCTGAAAAGGTTGAAAGTTGGCATGGTATAATCATTTCACGTACATAGCATATTATAAAAAGTTGAGAGGGTTACGACAAAAACTGGATGCACTTCGTGTACAAAATGGACAATCACTTTCGAAGTATCAGGGTTTCGGACGAAAACTTGCCCTTTACAAAGGCATGTCATTTTTTAAACTTATTTGTACTCCATACTTTTTGTTTGTTCAAAATGCACCATTCAAAGCCACATCATCACTTTTCAAACCTTTCCGACTTCATTTGCTATTTTTCATGCACTTAGTGATTTTTTTAGCAAAGAAATCCTGAAATTTAAAAGCACTTCAAATGAACTCTGAAAAGGTTGAAAGTTGGCATGGTATCATTATTTCACCCACACAGAATGTGCTAAAAATTTGAGAGGGTTACGGCAAAAACTGGATGCACTTCGTGTACAAAATGGACAATCTCTTTCGAAGTATCAGGGTTCCGGACGAAACCTCGCGTGTTACAAAGGCATTTGAATGTTTTAAACATATTTTAACTCAAGGATTCTTCTGCGTTCAATATGCACCATTCAAAGCCACATCATCACTTTTCAACCCTTTTCTGACCTCATTTACTATTTTTCATTCATTTCATGATTTGTTTTGAGCTAAAATGACCCTCAATTAAAAATTAGTGCAAATGAACTCTGAAATGGTTGAAAGTTGGCATGGTATCATCATTTCAAGCACATAGCATGTGCTAAAGAGTTGAGAGGGTTACAAAAAAAATTGGATGCACTTCGTACACAAAATGGACAATCTCTTTCGATATATTAGGGTTTCGGGTGAAAACTCGCCTGTTACAAAGGCATTTCATTTTTTTAACATATTTGTACTCCATACTTTTTGTGTGTTCAAAATGCACCATTCAAAGACACATCATCACTTTTCAACCCTTTCTGACTTCATTTGCTAGTTTTCATGCACTAACTGATTTTTTCAGCAAAATAACCCTGAAATTCAAAAGCACTTAAAATGAACTCTGAAAAGGTTGAAATTTGGCATGGTATCATCATTTCACCCACATAGCATGTTACACAAAGTTGAGAGGGTTACGAAAAAAACTGGATGCACTTCGTGTACAAAATGGACAATCTCTTTCGAAGTATCACGGTTTCGGATGACAACTCGCCTGTTACAAAAGCATTTCATTTTTTTAAATTATTTGAACTCCATACTTTTTGTGTGTTCAAAATGCACCATTCAAATCCACATCATCAATTTCTACCCTTTCTGACTTTATTTGTTATTTTTCATGCACTTACTGTTTTTTTCACAAAAATAACCCAGAAATTGAAAAGCACTTCAAATGAACTCTGAAAAGGTTGAAAGTTGGCATGGTATCATCATTTCACATAAATAGCATATTTTAAAAAGTTGAGAGGGTTACGGCAAAAACTGGATGCACTTCGTGTACAAAATGGACAATCTCTTTCGAAGTATCAGGGTTTCGGATGAAAACTCGCCTGTTACAAAGGCATTTCATTTTTTTAACTTATTTGAACTCCATACTCTTTGTGTGTTCAAAATGCACCTTTCAAAGCCACATCATCACTTTTCAACCCTTTCGGACTTCATTTTTTTCATGCATTTACTGATTTGTTTAAGCAGAATACCCCTGAAATTGATAAGCACTTCAAATGAACTCTGAAAAGGATGAAAGTTGTCATGGTATCATCATTTCACCCACATAGCATGTTATAAAAAGTTGAGACGGTTACGACAAAAACTAGATGCACTTTGTGTACAAAATGGACAATCTCTTTCGAAGTATCAGGGTTTCGGACGAAAACTCGTCCGTTTACAAAGGAATTTCATTTTTTAAACTTATTTGAACCCCATACTCTTTGTGTGTTCAAAATGCACCATTCAAAGCCACATCATCACTTTTCAACCCTTTCTGACTTTATTTTTTTCATGCATTTACTGATTTGTTTAAGCAGAATACCCCTGAAATCGATAAGCACTTCAAATGAACTTTGAAAAGGATGAAAGTTGTCATGGTATCATCATTTCACCCACATAGCATGTTATAAAAAGTTGAGACGGTTACGACAAAAACTGGATGCACTTTCTGTACAAAATGGACAATCTCTTTCGAAGTATCAGGGTTCCGAACGAAAACTCGCGTGTTACAAAGGCATTTGAATGTTTTAAACATATTTTCACTCAAGGATTTTCTCTGCATTGAATATGCACCATTCAAAGCCACATCATCACTTTTCAACCCTTTTCTGACCTCATTTACTATTTTTCATTCATTTCATGATTTGTTTTGAGCTAAAATGACCCTCAATTGAAAATTAGTGCAAATGAACTCTGAAATGGTTGAAAGTTGGCATGGTATCATCATTTCAACCACATAGCATGTGCTAAAAAGTTGAGAGGGTTACAAAAAAATTGGATGCACTTCGTACACAAAATGGACAATCTCTTTCGATATATTAGGGTTTCGGGTGAAAACTCGCCTGTTACAAAGGCATTTCATTTTTTTAACATATTTGTACTCCATACTTTTTGTGTGTTCAAAATGCACCATTCAAAGACACATCATCACTTTTCCACCGTTTCTGACTTCATTTGCTAGTTTTCATGCACTTACTGATTTTTTCACCAAAATAACCCTGAAATTGAAAAGTGCTTCAAATGAACTCTGAAAAGGTTGAAATTTGGCATGGTATCATCATTTCACCCACATAGCATGTTATAAAAACTTGAGAGGGTTACGGAAAAAACTGGATGCACTTCGTGTTCAAAATGGACAATCTCTTTCGAAGTATCACGGTTTCGGACGACAACTTGCCTGTTACAAAAGCATTTCATTTTTTTAAATTATTTGAACTCCATACTTTTTGTGTGTTCAAAATCCACCATTCAAATCCACATCATCAATTTCTACCCTTTCTGACTTTATTTGTTATTTTTCATGCACTCACTACTTTCTTCACCAAAATAACCCTGAAATTGAAAAGCACTTCAAATGAACTCTGAAAAGGTTGAAAGTTGGCATGGTATAATCATTTCACGTACATAGCATACTATAAAAAGTTGAGAGGGTTACGGCAAAAACTGTATGCACTTCGTGTACAAAATGGACAATCTCTTTCGAAGTATCAGGGTTTCGGACGAAAACTCGCGTGTTACAAAGGCAGTTCATTTTTTTAAATTATTTCAACTCCATACTTTTTGTGTGTTCAAAATGCACCATTCAAATCCACATCATCAATTTCTACCCTTTCTGACTTTATTTGTTATTTTTCATGCACTTACTGATTTTTTCACCAAAATAACCCTGAAATTGAAAAGCAATTCAAATGAACTCTGAAAAGGTTGAAAGTTGGCATGGTATAATCATTTCACGTACATAGCATATTATAAAAAGTTGAGAGGGTTACGGCAAAAACTGGATGCACTTCGTGTACAAAATGGACAATCACTTTCGAAGTATCAGGGTTTCGGACGAAAACTCGCCTGTTACAAAGGCATTTCATTTTTTTAACTTACTTGAACTCCATACTCTTTGTGTGTTCAAAATACACCATTCAAATCCACATCATCACTTTTCAACCCTTTCTGACTTCATTTTTTTCATGCATTTACTGATTTGTTTAAGCAGAATACCCCTGAAATTGATAAGCACTTCAAATGAACTCTGAAAAGGATGAAAGTTGTCATGGTGTGATCATTTCACCCACATAGCATGTTCTAAAATGTTGAGACAATTACGACAAAAACTGGATGCACTTTGTGTACAAAATGGACAATCTCTTTCGAAGTATCAGGGTTTCGGACGAAAACTCGCCCGTTTACAAAGGCATTTCATTTTTTAAACTTATTTCTACTCCATACTTTTTGTTTGTTCAAAATGCACTATTCAAAGCCACATCATCACTTTTCAACCCTTTCCGACTTCATTTGCTATTTTTCATGCACTTAGTGATTTTTTTAGCAAAGAAATCCTGAAATTTAAAAGCACTTCAAATGAACTCTGAAAAGGTTGAAAGTTGGCATGCTATCATTATTTCACCCACACAGAATGTGCTAAAAATTTGAGAGGGTTACGGCAAAAACTGGATGCACTTCGTGTACAAAATGGACAATCTCTTTCGAAGTATCAGGGTTCTGGACGAAACCTCGCGTGTTACAAAGGCATTTGAATGTTTTAAACATATTTTAACTCAAGGATTCTTCTGCATTCAATATGCACCATTCAAAGCCACATCATCACTTTTCAACCCTTTTCTGACCTCATTTACTATTTTTCATTCATTTCATGATTTGTTTTGAGCTAAAATGACCCTCAATTAAAAATTAGTGCAAATGAACTCTGAAATGGTTGAAAGTTGGCATGGTATCATCATTTCAAGCACATAGCATGTGCTAAAGAGTTGAGAGGGTTACAAAAAAAATTGGATGCACTTCGTTCACAAAATGGACAATCTCTTTCGATATATTAGGGTTTCGGGTGAAAACTCGCCTGTTACAAAGGCATTTCATTTTTTTAACATATTTGTACTCCATACTTTTTGTGTGTTCAAAATGCACCATTCAAAGACACATCATCACTTTTCAACCCTTTCTGACTTCATGTGCTAGTTTTCATGCACTAACTGATTTTTTCAGCAAAATAACCCTGAAATTGAAAAGCACTTCAAATGAACTCTGAAAAGGTTGAAATTTGGCATGGTATCATCATTTCACCCACATAGCATGTTATAAAAATTTGAGAGGCTTACGAAAAAAACTGGATCCACTTCGTGTACAAAATGGACAATCTCTTTCGAAGTATCACGGTTTCGGATGACACCTCGCCTGTTACAAAAGCATTTCATTTTTTTAAATTATTTGAACTCCATACTTTTTGTGTGTTCAAAATGCACCATTCAAATCCACATCATCAATTTCTACCCTTTCTGACTTTATTTGTTATTTTTCATGCACTTACTGATTTTTTCACCAAAATAACCCTGAAATTGAAAAGCAATTCAAATGAACTCTGAAAAGGTTGAAAGTTGGCATGGTATAATCATTTCACGTACATAGCATACTATAAAAAGTTGAGAGGGTTACGGCAAAAACTGGATGCACTTCGTGTACAAAATGGACAATCACTTTCGAAGTATCAGGGTTTCGGACGAAAACTCGCCTGTTACAAAGGCATTTCATTTTTTTAACTTACTTGAACTCCATACTCTTTGTGTGTTCAAAATGCACCATTCAAAGCCACATCATCACTTTTCAACCCTTTCTGACTTCATTTTTTTCATGCATTTACTGATTTGTTTAAGCAGAATACCCCTGAAATCGATAAGCACTTCAAATGAACTCTGAAAAGGATGAAAGTTGTCATGGTATCATCATTTCACCCACATAGCATGTTCTAAAATGTTGAGACAATTACGACAAAAACTGGATGCACTTTGTGTACAAAATGGACAATCTCTTTCGAAGTATCAGGATTTCGGACGAAAACTCGCCCATTTACAAAGGCATTTCATTTTTTAAACTTATTTGTACTCCATAGTTTTTGTTTGTTCAAAATGCACCATTCAAAGCCACATCATCACTTTTCAACCCTTTCTGACTTCATTTTCTATTTTTCATGCACTTAGTGATTTTTTTAGCAAAGAAATCCTGAAATTTAAAAGCACTTCAAATGAACTCTGAAAAGGTTGAAAGTTGGCATGGTATCATTATTTCACCCACACAGAATGTGCTAAAAATTTGAGAGGGTTACGGCAAAAACTGGATGCACTTCGTGTACAAAATGGACAATCTCTTTCGAAGTATCAGGGTTCCGGACGAAACCTCGCGTGTTACAAAGGCATTTGAATGTTTTAAACATATTTTAACTCAAGGATTTTTCTGCATTCAATATGCACCATTCAAAGCCACATCATCACTTTTCAACCCTTTTCTGACCTCATTTACTATTTTTCATTCATTTCATGATTTGTTTTGAGCTAAAATGACCCTCAATTGAAAATTAGTGCAAATGAACTCTGAAATGGTTGAAAGTTTGCATGGTATCATCATTTCGAGCACATAGCATGTGCTAAAGAGTTGAGAGGGTTACAAAAAAAATTGGATGCACTTCGTACACAAAATGGACAATCTCTTTCGATATATTAGGGTTTCGGGTGAAAACTCGCCTGTTACAAAGGCATTTCATTTTTTTAACATATTTGTACTCCATGCTTTTTGTGTGTTCAAAATGCACCATTCAAAGACACATCATCACTTTTCAACCCTTTCTGACTTCATTTGCTAGTTTTCATGCACTAACTGATTTTTTCAACAAAATAACCCTGAAATTGAAAAGCACTTCAAATGAACTCTGAAAAGGTTGAAATTTGGCACTGTATCATCATTTCACCCACATAGCATGTTATAAAAAGTTGAGAGGGTTACGAAAAAAACTGGATGCACTTCGTGTACAAAATGGACAATCTCTTTCGAAGTATCACTGTTTCGGATGACAACTCGCCTGTTACAAAAGCATTTCATTTTTTAAAATTATTTGAACTCCACACTTTTTGTGTGTTCAAAATGCACCATTCAAATCCACATCATCAATTTCTACCCTTTGTGACTTTATTTGTTATTTTTCATGCACTTACTGATTTTTTCACCAAAATAACCCTGAAATTGAAAAGCACTTCAAATGAACTCTGAAAAGGTCGAAAGCTGGCATGGTATCATCATTTCACATACATAGCATATTATAAAATGTTTAGAGGATTACGGCAAAAAACGGGATGCAGTTCATATACAAAATGGACAATCTCTTTCGAGGTATCAGGGTTTGGGGCGAAAACTCGCGTGTTACAAAGGCATTTCATTTTTTAACTTATTTGAACTCCATAATTTTTGGGTGTTCAAAATGCACCATTCAAAGACACATCATCACTTTTCAACCCTTTCTGACTTCAGTTGCTAGTTTTCATGCACTTACTGTTTTTTTCAAAAAAATAACCCTGAAATTGAGAAGTACTTCAAAGGAACTCTGAAAAGGTTGAAAGTTGGCATGGTATCATCATTTCACCCACATAGCAAGTTATAAAAAGTTGAGAGGGCTACGGCAAAAAGTGGATGCACTTCGTGTACAAAATGGACAATCTCTTTCCAAGTATCAGGGTTTCGAACGAAAACTCGCCTGTTACAAAGGCATTTCATTTTTTTTAACTTATTTGAACTCCATAATTTTTGTGTGTTCAAAATGCACCATTCAACGCCACATCATCACTTTTCAACCCTTTCTGACATCATTTGCTATTTTTCATTCATATACTGATTTGTTTCAGCAAAATGACCCTGAAATTGATAAGCTGTTGAAATGAACTCCGAAAAGGTTGAAAGTTGGCATGGTATCATCATTTCAACCACATAGCATGTTATCAAAAGTTGAGAGGGTTACAGCAAAAACTGGATGCACTTCGTGTACAAAATGGACAATCTATTTCGAAGTATCAGGGTTTCGACTGAAAACTCGCGTGTTACAAAGGTATTTCATTTTTTAACTTATTTGAACTCCATACTTTTTGTTTGTTCAAAATGCACCATTCAAAGCCATACCATCACTTTTCAACCCTTTCTGACTTCATTGCTATTTTTCAAGCACTTACTGATTTTTTAGCAAAATAACCCTAAAATTGAAAAGCACTTCAAACGAACTCTGCAAAGGTTGCAAGTTGGCATGGTATCATAATTTCACCCAGATAGCACGTTATAAAAAGTTGAGGCGGTTACGGCAAAAACTAGATGCACTTCATGTTCAAAATGGACAAACTCTTTCGAAATATCAGGGTTTCGCACGAAAAATCGCCTCTTACAAAGGCATTTCATTTTTAGCTTATTTGAACTCCATACTTTTTGTGTGTTCAAAATGCACCATTCAAAGCCACATCATCAAATTCAACCCTTTCTCACTTTATTTCCTATTTTTCATGCACTTACTGATTTTTCACCAATATAACCCTGAAATTGAAAAGCACTTCAAATGAACTCTCAAAAGGTTGAAACTTGGCATGGTATCATCATTTCACACACATAGTATGTTATAAAAAGTTGAGAGGGTTACGGCAAAAACTGGATGCACTTCGTGTACAAAATGGTCAATGTCTTTCGAAATATTAGGGTTTCGGACGAAAACTCGCCTGTTTACAAAGGCATTTCATTTTTTTAACTTATTTGTAGTCCATAATTTTTGTGTGTTCAAAATGCACCATTCAAACCCACATCATCACTTTTCAACCCTTTCTGACTTCATTTGCTATTTTTCATGCACTTAGTGATTATTTAGCAAAATAACACTGAAATTGAAATGCACTTAAAATGAACTCTGAAAAGGTTGAAAGTTGGCTTGGTATCATCATTTCACTCACATAGCATGTAATAAAAAGTTGAGAGGGTCATGGCAAAAACTAGATGCACTTCATATACAAAATGGACAATCTCTTTCGAAATATCAGGGTTTCGAACGAAAACTCGGTTGTTACAAAGGCATTTCATTTTTCTAACTTATTTGAACTCCATAATTTTTGTGTGTTCAAAATGCACCATTCAAAGCCACATCATGAATTTCAACCCTTTCTGACTTTATTTTCTGTTTTTCATGCACTTACTGATTTTTTTCACCAAAATAACCCTGAAATTGAAAAGCACTTCAAATGAACTCTGAAAAGGTTGAAAGTTGGCATGGTATCATCATTTCACGTACATAGCATATTATAACAAGTTGAGAGGGTTACGGAAAAAACTGGTTGCACTTCGTGTACAAAATGGACAATCTCTTTCGAAGTATCAGGGTTTCGGACGAAAACTCGCCTCTTACAAAGGCATTTCATTTTTTTAACTTATTTGAACTCCATACTCTTTGTGTGTTCAAAATGCACCATTCAAAGCCACATCATCACTATTCACCCCTTTCTGACTTCATTTTTTTCATGCATTTACTGATTTGTTTCAGCAGAATACCCCTGAAATTGATAAGCACTTCAAATGAACTCTGAAAAGGATGAAAGTTGTCAAGGTATCATCATTTCACCCACATAGCATGTTATAAAAAGTTGAGACGGTTACGACAAAAACTGGATACACTTCGTGTACAAACTGGACAATCTCTTTCGAAGTATCAGGGTTCCGGACGAAAACTCGCCCGTTTACAAAGGCATTTCATTTTTAAAACTTATTTGTACTCCATAGTTTTTGTGTGTTCAAAATGCACCATTCAAAGCCATATCATCACTTTTCAACACTTTCTGACTTCATTTGCTATTTTTAATGCACTTAGTGATTTTTTTCAGCAAAAAAATCTTGAAATTGAAAAGCACTTCAAATGAACTCTGAAAAGGTTGAAAGTTGTCATGGTATCATTATTTCACCCACACAGAATGTGCTAAAAATTTGAGGGGGTTACGGCAAAAACTGGATGCACTTCGTGTACAAAATGGACAATCTCTTTCGAAGTATCACGGTTTCGGACGACAACTCGCATGTTACAAAAGCATTTCATTTTTTGACTTATTTGAACTCCATACTTTTTGTCTGTTCAAAATGCACCATTCAACGCCACATCATCACATTTCAACCCTTTGTGACTTCATTTACTATTTTTCATGCATTTACTATTTTTTTTAGCAAAATGACCCTGAAATTGATAAGCCCTTGAAATGAAGTCTGAAAAGGTTGAAAGTTGTCATGGTATCATCATTTTACCCACATAGCATGTTATCAAAAGTTGAGAGGGTTACGGTAAAAACTGGATGCACTTCGTGTACAAAATGGACAATCTCTTTCGAAGTATCAGGTTTTCGGACAAAAACTCGTGTGTTACAAAGGCATTTCAATGTTGAAACATATTTTAACTCAAGAATTTTTTTGCATTCAATATGCACCAGTCAAAGCCACATCATCACTTTTCAAACCTTTTCCGACCTCATTTACTATTTTTCATGCATTTCATGATTTATTTTGAGCTAAAATGACCCTCAATTGAAAAGCAATGCAAATGAACTCTGAAATGGTTGAAAGTTGGCATGGTATCATCATTTCACCCACATAGCATGTGCTAAAAATATGAGAGGGTTACAACAAAAATTGGATGCACTTCGTATACAAAATGGACAATCTCTTTCGAAGTATCAGGGTTTCGGGCGAAAACTCGCGTGTTACAAAGGCATTTCATTTTTTAACTTATTTGAACTCCATACTTTTTGTGTGTTCAAAATGCACCATTCAAAGACACATCATCACTTTTCAAGCCTTTCTGACTTCATGTGCTAGTTTTCATGCACTTACTGGTTTTTTCAACAAAATAACCCTGAAATTGAGAAGTACTTCAAATGAACTCTGCAAAGGTTGAAAGTTGGCATGGCATCATCATTTCACCCACATAGCATGTTTTAAAAAGTTGAGAGGGCTACGGCAAAAACTGGATGCACTTCGTGTACAAAATGGACAATCTCTTTCCAAGTATCAGGGTTTCGAACGAAAACTCGCCTGTTACAAAGGCATTTCATTTTTTAAACTTATTTGAACTCCATAATTTTTGTGTGTTCAAAATGCACCATTCAACGCCAAATCATCACTTTCCAACCCTTTCTGACTTCATTTGCTATTTTTCATTCATTTACTGAGCAGTTTCAGCAAAATGACCCTGAAATGGATAAGCTCTTGAAATTAACTCTGAAAAGGTTGAAAGTTGGCATGGTATCATCATTTCAACCACATAGCATGTTATCCAAAGTTGAGAGGGTTATGGCAAAAACTGGATGCACTTCATATACAAAATGGACAAACTCTTTCGAAATATCAAGGTTTCGCACGAAAAATCGCCTCTTACAAAGGCATTTCATTTTTAGCTTATTTGAACTCCATACTTTTTGTGTGTTCAAAATGCACCATTCAAAGCCACATCATCAAATTCAACCCTTTATGACTTTATCTGCTATTTCTCATGCACTTACTGATTTTTCACCAATATAACCCTGAAATTGAAAAACACTTCAAATGAACTCTCAAAAGGTTGAAAGTTGGCATGGTATCATCATTTCACACACATAGTATGTTATAAAAAGTGGAGAGGGTTTCGGCAAACACTGGATGCACTTCGTGTACAAAATGGTCAATCTCTTTCGAAGTATTAGGGTTTCGGACGAAAACTCGCCTGTTACAAAGGCATTTCATTTTTTTAACTTATTTGAACTCCATACTTTTCTTGTGTTCAAAATGCACCATTCAAAGCCACATCATCACTTTTCATCCCTTTCTCACTTCGTTTGCTAATTTTCATGCACTTAGTGATTTTTTTCAACAAAATAACCTTGAAATTGATAAGCACTTCAAATGAACTCTGAAAAGGTTGAAAGTTGGCATGGTATCATCATTTCACCCACACAGCATGTGATAAAAAGTTGAGAGGGTTGCGACAAAAACTGAATGCACTTCGTGTACAAAATGGACAATCTCTTTCGAAGTATCAGGGTTTGGGACGAAAACTTGCATGTCACAAAGGCATTTCAATGTTTTAAACATATTTTAACTCAAGGATTTTTTTGCATTCAATATGCACCAGTCAAGGCCATGTCATCACTTTTCAATCCTTTTCTGACCTCATTTACTATTTTTCATGCATTTCATGATTTTTTTGAGCTAAAATGACCCTCAATTGAAAATGAGTGCAAATGAACTCTGAAATGGTTGAAAGTTGGCATGGTATCATCATTTCACCCACATAGCATGTGCTAAAAAGTTGACAGGGTTACGACAAAAATTGGATGCACTTCCTATACAAAATGGACAATCTCTTTCGAAGTAGCACGGTTTCGGGCGAAAACTCGCTTGTTACAAAGGCATTTCATTTTTTTAACTTATTTGAACTCCATACTTTTCGTGTGGTCAAAATGCACCATTCAAAGACACATCATCACTTTTCAACCCTTTCTGACTTGATTTGCTATTTTTCATGCACTTATTGATTTTTTGCCAGCAAAATAACCGTGAAATTGAAAAGAACTTCAAATGAAGTCCGAAAAGGTTGAAACTTGGCATGGTATGATCATTTCACCCACATAGCATGTGCTAAAAGTTGACACGGTTACGGCAAAAATTGGATGCACTTTGTGTACAAAATGGACAATCTCTTTCGAAGTTTCAGGGTTTCGGACGAAAACTCGCGTGTTACAAAGGCATTTCAATGTTTTAAACATATTTTAACTCAAGAATTTTTTTGCATTCAATATGGACGATTCAAAGCCACATCATCACTTTTCAAACCTTTTCTGACCTCATTTACTATTTTTCATGCATTTCATGATTTATTTTGAGCTAAACTGGCCCTCAATTGAAAAAGAGTGCAAATGAACTGTGAAATGGTTTAAAGTTGGCATGGTATCATCATTTCACCCACATATAACATGCTAAAAAGTTGAGAGGGTTACAAAAAAAATTGGATGAAGTTCATATACAAAATGGACAATCTCTTTCGAAGTATCAGGATTTCGGGCGAAAAGTCGCCTGTTACAAAGGCATTTCATTTTTTTAACTTATTTGAACTCCATACTTTTTCTATGTTCAAAATGCACCATTCAAAGACACATCATCACTTTTCAACCCTTGCTGACTTCATTTGCTAGTTTTCATGCACTTACTGATTTTTTTAGCAAAATAACACTGAAATTGAAATGCACTTAAAATGAACTCTGAAAAGGTTGAAAGTTGGCATGGTATCATCATTTCACCCACATAGCATGTTATAAAAAGTTGAGACGGTTATGGCAAAAACTGGATGCACTTCATATACAAAATGGACAATCTCTTTCGAAGTATCAGGGTTTCGGATGAAAACTCGGTTGTTACAAAGGCATTTCATTTTTCTAACTTATTTGAACTCCATAATTTTTGTGTGTTCAAAATGCACCATTCAAAGCCACATCATGAATTCCAACCCTTTCTGCATTATTTCCTATTTTTCATGCCCTTACTGATTCTTTTTCACAAAAATAACCTTGAAATTTAAAAGCACTTCAAATGAACTCTGAAAGGGTTGAGAGTTTGCATGGTATCATCATTTCACGCACATAGCATGTTAGAAAAAGTTGAGAGGGTTACGACAGAAACTGGATGTACTTCGTGTACAAAATGTACCTCCTCTTTCGAAGTATTAGGGTTTCGGACGAAAACTTGCCTGTTACAAAGGCATTTCCTTTTTTAACTTATTTGTACTCCATACTTTTTGTGTGTTCAAAATGCACCATTGTAAGCCAAATCATCACTTTTCAACCCTTTTTGACTTCATTTGCTATTTTTCATGCATTTACTGATTTGTTCAGCAAAATAACCTTGAAATTGATAAGCACTTCAAATGAACTCTAAAAAGGATGAAAGTTGTCATTGTATCATCATTTCACCCACATAGCATGTTATAAAAAGTTGAGAGGGTTACGACAAAAACTAGATGGACTTCGTGTACAAAATGGACAATATCTTTCGAAGTATCAAGGTTTCGTACGAAAACTCACCTGTTACAAAGGCATATCATTTTTTAACTTATTTTAACTCCATAGTTTTGTGTGTTCAAAATGCACCATTGTAAGCCAAATCATCACTTTTCAACCCTTTTTGACTTCCTTTGCTATTTTTCATGCATCTACTTATTTGTTTTAGCAAAATGACCCAAAATTTTATAAGCACTCCAAATGAACTCTGAAAAGGCTTAAAGTTGGCATGGTATCATCATTTCACCCACATAGCATGTGCTAAAAAGTTGACAGGGTTACGACAAAAATTGGATGCACTTCCTATACAAAATGGACAATCTCTTTCGAAGTAGCACGGTTTCGGGCGAAAACTCGCTTGTTACAAAGGCATTTCATTTTTTTAACTTATTTGAACTCCATACTTTTCGTGTGGTCAAAATGCACCATTCAAAGACACATCATCACTTTTCAACCCTTTGTGACTTGATTTGCTATTTTTCATGCACTTATTGATTTTTTGCCAGCAAAATAACCGTGAAATTGAAAAGAACTTCAAATGAAGTCCGAAAAGGTTGAAACTTGGCATGGTATCATCATTTCACCCACATAGCATGTGCTAAAAGTTGACACGGTTACGGCAAAAATTGGATGCACTTTGTGTACAAAATGGACAATCTCTTTCGAAGTTTCAGGGTTTCGGACGAAAACTCGCGTGTTACAAAGGCATTTCAATGTTTTAAACATATTTTAACTCAAGAATTTTTTTGCATTCAATATGGACGATTCAAAGCCACATCATCACTTTTCAAACCTTTTCTGACCTCATTTACTATTTTTCATGCATTTCATGATTTATTTTGAGCTAAACTGGCCCTCAATTAAAAAAGAGTGCAAATGAACTGTGAAATGGTTTAAAGTTGGCATGGTATCATCATTTCACCCACATATAACATGCTAAAAAGTTGAGAGGGTTACAAAAAAAATTGGATGCAGTTCATATACAAAATGGACAATCTCTTTCGAAGTATCAGGGTTTCGGGCGAAAAGTCGCCTGTTACAAAGGCATTTCATTTTTTTAACTTATTTGAACTCCATACTTTTTCTATGTTCAAAATGCACCATTCAAAGACACATCATCACTTTTCAACCCTTGCTGACTTCATTTGCTAGTTTTCATGCACTTACTGATTTTTTAGCAAAATAACACTGAAATTGAAATGCACTTAAAATGAACTCTGAAAAGGTTGAAAGTTGGCATGGTATCATCATTTCACCCACATAGCATGTTATAAAAAGTTGAGACGGTTATGGCAAAAACTGGATGCACTTCATATACAGAATGGACAATCTCTTTCGAAGTATCAGGGTTTCGGATGAAAACTCGGTTGTTACAAAGGCATTTCATTTTTCTAACTTATTTGAACTCCATAATTTTTGTGTGTTCAAAATGCACCATTCAAAGCCACATCATGAATTCCAACCCTTTCTGCATTCTTTCCTATTTTTCATGCCCTTACTGATTCTTTTTCACAAAAATAACCTTGAAATTTAAAAGCACTTCAAATGAACTCTGAAAGGGTTGAGAGTTTGCATGGTATCATCATTTCACGCACATAGCATGTTAGAAAAAGTTGAGAGGGTTACGACAGAAACTGGATGTACTTCGTGTACAAAATGTACCTCCTCTTTCGAAGTATTAGGGTTTCGGACGAAAACTTGCCTGTTACAAAGGCATTTCCTTTTTTAACTTATTTGTACTCCATACTTTTTGTGTGTTCAAAATGCACCATTGTAAGCCAAATCATCACTTTTCAACCCTTTTTGACTTCATTTGCTATTTTTCATGCATTTACTGATTTGTTCAGCAAAATAACCTTGAAATTGATAAGCACTTCAAATGAACTCTAAAAAGGATGAAAGTTGTCATTGTATCATCATTTCACCCACATAGCATGTTATAAAAAGTTGAGAGGGTTACGACAAAAACTAGACGGACTTCGTGTACAAAATGGACAATACCTTTCGAAGTATCAAGGTTTCGTACGAAAACTCACCTGTTACAAAGGCATATCATTTTTTAACTTATTTTAACTCCATAGTTTTGTGTGTTCAAAATGCACCATTGTAAGCCAAATCATCACTTTTCAACCCTTTTTGACTTCCTTTGCTATTTTTCATGCATCTACTTATTTGTTTTAGCAAAATGACCCAAAATTTTATAAGCACTCCAAATGAACTCTGAAAAGGCTTAAAGTTGGCATGGTATCATCATTTCACCCACATAGCATGTGCTAAAAAGTTGACAGGGTTACGACAAAAATTGGATGCACTTCCTATACAAAATGGACAATCTCTTTCGAAGTAGCACGGTTTCGGGCGAAAACTCGCTTGTTACAAAGGCATTTCATTTTTTTAACTTATTTGAACTCCATACTTTTCGTGTGGTCAAATGCACCACTCATGGCAAGCCACCTCATCAATTCAACCCTTTCTGACTTTATTTGCTATTTTTCATGCAGTTACTGATTTTTTTCCAGCAAAACAACCCTAAAATTGAAAAGCAATTCAAATGAACTCTGAAAATGTTGAAAGTTGGTATGTTATCATCATTTCACCCACATAGCATGTGCTAAAAAGTTAAGGGGGTTACGGCCAAAACTGGATGCACTTCGTCTACAAAATGGACAATCTCTTTCGAAGTATGAGGGTTTAGGACGAAAACAGCCTGTTACAAAGGCATTTCATTTTTTTGACTTATTTGAACTCCATATTTTGTTTGTGTTCAAAATGCACCATTCAAAGCCACATCATCACTTTTTTAACCTTTCTTACTTCATTTGCTATTATTCATGGACTAACTGATTTTTCAGCTAAAATGGCCCTCAATTGAAAAGCAGTGCAAATGAACTCTGAAATGGTTGAAAGTTGGCATGGTATCATCATATCACCCACATAGCATTCTCTAAAAAGTTGATAGGGTTACAACAAAAATTGGATGCACATCGTATACAAAATGGACAATCTCTTTCGAAGTATTAGGGTTTCGGGCGAAAACTCGCCTATTACAAAGGCATTTCATTTTTTAACTTATTTGAACTCCATACTTTTTGTGTATTCAAAATGCACCATTCAAAGACACATCATCACTTTTCAACCCTTTCTGACTTCATTTGCTAGCTTCATGCACTTATTGATTTTTTTTCAACAAAATAACCCTGAAATTGAAAAGAACTTCATATGAACTCTGAAAAGGTTGAAAGTTGGTATGGTATCATCATTTCACCCACATAGCCTGTTATAAAAAGTTGAGAGGGGTACGGCAAAAACTGGATGCACTTCGTGTACAAAATGGACAATCTCTTTCGAAGTATCAGGGTTTCGGATGAAAACTTGCCTGTTACAAAGGCATTTCATTTTTTGAACTTATTTGAACTCCATACTTTTTGTGTGTTTAAGATGCACCATTCAACGCCTCATCATCACTTTTCAACCCTTTCTGACTTCATTTGCTATTTTTCATGCATTTACTGATTTGTTTCAGCAAAATGACCCTGAAATTGATAAGCTCTTGAAATGAACTCTGAAAAGGTTTAAAGTTGGCATGGTATCATCATTTCACCAACATAGCATGTTATAAAAAGTTGAGAGGGTTACGGCAAAAACTGGATGCACTTCGTGTACAAAATGGACAATCTCTTTCGAAGTATCAGGATTTTGGATGAAAACTCACCTGTTACAAAGGCATTTCATTTTTTAACTTATTTGAACTCCATACTTTTTGTGTATTCAAATTCTCCATTCAACGCCGCATCATCAATTTTCAACCCGTTTCTAACCTCATTTACTATTTTTCATGCATTTCATGATTTATTTTGAGCTAAAATGACCCTCAATTGAAAAGCAGTGCAAATGACCTTTGAAATGGTTGGAAGTTGCCATGGTATCATCATTTAACCCACATAGCATGTGCTAAAAAGTTGAGAGGGTTGAGAGAAAAATTGGATGCACTTCGCATACAAAATGGACAATCTCTTTCGAAATATAAGGGTTTCGAACGAAAACTCGCCTGTTACAAAGGCATTTCATTTTTAACTTATTTGAACTCTGTACTTTTTGTGTGTTCAAAATGCACCATTCAAAGCCACATCATCAATTTTCAACCCTTTCTGACCTCATTTACTATTTTTCATGCACTTACTAATTTTTTTCAGCAAAATAACCCTGAAATTGAAAAGCACTTGAAAAAATTCTGAAAAGGTTGAAAGTTGGCATGGTATCATCATTTCACCCACATAGCATGTGCTAAAAAGTTGAGAGGGTGACGACAAAAACTTGTTGCACTTCGTGTACAAAATGGACAACCTCTTTCGTAGTATCAGGGTTTCGGACGAAAACATGCATGTTACAAAGGCATTTCAATTTTTTAAACATAGTTTAACTCAAGAATTTTTCTGCATTCAATATGCACCATTCAAAGCCAAATCATCACTTTTCAATCCATTCCTAACCTCATTTACTATTTTCCATGCATTTCATGATTTATTTTGAGCTAAAATGACCCTCAATTGAAAAGCAGTTCAAATGAACTCTGAAATGGTTGAAAGTTGGCATGGTATCATAATTTCACACACATTGCATATGCTAAAAAGTTGAGAGGGTTACGACAAAAATTGGATGCACTTTGTATACAAAATGCACAAAATATTTCGAAGTATCAGGGGTTCGGACGAAAACTCGCCTGTTATAGAGGCATTTCATTGTTTTAACTTATTTAAACTCCACCCTTTTTCTGTATTCAAAATGCACCATTTA
The DNA here is from genome assembly GCA_022496015.1 of Hordeum marinum. Taxonomy (NCBI): domain Eukaryota; kingdom Viridiplantae; phylum Streptophyta; class Magnoliopsida; order Poales; family Poaceae; genus Hordeum; species Hordeum marinum. The sequence goes on along the minus strand of CM039678.1, from coordinate 284,875,969 downwards.
ACACCACATCATCACTTTTCAACCCTTTCTGACTTCATTTGCTATTTTTCATGCATTTACTAATTTGTTTCAGCAAAATGACCTTGAAATTGACAAACACTTCAAACGAACTCTGAAAATGTTGAAAGTTGGCATGGTAACATCATTTCACCCACATAGCACGTTATAAAAAGTTGAGAGGGTTGCGACAAAAACTGGAAGCACTTCGTGTACAAAATGGACAGTCTCTTTCGAAGTATCAGGGTTTCGGACGAAAACTCGCTGTTACAAAGGCATTTCATTTTTTACCTTGCTTGAACTCTATACTTTTTGTGTGTTCAAAATGCACCTTTCAAAGCCACATCATCACTTTTCAAACCTTTCTGACTTCATTTGCTATTTTTCATGCACTTACTTATTTTTCAGCAAAATAACCCTGAAATTGAAAAGCACCTCAAATGAACACTGAAAAAGTTGAATGCTGGCATGGTATCATCATTTCACCCACATAGCATGTGCTAAAAAGTTGAGAGGGTTACGGTAAAAACTGGATGCACTTCGTGTACAAAATGGACAATCTCTTTCGAAGTATCAGGGGTTCAAACGAAAACTTGCCTGTTACAAAGGCTTTTCAATTTTTTAAACATATTTTAACTCAAGAATTTTTGCTGCATTCAATATGCACCATTCAAAGCCAGATCATCACTTTTCAACCCTTTTCTTACCACATTTACTATTTTCCATGCATTTCATGATTTATTTTGAGCTAAAATGACCCTCAATTGAAAAGCAGTGCAAATGAACTCTGAAATGGATAAAACTCGGCATGGTATCATCACTTCACAAACAGATCGTGTGCTAAAATGTTGGCAGGGTTACGACAAAAACTAGATGCACTTCGTGTACAAAATGGACAATCTCTTTCGAAGTATCACGGTTTCGGACGAACACTCACATCTTACAAAGGCATTTCATTATTTTAACTTATTTGAACTCCATACTTTTTTGTGTTCAAAATGCACCATTCAAAGCCACATCGTCACTTTTCAACCCTTTCTCACTTCATTTGCTATGTTTCATGCACTTACTGATTTTTTCAACAAAATAGCCATAAAATTGAAAAGCACTTTAAATGAAATTTGAAAAGGTTGAAAGTTGGCACGGTATCATCATTTCACCCACATAGCATGTGTTAAAAATTTCAGAGGGTTACGGCAAAAACTGGATGCACTTCATGTACATAATGGACAATCTTTTTCGAAGTATTAGGGTTTCGGATGAAAACTCGCCTCTACGAAGGCATTTAAATTTTTTAAACATATTTTAACTCAAGAATTTTACTGCATTCAATATGCACCATTTAAAGCCACATCATCACTTTTCAACCCTTTTCTGACCTCATTTACTATTTTTATGCATTTCATGATATATTTTGAGCTAAAATGACCCTCAATTGAAAGGCAGTGCAAATGAACTCTAAAATGGTTGAAACTTGGCATGGTATCATCATTTCACACACATAGCATGTGCTAAAAAGTTGAGAGGGTTACGACAAAAATTGGATGCACTTCGTATACGAAATGGACAATCTCTTTCGATGTATCAGGGTTTCGAGCGAAAACTCGCCTGTTACAAAGGCATTTCAAATATTTTAATTTATTTGAACTACATACTTTTTGTGTGTTCAATGTGCACCATTCAAAGCCACATCATCACTTTTCAACCCTTTCGAACTCCATTTGCTATTTTTCATGCACTTACTGATTTTTTCCAGCAAAATAACCGTAAAATTGAAAAGCACTTCAAATGAACTCTGAAAAGGTTGAAAGTTTGCATGGTATCATCGTTTCACTCACATAGCATATGCTAAAAAGTTGAGAGGGTTAGGGCAAACACTGGATGCACTTCGTTTACAAAATGGACAATCTCTTTCGAAGTATCACGTTTTCGGAAGAAAACTCGCCTGTAACAAAGGCATTTCATGTATTTAACTTATTTGAACTCCATAGTTTTTGTGTGTTCAAAATGCACCATTCAACGCCACATCATCACTTTTCAACCCTTTCTGACTTCATTTGCTTTTTTTCATGCATTTACTAATTTGTTTCAGCAAAATGACCCCGAAATTGATAAATACTTCAAATGAACTCTGAAAATGTTGAAAGCTGGCCTGGTATCATCATTTCACCCACATAGCATGTGCTAAAAATTTGAGAGGATTACGGCAAAAACTGGGTGCGCTTCGTGTACAAAATGGACAATCTCTTTCGAATTATCAGGGTTTCGGACGAAAACTCACCTGTTACAAAAGCATTTCAATTTTTTAAACATATTTTAACTCAAGAATTTTTCTGCATTCAATATGCACCATTCAAAGCCACATCATCACTTTTCAACCCTTTTCTGACCTCATTTACTATTTTGCATGCATTTCATGATTTATTTTGAGCTAAAATGACCCTCAATTGAAAAGTAGTGCAAATGAACTCTGAAATGGTTGAAACTTGGTATGGTATCATCATTTCACAAACATAGCATGTGCTAATAAGGTGAGAGGGTTATGAAAAAAATTGGATGCACTTCGTGTGCAAAATGGACAATATCTTTCGAAGTAACTACTAGGAAAAGGGCTACAGCTAATATAGACATTAGTGGCGCACTGTGTATGTGGTGCACCACTCCTATATAGCAATGGCGCACCAGATAATGGTGCGCCATTAATGGCCATATTACTAATGGCGCACCTGGTGTGTGGTGCGCCATTACTAGTTGTGTCCTGGCCCCACACCCTCCCCAGACTTAGAATGGCGCACTAGGTGGAAGTGCGCCATTACTAGTTTTAACTACTAATGGCACACCACACATACGGTATGCCACTACTAACAAATTTTTTCAATTTTTTTTTCAAACCTAGTAATGGCGCATCGTGCACCAGGTGCGCCATTAGTAACCCTCGTTACCAATGGCGCATTCTTAGGAGGTGCGCCATTGGTAACCTAAGAGCAGCTAGATATTTAATTTTTTAAAGCCACCTACCACACTCACTTTCCCCACTTCATTCTCTCCACCTCTAGCTACCTAGCTTGGTCTCGGCTGGCTCCTCCTCCTCACCTCATTTGCACCATAGATTCACCCAAATTAAGTGGTTAAATTTCCTTTTTTGATAGGTAAGTAAGGGGAAAGCTTTCTTTATGTTCTAGATCTACTTTTTCTCCCTCCAACGTACACACTTTTTATGGCCTAGATCTACGTATGTTTGTGGTGCGCCATTGTTTGTGGTGATGACCCTTCCCTAAATGTTGCCAATATTTTGCTGGAATGTTGATTCATTTCTGTTTCGGCGAGAATTTGGCACTATGCATTCTTTTTTGTCCTATTTTTAGGCAAAGTCATGCCAATTTTTTTGGTTCTAAAATATCGTTTTGCTCTACCCCGCAGGCGATCATGGTCCGCATGATGACCAAAGGCATCGTGAATAGGTTTTTGAGCTCCGCGAAGGCCAAGATGCTTCAAAAGAGCGAGACAGAGATAAGATGTCCGTGTCAAAGATGCAAGCTGAAGATGGATGCAGGACCACCTGCTCGTGCATGGTTTCATGGATGGCTATCGGTGGCAAGGTGATGAAGATGATTATGAAGTCATCCATGGGGGTCGGGCAAGAAATAAGGAAGGGCAGCAAGACAATAGCGGCGAGGGCGGGCGAGAAGACGAAGAATCTCGAGGACATGATCACGAAGTAGATGCAGGACACAGTCATCATGTAGAAGATGTCGGACATGATGATGAGGAAGATCAAGACGAAGGGCATGATCATGAAGATGAAGATGCCGGAGCAGACGACGATGGGCCATCGATGGGATGGGTGCAGGACCCTCATATTCAAGAGCTGCTTCTCAAGCAGACGGGTAACGCAAGAGCTGCGGCCCGAGAGAAAGCCAAGCTGGATCAACTGGAGATAGACGTGGTTACTCCACTGTATGAAGGATGCAGGCCCGAGGATACCCACCTAAAAGTAACGCTCATGGCTTTGGAGATGAAGGTAAAACACAAAATGACCGACGCATGCTTCGACGAGAACATGTCATTCTGGCACGAATGTCTTCCCAAGGGGAACAAGTGCCCGACCAGTTTGGAGGAGGCGAACAAAATCGTGTGTCCTCTAGATTTACCGCACGTGAAATACCATGTGTGCATGAACGATTGCATCATTTATCGGGACGAGCATGCGGAGTCTACCATATGTCCCGTGTACGGCGTCACTCGATACAAGAAGAGGAAGAAAGCTCCTCAAAAAGTGGTGTGGTACTTTCCGATCACTCCTTGTCTGTAGCGGTATTTCGCGGACCCTAAGCTAGCAAAGCTCCTACGTTGGCACGCGGATAGGGAGGAGAAGAAGCGAGAAGATGACGGAAATGATCCGGAGATAAATAAAAAAGACAAGATGCTGAGTCACCCTAAGGATGCGAGCCAGTGGCAAGCGTTGAACTTCGAACACCCAGAATTTGGGGACGATCCGAGGAACATCGTGCTGGGCGTGAGCACCGATGGAGTCAATCCGTTTGGCAGCCAGAGAAGCACACATAGCACCTGGCCTGTGTTTGTGTGGATGTACAACCTTCCCCCCTGGAAGTGCATGAAGAGGAAGTACATTCACATGAGTATGCTAATTGAAGGGCCGAAACAACCAGGGAACGACATCAATCTATATCTGGGGCTGCTGAAAGAGGAGCTAGACATGCTGTGGAAAACGCCAGCCAATACATGGGACGCCGCAGTGAAACAATATTTCCCTATGAGAGTCGCATTGCTCACGACGGTGCACGACTTTCTCGGTTACAGATATGTCGCGGGGCAGGTGGTCCACGGATTTAGTGCATGCGTCAGGTGCATGGATGACACAACGTATCGCCAGCTAGATAGAGATCCCAGGTCTTTGAAAACCGTGTTCATGGGACATCGAAGGTGGCTTCGCGACAATGACGCATGGAGAAAACACAACGATCTGTTCGATGGTGAAACCGAACCCCGAAGACCCCCACGTACGAGGAGCGGCGAGGAAATAGACGAGCTATAGAAAAATTGGAAAGAGTGCCCACCGCCGGGAAAGAAGCGAAAGGCGCCAGAGCCGCTGCTGAAGGTATGGAAAGTGAGGTCTGTTTTCTAGGACTTGTCATACTGGAAGATCCTCCATGTGCCTCACAGCCTTGATGTCATGCATATCACGAAGAACGTGTGTGAGAGTCTGCTTGGTACCCTGCTAAACATGCCAGAGAGGACCAAAGATGGGCCGAAAGCAAGGGCAGACTTGCAATCAATGGGCATCAGGGAGGAGCTTCACACAAAATGCCCTAATGATGATGATGATGATGAGGCGAAGGACACGGAAAGTCGTCGCAACAAAGGCAAAAAGGCCAAGAAGATCGAATATGAATGCCCTCCCGCGTGCTTCACCCTAGGTCAGAAGGAGATCGAGTAGTTTTTCGCCTGCCTCGTAGGAGTAAAACTTCCTTATGATTACGCGGGGAAGATAAGCAGATACCTAGACTCAGCGAAGCAGAAGTTCAGCGGGATGAAGTCTCATGACTGTCACGTGCTGACGACGCAAATACTTCCAGTTGCAATCCGTGGGATCATGGACGCGCATGTCCGTGAAACGCTATTTGGCCTATGCAACTTTTTCGATGTCATCTCTCGGAAGTCGGTTAGCGTGAACCAACTCAGAAGGCTATAGGAAGAGATCGTGGTGATACTATGCAAGCTTGAGATGTACTTCCCGCCTGCATTCTTCGACGTTATGGTGCATCTGCTGGTCCATATCGTGGAGGATATCATCCAACTCGGGCCGATATTCCTGCACAGCATGATGCCGTTGGAAAGAATGAATGGTGTCATCAAAGGATACTTTAGCAATAGGGCACGTCCAGATGGAAGCATAGCCAAGGGCTTTCTGACCGAAGAGTGCATCTCCTTCTGCATGAATTATCTAGGCATCGAGAACCCCGTTGGTCTGCCCGTCAACAGGCACCTCGGCAGGCTCGCTGGATGGGGTCACCGCGAGGGTCACCGCGAAATGCATGTCGACTTCAAGGGTCGACTCGCCGACATTGAAAGAGCAAACCTAGTCGTGCTACAACACATACACGTGGTCGATCCTTGGGTGGTATAGCACAAAACCTTTATTGAGAAGACGTACAATGACCCAGGCCAACAGAGGACGGACAAAGATATAATCAAAGAGCACAACTCATGTTTCACGCGTTGGTTCAAGGACAGGCTTTTGTCGTACCCTTTACATGAGGATTCTTCCGTGGAAGAAAAACTCATATTCACCTTGTCATAGGGCACCGAGCATGACCTGATGACCTATGAGGCGTACGATATCAACGGCTACACATTCTACACCGAGGAAAAGGACATGAAGAGTGATTATTAGAACTTCGGGGTAACGATGGAATCCTACACCGGTAACGACAAGGACAGTTACTACAGAAGGATCGAGGAGATCTGGGAGTTGAGCTACGCTGGAAAGAAGGTCCCGATGTTCTGTGTCAGATGGGGCAAGAGCGTCCTAAAAGAAGACCGGTATTTCACCACCATGGTTATACCCGAAGCCAAATCCAAGACCGTGGGCGCAAACGTCACCACGAAAAATGAGCCATGGGTACTGGCTTGCCAAGTGGACCAATGCTTCTTCATTATCGACCCGTCAAAGCCCAATTGTGTTGTCGGGAGGAGAGGCAAAAGGAACATCATCGGAATGGATGGAGTCGCCAATGAGCAAGACTTCGACAAGTACGGAGACCCGAAGGTAGAAGATGACGACGACGATGAAGTACCATACACCACAAGAAGAAGCAGGACCACCCTACCTAAAGGATGCCCGTTCAAGAGAAGAACTCAAGGGGTTTTGGGGCTAAATTATTCAAGCACGAGAAATAAGGGCAAGGAGATTGGGAAAATATAGCGAAGATCGAATCATGACGTGTCGGCCATGTGTCTGTGTCAGCGGCAAGCTCAATCTTTGATGACTGTTATTTCATGTCACTTGATTTCAACACTGTGTATCTTGTTGTCTTTCCATCACCATCTCCCAACGGGTGTATTCTTGTTCACAATTCGCTGCCACACTATGTATCTATGCATCCCCTTCATTCTAATATATCTACACACAATGCTTTTGCATGTATGCAAAAAACCCTATTCTTTTTAACTAAGTAGCACCTGACCATAAGGATTCTACATGTGGTTCCTACGCAATAGATAACTTTGTATCATAGTGAACCAACTACACAACAACCACCAACATACACACTTTGTATCATACCATGTCATATAATTCTAAATTATTACATGCAAACTAAAATCCAAAAAATTAAAAAAAGTCAGTAATGGCGTACTAGGAGGAGGTGCGCCATTGCTATCACTGTTTCTATGGCGCACCCCTAAAAGGTGCGCCATTGATATACCAATAAAAAATATTAGTAATGGCACACCAGGAGAAGGTGCGCCATTGCTATCACTGTTTTTATGGCGCACCCATGAAATGTGCGCCATTGCTAACCCTCCCCCACTACGGCCTTCCCTCCCTCCCCTCCTGCCTCCCGCCTTCCCCTTCTTTCCCAACCGGCCACCCCCGCTCCACCGTCGCCTGCATCTCCCACCCCCGCTCCACCGCCGCTTGCGTCTCCGTCGCTGGATCCCCCGCCGCTGCCTGCCCGTGCCCGCCTCGCTGCCTCGTCCAGCCAGTCCCCCAATCGCTCGCCATCGGCTGCGCCCCGAAATCCCTCGCCTCCTTCAACCTCCCATCTGCCCTCCCATCCGCCCGCGTCACCATCGTCCCTCCTCGCCACTACGAAGGTACAACTCCTCTTCTTTCACAGCTATTTTTTTGTTTTTCTTTGGCATGTTTTGATGAATCTGAAGAATTTCAAATTCAGATTTCAAAAGGACTTGACACTTACCTTTCTGAGTGAGTGTATATATGGAACAGTTCCTCGTCGGAAGATTTTGTTCCTCTAACCACATTGATAGCACCAGTAGCCATGATTCCTGGATTGCATGTGTCAATGGCATGATTACTGATGAACATATATGGTCATCCATTTGAAGATAGTTACATGAACTCCCCTAGATAGCTAACACAACAAATGGTAAGCACATCATTCAACAAGCTGACATTTATTCAGTTAAGCAAAAAAGCCGACATATGTAGTTCAGTATCTTCTTTTAAACAGCCTAACGCATAGCAAAGCCGTTATTATTTGGTTACTTCCACCATTTTCTCTATGCTAGGGAAGTAAGAGTGGTACTCGTGTAGAAACTCCAAGCTTAAATATGACAACTCTAGCATTCTGGTGATTTGAACTCTTCATTTCTTCAGCATACTACATGTTAAACATCTTGAAAAAAAGAGAGGCAAATTACCTTGATCTGCAACTAGCCACCGGCAAGAGTTGTCAGCAAAAAGGGCTAGCTTTTCATCTGGAGCAACAGCAATGGCCCTCAGACCATGAGAGAAATCCAATATTTCTTGTTCAAGCTGAATAAAGAACGCACGTCAAACAAAATATATTAAAAAAAGGATTACCAACTGCACACTGGATTGCAACTGCATATATAGTTTGTAGCTCTAATCAATCATAAAAGCTTCAATTTACTTATCTGAAACAGTATTGAAATGCATATGTAAGTTGTAGTCCACTGCACAGGCTTTTGTGTAGTTTTCGTTAACAAAACAAACAGCACATGTAGGCCAACTATGTCTATTCCAAGAGAAAATGTCTTATACAATGAGGCGTCGACAGAAGATTAATTCTATCGAGTTACCACATTATTTTGTAAAGTGTTCAGTTGGTTATAACATGTAGTTGTCAGATTTAATTCTTTTAAGTTCTCATATTGTTTCATAACTATGATTGCTTGCAAAATATCTATATACCACGGTCATTTGTTGTGTATATCCACTTGCTTCCCGTCGGAAAAACAAATAGGAAGTACTCCCTCCTTAAAAAAATATAAGTGTTTAGTGTATACATTTCTGAAAGACAAAAATCGTTGGTAGTTTTGCTGACAACTTCCTTTCGTCATACCCTGATTACCACTATGTCCTTTTGTTTTGACACACGCGCTGGTGTGCGCATCTCCTCATTAGGACGATCTTATTCCTCTAAGTTTGGCCGATTGAAAGTGACCGTTGGTTTTAAATTGCTAAGCACCCGTGTGTCCTGGAATGTTGACGCCAGGACAAATAGTTAACCCTTTCTCCTGAAATGTTGATTAATTTCCGTTTCGGTTGAGAATGGGGCACTCCTAGGTCAAGAAAATTAGCAAAGGTCATGCCCAATTTTCTTGACCTAGAAGGTGCCCGATTCTCAACCGAAACAAAAATTAATCAACATTTAGTGACAATGTTTTATTCTCAGTTTTCCTCTAAATCTGAGAAGAATAGATACTACCCTGATCTCATCCAGTAACTCTAGTAGCCTTCTTTCCTATTTAGAGCGAACATGGCCAACAACGATGAGGCCAGCGGTTCGGGCAAGCCATTCTGGGAGCTGTCCCAGGAGATGGAGGAAGAACCTCACCGCAATGAGGACGTCGCAGAAGACACCGATCCTGACTACACAACCCCTAGTGGCATCAGGGATGACACCACTGATGGTGCCGCCAGGGATGCCACCCCTGATGATGGCAGCGAACGCACAGATGGCAGCCAACCGAAGAGGCAATGGAAGGACCGGCGCCCAAATGTGCTCGGCACCGTCAAGGAGGTATTTACTGAAGTGTCCTCCAGTGGGCATCCAACGTTGCCCAAAGAATTAGTCCATGGGTACGCGGGATAACTCGGGTGCATTCTCCGGAGCATCGTCTCGATCAACACCGAGAACCTAAGGCATCCCGACCGAGGGAATTTGTGCAACCTCCTCTTCACGAAGCTGCACGAACGCTACAAGTTCCCCGATGACTTCGCAAACACACACCTCTCAGGGAATAAAGTGAACAGTGTCGCCCTCACGAAGATGAGCACGGCCCTGGCTACTTGGAGGGCCGCGGTGAAGAGAAGGATTCTAAGTGGTGATAGTTATGAGAAGATCAAGGGGACAAATCCTTCGATCAGTGAAGAGGACTACCTGGAGTTCAAGATCAAGTGCGAGAGCCACGCATCAACGGAATCAAGTCAGTGGGGGAAAGATATGCGGGACTTGAACTTAGGGGTCCACAAACTCGGTCCCGACGGTTACAGAGTGGCGGAATCTAAATGGTACAAGGAGGACACGGAGCATGTCGCGCAAGGCCTACCGCCCCTCTTCGATAAATACCATGAAAAGCAGACCAGGAACTATGTCAGGGCCCGGTACAAGGTGGACCCGGTAACAGGGGAGCTTACCAAGGATCCGAAGGTGAAGGAGCTTGAGTGTGTTCTGGTAAGGAATACACCCCCACATAATTAGCTCCATATGGTTGCATTCTAATTAATGAAGCCAAATTTCTAAATGGTTCACGTTCCTTCCGCAGGAAACTGGAAGCACTAGCGCGGGGTCTCAGAGCTCCCCACCTGCTGCCCCTTGGGACACCTCCTTAAATAGGGCGTTGAACATTCTGAAACAAAAGGATAAGTTCAGTAAGCCGTCGTCAGCTAGTCATGTGGCCGGTGAAGGCTTGTCCACGAAATGGTCGGAATACTATAAGGCTGGGCGAAAGGATAGAAAGACCAGCTCGGTAAGCCAGGAGTGCGAGGTTAAAGAACTCAAGGCACAAGTGGCGCGGATTCTGGAGATAGTCCAAGAGCAAGTGCGAGACCAACTGGGAGCGACGATCACCACCATTATGCCTTCCTTGCTTGAGGGGCTGCGGGGGTGAATTGCGGGCGGCCAACAGGGGCCGCCCCCGATTCCCAGCTTCACGGGTAACAACTCGCACAACGCGTCGGCAATGGTGTCTCCGGCGGAGGCGGCATTGGTGTCTCTAGCGGAGGCGGCATTTGTGTCTCCGATGTCGGCGCCAATATTGGACCTTAATGCACCCGGGTGTGGGAAGAATACGCCAGCCGGCACCTTGGCAGCAACCGGCCCCTCCGTCACTTGCCCGCCCGCCGTTGGTGGTGCCTCAACATTAGCCGAGCTCCACGCCATCACGGTAACTAAGCCTCGGCCGATGACTACTTCATCTCCTTGCCTTTGCTTGGGCATCCCTGACGCCCTGCATGTTTTCGCAAGGCACCGCCAATGTTCCATGCACTCTCCTGCACTTCGTGGATGGTGAGTTGATCGATGTCGCCAAGGCCAAAATCGTTGAACCGGGTAACCGTGTGTTCCACGGTAATCCGATGCCACCCACCGTGTATAGGGTTCAACTGGTTCAGGTGCTGCGGGGCTACGACGACTTGTTACCTCTGTATCGACCCCCTGGGGCCGACGAAGATGATGTGATAACCCTCAGCGCCTGCTTAAACTGGTACATGCTTGGGCCGAAGAGCCAGATTCATTTAGGGGCGAGGGACACCACCCCACAGAGAACACCGCCAGTCGTGCCGGCGCCAAGCCATGGCAAGACCGCCGCAACGCTACCGCCGTCAGCTGATCCGGACGTGCATATGGCACAGGATCCAGACAACGATGACGGTACATTTCCAATGTTGATAAGTACATCAATGAAGATGGGTAAGGTGACGAATTCTTGGGGCCTCTTTCTCAAGAACCCAACCTTGCAAAAGACGATCGGGATCTAGCTGGTACCGCGGAGAAACCCAATTGCAACAGGCGTCGTCTGTTCAGTTCTCAGGAGACGCCTCCAGCTGCCGCCTTCATCGAGACTCAAACAGCCGAGGTGCAAAATATTATCAGCCCCAACACACTCAAGAAGGTGGTCTCAGAGCAGAACTCGATCCCATTACAGCAGAAGAAGCAGAAGGCACGGAAAAGAAAAAATAACAAGGGTGCGAGCCAGCCAGCACCGAGTACGATCCATGCTTAGGACGGGCCACCAATACCTAAGGATATCTCGAGGAGGGTGCATGTGGCGGGTAGGCCGATGCTACCGACTAATCTGCTCAATGCTGCAACCGGTGCTATGTGAAGTCTGCATGACGGTGTTCTTACTATGGAGAAGCAGCGTCTCACCGAGAATGATGTGGCATACCCGGTTTTCATGGCCAAGGTGCCAGAGGGCAAGGGCTTTGTCGAGAGCACCGTCGGGCGTATGATCTTCCTGCAATTTGATGACATCTTCGCTATGTTTCACCTTTATCCGCTGCACTACACCTTCATTCGGTTATTTTTGCTCAATATGGAGATGCGGATCATTAGAGACAAGACCCCGGACATCGTGATAGTCGACCCCTTCTACATGCGTGCCAAGATCTTGGGCAGCGCTGGGGACCGGCAAGTCGCGAGTTTATACCTCGAAGGCGTCATTCTGGTGAACCTAGATAAGGATAACTTCCTCGTGCCTTACTTTCCCGAGTAAGCCATCCCCTCACCGCCCCGTAACATATGATTTCTTAGATTTCTATCGTTCTTTTTGCTAACATTCTGTGTTTTGTGCAGTGACACACATTGCACACTCATCCTCTTAAGCCCGAAATATTCCATGGCCACGTATTTTGACTTGGACCGTCAGTCGAAGAAAGACTACACAAATATCAAGAAAGTTCTTGATGATGCTCTCCCCGGCTACGCCAAATTTGGAGGCACCTTCAGGAGGCCAATTTCTAGGTACGACAAGCACGTGTTCAGCCACGTAACAACGTTCCCCTGTGTCAAGCAACTGCCTAGTAGTCAGAAGGATGCCTACTACGCCCTCCATCACATGCGGGCGATCGTACAAGACCTTCATCACCTTATGCTACCAAGTAATCTCAAAGATTGGGCTGCACGCTTGTCGGAAATCCAGGACGCGGACATCAGACAAGAATTCTTTCGCATCCAGTCGGATATTGCGGAAATCATCTATCAAGATGTCCTTCGTACCTCGAGGCAGTTCTACCTCAAATATCAACCGTCCAGCAGTGAAATAGAAACAACGCTACAAATGCAGGCTGACAACGACCGCACATTCATGACCATCACGAAAGACGGCGGCTTCATCCACGCTCCGGTCCCTCAGCTGAGTCAAAAGTATTGATGCTATGTAGTTCTGGAAGAAGAGTTTAGCTCATGTTGTAATTAAACTTTAATGAACTTGTATGTCTCTTTAGTTTAGATAGTCGTTCAACTTGTATGTAATCGATGCTATTTATTAGTAGGACCATGAATCGTCCTATTAATGTGTTGCTTTTCTCTTCCGATCCTTTTGTTGCATACTTATATATTGCTTATATATTATCTGTGAACTTCTACTAACGTTTTGTTTGTCTAATGCATAGAGATGTCGTCGTATGTCGTGTACAAGGGTAAGGTTCCCGGAGTCTACGACGACTGGGAGGAGTGTCGGAGACAGGTTCACCATTTCAGCGGTAACAGTTACAAAGGGTACACCACTAGGGATGAGGCCGAAGCTAGATACGCGCGCTATCTAGCAGGAGGGAGGAGGGAGCGGAGGAGGAACTGGATGAAGACCAGTTTCATCGCGATGATGCTCATCGTGACCGCAGCTCTCTTCTATGTGATGGTAGTTTAGATGATCGATATCGACTTTGTAATGTGACGATAAACTCAGCTAATATGATGAACTTTGTTAATGTCTCGAGACCTAAACTTGGCTAATGTTTGAACTTTCTTCACTATTTCGAATTTGGCGAGTAATAGGATGAATTCTATTGTGTGATGTTTATATTCTGTGATGTAACGTACTTTGTAACCTGTGCAAATACTAGAAAAGCAAAAAATAATAATTCCTAATATTCATAGTAGTGGCGCACCATATTGAGCATTAGTGGCGCACCAGGGCCAAATACCAGTGGCGCATTATGGGGCATAGCAATGGCGCACCTGGGGGCATAGGTGGAGGCAAATATGCCCCCCTAGGAGGCATATTAATGGCGCACTGTTGGACATAGTAATGGCACACTCTGTGGTGCGCCACTATTATCTGGGATACTAATGGTGCACCAGAGGTGCGCCATTACTATTTGTTACTAGTGGCGTGTTAATAGTGGCGCACCCATAGTGCGCAATTAATAGCAAAAACGGGTGCGCCACTAACAGCCTATTTTGTAGTAGTATCACGGTTTCGGACCAAAACTCACCTTTTACAAAGGCATTTCATTTTTTAACTTATTTGAACTCCATACTTTTTGTGTGTTCAAAATTCACCATTCAAAGCCACATCATCACTTTAAACCCTTTATGACGTCATTTGCTATTTTTCATGCACTTACAAATTTTTTTCCAGCAAAATAACCCTAAAATTGAAAAGCACTTGAAATGAACTCTGAAAGGTTTAAAGTTGGCATGGTATCATCATTTCATCCACATAGCATGTGTTAAAAGTTGAGAGGGTTACAGCAAAAACTAGATGCACTTCGTGTACAACATGGACAATCTCTTACGAAGTATCACGGTTTCACACGAAAACTCGCCTGTTACAAAGGCATTTCATTTTTTAACTTATTTGAACTCCATACTTTTTGGGTGTTCAAAATGCACCATTTATAGCCACATCATCACTTTTCAACCCTTTCTGACTTCATTTGCTATTTTTCATGCATTTACTGATTCGTTTCACCAAAATGACACTGAAATTGTTAAGCACTTCAAATGAATTCTGAAAAGGTTGAAATCTGGTATGGTATCATCATTTCATCCACATAGCATGTTATAAAAAGTTGAGAGGGTTACGGCAAAAACTGGATGCACTTCGGGTACAAAATGGACAATCTCTTTCGAAGTATCACGGTTTTTCATGCACTTACTGATTTTTTCAACAAAATAACACTAAAATTGAAAAGCATGTCAATGAACTCTGAAAAGGTTGAAAGTTGGCATGGTATCATCATTTCACCCACATAGCATGCGCTAAAAAGTTGAGAGGGTTATGGCAAAAACTGGATGCACTTCGTGTACAAAATGGACAATCTCTTTCGAAGTATCAGGGCTTCGGACAAAAACTCGCCTGTTACACAGGCATTTAAATTTTTGAAACATATTTTAAGTCAAGAATTTTACTGCATTCAACATCCACCATTTAAAGCCACATCATCACTTTTCAACCCTTTTCTGAGCTCATTTACTATTTTTTATGCATTTCATGAGATATTTTGAGCTAAACTGACCCTCTGTTGAAAAGCAGTGCAAAAACTCTGAAATGGTTGAAATTTGGCATGGTATCATCATTGCACACACATAGCATGTGCTAAAAAGTTGAGAGGGTTACGACAAAAATTGGATGCACTTCAAAATGGACAATCTCTTTCGAAGTATCACTGTTACGAACGAAAACTCGCGTGTTACAAAGGCATTTCAACTTTTTTAACTTATTTCAACTCAATAATTTTTGTGTGTTAAAAATGCACCATTCAAATCCACATCATCACTTTTCAACCCTTTCTGACTTCATTTGCTATTTTTCATGCACTTAGTGTTTTTTTCAGCAAAATGACCCTAAAATGGAAAAACACTTCAAATGAACTCTGAAAAGGTTGAAAGTTGGCATGGTATCATCATTTCACTCACATAGCATGTGCTAAAAAGTTGAGAGGTTTACGGCAAAAACTGGATGCACTTCATGTACAAAATGGACAATCCCTTTCGTAGTATCACGGTTTCGCAAGAAAACTCACCTGTTACGAAGGAATTTCATTTTTTTAATTTATTTGAACTCCATACTGTTTGTGTGTTCAAAATGCACCATTTAAAGCCCCATCATCACTTTTCAACCCTTTCTGACTTCATTTGCTATTTTTCATGCATTTACTGATTTGTTTCACCAAAATGACCCTGAAATTGATAAGCACTTCAAATGAACTCTGAAAAGGATGAAAGTTGGCATGGTATCATCATTTCACCCAAATAGCATGTTATAAAAAGTTGAGAGGGTTACGGAAAAAACTAGATGCACTTGATGTACAAAATGGACAATCTCTTTGAAAGTATCAGGGTTTCGAACGAAAGCTCGCTTATTGCAAAGGCATTTCATTTTTTTAACTTATTTGAACTCCATACTTTTTGTGTGTTCAAAATGCACCATTCAAACCCACATCATCACTTTTCAACCCTTTCTAACTTCATTTCCTATTTTTCGTGCACTTACTGATTTATTCAGCAAAATAACCCTAAAATTGAACAACACGTCAAATGAACTCTGAAAAGGTTGAAAGCTGGCATGGTATCATCATTTAACCCACATAGCATGTTATAAAAAGTTGAGAGGGTTACGTAAAAAACAGGACGCACTTCATGTGCAAAATGGACAATCTCTTTCGAAGTATTTGGGTTTCGCACGAAAACTCGCGTGTTACAAAGGCATTTCAACTTTTTTAACTTATTTGAACTCCATACTTTTTGTGTGTTCAAACTGCACCATTCAAAGCCACATCATCAATTTTCAACCCTCTCTGACTTCATTTGCTATTTTACATGCACTTATTGATTGTTTTTCAGCAAAATAACCCTAAAATTGCAAAGGACTTCAAATGAACTCTGAAAATGTTGAAAGTTGGCACGGTATCATCATTTCTCTCACATAGCATGTGCTAAAAAGTTGAGAGGGTTACAGCAAAAACTGGATGCACTTCGTGTACAAATTTGACAATCTCTTTCGAAGTATCAGGGTTCAGACGAAAACTGGCCTGTTACAAAGGCATTTCATTTTTTGAACTTATTTGAACTCCATACTTTTTGTGTGTTCAAAATGCACCATTTAAAGCCACATCATCAACTTTTCAACCCTTTCTGACTTCATTTGCTATTTTTCATGCACTTACTCATTTTTTTAGCAAAATAACCCTGAAATTGATAAGCACGTCAAATGAACACTGAAAAGGTTGAAAGCTGGCATGGTATCATCAGTTCACCCACATAGCATGTTATAAAAAGTTCAGAGGGTTACGGCAAAAAGAGGACGCACTTCATGTACAAAATGGACAATCTCTTTCGAAGTAACAGGGTTTCGGACAAAAACTCGCCTGTTACAAAGGCATTTCATTTTTTTAAACATTTTTGAACTCCATATTTGAACTTCATTTGCTATTTTCATGCACTTACTAACTTTTTCAGCAAAATAACCCCGAAATTAAAAAGTACTTCAAATGAACTCTGAAAAGGTTGAAAGTTGGCATGGTATCATCATTTCACCCACATAGCATGTGCTAAAAACTTGAGAGGGTTACGGCAAGAACCGGATGCACTTCGTGTACAAAATGGACAATCTCTTGTGAACTATCAGGGTTTCGGACGAAAAATCGCGTGCTACAAAGGCATTTCATTTTTTAAAAACTTATTTGAACTCCAAACTTTTTGTGTGTTCAAAATGCACCATTCGAAGCCACATCATCACTTTTCAACCCTTTCTGACTTCATTTGATATTTTTCATGCATTTACTCATTTGTTTGAGCAAAATGACCTTGCAATTGATAAGATTTCAAATGAACTCTGAAAAGGTTGAAAGTTGGCATGGTATCATGATTTGTCCCACACATCATGTTATAAAAAGTTGAGAGGGTTACGGCAAAATTTGGATGCACTTCGTGCACAAAATGGACTATCTCTTTTGAAGTATCAGGGTTTTGGACGAAAACTCGCCTGTTACAAAGGCATTTCATTTTTTTAACTTATTTGAACTCCATATTTCTTGTGTGTTCAAAATTCACCATTTAAAGCCACATCATCACTTTTCGACCCTTTCTGACTTCATTTGCTATTTTTCATGCATTTACTCATTTCTTTGAGCAAAATGACACTGAAATAGAAAATCACTTCAAATGCACTCTGAAAAGGTTAAAAGTTGATATGGTATCATCATTTCACCCACATAGCATTTTTTAAAAAGTTGAGAGGGTTACGACAAAAACTGGATGAACTTTGTGTACAAAATGGACAATCTCTTTCGAAATATCATGGTTTCGGACGAAAACTCGCCAGTTACAAAGGCATTTCATTTTTTAACTTATTTGAACTCCATACTTTTCGTGTGTTCAAAATGCACCATTCAAAGCCACATCATCACTTTTCAACCCTTTCGGACTTCATTTGCTATTTTTCATGCACTTACTGATTTTTTTCAACAAAATAACCCTCAAATTGAAAAGCACTTTAAATGAAATCATTTCACACACATAGCATGTGCTAAAAAGTTGAGAGGGTTACGACAAAAATTGGATGCACTTCGTATACAAGAAGGACAATCTCTTTCGAAGTATCAGGGTTTCGGACGAAAAGTCGCCTGTTACAAAGGCATTTCATTTTTTTAACTTATTTGAACTCCATAATTTTAATGTGTTCAAAATACACCATTCAAAGCCACATCATCACTTTTCAACCATGTCTGACTTCATTTGCTATTTTTCATGCACTTACTGATTTTTTTAGCAAAATAACCCTAAAATTCAAAAGCACTTTGAATGAACTCTAAAAAGGTTGAAAGTTGGCATCGTATCATCATTTCACCCACATTGCATGTGCTAAAAAGTTGAGAGGGTTACGAATAAAACTGGATGGACTTCGTGTACAAAATGGACAATCTCTTCCGAAGTACCAGGGTTTCGGACGAAAGTCGACTGTTACAAATTCATTTGATTTTTTTAACATATTTTAACTCAAGAATTTTTCTGCATTTAGTATGCACCATTCAAATCCACATCATAACTTTTCAACCCTGTTCTGACCTCATTTACTATTTTTCATGCATTTCATGATTTATTTGAGCTAAAGTGACCCTAAAATTGATAAGCACTTCAAATGAACTCTTAAAAGGATGAAAGTTGGCATGGTATGATCATTTCACCCACATATCATGTTATAAAAAGTTGCGAGGGTTACGGCAAAAACTGGATGCACTTCGTGTACAAAATGGACAATCTCTTTCGAAGTATGAGGGTTTCGAACGAAAACTCGCATGTTACAAAGGCATTTCATTTTTAACTTATTTGAACTCCATACTTTTTGTGTGTTCAAAAATTACCATTCAAAGCCACATGATCACTTTTCACCCCTTTCTGACTTGATTTTGCTATTTTTCATGCACTTATAGATTTTTTCTAGCAAAATAACCATAACATTGAAAAGCACTTCAAAATAACCATAACACTGAAAAGCACATCAAATGAACTCTGAAAAGGTTGAAAGTTGGCATGGTATCATAAATTCACCCACATATCATGTGCTAAAAAGTTGATAGGGTTATGGCAAAAACTAGATTAACTATGTGTACAAGATGGACAATCTCTTTCAAAGTATTAGGGTTTCGGACGAAAACTCGCGTGTTACAAAGGAATTTAATTTTTTAACTTATTTGAACTCCATACTTTTTGTGTGTTCAAAATACACCATTTAAAGCCACATCATCAGTTTTCAACCTTTTCTGACTTCATTTACTATTTTTCATGCATTTATTGATTTGTTTCAGCAAAATGACCCTGAAATTGATAAGTACTTCAAATGAACACTGAAAAGATGAAAGTTGGCATGGTATCATCATTTCGCCCACATAGCATGTTATAAAAATTTGAGAGGGTTACAGAAAAACTGGATGAATTTCGTGTACAAAATGGACAATCTCTTTCGAAGTATTAGGGTTTCGAACGAAAACTCGCCGGTTACAAAGGCATTTCATTTATTAACTTATTTGAACTCCATACTTTTTGTGTGTTCAAAATGCACCATTCAAAGCCACATCATCCCTTTTCAACCCTTTCTGACTTCATTTGCTATTTTTCATGCACTTACTCATTTTTTCCAGCAAAATAACCCTAAAATTGAAAAGAACTTGAAATGAACTCTGAAAAGGTTGAAGGTTGGCATGGTATCATCCTTTCACCCACGTAGCATTTGCTAAAAATTTGAGAGGGTTACGGCAAAAACTAGATGCACTCCATGTACAAAATGGACAATCTCTTTCGAAGTATGAGGGTTTCGCACGAAAACTCGTGTGTTACAAGGCATTTCATTTTTTAACTTATTTGAACTCCTTAATTTTTGTGTGTTCAAAATCACAATTCAAAGGCACATCATTACTTTTCAACCCTTTCTGACTTCATTTACTATTTTTCATGCACTTACAGATTTTTTTCAACAAAATAACCCTAAAATTTAAAAGCCCTTCAAATGATATCTGAAAATGTTGAAAGTTGGCATGGTATCATCGTTTCACCCACATATCATGGGCTCAAAAGTTGATAGGGTTGCGGCAAAAATTGGATGCACTATGTGTACAAAATGGACAATCTCTTTCGAAGTATGAGGGTTTCGGACGAAAAATCCCCAATTACGAAGGCATTTCATTTTTTAACTTATTTGAAGTCCACACTTTTTGTGTGTTCAAACTGCACCATTTAAAGCCACATCATCACTTTTCAACCCTTTCTGACTTCATTTGCTATTTTTCCTGCACTTACTCATTTTTTCAGCAAAATAACCCTAAAATTGATAAGAACTTCAAATGACCTCTCGAAAGGTCAAAAGTTGGCATGGTATCATCCTTTCACCCACATATCATGTGCTAAAAATTTGAGAAGGTTACGGCAAAAACTAGATGCCCTTCGTGTACATAATAGACAATCTCTTTCGAAGTATCACTGTTTCGGACGAAATCTCGTGTGTTACAAAGACATTTCATTTTTTTAAGTAATTTGAACTCCATACATTTTGTGTGTTCAAAATGCACTATTCAAAGCCACATCATCACTTTTCAACGCTTTCTGACTTCATTTGCTATTTTTCATGCACTTACTGATTTTTTTCAGCAACATAACCCTAAAATTGAAAAGCACTTCAAATGAACTCTGAATAGGTTTAAAGTTGGCATGCTATCATCATTTCACCCACATAGCATGTGCTAAGAAGTTGAGAGGGTTACGGCAAAAATTGGATACACTACCTGTACAAAATGGACAATCTCTTTCGAAGTATCAGGGTTTCGGACGAAATCTCTCCTCTATAAAGGCATTTCATTTTTTTGAAATTATTTTAACTCCATACTTTTTGTGTGTTAAAATTGCACAATTTAAAGCCACATCATCACCTTTTAACCCTTTCTAAATATATTTGCTATTTTTCATGCATTTACTGATTTGTTTCAGCAAAATGACCCTGAAATTGATAAGCACTTCAAATGAACTCTGAAAAGGTTGAAAGTTGGCATGGTATCATCACTTCACCCACATAGCATGTTATAAAAAGTTGTAAGGCTTAAGGCAATCTCTTTCGAAGTATCACGGTTTTGGACGAAAACTCGCCTGTAACAAAGGCGTTTCATTTTTTTAACTTATATGAAGTCCAAACTTTTTGTGTGTTCAAAATACACCATTCAAAGCCACATCATCACTTTTCAACCCTTTCTGACTTCATTTGCTATTTTTCAGGCACTTACTGATTGTTTTTCAGCAAAATAACCCTAAAATTGAAAAGCACTTCGAATGAACTCTGAAAAGGTTGAAAGTTGGCATGGTATCATAATTTCACCCACATAGCATGTGCTCAAAAGTTGAGAGCGTTACGGCCAAAACTGGATACACTTCGTGTCAAAAATGGACCATATCTTTCGAAGTATCAAGGTTTTAGACGAAAACTCGCCTGACACAAAGGGATTTCATTTTTTGAACTTATTTGAACTCCATACTTTTTCTATTTTCAAAATGCATCGTTTAAAGCCACATCATCGCTTTTCAACCCTTTCTGACTTCATTTGCTATTTTTCATGAATTTACTGATTTGTTTCAGCAAAATGACCCTGAAATTTATAAGCACTTCAAATGAACTCTGAAAAGGTTGAACGTTGGCATGGTATCATCATTTCACCCACATAGCATGTGATAAAAAGTTGAGAGGTTTACGGCAAAAACTGGATGAAATTCGTGTACAGAATGGACAATCTCTTTCGAAGTATCAGGGTTTCGGACGAAAACTCGCCTGTTACAAAGGCCTTTCATTTTTTTAACTTTTTTGAGCTCGATACTTTTTGTGTGTTCAAAATGTACCATTTAGAGCCACATCATCTGTTTCAACCCTTTCTGACTTCATTTGCTATTTTTCATGCATTTAATGATTTGTTTCAGCAAAATGACCCGGAAATTGATATGCACTTCAAATGAACTCTGAAAAGGTTGAAAGTTGGCATGGTATCATCATTTCACCCACATAGCATCTGATAAAATGTTGAGAGAGTTACGGCAAAAATTGGGTGAAATTCGTGTACAAAATGGAAAATCTCTTTCGAAGTATGAGTGTTTCGGACGAAAACTCGCCTGTTACAAAGGCATTTCATTTTTTTAACTTATTTGAACTCCATACTTTTTGTGTGTTCAAAATGCACCATTAAAAGCCACATCATCACTTTTCAACCCTTTCTGACTTGATTTGCTATTTTTCATGCACTTACTCATTTTTTTCAACAAAATAACCCTAAACTTGAAAAGCACTTCAAATGAACTCTGAAAAGATTGAAAGTCGGCATGGTACTACCATGTCACCTACATAGCATGTGCTAAAAAGTTGAGAGGGTTACGGAAAAAACTGGATGAGTTCGTGTACAAAATGGACAATCTCTTTCGAAGTATTAGGGTTTTGGACAAATACTTGCGTGTTAGAAAGGCATTTCATTTTTTAACTTATTTTAACTCCGTACTTTTGGTGTGTTCAAACTGCACCATTTAAAGCCACATCATCAATTTTCAACCCTTTCTCACTTCATTTGCGATTTTATGCATTTACTGATTTGTTTCAGCAAAATGATCCTACAATTGATAAGCACTTCAAATGAACTCTGAAAAGGATGAAAGTTGGCATGGTATCCTGATTACACCCACATAGCATGTTATAAAAAATTGTGAGGGTTACGGCAAAAACTGGATGCACTTCATGTACAAAATGGACAATCTCTTTCGAAATATCACGGTTTCGGACGAAAACTAGCCTGTTACAAAGGCATTTCATTTTTTAACTTATTTGAACTCCATACTTTTTGTGTGTTCAAAATACATCATTCAAAGCCACATCATCACTTTTCAACCCTTTCCAACTTCATTTGCTATTTTTCATGCATTTACTGATTTTTCCCAACAAAATAACCCTAAAATTGAAAAGCACTTAGAATGAACTCTAAAAAGGTTGGAAATTCGCATGGTATCTTCATTTCACCCACATAACATGTGCTAAAAAGTTGAGAGCGTTACGGCAAAAACTGGATGCACTTCGTGTACAAAATGGAGAATCTCTTTCGAAGTATCAGGGTTTCAAACGAAAACTCACGTGTTACAAAAGGGATTTTATTCTTTAAACTTATTTGAACTCCATACTTTGTTGTGTTCAAAATGCACCGTTGAAAGCCACATCATCGCTTTTCAACCCTTTCGGACTTATTTTGCTATTTTTCATGCATTTATTGATTTGTTTCAGCAAAATGACCCTAAATTGATAAGCACTTCAAGTGAACTCTGAAAAGGATGAAATTTGGCATGATATCATCATTTCACCCACATATCATGTTATAAAAAGTTGCGAGGGTTACGGCAAAAACTGGATGAAATTCGTGTACAAAATGGACAATCTCTTTCGAAGTATTAGGGTTTCGGACGAAAACTTGCCTGTTACAAAGGCATTTCATTTTTTTAACTTATTTGAACTCCATACTTTTCAAAATGCACCATTAAAAGCAACATCATCGCTTTTCAACCCTTTCTGACTTGATTTGCTATTTTTCATGCACTTACTCATTTTTTTTCAACAAAATAACCCTAAATTTGAAAAGCACTTCAAATGAACTCTGAAAAGATTGAAAGTCGGCATGGTATCACCATTTCACCTACATAGCATGTGCTAAAAAGTTTAGAGGGTTACGGCAAAAACTGGATGAGTTCGTGTAGAAAATGGACAATCTCTTTCGAAGTATTAGGGTTTTGGACAAAAACTTGCGTGTTAGAAAGGCATTTCATTTTTTAACTTATTTTAACTCCGTACTTTTGGTGTGTTCAAACTGCACCATTTAAAGCCACATCATCAATTTTCAACCCTTTCTCACTTCATTTGTGATTTTTCATGCATTTACTGATTTGTTTCAGCAAAATGATCCTACAATTGATAAGCACTTCAAATGAACTCTAAAAAGGATGAAAGTTGGCATAGTATCATGATTACACCCACATAGCATGTTATAAAAACTTGCGAGGGTTACGGCAAAAACTGGATGCACTTCATGTACAAAATGGACAATCTCTTTCGAAGTATCACGGTTTTGGACGAAAACTAGCCTATTACAAAGGCATTTCATTTTTTAACTTATTTGAACTCCATACTTTTTGTGTGTTCAAAATACATCATTCAAAGCCACATCATCACTTTTCAACCCTTTCCGACTTCATTTGCTATTTTTCTTGCACTTACTGATTTTTTTCCAACAAAATAACCCTAAAAGTGAAAAGCACTTCGAATGAACTCTGAAAAGGTTGGAAGTTCGCATGGTATCTTCATTTCACCCACATAACATGTGCTAAAAAGTTGAGAGCGTTACGGCAAAAACTAGATGCACTTCGTGTACAAAATGGACAATCTCTTTCGAAGTATCTGGGTTTCAAACGAAAACTCACGTCTTACAAAAGGGATTTTATTTTTTAAACTTATTTGAACTCCATACTTTTTTGTGTTCAAAATGCACCGTTTAAAGCCACATCATCGCTTTTCAACCCTTTCGGACTTATTTTGCTATTTTTCATGCATTTACTGATTTGTTTCAGCAAAATGACCCTGAAATTGATAAGCACTTCAAATGAACTCTGAAAAGGATGAAATTTGGCATGATATCATCATTTCACCCGCATATCATGTTATAAAAAGTTGCGAGGGTTACGGCAAAAACTTGATGCACTTCGTGTACAAAATGGACAATCTATTTCGAAGTATTAGGGTTTTGGACGAAAACTTGCCTATTACAAAGGCATTTCCTTTTTTTAACTTATTTGAACTCCATAATTTTTGTGTGCTAAAAATGCACCATTCAAAGCCACATCATCGCTTTTCAACTCTTTTTGGCTTGATTTGCTATTTTTCATGCATTTACGGATTTTTTCAGCAAAATGCCCCTAAAATTGACAAGCACTTCAAATGAACTCTCAAATGGTTGAAAGTTGGCATGGTATCATCATTTCACCCACATATCATGTGATAAAAAGTTGAGAGGGTTACGGCAAAAACTGGATGAAATTCGTGTACAAAAAGGACAATCTCTTTTGAAGTATCAGAGTTACGGACGAAAACTCACCTGTTACAAAGGCATTTAATTTTTTAACTTATTTGAACTCCATACTTTTTGTGTGTTCAAAAAGCACCATTCGAAGCCACATCATCACTTTTCAACCCTTTCTGACTTGATTTGCTATTTTTCTCATGCACTTACTGATTTTTTCCGAAAAAATAACCCTAAAATTGAAAAGCACTTCGAATGAACTCTGAAAAGGTTGAAAGTTGGCATGGTATCTTCATTTCACCCACAGAGCATGTGCTAAAAAGTTGAGAGGGTTACGGCAAAAACTGGATGCACTTCGTGCTCAAAATACACCATTCAAAGCCACATGATCACTTTTCATCCCTTTTATGACCTCATTTACTATTTTTCATGCATTTCATGATTTATTTTGAGCTAAAATGACCCTCAATTGAAAAGCAATGCAAATGAAGTTTGAAATTGTTGAAACTTGGCATGGTATCATCACTTCACACACATAGTATGTGCTAAAAAGTTGAGAGGGTTACGACAAAAACTGGATGCACTTTGTGTACAAAATGGACAATCTCTTTCGAAGTATTATGGTTTTGGACGAAAACTTGCCTGTTACAAAGGCATTTCATTTTTTTAACTTATTTGAACTCCATACTTTTGTGTGTTCAAAATGCACCATTTAAAGCCACATCATCACTTTTCAACCCTTTCTGACTTCATTTGCTATTTTTCATGCATTTACTGATTTGTTTCAGCAAAATGACCCTGAAATTGATAAGCACTTCAAATGAACTCTAAAAAGGTTGAAAGTTGGCATGGTATCATCATTTCACCCACATAGCATGTGATAAAAAGTTGAGAGGGTTACGGCAAAAACTGGATGAAATTCACGTACAAAATGGACAATCTCTTTCGAAGTATTAGGGTTTCGGACGACAACTCGCCTGTTACAAAGGCATTTCATTTTTTTAACTTATTTGAACTCCAAACTTTTTGTGTGTTCAAAAAGCACCATTCAAAGCCACATCATCACTTTTCAACCCTTTCTGACTTGATTTGCTATTTTTCAAGCACTTACTGATTTTTTTCCAGCAAAATAACCATAAAATTGAAAGGCACTTCAAATGAACTCTGAAAAGGTTGAAAGTTGGCATGGTATCATCATTTCACCTACATAGCATGTGCTAAAGAGTTGAGAGGGTTACGGCAAAAACTGGATGCACTTCGTGTACAAAATGGACAATCTCTTTTGAAGTACTAGGGTTTTGGACGAAAACTTGCCTGTGACAAAGGCATTTCATTTTTTAAACTTATTTGAACTCCATACTTTTTATGTGTTCAAAATACACCATTTAAAGCCACATGATCACTTTTCAACCCTTTCTGACTTCATTTGCTATTTTTCATGCATTTACTGATTTGTTTCAGCAAAATGACCGTGCAATTGATAAGCACATCAAATGAACTCTTAAAAGGTTGAAAGTTGGCATGGTATCATAATTTCACCCACATAGCATGTTATAAAAAGTTGCGAGGGTTACGGCAAAAACTGGATGCACTTCGTGTACAAAACGGACAATCCGTTTCGAAGTATCACGGTTTCGGATGAAAACTCTTCTGTTACAAAGGCATTTCATTTTTTTAACTATTTCAACTCCATATTTTTTGTGTGTTCAAAATGCACCATTTCAAGCCACATCATCACTTTTCATGCCTTTGTGACTTCATTTGCTATTTTTCATGCACTTCCTTATTTTTCCAGCAAAATAACCCTAAAATTGGAAAGCACTTGAAATGAACTCTAAAAAGGTTGAAAGTTGGCATGGTATCATCATTTCAGCTACATAGCATGTGCTAAAAAGTTGATAGGGTTATGGCAAAAACCGGATGCACTTCGTGTACAAAATGGACAATCTCTTTCGAAGTATTAGGGTTTTGGACGAAAAATTTCCTATTACAATGGCATTTCATTTTTTTAACTTATTTGAACTCCATAGTTTTTGTGTGTTGAAAATGCACCATTTAAAGCCACATCATCGCTTTTGAACCCTTTCTGACTTCATTTGCTATTTTTCATGCATTTACTGATTTGTTTCTGCAAAATGACCCTGAAATTGATAAGCACTTCAAATGAACTCTGAAAAGGTGGAAAGTTGGCGTGGTATCATCATTTCACCCACATAGCATGTTATAAAAAGTTGAGAGGGTTACGGCAAAAATTGGACGCACTTCGTGTACAAAATGGACAATCTCTTTCGAGGTATATGGGTTTCGGACGAAATCTCGTCTGTTACAAAGGCATTTCATTTTTATTTAACTTATTTGAACTCCATACTTATTGTGTGTTCAAAATGCACCATTCAAAGCCACACCATCACTTTTCAACCCTTTTTGACTTCATTTGCTATTTTTCATGCATTTACCGATTTGTTTTAGCAACATGACCCAGAAATTGATAAGCACTTCAAATGAACTCTGAAAAGGTTGAAAGTTGGCATGGTATCATCATTTCACCCACATAGCATGTGATAAAAAGTTGAGAGGGTTTTGGAAAAAAGTGGATGAAATTCGTGTACAAAATGGACAATCTCTTTCGAAGTATCGGGGTTTCGGATGAAAACTCACCTGTTACAAAGGCATTTCATTTTTTTAACTTATTTGGACTCCATACTTTTTGGGTGTTCAAAAAGCACCATTCAAAGCCACATCATCACTTTTCAACCCTTTCTAACTTGATTTGCTATTTTTCTCATGCACTTACTAATTTTTTCCAGCAAAATTGTAAAGCACTTCAAATGAACTCTAAAAAGGTTGAAAGTTGGCATGGTATCATCATTTCACCTACATAGCATGTGCTAAAAAGTTGAGAGGGTTACGGCAAAAACTGGATGCACTTCGTGTACAAAATGGACAATCTCTTTTGAAGTATTAGGGTTTTGGACGAAAACTTGCCTGTTACGAAGGCATTTCATTTTTTTAACTTATGTGAACTCCATACTTTTTATGTGTTCAAAGTACACCATTTAAAGCCACATGATCACTTTTCAACCCTTTCTGACTTCATTTGCAATTTTACATGCATTTCCTGATTTGTTTTAGCAACATGACCCAGAAATTGATAAGCACTTCAAATGAACTCTGAAAAGGTTGAAAGTTGGCATGGTATCAACATTTCACCCACATAGCATGTGATAAAAAGTTGAGAGGGTTATGGCAAAACTGGATGCACTACGTGTACAAAATGGACAATCTCTTTTTAAGTATCAGGATTTCGCAGGAAAACTCGCCTGTTACAAAGGCATTTCAATTTTTTAACTTATTTGAACTCCATACTTTTTTGTGTTCAAAATGCACCATTCAAAGCCACATCATCACTTTTCAACCCTTTCTGACTTCATTTGCTATTTTTCATGCACTTACTGATTTTTTCCATCAAAATACCCCTAAATTTGAAAAGCACTTCAAATTATCTCTATTAAGGTTGAAAGTTGGCATGGTATCATCATTTCACCCACATAGCATGTGCTAAAAAGTTGAGAGGGTTATGGCAAAAACTGGATGCACTTCATGTACAAAATGGACAATCTCTTTCGAAGTATCAAGGTTTCGGACGAAAACTCGCCTGTTACAAAGGCACTTCATTTTTTTAACATATTTTAACTCAAGAATTTTTCTGCATTCAATATGCACCATTCAAAGCGACATGATCTCTTTTCAACCCTTTTCTGACCTCATTTACTATTTTTCATGCATTTCATGATTTATTTTTAGCTAAAATGACCCTCAATTGAAAAGCAGTGCAAATGAAGTTCGAAATTGTTGAAACTTGGCATGGTATCATCACTTCACACACATACTATGTGCTAAAAAGTTGAGAGGGTTACAACAAAAACTGGATGCACTTTGTGTACAAAATGGACAATCTCTTTCGAAGTATTATTTTTCTGGACGAAAACTTGCCTGTTACAAAGGCATTTCATTTTTTTAACTTATTTGAACTCCATACCTTTGTGTGTTCAAAATGTACCATTTAACGCCACATCATCACTTTTCAACCCTTTGTGACTTCATTTGCTATTTTTCAGGCATTTATTGATTTGTTTCAGCAAAATAACCCTACAATTGAAAAGCACAAAGAATGATCTCTGAAAAGGTAGATAGTTGGCATGGTATCATCATTTCACCCACATAGCATGTGCTAAAAAGGTTAGAAGGTCACGGCATAAACTGGATGCACTTCGTGTACAAAATCGACAATCTCTTTCGAAGTATCACGGTTTCGGACGAAAACTCTTCTGTTACAAAGGCGTTTCATTTTTTAACTTATTTGAACTCCATCATTTTTGTGTGTGCAAAATGAACCATTCAAAGCCACATCATCACTTTTCAATCCTTTCTGACTTCAATTGCTATTTTTCATGCACTTACTGATTTTTTCCAGCAAAATAACCCTAAAATTGAAAAGCACTTCGAATGAACTCTAATAAGGTTGAAAGTTGGCATGATATCATCATTTCACCCACATAGCATGTGCTAAAAAGTTGAGAGGGTTATGGCAAAAACTGGATGCACTTCGTGTACAAAATGGACAATCTCTTTTGAAGTATCAAGGTTTCGGAAGAAAACTCGCCTGTTACAAAGGCATTTAATTTTTTAACTTATTTTACCTGAAGAATTTTTCTGCATACAATATGCACCATTCAAAGCCACATCATCACATTTCAACCCTTTTTTGACCTCATTTACAATTTTTCATGCATTTCATGATTTATTTTGAGCTAAAATGACCCTCAATTGAAAATTAGTGCAAATGAAGTTTGAAATGGTTGAAACTTGGCATGGTATCATCATTTCACCTACATAGCATGTGCTAAAAAGTTGAGAGGGTTATGGGACAAACAGGATGCAGTTCGTGTACGAAATGGACAATCTCTTTCGAAGTATGAGGGTTTCGGAAAAAAACTCGCTTATTACAAAGGCATTTCATTTTTTAACTTATTTGAGCACCATACTTATTTTGTGTTCAAAATGCACCATTCAAAGCCACATCATCACATTTCATGCCTTTCTGACTTCATTTGCTATTTTTCATGCACTTACTGATTTTTTCTAGCAAAATAACCCTGAAATTGAAAAGCACTTCAAATGAACTCTAAAAAGGTTGAAAGATGGCATGGCATCATCATTTCACCCACATAGCATGTGCTAAAAAGTTGAGAGGCTCATGGCAAAAACTAGATCCACTTCGTGTACAAAATGGACAACCTCTTTCTAAGTATGAGGGTTTCGGACGAAAACTCGCCTGTTCAAAGGCATTTCAATTTTTTAATCCTATATTAACTCAAGAATTTCCCTGCATTCAATATGCACCATTCAAAGCCACATCATCACTTTTCAACCCTTTTCTGACCTCATTTACTATTTTTCATTTCATGATTTATTTTGAGCTAGAATGACCCTCAATTGAAAAGCAGTGCAAATGAAGTCTGAAATGGTTGAAACTTGACATGGTATCATCATTTCACACACATAGTATGTGCTAAAAAGTTGAGAGGGTTACGGGAAAAACTGGATGCACTTCGTGTACAAAATGGACAATCTCTTTCGAAGTATCAGGGTTTCGGACGAAAACTCGCCTGTTACAAAGGCATTTTATTTTTTACCTTATTTGAACTCCACTATTTTTGTGTGTTCAAAATTCACTATTTAAATCCACATCATCACTTTGCAACCGTTTATGACTTCATTTGCTATTTTTCATGCACTTACTGATTTTTTTTCCAGCAGAATAACCATAAAATTGAAAAACACTTCAAATGAACTCTGAAGAGGTTGAAAGTTGGCATGGTATCATCATTTCACCCACATAGCATGTTATAAAAAGTTGCGAGGTTTACGGCAAAAACTGGATGCACTTCGTGTACAAAATGGGCAATCTCTTTCAAAGTATCAAGGTTTTGACGAAATCTCGCCTATTACAAAGGCATTTCCTTTTTAACTTATTTGAACTCCATACTTTTTGTGTGTTCAAAATGCACCATTTAAAGCCACATCATCAATTTTCAACCCTTTCTGACTTCATTTGCTATTTTTCATGCATTCATTTGTTTCAGCAAAATGACCCTGAAATTGATATGCACATCAAATGAACTCTAAAAACGTTGAAAGTTGGCATGGTATCATCATTTCACCCACATAGCATGTTATAAAAAGTTGAGAGGGTTAGGGCAAAAATTGCATTCACTTTGTGTCCAAAATGGACAATCTCTTTCGAATCATCAGGGTTTCGGACGAAAACTCGCCTATTACGAATGCATTTCATTTTTTAACTTATTTGAACTCCATACTTTTTGTGTGTTCAAAATGCACCATTCAAAGCCACATCATCACTTTTCAATCCTTTCTGACTTCATTTGCTATTTTTCATGCACTTTGTGATTATTTTTCAGGAAAATGATCCTACAACTGAAAAGCACTTCAAATGAACTTTGAAAAGGTTGAAAGTTGGCATGGTGTCATCATTTCACCCACATAGCATGTGCTAAAAAGTTGAGAGGGTTACGGCAAAAACTGGATGCACTTCGCGTACAAAATGGACAATCTCTTTCGAAGTATCAGGGTTTCGGATGAAACTCGCGTGTCACGAAGGCATATCATTTTTTAACTTGTTTGAACTCCATAATTTTTGTGTGTTCAAAATGCACCATTCAAAGACACATCATCACTTTACAATCCTTTCTGACTTCGTTTGCTATTTTTCATTCACTTAGTGATATTTTCAGGAAAATAACCCTGAAATTGAAAAGCACTTCAAATGAACTCTGACAAGGTTGAAAGGTGGCATGGTGTCATCATTTCACCAACATAGCTTGTGCTAAAAAGTTGAGAGGGTTATGGCAAAAACTAGATGCACTTCATGTACAAAAAGGACAATCTCTTTCGAAGTATCAGGGTTTCGGACGAAAACTCGCCTGTTACAAAGGCATTTAATTTTTTAACTTATTTGAACTCCATACTTTTTGTGTGTTAAAATGCACCATTTGAAGCCACATCATCAATTTTCAACCCTTTCTGACTTCATTTGCTATTTTTCATGCATTTACTGATTTTTTTTCCAGCAAAATGACCCTGGAATTGATATGCACTTCAAATGAACTCTAAAAAGGTTGAAAGTTGGCATGGCATCATCATTTCACCCACATAGCATGTTATAAAACCTTGAGAGGGTTAGGGCAAAAACTGGATTCACTTCGTGTACAAAATGGAGATTCTCTTTCGAATAATCAGGGTTTGGACGTAACTCGCCTGTTACGAAGGCATTTCATTTTTTTAACTTATTTGGACTTCATACTTTTTGTCAGTTCAAAATGCACCATTCAAAGCCACATCATCATTTTTCAATCATTTCTCACTCTATTTGCTATTTTTCATGCACTTACTGATTTTTTTTCTGCAAAATAACCCAAAAATTGAAAAGCACTTCGAATGAATTCTGGAAAGGTTGAAAGTTGGCATGGTATCATAATTTCACCCACATAGCATGTGCTAAAAACTTGAAAGGGTTATGATAAACACTGGATGCACTTCGTGTACAAAATGGGCAATCTCTTTCGAAGTAACAAGGTTTCGGACGAAAACTCGCCTGTTACAAAGGCATTTCATTTTTTTAAAATATTTTAACTCAAGAATTTTTCTGCATTCAATATGCACCATTCAAAGTCACATCATCACTTTTCAACACTTCTCTGATCTCATTTACTATTTTTCATGCATTTCGTGATTTATTTTGAGCTAAAATGACCCTCAATTGAAGAGGAGTGCAAATGAACTCTGAAATGGTAGAAAGTTTTCATGGTATCATCATTTCACCCACATAGCATGTGCTAAAAAGTTGAGAGCGTTATGACAAAAATTGGATGCACTTTGTATACAAAATATACAAACTATTTCGAAGTATCTGGGTTTCGGACAAATACTCGCCTGTTACAAAGGCATTTCATTTTTTTAACTTATTTGAATTCCATACTTTTTGTGTGTTCAAAATGCACCATTTAAGGCCACATAATCACGTTTCAACCCTTTCTGGCTTCATTTTCTAATTTTCATGCACATACTAATTTTTTAGCAAAATAACCCTAAAATTGAAAAGCACTTCAAATGAACTCTAAGAAGGTTGAAAGTTGGCATGGTATCATCATTTCACCCACATAGCATGTGGTAAAAAGGTGAGAGGGTTACGACAAAAACTGGATGCACTTCTTGTACAAAATGGACAATCTCTTTCGAAGTATCACAGTTTCAAACGAAAACTCCCCTGTTACGAAGGCATTTCAATTTTTTAAACATATTTTAACTCAAGAATTTTTATGCATTCTATATGCACCATTCAAAGCCACATCATCAATTTTCAACCCTTTTCTGACCTCATTTACTATTTTTCATGCATTTCATGATTTATTTTTAGCTAAAATGACCCTCAGTTGAAAAGAAGTGCAAATGAAGTCAGAAATGGTTGAAACTTGGCATGGTATCATCATTTCACCTACATAGTGTTGAGGAACGTCGCATGGGAAACAAAATTTTCCTACGCTCACGCAAGATCTATCCATGGTGATGAGCATGTACGAGAGGGAGAGTGGATCTACATACCCTTGTAGATCGCTAAGCAGGAAGCGTTAAGAAACGCGGTTGGTGTAGTCGAACGTCTTAGCGATCCAAATCGTCGAGCGTCCCGCGCTCCAATCACGATCCGTCCCAATAAAGCACCGAACGGACGACACCTCCGCGTTCAGCACACGTATAGCTTGATGATGATCTCCGCCTTCTTGATCCAGCAAGAGGGAGCAGAGAGGTAGATGAATTCTCCGGCAGCATGACGGCACCGCGGCGATGGTGGTGGAGCAATTCTGGTAGGGCTTCGCCTCAGCACTGCAGAAATCCGATCTAGAGGAGAAACTATGCACTGGAGGAACTGGTAGCACGTGGCTGAAAATCTAGTGCCAAAAACCCTAAAACCTCCAGTATATATAGGAGGAAGAGAGGAGGAGGCTTGGATCTCAAGGGACCAGACCTTTGTTCGGCCGAATCAAGGAGGAAAGGAGGACTTCTCCTCCAATCCTAGAAGGACTAGGATTCCTCCCTATTTTGGCTTTTTTCCACCTTTTCTCTTTGGGTTTTCTCTCCCAGCCGCATGGGCCTTGTGTGGGACTTCCACCAACCCACTAAGGGCTGGTATTCACTCTCCCACAACCCATGTAGCCTCTTGGGTCCAAATACCCCTCCCAATGGTCTCCCGGTACACTACGAGCACTCTCGATACACTACCGATGAGCCCAAAACATTTCCGGCAACCAAAATAGGACTTCCTATATATTAATCTTTACCTCCGGACCATTCTGGAGCTCCTCGTGACGTCCAGGATCTCATCCGGGACTCCGAACAACCTTCAGTCACCACCATGCATAACTCTATACTACCGAAACGTCACCAAACCTTAAGTGTGCAGACCCTGCGGGTTCGAGAACTATGTAGACATGACCGAGACACCTCTACGGTCAATAACCAATAGCGGGACCTGGATGTCCATAGTGGTTCCTACATATTCTATGAAGATCTTTATTGGTCGAACCTCTATCTCAAGAATTCAGTTAATCCCGTATGATGTTCCCTTTGTTCTTCGGCATGTTACTTGCCCGAGATTCGATCGTCGGTATCTCCATACCTAGTTCAACCTCGTTACCGGCAAGTCTCTTTACTCGTTTCATAATACAAGATCCCATGACTAACACTTATTCACATTTCTTTCAAGGCTTATTGTGATGTTTTATTACCAAGTGGGCCCTGAGATACCTCTCCATCACACGGAGTAACAAATCCCAGTCTTGATCCATACCAACCCAACATACACCTTAGGAGATACCTGTAGAGCACCTTTATAGTCACCCAATTACGTTGCGACGTTTGATACACACAAGGCGCTCTTCCTGTGTCCATGAGTTACATGATCTCATGGTCATAGGAACATATACTTGACATGCAGAAAACAGTAGCAACAAACTGACACGATCATATGCTACGTTTGTAGTTTGGGTCTTGTCCATCACATCATTCTCCTAATGATGTGACCCCGTTATCAAATGACATCACATGTCAATGGCTAGGAAACCTTGACCATCTTTGATCAACGAGCTAGTTCACTAGAGGCATACTAGGGACAAAGTGTTGTCTATTTACCCACACATGTAATGTGTTTCCAATCAATACAATTATAGCATGGATAATAAACGATTATGAGGAACAAGGAAATATAATAATAAACACTTTATTTATTGCCTCTAGGGCATATTTCCAACAGTCTCTCACTTGCACCAGAGTCAATAATCTAGTTCACATCACAATATGATTTACATTGTAATGAATCGAACACCCATGCAGTTCTGGTGTTGATCATGTTTAGCCCTTGGAAGAGGTTTAGTCAACGGGTCTGCAACATTCAGATCCATGTGCACTTTGCAAATATTCATGTCCTTCTCCTCGAAGTAATCGCGGATGGAGTTGAAGCGTCGCTTTATGTGTCTGGTCCTCTTGTGACAACTTGGTTCCTTGGCCAGAGCAATGGCACCAGTGTTGTCATAGAACAGGTTCATTGGATTCAGTGCACTGGGCACTACTCCAAGATCTGTCATGAACTGCTTCATCCAGACACCTTCCTTTGCCGCCTCCGAGGCTGTGATGTACTCCACTTCGCTTGTAGAATCGGCTACCATGCTTTGCTTGGAACTGCACCATCTTACGCTCCCCCGTTGAGAATAAATACGTATCCGGTTTGTGACTTAGAGTCATCCGGATCAGTGTCAAAGCTTGCATCGACGTAACCCTTTACGACGAGCTCTTCATCACCTCCATAAACGAGAAACATTTCGTTAGTCCTTTTCAAATACTTAAGGATATTCTTGACTGCTGCCCTGTGCTCCATTCCAGGATCACTTTGAAACCTTTCGGCCATACTTATGGCAATGCTGACATAGGGTCTTGTGTACAACATTTTATACATGATAGAGCCTGTGGCTAAAGCATAGGGGATGACACTCATCTTTTCTCTATCTGCTGCAGTCACTGGGCATTGAGTCTTACTCAACTTCACACCTTGTAACACAGGCAAGAACCCCTTCTTGGACTGATCCATTTTGAACTTCTTCAAAACTTTATCAAGGTATGTGCTCTGCGAAAGTGCTATTAAGTGTCTCGATCTATCTCTATAAATCTTAATGCCTAATATGAAAGCAGCTTCTCCTAGGTCCATCATTGAAAAACTCTTGTTCAAATATTCCTTCACGCTTTCCAGCATTTCTATATTGTTTCCAATCAGCAATATGTCATCCACACATAATATTAGAAATGCTATATAGCTCCCACTCACTTTCTTGTAAACACAAGCTTCTCCATAAACTTGTATAAACTCAAACGCTTTGATCACCTCATCAAAGTGCTTATTCCAACTCCGAGATGCTTGCACCAGCCCATAAATGGATCGCTAGAGTTTGCAAACTTTGTCAGCATTCTCTGGATCGACAAAACCTTCTTGTTGCATCATATACAAGTCTTCCTCAAGGAAAACATTGAGGAACACCGTTTTGACATCCATCTGCCAAATTTCATAGTCGAAATAAGGAGCTATTGCCAACATGATTCTGACAGACTTAAGCATCACTACGGGTGAGAAGGTCTCATCGTAGTCAACTCCTTGAACTTGTGAAAAACCCTTTGCCACAAGTAGAGCTTTATAGACGGTGGCATTACTGTCCGTCTCCGTCTTCTTATTAAAGATCCATTTGTTCTGAATGGCCTTTCGCCCTTCAGGTAATACTTCCAAAGTCCATACTATGTTTTCATACATGGATCCCATCTCAGATCTCATGGCCTCTAACCATTTCTCGGAATTCGATCCCATCACTGCTCCTCCATACCTCGTAGGTTCATTGTTGTCCAACAACATGACCTCCAAGACAGGGTTGTCGTAAAACTCAGGAGTAGTACGCGCCCTTGTCGACCTACGAGGTACAATAGTAGCTTGATCTGAAGCTTCATGATCATCATCATTAACTTCCTCTTCTACCGTCGTAGGTTCCACAGAAACATCTTTCTGCGCTGTGCTACTTTCTGGTTGAAGTAAAGGTTCAATAACCTCATCAAGCTCTATTTTCCTCCCACTCAATTCTTTCGAGAGAAACTCTTTCTCAAGAAATGTTCCATTCTTAGCGACAAACACTTTGCCTTCGGATCTGAGATAGAAGGTATACCCGACTGTCTCTTTCGGGTATCTTATGAAGACGCATTTCTCCAAGCTTTGGGTTCCAGCTTTTTAGGTTGAAGCTTTTTGACATAAGCATCACATCCCCAAACTTTAAGAAACGACAACTTTGGCCTCTTGCCAAACCATAGTTCATATGGCGTCGTCTCAACGGATATTGATGGTGCCCTATTTAAAGTGAATGCAGATGTCTCTAATGCATAACCCCAAAATGATAGTGGCAAATCAGCAAGAGACATCATAGAATGCACCATATCTAATAAGGTTCGATTACGACGTTCGGACACACCATTACGATGTGGTGTTCCAGGCGGTGTCAGTTGTGAAAAAATTCCACACTGTCTTAAGTGACTGCCAAACTCATAACTCAGATATTCACCTCCTCGATCAGATCGCATGAATTTAATCTTCTTGTTACGATGATTCTCAACTTCACTCTAAAATTGCTTGAACTTTTCAAACGTTTCAAACTTGTGATTCATTAAGTAAATATACCCATATCTACTCAAGTCATGAATGAAGGTGAGAAAGTAGCGATATCCACCATGCTATGTAACATTCATTGGACCGCACATATCAGTATGTATGATTTCCAATAAGTCACTCGCTCATTCCATTGTTCCAGAGAACGACGTTTTAGTCATCTTGCCCATGAGGCATGGTTCACATGTGTCAAGTGATTCAAAATCAAGTGACTCCAAAACTCCATCAGCATCGAGCTTCCTCATGCGTTTTACACCAATTTGACCTAAACGACAGTGCCACAAGAAAGTGGTACTATCATTATCAACTCTACATCTTTTGGCATCAATGTTATGGACATGTGTGTCATCACTATCAAGATTCAATATGAATAAACCCCTCACATTGGGTGCATGACCATATTACTCATATAAATAGAACAACCTTTATTCTCTGATTTAAATTAGTAATCGTCTCACAATAAACAAGATCCAGATATAATGTTCATGCTTAACGCAAGCACTAAATAACAATTATTCAGGTTCATCACTAATCCCAATGGTAATCGAAGAGAGAGCGTGCCGACGGCAATCACATCAACCTTGGAACCATTTCCCACGCGCATCGTCACTTCATCCTTTGCTAGCCTTCGTCTATTCCGTAGTTCTTGTTTTGAGTTGCAAATGTGAGCAACCGAACCGGTATCAAATACCCAGGCACTACAACAAGAGCTAGTAAGGTACACATCAATAACATGTATATCATATATACCTTGTTTGTCGTTGGTCGCCTTCTTGTCAGCCAGGTACTTGGGGCAGTTCCGCTTCTAGGGACTAGTTCCCTTGCAATGAACGCACCCAGTTTCTGGCTTGGGTCCATGCTTGGGCTTCTTTACAGGAGTAGCAACTGCTTTGCCATCCTTCTTGGTTTTACCCTTCTTGCCCTTGCCCTTGCCATTCTTCTTGAAACTAGTGGTTTTATTGACCATCAACACTTGATGTTCTTTCTGGATTTCAGACTTAACGACTTTTAGCATCGCAAACAGCTCGGCGACTGACTTGTTCATCCCATGCATGTTATAGTTCATCACAAAGCTCTTGTAACTAGGTGGCAGTGATTGAAGAACTCTGTCGGTGATCGCCTCTGGCAGAAGGGCAATTCCCAACTCTGCTAGACGATTCGAATACCCAGACATTCTGAGTATATGCTCATTGATCGACCTGTTCTCCTCCATCTTGCAAGCATATAACTTATCGGAGGTCTCATACCTCTCGATTCGGGCATTCTTCTGAAAGATAAACTTCAACTCCTGGAACATCTCATATGCTCCATGACGTTCAAAACGTCTTTGAAGTCCCGATTCTAAGCCATACAATATTTCACACTGAACTATTGAGTAATCTCCAGAATGTGCCTCCCAAGCGTTATTAATGTCTTCAAATCACATGTCTTCTCGTTGGTCACCAAGCGGTGCATCAAGGACATATGATTTCTTGGAAGCCGTGAGGATAATCCTCAGATTACGGGCCCAGTCAACAAAGTTACTTCCATCATCTTTCAACTTAGCTTTCTCTAGAAACGCATTAAAATTCAGGAGTGCTACTGCGCGAGCCATTGATCTGCAACATAAATATGCAAAGGTTACTTCGACTATTGTTCAAGATAATGAGTTTAGTTACTCAAATTACTAAAGCTCCCACTCAAATTGACATCCGTCAGGTCATCTGAGTGTCGCATGATCCAAATTCACCAACTCAAGTTTGATCATCACGTGAGTTGAGGTGGTTTCAATGGTGAACATCATCATGTTGATCATATCTACTATATGACTCATGTTCGACCTTTTGGTCTCTTGTGTTCCGAGGCCATGTATGTACATGATAGGCTCTTCAAGTTTAACCCGAGTGTTCTGCATGTGCAACACTGGCTTGCACCCGTTGTATGTGAACGTAGAGTCTATCACACCCGATCATCACATGGTGTCTCGACACGACAAACTTTCGCAACGGTGCACACTTGGGGAGAACACAATTCATCTTGAAATTTAAGTGGGGGATCACCTTATAATGCTACCATCATCATGTGCAAAACAAGGTGCATAAAAGGATTAACATCACATGCAAATCATAAGTGACATGATATGGCCATGAACTTGTTCTTTTGATCTCCATCTTGAAAGCACCGGCATCATCTCCATCGTCACCGGCATGACACCATGATCTCCATCATCTTGATCTCCATCAACGTGTCGCCATCGGGGTTGTCGCACCATCATGCTTGTACTACTATTGCTACTATTTAGCGATAAAGTAAAGCATTACATAGCGCTTAATGATTGACACGCAGGTCATACAATAATTAAAGACAACCTTATGGCTCCTGCCGGTTGCCGTACTCATCGACATGCAAGTTGTGATATTCTATACAACACATGATCATCTCATACATCACATATATCACATCATGTAATTGGCCATATCACATCATAACATACCCTGCAAAAACAAGTTAGACGTCCTCTAATTGTTGTCGCATGTTTTATGTGGCTGCTACGGGTATCTAGCAAGAACAAATCTCACCTACGCATAAACCACAACGGTGATACATAAGTTGCTTTTCAACCTTCTCAAGGACCGCCTTTGTCGAATCCGATTCAACTAAAGTAGGAGAAACTACCACCCGCCAGCCATCTTTTGCAACAAGTTGTAGTTGAGGGAACCGGTCTCTCGTAAGCGTATGAGTAATGTTGGTCCGGGCCGCTTCATCCCACAATACCGCTGAACCAAAACACTACCAAGGAAGGAAGAAATCTATGCATCAACGACCACAAACTCTTTGTGTTCTACTCAAGATCTCATCTACACATAGACCTATCTCATGATGCCACTGTTGAGGAATGTCGCATGGGAAACAAAATTTTCCTACGCTCACGCATGATTGCTTTTCAACCTTCTCAAGGACCGCCTTTGTCGGATCCGATCCAACTAAAGTGAGAGAAACTGTCACCCGCAAGCCATCTAAGCAAC
This sequence comes from Hordeum marinum, assembly GCA_022496015.1. NCBI lineage: Eukaryota > Viridiplantae > Streptophyta > Magnoliopsida > Poales > Poaceae > Hordeum > Hordeum marinum. The sequence goes on along the minus strand of CM039678.1, from coordinate 284,834,889 downwards.
AAGTTGCGTCGAGGGAACCGGTCTCTAGTAAGCGTACGAGTAATGTTGGTCCGGGCCGCTTCATCTCACAATCCCGCTGAACCAAAATCCGACCAAGGGAGGAAGCAATCTAAGCATCAACGCCCACAAACCTTTTGTGTTCTACTCGAGATCTCATCGAACCATCAACCTAGCTCATGATGCCACTGTTGGGGAACGTCGCATGGGAAACAAAAAATTTCCTATGCACACGCAAACCTATCCATGGTGATGAGCATCTACGAGAGGGAGAGTGGATCTACATACCCTTGTAGATCGCTAAGCGAGAAGCATTAAGAAATGTGGTTGGAGTAGTCGAACGTCCTCGCGATCCAAATCGCTGAGCGTCCCGCGATCCAATCACGATCTGTCCCGATCAAGCACCGAATGGACGGCACCTCCGTGTTCAGCACACGTACAGCCTGATGACGATCTCGGCCTTCTTGATCCAGCAAGAGGGAGCAGAGAGGTAGATGAGATTTCCAGCAGCGTGACGGCACCAAGGCAATGGTGGTGGAGCAATTCCGGCAGGGCTTCGCTTAAGCACTGCAGAAATCTGATCTAGAGGAGAAGCTATGCAATAGAGGAATTGGTATCACGTGGCTGAAAATCTTGTGCCAAAACCCGTAAAACCTCTAGTATATATAGGAGGAAGAGAGGAGGAGGCTAGGCCCTCGAGGGACCAGCCCTTGGTTCGGTCGAATCAAGGAGGAAAGGAGGACTCCTCCTCCAATCCTAGTAGGACTAGGATTCCTCCCTATTTTTCCTTTTTCCACCCTTTCTCTTTGGGTTTTCTCTGCCAGACGCATGGGCCTTGTGTGGGACTTCCACCAGCCCACTAAGGGATGGTATTAACTCTCCCTCAGCCCATGTAGCCTCTTGGGTCACGATACCCCTCCCGATGATCTCCCGGTACACTACCGATGAGCCAGAAACTTTTTCGGTGACCAAAATAGGACTACCTACATATTAATCTTTACCTACGGACCATTTCGGAGCTCCTCATGACATATAGGATCTCATCAATGGCGGGACCTGGACGTCCACATTGGTTCCTACATATTCTACGAAGATCTTTATCGGTCGAACCTCTATGTCAAGGATTCAGTTAATCCCATATAATGTTCCCTTTGTTCTTCGGTATGTTACTTGCCCAAAATTCGATCGTCGGTATCTCCATACCTAGTTCAACCTCATTACCAGAAAGTCTCTTTACTCGTTTCGTAATACAAGATCCCGTGACTAACACTTATTTACATTGCTTGCAAGGCTTATTGTGATGTTGTATTACCGAGTGGGCCCTGAGATACCTCTCCGTCACACGGAGTAACAAATCCCAGTCTTGATCCATGCCAACCCAACAGACACCTTCGGAGATACCTGTAGAGCACCTTTATAGTCAATCAGTTATGTTGGGACGTTTGATACACACAAGGCACTCTTCGGTGTCCGTGAGTTACATGATCTCATGGACATATGAACGTATACTTGACATATGCTACGTTTGTAGTTTGGGTCTTGTCCATCACATCATTCTCCTAATGATGTGATCTTGTTATCAAATGACATCACATGTCAATGGCTAGGAAACCTTGACCATCTTTGATCAACGAGCTAGTTCACTAGAGGCATACTAGGGACAAAGTGTTGTCTATTTACCCACACATGTTACGTGTTTCCAATCAATACAATTATAGCATGGATAATAAACGATTATCAGGAACAAGTAATAATAAACACTTTATTTATTTCCTCTAGGGCATATTTCCAACACATAGCACATTATAAAAAGTTGAGAGGGCTACGGCAAAAACTGGATGCACTTCGTGTACAAAATGGACAATCTCTTTCGAAGTATGAGGGTTTTGGAGGACAACTCGCCTGTTACAAAGGCATTTCACTTTTTTTTATTATTTGAACTGCATACTTTTTGTGTGTTCAAAATGCACCATTCAAAGCAACATCATCACTTTTCAACCCTTTCTGACTTCATTTGTTATTTTTCATGCACTTACTCTTTTTTTTAGCAAAATAACCCTGAAATTGAAAAGTACTTCAAATGAACCCTGAAAAGGTTGAAAGTTGGGATGGTATCATAATTTCACCCACATAGCATGTGCTAAAAAGTTTAGAGGGTTACAGCAAAAACTGGATGCACTTCTTATACAAAATGGACAATCTCTTTTGAAGTATCAGGGTTTCAGACGAAAACTTGCCTGTTAAAAAGGAAGTTCAATTTTTTTAACATAATTTAACTCAATATTTTTTCTGCATTCAATATGCTCCATTAAAAGCCACATCATCACTTTTCAACCCTTTTCTGACCTTGTTTACTATTTTTCATGCATTGGATGATTTATTTTGAGCTAAAATGACCCTCAATTGAAAAGTAGTGCAAATGAACTCTGTAATGGTTGAAAGTTGGCATGGTATCATCATTTCACCCACATAGCATGTGCTTAAAAGTTGAGATGGTTACGACAAAAAATAGATGCACTTCGTATACAAGATGGACAATCTCTTTCGAAGTATCAGGGTTTCGGACGAAAATTCGCCTATTACAAAATTATTTCATTTTTTAACTTATTTGAACTCCACAATTTTTGTGTGTTCAAAATGCACCATTCAAAGCAACATCATCAATTTTCAACCCTTTCTGACTTCATTTGCTATTTTTCATGCACTTACTGATGTTTTCAGCAAAATAACCCTGAAATTGAAAAGCACTTCAAATGAACTCTGAAAAGGTTGAAAGTAGCATGGTATCATCATTTCACCCACATAGCATGTTATAAAAAGTTGAGAGGGTTACGGCAAAAATTGGATGCACTTCGTGTACAAAATGGACAACCTCTTTCGAAGTATGAGTGTTTCGAACGAAAACTCGGCTATTCCAAATGGCATGTCATTTTTTTAACTTATTTGAACTCCATATTTTTGCGTGTTAAAAATGCACCATTCAAAGCCACGTCATCAATTTTCAACCCTTTCTGACTTGATTTGCTATTTTTCATGCACTTACATATATTTTCAGAAAAATAAACCTGAAATTGAAAAGCACTTCAAATGAACTCTGAAAAGGTTGAATGTAGCATGGTATCATCATTTCACCCGCATAGCATGTTATAAAAAGTTGAGAGGGTTACGACAAAAACTGGATGCACTTCGTGTACAAAATGGACAACCTCTTTCGAAGAATGAGTGTTTCGAACGAAAACTCGGCTATTGCAAATGGCATTTCATTTTTTTAACTTATTTGAACTCCATAATTTTCGTGTGTTCAAAATGCACCATTCAAAGCCACATCATTACTTTTCAACCCTTTCTGACTTCATTTGGTATTTTTCATGCATTTACTGATTTGTTTCAACAAAATGACCCTAAAATTGATAAGCACTTCAAATGAACTCTGAAAAGGATGAAAGTTGGCATGGTATCATCATTTCACACACATAGCATGTTATAAAAAGTTGAGAGGGTTACGGCAAAAATTAGATGCACTTCGTGTACAAAATGGACAATCTCTTTCGAAGTTTGAGGGTTTCGAACGAAAACTCGCCTGTTACAAAGGTATTTCATTTTTAACGTATTTTAACTTCATACTTTTTGTGTGTTCAAAATGCACCATTCAAATCCACATCATCACTTTTCAACCCTTTTTGACCTCATTTGCTATTTTTCATGCATTTACTGATTTATTTCAGCAAAATGACATTGAAATTGATAGTCACTTCAATTGAACTCTGAAAAGGTTGAAAGTTGGCATGGTATCACCATTTCACCCACATAGCATGTGCCAATAAGTTGAGAGGGTTACGACAAAAATTGTATGCACTTCGTGTAGAAAATGGACAATCTCTTTTGAAGTATCAAGGTTTCACACAAAAACTCGCCTGTTACAAAGGCATTTCATTTTTTTAACTTATTTGAACTCCATACTTTTTGTGTGTTCAAATGCACCATTCGAAGCCACATCATCACTTTTCAACCCTTTCTGACTTCCTTTGCTATTTTTCATGCACTTACTAATTTTTCAGCAAAATAACCCTCAAATTGAAAAGCACTTCAAATGAACTGGGAAAAGGTTGAAAGTTGGCATGGTATCACCATTACACCCACATAGCATGTTATAAAAAGTTGAGAGTGTTACGTCAAAAACTCGATGCACTTCGTGTACAAAATGGACAATCTCTTTCGAAGTATCAATGTTTCGAACGAAAAATCGGCTGTTACAAAGGCATTTCATTTTTTTAACTTATTTGAACTCCATACTTTTTGTGTGTTCAAAATGCACCATTCAAATCCACATCATCACTTTTCAACCCTTTGTGACCTCATTTGCTATTTTTCATGCATTTACTGATTTGTTTCAGTAAAATGATCCTGAAATTGATAATAACTTCAAATGAACTCTGAAAATGTTGAAAGTTGGCATGGTATCACAATTTCACCCACAAAGCATGTTATAAAAAGTTGAGAGGGTTATGGCAAAAACTAGATACACTTCGTGTACAAAATGGACAATGTCTTTCGAAGTATCAGTGTTTCGGACGAAAACTCGCCTGTTACAAAGGCGTTTCATTTTTAACGCATTCGAACTCCATATTTTTTGTGTGTTCAAAATGCACAATTAAAAGTCACATCATCACTTTTCAACCCTTTCTAACTTCATTTGCTATTTTTCATGCATTTACTGACTTGTTTCAACAAAATGACCCTCAAATTGATAAGCACTTCAAATGAACTCTGAAAAGGATGAAAGTTGGCATGGTATCATCCTTTCACCCACGAAGCATGTTACAATAAGTTGAGAGGGTTACGGCAAAGACTAGATGCATTTCGTGTACAAAATGGACAATCTCTTTCGAAGTATCACGGTTTCAGACGAAAACTCGCCTATTACAAAGGCATTTCATTTTTTAACGCATTTGAACTCCATACTTTTTTTGTGTTCAAAATAAACCATTCAAAGCCACATCATCACTTTTAAGCCCTTTCTGACTACATTTGCTATTTTTCATGCATTTACTGATTTTATTTAGCAAAATGACCCTGAAATAGAAAAGCACTTCAAATGAACTCTGAAAAGGTTGAAAGTTGGCATGGTATCATCTTTTCACCCACATAGCATGTTTTAAAAAGTTGATGGGGTTACGACAAAAACTTGATGCATTTTGTGTAAAAAATGGACAATCCCTTTGGAAGTATCACGGTATCGAACGATCACTCGCCTGTTACAATGGCACTTTATCTTTTTTAACTTATTTGAACTCCATACCTTTTGTGTGCTTCAAATGCACCATTGAAATCCACATCATCACTTTTCAACCCTTTCTGACTTCATTTGCTATTTTTCATGCATTTACTGATTTGTTTCAGCAAAATAACCCTAAAATAGAAAAGCACTTCAAATGAACTCTGAAAAGCTTGAAAGTTGGCATGGTATCATCATTTCACCCCCATAGCATGTGATGAAAAGTTGAGAGGGTTACGGAAAAAAATGGATACACGTCGTGTACAAAATGGACAATCTCTTTCGATGTATCAGGGTTTCGGACGAAAACTCGCCGTTTAAAAGGCATTTAAATTTTTTAAAAATATTTTCACTCAACAATTTTTCTACATTAGAAATGCACCATTCAAAGCCATATCATCACTTTTCAACCCTTTTCTGACCTCATTTACTATTTTTAATGCATTTATGATTTATTTTGAGCTAAAATTAGCCTGAAATTGATCATTATTTCAAATGAACTCTCAAAAGGTGGAAAGTCGGCATGGTATCATCATTTCACCCACAAAGCATGTTATAAAAAGTTGAGAGGGTTACGACAAAAGCTAGATACACTTCGTGTACAAAATGGACAATCTCTTTCGAAGTATCAGGGTTTCGGACGAAAACTCGCCTGTTACAAAGGCATTTCATTTTTAACGCATTTGAACTCCATACTTTCTATGTGTTCAAAATGCCCCATTCAAAGCCACATCATCACTTTTCAACCCTTTCTGACTTCATTTGCTATTTTTCATGCATTTACTGACTTGTTTTAGCAAAATGACCCTGAAATTGATAAGCACTTCAAATGAACTGTGAAAAGGATGAAAGTTGGCATCGTATCATCATTTCACCCACAAAGCATGTTACAAAAAGTTGAGAGGGTTACGGTAAAAACTAGATGCATTTCGTGTACAAAATGGACAATCTCTTTCGAAGTATTAGGATTTCGGACGAAAACTCTCCTGTTACAAAGGCATTTCATTTTTTAACGCATTTGAACTCAAGACTTTTTGTGTGTTCAAAATGCACAATTAAAAGCCACATCATCACTTTTCAACCCTTTCTGACTACATTTGCTATTTTTCATGCATTTACCGATTTGATTCAGCAAAATGACCCTGAAATAGAAAAGCACTTCAAATGAACTCTGAAAAGGTTGAAAGTTGGCATGGTATCATTATTTCACCCACATAGCATGTTATAAAAAGTTGATACGGTTACGGAAAAAACTAGATGCATTTTGTGTACAAAATGGACAATCTCTTTGGAAGTATCACGGTATCGAACGAAAACTCGCTTGTTACAAAGGCATTTTATTTTTTTTAACTTATTTGAACTCCATACCTTTTGTGTGCTTCAAATGCACCATTGAAAGCCACATCATCGCTTTTCAACCCTTTCTGACTTCATTTGCTATTTTTCATGCATTTACTAATTTGTTTCAGCAAAATAACCCTGAAATAGAAAAGCACTTCAAATGAACTCTGAATAAGGTTGAAAGTTGGCATGGTATCATCATTTCACCCCCAAAGCATGTGCTGAAAAGTTCAGAGGGTTACGGAAAAAACTGGATGCACTTCGTGTACAAAATGGACACTCTCTTTCGATGTATCACGGATTCGGACGAAAACTCGCCGGTTAAAAGGCATTTAAATTTTTTAAACATATTTTACCTCAAGAATTTTTCTGCATTTAATATGCACCATTCAAAGCCACATCATCACTTTTCAACCCTTTTCTGACCTCATTTACTATTTTTAATGCATTTCATAATTTATTTTGAACTAAAATGACCCTCAATTGAAAAGCAGTGCAAATGAACTGTGAAATGGTTGAAAATTGGAATGGTATCATCATTTCACCCACATAGCATGTTCTAGAAATTTGAGAGGGTTACGACAAAAATTGGCTGCACTTCAAATACAAAATGGACAATCTCTTTCGAAGTATTAGGGTTTCAAACGAAAACTCGCCTGCTACAAAGGCATTTCATTTTTTAACTTATTTAAACTCCATACTTTGTTTCTGTTCGAAATGCACCATTCAAAGCCGCATCATCACTTTTCAACCCTTTCTGACTTCATTTGCTATTTTTTATGCATTTATTGATTTGTTTCAACAAAATGGCCCTGAAATTGATAGTCACTTCAAATGAACTCTGAAAAGGTTGAAAGTTGGCATGGTATCATCATTTCACCCACATAGCATGTTATAAAAAGTTGAGAGGGTTACGGCAAAAACTGGATGCACTTCGTGTACAAAATGGACAATCTCTTTCGCATATCATGTTTCGGACGAAATCTCGGCTGTTACAAAGGCATTTCATTTTTTAAACGCATTTGAACTCCATCCTTTTTGTGTGTTCAAAATGCACCATTCAAATCCACATCATCACTTTTAAACCCTTTTTGAATTCATTTGCTATTTTTCATGCACTTACTGATTTTTTTCCACGAAAATAACCCTGAAATTGAAAAGTACTTCAAATGAACTCTAAAATGGTTGAAAGTTGGCATAGTATCCTTATTTAACCCACATAGCTTGTGCTAAAAAGTTTAAAGGTTTACGGCAAAAACTGAATGCACTTCGTATACAATATGGACAATCTCTTTCGAAGTATCAGGCTTTCGGACGAATACTTGCCTGTTACAAAGGCAGTTCAATTTTTTAAACATAATTTAAATCAACAATGTTACATTCAATATGCACCATTAAAAGTCACATCATCACTTTTCAACTCTTTTTGACCTCATTTACTATTTTTCATGCATTTCATGATTTATTTTGAGCTAAAATGACCCTCAATTGAAAAGCAATGCAAATGACCTCTGAAATGGTTGAAAGTTGGCATGGTATCATCATTTAACCCACATAGCATGTGCTAAAATGTTGAAAGGGTTAAGACAAAAACTGGATGCACTAGGTATACAAAATGGACAATCTCTTTCGAAGTATCAGGGTTTCAGACGAAAATTCGCGTGTCACAAAAGCATTTCATTTTTTAACTTATTTGAACTCCATAGTTTTTGTGTGTTCAAAATGCACCATACAAAGCCACATCGTCAATTTTCAGCCCTTTCTGGCTTCACTTGCTATTTTTCATTCACTTACTGATTTTTTTCAGCAAAACAACCCTGAAATTGAAAAGCACTTCAAATGAACTCTGAACAGGTTGAAAGTTGGCACGGTATCACTATTTCACCCACATAGCATGTTATAAAATGTTGAGAGGGTTACGTCAAAATTGGCTACACTTCGTGTACAAAATGGACAATCTCTTGCGAAGTATCAGGGTTTCGAACGAAAACACGGCTGTTACAAAGGCATTTCATTTTTTTAACTGATTTGAACTCCATACTTTCTGTGTATTCAAAATCCACCATTCAAAGCCACATCATCACTTTTCAACCCTTTATGACTTCATTTGCTATTTTTCATGCATTTACTGATTTGTTTCAGCTAAATGACCCTAAAATTGACAAGCACTTCAAATGAAATTTGAATAGGATAAAAGTTGGCATGGTATCATCATTTCACCCACATAGCATGTTATAAAAAGTTGAGAGGGTTACGGCAAAAACTAGATGCACTTCGTGTACAAAATGGACAATCTCTTTCGAAGTATCAAGGTTTTAGACGAAAACTCGCCTGTCACAAAAGCATTTCATTTTTTAACTTATTTGAACTCCATACTTTTTGTGTGTTCAAAATGCACCATTCAAAGCCACATCATCACTTTTCAACCCGTTCTGACTTCATTTGCTATTTTTCATGCATTTATTGATTTGTTTCAACAAAATAACCCTGAAATTGATAATCACTTCAAATGAACTCTGAAAAGTTTGAAAGTTGGCATGGTACCATCATTCCACCCACACGGCATGTTATAAAAAGTTGAGAGGGTTATGGCAAAATTTGGAAGCACTTCGTGTACAAAATGGACAATCTCTTTGGAAGTATCACGGTTTGGACGAAAACTCGCCTGTTACAAAGGCATTTCATTTTTTTAAGTTATTTGAATTCCATACTTTTTATGTGTTCAAAATGCACCATTCAAAGCCACATCATCAATTTCTACCCTTTCTGACTTCGTTTGCTATTTTTCATGCATTTACTGATTTGTTTCAGCAAAATGAACCTGAAATTGATAAGCACTTCAAATGAACTCTGAAAAGGATAAAAGTTGGCATGGTATCATAATTTCACCCACATAGCATGTTATAAAAAGTTGAGAGGGTTACGTCAAAAACTGGATGCACTTCGTGTACAAAATTGGCAATCTCTTTCGAAGTATGAGGGTTCCGAACGAAAATTCGGGTGTTACAAAGGCATTTCAGTTTTTAACTTATTTTAACTCCATACTTTTTCTGTGTTCAAACTGCACCATTCAAAGCCACATCATCACTTTTCAAGCCTTTCTGACTTCATTCGCTATTTTTCATGCATTTACTGATTTGATTCGGCAAAATGACCCTGAAATTGATAAGCACTTCAAATGAACTGTGAAAAGGATGAAAGTTGGCATGGTATCATCATTTAACCCACATAGCATGTTATAAAAAGTTGAGATGGTTACGGCAAAACTAGATGCACTTCGTGTACAAAATGGACAATCTCTTTCGAAGTATCAAGGTTTCAGAGGAAAACTCGCTTGTTACAAAGGCATTTCATTTTTTAAGGTATTTGAACTCCGTACTTTTGATGTGTTCAAAATGCACCATTTAAAGCCACATAATCACTTTTCAATCCTTCCTGAGTTCATTCGCTATTTTTCATGCATTTATTTATTTGTATCAGCAAAATGACCCTGAAATTGATAAACACTTCAAATGAACTCTGAAAAGGTTGAAAGTTGGCATGGTATCATCATTTGAACAACATAGCATGTTATGAAAAGTTGAGAGGGTTACGGCAAAAACTGGATGCACTTCGTGTACAAAATGGACCATCTCTTTGGAAGTATCCCGGTGTCGGACGAAAACTCGCCTGTTACAAAGGCATTTCATTTTTTTAACTTATTTGAACTCCATACTTTTTATGTGTTCGAAATGCACCATTCAAAGCCACATCATAAGTTTTCAACCCTTTCTGACTCATTTGCTATTTTTCATGCACTTACTATTTTTTTAGCAAAATAACCCTGAAATTGAAAAGAACTTTAAATGAACTCTGAAAAGGTTGGAAGTTGGCATGGTATCATAATTTCACCCACATAGCATGTTATAAAAGGTTGAGAGGGTTACATCAAAAACTGGATTCACTCCGTGTACAAAATGGACAATCTCTTTCGAAGTATCAGGGTTTCGAACGAAAACTCGGTTGTTACAAAGGCATTTCATTTTTTTAACTTATTTTAACTCCATAGTTTTTGTGTGTTCAAAATGCACCATTCGAAGCCACATCATCACTTTTCAACCCTTTCTGACTTCATTTGCTATTTTTCATGCATTTACTGATTTGTTTCACCAAAAAGACCCTGAAATTGATAAGCACTTCAAATGAACTTTGAAAAGGATGAAAGTTTGCATGGTATCATCATTTAACCCACATAGCATGTTATAAAAAATTGAGAGGGTTACGGCAAAAACTAGATGCACTTTGTGTACAAAATGGACAATCTCTTTCGAAGTATCAAGGTTTTAGACGAAAACTCGCGTGTCACAAAAGCATTTCATTTTTTAACTTTTTTGAACTCCATACTTTTTGCGTGTTCAAAATGCACCATTCAAAGCCACATCATCACTTTTCAACCCTTTCTGACTTCATTTGCTATTTTTCATGCATTTATTGATTTGTTTCAGCAAAATAACCCTGAAATTGATAATCACTTCAAATGAACTCTGAAAAGTTTGAAAGTTCGCATGGTACCATCATTTCACCCACATGGCATGTTATAAAAAGTTGAGAGGGTTACGGCAAAAATTGGAAGCACTTCGTGTACAAAATGGACAATCTCTTTGGAAGTATCACGGTTTGGACGAAAACTCGCATGTTACAAAGGCATTTCATTTTTTTAAGTTATTTGAATTCCATACTTTTTATGTGTTCAAAATGCACCATTCAAAGCCACATCATCAATTTTCTACCCTTTCTGACTTCATTTGCTATTTTTCATGCATTTACTGATTAGTTTCAGCAAAATGACCCTGGAATTGATAAGCACTTCAAATGAACTCTGAAAAGGATAAAAGTTTGCATGGTATCATAATTTCACCCACATAGCATGTTATAAAAAGTTGAGAGGGTTACGTCAAAAACTGGATGCACTTCGTGTACAAAATGGACAATCTCTTTCGAAGTATGAGGGTTTCGAACGAAAATTCGGGTGTTACAAAGGCATTTCATTTTTTAACTTATTTGAACTCCATACTTTTTCTGTGTTCAAACTGCACCATTCAAAGCCACGTCATCACTTTTCAAGCCTTTCTGACTTGATTTGCTATTTTTCATACATTTACTGATTTGATTCGGCAAAATGACCCTGAAATTGATAAGCACTTCAAATGAACTTTGAAAAGGATGAAAGTTGGCATGGTATCATCATTTAACCCACATAGCATGTTATAAAAAGTTGAGATGGTTACGGCAAAACTAGATGCACTTCATGTAAAAATGGACAATCTCTTTCGAAGTATCAAGGTTTCGGACGAAAACTCGCTTGTTACAAAGGCATTTAATTTTTTAAGGTATTTGAACTCCGTACTTTTTATGTGTTCAAAATGCACCATTTAAGGCCACATAATCAGTTTTCAATCCTTCCTTAGTTCATTTGCTATTTTTCATGCATTTATTGATTTGTATCAGCAAAATGACCCTGAAATTGATAAGCACTTCAAATGAACTCTGAAAAGGTTGAAAGTTGGCATCGTATCATCATTTCAACCACATAGCATGTTATGAAAAGTTGAGAGGGTTACGGCAAAAACTAGATGCAATTCGTGTACAAAATGGATAATCTCTTTGGAAGTATCATGGTGTCGGATGAAAACTCGCCTGTTACAAAGGCATTTCATTTTTTAACTTATTTGAACTCCATAGTTTTTATGTGTTCGAAATGCACCATTGAAAGCCACATCATCGGTTTTCAACCCTTTCTGATTTCATTTGCTATTTTTCATGCACTTACTATTTTTTTAGCAAAATAACCCTGAAATTGAAAAGCACTTCAAATGAACTCTGAAAAGGTTGAAAGTTGGCATGGTATCATAATTTCACCCACATAGCATGTTATAAAAGGTTGAGAGGGTTACATCAAAAACTGGATTCACTCCATGTACAAAATGGACAATCTCTTTCGAAGTATCAGGGTTTCGAACGAAAACTCGGTTGTTACAAAGGCATTTCATTTTTTTAACTTATTTTAACTCCATAGTTTTTGTGTGTTCAAAATGCACCATTCAAAGCCACATCATCAATTTTCAACCCTTTTTGACTACATTAGCTATTTTTCATGCATTTACTGATTTGTTTCACCAAAATGACCCTGAAATTGATAAGCACTTCAAATGAACTTTGAAAAGGATGAAAGTTTGCATGGTATCATCATTCAACCCACATAGCATGTTATAAAAAGTTGAGAGGGTTACGGGAAAACTAGATGCACTTCGAGTACAAAATGGACAATCTCTTTCGAAGTATCAAGGTTTCGGACGAAAACTCGCCTGTTACAAAGGCATTTCATTTTTCTAACATATTTGAACTCCATACTTTTTGTGTGTTGAAAATGCACCATTCAAAGCCACATCATCACGTTTCAACTCTTTCTAACTTTATTTGCTATTTTCATGCATTTACTGATTTGTATCAGCAAAATGACCCTGAAATTGATAATGACTTCAAATGAACTCTGAAAAGGTTGAAACTTGGCATGGTATCATCATTTCACCCACATAGCATGTTATAAAATGTTGAGAGGGTTACGGCAAAAACTGGATGCACTTCGTGTACAAAATGGACAATCTCTTTTGCCGTATCATGTTTCGGACGAAAACTCGCCTGTTACTAAGGCATTTCATTTTTTTAACTTGTTTGAACTCCTTAGTTTTTGTGTGTTCAAAATGCACCATTCAAATCCACATCATCAATTTTCAACCCTTTCTAACTTCATTTGCTATTTTTCATGCATTTACTGATTTGTTTCAACAAAATGACCCTGAAATTGCTAAGCACTTCAAATGAACTTTGAAAAGGATAAAAGTTGGCATGGCATCATCATTTCACCCACATAGCATGTTATAAAAATTTGCGAGGGCTACGGCAAAAACTGGATGCACTTCATGTACAAAATGGACAATCTCTTTCCAAGTATTAGGGTTTCGGACGAAAACTTGCCTGTTAGAAAGGCATGTCCTTTTTTTATCTTATTTGAACTCCATACTTTTTGCGTGTTCAAAATGCACCATTTAAAGCCACATCATCACTTTTCAACCCTTTCTGACTTCATTTGCTATTTTCATGCATTTACTAATTTGTTTCAACAAAATAACCCTGAAATTGATAATCACTTCAAATGAACTCTGAAAAGGTTGAAACTTGGCATGGTATCATCATTTCACCCACATAGCATGTTATAAAAAGTTGAGAGGGTTATGGCAAAAACTGGATGCACTTCGTGTACAAAATGGACAATCTCTTTCGAAGTATCATGTTTCGGATGAAAACTCGCCTGTTACAAAGGCATTTCATTTTTTAAACGTATTCTAACTCCATACTTTTTGTGTGTTCAAAATGCACCATTCAAAGCCACATCATCACTTTTCAACCCTTTATGACTTCATTTGCTATTTTTCATGCATTTACTGATTTGTTTCAGCTAAATGACCCTGAAATTGATAAGCACTTCAAATGAACTCTGAAAAGGATAAAAGTTGGCATGGTGTCATCGTTTCACCCACATAGCATGTTAGAAAAAGTTGAGAGGGTTACAGCAAAACCTAGATGCACTTCGTGTACAAAATGGTCAATCTCTTTCGAAGTATCAAGGTTTCAGACGAAAACTCGCCTGTCACAAAAGCATTTCATGTTTTAACTTATTTGAACTCCATAGTTTTTGTGTGTTCAAAATGCACCATTCAAAGCCACATCATCACTTTTCAACCCTTTCTGACTTCATTTGCTATTTTTCATGCATTTATTGATTTGTTTCAGCAAAATAACCCTGAAATTGATAATCACTTCAAATGAACTCTGAAAAGTTTGAAAGTTGGCATGGTATCATCATTTCACCGACATGGCATGTTATAAAAAGTTGAGAGGGTTACGGCAAAAACTGGATGCACTTCGCGTACAAAATGGACAATCTCTTTCGAAGTTTCATGTTTCGGATGAAAACTCGCCTGTTACAAAGGAATTTCATTTTTTAAACGTATTCTAACTCCATACTTTCTGTGTGTTCAAAATGCACCATTCAGAGCCACATCATCACTTTTCAACCCTTTATGACTTCATTTGCTATTTTTCATGCATTTACTGATTTGTTTCAGCTAAATGACCCTGAAATTGATAAGCACTTCAAATGAACTCTGAAAAGGATAAAAGTTGGCATGGTGTCATCATATCACCCACATGGCATGTTATAAAAAGTTGAGAGGGTTACAGCGAAACCTAGATGCACTTCGTGTACAAAATGGACAATCTCTTTCGAAGTATCTAGGTTTCAGACGAAAACTCGCCTGTCACAAAAGCATTTCACTTTTTAACTTATTTGAACTCCATACTTTTTGTGTGTTCAAACTGTTCGGGAACGTCGCATGGGAAACAAAAATTATCCTACGCACACGCAAACCTATCCATGGTGATGAGCATCTACGAGAGGGAGAGTGGATCTACATACCCTTGTAGATCGCTAAGCGGGAAGCGTTAAGAAACGCGGTTGGTGTAGTCGAACATCTTCGCGATCCAAATCGCCGAGCGTCCCGCGATCTCATCACGATCCGTCCCGCGATCCAATCACGATCCGTCCCGTGAACTCATCACGATCCGTCCCGCGATCTCATCGTGATCCGTCTCACGATCTTGATCACGATCTATCCCGCGAACTCATCACGATCCGTTCCGCGATCTCATCACGAACCGTCTCGCGATCTCGATCACGGTCCTTCCGATCTAGCGCCGAACGGACGGCACCTCCGCTTTCAGCACACGTGCAGCTTGATGACGATCTCCACCGTCTTGATCCAGCAAGAGGAGGTGGAGAGGAGAGAGAGTTCACCGACAGCGTTACGGTGCTCCGGTGATGGTGGTGGAGTGATTCCGGCAGGGCTTCGCCTAAGCGCTGCGGAAAACCGATCTAGAGGAGAAACTGTGCACCGGTGAAACGGGTAGCACGTGGCCGGAAATTCTGTCCAAAAACCACCCAATCCACTAGTATATATAGGAGGAGAGGAGAGGAGAGGCAGCCAAGGCCTTTGGGTCGGCCGAAATAGGAGGTGGGAAGCAATCCTACTTCACCTCCAATCCTAGTTGGAGTAGGATTGCCTCCTATTGGCTGATTTTCCACTTTTTGCTTTAGGACTTTCTCTCCTGCGCCATGGGCCTTTGTGGCTGTTTTCCCAGCCCACTAAGGGCTGGTTATTATTCTCCCACAGCCCATGGACGTCTTGGGGTCGAAATACCCCTCCCGGAGGCCTCCCAGTAGACTACCGGCACTCCCGGTACACTACCGGCCCTCCCGTTACACTACCGATGAGCCCAAAACTTTTCCGGAAACCAAACCGGGACTTCCTATATATGAATCTTTACCTCCGGACCATTCCGGAGCTCCTCGTGATGTCCGGGATCTCATTCGGGACTCCGAACAAACTTCGGTCACCACCATACATAACTCTACACTACCGAAACGTCACCGAACCTTAAGTGTGCAGACCCTGGGGGTTCGAGAACTATGTAGACATGACCGAGACACCTCTACGGTCAATAACCAATGGTAGGACCTGGACGTCCACATTGGTTCCTACATATTCTACGAACATCTTTATCGGTCGAACCTCTATGTCAAGGATTCAGTTAATCCCGTATAACGTTCCCTTTGTTCTTCGGTATGTTACTTGCCCGAGATTCGATCGTCGGTATCTCCATATCTAGTTCAACCTCGTTACCGGAAAGTCTCTTTACTCGTTCCGTAATACAAGATCCCGCAACTAACAATTAGTCACATTGCTTGCAAGGCTTATTGTGATGTTGCATTACCGAGTGGGCCCCGAGATACCTCTCCGTCACACGGAGTAACAAATCCCAGTCTCGATCCATGCCAACTCAACAGACACCATCGGAGATACCTGTAGAGCACCTTTATAGTCACCCAGTTATGTTGCGACGTTTGATACACACAAGGCACTCCTCCGATATCTGTGATTTGCATGATCTCATGGTCATAGGAACACATACTTGACATGCGGAAAACAGTAGCAATAAACTGACACGATCATATGCTACGTTTGCAGTTTGGGTCTTGTCCATCACATCATTCTCCTAATGATGTGACCCCGTTATCAAATGACATCTCATGTCCATGTCTAGGAAACCTTAACCATCTTTTGATCAACGAGCTAGTCAATTAGAGGCATACTAGGGACATGGTTTTGTCTATGTATCCACACATGCATCTAAGTCTCCGATCAATACAATTATAGCATGGATAATAAACGATTATCATGAACAAGGAAATATGATAATAACTAATTTATTATTGCCTCTAGGGCATATTTCCAATAGTCTCCCACTTGCACTAGAGTCAATAATCTAGTTCACATCACCATGTGATTCGCATTGTTATGAATCTAACACCCAATGAGTTCTGGGGCTCGATCATGCTTTGCATGTGAGAGAGGTCTTATAGTCAACGGGTCTGCGATATTCAGATCCGTGTGTACTTTGCAAATCTCTATGTCAAACCGTAAACACTGCTACCACACTCCACTTGGTACTATTTCCAAATGGCTGCTCCACTATACATACCCAGATTGCTACTATGAGTCATCCGGATTAGTGTTAAAGCTTGTATCGACGTAACTCCTTATGACGAACTCTTTATCACCTCCATAATCGAGAAACATCTCCTCAGTCTCTTAGTTACTGAGGATAATCTTGACCGTTGTCCAGTGATCCACTCCTAGTTCACTCTTGTACCCCCTGACGGACTCATGGCAAGGCACACACAGGTGCGGTACACAGCATGGCATAATATAGAGCCTATGGCTAAGGCATAGGGGACGACGTTCGTCCTTTCTCTTTCTTCTACCATTGTCGAGCTTTGAATCTCACTCAACTTTCACACCTTACAAATCAGGCGAGAACTCTTTCTCTAACTGATCCATTTTGAACTCTTTCAAAATCTTGTCAAGGTATGCACTCATTGAAAGTCTCATCGAGCATCTTGATATATCTCCATAGATTTTGATGCTCAACAATTAGGTAGCTTCATCCAGGTCTTCCTTTGAAAATCACTTTCCAAATGACCGTTTTATGCTTTCCAGAAACTCTACATTATTTCTGATCAACAATATGTCATCCACATGTACTTATCAGAAATTCTATAGTGCTCCCACTCACTTTATTGCAAATACAAGTTTCTCGTAAACTTTGTATAAACATCAAAACTTTGATCACCTCATCAAAGCGTATATTCCAACTCCGAGATGCTTGCTTCAGTCCATGGAAGGATCACCAAAGCTTGCACACCTTTTAGCATCCTTAGGCCTAACAAAACCTTCTGGTTGTATCACATACAACCTTTCCTCAATTAAACCGTTAAGGAAACGATGTTTTGACATCCATCTGCCAGATTTCATAATTGAAAACACAGCAACTGCTAACATAATTCCAACAGACTTTAGCACCACTACGAGTGAGAAAGTCTCATCGTAGTCAACTCCTTGAACTTGTCACAAACATCTTTGCAACAAGTCGAGCTTTACAAATAGTGACATTCACCATCAGTGTCTGCCTTCATTTTAAAGATCCATTTGTACTCAACAACCTGCCGTCCAACGAGCAAGTCTATCAAAGTCTACACTTGGTTTTCATACATGGATCCTATCTCGGATTTCATGGCCTCCAACCATTTGTCGGAATCTGGGCCCATCATCGCTTCTCCATAGCTCGTAGGTTCATCGTTGTCCAACAACACGACCTCCAAGACAGGGTTGCCGTACCGCTCAGGAGCAGTACACATCCTTGTCGACCTACGAAGTTTGATAGTAACTTGATCCTGAAGCTTCATGAGCATCATCATTAACTTCCTCTTCAACTAACGTAGGTTTCACAGAAACATCTTTCTGTGTTGCGCTACTCTCTGGTTGAACAAAGGTTTAACAACCTCATCAAGTTCTATCTTCCTCCCACTCAATTCTTTCGAGAGAAACATTTCCTCGAGAAAGGATCCGTTCAAGCAACAAACACTTTGCACTTGGATCTGAGATAGAAGGTTCACCCAACTGATCTTAGGGTATTCTATGAAGATGCATTTGTCCGCCTTGGGTTCGACCTCATTAGGTGAAAACATTTTCCACACAAGCGTCGCAGCCCCAAACATTAAGAAATGACAGCTTAGGTTTCTATGAAACCATAATTCACGCGGTGTCATCTCAACGGATTTAGATGGTGCCCTTTTTAAAGTGAATGTAGTTGTCTCTAATGCATAACCCCAAAATTATAGTAGTAAAACGACAAGAGACATCATAGCACGCACCATGTCCAATAGAGCATAACTATGATGTTCGGACACACCATCACACTATGGTGTTCTAGGTGGCGTTTAGTTGTGAAACAACTTTCACATTGTCTTAAGTTGTATGCCAAACTCGTGACTCAGATATTCACCTCCACGATCATATCGCAGTCATTTTTATCTTCTTGTCACGATGATCTTTAAACTTCACTCTGAATTTGCTTGAACCTTTCAAACGATTCAGACTTGTGTTTCATTAAGTAAATATACACTATATCTACTGAAATCATCAGTGAAGGTAAGAAAATAACGATATCCACTGCATGCTACAAGACTCACTAGATTGCATACATCAACATGTATCATTTCCAATGAATCACTTGCCCGCTCCATCCAACGGGGTCCTTTAGTCATCTTGCCCAAGAGGCATGGTTTGCTTGCCTCAACGATTCGAAATCGAATGAGTCCAAATATCCATCACCATGGAGTTTCTTCATGCGCTTTATACCAATATGACATTTTACGGCAGTGCCACAAGTATGTGGTACTATCTTTATTTAACTTTGTATCTTTTGACATCAATGTTATGAACATGTGTATTACTACGATCAAGATTTCAACAAACCATTCTCACTGGATGCATGACCATTGAAGGTATTATTCATGTAAACAGAATAACTATTATTCTCTGACTTAAATGAATAACCGTATTGCAACAAACATGATCTAATCATGTTCATGCTCAACGCAAAACACCAAATAACATTTATTTAGGTTTGTCACTAATCCTGAAGGTAGAGAGAGTGTGCGATGTTGATCACATCAACCTTGGAAACATTTCCAACACACATCGTCACCTCACCCTTAGCTAGTTCTCCGTTTATTCCGTAGCTTTTATTTCGAGTTACTAACATTTAGCAACCGAACCGGTATCCAATACCCAGGTGCTACTAGGACTACTAGCAAGGTACACATCAATAACTCGTATATCAAATATAATTATGTCGATGTTGCCAGCCTTCTTATCTACCAAGTATCTAGGGTTGTTCCGCTTCAGCGACCTATCACCTCATAATAGAAGCACTTAGTCTCGGGTTTGAGTTCAACTTTGGGTTGCTTCACTGGAGCAGCAACTGACTTGCTATCCATGAAGTTTCCCTCCTTGCTCTTGCCCTTTTCGAAACTAGTGGTTTGATTAACCATCAACACTTGATGCTCCTTCTTGATTTCTACCTTCGCGGTGTCAAACATCGCGAACAGCTCAGGGATCAATACTTCTATCCCTAGTGTATTATAGTTCATCACTAAGTTCTAGTAGCTTTAGTGACAGTGACTTGGAGAAATATATCAATCACTATCTTATCTGGAAGATCAACTCCCACTTGATTCAAGCGATTGTAGTACCCAGACAATCTGAGTACATGCTCAACGATTGAGCTATTCTCCTTCATCGTACAGGCAAAGAATCTTGTTGGAGATCTCATATCTCGCAACACAGGCATGAGCCTGAGATCAGAATCTCTGCTCCTAGAACATCTCATATGTTCCGTGACATTCAAAACATTTTGGAGCCTCAATTCTAAGCCATAATGCATGACGCACTAAACTATCAAGTAGTCATCGAAACGTGCCTGTCAGATGTTCACAACATCTATAGACGACGCTAGAGGGGGTGGCGCATCGAGCGGTGCATTAAGGACATAAGCCTTCTATCCAGCAATGAGGACAATCCTCAGATCACGGACCCAGTTCGCAATATTGCTACCAACATCTTTCAACTCTATTTCTCTAGGAACATATAAAAATTTAAGGGAGCTACAGCGCGAGCTAGTAATCTACAACATAATTTGCAAAGACAGTTTGACTAGTTCACGATAACGAGTTCAATTAATCATATTACTTAAGAACTCCCACTCAAATTGACATCCCTCCGATCATTCGAGTGATACATGATCCAAATTCACCAACTCAAGTCCGATCATCACGTGAGTTGAGGTGGTTGCAATGGTGAACGTCGTTATGTTGATCATATCTACTATATGACTCATGTTCGACCTTTCGGTCTCTTGTGTTCCGAGGCCATGTCTGTACATGCTAGGCTCGTCAAGTTTAACCCGAGTGTTCTGCGCGTGCAAATCTGGCTTGCACCCGTTGTATGTGAACGTAGAGTCTATCACACCCGATCATCACGTGGCATCTCAACATGACGAACTTTCGCAACGGTGCACACTCGGGGAGAACATAGTTCATCTTGAAATTCAAGTGAGGGATCACCTTATAATGCTACCGCTGTACTAAGCAAAACAAGGTGCATAAAAGGATTAACATCTCATGCAATTCATAAGTGACATGATATGGCCATGAACTTGTGTTTAAGATCTCCATCTTCGAAACACCGGCATCATCTCCATAGTCATCGGCACAACAACATGATCTCCATCATCTTGATCTCCATCAATATGTTGCCATTGGGGTTGTGGCGCCAGCCTTGCTTCTACTTCTATTGCTACCGCTTAGCGAGAAAGTAAAGCATTACATAGCGCTTAATGATTGACACGCAGGTCATACAAAAATTAAAGACAACCCTATAGCTCCTGCCGGTTGCCGTACTCAACGACATGCAAGTCGTGAAATTCTATACATCACATGATCATCTCATACATCACATATATCTCATCATGTAATTGGCCATATCACATCACAACATACCCTGCAAAAACAAGTTAGACGTCCTCTAATTGTTGTTGCATGTTTTACGTGGCTGCTACGGGTATCTAGCAAGAACGATTCTCACCTACGCATAAACCACAACGGTGATACATAGATTGCTTTTCAACCTTCTCAAGGACCGCCTTTGTCGGATCCGATCCAACTAAAGTGAGAGAAACTGTCACTCGCAAGCCATCTAAGCAACAAGTTGCGTCGAGGGAACCGGTCTCTCGTAAGCATACGAGTAATGTTGGTCCGGGCTGCTTCATCTCATAATCCCGCTGAACCAAAATCCGACCAAGGGAGGAAGCAATCTAAGCATCAACGCCCACAAACCTTTTGTGTTCTACTCGAGATCTCATCGAACCATCAACCTAGCTCATGATGCCACTGTTGGGGAACGTCACATGGGAAACAAAAAATTTCCTATGCACACGCAAACCTATCCATGGTGATGAGCATTTAAGAGAGGGAGAGTGGATCTACATATCCTTGTAGATCTCTAAGCGGGAAGCGTTAAGAAACGCGGTTGGTGTAGTCGAACATCTTTGCGATCCAAATCGCCGAGCGTCCCGCGATCTCATCACGATCCGTCCCGCGATCCAATCACGATCCGTCCCGTGAACACATCACGATCCGTCCCACGATCTCATTACGATCCGTCCCACGATCTTGATCACGATCTATCCCGCGAACTCATCACGATCCGTTCCGCGATCTCATCATGAACCGTCTCGCAATCTCGATCACGGTCCTTCCGATCTAGCGCCAAACGGACGGCACCTCCGCGTTTAGCACACGTGCAGCTTGATGACGATCTCCACCGTCTTGATCCAGCAAGAGGAGGTGGAGAGGAGAGAGAGTTCACCGGCAGCGTGACGGCACTCCGGTGATGGTGGTGGAGTGATTCCGGCAGGGCTTCGCCTAAGCGCTGCGAAAAACCGATCTAGAGGAGAAACTGTGCATCGGTGAAAGGGTAGCACGTGGCTGGAAATTCTGTCCAAAAACCACCCAATCCACTAGTATATATAGGAGGAGAGGAGAGGAGAGGCAGCCAAAGCCTTTGGGTCAGCCGAAATAGGAGGTGGGACGCAATCCTACTTCACCTCCAATCCTAGGTTGAGTAGGATTGCCTCCTATTGGCTGATTTTCCACTTTTTGCTTTAGGACTTTCTCTCCTGTGCCATGGGCCTTTGTGGCTGTTTTCCCAGCCCACTAAGGGCTGGTTATTATTCTCCCACAGCCCATGGACCTCTTGGGGTCGAAATACCCCTCCCGGAGGCCTCCCGGTACACTACCGGCACTCCCGGTACACTACCGATGAGCCCGAAACTTTTCCGGAAACCAAACCGGGACTTCCTATATATGATTCTTCACCTCCAGACCATTTCGGAGCTCCTCGTGACGTATGAGATCTCATCTGGGACTCCGAACAAACTTCGGTCACCACCATACATAACTCTACACTACCGAAACGTCACCGAACCTTAAGTGTGCAGACCCTACGGGTTCGAGAACTATGTAGACATGACCGAGACACCTCTATGGTCAATAACCAATGGCGGGACCTGGACGTCCACATTGGTTCCTACATATTCTACGAAGATCTTTATCGGTCGAACCTCTATGTCAAGGATTCAGTTAATCCCGTATAACGTTCCCTTTGTTCTTCGGTATGTTACTTGCCCGAGATTCGATCGTCGGTATCTCCATACCTAGTTCAACCTCGTTACCGGCAAGTCTCTTTACTCGTTCCGTAATACAAGATCCCGCAACTAACAATTAGTCACATTGCTTGCAAGGCTTATTGTGATGTTGCATTACCGAGTGGGCCCCGAGATACCTCTCCGTCACACGGAGTAACAAATCCCAGTCTTGATCCATGCCAACTCAACAGACACCATCGGAGATACCTGTAGAGCACCTTTATAGTCACCCAGTTATGTTGCGACGTTTGATACACACAAGGCACTCCTCCGATATCTGTGAGTTGCATGATCTCATGGTCATAGGAACACATACTTGACATGCGGAAAACAGTAGCAATAAACTGACACGATCATATGCTACGTTTGCAGTTTGGGTCTTGTCCATCACATCATTCTCCTAATGATGTGACCCTGTTATCAAATGACATCTCATGTCCATGGCTAGGAAACCTTAACCATCTTTTGATCAACGAGTTAGTCTATTAGAGGCATACTAGGGACATGGATTTGTGTATGTATCCACACACGCATCTAAGTCTCCGATCAATACAATTATAGCATGGATAATAAACGATTATCATGAACAGGGAAATATGATAATAACTAATTTGTTATTGCCTATAGGGCATATTTCCAACACAAACTGCACCATTCAAAGCCACATCATCACTTTTCAAGCCTTTCTGACTTCATTTGCTATTTTTCATGCATTTACTGATTTGTTTCGGCAAAATGACCCTGAAATTGATAAGAACTTCAAATGAACTTCGAAAAGGATGAAAGTTGGCATGGTATCATCATTTAACCCATGTAGCATGTTATAAAAATTTGAGATGGTTACGGCAAAACTAGATGCACTTCGTGTACAAAATGGACAATCTCTTCCGAAGTATTAAGGTTTCGGACGAAAACTCGCCTGTTACAAAGGCATTTCATTTTTTAACGTATTTGAACTCCATACTTTTTATGTGTTTAAAATGCACCATTTAAAGCCACATCATCACTTTTCAATCCTTCCTGACTTCATTTGCTATTTTTCATGCATTTATTGATTTGTATCAGCAAAATGACCCTGAAATTGCTAAGTAGTTCAAATGAACTCTGAAAAGGTTGAAAGTTGGCATGGTATCATCATTTCAACCACATAGCATGTTATGAAAAGGTTAGAGGGTTACGGCAAAAACTGGATGCACTTCGTCTACAAAATGGACAATCTCTTTGGAAGTATCACGGTGTCGGACGAAAACTCGCCTGTTACAAAGGCATTTCATTTTTTAACTTATTTGAACTCCATACTTTTTATGTGTTCGAAATGCACCATTCAAAGCCACATCATTAGTTTTCAACCCTTTCTGACTTCATTTGCTATTTTTCATGCATTTACTAATTTTTTAGCAAAATAACCCTGAAATTGAAAAGCACTACAAATGAACTCTGAAAAGGTTGAAAGTTGGCATGGTATCATAATTTCACCCACATAGCATGTTATAAAATGTTGAGAGGGTTACATCAAAAACTGGATGCACTCCGTGTACAAAATGGACAATCTCTTTCCAAGTATTAGGGTTTCGGTCGAAAACTCGCCTGTTAGAAAGGCATGTCATTTTTTTAACTTATTTGAACACCATACTTTTTGCGTGTTCAAAATGCACCATTTAAAGCCACATCATCACTTTTCAACCCTTTCTGACTTCATTTGCTATTCTTCGTGCATTTACTAATTTGTTTCACCAAAATGACCCTGAAATTGATAATCACTTCAAATGAACTCTGAAAAGGTTTAAAGTTGGCATGGTATCATCATTTCACCCACATAGCATGTTATAAAAAGTTGAGAGGGTTACGGCAAAAACTGGATGCACTTCGTGTACAAAATGGACAAACTCTTTCGCAGTATCATGTTTCGAATGAAAAGTCGCCTGTTACAAAGCCATTTCATTTTTTAAAGGTATTGTAACTCCATATTTTTGTGTGTGTTCAAAATGCACCATTCAAAGCCACATCATCAATTTTCAACCATTTCTGACTTCATTTGCTATTTTTCATGCACTTACTGATTTTTTCCAACAAAATAACTCTGAAATTGAAAACTACTTCAAAAGAACTCTAAAAGGTTGAAAATTGGCATAGTATCATCATTTCACCCACATAGCTTGTGCTAAAAACTTTAGAGGTTTACGGCAAAAACTGAATGCACTTCGTATACAATATGGACAATCTCTTTCGAAGTATCAGGCTTTCGGATGAATACTTGCCTGTTACAAAGGCAGTTCAAGTTTTTAAACATAATTTAACTCAAGAATTTGTCTACATTCAATATGCACCATTAAAAGCCACATCATCACTTTTCAACTCTCTTTGACCTCATTTACTATTTTTCATGCATTTCATGATTTATTTTGAGCTAAAATGACCCTCAATTGAAAAGCAATGCGAATGAACTCTCAAATGGTTGAAAGTTGGCATGGTATCATCATTTAACCCACATAGCATGTGCTAAAATGTTGAGAGGGTTAAGACAAAAACTGGATGCACTTCGTATACATAATGGACAATCTCTTTCGAAGTATCAGGGTTTCAGACAAAAACTCGCGTGTCACAAAAGCATATCATTTTTTAACCTATTTGAACTCCATAGTTTTTGTGTGTTCAAAATGCACCATTCAAAGCCACATCATCTATTTTCAGCCCTTTGTGGCTTCACTTGCTATTTTTCATGCACTTACTGATTTTTTTAGCAAAATAACCCTGAAATAGAAAAGCACTTCAAATGAACTCTGAAAAGTTTGAAAGTTGGCATGGTATCATTATTTCACCCACATAGCATGTTATAAAAAGTTGAGAGGGTTACGTCAAAATTGGCTGCACTTCGTGTACAAAATGGACAATGTATTTCGAAGTATTAGGGTTTCGAACGAAAACACGGCTGTTACAAAGGCATTTCATTTTTTTAACTTATTTGAACTCCATACTTTTTGTGTGTTCAAAATGCACCATTCAAAGCCACATCATCACTTTTCAACCCTTTATGACTTCATTTGCTATTTTTCATGCATTTACTGATTTGTTTGAGCTAAATGACCCTGAAATTGATAAGCACTTCAAACGAACTCTGAAAAGGAGAAAAGTTGGCATGGTATCATCATTTCACCCACATAACATGTTATAAAAAGGTGAGAGTGTTACAGCAAATACTACATGCACTTCCTGTACAAAATGGACAATCTCTTTCGAAGTATCAAGGTTTCAGACGAAAACTCGCCTGTCAATAAAGCATTTCATTTTTTAACTTATTTGAACTCCATACTTTTTGTGTGTTCAAAATGCACCATTCAAAGCCGCATCATCACTTTTCAACCCTTTCTGACTTCATTTGCTATTTTTCATGCATTTACTGATTTGTTTGAGCAAAATGACCCTGAAATTGATAAGCACTTCAAATGAACTCTAAAAACGATAAAAGTTGGCATGGTATCATCATTTCTCCCACATAGCATGTTATAAAAAGTTGCGAGGGTTACGGAAAAAACTGGATGCACTTCATGTACAAAATGGACAATCTCTTTCCAAGTATTAGGGTTTCGGACGAAAACTCGCCTGTTAGAAAGGCATCTCATTTTTTTAACTTATTTGAACTCCATACTTTTTGTGTGTTCAAAATGCACCATTTAAACCCACATCATCACTTTTCAACCCTTTCTGACTTCATTTGCTATTCTTCATGCATTTACTAATTTGTTTCAGTAAAATGACCCTGAAATTGATAATCACTTCAAATGAACTCTGAAAAGGTTGAAAGTTGGCATGGTATCATCATTTCACCCACATAGCATGTTATAAAAAGTTGAGAGGGTTACAGCAAAAATTAGATGTACTTCGTGTACAAAATGGACAATCTCTTTCGAAGTATCAAGGTTTCAAACGAAAACTCGCCTGTTACTAAGGCATTTCATTTTTTTAACTTATTTGAACTCCTTAGTTTTTGTGTGTCCAAAATGCACCATTCAAAGGCACATCATGAATTTTCAACCCTTTCTGACTTCATTTGCTATTTTTCATGCATTTACTGATTTGTTTCAACAAAATGACGCTGAAATTGATAAGCACTTCAAATGAACTCTGAAAACGATAAATGTTGGCATGGTATCATCATTTCACCCACATAGCATGTTATAAAAAGTTGCGAGGGTTACGGCCAAAACTGGATGCACTTCGTGTACAATATGGACAATCTCTTTCCAAGTATTAGGGTTTCGGACGAAAACTCGCCTGTTAGAAAGGCATGTCATTTTTTAACTTATTTGAACTCCATACTTTTTGCGTGTTCAAAATGCGCCATTTAAAGCCACATCATCACTTTTCAACCCTTTCTCACTTCATTTGCTATCTTTCATGCATTTACTAATTTGTTTCAACAAAATGACCCTGAAATTGATAATCACTTCAAATGAACTCTGAAAAGGTTGGAAGTTGGAATGGTCTCATCATTTCACCCACATAGCATGTTATAAAAAGTTGAGAGGTTTACGGCAAAAACTTGATGCACTTCGTGTACAAAATGGTCAATCTCTTTCGCAGTATCATGTTTCGGACGAAAACTCGCCTGTTACAAAGGCATTTAATTTTTTTAACTTATTTGAACTCCTTTGTTTTTGTGTGTTCAAAATGCACCATTCAAAGCCACATCATCACTTTTCAACCCTTTCTGACTTCCTTCGCTATTTTTCATGCATTTACTGATTTGTTTTAACAAAATGACCCTAAAATTGATGAGCACTTCAAATGAACTCTGAAAAGGATGAAAGTTGGCATGGTATCATCATTTCACCCACATAGCATGTAATAAAAAGTTGATAGGGTTACGGCAAAAAATGGATGCACTTCGTGTACAAAATAGACAATCTCTTTGGAAGTATCGCGGTTTCGAACGAAAACTCACCTGTTACAAAGGCATTTCATTTTTTGAACTTATTTGAACTTCATACTTTTTGTGTGTTCCAAATGCACCGTTCCTATCCAGATAATCACTTTTCAACCCTTTCTGACCTCATTTGCTATTTTTCATGCATTTACTGATTTGTTTTAACAAAATGACCCTCAAATTGATAAGCACTTCAAATGAACTCTGACTTTTTGAAAGTTAGCATGGTATCATCATCTCACCCACATAGCATGTGCTAAAAAGTTGAGAGGGTTACGGCAAAAACTGGACGCACTTCGTGTACAAAATTAACAATCTCTTTTGAAGTATCAGGGTATCGGACGAAAACTCGCTTGGTACAAAGGCATTTCATTTTTTAACTTATTTGAACTCCATACTTTTTGTGTGCTCAAAATGCATCATTTGAAGCCACATCATTTCTTTTCACCCCTTTCTGACTTTATTTGCTATTTTTCATGAATTACAGATTTGTTTCAGCAAAATGACCTGAAATTGATAAGCACTTCAAATGAACAGTGAAAAGGTTAAAAGTTGTCGTGGTATCATCATTTCACCCACATAGAATGTTATAAAAAAGTTGAGAGGTTTACAGCAAAAATTGGATGCACTTCGTGCAAAATGGACAATCTCTTTCGAAGTATAAGGGTTTCGGACGAAAACTCGCGTGGTACAAAGGCATTTCATTTTTTTAACTTATTTGAACTCCATACTTTTTGTGTGCTTAAAATGCACCATTGAAAGTCACGTCATCACTTTTTAACCCTTTCTGACTTCATTTGGTATTTTTCATGCATTTATTGACTTGTTTCAGCAAAATAACCCTGAAATAGAAAAGCACTTCAAATGAACTCTGAAAAGGTTGAAAGTTGGCGTGGTATCATCATTTCACCCACATAGCATGTGCTAAAAGTTGAGAGGGTTACAGAAAAAACTGGAGGCACTTCATGTACAAAATGGACAATCTCTTTGAAAGTATCAGGGTTTCGAACGAAAACTCGCCTGTTAAAAGGCATTTCAATTTTTCAAACATATTTTAACTCAACAATTTTTCTGCATTAAATATGCACCATTCAAAGCAATATCATCACTTTTCAACCCTTTTGTGACCTCATTTATTTTTTTCATGCATTTCATGATTTATTTTGAGCTAAAATTACCCTCAATTGAAAAGCAGTGCAAATGAACTCTGAAATGGTTGAAAATTGGAATGGTATCATCATTTCACCCACATAGCATGTTCTAGAAATTTGACAGGGTTACGACAAAAATTGGATCCACTTCGTATACAAAATGGACAATCTCTTTCGAAGTATCAGGGTTTCAAACGAAAACTCACCTGCTACAATGGCATTTCATTTTTTTAACTTATTTGAACTCCATACTATTTGTGTGTTGAAAATGCTCCATTCACAGACACATCATCAATTTTCAACCCTTTGTGACTTCAGTTGCTATTTTCCATGAACTTACTGATTTTTTCCATCGAAATAACCCTGAAATTGAAAAGCACTTCAAATGAACTCTGAAAAGATTGAAAGTTGGCACGGTCTCATCATTTCACACACATAGCATGTTAAGAGGTTTACAGCTAAAACTAAATGCACTTCGTGTACAAAATGGACAATATCTTTCGAAGTATCAGGGTTTTGGACGAAAACTCGCCTGTTACAAAGACATTTAATTATTGTAACTTATTTTAACTACATACTTTTTGTGTGTTCAAACTGCACCATTAAAAGCCACATCATCACTTTTCAAACCTTTATGACTATATTTACTATTTTTCATGCATTTACTCATTTGTTTCAGCAAAATAACGCTGAAATTGAAAAGCACTTCAAATGAACTATGAAACAGTTGAAAGTTGGCATGGTATCATCGTTTCACCCACATAGCATGTTATTAAAAGTTGAGAGGGTTACGGCAAAATCTGGATGCACTTCATGTACAAATGGACAATCTCTTTCGAAGTATAAGGGTTTCGGGCGAAAACTCGCGTGTTACAAAGGCATTTCATTTTTTACCTTATTTGAACTCCATACTTTTTGTTTGCTCAAAATGCACCATTCGAAGCCACATAATCACTTTTCAACCGTTTCTGACTTCATTTGCTATTTTTATGCATTTACTTATTTGTTTGAGCAAAATAACCGTTAAATTGAAAAGCACTTCAAATGAACTCTGAAAAGGTTGAAAGTTGGCATGGTATCATAATTTTACCCACATAGCATGTTATAAAAAGTTGAGAGGGTTAGTGCAAAAACTGAATGCACTTCGTGTACAAAATGGACAATCTCTTTCGAAGTATAAGGGTTTCGAACGAAAACTCACCTGTTACAAGGCATTTCATTTTTAACTTATTTGAACTCCATAATTTTCGTGTGCTCAAAATGCACCATTCAAAGCCACATCATCACTTTTCAACCATTTCTGACTTCATTTGCTATTTTTCATGCATTTACTGATTTGTTTTAACAAAATAACCCTGAAATAGAAAAGCTCCTCAAATGAACTCTGAAAAGGTTGAAAGTTGGCATGGTACCATCATTTCACCCACATAGCTTGTGCTAAAAAGTTGAGAGGCTTACAGCAAAAACTGGATGCACTTCTTGTACAAAATGGACAATCTCTTTCAAGTATCACGGTTTTGGAAGAAAACTCGCCTATTACAAAGGCATTTCAATTTTTAAAACATATTTTAAATCAAGAATTTTTCCGCATTCAATATGCACCATTCAAAGCCACATCATCACTTTTCAACCCTTTTCTGACCTTATTTATTATTTTTCATGAATTTCATGATTTATTTTTAACTAAAATGACCCTCAAATGAAAGCAGTGCAAATGAATTCTGAAATGGTTGAAAATTGGAATGGTATCATCATTTCACCCACATCGAATGTGCTAACAAGTTTAGAGGGTTACGACGAAAATTGGATGCACTTTGTGTACAAAATGGACAATCTCTTTCGAAGTATGAGGGTTTCGAACGAAAACTCGCCTGTTACAAAGGCATTTCATTTTTTCACTTATTTGAAGTCCATACTTTTTGTGTGTTCAAAATACACCATTCACAGCCACATCATCAATTTTTAACACTTTCTGACTTCATTTGCTATTTTTTTGCACTTACTAATTTTTTCAAGCAAAATAACCCTAAAATTGAAAAGCACTTCAAATGAACTCTGAAAAGGTCTAAAGTTGGCATGGTATCATAATTTCAGCCACATAGTATGTTATAAAAAGTTGAGAGGGCTACGGCAAAAACTGGATGCAATTCGTGTACAAAATGGACAATCTCTTCCGAAGTATTAGGGTTTCGGACGAAAACTCGCCTGTTACAAAGGCATTTTATTTTTTAACTTATTTGAACTCCATAATTTTTGTGTGTTCAAAATGCACTATTCAAAGCCACATCATCACTTTTCAACCCTTTCTGAGTTCATTTACTATTTTTCATGCATTTACTGATTTGTTTCAGCAAAATAACCCTGAAATTGAAAAGCACTTCAGATGAACTCTAAAAAGGTTGAAAGTTGGCATGGTATCATCATTTCACCCACATAACATGTTATAAAATGTTGAGAGAGTTATGGCAAATACTGGATGCACTTCGTGTACAAAATGGACAATCTCTTTTGAAGTATAAGGGTTTCGAACGAAAACTCGCCTGTTACAAAGGCATTTCATTTTTTAACTTATTTGAACTACATACTTTTTGTGTGCTCAAAATGCTCCATTCAAAGCCACATCATCACTTTTCAACCCTTTCTGACTTCATTTGCTATTTTTCATGCATTTACTGATTTGTTTTAGCAAAATAACGCTGAAATTTTGAAGCACTTCAAATGAACTGTGGAAAGGTTGCAAGTTGCCATAGTATCATCATTTCACCCACATAGCATGTTATAAAAAGTTGAGAGGGTTACGGCAAAAACTAGATGCACTTCGTGTACAAAATTGACAATCTGTTTCGAAGTATCAGGGTTTCAGACGAAAACACGCCTATTACAAAGGCATTTCATTTTTTAAATAACCTAAGAATTACCAAATTGGATATAATGATAAAACACGATAATATTAAACAGTACAAAAAATAATCACTGGCAAACTAGTGATTCACAAACTTTCTATTTTTAAAGTAAAGTTATTCACAAAATAGTGATTCACACAAATTTCAAATAATTCAAATTTAAACTATCCGAATTTGAAAACTACTGCCACTAACACAAAGTTTATAATTTTTATGACCTAACGCAAAAAGATTCAATCATTCCCTTTGAACAATGCACAAAAAAACTCAAAACAAAAGAAAATAAATAAAGCAAAAAAACAAAAAATAGGCCGCCTATTGGGCCGCCACGGCCTGCATACGACTAGAAACCCATCTTGGGCCAAGATGCAGGCCTGCAAGGCCCAGTAGGTTAACATGGTCGCACAGGTTCGGTTGGCCCACACAGGCCTGCTTAGACAGGAGCTCGAGGGAGCTGCCACATCGTGGCTTATAAACCAGTGCGGCTGCCCCTCGCTTGGCGAGGTGGGACTAAACTTCCACCGCGGTGCCCCGTGCCAGGAACTGGCCTTTAGTCGCGGTTGGTGGCGCCCACCGCGACTAAAGACCCCCCTTTAGTCGCGGTTGGAGACACCAACCGCGACTAAAGGGTGTGGCATCCCCCCCCCCCGCACCCGCTGTAATTCACCTTTAGTCACGGTTGGTGGCTCCAACCGCGACTAAAGGGGGGTCTTTAGTCGCGATTGGAGCCACCAACCGCGACTAAAGGTCCTCCTATATAAGCAGCACTTGAACCATTTTCATTTTCCCTCTGCTTTCTTCGTCTCTTCGACCATAGAGGAGATCACCGCCCGTGCACGCCCGACGCCGTCGCCGCCCACGCCGTTGCCGCCTCTGACGCGCCGCCCACGCCATTGCCACCCCAGACGCGCCGCCCCCCGTCGCGTGCTGCCCGGCCCCGCCTCCTCGAGCTCGCGTGCCATCGCCATTGCCGTCGCCGTCGCCCCGCTGTGAGCCCCTGACTCGCCTTTGGATTTTTTTCTTAATAATTAGATGAATTTTAGATATATTAGATGTTAATTAGATGTATATTAGTTCTTAATTAGATGTTAATTATATGAATTTTGAATGTTATTTAGATGTTAGATGAATTAGATGTTAATTAGATGTTAGATGTATATTAGATGTTAATTAGATGTATATTAGTTGATTTTTGAATGTTAATTATATTTTAATTAATTAGATGTTAGATGACTTCGCTTTCTCTTCGCTCTTCGCTGTCTCTTCGCTGTCTCTTCGCTGTCTCTTCGCTGCCTTTTGCCTGTTCCTTCGCTGTTCGCTGCTTTTTCCTTCGCTGTTCCTTCGCTGCCTTTTGCCTGTTCCTTCCCTGTTCGCCGGGCTTTCTTTTCCTCCGCCTTTTTTTTCTCGGAGTCAACGATGCCTGGCCCCCATCCTCGTCATCGACTCATTCGCGACGACGTCCTGCTTCAGAGGGGCACCGTTCGGGACTGGGCCCCGCCTCGCTGGCACTGGGAGGTGCTACCTTCAGGGGCGCGTAGCTTGGTGAGGACCTCGGGTCCCATCGTCGACCCGGAGCTTCTTTGGTGGCGTTCGCTTGGGCCACTTTCAGTGCGGAGGTAGCCGGCCCTGCCGGAGGTGGTACATCACCGTGTCAGAGAGGAGGACGAGTACGTCCGTCGGTATATGGATGCGTTGGACGTCGGGTTCTCCAATACCTGGCAGGTTCTACAGGGATCTCACCCAAGCTATGATCCTATCATAGTTTCTTCTCTTTGGGTGTCCACTGCCTACCGCACAAGACGTCAACTGGATCTGTAGTAGTGATATTACATAATCAATAATATTCGAGATGTATTAGTAATAATATTCGAGATTATATTAGATAATATTCGAGATGATTTATTCGAGATTTATCCATTATGCTAGTAAAACTCTAGACAATGCTCAAAGAAACTATGCTACTACTGAAAAGTAATTTTTAGAAGTCGTGTTTGCTTGTGATAAGTTTAGACCTTATATTGTTGATTCCAAAGTAACTGTTCACACCGATCATGCTGCTATTAAGTACCTTATGGAAAAGAAAGATGCTAAAGCTAGATTTATTAGGTGGTTCCTACTGCTACAAGAATTTGATTTGCATATTATTGATAGGAAGGGTGTTGATAAACCTGTGGCCGATAACTTGTCTAGGTTAGAAAATGTTCTTGATGACCCACTACCTATTGATGATGGCTTTCCTGATGAACAATTAGCTATCATAAATGTTTCACACAATGCTCCATGGTATGCTGATTATGCCAATTACATTGTTGCTAAATTTATACCGCCTACTTTCACATACCAACAAAAGAAAAAGTTCTTTTATGATTTAAGGCATTACTTTTGGGATGATCCACACCTTTATAAAGGAGTAAATGGTATTATTAGACGCTGTGTACCTGAGCACGAACAGGAACAGATCTTACGCAAGTGTCACTCCGAAGCCTATGACGGACACCACACTGGAGATAGAACTGGACATAAGGTACTACAATCTGGGTTTTATTGGCCTACTCTCTTCAAGGATGTTCGTAAGTTTGTCTTGTCTTGTGATGAATGTCAAAGAATTGGTAATATTAGTAGACGTCAGAAAATGCCTATGAATTACTCTCTTGTTATTGAACCATTTGATGTTTGGGGTTTTGATTATATTTGGCCTTTTCCACAATCTAACGGGTATACTCACATTCTAGTTGTTGTTGATTATGTTACTAAGTGGGTAGAAGCTATTCCAACTAGTAGCACTGATCATAACACTTCTATTAAAATGCTTAAAGAAGTTATTTTCCCTAGATTTGGAGTCCCTGGATATTTAATGACTGATGGTGGTTCACATTTTATTCATGGTGCTTTCCGTAAATTGCTCGCTAAATACGATGTTAATCATAGAATTGCATCTCCTTATCATCCACAGTCTAGTGGTAAAGTAGAATTGAGCAATAGAGAAATTAAATTGATTTTGCAGAAGACTGTTAATAGATCTCGGAAAAATTGGTCTAAGAAACTTGATGATGAATTGTGGGCTTATAGAACTGCTTATAGAACTGCTTATCGAAAATCTCAACTCTGAGATAGCTCGAAGTGTTGTCAAAATCCCACGAGTAAGACGTTCGAGAAAGGTAAAACAAATCCATCAAGGCCTCCTAGTGAGCCAGATCCGCATCTAGAGTCGTGCGCTCTTTATCCACGGGCATGATCCGTCTATGAGAAGTGGACGGTAGCCTGAAAATGCCTCGGGTTGCCTCGAGGTGGCACTGCCGACTGCTAAGCACTATCTCGGGTTGTTTATTAAAGATCCGTGGGTCCCGACGGGTCCCGGTGCAATTTTAGTTATTAGGAAAATGGTTAAACAAATGTTGGGCTTTGCCTAACGAGTTTTATCCCAAATAAAAATCAAGGGGGTCCCCATAACAACCCCGATCATGTTAGGAGCGCTCAATTATGAAACATAACACCGGTACACAAGTAACTAGGGGCGGAAAAAGTGGAAGAAAACACCGAGCAAAAGGCCAAGCCTTCCACCCTTTACCAAGTATATATGTGTGCATTAAATTAAATACCAATAATATTGTGATAACATAAGAATGTCCATGTTAACACATGGTAGCAATTGCACCTATAGCTAGAAACGCTAAAAGAAGCTCTAAGCAAGTGGTAACGTAGCCATGCAAAGGTTTGCTGGGATGTGAAGGGGTTATAGGCTTATCATGGCAATGTTGGGAGACTTGACAAACAAGTGGTAGGTAGCAAGACATAACGATGGAAGCAAAACAACCAGCATAGCAATGATAGTAGTGCTATCCAGGGAAATGTGTCATCTTGTCTGAGATCTCGCTTGGAAGAAGAACAAGTCTGTGAAGAAGACGATCCATGAAGTAGAAAAACGAATCCTCACACTCCGCACGCTTTCGGAACTCTATCGAGAAGGAACAATCCGAAAAACAATCAACACACAGTACACTACAACATATGCATGACATGATGCGCAAACCAATATGATGCATGTTCATATAATTATGCAATGCATGGAAAGCACATCAAACAACTCCTACACATTAAGTGAATCTCAATATGCAACGAGTTGCATATTAAAGAAACTCCATATTTGAATTACTTAGTTCATTCCGGTTTAGGGACACAACAATATTAAATGTTGTTAAACATGGCAAGAGGTGAAGCATAAATAAACTACATACCCGACAAGTTTAAATGAGGCCGGAAACAACATATAACATTTCCAAAATGACCCCACATGAAAATTTATAAACTGGTTTAGATCTGGATAAAACATATTTCATAGGTATTAAGCATGAAAATAAAGTGGAGCATGTTATGCTACAAGTTTTTCAAGTCAAGTTACATATGTAATACATTTGCATCGGAGTTAGAGATATTTAGTTATGAAATAAATCATTTTAACATGGCAATTATGCAAATACGTGAGAATAGCAAGTGTAAACATTTTATCATGCATGAAAGTTGATTATTGTGAATCTACACAAAATTCTAAACATTTTACATGTTTAAAGTTTTTACATACGATGCATGGTTGAATTTATATGAATTTACAAATGCCATTTGAATCTGCCCAAAAATAGATAAAAAAATAGGATAGCTAGGATTTGAATCTCAGATCCCTCGATGTGTGCATGGGTAGATAACCAGCTGGACTAGGACCTCTTACGGTAAGGATTGGGCTTAGAGTTATGTTGAATAGTTAGACGTTCTGGGGAAAATACTCAAGATAACAGAGAGCAAAAGAAAACAGAATTGGGCTCCCTGGGATTCGATCCCCCGCCCACTTGGTCGAAGGACAAGGGCGCTACCCAACTCACCTCTTGGGTTGCTCGTGGTGAATTTTAGTGGCTTCTCTATCTAACCTGTCGTGCCAGAACAGATCTTGAAAAGCAGAGCTTCACAAACGGGGGAACTTGCTCACAGCTGGGCAACAGAGGCCAGCGGACATGGCGAGAAGATGCAGAGGAGCACTGGGATGAGCTCGAGAAGGCATGGACCCGGTGGTAGTGCTCGGTCCGGCTTGCTTCCCGATCGGAGACGAGGCCATAGCGGTGGAATTCCTTGCTCCTCTACATCAACATGGGGAGAGAGAGGGAGCTACGGGAGAGAGACAGATAGAACGGGAGGACAAGGATGAGCAGAGCCACGGCAATCTGCTGCTGTAGCTGGTTGGGTCGCCGGTGGTGCTCCGGAAGGTGGCTCTAGGTCGGCGTCTCCTTATGGCTGCTGGTGGTGCTTGGCATGAAGCTGGAGAGGAGGTGGGTTACGGCAGGAGCACGAAGATGGAGGTGCGAGGAGCAGCAGTTGATGGACGCGTCCGTGAGGCACGGATGGAAGCAGCTGAAGTGGATCGAGGGAATCGGTGGCAGCGACGATGGTTGGCTTGGTTTGCAAAACAAGGAGGTGGGTGGATCAGATAGATCCCGAGGAAGGGGAGATCAGGTGTGGGCGGCGGCGGCTGAATTGGTGGGATGGGACAAACCTTCTAAATTCTAGGGTTAGACTGATTAAATAGGTAGGGATTAGGTTAGGGGGTTTTGCTCTGTTTTCGACCGACAGATCTCGATCGGACGATGCGGAATGGAGGAGGGGCTAGCTGGGCTATGGTGGGTTGTGGATAGGGGGCGTGGGCTGGGAAGAGAGAGAGGTTGGTGGCCCGTGACATGACTTACAACACCGAAAACGTCCGCTAATTAAGAAATGAAGGCAACACTACATTTGAACGTTGGGGTACCAAACTAACTTGGAATGCGACGAAATTTTACAAGCGGTCTACCTACTATATAATAAGACTGCACGCCAATTTTCAACCCAATCCGAGAATATATTTTGCGCACTTTAAAAACAGAATACTTTTTAATCGATGCCACGGGCGCGTGCGTGTGTGGTTGGCCTTGAAACGATCGTCGACAAGAAAAGAAAGAACCGGCAACTATGTCTGTATGCAAGTCTTCGAAAATGAGTGACGATGCCGTGTAGATGATGCGAATGATGCAATGATGAATACAACAACCAAACGAATCACACGATAACAATGGAATAAAAGGGGAATCTTCTGAAGCGTCGGTCCCGGGGCTGTTACACAGCGGCCCAGGGGATGGCCCACTTGTTAGCCAGGC
Organism: Hordeum marinum; assembly: GCA_022496015.1. Classification (NCBI taxonomy): domain Eukaryota; kingdom Viridiplantae; phylum Streptophyta; class Magnoliopsida; order Poales; family Poaceae; genus Hordeum; species Hordeum marinum. Next base: position 284,796,358 of record CM039678.1, on the reverse strand, counting down.
GCGGCCTGGCGTGGCGTTTCTCAAGGCAAGGCCCTCACGAGGACCCTGGGCTCGTGAGGAAGAACAACATGATGAGCAGCAAGGGTGGGCCTCCTAAGTCCCCCTCCTGAGCGGCGGATATCTCTATGCAGAGCCCGGCCTCAGGAGTCAAAGGTGACGCAAGGAAGGACAGGCGGGCGCCAGTGCACCAGGCGACAAAGTTTGCTCTTTGGTGCAAAGGGAGCAAGAACGTACGTGGGTTCCCAAAGAGCTTCCCAAAGGTTTCCATCCCGGTGCAACAAGACGACGACCACGAGCCTCGTAGCATGCATGTCATCATCAAGCCCACCATTGCATCACCAACAGCTACTTTGTAGTGGAAGACCACCTTTGGACATGGCGCGGATGTACTCGTGTCCCCCTTCAAAAATTGGCCGTTGTGGGATCCCTTCCCGCCATTGTGATAAGGGAAGAGGACCCGGGCCACCGCTATATATATAAGCTAGGCCGCACCATAGAAGGGATCCCGATCCAACACTTAGCCGCTTGACGCACCACCACAAGATAGCTAGCCAAGAACACATCTTGAGCGCCCCGCGAGGCTCGAGCACACTGTACTAGTTCATCCACCCAAATCTCCACAAGAGGCTATCCACCAAAGCAGGAGTAGGGTATTATGCTTCACAGCATCCTGAACCTGGGTAAACCGCCGTGTTTGTCTTCTTCCTCGTCATCGAGCGAGTTCGCCATAGTAACCATCGAGTAGCAAGCTAGGTTGGGTGAGGCCGCGGGAAACCTTTGCACATGCCCCTGTGTTCGAACCTTGGGGTTATACAGAGCCCGAAATCCGAAACCAACCTGTTGGTAAGAAAACATAGTGGCACCATGTGCGAGATAGGGCTCTTTCTGACTCTGCTAGGAGTCGTAGCATCTCCAATTGTACAAGCTCTGTCATGGCCAAGAGGTTGGAAAAGGCCATCTCCCACGCTCAACTATTGTTGAATTTGCCTCATGTGCGGGAGAAGATGGATGAGTGGTAAGCCACCATCTAGAGCATCATCTACTTCGCCAACAGTGACACATCACACGAAACGAGGCCCTCACAACGACAGCCGTAGCGTTGGCCAGGATGACCATTGAACGTATAGGAGGCGTTGCGCCAACGATATAGTCCCCTCCACAGCAGTAACGGTCAACCCTACAAGATGTGTTGTACGAGGTTTCCATGGCGTCATCTGACCCATGAAGCTATCAAGACCAACGTCGAGTCATCCAAGATAGACACTTTGAAGACACTCAAATCACCATCGTGTGATGGCGGGAAGCGCGTTGTCAATCTGATGTGTGCGTAGGACCAGTTGTAGATGAGCCAGCACCAAGGTTCCCCGGGTGCCTGCCTTATGAGATGGGCTGCCCATCATACACCCATGAGCTACGGCAAGTCCAATGGACCACTTCTCAATGCTTCAAACCTGACTTACCCAACAAATATGAGGTCATGCTCAACTTGACAAAGTTCCTAGGAATCTACACTATCACAGTGCAGACTGCCGGGGGACAAGACTAGAACTTCTCACAAACTACTTCCCATTGGCGCTTAAGGCCAATGTGAGATCTTGGCTGATGAACCTGCATGAGGGATCTATATTTTCATGGTCAGATCTGTGCCAATAGTTCGATGGTGCTCACACCAGAGGCCACAAGCTTCCTGGTCAAGCGAGCAACCTGTATGTGTTGCCACCGAGAGACAGAGAACCTCGTCAGAAATACATTCAGATATTCAGTCATGTGCACCACAATATCGCTGATATTCATCCCAATCTGTGATTGCCTCGATCCACATGAACATGCGCAATAGGATAATGCGAAAGTAGATGAGTATCTAGATGGTGAGGATCATCAACGAACTATAGGCCTTGGCGGTCAAGTGTGCACGTGCGGAAGAGGGGAGGAGACTTCCTAGGGAGGATGCTGATGTAGATGTCAATTCGAGGGACGGTGACGTAGCCACGCCGGACAAAAAGGGTCAGAAGTGTAAGTGCAACGAAGTTACGGACCTGGAGGGCTCCAACAACAGCAATACCGACAACAAGACCAAGACCGAAGGTTCCGGCAAGGATACTACCGTGTGTACATTTCCTCATGAGGCCTGATAACCCACAAGTATAAAGGATCGCCGCAGTTTTCGAGGGTAGAGTATTCAACCCAAATTTATAGATTCGGCACAAGGCGAACCAAAGAATATTTGAGAGTATTAGCAGTTGAGTTGTTAATTCAATGACAACTGGAGATAAATATCTGCAGCAAAGTGATCAGTAGCATAGTAATATGATAGTTTGATAGCAGTAGTAACAGTAACAATAGCGGTAACAATAGCAGTAGTGATTTTGTAGCAAGTGCATCAGTGACAGTAGCGGTAGTAACTTAGGAAGCGTAGTAAGCGGAAACTTGTAGGCACTGGATCGGTGTATTTTTTGGATGATATTCATCATAAAACAGTCATAACCTAGGGCGACACAAAACTAGCTCTAGTTCGTCATTGTAATGTAGGCATGTATTCCGTAAATAGTCATACATGCTTATGGAAAAGAACTTGCATGACTTCTTTTGTCCTACCCACTGATGGCAGCGGGATCCATAAGGAAACTAAGGGATATTAATTCCTCCTTTTAATAGAGAACTGGAACAAAGCATTAACACATAGTGAATACATGAACTCCTAAAACTATGGTCATCCTCGTCAAGTATCCCAAATATTGTCACTATGGGGTTGACGGATCATAACACGTAATAGGTGCATATGACTAGGTAAGATTAGATAAAGAACATAGATATAATGATGATAACATAAACAGTTCAGATCTGAAATAATGGCACTCGGGCCCTAGTGACAAGCATTAAGCATGGCAAAGTCATAACAACATCAATCTTACAACATAGTGGATACTAGGGATCAAGCTCTAAGAAAACTAACTCGATTACATGATAAATCTCATCCAACTCCTCACTGACCAGCAAGACTACGAAGGAATTACACACTCCCGGTAGGGAGCATCATGGAATTGGTGATGAAGGAGGGTTGATGATGACGAACACCGAAGATTCCCCTCTCCGGAGCCCCAAATGGACTCTAGATCTGGCCTCCCAATGAAGAACAGGAGGTGGCGGCAGCTCCATATCGTAAAATGCGATGAAACTTCCTCCTTGATTTTTCTCCAAAAATAGGATTTTATAGCGCTGGAATTAGGGTCGGGGGCACACGACGTGAGCACCACCCACCAAGCCGCGCTATAGGGGACTAGCGTGCCCTGGTGGGTGTTCCTCACCCTGCCCCCCTTCTCTGGTTGTTTTTGGCTCAAATATTCCTCAAATATTCTGAAATAATTTTCCAAAAATTTTTGCTCTATTCTGTGAACTTTTATTTCTGCACAAAAACAACACCATGGTAGTTCTGCTGAGAACAGCGTCAGTCCGGGTAAGTTTCATTCAAATCATGGAAATTAGAGTCCAAAACAAGAAGAAAAGCATTAGGAAAAGTAGATACAATGGAGACGTATCAAGGCCGTAGCTGGTGACAAGATGGACAATACCAAGGGGTCGTCCTGCAAGATTCACTTCAGCAAGGGCCACCACCTCAAAGAGTGCCGGCAAGTCGAGTAGCTTGCCGATAAACAAAAGAAAGAGCATGAGAATAATGATAAGGACCAGGGACAAGATGGTGCTTGTGGCATTGTTGGTTTCTAAGAACCTAAATCTAAGTTGTGAGCAAGATAGGGACTGAACACGTCCAATTATCCTAAGTCATGGATGAAATGTAGTGGATGAACACGAAGAACTACCCAGGTTCAGGTTACCTTCTTGGTGTAATATCCTACTCCTCCTTTGTTGTGTTGCAATGGTAGATAGCTACAATGTGTGTTTTACAATGGTGAAAAGATGGACCCCCTCGTCGGCCTTGGACTCCCCCTATTTCTAGTGTCTCGGGGTACCTTACGGGAGGCCCTCATTGGTGGGAAATACACTTGAGTATAATTAATACTATGGAGGCATGGATGCTCGCGATATGCGTGTCTACGTGATGATGACGTCCTTTCGAGGAAGCATGTTGCCCCCCCCTACACTTTCCTGCCTTCTCTGGTATTCATTGATAGACGGTATGGTACTACCCTGTAGCGGCACAAGGGGTAGGTGAATCTTGCCGTAGATGTCACGAATGACTTGGGCCGCACGACTTCTATCGAAGCCTTGATACATCTCCAACGTATCTATAATTTTTTGTTGCTACATGCAATAATAACATCAATCTAGGATACTTTTTGGGCATTTATTTGTTGATTCATATTATTTTTGAGCAATAACCTATTGACCCGGTGCCAAGTGCCAGTTGATGTTTTCTGCATGTTTTTGGCTTTTCGGGTTTACAATACCAAACGGAGTCCAAATACCATGAAACTTTTTGATGATTTTTTATCGACCAAAGGTAGACCTGGAAGCTTCGGGAGAAGACCGAGGGCCACACGAGGGCCCCACAAGCCAACTGGGCACGCCCTATTAGGTTCTGGCCCCCTCCCGGCTCTCCTGACCTCTTACTATGGCTTATAAATTCTCATATATTCCAAAATCCCTAAGGAGTATCTCAAAACACTCTTTCCGCCGCCGTAAATCTTTGTTGCAACGTGTGCCCATCTAGAGCCCTGTTTCGGTGCCTTGCCGGAGGGGGGCGATCATGGAGGGCCTTTACATCAGTGGTGATGATCCCATGGTGATGTTTGCCTTGTTCACCACATACAAAGTTCATCGCATATTCACGATGATTTATTCGATGTAGTCACTTTGTGTGGTGTGTTTGTTCGGATCCTATGAATTGTGGGTTTATGTTTAGATTGTTCATGAAATTATAATGAGTTCCTTGCTGGTCATTTCGTATGTATGCATGATTTATGATAGCAGCAAGGTTGATGTCCAAATCATGTCATTGTTCTCCAAGTATTACTATGTTTTACTTAATACTCTAGATGCATGCTGGATATCGGTCGATGGGTGGAGTAATAGTAGTAGCTGTAGGCAGGAGTTGGTCTACTTGCTTACAATTGTGATTCCTATATGTAATGATCATCGCAATGAAGAAATATTGCATAACTATTCGCTTTTTTATCAATTGCTCAACAATAATTTGTCTACCACCGTATGCCTTATACACGAGAGATGCCTCTAGGGAAATCTATGGCCCCCAGGTGTATTCACATATATATTTACAAAACTACTATTTACAAAAACTATTATTTCCTTGCTGCCATTTATTTTTTCCTTTTTGTTTTACGATTAACAATTATCAACTATCATCTACACTACTCATTTGCTTGCAAGTAACAAGTTCAAGGGGATTGCCAACCCTCTTGCCTGTGTTGGGTGCAAGTGTGTGCTCTTTTGTGTGTAGGCGCTGAAGACGAGATGTTGTGTGATCCTCCTATTGGTTCGGTAACCTTGGTTCTCACTGCCGCAAATAATTATCTATATTGTGCTGCAACATCGCCTCTTCTTTGGAGAAAAATCCAACGCAGATCACATGTATGAGGAAGGATTTCTGACATCGTTGTCAGGGAGAATTGTCAACTTATTATCAAGCACCTTCTCACAAGTTATCATTTCCTTTTTATACTAGATATTTTCAGTTATATTTTGCATGCTATAAAATCAAAAATACAAAAATATTTTTCTTTGCTAGTTTACTTTTTTGCTTGTTGCTATGGCTAGATCTACTCCGGGCATGCCTTCTTGTCCTTATTTGGGAGAGTGGTCTGGAATTTTGGACAACCCAAGATAGAGACCATTGAACCAACCATTGTATTGAGATATCGTCAAATGGAGTTAATAAAAGAAACTAGATCTAGCATGGAGTCCTACTTTGGAGGGTTCTTCAATCTTGTTACTATAATCCATGGTAATGTTGTGCATGAAAATAGGAGGCTTGATGCTCCCGAACATAACCTTGATGCTCTTTGCATAAGAGAGAGAAAAGCTATGAAGGGTAATGTACCCCTTATCAATAAGGAGCACAACACTTCAAACTATGCATTATGCCTAGCAAGGGGCATAAAACAGCAACGCTAGTTGGGAGGCAACCCAATATTTAATTTATTTTTCTTGTCCTACTTTATGTTTTTGTGATATAACATGATTATTCCTACTATAATTATTGTATTTTTATGTTTAAATTAGTGTTTTTGCCAAGTAAAGCCTTTGGGATGACTTGAACGAAAAGTAGAATTGATATTGTGGAAAAACAGAAACTTTTGAGTCCAATGCAGAATTTCTCTGATTTTACTGGAATGTCTTTTTGATCTAATTTTTTACACATATTTTAGATACATCATTCTTGGGTTTTAAGCATTTTCTGAATTTCTAGTGTCAAGGAAGTATGGTGGCTTTGCTGATCACCACATACTGTTCTATTTTAGAAAAATTGTGTTTTTGATTGGATACTTTGCTTGTTTTGATGATGCTTTGGATTATAAGCCTTGGAGAATTTATAGTATAGTAATTTATGAAATAATAAAGTATTAATAAATTATAACTGTATATAATGTTTATGGTTCGCCTATCCTACTAATGGATCTCACGAGTTTTCTGTTGAGTTTTGTGTGCTGAAGTTTTCATGTTTCGGGCGTTATCGCAATGGATGAAGGAATAAGGAATGACAAGATACTAAGTGTGGGGATACACAAGACACCCCAAGTCTAATTATAGGAAGACTCAAGCATCTAAGCTTGGGGATGTCCTGGAAGGCATCCCCTCTTTCATCTCAATCCATTGGTATGTCACTTGGAGCTATATTTTTATTCATCACATGATATGGGTTTTGCTTGGAGTTTCATTTGTTTTAGTTTGATTTTGTTTTTTTAAATCATTGTTTGTTGGACACACCCACTTGAGAGAGAAACATTCTCACCATGATTTATTAGAATACTCTTTGTGCTTCACTTATATCTTTTGATCTAAGTAGTTGCTCTAACAGTTCACTTTTATCTTTTAGAGAATGATGGCGTATAGATTTTATCGTTCTTCACTTAAATATGTTTGGGAGTTAATAAATAGTGATGGTAATATTCATTGTTTATAAGACTAGTCAAAAAATAAAAGGTATTCAATCAGTGCATTATCGAAACCTTCATGTAGAACATAAAAGGGAAATTGTGGGTTAATGATATTGATGTGGTAATATGAAAGGGCGAGAGTGCATAGTTGTTGGTTAGGGGAAATATCGATAGTAAAAGGGTGTTAATTTGATGTTCATCTAAATATTGGTTATGGCATGGTGATGATGTGTGAGCATTCTTACTCCTCGTTGAAATCCTAGTGTTGTTTAGGTCGGGGGCGCGTGATGGTTATCTCCTAGCAACATCCTCCATAGGAGCATGCGAGTAGTACTTTGCTTCGAGAGAGCTAATAAAACCTTGCTATAAGTATATGAGTTCTTTATGAATAATGTAAATCCATGGACTTAAACACTCTCACCACCTCATATTTGTTAGCCTCTTCAGTACCATGCCTTGCCCATTGACACCTCAAGGATCGGTGCAACCTTCGTCAGTGCATCCAAACCGTCTGACATGATATGCTCTGTTGCACATATGACACCTTATATCTTCCTCAAAATAGTCACCATAACTACCTACCATGGTATTTCCATAGCCATTTCGAGATATCTTGCCATGCAACTTCCAGTTACATTATATGACTAGTACACCCATTGTCATATTGCTTTGCATGATCATGTAGCTGACATCGTATTTGTGGCAAAGCCACAGTTCATCATTATTATACATGTTATGCTAGATCATTGCACATCCTAGTACACTGCAGGAGTCATTCATATATAGTCATATTGTTTAGTAGTTTTTGATATCAAGTTGTAAGTAAATTGTGATGATCATCATTATTAGGGCACTGTCTCAGTGAGGAAAGAATGATGGAGACAATGATTCCCCCACAAATTTGGATTAGACTCCGGACAAAAAATAAAGAAAAAAGAAGGAGGAAAAAAGGAAAAGAGATAAATAAAGAAAAATAAAAAAAATAGAAAGAAAGCAAGAATAGAAAAGGAAGAGAAAAAGAAAAAGAAAACTAAATGAGAGAAAAGAGAGAAGGGACAATGCTACTACCCCATTTTCCACACTTGTGCTTCAAAGGAGAACCATGTTTTTTATATAGAGAGTCTCATATTTTGTCACTTTCATATGCTAGTGGGAATTTTTCATTTTAGAACCTGCCATGTATATTCTGATGACGGGCTTTCTCAAATGGGCATGTGTTGCATCAATCCCTACTCCTCGCACTGATATCTATTGATGGGCATATCCATAGCCCGTTGATACGCCTAGTTGACACGATCTTAGACACTTTTACCCCTTTAAAACCTACCACCAAAGTTGCTAGAATCACAACTCAAGTCTTAGAATCTTACGACTTTATGATCCAAACTAGCCCCTCCGATTCTATGATTTTTCTCATAGAATCTAAGTTTCTACGATCCTAGTAGTTATGATTCTATGATTCACGACCCTACCAATGGAGCTCCGATCCGATTCAGAATCGTGATTCTGACAACCTTTCTACCACCATATTTTATTCCACCTATAAGCTATATCCATGGTTCACGGTCATCTATTACATGACTAATAGAAAGCTAAAGCGCGTTATAAAGTATGATCCAATTGTCTGGCTTAATACTGTGGTGCTTGACATTTATATTTATGTGGTGAAGACATAGCCATGCCATGCTAATATGAGAAAGTAATGGGGGGTAACATTTTGTAAGGATCGTATATTTTGAAACCAGATGATAATGCTACTTATGATTATGGATATTACTATGTTGATGTTTGTTAATTCATCGTTTCACAATGATTATACCTACAATAGATTACATGTTGGGTAGCATGTCACATCAAAAACTCTATTTTTATCATTTACCTATGCGGGGATGAGCATGAATTAAGCTTAGGGATGCTGAAATGTCTCCAACATAACTATAATTTTTTATTGTTCCATGCTACAATTATAATTCTAGGATACTTTTTGGGCATTTATTTGTTGATTCATATTATTTTTGAGAGTTAACCTTGTAACCCAGTGCCAAGTGCCAATTGTTGTTTTCTACATGTTTTTGGCTTTTCAGTTTTACAGTACAAAATTGAGTCCAAATACCACATAACTTTTTGATGATTTTTTTGGACGAAAACAAGACCTAGAAGCTTCGGGAGAAGACTGGGTGGCGCACGAGGGGCCCCACAAGTCAACAAAGTGTGCACGTGGGGGTGGTCACGCCCTGTTAGCTTGTGGCCCTGTCGTGGCTCTCCTCACCCCGTACTCTAGCTTATAAATTCTCATATATTCCACATACCCCAAGGAGCATCCCAGAACACTTTTTCTGCCAATGCAAATCTCTGTTCTGCTGTGTGCCCATCTGGAGCCCTGTTCTGATGCCCTACCGGAGGGGGATCGATCACGAAGGGCCTCTATAATAGCTGTGTTTCTCCCATGGTGATGTGTGAGTGGTTCACCATAGATGTATGGGTACGTAGTTAGTATCTAGATGACTATATCTCTCTATGTTCTTTAATACAAAGTTCATCATATCTTCTTGATGATCTATTCGATGTAATCACTTTGTGCGATGCGTTTGTTGGGATATGATGAATTGTCGGTTTATGTTTAGATTGTTCATGAAATTATATTGACTTGCTTCCTAGTCCTTTTATATATATGCATGATTATATGATAGCTTTGTAATCCTGTCCGATCTATTGATGTAGTTTGTCCAACTAGATTGATTAATCTTCATTGGGAGAGGTGCGTTGTAGTGGGTTCAATCTTGCAGTGCTCAATCCCAGTGACAGAAAGATACATGACACATATTTGTATTTCTCCCACTAAGGATAAAACGATGGGGTTTATTCATATTAATTGTATTCACTTTGTCTACGTCATGTCATTGTTCTCCAAGCAGTAATTTGTTTTTCCTATTACTCTAGATGCATGTTGGATAATGTCGATGGGTGGAGTAAGAGGAGTAGATGTAGGCAAGAGTCGGTCTAGTTGCTTACGGGCATGATGCCTATATGTAATGATCGTTGCCATGAATTAATATTGCATAACTATGTGTTTTCTATCAATTGCCCAAAAGTAATTTGTTTAACCACTGTATGCCTTCTACACGAGAGATGCATCTGGGGAAAACTATGGCCCCTGGGTCTATTCTCATATATATCTACAAACGCTATTATTTCGTTGCTGCCATTTATTTGTTTTAAATTTTTTTCATGATTTACCATTATGAACTATCACCTACACTATTTATTTGCTTGCAAGTAACAAGTTCAAGGGGATTGACAACCCTCTTGTCCATGTTGGGTGCAAGTGTGTGCTCTTTTGTGTGTAGGCACCGAAGACGGGAAGTTGTGCGATCCTCATATTCGTTCGATAACCTTGGTTCTCATCGAGAGAAATATTTATCTATACTATGCTGCATTACCCCCTCCTCTTCGTGGAAAACCCCAACGCAGATCACAAGTATCAAGCCCATGCACGAGGGCTAATCATTCGTTCCTCGTCCCATGATTGACGCTTGCATCAATGTTTCCTTGCTGATCGTAGTGCACCACTCCAAGGGTTAAAGCTTCCTTTTTTGAATAGGTAGGGAACATACTACCTTGGCCTCCCAGGAAGGCCCCGTGAAGGGCTTACCTAAGGAGAGATGGCCTCCTCCTATTGTGTTGTCCCTTTATGAACTAGGGTATTGCCCATTAGGTATGCTCGGGTCGTCAATCAAAGATTTCCGAGGTGGAGAGATGTTCATGCCTTCAATGCCAAGGCTCTTCTTTACAGGGTTAGTAATACCATGGTTTTACGGATGCTGACAATAGCCCCTATGGCCTTACCCGTCTTTACGACGGCCCGACTTGAGGTGGGGAATGGGGCCACTTTGTCCTAGATCCTTGACGTGTGGCGGACAACAACCTATGGCGGGACACGACGCCTAAGAATTTTCCTGTGCTTTATTGGTTATGGTTTGGTGTGTGAGCTTTGTCAAACTTCTGGGGCTCCTCAATTACTGTCCATGCCCGTGACACCCCCTTGGTTATCGGAAGCCGCGGTCATTTACTGCCGAGAAGTGGATGATTTCCCCTTCGTGTAGCCCTTGGTTCATAAAGGCGTGTGATTAGGAAGCCATCAACCCCCTCCATCCTCTGCATTGATTCCTCAACCTCCTCCCCCTTTCGGATCTACCCTCAATCAGGAATCTTCCCAATGGCATCTCATAGTACCAAGACCGTCGCAGACAAGGGAAAGAAAAGCAAGGAGGTGGTAGAGCCGCTGCCGTTGGACTCGACCCTTGATGAGTCGGATTATGCAAACGCCGCCAAGGTGGAGACAGTTTGATTCCTAGACACCGTCCAGGAACATGTGATTTATCAACTCTCCCGCTGCCATCCTAGATCCTCCCTTCTCTGATTCTTCTTGCCAGTGCTGAAGCATTATGGGCTTCATATGTTGCACATTCTCCCGAATACGGTGACGGTCCTGGCCATGTTTGCCCATCTCCATGAGGGCTTCGTTGTTGTGCGGCCATCAGTGGAACTCTTCTTCCACTTCTACTCCTCATGCTCGAACACTGCCATCTACATATCTTGGGGTTGCGTGACCTTCGGCCATGTGGTTAGGAAGGAGGGAAAGAGTTACATCCCGGTGGACCTATATTACCTTGTTAGAGAGTGGCGCCAGAATTGGTTGCTGGTGTAGACATGCGGGATTCGCCTCCGTTGCAGGTGCCGGAGGCTCCCCCACCACTGACAACATGCCCAAAACGGAGGAGGTGTGTTGCTGGATAAAAATTTTGAGCCCATCCTTCATCGCATAAAATTGATGGCAAGGCGGGGGCTGACTGGTCGTGTTGTGGTTTGTAGCTTTTCCTGTCTTCAGATTGCCACCCTCCAGGACCGGAAGGAACTAACCTGGATACTAAAGGGAGAATATGACACACATATCTACACTGAGGCGCCCTCATGGAGGATCAACTACCATGTGTGATGGAGACCTTGTACAACTCTACCGAGACCCAAGGATTATTGGACTTGATAGAGATGCACCATAATAGCGAATCCTTTGTCGCCATACTGAAGCAGATGCTGGAGTGCCGTTGGTGGGGTCTTGTCAGAGAGGGGCCAGTGAACCCTGAGAGGCTGAACCCATTCCCGTATCAAGAGGATGGGGAGGACGCAACAGGGGAAGTAAGGTGGAGGAGAAGTGATTCCTAAAGTTCCTCCAGTACGCAAGCTAGGCGGGCGCACCTCTTTCGTCTCGCTAGAAGCATGCCCCATCCTCCGAAGCCCCTTGCCCTACTACACAAGCCCAACAACAATGCCATGCCACTAAAGCTAGGTAAGCATCAAGTTTATTCTTTTGGTTGTAGGCGCATTATTCCCTCAATGTCGATTTTGTTTACAGCTTATTGACAGCGGTTGTTAAATCAACAATGGTCCCCTCCTTAACTACCAACGCGTCCTTCGATGGCATGGTGGGGTATCTCCCCATCCCCGAGCTTGGATATGCATGCACCAAGCTAGAGAATGCCAGCGGACCTGTAGGAGGGTTGGGCCTGAGCATTGTCGTCCACTCCGTTCGCCTAAAGAAAACGTGGACGACTAGGGATGGATAAGTAACCCGTCACCCAAGAGTGTAGGTTGCGCCACCTTCAAGTTGTTTTGAATGGTCTTCCCATGCAACCTATCTTGCCCCGGTTGCTCTCCGACAAAGGTGAAACAACTTGGCACGAAATCCTGGACCTACGAGCATCTTGGTGATGATGCCACCGAAGGAGTTTATGATGACAGCCGATGGGTGGCCCGCCTAACTGAGAAGAGGTTACGCAAGCGGATGCCCGTGAGGCCTGGGGCGAAACGGATTCTGTCGAACACCCCCCTCTGTCCTAGAATCCTCCATTATTGGGTACACGGAGGCCTCCCGAACCCTGCAATTCGGTCCTCCGAGAAGCATCATCAGTGCAAGCAACAAGGCCCCAGGCCCACATTATTGGGTCTATTTGGAGCCCCAGTGCCTTAGTAAGTGATGCCTTGGGTACCAGCATTACTACTTCTATGGCACCAGCGGAAAAAACCTCGGCAGGCATTTCCAGCCAGGTTGGGACGTGACGACCCGACAGGCAGTGCCGCCTAGGATGAAGGGGATGATCCCACCTTTGTGGTGGAGATCATTCGGGAGATGCCTCCTATAAGTAGCACTAGCTGGGGTCTGGGACCGATGCTTTACCCGAGAGGGACCGTTGGTACCAGTGCATCCACCGACAGGTTTCTCCGTTCGATGCGCCGGGCAGCTAATCGTCTTGAAGCTAATCTGTCAAACGAGAAGGAGGCCCTAGCTAGAGGCTAGCAGGCCCTTCCTAGGGCATGGGATCTCTGCCTCACCTAATCTGCTTGCTCTGAGCAGGATAATGAGGAGACCGGGAAGCATGTGTCTCGAGCCTTGGTGGAGGCCAAGGAGGTTCTGGATCGCACCGCTGCCGAGGCTCGCGAGAAGGTGGTGGCTGAGCTGGTGTGGGAGGGCCAAGCGCAGGAGGCGAAGAACATGAATGCCTTTGAGGATTCACTTCAGAAGCAGTGGGATGAGGCACGCGCGGAATATCAATTGAAGCTGGATGTGGGGACCACGACTCATAAGTCGTGATCATCGAATGCACATGTACAATGATCCCAGAGATCAATGCTCACTAAACACACAGAAGCTGAATAACAAGAGTCTTACATCCAAATTTAGCGTCTTACACAAATAAAGACCATGAAGGTCTAGTCTTACATAGATAGGGCTACAAGGGCCAAACACTTAAATAGAACAAACAACAGAAATCTTGATCGAAAGCGTGAACCCATGCCATCTGCCTTAACCTACATGCATTCTGACTGGCAAGCATCCGAGTTCGCATGTTCGTCACCAATCAACATACTCCTGCTCTTCCATGCCTGGCCAATTAAATAACCAGTGGCAAGCCAATGAGTACCTTGAATGTACTCGCAAGCAACCCAAGTTGTGGAACAAGGTAATGATGATGCATGACTTAGCACTAAGTAGGTAATTTGCGAAAAGCTAAATTTTAATACAATGACATGATCAAGTAACTAGGTAGGCAGGCATTAACAGTTGGCAGATATCCATATGAACAAGTTGTAGATATCATCGTAAACAGGGGTTGAACATCTCATGCTAACTCATTATGCTAAGTCATCGGACTTAGTCAATCACCATGCTAAGTCATCGGACATAGCCCAAGTACCATCCTTGTCGCCAACACACGCACACCCATCAGTTGTGAAAGCATTTGGGCCTAGCACAAGAGCAGTCATCCAACTGTCCTTGACCGTGGACACGGCTATTCGAATAGTTTTACACTCTGCAGAGGTTGCACACTTTATCCACAAGACTCAGGGATGTTACATGTCATCTACGACTCGCGGTATGTCACATACCCGAGGTAAGCACCCAAACAATGCCTTTCCCCTGGTGATACTAAACAAAGGGTCCACTCGATTGGTACCCAACCCACATGATGTACATCACTCATAGCATCCATGCAAGGACCAACGGTGTGCTCGGTGCTTGTGAAGACAGCGCATGATCGTCCATACCGGCATGACCCCATATCGGGAGTGACCACGCCACTCGTGCCACTAGTAATGCAGGCTCCTTGCCAGTACCTACCAAAGTACTCAACAGAGCCCCGTCCCATAAGGGGTATCGTGGTCGTACATGTAAAGTTGGAATAACGGTTTCAACTTACACCAATCCATTTTCGAAAACCACACATACCCACTTTCTCTAGTACACCACTTCTTTCTCAAGTGGTCACCCAACTCATCATCATCTCCCTCGGGCATTAGTGGCACCCGACAGAGTTTTCGAAAAGTCTTTGAAATCATTTCTCCCTTTCCATCAATATGCATAAATCCCATCCAACTTGTGCAGCATCTATTACCATCCTATCTACACTCACCCGCATAACCCTCATAAGGTGGTAGGGTCATGCACGATGCAAGTTTCAACGGTAAAAGTATCGGAGGCACCCCACCCAATGGGGAGCACCACATCATGATCAATCATCAAAACAACAAGTGCTATATGTCATGCATGAAAAAGTGTCTTAACATGGTCAAAGGGCTGCTTGCCTGGCTCAACAAAGTCTTCGGGGTCTTCAAAGTCTTCGGGTCCAACTCCCTCGTGAATAGCGCAATCTGTTGTCGTGATAAATAGCGATAAAATAAGCATCACACAAAAACAGAGCACTCAAGCTAACATTAAAAATGCTACTCTACTCTAATAAATACTAATAGCTATATTAAAAATATTTTCCTAGGGTTTTGTTGTGAAAAGTATTTTTGAAATTATTAAACAGAGGCAAAAAGATGCCTAAATATAGGTTTTAAAATAAAACAGTGCATGAAAGATTTTTTTTAAAATTACACAAAAGGCACTATTAAATTCTGGGGAATATTCTAAGATCTTAGGTGGAAAAATCATGATCATTGGATTTTTATTTAATTCTGTGGAATTTTTGGAAAACGGGGAGAAAAAGAAAAGGAAATAGAGAGGGAGAGGCCTCAGAGCCTGGGCCAGGGGTGGCCAGCAGCTGGGCCGACCCAGCTCGCCAGCCAGCCGGCCACGCATGCGGTCAAGTTCAAACTTGACGCGTAGGGCCTGGCTGTCGGTGACCGCGAGGGGAGAGAGGGCACGGGAGGGGGAGATGAGAGTCTGACAGGTGAGACCCAACTGTCGGATCCTTCTCCCATCTCGGGACAGAGAGGGGGAAGCTCACCGGTAGCGGAGGAGGGCATGACGGTGGCAGGAGAGAGCGGTGATGGACTCGAGGTCGAGTCGCTGGTCCCCTGGAGGTGGAGGGAGTGCCGGAGGTGGCCGGAGTCGCCGGCGGCGAGCACCTGCGGCGGAGGGAGCTTCGAGAGCGCTCACCGGGGTTGTCTCGAGCTGCAAAGAGGACGAGGACGAGGGGGAAACGGCTCAGGAGAGCAAGGGGAGACCAGCGGAAGGAAAATGGGGACTGGAAGGGCTCGCTACCAGGAGACCGAAGACGAGGTCGCCACGGCGGTCCTCGGCTCGATCCCGAGCGCAAAGGCTTCGGGAGTTCTCCAGGGCGCACAGGGGGTCTACTAGGAGTGGAGAGAGAGGCCAGAGGTGAGAGGAGGCTTGGGGAGGGCCTTAAGTAGGCGGCCCTTGGTCCACCAAGCTCAGGTGCACCCGCAAGCTCATGGCCAGGTCCAGAGGCCACGGGAGAGGGAGGGAGCGAGTCTTGGGTGCATGTGGGGTTGGTCTAGGCCAGGAAGAAAAGAGAGAGGCGGGAGAGTGCGCGCGTGTGAGCTCCACGGTTGGCCGGCTCGGGCGGCCGCGACACGTGCGAAGGAGGCCAGAGGAGGAAGAAAGAGGAGGGGGACAAGGGGCGGCGTGTTGCGGACGCCGAGGCCGACCATCTGGCGAGAGGGTGGTGCCCGAGGTGGTCGGGGCCATGCAGTGGGCAACGGCTAGAGTGCCTATCGGCACTGTAGCATGCTCCAGAGCGCACATTTGGCATGCCACGACATGCCAATAGTGTCTTGTGCGTGTCTAAGGGTGTCTAGGGGGGTCTAGGGCATCTAGGATAAGTGAAAAATACCTTGGATGCCCTAGGAGAAGAATAGAGTAAGATGGGAGGGGAGAGAGAGCTCCTGCCAGGGCTGTCCAGGGGTAAAAATGGGGGTTTTCTCCATCTTCCTATGGGCTATGGACTTGGGGTTTATACTAGAGGGGTAAGAGGTGAGGGAGCAAGTGTTGTAAAATTTGGAGGCAAGGGGAAAAGTAAGAGGTGGTCAGAACATGATTTTTCCAAACCCGCAGAAGGTGTTTGATGGGGATTAGGGCAAGGAAATGGACTTTGCTTGCCATGAGATTTGACAGGATCAAATGGTGGTTGAAAATAAGCCTGGTCACCAAGATTGAGCCCAAATGAGCAAACTTGACAATGGATACTTTGTGAACCCTAGAAACTAATAGAATCAGGTTTCTGTAGATCTAGTTATGCTAAGCTTTTACCCTTGATGCACCACTTAGTGTAGCATCATTATTTGGAGATTAGAGCATGTCCACAAAGTTTTGGGTCAAGGGAATAAACTTCACTATGTAAAGTTGCTCAAATTTGAATCTGGACAGGGAGGGATTTGGAATGGTTTGATAAATCAAATCAACTTGGATTGAGATGAAACTTTGCAAGATCATCACCTATGGTAGTGTTGACTTGCTGGAATTTTCTTGGAATTTATTGACAATATTTCTTATAGAAATATTTCAAAAGCTTGATTTGGACAAAAAGGGTTTTGAGTTGTTTTGCCCATGATTTGATCATGCCCATGTGCTGAAACTCATATATATGGAATATATATGTCCACCGAGTTCACCTAAATTTTCTCAAATATTTTTAAGGCCTTTAAATATTTTTTCCATGAAAATCCATTTCTTGTCTTCAGAAAAAGCTTTTACATAAAATATAAAATAATCTTTAAATTTTATATTTGGTGGTTTTGGAAAGTCTTATATATGGTAGGTTTGAACTAAGGACTTTGGGGAAGAAGGATCCACCCAATTTGAGGACTTGCAATGAAATCGTCATTTCAGGGGTATTTTGAAAACCTAATTGGAATAAATCCCATTTGGTCAAAACAAAATTTGATAAAAATAATTTTGGGCACTATTCACATGTCATGATCATTGGGAATGAAGTTTGGGTCAAGGAAGATGAATATGAAGAGGGATAGAATCTAAGAGTGCCACATATCACAATCAACAAGCAAACAAGCATTGAAAAAGTTTTAATTGGTTCCAAATTTTTATAAATCCAAGTATAATAAGTGATACAAAACACAGGGTGTGACAGACCTACCCCCCTTACAGGAATCTCGTCCCCAAGATTTCTAGGCTAAGCTCTAACGAGATAAGGGAACTCCGATCTAAGATAGTCTTCATGCTCCCAGGTTGCTTCAACTTCAGTGTGGTTGCTCCATTGGACCTTGAAGTACTTGATGGTGTGGCTTCGGGTGCAGTGCTTTGCTTCATCCGGAATGCAAACTGGCCTCTCACGATAAGTGAGGTCTGGCTGAAGATCGATGGCTTGATGGTCGATGTCCTTGTAGAGGTTGGGGCGGTTGGGGACTTGCAGACACTTCTGGAGTTGTGACACATGAAAGACGTTGTGCACATCCGATAGCTCGGAAGGTAGTTCCAATTGATAGGCAACTTCTCCTTGCCTGTCGGTGATCTTGAAGGGGCCGATGAACCTCGGTGCAAGTTTTCGCTTGACGTGGAATCGCTTGGTTCCTTTGAGAGGCGTGCCATGGAGGTAAACATGGTCTCCAATGCGGAAAATCATGTCCCGACGGTGAGAGTCGGTGTAGCTCTTCTGCATAGTCTTGGCAGTCTCGAGTTGCTCGTGGACGAATTGAACTTGCTCTTCTGCTTCGCGGATGATGTCTGGTTCGAAGACTAACCCTTCTATGGTTTTTGAGCAGTTGAGAGGAGTACGTCACTTGTGCCCATACAACACCTTAAATGGTGTCATCTAAAGACTCGCCTAGTAGCTATTGTTGTAGGAGAACTCGGCAAACGGTAGGTAATCTTCCCACTTGGCTCCATAAGCCAAGACACAAGCGCGGAGCATATCTTCGAGTATCTGATTTACTCGCTCTGTTTGCCCACCGGTCTAGGGGTGAAAGGCAATGCTGAAGGAGAGCTTGGTTCCCAAGGCTTCTTGGAACCTATTCCAGAATCTTGAGGTGAACTATGTTCCTCGATCTGACACGATCTCCTTTGGAACTCCGTGGAGGCTCACAATCCGGTTGATGTAGAGGTTGGCCAATTGGTTCCCATTGTAGGTTGTCTTGCTGGGAATGAAGTGGGCTACTTTAGTCAGGTGGTCGACAATGACCCAAATAGAATCGTGTCCCTTACTTGATCTTGGTAAACCGGTGACGAAATCCATCCCGATTTTGTCCCACTTCCACTTAGGCACTTTGAGAGGTTGCAATAGCCCAGCAGGTCGCTGGTGCTCAGCCTTGACTCATTGGCATATGTCACACTTAGAGACAAATGTGCCTATTTCCCATTTCATGCCATGCCACCAGAATCTTGCCTTGAGCTATTGATACATCTTGGTTCCTCCAAGATGGATGGAGTATGGAGCGTCATGAGCTTCTTGCAAGATCAGGTTCTTGATCTCCTCTTTGTTGGGCATGCAGATGCGCTTCCCAAACCATACAACTCCTTACTCATCCACTGAGAATCCTGGGGCCTTGTCTGCCTTGATCTTCCTCTTGATGCCTTCAATGCTCTCGTGTCCCTTTTGAGCTTCCTTAATATCATCCATCAAGGTAGGCTTTGCTTCAAGGTTGGCGAGGAACCCGGGGGCAACTAGTTCCAAGCCGAAGCTTTCAAGCTCTTCATACAGGGCGGGTAGCCTTTCTTAATCGTAGCATTCAAGATACAAGCCTTTTTGCCTAAGGCGTCTGCTACCACGTTGGCCTTTCCGGGGTGGTATTGAACACTGAGGTCGTAATCCTTGATCAACTCCAACCATCTTCGCTGCCTCATGTTCAGTTCTCTTAGGGTGAAAATATACTTCAAACTCTTGTGGTCCGTGTATATTTCACATCGCTTCCCCAAACGGTAATGTCTCCATGTCTTTAAGGCATGAAGCACGGCTGCCATCTCAAGGTCATGAGTGGCGTAGTTCTCTTCATGAGGATGTAACTGTATGGATAGATATGCTATGACTCTGCCTTCTTGCATCAAAACACCTCCAAGCCCGGTCCTTGATGCATCACAATATATCACAAACTCCTTGCGAATATCGGGGGTGGCCAAAACGGGGGTTGTGGTCAATCTCTTCTTGAGCTCCTGGAAGCTTTCCTCGCACTTAGCTGTCCATTCGAACTTCTTGTCCTTCTTTAAAAGATGGTTCATGGGTCGGGCAATGCTTGAGAACCCTTCCACGAACTTGCGGTAATATCCTGCGAGTCCGAGGAAGCAACTGACTTCCTTCACGGTGGTAGGAGTTTGCCATTTAGTCACGGTTTCAATCTTGACAGGATCCACTGATAATCCTTCTGCAGTCAACACATGACCCAAGAATCCAACTTCATGCAGCCAGAATTCACACTTGCTGAACTTGGCACAAAGCTGGTGCTCTCGAAGCTTCTCTAGGACCAATCTCAAGTGTTCCTCATGCTCTTCTTCAGACTTGGAGAAGACGAGTATGTCATCAATGAAGATGACAACGAACTTGTCCAAGTATTCCATGAAGACTTTATTCACGAGGTACATGAAGTAGGCAGGGGCATTGGTTAACCCAAATGACATGACCGTGTATTCATATAGGCCATACTGGGTTACAAATGCCGTCTTCGGAATGTCTTGGGGTCTGATCTTCAGCAGATAGTACCCCAACCTGAGGTCTATCCTGGAAAACACCTTGGCTCCATTCGACTGATCAAACAGGTCTTCAGTCTTGGGGAGTGGGTACTTGTTCTTTATTGTGACTTCATTGAGAGAATGGTAACCGACATAGAGTCTGATAGTCTCGTCCCTCTTTGAGACAAATAGAATAGGTGATCCCCAAGGAGAGGCACTTGGGCGAATGAATCCTTTTTTGAGCTGCTTTGCCAGTTGCTTCTTCAATTCAGCCAGCTCTTCGGATCCCATCCTGTAGGCCTTCTTATAGATGGGCCTTGATCCGGGCGTAAGCTCAATAATGAACTCAATGTCGCGGTCAGGGGTCATTCTGGGTAGCTCATCAGGAGAGACATCCGAGTATTCACATACCCCTGGTACTTGATCCAACTCAGTTCTCGATAGACATGTTAGCCCGAGGGACTTGAGCGGAGACAGGGTTGGGAACATACTTGAATTCCACTCCTTGGCTATTAGTCATGGTGACAATCCTCTTGGCACAGTCTAACAAGCCTTGGTGCTTGGTTAACCAGTCCATGCCTAGGATCACATCCAAGCCTTCTGACTTCAGGATGATAAGGTCTGCTAGGAAATCTACCCCGTTGATGTTCTCCCTTACAACCTATCCCAGACTTCATAACCGATCCCGGGGTTTGTATCAACATACGACTACCCAGGGGTGTAGGCTTCATGTCACTTTCTAGTGCAAACTTTTGGGTGACAAAATAATGCGAAGCACCACAATCAAACAGTACTGTTGCTGGGGTTGAGTTGACAAGGAATGTACCCAGTGTGACATACGGGTCTTCCTGGGCTTCCTCTGAAGTGACGTGGTTCACGCGACCCTTGCCATTATTGGGCTGGTTGCGGGGAGCGGGGTTCCTTGGGGGTGCTCCACGGCTTTGACCTTGGTTTGGCGCATTGGGGTGCGGTGCATCTGGCTTCTTGGTGGGACACAGCCTAGAGATGTGTCCTGGCTGACCACATCCAAAGCAAGCGACTTGCCCAGGGTTGTTGTTGTAGTTCCTACCACCGTTGTTGTTATTGGGGTTGTTGTAAGCTAGCCTGGGATTGGAATAGTGCTGAGGCTTGTAGCTGGGACGAGGCGCAAGAGGTCTAGCCTGCTATGGCTGATAGGTTGGCTTGGTTCGGGCTGTCTGCCAGGGGCGAGGCTTCTGGTTGCTGGAGCTATGCTTGCTGATCATCTTGCTCCTACAAGTGTTGTCTATGGATGGCAATGGGTAGGGTATGCGCATGGTAGAGCAATACCATACCCATACCCGTATAGTGAGTGGGTATAAAATTCTACCCATACCCATACCCACGGGTATGAAACTTTACCCATACCCATACCTGATGGTTACCCATACCCATTGGGTACCCGGCGGGTAGAACAAATAGTACATAACTTGTTCACAATTTACCCTCATTGATAGCATACTTGACACAAAAATGAATTATCTCAACTTAATAACAGGTACATGAGCACATGACCACTATCAAAATTTAGAAATCACAACATACTCATAAGTCAATAGGAGTAGACAAGTCACATGACAAATTAATGATTAATTGGCGATAACTTAACATTAGTTCACAAGTGGGTAGGGTATGGGTGTACCCGCGGGTACAAGGCTATACCCGTACTCTACCCATGACTTAACGGGTAGCGTATGGGTACTACCCATGGGTATAAAATTGTGCCCATACCCTGCCCATGCGGGTACAGTACCCGCGGGTACCCGTACCCATGGGTAAAATTGCCATCCTTAGTGTTGTCTATGGCACGATGCTTTTCTTCCAGCATGAGGGCTTTGTTCACCAGGTCGAAGAAGGTAGGACAGTCACAGACGATGAGCTGATACTGCAAGGTCTATTGAAGTCCTTCCATGAAGCGTTCCTTCTTCGCAGCCTCCGTGCTGACATCTTCAGGTGCATACCTTGACAACAGGTTGAACTTCTGCAGGTACTCCTTGACAGAGCCACTTCCTTGCTTCAGCACTCGGAATTCTCTTTTCTTGATAGCAATGATCCCAGAAGGAATGTGGGCAGTGCAGAATCCTTCCTTGAAGTCATTCCAAGTGATCACACGCTCACCTTGCATGACCTTGAATCCGTCCCACCAAGCTCGGGCGGTACCTCCGAGGTAGTGAGAGGCATAAAGCACCTTCTCACGATCCTCATTGCAATTGACCAGTGCAAGGAGGTCCTCGATGGTGTGGATCCAGTCATCAGCATCCAATGGTTCAGCAGTCTCGGTGAAGGTTGGGGGCGAATTCCTCATGAACTCAGACAGAGTGGAGCGGCCATTACCGTTCTTGCCTTGCTGCTGGTTGTTCACAAGGGCCTGAGCCATCTGCTGGATAGCAGCATTGTTGGCTTAGCGTTCCTCCCGGAGAACTTGGAGAAACTGAGCTATGGTCATGTTCTCCGGTGGAGGTGGTGGCTGGGGAATGTCGCTTTGTGGCTACTCCTGGTGTCCTCCAGCGTGAGCAGCCCCACCAGCTCCCTGGTTCTGGCTTGAGTTGCCGCCTTTAGGATTGGCGAAGGAGCTGTTGCGGGTAGCAGTCACCATCCTATTTGGAGCAGCCAAGTCAAACAACTAGGATAGACAAGAGGAAAAGCAACAATGGAAGAGCGCGCCTAAGGGGGTCGGTCGAGTACAAGTGTGGTAAAACGAAGGTCGAAAGACCGACATATATTAAGATAGACGATGGAGTCGCTTACATGTTGCCTAAGGCAAAAGCGCGACTTGCATCGGAGCACAAACAACAAAACAAACAACAAGCACACATGGTTTCATATGAACCATTACATGGACTCGACTTCGCATGAGGGATACATGAATGATCCTACCATAGGGGTTCTTGGACTCGGGTGGTGGAGTGCTTGGTCTCGTAGTCACGCTCCTCCGGGTCTTCCTCCTGTTCGTCATCCGAACGGGCATCATTCCCGGTTGAAGGGGTCGGGGAACGAGGGGTTCCATCCCGACGATGCTTTGCTCACAGGTCGGTGAAGAGCTCACGGTACTCCTTTGCACTCATGCGATGACGACGTGCGGGTGCATCTTAAGCTGGGGGTACTCCTCCTCAATAAGCGTCAGCTGATCGTCGCTCGGGGGCTCCATCGTTCTTGATCTTGTCTTGCTTCGTCTTGGCTTGACAAAGTAGCTCTCGGGTGTGGTGAAGTTCCTCGCGGAGCTTCGCGAACTCCTTAATCAAGTGGTGAACCAGACTATCGGCGGAGAGGCTGAAGTAGGTCTGGAACCTGAGTGGTGTGCCATCCTCCTGAGTTGGAACCAGTGTCCAACTCTCGCGAAGATCATCCTTCCTGAGGGGAAGGTAGCGAGTAGCCAGCTCATTAGCCATCTCTGGGATGCTGTCTCGAAGGTGTAGGAGTGCCTTGCGTGCAGCTGACTCGACTACGAGTATCATGGTCTCCATCCGTGGTCCTTGAAAGAACCAACTAGTCGGGGAGTCATTTGCCTTCACGACCACATCCATGTGGTACTCCTTCGTGACGGCATCGACCCAATTCTCGTGGTAGAGGAAAACGGGTGGTTGATGGAATTGGCACTTCGCCAGGCTATCCCCAAGGAGTAAGGGAAAGCCGGATGTTAGGATGGCTTCGGGTACGACGGCCATCTACAAAGGTTTGAAAGGAGGAGAGTCAGCAGAGTGTTGTGTGAAGAATAGAAGAGGTAAATAGTGCAGAATTCCTAAGCATATGTGCTAGGTGTAGTTTTGAAAACGGTTTTATCCTAACTAACGTCCATGCTAACTAAGGGCTTCCTACAGTCAGGATGGCCTGATACCAACTCTGTGGGGACCCCGACTCACAAGTCATGATCACTGAATGCACGTGTACAGTGACCCCAGAGATCAATGCTCACTGAACACACAGAAGCTGAATAACAAGAGTCTTACATCCACATTTAGCGTCTTACACAAATAAAGACCATGAAGGTCTACTCTTACATAGATAGGGCCACAAGGGCCAAACACTTAAATAGAACAAACAGTGGAAATCTTGATCGAAAGCGTGAACCCATGCCATCTGCCTTAACCTACATGCATTCTGACTGGGAAGCGTCCTAGTTCGCATGTTCGTCACCAACGAACTCTTCAACATACTCCTGCTCTTCCATGCCTAGCCAATTAAATAACCAGTGGCAAGCCAATGAGTACTTTGAATGTACTCGTAAGCAACCCAAGTTGTGGAACAAGGTAATGATGATGCATGATATAGCACTAAGTAGGTAATTTGCAGAAAGCTGAATTTTAATGCAATGACATGATCAAGTAACTAGGTAGGCATGCATTAACAGTTGGCAGATATCCATATGAACAAGTTGTAGATATCATCATAAACAGGGGTTGAACATCTCATGCTCATTCATTATGCTAAGTCATCAGACTTAGTCAATCGCCATGCTAAGTCATCGGACTTAGCCCATGTACCATCCTTGTCACCAACACACGCACACACATCAGTTGTGAAAACAATTGGACGTAGCACAAGAGCGGTCATCCAACTATCCTTGACTGTGGACACAGATATTCGAATAGTTTTACACTCTGCAGAGGTTGCACACTTTACCCACAAGACTCAGGGAACTTCAGTGTCATCCACGACTCGCGGTACGTCACATACCCGAGGTAAGCACCCGAACAATGCCTTTCCCCTGGCGATACTAAACAAACAGTCTACTCGATTGGTACCCAGCCCACATGATGTACATCACTCGTAGCATCCATGCAAGGACCAACGGTGTGCCCGATGCGTGTGAAGACAGTGCATGGTCGTCCATACCGGCATGACCCCGTATCGGGAGTGACCACGCCACTCCCGCCACTAGTAATGCGGGCTCCTTGCTAGTACCCACCAAAGTACTCAATAGAGCCCCGTCCCATAAGGTGTATCATGGTCGTACATGTAAGGTTGGAATAACAGTCGCAACTTACACCAATCCGTTTTCAAAAACCACACACACCCACTTGCTCCGGTACACCACTTCTTTCTCAAGTGGTCACCCAACTCATCATCATCTCCCTCGGGCATTAGTGGCACCCGACGGGGTTTTCGAAAAGTCTTTGAAATCATTTCTTCCTTTCCATCACTATGCATAAATCCCATCCCACTTGCATAGCATCTATTAGCATCCTATCTACACCCACCCGCATAACCCTCATAAGGTGGTAGGGTCATGCACGATGCAAGTGTCAGCGGTAAAAGCATCGGAGGCACCCACTGAAGAGGGAGCACCAGATCATGATCAATCATCAAAATAACAAGTGCTATATGTCATGCATGAAAAAGTTTCTTAACATGGTCAAAGGGCTGCTTGCCTGGCTCAACAAAGTCTTTGGGTCTTTAAAGTCTTCGGGTCCAACTCCCTCGTCAATAGCACAATCTATCGTCGCGATAAATAGAGATAAAAATAAGCATCACACAAGAACAGAGCACTCAAGCTAACATTAAAAATGCTACTCTACTCTGATAAATACTAAAATCTATATTAAAAATATTTGCCTAGGGTTTTGTTGTGAAAAGTATTTTTGAAATTATTAAATAGAGGCAAAAAGATGCCTAAATATAGGTTTTAAAATAAAATAGTGCATGAAAGATTTTTTTAAAAAATACACAAAAGGCACTATTAAATTCTAGGGAATATTCTAGGATCGTAGGTGGAAAAATCATGGTCATTGGATTTTATTAATTTTTGTGGAATTTTTGGAAAACAGGGAGAAAAAGAAAAGGAAAAAGAGAGGGAGAGGCCTCAGAGCCTAGGCCAGAGGCAGCCAGTAGCTGGGCCGGCCCAGCTGGCCAGCCAGCCGGCCATGCACGTGGTCAGGTTCAAACCTGACGCGTGGGCCCCGGCTGTCGGTGACCGTGAGGGGAGAGAGGGCACGGGAGGGGGAGACGAGAGAGGGGGGAAGCTCACTGGCGATAGAGGAGGGCACAACAGTGGCAGGAGAAAGCGGGAATGGACTCGGGGTCGAGTCACCGGTCACTAGAGGTGAAGGGAGTGTCGGAGGTGGCCGGAGTCGCCGGTGGCGAGCACCCGCGGCGGAGGGAGCTTCGGGAGCGCTCACCGGGGTCGTCTCGAGCTGCAAAGAGGACGGGGACTAGGAGGAAACGGGTCAGGAGAGCAAGGGGAGACCATCGGAAGAAAAATGGGGGCCGGAGGGGGTCGCTACCAGGAGATCAGCGATGAGGTCGGCACAGCGGTTGTCAGCTCGATCCCGAGCGCAGAGGCTTCGGGAGTTCTCTAGGGTGCACAGGGGGTCTACTGGGAGTGGAGAGAGAGGCCAGAGGGGAGAGGAGGCTCGGGAAGGGCCTTAAGTAGGTGGCCCTTGGTCCACCGAGCCCGGGAGCGCCCGCGAGCTCGTGGCCGGGGCTAGGGGCCACGGGAGAGGGAGGGAGCGAGTTTGGGGTGCATGTGGGGTTGGTCTAGGCTAGGGGGAGAAAGGAGAGAGGCGGGGGAGCGCGCATGTGAGCTCCGCCGTTGGCTGGCTCGGGCGACCGCGACGCATGCAAGGGAGGCCATAGGAGGGGGGACAAGGGGCGGCGTGTTGCGGATGCCGAGGCTAACCATCTGACTAGAGGGGGGCGTCTGAGGTGGTTAGGGCCATGTAGTGGGCAACAACTACAGTGCTTGTCGGCACTGTAGCATGCTCTAGAGCGTGCGTTTGGCATGACATGGCATGCCAACGGAGTCTTGTGCGTGGCCAAGGTTGTCTAGGGGGATCTAGGGCATCTAGGATAAGAGAAAAATACATTGGATGCCCTAGGAGAAGAATAGAGTAAGAGGGGAGGGGAGATAGAGCTCCTGCGAGGGCTGTCCATTGGTAAAAATGGGGGTTTTACCCCATCTTCATGTGGCCTATGGACTTGGGGTTTTTACTGGAGGGGTAAAGGTGAGGGAGAAAGTATGGTAAAAATTTGGAGGCAAGGGGGGAAGTAAGAGGTGGTCAGAACATGATTTTTCCAAATCTACAGAAGGTGTTTGATGGGGATTAGGGCAAGCAAATGGATTTTGATTGCCATGAGATTTGACAGGATCAAATGGTGCTTCAAAATAAGCCTGGTCACCAAGTTTGATCCCAAATGAGCAAAGTTGACAATGGAAACTTTGTGAAGCCTAGAAACTAACAGAATCAGGTTTCTGTAGATCTAGTTATGCTAAGCTTTTACCCTGGATGTACCACTTAGTGTAGCATCATTATTTGGTGATTAGAGCATGCCCACGAATTTTGGGGTCAAGGGAAGAAACTTCACTATGTAAAGTTGCTCAAATTTTAATCTGGACAGGGAGGGTTTTGGAATGGTTTGATGAATCAAATCAACTTGGATTGAGATGAAACTTTGCAAGATCATCACCTATGGTAGTGTTGACTTGCTGGAATTTTCTTGGAATTTATTGACAATATTTCTTATAGAAATATTTCAAAAGCTTGATTTGGACAGAAAGGGTTATGAGGGGTTTTGCCCATGATTTTTTCACGCCCATGTGTTGAAACTCATATATATGGAAAATATATGTGCACTGATTTCCCCTAAATTTTCTGAAATATTTTGAAGGCATTTAAATAATTTTTCCCTATGAAAAACCATTTCTAGTATTAAGAAAAAGCTTTTAAATAAAATATAAAAATAATCTTTAAAATTTATATTTGGTGGTTTTTGAAAGTCTTATATATAGTAGGTTTGAAGTAAGGCCTTTGAGGAAGAAGGATCCACCCAATTTGAGGACTTGCAGTGAAATCCTCATTTCAGGGGTCTTTTGAAAACCTAATTGGAATAAATCCCATTTGGTCAAAAAAAATGTTAAAAATAATTTTGGGCACTATTCAAATGGCATGATCATGAGCATGAAGTTTGGGTCAAGTAAGATGAATATGAAGAGGGATAGAATCTAAGAGTGCCACATATCACAATCAACAAGCAAACAAGCAACAATTCAAACAAGCACAAGCATTGAAAAAGTTTTAATTGGTTCAAAAAATTTATAAATCCCAAGTATAACAAGTGATACAAAACACAGGGTGTGACACTAGACCTTCAAGAGTCGCGGTTTGCAGAAAAGGTGAAATCCCTTGAAACCCAAAGCGCAACAATGGAAGAGGAACTCCAAGTGGTCAACTACTCTCTCTAGGAGGCGAAGTCCCATGCTGTGGAGTGAGACAGGGCGAGACCTGCAGCCAAGGATAGGCATAGGAAGCTGCAGGATGAGATGGCGCATCTTGAAGAGCAGAGCGCCCAACAACCAGAGTACAACTCTTAGCTTGAGGAGGATTTGCGAAGGCTCGGAATGGAGCAAAAGATGTAGTGTAGGCACTTCAAGAAGGCTTATGAGTGCATCTTTGGAACTATCAGGACGCTGGGCATGACCCTCATGGCTTCCCCCAACTTCTGCGAGGATGAAGTGGGGAACCATGTCTTCTTCTTTGAGAAGTTTGCTGACAAGCTGGTCGAGAAAGCACATGACTTCGAGAAGATCATTGAGGGGGAGTGCTGCGATCTGGGGCAAGGATCAGCGAGTGCTTTCTCACCAACCTTCACCTTGTCAATGTCGGTTTCCAAACCCCTGATGTGCTAAGGCTGCTGGAGGACTCTCCACAGACACAAGCCTCTCGGGCTGTAGTGGCAAGCTTCAAGGAGGAGCTTCTCGGATGTACATCAGTGGCAAAGAGGAAGTGGAGGTCTGAGAATACCATGCACCTCAAGGTGTCCCCTCAGACGAGGATGTTCGTTCGTAGGTTGTCATCTTAGAGCCCTTGGGTCTTGTATTTGCATCTTGTGTTTTGACCCCTTCTGATGTGCATGAATTGTTTTCCCTTGCCCCCTTTCCTAAGTTGTTAGTTTTATGTTTTTGTTTTCTCCCATAGGCTTTCTCTTACCAGGAAGCGATGATTTTTCTATGGCTGACGGACCGCCCTGTCCTCGGATCTATGGATATCCCATGTAGCCCCCGGTCGAGGTACGACGATCTATGGGACCAATGAGGCCCCTTTGTTACTCGACTATGGGGATCCACTAGAAAAAAGAGCTTTACCGATCCAAGCATGCTCAGGGTTTAGGCAGGTCCGCTTGGAAGAGTAATATCCTATGTCCTATGTGTTGTGGATTATAGGAGTCCAAGGTACAGGGAGCATGATAGGACAACAAGGGTTCTCGGGAGTGCTACTACGAGTGTAAATGGACAGGCTTTCGACCTTTGTAAAGGTAACCATGGACCACCTTTTATAGGCTAAGGGGTTACCACAATGGCTAAAATGGTAATTACAAAGGGTAAAGTATATACAATAATTGCGAAAGTTACTGACACGAGCTATAGTGGGAAATACCTAACCACGGCGGATTATGACATGCACATTAAATGCGCAGTGAGGTGTCACATTGGTGGCATCTCCCGGCAAGGATGGTCTCTCCTTCTGTGTCATTCTCCCAACTACCTTTTACTCTTCTGCCATGCCACGGGATGGGTGTCATTAAAGCTGTTCTAGATCTACCGAGCTAACACGCATCCCGACAAGCTCTACCTAACCGCCTGCCTGCTCGACACCTAGCTGGACAATCAGCCTCATAATGTGGAGTGATGGTTCGGCTGCGGGATCCTACCGGACACGTCTACTGCTGAGTCTTCTGCACCAGCAATGAGGCTTGTAGGTTGCCTTGACCTTTGCTTGGTGTTGTTTGGAGTGTAATATTTTTCCGGCAAGACTTGCCTAGCCGGAAGCCGCTGTCATTTGTGCACAAGTCAGGGTGCTAAAGGACTCGTTTTTAGTACAATGACAAGAGCCCTTGGTCGTCGACTACACTTAATTCTATGGCATTTTTGGCTTAGGCCCTAAGAAATACACATATAAACATGGCTGAATTTTTCTACGGTTGCGGTGATGGTTTTACTGCCCGCCCATGATGTGCATTAAGTGTGAGGTGTGGGAGAGGTGGAACGAGACTGCGCCTGAGGGGCACACCTAAAAGGGCACTGACACATTGGACTAGGAGAACCAGTCTTTGCGTATTCTATCGTTATATCAAAGGGGATCTGTAGATGCGCTGTTCATCCCATCCGTACTTCATTTGCTCCGCCGCTCCCCTTCTTCTTTACTTCCATGTAGTGCAGGGAACTGCACTGTTCATTCATATTTCTCGATGTCGTCTTGCAGGCTCTCTATGGTGCCCAAGAGGTCAGTGATCGCCGCCCCTCCTAGTCCATTGAAGAGATCCAAGAATGCTGTCAACCCCGAAGCGGAGGGGAGAAAGGAAGCGTTGGCGGCTGCCCAATGGAGTATCCTCGTCCTGTTCCCCTTTGTACTATGGGGGAACGAACTTAAATCAAGGTATGCCTTGATGTGGGGGAAAGAAACCTCGATGCACCCTGTGCCGGTAGTGATCCCTGGTGATTCCCAGCCCGGCGCAGGGAAGTACTCGTTCTTCATGGCATACTTCTATTGCGGGTTTGTTCCCCTTTCCCCGCCTTCTTTATAGCCTTGATGTTGATCTATGGCTTCAAGTTGTTGGAAATTTGTGCGGAAAAGTCGTGATAACTCTGTCTGTCTTCGTGCATTTGTGCGGAAATTTCATAGGAGTAGTCCCCAATGTCTCCATTTTCCTCCATTTTTAGTATCCACACGTAGAAGGGGATGCTCGCTCAGGCAGCGTCACGTGGATTCCTCGGGCTACCCACAAGGTGGTGTATCCTCCCGGCAATTTGCACAAGAAGTGGGAGAAGTGGCGGGCGGCGTGGTATTACATTATTGCCAAGAAGCCCCCAAACTTTTTCTGGATCCGGAAATACAATCTGGTCGACCACAAGCAATGTAGTGCTCTTGCCCCTGATGACGGGAAGCTGCATATCGTCATCATGCGCATGCTCCGGCTGAAGGCTGCCTGGCTCAACATAAAGATGGTGGGTCCATATTTCCTTGCTTGGCGCATCGCCCCTGTCGACATTCTGGGACCAGGGATACCCAGACTTGCCTGCCTGGGGCCCAGCGCGTGGCCCACCACAACGGCGCGGTATGGCCTAGCAACAAGTCCCCCCAGCCAAGACCCTCGCGAGATAATGGTGTCGCTGGCCGTTTGACAACAACAGATGTTGGCCGAGGAGGCGATGTTCCTCCTCACCAGTAGCTCATGGGTAAGTTCTTAGTTATTTTTTGTCTTCTTGAACTTCTTTGAGTTCAATTTCTTGCTTGGGTCCTTCAGATCAACCCCCTTCTGGGGACGCAGATGTCCCTATTGAGGGGACCATCGAAGAGGTTGCCGAGGAGCTCAACCCAAAAGTTGTCGACGAAGAAGCTTCTCGTCGAGCCGAGAAGGAGGTCGGCAACAAATATCTTGAGGATTGCTTCTCGGGGCTACAATTGATACAAAAAGCGTTTCTGTATCAAGAGTACCCAAGGTGGGCATGCTCCTCATAGTAGAGGCGCCTAGTGGAGTCGCCACAGGTCCATCAGTATCAGTTGATGCTCCCCAAAGCCAGTATCTCAGAGTGACAGACCTATGGTTTGTCAGCTTCTTAGGCAACGTGATCTCAAGGCCTTCTCCAAAGAAGGAGCTATTGAGGATGCAGTCGCCAACGCTGGAGGGGAAGTGATGGTCAATCCCTTTGGAGGGAACGAAGAAGCCAAGGAGCACACCATTCTTATAGATATCTATTCTACTCTTATCTATTATTCCTTGTTATGATACAAATTCTTATGACTTTTCTCTCTGAATGTGCAAGGTACACCATGAAGAGGGAAAATACTGGAAATTGGAATTTTGGAACTGAAAACCAAGAAAAAGGGTGAAAAATCACTGGACTCCTAATGACCTAAAATTTCACGGAGATTTCGTTTGGAATATATAATAATTATTGGGCAAAGAATACCACAATGGGCCCCCCTACTAGGCTGCCCTGGCCATGCCATCATGCCTCGTGGTGGCCTTCTCCTATATGGTGTGTTTTGACCAAGAAAAAAATTATAAGGATACTTTTGGGACGAAGCACCGCCATCTCGAGGTGGAAACCTGGGTAGAGGCCCTTTTGCTCTTTGGCAGTGACATTTTGCTCGGGGAATTCCTCTTTGAGAGGGGGACATCAAAGCCATCGTCATCACCAATGCTTCCTCCTTCGTGGGAGGACCAATCTTCATCAAAATATTCACCAGTACCATCTCATCTCCAACCCTAGTTCATCTCTTGTATTCAATATTTGTCTCTAAAGCTCAGATTGGTACCTGTAGGTTAATAGTTGTGTTGATTACATCTCATAGGTTATTATACCTCTAATCTTGAACATGTTAATGAAGTGTGACTAGTTAATATTGTTCCTGAGGACATGGGAGAAGTCTTGTTATAAGTAATCATGTGAAGTTGGTATTCGTTCGATGTTTTTATGATGTGTATGGGGTTGCTTCTCTGAGTGGTGTCATGTGAACATCAACTACACGACACTCCACCATGTTATGGGCCTAAGGGAAGGCATTCTGGAGTAACAAGTAGATAATGGTTCGCGAGACTGGCAACAGCTTAAACCCGAGTTTATGGGTTGCTTTGCAAGGGGCTAGTTTGGATCCATACGTTTCATACTATGGTTAGATTGATCTTAATTATGCTTGTTCAAGTAAGATAAGCACCTTAGCACCGGTCCAAACATGTCAAATTAGCAACATAACGAACGTGAATAAACTCAACATGATGAACATGACTAGACAGTAATTCCGATGTCTCCTCGGGAGCGTTTGCTTTATATAAGAGTACTCTCCATCATGTACTTTTCTATAAAAAGGATTGGTATACCTTGGTGCACACTTTCTACTATTGTTAATTGCCAGTTGTAACCAACTATCTTGCTAGAAAACTATCTATGAGTGTTACTTACAACACTTGCAGAGAATACCTCGCTCAGAACTGCTTGTCATTTCCTTCTGCTCCTTGTTGGGTTCGACGCTCTTACTTATCAAAAGGACTACAATTGATCCCATATACTTGTGGGTCATCAAGAATATTTTCTAGCACCATTGCCAGGGAGTTTAGCTCCTCTGGTAAGTGGAAATTAGTAAGGAAACATTTTCGATACGTGCTGAAATTTACTGTTGCTAGTTACAATGGACGGTCTCCCTTCGAGTAGCTTGCTGAGGCCATCTTCGCCGCGAACGAAAGGTGAAAAGGTTTCTCCCCAACCTAGTAACCTACTGAATATATTTATTATGAGATCACTTTGGGTATGTTAGAGAAATAGGTAGCAAATCCTTATGATGGCACAACTCATCCTGATCATCACCTGATATATGTCGATGAAGTTTGTGGATTATTTAAGCTTTCAGGTTTGCCTGGAGACAAAGTTAAGAAGAAACTTTCCCTTTATCTTTGGGGTGAGCATTAATGTGGTGCATTTTATTGGATGATATTGGACCATAGGACAGCAAAAGAAAATTAATGCTCAGCTTTTAATAATGACCAAGCACAACTCGATTCTTCTTGTACTGGTTCTTACATGAAGAAGACCATTGAATTCAAATGGGATGTTCTGGAAAGAATTAAATGCAACTCCAAAGATTGGGAATTTAACAAAGGTAAAGATTCATCTATAAATCTTAAGTTTGATTGCGTTAAATCTTTTTTGGAAACCGATACTTTTCACAAGTTTAGCAATAAATATGGCCTTGACACTGAGAAAGTAGCTAATTTCTGTGAATTGTTTTCTACTCATGTTGACCTGCCTAAGGAGAAGTGGTTTAAATAACATCCACCTATTGAAAAATTAGTATAAGAACATCTTAAAATTAAATAGGAAGCAACATTTTATCATGTTGATCGAATTGTACCTACAGCTTATATCGGGAAACCTCCTTTCCCTATTAGGATTAGGGAACATGCTAAAGCTACAACTATGGTTAACAAAAGTTATGTTAGACCAACCAAACCTTCTAAACAAATAAAGGTGGAGGCTACTATTGTTGTAGTTAGAGATCTATTGGTTAGTAACATTGATGGGCATGATATTTACTTCTGTGTTGAAGCTTCTAGAATTGCAAAGCCTGTTAGAAATTGACAGGACAAGCTCGATAAAAACAAACTAGTTGTTGGCATGCATGTTGTCTGTGCTGAGATTGGAGGTCATTCCTATCATGGTTTATGTGACATGGGTGCTAGTATTAGTGCTATACCTTTTACCTTATATCAAAAAATTATGAATGATATAGCACCGTGTGAAATTCAAGATACTGATGTCAGTATTAAAGTTGCAAACTAAGATACTATCTCGCCACTTCGGATTGTTAGAGACGTTGAAGTCTTTTCTTGAAAAGTCAAGTATCCCACTTATTTCTTAGTACCTGGGTCTAAACAAGATAATTTTTTCCCATTATATTTGGTAGATGTTTCTTGAATACCATTAATCCAAAAATAAATCGTGTTACAGAGAAAGTTAAAGTAAGTTTTGGTAATGAGTCTCATGAATTTAAATTTTGTAAATTTAGTAGACACCACATGAGAAGGAATTATCTATTAAATATGAAATTATTGGTCTTGCTTCTGTTGTTGTGCCTCCTTACAGATCATTTGGAAGAATACTTGTTATACCATGAAAATGATATGCATATGAATGAAAGGAATGAGATAGACGATATATTTCTATGACAAACACCCATTTTCAAACATAACTTGCCTATTTACATCCCAGGGGATCCTCCTTCACAGAATGGAGATCTTGTGTTTGACTTAAAGACTTTACCTGATACTTTGAAATATGCTTATCTTGATGAAAAGAAAATATATCATGTCATTATTAGTGCTAACCTTTCACAGCATGAAGAAAAAAGGTACTCAAAACTGTGAAGAAGCACAAGGCTACTATTGGATATACTCTTGATGATCTTAAGGGCATAAGCCCCACTCTATGTCAGCACAAGATTAATATTGAACCACATTCTAAACCTATCATCGATCATCAACACCGCATAAATCATAAGATGAAGGAAGTGGTGAGAACTGAAATACTAAAGCTTCTAGAGGCATGTATAATTTATCCTATCTCTCATAATAGATGGGTAAGTCATGTTCACTATGTACCTAAGAAAGGAGGTATAACTATTGTCCATAATTATAAAAATGAACTTACAACACAGAGAATATGTAGTGGTTATAGGGTGGTAATTGATTTCAGGAAGTAGAATAAAGCTACTAGAAAATATCATTAGCCCTTGTCTTTTATTGGTTAAATGTTAGAAGGACTGTCTAAGCACACACACTTTTGTTTTCTTGATGTATATTCTGGTTTTTCTGAAATACCTATATCAAAATAGGACCAAGAGAAAACTACTTTTACTAGTCCTTTTGGAACATATGCTTATAGACATATGCCTTTTGGTTTGTGCAATGCACTTGCTACCTTTCAAAGATGTATGACCGCAATATTCTCTGACTTCTGGGAAAAGATTGTTGAGGTTGTCATGGATGACTTTTCTATTTATGGGACTTCTTTTGATGATTGCTTGAGCAACCTTGATCGAGTTTTGTAGAGATGTGAAGAAACTAAGTTTGTCTTAAATTGGGAGACGTGCCACTTTATGGTAAATGAAGGTATAGTACTTGGGCATAAAATTCCTGAACCAGGTATTGAAGTAGACAAATCTAAAGTTGATGCAATAGATAATATGCCATGTCTAAAAGATATCAAAGGTATAAGAAATTTCCTCGCCCATGCTGGTTTTTATTGGCATTTCATTAAAGATTTCTCGTAGATTTCTAGCCCATTAACTAGTCTTCTTCAAAAAGATATTCTGTTTGTTTATATTAT
This sequence comes from Hordeum marinum, assembly GCA_022496015.1. NCBI lineage: Eukaryota > Viridiplantae > Streptophyta > Magnoliopsida > Poales > Poaceae > Hordeum > Hordeum marinum. The sequence goes on along the minus strand of CM039678.1, from coordinate 284,760,030 downwards.
TATTGTGTAGAAGACTTTGAAATACTTAAGAAAGCGTTAATTTCTGCACCTATTGTCCAACCACCTGATTGGAATCTACCATTTGAAATTATGTGTGATACTAGTGATTATGCTGTTGGCGCTGTTCTAGGGCAAGGAATTTACAAGAAATTGAATGTTATTCATTATGCTAGTAAGACCCTATATAATTCTTAAATAAATTACTCTACCACTAAGAAGGAATTTTTAGGAGTCGTGTTTGCATGTGATAAGTTTAGACTTTACATTGTTGACTCCGAAGTAACTATTCAAACTGATCATGCTTCTATAAAATACCTTATGGAAAAGAAAGATGCTAAACCTAGACTTATTAGGTTGGTGCTTTTACTTCAAGAGTTATATTTTCACATCGTCAATAGGAAGGGAGCTGAAAACCCCGTAGCAGATAACTTGTGTAGGATGGCAAATGTTCTTGATGACCTAGTGCCTATTAATGATAGTTGTACCGATGAGCAACTTGCTCCTATAAACACTTCGCATAGTACTCCTTGGTATGAAGATTATGCTAACTATATTGGCTCTAAATATTTACCACCTAATTTCACCTATCAGCAAAATAAAAAAATCTTTTATGATTATGACAATACTTTTGGTATGAATCACATCTTTATAAAGATGGAGTGGATTGTGTTATTAGGCGTTGTGTAGCTGAGCATGAACATGTATAGTGTAACAACTCGGGACCGACGCTCCAGAAGATTCCCCTTTTATTCCGTTGTCATCATGTGATTCATTTGGTTGTCACATTCATCATCACATCATTCGCATCATCCGCATTTCATACTTGTAACGGCCAAGATGCGATCCTATCCTTATTTTCGCACGAGGGCCTCGACAGGGATAGAAGTGCATCTCTTCGTTTAGCAAGAATGGATATCATTACAAGTACATGTACAGAAGAGATGAGTATATGGAATTGGCTTACACTCGCCACATGCTACAACAAGATCACATCAATACAACAATATACTCAAACATCATACATAAGAGCAGGGTCCGACGACGGACAAAATCAAAGATAAAATGACATCCATCCTTGCTATCCCAGGTTGTCTCTTGGAACCCGTCCTAGATCGAAGAAGAAGAAGAACTCCAAATCAAACAAGCATCGCGCTCACATCAAATCATCGCATTACATGTATGTGCAACTGTTGTTGTAGTAATCTGTGAGCCACAGGGACTCAACAATCTCATTTCCAAGGGTATCAAGACTAACAAAGCTTAATGGGTGAGGTATGGTAAAGTGGTGAGGCTGCAGCAAGCTACTAAGCATTTATTTGAGTGGCTAACTTACAAATACAGAAAGTAAAGTGGGTGGTCTACGCATAACAGACATGAACTAGTAATGATCACTAGGTGATCCTGAACACCTACTTACGTCAAACATAACCCCACCGTGTTCTCTCTCGGATAAGGACTCACGAGAAGAGACAGTCACGATTACGCACACAGTTGGTGTATTTTATTTGAGTTTACTTCAAGTTTACTATGAACGTGTGTTAAACAAAGTTTCCAAGTTGCCACGTGACTGTGGACACGACTTTCTGAAAGATTTAACCCTACAGGGGTGCTCCAACTCATCCATCACAAATTAACAACACACGGCGGGAATAACCTCGACCACGAATCCCGTGATTTCCTAGGCAATTCCATTGGAAAACTGCAACCTCGAGATAGCCCAGATTATTTTCGCAATTCCTCGCACAAGACGTTCAAGAAAGGTAAAACAAATCTAGCAAGGCCTCCCGACGTGTCGACGATCCCGATAGGAGCCGAGTATCTCGTTCTCAGGACATGGCGGATAAGCGACGCGTACGGTGGCCTGATAGAAATCCCCCGAGTTGCCCCGGGGTGGCCCCGCATAGTGCTCTATTTTGGACCGGCACCAGTAGCACTGCCCCCCTGTATTATGTTAAATTACTCCTCGGTTTCATAACGCCCTATGATTTAGAAATGGTGTTCAGTATTATTATGTTGGGAAAATTTAGTACGAATGTCGGGCCTTGCCAGAAAAGTTTTATCCCAAAACGAAAGTCAAGGGGGTCCCCATAACAACCCCGAGCATGTTAGGAGCGCTGAATATGGAACATAACATCAGTACACAAGTAACTATGGTGGAAAAGGTGGAACAAGACACAAAGCAAAAGGCCAAGCCATCCACCCTTTACCAAGTATATACGTGCATTAAATTAAATAGCAACAATATTGTAATATGACAAAATATCCATGTTGTCACATGGAAGCAATGGCACCTGCATCTAGAAACACTATAAGAAGGGCTCAACAAGCGGTTACATAGCCCAACAAAGGTTTGCTGGGATGTGAAGGGGTTAGAGGCTTATCATGGCAATGTTGGGAGGCTTTACATACAAGTGGTATAAAACGAGACATAACGATGGAAGCGAGACAAGTAGTATGGCAATGATAGTAGTGGTATCGAGGGAAATATGTCATCTTGCCTGAGATCCTGCTTGGAAGAAGAACGAGTCTGTGAAGAAGACGGTCCGTGAAGTAGACGGACGAATCCTCACACTCCGAACGCTTTCGGAACTCTATCGAGAAGAAGCAATCCGGGACAAACAATTAACACATGATACACCACAACATATTCATGACATGATGCAGAAACAAATATGATGCATGGCATGATGCAATGCAAGGCAATCACAACAATCCAACACTACACATTAATTGAAGATCAATATGCAATGATTTGCATATTGATGAAACTTCACACTCAAATATTTAGTTCACCTCCCGACGTGTCGACGATCCCGATAGGAACCACGTATCTCGTTCTCAGGGATAAGCGACGCGTAAGGTGGCCTGGTAGAAATCCCCCGAGTTGCCCCGGGGTGGCCCCGCATAGTGCTCTATTTTGGACCAGCACAAGCAACACTGCCCCCCTTATTATGTTAAATTACTCCTCTGGTTCATGAAGCCCTATGCTTTAGAAACGATGTTCATTATTATTATGTTGTGAAAATATAGTACCAATGTTGGGCCTTGCCAAAAAAGTTTTATCCCAAAACGAAAGTCAAGGGGGTCCCCATAACAACCCCGAGCATGTTAGGAGCGCTCAATATGGAACATAACACCGGTACACAAGTAACTATGGTAGCAAAGGTGGAACAAAACACCAAGCAAAAGGCCAAGCCTTCCACCCTTTACCAAGTATATACGTGGATTAAATTAAATAGCAACAATATTGTGATATGACAAAATATCCATGTTGTCACATGGAAGCAATTGCACCGGCAGCTAGAAACAATATAAGAAGGGTTGAGCAAGCGGTAACATAGCCCAACAAATGTTTGCTAGGATGTGGAGGGGTGAGAGGCTTATCATGGCATTGTTGGGAGTCTTGACATACAAGTGGTAGGTAACGAGACATAACGATTGAAGCGAGACAACTAGCATGGCAATGATAGTAGTGGTATCCAGGAAAATGTATCATCTTGCTTGAGATCCCGCTTGGAATTAGAACGAGTCCATGAAGAAGACAATCCATGAAGTAGATGGACGAATCCTCACACTCCGAACGCTTTCGGAACTCTATCGAGAAGAAGCAATCCGGAACAAACAATCAACACACGATACACCACAACATATTGATGACATGATGCACAAACAACTATGTTGCATGGCATGGTCGATTATGCAATGCAAGGCAATCAGAACAATTCTACACTATACATTAAGTGATGCTCAATATGCAACTCATTGCATATTGATGAAACTCCACGCTCAAATATTTAGTTCACCTCCTGACGTGTCAATGATCCCGATAGGAGCCGTGTATCTCGTTCTTAGGACACAACGAATAAGCACATGAAGGGTGGCCAAATAGAAATCCCCCGAGTTACCCCGGGGTGGCCCCGCATAGTGCTCTATTTTGGATCAGCACCAGCAGCACTGCCCGCCCCTATATTATATTAAATTACACCTCGGGTTCATGACGCCTTATGCTCTAGAAACGATGTTCAATATTATTATGTTCGGCAAATAGTACCAATGTTGGGCCTTGCCAAAAAAGTTTTATCCCAAAACGAAAGTCAAGGGGGTCCCCATAACAACCCCGGGCATGTTAGGAGCGCTCAATATGGAACATAACACCAGTACACAAGTAACTATGGCGGCAAAGGTGGACCAAAACACCGAGCAAAAGGCCAAGCCTTCCACCCTTTACCAAGTATATACGTGCATTAAATAAAATAGCAACAACATTGTGATATGACAAAATATCCATGTTGTCACATGGAAGCAATTGCACCTGCGGCTAGAAACGCTATAAGAAGGGCTGAGCAAGCGGTAACATATCCCAACAAAGGTTTGCTGGGATGTGGAGGGGTTAGATGCTTATCATGGAAATGTTGGGAGGCTTGACATACAAGTGGTAGGTAACGAGATATAACGATGGAAGCGATACAACTAGCATGGCAATGATAGTAGTGGTATCCTGAGAAATGTGTCATCTTGCTAGTGATCCTGCTTGGAAGAAGAACGAGTCCGTGAAGTAGATGGACAAATCCTCACACTCCGAATGCTTTCGAACTCTATCGATAAGAAGCAATCTGGAACAAACAATCAACACACGATACGCCATGACATATTCATGACATGATGCACAAACAAATATGATGCATGACATGGTTGATTATGCAATGCAAGCCAATCACAACAATCCAACACTACACATTAAGTGAAGCTCAATATGCAACGAGTTACGTATTTACGAAACTCCACGCTCAAATATTTAGTTCACTATCGTTTATTTACTCGGAAAGTTTAAATGTTGATTAACATGGCAAGAGGTGAAGCAGAAACAACTACAACATCTAGACATATGAAATGAGGTCGGAAGCAACATATAGCACTTCTAAAACGTCCCATATGCATATTATGAATTTGATCCAGATCTGACCTAATACAATTTTATATTTTGTTAAGCAGCAAAATAAATTGCACCATGTGATTCTACATGTTTTCTACTCAAGTTACATATGTAAAACATTTTAAACGGGGTTACGGTTAATTAGTTATGATATAAATCATTTTAACATTGCATTTATGCAAATTTAAACAAACAACAAGTTTAAATATTTTAACATGCATGAAAGTTGGATATTGTGAAACTAGACAAAATTCTAATCATGTTACATATAGAAATCATTTTCATTTGATGCACGGGTGTGAAGTTATTATATGCATGATATCTAGGGTCTTATCTGCAATTCTGTAAATCACTAGATAATTTGACAAATCATTGGCATGAATAAAATATACACGGGCCGAATCTGGGAGCAAACGGGCCAATAGTACATGGGTGTGGCATAACAAAATAGTGCAGGGGTGAGGGACAACTGAGGGGCGCTCACCAGAGGGCCTCTTGGCCGGCTGGGATGAGCAAGCGGGGCGGCTGGGTCTTGGGGCCTGGTCAATGGGCGCTAGATGGTGCTGGGCCTTGGGTGCCGCTGGGTGGCTAGTTACAGGAGCCCACCTGGCGGTGGCTTGAGGCGGCTCAGTCAACGCGGGAAGTGAGATGAGGCCCTAGAGTCAATCTCCTCACCTCGCTCGATGGAGAGCAGCAGCAGTTGCAGGGGAGCGGCGCGGGCAAGGGAACTCCGACGAGCTAGGGGACACTGGCGGGGTGCAGGAGCACGAGGACGGCGGGAATCAGCACGGCACCCCGATCTGGCCCAGATCCGGGCATAGACGGGCACGGGCAACAAGATTTGGTGGCCATGAGGGACTCCACGGGCGGCTGGGCAAGGACTCCTGTTGCAGAAGGACAGAGAGAAGAGGGAGTCGCGTGAGAGAGAAGAAGATCTAGGAAAAGAGGGGGAATGGAGAGCGGAGGGGAGGGCACGGGGCAGAGCGACCTGGTTCCGGCAGTCTCGTCACCGGCGAACAAGAAAGCTCCTTGGGGCGGCGGAAGCAAAGCGGACGAAGCGGAGCCGTGCGGGCAGGCGTTGGAGATGGATGACGGAGACCATGGCGAGCTTCTACGTCGAGATTCTTGGCGGGGCGGCACGGCTGCTTCGGCAGTCGCCAGCATTAGCAGGGGCCGGCTGGACAGGACTGGCGCAACGAAGCTGGTCGCTGGCTCCGGCGAGGGGCTTCTCATGCGCGAGCCTAGGGGGTGGCGGTGCTCAGGGGTGAGCTCCTGTTGCTCGAGGCTGCAGGCGCTCCAGGATTTGGGATAAGCTTCGCGCGCGTAGGCGCAGGGATCCACGAGAGGCTGGCTCGACTGATGGGTGCATTGGTGGCTCTGAGATCAAGGAAGATGGTCGAAGGTTGTGGCTGGTTTGGTGGGGAAAACAAGGAGGAGTGGGGGGCGGCTGATGCTCAGGGATCCCGAGGAAGATAGACCAACGACGGCTAGGGTAAGATCCCTAAAAATTAGGGTTTTGTGTGATTATAGATTAGGTGGTCTATATATAGGGAAGATAGACTACGTTTGGACCATTCAATCTTGATCGAGCTGTCAAGAAAGAAAAAAAGGTTAGGGAGTCCATTTCAAAAACGGATGATAGTTTGGGGTATAACGGGGATGATCCAGATTCAACGGTCACGATTGTATGTTTCGGGTTCAGTGCGGCTAAAGGACACGCACAAGGGGTATGTGCACTGTGCAAAGGGATAGGCATAGAGGAGAGGGAAAACGGGCAGCTCGGCATCAAGTTTTATAAAACGAAAACGACCAGTGATTTGTCCGGCTATAGTGCCGCTATAGTTTAACGGGTCGGGTAACAAACAACCTCTGAATGCGACGAAATTTGGCTGGCAGACTACCTACAATAAAACAAGACACCATGCCAACTTTTGACCCAATCTGAGAAAGTTTTATATACACTTTTGAAAACAATATTTTGCATTGCCACGGGAGTGTGCATGTGTGGTTGGTCTAGAAACGGTCGACGACACGAATGGAGAGAACCGGCAACTATGACGGATGCAAGTTAATAAAAATGGACGACAACCGAGTGCCGATGCAATGTGAATGATGCGATGATGAATGCGACAACCAAACGAATCACACGATGACAACAGAATAAAAGGGGAATCTTTTGGAGCGTCGGTCCCGGGATGTTACAAATAGATCCTACGGAAGTGCCACTTTGAAGTTTACGGAGGACACCATGCTGGTCACAGAACTACACACAAGGTATTATAATCTGGTTTTTATTGGCCTACTATTTTAAAGATGCTCGTAGGTATGTCCTTTCTATGATGAATGACATAGAATTGGTCATTGGTAGACATCAGGAACTGCCTATGAGCTATTCCATTGCTATTGAACCATTTGATGTTTGGGATTTGATTATATGGGACCTTTTGCTTCCTCTAATGGGTACACTCATATTGTAGTTTCTGTTGATTACGTTACTAAGTGGGTAGAAGCTATTCCAACTGGTAGTGCTGATCATAACACTTCTATTAAAATGCAAACGGACATTATATTTCTGAGGTTTGTAGTCCCTAGATATTTAATGACTGATGGTGGTTCACATTTTATTCATGGTGCTTTCCGTGAACTCCTAGCTAAATAGCATGTTAACCATATGATTTCATCACCTTATCATCCTAAATCTAGTGGCCAGGTTGAATTGAGCAATTGAGAAATAAAATTAATTTTACAAAAGACTGTTAATAGATCTAGAAATAATGGTCTAAGAAACCAGATGATACTTTATGGGCTTACAGAACTTCTTATAAGAACCCCATGGGAATGTCCCCCTATAAAATTATTTATGGAAGGGAAAAGATAACGCACACACATGTGGGGGTTTCGCAACCCACCCACATACATGGATCACCGTCCATTGGCAGCTTCACGAATCTTGGCAAATTTTGTATGAATTTGTTTGCCACACAGGACCCGATTGGTGTGTGGAGGTTTACACACTTCGCCCGCATGCTAGCTTCTCTCGGATTGCTCACGATTGCCAAGCCAGCGTGTTGTGGTTCTACTGTTGCACCCGCACACCGCGCACTTCTCCTCTTCCACTTCCTCCCCGATGGTTTCCCCTCTACCGCGCCCTGCATTTCCCACAACCTTCATAGCTTCTCGCCCCATCCACATTTGTCTGGCAGTTTCTAGGTAGAGGCGGGGCAGAGGAGAGGGGAGGCTGCGGACGAGCAGCCTATCTTCATGGCCGTTGCTGGTGCTCAAGCAACCAAAGCATTGTCCGTGGCACAGTCACTGTGCGTACGTAAGGCATCAACGATTCCCCTCGTGCGGATCTGCCTCCTCCCGTGTCCCCGAATCCAGCCCCTCCACCCCCATCAGCTTCTCGATTCCGGCGAGATTCGCGTTGATCTCGGGGTCGATTTAGTCATCCCTGACGACGAGGGAGTATCAAGGTGTGTCATTTTGTCGACAACACCTGGTTCATTTTGCTACTGTGATGGAAACCACGCCGGTGATGCTCGCTGTTCCTCGGGTGGTACACTCTCTGTTTTGAGAGATTAGACGCACCCGGGTCTATTATGAAGTGACTTTGCTCTGATTTCCTTGTTGATGCTCATGTAGGCAACGATTTCTCATTTTTCAGGGGTGTTATATTGATCGATGTTCGGGCTTGAGAGCATGGTATTATCCCTAGATGTAAATTTTAGAGACATTTCGTTTTGTAAGTAATGTAGTTTTTTGTTCCTTCAAAATCACTTATTTGCCATTCTGTTCTCTGCAAATATGGCAACTCTAGTCTACGAGTCTACATACAGATTGCCACCATGCTTTTTAAATAGATGTCATGTAGTCAGTTGAACAGGAACTCTTGGTTGCCATATGCTTTTGCCACTGATCCAGGGGCAGTTTCATACCTGCTATCCAATTAAGCAGGCAACACAAATTGTTTTCCATCTACACTTCATTTGCCATGCTGTTTTGTAAAACAAGGCAACGTGGACCTATTGGTTCATGTACATTTTGTCACTAAGCTTACTTGTTTGGTGGCAACTATCTATTGAACCTAGGATATCAATTGCCACGCTTCTACACTGATTCATGTGTGTCAAACTACCCACTGTGATCATAAAATACATCACATCCTTTTTTGCCATGTACTTCCATTGTTACATGGCAATTCCCTACTCTACTTTCAGTTTGCAGGTGGCAACTCCTATTTTTGACCAAACACACTTTATACCTTTGCTTTCGGTAGTGTCACATGGCAACTGTGTAGTGCATATTATATAGTGTTGGGGAACGTAGTAGTAAATCAAAAATTTCCTACGCGTTCACCAAGATCCATCTATGGAGAAACCAGCAACGAGCAAGGGGAGAGTGGATCTTCATACCTTTGAAGATCGCTAAGCGGAAGCGTTACAAGAACGCGGTTGATGGAGTCGTACTCGCAGCGATTCAGATCGCGGTAGATCCGATCAAGTGCCGAACGGACGGCACCTCCGCGTTCAACACACGTGCAACCCGGTGACGTCTCCAACACCTTGATCCAGCAAGGAGGAAGGAGAGGTTGGGAAGGGCTCCAACAGCAGCACGACGGCGTGGTGGTGGTGGAGTAGCAAGGTAATCCGACAGGGCTTCGCCTAAGCGCTGCGGAGGAGGAAGAAGAGAGGTAGGGCTTTGCCGTGAGAGAGAGAGATCAAATCTTGTCTCAAAACATCCAAAACCTCAAGTATATATAGGAGGAGGGACGTGGAGGGATGGCTTGGCCTCTACTCCAAAGAGGAGAGGGTCGGCCGAATTAAAGGGAGAGTCCACCTCCCACAAGGGAGGTGGATCTCCTCCTTTTAAATCCCTTTTGCCTTATCTCCTTATCTCCAGCCACATGGGCCCACATAGATGGTCTTGGCCGACCCAATATGGGCTGGCACACCTCCTCTAAGGGCCCATGAGGTCCTTTGGTCGTCACACCCCTCTCGGGGGTCCTCCGGCACCCTCCCGGCACTCCCGGTACACTACCGATGAGCCCGAAAACTTTCCGGTGACCAAAACTGGACTTCCTATATATCAATCTTTACCTCCGGACCATTCCGGAGCTCCTCGTGACGTCCGGGATCTCATCCGGGACTCCGAACAACCTTCGGTAATCACGTATACCATTTCCCTATAACCCTAGCGTCATCGAACCTTAAGTGTGTAGACCCTACGGGTTCGGGAGACACGTAGACATGACCGAGACACCTCTCCGGCCAATAACCAACAGCGGGATCTGGATACCCATGTTGGCTCCCACGTACTCCACGATGATCTCATCGGATGAACCATGATGTCGGGGATTCAATCAATCCCGTATACAATTCCCTTTGTCTATCGGTATGGTACTTGCCCGAGATTCGATCGTCGGTATCCCCATACCTTGTTCAATCTCGTTACCGGCAAGTCTCTTTACTCGTTCCGTAATACATCATACCGTGACTAACTCCTTAGTCACATTGAGCTCATAATGATGATGTCTTACCGAGTGGGCCCAGAGATACCTCTTCGTCACACGGAGTGACAAATCCCAGTCTCGATTCGTGTCAACCCAACAGACACTTTCGGAGATACCCGTAGCGTACCTTTATAGCCACCCAGTTACGTTGTGACGTTTGGCACACCCAAAGTATTCCTACGGTATCCGGGAGTTACACAATCTCATGGTCTAAGGAAATGACACTTGACATTGAAAAGCTTTAGCAAACGAACTACACGATCTTTGTGCTATGCTTAGGATTGGGTCTTGTCCATCACATCATTCTCCTAATGATGTGATCCCATTATCAACGACATCCAATGTCCATGGTCATGAAACCGAGACCATCTATTGATCAACGAGCTAGCCAACTAGAGGCTCACTAGGGACACGTTGTGGTCTATGTATTCACACATGTATTACGGTTTCCGGTTAACACAATTATAGCATGAACAATAGACAATTATCATGAACCATGAAATATAATAATAACCAATTTATTATTGCCTCTAGGGCATATTTCCAACAGTCTCCCACTTGCACTAGAGTCAATAATCTAGTTCACATCACCATGTGATTAACACTTACATCACCATGTGATCATATCATCATGTGATTAACACCCAATAAGTTCTGGGGTTTGTTCATGTTCTGCTCATGAAAGAGGTTTTTAGTCAACGGGTCTGCGATATTCACATCCGTGTGTACCTTGGAAACTTTCCATGTCATAGTTGTAGATACTGCTCCCACGCTCCACTTGGAGCTATTCCAAATGGCTGCTCCACTATACGTAGCCAGATTTCTACTAAGAGTCATCCGGATTGGAGTTAAAGCTTGCATCATCGTAACCCTTTACGATGAACTCTTTATCACCTCCATAATAGAGAAATATTTCCTTAGTTCTCAAGTTACTAAGGATAACTTTGACCGTTGTCCAGTGATCCACTCTTGGATTACTCTTGTACCCCTTGACAGACTCATGGCAAGGCACACACAGGTGCGGTACACAGCATGGCATACTATATAGAGCCTATGGCTAAAGCATAGGAGATGACACTCATCTTTTCTTTATCTTCTGCCGTGGTCGGGTATTGAGTCTTACTCAATTTCACACCTTACAATACAGTCAAGAACTCCTTCTTTGACCCATCTATTTTGAACTCCTTCAAAAACTTGTCGAGGTATGTCTTCGTCGAAAAAACTTATCAAGCGAATAGATCTATCCCTATAGACCTTGATGCTCAATAAAATAGTAGCTTTATCTGGGTCTTCCTTTGAAAAAAACTCTTTTCAAACAACCCTTCATGCTCTCCCAGAAATTCTACATCATTTCCGATCAATAATATGTCAACTACATATTCTTATAAGAAATTCTATAGTGCTCCCACTCACTTTCTTGCAAATACAAGTTTCTCATAAACTTTGTATAAACTTAAACACTTTGATCACCTCATCAAAGCATATATTCCAACTCCGAGATGCTTGCTCCAGTCCATAGAAGGATCGCTGGAGTTTGCATATTATTAGCATCCTTAGGATTGACAAAACCTTCTGGTTGTATCACATACAACTCTTCCTCACAGAAACCATTACGGAAACCTTGTTTTGTCATCCATCTGCCAGATTTCATAATCGAAAAATGCAGCAACTGCTAACAAAATTTTAATAGACTTTTAGCATCGCTACAGATGAGACAATCTCATTGCAGTCAACTCCTTGAACTTGGCGGAAACTTCTTTGCGACAAGTCGAGCTTTATAAACGGTGACATTTCACCATTAGCGTCTATGTTTATCTCAAAGGTCCATATGTACTCAATGACCCGCCATTCAACAGGCAAGTCTACCAAAGTCCATACTTGGTTTTCATACATGGATCCTTTCTCGGATTTCATGGCTCCTAGCCATTTGTTGGAATCCGGGCCCACCATCGCTTCTCCATAGTTCGTAGGTTCATCGTTGTCCAACAACATGATTTCCAAGACAGGGTTGTCGTACTACTCAGGAGCAGTACGCGTCCTTGTCGACCTACGAGGTTCGATAGTGACTTGATCCGAAGCTTCATGATCATCATCATTAACTTCCTTTTCAACTGAGTAGGCTCTACAGAAACATCTTTCTGTGTTGCGCTATTCTCTGGTTGAAACAAAGGTTCAACAACCTCATCAAGTTCTATCTTCCTCCCACTCAATTCTTTCGAGAGAAACTCTTTCTCAAGAAAGGACCCGTTCTTAGCAACAAACACCTTTTGCGCTTGGATCTGAGATAGAAGGTATACCCAATGTCTCATTAGGGTATTCTATGAAGATGCATTTGTCTGCTTTGGGTTCGAGCTCGCTAGGTGAAAAACCCATTTTCACATAAGCATCGCAGCCCCAAACATTAAGAAATGACAGCTTAGGCTTCTGTCAAACCATAATTCTCACGGTGTCATCTCAACAGACTTAGATGGTGCCCTGTTAAAGTGAATGGATTTGTCTTTAATGCATAACCCCATAACGATAGTGGTAAAACGATAAGAGACATCATAGTACTCACTATATCCAATAGAGCACGACTACGACGTTCGAACACACCATCACACTATGGTGTTCCAGGAGGCGTGAGCTGTGAAACAATTTCCACATTGTCTAAAATTGCATACCAAACTCGTAACTTAGATATTCACCTCCACGATCATATCGTAGACATTTCATCTTCTTGTCACGATGATCTTTATCTTCACTGTGAAACTCCTTGAACCTTTCAAACATTTCAGACTCGTGTTTAAGTAAATATCCCCATATTCACTCAAATCATCAGTGAAGGTAAAGAAAAATAACGATATTCACTGTGTGTTTTAACACTCATTGGACCACATACATCAACATGTATTAATTCCAATAAGCCACTAGTCCACTCCATCATACCGGAAGACGGGGTCTGAGTCATCTTGCCAAAAGGGCATGGCTCGCATGTCTCAACCGATTCAAAATCGAGTGAGTCAAAAATCCATCAGCATGGAGTTTCTTTCATGCGATTTATACCAATATGACATTACGTGGCAGTGCCACAAGCATGTGGTACTATCATTATTAACTTTGTATCTTTTGGTACCAATGTTATGAATATGTGTACTACTACGATCATGATTCGATAAACCATTTCGAGTGGGTGCATGACCATTGAAGGCATTATCCATGTAAACAGAATAACCATTATTCTCTAACTTATATGAATAACCGTATCGCACTAATCATGATCTAATCACGTTCATGCTCAACACAAACACCAAATAACATTTATTTAGGTTTATCACAAATCCTGAAGGTAGAGAGAGCGTGCGATGGTGATCACATCAATCTTGGAAATACTTCCAACACACATCGTCACCTTTCACCTAGCTAGTCTCCATTTACTCCGTAGCTTTTATTTCGAGTTGCTAACACTTAGCAACCGAACCGGTATCCAATACCCAGGTGCTACTAGGAGTACCAGCAAGGTACACATCACTAACACGTATATCAAATATACTTCCATTGACATTACCAGCCTTCTTATCTACCAAGCATCTGGGGGTTTTCCGCTTCAGCGAACATTCTCCTCATAACAGAAGCACTTAGTCTCGGGTTCGGGCTCAACCTTGGGTTTCTTCACTAGAGCAACAACTGGCTTGCCATTCCTGAAGTTTTCCGTTCTTGCCCTTGCCCCTTTTGAAACTAGTGGTTTCACTTAACCATCAACACTTGATGCTCCTTCTTGATTTCTACCTTCGTGGTGTCAAACATCACGAACAACTCAGGGATCATCTTATCCATCCCTGGCATGTTATAGTTCATCACGAAGCTCTAGTAGCTTGGTGGCAGTGACTTGGAGAACTGCATTAATCACTATCTCATCTGGAAGATTAACTCCCACTTGATTCAAGTGATTGTAGCACCCAGACAATCTGAGCACACGCTCAGCAATTGAGCTATTCTCCTTTATCTTGCAGACAAAGAATCTTGTTGGAGGTCTCATACCTCTCAACATAGGCACGAGCCTGAGATCACAATCTCAGCTCCTAGAACATCTCATATGTTCCGTGACGTTCAAAACGTTTTGGAGCCTCAATTCTAAGCCGTAATGCATGACGCATTGAACTATCACGTAGTCACCAAAAAGTGCCTGTCATATGTTCACAACATCTACAGACAACGCTTGAGGGAGTGATGCAGTTAGCGGTACATCAAAAACATAAGCTTTCTGTGCAGCAATGAGGACAATCCTCAGATCACGGACCCAGTCCGCATTATTGCTACCATCAACTTTCAACTTACTTTTCTCTAGGATTGTATCAATAAAACTGTGGAGCTACAGCGCGAGCTATCTACGACATAATTTGCAAGGACATTTTTATACTAAGTTCATGATAATTAAGTTCATTTAATCAAATTATTAATGAACTCCCACTTAGATAGACATCTCTCTAGTCTTCCAAGTGATACATGATCCATGTCAACTAGCCCGTGTCCGATCATCACGTGAGACGGACTAGTCATCCATAGTGAACATCTCTATGTTGATCGTATCTTCTATACGACTCATGTTCGACCTTTCGGTCCTCCGTGTTCCGAGGCCATGTCTGTACATGCTAGGCTCGTCAAGTCAACCTAAGTGTTTCGCATGTGTAAATCTGGCTTACACCCGTTGTATGCGAACGTTAGAACCTATCAGACCCGATCATCACGTGGTGCTTCGGAACGACGATCCTTAGCAACGGTGCACAGTTAGGATGAACACCTTTCTTGAAATTTTATTGAGAGATCATCTTATTTACTACCGTCGTTCTATGCAAATAAGATGTAAACATGATAAACATCACATGCAATCAATATAGTGACATGATATGGCCAATATCATCTTGCTCCTTTGATCTCCATCTTCGGGGCACCATGATCATCACTGTCACCGGCACGACACCATGATCTCCATCATCATGATCTCCATCATTGTGTCTTCATGAAGTTGTCTCGCCAAATATTACTTCTACTACTACAGCTAACGTTTAGCAATAAAGTAAAGTAATTACATGGCGTTTATGATTGACACGCAGGTCATACAATAATATAAGACAACTCCTATGGCTCCTGCCGGTTGTCATAGTCATCGACATGCAAGTCGTGAACCCTATTACAAGAACATGATCAATCTCATACATCACAATGCATCACATCACATCCTTCTGGCCATATCACATCACAAGGCATATGCTGCAAAAACAAGTTAGACGTCCTCTAATTTGTAGTTGCAAGTTTTTACGTGGTTGCTATAGGTTTCTAGCAAGAACGTTTCTTACCTACGTCAAAACCACAACGTGATATGCCAATTTCTATTTACCCTTCATAAGGACCCTTTTCATCGAATCCAATCCGACTAAGGTGGGAGAGACAGACACCCGCTAGCCACCTTATGCAACTAGTGCATGTCAGGCGGTGGAACCGGTCTCACGTAAGCGTACGTGTAAGGTTGGTCCAGGCCGCTTCATCCCACAATACCGTCGAATCAAGATAAGACTAGTAACGGCAAGCATATTAACAAAATCGACGCCCACAACTACTTTGTGTTCTACTCGTGCATAGATTCTACGCATAGACCTAGCTCATGATGCCACTGTTGGGGAACGTAGTAGTAAATCAAAAATTTCCTACGCGTTCACCAAGATCCATCTATGGAGAAACCAGCAACGAGCAAGGGGAGAGTGGATCTTCATACCTTTGAAGATCGCTAAGCGGAAGCGTTACAAGAACGCGGTTGATGGAGTCGTACTCGTAGCGATTCAGATCGCGGTAGATCCGATCAAGTGCCGAACGGACGGCACCTCCGCGTTCAACACACGTGCAGCCCGGTGACGTCTCCAACACCTTGATCCAGCAAGGAGGAAGGAGAGGTTGGGGAAGGGCTCCAACAGCAGCACGACGGCGTGGTGGTGGTGGAGTAGCAAGGTAATCCGACAGGGCTTCGCCTAAGCGCTGCGGAGGAGGAAGAAGAGAGGTAGGGCTTTGCCGTGAGAGAGAGAGATCAAATCTTGTCTCAAAACATCCAAAACCTCAAGTATATATAGGAGGAGGGACGTGGAGGGCTGGCTTGGCCTCTACTCCAAAGAGGAGAGGGTCGGCCGAATTAAAGGGAGAGTCCACCTCCCACAAGGGAGGTGGATCTCCTCCTTTTAAATCCCTTTTGCCTTATCTCCTTATCTCCAGCCACATGGGCCCACATAGATGGTCTTGGCCGACCCAATATGGGCTGGCACACCTCCTCTAAGGGCCCATGAGGTCCTTTGGTCGTCACACCCCTCTCGGGGGTCCTCCGGCACCCTCCCGGCACTCCCGGTACACTACCGATGAGCCCGAAAACTTTCCGGTGACCAAAACTGGACTTCCTATATATCAATCTTTACCTCCAGACCATTCCGGAGCTCCTCGTGACGTCCGGGATCTCATCCGGGACTCCGAACAACCTTCGGTAATCACGTATACCATTTCCCTATAACCCTAGCGTCATCGAACCTTAAGTGTGTAGACCCTACGGGTTCGGGAGACACGTAGACATGACCGAGACACCTCTCCGGCCAATAACCAACAGCGGGATCTGGATACCCATGTTGGCTCCCACGTACTCCACGATGATCTCATCGGATGAACCATGATGTCGGGGATTCAATCAATCCCGTATACAATTCCCTTTGTCTATCGGTATGGTACTTGCCCGAGATTCGATCGTCGGTATCCCCATACCTTGTTCAATCTCGTTACCGGCAAGTCTCTTTACTCGTTCCGTAATACATCATACCGTGACTAACTCCTTAGTCACATTGAGCTCATAATGATGATGTCTTACCGAGTGGGCCCAGAGATACCTCTTCGTCACACGGAGTGACAAATCCCAGTCTCGATTCGTGTCAACCCAACAGACACTTTCGGAGATACCCGTAGCGTACCTTTATAGCCACCCAGTTACGTTGTGACGTTTGGCACACCCAAAGTATTCCTACGGTATCCGGGAGTTACACAATCTCATGGTCTAAGGAAATGACACTTGACATTGAAAAGCTTTAGCAAACGAACTACACGATCTTTGTGCTATGCTTAGGATTGGGTCTTGTCCATCACATCATTCTCCTAATGATGTGATCCCGTTATCAACGACATCCAATGTCCATGGTCATGAAACCGAGACCATCTATTGATCAACGAGCTAGCCAACTAGAGGCTCACTAGGGACACGTTGTGGTCTATGTATTCACACATGTATTACGGTTTCCGGTTAACACAATTATAGCATGAACAATAGACAATTATCATGAACCATGAAATATAATAATAACCAATTTATTATTGCCTCTAGGGCATATTTCCAACATATAGGACGTGCCAACTCTCACTTTTACAACAAGCTTTCTTTTTCGTGATGTCCTATGCAGTGCTCCATGACAACTTCTTGGTCCAGCAATCGGTAGATTTGTTCTACCATTGTTGCCATGGCAACCACACTGTAGGAGGCAATGAGACCTATTTAGAAGTGCAACATTCAAAATGCATCTTGCTCACTTTATTTTGTTTTGCAAACATGTAAAATATGTTCGTGTAGCAACACACCAGATTTTGCATCAATTCTTTAGTTTGCAAATGTGATAGTCCCCACCTTTCTGCCTCTATGGCAACTTCATTTTTTGGTGTGTTTTGGTTTGAAAACATTTCCAACCTACGACATTTTTTTGTGCATACATCAATTAGGTTGTTTTCTAATATTTTTTGCTTGATCAAGGCATTTTCCATCCGTATGTCTATTCAACATGGGAGTTTCACTTTTTGTGTTCAGATCTAGCTTTTCCTCTATGTCTATACTCATGTGTGCTTGTTCTTACTACAACATCATGGTTCGCGTCGACCAGCAAGACGACGACGATGACTTTGTGGAGCCACTCCCACGACAACGTGCGGCTGCTCCTGGGAAAGATGGTGATGAGGTTCTTCCCTGGCCCCCAATGTATTATTTGTGCTATACATGTTTTTCATTCATTTATTGAACTTGCCAAGAATCATCGTGTTTCTGTTTTTTTTTGCAGAATAAGAAATGTACACGGCGCAATAGGGCTTCTCAAGAATGGCTGACTTTAATGACTAAGGGATTTAGCAATGACCAGAAGAAACCCGTCGGCGATATGGGGGTGCAGTCTTTAATGAATGTCATGTGCTCAAATCCGGTGAACCATATAAGTGATTGGATTTGGGAAATCTATGACCCTATGTCTAGGGAATTTGTCATTCCAGGATGTGGAAGACTGCCTTTGGACGAGGAGTCCATTTTCTGCACATTAGGTGTACCCCGTGGGGAATTGATTGTTCCTTATGAGACGAACAATGACATTGAGCAAGAATTGTTCCCCCGTTTGTTTCTTGATGATGCAACCATTCCCCATAAGTCGGTGCTCGCAACTAAGATGGAAAAGTTGAAAACCCACAGTGTTGTATTCAAGATGAAGCTTCTAATGTACTTGATTTCGTCTGTCTTTGCACCTACCACTTTGCTACATGCAAGCAACAAATGCTTCCCTATCCTGGTGAATGTTCTTCATCTACTTTTTGTTGTTCTGTAATGGCTGATGATGTTTCCTTGCATCTGTGTCAATGTTCTTCAAATCTTTGCTTTATTTTCCAGGCCAAAATTGACGATGTGAAGAACATGAATTGGTGAAAATTCATTGCTGACTTCCTGCATGATGCACTCTCAAACAAGATGTACCACAAGGGTTGTCGCCTACACCTAATGGTCTTCTTTTTTTGTTCTCGATATGTGTTTTCGCGAGGAGTTGATTTTTTATTATTGGTAATGCATAAAACATAATAATCTAGGGGCATTCAAGCTTGAATTGTATCGTATTCATATGCCTTTTTTAGTAAGCAAAACATGTGGAAGATGTACTTGATCATGTATGGCAACTGTAGTTGTGCAGCTGTAGCAAGCCTAGTTGTTCACATATTTTAAACTCAGTTGTCAACACATGGCAACTTCGGGATGACTCTTCATGGCGGCTCCAGTTCGTTCTGCATGGCAACTCCACATGTCGTACAATGACAAACTCTGGTGCATGTTGATGTTGTGGATGGCTACTATAGATGTTGATGCATGTCATCTATAGTTTTTGCTTTCTAGCAACTACATTCAGATACATATTTCATGCATAATTTATTTCTCAGTGTGCCCTATTTGTGTTAGTTGTTTTCTAATGGCAACATACATGTATTTTTTTAGAAGCTAATACATGGCAATCATATCGGTACGTAAATGGCACTCCTAGAATTCTGACATGTTTTTGTGTGTGTTTGTGTTTGTCAGCTCATGCATGTCGATCGCCTTGATTTATCAACCATCGATCTCGCTGTTATAGGACGTCTGCTTCCCCCACACAAATTTGTTGTCTCCGCGTGGACGTACGACGTTATCAAGGTTGTGCTTGCTGCAGACAAGATATCTGACACGAAGTATGGCAAACTACAACTTAGTGTATCATACTTCTTTCATTGTAAATTTGAAGTATATTACTGAAAATGAATATAAAAAAACAAAGTTGTTTGTTCATTCATACTACTTTTTCCAAAAGGGGCCGTAAAACCCAAAATACATGGCAGCTATGTTTTGACTCCCATGTGGCAACTCTAACATACTTTACATGGCAGTCATGATCGAATATTACCAATTTATTCCTGCGCCACCCCATGTTTGCTGGCAATGTTATTTTTGACTCCTTCATTTTTTTCTCCCATTTTTCAGTTGATGGCCAAGCATGCCATTGAATACAATGTTTTCGATGGGCCAAGTAATTTCGCCAAGTGGATGGATGTGCATTCAGCTCCGTCGTGCACCCCTGAGGTATTTTTCAACTGCATTTGTTTTTTCATTACTTTTTTGCAATGGAGTTCTTTGCATCTCCTACAATTTATTGTCCAATTTTTTTAATACTTTTTTGTATCTAAAGCTGTTTAATGTTTTACTGTCATTTTAGGCCAGGCCCCCCGTGGAGCACCTAGTTGGACAGTTTGCTTCTGACATGACCAACTTGCTTGGGAAGTTGGTTCGGTCTGGACAACATTAAATGGTTCTGATGTTGATGAAGTCGTGACGCACTTTACCTCTTTTGTTGGGGCACGCACACATCGTCCAATTGGTTGACGTGGTCGGTACGATTACAACAGCTCTCAGGAGCACCTCGATACCCAAGTGGATTCTTTTGTGGAACGTTTGGGTGGAATGGATGCTGGTCCTGCAATGGGTCCTGACGGCCATGATGTCACGGAGAATGCGAAGCATGGCAGTGATTAGTTGAAATCTCGTTAATTTCCTGCTGGCGATAATAGTGGCAAGGCTCAAGATGTTGTTAATGCACCAAAGGGAGCCAATGCATCAGCCATTGCGAATGTCGCGTGTTGGGGATATAACCCCGTGGTAAGATGCGCCCAGGTGGGGCCGGGTCATACCTGGCAGCTCATGGTCCAGACCAAGGCAGATGGGCTAAGATACGTAGGCCTGGCTGTATGGCGGCTTACCAAGATTGGCCAAGACAAGGCCCGAATGGAAGGTAGCATGAAGACCCGGGGGGTTAAGCCACCCGGTGGCGGCTTGCCCAAGATGGTAAGGCAACATAGAGATAGACTCAGATATGTTGTAAGAGTCGATATGAGACTTGTGTAACCCGTGGTCTTGACCTCTATATAAAGGCGAGACCCGGGGCGACTTAGATAGAAACTGACTAATCGAGAACTAGGTCAAGCGAATCCGCTCCCTTCTAATCGTCACTCCAATCAATACAACACAAGTAGGACGTAGGCTTTTACCTCTTCTTGAGGGGCCGAACCTGGGTAAACTCGTGTCCTTCGTCCCAACCAACCCCTTTGAGTCCATCACCTTGGCGATGGCCTCGAACATAAGTCCTCGGACATCTGCCATGACAAAACCATGACAGTTGGTGCCCACCATGGGCCAACGCTCGGTGGTGTTGAGGTCTCAAAGGGATCTCTCCTAGGGATCGAGGGGTATGTTGTTGGCAGGATAAACAAGAGTCACCGCGACCGGCTCTACATCGACGACGCCGGCTGGGACCCCGAGGCCGACTCTGTCGAGTACGGTTTCCGGGTTCCCTTCGGTGGAATCCACGTCTTCATTGGCAAAGTTGGCGGATCTACACCTGGGCCGGACGTCTGCACCAACATCGTCGAGCGAGCCCCGTGCATGCAACCCGCCCATGTTGACCTGGGCAAGAATCATGTCTTCGTCGGCTTCACTCAGGGCATGGATCTTGAGGGTTCCATGTAGGAGGAAACTCTCGTCTGTTCGGAGGATGGATCTTTAAGAGGGGATACAGAATCAATCGACCAACTTCATGATGGCAGGCTCGAGGGCTACGACGAGCTTTACCCTGAGTCAGAGTATCATGAGCTGGAGGACCATGGGCCGCCGATGCATGCAGCCATCTTCATGGCGGGTTCAGCACGAGGCCCGAGCAGTAGAGCCACCGGGGCGGCTGGGTTGGGGGCCGACCCACCGCCGGCTCAAATTCTTCTGGAGGTCCCAAATTACACTGCTGACCTACCTCCGGAGGCATGGATTGAAAGCTATGAGCTGGCCATGGAGATGTTAGACGTCAACAACGTAGTATGTGCCAAGTATTTTATCATGATGCTGGAAGGGCCGGCTCGCACTTGGTTGAAGGGCTTGCCACCCAACACCATTCATTCCTAGGCCGAGTTAAAGGCGAAGTTCATCAGAAATTTCCAAGGAACGTGCAAGTAGCCCACGACGATTGTGGATTTGGATCATTATGTCCAACAGGATGATGAGTCGGCTCATCATTGGGTCCGGCATGTCTCAACTATCATCCACTCGTCTGAGCAGATTACGACGGCTCAAGCAGTTTTGTTCTGGAGAAGAATTGCCACTTTACGCCCCTGAAGTAGAAGCTTGGCCGGCTCAAGCGCTCGTGTCAGGACATGGGGGAGCTCATGGCGGCTCTCATGAAGTACGCCGACTCTGACAATACAAAGGATCCAGGCTCTGATGAGAAGAAGCCTAGCTAGGGTAAAAAGAATAACAATGGCAAGGGTGCGACAGGCAACGATAACTAGGGCAAGAGGAAGAATCCAGATGGCGGGTCAGAATTGGTGGCCAACGCCAGCGCTGGGAACAATCGTGCTAAGGGCAACGGGAATTTTAGACAACCCTTTAATAAGGGTAAAACTCCTTTTAACTTGGAGGAGATGCTCAATAAACCTTGTCCAGAGCACAGCCGACCTGACAGGGTGGCGGGTCACACGTGGAGGAATTGCCACATTATGTGACAGTTTCAGGACTACAGCTTGCGGTTGCATAACAACAACGGTGGGGGCCCACCAAGCGGCTCAGGACCAGGCGGGTCAGGAGCTAGCCTGGGTTCTGGCGGTTCAGGATCCGGCTACCAGGGCCAGGGCAATCAAGGAGGGCATCATCAGCAATCTGGTGGCAATAATTAGCAGAAAAGTTACCAGTCTGGGTATCAGAGTAATCCAAAGTAGCTCAGCTCGGGTCAGTATCAAGTTTGTACAACCAGCGTTGACAAGCGAGATTAGAAGTTGCGTAAGCGGGCGGTTAATGCGATCACACCGGCTCTCCCACAATACTTGAAGTGGTCTGAGTATGACATAACTTGGAGCAGAGAGGATCACCCGCCACGTGTTGATGACCCGGGACGGCTGGCTATGGTAGTTGCCCCCCAAGTGGGAGGATATGTGTTTACTAAGGTGCTTGTGGATGGTGGCAGCAACATTAATATTCTGTACTATGAAACTTTCCACCGGATGAAGTTGCTTGATAAGGATATTAGGCCTTCCTCAATAGTCTTTCATGGTGTGGTACCTGGAAAGTCAGCTTATCCAGTGGGTAAGATCACTTTGGAAGTCGCCTTTCATGATGAATACAACTATAGGGTGGAGACCTTGTGTTTTGAGGTGATCAAGATCCAAAGTCCATATTATGCCCTATTTGGACATCTGGCTTACGCCAAGTTCATGGCTAGGCCTTGCTATGTCTACTTACAACTCAAGACGCCGGGTTTAAACGAGACGATTACAGTGCATGGTGATCAGGAGACGGCTATTGAGTGTGAGGAAGGAGACGCAACTTATGCAGAGTTGAGTTGCGCTGAAGGAGAGCTCAAGTCCTACAAGGAAAATGTTGACCCAGAGGACATGACTCTGCTCAAAAAGCCCACCATAGAATCTAAGCCGCCCCTCAAGTTTTCGGCGGATGATACCAAGCTGGTGGATTTCACTCCGCGCGACTCATCTCAACAGTTCACTATTGGGGCCAATATGGATCCCAAATAGGAAAGCGCGCTCATCGAATTCATCCTTGAGAATCGGGACATCTTTGCATGGAAGCCTTCTGACATGCCGCGTGTACCGAGAGAGTTTGCTGAGCATCACCTTAATGTGGATCCTAAATTTAAGCCGGTCAAATAGTTCCTATGGTGGTTCAATGAAGAGATGCGCAAGGCCATTGGAGAAGAGGTGGCCCGGCTCCTGGCGACGGGTTTCATCGTTGAAGTGTTTCACCTAGAGTGGCTTGCTAACCCGGTGCTAGTGCTTAAGAAGAACAACACGTGGCATATGTGTGTGGATTACATGGATCTTAACAAGGCCTCTCCGGTTGACCCGTTTGTTCTCCCCCGTATCGACCAGATCATCGATGCAACGGCGGGTTGTGAGAGTTTATGCTTCCTAGATGCTTATTCTGGTTATCATCACATCAAGATGGTAGTCAAGGACCAAGAGAAGATGGCTTTCATCACACCTTTTGGTGCCTTCTGCTATGTGTCTATGCCTTTCGGGCTCAAGAGTGCCCAGGCGACTTACCAACGTTGTGCACAAAACTGTCTTCACAATCAAATTGGGTGCAACTTTCATGCATATGTGGATGATATTGTGATTAATTCAAGGAATAAGGAGACTGCTTGACGACTTGAAGGAGACCTTTGACAACTTACGGGTCTACAAGATGATGCTTAACCCGGCTAAGTGTGTTTTTGGCATTCCTGCAGGCAAGCTCTTGGGATTTCTAGTCTCTGAGCATGGCATTCCTGCATGCTTTTTGGCATTCCTGCATTGAGGCTAATCCGGATAAAATCAAGGCTATCACTTCCCTATCTAAGCCGGCATGCATCAATGATGTTCAGCGCCTGGCGGGATGGATCGCTGCGCTAAGCCGGTTCATAAGACGCCTTGGGGAGAAGGCCATCCCTTTGTACCAGATGATGAAGAAGACAGACAATTTTGTCTGGAGTACGGCGGCGGGTGAGGCGTTTGAGGCACTCAAGAGACAACTCACTGAGCCGCCAGTTTTAGTGGCTCCGGTTGAGAAGGAACCTTTGCTCTTATATGTGGCGGCTAATAACAGGGCAGTCAGCGCCGCGATCATCGTGGAGTGTAAGGAGGCAGGGAAGGAATATCCGATTCAGAGGCTGGTTTATTATATCAGTGAAGTCCCGACAGAGTCCAAGCAGAGGTATCCACATTGGCAGAAGCTAGTATATGGGGTATTCATGGTCAATCGTAAGCTGAAGCATTACTTCCTGGGGCACCAGATCATAGTGGTTAGCTCTGCCCCGTTGGGAGACATAATTCAAAACAGAGAAGGCACCGGCAGGATTGCTAAGTGGGCATTGGAGTTTGGACCTCTTAATTTGAAATACGTGCCTCGCACGGCGGTCAAGTCTCAAGCCTTAGTGGATTTCATAAATGACTGGACGGAGTGTTAGGTGCCCAAGGAAAAGCCGGATAACACATATTGGACAATTCACTTTGATGGATCCAGGCAACTGGAAGGATCCGGGGCAGGGGTTGTCTTAACTTTCCCCAAAGGTGACAAGTTCTGTTAAGTGCTAAGGTTGATGTTTCCTTGTACTACCAATGCAACTGAGTACGAAGCTCTGCTTCATTGCCTCCGGGTGGCTAAGGAGATGAACCTGAGCCGGGTTAGGTGTCTGGGCGACTCAGACCTCGTGGCCTAGCAAGTTTCAAGCACTCGTGATTCCAAGGACCCGCGGATGGAGACTTATCGTCAGACGGTGGATGTCTTTGTTGGTTATTTCAAGGGTTATCAAGTGGATCATGTTGATCATCGCAAGAACGAGGTGGCCGACGCACTGTTAGGACTGTGCTCTCAGCGTAAGTCGGTACCGACTAACGTTTTCTTAGACGTACTACATCACCTGTTAGTTAAGTTACCTTCAGAGGAAGACTTGGCTATACCTGACCCGGAGGGGCAGCTGGTGGCGGCTCTACATGCTATTCCTGACTGGACTGTGCCTTATCTGGCGTATTTGACTTGCAGCGAGTTACCTAAGGATAAAACCCTATCAAGGCAGATCATCAGGCGGTCTAAGTCTATGACAATCACCAATGGTGAGTTACATAAGTGCAGCGTCACTGGCGTCTTTCAAGGTTGTGTCTCACCGGAAGAAGGCAAGGAAATCTTGAATGAAATTCATGCTAGCGATTGTGGTCATCACGCCGACTCAAAATCTCTGGTGGCCAAGGCTTTTTGGCATGGTTTCTTCTGGCAGACGGCTCATAAGGATGCCGAAGACTTGGTTTTCAAGTGCGATGGATGTCAGAAGTTCGGCTGGCGTGCTCACATCCCGGCTCAGGAGTTGCACATGATCCCAATTACCTGGCCGTTTGCGGTCTTGGGTCTTGATATGGTCGGGCCTTTCAAGAGATCCAGGGACAAGAAGACCCCTCTTGGTGGCTCTGGACGAATTTACCAAGTGGGTAGAAGCTGAGCTGGTCAGCAAGTGAGACGCGGCTACGGCGGTCCAGTTTGTTAAAAAGCTAATCTATCACTGTGGTTACCCTCATAGTATCATCACAGATAATGGTACGAACTTATCCAAGTGGGCTATGCAAGTGTTCTGTGAAAGTGAGCACATTTGTCTTGACGTTTCTACGGTTGCTCATCCACAATCAACTCATGCAGAGCGTGCTAACCAGGAAAACTTGAGAGGTATCAAACCACGGCTTATGGTTCCTTTGCAGCGAATGTCGGGTTGTTGTGTAGAGGAGTTGTCATCTGTCTTATGAAGCATCAGAACTACTCCCAACAGATCAACAGGCTATACGCCTTTCTTCATGGTTTATGGCGAGGAAGCCGTGTTACCAAGCGATATACGTCATGACTCTCCATGGGTGGCGGCTTATGTTAAGGCGAATAATGAAACAGCACGTCAAGGTGCGTTGGATGCCTTGGAGGAAGAGTGTGATCTAGCGACGGCTCTATCGGCGATTTATCAGCAAGACCTGTGTCGCTATCATAGCCGTAGAGTTAAGACCTAGACATTTCAATAAGGCGACTTAGTGTTGCGGTTGATTCAAGATTAGACAGATGCACACAAGTTGTCCCCTCCATGGGAAGGACCTTTCGTGGTCAGTAGAAATCTTAACAATGGGTCGTATTACCTCATTGACATAGGAGACGAATCAAGCACTTCTGGGCAAGAGACCCGTCGGCCGTGGAACATAGCTCATCTACGGCCTTACTATACTTGAGTCATCAAGACTTGACATTGTACACCATCATTGTACATATCATATATATATGAATAAAGTTGGCATCCCTGCAAGCTGGGGCTTCTGCCGTTTCGCGTATCTAGTTTGCGCAACAAGGTCATCTAGGGGGCTTCCAACCCACTGAGTTTAGCTTATCAGACCCTATTGATTGGCTCTTAAGCCAAACAGTAGACTCCGTCAACAGGTCATCTAGGGGGCTTCCAACCCGCCGGGTTTAGCTTATAAGACCCTATTGATCGGCTCTTAAGCCAAAAAGTTGACGCCGTCAACAAGGTCATCTAGGGGTCTTCCAACCCGCCGGGTTTAGCTTATCAGACCCTATTGATCGGCTCTTAAGCCAAAAAGTTGAATCAGTCAACAAGATCATTTGGAGGCTTCCAACCCACGGGGTTTAGCTTACATACCCTCTTGATCGGCTCTTAATCCACCACAATCTCGGGTTAAACTTGCTTGTAAGCTGATGCTGCTCCGCTATGTGACCCGCCGAACTCTTACCAATTAATCTCGCTTAGAAACCCTCAGCCGGTTCAAAGAAATTGACGGGCAATCTTGATAGAAACCATGTACTGGTTAAGGTTAAACCGGCGGTTCTTGTCACGTGACGGCCGGCTTACGGAAAGCGAGGATAAACTTGCTCATCTACTGCCGACTCTCCGCTATGTGGCCCGTTCATACTCTTAGACAGTTAATCTTTTAAAGACCCTGCACTGTTTAAGGTTAAAACGACGGATTTATGTCACGTGAGAGGCAGTGTATGGGCTACCAGGGTACTCATGCCCTGCCATGTCTCTTTCTAGGATGTTACACTTCCTGTCAGTTAATCTCGCTTAGAGACCCTGAGCCGTTCTAAGAAATTGACGACCAATCTCGATAGAGACCCTGTACTGATAATGAGTTTTAAGTAGCGAGTCCACCCAGAAGAACTGGCACATGAGTTATTGAAAAAGCAAGTCAGGAAAGATGTAACCTCTCCGGGTTCTGCTATTCTAAGCCGCCCTCACAACAGTATAGAAAGTATTCTCCTCTCACAGGCTATTTTCTTAAGAAGAGCCACCACGACATCTGGTATGAATTGAAGCACAAGGCGGACATGATATGTTAAAGCCATTCGATTTCCTGTGTGCACGATGGCACAGTTCAAGCAAGACAAGGTTTTCCTAAAGGCCTACTACAACACTGTCCACATAGCTCAAAAAGCATGACTTAAAGTGTTTTACACCGCCCCAAATTTTGGCGGGTCATGAAGCCGAGTTAAACCATGGCATTATCAAGTTGATCAGTTGGACGGCAGGTCATCCTGCGGCGGGTCTTCGACCTCCTCGATCTAGAGATGGTCCACGTCCCAGTTGCAGTTGGTTAAAGCTTCAAAGTTTGCCTCTTCAAAGAGGGGAGACGGGTCAATGTCAGGAGCGAAGAGATGCTTATGGCGTGCAGGAGTTAAATCCCTAGCCTCGAAGGTTGAACCGCGCACTCGCTTGTTCTCAATGTTGTAAGCCGCCTGATATGTTGATAGATTCACTTCTTCTGCTACCACTGCTGCAAGGACCCTGAAGGCCTTCATACGACGAGCATAGTCGGCTTCTATGAATTCTGAGCCATCGTCCTTCTTCGATGGAAAACCATCCATCATCTCTTTAGGAGTTAGCTCCAGGGCAAAGTCCATAGTCCGACTTATTGCTGCAATGGCTCCCTTCCAGGCGGCTGATTTTTTGAGTTCCTCGATTTGCTTTGGTAGAGTTGACAGCACCTCTATGACTCCTTTCATGAACTTGGGGATGCTTTCTTTGTTCAGCATAGCTCTAATAGTGCAAAGAGTCCTACAGTACAATTGCTCTGACAAAGTGTAGATGGCTTTCAGCCGCAATAGGCTGTCAGCGCCAAGTTGATGGCTTCTTTGAGCTACACAAGACGGATTTTATGTTATAAGCCGCCTGTGCAAATTTTCAAGCAAGAAGATTGGTTGAGTTTTTAGTACTTACCAAAGATAACAGCTGTCATCTTGGAGATATGGCGCTTCAGGGATTGCAACTCATCTGATACGACCATGAGTCCCTCATCAACATCGTCCGCATGTTTGGCCAGAGCAGTTTGCTCCGCCTGAACATATTTTTTGAAAGAAGCAAATTCAGACTTAGCTTTTGTAAGCTCTTCGGCGGCAAGCCGACCCTTCTCCTCTGCTTCACTTTGGGCGGCTTACTAGGAGGCCAGATTGCTTTTTAAGCCGGTCAGTTAGGACTCGGCATTGCTTAAAGCTTCCCGTGACATACAAAAAGTAAATGAGGGGTAATTCGCAAGGATAACATATTGCCAGATGGTTAAGTTAACAAAATATAATGCAAGTCTCAAGCAGATTGCAAGCAATATACTCGACACTTGGGGGCTAATGTTTGTTTGTTCTCCAAGACTACAAATAAGTTCCGGCTCATCTTTTTAAAGTTAAGCCGATGCTTGGGGGCTACAACAATGATTTCTAAGTCAACAATGAAGTTCCGGCTCATATTCGTCCAAGATAAGCCGACACTTGGGGGCTACAGGTGGCTCTTTGTTCAGTCTACATGGAAGTTCCGGCCCATTATTTCTATACTGACCCGAACTTGGGGGCTACCATTGATCAACTACTTAGCACTGAGTACCGGCTTAATATTTACATATTAAAGACGATACTTGGGGGCTACATACTAAGTGGTTCTACTTATGACATGGGTTGGAAGACCTAGCTTACCATTAGCAAATATTAAACCGGCTCTTGGGGGCTACATAAGGGTATAAGTAAAGGAAGGAGTACCTCATATTTTTTCTTCATCAGATTAACAAGTTTGAGCTCCATGTTCTGGCTTGTGGAGAGGCGGTTCAGATAACCAGCGTGTAACTCATCAGTAGTTAACTTCTCTAGCACGGGGAGCTCAATGTCCAGCTTGTCAGAAGCTTCAGTTTTCTCAATGTGCTTTGTCAACTCATGAGGTTGAGGAGTTCAAAAGCTGGTACCAGTAACGATGACGTCCGGAAGAACTCGATCGTTGACGGCCGTTGAAGGGCTTGGCGGCTTAGAGTCGGTCCTTGGAGGATTCTCAGTTGCCGTTTCATGGGCCGCCGGCTCAACAAAAAGACGAGCGTCTTCAGGTGCATCTTTTGAGAATGCAGAGGGATGAACATGTGCAACAGGAGAGTCCGGCTTGGCAGGCTCCGGCTCTTGGGCAGTGGGGGCAGAGGTAGACGAGCTGGTTTGTTTTCCTTCGTTTTGCTTGAACCCTAGAAAGCACAGAAGGTTATTGTACAAAGTTCAAGGATGACAAAGGATATAATGCAAACATGAAAGCACGTACCCTAGGTTGATCTTTAGAGGCAGCAGCTTAGTTTCCATAGAGTCGCCTGAGGAAGGGGGCGATTCCTGAAAGCAGTTAAAGCAATATAAAGACAAAGTAAAGTGGAAAGAAAAGGTTGACAAAATTAAAACAAGTTAAAAAACCTCGGCCGGCCGTTTCCGCTGAACCGGAGAGTGGGACAACCCGACCATAAGATCTTCAGAGCCGGCACTCCGGGTCTGGCATCGGGAAAGCTGTTGTTGCTTTTTCAAAAGAAAGTCGGGGTCTAAGTAAGCAAGAGGATGAGAAAATGGGACTTTTTGGACGAACCCCCATATCTTTTGTGGTGCAAGATGTTCTGAGTCGGATGAGACATACATTACCTCAGGAATGTTGGCGTGGCTTGTCTCCATCTCGTCCTGTGAAGTTATTACCGTCAGTAAGGTGCATAGTAAGATGGTCAAGAAAGTCAAGTTCTACCTCTGAATCATCAACCTCAGGTTGCTCTTGAGGTACAGTTTTCTTGTTTCGGTTGCCGGTCTTCTCCTTAGACTTTTTTGGAGGAGGGACATATTTCTTTTTCCAGAAGCTGGAGTTAGCCTGAAAGTAAAAGCCACCGAAAGAGGTTAAAGATTGCAAACATACATGGATAGCTAACGCGAAATTAAGGATATTGAGAGTGGCCCTTACATCTAGGGTCGGGTTTGTGGCACAGAAGGGTGGTAATCCAATGGTGCGGCAACATCCTTGAGACTCATGGACTAGGCTTTTGATGGCGGCAACGATGTTGTCTTCTGACAACATGGTAGGATTAAAGCAGAGGGGGTCATTGGCATCACCCGTATAATCACACATGAGACGGTTTCTACGGCTTAGAGGCATGACTCTCCAAGAGATCCAACAGCGGGTCTGATCAATCCCTGTCAGACCATTGGCCATGAGGGCTCTAATTTTGGCATAATCTGGAGAATACTTTGCCCGTTCGGAGTCCGACATCCGGTCAGGGAGTTCAAATGTGGTGCGGAGCCAGGTCGGATGATAACCCGGCAATGGACGTTCTCCCTCTCGAGAGGTATCTTTGTGATAGAACCAAGTTTTGTTCTAGTCCTTGGGGTGACTTGGCATTCGAAGAATCGGAAAGGTTTGGCAGTATGCATAGAAGAACTCACGGAAGAGGTCAACTGACGGTTCTTCTTGTATGTAAACTTCACTGAGGATTTGGAAGTTGCAAATATTTGAGACGGAGTTGGGTGCAAATATTTGAGACGGAAAAATTTAGAGACGGGCGGGCTGAAACCGCGTACAAGGTGGTCCACGAATATGACTACTTCGCCCTCTTGGGGGATGGGTTTTTTCTCATTGCTTGGAACCCACCAATGAATGACATTGTTGGCTGGCAAGGTCCTTGCGTCTACGAAATCCTTCAAAAACTCCTGAGAGATTGCAGAGCCGACCCAGTTACAAGAAGAGGACGCACAAGGCATAATGGCGTCTTAAAACTGTGGAAAGTAACAGTGCACGACGAGTTAGAAGGTGACAGACAACTAAGGGCGGCTGACGAAATCTAAGTTCTACAAAGCTAAGCCGCCGGTGCAGTTTATGGCAAGAGACAAAAGTTTATATGGCGGGTTAAGCTGGCAGAGAGATGAAGCAAAATACAATTAAGTGTGGAAAATAGGTTTCACACGCTATCTTTATAATTGCAGATCTAGAAACAGAGGAAAAACGGATTTATCTAAAACCTAATGACGAACTGAGGAAGAACTTGCAAAGCTCGAGGGCAGTGAAAGGAAGCAACTATAGATCTATATTAGGCTATTGGTGATTTCGCACGATCTATCGCAGCGGGAAGGTGGACATTACAAGATTTACGGAGTTATGTGTCATATAGCATTATGAAGAACATGCGCTCTAAACGGGCCGAAGAACTCCGTGGATTTATCACACTAAGCTACAGATCTAGGGGATGGAGAAAGACATACCGGAAGTGATGCGGCGGTCGCGGGCAATGCTCTGGTCGGTTTAGGTTGATGCAACGGCCTAGGGCGACGACATCAAGGAACCATCACCGGAGCGAGGGAGCTTGGGGGTGACGGTGTCAAGAGGAAGAAGAAGAGGTGTAGGAGGTGGAGGAAATGAGAAAGACCCTTTTGCGTTCCTATTTAAGAGGCTGGAATGTGGAAACGGGCGCAAGAATCAAGGCGACAGAAGCTGACTAACCGAGACGGACGCCTTAATTTTCGAGCCATCAGTTTAATGAAAAGATCCGTTGTGATCGTTAGGGAATCTTTTTCGCATATCTGGTATGACATCACAACGGGTTATATATCTTACTTTCATGTGATGAAGAGTGAGACTCACTACCAAGTAAGATGGAAGATTGACATGAGCAAGCTCAAATCAACCTGGGGCCTAATGTTGGGGATATAACCCCGTGGTAAGCCCCGCCCAGGTCGGGTCGGGTCATACCTGGCGGCTCATGGTCCAGACCAAGGTAGATGGGCCAAGAGACGTAGGCCTGGTTGCATGGCGGCTTACCAAGATGGGCCAAGAGAAGGCCCGGACGGAAGGTAGCATGAAGACCCGGGTGGTTAAGCCGCCCGGTGGCGGCTTGCCCAAGATGGTAAGGCAACATAGAGATAGACTCAGATACGTTGTAAGAGTCGGTATGAGACTTTTGTAACCCTTGGTCTTGACCTGCTACATAAAGGTGAGACCCGGGGCAACTTAGACAAAAACCAACTAATTAAGAACTAGGTCAAGCGAATCCGCTCCCTTGTAATCGATACTCCAATCAATACAACACAAGCAAGACGTAGGCTTTATCTCTTCTTGACGGGCCGAACCTGGGTAAACTCGTGTCCTTCGTCCCAACCAACCACTTTGAGTCCATCACCTTAGCGATGGCCTCGGACATCTCCCGTGACAAAACCACGACACTGCGGGTGTTTCTCGCTCAAAGAGGGGTGGGACTATAGAGGACCTTGCTCAGGGTCCTGATGGCAAGAAGGGTAGGACTGATCCTGTTGCTTCTAGGATGAGGATTGTTGTTTGTTCGTTGTGACATATCACATGCTTCTTCTTCTTTTTTTATGAGTTGCATGCCATGATTTGTTTTTTCTTACTCAGGTTTTCTAGTTTGCTTTCTGTTGGCAAGGAGATGACAGTCAGTGACCGGGCAACTAATAAAAAAGAAGCACCCACCCACCTTGTGCTTCTGCGAGGTTGAACAAAGGGGAACTCACTACTATTGGTATTTCGTCCACTTGATCGTCTCCTCATGCGTCATTGTCCAATACTGGGGATCCCATTGTGCTTGAGACATGAGGTAATAAAGCAAAAGGTATGCTCTCATTTTTACTAATTTTGTGTTCTAACTATTTTTTGAACAAGCGCGTGTTGTATCGTTTATTTTTTCTGAAAAATCACATGGCATTTGAAGTGTGTTCAACATGGTAAGTCATACGGTATGTTTGATGCATTCCATATCCAAAGACAACTTTAATTCAGTTCACATGACAACTCTAACTGTTTCAGCATGGCAATTTCTACCTACCATACATGGCAGATACTAGCTTACTCACATGGCAACTAGCATGCATCACACACTTGAAATTCATGATTTTGACATGGCAAGTCTAACTGTTCCAACATGGCTACTAGTATAGACCATACATGGCAGATACTAGCTTACTCACATGGAAACTATCTGTCGGGACCCCGATCCTAAGTCATATGATTCCATACTGTAACAAGCCACATCACTTTGCGGCCTCACGCACGGTACTCCACGGCTGCAGCCTTACCTTGGCCGGGACCGTTTGCGTCTTTTGGCTCACGTATGTGAACATATCGCTGGCAATCACACAACAAAGAACCCGGGCCGACATAACTAGTCATAGAACCCAAGTGGCACACCCGTACGGAAACAGGCATACATAACCCAGCAATGCAGGTGTCGGTCTCAAGCGTGTGTAGACGAGTCGTAGCAAGTTACAAGGACTCCATTACGTCGCGAGACACGAATGTCATCGCTGCACGTAGACGAGTTGTAACAGGCTACAGGGACTCCATTACACTGCGAGACATTTCCCCAAAGGGACAGACACAGCAGCAAAGAAGGATACATGCCGGTCAATCAATGTGTCCGGAGCAGTAGCAAGCTACCAAGGCTCGGTGGAAGCACAAAAAGACAGTTTCCCGTAAGGAGTACTGCTAAAGGCACACAACTAGGTGTCGGATCCCATACATACCGTTGCACGCCGCACGTACGCACGACATGCCCGTTATGCATAGATACAACTATGGCATCACAACATAACCATACAACAACATGACTTTTATTTAAAAGGCTCAGAAGAGCCTTGCATAATATGTTCTTACAGATAGGGGTCACATGACCCGGCACTCAAGTTATACAAACAAGTTCATACAAGCCAGCGGAAACTTAGTACTATCCGAGTACGGACAGTGAAATGAAAAGAGGGCACATGGCCTGACTATCTACAGCACGCCACACGGCACAGGGTCGTAGCTGGGACACCAGCTATTCGGCATCGTCAACGTCTAGATAGAACCCACCTGATGGGTCCTAGTTTTCCTCTGCAACATTAATTAAGCAAGGATGAGTACAATCGTACTCAGCAAGTCTTTAAAACAGATCTAGTCTAGTTATGCTCATGTATCAACAAAGGGGTGGAGGAGTTTATGCAGAAAGCCAGCTTTGACTCATGGCTAACCTACACTACTCAGTTTTACACTCTTTGTTACAATTTTACTTATCGCACACGAGTCCACTAACTCCATCTCAATACACCACCATG
The DNA here is from genome assembly GCA_022496015.1 of Hordeum marinum. Lineage (NCBI taxonomy): Eukaryota > Viridiplantae > Streptophyta > Magnoliopsida > Poales > Poaceae > Hordeum > Hordeum marinum. Next base: position 284,724,828 of record CM039678.1, on the reverse strand, counting down.
GACTCACCTTCCCCTCCCGGAAGAGTGCCATCCACGGTACTCACACTTGTCTTGAGATTTTTAGAAGTATCCATTTGATTATCTATGAACAGCATAAGTTCTCCAAGTAGTCCATATCCGCGGACGCGGCTATTCGAATAGTTTCATAACCCTGCAGGGGTGTACTTCTTCACACACGCTCTCGCCACTTATCGCCATGTGCCATAAACCATGCACCTCGGCAACCTTCAAGCGGATGCCCAGCGAGGGAGTCGGCCACGACCGTCAATCACATAAGACCTCTAGTCCAGGCTACCGCCTATTTGAGACTGACCCGCATGGAAGTCCGGCCGAAGTTTCCACTACGGTCCCAAACGATGTGCGCAGGGTTCCCAAGCCCACCATTCGGGTGACCCTTGGTACACCGTGCCACTGCCTACCGCGTCGTAACCCACCCCGAGGGTCAGCGCTATGCACGGCCTCAAGCAAGCTATAAACACCAGAAACTACTTGCAATACCTGGACCAAAGACTAAGCGACTGATAAGTCGAGCGGGGTCATATTTCAGGGCCCAGCATGTGGTAGTATCTCGTCTTGGATCTCAAACACGGAACCCAGTTCCTAAGAACGGTCTCAACGAGACAACCCACTATGTACTCCTACATAGCCTCTCATCGCCACCTTTTACCAAAACGGATTCGTTATGAGCTCAACACATCGGAACATCACAGTTTCACTCTAACTCATCACCCAGATGAATCAGACCTGACACAACTCTAAGCATAGCAGCATGGCATGAAGATAAGCTAAGCACATCACGGCACAAGCATCTACCAGGTATGCTAGGTTGCAAGGTGTAGCTATTTACTGTGACAAGATCAGGTCATGCATAAGAATAGGATCATCTACCGGGTATGACTGACATGTGATCGTTTGTCCTAATGCAATAATGAGAGCAGGAGCGAGAGAATGGGATGTTATCAGAATGATCAATGGGGTTGCTTGCCTTGCTGGGTTGCAGAAGAGTTCTCTCCTTCGTCGGGGCACGGAGTAGTATCGTCCGGATTCGGACCTACCGCAACACAGATAAGAACAATCAATACAAACAAGTGCAACAATATGATGCATGATCATGGCATAGCGATATGCATGGGTGAGCTAATGTGAGTGGTGATCATGTCAATTTAAATAAGATTTGAATATAGGGTCAAAGTTGTTCTCATTTTCAAATTCCATATATTAACCTAATGGATAGTATCCATGTTCACCTATTTAGATTGCTCTAACATGCATGAGGATAGCACCATTGGATTCATTGGATTTTTCTGATAAATTTTCATATATAAATTATTTTCATCTGACTTACAGATTAATTTATATGATTTTTCAAAGTTTTTAACTATTTCTGGAATTATTTTAATCTGGAAATAGATTTACTGCGTCAGCCATGCGTCAGCATGACATCAGCCTGGTCAACTGACCGTTCTGAGTCAAAATAACACGCGGGACCCACATGTCATAGACACAGGGGCTAATCCCGCGCTGACTGGGCGTTGACCCCGCTACGGGGCCCACTGTCAGTGGCTGGAGGGGGATTAACTAGCGCGGGGGTTAGCCTAATCACTAGGCCACGTCAGCGGCGCCAGAGACTCGCCGGCGACGACCAAAACGACGGCGGCAACTCGCCGGAATCGCGTAGACACGGCGGCAGAGCGTGCGGAGACCACCTGGAGGTAGCCCGCACACGTCCGCGTCCATCTAGGGGGTCAGGAGGGGCTGGGGTGGCCAGAGTTGACGGCCACGTCCATTTTGGCGGCGGCCGGAGCTCGGGTTCGGACGCAAACGTGACACAGGGCACGGAACGACCGGGCGATGGGTTCTACGAGCTCCTGGGAACTCCAGGAGTTCATTCATGCACATGCGCGTGAGCTTAGGGGTCTGCACGCACGGCGACGACCGACCACGGCGGCGAGGTGGATTCGGGTCCGACGGCTAGGCTAGCTACGACGCGAGGAAGAGAGGGGGAACGCAGGGGGAAGGAGTAGGAGCTCACTGCGGATCCAGGGAGCTGGTCAGTGGCCTCGGGGGCGGTCGGAATCGACGGCGAGCCTCGAATTCCACTCCGGCGACCCGAGGAGGAAGAAGACGGCGCGACGGTGATAGAAGCCCTCCGGCGATGCGTGGCTTGTCTGGGAGGTGGAGGAGGTCCGGGCGGAGCGATTGGCTGGCTCAGGAGGGCTCAGGGTTGGCTAGAACGACGGCACATCGGAGAATCGTGGGTCGGCCATGGCGGAGCCGAGAGGAGAAATGCAAGAGAGAGAGAGAGAGAGAGGGAGAGAGGAGAGTAGAGGAGGACACGACGGCGAGGAGCTCCACGCTGGCACTCGCGGAGGTCTCCACGGCAACCAGGCAGGCAGGAGGTGGCCGGCGCGCGGCGACCACGCGCATGGCGTCCCCCTGGCGCGAGGTGGACGATGACTGGCGTCGGCTCGCCCCTGGGCCGGGCCTGCTACAGTGTTGGGCCATAGGTAAGCTCTTTCCCCCTTTTCCTTTTATTTCTGTTTCCTGTTTTCTAATATTTGTTTTATTTCCTATGCAGGTTCAAATGACTTTGATAAAATGACCCAAATATTTTCTAAATTGTAGTTTGAATATTCCAAACTTATAATAATAGTTTCAGAATATTTTGGAAACAGTGATAATGATATTTGCTTTATTTGTCATTTTCCAGGGATGTAAACCATTAATTCAAATTATTTTAAATGTTCAATTAATACAAATGTCCCCTGGTATATCCATGTCCCTATTTATCAGACATAGGGGACATTTTTTATGGGCATTTTGGATTTGTTGAAATTTCATTTATCTAGAAATCCTATAATTCATTAAGTGGGTGGGGTTTTCTTCTTCTCCCCATTTCATATTGATGCATAGATGATGATGATGATGCAAACACATTACTAGCCTATGACTCTTACTAGGGTTGTGACAACTCACCCCCACTCAAAAGAATCTCGTCCCGAGATTTGAAGTCATCGGAAGAGAGCGGGGTACTCTAGTCGGAGACGATCTTCTCTTTCCCATGTCGCCTCTTTGTCCGAATGATGTGACCACTGAACTTTAAGAAACTTGATGTTCCGGCGTCGAGTGGTACGTTCAGCTTGATCAAGAATACGAACAGGGTATTCCCGATATGAAAGGTTATCTTGGAGATCAAGCGTTTCGTGGTCCACTTCTCGGACAGGGTCCGAAAAGCAACGCCTGAGTTGAGAGACGTGGAAGACATCATGAACTTTGGAAAGATGCGGTGGAAGTTCCAATTGGTAGGCAACCTCTCCTCGTTTAGCAAGAATGCGAAAAGGTCCAATGTAACGAGGAGCCAACTTGCCTTTGATACCGAATCGATGGGTACCCTTCAGAGGTGTAACCTGAAGGTAAGCCTTCTCGTCAACTTCGTAAGTCACAGACTTATGATGACGATCATATTGACTCTTTTGACGGGATTGGGCTGTTTTCAACTTTTCACGAATAATGCAAACTTGCTCCTCTGCATCCTGGATCATATCCGGACCAAAGAGTTGCCTCTCTCCGGCTTTTGACCAGTTAAGAGGTGTTCGGCATTTTCGTCCATAGAGAACTTCAAAAGGGGCTTTGCCCAAGCTTGATTGATAACTGTTGTTATAGGCGAATTCAGCAAATGGAAGGCAGTTCTCCCAATTCATACCGAAAGATATAACACAAGCTCGAAGCATATCTTCAAGAATTTGATTGACTCGCTCAACTTGACCACTTGATTGAGGATGGAAAGCGGTACTAAAAGATAGATGAGTCCCCATGGCAGTTTGAAAACTTTCCCAAAATTGAGAGGTAAAGATACTTCCACGGTCTGAGTTAATCTCCAAGGGAAGACCATGAAGAGAAACTATTCGAGAAACATATAACTCCGCTAGCTGACTAGCAGTAATGCTTTCCCGAACAGGAAGAAAATGAGCCACTTTGGAAAGGCGGTCAATGACCACGAATATAGCATTGTTCCCTCTCTTGGTCCTGGGAAAACTGGTGATGAAATCCATACCGACCTTATCCCATTTCCATTCAGGAATAGCTAAGGGTTGAAGGATGCCAGCAGGCCTTTGATGCTCTGCCTTCACACGACGACAAACGTCGCAGTTAGCAACATACTGAGCAATTTCTCTCTTCATCCTAGTCCACCAGAACCTCTGACGTAGGTCCTGATACATTTTGGTACTACCCGGATGAATTGTGAGAGGAGAATCATGAGCCTCCTTAAGAATCAGCTGCCTGAGATGTTGGCTTTTAGGAACCACTAAACGGCCCTGAAAGAGCACTACACCTTGATCATCTGTAGAGAAGTCCTTAGCGAGACCGCTAACAAGGTTCTCCTTGATCCGGGAAATTCCCTTATCACACTTTTGGCCAGCTATGATTTGATCCTTAAGAGCAGGTTTCGCCACCAAGTTGGATAGGAATCCTTGAGGAACAATGTGGAGATTCAACTTCTGAAATTCCTCATGAAGAAGTGGTTGACCTTGTTGTAACATCAAGTTGTTACAATAGGACTTACGACTCAGTGCATCAGCCATGACATTGGCTTTTCCCGGGGTGTAAGTTATCCCTAAGTCGTAGTCCGAGATCAACTCTACCCACCGTCTTTGCCTGAGATTCAAATCCGGCTGGGTGAAGATATATTTTAGACTTTGGTGATCAGTGTATATCTCGCAACGATTACCCAGAAGATAATGTCGCCATGTTTTCAGTGCATGGACTACAGCTGCAAGCTCAAGATCATGTGTGGGATAATTATCCTCATGTGGACGCAACTGTCGAGATGCGTAAGCAATCACATGGCGATCTTGCATGAGAATGCAACCTAATCCTTGTTGCGAGGCGTCGCAATAGATAATAAAGTCCTTACATAAATCTGGTGGCACCAGAACGGGAGCAGAGGTCAGTCGTCTTCTCAACTCCTGAAAACTATGTTCGCATTGTGGAGTCCACTCGAGCCTTTTATCTTTCTTGAGAAGTTCAGTTAGAGGTTTCGCAACCTTGGAGAAATTCTCAACAAAGCGGCGACAAGAGCTCGCTAAGCCAAGGAAACTCCTTACTTGCTTAACTGATTCAGGTTGAGTCCAATCAGGGACGGCCTGAACTCTCTCAGGATTGACAGCAATACCTTTGCCAGAGATTACGTGACCCAGATAAGTCACTTCCGGCAACTAGAATTCACACTTGGAGAATTTGGCATATAGACGATGCTCTCGAAGTTTCATCAATACCAACCTTAGATGCTCGGCATGTTCTTGTTCGTTCTTCGAGTAAATGAGTATGTCATCAAGATAAACCACGACAAATTTATCCAAATACTCCATGAAGATCGAATTCATCAGTCGAGAGAAGGTGGCTGGGGCATTAGTTAATCCGAAGGACATAACGGTGTACTCGTATTGGCCATAACGAGTGACAAAAGCCGATTTTGGAATGTCCCTGTTTCTAATTCTGATTTGATGGTATCCCAACCTCAAATCCATTTTGGAAAAGACAGAGGATCCAGCGAGCTGATCATACAAATCGTTGATCCTGGGGAGCGGATACTTGTTCTTGATAGTGACCAAGTTCACTGGTCGGTAATCCACAACCATCCGTTCCGAGCCATCCTTCTTCTTAACAAAAAGGACGGGGCAAGCCCAAGGAGAAGAACTAGGACGAATGAACCCTTTCTTCAAAGCTTCATCGAGTTGGGTTTTTAGTTCGGCTAGTTCTAAGGGTGCCATCTTATAGGGTCTTCTGGCTATTGGAACTGTCCCTGGAATAAGTTCTATTACAAACTCGACATCTCTGATAGGTGGAATACCTGGCAGTTCTTCTGGAAAGACATCCGGAAAATCACGGACTACCAGAATATCTTCTAGCTCAGGGAGAGGGCTAGCATTTAGAGAATAGAGTTGGCGCTTGGTTGTTCGAGTAGAGACATTAACTATCTCTCCTGAGGGATGTGTAAGTTGAACATTCCTATAATGAGTATCAATCTTGGCATAGTGGGTTTTCATCCAATCCATACCTAGAATGATATTGATGTCCGAAGACTTAAGAGCTATCAAGGATGCTAGGAATACTAGTCTATCCACCAGAATTTCATTGTCATGCCTCACTCTAGAAGTTTGCCATTTTGATCCAGGAGTCTGAACTACTAAAGGTGTGGGCATGTCACAGAAAGACATGTTATACAACTGTGCATAACTTTCTGAGATGAATGAATGAGATGCCCCAGTATCAAATAGAACAGATGCTGGATGGCTATTAACAAGAAGCGTACCTAGAATGACATCAGGGTCTTCAAGAGCTTCTTCAGCAGACACATAATTAACTCGCCCACGGGCAGGAGTTGGCTTCACATAGAAGGCTTTCCCTGGTTTTCCGCGTCCAGCGGGCTTGGCATTGTTCTGGGGACATTCACGAGAATAATGTCCCGGTTCTCCACACTTATAGCATACCACTGTAGCACGAGGGGCAACATTTGCTTGCGGTCCTCCAAATGGTCTGGGTGGACGGTTGGACTGAACTGGACGAGGTGCCTGGAAGGATGGCCTCGCAGTGTACCTTGCCGGCATAGCTGCATTGGGTACCCATATTCGGCGCTTGTTGGGTCCTGAACCCGATGCAGGGTTGAAGTCACGGTTATGCCTCCTTGTGGCCTCGTAGTCAGTCTGTCCGGACTCAGCATTGATCGCTTTATTGACGAGAGCTTGAAAGGTGGCGCACTCATGCAGACGAAGATCTCGACGAAGCTCAGCATTTAGTCCCTTGTGGAACCTAGCCTGCTTCTTGGCATCGGTTGAGACCTCCTCTGGAGCATAGCGAGCAAGGTTTCCAAACTCGCGGCTGTATGCATCCACTGACAATCTGCCCTGGGTGAAGGCACATAATTCCTCTCTCTTGCGGTCCATCAGCCCTTCCGGGATGTGATGGAGACGAAATGCGGCGCTAAACTCTGCCCAGGTTGGCGCGGGTCCTTGAGGACGCATAGCTTCATAGCTTTCCCACCACAGGTTGGCGGGTCCCTCTAGGAAGTATGTTGCAAAGGTCACCTTGTTGGCCTCTGAAACATTTGCAGCTCGAATCTTGCGTGACATGCTGGTTAGCCAATCATCCGCATCGAGGGGATCGATCGAGTGATGGTACTTAGGCAGACATAGCTTAATGAAGTCACCAAGTGACACTCCATCATGGTGATCACTGCGGGGAGCACGTGCGGTGTTCTGTTCAATCCTCTCCAAGAGCCTGTTGGTCTCCCTCTTATTCCTTTCGGCTTCTAGCATCACCTCTGCTAGAGATGGTGCTCGTGGCAGCTCTTCTTGCCTTGGCTGGCTACTCTCGCCTTGCTCATGAGCATGCACAGGGTTGTTCCTGGTTGACACCATCCTGGGGAAAACAATCCATAGCTTAGGCATAGCGAGCAACAACTCTAGGACAAGAATTAGGAAATGCTCTGATCAGCATGGTATGTAGAATAAACACCAATCAACATGGTAAAACAACTACCATATTAATATTAGGTTTCATACACACCATGACTTAGTTCAGTACAAACCCAAGCTGAAAACAACTACGGAGAGATGACACAACTCATCGGAGGCATCACAAGCATCCTATACATTATCTATCTACACCTCCGGAACTCAACTCTCAACCTTGATCATACCCCACAAGACACACAGGACTGTGGCGATACGTCTACTAGCTTACTAGGTCTAGCATCCTCGCACTCAAACATCACCGTAGAATGCTTCGTACAGGTTACCCCCATGACCTGGAAGCTGAACCTGCGGATCTGGAAACACTCTAGCCTGGAATCCCTGGAAACCATAAGGGCACGGGTGTGGCCTTGGTCCCCTTGTCGGTGGCAACAGCGGTCCTCGAAGAGGGGTGATGCCTCCAACATCAGGCCAGTCTACGTGTGCTGGCAAATGAGTCCGCAATGGAGTCAGCATCTCCATATCTCCATAACCTGTTTGCACAACAGGTGCCAGCTGCGTCAAAGCTGTCCAAAGACGGGCACGGGTAGCATAGAGCTCCATGCGTAGGGCACGTGCATCACGGTCCCTAGTTTCCAACATCTGCGCGGTCACCCGCAGTCTAGGGTCTTCATGGGAATGATCAGAATAGGCTGCACTGAGATATCCATCCTCTCCTCCAATGGAAGCAGGTACATAGCAGAACTCCGTGTTCTGAAGCAGACCATGGTGAAACCTCATAATAGTCAGCATAGTATAGGCGGCTTCCTGAACTGCCATATCTATGGTAACTCCCAATCCATGAGTCCAGTGAAGCGGCTCTGCAGCTCCAGGATATGAAGGGTATATCCTAACAGTACACAGATACTGACTCTGGTTGAAATCTCGGTACTGCTCCTCCACGGTGTACTCCGGGTACCAACGATATCCCGCCTCCATCATCACTCTAACCAACATGGCCGTGTGACCCGGCACATCGATGCACCTGGTCAGACGGACCACCTGACGGAAAGGACGAGAGGGCATCTGAAACAGAGAATGATGCAAAGACATTAGAGATCCTAACGGAAATCGAGCAGCATAACGGCTGTAATTGCTCAACAAAAATTTTGAGACAATTTAAAGGAGATTGGAAAGGCATGACCACTCGACTATCTAGACTCAAATCTCTTCTCCATCTGTTTTTCACATCAACAACACTAAAATATCCACACTTACTCACAAACAAGCTAGTCATTGGTCCATGGCTAGTAACTCGTCATCCTAGGCAATAGATGACAATCCTAGTACCTATCCTCGTAGATAAGATGAGAATGACCCAGCATAGAATAACTTGGGAAGAGGAGTAAAAAGAGTCTGACGTTCCCTTCCACAATCAATTCCCCTACTTATCTATAGTGTTTCTAGACTCAACTTCGACCGGTTTGGCTTGATAGTCCTACAGTCAGTCAGGCTCTGATACCAACGCTGTCGGGACCCCGATCCTAAGTCATATGATTCCATACTGTAACAAGCCACATCACTTTGCGGCCTCACGCACGGTACTCCACGGCTGCAGCCTTACCTTGGCCGGGACCGTTTGCGTCTTTTGGCTCACGTATGTGAACATGTCGCTAGCAATAACACAACAAAGAACCCGGGCCGACATAACTAGTCATAGAACCCAAGTGGCACACCCGTACGGAAACAGGCATACATAACCCAGCAATGCAGGTGTCGGTCTCAAGCGTGTGTAGACGAGTCGTAGCAAGTTACAAGGACTCCATTACGTCGTGAGACACGAATGTCATCGCTGCACGTAGACGAGTCGTAACAGGCTACAGGGACTCCATTACACTGCGAGACATTTCCCCAAAGGGACAGACACAGCAGCAAAGAAGGATACATGCTGGTCAATCAATGTGTCCGGAGCAGTAGCAAGCTACCAAGGCTCGGTGGAAGCACAAAAAGACAGTTTCCCGTAAGGAGTACTGCTAAAGGCACACAACTAGGTGTCGGATCCCATACATACCGTTGCACGCCGCACGTACGCACGACATGCCCGTTATGCATAGATACAACTATGGCATCACAACATAACCATACAACAACATGACTTTTATTTAAAAGGCTCAGAAGAGCCTTGCATAATATGTTCTTACAGATAGGGGTCACACGACCCGGCACTCAAGTTATACAAACAAGTTCATACAAGCCAGCGGAAACTTAGTACTATCCGAGTACGGACAGTGAAATGAAAAGAGGGTACAAGGCCTGACTATCTACAGCACACCACACGGCACAGGGTCGTAGCTGGGACACCAGCTATTCGGCATCGTCAACGTCTAGATAGAACCCACCTGATGGGTCCTGGTTTTCCTCTGCAACATTAATTAAGCAAGGATGAGTACAATCGTACTCAGCAAGTCTTTAAAACAGACCTAGTCTAGTTATGCTCATGTATCAACAAAGGGGTGGAGGAGTTTATGCAGAAAGCCAGCTTTGACTCATGGCTAACCTACACTACTCAGTTTTACACTCTTTGTTACAATTTTACTTATCGCACACGAGTCCACTAACTCCATCTCAATACACCACCATGGACTCACCTTCCCCTCCCGGAAGAGTGCCATCCACGGTACTCACACTTGTCTTGAGATTTTTAGAAGTATCCATTTGATTATCTATGAACAGCATAAGTTCTCCAAGTAGTCCATATCCGCGGACGCGGCTATTCGAATAGTTTCATAACCCTATAGGGGTGTACTTCTTCACACACGCTCTCGCCACTTATCGCTGTGTGCCATAAACCATGCACCTTGGCAACCTTCAAGCGGATGCCCAGCGAGGGAGTTGGCCACGACCGTCAATCACATAAGACCTCTAGTCCAGGCTACCGCCTATTTGAGACTGACCCGCATGGAAGTCCGGCCGAAGTTTCCACTACGGTCCCAAACGATGTGCGCAGGGTTCCCAAGCCCACCATTCGGGTGACCCTTGGTACACCGTGCCACTGCCTACCGCGTCGTAACCCACCCCGAGGGTCAGCGCTACGCACGGCCTCCAGCAAGCTATAAAGACCAGAAACTACTTGCAATACCTGGACCAAAGACTAAGCGACTGATAAGTCGAGCGGGGTCATATTTCAGGGCCCAGCATGTGGTAGTATCTCATCTTGGATCTCAAACACGGAACCCAGTTCCTAAGAACGGTCTCAATGAGACAACCCACTATGTACTCCTACATAGCCTCTCATCGCCACCTTTTACCAAAACGGATTCATTATGAGCTCAACACATCGGAACATCACAATTTCACTCTAACTCATCACCTAGATGAATCAGACCTGACACAACTCTAAGCATAGCAGCATGGCATGAAGATAAGCTAAGCACATCATGGCACAAGCATCTACCAGGTATGCTAGGTTGCAAGGTGTAGCTATTTACTGTGACAAGATCAGGTCATGCATAAGAATAGGATCATCTACCGGGTATGACTGACATGTGATCGTTTGTCCTAATGCAATAATGAGAGCAGGAGCTAGAGAATGGGATGTTATCGGAATGATCAATAGGGTTGCTTGCCTTGCTGGGTTGCAGAAGAGTTCTCTCCTTCGTCGGGGCACGGAGTAGTATCGTCCGGATTCGGACCTACCGCAACACAGATAAGAACAATCAATACAAACAAGTGCAACAATATGATGCATGATCATGGCATAGCAATATGCATGGGTGAGCTAATGTGAGTGGTGATCATGTCAATTTAAATCAGATTTGAATATAGGGTCAAAGTTGTTCTCATTTTCAAATTCCATATATTAACCTAATGGATATTATCCATGTTCACCTATTTAGATTGCTCTAACATGCATGAGGATAGCACCATTGGATTCATTGGATTTTTCTGATAAATTTTCATATATAAATTATTTTCATCTGACTTACAGATTAATTTATATGATTTTTCAAAGTTTTTAACTATTTCTGGAATTATTTTAATCTGGAAATAGATTTACTGCGTCAGCCATGCGTCAGCATGACATCAGCCTGGTCAACTGACCGTTCTGAGTCAAAATGACACGCGGGACCCACATGTCATAGACACAGGGGCTAATCTCGCGCTGACTGGGCGTTGACCCCGCTACGGGGCCCACTGTCAGTGGCTGGAGGGGGATTAACTAGCGCGGGGGTTAGCCTAATCACTAGGCCACGTCAGCGGCGCCAGAGACTCGCCGGCGACGACCAAAACGACGGCGGCAACTCGCCGGAATCGCGTAGACACGGCGGCAGAGCGTGCGGAGACCACCTGGAGGTAGCCCGCACACGTCCGCGTCCATCTAGGGGGTCAGGAGGGGCTGGGGTGGCCGGAGTTGACGGCCACGTCCATTTTGGCGGCGGCCGGAGCTCGGGTTCGGACGCAAACGTGACACAGGGCACGGAACGACCGGGCGATGGGTTCTACGAGCTCCTGGGAACTCCAGGAGTTCATTCATGCACACGCGCGTGAGCTTAGGGGTCTGCACGCACGGCAACGACCGACCACGGCGGCGAGGTGGATTCGGGTCCGACGGCTAGGCTAGCTACGGCGCGAGGAAGAGAGGGGGAACGCAGGGGGAAGGAGTAGGAGCTCACTGCGGATCCAGGGAGCTGGTCAGTGGCCTCGGGGGCGGTCGGAATCGACGGCGAGCCTCGAATTCCACTCCGGCGACCCGAGGAGGAAGAAGACGGCGCGACGGTGATAGAAGCCCTCCGGTGATGCGTGGCTTGTCTGGGAGGTGGAGGAGGTCCGGGCGGAGCGATTGGCTGGCTTAGGAGGGCTCAGGGTTGGCTAGAACGACGGCACGTCGGAGAATCGTGGGTCGGCCATGGCGGAGCCGAGAGGAGAAATGCAAGAGAGAGAGAGAGCGGGAGAGAGGAGAGTAGAGGAGGACACGACGGCGAGGAGCTCCACGCTGGCACTCGCGGAGGTCTCCACGGCAACCAGGCAGGCAGGAGGTGGCCGGCGCGCGGCGACCACGCGCATGGCGTCCCCCTGGCGCGAGGTGGACGATGACTGGCGTCGGCTCGCTCCTGGGCCGGGCCTGCTACAGTGTTGGGCCATAGGTAAGCTCTTTCCCCCTTTTCCTTTTATTTCTGTTTCCTGTTTTCTAATATTTGTTTTATTTCCTATGCAGGTTCAAATGACTTTTATAAAATGACCCAAATATTTTCTAAATTGTAGTTTGAATATTCCAAACTTATAATAATAGTTTCAGAATATTTTGGAAACAGTGATAATGATATTTGCTTTATTTGTCATTTTCCAGGGATGTAAACCATTAATTCAAATTATTTTAAATGTTCAATTAATACAAATGTCCCCTGGTATATCCATGTCCCTATTTATCAGACATAGGGGACATTTTTTATGGGCATTTTGGATTTGTTGAAATTTCATTTATCTAGAAATCCTATAATTCATTAAGTGGGTGGGGTTTTCTTCTTCTCCCCATTTCATATTGATGCATAGATGATGATGATGATGCAAACACATTACTAGCCTATGACTCTTACTAGGGTTGTGACACTATCATGCATCACACATTGGCAACACTAAATTGGCAACACTAACTGTTCCATCGTGGCAATTTCTACCTACCACAGATGGCACATACTAGCTTACTCACATGGCAACTAGCATGCATCACATAGTTGAACTTCATGATTTTCACATGGCAACTCTAACTGTTCCAGCATGTCAATTTCTACCTACCACACATGGCAGATACTAGCTTACTCAGATGGCAACTAGCATGCATCACACAATTGAACTTAATGCTTGCCATACATTTGTTCAATCTTCCACATCAACTATAGATTTCTATGTTAATGTACATGGCAATTACTTGCTTCTTTCTACCACATTTTATTTCATACATGTTTCTTTTTCACTAATATTTGTTCATTCCACATTTTTTGTAGGGTAAAGAAGACCGTCGCATGCCCGACCAAAGATACCAAGAAATACCCATTGGAACGCATTCACTCAAAGTTGTCGACGTCCTACAATGTGGACATTCATGTGCCGCCGGTTAATAAACCTGTTGCCGCTGTGCTAAATGCTGCCTCTAGTTCTGGTGCACCTAAGCATCCATCTATGCCAGTTTTATAGGTACATACTACAAGTAAAACAATTGGTATTTATGATGCATGACTATCTGGCATTGCCAAGTCAGTGTCTACAAGGACCACTGAGGTTGTGCCTACGCTGCTGTCAATGAGTGATGCTACCACTATCCCACCTAGCCGCTCGGCAGGTGATGAAGTGACTGCTCCAGATCTTATCTTTATCAAGGAAGATTCCCGCTCATATGGTATGGATTCCAGACGTGGGGGTGCTGGTACTGCTATGCCCACGAAAGAAGGTGTTGCGGTTGAAATTCCTGATCAGAGGACATCCGCGGACGACTTTCGCCGCACTATTCCTACACCAGCTCCCATTGCCCAAGGTGCTCCAGCAAATGTTTTGAGAGCTGGCCTGCCTCCTAGGCGCAACCCCCGCAAGAATCTTACAAAGGCATCTACTGCAGTGGATGTCGTTAAAAGCAGACTTGACACAGGTTTTTTGTCTGCTTCCACTCTATTCCTACCTTCCGAGCAAAGCAAGCCAACAGGGTTGATGGAAGTTGGGATTTCAGGAGTTTCCAGTGACAAGTAGGACTATACTGATGGAGTTGCACGTACACAGTCGACGACGTCCCATACGACCCATAAGTACCCCAAGTTGAATCTGTGAACTTCCAAGATTCCTGTTAACTTTGGTGTACCATACAGTCCTAGCAAGAAGATAGGCAAGAAGGATGTGATTGAAATCATCGATAGCTGACCTTGTCCTACCAATAATCCTGATTCTCGTGCAACATTTGATAGTGATATGTTTGTTCAGCTGATACCTCTAGACTCTGCTAATCAGTTTACACAGAACCCGTTTGAGCCGCAAGAGAGGCACCCCATTGATTTCACGCCACCAAGTTGCAGCCTTGGTATAGATCGCAGTCAGGATGAACCACTAATTGATACCGAGTCAGTTGATTTTGCTTTTCCTGCATGCATGGCCCCGACGATGGCACAGCCCATCCCCGATGGCCGGAAGGCTATGAAGTTTGTAGAGCCTATAGTACAAGGTGAATTATACTTTTCACTTTTTATTTTATTTTTTGATTTTCGTGGCAAAATATGTTTCACATTCGACGACAAATCTTATGTGTTGTACATGGCATTTGTAGTTAACTTTGCATGGCAACTCTAGTTTTTTGCTGCTATTGTGTTCCCGTTCTTACTTTCGATCTCACTGGTCATTGTTCTTACTATCACATGGCAATTTTAGTTCATTCTACATGGCAAACTTTCATGATGTCAAATGGCAAACTTTGTTTGAAATTGTGATGGCTAATATTATGTGTTGTACATGGCATTTTTGGTACCTGGCCTTTAGTGCCAACTCCATTCTTTTGTTGTTGTTATTTTCCTGAATGTTTCAACTACATTTTTCGCATGGAAAATGTAGTTTGATGACCCATTTTTTGTTGCTTTCGTATTGTGTCCATGGCAAGTGCAGTTGCACAAACATGACATTTTTCTGCTGAAATGGCAACTTTATGTGTTTGTTTATTTATTTTCTCATGTACGTTTTTTACAGCAATCCTCGAGAAGATTTTGCCATCACATGAAGTAACTTACCGCAAGATTAAGCAGGATGCTATTACGAAGATGTTTTTGCGCAATCAGGGCGAAACGAGCTTTGTTGGCCCTGCTTACTTGGTGCCTGGTGATGTCCTTAGAAGCGCAACCCCTGGTTCTATGAAGTAGGCGAGGGTCGTTCATGCACTAGTAGCTGATTATTGCCAGCCCGATCTAGGGGATACCAAGGAGAAGAATATTCTATACAATACTGTCAAGCGTTCCGGTAGTGTGAGGGCAAGCAGCAAACACATGAAGCAACTGATAGAGTAATGCACCATACAAACCCACACACCACCCCATGTTCTTGTTCATGCATATTTCTTTTTAATTGTTCCGTTTCGAATAATTATTTTCCTTTCACATATTATCATTTTCATACAGCTCATGTTTGGACAGAACTAAAATCATTCAATGTGATTTGATGTATGTTGACCTTGGCGATCTAGCCCAGTCTGTGAGGCCCACTGGTAAAATGTCGCGGAATGTAGTTGCTTATGGGATCGACTACAACAAGAGCCATATGGACATTTGTGTCAACAAGATCCTCATGTCCTAGAGCGTGACAAGCAAAATATGGGACAATCACTTCCACCATTCCATAATCACAAAATTTTTCGCCCCACATGGTGATTCGAAGCTCACATTGAAACATTTTCTGAGTGCTTTCCCTCATTGATCTTTGTTTTCATGTCTAATAGAAGTTGTGATGAGGACATCCCTAGTCCTTTACCATCTTTTTCCGTTGATGATGTTGCTGCACAAGACAAGTGCGATGAAATCAGAATTGGACCAATCACAAGAGCACGTGCAAAGCTACTAGAACAACACGTGAATTCACTCTTAGTTGAATCTGAAATTTGTGTTAATCCAAATTTTATACTGCCTAAGTCTTTGCATATTTGTATGATCAGATTTGAAAAGAAGACAAGCTTGGCACGTGGAGATGAAGAGTTGCAACGAGAAGAATGCCTACTGATGTCTAATATCAGCAAGTGCACGAGGGAGGAGAGGGAGGCCGGTGCACAACATAAAAAGAAGGAAAGTTAGAACCAGACTCGGATTGACTGCCAGGTGGCCCAGAATTGATATACGTGCAGAATCCATGTTCGTGCTCCAAATAAGACGTGTAAATAAAATTTGGAAAACTTGAGTCGTGTGCTTTCCAAACTGTATACCCGCAGCCCACGATTCGCTCCGAGCAAGTCGCAGTCGTCAAAACAATACGACGGTTGTTTTCTGCCAGTTTTCCAAATAGAGTTCGTTTAAGTTAGGAAAGTTAGAGATAGGTTTGTTTTCGACCCCAACCCTAAGTTGGACGTCCATCAGCCTTTATATACCCTTGTAAGTCATGGCTTTTAGGGTTAGACCACGTTTTGATTAAACTCATACCAAACCAAATTGCTTTAAGCATTTCTCTATATTCATATTCCTCTTTGCATCAATCAGGAATATTTACCTACACCAAATTCGTATCGATAGGGTGTATTGGCTACTGAAAGTCAAGTGCTATTTGTCGTTCCATTGGGAATTGGGAGATTGCAGAACCGCTTCGTGGTCGGCAGCTACGTGCGCAAGTGTGTGGTGTTGTGAATATCCATAGGGTTGAAGATCTATTCCATTGGCAACGGGGGAACAGTCGGAGAGTTCGAGAGCATCTCACAAGTTATCCAGCAAGTTCATCATCGACATCATTCGCTCATTGAGAAGATCGGGCCGCCCCTTATCATCTTGGTATCAGATTACTGGGTTTACTCGGTGAGGAATTTCCATCCCATAGATTAGTTGTTTTTCATCCTATACAGAAAAAGCCCCACAAAAATATTAGGTTAGATTCTTGCCATAGCCTAGATCAGCCCAATTTTGCATACCTAGTTGTTGTTTTGTGTTGATCTTTGCGTTCCCTTTTCTTTTTTTGAGTCATGTGGTTTAGGTTAGGTTTAAGGTTCTAATTCTAGTCTGAGTTCTTGTTATTTGCCGAGTTGTTTTCCTAGTCCCACTCGAACTCGAACTCCACTTCTGCCGTGGCACAAAAACAGCAAAACTGACACCGCTGCCGCGCCTAGTGCGAGTTGGACTCGGATCCATTCCTAGTGTCTTATTTCCGTGTTTCTTTGCAATTGTCATTAGGTTTTCAATCTGATCTTTTTGAAGCCCTAGACACAACCTCTCTACAGCAATAATTTAGGTACCTTACCCATAAGACTAGCTAACATTGTTGCTCAATAGGATTGTTGCACGGCACTGTATTTCTGAAACAAAATTTGCTCCGCGGTGCGACATATTGTGGCCGAGAGAGAAACAGTTTTTTTACTGTTGGTGAGATATATCAAATTACAAAAAGAGAGAAAAGAGTGGAAAAAATAAAAAAAAGAGAGAGCAAACAGGCCCAGAAATTGGTGATAGTTGCTACAAGTTTGGAGCTGTTTCATATTGATGTTTGCACTAGTATTTTGAGCAATCTTGTGCCTGTTTTCTTTGAGCTAATTGGTAGTGTCTTTCTAGTGCATTGCAACAAATTCCTCCATATAGTTGCTTTCCACATTTGTCTCCATAATTGTGTGTGTTTCCTTGGTGAGTTTTGGTATCACACAAACAGCAAATAGGTTTTGTAAATTGGTGTTGTTAGGTATCCCAACCAAGCTCCACCATATACCCTAGTTTGTTGTGCTATAGTTTTCACCCTCGGTATTCGCTACATCACATCCGTGCACGTTCTACCCATATAAGTTGGTAAGCTATTCTCAGTCACTTTGGAATGGTAAGATACCTTGTTTCTTTCAGTTTGCGTGAGTTGAGAGTTTTCCACATACAATATATTTTCTGTGCGTACTAATCACCTAATCATGTCCGACGAGTATTTTGATGTATAGAAGAAAAAGGATCCTAAATCCGTGGTGCATTGGAATGAATATGAAGCTCTTCGTGATCATCTTCAGCGACAAATTCAGTGTGCAACCGATCCTATAAATGAGAATGTGCAGAACATGGAGTTGAACCCGAAGGATGCCACAGAAACCATCACAACAACACAACAACGAGTTACTAAGATTCAAGAGACTCTAGTTACCTTGCAGCAAGCTTTGGCTGCGTTGCAACAGTCCGTTGACCGCCAACAAAATTAGCAGCGTGATGATGATGATGGTGAAGCTAGTGTTCAGGTTGGTAATGATGGTGTTGCAGCTGCTAATGCTGCCAATGGTCAAGGTGCTGCAGCACGTCGTGCATAATTCCAGCAAGCTAATCGCGACCGGAAAGCTCCACACGAGCCGGTTGTTGCTGGCCAAGATGGTGGTCATGGTAATGGAGGTCGTGGTGGTGGCCGTGCTGGTGTCATGGCTGTCAGCCGTGGATTTGCTCCTTTTGGTGCGCGCCGTCGATTTGATGATGATGCTTGTGCACAACCAGCCAATCGTGATGATGATGGACTGGGCAAACCAAAGTTCACCGTCCCTAAGTTTGTTGGTTCTATTGATGTTGAAGAGTACCTCAATTGGGAGCTAAAGGTGGAAAAATTATGGCGTATGCATGAGTACACTGAGGACAGAAAAATAGAACTTGCATCTTCCGAATTTGATGACTATGCTTTGCTTTGGTGGGATAATATTGTACAGTCCAGAATTGAAGATGGTGAACGTCCCATTGTTACATGGAGATCTATGAAGGAAGAGATGCGTGCTCGCTTTGTTCCACGCAATTATATTCGTTCTCTCTATGACAGATTGCAGAATTTGAGGCAAGGTACTTCTTCCGTGGATGAATATTTTCAGGAGATGGAGCTTATTATGCAGCGTGCTAGAGTGTGTGAACAGCCTGAACAAACAATGCGACGATTTCTTTCTGGTATGAACTATAACATCAAGCGTATTGTTCGTCCTCACCAGTATTATGACATGACAAATTTGTTACACCAAGCACGTGCGGGTGAATTGCAAGTGGCTGAGGATGCTAAGTTTACATCTCGCACACAAGCGAGTAGAGGTCGTTTTCCACCACGAACAACACCTACTATGGAGCCTACTCCTAGTTCCACTTCTAGTTTTCGTCGTAATACTTCTTCCAAACCAGATTCGGTTATCTCTAATGCGAAGAAATCGGTGCAACCTACTGCTAGTGCTGCTGGTTCTACTAATTCTACAGCAAGAAACAGGGACATGATCTGTCACACATGTGGTGGAAGGGGTCATTTTAAGAGAGATTGTCCCAACAAAAAGTTTATGTTGATTAATGAGGATACAGCAGAATATGAAACCGGTGATGAAGCTGACCCTGATTCTGAAATTTGGGAGGAAGATGAACATGGTTCAATAGATGCCTATGCTACACACTATCCTACAACTCTTTGGTCGGCCAAAGTGCTAAGTGTTACTCCTAGTCCTACAGAACAGAGGTGCAATTTGTTTCAAACAAAGGCTGTTGTTGGTCCTGGTAAGGCGTGCAAGTTTATAATTGATGGTGGTAGTTGTCACAATTTGGCTAGTAAGGAGTTAAGCCAAAAGCAATTGAAATATTTACCGCACCCCAATCCATATTTTATTCAGTGGCTAAGTAACAGTGGAGAGATGAAGATCAGCCACATGGTGCGTGTGGAATTTCAGATCAGACCATACAAAGACACCATTGAGTGTGATGTGGTTCCTATGACCGTGTGTCACTTGTTGTTGGGACGCCCATGGCAGTATGATAGAGATGTCTGTCACAATGGGAGAGCCAACACATATCATTTAAATTGGCGTGGCAAGGAGGTCACTTTGAGGCCTATGACACCACAACAAATTGTAAACGAATCTCGTCGAAGTGACTCTTGAAAAAGAGAGTGAAAGATTACATAGGCGAGAGCCTCCACTTTCGGTGAGTGAGAGCCACAAGCCAAATCTGAGTGGTAAAAATAAAAGTGAGGGAGTGAATTCATTAGTTATGTTAGCCACCAAATCTGATTTGAGAGAGTTTCGTGAGGATCCCACTGCTGTACCACTTGTGCTATTGTGCAAGGGTCAAATTTTGGTTTCTAACAACATGACCCCTCTCTCTATTGGTGTTTCTAATGTATTGCAGGAATTTAGTGATGTGTTTCCAGAGGAGGTACCCGCTGGTTTACCACCATTGCGAGGTATAGAGCATCAAACTGATTTGATACCAGGAGCATCGCTGCCCAATAGAGCACCATACCGCACCAACCCTGAGGAAACAAAGGAAATTCAGAAACAAGTACAAGAGCTTCTCGACAAAGGTTATATTCGCATGAGCTTAAGTCCTTGTGTTGTTCCTGTAATTTTAGTCCCTAAGAAAGATGGTAGATGGCGCATGTGCGTAGATTGTAGAGCTATAAATAACATAACTATTTGATATCGTCACCCTATTCCACATTTGGAAGATATGCTAGACGAATTGAGTGTTGCTGTTGTTTTCTCTAAAATTGATTTGCGTAGTGGTTATCATCAAATTAGGATGAAAGAAGGGGATGAATGGAAGACAACCTTTAAAACTAAGTCTGGGTTATATGAGTGGTTAGTCATACCTTTTGGATTAACTAATGCATCTAGTACTTTTATGCGATTAACGAACCATGTTTTGAGGCATTTTATTGGTAAATTTGTGGTTGTATATTTTGATGATATACTTATTTACAGCTGCAATGAATCTGAACATAGTGATCATATTCGACAATTTTTGCAAGTGTTGCGTGATGCTAAGCTTTTTGGTAATCTTGATAAGTGCACATTTTGCAAAGATAAGATCATATTTCTGGGATATGTTGTTTCTAAGCATGGAGTTGAGGTAGATTAATCTAAAATTGAAGCTATTAAAAATTGGCCTACTCCACTGAATGTTAGTCAAGTACGAAGCTTTCACGGTCTTGCTGGTTTCTATCGACATTTTGTGAAAGGTTTCAGTACCATTGCTGCACCTTTGAATGAGCTTACTAAAAAGGGTGTTGAATTTGTGTGGGGCGCAGCCCAGGATAATGCATTTGATGAGCTGAAACATCGTTTGACTGCTACACCTTTACTTGTACTTCCTGATTTCACTAAACAATTTGAGATTGAATGTGATGCTAGTGGAATTGGTATTGGAGCTGTGTTGATGCAAGAGGGTAAACCGGTTGAATATTTTTCTGAAAATTGAATGGTGCACAATTGAACTATCATGTTTATGATAAAGAATTGTATGCTCTTGTTTGTGTTCTTGAGGCTTGGCAACATTATTTGTGGCCAAAAGAATTTATCATACATTCTGATCATGAGGCTTTGAAATTTTTGAAGACCCAATCCAATCTGAATAAACGTCATGCTAAATGGGTTGAATTTATTGAGTCTTTCCCATACATCATTCAGTATAAAAAGGGTAAAGATAATGTTGTTGCTGATGCTCTTTCTAGGAACTGGCTGTTCAAGTTCCTGGTTTAGAGAGTTTGCGTAATTTATATGCTACTGATCCTGATTTTTCAGCACCATATAACTTGTGCTCTGATGTGAAAGCATGGGAAAAATATCATATACATGATGGTTATTTGTTTAGAGGTAATAAAGTATGTGTTCCAGAATCGTCCGTGCGTTTGCTATTGTTGTAGGAATCACATGCCGGCGGTTTGATGGGCCACTTTGGACGTGAGAAGACTTTGCTTATGCTCGCTGATCATTTTTATTGGCCTAAGATGAGGCGTGATGTGGACAGATTTGTGAAGAGATGCATCACTTGCAATAAGTCAAAGTCAAAGCTGAAACCTCGTGGTTTGTATACTCCTCTTCCTGCAACTACTACTCCATGGGAAGATATAAGCATGGATTTTGTGTTAGGATTGCCTAAAACCAGGAGCGGACATGATTCCATTTTTGTAGTAGTGGATCGATTTTCCAAAATGGCACATTTTATTGCCTGCCACAAAAGCGACGATGCGTCGCATATTGCTAACCTGTTTTTCACGGACACCGTACGCTTACATGGACTCCCAAAGGCAATTGTTTCTGATCGTGATGTGAAGTTTATGAGCTATTTCTGGAAGACACTATGGGGAAAGCTGGGGACAAAGTTATTGTTCAGCACTACTTGTCATCCCCAAACAGATGGTAAAACGGAGGTGGTAAATCGCACACTCTCAACATTGCTGCAATCCATGATAAAGAAGAACCTGCGTGTGTGGGAGGACTGTTTGCTGCATGTGGAGTTTGCATATAATAGGGTGGTACATTCAACAACACAGCTCTGTCCATTTGAGGTGGTATATGGTTTTAAACCCATTACACCATTTGATTTGCTGTCCCTTCCCATTCAAGAGAGAATTAACATGGAGGCATCCAAGAGGGCAGATTTTGTGAGGAAGATCCATCAGAAGACTAAAGAAGCAATTGAAAAGAAGGGCAAGTACAGTGCTAACCGTGTTAATAAGATGAGAAAGGAGGTGCTGTTTCAGCCAGGTGACATGGTATGGGTACATTTTCACAAGGACAAATTTCCACAACAGTGCAAGTCCAAGTTGCAGCCACGAGGTGCTGGTCCATTTAAAGTGCTTGCGAAGATCAATGATAATGCATACAAGATAGATCTTCCTATAGCTGAGTTTGGCGTGAGTAATACATTCAATGTTGCTGATTTGACACCCTATGCTGGAGAAGACCTTAATGCGTCGAGGTCGACGCCTTTTCAAAGGTGGGAGGATGATGAGGACATTCCTAGTCCTTTACCATCTTTTTCCATTGATGATGTTGCTGCACAAGACAAGTCCGATGAAATCAGAATTGGACCAATCACAAGAGCACATGCAAAGCTACTAGAACAACAGGTGAATTCACTCTTAGTTGAATCTAACATTTGTGTTAATGAGAATTTTATACTGCCTAAGTCTTTGCATATTTGTATGATCAGATTTGAAAAGAAGACAAGCTTGGCATGTGGAGATGAAGAGTTGCAGTGAGAAGAATGCCTACTGATGTCTAATATCAGCAAGTGCACGAGGGAGGAGAGGGAGGCCGGTGCACAACATAAAAAGAAGGAAAGTTAGAACCAGACTCGGATTTACTGCCAGGTGGCCCAGAATTGATATACGTGCAGAATCCATGTTCGTGCTCCAAATAAGACGTGTAAATAAAATTTGGAAAACTTGAGTCGTGTGCTTTCCAAACTGTATACCCGCAGCCCACGATTCGCTCCGAGCAAGTCGCAGTCGTCAAAACAATACGACGGTTGTTTTCTGCCAGTTTTCCAAATAGAGTTCGTTTAAGTTAGGAAAGTTAGAGATAGGTTTGTTTTCGACCCCAACCCTAAGTTGGACGTCCAGCAGTCTTTATATACCCTTGTAAGTCGTGGCTTTTAGGGTTAGACCATGTTTTGATTAAACTCATACCAGACCGAATTGCTTTATGCATTCCTCTGTATTCATATTCCTCTTTGCATCGATCAAGAATATTTACCTACACCAAATTCGTATCGATAGGGTGTATTGGCTACTGAAAGTCAAGTGCTATCTATCGTTCCATTGGGAATTGGGAGATTGCAGAACTGCTTCGTGGTCGGCGGCTATGTGCGCAAGTGTGTGGTGTTGTGAATATCCATAGGGTTAAAGATCTGTTGCATTGGCAACGGGGGAACAGCCGGAGAGTTCGAGAGCATCTCACAAGTTATCTAGCAAGTTCATCATCGACATCATTCGCTCATTGAGAAGATTGGGCCGCCCCTTATCAAGTTGTTATTGCTCGTTTATACATTTTTATCTGTTTTCGCTTTTGTGGCATTTTATATTATGTAAACTGATGGCAACATTAGTACGTCATAGATGGTAACTATTAACAGTTGCACATGGCAACTGCAAGCCATTTTCACACACAAGATGGCACCAATTTCTCTATTTTCCCACATGTTTTCAAAGATGATCAACATTAAACTTGTTACTTGATGTAGTTTTCATGCAAAATTCATCGCAAACCACATGGCAAGTCTACCCACAATGCTTTACCATGTTAACAATCCCCCTTTTTGTTTTCTCCCTTCTATAGGTCATGTTCCCCAAGTTCCAAAACCTCGAGCCAGAAAACCCTATCGGTAAGTGCAGTCACCACTACACCATATGCCTTGACCTCAAGCACCAACAGTTCGTGGTGCTTGATTCACTTCGGTCAGGACATGATAGCAGCCTCACTTCCCATGCTAAATTCTTTGTGAGCAACCTCATGGAAACGTGGAACCGTGATTACGGAAGCTCAAAGGTGCAGATCTGCCACTTTCCAATCGAGTATGCTCTGACCTATAAGCAAGGCAACGGGTAAGGAAGCACCATATACGCAACGCCATTTTCTATCCTTTTATTTAACTGATCCTCTATTTTATTGAACATTTTCTTTTTTGCTGTAGGTATGACTACGAATAATACATGTTGGCATACCTTGCAAAGTGGGAAGGAAGAAAGGTTCCGGCCATCTCAAAGGCAAGTCTTGTCCAACTCCCTAAGATATTTACGCGGAACAGGGTGACGAATGGAGATTTCAACAAGCAGCCTTCGGCATGGGATTTCATCGACAAAGTTGTAAAAACTACCTGCAAGAAGTACAAGTGATCATGTCGTGGCTGATCCCCCATGCCTTACATTCTATGTTGAATGAATGTAAGGTATTGTCCGCTCGTCTTCGAAAGCTTATTTGCACATGCACGTTCTGTCTTTCAGCATAACCGTACTTGTTAGCGATGGCTTGCATGCCTTCTATTATCTTGTAATATAAGTGTGGAACCGAATCTGTTTACTTATGACAACTAGCACCTTTTATGTGTTTTAGATTGTGTTTGTGAATGTTCGTACTAATGTTTGAACTTGTAGTTTGTGTGCACCAGTACATCATTTAGAAGGAATGATGACTATCTTTCAACATTCTTTGTGTTATGCATGTGTCTATCTGGCATGCACCATACGATCACATGGAGGTTATTTCGATGCAACGATTCGTACATACGTAAATAAGTTGGTTATGTATAGAATAGCTTTTTCATATAGATATTTTTATACATGGCAGATGTAGTTTTGATATAAAAGTGCAGTCCAACAAAAACATGATGCTTGCAACTAGAGTCACACAATACCTGGCAACTACATTTACCTATACATGGCAACTGTAGTTGCCCATACATGGCAACTGAAGTTGTCCATACATGGGAACAATAGTTGTCCATACATGGCAACTTCGGTTTGTTCATAAATGGAAACTACATTTCTCATACATGGCAACTGTTCATATGTGGTAGTGAACTTCACTACACAAATTATCATTCATTACTGGAAAAAATACTTGAACATCCACACGGTACATTTTCCCCCTGGGAAACGCAAAATGTGTTTCTTCCCCATGGCAATTTTTCCATGAGATACATTGCTAATTTTCTGTTGCAAAATTCTATGCAAGATACATGGCGATTCCATGTAAGAAAACTCAAGTAGTTGTGACATTTTTATAAATCATCAACATTTTTTGTGCTCCAAAACTTTATCTAACCGCGAGTCCAGCCCCTGTGCATCTCCCTACGGGTTGTCACCACCTTTTCTTGGTTCTCGTTATTTGCTTGAATATGTATGCCTGACTTGCATCTCACTTCTTTTGGACGCCCTTTCGTTATAGAGCATGGCGGGTTCCTGATCTATGTCTACGTGTTTGATGCCCTTGACCCTACTTCTGAGTTTTAAGAGGACGGACCCGTGGATGAAGTTGTCTTTGAACTGCGCGGGAATTTGTCTAAGGCCTCCTCAACCTTACTTTTCTTGCACTACCCAAGGTCTCTCTTGATTGCCTTTCTGTGCTTCTCTGGAACTCTTGTCATCTCATTGCTCTTGCATGCATCATCTATTAGTTCAACAAAAGCCCTAGTCATTAACATGTGCCTCAGGTGTCCATTGTTGCTTCCGGTCTTTCCACATGTATTGCCAATACCGCATTCGATGTTTGCGGCCCCAACGTCTCGTTAGCGTCCTAAGTCCATCGATGGCATATCAAATGGTGGGGTAAATGCTTGACCGCGTGGTTTTCCATAACTTTGAGTATGTGGCAGCACACAATCCCATCCCATTCAAACTTGTAACACTCGCAGTAGTACTCACCTTCTGTTACGACGACCTTCACAAAGTAGTTTATACCCTTGTCCAGATCTTCTGTTTCCGAATCGGACATGTCCTCGAGACTGCACACCTTGAATGTCCATTCGTCAACCTGAAAAGCTGCGTACGAGGTGGACCGCTTTATTTCTTCTAGGAATCGGCATGATTTGTGGTCGTCAGTTTCTCACTCCCTTTCTTATCAGTTTTTTTATTGTTTGCTAGCAGGACAGAAAATAGTAACCATACTAAATTGAACATGGCAAACAAAGGATACTACGCACAGTATAATTTCTATCGTTTCCACATGGCAATTGCTTTGTGACGAAAGATACGGCCTTATGCATTTCTTATCATTCGTACCCCATTTTGCATATGTGAATCTAGTAGGTGCATGAGCCATATCAAAGTAGGGTCAATAGTGGCAACTCTCTTTGGCATTTGTCATGGCAAACAGAGTGCTATGCGCATGGAAACTATGGATGCTTAAATATGGCAACTGCAACAACTTCTTTGCGTGGCAATCGTAGTTGATGTCTTCACATGAAACACATTTTTACGTTGAATTACAAACTACATATCTACACAAACTAGTTCATACATTGCAATTACACTACAAATCTAGGTTGCACTCATGCAACATCACACATGGCAACTATTATTCTTGTCTGCTATCTAACCACATTTTTGCACACCACTTTTTCATGCTGGCAATATTGTTCGTTCTGGCGTGGCAGCTTTGTTCGATCATCCCTGTTATTTCATTCCGTTTTTAAAACACTTTTTTTCAAAAACCAAAACGCTTGTAGCAAGTTTCTTTGTTGTTTTATTTCACATTTTTTATTTTTTATTAATTATGGTTGTGGTCGCATTCTGCCATTCTTTTGTCAACTAAGGATCGTGCGAGCAAAATACTTACGTGAAAAAGATCTTGTTTGTGTATATTTTTCTCATTTGCCTCTCCATTGGCATGTATGTGAGAAATTTAGGCTGGTTTAGGGTTGTGTTTGCTTCTTGCTGCAGCTCCGATCCCAATATTTTCTATTGCAAAGCTGAATACGGTTTAGCAAACAGCAGTAATGAGTTGAAGGGGTTCACGTAACATTTCAAAACAGCATTGAAACACTCACTACGCTGTCTAGTTTGTAGGAATGGGTAGAAGCACTACATAAAGTAGGCTAGCACCCAATACATCCGCTTCTCCCATAGGCTCTGTAGTGTCTCATTGTCCTGTACTTGGTACTTTTCAATCATATATGTCCAGCTCCATTCAAACTCTTCGACTATCAAGTTGTGGTCCACACACAACTTGAAAGCCTTGTGAAATTCTGGACGGTCAGCGAAGAATGGTCCTGGGTACTCTTCTGCCTTCTTAAGTATATGCCACCTGCAGTGTCTATGAACTGTGATACGTCTCCAATGTATCTATAATTTATGAAGTATTCATGCCATGTTTACAATAATTCTGTATGATTTTGATATGATTTTATTAGAACTAACCCGGACTGACGCTGTTTTCAACAGAACTACCATGGTGTTGTTTTTTGTGCAGAAATAAAAGTTCTCGGAATGGCCTGCAAATTTAGTGTGATGTTTTGTGGACCAAAAGAGACCCCCGAAGCATTGGAGCTTGGCCAGAAGAGACACGAGGGGCAGCAAGCCTGCCAGGCGCGGGCAACCCCCTGGTCGCGCCTAGCAGGCTTGTAACTTCCTCGTGGCACCCCTTGACGTGAGATCGACGCCAAAAATTCCTATAAATATAGAAACCTCTGAAAAGAACCCTAGATCGAGAGTTCCACCGCTACAAACCTCTAGAGCCATGAAAAACCAATCAGGAGCCCGTTCCAGCACCCTGTCGAAAGAGGAAATCATCACCAGAGGCCATCTTCGTCATCCCGGCGGTCTCCATGACGAGGAGGGAGTAGTTCACCCTCGGGGCTGAGGGTATGTACTAGTAGCTATGTGTTTGATCTCTCTCTCTCTCTCTCTCTTGTGTTCTTGAGATGGCACGATCTTGATGTATAACGAGCTTTATTGATATAGATGAATCATATTGAGTTTTCCCCTCTATATGTTGTTGTGATGAATTGAGTTTACCCTTGAAGTTTTCTTATCGGATTATGTCTTTAAGGATGTGAGAACACTTGATGTATGTCTTGTGATGGGATATCCATGGTGACAATGGGATGTTCTATTGATCCACTTGATGTATGTTTTGGTGATCAACTTGCGGGTTCCGTGACCTTGGGAATCTATGCATAGGGGTTGGCACATGTTTTTGTTTTCACTTACCGATAGAAACTTTGGGGCACTCTTTGAAGTTCTTTGTGTTGGATTGAGCATGATGAGTCTGAAATTGTGTGATGCATATCGTATAAGAAAGCCCATGGGTACTTGTGGTGAGATTGGAGTATCTAGGTGACATTAGGGTTTTGGTTGATGTGTATCTTAAGGTGTTATTTTATTACGAACTCTAGGGTTGTCTGTGACACTTATATGGATAGCTCATAAGATTGATCAGAAAAGATAACTTTGAGGTGGTTTCGTACCCTACAATAATTTATTTGTTAGTTCTCCGCTATTTGTGACTTTGGAGTGAACTCTTTGTCGCACCATAGGTACTTACATATGATTCAACTATGTCAATTTTGTTGAGAGAAATTGCACTAGTGAAAGTATGGACCCTAGGACTTGTTTCCAAGCATTTATACAACGTTTTGCTTGTTGTTTACTATTTGTTACCTTGCTGTTTTTATATTTTCAGATTAAAAAAACCTATATCTACCATCCATATTACACTTGTATCACCATCTCTTCTCCGAACTAGTGCACCTATACAATTTAGCATTGTATTGGGTGTGTTGGGGACACAAGAGACTCTTTGTTATTTGGTTGCAGGGTTGTTTGAGAGAGACCATCCTCATACTACACCTCCCACAGATTGATAAACCTTAGGTCATCTACTTGAGGCAAAATTACTGATGTCCAACAAAACTCTGCGCTTGGAGGCACAACACGAGTCTACAAGAAGAAGGTTGTGTAGTAGACATCAAGCTACTGTGGGGAAGACGTCACTTATGCCTACACGCATGTTGAAGTCCTGATGTGTTATTATGTTCATTGGAGCAAGGCCACCCATGCACTCCAAGAAAGTCTTAAACAACTAGGTGTAGCTGTTGATATCTTTGTTCCGTAGAAGGCCATAGCCAAATTGCAAAGATTGGTTGTGGTTATTTATTCCAATGAATGGAGCACATGACATCTTGTACATACTTGTGAGATATGTCGCATCGAATAAAATGCAATCACGGTAATGCTTATACGCTCTTCTCGCTGCACCGTCGACCTGGTACATGTTCCTCACATGGTCCTCGTCATCGAGTCTTATTCTAAAGAAGAAATCAGGTTCTTCTTTTCCTTTCTCTTTGAATTATGCAATGTTGTCCTCCACGTCAGCCAACTTGCTTTCTGTGCGGTACTTTGCCTTCAGGTTTGTGATGTCTGTTGGGAGGTAGGGCATGCTGCTCAGTTTCCCATCTTTGTTGTGTATCAACGACAGTATCTGGACCATTTTTGAAGTGCTCATGTTACAGTCATGCAACAGTTTAATGAATTTCTTCTCTTGGAAGTTGAACCCTTGATGGGCGCTCAGAAATTTTATGAGGTCAAACTTCTTTATCATATCGTGATTGTGTTCGACGACAAATTCGGTGACCACCCACCAGGTGAGGGAGTCTTGGATTAGGGGGTCCTCGGATAGCCGACCTATTTTTATTGGCCGGACTATGAGGGCTACTTACCAAACATTGGAAGATTTGAAGGCCTAGTCTCCAAGATGGAAGCTTCAGGGAGCATGGTTTGCGCTCCATGTTTGATGTAGTAAATAGGCATGTTTATCTCTTCGGCATGTAACCGACCATGTGTAAACCCTAGGCATCCTCGGCATCTATAGAAGTCGGAGGGTTTTAGGGTATAGATAGAGAACAACTCATCAAGGGTTAGCTATTCGATCTCGAGGTAGATCAACTCTGTAACCCCCCATATCATCAATACAACCAAGCAGGAAATAGGGTATTACCATCATAGGAGGGCCCGAATCTGGGTAAATCCTTGTCCCCTTCGTCTCCTATTATCGTCAATTCTAGTCTCACAGTTCGGGACCCCCTACCCGAGTTTCACCGGTTTTGACACCTACATTGGTGCTTTCATTGAGAGTTCCTCTGTGAGCGAGATGGAATCGACGCCTCGCCATGTCATCAATGAATAGGTCCGTAACATGGAATCTTTTGTCCTCGGACAGATCTTTGCCTTCGGCAGCGTTGCGCTGCACGCTGATTCCGCTGGCCATCTAGGCCGCATTGAGAGCTTCGCCCTTGATGAGAGGTCAGATTTGGAAACTTAGAGTTCTCCCTCGATACCCGGGATGACTTGACATTAATTGGGCTCGCAGCTTCGCCTGTAGCCTCCGAGGGCCCTAATGTAACAGCTTGGGACTGATGCCCCAGAAGATTCCCTTTTTATTTCCATTGTTGTCGTGTGATTCGCTTGGTTGTGACATTCATCATCGCATCATTCGCATCATCTGCATAGCATCATCACTCGTTTTTGAAAACTTGAATCCGTTCGTAGTTGCCGGTTCTCTCCGTTCGTGTCGTCAACCATTTTGAGACCAACCACACTTGCACGTGCCCGCGGCATCATTATAAGAATGCTTGTAAAAGTGCATATAAAACTTTCTCGAATTGGGTCGAAACTTGGTGTGCGGTCTTGTTATATTGTAGGTAGACCGCGTGCCAAATTTTGTCGCAATCAGGGGTTGTTTAATATCCTAACAGTCAACCGTAGCGGCACCGTCGTTGGTTTATTGTCGGATGTTTTACGGTGTTTAAAAACCTTGTGTCATGGGCCACCATATTCCCTCTCTTCCCTACCTGGCCTCTCTACATAGCCCAACCAAC
Organism: Hordeum marinum; assembly: GCA_022496015.1. Lineage (NCBI taxonomy): Eukaryota > Viridiplantae > Streptophyta > Magnoliopsida > Poales > Poaceae > Hordeum > Hordeum marinum. Next base: position 284,693,591 of record CM039678.1, on the reverse strand, counting down.
CCACCTAGATAACCACCTCCGCTTCTGTACGTTCAATCGGGATCAAACGGTCCGAAAGCAGAGGAAAAATCCCTAGCCTAGCCCATGCCTATAAAGGAACACACCCTCCTTCCAAAAAAGCCTAAAACCCTATCCCCTAGCCCTCCATGCAGCTCCAGCCACCTCCCACCTCGTTTTCAGCACCGACGCAATCCCCACTATTACTTGGCCATGCCAGCACGGTCAGCACTGTCGTGACCTGCATCGTCGCCACCTGCACCGCACCTTGCTCCCGTCGCCCGCCGTCGGCCAGCTCTAGCTCGCAGCCCCACCGCCGACATGACTGCTCCGCCCGCCGCCACACGCCATGAGAGGCAGCCTTGAGCTTGCCTCCCTCCAATGGCCAGATCCGGCAGCCCCAAGGCCGGATCTCGTGCCGTGCCGCCCTTCCCTGACCTCCGGCGAGCCCTGCTGCCATTCCAACCCCATGGCAGGACCTCCTCGTCGTGGGACAACCCCGTCCCGGGATGAACGTGAATCCTCAACCAAACGGCGTCCTGAATCCCCTCATCCCGTTTTCTCCAGGGTAAAGCAAATGTCTAAGTCTTTTGTTTCATGCTGAAATTCATCCCATGTTGCATTTCCATGTACCCATAACTTTGTGCATGTTCTTCCGATAACAATGTGTAATATATGAAATTGCCTCTAATTTTCGTGCTCTACATGATAGCCTCACTTGCATGAATTATAGGAATCATCTAGAGGTGCAGATATGTGTTGCAAAAGAGCATATCATCGTAATCTGAATCTATTATTTTAATCAAACTTGCATGGATGATTGCATCTCATAGATAGGCCTTTGGCATGTGGTGTCTTCATGAGAATTTCCCTATGTGATGTCTACTTTGATGCCATGCCTCTGGTTTCTAGGTAGGAGTTCATTATCATGTGCATATCTTGCTCTCAAGTGGCTATGATGTTATAACTGAATCTGTTAATGAAGAGTTTTGTTGTGTGGGCATCATCTTAAGCAAACCATTCATCTTATGTAATTGTACCAATGAAATGATTTGAAGTGTGTCATGTCTAGTTGTTGTTAGTGTCCTTGCCATGTTCTTAACTGTTTGTTATGCTACTATTATTTCCATGTCAACATGCCTAGTCAATACTACAGTTTTGAGAGATGGTTAAATTTCACTAAGTCTGAAACTCGTATTTTGTTGCCATGTTGCCATGTGATTTTCTATTGATCTAGGAGTCTTTTGTGGTTGCCACCAAGGAGTCTTTTGTTAAGCATGTTGTTGCCTCTCATGTTGTGCCAGTATTTTGCATGAATAGGTGTAGCATCATAATTAGTTCTGTTGTTCAAGATGTCAATCTGTTAAAAAAAATTGTTGCACATGTCCACTCTAATTTTCACCAAGTCTGAGAACTGCCTACTTCAATATGTCTTCCTGTGAGCTCTTTTCCTATTGATGCATGCTTCTAATCAACTTGATATGAATAGATGAATTGTTAAGAATCATGTAAGATTCACCACCATGTCCTTGTTGAGCATTTTAGATGGCTGTATCTTGTAGATTTGTGGGTTACAATATGCCATGTTGCTGTTTCGGGCAGATTATATCCGAAACTTGTGTTGGTTGTTGTGGTTGAACCGTAGCTCCGTTTTGGGCATGCCATATATGAAACTTGTTTAGAATCTCATGTAGTTTCACAATATCTTGCTACATCCATGGTTTGAAATGCTGTTGGTTATCATTGTCATGCATTTTGCATTCATATCATATTCATCTTGTGTGTGTCATAACTTTTAGACCATAGCTCCGTTTTAAATGTTCCATATATGTAAATCGACTAGAATGACGTGTAGAATCATGTGGCACACTTTATATTGTTTTTAACATCTATAAAACATGCTTAGGACATATCTAGACCAAAATCCTAATATGCATATGAGGTCATTTCTGAAAGGCTATAAGTTGTTTCCGACATCATTTAAGATGCCTAGATGGAGTAGTTTATTTATGGGTCACCTCTTGCCATGATTAAGAATATTTAATATTGTCGTGTACCTAATCGTAAATGAACTAAGTAATGTAAGTGTGGAGTTTAGTCAATATGCAACTCATTGCATATTGAGCTTCACTTAATGTGTGGAAGTTGTTGTTGTGCTTTGCATGTCATGCATAACATGCATCTTCATGCATCATATTGTTTGCGCATCATGTCATGAATATATTGTGGTGTATCATGTGTTGATTGTTGTTTTCAGATTGTTCCTTCTCGATAGAGTTCCAAAAGCATTCGGAGTGTGAGGATTCATTCGACTACGTTGGCTCATCTTCTTCATGGATCGTTCTTCTTCCAAGCCGGATCTCAAGCAAGATGACACATTTCCCTGTATACCACTACTATCATTGCTATGCTAGTTGTCTTGCTTCCATCGTTATCTCTCGCTACCTACCACTAGTTTCTCAAGACTCCCAACATTGCCATGATAAAACTCTAACCCCTCCACATCCCGGCATACCATTGTTTGGCTATGTTATCGCTTGCTCAGCCCTTCTTATAGCATTTCTAGCTACAGGTGCAATTGCTTCCACGTGTCAACATGGACCCCCTTTTGTTATCGCAATGTTATTGCTATTTAATTTAATGCACATATATACTTGGTAAAGGGTGGAAGGCTTGGCCTTTTGCTCGGTGTTTTGTTCCACTCTTGCCGCCATAGTTACTTGTGAACCGGTGTTACGTTCCATAATTGAGCGCTCCTAACATGCTCGGGGTTGTTATGGGGACTATATGTCCATTTTGCATCATGCTTTTATATTGATATTTACTGCATTATGGGATGTTACTAGAAATTTTGGTACAATATTTATGCATTTTATCTCTTATTTTTCAAGGTTTACATGAAGAGGGAGAATGCCGGCAGCTGGAATTCTGGACTAGAAAAGGAGCAAATCTGAGATACCTATTCTGCACAACTCCAAAAGTCCTAAAAATCTACGGAGAATTATTTTGGAATATATAAAAAATATTGGGCAGAAGAAATACATCAGGGGGCCCACCAGGCAGTCACAAGCTTGGGGGGCGTGCCCTACCCCCTAGGCGCGCCCCTATGGCTTGGCCCACCTGGCAGCCCTCCAGTGCCCATCTTCTGCTATATGGAGGATTTTGACCTAAAAAAATCATAACAAAGCTTTTGGGGCAAAGCACCGTCGTCTCGAGGTGGAACTTGGGCAGAAGCAATCTAGGGCTTCGACAGGAGCTGGTCTGCCGGGGAAACTTCCCTACCAGAGGGGGAAATCAAAACCATCGTCATCACCAACGATTCTCTCATCGAGAGGTGGTCAATACCCATGAACATCTTCACCAGCACAATCTCCTCTCCAAACCCTAGTTCATATCTTGTATCCGATCTTTGTCTCAAAACCTCAGATTGGTACCTCTGGGTTGCTAGTAGTGTTGATTACTCCTTGTAGTTGATGCTAGTTGGTTTACTTGGTGGAAGATCATATGTTCGGATCCTTGATCATCATTAATACTCCTATGATTATGAACATGAATATGCTTTTTGATTAGTTACGTTTGTTCGTGATGACATGGGACAAGTCTTGTTATAAGTAATCATGTGAATTTGGTATTCGTTCGATATTTTGATGAGATGTATGTTGTCTCTCCTCTAGTGGTATTATGTGAACGTCGACTACATGACACTTCACATTGTTTGGGCCTAGAGGAAGGCATTGGGAAGTAATAAGTATATGATGAGTTGCTAGAGTGACAGAAGCTTAAACCCTAGTTTATGTGTTGCTTTGTAAGGGGCTGATTTGGATCCACATGTTTCATGCTATGGTTAGATTTATCTTAATTCTTCTTTTGTAGTTGCAGATGCTTGTGAGAGGGGTTAATCATAAGTGGTAGGCTTGTGCAAGTAAGGGCAACAACGAAGCACCGGTCCACCCACATATCAAGTTATCAAAGTAACAAACGCGAATCATATGAGCATGATGAAAACTAGCTTGACAGAAATTCCCATGTGTCCTTGGGAGCGCCTTGCTGTATATAAGTGTTTGTCCAGGCTTGTCTTTTGCTATAAAAAGGATTGGGCCACCTTTCTACACCTTTGTTACAATTTTTACTTGCTACCCATTACGAATTGTTTTATCATGAAACTATCTATTACCGACAATTTCAGTGCTTGCAAAGAATACCTTACTAAAAACCGCTTGTCATTTCCTTCTGCTCCTCACTAGGTTCGAAACTCTTACTTATCGAAAGGACTGCGATAGATCCCCTATACTTGTAGGTCATCAAGACTCTTTTCTAGCGTCGTAGCCAGGGCGTGAAGCGCCTTTGGTGAGTGGAACTTGGTAAGGAAAAATTTATATAGTGTGCTGAAATTTGCTATCACTTGTTACTATGGAAAATAATCCTTTGAGGGGCTTGTTCGGGGTATCTTCACCTCGACTGTAAGGAAAAAGAGTCGCTCCTCAACCTGCTGCACCTCAACTACAACAACAATAAAGCCTTTAGTCCCAAACTAGTTGGGGTAGGCTAGAGGTGAAACCCATAAGATCTCGCGACCAACTCATGGTTCTGGCACATGGATAGCAAGCTTCCATGCACCCCTGTCCATGGCTAGTTCTTTGGTGATGCTCCAGTCCTTCAGATCTCTCTTTACGGAGTCTTCCCATGTCAAGTTTGGTCAACCCCAGCCTCTTTTGACATTATCAGCATGCTTAAGGTGTCCGCTGTGCATTGGGGCTTCTGGAGGCCTGCGCTAAATATGCCCAAGCCATCTCAGACGATGTAGGACAAGCTTCTCTTTAATTGGCGCTACCCTAACTCTATCTCGTATATCATCATTCCGGATGCGGTCCTTCCTTGTGTGGCCACACATCCATCTCAACATGTGCATCTCCGCCACACCTAACTGTTGCACATGTCGCCTTTTAGTCGGCCAACACTCAGCGCCATACAACATTGTGGGTCGAACTGCCGTCCTATAGAACTTGTCTTTTAGCTTTTGTGGCACCCTCTTGTCACAAAGAATGCCAGAAGCTTGGCGCCACTTCATCCATCCGACTTTAATTCGATGGTTCACATCTTCATCAATATCCCCATCCTTCTGCAACATTTACCCCAAATATCAAAAGGTGTCCTTCTGAGGCAACACTTGCCCATCAAGGCTAACCTCCTCCTCCTCCTCGTTCCTAGTAGTACTAAAAGGCACCTCATGTACTCAGTTCTAGTCCTACTAAGTCTAAAACCTTATGATTACAAGGTTTGCCTCCATAACTCCAACTTCCTGTTGACCCCCATCCGACTCTCATCGACTAGCACCACATCATCCGCAAAGAGCATACACCATGGGATATCTCCTTGTATATCCCTTGTGACCTCATCCATCACCAAGGCAAAAAGATAAGGGCTCAAAGATGACCCTTGATGCAGTACTATCTTAATTGGGAAGTTGTCAGTGTCGCCATCACTTGTTCGAACACTTGTCACAACATTATCATACATGTCCTTGATGAGGGTAATGTACTTTGTTGGGACTTTGTGTTTCTCCCAGGCCCACCACATAACATTCCGGGGAATCTTATCATAGGCGTTCTCCAAGTCAATGAACACCATATACAGGTCCTTCTTTTGCTCCCTATATCTCTCCATAAGTTGTCGTACCAAGAAAATGGCTTCCATGGTCGATCTCCCAGGCATCAAACAAAACTGATTTTTGGTCACGCTTGTCATTCTTCTTACACGGTGCTCAATGACTCTCTCCCATAGCTTCATTGTATGGCTCATCATCTTAATTCCATAGTAATTAGTACAACTCTAAACATTCCCCTTGTTCTTGAGGATTGGTACTAATATACTCTGTCTCCATTCTTCTGGCATCTTGTTTGCCCAAAAAATGAGGTTGAAAAGTTTGGTTAGCCATACTATCGCTATGTCCCCGAGGCATCTCCACACCTCAATGGGGATACAATCGAGGCCCATCGCCTTGCCTCCTTTCATCCTCTTTAAAGCCTCCTTGACCTCCGACTCCTGGATTCGCCTCACAAAATGCCTGCTAGTATCATCAAAGGAGTCATCCAGATCAATGGTAGAGCTCTCACTCTCCCCATGGAACAACTTGTCAAAGTACTCCCACCATCTATGCTTAATCTCCTCCTTCTTCACCAGGAGTTGATCTGCTCCGTCCTTGATGCACTTGATTTGGTCAACATCCCTCGTCTTCCTCTCTCGGCTCTTGGCCATCTTATAGATGTCCCTTTCGCCTTCCTTCGTGTCTAACCTTTGGTAGAGGTCCTCATACGCCCGACCCCTTGCTTCACTCATAGCTCGCTTTGCGGCCTTCTTTGCCATCTGGTACTTCTCTATGTTGTCTGCACTCATATCCAGATATAGGAGTCTGAAACAATCTTTCTTCTCCTTGATTGCCTTCTGGACAACATCATTCCACCACCAGGTATCTTTAGCTTCTCTTCTACTTCCCCTGAACAATCCAAACTCCTCTAAGGCCACCTTACAAATGCAAGTCGCCATCTTCATCCACATGTTGTCTGCATCACCTCCTTCCTCCCAAGGGCCCTCCTTAATGACCCTCTCCTTGAACACCTGAGCTACCTCCCCCTTGAGCTTCCACCACTTTGTTCTAGCGACTTTGGCACGCTTGTCCCACAGGACACGAATCCGAAAGCAGAGGTCAGCAACCACAAGCTTATGCTGGGGGACAACACTCTCTCCAAGTATCACCTTACAGTCTAGGCATGCAAGCCTGTCGTCTCTTCTCAAGAGGATGAAATCAATCTGGCTAGAGTGCTGCCCACTACTATAAGTCACTAGATGTGATTCTCTCTTCTTACAAAGGGTGTTAGCTACGATCATGTCATAGTCTAACGCAAAGCTTAAGACATCTCTCCTTCTTGATTCCTGATGCCATAGCCAAATCCCCCATGCACCCCTTCAAAACATGTGTTAGATGTGCCCATGTGGCCATTGACGTCTCCTCCTATGAAGAGCTTCTTGCTAATCGGTACACTCCTAACCAAGTCCTCCGGGCCTTCCCAGAGCTCCCTCTTGGTGTTCTCATTGTGGCCTACTTGTGGGCCATATGCGCTGATAACGTTGAGGACTAAGTCCCCAACTACCAGCAGCTTGACCAGGATAATCCGGTCCCCACGTCTCTTGACGTCTACCACTCCATCCTTGAGGCTCTTGTTGATCAAGATGCCTAATCCATTTCTATTTGCAACCGTCCCCATGTACCATAGCTTGAAGCCGGTACCCTCCACCTCCTTTGCCTTTTGTCCCCTCCATTTGGTCCCTTGGACGCAAAGGATACCAACGCCTCTCCTCACCGCTGTATCAACTACCTCCCGAAGCTTACCCGTCAGAGACCCTACGTTCCAACTACCTAATCGAATCCTCCTAGGCTTCGCTAGCTTCCTTACCCTTTGCACTCATCGAGTCAAATGCGAAGACCCTCGCTCATTTTCCACTAGACCCGGGCGCCAATGTAGCGCGCCACTAAGGATGCGACGACCTGATCCTCGCTCACTTGCGACCGTATCTAGATTACAATACAACGCGCCACCTAGGGGCTGACGGCCCGGCCCTTGCCCATTTTCCACCAGACCCGGGTTCTGATGTGGCGCGTCACTGAGAGGGTTACACCCCAACAAAAATCTTTTGGCTTTCATCTCCATAAGAGTGGCTGGGTTTTCACGTTGTCTCACCAAGCCTATCACAACCCTCCTCCTTTACCCGGGCTTGGTACCGGCTATGTTGAGACAACATAGGCAGAGTTCTCAACCTGCTGCACCTATTGAAAATATTTATTATGAAATTCCTTTGGGTATGATAGAGAAACTGCTAGCTAATCCTTATGGAGGAGATTGAACACTACATCCCAATTTGCATGTAATCTATGTGGATGAAGTTTGTTGATTATTTAAGCTTGCAGGTTTGCCCGAGGATGTTGTCAAGAAGAATGTCTTTCCTTTATCTTTGAAGGAGAAGGCATTGGCATGGTATAGGCTATGTGATGATATTGGATCATCGGACTACAACCGATTGAAATTGGAATTTCATCAAAAGTTTTATCCTATGCATCTAGTTCATCGTGACCAGAATTATATTTACAATTTTTGGCCTCGTGAAGGAGAAAGAATTGCTCAATATTGGGGAGGCTCAAGTCAATGTTATATTCATGCCCCAACCATGATCTCTCATGAGGAATTATTATTCAAAAATTTTATGCTCGTCCTTCTCATAATGATCGATCCATGCTTGATACTTCTTGCTCTGGTTCTTTTATGAACAAATATATTGAATTTAAATGGAACTTCTTGGAAAGAATTAAACGCAACTCTGAAGATTGGGAACTCGACGAAGGTAAGGAGTCATGTATAAACCTTAAGTTTGATTGTGTTAAATCTTTTATAGACATCGATGCTTTTCGTGAGTTTAGCACTAAATATGGACTTGACTCTGGGATAGTAGCTCCTCTCTGTGAATCTTTTGCTAATCATGTTGATCTCCCTAAGGAGAAGTTGTTTAAATATCATCCTTCTATTGAAGTGAAAGTAGTTGAACCTAGTAAAGTTGAAGAGGAAACTATTGCTTATAATGTTTATCCTATTATTCCTACTGCTTACATTGAGAAACCACCCTTCCCTGTTAGGATAAAGGAACATGCTAAAACTTCAATTGTGGTTCATAAGAGTTGTATTAGAACACCTACACCCCCTAAACAAATTAATGTTGGACCTAGTATTTCTATGGTTAAAGATCTCTTTGTTGATAATATTGATGGGCATGTTATTCATTTATGTGATGAAGCGGCTAGAATTGCAAGACCTGATATTAATAGTAAAACATAGACCGGTTGTTGGTGTGCTTGTTGTTTCTGTTAAAATAGGAGATCATTGTTATCATGGCTTGTGTGATATGGGTGCTAGAATAAGTGCAATTCCCTTTTCCTTATACAAAGAAATCATGCATGATATTACACCGGTTGAACTAGAGGAAACTGATGTTACTATTAAGCTTGCTAATAGAGACACTATTGCACCAATGGGGATTGTTAGAGATGTTGAAGTCTTGTGTGGGAAAATAAAATATCCTACTGATTTTCTTGTTCTTGGTTCCCCACAAGATGATTTTTGTCCCGTTATATTTGACAGACCCTTCTTGAATATTATTAATGCTATGATTGATTGCGAGAAAGAAATAGTTACTGTGAGTTTTGGGGATGTGCACTAGTAGAAAACCGACCTTTTGTCCGCATCATTAGTCTCGGTTGGCTCTTGGGCCGGCACTAATGTGATCATTAGTGCCGGTTCGTGACGGGGATCATTAGTACCGGTTCGTTACGAACCTTTAGTCCCGATTGGTAGCTCCAACCGGCACTAAACGTCTTGTGGCCCCACGGTATCCTTTAGTCCCGGTTGGTGGCTCGAACCGCGACTATAGGCAAACCTTTAGGTGCAGTTGGAGCCACCAACCGGGACTAAAGGATGGTCATGGTTGTGGTGGGAGTTTAGTCCCACCTCACCAAGCGAGGGGCCCTCGCACCGGTTTATAAGCCCACCCCTCTGTGCCTTGTTGAGTTCCACTCAATATAAAATAGATGCCCTTATATGGGTAAATTTGACCTCAAATCAAACTAAATTCCAATTTGATTTCATGTCGAATTTTCCCTACATAAGCGCATCTTTGTTCAATTTTTCCTATTTATTATGTTATTTCAATTTTTAACAAATTTTAACACAAGAATTTTTCTGCATTCAATATGCACCATTCAAAGCGACATCATCACTTTTCAACACTTTTCTGACCTCGTTTACTATTTTTCATGCATTTCATGATTTATTTAGAGCTAAAATGTCCCTTAATTGAAAAGCAGTGCAAATGAACTCTGAAATGGTTGAAGTTTGGCATGGTATCATCATTTCACCCACATAGCATGTGCTAAAAAGTTGAGAGGGTTACGACAAAAAATGGATGCACTTCGTGTACAAAATGCACAATCTCTTTCGAAGTATCAGGGTTTCGGACGAAAACTTGCTTGTTACAAATGAATTTCATTTTTAACTTATTTGAACTCCATACTTTTTGATTGTTCAAAATGCACCATTCAAAGCCACATCATCTATTTTCAACCCTTTCTGACTTCATTTGCTATTTCTCATGCACTTACTGATTTTTTTCACCAAAATAACCCTGAAATTGAAAAGCACTTGAAAAGAACTTTAAAAAGGTTGAAAGTTGGCATGGTATCATGATTTCACCCACATATCATGTTATAAAAGGTTGAGAGGGTTGCGGCAAAAACTGGATGCACGTGTACAAAATGGACAATCTCTTTAGAAGTATCACAGTTTCACACGAAATTCGTATATTACAAAGGCATTTCCTTTTTTAACTTATTTGAACTCCATACTTTTTGTGTTTATGCACCATTCAAAGCCACATCATCACTTTTCAACCCTCTCTGACTTCATTTGCTATTTTTCATGCACTTACAGATCTTTTTCTAGCAAAATAACCCTAAAATTGAAAAGCACTTCAAATGAACTCCGAAAAGGTTGAAAGTTGGCATGGTAACATCATTTCACCCACATAGCATGTGCTAAAACATTCAGAGGGTTACGGAAAAAACTGGATGCACTTCATGTACAAAATGGACAATCTCTTTCGAAGTATCGGGGTTTCGGATGAATACTCGCCTGTTACAAAGGCATTTCATTTTTTTAACTTATTTGAACTCCATACTTTGTGTGTGTGTTCAAAATGCACAATTCAATGCCACATCATCGCTTTTCAACCCTTTCTGACTTCATTTCCTATTTTTCATGCATTTACTGATTTGTTTCAGCAAACGGACCCTAGAATTGATAAGAACTTCAAATGAACTCTGAAAAGTTTGAAAGTTGGCATGGTATCATGATTTCACCCACATAGCATGTTATAAAAATTTGAGAGGGTTACAGCAAAAACAGGATGCACTTCGTGTACAAAAATGGAAAATCTCTTTCGAAGTATCAGGGTTTTAGACGAAAACTCGCCTGTTACAAAGAAATTTCATTCTTTTTAACTTATTTGAACTCCATACTTTTTGTGTGTTAAAAATGCACCATTCAAAGCCACATCATCACTTTTCAACCCTTTCTGACTTCTTTTGCTATTTTTCATGCACTTATTGTTTTATTAGAAAAATAACCCTGAAATCGAAAAGCACTTCAAATGAACTCTGAAAAGGTTGAAAGTTGGCACAATATCATCATTTCACCCACATAGCATGTGCTAAAAAGGTTAGAGGGTTACGGAAAAAACTGGATGCACTTCGTGTACAAAATGGACAATATCTTTCGAAGTATCAGGGTTTCGGACGAATACTCGCTTGTTACAAAGGCATTTCAATATCTTAAACATATTTTAACTCAAGAATTTTTCTGCATTCAATATGCACCATTCAAAGACACATCATCACTTTTCAACCCTTTTCTTACCTCATTTACTATTTTGCATGCATTTCATGATTTGTTCTGAGCTAAAATGACCCTCAATTGAAAAGCAGTGCAAATGAACTCTAAAATGGTAGAGAGTTGGCATGGTATCATCATTTCAGCCACATAGAATGTGCTAAAAACTTTAGAGGGTTACGACAAAAATTGGTTGCACTTCGTATACAAAATGGACAATCTCTTTTGAAGTATCAGGGTTTCACACGAAAGCTTGCGTGTTACAAAGGCATTTCATTTTTTTAACTTATTTGAACTCCATTCTTTTTGTGTGTTCAAAATGCACCATTCAAAGACACATCATCAATTTTCAACCCTTTCTGACTTCATTTGCTATTTTTCATGAAGTTACTCATTTTTTCAACAAAATAACACTGAAATTGAAAAGCACTTCAAATGAAGTCTGAAAAGGTTGAAAGTTGGCATGGTATCATCATTTCACCCACATAGCATGTTATAAAAAGTTGCGAGTGTTACGGCAGAAACTAGATGCACTTCGTGTACAAAATGGACAATCTCTTTCGAAGTATCAAGGTTTCGGACGAAAACTCGCCTGCTAGAAAGGCATTTCATTTTTTTAACTTGTTTTACCGCCATAGTTTTTGTGTGTTAAAAATGTACCATTCAAAGCCACATCATCAATTTTCAACCCTCTCTGACTTCATTTGCTATTTTTCATGCACTTAGTGATTTTTTTTCAACAAAATAACCCTAAAATTGAAAAGGACTTCAAATGAACTCTGAAAGGTTGAAAGTTCGCATGGTATCATCATTTCACCCACATAGCATGTGCTAAAACGTTGAGAGGGTTACGGAAAAAACTGGATGCACTTCGTGTACAAAATGGACAATCTCTTTCGAAGTATCAGGGTATCGGACGAAACCTTGCATATTACAAAGGCATTTCATTTTTTGAACTTATTTGAACTCCATACTTTTTGTCGGTTCAAAATCCACCATTCAAAGCCACATCATCACTTTTCATCCCTTTCTGACTTCATTTGCTATTTTTCATGCACTTACTGATTTTCCCCCGCAAAATAACCCTAAAATTAAAAAACACTTCAAATGAACTCTAAAAATGTTGAATGTTGGCATGGTATCATCATTTAGCGAACATAGCATGAGCTAAAAATTTGAGAGGGTTACGGCAAAAACTGGATGCACTTCGTGTAGAAAATGGACAATCTCTTTCAAAGTACTAGGGTTTCGGACTAAAACTCGCCTGTTACAAAGGCATTTCATTTTTTTCACTTTTTTGACCTCCATACTTTTTGTGTGTTCAAAATGCACCATTCATAGCCACATCATCACTTTTCAACCCTTTCTGACTTCATTTCCTATTTTTCATGCATTTACTGATTTGTTTCGGCAAAATGACCCAAAAATTTATAAGGACTTCAAATTAACTCTGAAAAGGTTGAAAGTTGGCACGGTATAATCATTTCACCCACATAGCATGTTATAAAAAGTTGAGAGGGTTACGGAAAAACCTAGATGCACTTCGTGTACAAAATGGACAATCTCTTTCGAAGTATCAGGGTTTCAGACGAAATTCTCCTGTTACAAAGGCATTTCATTTTATTTAACTTATTTGAAATCCATACTTTTTGAGTGTTCAAAATTCAGCATTCAAAGCCACATTATCACTTTTCAAACCTTTCTCACTTTGTTTGCTATTTTTCATGCACTTGCTTATTTTTTCCAGCAAAATAACCATGAAATTGAAAAGCACTTCAACTGAACTCTGAGAAGGATGAAAGTTGGCATGGTATCATCATTTCACCCACATAGCATCTGCTAAAAAGTTGAAAGGGTTACGGCAAAAATTGGATGCACTTCATGTAGAAAATGGACAATCTCTTTCGAAGTATTATTGTTTCGGACGAAAACTCGCCTGTTACAAAGAAATTTCAATTTTTTAAACATGTTTTAACTCAAGAATTGTTCTGCATTCAATATACACCATTCAAAGCGACATAATCACTTTTCAACCCTTTTCTGATCTCATTTACTATTTTTCATGCATTTCATGATTTATTTTGAGCTAAAATGACCCTCACTTGAAAAGGACTGCAAATGAACTCTGAAATGGTTGAAAGTTGGCATGGTATCATCATTTCACCCACATAGCATGTGCTAAAAAGTTTAGAGGGTGACGACAAAAACTGGATGCACTTTGTATACAAAATGGACAATCTCTGTCGAAGTATCCGGGTTTAGGACGAAAACTCGCGTGTTATGAAGGCATTTCGTTTTGTTTAACTTATTTGTACTCCATACTTTTTGTGTGTTCAAAATGCACCATTCAAAGCCACATCATCAATTTTCAACCCTTTCTGACTTCATTTGCTATTTTCCATGCACTTAGTGATTTTTTCCAGCAAAATAACCCTGATATTGAAAAACACTTCAAATGAACTGTGAAAAGGTTGAAAGTCGGCATGGTATAATCATTTCACCCACATAGCATGTTATAAAAAGTTGAGAGGGTTACGACAAAAACGGGTTGCACTTCGTGTATAGAATGGACAATCTCTTTCGAAGGATCTGGGTTTCGAACAAAAACTCGCCTGTTACAAAGGCATTTCATTTTTTAACTTATTTGAACTCCATACTTTTTGTCTATTGAAAATGAACCATTCAAAGCCACATCATCAATTTTCAACCCTTTTTGACTTCATTTGCTATTTTTCATGCATTCACTGATTTGGTTCAACAAAATGACCATAAAATTGATAAGTACTTCAAATGAACTCTGAAAAGGATGAAAGTTGGCATGGTGTCATCATTTCACCCACATAGCATGTTATAAAAAGTTGAGAGGGTCGGGGCAAAAATTGGATGCACTTCATGTACAAAATGGACAATCTCTTTCGATGTATAAAGGTTTCGGATGAAAACTCGCCTGTTACAAAGGCATTTCATTTTGTTAACTTATTTGAACTCCTTAATTTTTGTGTCTTCAAAATGCATCATTCAAAGCGTCATCATCACTTTTTAACTCTTCCTGACTTCATTTGCTATTTTTCATGCATTTACTGATTTGTTTCAGCAAAATGACCCTGAAATTGATAAGCACTTCGCACGAACTCTGAAAAGGATGAAAGTTGGCATGGTATCATCATTTCACCCACATAGCAGGTTACGGCAAAAACTGGATGCACTTCGTGTACAAAATGGACAATCTTTTTCAAAGTATCAGTTTTTCGAACGAAAACTCGCCTGGTACAAAGGCATTTCGTTTTTTGAACTTATTTGAACTCCATACTTTTTCGGTGTTCAAAATGCACCATTCAAAGCCACATCATCACTTTTCAACCCTTTCTCACTTCATTTGCTATTTTTTAGGTACTTACAGATATTTTTTCAGGAAAATAACCCTAAAATTGAAAAGCACTTCAAATAAACTCTGAAAAGGTTGAAAGTTGGCATGGTATCATCATTTCACCGACATAGCATGTGTTAAAAAGTGGAGAGGTTTACGGCAAAAGCTGAATGCACTTCGTGTACGAAATGGAGAATCATTTTCGAAGTATCCGGGTTTCAAACGAAAACTCGCCTGTTACAAAGGCATTTCATTTTTTAAACTTATTTGAACTCCATACTTTTTCGGTGTTCAAAATGCACCATTCAAAGCCACATCATCACTTTTCAACCCTTTCTCACTTCATTTGCTATTTTTTAGGTACTTACAGATATTTTTTCAGGAAAATAACCCTAAAATTGAAAAGCACTTCAAATAAACTCTGAAAAGGTTGAAAGTTGGCATGGTATCATCATTTCACCGACATAGCATGTGTTAAAAAGTGGAGAGGTTTACGGCAAAAGCTGAATGCACTTCGTGTACGAAATGGAGAATCATTTTCGAAGTATCCGGGTTTCAAACGAAAACTCGCCTGTTACAAAGGCATTTCATTTTTTAAACTTATTTGAACTCCATACTTTTTGTGTGTTCAAAATGCACCATTCAAAGCCACATCATCACTTTTTATCCCTTTGTGACTTCATTTGCTATTTTTCATGCAGTTATAGATTTTTTCTAGTAAAATAACCCTGAAATTGAAAATCACTTCAAGTGAGCTCTAGAAAGGTTGAAAGTTGGCATGGTATAATCATTTTACCCACATAGCATATGCTAAAAAGTTGAGAGGGTTACGACAAAAACTGGATGCACTTCGTGTACAAAATGGACCGTCTCTTTTGAAGTATCAGGGTTTCGGACCAAAACTCGCCTCTTATAAAGGCATTTCAATTTTTTAAACATATTTTAACTCCAGAATTTATCTTCCGTCAATATGCACAATTCAAAGCCACATTATCACTTTTCAACCCTTTCTGACCTCATTTACTATTTTTTATGCATTTCATGATTTATTTTGAGCTAAAAGGACCCTCTATTGAAAAGCAATGCAAATGAACTCTGAAATGATTGAAAGTTGGCATAGTATCATCATTTCACCCACATGGTGTCATCCTTTTCAAATGAACTGTGGAAAGGATGCACTTCATGTACTTTTTGTGTGTTCAAAATGAACCATTCAAAGCCACATCATCAGTTTTCTACCCTTTCTGACTTCATTTGCTATTTTTCATGCATTTGCTGATTTGCTTCAGCAAAATGACGTTGAAATTGATGTGCACCTCAAATGAACTCTGAAAAGGTTGAAAGTTGGCATGGTATTATCATTTCACCCAGAAAGCATGTTAGAAAAAGTTGAGAGGGTTACGGCAAAAATTGGATGCACTTCGTGTACAAAATGGACATTCTCTTTCGAAGTATCAGGGTTTCAGACGAAATTCTCCTCTTACAAAGGCATTTCATTTTATTTAACTTATTTGAACTCCATACTTTTTGTGTGTTCAAAATGCACCATTCAAAGACATATCACCACTTTTCAACCCTTTCTAACTTCATTTGCTATTTTTCATGCACTTACTGATTTTTTCCAGAAAAATAACCCTGAAATTGAAAAGCACTTCAAATGAACTCTGAAAAGGTTGAAAGTTGGCATGGTATCATCACTTCACCCACATAGCATGTGCTAAAAGGTTGAGAGGGTTACGGCAAAAACTGGATGCACTTCGTGTACAAAATGGACATTCTCTTTCGAAGTACCAGGGTTTTGGACGAAAACTCGTGTGTTACAGATGCATTTCATTTTGTTTATCAGATTTGAACGCCATACTTTTTGTGTGTTCAAAATGCACCATTCAAAGCCACATCATCACTTTTCAACCCTTTCTGACTTCATTTTCTATTTTTCCTGCATTTACTAATTTGTTTCAGCAAAATGACCTTGAAATAGATAAGCACTTCAAATGAACTCTGAAAACTCGCGTGTTAAAAAGGTACTTCAATTTTCCAAGTATCAAGGTTTCGGACGAAAACTCACGTGTTAAAAAGGCATTTAAATTTTTTAAACATATTTTAACTCAAGAATTTATCTTCCTTCAATATGCACAAGTCAAAGCTACATCATCACTTTTCAACCCTTTTCTAACCCCCTGTACTATTTTTCATGCATTTCATGATTTATTTTGAGCTAAAATGACCCTCAATTCGAAAGCAATGCAAATGAACTCTGAAATGATTTAAAGTTGGCATATTATCATCATTTCACCCACATCGCATGTGCTAAAAATTTGAGAGGGTTAAGGCAAAAACTGGATGCCCTTGGTGTACAAAATGGACAATCTCTTTCGAAGTATCAGGGTTTCGGACGAGAAATCGCCAGTTACAAAGGCATTTCTTTTTTTAACTTATTTGAAATCCACACTTTTGTGTGTTCAAAATGCATCATTCAAAGCCACATCATCACTTTTCAACCCTTTCTGACTTCATTTGCTATTTTTCACACACTTACTGATTTTTTTTCCAGCAAAATAACACTCAAATTGAAAAGCACTTCAAATGAACTCTGAAAAGCTTGAAAGTTGGCCTGGTATCATCATTTCAGCCAGACAGCATGTTATAAAAAGTTGAGAAGGTTAGGGCAAAAACTAGATGCACTTAATGCACAAAATGGACAATCTCTTTCGAAGCATCTGGTTTTCGGACGAAAACTCGCTTGTTACAAAGGCATTTCATTTTTTTAACTTATTTGAACTCCATACTTTTTGTGTGTTGAAAATTAACCATTCAAAGACACATCATCACTTTTCAACCCTTTCTAACTTCATTTGCTATTTTTCCTGCATTTACTAATTTGTTTTAGCAAAATGACCCTGAAATTGATAAGCACTTCAAATGAACTCTTAAAAGGATGAAAGTTTGCATGGTATCATGATTTCACCCACATAGCATGTTATAAAATGTTGAGAGGGTTACGGCAAAAATTGGATGCACTTCGTGTACAAAATGGACAATCCCTTTCGAAGTACCAGGGTTTCGGACGAAAACTCGCCTGCTACAAATGCATTTCATTTTGTTTAACTTATTTGAACTCCATACTTTTTGTGTGTTCAAAATGCACCATTCAAATCCACATCATCACATTTCAACCCTTTCTGACTTCATTTGCTATTTTTCATGCACTTACTGATTTTTTTCAACAAAATAACCCTACCATTAAAAAGCACTTCAAATGAACTCTCAAAAGGTTGAAAGTTCGCATGGTATGATCATTTACCCCACATGGCATGTGCTAAAAAGTTGAGAGGCTTACGGGAAAAACTGGATGCACTTCGTGTACAAAATGGACAACCTCTTTCGAAGTATCAGAGTTTCAGACAAAATTCGCCTCTTACAAAGGCATTTCATTTTATTTAACTTATTTGAACTCCATACTTTTTGTGTGCTAAAAATGCACCATTCAAAGACACATCATCACTTTTCAACCCTTTCTAACTTCATTTGCTATTTTTCATTCACTTACTGATTTTTTCCAGAAAAATAACCCTGAAATTGAAAAGCACTTCAAATGAACTCTGAAAAGGTTGAAAGTTGGCATGGTATCTTCACTTCACCCACATAGCATGTGCTAAAAGGTTGAGAGGCTCACGGCAAAAACTGGATGCACTTCATGTACAAAATGGACTAGCTCTTTCGAAGTATCAAGGTTTCGGACGAAAACTCGCGTGTTACAAAGGCATTTCAATTTTTTAAACATATTTTAACTCAAGAATTTATCTTCCTTCAATATGCACAAGTCAAAGCTACATCATCACTTTTCAACCCTTTTCTGACCTCCTTTACTATTTTTCATGCATTTCATGATTTATTTTGAGCTAAAATGACCCTAAATTCAAAAGCAATGCAAATGAACTCTGAAATGATTTAAAGTTCGCATAGTATCATCATTTCACCCACATCGCATGTGCTAAAAAGTTGAGAGTATTAAGGCAAAAACTGGATGCCCTTCGTGTACAAAATGGACAATCTCTTTCGAAGTATCAGGGTTTCGGACGAGAACTCGCCTGTTACAAAGGCATTTCTTTTTTTTAACTTACTTGAACTCCATACTATTTGTGTGTTCAAAATGCATCATTCAAAGCCAAATCATCACTTTTCAACCCTTTCTGACTTCATTTGCTATTTTTCATGCACTTACTAATTTTTTCCAGCAAAATAACCCTCAAATTGAAAAGCACTTCAAATGAACTCTGAAAAGGTTGAAAGTTGGTATGGTGTCATCATTTCACCCACACAACATGTTATAACAAGTTGAGAAGGTTAGGGCAAAAACTAGATGCACTTCATGCACAAAATGGACAATCTCTTTCGAAGCATCTGGTTTTCGGACGAAAACTCGCCTGTTACAAAGGCATTTCATTTTTTAACTTCTTTGAAGTCCGTACTTTTTGTGTGTTCAAAATTAACCATTCAAAGATACATCATCACTTTTCAACCCTTTCTAACTTCATTTGCTATTTTTCTTGCATTTACTAATTTGTTTTAGCAAAATGACCCTGAAATTGATAAGCACTTCAAATGAACTCTGAAAAGGATGAAAGTTTGCATGTTATAAAATGTTGAGAGGGTTACGGCAAATATTGGATGCACTTCATGTACAAAATGGACAATCTCTTTCGAAGTACCAGGGTTTCGGACGAAAACTCGCCTGTTACAAATGCATTTCATTTTTTTAACTTATTTGAACTCCATACTTTTCATGTGTTCAAAATGCACCATTCAAAGCCACATCATCACTTTTCAACCCTTTCTGACCTCATTTGCTTTTTTTCATGCACTTACTGATTTTTTTCAACAAAATAACCCTAACATGAAAAAGCACTACAAATGAACTCTGAAAAGGTTCAAAGTTCGCATGGTATGATCATTTACCCCACATAGCATGTGCTAAAAAGTTGAGAGGCTTACGGGAAAAACTGGATGCACTTCGTGTACAAAATGGACAATCTCTTCCAAAGTATGAGGGTTTCGGATGAAAACTCGCTTGTTACAAAGGCATTTAATTTTTTTAGTTTTGTTGAACTCCATACTTTTTTGGTGTTCAAAATGCACCATTCAAAGCCACATCATCACTTTTCAACCCTTTCTGAATTCATTATCTATTTTTCATGCATTTAGTGATTAGTTTCAGCAAAATGACCCTGAAATTGATAAGCACTTCAAATAAACCCTCAAAAGGTTGAAAGTGGGCATGGTATCATCGTTTCACCCACATAGGATGTTATAAAAAGTCTAGAGGGTTAAGGCAAACACTGGATGCACTTCGTGTACAAAATGGACAATCTCTTTCGAAGTATCAGGGTTTCAGACGAAATTCCCCACTTACAAAGGCATTTCATTTTATTTAACTTATTTGAACTCCATACTTTCTGGGTGTTCAAAATGCACCATTCAAAGCTACATCATCACTTTTCAACACTTTTTGACTTTATTTGCTATTTTTCGTACACTTACTAAGTTTTCCCAGCAAAATAACCCTGAAATTGATGAACGTTTGCTTGGTATCATCATTTCACCCACATAGCATGTTATAAAAAGTTGAGAGGGGTACGACAAGAACTGGATGCACTTTGTGTACAAAATGGACAATCTCTTTCGAAGTACGAGGGTTTCGGACGAGACCTCGCCTGTTACAAATGCATTTCATTTTGTTTAACTTATTTGAACTCCATACTTTTTGTGTGTTCAAAGTGCATCATTCACAGCCACCTCATCACTTTTCAACCCTTTCTGACTTGATTTGCTATTTTCCACGCACTTACTGATTTTGTTTCCAGCAAAATAACCCTCAAATTGAAAAGCACTTCAAATGAACTCTGAAAAGGTTGAAAGTTGGCATGGTATCATCATTTCACCCACACAGCATGTTATAAAAAGTTGAGAGTGTTAGGGCAAAAACTAGATGCACTTCGTGCACAAAATGGACAATCTCTTTCGAAGCATCTGGTTTTCGAACGAAAACTTGCGTGTTACAAAGGCATTTAATTTTTTTAACTTATTTGAACTCCGTACTTTTTGTGTGTTCAAAATGAACCATTCAAAGCCACATCATCACCTTTCAACCCTTTCTGACTTCATTTGCTATTTTTCCTGCATTTACTGATTTGTTTCAGCAAAATGACCCTGAAATTGATAAGCACTTCAAATGAACTCTGAAAAGGATGAAAGTTTGCTTGGTATCATCATTTCACCCACATAGCATGTTATAAAAAGTCGAGAGGGTTACGGCAAAAACTGGATGCACTTCGTGTACAAAATGGACAATCCCTTTCGAAGTAGCAGGGTTTTGGACGAAAACTCGCCTGTTACGGATGCATATCGTTTTGTTTAACTTATTTGAACTCCATACTTTTTGTGTGTTCAAATTGCACCATTCAAAGCCACATCATCACTTTTTAACCTTTTCAGACTTCATTTGCTATTTTTCATGCACTTAATGATTTTTTTCAACAAAATAACCCTAAAATTAAAAAGCACTTCAAATGAACTCTAAAAAGGCTGAAAGTTGGCACGGTATCATCATTTACCCCACATGGCATGTGCTAAAAATTGAGAGGGTTACGGCAAAAACTAGATGCACTTCATGTACAAAATGGAGAATCTCTTTCAAAGTATCAGGGTTTCGGACGAAAACTCGCCTGTTACAAAGGCATTTCATTTTTTTAATTTTTTTGAACTCCATACTTTTTTTGTTCAAAATGCACCATTCAAAGCCACATCATCACTTTTCAACCCTTTGTGACTTCATTTCCTATTTTTCATGCATTTACTGATTTGTTTCACCAAAATGACCCTGAAATTGATAAGCACTTCAAATAAACTATCAAAAGGTTGATAGATGGCATGGTATCATCATTTCACCCACATAGCATCTTATAAAAAGACTAGAGGGTTACGGCAAACACTGGATGCACTTCGTGTACAAAATGGACAATCTCTTTCGAAGTATCAGGGATTCAGACGAAATTTGCCTCTTACCAAGGCATTTCATTTTAGTTAACTTATTTGAACTCCATACTTTTTGTGTGTTCAAAATGCACCATTCAAAGCCACATCATCACTTTTCAACACTTTCTCACTTCATTTGCTATTTTTCGTGCACTCACTGATTTTTTTCAACAAAATAACCCTGAAATTGAAAAGCACTTCAAATGAACTCTGAAAAGGTTGAAAGTTAGCATGGTATCATCATTTCACCCACATAGCATGTGCTAAAAGGTTGAGAGGGTTACGGCAAAAACTGGATGCACTTCATGTACAAAATGGACAATCTCTTTCGAAGTATGAGGGTTTCGGACGAAAACTCGCGTGTTACATAGGCATTTTAATTTTTTAAACATATTTTAACTCAAAAATTTATCTTCCTTCAATATGCACAAGTCAAAGCCACATCATCACTTTTCAACCCTTTTCTGTCCTCATTTACTATTTTTCATGCATTTCATGATTTATTTTTAGCTAAAATGACCTTCAATTTAAAAGCCATGCAAATGAACTCTCAAATATTTGCAAGTTGGCATAGTATCATCATTTCACCCACATCGCATGTGCTAAAAAGTTGAGAGGGTTACGACAAAAACTGGATGCACTTCGTGTACAAAATGGACAATTTCTTTCGAAGTATCAGGGTTGCGGACGAGAACTCGCCTGTTACAAAGGCATTTCTTTTTTTAACTTATTTGAACTCCATACTTTTTGTGCATTTAAATGCATCATTCAAAGCCACATCATCACTTTTCAACCCTTTCTCTCTTCATTTGCTATTTTTCACGCACTTACTGATTTTTTTCCAGCAAAATAACCCTCAAATTGAAAAGCACTTCAACTAAACTCTGAAAAGGTTGAAACTTGACATGGTATCATCATTTCACCCACATAGCATGTTATAAAAAATTGAGTGGGTTAGGGCAAAAACTAGATGCACTTCGTGGACAAAATCGACAATCTATTTTGAAGCATGTGGTTTTCGGACGAAAACTCGCCTGTTACAAAGGCATTTCATTTTTTAACTTGTTTGAACTCCGTACTTTTTGTGTGTCAAAATTAACCATTCAAAGCCTCATTGTCACTTTTCAACCCTTTCTGACTTCATTTGCTATTTTTCCTGTATTTACTGATTTGTTTCAGCAAAATGACCCTGAAATTGATAAGCACTTCAAATGAACTCTTAAAAGGATGAAAGTTTTCTTGGTATCATCACTTCACCCACATAGCATGTTATAAAAAGTTGAGTGGGTTACGGCAAAAACTGGATGCACTTCGTGTACAAAATGGACAATCTCTTTCGAAGTACCAGGGGATTGGATGAAAACTCGCCTGTTACGGATGCATTTCATTTTGTTTAACTTATTTGAACTCTATACTTTTTGTGTGTTCAAATTGCACCATTCAAAGCAACATCATCACTTTTTAACCCTTTCACACTTCATTTGCTATTTTCCATGCACTTACTGATTTTTTTCAACAAAATAAGCCTCAAATTAAAAAGCACTTCAAATGAACTCTGAAAAGGATGAAAGTTGGCACGGTATCATCATTTACCCCACATAGCATGTGCTAAAATGTTGAGAGGGTTACGGGAAAAACTAGATGCAGTTCAGGTACAAAATGACCAATCTCTTTCAAAGTATCAGGGTTTCGGACGAAAACTCGTCTGTTACAAAGGCATTTCTTTTTTTAACTTATTTGAACTCCATACTTTTTGTGTGTTTAAATGCATTATTCAAAGCCACACCATCACTTTTCAACCCTTTCTCACTTCATTTGCTATTTTTCACGCACTTACTGATTTTTTCCAGCAAAATAACCTTCAAATTGAAAAGCACTTCAACTGAACTCTGAAAAGGTTGAAAGTTTACATGGTATCATCATTTCACCCACATATCATGTTATGAAAAGTTGAGAGGGTTAGGGCAAAAACTAGATGCACTTCGTGCACAAAATGGACAATCTCTTTCGAAGCATCTGGTTTTCGGACGAAAACTCGCCTGTTACAAAGACATTTCATTTTTTAACTTATTTGAACTCCGTACTTTTTGTGTGTTCAAAATTAACCATTCAAAGCCACATCATCACTTTTCAACCCTTTCTGACTTCATTTGCTATTTTCCTGCATTTACTGATTTGTTTCAGCAAAATGACCCTGAAATTGATAAGCACTTCAAATGAACTCTGAAAAGGATGAAAGTTTGCTTGGCATCATCATTTCACCCACATAGCATGTTATAAAAAGTATAGAGGGTTACGGCAAAAACTGGATGCACTTCGTGTACAAAATGGACAATCTCTTTCGAAGTACGAGGGTTTCGGACGAAAACTCACGTGTTACAAAGGCATTTTAATTTTTTATACATATTCTAACTCAACAATTTATCTTCCTTCAATATGCACAAGTCAAAGCCACATCATCACTTTTCAACCCTTTTCTGGCCTCATTTACTATTTTTCATGCATTTCATGATTTATTTTGAGCTAAAATGACCCTCAATTCAAAAGCAATGCAAATGAACTCTGAAATGATTGAAATTTGGCATAGTATCATCATTTCACCCACATCGCATGTGCTAAAAAGTTGAGAGGATTACGGCAAAAACTGGATGCACTTCATGTACAAAATGGACAATTTCTTTCGAAGTATCACGGTTTCGGACGAGAACTCGCCTGTTAGAAAGGCATTTATTTTTTTAAGTTATTTGAACTCCATACTTTTTGTGTGTTCAAAATGCATCATTCAAAGCCACATCATCACTTTTCAACCCTTTCTGACTTCATTTGCTATTTTTCATGCACTTACTGATTTTCCCCAGCAAAATAACCCTAAAATTGAAAAGCACTTCAACTGAACTAAGAAAAGGTTGAAAGTTGACATGGTATCATCAGTTCATCCACATAGCATGTTATCAAAAGTTGAGAGGGTTAGGGCAAAAACTAAATGCACTTCGTGCACAAAATGGACAATCTCTTTCGAAGCAACTGGTTTTCGGACGAAAACTCACCTGTTACAAAGACATTTGATTTTTTTAACTTATTTGAACTGCATACTTTTTGTGTGTTCAAAATTAACCATTCAAAGCCACATCAGCACTTTTCAACCCTTTCTGACTTCATTTGCTATTTTTCCTGCATTTACTGATTTGTTTCAGCAAAATGACCCTGAAATTGATAAGCACTTCAAAGGAACTCTGAAAAGGATGAAAGTTTGCTTGGCATCATCATTTCACCCAAATAGCATGTTATAAAAAGTAGAGAGGGTTATGGCAAAAAGTGGATGCACTTCGTGTACAAAATGGACAATCTCTTTCGAAGTACCAGGTTTTGGACGAAAACTCGCCTGTTACAAAGGCATTTAATTTTTTTAACTTATTTGAACTCCGTACTTTTTGTGTGTTCAAAATGTACCATTCAAAGCCACATCATCACTTTTGAACCCTTTCTCACTTCATTTGCTATTTTTCCTGCATTTACTGATTTGTTTCAGCAAAATGACCCTGAAATTGATAAGCACTTCAAATGAACTCTGAAAAGGATGAAAGTTTGCTTGGTATCATCATTTCACCCACATCGCATGTTATAAAAAGTCGAGAGGGTTACGGCAAAAACTGGATGCACTTCGTGTACAAAATGGACAACCTCTTTCGAAGCATCTGGTTTTCAGACGAAAACTCGCCTGTTACAAAGACATTTCATTTTTTAACTTATTTGAACTCCGTACTTTTTGTGTGTTCAAAATGTAACATTCAAAGCCACATCATCACTTTTCAACCCTTTCTCACTTCATTTGCTATTTTTCACGCACTTACTGATTTTTTCCAGCAAAATAACCTTCAAATTGAAAAGCACTTCAACTGAACTCTGAAAAGGTTGAAAGTTTACATGGTATCATCATTTCACCCACATATCATGTTATGAAAAGTTGAGAGGGTTAGGGCAAAAACTAGATGCACTGTGTGCACAAAATGGACAATCTCTTTCGAAGCATCTGGTTTTCGGATGAAAACTCGCCTGTTACAAAGACATTTCATTTTTTAACTTATATGAACTCCGTACTTTTTGTGTGTTCAAAATTAACCATTCAAAGCCACATCATCACTTTTCAACCCTTTCTGACTTCATTTGCTATTTTCCTGCATTTACTGATTTGTTTCAGCAAAATGACCCTGAAATTGATAAGCACTTCAAATGAACTCTGAAAAGGATGAAAGTTTGCTTGGCATCATCATTTCACCCACATAGCATGTTATAAAAAGTATAGAGGGTTACGGCAAAAACTGGATGCACTTCATGTACAAAATGGACAATCTCTTTCGAAGTACGAGGGTTTCGGACGAAAACTCACGTGTTACAAAGGCATTTTAATTTTTTATACATATTCTAACTCAACAATTTATCTTCCTTCAATATGCACAAGTCAAAGCCACATCATCACTTTTCAACCCTTTTCTGGCCTCATTTACTATTTTTCATGCATTTCATGATTTATTTTGAGCTAAAATGACCCTCAATTCAAAAGCAATGCAAATGAACTCTGAAATGATTGAAATTTGGCATAGTATCATCATTTCACCCACATCGCATGTGCTAAAAAGTTGAGAGGATTACGGCAAAAACTGGATGCACTTCATGTACAAAATGGACAATTTCTTTCGAAGTATCACGGTTTCGGACGAGAACTCGCCTGTTAGAAAGGCATTTATTTTTTTAAGTTATTTGAACTCCATACTTTTTGTGTGTTCAAAATGCATCATTCAAAGCCACATCATCACTTTTCAACCCTTTCTGACTTCATTTGCTATTTTTCATGCACTTACTGATTTTCCCCAGCAAAATAACCCTAAAATTGAAAAGCACTTCAACTGAACTAAGAAAAGGTTGAAAGTTGACATGGTATCATCAGTTCATCCACATAGCATGTTATCAAAAGTTGAGAGGGTTAGGGCAAAAACTAAATGCACTTCGTGCACAAAATGGACAATCTCTTTCGAAGCAACTGGTTTTCGGACGAAAACTCACCTGTTACAAAGACATTTGATTTTTTTAACTTATTTGAACTGCATACTTTTTGTGTGTTCAAAATTAACCATTCAAAGCCACATCAGCACTTTTCAACCCTTTCTGACTTCATTTGCTATTTTTCCTGCATTTACTGATTTGTTTCAGCAAAATGACCCTGAAATTGATAAGCACTTCAAAGGAACTCTGAAAAGGATGAAAGTTTGCTTGGCATCATCATTTCACCCAAATAGCATGTTATAAAAAGTAGAGAGGGTTACGGCAAAAAGTGGATGCACTTCGTGTACAAAATGGACAATCTCTTTCGAAGTACCAGGTTTTGGACGAAAACTCGCCTGTTACAAAGGCATTTAATTTTTTTAACTTATTTGAACTCCGTACTTTTTGTGTGTTCAAAATGTACCATTCAAAGCCACATCATCACTTTTGAACCCTTTCTCACTTCATTTGCTATTTTTCCTGCATTTACTGATTTGTTTCAGCAAAATGACCCTGAAATTGATAAGCACTTCAAATGAACTCTGAAAAGGATGAAAGTTTGCTTGGTATCATCATTTCACCCACATCGCATGTTATAAAAAGTCGAGAGGGTTACGGCAAAAACTGGATGCACTTCGTGTACAAAATGGACAACCTCTTTCGAAGCATCTGGTTTTCAGACGAAAACTCGCCTGTTACAAAGACATTTCATTTTTTAACTTATTTGAACTCCGTACTTTTTGTGTGTTCAAAATGTACCATTCAAAGCCACATCATCACTTTTCAACCCTTTCTCACTTCATTTGCTATTTTTCACGCACTTACTGATTTTTTCCAGCAAAATAACCTTCAAATTGAAAAGCACTTCAACTGAACTCTGAAAAGGTTGAAAGTTTACATGGTATCATCATTTCACCCACATATCATGTTATGAAAAGTTGAGAGGGTTAGGGCAAAAACTAGATGCACTTCGTGCACAAAATGGACAATCTCTTTCGAAGCATCTGGTTTTCGGACGAAAACTCGCCTGTTACAAAGACATTTCATTTTTTAACTTATTTGAACTCCGTACTTTTTGTGTGTTCAAAATTAACCATTCAAAGCCACATCATCACTTTTCAACCCTTTCTGACTTTATTTGCTATTTTCCTGCATTTACTGATTTGTTTCAGCAAAATGACCCTGAAATTGATAAGCACTTCAAATGAACTCTGAAAAGGATGAAAGTTTGCTTGGCATCATCATTTCACCCACATAGCATGTTATAAAAAGTATAGAGGGTTACGGCAAAAACTGGATGCACTTCATGTACAAAATGGACAATCTCTTTCGAAGTACGAGGGTTTCGGACGAAAACTCACGTGTTACAAAGGCATTTTAATTTTTTATACATATTCTAACTCAACAATTTATCTTCCTTCAATATGCACAAGTCAAAGCCACATCATCACTTTTCAACCCTTTTCTGGCCTCATTTACTATTTTTCATGCATTTCATGATTTATTTTGAGCTAAAATGACCCTCAATTCAAAAGCAATGCAAATGAACTCTGAAATGATTGAAATTTGGCATAGTATCATCATTTCACCCACATCGCATGTGCTAAAAAGTTGAGAGGATTACGGCAAAAACTGGATGCACTTCATGTACAAAATGGACAATTTCTTTCGAAGTATCACGGTTTCGGACGAGAACTCGCCTGTTAGAAAGGCATTTATTTTTTTAAGTTATTTGAACTCCATACTTTTTGTGTGTTCAAAATGCATCATTCAAAGCCACATCATCACTTTTCAACCCTTTCTGACTTCATTTGCTATTTTTCATGCACTTACTGATTTTCCCCAGCAAAATAACCCTAAAATTGAAAAGCACTTCAACTGAACTAAGAAAAGGTTGAAAGTTGACATGGTATCATCAGTTCATCCACATAGCATGTTATCAAAAGTTGAGAGGGTTAGGGCAAAAACTAAATGCACTTCGTGCACAAAATGGACAATCTCTTTCGAAGCAACTGGTTTTCGGACGAAAACTCACCTGTTACAAAGACATTTGATTTTTTTAACTTATTTGAACTGCATACTTTTTGTGTGTTCAAAATTAACCATTCAAAGCCACATCAGCACTTTTCAACCCTTTCTGACTTCATTTGCTATTTTTCCTGCATTTACTGATTTGTTTCAGCAAAATGACCCTGAAATTGATAAGCACTTCAAAGGAACTCTGAAAAGGATGAAAGTTTGCTTGGCATCATCATTTCACCCAAATAGCATGTTATAAAAAGTAGAGAGGGTTATGGCAAAAAGTGGATGCACTTCGTGTACAAAATGGACAATCTCTTTCGAAGTACCAGGTTTTGGACGAAAACTCGCCTGTTACAAAGGCATTTAATTTTTTTAACTTATTTGAACTCCGTACTTTTTGTGTGTTCAAAATGTACCATTCAAAGCCACATCATCACTTTTGAACCCTTTCTCACTTCATTTGCTATTTTTCCTGCATTTACTGATTTGTTTCAGCAAAATGACCCTGAAATTGATAAGCACTTCAAATGAACTCTGAAAAGGATGAAAGTTTGCTTGGTATCATCATTTCACCCACATCGCATGTTATAAAAAGTCGAGAGGGTTACGGCAAAAACTGGATGCACTTCGTGTACAAAATGGACAACCTCTTTCGAAGCATCTGGTTTTCAGACGAAAACTCGCCTGTTACAAAGACATTTCATTTTTTAACTTATTTGAACTCCGTACTTTTTGTGTGTTCAAAATGTACCATTCAAAGCCACATCATCACTTTTCAACCCTTTCTCACTTCATTTGCTATTTTTCACGCACTTACTGATTTTTTCCAGCAAAATAACCTTCAAATTGAAAAGCACTTCAACTGAACTCTGAAAAGGTTGAAAGTTTACATGGTATCATCATTTCACCCACATATCATGTTATGAAAAGTTGAGAGGGTTAGGGCAAAAACTAGATGCACTTCGTGCACAAAATGGACAATCTCTTTCGAAGCATCTGGTTTTCGGACGAAAACTCGCCTGTTACAAAGACATTTCATTTTTTAACTTATTTGAACTCCGTACTTTTTGTGTGTTCAAAATTAACCATTCAAAGCCACATCATCACTTTTCAACCCTTTCTGACTTCATTTGCTATTTTCCTGCATTTACTGATTTGTTTCAGCAAAATGACCCTGAAATTGATAAGCACTTCAAATGAACTCTGAAAAGGATGAAAGTTTGCTTGGCATCATCATTTCACCCACATAGCATGTTATAAAAAGTATAGAGGGTTACGGCAAAAACTGGATGCACTTCGTGTACAAAATGGACAATCTCTTTCGAAGTACGAGGGTTTCGGACGAAAACTCACGTGTTACAAAGGCATTTTAATTTTTTATACATATTCTAACTCAACAATTTATCTTCCTTCAATATGCACAAGTCAAAGCCACATCATCACTTTTCAACCCTTTTCTGGCCTCATTTACTATTTTTCATGCATTTCATGATTTATTTTGAGCTAAAATGACCCTCAATTCAAAAGCAATGCAAATGAACTCTGAAATGATTGAAATTTGGCATAGTATCATCATTTCACCCACATCGCATGTGCTAAAAAGTTGAGAGGATTACGGCAAAAACTGGATGCACTTCATGTACAAAATGGACAATTTCTTTCGAAGTATCACGGTTTCGGACGAGAACTCGCCTGTTAGAAAGGCATTTATTTTTTTAAGTTATTTGAACTCCATACTTTTTGTGTGTTCAAAATGCATCATTCAAAGCCACATCATCACTTTTCAACCCTTTCTGACTTCATTTGCTATTTTTCATGCACTTACTGATTTTCCCCAGCAAAATAACCCTAAAATTGAAAAGCACTTCAACTGAACTAAGAAAAGGT
Source organism: Hordeum marinum (assembly GCA_022496015.1). Lineage (NCBI taxonomy): Eukaryota > Viridiplantae > Streptophyta > Magnoliopsida > Poales > Poaceae > Hordeum > Hordeum marinum. The sequence continues at coordinate 284,662,757 of CM039678.1, read as the reverse complement.
TGAAAGTTGACATGGTATCATCAGTTCATCCACATAGCATGTTATCAAAAGTTGAGAGGGTTAGGGCAAAAACTAAATGCACTTCGTGCACAAAATGGACAATCTCTTTCGAAGCAACTGGTTTTCGGACGAAAACTCACCTGTTACAAAGACATTTGATTTTTTTAACTTATTTGAACTGCATACTTTTTGTGTGTTCAAAATTAACCATTCAAAGCCACATCAGCACTTTTCAACCCTTTCTGACTTCATTTGCTATTTTTCCTGCATTTACTGATTTGTTTCAGCAAAATGACCCTGAAATTGATAAGCACTTCAAAGGAACTCTGAAAAGGATGAAAGTTTGCTTGGCATCATCATTTCACCCAAATAGCATGTTATAAAAAGTAGAGAGGGTTACGGCAAAAAGTGGATGCACTTCGTGTACAAAATGGACAATCTCTTTCGAAGTACCAGGTTTTGGACGAAAACTCGCCTGTTACAAAGGCATTTAATTTTTTTAACTTATTTGAACTCCGTACTTTTTGTGTGTTCAAAATGTACCATTCAAAGCCACATCATCACTTTTGAACCCTTTCTCACTTCATTTGCTATTTTTCCTGCATTTACTGATTTGTTTCAGCAAAATGACCCTGAAATTGATAAGCACTTCAAATGAACTCTGAAAAGGATGAAAGTTTGCTTGGCATCATCATTTCACCCACATAGCATGTTATAAAAAGTATAGAGGGTTACGGCAAAAACTGGATGCACTTCATGTACAAAATGGACAATCTCTTTCGAAGTACGAGGGTTTCGGACGAAAACTCACGTGTTACAAAGGCATTTTAATTTTTTATACATATTCTAACTCAACAATTTATCTTCCTTCAATATGCACAAGTCAAAGCCACATCATCACTTTTCAACCCTTTTCTGGCCTCATTTACTATTTTTCATGCATTTCATGATTTATTTTGAGCTAAAATGACCCTCAATTCAAAAGCAATGCAAATGAACTCTGAAATGATTGAAATTTGGCATAGTATCATCATTTCACCCACATCGCATGTGCTAAAAAGTTGAGAGGATTACGGCAAAAACTGGATGCACTTCATGTACAAAATGGACAATTTCTTTCGAAGTATCACGGTTTCGGACGAGAACTCGCCTGTTAGAAAGGCATTTATTTTTTTAAGTTATTTGAACTCCATACTTTTTGTGTGTTCAAAATGCATCATTCAAAGCCACATCATCACTTTTCAACCCTTTCTGACTTCATTTGCTATTTTTCATGCACTTACTGATTTTCCCCAGCAAAATAACCCTAAAATTGAAAAGCACTTCAACTGAACTAAGAAAAGGTTGAAAGTTGACATGGTATCATCAGTTCATCCACATAGCATGTTATCAAAAGTTGAGAGGGTTAGGGCAAAAACTAAATGCACTTCGTGCACAAAATGGACAATCTCTTTCGAAGCAACTGGTTTTCGGACGAAAACTCACCTGTTACAAAGACATTTGATTTTTTTAACTTATTTGAACTGCATACTTTTTGTGTGTTCAAAATTAACCATTCAAAGCCACATCAGCACTTTTCAACCCTTTCTGACTTCATTTGCTATTTTTCCTGCATTTACTGATTTGTTTCAGCAAAATGACCCTGAAATTGATAAGCACTTCAAAGGAACTCTGAAAAGGATGAAAGTTTGCTTGGCATCATCATTTCACCCAAATAGCATGTTATAAAAAGTAGAGAGGGTTACGGCAAAAAGTGGATGCACTTCGTGTACAAAATGGACAATCTCTTTCGAAGTACCAGGTTTTGGACGAAAACTCGCCTGTTACAAAGGCATTTAATTTTTTTAACTTATTTGAACTCCGTACTTTTTGTGTGTTCAAAATGTACCATTCAAAGCCACATCATCACTTTTGAACCCTTTCTCACTTCATTTGCTATTTTTCCTGCATTTACTGATTTGTTTCAGCAAAATGACCCTGAAATTGATAAGCACTTCAAATGAACTCTGAAAAGGATGAAAGTTTGCTTGGTATCATCATTTCACCCACATCGCATGTTATAAAAAGTCGAGAGGGTTACGGCAAAAACTGGATGCACTTCGTGTACAAAATGGACAACCTCTTTCGAAGCATCTGGTTTTCAGACGAAAACTCGCCTGTTACAAAGACATTTCATTTTTTAACTTATTTGAACTCCGTACTTTTTGTGTGTTCAAAATGTACCATTCAAAGCCACATCATCACTTTTCAACCCTTTCTCACTTCATTTGCTATTTTTCACGCACTTACTGATTTTTTCCAGCAAAATAACCTTCAAATTGAAAAGCACTTCAACTGAACTCTGAAAAGGTTGAAAGTTTACATGGTATCATCATTTCACCCACATATCATGTTATGAAAAGTTGAGAGGGTTAGGGCAAAAACTAGATGCACTTCGTGCACAAAATGGACAATCTCTTTCGAAGCATCTGGTTTTCGGACGAAAACTCGCCTGTTACAAAGACATTTCATTTTTTAACTTATTTGAACTCCGTACTTTTTGTGTGTTCAAAATTAACCATTCAAAGCCACATCATCACTTTTCAACCCTTTCTGACTTCATTTGCTATTTTCCTGCATTTACTGATTTGTTTCAGCAAAATGACCCTGAAATTGATAAGCACTTCAAATGAACTCTGAAAAGGATGAAAGTTTGCTTGGCATCATCATTTCACCCACATAGCATGTTATAAAAAGTATAGAGGGTTACGGCAAAAACTGGATGCACTTCGTGTACAAAATGGACAATCTCTTTCGAAGTACGAGGGTTTCGGACGAAAACTCACGTGTTACAAAGGCATTTTAATTTTTTATACATATTCTAACTCAACAATTTATCTTCCTTCAATATGCACAAGTCAAAGCCACATCATCACTTTTCAACCCTTTTCTGGCCTCATTTACTATTTTTCATGCATTTCATGATTTATTTTGAGCTAAAATGACCCTCAATTCAAAAGCAATGCAAATGAACTCTGAAATGATTGAAATTTGGCATGGTATCATCATTTCACCCACATCGCATGTGCTAAAAAGTTGAGAGGATTACAGCAAAAACTGGATGCACTTCATGTACAAAATGGACAATTTCTTTCGAAGTATCACGGTTTCGGACGAGAACTCGCCGGTTAGAAAGGCATTTATTTTTTAAGTTATTTGAACTCCATACTTTTTGTGTGTTCAAAATGCATCATTCAAAGCCACATCATCACTTTTCAACCCTTTCTGACTTCATTTGCTATTTTTCATGCACTTACTGATTTTCCCCAGCAAAATAACCCTAAAATTGAAAAGCACTTCAACTGAACTAAGAAAAGGTTGAAAGTTGACATGGTATCATCAGTTCATCCACATAGCATGTTATCAAAAGTTGAGAGGGTTAGGGCAAAAACTAAATGCACTTCGTGCACAAAATGGACAATCTCTTTCGAAGCAACTGGTTTTCGGACGAAAACTCACCTGTTACAAAGACATTTGATTTTTTTAACTTATTTGAACTGCATACTTTTTGTGTGTTCAAAATTAACCATTCAAAGCCACATCAGCACTTTTCAACCCTTTCTGACTTCATTTGCTATTTTTCCTGCATTTACTGATTTGTTTCAGCAAAATGACCCTGAAATTGATAAGCACTTCAAAGGAACTCTGAAAAGGATGAAAGTTTGCTTGGCATCATCATTTCACCCAAATAGCATGTTATAAAAAGTAGAGAGGGTTACGGCAAAAAGTGGATGCACTTCGTGTACAAAATGGACAATCTCTTTCGAAGTACCAGGTTTTGGACGAAAACTCGCCTGTTACAAAGGCATTTAATTTTTTTAACTTATTTGAACTCCGTACTTTTTGTGTGTTCAAAATGTACCATTCAAAGCCACATCATCACTTTTGAACCCTTTCTGACTTCATTTGCTATTTTTCCTGCATTTACTGATTTGTTTCAGCAAAATGACCCTGAAATTGATAAGCACTTCAAATGAACTCTGAAAAGGATGAAAGTTTGCTTGGTATCATCATTTCACCCACATCGCATGTTATAAAAAGTCGAGAGGGTTACGGCAAAAACTGGATGCACTTCGTGTACAAAATGGACAATCTCTTTCGAAGTAGTAGGGTTTTGGACGAAAACTTGCCTGTTACGGATGCATATCGTTTTGTTTAACTTATTTGAACTCCATACTTTTTGTGTGTTCAAATTGCACCATTCAAAGCCACATCATCACTTTTTAACCTTTTCAGACTTCATTTGCTATTTTTCATGCACTTAATGATTTTTTTCAACAAAATAACCCTAAAATTAAAAAGCACTTCAAATGAACTCTAAAAAGGCTGAAAGTTGGCACGGTATCATCATTTACCCCACATAGCATGTGCTAAAAATTGAGAGGGTTACGGCAAAAACTAGATGCACTTCATGTACAAAATGGAGAATCTCTTTCAAAGTATCAGGGTTTCGGACGAAAACTCGCCTGTTACAAAGGCATTTCATTTTTTTAATTTTTTTGAACTCCATACGTTTTTTTGTTCAAAATGCACCATTCAAAGCCACATCATCACTTTTCAACCCTTTGTGACTTCATTTCCTATTTTTCATGCATTTACTGATTTGTTTCACCAAAATGACCCTGAAATTGATAAGCACTTCAAATAAACTATCAAAAGGTTGATAGATGGCATGGTATCATCATCTCACCCACATAGCATCTTATAAAAAGTCTATAGGGTTACGGCAAACACTGGATGCACTTCGTGTACAAAATGGACAATCTCTTTCGAAGTATCAGGGATTCAGACGAAATTTGCCTCTTACCATGGCATTTCATTTTAGTTAACTTATTTGAACTCCATACTTTTTGTGTGTTCAAAATGCACCATTCAAAGCCACATCATCACTTTTCAACACTTTCTGACTTCATTTGCTATTTTTCGTGCACTTACTAATTTTTTCCAACAAAATAACCCTGAAAATGAAAAGCACTTCAAATGAACTCTGAAAAGGTTGAAAGTTAGCATGGTATCATCATTTCACCCACATAGCATGTGCTAAAAGGTTGAGAGGGTTACGGCAAAAACTGGATGCACTTCATGTACAAAATGGACAATCTCTTTCGAAGTATGAGGGTGTCGGACGAAAACTCGCGTGTTACATAGGCATTTTAATTTTTTAAACATATTTTAACTCAAGAATTTATCTTCCTTCAATATGCACAAGTCAAAGCCACATCATCACTTTTCAACCCTTTTCTGTCCTCATTTACTATTTTTCATGCATTTCATGATTTATTTTTAGCTAAAATGACCTTCAATTCAAAAGCCATGCAAATGAACTCTCAAATATTTGAAAGTTGGCATAGTATCATCATTTCACCCACATCGCATGTGTACAAAATGGACAATCTCTTTCGAAGTACCAGGGGTTTGGATGAAAACTCGCCTGTTACGGATGCATTTCATTTTGTTTAACTTATTTGAACTCTATACTTTTTGTGTGTTCAAATTGCACCATTCAAAGCAACATCATCACTTTTTAACCCTTTCACACTTCATTTGCTATTTTCCATGCACTTACTGATTTTTTTCAACAAAATAAGCCTCAAATTAAAAAGCACTTCAAATGAACTCTGAAAAGGATGAAACTTGGCACGGTATCATCATTTACCCCACATAACATGTGCTAAAAAGTTGATCGGGTTACGGCAAAAACTAGATGCAGTTCATGTACAAAATGGCCAATCTCTGTCAAAGTATCAGGGTTTCGGACGAAAACTCGTCTGTTACAAAGGTATTTATGTTTTAACTTATTTGAACTCCATAATTTTTATGTGTTCAAAGTGCACCATGCAAAGCCACATCATCACTTTTCAACCCTTTCTGACTTCATTTGCTATTTTTCAGGCACTTACTGATTTTTTTCCTAACAAAATAACCCTCAAATTGAAAAGCACTTCAACTGAACTCTGAAAAGGTTGAAAGTTGACATGGTATCATCATTTCACCCACATATCATGTTATGAAAAGTTGAGAGGGTTAGGGCAAAAACTAGATGCACTTCGTGCACAAAATGGACAATCTCTTTCGAAGCATCTGGTTTTCGGACGAAAACTCGCCTGTTACAAAGACATTTCATTTTTTAACTTATTTGAACTCCGTACTTTTTGTGTGTTCAAAATTAACCATTCAAAGCCACATCATCACTTTTCAACCCTTTCTGACTTCATTTGCTATTTTCCTGCATTTACTGATTTGTTTCAGCAAAATGACCCTGAAATTGATAAGCACTTCAAATGAACTCTGAAAAGGATGAAAGTTTGCTTGGCATCATCATTTCACCCACATAGCATGTTATAAAAAGTATATAGGGTTACGGCAAAAACTGGATGCACTTCGTGTACAAAATGGAGAATCTCTTTCGAAGTATCAGGGTTTCGAACGAAAACTCACTTGTTACAAAGGAATTACTTTTTTTAACTTATTTTAATTTGATACTTTTTGTGTGTTCAAAATGCATCATTGAAAGCCACATCATCACTTTTAAACCCTTTCTGACTTCATTTGCTATTTTTCACGCGCTTCCTGATTTTTTTCCAGCAAAATAACCCTCAAATGGAAAAGTACTTCAACTGAACTTTGAAAAGGTTGAAAGTTGGCATGGTATCATTATTTCACCCACACAACATGTTATAAAAAGTTGAGAGGGTTAGGGCAAAAACTAGATGCACTTCATGCACAAAATGGACAATCTATTTCGAAGCATGAGGATTTCGGACGAAAACTCGCCTGTTACAAAGGAATTTCATTTTTTTAACTTATTTGAACTCCGTACTTTTTGTGTGGTCAAAATGAACCATTCAAAGTCACATCATCCGTTTTCAACCCTTTCTGACTTCATTTGCTGTCTTTCATGCATTTACTAATTTGTTTTAGCAAAATGACCTTGAAATTGATAAGCACTTCAAATGATCTGTGAAAAGGATGAAAGTTGGCATGGTGTCATCATTTCACCCACATAGCATGTTATAAAAAGTTGAGAGGGTTACAAAATGGACAATCTCCGTCGAAGTATCATGGTTTCGGACGAGAACTCACCTGTCACAACGGTATTTATGTTTTAACTTATTTGAACTCCATAATTTTTATGTGTTAAAAGTGCACCATGCAAAGCCACATCATAACTTTTCAACCCTTTCTGACTTCATTTGCGATTTTTCAGGCACTTACTGATTTGTTTTCTAACAAAACAACCCTCAAATTGAAAAGCTTTTCAAATGAACTCTGAACAGGTTGAAAGTTGGCATGGTATCATCATTTCACCCACACAGCATGTTATAAAAAGTTGATAGGGTTAGGGAAAAAACTACATGCACTTCCCGCACAAAATGGAAAATCTCTTTCGAAGCATCAGGATTTCGGACGAAAACTCCCCTCTTACAAAGGCATTTCATTTTTTAACTTATTTGAACTCCATACTTTTTGTGTGTTCAAAATGAACCATTCAAAGCCACATCATCACTTTTCAAACCTTTCTGACTTCATTTGTTATTTTTCATGCATTTACTTATTTGTTTCAGCAAAATGACCCTGACATTGATAAGCACTTCAAATGAACTGTGAAACGGATGAAAGTTGGCATGGTGTCATCATTTCACCCACATAGCATGTTATAAAAAGTTGAGAGGGTTACGACAAAAACTGGATGCACTTCATGTACAAAATGGAAAATCTCTTTCGAAGTATCAGGGTTTCGGACGAAAACTCGCCTGTTACGTGGGCATTTCATTTTTTTAACTTGTTTGAACTTCATACTTTTTGTGTGTTCAAAATGCACCATTCAAAGCCACATCATCACTTTTCAACCCTTTCTGACTTCATTTGCTATTTTTCAGGCACTTACTGATTTTTTTCAGGAAATAACCCTGAAATTGAAAAGCACTTCAAATGACCTCTCACAAGGTTGAAAGGTGGCATGTTATCATCATTTCACCCACATAGCATGTGCTAAAAAGTTGAGAGAGTTACAACAAAAAATGGATGCACTTCGTGTACAAAATGGACAATCTCTTTCGATGTATCAGGGTTTCGGACGAAAACTCAACTGTTACAAAGGCATTTCATTTTTTAACTTATTTGAACTCCATACTTTTTGTGTGGTCAAAATGCACCATTCAAAGCCACATCATCACTTTTCAAACCTTTCTAACATCATTTGCTATTTTGCATGCATTTACTGATTTGTTTCAGCAAAATAACCCTGAAATTGATAAGCACTTCAAATGAACTCTGACAAGGTTGAAAGTTTTCATGGTATCATCATTTCACCCACATAGCATGTTATAAAAAGTTGAGATGGTTACGCCAAAAACGGGATACACTTCGTGTACAACATGGACAATCTCTTTCAAAGTATCACGGTTTCAGACAAAATTCGCCTGTTACAAAGGAATTTCAATTTTTTAAACATCTTTAACTCAAGAATTTATCTTCTTTCAATATGCACAATTCAAAGCCTCATCATCACGTTTCAACAATTTGTTGGCCTCATTTACTATTTTTCATGCATTTCATGACTTATTTTGAGCTAAAATAACCCTCAATTGAAAAGCAATGCAAATGAACTCTGAAATGATTGAAAGTTGGCAGAGTATCATCATTTCACCCACGTAGCATGTGCTAAAAAGTTGAGAGGATTACGGCCAAAACTTGTAGCACTTCGTGTACAAAATGGACAATCTCTTTCGAAGTATCATGGTTTCGGACGAGAACTCACCTGTGACAAAGGCATTTATTTTTTTAACTTATTAGAACTCCATAATTTTAATGTGTTCAAAATGCACCATTCAAAGCCACATCATCACTTTTCAACCCTTTCTGACTTCATTTGCTATTTTTCATGCACTTACTGATTTTTTCTAACAAAATAACCCTCAAAATGAAAAGCTCTTCAAATGAACTCTGAAAAGGTTGAAAGTTGGCATGGTATCATCATTTCACCCACACAACATGTTATAAAAAGTTGAGAGGGTTAGGAAAAAAACTACATGCACTTCCTGCACAAAATGGAAAATCTCTTTCGAAGCATCAGGATTTCTGACGAAAACTCGCCTCTTAAAAGGCATTTCATTTTTTAACTTATTTGAACTCCATACTTTTTGTGTGTTCAAAATGAACCATTCAAAGCCATATCATCACTTTTCAAACCTTTATGATTTCATTTGTTATTTTTCATGCATTTACTGATTTGTTTCACCAAAATGACCCTGAAATTGATAGGCTCATCAAATGAACTGTGAAACGGATGAAAGTTGGCATGGTGTCATCATTTCACCCACATAGCATGTTATAAAAAGTTGAAAGGGTTACGAAAAAACTAGATGCACTTCATGTACAAAATGGACAATCTCTTTCGAAGTATCAGGGTTTCGGACGAAAACTCGCCTGTTACGAAGGCATTTTATTTTTTTAACTTGTTTGAACTTCATACTTTTTGTGTGTTCAAAATGCACCATTCAAAGCCACATCATCACTTTTCAACCCTTTCTGACTTCATTTGCTATTTTTCAGGCACTTACTAATTTTCTTCCAGGAAAATAACCCCGAAATTGAAAAGCACTTCAAATGAACTCTGACAAGGTTGAAAGGTGGCATGTTATCACCATTTCACCCACATAGCTTGTGCTAAAAAGTTGAGAGGCTTCCAACAAAAAATGGATGCACTTCGTATACAAAATGGACAATCTCTTTTGAAGTATCAGGGTTTCGGACGAAAACTCAACTGTTACAAAGGCATTTCATTTTTTAACTTATTTGAACTCCAGAATTTTTGTGTGTTCAAAATGCACCATTCAAAGCCACATCATCACTTTGCAAACCTTTCTGACTTCATTTGCTATTTTGCATGCATTTATTGATTTGTTTCAGCAAAATAACCCTAAAATTGATAAGCACTTCAAATGAACTCTGACAAGGTTGAACGTTTTCATGGTATCATCATTTCTCCCACATAGCATGTTATAAAAAGTTGAGATGGTTACGGCAAAAACTGGATGCACTTCGTGTACGAAATTGACAATCTCTTTCGAAGTATCACGGTTTCAGACGAAATTCGCCAGTTACAAAGGCGTTTCAATTTTTAAACATATTTTACCTCAAGAATTTATCTTCTTTCAATATGCACAATTCAAAGCCATATCATCACTTTTCAACCCTTTGGTGACCTCATTTACTATTTTTCATGCATATCATGATTTATTTTGAGCTAAAATGACCCTCAATTGAAAAGCAATGCAAATGAACTCTGAAATGACTGAAAGTTGGCATAGTATCATCATTTCTCCCACATAGCATGTGCTAAAAATTTGAGAGGGTTACATCAAAAACTAGATGCACTTCGTGTACAAAATGGAAAATCTCTTACGAAGTATCAGGGTTTCGGACGAGAACTCACCTGTAACAAAGGCATTTCTTTTTTTAACCTTTTTGAACTCCATAATTTTTGTGTGTTCAAAATGCACCATTCAAAGCCACATCATCACTTTTCAACCCTTCATGACTTCATTTGCTATTTTTCACGCACTTACTGATTTTTTTCAAACAAAATAACCCTCAAATGGAAAAACTCTTCAAATGAACTCTGAAAAGGTTCAAAGTTGGCATGGTATCCTCATTTCACGCACACAACATGTTATAAAAAGTTGAGAGTGTTAGGGAAAAAACTAGATGCACTTCGTGCACAATATGGACAATCTCATTCGAAGCATCAGGATTTTGGACGAAAACTCGCCTCTTACAAAGGCATTTCATTTATTTAACTTATTTGAACTCCATAATTTTTGTGTGTTCAAAATGAACCATTAAAAGCCACATCATCACTTTTCAAACCTTTCTGACTTCATTTGCTATTTTTCATGCATTTCCTGATTTGTTTCAACAAGATGACCCTGAAATTGATAAGCACTTCAAATAAACTCTGAGAAGGTTGAAAGTTGGCATGGTGTCATCATTTCACCCACATGGCATTTTAAAAAAAGTTGAGAGGGTTACGGCAAAAACTCAATGCACTTCATGTACAAAATGGACAATCTCTTTCGAAGTATCACGGTTTCAAACGAAAACTCGCCTGTTACAAAGGCATTTCATTTTTTTAACTTATTTGAACTTCCTAATTTTGTGTGTTCAAAATGCACCATTAAAAGCCACATCATCACTTGTCAACCCTTTCTGACTTCCTTTGCTATTTTTCTGACACTTATTGATTTTTTTCAGGAAAATAACCCCGAAATTGAAAAACACTTCGAATGACCTCTGACAAGGTTGAAAGGTGGCATGGTATCATCATTTCACCCACATAGCATGTGCAAAAAAGTTGACAGGGTTACAACAAAAAATGGATGCACTTCGTGTACAAAATGGACAATCTCTTTCGAAGTATCAGGGTTTCGGACAAAAACTCGCCTGTTACAAAGGCATTTCATTTTTTTAACTTATTTGAATTCCATAATTTGTGTGTGTTCAAAATGCACAATTCAAAGCCACATCATCACTTTTCAAACCTTTCTAACTTCATTTGCTATTTTGCATGCATTTACTGATTTGTTTCAGCAAAATAACCCTGAAATTGATAAGCACTTCAAATGAACTTTGACAAGGTTGAAAGTCGTCATGGTATCATCACTTCACCCACATAGCATGTTATAAAAAGTGGAGATGGTTACGAGAAAAACTGGATGCACTTCGTGTACAAAATGGACAATCTCTTTCGAAGTATCACGGTTTGAGACGAAATTTGCCTGTTAGGAAGGCATTTCAATTTTAAAAAAATTAACTCAAGAATTTATCTTCCTTCAATATGCACCATTCAAAGCCACGTCATCTCTTTTCAACCCTTTGCTGACCTCATTTACTATTTTTCATGCATTTCCTGATTTATTTTGAGCTAAAATGACACTCAATTTAAAAGCAATGCAAATGAACTCTAAAATGATTGAAATTTGTCATAGTATCACCATTTGACCCACATAGCATGAGCTAACAAGTTGAGAGGGTTACGGCAAAAACTGGATGCACTTCGTGTACAAAATGAACAATCTCTTTCGAAGTATGAGGGTTTCAGACGAGAACTAGCCTTTTACAAAGGCATTTATTTTGTTAACCTTTTTGAACTCCATAATTTTTGTGTGTTCAAAATGCACCATTCAAAGCCACATCATCACTTTTCAACCCTTCATGACTTCATTTGCTATTTTTCACGCACTTACTGATTTTTTTCAAACAAAATAACCCTCAAATGGAAAAACTCTTCAAATGAACTCTGAAAAGGTTGAAAGTTGGCATGGTATCATCATTTCACGCACACAACATGTTATAAAAAGTTGAGAGTGTTAGGGAAAAAACTAGATGCACTTCGTGCACAATATGGACAATCTCTTTCGAAGCATCAGGATTTTGGACGAAAACTCGCCTCTTACAAAGGCATTTCATTTATTTAACTTATTTGAACTCCATACTTTTTGTGTGTTCAAAATGAAGCATTAAAAGCCACATCATCACTTTTCAACCCTTTATGACTTTATTTGCTATTTTTCATGCATTTCCTGATTTTTTTCAACAAGATGACCCTGAAATTGATAAGCACTTCAAATGAACTCTGAAAAGGTTGAAATTTGGCATGGTGTCATCATTTCACCCACATGGCATTTTAAAAAAAGTTGAGAGGGTTACGGCAAAAACTCAATGCACTTCATGTACAAAATGGACAATCTCTTTCGAAGTATCACGGTTTCAAACGAAAACTCGCCTATTACAAAGGCATTTCATTTTTTTAACTTATTTGAACTTCCTAATTTTGTGTGTTCAAAATGCACCATTAAAAGCCACATCATCACTTGTCAACCCTTTCTGACTTCCTTTGCTATTTTTCTGGCACTTACTGATTTTTTTCAGGAAAATAACCCCGAAATTGAAAAACACTTCAAATGACCTCTGACAAGGTTGAAAGGTGGCATGGTATCATCACTTCACCCACATAGCATGTGCAAAAAAGTTGACAGGGTTACGACAAAAAATGGATGCACTTCGTGTACAAAATGGACAATCTCTTTCGAAGTATCAGGGTTTCGGAAAAAAACGCGCCTGTTACAAAGGCATTTCATTTTTTTAACTTATTTGAACTCCATACTTTTTGTGTGTTCAAAATGCACAATTCAAAGCCACATCATCACTTTTCAAACCTTTCTAACTTCATTTGCTATTTTGCATGCATTTACTGATTTGTTTCAGCAAAATAACCCTGAAATTGATAAGCACTTCAAATGAACTTTGACAAGGTTGAAAGTCGTCATGGTATCATCACTTCACCCACATAGCATGTTATAAAAAGTTGAGATGGTTACGGGAAAAACTGGATGCACTTCGTGTACAAAATGGACAATCTGTTTCGAAGTATCACGGTTTGAGACGAAATTCGCCTGTTACGAAGGCATTTCAATTTTCAAAAAATTAACTCAAGAATTTATCTTCCGTCAATATGCACCATTCAAAGCCACGTCATCTCTTTTCAACCCTTTGCTGACCTCATTTACTATTTTTCATGCATTTCCTGATTTATTTTGAGCTAAAATGACACTCAATTGAAAAGCAATGCAAATGAACTCTAAAATGATTGAAATTTGTCATAGTATCACCATTTGACCCACATAGCATGAGCTAACAAGTTGAGAGGGTTACGGCAAAAACTGGATGCACTTCGTGTACAAAATGAACAATCTCTTTCGAAGTATGAGGGTTTCAGACGAGAACTAGCCTTTTACAAAGGCATTTCATTTTTTAACTTAGTTGAACTCCATACTTTTTGTGTGTTCAAAATGAACCATTCAAACCCACATCATCACTTTTCAAACCTTTCTGACTTCATTTGCTATTTTTCATGCATTTACTAATTTGTTTCAGCAAAATGACCCTGAAATCGATAAGCACTTCAAATGAACTGTGAAAAGGATGAAAGTTGGCATGGTGTCATCATTTCATCCACATAGCATGTTAAAAAAAGTTGAGAGGGTTACGGCAAAAACTGGATGCACTTAATGTACAAAATGGACAATCTCTTTCGAAGTATCAGGGTTTCGAACGAAAACTCGCCTCTTACAAAGGCATTTCATTTTTTAAACATATTTGAACTTCCTACTTTTTGTGTGTTCAAAATGCACCATTAAAAGCCACATCATCACTTGTCAACCCTTTGTGACTTCATTTGCTATTTTTTCAGGGAAATAACCCCAAAATTGAAAAGCACTTCAAATGAACTCTGACAAGGTTGAAAGGTGGCATGGTATCATCATTTCACCCACATAGCATGTGCTAAAAAGTTGAGAGGGTTACGACAAAAAATGGATGCACTTTGTGTACAAAATGGACAATCTCATTCGAAGTACCATGGTTTCGGACGAAAACTCGCCCGTTACAAAGGCATTTCATTTTTTAACTTATTTGAACTCCATACTTTTTGTGTGTTCAAAATGCACCATACAAAGCCACACCATCACTTTTTAAACCTTTGTAACTTCATTTGCTATTTTGCATGCATTTACTGATTTGTTTCAGCAAAATAACCCTGAAATTGAGAAGCACTTCAAATGAACTTTGACAAGGTTGACAGTTGTCATGGTATCATCACTTCACCCACATAGCATGTTATAAAAAGTTGAGATTGTTCCGGCAAAAACTGGATGCACTTCGTCTACAAAATGGACAATCTCTTTCGAAGTATCATGGTTTCAGACGAAATTCGCCTATTACAAAGGCATTTCAATTTAAAAAAAGGTAACTCAAGAATTTATCTTCCTTCAATATGCACCATTCAAAGCCACATCATCACTTTTCAACCCTTTGCTGACCTCATTTACTATTTTTCATGCATTTCATGTTTTATTTTGAGCTAAAATAACACTCAATTCAAAAGCAATGGAAATGAACTCTAAAATGATTGAAAGTTTTCATAGTATCATCATTTCACCCACCTAGCATGAGTTAAAAAGTTCAGACGGTTACGGCAAAAACTAGATGCACTTCGTGTACAAAATGAACAATCTCTTTCGAAGTATCAGGGTTTCAGACGAGAACTCGCCTTTTACAAAGGCATTTCATTTTTTAAATTATTTGAACTCCATACTATTTGTGTGTTCAAAATGAACCATTCAAACCCACATCATCGCTTTTCAAACCTTTCTGACTTCATTTGCTATTTTTCATGCATTTACTAATTTGTTTTAACAAAATGACCCTGAAATTGATAAGCACTTCAAATGAACTGTGAAAAGGATGAAAGTTGGCATGGTGTCATCATTTCACCCACATAGCATGTTAAAAAAAGTTGAGAGGGTTACGGTAAAAACTGGATGCACTTAATGTACAAAATAGACATTCTCTTTTGAAGTATGAGGGTTTCGGACGAAAACTCGCTTGTTACATTCAAAATGCGCCATTCAAAGCCACATCATCACTTTTCAACCCTTTCTGACTTCATTTGCTATTTTGCATGCACTTACAGATTTTTTTTCCACCACAATAACCCTGTAATTGAAAAGG
Source organism: Hordeum marinum (assembly GCA_022496015.1). NCBI lineage: Eukaryota > Viridiplantae > Streptophyta > Magnoliopsida > Poales > Poaceae > Hordeum > Hordeum marinum. Next base: position 284,647,145 of record CM039678.1, on the reverse strand, counting down.
ACTTCAAATGAACTCTGAAAAGGTTGAAAGTTTGCATGGTATCATAATTTCATGCACATAGTATACTAAGAAGTTGAGAGGGTTATGGCAAAAACTGGATGCACTTCGTGTACAAAATGGACAATCTCTTTCGAAGTATGAGGATTTCGGATGAAAACTCGCCTGTTACAAAGGCATTTCAATTTTTTAAACATATTTTAACTCAAGAATTTTTCTACCTTCAATATGAACCATTCAAAGCCACATCATCACTTTTCGACCCTTTTCTGACTTCATTTACTATTTTTCATGCATTTCATGATTTATTTTGAGCTAAAATGACCCTCAATTCAAAAGAAGTGCAAATTAACTCTGAAATGGTTGGAAGTTGGCATAGTATCATCATTTCACCCACATAGCATGTGCTAATAAGTTGAGAGGGTTACGACAAAAATTGGTGCACTTCGTATACAAAATGGATAATCTCTTTCGAAGTATCAGGGTTTCGGACGAAAACTCACCTGTTACAAAGGCATTTCATGTTTTTAACTTATTTGAACTCATACTTTTTGTGTGTTCAAAATGCACCATTAAAAGGCACATCATAAATTTTCAACCCTTTTTGACTTCGTTTGCTATTTTTCATGCAGTTACAAATTTCTTTCCAGCAAAATAACCCTGAAATTGAAAAGGACTTCAAATGAACTGTGAAAAGGTTGAAAGTTGGCATGGTATCATCATTTCACCCACACAACATGTTATAAAAAGATGAGAGGGTTAGGGCAAAAACTGGATGCACTTCGTGTAATGAATGGACAATCTCTTTCGAAGTATCAGGGTTTCGAATGAAAACTCTCCTGTTACATAGGAATTTCATTTTTATTTAACTTATTTGAACTCCATACTTTTTGTGTGTTCAAAATGCACCATTCAAAGCCACATCATCACTTTTCAACCCTTTCTGACTTCATTTGCTATTTTTCATGCATTTACTGATTTGTTATAGCAAAATGACCCTGAAATTGATAGGCACTTCAAATGAACTCTAAAAAGGATGAAAGTTGGTATGCTATGATCATTTCATCCACATAGCATGTTATAAAAAGTTGAGAGGGTTAAGGCAAAATCTGGATGCACTTCGTGTACCAAATGGACAATCTCTTTCGAAGTATTAGTGTTTCGGACGAAAACTCGCCTGTTACAATGGCATTTCATTTTTAAAGTTATTTGCACTCCATACTTTTTGTGTGTTCAAAATGCACCATTCAAAGCCACATCATCACTTTTCAACCCTTTCTCACTTCATTTGCTATTTTTCATGCATTTACTCATTTATTTCAACAAAATGACCCTGAAATTGATAAGCACTTCAAATGAACTCTGAAAAGGTTGAAAGTTGGCATGGTATCATCATTTCACCCACGTAGCATGTGATAAAAAGTTGAGAGGGTTACAAAAAAACTGGATGCACTTCGTGTACAAAACAGACAATCTCTTTCGAAGTACTAGGGTTTTAGACGAAAACTCGCCTGTTACAAAGGTATTTCATTTTTTTAACTTATTTGAACTCCATACTTATTGTGTGTTCAAAATGCACCATTCAAAGCCACATCATAAGTTTTCAATCATTTCTGACTTCATTTTCTATTTTTCATGCATTTACTGATTTGTTTCAGCAAAATGACCCTGAAATTGAAAAGCACTTCAAATGAACCCTGAAAAGGTTGAAAGTTGGCATGGTATCATCATTTCACCCACATAAAGTGTTATAAAAAGTTGAGAGGGTAACGGCAAAAACTGGTTGCACTTTATGTACAAAATGGACAATCTCTTTCGAAGTATAAGGGCTTCAGATGAAAAATCGCCTGTTACAAAGGCATTTCATTTTTTCAACTTATTTGAACTCCATACTTTTTATGTGCTCAAAATGCACCATTGAAAGCCACGTCATCACTTTTCAACCATTTGTGACATCATTTGCTATTTTTCATGCATTTACTGATTTGTTTCAGCAAAATAACCCTGAAATTGAAAAGCACTTTAAGTGAACTCTCAAAAGGTTGAAAGTTCGCATGGTATCATCATTTCACCCACATAGCATGTGATAAAAGTTGAGAGGGTTACGGAAAAAATTGGATGCACTTTGTGTACAAAATGGACGCTCTCTTTTCGAAGTATCAGGTTTCCGAACAAAAACTCGCCTATTACAAAGGCATTTCAATTTTTTAAACATGTTTTAACTCAATAATTTTTTTGCATTCAATATGCACCATTCAAAGCCACATCATAAGTTTTCAACCCTTTTCTAACCTCATTTACTATGTTTCATGCGTTTCAAGGTTTATTTTGAGCTAAAATGACCCTCAATTGAAAAGCAGTGCAAATGAACTCTAAAATGGTGGAAATTTGGAATGTATCATCATTTCACCCACATAGCATGTGCTAGAAACTTGAGAGGGTTACGACAAAAATTGGATGCACAGCGTATACAAAATGGACAATCTCTTTCGAAGTATCAGGGTGTCGGACGAAAACTCGCCTGTTACAAAGGCATTTCATTTTTTTAACTTATTCGAACTCGATATTTTTTGTGTGTTGAAAATGCACCATTCAAAGCCACATCATCAATTTTCAACCCTTTTGTCACCTCATTTACTATTTTTCATGCATTTCAAGATTTATTTTGAGCTAAAATGACCCTCAATTGAAACGCAGTGCAAATGAACTCTAAAATGGTAGAAAATTGGAATGGTATCATCATTTAACCCACATAGCATGTCCTAAAAACTTTAGAGGGTTACGACAAAAATTGGATGCACTACGTATACAAAATGGACAATCTCTTTCGAAGTATCAGGGTTTCGGACGAACACTCGCCTGTTACAAAGGCATTTCATCTTTTTAAATTATTTGAACTCCATACTTTTGTGTGTTCAAAATACACCATTCACAGCCACATCATCAATTTTCAACCCTTTCTAACTTCATTTGCTATTTTCATGCACTTAGTGATTTTTTAGCGAAATAACCCTGAAATTGAAAAGCACTTCAAATGATCTCTGAAAAGGTTGAAAGTTGGCATGGTATCAAAATTTTACCCACATAGCATGTTAAAAAAAGTTGAGAGGGTTACTCGAAAAATTGGATGCACTTAATATACAAAATGGACAATCTCTTCCGAAGTATTAGGGTTTCACACAAAAACTCACCTGTTACAAAGGCATTTCATTTTTTTGAACTTATTTGAACTCCATAATTTTGGTGTGCTCAAAATGCACCATTCAATGCCAGATCATCAATTTTCAACCCTTTCTAACTTCATTTGCTATTTTTCATGCACTTACTGATTTTTTAGGAAAATAACCCTGAAATTGAAAAGCACTTCAAATGAACTCTGAAAAGGTTGAGACTTGGCATGGTATCGTCAGTTCACCCACATAGCATGTTAAAAAAGTTGAAAGGGTTACGGGAAAAACTGGATGCACTTCATATACAAAATGGACAATCTCTTTCGAAGTATCAGGGTTTCGGACGGAAACTCACCTATTACAAAGGCATTTCATTTTGTTTAACTTATTTGAACTCCATACTTTTTGTGTGTTCAAAATGCACCATTCAAAGCCACATCATAAATTTTCAAACCTTTTTGACTTCATTTGCTATTTTTCATGCACTTAGTGATTTTTCAGCAAAATAACCCTGAAATTGGAAAGCACTTCAAATGAACTCTGAAAAGGTTGAGACTTGGCATGGTATAGTCATTTCACCCACATGGCATGTTATAAAAAGTTGATAGGGTTAGGGAAAAAACTGGATGCACTTCTTGTACAAAATGGACAATCTATTCCGAAGTATTAGGGTTTCGGACGAAAACTCGCCTGTTACAAAGGCATTTCATTTTTAAAAACTTATCTGAACTCCATACTTTTTGTGTGTTCAAAATGCACCATTCCAAGCCACATCATCACTTTTCAAGTCTTTCTGACTTCATTTGCTATTTTTCTTGCATTTACTGATTTGTTTCAACAAAATGACCCTGAAATTGATAAGCACTTCAAATAAACTCTGATAAGGATGAAAGTTGGCATGATATCATCATTTCCCGCACATAGCATGTTATAAAAAGTTGAGATGGTTACGGAAAAAACTGGGTGCACTTCGTGTATAGAATAGACAATCTCTTTCGACGTATGAGGGTCTCGGACGAAAACTCGCCTGTTACAACACAATTTAATTTTTTTAACTTATTTGAACTTCATACTTTTTGTGTGTTCAAAATGCACTTTTCAAAGCCACATCATAACTATTCAACCCTTTCTGACTTCATTTGTTATTTTTCATGCATTCACTCATTTGTTTCAACAAAATGACCCTGAAATTGATAAGCACTTCAAATGAACTCTGAAAAGGTTGAAAGTTGGCATGGTATCATCATATCCCCCACATAGCATGTTATAAAAAGTTGAGATGGTTACGGAAAAAACTGGATGCACTTCGTGTACAAAAGGCACAATCTCTTTCGAAGTATCAGGGTTTCGGACGAAAACTCACCTGTTACAAACGCATTTCATTTTTTAAAACTTATTTGAACTCCATACTTTTTGTGTGTTCAAAATACACCATTCAAAGCTACATCATACTTTTCAACCCTTTTTGACTTCATTTGCTATTTTTCAGGCATTTACTGATTTGTTTCAGCGAAATGACCCTGAAATTGATAAGCACTTCAAACGAACTCTGAAAAGGATGAAAGTTGGAATGGTATCATCATTTCACCCACATAGCATGTTATAAAAAGTTGAGAGGGTTACGAAAAAAACTGGATGCACTTCGTGTACAAAATGGACAATCTCTTTCGAAGTATAATGGTTTCAGACGAATACTCGCCTGTTACAAAGGCATTACATTTTTTAACTTATTTGAACTCCATACTTTTTGTGTGCTCAGAATGCACCATTCAAAGCCACATCATCACTTTTCAACGCTTTCTAACTTCATTTGGTATTTTTCATGCATTTACTATTTTGTTTGAGCAAAATAACCCTGAAATTGAAAAGCACTTCAAATGAACTCTGAAAAGGTTGAAAGTTGGCATGGTATCATCATTTCAGCCACATAGGATGTTATAAAAAGTTGAGAACGTTACGACAAAAACTGGATGCACTTCGTGTACAAAATGGACAATCTCTTTCGAAGTATAAGGGTTTTAGACGAAAACTCGCGTGTTACAAAGGCATTTCATGTTTTAACTTATTTGAACTACATACTTTTTGTGTGCTAAAACTGCACCATTCAAATGCACATCATCACTTATCAACCCTTTCTGACTTCATTTGGTATTTTTCATGCATTTACTGATTTGTTTCATAACCCTGAAATTGAAAACCACTTCAAATGAACTCTGAAAAGGTTGAAAGTTGGCATGGTATCATCATTTCACCCACATAGCATGTTATAAAAAATTTAGAGGGTTACGGCAAAAACTGGATGCACTTCAGGTACAAAATGGACAATCTCTTTCGATGTATAAGGGTTTCGGAAGAAAACTCGCCTGTTACAAAGGCATTTCATTTTTTAACTTATTTGAACTCCATACTTTTTGTGTGCTCAAAATGCACCATTCAAAGCCACATCATCACTTTTCAACCCTTTCCGACTTCATTTGTTATTTTTTTCATGCATTTATTGATTTGTCTCACCAAAATAACCCGGAAATTGAAAGCACTTCAAATGAACTATGAAGAGCTTGAAAGCTGGCATGGTATCATTATTTCACCCACATAGCATGTTACAAAAAGTTGAGAGGGTTACGACAAAAACTGGATGCACTTCGTGTACAAAATGGACAATCTCTTTCGAAGTATCATGGTTTCAGACGAAAACTCGCATGCTATAAAGGCATTTTATTTTTTAAATAACCTAAGAATTACCAAATTGGATATAATGATAAAACATCATAATATTAAACAGTAGAAAAAATAATCACTCGCAAATCTATTTTAAAGTAAAGGTATTCACAAACTAGTGATTCACACAAATTTCAAATAATTCAAATTTAAACTATTCGAATTTGAAAACTATTGCCACTAACAGAAAGTTTATAATTTTTATGACCTAACCCAAAAAGATTCACTCATTAACTCTCAATAAATCCCAAAAAACTAAGAAACAAAAGAAAATAAATAAAGCAAAAATAAAAAATAGGTTGCCTACTGGGCCGCCACGGCCTGCATACGACTAGAAACCCACCTTGGGCCAGAATGCAGGCCCGCAAGGCCCAGTAGGCCCAACAGGGTCGCACAGCTTCGATTGGCCCACATAGGCCTGCTTAGAGAGGAGCTCGAGGGAGTAGCCGCAGCGTGGCTTATAAACCAGTGCGGCTGCCCCTCGCTTGGCGAGGTGGGACTAAACTTCCACCGCGGTGCCCCGTGCCAGGAACTGGCCTTTAGTCACGGTGGTGGCTCCAACCGCGACTAAAGACCCCTATTTAGTCACAGTTGGAGCAACCAACCGCGACTAAAGGGTTTCGCTTCCCGCCGCCCGCGCCTGCTAGAATTCGCCTTTAGTCACGGTTGGTGGATCCAACCGCGACTAAAGGGGGGTCTTTAGTCACGGTTGGAGCCACCAACCGCGACTAAAGGTCCTCCTATATAAGAAGCACTTGAACTTTTTTCATTTTTCCTCTGCTTCCTTTGTCTCTTCGACCACGGAGGAGAACGCTACCCGCGCACGCCCGCCACCGTCGCCGCCCATGTCGTCGCCGCCTCGACACCATCGCCACCTCAACGCCATTGCTGCCTCCGATGCGCCACCCATGCGGTCGCCGCCTCTGACATGCCGCCCATGCCGTTACCACCCTAGACGCGCCGACCCCCTTGCGTGCCGCCCCCCTTGCGTGCCGCTCGTCCCCGCCACCTCGAGCTCGCGCGTCGTCGCCGTTGCCGTCGCAGTCGTCGTCGCCTCGCCGGTCGTCACCCCGCTGTGAGCCCCTGACTTGCCACGGGATTTTTTCTTAATAATTAGATGTATTTTAGATATATTAGATGTTAATTAGATGTATATTAGTTGTTAATTAGATGTTAATGAGATGTTAATTAGATGAATTTTGAATGTTAATTAGATGTTAGATGAATTAGATGTTAATTAGATGTTAGATGTATATTAGATGTTAATTAGATGTATTTTAGTTGATTTTGAATGTTAATTATATGTTAATTAATTATATGTTAATTAATTAGATGTTAGATGAATTAGATTTATATTAGATGTTAGATGTATATTATATGTTAATTAGATGTATATTAGATGAATTTTGAATGTTAATTAGATTTTAGTTAGATGTTGGATGAATTTTAATTAGATGTTAATTAGATGAATTTTGAATGTTAATTAAATGTTAGAGGAATTTTTTTCATAAGAATTTTTTTCTTGGAGTGAACGATGCCTGGTCCCCATCCTCGTCGTCGACTCGTTCGCGATGACGTCCTGCTTGAGAGGGCAACGTTCGGGACTAGTCCCGCCTGGCTGGCACTGGGAGGTGCTACCTTCAGGGGCGCGCAGCTTGGTGAGGACCCTGGGTCCCTTCATCGACCCGGAGCTTCTTTGGTGGCGTTCGCGTGGGCCACTTTCGATGCGCCGGCAGCCGACCTCGCCGGAGGTGGTACATTGCCATGTCAGGGAGGAGGACGAGCACGTCCGTCGGTATATGGATGCGTTGGACATCAGGTTCTCCAATACCTGGCAGGTTCTTTAGGGATCTCACCCGAGCTATGATCATGTCATAGTTCCTTCTCTTTGGGTGTCCACCCCCTGCCGCGCGAGATGTCAGCTGGATCTGTGGTAGTGATATTATATAATCAATAATATTCGAGATGTATTAGTATTAATATTCGAGATGTATTCGAGATTATATTTGATAATATTCGAGACGATTTATTCGAGATTATATTCGATGATGCATATTATGTACTATGATTCAGTTTTCCTTATTGATTTCATGCATTCTAATTTGAATACTAATTTTTTTATCTTTCTTCTGGGTTAGTAAAATATAAGCTGTGGACAATACCGTCAGAGATGGAGAAGAGGCTCTGTTCGACATCATACGCTCCACGAGCCCAGAGCATGAACATGAAGATGATGATGGCTCGCAATATCTGAACAATACTCGTGAGGGTTGTATGTTTGATGAAGACGAAAGAATAGATGAATTCGACAATGATGTTGACAAAGAAAATATTCTTCAAATAACAAAGACCAGCGAGGTATATTTATTATATAAGACATCTGGTGATCATTACATGTCTTAATTGAGTTGTATATATGTATTAGTGAATCGATCTTTCTTCTTTTAGGCCTCCGGATCAAGAAAATCTTCTACAAGCGACAGGGTAAAGCGAGGCCCGACCGGAAAGTTGGACGCTCGCGTAAAGTTCAGCATCGATTCCATCAATACATCAACTGGCGAACTGCTTGAACCAAAGAAAAATGCGACCAAGTTCAATAATCAATGCGGAGTTATTGTTAGAGACCTAATCCCGATCTTCGCACAAGAATGAAAAAGCCAGCAAAGGGAGATTGACAAGGAGTTACTTTTGTCGATGAAAGGCTTTGGACTGAGCTGCTATCACATTTCACACTACCAGAAAACTTGACAGATGCAGATCTGAATAAAGTCAGAAACTATGCTCTTAAAAAGATGGCGATCGCATTCAACACCTTTAAGAAAAATATATGGGCTGCATAGGTGAAAGCAAACAAGATGAGTGAGGGAGCGCAGGTGAAGGCAAAAGATCACTGTGACAATTTCGTGAAGTTCAAGGAATCGGAAGTAGCTAAGGAACGGTCGAGAAAAAACAAGATTAATGCCGCGAAAAAGGAGTGGCACCATACTCTGGGGCCAGGTGGCTACCATACGGCCCTGCCTAAGTGGGATCAATCTGAGAAAGATATGATTAGTGCAAATGTCACTCCAGTTACAGTGACCTGGCCCCCGAGGTGCAGGACATGGTTTTATGCGCATGAGAGGAAGTTGGACCCAAAGACTAGGGCTATTATGGTGAAGGCAAGTCTTAAAAAAGTGACAGATGAAATTCTGATGAAAATAGAAGAAGATCGAATGGGGGTATTCACGCCCAATAGAGAGGATGACGAGCTTACGTGCGCCCTGAAGAATCCTGAACACCCGGGAAGAACACGAGGGAAAGGCATTGTTCCATGGTTTGAGGGGTTTGCTGGTTGGAACGACGACTACAGAAGCTGTGCGAGAAAGAAGATGTAGGAGGAGCGGAAGAAGAAGGAGGAAGCACCTGGAGTTGGAATCCAGAGTCAGGCAACAGTAGGAGCAGATTGACTCACTCAACTAGGAAAGGGCGTCTCAGCGACAGCATGAGCAGATCGATCCATCATTGGATACCACCATCCCGTCTATGCCGAGAAGCAGCATGGGTTCTGCCCCGGCTGATGTCGATGATGATGCACTGCTATCTAGGGATGATATCAAAGACAGGACTAACTGTGAGCTACACATGAAAGTGAAGAACTTATCCATGTAGGTGGCGGATGGCTATGCTTTAGCAAATCCCCTAGAAGCAACCATCCATTGCAATCCCATTCCAGCTGGCTATGCTCGTGTCGGGGTTGATGAAGTGATGTCAGCACATCATGAGCTACAACTTGACATTCCTGGAGGTTACGAGGAGAGAACACTAGGAGAGGTCATACATCGCATCATTCTATGGAAAAAGGATTACATCGTATTTCCAAGGCCACCGACTCCTCCTCCTCCAAGTTTGTCGCCGCGTCAGTTGACTCTGACTCCTTCCCAAGTCCAGCATGACGTCAACCAACTCCTCCTCCTCCAAGTCCGGCACCAAGTCAGCCGACTCTCCTCCTCCAAGTCCGGCACCGCATCAGCCGACTCCTCCTCTAGGTCTGGCACGGTGTCAGCGTGCTCCGTTGACTCAACGTGCTACATCGCCGAAGCAACAACGGAAGAGAGAGGTCGTAGCAATGAGGACTACTGGTACAACAGGAAAGAGCTTCAAATGTGGTCCAAGCAGCCTGAAGCCTCTTCCAAAGTTGCCTTACCACCTGACCGACGAGGAACTCGACAACGTAGTGAATACCAATGTGAAGGCCCATTTTGGACCGAAACCGCCCCAGCCGCCAAAGGAGAAAGTACCTGAGCATGTCTCACAACACTTCATTGATATGGCTCATCCGGCTCAGAAGGATAGTGACTATGTGCGGTCTATCAAGAAGTCATATCTTGTAGGAAAAAAGGAGTCAAGCTCGAGCTCGAGCCAAGGAGTTGGCAAAAAAAGCGGGAAAACCATCCCCAAGCTGGGAGAAAAGGGAGTGCAATCGATCCCCCTCTCATTGTACAAACACCTGTGAGTACCGCCAGTCGGCCAGAAGTAACCGAAGACCATATAAGGCAGGCTAAAGAGGCCAGTGTCACTGTTGAACAACTCCTAGGCCTTGAGGAAATGCCCATGCTTAAAGAGTCAGAAGTAAAATATCAATATGCCCGTGGCAAACCTTTGGTCAAGCCTGAAGATGTAAAGCTTCTACCAACGAGGATGTGTGAATTACATGCAAATAATAGCAAATACCAGTGAAGAGTCCCTCATGGTGAGAGTCCAAGAGAGGCATTACTTCCGTAAAAACGATGTGTGGATTCATTATGCAGAGTTGTTTCAGTTAATTCAATCAAGACGCACTCGACAAATCTTTAGTTAGCTGCTATTGTGTGTAAGTGATTTCTTTCTATAAGTTATAGTCTCTATCTAGTTGAGCTCTTGTTCATTACCTGGAATTATTCTTACTATATTTGTTTCTATGGCATTGTGCAGAATGAAGATGCAAGAAATGATACAAGCTGGACGCTATGGCGTTGGGTTCATTGACCCAAATATGATTAATCAAAAGATATGGGAAACTTCCTATTTGAGAAAAGACACAAAAAAAAAGCTAGAATTTTTGATCCATCTAAACACCCAACCAGAAATACTACTTCCTTGCAACTTCGGGTGAGTGTTACTATATATATATATTGTACTGCAAATTCTATATTTTGCTTAGTAGATGTTAATAAGCGTTGTTGATGAGTTATGTAGTTACCACTGGATCTTGTTAATCATTGAAGTTGACAAGGGAAAAGTTGAAGTACTCGACTCGCTATTAAAGGATGCATCCCAATACGCAATCGTGAGGGGGCTGCTTGACAGGTAATTTCAATCATTATCGCACTATGTCGGCCTCTATAATTACTTCATTTCCTGATATCAACCAGTTAATAACTCATTTATTCATTGTCTTTGCCGGCGGGCAGGGCTTGGGCCATATTCATCAAACAGGTCCCAAGCGACTGGGCACCACAACTGAAATGGGTGCGATCCAAGGTAATTAAGTACTACTAGCTAGCTAGCTACGTCCGTGCATCTCTTTAACTATAGTTTCAATACCATTATCATGCTTGATTAATTATTACCTGATTGAATTTTATTCTCGTAAAGTGCATGGTGCAAGAGCAGGGGACTAGTTTATGCGGATACTACATTTGCGAGTACATTTGCATGATCGCGTCTGAAAGGAGCAGAAACGAAAGAAATCTTTGGGTATGTTTGCGAGAACATTATCCATAATTTTCTTATCATGATCTAGCTAATATATATACACACAACTAATATATTCATCTTGATCTCCATCTTGTAGCTGATGGAGATGTGGGGCCAGCTCATACCAGAGGCTCGGGTACGAGCAATTCTAGAGGAATTAGCTGGATTTCTGCTCAACCAGGTCATAGCTCCCAAAGGAGAATACCATTACAAGATCTCCACGGATTAGCTAGATTTCTATGGGGCCTGCATATATATATATATAATGATCCTCAAATTGTAGGAGAAATTATATATATAATATATATATGTATGTGAATGGTCGTCGTACTAGCAATTCGATGATATATATATATGATCGCGGTTCTACGAGAAATTCCATTTATATTTATATTTATGCGCATGCAAGACGTGTGTGCAATATGTACGTAGTAGCGTAATATATGTTTGAAATGAAAATTAATTAAATTGAAAACACAAAATTAAAAGGAAAATTAAACCATAATTAATTCATAAACCCCTAAAGAATTAAAAGGAAAAATAAAACTAAACTAAAAAAACTAAATACTTTTAGTCCCGGTTGGTGTTACCAACCGGGACTAAAGGTCCCCCAGCACATGGCGCCGTTAACGCCACGTTGAGGGCCTTTGGTGTCGTGTCGTGTTGAACTGGCACTAAAGGGGGGTAGGCTTTAGTCCCCACCCTTTAGTTCCGGTTGGCCCTTACGACCCACGACAATAGGACGATTCTGCACTAGTGGTGTCTCATGAGTTCAATTTCTCTAAATTTCATAGACAACCCCATGACAAAGAATTGCCTAGCAAAGATGAAATTATTGTTCTTGCTTCTATTGTTGTGCCTCCTACTAATCCTTTAGAAAAATATTTGCTAGACCATGAAAATGATGTGCATATGAATGAGAGGAATGAAATAGATAAATTTTTGTTTGATCAGCAGCCTATTTTGAAACACAACTTACCTATTGAAATACATGGGGATCCTCCTCCACCCAAGGGTGATCCCGTGTTTGATCTCAAATAATTACCCGATACATTGAAATATGCTTATCTTGATGAAAAGGAGATATATCTTGTTATGACTAGTGCTAACCTTTCAGAGAATGAAGAAAAAAGATTATTGGAAACTCTAAGGAAGCACTGTGCTGCTATTGGTTGTACTCTTGATGATCTTAAGGGCATTAGTCCCACTCTATGTCAGCATACAATTATTATGGAGCCTGATGCCAAACTAGTTATTGATCACCAATGACGATTGAACCCTAAGATGAAAGAAGTGGTAAGAAAAGAAATACTAAAGCTTCTGGAGGCAGGTATAATTTATCCTGTTGCTGATAGTAGATGGGTTAGTTCCGTCCATTGTGTCCCTAAGAAGGGAGGTATTACCGTTGTTCCTAATGGTAAAAATGAATTGATCCCATAGAGAATGGTTACAGGTTATAGAATGGTAACTGATCTTAGGAAACTAAATAAAGCTACTAAGAAAGATCATTACACTTTACCTTTTATTAATCAAATGCTAGAAAGACTATCCAAACATACTCATTTTTGCTTTCTAGATGGTTACTCTCGTTTCTCTCAAATACCTGTATCAAGAGAGGATCAAGAAAAAACCACTTTTACTTTCCCTTTCTGTACCTTTGCTTATAGACGTATGCCTTTTGGTTTATGCACTGCACCTGTTACCTTTCAAAGATGTATAATGGCTATATTCTCTGACTTTTATGAAAGATTCTTGAGGTTTTCATGGATGATTTTCCCATTTATGGAACTTTATTTGATGATTGTTTGAGCAACCTTGACCGAGTTTTGCAGAGATGTGAAGAAACTAATCTTGTCTTGAATTGGGAAAAGTGCTACTTTATGGTTAATGAAGGTATTGTCTTGGGGCACAAGATCTCTGAAAGAGGTATTGAAGTAGATAAAGCTAAAGTTGATGCTATTGAAATAATGTCGTGCCCTACGCATATCAAAGGTATAAGAAGTTTCCTTGGCCATGCTAGTTTTTATAGGAGGTTTATCAAAGATTTCTCTAAGATTTCTAAGCCTCTCACAAATCTTATGCAAAAAGATGTTCCATTTGTTTTTGATGATGATTGTGTAGAAGCATTTGAAATTCTTAAGAATGCCTTCATTACCGCACCTGTTGTTCAACCACTCGACTGGAACCTACACTTTCAAACTATGTGTGATGCTAGTGATTATGCTCTTGGTGCTGTTCTAGGACAAAGAGTCGATCAGAAATTAAATGTTATCCATTATGATAGTAAAACATTTAGAAGTCGACTCTTTGTGACCCACTACCTATTGATGATAGCTTGTCTAGGTTAGAAAATGTTCTTGATGACCCACTACCTATTGATGATAGCTTTCCTGATGAACAATTAGCTATCGTAAATGCTTCACACAATGCTCCATGCTATGATGATTATGACAATTACATTGTTGCTAAATTTATACCGCCTACTTTCACATACCGACAAAAGAAAAAGTTCTTCTATGATTTAAGGCATTACTTTTGGATGATCCACACCTTTATAAAGGAGTAGATGGTATTATTAGACGTTGTGTACCTAAGCATGAATAGGAACAGATCTTACGCAAGTGTCACGCCGAAGCCTATGGAGGACACCATGCTAGAGATAAAACTACACATAAGGTACTACAATGTGGGTTTTATTGGCCTACTCTCTTCAAGGATGCTCGTAAGTTTGTCTTGTCTTGTGATGAATGTCAAAGAATTGGTAATATTAGTAGACATCAGGAAATGCCTATGAATTACTTTATTGTTATTGAACCATTGATGCTTGGGTTTTTGATTATATTTGCCCTTTTCCACACTCTAACGGGTATACTCATATTCTAGTTGTTGTTGATTATGTTACTAAGTGGGTAGATGAAATTCCAACTAGTAGTGCTGATCATAACACTTCTATTACAATTCTTAAAGAAGTTATTTTCCCTAGATTTGGAGTCCCTAGATATTTGATGACTGATGGTGGTTCACACTTTATTCATGGTGCTTTCCGTAAATTGCTTGCTAAATATGATGTTAATCATAGAATTGCATCTCCTTATCATCCACAGTATAGTGGTCAAGTAAAATTGAGCAATATAGAAATTAAATTAATTTTGCAGAAGACTGTTAATAGATCTAGGAAAAATTGGTTTAAGAAAATTGATGATGAATTGTGGGCTTATAGAACTTCTTACAAAAACCCTATGGGTATGTGTTGGGGATATAACCTCGTGGTAAGACCCACCCAGGTGGGGCCGGGTCATACCTGGCGGCTAATAATCCAGACCAAGGCAGATGTCCCAAGAGACGTAGGCCTAGCCGTATGGTGGCTTACCAAGATGGGCCAAGACAAGGCCCAGACGGAAGGTGGCATGAAGACCCGGGCGGTTAAGCCGCCCAGAGGCGGCTTGCCCAAGATGGTAAGGTAACGCAGAGATAGAGTCAGATACGTTGTAAGAGTCAGTATGAGACTTGTGTAACCCGTGGTCTTGACCTCCTAGATAAAGGCGAGATCCGGGGCGACTTAGACAAAAACCAACTAATCAAGAACTAGGTCAAGCAAATCCGCTCCCTTGTAATCGATACTACAATCAATACAACACAAGCACGACGTAGGCTTTTACCTCTTCTTGAGGGGCCAAACCTGGGTAAACCCGTGTCCTTCGTCCCAACCAACCCCTTTGAGTCCATCACCTTAGCGATGGCCTCGAACATAAGTCCTCGGACATCTACGGTGACAAAACCACGACAGTTGGTGCCCACCGTGGGGCCAGCGCTCGATGGTGTTGATGTCTCAAAGGGCTCTCTCCCAGTGATCGAGGGGTACATTGTTGGCAGGATGAACAAAAGCCACCGTTGCCGTCTCTACCTCAACGACGTCGGCTGGGGCCCCGAGGCCGACTCTGTCGAGTACGGTTTCCGGATTCCCTTCGGTGGAATCCACGTCTTCATCGGCAAGGTCGGCGGATCTACCCCCGGGCCGGACGTCTACACCAACATCGTCGAGCCGGCTCGGCGCACGCAACCTGCCCGACACGTGCGACCCGCCCGTGCTAACCTAGGCAGGAAGCATGTCTTCGTTGGCTTCACTCAGGGCATGGATCTTTAGGGTTCCATGTCGCAGGAAACTCTCGTCTGTTTGGAGGATGGATCTTCGAGCAGAGAGACGAAATCAATCTACCAGCTTCACGACAGCAGGCTTGGGGATACGACGAGCTTTACCCCGAGTCGGAGTATCATGAGCTGGAGGACCATGGGCTGCCGATGCATGCGACCGTCTTCATGGCGGGTTCAACACCGGGCCCGAGCAGTACAGCCGCCGGGCAGCTGGCTCAGGGGCTGACCCGCCGCCGGCTCAAGTTCTTCTGGATCTTATGAATGACCTTACGGCCCTGATGGCAATTGAAGTCACGACAAAGAATCAAGCCGCTCGGAACATAGAGATCGCAAGGCTGAAGGCCTAGATGCCTGAAGTCCAACAAGCACTACAAGAAATATGTCAACTTGTGACCTTCTGGCAATGACCCTAGAAGAAATGGTCATAAATCTACGACATTTGAGGCAAATTGGTCGGAAGTTGTCCAGAGGGGTCCTAACCCTAAACAACAACGACCATTTTGGTCAGAAAGGTCGTAATTTCCATAATTAAAATGGTCGTAAAGCAAACAACACCGGTCCACTGCCTTATTTCTATCTGATAATGACCAATATAAATGGTCGTAAGCTCTGACTTCGCACCACCTCATCAGTTTTGCCTATGTGTCATGTCCATATGTCAATTTTTGCCTACGTGTCCTATCCATGTGTCAATTTTTGCCCTAGGTTGTGAAGCAACCTATATCTCTGTTATTCCCAAAATTCCCAAACAATTATAATAAATTATTTGTATCATATCTTCATCAAATATGTCAAAAACCTTCCTTGCCTAGTTCAAAAATAATGAGTTGAATTTTTCACAGATCTTCTATATGCCCAAATAATTGCTATCCACAAACTTTTAGCCCCGTCTAACAATCCATGTGAGCTCACCATCCAATCTTTGTTTCTAGTAATATTTTCAGTTTGTGAAGCAACTACATTTTCTATTTCTTCATAATTTTTGTAAATTTACCACTACATGACCATGATCATAGGACCTCCGTCCACCAAATTTTAGCTCATTTAACTTAGCAAATTTCCCTCAATATTTTTCCTAATCTTCTCTTCATTAGACAGCATTGTGAAGCAAGTACCAGTTTTATTTCCCCAAATATTATGAAATTTTTACAGTGCCTTCATATGCCCAAATTATCCTCCTCCTACAAATTCCAATTTAATCCAATCATCTATGTGAGCCCAGCTTCAATTTCTATTTTCTGTCCAGATTGGCACATTGCAAAGCAAGTGCTATCTAGACCCCTCGTATTGACCTCAACCTTTTTGGGCGATCTTCCATCTCCAAATAATTGCCACATGCCAAGATTCAGCTCAATCCATTCATTATTCTGAGCCCAGCTTCAACATTCATATTTTTGTCCAGTGTGGTACTTTGCAAAGAAAGTACCACCTAAGCTCATCCATTTGAGCTGAAAATTTGTGAAGACAGTCTTCTTAGTAGATGATCATTCTCACCCAAAACTCACACCCATTGTCCGTGTGCATTTCCCGTACCGCTAATCAAACACTTGTCTACTAATTCATGTTTGAGCATAGTTCAGTCTCCTCGTGAGAATCTTCTGTTGTCATTTTAATCCTAGCACCTACCTGGGGAGTTCCCAACCCACTAGACATGGCTAGGCCTCCCAGAATGCACGGCAACGCCACGGTCACGCGCTGACCATGCGGCGGCATGCGAGTTTACGCACTCCAGAGTTGGGGCACTCGGCCACTATCAAAACCTCGACGTATCGCCACCAAACCATGTATTTCTGATTAAATATATACTTATGTAACTAGAAATGATTTTTTGAAAAAATAAGGAGCAAACTATAAGGCGACTGCAGTTCAAATTTGTATCGGTTCCTTTTGAATCAACAGAGTTTTGTATTTTTCACTAGAGGTGGATCGAAAGCTTTTGGCACCCAGATATTTTGTCAATTGTGCAATTAATCTATCCTAGTATTTTAGAAAATTGATTTTGTACAATTTCGCAACAAATATATGGTAGGTCCTTCACAAAAAAACTCGTTTTGGGCACTCGGAAAATGGAAAATTATTTTTTCGCCCAAAGAAAATGAAAATCTCCTTAGGTAACATTGTTTGACATTCCAATATGCACCCTTGTCCACAATATGAGATCATTTGAGCAAACTAAGCCATGAATATGACCATAAGATTGACCATTTGGATTGAAAGCCATGAATCTTCACACATGATAGCTCATTTTTGAGAACACTTTTTAAAAATAATCATTGTATTACGGTTTTATTATTTTTCCTGGTAACTTGTTCACATATAATGACACAATGCGAAGGTTTTATAATGTTTTGATTTTTTTTGAATGTTTCATGTCCGTTTCAAGATGCGGTCAAAATGGCGGGCATGACCGTTCCTAGCTAGTGGTTGAATATTGGAATTTTTTTGTTGTTTCTATGATTAAATAGATACTTATGAACCTATAAACTATTTTTGCAAAAAAATAAAAAGCAATCTATGAGGCAGCTGCAGTTCAAATTTGACCTGGTTCCTACTAAATCGGGCAAAATTTGTCTTTGTCACGAGAGGTGGCTTAAAGATTTTGACACCCAACCATTTTGTCAATTGTGCATTAAATATGTCCTAGTAATTTAGAAAATTGATTTGATACAATTTTGCAACAAATATATGGTAGGTCCTTCACAAAAAAACATATTTTGGGTACTCGAAAAAAGGAAAATGATTTTTTCGTGCAAATAAAATGAAATCTCCCTTTGGAAACATTGTTTTCCATTTCAACATGCACCATTGTGCACAATATGAGATCATTTGAACAATCTATGCCATGAATGTGGTCAAAGATTGATCATTTGGCTTGAAAGCCATGAACCTTTATACACGATAGCTCATTTCTGAGAACACTTTTTTTTAAATAATTTCCATATTACAAGTTTATTATTTTTGTTGGTAACTTGGTCACATATGATGACACAACGTGAAGGTTTTGCATTTTTTTCAATTTGTTATGCCTGTTTCAAAATGCGGTCAAAACGCCGGGCATGACTATTCATATCTAGGGGTTGAATCTTGCCAAAATTTTGTTGGATCTCTGATTAAATAGATACTTACGAACCTAAAAATTATTTTTGAAAAAAGTGATGAGCAAACTATGAGGCACCTCTAGTTCAAATTTGTCTTGGTTCCTATGAAATCGGCAGGGTTTGTCTTTTTCACTAGAGGTGGATCGAAAGCTTTTGGCACCCAACCATTTGATCAATTGTAGATTAAACATGGCCTGATATTTTAAAAAATTGATTTGGTCCAATTTTACAATAAATATATGGTAGGTTCTTCAGAAAAAAGCTCATTTTGGGGACTCTAAAAATGAGCAAAAATAGCTAGAAAGATCAAAAATGCATACAACTTGGTGGTCATCCATAAAATGTGGTCTAACTCGAGTGAAAATTTTAGTAATCTCCATTTGTGAAATATTTTTGATAGCTGCTAAGCAAAGTCCTCCTATTTTCAGTACTTACAAACTATAAATCATAGATGTTCCTAACCAATCAGGACTCTTCACACGGATCACCTAGCCCTATCCAATCTGAGTCGTCCACACCCGGTGGATCCAACGTCCCTCGCTCACCTCTCAATAGCCCAACCCAAACCCTAGCAGCCAACAGCACAATCTCCTCGCTCAATACCGAGAACACACCTGCCGCCACCTCTCTCTTGCCCTCTCCCCGATCTATATCCAGCCGTCGCGTGCAGCAAAGCCAGTGCCGCACGCGGGCGACAGCGGCGGCATGTGGGGCGCTGCATTTCGCAGCGGCATGTGGGCCTCCCCTAGCACGTCTTCTCTCCACCGACGGCGGAGGATCCAACATGGTCGGTCCATGGAGAGCAGCAAAGGACCACCGCCGCCGCGATCGGAGCCCCTTCTCTTGTCCATGACCAAGCACCGCCGGCTGGATCCCCGTCTCTTCCCCTCTCCGGTCGCTGTGGAGGTCCAGCCTCTCTCCCTCCCTCCACGACGATACTGAAACCCTAGCTCTTCCACCCATGGCCATGGCGAGGCCGCAGGAGGTGTAGCGGGTCAGATCAGACCCCTCCTCCCCTTCTTTCTTCTACCTCTGGTGTTGTTCCTCTCCGCATCTGATGCCTGGGTGCATTCGTGCCATCATGTGCAGCAGCAACTGCTGCTGTGTCCAGGAGGGGATAGGAGAGGAGGTGGATGAGCTGCCGAACATCCATCCCTCTTCACCTCCAACTGAAACAGAACATGGTCAATGAGATTCCACTCTCCCCCAGATTAGAATATATTCACCCGCACTTCGAATGAACGTTTTGGTGCTTCAGTTTGTACCTTCCTTTTGAATGCCTGAAACTGAACCAAAACAGGGAGCAAACCGTGTGTGTGTGCAGCATCACGTGTTGGTTCAGTTTTGCATGCCTGAAACTAGAGCAAGCAAACTGGGTCTTGTGTGCATCCATCGCATGCACACATCATGTTTTTCTAACTCTTCTAATGTCAGCTAGATAGCCCTTGATGATTGCACTTAAAGTTTAAAAGGTTTGTTGATGAGATACTCAGCCACATATGAGTAATTGACTGTCCAGATTATGTCTCGTGTTATTATTTTTGTTAGTTCACCCATGTGCATAGTGCTTAATTAGTAATAGCACCGTCATACATTTGTGGGTGTTGGTAGCCAATATAATTTTGAGAAAGTATATGATTTTCCTTGACACGGATGGCTAGCAGCATTAGTTAGGTCCATGGATGGATGGATGAACACACACAACTAGCAGCCTACCAGTGTGTTAGCAACAACAAAAAATAACCAAGATATAACAACATTAGTTAGGTCCATGGATGGATGGATGAACACACATAGCTAGCAGCCTAGCAGTGTTAGCAACAACAAAAATTAACCTTGTGATTTATTCTGTTGATGCAAGCATGCTCTATTTGTTTTGGATCCCAGCCATGTACGTACTAATAAGCTAGCTCAAGCGCACACACATGTAGCTTGATTGATTTGTATAGTTATTGCAATAGTACATATGTGTCCTATACTAGCTTGATTAATTTTTATACTTAGCTCAACAACAGTAGCTCTTACCTGTTTGTTTGTTTCGGAGCACCAAACATCCTCCATGTTGATTGTCTCTTTGAAATGCTTCAACATAATGATGTATATTTAGGTTTCCGTTTTGAGGTTATAGTTTCTGTCTTGAATGACTTGGTTGCCTTGCAGCATGTCGTCTTGAAAAAGTTGCTTTGTTGAATGAGACCCCTTTTCTCTGGACTCATTTTGCTCTCGGAAGTTGCTGACAAATTTTCTAATGCGTGTTGTATAGCTGAAAGTAGGGTGTTAATTCTAAACAAGTAGACATACCTTGTTTGATTGTTTGTGTTGAAATGTGCAAGTTTTGCATCTTGATTTGATATCTATACATTTGTAACCGATTCCATCTCTTCGTCCTGTCGCAGCATAATGGCGCCCAAGACGAAGAACAGGGTGTTGCTAGACTAACGATGTTTCTTTGGGGGGTGTACTAGTCAAGCACCATGGGGGTCAGTGCTACTTGGTGGTGTCTCTTGCTCGTTCGTGCCACTTGGTACTTGCACTTGGCTTCCTGTAATGTTTGGCATCGGCTACAACTCTGTAAGTCAAGCCATGACATATATTATTGTGTTGATTTCCTATGTCCTGCAGAAGCTATGGTGTTTTGTTTTGAGTCTGTTGAAAATTATAATTGATAATGATTTGTGTAAAATTAGTGTAGAACATATGTATTGTTATCTTAAATCGTTCGTGTCGTCCTCAATGAACCATCTAAGATCGAATCATTTTCTATGTTCAACATCTAGAACCATTCCAGGAGTTTTGGTATTCATGCAACAACTGTGCGTTCTTGTCTTTTGTGTTGTTTCTCTAAGATAGTCCTTGTGGTTATTATTGTTACATGTTACATGTAGAGATGCTTCATGATTTAGTCCGTAGATGCTTTCTATATTTGTTTTTAATTTGTTTCTAACTCTTTTGGTTTATTGTTAGATGCCTTCATTCAGCTTGTACGAAAAAATGGTGTTCCTCTCATTGAAGGAGCTCTGGCATGAAAGTGAAGAAGGCTAGAGTATATTTATAGTAGTTGTTATATGTTGTGGTAGTATCACATGTAATGGTGAAATGAATTACGTAAAGATTGTGCTATTAGCCAAAATTGGCATGTGGATTGATAATTTTCATTTGTTTGTTGTTCTGACTGAAATAATTGTGTGGAAATTGAAACCTTGGTTGTCTTTAATTAGAACTTGTCAAGTGGAACCTAATCGTATTTGGCATCTAAACGGAAATTTTCCAAATAATATTCAGAGGAAAAAAACTAATAATTAAGGAAATGGACTGTAAAAAGGCCAAGTCCCAATTGAGAAATAGATGCGACCCAAAAAACAAATGGTCCAAAAAACGATCACGACCTTGGAAATAAAAAGGCTGCAATGTTGGGCTTGGCCCATGAAGCCGACCAAAAATTGACAGAAAAAATATAAAAAGGCTGAATTAATGGGCTCGGTCCATATAGAACACCGAATTGGACCGGGCTCATTCTAATTTATGATCTTTTCATTTGGTCCTAATTCTGCCACGTCAGCTTGCCACGGTGGATCCGACGTGGTGTGGGCAGACT
This sequence comes from Hordeum marinum, assembly GCA_022496015.1. Lineage (NCBI taxonomy): Eukaryota > Viridiplantae > Streptophyta > Magnoliopsida > Poales > Poaceae > Hordeum > Hordeum marinum. The sequence continues at coordinate 284,624,700 of CM039678.1, read as the reverse complement.
TCTAACAACCAAAATGATTGGTCGTAGAACCTACGACCTTTTTTTGTTCGTAAATGTCTACGATCTTTTCAATAGAAAGGTCCTTAATTTCCATTCCTGACGGTCACCTTTTGACCATTAGTTTTTTGTCATAAAAAGGTCACAAACGGAAAACAATGACCAATAGTGAAGGTCACAAGATAGCATATTTCTTGTAGTGAAGGGATCAGCATGATGAAGGCTCAGATGGATGTGGAGGCAAAGCGCCTTAGGGTGAACGCTTTCTGCCTTGAGCTGGAGCAGCAATCTGCAGCGGCGGTTCAGGGGATGAGGCATGAGTCCTGCTTACTGGAATAGTACGAGGCCAGAAACCTTTTTAACATGCCAGGAACGGGATGAACAACGGAAGCACCTAGAAGTCGGCCGGCGGCTCGACAGCAGCTGCTTAACCCACCCCGAGGAACTAGGCCGCCTCGATGGCTTTCCCAACACCGGCAGGTCATTATTCAGACCCGGCGGAGAACATGGTGGCGGCAGCAACCCAGCTTGGAACGATCTCTATCCCGAAAGAGGCGCCTTTCGCATAAGAGGTGCAGAACGCTATTGGATACCTATAGACGATGATGACCCAGCAGGAGAAGTACACCTACAGCCGGAGTCGCGTGCATTCAACCCCCATCCCTAGCCGCAGCTTCAGCCGGTGTTATGAGTCGCCGGCGGTTTCTAGCAGTGATCGGCACCGCGGACCGCCGCAAGATGATTAGGTGGTTCTGGATGCTTAGGAGCTGGTGGACCGGGCGAGAGCACAACAAGAGGCGGCGACTCTAGCGGCAGCAGCTCATCAAGAACCCGCACCTTCCGTCTCGGTAGGCGCATGTAACCACCAGGGCCACGGGAGTATCGTGTTTAGTACCGGCTTTGCGGAATGAGCGTCTGCCGAAAGATTTCAAGGGCCCTCGCAAGGTCCCACATTACACTGCTGACCTGCCTCCGCAGGCTTGGATTGAAAGCTATGAGCTGGCGATGGAGATGTTAGACGTCAACGACGCAGTATGTGCCAAGTATTTTATCTTGATGCTGGAAGGGCCAGCTAGCACGTGGTTGAAGGGCTTCCCACCCAACACCACTAATTCCTGGGCTAAGTTAAAGGCGAAGTTCATCAAAAAATTCCAAGGAACATGCAAGCAGCCCATGACGATTGTGGATTTGGATCATTGTGTGCAACACGAGGATGATTCGACTCATCATTGGATCCGGCGGGTCTCAACCATCATCCACTCATTTGAACAGATTACGGCGGCTCAAGCAGTTTTGATTCTAGAGAAGAATTGCCACTTTACACCTCTGAAGCAGAAGCTTGGCCAGCTCAAGCGCTCGTGTCAAGACATGGGGGACCTCATGGCGGCTCTCACGAAGTATGCCGACTCTGACAATATGAAGGATCCAGGCCTGATGAGGAGAAGCCCAGTCAGGGCAAGAAGAATAACAATGGCAAGGGTGCAGCAGGCAGTGGCAACCAGGGCAAGAGGAAGAATCCAGATGGCGGGTCAGAATTGGTGGCCAACGCCAGCGCCGGGAACAATCGTGCTAAGGGCAACAGGAATTTCAGACAACCCTTTACTAAGGGTAAAACTCCTTTTAACTTGGAGGAGATGCTCAATAAGCCTTGTCCAGAGCACAGCCGGCCTGACAGGGTGGCGGGTCACAGATGGAGGAATTGCCACATTATGCGACAATTTTGGGACTACAACTGGCGGCGGCATAACAACAACAGTGGCGGCCCACCAGGCGGCTCAGGACCAGGCAGGTCAGGAGCTAGCCTAGGTTCCAGCGGTTCAGGATCTGGCTACCAGGGCCAGGGCAATCAAGGAGGGCATCATCAACAATCTGATGACAATAATCAATAGCAAAGTAACCAGTCTGGGTATCAGTGTAATCTGAAGCAGCTCAGCTCGGGTCAGTATCATGTTTTACAACCAGCCTTGACATGCGAGATCAGAAGTTGCGCAAGCGAGCAGTTAATGCGATCACACTGGCTCTCCCGTAATACTTGAAGTGGCCTGAGTATGACATAACTTGGAGCAGAGAGGATCGCCCGCCGCGTGTTGATGACCCGGGATGACTGGCTCTGGTAGTTGCCCCCTAGGTGGGAGGATATCTGTTTACTAAGGTGCTTATGGATGGTGGCAACAACATCAATATTCTGTACTATGGCACTTTCTGCCAGATGAAGTTGCGTGATAAGGATCTTAGGCCTTCCTCGACAGTCTTTCATCGTGTGGTGCCTGGCAAGTCATCTTATCAAGTGGATAAGATCTCTTTGGAAGTCGCCTTTGGTGACGAATACAACTACAGGGTGGAGACCTTGTGCTTTGAGGTGGTCATGATAAAGAGTCCATACCATGCCCTATTTGGACGTCCGGCTTACACCAAGTTCATGGCTAGGCCTTGCTATGTCTAGTTACAACTCAAGATGCCGGGTTTAAATGGGACGATTATAGTGCATGGTGATCGGGAGATGGCTATTGAGTGTGAGGAAGGACACGTAGATTATGTAGAGTCAAGTTGTGCTGAAGCAGAGCTCAAGTTCTATAAGCAAAATGTTGACTCGTAGGACATGACTCTGCTCAAAAAGCCCATCATAGAATCTGAGCCGCCCCTCAAGTTTTCGGCGGATGATACCAAGCTGGTGTATTTTACTCCGAGCGACTCATCTCAGCAGTTTACTATTGGGGCCAATATGGATCCCAAATAGGAAAGCGCGCTCATCGAATTCATCCGTGAGAATCGGGACATCTTTGCATGGAAGCCTTCTGACATGCCGGGTGTACCGAGAGAGTTTTCTAAGCACCACCTTCATGTGGATCCTAAATTTAAGCCGGCCAAACGTTCGTACGGCGGTTCAATGAAGAGAGGCGCAAGGATTTAAGCCGGTCAAACAATTCCTATGGCGGTTCAATGAAGAGAGGCGCAAGGCCATTGGAGAAGAGGTGGCCCGGCTCCTGGCAGCAGGTTTCATCGTTGAAGTGTTTCACCCAGGGTGGCTTGCTAACCCGGTGCTAGTGCTTAAGAAGAACGACACTTGGCATATGTGTGTGGATTACACGGATCTTAACAAGGCATGTCCGATTGACACGTTTGCTCTCCCCCGCATCGACGAGATCATCGATGGAACGGCGGGTTGTGAGAGTTTATGCTTCCTGGATGCTTATTCTGCTTATCATTAGATCAAGATGGCAGTCAAGGACCAAGAGAATACGGCTTTCATCATGCCTTTTGGTGCCTTCTGCTATGTGTCCATGCCTTTTGGGCTCAAGAGTGCCGAGGCGACTTACCAGCTTGCGTACAAAACTGCCTTCACAGTCAAATTGGGCGCAATGTTCATGCATATGTGGATGATATTGTGATTAAGTCAAGGAAGAAGGATACTCTGCTTGATGCTGAAGGGACCTTTGACAGCTTACGGGTCGATAAGATGATGCTTAACCAGGCTAAGTGTGTTTTTGGCATTCCTGCAGGTAAGCTCTTGGGATTTCTAGTCTCTGAGCGTGGCATTGAGGCTAATATAGATAAAATCAAAGCTATCACTTCCCTGTATGAGCCAGCATGCATCAATGATGTTCAGCCCCTGGCGGGATGGATTGCTGCGTTAAGCCGGTTCATAAGCTTCCCTAGGGAGAAGGCCATCCCTTTGTACTAGATGATGAAGACAGACAATTTTGTCTGGAGTACGGCGGCGGGTGAGGCATTTGAGGCACTCAAGAGACAGCTCACTGAACTGTCGGTCTTAGCGGCTCCGGCTAAGAAGAAACCTTTGCTCTTATACGTGGCGGCTAATAACAGGGCAGTCAGTGCCGTGATCGTTGTTGAGCGTAAGGAGGTAGGGAAGGAATATCCGGTTCAGAGGCCTATTTATTACATCAATGAAGTCCTGACAGAGTCCAAGCAGAGGTATCCACATTGGCAAAAGCTGGTGTATGGGGTATGCATGGCCAATCGTAAGTTGAAGCATTACTTCCTGGGGCACCAGATCACAGTTGTTAGCTCTGTCCCGTTGGGAGACATTATTCAAAATAGAGAAGCCATCGAGAGGATTGCTAAGTGGGCATTGGAGCTTGGACCTCTTAATCTGAAATACATGCCTCGCACGGTTGTTAAGTCTCAAGCCTTGGTGGATTTTAGAAACGACTAGATGGAGTGTCAGGCGCCCGAGAAAAAGCCGGATAACACATATTGGACAATCCACTTTGATGGATCGATGCAACTGGAAGGATCAGGGGCAGGGGTTGTCTTAACTTCCCCCAAAGGTGACAAGTTCTGTTACGTGGTAAGGTTGATGTTTCCTTGTACTAACAATGCAGATGAGTATGAAGCTCTGCTTCATGGCCTCCGGGTGGCTAAGGAGATGAACCTGAGCCGGGTTAGATGTCTCAGCGACTCACACCTCGTGGCCCATCAAGTTTCAGGCACTTGGGATTCCAAGGACCCGCGAATGGCCGCTTATTGTCAAGCGATGGATGTCATTGCTGGTCATTTCAAGGGTTATCAAGTGGATCAAGTTGATCGTCGCAAGAACGAGGTGACCAATGCACTATCAAGACTGGGCTCTCAGCGTAAGCTGGTATCACCTAACGTTTTCGTAGATGTACTACATCACCCGTTAGTAAAGTTACCTTCAGAGGAAGACTTGGTTATACCTGACCAAGATCGGCAGCTGGTGGCGGCGCTACATGCTATTCCTGACTGGACTGTGCCTTATCTGGCATATTTGATGCGCGGTGAGTTACCCGAGGATGAAAATCTGGCGAGGCAGATTAGCAGGTGGTCTAAGTCTATGACAATCATCAATGGTGACTTACATAAGTGCAGCATCATTGTCGTCTTTCAACGTTGTGTCTAACCTGAAGAAGGCAAGGAAATTTTGAATGAAATTCATGCTGGCGATTGTGGTCATCACGCCAGCTCAAAATCTCTGGTGGCCAAGGCTTTTCAACATGGCTTCTTCTGGCTGACGGCTCATAAGGATGTGCAAGACTTGGTTCTCAAACCCCGGCTTATGGTTCCTTTGCAGCGATAGACGGGTTGTTGGGTAGAGGAGTTGCGTCAGTCTTATGGAGCATCAAAACTACTCCCAACAGATCAACAGGCTATACGCCTTTGTTCATGGTTTATTGTGCGTAAGCCATGTTACCAAGCGATATACATCATGACTCTCCACGGGTGGTGGCTTACGTTGAGGCGGATAATGAAACGGCACGTCAAGACGCGTTGGATGCCTTGGAGGAAGAGCGTGATCTGGCGGAGACTCGATCGGCGATTTATCAGCAAGACCTGCGTCGCTATCATAGCCGCAGAGTTAAGACCCCTATGTCTCAAAATGCGACTTAGTGTTGCGGTTCATTCAAGATCAGACAGATGCACACAATTTATCCCCTCCATGGGAAGGACCTTTCGTGGTCAGCAGAAATCTCAACAACGGGTCATATTACCTCACTGACATACGAGACGAGTCAAGCACTTTTGGGCAGGAGACCCGCCGGCCGTGGAACATAGCTCATCTGCGGCCTTACTATACTTGAGTCGTCAAGACTTGACATTGTACACCATCATTGTACATATCATATATATATGAATAAAGTTGGCATCCCTGCAAGCCGGGGCCTTTGTCGTTTCGCGTATCTCAGTTTGCGCAACAAGGTCAATTAGGGGGCTTCCAACCCGCCGGGTTTAGCTTATCAGACCCTATTGATCGGCTCTTAAGCCAAAAAGTTAACTCCGTCAACAGGTCATCTAGGGGGCTTCCAACCCGCCAGGTTTAGCTTATTAGCCCTATTGATCAGCTCTTAAGCCAAAAAAGTTGACTCCGTCAACAGGTCATCTAGGGGGCTTCCAACCCGCCAAGTTTACTCATCAGACCCTATTTATCGGCTCTTAAGCCAAAAAGTTGACTCTGTCAACAGGTCCTCTAGGGGGCTTCCAACCCACCGGGTTTAGCTTATCAGACCCTATTGATCGGCTCTTAAGCCAAAGTCAGACGGGTTATACACCCAAAAAGTTGACTCTGTCAACAAGGTCATTTGGGGGCTTCCAACCCACCGGGTTTAGCTTACATACCCTCTTGATCGGCTCTTAAGCCACCGCAAGTTTGGGTTAAACATGCCTGTAAGTTGATGTTGCTCCGTTATGTGACCCACGAACTCTTAGCAGTTAATCTTGCTTAGAGACCCTAAGCCGGTTCAAGGAAATTGACGGCCAATCTCGATAGATACCCTGTACTGGTTAAGGTTAAACCGGCGGTTCTTGTCATGTGAGGGCCGGCTTATAGAAAGCGGAGATAAACTCTCTCATCTACTATTGACTCTCTGCTATGTGGCCCGTTTCGTACTCTTAGACAGATAATCTTTTAAAGACCCTGGACTGTTTAAGGTTAAAACAACGGATTTATGTCACGTGAGAGGCAGTTTATGGGATACCGGGGTACTCATGCCCTGCCGTGTCTCTTTTTGGGATGTTACACTTCCTGTCAGTTAATCTTGCTTAGAGACTCTGAGACATTCAAAGAAATTGATGACCAATCTCGATAGAGACCCTGTACTGATAAGGAGTTTTAAGTAGCGAGTCCATCCAGAAGAACCGACACATGAGTTATTGAAAAAGCAAGACAGGAAAGATATAACATCTCCGGGTTGTGCTATTCTAAACCGCCCTCCCAACAGTGCGGAAAGTATTTTGCTCTTACATAATGTTTTATTAAGAAGAGCCGCCACGACATATGGTATGAATTGAAGCACAAGGCGGACATAATATGTTAAAAGCCGAGCGGTTTCCTATGTGCACGATGCCACAGTTTAGGCAAGACAAGGTTTTTCCTAAAGTCCTATTACAACGCTCTCCACAGATCTCAAAAAGCATGACTTAAAGTTTTTTACACCGCCCCAAATTTCGGCGGGTCACGAAGCCGGGTTATACCATGGCATTATCAAGTTGATCAGCTGGACGGTGGGTCATCCTGCGGTGGGTCTTCGACCTCCTCGATCTGGATATTATCCATGTCCCAGTTGAAGTTGGTTAAAGCTTCAACGTTGGCCTATTCAAAGAGGGGAGACGGGTCAATGTCAGTGGCAAAGAGATGCTTACGGCATGTGGGAGTTAAATCCCTGGCCTCGAAGGTTGGGCCGCGCACTCGCTTGTTCTCAGCGTTGTAAGCTGCCTGATATGTTGACAGATTCACTTCTTCTGTTAACATCGATGCAAGGATCGTGGAGGCCTTCATACAACGAGCATAGTCGGCTTCTGTGAATTCTGAGCCGTCGTCCTTCTTTGACGGAAAGCCATCCATCATCTCTTCAAGAGTTAGCTCTGGGGCAAAAGCCAAAGCCCGACTTATTGCAGCGATGACTCCCTTCCACACGGCTGATTTTTTAGAGTTCTTGGATTTGCTTTGACAGGGTGGACAACACTTCTATGATGCCTTTCATGAACTTGGGGATGCTTTCTTTGTTCAGCATAGCCCTGATGGTGCAAAGGGTCCCGCAATACAACTCTTCTGACAAAGTGTAGACGGCTTTCAGCTGTAGCAAGCTGTCAGCACCAAGCCGGCGGCTCCTTTGACCTACAAAGGATGAGTTTTGAGTGATAAGCCGCCGACACTGTTTTTTAAGTAAGACTATCAGCTGAGTTTTTCGTACTTACCAAAGATAGCAGCCGTCATCTTTGAGATATGGCGCTTCAAGGAGTGCAACTCGTCTGATACGACCATGAGTCGCTCATCAGCATCGTCCGCACGTTTGGCCAGAGCAGTTTGCTCCGCCTCAGCAGCTTTTTGAAAGCAGCAAATTCAGACTTAGCTTTTGTAAGCTCTTCGGCTGCAAGCCAACACTTCTCTTCTGCTTCACTTTGGGCGGCTTGCTGTGAGGCCAGATTGCTCTTTAAGCCGGTCAGTTCAGACTCGGCATTGCTTAAAGCTTCCTATGACATACAAAAACCAAATGAGGGGTATGTCGCCAGGATAACATATTGCTAGATGGTTAAGGTAAATAAAATATAATGCAAGTCTCAAGCAGATTGCAAGCAACATACTCGACACTTGGGGGCTAATGTCTGTTTGTTCTCCAAGACTACAAGTAAGTTCTCGCTCATCTTCATCAAATTAAGCCAGCACTTGGGGGCTACAACAATGTTTTCTAAGTCTACAATGAAGTTCGAGCTCATATTCGTCCAAGATAAGCTGACACTTGGGGGCTACATGTGGCTCTTTGTTCAATCTACAAGGAAGTTCCGGCCCGTTATTTCTATACTGACCCGAACTTCGGGGCTACATTTGATCAACTACTTAACACTGAGTACCGGCTCAATATTTACGTATTAAGCCGATACTTGGGGGCTCCAGGCTAAGTGGTTCTACTTATGACATGGATTGGAAGACCCGGTTTACCATTAACAAATATTAAACCGGCACTTGGGTTTACATAAGGGTATAAGGAAAGGAAGGAGTGCTTCATATATTTTCTTCATCAGATTAACAAGTTTGAGCTCCATGTTCCGGCTAGTGGAGAGGCGACCGTGTAACTCATCAGCAGTTAACTTCTCTAGTACGGGTAGCTCAATGTCCAGTTTGTCAGAAGCTTCAGTTTTCTCAGTGTGCTTTGTCAGCACATGAGGTTGAGGAGTTCAAAAGCCGGTACCAGTAACGATGATGTCCGAAAGAACTGGATCATCGACGATCGTTGAAGGGCTTGGCGGTTTAAAGTTGGTTCTTGGAGGACTCTCAGTTGCCTGCTCATTGGCCGCCGTCTTGACAGAGTGAGGATCAACTTTAGGCGCATCCTTTGAGAATGCAGAGGGATCAACATGTTTAGCAGGAGAGTCCAGCTTGGCAGGCTCCGGCTCTTGGGCAGTGGGGGCAGAGGTAGACCTGTCGGTTTTCCTTCGTTTCGCTTGAGCCCTAGAAAGCACATAAATTTATTGTATAAAGTTCAAAGGATGACGAAGGACAGGATGCAAGCATGAAAGCACGTACTCTGGGTTGATCTTCAGAGGCAGCAGCTTAGTTGTCGTAGAGTCGCCTGATGAAGGGGCTGATTCCTAAAAGCAGTTAAAACAATATAAAGACAAAGGAAAGTGGTAAGGCAAGGTTGAAAAAATTAAACAAAGTTAAACAAATACCTCAGCTAGCCATTTCCGCTGAACCAGAGAGTTGGACAACCCGACCATAAGATCTTCAGAGCCGGCGCTCCGGGTTTGGCATCGAGAGAGGTGCTGTTGCTTTTTCAAAAGAAAGTTGGGGTCTAAATAAGCAAGAGCATGAGAAAATGGGACTTTTTGGACGACCCGCCGTATCTTCTTTGGTGGAAGATGTTCTGAGTCAGATGAAACATAGGTTACCTCAGGAACGTTGGCGCGGCTTGCCTCTGTTTCGTATTGTGAGTTATCACAGTCAGTAAGGTGCATAGTAAGACGGTCAAAGAGAGTCAAATTGTACCTCTGATTCGTCAACCTCTGGCTGCCCTTGAGGTACAGTTTTCTTATTTCATCCACCGGCCTTCTCCTTCGACTTCTTCAGAGGAGGGACATATTTCTTTTTCCAGAAGCTGGAGTTAGCCTGAAAATGAAATCCGCCGAAAGAGGTTAAAGACTGCAAAAATACATGGATAGCTAACGCGGAAGTAAGGAGATTGAGAGTCGCCTTTACATCTGGGGCCAGGTTTGCGGCACAGAAGGGTGGTAATCCAATGGTGCCGCAAGATTCTTGAGACGCATGGATAAGGCTTTTGATGGCGGAAACGATGTTACCTTCTGACAAAGTGGTAGGATTAAAGCAGAGGGGGTCATTGTCATCACCCGTATATTCACACATGAGACGGTTTCTCCGGCTCAGAGGCATGACTCTCCAAGAGATCCAGTAGCGGGTCAGATCAATCCCTGTCAAACCATTAGCCATGAGGGCTCTAATTTTGGCGAAAGCCGGAGCATACTTCGCCCGTTCGGAGGCTGACATCCGGTCTCGAAGTTCAATTGTGGTGCAGAGACGGGTTGGATAATAACCCGGCAATGGGCGCTCTCCCTCTGGAGAAGTGTTTTTGCAATAAAACCAGGTTTTGTTCCAGTCCTTGGGGTGACTTGGCATTTGAACAACCGGAAAGGTCATATCTTGTCTTCTTTGAATGGAGACTCCGCTGAGCTCTAATCTTGGACTAGCCACCACTTCTGTCTGGCGGTTTACGTAGAAGAACTCATGAAAGAGGTCAACTGACGACTCTTCTTGTAAGTAAACTTCACAAAGGATTTGGAAGTTGCACATATTTGAGACATAGTTGGGTGCAATATCTTGAGGATGCAGCTTGAAGAAATGAAGGTTGTCTCGAAAAATATTAGAACCGGGCGGGCTGAAACCACGTACAAGGTGCTCCGCCAATCTGATTACTTCGCCCTCTTGGGGGATGCGTTTCTTCTCATTGCCTGGAACCCGCCAACGAATGAAATTTTTGGCTTGCAAGGTCCCTACATCTACGAAATGCTTCAAAAACTCCTCAGAGACTGGAGAGCCGGCCCAGTTACAGGAAGAGGACGCACGAGGCATAACGGTGTCTTATAACTACGGAAAGTAACAGTGCACGGCAAGTTAGAAGGTGAAAGACAACTAAGGGCGGCTGACGAAATCTAAGTTCTACGAAGCTATGCTGCCGGTGCAGTTTATCGAGAGAACCGGAAGTTTATATGGCGGGTGAAGCTGGCAGAGAGATGAAGCAAAATAGAACTAAGTGTGCAAAAGTGGTTTCACATGCTATCTTTATAATTGCAGATCTGCAAACAGAGGAAAAGCTGATTTATTTAAAACCTAATGACGAACTAAGGAAGAACTGGCAAAGTTCGTGGGCAGTAAAAGGAAGCACTACAGATCTATATTAGGCTATTGGTGATTTCGCATGATCTACCGCAGCGGGAAGGTGGACAGTGCAAGATTTATGGAGTTATGTGTCGTGTAGCATTACAAAGAACTTGCGCTCTAACAGGTCGAAGAACTCCATGGGTTTGTCACACTAAGCTACAGATCTAGGCGATGGAGAAAGACGTACCGGAAGTGATGCGGCGGTCGCGGGCAATGCTCTGGTCCGTTTAGGTTGATGCAGCGGCCTAGGGCGACGAGAGCGATGAAGCTTCACCGGAGCGATGGAGCTCGGGGGCGACGACGTCGAGAGGAAGAAGAAGAGGCGCAAGAGGTAGATGAAATGATAAAGACCCTTCGTGGTGCTATTTAAGAGGTTGGAAAGTGGAAACGGGCACGAGAATCAAGGCGACAGAAACTGACCGACCGAGACGAACGCCTCGATTTACAGGCCGTTAGTTTAATAATGAAAAGATCCGTTGCGGTCATCAGGGGATCTTTTTGGCATATCTTGTATGACGTCACAACGGGTTACATATCTTACTTTAAGGATATGTAGAGTGAGACTCGCCGCCAAGAAAGATGGAAGATTGACATGATCAAGCTCAAATCAACCCGGGGCCTAATGTTGGGGATATAACCCCGTGGTAAGGCCCGCCCAGGTGGGGCCGGGTCATACCTGGCGGCTCATAATACAGACCAAGTCAGATGGGCCAAGGGACGTAGGCCTGGCCATATGGCGGCTTACCAAGATGGGCCAAGACAAGGCCCAGACGGAAGGTGGCATGAAGTCTCGGGCGGTTAAGCCGCCCGGAGGCGGCTTGCCCAAGATGATAAAGCGACACAGAGACAGAGTCAGATATGTTGTAAGAGCCGGTATGAGACTTGTGTATCCCGTGGTCTTGACGTCCTATATAAAGGCGAGACCCGGGGCGACTTAGATAGAAACCAACTAATCGAGAACTAGGTCGAGCGAATCCGCTCACTTGTAATCGATACTCCAATCAATACAACACAAGCATGACGTAGGCTTTTACCTCTTCTCCAGGGGCCAAACCTGGGTAAACTCGTGTCATTCATCCCAACCAACCCTTTTGAGTCCATCACCTTAGGGATGGCCTCGAACATAAGTCCTCAGACATCTGCCGTGACAAAATCATGATAGTATGTCTCCGTATAAGATGGTTTATGGTAGAGCATGTCCCTTACCTCTCGACCTAGAACATAAAGCTTATTAGGCAATCAAAGAGCTCAATTATGATTTCAAACTTGCTTGCGAGAAGAGGTTATTTCGCATTAGCTCACTTGACGAATGGAGAACCCAAGCCTATCAGAATGCCAAGTTGTTTAAAGAAAAGGTTAAGAGATGGCATGATAAAAGGATACAAAAGCGTTAATTTAATGTAGGTTATCATGTCTTGCTATACAATTCTTGTTTAAGAGTTTTTGTAGGAAAACTTCTCTCTAAATGGGAAGGTCCTTACATTGTCGAGGAGGTAGACCGTTCTGGTGCAATCAAGATTAACAATGCCGAAGGCACAAACCTGAAGGTGCTGAATGGTCAAATAATCAAACATTATATCTTAGGTACTCCCATGAATGTTGAAACCAATATCATCAATACCATAACTCCGGAGGAGTACATTAGGGTGACTTACCAGAACGTTTCAGACTCCGAAAAGGAATAGGTATGTGGTACGGTAAGTAAATAGACTCCAAAACCTTTTCAATGGCAATTTTTGTTTGTTTTGGAATATTTAAAAAAATTGGAAAATTTAAAGTAGTCTAAATACTGCACGAGGAGGCGACAAGCTAGGGGGCGTGCCCTACCCCCCTGAGCATGCCCCTATGGCTTGTGGTCACCTCATGTACCATCCGGACTCCGTTTTCTGGTGGTATACTCCTTTTGTTCAAGAAGAGGTTTTGACTCTCGCATCATGACAATACCTCATGTTTTCTTTTTAAGCTGTTTCTATAGCAGATTTAAAGCAAGATGTCTTTGCAAGAGTCGGTCGGGGAGAACTGCTTCAGGCAGGCTACGAAAGAAGAGATGCAGGCCGACTTGAAAAGGATAGATTCCACGGAGGAAGACCAAGAAGTTACCTCTCATCCACAACCTAGAGCCATGCTAGATGAACTTTAGAGCTCAGCAATTCTGAATTCGGTTATCCCTTCCAATGCTAAATTTCTTACTTTTGAAAAATATGAAAAGGAGTATTGCTTCTTTCCCCGTAGCAATGAAACATCCATGGGTTAAGGGCACTCTAACCATCACTGGAAAACTTCACAAGGAAATAATGGATCTCAGGCAGCAAAATAACAAGCTTGAGGAGGAGAATCGCATTCTGAAGGGCATCATCGCCAAGAATATAACATCAACATCTCCAAAGCAAGACAACTAAACACACGGATATGGGCACTCCACTTGGCTTGTGCAAAGCTTGGGGGAGGTGCCCTGGTATCGTATCACCATCACACCTTTTATTTTATTTTACTTTTATTGTTTTTCTTAGTTCAATCCTTTTGGTTATATCTTGATCTAGTAGAATAAAGTTTTTGTGTGATCTAGTTTTGAGTTTTTGCTTTATGATTCCTCTTATGTAAGCAAGTCCGGGAGTTATATAATAAAAAGTACTTTTGAGTTGAGGGCTTTGCTTGTTTGGTTTGATCTTGATCTTGAGAAAGATGAAGTACAAAGAACTATAGAATAAAAGCAAAGAGTATATATGATGATCTTATGGGGAGTGATGACTTCACATATCAGAAGTGTGTCGATTGAAACCTATTGTGGGTTGACAAACATAGCTGTTGGTCATTGGGGCAATTAAAAGGAAGTAATAAAGAAAGAGAGGTTCACATATAAATATATTATCTTGGACATCTTTTATGATTGTGAGCATTCATTAAAATATTATATGTGAAGAAGTTGATGTGGGACAAGGAATACAACATAATGGTTTATGTTTGCTTATTTCCGAATAGAAGTTATATTGTTATAGATCGCTCAACATGTGTCGCTTGCTTCCACCTCATATCAGCCAAAACTTCCGCAGAAAGTCGATATACTACTTGTGCAGCCAAACACCCTTAACCCAGTTTTGCCATGAGAGTCCACCATACCTCCTATGAATTGAGTAAGATCCTTCAAGTAAGTTGTCATCGGTGCAAGCAATAAAAATTTCTCTCTAAATATGTGTGATCCATTAGTGTGATGAAAATAAACTTTGTACGAACTTGTGATAGGGAAGCAATAAAAGCGACGGACTGCATAATAAAGTTCTCTATAACAAGGGGCAATGTAAAGTGACGTTCTTTTGCATTAAGGGACTATGCATCCAACTATAAAAGCGCATGACAACCTCTGCTTCCCTCTACGAAGGGCCTATCTATTACTTCTATTTTTTCTAGTACTTACCTTTATGGAAGAGTCATGGTGATCTCCATCACTTTCTCTATTTCTCCTTAACTTCTGGCAAGCGTCATGTGTTGGGGAATGATCTAGGCACATATATCCACTCAGAAGTGGGTGAGCATGAGCTATTACTGTTGACATTACCCTTGAGGTAAATTGTTGGGAGGCAACACTATAAGCCCCTATCTTTCTCTATGTCCGATTGAAGCTTTGAACTCATAGGTACCTCATGAGTGTTAGTAATTGTGAAATACTACAAGATGATTGAGTATGTGGGTTTGCTTTACAAGCTCTTATATTGACTCTTTCCTATGTTATGAAAAATTGGAATTGCTTCAATGACTGAGATCATAGTTGTTGGTTCCCAATAGATTTCTTGATTCATATTTTACCTTGTGAATGAACTGTTACTCCAGCATAAGAAATTATATGTCAATTTATGTTTCTGTTCTAAAGACGATCATGATGCTTTCATGTCTGCATTTTATTTTATCGACACCTCTATCTCTACACATGCGGGCATATTTATTGATTTCGTCTTTCGCTTGAGGACAAGCGAGGTCTAAGCTTGGGGGAGTTGATACGTCCATTTTGCATAATGCATTTATATTGATATTTATTGCATTATGGGCTGTTACTAAACATTTTGGTACAATATTTATGCCTTTTATCTCTTATTTTACAAGGTTTACGTGAAGAGGGAGAATGCCGTCAGCTGGAATTCTAGACTGGAAAAGGAGCAAATCTGAGATACCTATTCTGCACAACTCCAAAAGTCCTGAAAATCTACGGAGAATTATTTTGGAATATATAAAAAATATTGGGCGGAAGAATTACATCAGGGGGACCAAAGGCAGTCACAAGCCTGGGGGCGCGCCCTACCCCCTGGGAGCGCCCCTGTGGCTTGTGGCCGATCTGGCAGCCTTCCGGTGCCCATCTTCTGCTATATGGAGGGTTTTGACCTGGAACAAATCATAACAGAGCTTTCGGGGCAAAGTGTCGCCGTCTCGAGGCGGAACTTCGGCATAACCAATCGAGTGCTCTCGCGGAGCTTTTCTGCCGAGGAAACTTCCCTCCCAGAGGGGGAAATCGAATCCATCGTCATCACCAATGATGCTCTCATCGATAGGGGGTCAATCTCCATAACATCTTCACCAACACCATCTCCTCTCGAAACCTTAGTTCATCTCTTCTATCCGATCTTTGTCTCAAAACCTCATATTGGTACATGTGGTTGCTAGTAGTGTTGATTACTCCTTCTAGTTGATGCTAGTTGGTTTACTTGGTGGAAGATCATATGTTCAGATCCTTGATCTCATTAATACTCCTTCGATTATGAACATGAATATGTTTTGTGAGTAGATACGTTTGCTCCTGAGGACATGGGATTAGTCTTGTTATAAGTAATCATGTGAATTTGGTATTCGTTCGATATTTTGATGAGATGTATGTTGTCTCTCCTCTAGTTGTGTTATGTGAACTTCGACTACATAACACTTCACCATTGTTTGGGCCTAGAGGAAGGCATTGGGAAGTAATAAGTAGATGATGGGTTGGTAGGGTGAAAGAAGCTTAAATCCTAGTTTATGCGTTGCTTCGTAAGGGGCTGATTTGGATCCACATGTTTCATGCTATGGTTAGATTTATCTTAATTCTTCTTTTGTATTTGCAGATGCTTGTGAGAGGGGTTAATCATAAGTGGGAGGCTTGTCCAAGTAAGGGCAGCACCCAAGCACCGGTCCACTCACATATCAAATTATCAAAGTAATGAACGCGAATCATATGAGCATGATGAAAACTAGCTTGACAGAAATTCCCATGTGTCCTCGGGAGCGCCTTGCTATATATAAGAGTTTATCCAGGCTTGTCCTCTGCTATAAAAAGGATTGGGCCACCTTGCTGCACCTTTGTTACAGTTGTTACTTGCTACCTATTACGAATTATCTTATCAGTAAACTATCTGTTAGCGATAATTCAGTGCTTGCACAGAATACCTTACTGAAAACCGCTTGTCATTTCCTTCTTCTCCTCGTTGGGTTCGACACTCTTACTTATCGAAAGGACTACAATAGATCCCCTATACTTTTGGGTCATCAGGGACCCCCTTGATTTTCATTTTAGGATAAAACTTGTCTGCCAAGGCCCAACTTTGGTACTATATTTGCCCAACATAATAATACTGATCACCTTATTAAGGCATAGAGGGTCGCCCCCTCGTGGATTAATTTCACATAATACAGGGGGGCTAGTGCTGCCGGTGCTGGTCCAAAACAGAGCCACTTGCAGGGCCACTCGGGGCAACTCGGGGGATTTCTATACGGCCACCGTACATACTGCACATCCGGTTGTACCCTGAGAACAAGATACGCAGGTCATATTGGGATTGTCGGCACGTCGGGTGGCCTTGTTGGACTTGTTTTACCTTTCTCGAATGTCTTGTGCGTGGTATTTTGATGACACTTCGGGCTATCTCGATGTTGAGATTTTCCTTCGGGATTCCGCAAATACTACGGGTGATTCCGCGGTTGAGGAATTCCAACACGGCGTGTGGTTAATTTGTGATGGACCAGTTGGAGCACCCCTGCAAGGTTAAATCTGTCGGAAAGTTGTTCCCGCGGTTATGTGGAAACTTGGAAACTTTGTTCAACACCCGGTCATAGTAAACTTGAAGTAAACTCAAATAAAATACACCAACTGTGTGCGCAACCATGACTGTCTCTTCTCGTGAGTCCTTATCCGAGAGAGAACACGGTGTTGTTATGTTTGATGTCAGTAGATGTTTTGGATCACTTAGTGATCATTACTAGCTCACGTCCGTTATGCGTAGACCACCGTACTTTATTTTTTGTATTTGTAAGTTAGCCACTCAAATAAATGCTTAGTCGCTTGGTGCAGCCTCACCACTTAACCATACCTCACCCATTAAGCTTTAATAGTCTTGATACCCTTGGAAATGTGATTGCTGAGTCCCTGCGGCTCATAGATTACTACGACAACAGTTGCAAGTACAGGTAATGCAATGATTTGACGTGAGAGTGATGCTTGTTTTGATTTGGAGTTCTTCTTCTTTTTCTTCATCAATCTAGGATGGGTTCCAGGCGGCAGCCCGGGATAGCAAGGATGGATGTCATTTTATCGTTTGATTTCATCCGTAGTCGGACCGTCCTCTTAGGTATGATGTTTGAATATATTGTTGTATGGATGTGCTATTGATGTACCTTGTGGCGAGTGTAAGCCAATTCCATATACTCATCTCTTATGTACATGTACTTTTAATGATATCCATTCTTGCAAAACGACGAGATGCGCTTCTATCACCGTCGAGGCCCTCATGCCAAAATAAGGATAGGATCGCATCTTTGGCATTACAAGTTGGTATCAGAGCCTGTACCGACCTAGGAGCCCCCTTGATTGATCGAACCTTGGCCGACTCGAGTCCAGTGAAAAAGTATATTTTGAGTCTAGTTATATATCAGGGAGTAGGTTTCTTTTAGTCCTCTTCTATACTCTGGTGAGGTATTCTAGTTAGGAATTTTATTCTACTCCTCTTCTTGCTCAATTTTTTTTAGGATCATGCAGATATTTTGGAATCTATATGATGCCGATGTGACAGAGTTCTGGACTTGGTGCCTCCTGTTATCGAGGAGTAGAGCTCCAAGGGAATTTTGCACATCGTTATCATTCAGTTTCCTTAGTATCTCCGGATGGAGGATGTTCGAAATTACTTCAATACTTTTCGTGGAGAGATAAGCCTGGAGTCACCCAGTACTGGGGAGGCATCCGAGGTACTGCCATGTTTGGTATCGTTGTGTTTTCGAGGGTCCGAGATAGATGGAGTTCCGAAGCCTCTGGTTATGTGTTGACGGATGGATATAGTTGGAGTGTAGGGCTTGTTAGTTGTGTGAGATATTTTGCCTGCCTGTATCCCCAACACCCGATTGCATAACCAAAGATTTCGGAAGTTCTTAGGAGGGAATTCAAGTAGGTACCTAGGATTATCTTTCGAACAAGTGCTTAATGGGTATGTATTTGTTATGGCTTGTTTCGTAAGCCTCATCCTTTATTTGTTTTTGAATATGGTAATTCGAGTTGCATCGATGTCAAGTGGTGATTTCATATCTTTTATGAGTACTGTTCTGATATTTTGGTCAACGGGAGTTGTCACGAAATTCTTTTCAACCGGAGTGCTTCTCTTCAAGATATTCAATCCTTTCCAATATTTGCTAGATCAATCCTCATATTTCATTCCGGAGTTTGTGTCATCCCAAGTTTTCTTTGTTTTCACCACCCTCCCGCCCTTTTTATTCATCAATTAAATTCTCATTCAAGTGCCTTCTTTTCATGAGATGCTTCCGCTATCTTTTCTTCCGTATCATATCTGGTGAGTTAGTTTGTAGATGCTCAGGAGTTTCTAGTTCATTATTTTTTCTATGTCCCCTTCTCTGGTGAATTCAAGTAAAGATGTGGGTGTTCATCATGTCATTTTCATTCACTAAAAGTTTTTCGTGTTGGTAATTCTTGTCCATGTATCCCTCATTTATTCATCCTCTCTCTATTCTATCCGAAGTGCTGAAGATATCTCAGAAGTCTTGTCTTTTCATTAAAATCCTATCAAATTATTTCGAGGTTCTCACCTCATCAAGTTTTCATTTGTACCGATGCAATATATCCTTGTAAGCAATTGTTTCAATGGTGGTTTCCTATCAGTGGGCCCGTAACCCACAGGTTTTCCCTAGGATCTTACGTGGCTCTTTTAATATTTTCCGGAGATCTAAAGTTCTTTTCAAATATGACGTAAGAATGAATTTCATCAGTCATATTCCTTCTCCATAATCGCTTCCAAATCGTTTTCACCGTTGGTTCAACCTTTCTTTCTTCATTATTTCAGAGTGTCTTAGTAATTCATGGTGTTGTTTCTCGTCATCATTCTCTGCGTTTCAAGATTGAAGAAGAGTTTCTCTTAAATCTTTGCTCATTCTCTTGAAGATTCATGGTTTCAACTTCATGCTATCCTCCCGAATTGCTTTTGATAATGAGTAACCCCTTCCATATCTATCAGGAGCATTTCAGAGTTCTTTTCATTTCCCGATGATCCGAAGGCTATCATTTTTGAAGTTTTCCTCGTTCTCAGCTTTCAGCTTTCGTTCTCAAATTCTTCTCAATTGTTGTCTCTTCGTTCGTCCCTCAATTATTCCGGTGCTTCGATCAAGTTTCGTGCTAGGAGGATCGTGATCCCTTCATTCTCTTGCCATGTATCTCCATTCATTCATGGTATCTTCATTCACTTGCTATTCTTACCGGTGTTCTCGTTCAAGACTTCTTCAAGTTTGTGATATATCTCTCTCTCTTCAGTTCTTTGCAAGAAGAATAAGTGGGGTGCGAAATCCATTGTTTGTCATCAATTGAACTTGATGAAGGATAATCAAAACATAATTCTTATTCTAGTTTCATCAAGGTGATTTC
This sequence comes from Hordeum marinum, assembly GCA_022496015.1. NCBI lineage: Eukaryota > Viridiplantae > Streptophyta > Magnoliopsida > Poales > Poaceae > Hordeum > Hordeum marinum. The sequence goes on along the minus strand of CM039678.1, from coordinate 284,604,961 downwards.
AATCATTTTTCCGGAATTGTTCATCATATCAATTCTCAATTCTAAGTTGTTCATCTTTTTAGTTTTCGGAGTCAAGTTTCTCAAGTATCGCTTCGCGAAGCTTCGTCTAAATCTTTGCAAGGGTTAAACTCTTCTTCTTTTCAACCTTGAATTATTTCTGTCTATCATCCTGTCATTACGGTGTGCTTCCCGATGCTTCTTCATGGTGGTTTGTTAAGGATGTAATTCTTCTCGAATTGTTCTTCAAGATTCTTGTTGGTAAAGCTCAAGTATTCCTTATCTTGCATTCTAAGTTCAGTTCCTTCTCCATTGTCTTTGAGATGGTGTTATTAAATTCTAGATTATGAGGAGTCTCGAAGGAAAAGTGTCAAGAATGAAGTAAGTAAACCCATCATTCCCTTCTCGGAGTTATCTTGGATCGAGTTTCACCTAAAGTCTTTCGTATTGATTGTTGCTATCATGGTGCATATCAAGTTCCAAGTTCTCAATGTATCCTCTTGGTGAAAGAAGTTTTGCATATCTTGTTGCTCCCAAGTAATCTTTGTTTCCGTTAGTGGCCGGTTTTCACCTCATCATTTTGAGATGTTTTTTGTAAGCCCACAACAAGCTTTCTTTTCGTTGTTGATTTTACAACAACCTTGTTCAATCCCTTCGTTACATGGATGCTTTCCAAATTCGATTGTCGTAGAATTGTCATTTTCTTCTCTGTTCTCTTCTCTCCAAAGATCTAGCATCTATTCTTTTGTGCCGGAGGCTTTGTGATTTCGCTATCTTTGACCCATCATCTCGTTTTTCAAGATCATGTTTTTCCTTGCCCTTCCATTTAACCGGAGTGTTGTGTTATCTTTTCAAGTTCTCCCATCTAATCAAAATTTTCACCTCTATCCTAGCAAAGTGCTGCCGAAATTTCTTTTGAAGTATTTCTTGTTTCTGATATCATTCTTCATCTCTTCCAATCCTTCAAGTTCATGTGGGTTCACCAGTTTGTCGAAGAAGGAACCGAGTTTTAGCTCTTGATCTTTCTCTTCGCCTGCTCATTCTAGATCTCGGGACGAGATCCTCTTGTAGTGTGGGAGAGTTGTAACAACCCGGGACCGACGCTCCAGAAGATTCCCCTTTCATTTCCATTGTTGTCGTGTAATTCATTTGGTTGTCGCATTCATCATCGCATTGTTCGCATCATCTACATAGCATGATCACTCATTTTTGAAAACTTGCATCCGTTCGTAGTTGCCGATTCTCTCCGTTCGTGTCGTGGACCATTTTGAGACCAACCACACTTGCACGCACTCTCGACATCGTTATAAAATGCTTTTAAAGGTGCGTATAAAACTTTCTCAGATTGGGTCGAAACTTGGCGTGCGGTCTTGTTATATTGTAGGTAGACCGTGTGCCAAATTTCGTCGCAATCAGAGGTCGTTTAGTACCTGAATAGTCAACCGTAGCGGCACCATTGTCGGTTTATTGTCGGATGTTTTACGGTGTTTAAAAACCTCATGTCACGGCCACCATATTCCCTCTCTTACCTACCTAGCCTCTCTACACAGCCCAACCAACCCACCTAGATAACCCCTCCACTTCCGTACCATTCGATCATGATCAAATGGTCCAAAAACGGAGGAAAAATCCCTAGCCTAGCCCCTGCCTATAACGGAACACCCCTCCTTCCAATAAAAAGCCCAAAACCCTATCCCCTAGTCCTCCACGCAGCTCCAGTCGCCTCCCACCTTGTTTTCAGCGCTGACGCAATCCCCACCGCCACTTGGCCGCGCCAGCCCGGTCGGTGCTGCCGTGACCCGCATCGTCGCTGCCTGCATCGCACCTTGCTCCCGCCGGCCTCCGCCGACCCGCTCTAGCCCACAGCACCGCCGTCGCCATGACTGCTCCGCCTGCCGCCGCGCGCCATGAGAGCCAGCCTGGAGCTCGCCTCCCTCCTATTGCCAGATTTGGAGCCCCAAAGCCGGATCTCTTGCCACGCCGCCCTTCTCCGACCTCCGGCGAGCCCTGCCGCCATGCCAACCCCACGGCCCGACCTCCTCGCCGTGGCATAGCCTCGTCACGGGATGAATGTGAACCCTCAACCAAAAGGCATCCCGGATCCCCTCGTCCTGTTTTCTCCAGGTAAAGGAAATGGCTAAGTCTTTTGTTTCATGCTGAAATTCATCCCCTGTCGCATTTCCAAGTACCCATAACTTTGTGCATGTTCTTCCGATAACAATGTGTAATATATGAAATTGCATCTACTTTTCATGCTCTACATGATAGACTCACTTGTATGAGTTATAGGAATCATCTAGAGGTGCAGATATGTGTTGCAAAAGAACATATCTTCGTAATCTGAATCTGTTATTTTAATCAAACTTGCATGGATGATTGTATCTCATCGGCAGGCCTTTGGCATGTGGTGTCTTCATCAGAATTGCCCTATGTGATGTCTACTTTGATGCCATGCCTCTGGTTTCTAGGTAGGATTTCATTATCATCTGCATATCTTGCTCTCAAGTGGCTATGACGTTATAACTGAATCTGTTAACAAAGAGTTCCGTTGTGTGGGCATCATGTTACACAAACCATTCATCCTATGTAATTGTACCAATGAAATCCTTTGAAGTGTGTCATGTCTTGTTGCTATTAGTGTCCTTGCCATGCTCTTAAGTGTTTTTGTGCTAATTTTATTGCCATGTCAACATGCCTAGTCAATACTGTTGTTTTGAGAGATGGTTAAATTTCACTAAGTCTGAAACCGTTATTTTGTTGCCATGTTGCCATGTGATTTTCTATTGATCTAGGAGTCTATTGTGGTTGCCACCAAGGATTCTTGTGTTAAGCATGTTATTGCCTATCATGTTGTGCCAATAGTGGGCATGAATAGATTTGGCATCATAATTAATTCCGTTGTTCAAGATGTCAATCTGGTAAAAAACTGCTGCACATGTCCACTCTAATTTTCACTAAGTCTGAGAACTGCCTACTTCAATATGTCTTCCTGTGAGGTCTTTTCCTATTGATCCATGCTTCTAATCGACTTGATATGAATAGATGAATTGTTAAGCATCATGTAAGCTTCACCACCAATATGGCATGTAAGCTTCCTTGTTGAGCATTTTAGATGGCTGTAGCTAGTAGATTTGTAGGTTACAATATGCCGCTGTTTTGGGCAGATTATATCAAAAACTTGTGTTGGTTGTTGTGATTGAACTGTAGCTCCGTTTTGGGCATGCCATATATGAAACTTGATTAGAATATCATGTAGTTTCATAATATCTTGTTGCATCCATGGTTTGAAATGCTTGTGGTTATCATTGTCATGCATTTTGCATTCATATCATATTCATCTTGTGTGTGTCATAACTTTTAGACCGTAGCTCTGTTTTAAATGTTCCATATATGTACTAGAATGACATGTACGATCGTGTGGCACACTTTATATTGTTGTTTAACATCTAAAAAACATGCTTAGGATAGATCTGTACCAAATCCTAATATGCATATGAGGTCATTTCGGAAATGCTATAAGTTGTTTCCGACCTCATTTAAGATGCCTAGATGGAGTAGTTTATTTATGCTTCACCTCTTGCCATGATTAACAACATTTAATATTGTCGTCTACCTAATCGGAAATGAACTAAGTAACGTAAGCGTGGAGTTTTGTCAATATGCAACTCATTGCATATTGAGCTTCACTTAATGTGTAGACGTTCTTGTTGTGCTTTGCATGTCATGCATAACATGAATCTTGATGCATCATATTGTTTGCGCATCATGTCATGAATATGTTGTGGTGTATCATGTGTTGATTGTTATTTTGGATTGTTACTGCTCGATAGAATTCCGAAAGCATTCGGAGTGTGATGATTCTTTCGACTACATTGGCTCGTCTTGATGGATCGTTCTTCTTCCAAGCGGGATCTCAGGCAAGATGACACATTTCCCTGGATACCACTACTATCATTGCTATGCTAGTTGTCTCGCTTCCATCGTTATGTCTTGCTACCTACCACTTGTTTGTCAAGCCTCCCAACATTGCCATGATAAACCTCTAACCCCTCCACATCCCAGCAAACCATTGTTTGGCTATGTTATCGCTTGCTCAGCCCTTCTTATAGCGTTTCTAGCTACAGGTGCAATTGCTTCCATGTGTCAACATGGACCCCCTTTTATTATCGCAATATTATTGCCATTTAATTGAATGCACACATATACTTGGTAAAGGGTGTAAGGCTTGGCCTTTTGCTCAGTGTATTGTTCCACTCTTGCCGCCCTAGTTACTTGTGAACCGGTGTTATGTTCCATAATTGAGCGCTCCTAACATGCTCGGGGTTGTTATGGGGACCCCCTTGATTTTCGTTTTAGGATAAAACTTGTCTGGCAAGGCCCAACTTTGGTACTACATTTGCCCAACATAATAATACTGATCACCTTATAAAGGCATACAAGGTCACCCCCTCATGGATTAATTTAACATAATACAGGGGGCCAGTGCTGCTGGTGCTGGTCCAAAACAGAGCCACTTGCGGGGCCACCCAAGGCAACTCGGGGGACTTCTATCCAGCCACCATACGTACTCCTCATCCGATTGTGCCCTAAGAACAAGATACGTGACTCCTATCGGGATTGTCGGCACGTCGAGCGGCCTTGCTGGACTTGGTTTACCTTTCTTGAAGGTCTTGCGCGTGGGATTTTGACGACACTTCGGGCTATCTCGAAGTTGAGATTTTCCATCGGGATTTCTCAAATACTACGGGTGATTCCGCGATTGAGGAATTCCAACACGGTGTGTGGTCAATTTGTGATGGACTAGTTGGAGCACCCCTACAGGATTAAGTCTTTCGGAAAGCCATGCCCGCGGTTATGTGGCAACTTGGAAAATTTATTTAACACCGAGTCATAGTAAACTTGAAGTAAACTCAAATAACATACACCAAAAGTGTGCGTAACCGTGACTGTCTCTTCTCATGAGTCCTTATCCGAGAGAGAACACAGTGGTGTTAAGTTTGACGTAAGTAGGTGTTCAGGATCACTTAGTGATCATTACTATATCACTTTTGTTATGCGTAGACTACCATACTTTATTTTCTGTATTCGTAAGTTAGCCACTCAAATAAATGCTTAGTCGCTTGCTATAATCTGACCACTTAATGATACCTCACCCATTAAGCTTCAATAGTCTTGATACCCTTGGAAATGAGATTGCTCAGTCCGTGTGGCTCACAGATTACTACAACAATAATTGAAGGTATAGGTAATGCAATGATTTGATGTGAGAGCGATGCTTGTTTTGATTTGGAGTTCTTCCTCTTCTTCATCTATCTAGGATGGGTTCCAGGCGGCATCCTAGGATGGATGTCATTTTATCGTTTGATTTCGTTCGTAGTCGGACCCTACTCTTATGTATGATGTTTGAATATGTTGTTGTATGGATGTGCTATTGATGTAGCTTGTGGCGAGTGTAAGCCAATTCCATATACTCATCGCCTCTGTACATGTACTTGTAATGATATCCATTCTTGCAAAACGACGAGATGCACTTCTATCCCTGTCGAGGCCCTCGTGCGAAAATAAGGATAGGATCACATCTTGGGCGTTACACCTGAGGCTCTAACCCCGAGCCCCTTCTTCGGACATGCCGATGGGGTCACCCATGGCGATGAGCCAATCTCCTATCCCGGTCCGGCCATTAAGCCAGACAACCGAACACGTGTTCTTACCGAACACTCCCCATGTCTGTAAGTCTTGGAGGTTAACTCCACGAGTTTCGAATAGCTCGATCCGATCGGGCCCTCATCGGTCGACAAGGCCCTGGATAAACTCTCGTCGATGAAGATCACCGATGATCCAGCCCCAATCTACACTCAGTTCGGTTATGGTATGGGCCAGGACGAATTTTTCTACCCACCCACCACCCACTTGATAGCCATTGTCGTGGATTTAACCAACATGCTGGACTAAGCCTCCAAGGAGGCAAAGTATATGGATGAAGAGGACTGTTCTCCCACCCATGTTAACACCGAGAGTAGGACCGTGACTTCCACATACGATGTCTACATAGTGGATACTCCTACCACCAGTGGCGACAACATGCCTCACAACGACAGTGACAAATCGGGCGATGTGCCATGAAGGCGCCGAAAATCGCATAAGCGGTCCAAAAGCAAAAAGGGAAGAAAGTCTATTATCATCAACGGGGACGGTAATACCCCCGCTGATTATGGCAATTTCGATATCCCCGAGCACTCGTTAAAGGGTCCGGAAGGGCGTGAGGACCAAAACAACGCCGATAACGTCAAAGACTCCGAAGGCAATGATTACCTTCCCCCTGTCGAGGAGGAAGATATGCCGGAAGCCGATGACTTGTACATCCTTGATAACCTTGAAGATCAGGAAGAAATTAGGCAACGACTCATATCAACGGCTCGCAGCCTAAAGGCTAATGAACGACAACTGAAAGCCGAACAGGAGGACCTCCATGCTCGATGGACGAAAGTCCTATTAGCCGAGGAAGCATACGGCACCGGTCTGCCAAACTAGCCTAAAAGCTATCCTCGGCGAAGGCTGCTGCTGCAATTCAATGATGAGCTCACTAATACTCCGTCTCCAGACCGTAATCCATACGACAAGCCGGACCGCCCCCCTCGCGGTCGGGACGGGATGGCTGACGACACCGGTTATATACCGATAGTGTCCCGAAGACGGGGTAAGGAGCCATTAGATCCTAGTGATAGGTTCGACCTGCGAGATGTCCTAGATCATAGAGCAGGCCGCACAAGATCCATCTACGGTTCCAGAGAGTACTCGCCCGATCGACGGGGCGGATACAGGCCATGGTTCGACCAAAACAACAGAGTCTGGAAACGCAACTGGCCCCATACAGATGTCGAATATAGGCATGACATAGCACGGGTCAAAGGCGCCGCTCACCCATTGTGCTTCACAGATGAGGTAAAGCAGCATCAGTTCCCCAAAGGGTTCAAACTCGTGAATGTAGAACATTATGATGGAACCACTTACCCAATTGTAAGGATCCAAGACTTCCTCCTCCATATCCACACGGTGTGAGGAGACAATCTCCATGCCATCAAATACCTCCCTCTTATGCTTAAGGGGCCAACTCGGCACTCGTTAAATAGCCTCCCCGAAAACTCCATTGGATGCTTGGAAGACCTAGAAGATGTGTTCCGCTCTAACTTCTAGGGAACCTATGTCCGCCCGCCGGACTCTTCCAATCTTAGCAACATCATCCAAAAGCCCGGCGAGTCTGCTCGGCAATTATGGAATTGGTTCTTGACTAAGAAGAACCAAATCATCGACTGTCTGGATGCTGAGGCCATAACCTCCTTCTGGCACAATATTCGGGATGAATGGATGGCCCGCAAGCTAGGCCAGGACAAGCCTCACATCATGTTCACCCTTACCTCCGTCATGCCCCGCTTTTGCACGGGCGAAGACAATTGGCTGGCAAGACGCATCAACAATTCCAAGGATCTCGTGGCACCTCAGGCTCAGGATGGAAACTCAAAACGAATGCGCAATAATAATAAGCGATGTCGCAATAATAGCGATGCCGATGATACGGCTGTAAATGCCAGATTCTGCAACTCTTGACCTCGACAGCGGAAGAAGCCCCCAAAAGGCAATCATGATGGACCCACTCAGCTCGAGAAGATCATACAAAGACCTTGCCAAGTCCAACGGACTTCGGTAAAGTCCGCCAACCACACACACCGCAACTGCTGGGTGTTTAAACAGGACGGCAAGATACCACCCAAAGATCAAGGCAAAAGCTCTCACAGCGAGGACGAGGATGAGCCTCGGGGTCCAATTGATGGCGGACAGAAGAAATTCCCTCCTGAAGTCAAAACAGTGAACATGATATACGTCGCCCATATACCCAAGAAGGAGAGGAAGCGCGCCCTTCGGGACCATAGCCCCTAAGTACAGTCCATGGTCGGCATACCTGATCACCTTTGATCGGCGCGATCATCCGACCAATATCCGCCATGGGAGTTCAGTGGCCCTCGTCCTAGACCTCATCATAGATGGGTATCACATCACAAAAGTCCTAATGGACAGAGGAAGTAGCCTCAACCTGATTTACTCCAATACGGTGAAAAAGATGGGCATAGATCCGTCAAGGATCAAACCCAATAGCACTACCTTCAAAGGAGTGATCCCGGGCATTGAGGCCTGATGCACGGGTTCCGTAACGCTGGAAGTTGTGCTTGTCTCGCCCGACAACTTTCGCAACAAAGACTTAATCTTTGACATTGTGCCCTTCTGTAGCGGCTATCACGCACTGCTTGGTCGGACAGCGTTCGCTTGTATCAAAGCAGTCCCACACTATGCGTACCTAAAGCTCAAGATGTCGGGCCCCAAGGGGATCATTACTGTCAACGGCAATACAAAGCGCTCCCTTAGAACCGAGGAACATGCATTGGCCTTAGCTGCAGTATTTAGCTACAATGAAGATCGACAAGTTCCGCCATCCGCCATAAAGTCACAGAAGGCTGGGAAGCGAGTTCAGCTTCAGACCGAAAACTCATATCCTTCCTCCTCCCCTCTACTGTGACCCTCCCCCCACCGCACAACCTCAGTACCAGCAAAGTATGTGCCAAGGAGGCACAACTTCGCACTTAAGATACCATGGGTAACAGTGGGGAAATAAAGATGGATATTCGGCTGGCCTGAACTGCTACCATCAACACGTCTTTAGACAAAATGCAGGCGCTCCTAGAAGAGCCTGCCTACGGCATAAAGCTCACCTACAATTAGGCAGCCTCTCAAGATTTTGTTGGCAAAATCCGCCCGCCGAACACTAACACCCATCAAGGTGCATCTAAGAGCAGGAGTCAACTAGCAAGGGGGCATATCGAGGATGTCAAGTTACCAATCGAAGACCCCTGGTACAAAAACACCTGTATATTTTTATTTCTTTTACATACCTATAAACAGTTACTTCGACAATCCGAGTTATAAGAGTTCTTGAGAAAGTGCAAAATTGTGTGGCGCAAGTTTGCCTCATCTATCCTCTTTTCAGCGCATATTTTCCTCCTCTCTCCCTGTTCTCATGAACCTGTTTGATATGACGTGAGGTAACCAGCTAATAGACCGGGGGCTCGAGTTCAAACATAGATCGCCCTATCTATCATGTGTTGGGCGTCTTGGAATTCGCTTTATATGCATCGGTTCTGAACTATGTCTTTGGTAAATAAGTTGGGTTGCCTGGCTCCTGTGCTTGCCCCTTTATGTTCTGCTCATTTGCCTAAAAGGGGAAAGGGAGCACCCCTGCGATTGTGCTTCCGGATAGTCTGGTCAAGCACCTCAGGTGAGAAAGCCGAAAACGGACGGTCATAGTATGCGTGATTCGGTCTGTGAACCCTGAGCTAGAAAGGTTATACTTCAATTGTCGTAAGCAGTTATTCCGTGTTATATGAGGAACTTCCCTTTGTGCACACATTGTGATACTGGCTTCGACCATGGTTCGTCTGAACATCACAACACTCCGGTGGCTAATCGTACACTTCTTGTAGTCCTTTTCGCGCACCTCCAGCTAAGTGAAAGAAATAATGCACCATGGACTGATTGCCTAGTCTTCCGCACTGTACCTCCTTCGTGTTTCGATAATACTTCTAAGGGACATAGTGCATTGGCATAGGCACCCCATGTAGTATCTACGTGGGGGCTGAAGCCGACGACTCGCACCTTTCAGTATTAAACAGCCACATAGGAGTTATAAAGGAATACAAAACCATATCACGATATCACCCGAGAACTCTCCATCACCCCATCAAAGTACAACTCGGGGCGTCGATGCTCCTCCTCGGGTGGCGGCGGGTCGGTGGCTACCTTCATTGGATTTAGCCCCGGCCAGTGCACTTTGGCCATTGCAAGGGCCATCCGAACTCCTTCGATGCAGGACAAGCGCTTGATGGTGTCGAGGCGGGGCGAAGTAGTGATCAACCTTTGCACTAGGCCAAAGTAGCTGCCTGACAGCGTATCACTGGGACATAAGCACATGCAGAGGTCCTTTAAGGTTGGCTCTGCCATCTGGTACAGCTTCATCAGCTGTTTCAGCTGCTCCATCAGAAGAGGAGGACGATTGGGGGCTCCAAACTGTGCCCAGAATAGTCGAGCTTCATCTCCTTCTCCCCACGAGGCGAACAGCTGATTGGCGTCCGCCATACTCTTCTAGAGATCGGAGACTGCAATTGAGGAGTGCCACACCCAGGTAAACAATGCAAATTTGCTATCCCTGAATACGCACTTTAGTGAGTACGGCTTACCATCTACTTTGCCCTTGGCCTGACACACTTGCTCCTCGTATAACTGTCTGTCCACCCACTACTTCCGGAGTTCGGTTTGCAAAGTGGACAGTTCAGCCGAGTTCGCCTTATTCTTCTGCTCCAAGGCCTCGCATCTTTCACTGGCATCTTTGAGCTCCTGTGGGACCTCTACCACGCGGGCTTCATGATTGCCACTAGTGGATCGCATAGCGGAAAGGGCGATAGCGGTTACCTTAGTAGCCGCCCTCTCGACGGGCGTTTCGTCCTTCGTGCGCTGGAGCTCGACCTTGAGCCTCTCCATCTCCTTCGCCGAGGCTGCGCGTGCATTATATAATGTGAAAAAGTTGCATTGACAGTATTCGGACGATAGAGCTCAAACAAAGGCATTCGGATTCTGCTTTGACATACCTTGAGCCTCCTCGAGTCTTCGGTTAAGGGCCTCAACTTTGTCTTCAGAGTGCTTCAGCTTCCGATTTAGCTCTTCCAACTCGGCGCCATTTACGGCTGCCACCAATGACGAAGCCCGCATTACACACACAGTTAATACATTACATGGGCTCTCATTTCCCAAATTATAGACAATCGATCATATGTCGAGTTATTATAACATACCGAAAACTTAAAAGTGCATCCAACTCGGTATCGGATTCAAACGTGACCCCTAGGTGAGTTTTTTCCATCTCGCCTAGGGCTCGGGGGTTGCCATGTATATAATGCAAATAAATAAAATATTTGAAAAATAAACACATCGGGTGACTTACATGAAAAACCCGTAAGGAGACCTTTGAAGGCATCCTTTAGTCCGTTGTCAACGGACTGAATGCTCTATAGTACCGCACCCATAAGGGTACGGTGATCCTCGGGGATGGAGGCACTCATAGAGCCTCCTCCATGACTGACCACCTATTGGTCGGTGATGTCGGTGATGATTGGATTCCCCGATCACCCACCGGGGATTGGACCGGTGCCTCCGGAGGCATAGTGTGCTCTGGAGATGTTTTCGGAGGTGACTGAGCACATGCTCGTCCAGCCTCCTCGGTATCCTGACGGGGTGTTGCCCCCCGGTATTCAGTGGCTGAGGCATTAGCCTCGGCCACTGTATGATCTCCCTCACCAACGTTGTCCGCCTCCATTGGAGTGTGCTGGGACAACACCTCCCCGACGTCCCTCGTGGCGCCTGGAGTGGTGGGATGTGAGGCATCCCCGCTCTCCACTAGTTCGGCGGGTAGGGTCTCTCCATCCAGTATCACCTCGATGGAGATAACACGCGGGGGGCTACAAGGCCAATAACCTACGTGTTAGCAAACTCTAAATCTATTCGTAATAAACAGGAGGATCTTCGGATCCTAAACTTTGGTGGGGGGAGAGGCTTGACCCATAGGCTCATTCGTGGAACCTCCTCGAGGTCTTCAGATGCGGTGGCCGAGTCCAAACTATTGTCAGATAGAACCACCCGCGTCTATCACGCCCTCTTGTGGGCAGGCGAAGGGACCTGCTCCGGGGCGTCTAAAGACGCCGCTCTCTTCCTGGCACGGGGGGAATTCCGTCCCCCTCACCCTCGACCTCGGCCTCCTCTTCCTCCTCTTCTTCCTCTTCCTCCTCCTTAGCCTCCTTCTGATTTGAGGAGGCGGGGGTATCCTCGGATGTGGCATCAGGCTGGTTCCTACTGCGGATGCCAGCGTGGCCTGGTTTCTTCTTCTTCTCTTTCTTCGTGGGAGCCTCATAAGGCTTTACCATGAGCATTTTGGCTAACAACCCGGTCCTCTCGTCTTCGGGCTGAGGCACCGGACTGTTGATGTTGACGGCTTTCTTTAGCAATCTCTGCTCAGACAGATCGGATAAGGGGTTATGAGAATTTTCTATGTAATAAAGCCGACCAAGCCGGGGTGTACCATAGCTCGGAATCGGGCTTGGCGGCATGCAGACCTTTGTCCTCCTCCCCGGATGACCAGCTCTTCTATGATTTGAAGAGTGCCTTCCACAACTTCTCCCCCATAGTGCGGAAGAGATTCCAGACCGTGGGCTCAGTTTCGAGTTCATGAGCCCACAGGGGGGTGTCCCGGTGCTAGCAGGGGAGGATGCGTCTTCGGAGCATCCTGGACCACATCGGTCAACTTGGTTCCCTCTTTGACCATGTAGTGGATGCGCTTCTGTAGGTCACTCACCTCTTTGCTTTGTCCCCAGACGAGGCCCTTTTTGAGCCATGAAGCCAGTCTGGTGGGGGGACCAGATCTGAATGCGGTAGCAGGATGCTAACCCTCTTCTTGTGGTTCGGTGACGTAGAACCACTCCTTTTGCCACCCCATGATGGTGTCGATGAGGGTGCCTGATGACCACCAACGCGGGTGAGGTTGCCGATGATGGCCCCGCCGCAATCTGCGTGCTTGCTACCAACGCACTTGGGCTTGATGTTGAACACCTGCAGCCTGAGCCCGAAGTGTGGCTCGATGCGTAGAAAGGCCTCACGGGCGAGGTTGAATGCCGAGATGTGCATGATGGAGTTCGGCGGGAGGTCGTGGAAGTCTAGGCCGTAGAAGAACATTAGCCCACTTACGAAGGGGTGGAGAGGAAAGCTTAGCCCCTGGATAAAGTGGGGGATGAACACCACCCTTTCACCTGGCTTGGGGCTGGGGATCACTTGGTCCTTCTCCGCTGCGCGGTGAGGGATGTTGGCAGAGAGGTAGCCAGCCTTTTTGAGGTCGAGCATGTCCCAGTTGGTGACCGTGAAAGCTTCCCACTTGCCGTTGGATCCTGCCATTGATGAGCTTGGAGATGGGGTTGAAGAGACCTGGATCTATGCTTTGGAGGCACAAAGTAATGGGAGGCAGACAAGTCGAATGGAGAGTGTGAATAGCCTTTGGGGTTTTCCACTTCTTGTTATGAGGCCTATTGATTTGGACTCCCCTTGCTGCGCTGTGAATCCCTCCACTTCCCGAGACGTGCGAGCCATTGCATGCACATGATTAAGTGTATCCTGTATAAAACGAGGCACGATCGGTATATTGATAAGATCGTGATGATTAAAACGGCCTCAAACCGTGAATCGAGTCTATGTGACTAGCCTAGCGGTCGTGGTGGGCCGTAGCCTTTCATCAGAGAGGTCGTCACAAGAACATTGTTTACCCCCTGACGTTTGGCCTTTAGGGCCAGTCAATTTGCAATATTCGTACGTGCCCTACGCGGAAAACTGCTTGTCATCGGAGGCCGAAATATGGTTCGGCAGGAAGGAACTCACCTCGCAAGCCGAAGACTCTGTTCGCGAAGCAATTGGAGCTAAAGACCCTTGGCGTCGGAGGCCAGTTCGGGGGCTACTGAGGGAGTCCTAGATTAGGGGGCCCCGGATAGCTGACCTATTGTTATAGGCTGGACTATGAGGGCTACTTACTGAACACCGACAGATTTGAAGGCCCAGTCTCCAAGATGGAAGCTTCGGGGAGCACGGCTTGCGCTCCACGTTTGATGTAGTAAATAGGCATGTTTATCTCTTCGGCATGTAACCAACCATGTGTAAACCCTAGGCATCCTCAGCATCTATATAAGAAGGAGGGTTTTAGGGTATAGATGTAGAACAACTCATCTAGGGTTAGCTATTCGATCTCGAGGTAGATCAACTCTGTAAGCCCCCATATCATCAATACTACCAAGCTGGACGTAGGGTATTACCGCCATAGGAGGGCCTGAACTTGGGTAAATCATTGTCCCCTTCGTCTCCTGTTATCGTCGATTCTAGACTCACAGTTTGGGACCCCCTACCCATTATTATGAATTTAGGCTATTCCTCTTCTTCTCCCATTTACATTTCATCATCAGTTTCATCACTCAGAACTTCAGTATTTGTGGTTGACCCATCTGTTTGGACATTGCTCGTGCTGGTGTGCCTTGGTGTGCGTGTTGTCGTTGCTGGAAATATGACAAGTTTTGACACTATCCCTGCATCGTTTGTGACAGGCTCGTTAACCGGCTCGTGGAACTTCTCTTCTGTGTGTTCAGAGTTGCCTTCAGCAGCCGTGCACGGGATGCCATTGAACGTTGTTATAGCTCTTAAAATTTTCTTCATCAAGTAAGTACACATTTAGTATCACCGAATGGAAACTTCTTTAAGATCACCTATGGAACCTACATTGTTTAATAAACCATGACAACTAAATTTGATGCCATTAGTCAAAATGCGGGTCACTAGAAATTTTGCTGCCACGTTGAATTTACATATGGCAACTTTAGTTGTTTTCGTATGGCAAAACTAGATAACCATAAGGGTATTCAGATTAAATTTTAGTCTTCATAACATGGAAACTTTTAACCTATCATGCATGCCACTATGTATTTTGATATGTTATGGCATACGCTCCTGGCCAGTCATGGCAAATGTAGCTGACATGCATTGGCAACTACAATCTCCATGGCTTGGCAATTGCAGTTGCCCAAGGATGGCATATAAAAGCTGAGCATCATTATCAACTACAATTTTAGCATCCATGGGCTAGTGCAGTCGAGGAAAAACATGATGTTTGCATTTAGGCACACATGGCAACTACATTCACACAACACCTGGCAACTGTAGTTGCCCATACATGGCAACTTCAGTTGTTCATACATGGCAACTGCAGCTGTTCATACATGGCAACTGCATCTGTCCATACATGGCAATTGTTCACAAGTGGTAGTTAATTTCACTACATAATTTGACATGCATTAGTGACAAAATATTACAGTTGCAATTCATTATTTTCATTTTCTTGTAACACCCGTTATAGTTGCCATGCTCAAAAAGTTTTTTCACATGATACACTACGTGCCAACAATTTTTCTTCTCTTTTTTCACCTGTGATAGATGTTCATGGCAGGTCTATAGATGTCAGCTATTGCCATGTGCTGCTCGATTCTCCCACGTATTGAAAATTTGTAAGTTTTTCAGTTCATGAATCCAGATTTTTTGTTTCTTGTCGCATCAATTTTTTGCATGTTTATTCTTTTTGTGTCACGATACCTTCAAATTGGTGTCCTCTATCTGCATTACTAATAGCTTCAAGTGGCGCAACTTGCCATGGGATACCTGCGTTCATGCCAGCGTAAAACATTTAGGTGGCTGCCATTTTTAATTCTACACAATCATTTTTCAAATCTGACTTTTTCTTTCATGGATCCTTCACATATATGTGAAATCTGGCAGTTGTTGTAGCGAAACCATGTAATAAAATATGTTATTGTATAGATACCAACACATCTAGTTGCCACTTTTTAAAGCATAGCAAAAATAGCCAAGAATGCATGGCATTTGCAGAGTACCCTATATGGCATGTGTAGTTTCATATGTCTTGGCAACTGTACTTACCCAGTATGCCAAACTACAGTTGGCTAGTCATGGGAGCTGCAGTTGACTTGAGATGGCTAGTTTAGTTGAACATGAAATGGAAATTATAGTTGAGAAGGCATCGCAAATGCATAACAACCTCACTAGCAAACGTACGAATCTTAAATGGTAAGTGTGTCAGACAGTATCATGGGTTCTCTAATACCTTGGTTTGCCATTTGTGTCAATTGAAATTGCTACCCTATATCTTCAATGCGGATAGTTCCCTGTGGTGTAGTTTTCCATGGCTCTCCTGGTGGTGCGGAAGTACCATCATAACCTGCAAACATGTCATTGAAAAACGTAAGATGGATTGCCATTATTTTATTCATACAAACAATGTAAATAGAACTTGGTTTTCTTTTTCACACATCCCTACCTATCTTTGCGTATTCTTGCACTAGTGGTAGCGGTGGACCAGATGAAATTAGTTTGCTGTACCCTAGAGCATCCCAAGGGGGCGCTTGTGGCTGTCCTAAAAACCAAGTATTAGTCCCGTGTCCAGGATACATTTTGGTCCCCTCCCTGATTTTCAATACCTGCACAACATTCAATCGTGACATGAGTGAATCTATAAGGAAAATGGCAACTTATTGCAACATTAGAATAGACCCCTAGCATGGCATGGCAAGTACAACATTTGTAGTCGCCCATCTATTTTTTTTATGCATGCATGCATCTACATAGTTCCTGTTCAATCTCCATGGCAACTACAATGGAAATTGGCATCATCTAACTCTGTAGCAAGGTAGCAACTACGAGCAAAGTTGGATAGCAACTATTTTTTCCTTCCATATCCTCTTAGTACTCTGCTTTGCCCTGCTTCTCCCATACGCACATATAGCAACTAACTCTATAGCAAGGCGGCAACTACCAGTAAAGTTGGATGGCAACTATTTTTCCTTCCATCTCCTCTTAGTAGTTACTCTATTATGCCCTACTCCTCCCATATGCACTTATTGCAAATCACTCACCGTATGATCCTTGGTGTATTTGGTCCAACTTGCTAGCATTTCACTCTGATTACAACCTAAAAAATTCCAACTCCATATACCAATCTATTGCACATGATGGGAAACTATTTTGATGTGGATCTATTTTTTAGCAACTGTCCATTGCTGCTCTATGGTTCCTTTACAATGGTTGCCATGGCCAATTCAGACGCGCGATGGACGTTTTACGAGGTCAATTTGATGGGAGGTGAGAGTAGATTGACCAGATCCCACACGGGTTGCATACCCTTTGTCGTGTTCTTGACCTAGCACTCGCTAGATCTATTCTAGCATTCTTGCCATGGCAACCAAGATGCAGGAGGCAAGCAGATTTCAGATCAGAAGGTGGGAGATAGTTAGATCAGGAGGTGGGATATGGTGGGGGAGTATGAAGAGTGTGAGGGATTTCTCGCGTGTGAGTTGGTGGGTGGGGAGCCCAGACGTAGAGGCAGCACGGTGGCAAGCTAGGTTGTGCGGGCGATCATCCTAGCCACCGAAAATGCAGGCCGTGATTTGAGATGCCCGGACGTGCGCGTGCAGGTGGACCTAGGTCGGTGCCACACGGGCGTGCGACATGTACCTCCCACCTCCCACGCGTCTGGCAGATTTTGGGACCCTTAAGGAAAGGCTTTTCATTTACCTCTTGAATTAGAACATAAAGCTTATTGGGCAATTAAAGAACTCAACTACAATTTTAAGCTTGCTGGTGAAAAGAGGTTGTTTGATATTAGCTCATTAGACGAATGGAGGACACTAGCTTATGAAAATGCCAAGTTGTTCAAAGAAAACGTTAAACCATGGCATCACAAGAGAATCAAAAAATGGGAATTCAATGTTGGAGACCTAATACTTCTGTATAATTCTCGTTTCATATTTTTTCCAGGTAAGCTTCTCCCCAAATGGGAAGGCCCTTATGTCATTGAGGAGGTCTATCACTTTGGTGGAATAATGATTAACATCTTCGAAGGAGAAAATCTGAGGGTGGTAAATGGGTAAAGAATTAAACACTATATCTCAGGTATGCCCCTTAATGTTGAAACTAACATTATTGAAGTTATGACTCCTGAAGAACGCATAAAAGAAACCTTCCAGAATGCTCCAGAATGCTGAAAAAGGGTAGGTATGTGATAGGTAAGTAAACTGAATCCAAAAATTCCAAAAAAATATTTTCTGATGGTTTTGATATTTTTTAAAAAATCCAAAAATAAAAAGGAGCCAGGGGAACAACGTGCCAACAAGTCGTGACCAACCCCCTAGTCACGCATGTTGCCTTGTGCGGCCCTCATGTGCCTCCCAAACTCCGTTTTCTTCCTGGACTCATATTCTAACCTAGAAATATTGTTATATATACTATAGTATGTTTTGACCATCGCATCGCGAGTTTATCCTCTTTTTTGTGTTTCGGGTTGTTTACCATGCAGATTTGGAGTAATATGTCATTGCAAGATTCGGAGAGAGAAAGCTATGTTTCAGATCTCATTGCTAATCCTCATGCTTATGGGGTTGTCAGTCCATGTGGGTGGTCAACATAAGAAGAGGTGGAGGCTAACTTTAAGAGTATTGAGCCATCAAGTGATGATGAAGAAGAAGTACCTCTGCCTCAAACTGAAGACATGCACATCGAATTCAAAAACTCAAGCTTACCAAACAAGGTTACACCTTCCAATAGACATTTTACCACTTATCGTCGTATGAAGGTAGACACTACTTCTGCCTCCTCTAGCAAAGCCCCTCGTTTGATGAAAGGGGCAATGATCTTCACCAACAAACTTCACAAGGAGAATCTAGATCTTAAGAAAGAAGTTGGCAAGCTTAATGAGGAGATCTGCATCCTCAAGGGAATCATTGCCAAAAGGATTACAACATCCCCACCATCACCCAAGAAGGACACCTGAGTACATGGGTATGGGCACCACCCTTTGCTTGTTCCAAGCTTTGGGGAGGTGCACTGGTATCGTATCACCATCACTTACACCATTAGGATTTATCTTAGTTCGATCCTTAGTATTTTGTGATTTAGACAAATAAAAATTCAGATTTTCTTTGCTTAGAATTTTTTCCTTGATAATGATCTATCCTTTTAATCGAGTGTGGAAGTTTTATAATAAAGATGTTGAGTTTGTGTGTTTTACTCTCATGCATCTATCCTCATAGCTTTGAAATAAATACAGATAAAAGATCATATGCTAATCGCATGGGGAGTAATGACTTCACATAGAAAAGGTATAAGTAATAAAAGTTGTTGAGAATAAACAAACGTAGCATTAGTCATTGATACAATCTATGCAAGATTGTGATAGAAGAGAGGAGACTCACATATAAATAAACTATGTTGGACATTGTTTTGTGATTGTGAGCCGCCATCAAATATTATATAATGATCAAGTGCTGATGTTGGACATGGAAGACAACGAAATGATTATGATTGTTCACTTTCACTAGATGTTATATGGTCTTGGATCCCTTAACATGTGGTGCTTGCTTTAGATCTTTTGCAAGCCAAAAATATCCGCACTAAGTAGAGATACTAATTGTGCATCCATAACCCCTTAAATCTAGTTTCTTTCCATAAGAGCCCACCATACCCACCTATGGATTGCATAAGATCCTTCAAGTAAGTTCTCATCCGTGCATCAAGCAAGAAAAATTGCTCTTAAGTATGTATGACCTTTTATTGCAAGGGAAAATAAGCTTTGTACGATCTTGTGATGGCAAAGAAATAAAAGCGATAGAATGCATAATAAAGTATGCTATCATAAGGGGCAATATAAAGTGATATTCCTTTGCATTAAGAGTTTGCACATACAAAACCTGAAATCCCATGACAGTTTGTCCTTCCCTTTGTGAAGGGCCTATCTTTTACTTTCATGTATTCACTTCTATACAAGAGTCAATAAAGTGTATTCTTATTCCAACCTATGAACTCTATAGTGGCAAGCATCATGTGCTCAGGGAATATTCAGATTTATATATCTAGTTGGATTTAGATGATCATGATTTATTATTGTTGAAATTATCCTTGATTTAAATAAGTTGGGTGGAAAATATTTTAAGCCTCTACCTTTCCTATGTGACTGATGGAAACATGAGCTCCAAAAATATGTCATGAGTGTCAGCAATCATAGAATATTAAATTATAGTTGAGTATGTGGACTTGCTAATATGAAATCTCTTACACTTACTCTCATCTAGAATATGATAAATTATAATTGTCCGAGTGACTAAGAACATAGTTTGTTAATTGTTAATAAGGTTTATGCTTCATACTTCAATAACCGTGAATGGATTGCTACTTGTTCATGAGAAGCTATATAATAAAATATTTCCTGCTATGTTGAAGTCCATGAAGCTTTCATTACCATATTATATTTTTATCGACACCTCTCTCTTAAATAATGTGGTCATTATTATAGAGTTTGTCTTTCACTTGAGGACAAGCGAGGTCTAAGCTAGGGGGATTTGATACATCTATTATGAATCATGAATTCTTATTGATATCTATTGTATTATTGTCCATTGTTTCTCAATATGATGCAAATTCATTTTTTTCTCTGTGAACGTGCGAGATACACCACGAAGAGGGAAATTATCGAGAACTGGAATTTTGGACATGAAAACGAATAAAAAGAGTGAAAAAGTACTAGACTCCAAATGTCCTTAGCGGATTTAGGGCTCCACAAAACCCTCAAGGTTCGAACACAGGGGCATGTGTGAAATCCCTTGTAGCCTCACCCTACTTTGCTCACTACTCGATGGTTACTACGGCGAACTCACTCGATGATGAGGAAGAAGATGAACACGATGGTTTACCCAGGTTCGGGCCGCTAGGAAGCGTAATACCCTACTCCTGATCTGGTGGATTGCTTCTTGGAGAGGTGTGGTGGATGAACTAGTACAATGGATTCGAGCCTTGCCAGGGTGCTCTAGGGGTGTTCTTGGGTCTTTGCCTTGCCTTGTGGCTCGTCGGGTGGTTCTGTCAAACCTCCCTCTCTACGGTGCAGCCTAGACACGCTATATAGCAGTGGCCCGGGTCCTATTCCCTTATCACAATTGTGGGAAGGGATTCCACAATGGCCAAATTTAGAGGGGGCACGAGTACATCCGTGCCCTGTCCAAAGGTTGTCTTCGCCTGCAAAAAAACTGTCGATGATGCAGAGGTGGGCTCGGCGATGAAATCTGGCCTACGGGGGTCCTGGTCATGGTCTTGTTGCACCGGAGTGGAATCCTTTGGGAGGCGCTATGGGAACCTGCACACATCCTTGCTCCCTTTGCACCAAAGGAAAAACTGCACCGCCTAGCATGCTGGCACCCGCATGTCCTTCCTTGCGTCATCTTTGACTCCTGAGACCGGGTTCTACATAGAGATCTCCGTTGCTTTGGAGGGGGCCTGAGCAGGCCCATCCTTGCAGGTCTTTGTGTCATTGTTCATCGCGAGCCTGGGGTGCTCGCGAGGGCCTGGTCTTTAGTGGAGCCGAGCCAGGCCATGTCTGCCTGACGAGGTGGGCATGTCCTGGGCCACAGGCAAGCGGGTTTGGGTACCCCGGTTCACAGAACGCTGACAGTCTTAAAACTCCACGGAGAATTTTTATGGAATTTATAAGAATTATTTGGCCACAAATACCACATAGGGGGGTCACCTGCTAGGCACGAGCCAACAAGGAACAACCACCCCCTCGTCGTGCCTTATTGCCTCGTGGTGGTCCAACAGGCCTCCCGACCCCCACTTCTCCTCTAAGGTGTGTCTCTACGTAGAAAAAATCATAACCATACTTTCTAAATGAAGCACCACCGTCTTGAGGAGAAAACCTGGGCAGAGGCCCTTTTGCTCTCTGACAGAGACATTCTGTCGGGGGAATTCCTCTCCGGAGGGGGAGAATGAAGCCATCGTGATCACCAAGACTTCCTCCTTCATGGGAGGACCAATCTTCATTAAAATATTCACCAGCTCCATCTCATCTCCAACTCTATTTCATCTCTTGTATTCAATCTTTGTCACAAAACCTCAGATTAGTACATGTGGGTTACTAGTTGTGTTGATTACATCTTGCAGTTGATGCTTGTTCGATTACTTGATGGAACATATTATGTTCAGATCCTTGATCACCATTATTAGATCTCTAATCTTGAACATGTTCATGTGGTGTGACTGGTTAATGTTGTTCCTGAGGACATGGGAGAAGTCTTGTTATAAGTATCATGTGGAGTTGGTATTCATTTGATATTTTGATGATGTGTATGCCATTGCTTCTCTTAGTGGTGTAGTGTGAATGTCAACTACACTACATTCCAACATGTTATGGGCCTTAGGGAAGGCATTGTGGAGTAACAAGTAGATGATGGGTTCCGAGACTGACAGAAGCTTAAACCCCGGTTTGTGCGTTTCTTGGTAAAAGGTGATTTGGATACATACGTTTCATGCTATGGTTAGATTTATCTTAATTATTGTTTCACAGTTGCGAATGCTTGCAAGAGTGGGTAATAATAAGTGGATTGTTTGTTCAAGTAAGAACAACACCTTAGCACCGGTCCACGCACATATCAAATTTTCAAAGTAACGAACACGAAATAACTCAACATGATGAACATGACTAGACAGTAATTCCCATGTGTCCTCGGGAGAGTTTGCTTTTTATAAGAGTACTCTCCGGCATGTCCTTTCAGATAAAAAAGATTGGGCTACCTTGCCTTGCTGCACACTTGCTACTATTCATTGTTATGAATTACCTTGCTACAAAATTATCTATCACTATTATTTAGAGCACTTGAAGAGATGTAGCGACCTGACCTGAAAGGTCGAATCTCCGGTGTTTCTGTACCATCCCAAGATCACGTTGGTACACACATGGTACATAAATGTATATATCAAAAAGAAATCACACAGCATTAATTAATCGAAAAATCTCATATCAAGTTCTTTATTACAATAAGAATTACAATAAAGTGGCTGAAGGCCAACTCATGAGATAAACTAAACCAAACTCTTGCGGAAGCTCCATAGGTAGTTGAGTCCATATGACTCCAAGGGCATCTCACCGAGCGAAGAGCGTATCCTCAGTCCTGGTCAGAAAAGTACTCTGCAACATGATACGTTGCAGCCGTATAGGTCAGCATATTAAATATGCCGGCAAAGTCACAACAGAGGGGTAAAGTAATCATCTAGTCTATATGCATATATGGCAGGTGGGGGTAGTAAGTTTTTGCATAAAGCCAATTTTCTCCTACAACAAGAGAGGGAAAAGGCATAATTACTACAATGTTGGTTGATTAATGAGATGGTTCCACCAACCAATTCTCATACCCAAGTTGACCTTACAATACCCACATCAATGTAATCTATGGTGTTGAGAGTTCCATATAGTTTCAGTTCCTTTGGCTCAAACTGTCCATGACCGTGGACACGGCTAATCGATTAGGTTTGGGTACTCTACAGTGTTTTGCACACGTTCCCAACAAGATTTGATCGCCTCCGTTGGATTTCTAGCAATTCATGGTGTTTGAGAAACGGATGACCAAAACATATTCTTCTAAAGGGTTTCCCCGAGACTCTGTCGGTGCCCATCCTTTCCTATCGTTCTTCTACATCTCGTAGCACCGCCTGTCCAGGGTCACCATGATATCCAAGCAAGCCATAGCCCATAATGGCTTGTGGCTGTGCAGGTAAGCCTTGGGTCTTGAAGCATCCATCCATCTCTTTGTGTCTGGGTGGACCTTTCCACATGAATACTGGCACTTCTCCAGCATCATCTAGGCTAACCACTGGTTTCTCCAGGGCGCCGTTCAACCGTCATCCACCCAGAGGTATGTTGAAAACTCGGAGTCTTGAAGTATTGATCATCATGTAGGTCTTGAAATTATTAACTCACAACTCTCATGAATCACACAACCAACCCCATCTACTAATAGCATAGCAAAAATGCAAATCAACGTTTCCCGGGGCCAATGTGTCAAAGGGTTGAGGGGTACCTACCACATGATACTACAACAAGTAACCAAGTTTCCAACTTACCTACTTTGCATGCAATTGGGGAGATGGAAGAACTAATGCAATAAAACATAGGTATACGTGGTCAAAGTGACTTGCCTTGCTGACGATCATCGTAATCAAGTGACTCTAGATAACAAGCTTCGCACTCCGAATGATCTAACGAATCAAACAAGAGCACACCATAAGCATAAAGACAATACAATTCATTCAACAGCAAGGTAAAAAATAACTTCAACAAACAAAAGCACAATCAAAAGAAGAATCACTTAAAGTATAAGACTATAAAATTTTGGTGTCAAAATCTCTACTAAGACATAACAAGTAAAAAAAATGGTTTTGAACAACTAGACATTTGAGATAACAGAAAAGTAAATCTAAAATTTTAATTGAAAATAGAAGTATTTTATTATAAAAAGTATTGTGCTAAAAGAATTACTACAAACTTTATTTCTAAACAATATAAATGGTGAAAACAAGATGTACCTATTCAAACTAGAGCACAAAACAATTTGAAAAACATATTTTATTAACAAAAAAAATACACCTAATATTGAATCAACAGAACCTACTGAAATCTAAAACAAAAGCTAAACTAATTCAGGTTCAAATTAAATAAAAGTCCATCTAATTAAAATCTTTTAAGAACTAAACAGATTCTGTTTTTGTTAAAAACAGTAACAAATTCACCCTAAAAAATCTGAAACTATGTAGAATGATAGGTCTAACTAATACCAAACAGTGGCAAAAAGACTCACTCAAAAATATATTTTTAAACTCTAGTTATATAGATTTTAGTAATTTAAACAAATTTGATTAGATTCAAAATTTAAAGTTCAAATTTGATATCTAAGCATACATACATAAACTACATCAAATTTGTGAACTAATGCAAAAAGGATCAAATAAAAACACCAAATATTTTACAAGATATGATAAAAACAAAAACAGAATACATTCTATTTTCTAAAATAGAAAAGAAAAAGGAAACTTCCTATTGATCGGACAGGGTCTACGTGTCATGTCGTGATTGGCCGCGAGGGCGTGCGCGTGAGAGCTAACGAGCGGACGACCGACAACTAAAGCGTACCGGTTCGTTTATTAAACAGATCTAATCTCGTGTGTTGACTACGGATCCGACGGCTACGGGTGGAGGTGGAGGCTTACAGAGAGGGGGTCGAGGTCTCCGGCGAGGTCAATGGCGGCCGATGGTCGGAGATGCTCGGGGACGATGGTTGGGTGGTCGGGGCAGCGTCCAAAGGCTTCAAACGGCGGCGGCGAGTCTCCGGCGTCGATTGGTGGCGTCGGAGGGGGCTGGGGGTGAGTGTGGCGAAGAGCACGAGCTCGGGGACGTTCGGTTGGGTACCGAACTCTGGTGAGGTCTGGCGCAGTGCTCTGCGAGGGAAAAGAGGGTTTTGGGGGTGGAACGAAAAGCGGAGAGGAGGGGCTTTATATAGGGGCGTTGTAGTGGTCGGGGAAGGCACGAGGGGCGAGATCCACGAAGAGGGATCTCCGGCGACGGCAGTCGGGCGTCGGGAAGGGGATGACCGTGCTGAAGCTATGGTCGGACGGTGGGTCCCACGCATCAGTGAGGGTGGGGGCGTGGTTAGCCTGTCGGTGGCCGATCCGGAGTGGTTTCGGGAATTAAAGACGATGGGCCGGCCCGTTTCTATTTAAAATGCTTCCTTTTCTATTTCCAGCGCAGTAAAAACTCTTTTAATGCATTCAAAATATTTCCAAACATAGGAAATATATATATCAAAATGATCAGGAGAATTAATGCTATTTAATGAACATTTTTCCTTTGTCATATTGAATATCTTTTTAAAATTTATTTTCAGAAAATGCCTAATTGATTTTAAATCCTTTTGAGATAAACTTTCAAATAACTCCCTGGTTTAATTGCTCAAATATTTCACCAAGATGCCCCTGGTGTGGAGTTTCATGTTACTCCCCTCTTTCTTTGAACATTTCCAAAGGTTTTCAAATAGGTGAAACAATACATGGGAAAATAGAAATGGCCTTTTGGAATTTCAAAAGAAGCACTTCAACAAAATTCATTACATTCCAACAAAATAATGATGATGCATAGCTATATTTCATAAAATTCCAAAATGGAATTTTGGGAAGTTACAAACCTACCCACCTTAAGCTGAATCTCGCCCTCGAGATTCGGGTTGGCTAAAAAATAGGTGCGGGTGGTCTCTACGAAGATCTTCTTCGCGTTCCCAGGTGGCTTCTTCCTTGGTGTGGTGACTCCATAGAACCTTACAGAACTTGATGGTCTTGCTTTGGGTAACTCTGTTGGTAGTCTCGAGGATTCCGACAGGCTTCTCCTCGTAGGTTAGGTCACTGTCAAGTTGGATGGCCTCTAGGGGCACTATGTCTCTCAAAGGAATATCAGCCATCTCAGCATGGCATTTCTTCAGCTGGGAAACATGGAAAACATCATGAACTCCGGACAGTCCTTCCGGCAATTCTAGCTTGTGTGCAACTTCACCTCTGCATTCCAGAATTTTGTAGGGGCCTATGAATCTGGGTGCTAACTTTCCTTTAACACCAAACCTCTTGATTCCTCGAAGTGGGGACACATGAAGATATGCTCGATCTCCCACGTCATATGTCACCTCCTAGCGTTTGTTATCAACATAACTCTTCTGTCGGGATTGAGCTATCTTGAGTCGGTCTCGAATCAGTTTGACCTTCTCTTCAGAATCTCTGATAAGATCGGGACCAAAGAGTTTTCAGTCTCCAACACCATCCCACATCAATGGTGTTCTGCACCTCCTTCCGTATAAAGCTTCGAAAGGGGCCATCTTCAGACTGGTCTGATAACTGTTGTTGTACGAGAACTCTGTGTAAGGTAAGTTGTCATCCCAACTGGACCCATAGTCTAGCGCACAAGCTCTCAACATGTCCTCCAGAATCTGGTTGACTTTCTCAGTCTATCCATCGGTCAACGGATGAAAAGATGTACTGAAATCCAGTCTTGTACGCAAAGTTTCATGTAGCTGATGCCAAAACTTTGAAGTAAATTGTGTTCCTCTATCTGACACGATACTCCTGGGAACTCCAGGCAGACATACGATCGTGGTCATATATATCTTGGCTAACTTAGCACTTGTATAGGTGGTCTTCACTGGAATGAAATGAGCCACCTTGGTCAAGTGATCGACCACTACCCAGATGGAATCATATCCTGAACGGGTCCTTGGTAATCCGGTGATGAAGTCCATACCAAGCTTATCCCATTTCCACTCGGGTATCGGCAAAGGTGGGAGCAACTCTACTGGTTTCTGATGTTCCGCCTTTACTCGCTGGCAAACATCACATACCGCAACATGTTCGGTAATATCTTTCTTCATACCTGTCCACGAGTAACTTTCCTTCAAAACCAGGTACATCTTGGTGTTGCCTAGGTGTATCGAGTATGATGAATCGTGGGCTTCTTGAAGTATCAACTTCCAGAGCTCTGGGTCATTGGGTACATAGATTCGGTTCTCAAACCATAGAGTACCCTGTTCATCTTCACGAAAGTCTTTAGCCTTTCCTTCCTTCATTCTCTGCTTTATCTCAACTATCTCCTTGTTCTATTTCTGGGCTTTACGAATTCTTTCAGGCAAGGTGGATTGAATCTCTAGTGTGGCAACATATCCTTGTGGAACTATCTCTAACCGAAGCTCTCTGAGATCATTGGTTAACTCTTGGGGTAATCCTCCGGCTATGAGTGTGTTCACATAACTCTTCCGACTCAAAGCATCTGCCACAACATTTGCCTTTCCTGGATGGTAATGCAATCTCATGTCATAGTCCTTGATTAACTCTAACCATCTCCTCTGTCGGAGGTTCAACTCCTTCTGCGTGAAGATATACTTCAGGCTCTTATGATCAGTGTACACATCACAACTATTTCCGATAAGAAAATGTCTCCAGGTCTTGAGTGCGTGCACTACGACTGCTAGTTCCAAATCATGGGTGGCATAATTCAACTCATGGGGTCGTAGCTGTCTGGATGCATAAGCTACAACTTTTCCCTCCTGCATGAGTACTCGTCCAAGTCCTTGACGTGATGCGTCACAATAAACCTAGAAATCTTTCCGGATGTTTGGCAGTATCAACACTGGGGCTGTGACCAAACGTTTCTTCAACTCCTGGAAACTGGCCTCACATTCCTTAGTTCAGATATACTTAGACTCTTTCTTCAACCGCTATGTCATGGGCTTGGCAATCTTTGAGAAATTCTCAATGAATCTCCGATAATATCCAGCAAGTCCGAGAAAACTGCGGATCTCCTTAACTGAGGTGGGTGACTTCCACTCAGTGACTGCTTCAACCTTAGCGGGGTCTACTACTATTCCTTCTCCGGAAATAATGTGTCCAAGGAATCCGACTTCTGTCAGCCAAATATCACATTTACTGAACTTGGCATATAATTGATGCTCTCTAAGCTTCTCCAGAACTAAACGCAAGTGTTCCTTGTGTTCTTCCTCGCTCTTGGAGAATATCAAAATGTCATCGATGAACACCACGCAAACTTGTCCAAATATTCCATAAATACTTTGTTCATCATATTCATGAAGTAGGCAGGAGCATTAGTCAAACCAAAGGACATGACTGTATACTCATATAAGCCATACCTGGTGGTGAAGGCTGTTTTGGGTATATCCTGTTCACGAATCTTCAGTTGGTGATACCCTGATCGAAGATCGATCTTGTAGAATACTTTGGCACCTACTAGTTGGTCAAACACGTCATTAATCATCGAGAGAGGGTACTTATTCTTGATAGTCACCTCGTTCAATGCACGATAATCGACCACCATCCTCAAGGTTTTATCTTTCTTCTCCACCAGAAGAACTGGGGTTCCCCAAGGTGATGAACTTGGGAGAATATATCCCTTATCCAATAGCTCCTTAATCTGCTTCTTGATTTCTACTAAATCATTTGCGGGCATCCGATAGGATCTCTTGGAAATTGGGGCGGTTCTCGGTAGTAGCTCTATCAGAAACTCAATCTCCCTATCTGGTGGCATGCCTGGTAATTCCTCCGGGAATACATCTGGAAAGTCTTGTACAGCCGGCACTTCCTCCTGAACAACTCATGTGAGGGAGTTTAACTGAGCACTCATCTGTGTGCGTCGGTATACATACTTAATCCTCTTGTTCTCCAGAGTGGTGAGTGAAATAGACTTGCTGGGGCAATCAAGGTTTCCTTCATACTTGGTCATCCAATCCATGCCTAGGATTACATCCAATCCCTGGGATTCTAAGATGATGAGGTCGGTAGGAAAAACATGGTTTCCTATCTGGAGTTTCAAAGCATGGCATCCTATCCCTGCTATCATCATACCTCCTGGGGAATTGACCTTAATGGGCTATCTAAGGGTTCTGGTGGGTAAACCATGCTTTTCCACAACTACCCTTGATATGAATGAATGAGTTGCACCAGAATGAAAAAGTACCATAACTGGACGTGAATGCAATAAAAACTTACCAACCATAGTCTCGGGCTGATCATAGACTTCTTCCACATCAAGGTGGTTCACCTGAGCATGAGGAAAAGGATTTGGCTTCTTAGCTGCGAAGTTGCCGTTGTTGTTGCTGTTTCCATTTCCTTGCTTGTTCTGAGGGCATTCGGTGGCATAGTGCCCTGTCTTTTGACACTTGAAACAGGTGATATGGTTCAGATCCTTCGGAGCTGGAGCGGGACGGTGTTGATTGCCATTCCCACTTCCATTACCATTCTTGAAGCTGCCATTGTTGGGACGATTATTCCCATTTCCTCCATGGTTGTGCACGGGATGGGTGTGTCCTCCATACTTATCGGTCCCTGATCCGGTATTTCCTGAATACGGGGAGTAGCGGGGCTTCTGATGAGCTCCAGAGGTAGACTTCCCCTGTGCAAACTTCCTCTTGCGGTTCTCGATTTGCTGCTGCTTCCCCTCCAAGATGAGGGCCTTGTCTACCAGCTCCTGGTAGTTGCTGAAAGTAGCCACCATCAGCTGCACGCTCAACTCATCATTGATTCTTCCAAGAACTTCTCCTGCTTGGCTGCATCATCGACCACATCTTCTGGTACATAACGAGCCAACGTGCTGAAGTCATCCACGTACTGGGCCACAGAACGGTTCCCCTGGCGTAAGTTGTGAAACTCACGCTTCTTCAGACTCATGGCTCCAGCTGAGACATGAGCAGTGTGGAAAGCTTGCTTGAACTGCTCCCAAGTCACACCAGCAATGGGGTACGTGGTGGTGTAGTTCTCCCACCATGAAGCTGCTGGTCCCTCTAGTTGATGGGCGGCAAAGCGCACTTTTTCAGCCTCAGTGCATCCTGTGGTGGTGAGTTCCCTTTCCATCTTGAGGAGCCAATCATCTGCCACAATGGGCTCAGTGCTGCTGGAGAAAGTTGGGGGATTTAGTCTCAGAAAACGGGTGAGGTTGTCGCCTTGAGGTGGAGTGTGGTTGTTGTGGTTGTTGGTCTGGTTCTGAATCAACAGCTGCATGAGGGTGTTCTGCTACTAGAGAAGTTGTGTGAGTTCTGGCAGGAAAGTGAAGTCGGGCTCACGTCGCGGAGGCATCTTGCTGTTTTCAGAGTGGTGAGAATTAGAATAGAACAATGACCTAAAAGGAAATTCACTACCCATATGCAATGCAACAAACATATCACACCAAAGACTCATTCATTTATTCAACTCAAGGTTCAAACATCGAGATACAAATCTCCAAATCAAATTAAGCATCGACCTACGCTTTAACGACGAAAATGAACATACATGGGGGCATAACTAAAGTTCTCCTCAAAAGTACATGGTGAAGTGGCCTCCTCTGGTGGTGCTCTTCTCATAGTCATCATCGTTGCTGATCAAGGGAGCCATGTCTCCTTCTGGATGAAGATTTTTACCCATGTCCATCTGTTCCTCCAGAGTTGCAATGCGAGTGTTCAGCTTATCAATCCTCTCTAAGAAATCCTTCACTTCATACTCATGCTCGTACTTGGCTTCCCATAGGTCAGCTTCGAGGTCAATCTCGCGGTTCATCAGCCTCTTGATTTTCTTCGTGTCGGCACGTACCCGAAGCTCCAAGGTCCTGATGTGCGTCTACAAAGTCTGGATATAGGAAATGGTGGTGTCTTCAATGGGAGTTGTTATGATATTTCTATTGGCATCCCTGTGACAAACCACGCTGTGTCCTGGTGAAATAGTTCCACCTCTGTATTCCTCCTGAATACGTCCAAGGGCATGATGAATGGCCATGTCTCTCCCAAGTATCCAGCTGGGTGCCACAAACTTGAAGTCTATGGGTTCCTTACGATTTCCAAAGGTCTAACCGGGGATGTGCACCTCGATCCTGTAGCGTCCGTCTTGTGGAAAATACATGATAGGAGTCCCGGTGATGCTCGGCAAAGCAATCCTTACGCCCCTGACGATCCTCATCAGCTCCTTGCCAAAGGGCATCGTCGCGTCAGGCTGACAAAACTCCGTGATCAAAACTGGGATGAAGGTGGCCATCTATAAATTTTGAAATAAATCGGAGGGAAGACAGAAATGAGTAGATGAGAGTATAAGAATTTTAAAGACAAAAGAGAATTAAGTCCTAAGGCTTTTCCAATCCTAGAGGTTACGTCCTATGGTCAACGTGTGCTCTAATACCATTTCTGTAGCGACCCGACCTGAAAGGTCGAATGTCCGATGTTTCTGTACCATCCCAAGATCATGTTGGTACACACACGGTAAATAAATGTATATATCAAAGGGAAATCACACAGAATTAATTAATCGAAAAATCTCATATCGAGTTCTTTATTACAATAAGAATTACAATAAAGTGGCTGAAGGCCAACTCATGAGATAAACTAAACCAAAGTCTTGCGGAAGCTCCATAGGTAGTTGAGTCCATCTGACTCCAAGGGCATCTCACCGAGCATAGAGCGTATCCTCACTCCTGGCCGGAAAAGTACTCTGCAACATGATACGTTGCAGCCATATAGGTCAGCATATTGAATATGCCGGCAAAGTCACAAGAGAGGGGTAAAGTAATCATCTAGTCTATATGCATATATGGCAGGTGGGGGTAGTAAGTTTTTGCATAACGCCAGTTTTTTCCTACAACAAGAGAGGGCAAAGGCATAATTACTACAATGTTGGTTGATTAATGAGACGGTTCCACCAACCAATTCTCATACCCAAGTTTACCTTAAAATACCCACATCAATGTAATTTATGGTGTTGAGAGTTCCAGATAGTTTCAGTTCCTTTGGCTCAAACTGTCCATGACCATGGACACGGCTAATCGATTAGGTTTGGGTACTCTGTAGAGTTTTGCGCACGTTCCCCACAAGATTTGATTGCCTCCGTTGGATTTCTCGCACTTCATGGTGTTTGAGAAATGGATGACCAAATCATGGTCTTCTAAAGGGTTTCCCCGAGACTCTGTCGGTGCCCATCCTTTCCTACCATTCTTCTACATCTCGTAGCACCACCTGTCTAGGGTCACCACGATATCCAACCAAGCCAGAGCCCATAATGGCTTGTGGTTGTGCAGGTAAGGCTTGGGTCTTGAAGCATCCATCCATCTCTTTGTGCCTGGTTGGACCTTTCCGCATGAATACTGGCACTTCTCTAGCATCATCTAGGCTAACCACTGGTTTCTCCAGGGCACTGTTCAACCATCATCCACCCATAGGTATGTTCAAAACTCGGAGTCTTGAAGACTTGATCATCATGTAGGTCTTGAAATTATTAACTCACAACTCTCATGAATCACACAACCAACCCCATCTACTAATAGCATAGCAAAAATGTAAATCAACGTTTCCCGGGGCCAATGTGTCAAAGGGTTGAGGGGTACCGACCACATGATACTACAACAAGTAACCAAGTTTCCAACTTACCTACTTTGCATGCAATTGGGGAGATGGAAGAACTAATGCAATAAAACATAGGTATACATGGTCAAAGTGACTTGCCTTGCTGACGATCCTCGTAATCAAGTGACTCTAGATAACAAGCTTCGCACTCCGAATGATCTAACGAATCAAACAAGAGCACACCATAAGCATAAACACAATACAATTCATTCAACAGCAAGGTAAAAAATAACTTCAACAAACAAAAGCACAATCAAAAGAAGAATCACTTAAAGTATAAGACTATAAAATTTTGGTGTCAAAATCTCTACTAAGACATAACAAGTCAAAAAATTTGGTTTTGAACAACTAGACATTTTAGATAGCGGAAAAGTAAATGTAAAATTTTATTTGAAAACAGAAGTATTTTATTATAAAAAGTATTGTGCTAAAAGAATTACTACAAACTTTTTTCTAGACAATATAAATGATGAAAACAAGATGTAGCTATTCAAACTAGAGCACAAAACAATTTGAAAAACATATTTTATTAACAAAGAATATACACCTAATGTTGGATCAACAGAACCTACTGAAATCTAAAAACGAAAGCTAAACTAATTCAGGTTCAAATTAAATAAAAGTGAATTTAATTAAAATCTATTAAGAACCAAACAGATCCTATTTTTGTTAAAAACAGTAACCAAATTCATCCTAAAAATTCTCAAACTATGTAGAATGATAGGTCTAACTAATACCAAACAGTGGCAAAAAGATTCACTCAAAAATATATTTTTAAACTCTAGTTATACAGATTTTAGTAATTTAAACAAATTTGATTAGATTCAAAATTTAAAGGTCAAATTTGAAATCAAAGCATACATACATAAACTACATGAAATTTTTGAACTAATGCAAAAAGAATCAAATAAAAACACCAAATATTTTAGAAGATATGATAAAAACAAAAACAGAATACATTCTGTTTTCTAAAGTAGAAAAGAAAAAGAAAACTTCCTATCGATCGGACAGGGTCTACGTGTCATGTTGTGATTGGCCGTGAGGGCGTGCGTGTGTGAGCTAACGAGCGGATGACCGAGAACTAAAGCGTACCGGTTCGTTTATTAAACAAATCTAATCTCGCGCGTTGACTACGGATCCGACGGCTACGGGTGGAGGTGGAGGCTTACAGAGAGGGGGTCGGGGTCTCCGGCGAGGTCAACAGTGGCCAGTGGTTGGAGATGCTCGGGGACGACGGTTGGGAGGTCGGGGGCGGCGTCCGAAGGCTTCAAACGGCGGAGGTGAGTCTCCGGCGTCGATTGGTGGCGTCGGAGGGGGCTGGGGGTGAGTGTGGCGAAGAGCACGAGCTCGGGGACGTTCGGCTGGGTACCGAACTCCGGTGAGGTCTGGCGCAGCGCTCCGGCGAGGGAAAAGAAGGTTTCGGGGGTGGAACGAAAAGCAGAGAGGAGGGGCTTTATATAGGGGCGCTGCAGTGGTCGGGGAAGCCACGAGGGGTGAGATCCACGGAGAGGGATCTCCGGCGACGGCGGTTGGGCGTCGGGAAGGGGATGACCGTGCTGACGCCGCGGTCGGACGGTGGGTCCCGTGCAGCAGTGAGGGTGGGGGCGTTGTTAGCGTGTCGGTGGTCGACCCGGAGTGGTTTCGTGAATTAAAGACGGTGGGAAGGCCCGTTTCTATTTAAAACGCTTCCTTTTCTATTTCCTACGCAGTAAAAACTCTTTTAATGCATTCAAAATATTTCCAAACATAGGAAATATATATATCAAAATGATTAGGAGAATTAATGCTATTTAATGAACATTTTTCCTCTTTCATATTGAATATATTTTTAAAATTTCTTTTTAGAAAATGCCTAATTGATTTTAAATCCTTTTGAGATAAACTTTCAAATAACTCCCTGGTTTAATTGCTCAAATATTTCACGAAGATGCCCCTGGTGTGGAGTGTCATGTTACTCCCCTCTTTCTTTGAACATTTCCAAAGGTTTTCAAATAGGTGAAACAATACATGGGAAAATAGAAATGGCCTTTCAGAATTTCAAAAGAAGCACTTCAAAAAAATTCATTACATTCCAACAAAATGATGATGATGCATAGCTATATTTCATAACATTCCAAAATGGAATTTTGGGATGTTACAAGAGAATACCTTGCCGAGAACCGCTTGTCATTTCCTTATGTTCCTTGTTGGGTTCGACATCCTACTTATCGAAAGGACTACGATTGATCCCCTATACTTGTGGGCCATCAGGAGGCTGACATAAGCATTGTATCCATTGATGTAGAACTTGTCAATCGCAAGGTTCAACCGGACATCAATGAGTAGGAACTTGCTTTTCGAGAAAGAGCCCTCACCGCCAAGCTCGGAGACGAACTAGAGAAGCAAATATAGGAATTGGAGGTAAAGAACAAGGAGGGTTTTGACATCCAAGTGACTGAACACGTCGGCGGGCTCCAAGATGCTATCAATGCCGCTGAGGCTGCCTAGTCTGTGAAGACTCACCTTGAAGGGGGAGTGCAATGGTTGGAGATCAATCTCACTGCTTTCGGTAAGAAGGTCACCGCACTGACGGAGGATCTCCAAAAGTCGTCCCACACCCTGGCAGAGCTGCATACAACGATCTCCGACAAAATAAAGGAAATATCCACTGCTAGTGAGACCATTGCTGACCTGAGGGTGAAGTTTTCCACCTACAAAGACAATCTCGAGGCCAACAAATCTACGGAGAGGTTGTTGACTGAAGATCTTCAGAAGGAGAAGGTCTTGCTCACTTCGGCCTCACACACTTCCAATCAAATGAAGAAGAACATCCATTTTTGGATGGATCAGCTAATCGACATTGCTGGTAAACTTTTCGCTCAACTTGCAAACATGGGCCTGACAGAGTGCGCCTTTGGTCACGATGGAAGGGAGGTGGCTAGTGTAAGGTTATCTATCTTCTTCAAGAAACTGGTTGCAGCACTGGCGAAGTACGAGACTGGCCAAGCTGAGAACTTCCTCCAATGCTCCCATGTGCTCTGACTCGGGGTTCTCCACAAGGTTCTGGTGAAGGTCGCCTATGACAACCCCGACCTCGACTTGACCAAGGTCGTCCCCAAGTTGTCGAAAGGCTTCAACACCGGCAAGCTTTACACCCTTGCTGCTCCCATATCTGAGAGGGTTGGCTCCATGACATTGAATTAAGGATTTCACTGCTGGTTCCATGGCGCATGTACTAATAACAGTTGTCTTGAATTAGCACTGCAAGTTTTCTTTTGAATATAATATATTTGTTTGCTGGAATGAATGGCTAGTTTCCCTTATATTCAATTTTACACTTGTATGTTCTTGACCCATACGCTTGCCGGAAAAGCCTGCCGGTGCACACACTCTTGCCGTCAACACTTTAGGAATGGATCCTTAGCACCCTGCTGGTGGTACTGCTGCCAACGAAGCCACCTTGTCGTCATTGCCATAGTTTCTTTTGTCAATGAGCAGGCTCGAAACAACTCAAGAGCATGAAATTTTTTGACAAGGGTCCTTCGTGTGCAGGTTTTCTCATACAAATGTAAAAAATCAGTCAACGGAGAACATCTCACAACAAAGAATTTTTTTGAAAGGTTTTGCGACTTAGCTTTTCTTTGTTGTGGTTCTTGCCGCAAAATGATTATCTTGAACGTGTTTAGGTATCTATACCGTCACTCCTTCCTCGGGAAGACTTGCACGTGGTAGGCCCTTCTATCTTTTTAGAAAAATATAGGAGAGAAAACAAGGAGGTAGGAACCTTGCCGTTTCAGCAACCATTTTAAGCAAGTTATGGTAGTCACAACATTTTATGCACATACACATAAACTAAGTATATACTTTGACAAGAAGTTGTCGAACACTTAGCTTTATTGACTATGCACATGGTTTTATCCTTGCTTTTTACAAAGTATTACATGCCTTGTCGGCTGACTTGTACAAAAGGGGCTACTCGGGGGGGGGGGGGAGGGTCCCCGCAACCACGCCTCATGGTTAGAACTTGTGTAGATGCTCGACATTCCACGAATTTTGCATGGGGTTGCCATCCTCGGTCTCGAGGCGGACTAGACTAGCCATAGTGACTCACTCCTACTACCAGGTAAGGGCCTTCCCACTTTGGCGTCAACTTGTTTGAAGCCTTGACTAGATCCGGCGAAGAACAAGGTTACCTTCCTCAATGCTCCCGGCGGACACCTTGTCGTTGTGATAGCGGAGCAAGGCTTGCTGGTATTGAGCGCCGCACAATACAGCCTGAAGACGATCCTCCTTAAGGAGCATGGCATCATCTTGTCGTAGCTGCCCTTGCCGATCTGCATCCAAGGCTTGTACTCGATGCGACCCATATGTGAGTGGTATGGGGAGCATCGCTTCTGCACCATAGACTAGGGAGAAGGAATTCTCGCCTGTGGCTTGATTTGGTGTGGCACTACTAGAATCACTTGATATTGTTGAGCTAGGTAACCACTTTATAAAGAAGTGGTGAACCGGAGAAAGTTGCATGTACAACCACGATACCCCTTATGGGACGTGGCCTTGTTGATTACCTTGGTGGGTACTCACATAGAGCCTGCATTACTATTGGCGGGAGTGACGTGGTCACTCTTGATATGGGGTCATGCCACAAAGGACGATCATGGGTTGTTTTCATAGACACCGGGCACACCATTGCATGCCCTCGCTGATGATACGTGTGATGTAAATCATGAGGAGTGGCACAAAGTCGTTGACTCTTTGTTATTATCGCTAGGGGAAAGGAATTATTCGGGTACTTACCTCGGGTATAACTGCGAGTCATGGCTTGACACAGAAGTTTCCCGAGTCCTGTGGGCAAAGTGTGCAACCTCTGTAGAGTATAAAACTATTCGAATAACCATGTCCACGATCATGGATAGTTGTTAGTCTTGCATAAACTACATTTGAGGTTTTTCACAAACCTAGTGTGTGGGGGGGGGCGAGAAAGATGGTGGTTGAGCTAAGTCGGATGACATGGAATGATGATTGAACATGATATATTCGATCCCTGTTTATACTGATATCTGTAACTTGTTCACATGGATACCTACAACCTCATGATGCATGCTTTTGCTAGTTAATTAATCATGTCATTGCACTCAAAATTATCTTTTTGCAAACTTACCTACTTATTGCTATATCATGCATTGTCTTACCTTGTACCAAACCATGGGTTACTTCCGAGTACATTCAAAGTACTCATTGGCTTGCCACTGCTTATTTAATTGGCCAGGCATGGAAGATCGGGAATATGGTTTAGGTTTTGTTGGTCACGAACATGCGAACTAGGATGCTTCCTAGTTAGAATGCCTATAGGGTTAAGGCATATGGCATGGATTCACGCTTTTAATCAAGATTTATGCTGCTAGTTATGTTTGGTGTTTGGCCTTCATGGCCCTATCTATGTAAGACTTGACATTGATGGCCTTTATTTGTGTAAGATGATATGTATGTGTTTAAGACTCTTGTTATTAAGCTTTTGTGTGTTTAGTGAGCAATTATCTATGGGATCACTGTACACATGCATTCGGTGATCACGACTCATGAGTCGGGATCCCCACAGAGCTTGTATTAGAGCCATCCTGACAGTAGGAAGCCTTAGTTAGCATGGATGTTTGTTAGGCTAAAACTCTTTTCAAAAACTATGCCTAGTTGCTAAGTGAAACTGTTTCTACACTTCTCTTGTCTTCTAGTCTATTCAAACCCTTACTTGCTCTCCTCCCTTCAAACCTTGTAGATTGACATCGTGCCTCACGACCTCCTAGCATCCAACTTTTCCCTACTCCTTGGGCATAGTCTGGAGAAGTGCCAGTATCGCCGAACCCATTTTCCTATAGTACGAGCACTGGGTCGATGCCATCATGAAGGAGTACCATGTTGATGTGGTCATGAAGGAAAAAAATTCATCGACTAGTTTGTTCTTTGAGGGACCACAGATGGAGACCCTAGCGCTCGCAGTCGACGCAACTACACGCAAGGAACTCATCCACCTTCGAGACATTGTCCTAGAGATGGCCGACAAGCCACCCACTCACTACCTACCTCTTAGGAAGGATGACCTTGGCGAGAGTTGGACGTTGGTCCCATATAAGGAGGATGGCACACCACTAGCCTCTCCACCGATAGTCCAGCTCACAACCTGATTAAGGAGTCCGTGAAGCTCCACAAGGAACTTCACCACACCCGGGAGCTACTTCATCAAGCCAAGATGAAGGCAGACATGATCAAGAAGGATGGAGCCCCCGACGGATGACCAGCTGTCGCTTATAGAGGAGGAGTACCCCCATCTAGAGATGCGCCCACATGTTGTCATCGCATGAGTGCGAAGGAGTACCGTGCGCTCTTCGTTTATCCACCGACGAAGCGTCATCAGCATTGACATCCTCGTTCTCCGACCCCCTTGACCAGAGACGATGCCCGTATGGATGAAGATTAGGAGTTAGACCCATAGGAGCGTGAGTATGAGACTTAGCACTCCACCACTTGAGTCAGAGAACCCCTAGGGTAGGATAAGTCGTGTACCTCTCATGTGAAGTTGAGTACATGTAATGGTTCATATGACACCATGTGTGTTTGTTGTTTGTTTTTCGTGTTTGTGTCCCAATGCAAGTCGCACTTTTGCCTTACAAAGCTTGTAAGCGACTCCATCGTCTATCTTATCTTAATGTTATGTGTTGGTGTTTCGACCTTTGTTTTATCACACTTGCACCATACCAACCCCCTTAGGCGCACTTTCTCCATTGTTGCTTTTCCCTCTCATCTTTCCTAGTTAATTGACTTGGCTGCTCCAAACAAGATGGTAACTGCAACCCGCAATAGCTCCTTCACCAACCCTGAAGCCGGCAACTCCAGCCAGCAACAGGGAGCTGATCGGACTGCTCGGGCTGGAGAACACTAGGAGCATCCACATGGCGACATTCCCTTGCCGCCACCTCCACCTTCACCAGAGAACATGACCATATCTCAATTTCTGCAAGTTCTTCGGGAGGAATGCCAAGCCAACACTACTGTTATCCAGCAGATGGCTCAAGTCCTTGTGAACAACCGGTAGCAAGGCAGGAACGACAATGACCGCTCCACTCTGTCTGAGTTTATGAGGAATTCACCACCAACTTTCACTAAGACTACTTAGCCCATGGACGCCGATGACTAGATCGACACTATCGAGGACCTCCTTGCACTGGTCAACTGCAATGAGGATCATGAGAAGGTGCTTTATGTCTGTAACTGCGTCGGAGGTACCGCCAAAGCTTGGTGGGATGGATTCAAGGTCATGCAAGGCGGTCGTGTGATCAGCTGATTTCAAGGAAGGATTCTGCATAGCCCACATTCCTTCTGGGATCATGGATATCAAGAAGAAAGAATTCCGAGCGATGAAACAAGGAAGTGGTTCTATCAATGAGTATATGCAGAAGTTGAACCTGCTGTCAAGGTATGCCCCTAAAGATGTAAACACACAGGTGCTAAAATAGAATGCTTCATGGAAGGACTCCAACAAGCCCTGCAGTATCAGCTCATTGTCTGGGCCTTCTAGACCTTCTTTGACCTGGTAAACAAGGCTCTCATGCTCGAAGACAAGCGTCTTGACATGGATGACACTCTCAAGAGCAAGAAGATCAGCAAGGGTAGTTCCAGCAACCAGAAGCCTCGCCCGTAGCAGTCAATCCCATCCAAGCCAGCCTATCAGCCTCAGCAGGCTAGGCCTCATGCACCTCGTCCGAGCTACCAGCCTCAGCAGTATGCCAATCCCATGCCAGCTTACAACAACCGCAATAATAACAATGGTGGTATAAAAAACAACAACAACTCCGGTTAGATCACATGCTTTGGATGTGGTCAACCTGGACACATCTCTAAGCAGTGCCCCAACAAGAAGCCAGATGCACCGCTCCCTAATGCGCCAAACTAAGTTCAAGGCTGTGGAGCGCTACCAAGGAACCTAGCTCCCCGCAAGCAGCCCAACAATGGCAAGAGTTGTTTGGATCACATCACCACTAAGGAAGCCTAGGAAGACTCAGACGTCATACTGGGTACGTTCCTCATCAACTGAACTCCAACAACCGTTCTGTTTGATTGTTGGGCTTTGCATTCTATTGTTACTCAAGATTTTGCACTAGAGAGTGGTATGAAGCGTACACCCTTGTGTAGTTATATGTTGGTTCAAACCCTGGGATCAGTTATGAGGACGAAGATAGGATGTAAGGGGGTTGGATTGTTATCAGTGGAGTAGAATTCCTAGCATGCCTTATATTCCTAAAGTCACAAGGCTTGGATGTGATCCTAGGCATGGAGTAGTTAACCAAGCACCAAGGCTTGTTAGAATGTGCCAAGAGGACTATTACCATGACCAATAGCCAAGGAGTTGAAGTAAAGTATTTTCCCAACCCTGCCTCTGCTCAAGCCCCTCAGGTTAATTGTCTGTTGGGGATTGAGTTGGATCAAGTGCCAGTGGTATGTGAATACTCAGATGTATTTCCTGATGAGCTGCCATGGATACCTCCTGACCGTGACATTGAGTTTAGCATTGAGCTAATGCCATGAGCAGGACCCATCTATAAGAATCCCTATAGGATGGGATCCTAAGAGGTTGCTCAGTTGAAGAAGCAGTCGGTAGAGTAGTTCAGAAAAGAATTTATTCGCCGTAGTGTGTCTCCTTGAGGATCACCTATCCTATTTGTGTCAAAGAGGGACACAACTATCTGAC
The DNA here is from genome assembly GCA_022496015.1 of Hordeum marinum. Lineage (NCBI taxonomy): Eukaryota > Viridiplantae > Streptophyta > Magnoliopsida > Poales > Poaceae > Hordeum > Hordeum marinum. The sequence continues at coordinate 284,563,774 of CM039678.1, read as the reverse complement.
TCTGTGTCGATTACTATTCTCTCAATGAAGTCACAATATAGGACAAGTATCCACTTCCCAAGATTGAAGACGTGTTCGATCAGCTGAATGGAGCCAATGTGTTTTCCAAGATCGACCTTGGGTCTGGGTACTATGAACTGAATATCACACCCCAAGACATTTCGAAGACGACATTCCTAACCCGGTATGGCCTGTACGAGTACACAGTCTTGCCATTTTGGTTGACCAATGCCCCTGCCTACTCCATGTACCTCATGAATAAATTTCTCATGGAGTACTTGGGCAAGTTTGTTATCGTATTCATTGTTGACATACTCGTCTTTTCCAAGTCCGAGGAAGAGCAGGAGCAACACTTGATATTTTTCCTAGACAAGCTTGAAGAGCAAGATCTTTATGCCAAGTTCAACAAGTGCGAGTTTTTCTTGCATGAAGTTGGATCCTTGGGTCACATGTCAACGGTAGAAGGATTGTCAGTGGATCCTGCCAAGATTAAAGCCGTGATCGAATGGAAATCCCTGAGCAATGTGAAGGAAGTCAGAAGCTTCCTCGGACTCATGGGATATTACCTCAGGTTCGTCGAACGATTCTCAAGCATTGCTAGACCCATGAATCAGCTATTGAAAAAGGACAAGAAGTTCGAATGGACGCCTAAGTGCGGATAAAGCTTCCAGGAGCTCAAGAAGAGATTTAGAACAACCCCATGTTGTGGAAGGATGTACTCGATCACCTATGGAGCCACAAGCCCCTTTGTGGTTTGCCGGGGGCGAGGTCACTTGCACAAAGAAAAGAGATGGCGAGACGCTGTGATGATCAGGACACATGTGTTTTTACCTAGGTCCGGGTCGTTGTGAAGTGTAAAACCCTACTCCTCCTTTTGGTGGATTGATCAGAGGAACATGAGAGGGATGCAACTCTCAATCCCAGCAAGGGTTGCCTTTGGGGAAAGAGCTACTATGCGAGTACAAATGTCTAGAGGTTCGAATCTTGAGCTAGGTTGCCTTGGGCCTCCTATAGCACAAGGGGCAACAACAGTGGAAAAACAGACATTGTCTAACGATTAGATGGCTAGTGGAGCTTACCATACCTAACTCTGGCATTAAGGACAAAACGCCATCATTGCTAGTCTAGGTGGCATGTGGGGATGCATTCATGACAGGCATCTACCATCGCTCTAGCAAACTACCGCACCACAGCTTGACACGCCTATGGACGGGTGTCAAGGGGGCATAATCCATTATCACACCCTGTGTTTTTCCTCATGACAAAGTTATCATGACTCACAAAATTAGGGCGAATTAAATTTTTTTGAGTGCATTTGAATGCTTGACTTGTGTGTTATTTGCTTGCCTGCTTGATTGCTTGCAAGTGCTCCATAATTCATAAAACATTCTCCTACACTCAAGAACTCTTTCCGTGATCCCAACTCTTGTCCAATGATCATGCCATGTGAATAGGACTTCAGAATATTTTTTCAAAATTTTATTTGTCCAAAAAGAATTTATTTAAATTAGGTTTTCAAAAACCCATGATTTCAGATTTGCACTACAAGTGCCCAAATTGGGTGGATCCTCCAAATGCTTTATTTGCAACTATGTATATATAAATTCCCAAAACCAACAAACATTATTTTTTAAACATTATTTTATTAAAGCCAGAAATGGTATTTTATAGGGAAAAATTATTTAAATGATTTAAAAATATTTGAGAAAATTTAGGAAAACTTAGTGGAAGTATATTGTGCATATATAAGAGTTTCAACACATGGTCATGTTCAAAATATTGGACAAAACCCTTCAAAAGCCTTTCTGCCAAAATCAAGCGTTTGAAATATTTCTATAAGAAATATTCTCAAAAAATTCCAAGAAAAATCCAACAAGTCAACATTGTCATAGGTGATGATCTTGCAAAGTTTCATATCAAAACCAATTGTTTTGCTTAATCAAAATATTCGAGAACCATTCCTATCCATAGCCATATTTGAGCAACTTTACATTGTGAAGTTTCTTCCCTTAACCCCAAACTTTGTGGGCATGTTAGAAACCACAAATAATGATACCACACCAAGTGGTGGATTTGTGGGAAGTGAAATGCAAGCCTTGATCTACAGAAATCTGAATCTGCTGATTTCTAGGGATTCACAAAGTTACATTGTGAAATTTCTTCAAAACTCCTCAAACTTGGTGATCCTCTCTATTTCTACCTATAATTTCATCATGTTAAATCTCATGGCAATAAAACTCCATTTGCTTAGCCAAATCACCATCCAACACTTTTGCTTATTTTGTAAAGGACCCTCTTTGACCCTCTTATACTATTCTCCTTGGGTTCAAATTTTTACCACACCCTCTCATAGTGCTCCTTAACCACCAGTCAAAACCCCATGGTAGTATCTCAATTATTGAAGGGGTAAAACCCCCACTCTCTACCCTGTTTCACCAAGGCAGCACTCCCCCACCTTCAATTTCTTGTTTCCTACACCCTACCTTAGCTCCCAAGTAACCCTAGGGAATCCCTGAAACCCCCAGACACTACCAGACAAGCCAGAGCACGGAGGGCATGGCCATGCCGGCCATTTAGGTGCTCTGGAGCATGCTACAGTGCACCTAAGTACTGTAGCCACTGCCTAATGGATGCCCCCGACAGCCTTCGGCCTCGTGGTGGTGTCCCCGGAGACCACCTCGACGTCCATGACACGACAGCGTGACGGGCCCCTCCCCCTTGCCCTCCTCTCTCCTTTGTTGCGCATGCCCCATGCCGCTCCGCTAGGCCAATGGCCAACCTCGCATGCGCGAGCTCCTGAGGATATCCCCGCTCTCCCTCTCACCCCTCCCCGTGCTAGAACCACATCCACAAGGCCGTAGACATGGTCCAAAGTGGCAATTTGGTCTCTGGCCTCCCTAGGACGTGGCCTCGGACATCGTCCATGGTGCTCCAGCGCCGGCCATATAAAGCCTCCCTGATCACCCCTCTCGAATCCCTTTGCCCCTCCTCACTCCAGCAAACCCCAGGCCCTTCCCCCTTGTTCTCCCGTGCCCTCCATCGTCTCCCATGGCCAACGGCCTCCTCCGCAAGCATCGGAGCCAACGCTGTTGTGGCCCCTCCATGTGGGTGCTCAGCACCGGGATGGATGTGGCACGTCCCCGCAAATCTGTGGCGTGCGCGGCAGTGCCAGAGGTTTCCTGTGCCTCTGGAGCAAGAACCTGCGTTGGATGGCTCCCACCTTCCCCTGCTCCCTGTCTGTTCAAGCGGGAGGAGGAAGGACGCCCTTCCAGGCGGGCCCCACATGTCAGCAAGCAAGGCACCTGGCCCGGACGTTTAAGTGAAAGCGCTCTCGCAGGTTTCCGGTTTCCTGCGGCGAAGGCGCCTTTCACCAGGACGCCTTCGACGTGCCCCCCCCTACGCGCAACCGGTCGGGCCACTAGGCCGACCTAGTGCCTATCTAGCGTGTTGGGCACATTTTGGCCCATCGGTATTACCCCTTTTTCCTATTGTTTACTTTTTCCAGAAAGTTCCAAAATTCATAAAAAAATAAATACATGTCCAAAACTAATAATTCAAATTTCTACATCCTCCTAAAAATACCACCTATTTAATGGTGGCACTTCCATAATTTCCACCACATTTTTTTGTAAGGCTCAAATTTAAGTTCAAATTTGAACTATGATAGAGCCCCTTTGTAAAATCCCTAGGACACTCACCTTAGCTCCAAATGGAGCGATTCAAGTTCCTAGGTGCATATAAAATCATGTATTAGTATGTGAATATTTGTCATTACACTTATTCGCTATGTCAAATATCGGAACGTTTCTTCATATATGATCCACTTTGCAAATCTCTACAATATTCATACCAACTCCAAATCCAGTGAAACTACTTCCCTCATGTTTCTAAAATCATGCCCTATTATTGGGTCTATGCACTACTTTTTATAAAAATATTTTCTGTGGACATCTTATTGGATCATCATCTCCTTCATTACCACCATTCAAAACTCCCCTTTGATCCACATACAATGAAACCTCCTTGGCTATTTTTCTTATGACCAGAGATGTACATGAAAAATAGAACTTCTATTTATAGAGCACTTTTATTTTATGCTTGTTGTGTTGCTTATTGCGGTTGTTTCCGGCGATAGTGGACAAAGTAGACGAAGTGCTCGGAGTGGACGAGAAGCTTGTGAAGACCTCGAAGACTTGGATAATCCAGGCAAGCAACCCTTTGACCATGTTAAGAAACCATTTTCATGCATGTCATATAGCACATTATTCGTTGTTGTTGACCATCTGATATGGTGACCACTTCGGTGGGATGCCTCCATTACTTTTACCGTTGATACTTGCATCGTGCATGACCCTACCATCCTTATGAGGGTTATGCGGGTGGGAGTAGATAGGATGCTAGTAGATGCTACAAAAGTGGGATCGGGAATATGCATGTGATGGAAACAAAGTGATTTTGAAGACTTTTCAAAAAAACGTCTGGTGACACTAATGCCCGAGGGAGATGAGGATGAGCTAGGTAGTCACTTGATAAAGAAGTGGTGTACCAGAGCAAGTGAGTGTGTGTGGTTTTTGAAAATGAATTAGATTTAAGATTTTTCGACCATCCCAACCTTATATCTACAACCACTCTTCCCTATATGGGAAGGGGCTTTGTTGATTACTTTGGTGGGTACTAGCAAGGAGCCTGCATTACTAGTAGCGGGAGTGGTGTGGTCACTCTCGATACGGGGTCGTACTAGAATGGACGATCATGCGCTGTCTTCAGAGGCACCGGGCACACCATTGCATGCCCTCAAGGATGATACGTGTGATGTATATCATGAGGGATGGCACCAACGAGTGGACTCTTTGTTTAGTATCACTAGGGGAAATGTAATGTTCGGGTGCTTACATTGGGTATGTTAAACACCACGAGTCGTGGATGACATGGAAGTTCACTGAGTCTTGTGGGTAAAGTGTGCAACCTCTAGAGAGTGTAAAACTATTCGAATAGCTGTGTCGATGGTCAAGGACAGTTGGGTGGTGCTGCTTAGACTATATCCAGATGTTTTCACAAAACATGGTTAGTGTGTGCGTGTCAAAGTGATACTTGAGATAAGTCGGAGGACTTGATGAAATGATTGAACATGCGATGTTCGTCCCCTCGATTATGATGATATCTATAACTTGTTCACATGGATATCCGCCAAATGTTGATGGATGCTTACAAAGATACTTAATCATGTCATTGCATACAAAATCAGCTTTTACAAAACGTACCTACTTAGTGCTATATCATGCATTGGTATACCTTGTTCCACAACATGGGTCGCTTCCGATTACATTCAAAGTACTCATTCGCTTGCCACTGGTTATTGAATTGTCCGGGCATGGAAGAACAGGAGTACGGTGAAGAATTCGTTGGCGATGAACATGCGAACTAGGACGCTTCCTAGTCAGAATGCATGTAGGTTTAAGGCGGATGGCATGGGATCACGCTTTCGATCAAGATTTCCGCTGCTGGTTATGTTTAAGTGTTTGGCCCAATCTATGTAAGACTAGACCTTCATGGTTTTTATTTGTGTAAGACGCTAATTGTGGATGTAAGACTCCCGTTATTTAGCTTTTGTGTGTCTAGTGAGCATTGATCTCTGGGATCACTCTAAACGTGCATCCATTGATCACGACTTATGAGTCGGGGTCCCCACAGAGCTGGTATCAGAGCCATTATGACTGTAGGAAGCCCTTAGTTAGCATGAACGTTAGTTAGGACAAAACTATTTTTCCAGACCCTTCAAAAACACCTACAAAACCTCTATATTTCTCATCTCTCATAAATTTTCAAAGGAAGTGAAGGTTTTTGACTTAGCACTTTCACACCTAATCTCTTGACTCTCCTCGTTTGCTTTTTCAAAACTTTTCCATGGTCGATAGTATCCTTATGTCCCTAACCATTGGATTCCTTGAAATCCTCGTGGGTAACCTGGAAAGAAACCACCTTGCCAGACACTTGCCCACATATCTTGGACACTAGTTGGCAACATCACACAAGACGATGCCAACAGAAGATACCCTCTCGAAGGACGAGAATATCAAGACTTAGAAGATGGTGACATCCTCGACACTGCCCCATGATGATGCCACCTTAGCCTTCGATGACCAGGATACAAGACCTGCAATGTCATGATATGCATCGCTAATAGAGTAACCCTGTCCATTTCGTTGTTGTGTCGGCAACCACCGGTGGATGAGAACCTTGCCATTTGGTCTGCCTCACCATAGTGAGCAGGAAAACAATTCTTTTCATCCCATGCTCTTGGTTTCAATATTATCAACATGACCAACAACTTGGAACTCTATCATGCCTTCTGGATGTCATTGCATAAAGGATTGCCCACTTGGAACTATCGACGCCTTGGAGGACAAGAAGGCATTGGCATGATTATGAAGACAGGAGAAGACCCGTCAATGACAGCCATGAGGAACCACCTTCGTCATCAACTCACCATATGTGAAGTTGACCGGGACCCTTCAGGAACAACCCCGATCATTTCAGTAAACAACAACAAGAGACATGGCGACACCTGAAGAAGACCCAGAAGACCGAGCGGACTCCTCTCCAAGACACAAAGCAAGCACGACTACTGAGTCCGAGAACCCCTAGGGTAGGATAGATCGTGTGTTACCTATGCGAAGTTGAGTCCGTATGATGGTTCAAACAGAGCCATGATGTGTGTTTCTTGATTTTCTTGTTTGTGCCTTGGTCTAAGTCACACTTGTGCCCTCGGCAAAAAGTGTGCGACTATATCACCTACCTTACATTGATGTTTGTGTTTCGCCTTTTCGGCACTTGGTTGACTGTACTTGCACTATATCACCCCCCTTAGGCACTCCTCTCGATGCTACTTTCTCTCCCTCATCTCGTCAACTGGAGACCAGCAAGACAACATGCACCAAGGATCCACCTCCGCAGACAACTACCGTTGAAGACTTTTGACGACAACCTATTCAGCCAGACGCAACCCCATAGGGTAAGGCTCTTCCCTCAAGATGGGGAACCCCTCCCCAGACCAGCCTATACCTCACGAGCTTCCCTAGCACAAGCCTCTAATCACGTGTTTAATACATGGATTTGCCAGAGCACTTATTGAGCTTCAATAACCCATTCTTTGCACTGGGTTCATTATGGAGCTAGTGATCATAGTGAACAAACATCCTTCATTCCTACAAAAGCACTAGAACCTTGATGCCATAGGAAGGATCATTCTAAGGATATACTATTCATGGGCAATGATTTGATTTAGCCATAATAGATGTCTTGAGGAAATAGTTGAGACCCTTTGGTGGATCATGAGGCTTAATGTTGGTAGACGAACTTGGTGGATCAAGATTGATAGAGTAGCATCACTTACTTGTCCCTTGGGTAACCTAGATTAGTAGGACAAATATGATCATAGGATGAAATTATTGGTGGATAAATGACATGACTTTGGCAATAATTTTGATAGTGGATTGACGATGTTACAATAGTAACTGGAGTAATCAGTAGGGAATTCTTACTAGATGTAAACCTTGGACTTGAATAGGTGATTCTAATAGGTGCTCAAGATCAAGCAAACCACATGGTTCGGAGTAATTTGGATTTAGTACGGTGATCCTGATCTTGATACCATGTTTCTCGGTGGATGACAAACCAGGAATATTGGATTGTTGTTAGAATCGGTTCAAGGATCCATATGCACCTAACATCGGAGTTCACTGCATCATCATGATCGGGGTTGCTGTGATGAGATAGTTATTCCTGGAATTCAGGGATTTAGGAAATCTCGAGATATATGGGACGACACTAGTATTGGATTTGTAGAAATAATAGGTCAAGTAATAGTGGATGGTATTCGTGGATCGGTTAATTGGATTCGTACGAAGGAAACAAGATCTTGGAGTGGTTTATTACGTGTTTCCTTAGCATAGTAATGCAATAGCTTAGACCTTGGATAGGTGAGAATGACACTTGGATTGGTAATTTCATGGTCAAGCTTAGCGGCTTGTAAATTATCCCAAGGATTTTTATATAGGTATATATGTGAGTTAGCTATAGTATACATATGAGATTTTCAGTATAGTCCTTCTCTCAAAACCCTGGAGATACGAGTAGCATGTGTAATATTGTAGTTGACTTATATGAGATGATACCTTCGATGATATAGGGTGATTTTGTTTGGAGTATAGGTAGTACTATTGGAATCTAAGAACTGTGCTTGAGGATAAGATGTTAGACGTTCACTGACATCCTAAGCCCATTGAAACTCCGAAGCTTTAACGAGCCATAATATGGTCGGATTATGACCATTAGCCTTGGCTCTAAGTCACTTGACTCTGGCCGATACTCCACCTCAACCACCACCAATCCTGTTCAATAGGAAAGTGTCCACAAAGACCTCTATTAGGTTGGACCTCAAACCCTTGATACTAGTGACCATCCGAGACGAATGCCCGCTCCTCTCACATATCCCTTGAGCAATGTGTTTATGTGATACTTCGAGAAATAGGTTGTTGTCCTCCGGGAGGGCATACTTATTTACCCAATGAGAGGAGGAACACCTTAGACCTGTTTGGACCAGCCCCGGGAACACCAATTACCATGACTCTCGAGTATAAGGTGTCACCTTCAAGGAGTTCACCTCCTCGAAGCACCCTTCCTTCAGCAGAAGACATTCTTGGCCAATCAAGACAAAGAACCACTATGGTTAGGGAGCCACGAAGACGAAGAGGATGAGACAAGAGAATTCAACCACCACCCTTCATGAGTCTACATCCACTAGATAATATCAAGAAGCACCAACGCCCAAGCACGATGGAGCCATTGCACAGCAAGAGGGTTGAAGAACCCCTTGTTATGACTGGTCATCCATCAGTTCCTGACTAGGAAGGAACCAAGGAGTGGATAACACCCCTCACTCCACCACTTTGATAGTGTACGATGAGCATGATGTCCCTACTCCCTTCAAATGCCTGGAATGGAGTGGACGACTGTCATGACTTCGTTATCAGCCCTTTTTAAACAATCTAGGGCATAAACCGTGACTCGATCATGGTAAGCCACCCGTCAAAGGTAGTTCACCCCACTTGCCAAGCGTCAGACCTTGGGGATTAGATGGCTGATCTATACTCTGAATAGTTAGCTTATCTAGAACCCCACTGAAACCTTCCCAGATGGTAGAACCTATTTTTACACCAAGTCTCTAAGCCTAGTCTTAGGGACGACACTCAGCGCAGACCTTGCCACGGAGTGACAAGTAGACCAAACACTCAAAGACCCTCTAGAAACATGCGCCCATGACAATGAAGACAAACAACCAAGGAAGAATAAAGAATCTACCTGGGCACCTTACTCAAGTAGAAGATGTCGATGAGAAGCCCACGATGACGCGCTTCAACAGTCTCAAGGATGATGACCACCTATGACTGAAGACCCCCTTCTTTAAGGAAGATAAGGACTTCCTAGTCAATGAGAAGCTACACCAAGACTCGACCCTTCTATTCTAACGCGAGACATCTAGATGCCACTAACCAATGTGAGCAGTCCTAGGACCAGCACACAGACACACTACTTGGCCAGGTATTCCGACTTTGGGATACACACGCAAGCCAGGCCCTTGCTAGAACCTCATCCACCAAACCCCTAACCATTAGGCAAGCCTAGCATATTGCAAAACCCTTTCACCCTTAGACAAAGTCAACAATGCAGTCGAAGACATATCATCAGGCACTTCAAGATCCAGAAGGACAACCACGCCGGGGCAGAAACAACGTCGAACGTGAAGACTACCTCACTTGTGAATGTCTGCATCAGCACCTAGCCTAGGAATCTCGGGGACGAGATTCTTGTAAGCGGGTAGGTCTGTCACACCCTGTGTTTTGCCTCATGAATAAGTTATCATGACTCAAAAAATTAGTGTCAATTAAAACTTTTTGAGTGCATTTGAATGCTTGACTTGTGTGTTATTTGCTTGCTTGTTTGATTGCTTGTTAGTGCTCCATAATTCATAAAACACCCTCCTACCCTCAAGAACTCTTTTCCTTGATCCCAACTCTTGTCCAATGATCATGCCATGTGAATAGGACTTAAATATAGTTTTTCAAAATTTTATTTTGGCCAAAAAGAATTTATTTAAATTAGGTTTTCAAAAAACCCTGATTTGAGATTTGCACTACAAGTCCTGAAATTGGGTGGATCCTTTTTCCCCAAATGCTTTATTTGGAACCTACTATATATATAACTTCCCAAAACCACCAAATATTATTTTTTAAATATTATTTTACTATTTTATTTAAAGGCTTTTTATTAAAGCCAGAAATGGTCTTTTATAGGGAAAAATTGTTTAAAGGCTTTAAAAATAATTGAGAAAATTTAGGAAAACTAAGTGGAGGTATATTGTCCATATATAAGAGTTTCAACACATGGTCATGTTCAAAATATTGGACAAAACCCTTCAAAACCCTTTCTGCCCAAATCAAGCTTTTGAAATATTTCTATAAGAAATATTCTAAAAAAATTCCAGGAAAATTCCAGCAAGTCAACATTGTCATAGGTGATGATCTTGCAAAGTTTCATATCAAAACCAATTGTTTTGCTTCATCAAAATATTCCAATACCATTCTTGTCCAGAGCCATATTTGAGCAACTTTACATTGTGAAGTTTATTCCCTTGACCCCAAACTTTGTTCTAAACCCAAAATAATTATACCACACAAAGTGGTGGATTTTTGGGAAGTGAAATGCATGCCTAGATCTAAAGAAATCTGATTCTGTTGATTTCTAGGGTTTCACAAACTTACATTGTGAACTTTCTTCAAAACTCCTCAAACTTGGTGACCCTATCTATTTCTACCAATAATTTCATCCTATTAACTCTCATGGCAAGCAAACCCCATTTTCTTAGTCAAATCACCATCAAACACTTTTTCTTATTTTCTAAAGGACCCTCTTTGACCCTCTTATACTGTTCTCCTTGGGTTCAAATTTTTACCACACCCTCTCATAGTGCTCCATAACCACTAGTAAAAATCCCATGGTAGTAACTCAATTATTGGAGGGGTAAAACCCCCACTCTCTACCCTGTTTCACGAAGGCAAAACTCCCCCACCTTCAATTTCTTGTTTCCTACACCCTACCTTAGCTCCCAAGTACCCCTAGGGAATCCCTGAAACCCCCAAATAAGCCAGAGCGCGGAGGGCATGGCCATGTCGGCCATTTAGGTGCTCTGGAGCATGCTATAGTGCACCTAAGTACTGTAGCCGCCACCCAACGGATGCCCCCCATAGCCTTGGGCCTCATGGTGGTGTCCCCGGAGACCACCTAGACGTCCAAGACACGGAGCGTGTCGGGCCCCTCCCCCTTACCCTCATCTCTCCTTTGTTGCGCATGCCCCATGCCGCTCCGCTTGGCCAGTGGCCAGCCTCGCACGCGCGAGCTCCTGAGGATACCCTCGCTGTCCCTCTCACCCCTTCCCGTGCCAGAACCCCGTCCACAAGGCCGTAGACATGGTCCGAAGTGCCAATTTGGCCTCTGGCATTGCCTAGGCCGTGGCCACGGACGCCGTCCACGGTGCTCCGCCGCCCAGCCATATAAAGCCTCCCTGATCACCCCTCTTGGGTCCCTTCACCCCTCCTCACTCCTGCAAACCCCTAGGACCTTCCCCCTTGCTCTCCTGTGCCCTCCATCGTCTCCCATGGCTAATGGCCTCCTCCACGAGCATCGGAGCCGGTGCCGTTGTGTCCCCTCCTTGTGGGTGCTCAGCACCGGGACGGATGCGACATGTCCCCGCGAGCTCTCTGATGTGCGCGGTAGCGCTGGAGGTGGCATGTGCCATAGGAGCAAGCACCGGCGCCGGCCGCCTCCCCCCGTCCCCCTGCTCCCTCTCAATTCGAGCGGGAGGAGGAAGGACGCCCTTCCAGGCGGGCCTTGCATGTCAGCGAGCCAGATGCCAGGCCCAGACGTTTAAGTGGAAGCACTCCCGCTGGTTTTCGATTTCCTGCGGTGATGGCACCCTTTGCCAGGGCGCCTTCGACATGCCCCCCTGCGCACAACCGTCCGGGCTACTAGGCCGGCCCAGTGCTTATCTAGCACGCTGGGCACATTTTAGCCCATCAGTAATACCCCTTTTTCCTATTGTTTTCTTTTTCCATAAAGTTCCAAAATTCATAAACATAAATATACATGTCCAAAACATTAATTCAAATTTCTACATCCTCCTAAAATTACCACCTATTTAATGGTGGCAGTTCCATAATTTTCCACCACACTTTTATATAAGGTTCAAATTTGAACTATGATAGAGACCCTTTGTAAAATCCCTAGGACACTCACCTTAGCTCAAAATGGAGTAATTCAAGGTCCTAAGTGCATATAAAATCATTTATTAGTATGTGAACATTTTTCGTTACACTTATTCTGTATGTCAAATATCGGACCATTTCTTCATATATGATCCACTTTGCAAATCCCTAGAATATTCATACCAACTCCAAATCTAGTGAAACCACTTCCCTCATGTTTCTACAATCATGCCAATATTGTTGGGTCCATCCACTACTTTTTACAAAAATATTTTATGTGGACATCTTATGGGATCATCATCTCCTTCATTACCACCATTCAAAACTCCCCTTTGAACCACATCCAATGAAACCTCCTTGGCAATTTTTCTTGTGACCAGAGGTATCCAAGGAAACTAAAACTCCTATTTATAGAGCAGTTTTATTTTCTGCTTGTTGTGTTGCTTATTACGGTTGTTTCCGACGATAGCTAACGAAGTAGACGAAGTGCTCGGAGTGGACGAGAAGCGTGTGAAGACCAAGAAGACTTGGATAAGCCAGGCAAGCAGCCCTTTGACCATGTTAAGAAACCATTTTCACGCATGTCATATAGCACCTTATTCCTTGTTGTTGACCATGTGATATGGTGACCACTTCAGTGGGATTCCTCCGTTACTTTTACTGTTGATACTTGCATCATGCATGACCCTACCATCCGTATGAGGTTTTTGCGGGTGGGAGTAGGTAGGATGCTAGTAGATGCTATGCAAGTCAGATCGAGAATATGCATGGTGATGGAAACAAAGTGATTTCAAAGACTTTTCAAAAAGAACGTCGGGTGACACTAATGTCCAAGGGAGATGATGATGAGTTAGGTAGCCACTTGATAAAGAAGTGGCGTACCGGAGCAAGTGTGTGTGTGTGGTTTTCGAAAACGGATTAGATTTAAGATTTGTCAACCGTCCCAACCTTACATGTACAAGCACTGTACCCCTATATGGGAAGGGGCTTTGTTGATTACTTTGGTGGGTACTAGCAAGGATCCCGCATTACTAGTGGTGGGAGTGGCGTGGTCACTCTTGATACGGGGTCCTACCGGAATGGACGATCATGCGCTGTCTTCACAGGCACCGGGCACACCGTTGCGTACCCTCATGGATGATACGTGTGATGTATATCATGAGGGATGGCACAAACGAGTGGACTTTTTGTTTAGTATTGCTAGGGGAAAGGCAATGTTCGGGTGCTTACATCTGGTATGTTAAATACTGGTAGTCGTGGATGACACGGAAGTTCCCGAGTCTTGTGGGTAAATTGTGCAACCACTGGAGAGTGTAAAACTATTCGAATAGTCGTGTCCACGGTGAAGGACAGTTGGGTGGTGCTGCTTAGACTATGTCTAGATGTTTTCACAAAAGTTGGTGTGTGTGTGTTGAGGAGATACTTGAGCTATGTCGGAAGACTTGATGAAATGATTGAACATGTGATGTTCAGCCCCTTGCTTATGATGATATCGATAACTTGCTCACATGGATATCTGCCAAATGGTGATGCATGCTTACAAAGATACTTAATCATGTCATTGCATACAAAATCAGCTTTCTGCAAACAATACCTACTTAGTGCTATATCATGAATTGTTATTCCTTGTTCCAAAACATGGGTCGCTTGCGATTACATTCAAAGTACTCATTGGCTTGCCACTGGTTATTTAATTGGCCAGGCATGGAAGAATAGGAGTACGTAAGGTGGATGGCATGGGTTCACGCTTTCAATCAAGATTTCCGCTGCTTGTTATGTTTAAATGTTTGGCCCTTGTGGCCCTATCTATGAAAGACTAGACCTTCATGGTCTTTATTTGTGTAAGACGCTAAATGTGGATGTCAGACTCTTGTTATTCAGCTTCTATGTGTTCAGTGAGAATTGATCTCAGGGATCACTATACGCGTGCTTTCGGTGATCACGACTTATGAGTCGGGGTCCCCACATCCATCTTCCAGCGTGATGCCACGTGCTTAGCGAGAGCCACTTAACCACCTAGAAGGTCGACACCGCATCGACAAGTGACTGGAGTAGCGATGCGGTGGAGCGTTGGCAGATTAGCTCACGCTTTTCGGGGGGCTAGCTTGACGGGTCTTCTGAGGGTGCGGGCGTTGGTCCCCGGCAAGCACCGATGACGTGCTTGGCATGCTCCGAGCTTGTCTTGGCTTGTAGTACCGATCTTGTCGGCATTGCTTTGCCTTGAGTTCGTGCCTTCTTAGCCTGGGTTTGGCTACCACTGCATGTGCATAACTTAGGGGCATTGGGTACCCTTGCCTCAATTCACTGACATGAGCCCGCGGGTCTGGCCCACATTGCATGCTCAACGCTGTTGGGTAGGGCCCAAGATTCATGCACAAGAACGCAATGTGAGGAAGTGACCACCAATTTACTAGTCAGCACTGACCCATTACCTTAGGTTGTTTCCTCCACGTGCACTGCATGCATTGCGGGAGGTTGCGGTGGGTGCTCGTGACTTAAAGGCCTGATCGTGGCAGAAACTGCAGCGCCATGGATTGGCGCAATGGGGCGGTTACCTGTTCGCCCATGATCGTGGGTAATGGAATTGGTGGAGGTGGACGAAAATCCCTAGAGAGGAGGAGAGCCAGCCCCCGCACCCTCCCCTATAAATTGTGGTGTCATGAGGGGTGATGCTCATCCATTTATTTATCCACCTTGGTCTTAAGCTTGCAGAGCTCACCCTTCTTCTCCTGCCTCCAGGTTGCCCCACCCCTCCTAATGGCTAAGGGGTCTAACGATTGCGCTGGACATCGCACGGTCCCCTTCTCGTGTTCATGCACGTTTCTCGTCGTGGACAGATGGCCGAAGGAACCATGAGTGGGGGGGCCGGCAGGGCGGTCGCTCTAGAGGCGGTTGCGGTGGCGCACCTGCCGCTGTGTCGCCGGCTACTTCAGTCTTGAGGGAACGCCGTGTGGTTGACACCGTGTTGGAGTCCATAATGGAAACGCAACACCGCCGTGACCCACGGACTTCGCGCTCCTTCTTCAAGGTCATGAAGAGATATCGCCCGTACAACGTCCAGTGGCACACGAGCGGCTGCGGCGGCGGTTCATCTTGTATCGCGGTGGAGTTCTCCACCCATAGTGTTATGTTTGACACACATGGGTGGGAGTCTTTTGCCCGCGTATCCTTCTTAAGGGCGGGGGATATTCCTTGCCTTTGGCCACGAGGGACAGCCATACTCTCTACAAGGTCCCCTAGAGGTCTTGGCTCCCACCTCGGTCGTCGTGTCTGGGGTTCGAACAACGACAGAGGCGTTCGCTCGAGTGGTGGCAATGAAGAAGACGATGGCGGCAGTGAGCCATGGCATTTCAAGGACGGAGGTTACAGCTCCGATGCCCCGTGATTGCCGACAGCACCATCATCAAGAACTTACTTTGGCAGCGCCACCATCCGCACCTTCCCTCCACCTTCTTCCTCCCTGTCGGCTCCGTTTCGTCCTGCTTGGGTGCAGGATCCTTCGCCTCCTCCAGGGGAAGCGTCCCCTCATCCTTGTGGGGAGGCGCTGAATCCCGGCCAGGCACTCATTTTGCCCTCTTTTTCTTCTCCGCATAATTCCTAGGAGGACAGGGACAAGAAAGTCATTATAGGGCACTTATATTTTTATAGATCAAAATATGTAGGCGCTTGCCAAATATTAGCGAATCAAAATGTAATCTCTATCCAATTGGTATTGGAAAGGAATGAAAGAATGTTATTTTCCCCTCCTTAAGTACTATCCTTTTCCCCTCTTGTTTCTATTGTGTTGTATGTCTGTCCTTATTGCACGGGGCTTCTTGCCCGGTCACTGATATCCACAAATGCCAAAGGGGGATCAAACCCCGGCAACATGATGGTATTGTCTCCCAGAAGGTCTCCTTTTCGGTATCGGCATGGTCCCCAAGAAGGTCTCCCAGAAGGGTTTTCACCACGTGGAGGCCTCCATCGCCCACATATAGAAGGAGCTTTAAGGATTTCCTCTAAGGGAGAAAATCAACATGTAGCCTAAGATATGTGATTAAACTTATCTCTGCCAAGCAGTATATTTTTCTGGAGTGTGCTGAGCCGTCATACTTGTCCCTTCCCCTTCCTCCTATTTTTTTACTGGCAGAGAAACACACAGGGCGAGAAGCCTCAATCCCCGAAGAGAGAATGTGACAACAATAATTATAAGCTCAAGTACTATATCAGATATCTATAGTTAAAAAGTGGTAATATTGCGATCATGAAAAGGTTCATAGTAAACATGCAATGCAATGATATGATGAAATGCCTAGCTTTATTATTGTTGCCCAGGGTCTGTGCCTAGGTTTTTACAAAGGGCTACATGCAAGTTCGGCAAAGCTTGTAGAAAAGGTGGCTGCCGGGGACTGATCCCGGCAACCGCACCACACGGGTAGAACTTACGAAGATGCTCAATATTCCATGAGTTAAGCACCTTGGTGCCATCTTCGGTCTCCAGACGAACAACACCAGGTCTGGTGACTCGTGCTACCCGATAAGTGCCTTCCCACTTTGGCTTCAACTTGTTGGTACCCTTGGCGGGCTGAACGTGCCTAAGGACAAATTCGTCTTCGTCAAGGGTTCGGGAGTGGACCCTGCAGCTATGGTAGCAGCGCAGTGCTTACTCGTAGCATGCAGCATGCACAGCGGCCCAAAGACGATCTTCCTCAAGGAGCATGGCATCATCATGCCATAGCTGCTCTTGCTCTACTTCGTCGTAGGCAAGTACTCGAGGTGACACGTATATGAGTTCCATGGTGATCACTACTTCCACCCTGTATACCAGGGAGATGGGCATCTGGTCAGTGGCTCGATTTGGTGTCGTTCTGAGGGACCAAAGAACCACCAGCAGCTCATCTATCCAGTGCTTGCTGCTCCTCTACAGCCTATCAAAATCCCTTGTCTTTATCCCTCACAACAGTTCAGCATTCAACCTCTTGACTTGCCTGTTTCTTCTTGGATTGGCAAACAAGAATTTACTTCCAATGTTTTGGATGTATTGCATGAAGGCGCGACTCATGAATTGGGTGTCGTTGTTAGTAATCACCCTGTTGGGCACTCCAAAGCGGCACGCCAATCCTATCATGAACTTGATACTTGACTGTGCGGTCACCTTACTCACTGGCTTCACCTCAGGCCACTTTGTGAACTTGTCGATTGCTATGAACAAGAACTCAAAGCTCCCGATAGCGCGGGCGAAAGGGCCGAAGATGTCGAGCCCCCAGACCGAGAACGGCCAGGACAAAGGGATCATTTCATGACCTTGCGCTGGTTGATGGATATTCTTGGAATTGAAATGGCAATCTTCACACTTGGTGACCAATTCTGTTGCATCATGGAGGGCATTGGGCCAATAGAAACCCTGCCAAAATGCTTTCCCGGCAAGGGCCCTTGATCTGATGTGAGAGCCACACACGCCTCCGTGAATCTCTGCCAACAACTTTAGTCCATCCTCGCAGCATATGCACCTCAATTTCACATCGTTTGATCATCTTCTGTACAAGGTGTCATTGACAAACAGGTACATACTTGACTGACGGTCTACTTTTTTGGCTGCTTCTTGTTCTTTGTGGAGTTCTCCTGTTTGAACGAAATGGACTATTTGATGTGCCCAGGTTGGAGCTTATGGCTCGACAACAAGGACTAAAGGCGTCTCCTCGCTCGCGGGATCGCATACCTCGACTATATGAACCTAGGGCTCTACAGGATGGAGCTGCTCACCAACCGAAATGAGATTTCCCTTGGCTCTACCAGCGGCTTTGGGAACCTCTGCGGGGAAATTCTTGCCGGAGTTCAATTTTCCATCGTACTTCTTCGTCAGCTCTAGTTTAAAGGTTCGGCTCGATGGACAGCAGACCTGCCGAAGCTCGCGAGTGAAGGCACGGCACCCAACCTCATAAGGAAGGTATTGGCCAACACTAGGCGTGGGGTTGCCAGCACCTGAATCGTTGTGCTTGTCAGACTCACGATGTTCTTCTTGATGCCATCGATGGTCATGCACACGTCTTCCTTCCGTTGATCTTCCATGACACATCTCTGATCCAGGCGATCACGTGGGCTGGACGAAGCCATAGATGCTTCATCGAGCTTGCTGGCATGCAATGCATGCGGTGTCTGTCTCTCGGTCTGCTGACATGAAGGGGACTACACCATGGGTGTGCCCCCCTCGGCGTGATCGCTGGCGCGGGCCACCGTCACCGTCCTCGTACGTCCCAACAGTATCGCATGCAAGGACTTGTTAGCTTCGACGAAGGAGATCAACCTCTTAATCGTAGCCCTCCACTCGTCCATCTTGTAAGCTACCGGCGGGAAGTTCAGCTGCACCTAGACTAGCGACATTGCTTCCGGTGTCGTATTAGGCATGGCGAAGGGGGCAGACCGCGATGTTGCACGACTCCTGGTGGAACTAGGATGGCCCTTAGCACGTTCCTGACATCGTGCACCACTTGCTAGGGCATCCTGACATGGAGGAGGGTGAGCCCATGGGCTTGGGGCCCCGCTCGGCGCTCCATCTTGTTTTGGACGTGGCATTCACTTAGTGGTTGCACTGGTGACGGGCGCATGCAAGGGGTCACGGCTTGCTCCAGATTGTGCGCAACTATGGTGGCCATGGCCATCGGCACGGTGGGGAGGTGGAGACTAGTTGTTTCCTCTACCTGTGGTGCCAGGACCGTGCTCACGAGGGTGTTGCTGTTGTTGCTCCTCTCCGGCTTTCCCCGCCGCAACTTCGACCATAGGGGACACGGCAGTAGCGTCGCCTGCACCGACCGCGTTGCCCATGACGCCTGCATCGCTCGCAGCTACTGCGGAGCCTATGGTGCCCATAGCTGCAAGCCAGGGAGCCTTTGAAGTGGAAGGATGCGTGGTCGCGCCAGACTTCTTCTTGGGAGCCATGGATGAAGATGTTGATGATGAAGATTGATTCACCTCTCATGAACTCTGGTTCGCGCAAATGATGCCCCCTACCTGGCGCGCCAAAGATGTCGGGCCAGGATGTACTCGATCACCTATGGGGCCGCAAGCCCCTTTGTGGATAAGCAGGGGTGAGGTCACTTGCACAAAGAGTGGGATGGAAAGTGTCGGGACCCCGGTCCTAAGTCATAGGAATCTAGCCTATAACACATCACATCTCTTTGCAGCCTCATGCACGGTAACCCCACGGCTGTAGCCTTACCTTAGCCAGGACTGTTTGCGACTTTTGGCTCACGTATGTGAATATGTTGCTAGCATTCAAACGACAGATAACCCGGGCCGACATGACTAGTCATAGAACCCAAGTGGCACATCCATACAGGAACAGGCATACATAACCCAGCAATGCAGGTGTCGGTCTCAAGCGTGTGTAGACGAGTCATAGCAAGCTACAAGGACTCCATTACGTCATCAAATATAAATGTCATCACTGCACGTAGACGAGTCGTAGTAGGCTACAGGGACTCCATTACACCGCGAGCCATTTCCCCAAAGGGACAGACACAACAACAAAGAAGGATACATGCCGGTCAATCAATTTGTCCGGAGCAGTAGCAAGCTACCAAGCTCGGTGGAAGCACAAAGAGGCAGTTCCCCATAAATAGAACTACTAAAGGCACATGTCTAGGTGTTGGATCCCATACATACCGTTGCATGTCACACATACACACGACATACCCGATATGCATAGATACAATTATGGCATCACAACTTAACCATACAACAACACAACTATTATTTAAGAGGCTCAAAGGGCCTTGCATAATATGTTCTTGTTGGAAATATGCCCTAGAGGCAATAATAAATTAGTTATTATCATATTTCCTTGTTCATTGATAATCGTTTATTATCCATGCTATAATTGTATTGATCGGAGACTTAGATGCATGTGTGGATACATAGACAAAACCATGTCCCTAGTATGCCTCTAATAGACTAGTTGGTTGATCAAAGATGGTTAAGGCTTCCAAACCATGGACATGAGATGTCATTTGATAAATGGGATCACATCATTAGGAGAATGGTGTGATGGACAAGACCCAAACTACAAACGTAGCATATGATCGTGTCAGTTTATTGCTAGTGTTTTCTGCATGTCAAGTATATGTTCCTATGACCATGAGATCATGCAACTCACTAACACCAGAGGAGTGCCTTGTGTGTATCACACGTCGCAACATAACTGGGTAACTATAAAGGTAATCTACAGGTATCTCCGAGGGTGTTTGTTGAGTTGGCATGGATCAAGACTGGGATTTGTTACTTCGTGTGACGGAGAGGTATCTCAGGGCCCACTCTGTAATACAACATCACAACAAGCCTAGCAAGCAATGTGACTAAGTGTTAGTCATAGGATCTTGTATTATGGAATGAGTAAAGAGACTTGCCAGTAACGAGGTTGAACTAGGTATGGAGATACCGACGATCGAATCTCGGGCAAGTAACATGCCGAAGAACAAAGGGAACATCATATGGGATTAAGTGAATCCTTGACATAGAGGTTCGACCGATAAATATCTTCGTAGAATATGTAGGAACCAATATGGGCATCCAGGTCCCGCTATCGGTTATTGACCGTAGAGGTGTCTCAGTCATGTCTACATAGTTCTCGAACCTGCAGGGTCTGCACACTTAAGGTTTGGTGACGTTTCGCTAGTATAGAGTTATGTATGGTGGTGACCAAAGGTTGTTCGGAGTCCCCAATGAGATCTCGGACATCACAAGGAGCTCCGAAATGGTCCGGAGCTAAAGATTCATTTATAGGAAGTCCCATTTTGGTCGCCGGAAAAGTTTCGGGCTAATCGGTAATGTACCGGGAGTGCCGGTAGTGTACCGACAGACCACCGAGAGGGGTATTTCGACCCAAGAGGCTTCATGCGCTGTGGGAGAGTAAATACTAGCCTTTTGTAGGCTGGTGGAAGTCCCACACAAGGCCCATGCGACTGGGAGAAAAATCCCAAATGGAAAAAGGTGGAAAAAGGCCAAAAAAAGGAGGAATCCTAGTCCTACTAGGATTGGAGGAGGAGTCCTCCTCTCCTCCCCACTTTGGCCGACCCAAGGGCTGGCTTTTTGGCAGATAAGCCTCCTCCTCCTCTCCTCCTATATATACTAGAGGATTTTAGGGTTTTGGCACAGAATTTTCAGCCACGTGCTACCCGTTCCTCTAGTGCATAGTTTCCCCTCTAGATCGGTTTTCTGTAGTGCTTAGGTGAAGCCCTACCGGAATAGCTCCACCACCATCGCCGCAGCACCATCACGTTGCTGGAGAACTCTTCTACCTCTCTGCTCCCTCTTGCTGGATTAAGAAGGCGGAGATCATCATCAAGCTGTATGTGTGCTGAACACGGAGGTGTCGTCCGTTCGGCGCTAGATCGGAAGGACCGTGATCAAGATTGCGAGACGGATCATGACGAGATCGCAGGACGGATTGTTATTTGATCGCGAGACGGATCGTGATGAGTTCGCGGGACGTATCCTGATGTGATCGCGGGACGGATCGTGATGAGTTCGCGGGACGGATCGTGATTGGATCGCGGGACGAATCGTGATGATATCGCGGGACGCTCGGCGATTTGGATCGCGAAGACGTTCGACTACACCAACCACGTTTCTTAACGCTTCTCGCTTAGCGATCTACAAGGGTATGTAGATCCACTCTCCCTCTTGTAGATGCTCATCACCATGGATAGATCTTGCGTGTGCGTAGGAATTTTTTTGTTTCCCATGCAACGTTCCCCATTAGTGGCATCATGAGCTAGGTCTATGTGTAGATGAGATCTCGACTAGAACACAAAGATTTTGTGGGCGTTGATGCTTTGATTGCTTCCTCCCTTGGTCGTGTTTTGGTTCAGCGGTATTGTGAGATGAAGCGGCCCGGACCAACATTACTCGTACGCTTACGAGAGATCGGTTCCCTCAAACGCAACTTGTTGTATAGATGGCTTGCGGGTGCCAGTTTCTCTCACTTTAGTTGGATCAGATCCACTCTCCCTCTTCTCGATCAGAAGGTTGAAAAGAAACTATTGTATCACCGTTGTGCTTTATGCGTAGGTGAGAATTGTTCTTGCTAGATACCCATAGCAGCCACGTAAAACATGCAACAACAATTAGAGGACGTCTAACTTGTTTTTGCAGGGTATGTTGTGATGTGATATGGCCAATTATATGATGTGATATATGTGATGTATGAGATGATCATGTGTTGTATAGAATATCACGACTTGCATGTTGATGAGTACAACAACCGGCAGGAGCCATAGGGTTGTCTTTAATTATTGTATGACCTGCGTGTCAATCATTAAGCGCAATGTAATGCTTTACTTTATCGCTTAACGGTAGCAATAGTAATATAAGCATGGTGGGCGTGACAACCCCGATGGCGACACGTTGATGGAGATCATGGTGTCATGCCGGTGACGATGGAGATCATGTTGGTGCTTTCATGATGGAGATCAAAAGCGCAAGTTCATGGCCATATCATGTCACTTATAGTTTGCATGTGATGTTAATCCTTTTATGCACCTTGTTTTGCTTAGGATGACGGTAGCATTATAAGGTGAGCCCTCACTTAATTTCAAGATAAATTGTGTTCTCCCCGAGTGTGCACCATTGTGAAAGTTCTTCGTGTCGAGACACCACGTGATGATTGGGTGTGATAGACTCTACGTTCACATACAACGGGTGCAATCTAGTGTTGCACATGCAGAACACTCGGGTTAAACTTGACGAGCCTAGCATGTACAGACATGGCCTCGGAACACAAGAGACCGAAAGGTCGAACATGAGTCATATAGTAGATATGATCGACATTATGATGTTCACCATTGAAACCACCTCAACTCACGTGATGATCGGACTTGAGTTGGTGAATTTGGATCATGTATCACTCGAATGACTAGAGGGATGTCAATTTGAGTGGGAGTTCTTAAGTAATATGATTAATTGAACTCATTATCATGAACATAGTCAATAGTGTCTATGCAAATTATGTTGTAGATCACTTGCTCGCGCTGTAGCTCCCTTGAATTTTTATATGTTCCTAGAGAAATAGAGATGAAAGATGTTGGTAGCAATATTGCGGACTGGGTCCATGATCTGAAAGATGTTGGAAATTTCTTGTTTCCCATGCAACGTTCCCCAACAGTTCTTACATGTAGGGGTCACATGACCCGACACTCAAGTCATACAAGCAAGTTCAGACAAACCAAGCGGAAGCATAAAGTTGTCTAAGTACAGACAGTTGAAAGGGTAAAAAGGCACATGGTCTGACTATCTACAGCCCGCCACAGGGCATAAGGTCGTAGCTGGGACACCAGCTATTCGGCGTCGTTGACATCTAGGTAGAACCCACTCGATGGGTCCTGAGTCTCATGTGCAATATTTATTAAGCAAATGTGAGTACAAACGTACTCAGCAAGTCTTGAAACCAGGCCTAGTCTAATCATGCTCATGTATCAACAAGGGGAGTGGTACAGTTTATGCAGCAATGCCAGCTTTGACTCTTGGCTAACCTATACTACACATATTAATTATTTGTTCAAATTTTAGATATCGCACACGAGTCCACTAACTCCACATCAATACACCACCATGGATTCACTTCCATCATCTACGAGAGTGCCATACACGGTACTCACACTTGTCTTGAGATTTCTATGAGTATCCTTTAAATTATCTATGAACAACATAATTTCTCCAAGTAGTCCATATCTAAGGACGCAACTATTCGAACAGATTCATACCCTGCAGGGGTGTACTTCTTCACACACGCTCTCGCCACTTATCGCTGTGTGCTCTTAAAACCATGCACCTCGGCAACCTTCAAGCGGAAGCCCAGCGAGGGAGTCGCCCACGACCGTCAATCACCCAAGACCTCTAGTCCAGGCTATCGCCTATTTGAGACTGATTCCGGACAGAAGTCCGGCTGAGGATTCCGCTATGACCCCAAACGATGTGCGTAGGGTTACCAAGCCCACCGTTTGGGTGACCCTTGGTACACCATGCCACTGCCTACCGTGTCATAACCCACCCCTAGGGTTAGTGCTACGCACGGCCTCTAGCATACTATAAACACCAGAAACTACTTGCAACTCCTGCGCCAAGGACTAAGCGATTGATAAGTCGAGCGGGGTTATATTTCAAGGCCCAGCATGTGGTAGTAACTAGACTTGGATTACAAACACGGAACTCGGTTCCTAAGAACGGTCCCAATGAGACAACCCGCTATGTACTCCTACATAGCCTCTCATCGCTACCTTCACCAAATCTGGTTCATCATTAAGCTTATCACATCAGAACAATATTGTTCACTCCAGTTCATCACCCACATGTATCAGACCTGACACAACTCTAAGCATAGCAAGCATAGCAGGCAAGATGGTAAAAGCACATTGTGGCTCAAGCATCTACCAGGTATGCTAGGTTGCAAGGTTTAGTTATTTACTGTGACAATGACAGGTCATGCAAAGGAATGGGTTCATCTAACGCATATGACAGGCAATTGAACGTTTGTCCTAATGCAATAAACAAGAGCAAGAGCGAGAGAATGGGATGTTATCGGAATGATCAATGGGTTTGCTTGCCTTGCTAGGAAGCGGGGAGGTATTCTCCTTCCTTGGAATACTCAGGGGTATCCTTGGAAGCAGGGCCTACCGCAATGTAGATAAGTAACAATCAATACACGACAAGTGCAATAATATGATGCATTATCATGACATGGCAACATGAATGTATGAGCTAATGCAACTATTATTCAAGTTGGATGGAGTGGATTTGAATATAGGTTCAAAGTTGTTCTCCATTTCATATTCCATACATTGAGCTATTACTAAATGTTAATGTCCTTCTACATAGGTTGCTCTAACATGCAAGATAACAACACCATTGGATTCATTGGATTTTTTTGATAAATTGTCTTTCATAAATTATTTCAATCTGAGTTATAGATTAATTTCTATGAATTTTCTAAGTTTGAACTATTTTCTAGAATTAATTTAAATCAGAAACTCCTTTAATGCATTAGCATGACATGAGCATGACGTCAGCTCATCAAACTGCCATTGATAGGTCAAACATGACCAGTGGGGTTCACTGGTCAGTGCCTCAGTCACTAATAGAGTTAATTAAATCACTAAACACTTAATTAATTAGCAGGGGGCCCACTGGTGAGTGGTCATTAGGTTAATTAATTTTATTAATTAATTATTTTTAAGTTAAACTCAATTAATAGGGGGGCACTTGCTAGTTGACCCTGGGGTCAAACCCCCATGGTCAAACTGGTTGACACGCCGGCGTTGAGCCGCCGGTGACGTTAGGGACGACGGAGGGGATCAGAAACCCTCCTCCGTCGACCAAAAGGACGATGGAGGGCACCGATCGGCCCTGCGTGCTCGCGCGCATCGAACCCGACACCTCCCAGGGGCTGGGATGGCTGAAATCGGCGCCGGCGTTGAGCGCGGCGGCTACCAGAGCTCGGGCGAGCACGGGCTCGTCGAGCAGGAGCCCGAACGAGCCAACTAATGGGTCCTATGGCTACCTGGGACCCTCCTGAGCACGCCTATGTGCTCAGGTGCGAGCTTGGGCTGCCGCAGCGATGATCATGTCCTCGCCGGCGGCGTGGAGCTCTCGAGTCCGAGGTGGATCGGCGCTAGAGCTCGCTAGAGATGGGGAAAAGAAGGGGGAAAGACACGGGGGCTCACAGCGGTTGCGACGACGTCAAGAGCGGGCTTGGGGAAGCTCTGATGGCGGCGGACGGACGGCGGCGGTCTCTGGTGACCGAGGAGAAAGAAGGCGATGGGGTCGATGCTGGGGGCCTCCGGGTTCGATTCCTTTGGCGGAGAGGACCAGCGCGTCGAGGTAGAGCTAATGGGGGGCTTAGGGGCAAGGGGAGCAACTGGAGCGGTAGCTATGACGGAGATAAGGTGGTGGGCATGGCGGGGCAGAGGGGGAGAGAGAGCTACAGGTAAGGGAGAGAGAGCGAGAGCGATGGGGACAACTCTTAGAGTTTATCCCCATCGCGCAGGCGAGGGGAGGTAGGCAGGCTAGGAGCTGGGTGGCAGCTCCGGCGCGGGTGCACGGCGACCACGCGCTCGTCCTCCTGGCCGCAAGGAGGACGACGACCTCCCTGGGCCAGGTGGGCCGGCCTGGCCTTAGGTAATTTCCTTTTCTTTTTTTTCTTATTTCCTTTTGTTTTGCTTTTTCTGACATTTATTTTATTTTATTTTAGGCACAAATGCTAGGCACAAAATACTCAAATATTTTATAGAACTTAGTTTGAATATTTCAAACCTCTACAAAAAGTTTCAAAATATTTTCAATGCTGAAATAACTATAATGCTTTATTTCGCATTTTCAGCAGCTTTAATATTTATTCTTGAAATGCTATATAGATTCAAATATTTACAATGATCCCTGATATATTGATGTGCAATCACATGTAAATAACGTAAAACTTATTTATACCTCAACATCTAGCGGAAACAGTCAACGGGAGTGGAGTCCCAATAACACCAACGGCAGGTTGAGTGCAAACTGTAACATTGAATCGTACTCTTACTCGGCGTAGAATGTATCTACAACATAAGACGTTGGTGATGTGTAGGTCAGTACATTGAATGTACCGACAAGATCACCATAGAATAACACAAGATAAAGACAATTCTATATGTAGGAAGGCTTTGTGGCTGTGTGTCTAAGTTTTTTTTGGATAAAAGCTGATTTTATTTTATTTTCCTACAACAAAGGAATATCATGAGTTTTCACATCTATTATGACATGGTTCCGCCAACTGATGTCTCAATTCCCACAAGTATCGAAAGTTGCCCACAATTAGTTATCAGTCTGGTGTTGAGAGTTCAAAGATAGATCCAAGTCCAGAGGCTCAACTTGTCCATAACCGGGGACAAGGCTAATCGATTAGGTTTAACTCTACAGAGTGTTGTGTACTTTACCCACAAGATTCGTTCCCTCCTGGTAAGTCCTCGCACTGCTAGGTGTTTGAGAACAGTACGAACGAAACATGGTCTTTCAGAGTGTTTCCCTCACCACTGTGAGTGTCCATCCAATCCTAACATTGACTACATCTCGTAGCACTGCCCAGCAAGAGTAACAACAAAGATCAACCAAACCAGAGCCCATAATGACTTGTGGCTACACAGGTAAGCTTCCGGGCATGAAGTATTCATCCATATCTTTGAGTCTAGGTGAAGCTTTCCACAGGATGTCATGGCGCTTCTCCATGCATCCTGGCCATCCACTGGTTACTCCAGGGTGCCAATAAAATCCATCCTTCACCCACTAGTGTGTATTGAAAACTTGGTTCTCGAGTCTCGAAGTCTTGAGGTCTTGAAGATGCATGATATGAAGATTCCTTCATGAAGCTGTCGTTTTGACATGGAGTCCTCCTTCTCACACCACTAACGAACACTCATACCAGACCCCGTCTACTTTAGTATAGCATTAAAATAACTAGCGTTCCCGGGGCTTTAGTAACAAGTGGTGGGTTCCTACCTCATTCATTTTACTCAACTACAAGAATTTGAATAACACTAATAGAGGGATTTGTTGAATGATTTCACTACATTCAATAAAACATAGGTATGAGATAAATGGTCAAAGTGAAGTTGCCTCGTAGGGTTGATGAAGATAAATATCGCTCTCAGAAATAACTTGATAGAACTATTCATCACTCTTTGATGAAATCTATATAATCAAACATTACACTCTTATAAGCAAACATATTCTAGCAATCAATACTAACACAATAGTAGCAACACAAACCATAAAACTAAACACAAAAGAGTGTGATGAAGGAAATACTTAAGACAAAAGTAAAAATCAATAAACCTTCACCAAGCAACTATGAAAAAGGTTTCGTACAATTAACCTATTATCAGCAACAACAAAACAACAACAAGGTAAAATCTAGCAAAGGCATTTAGCAATTATTTTTACTAGAAAAAGGAATTACTTTTGAAGAACAACTAAGAACTATGAAAACAACACACTAAACAATATGAGTTTTCGAGCTAATAGAACATAACAGGAAAAAAATACTAAGATAATAAAAAATAATAGAAAAAATATAAAACAACTAAGCTAAAAAAAGTAAAGCCTATAAAACACTTTAAAAAATATACATTTTCAAATAGGAACACCTACTAGCAACGGAAATCAATTACAAGTTATAATTGAAGTAGCATTGATTTCATGCAATCAACTAATAAATAACATAAAAATGAACTTGGATGAAATACTACTGCTAAATAATAGAAGAAAGTAAAACTTGTCAATTAATACAAAAAACAAATTGAAAACAATTAAAACAAAAGAAATAGAAATAAACCTAAACAGAATTAAAACAGATTCTGTTTTTCTTAAACACCTATTTCAAAATTATCTAAATATTCTTAAATTGGACAGGAGGGTAACACACACTAATACAAAATAGTATAAAAAAGAATCACTAATTTTTTTAAACTCAAGTTATAAGCAAAACAAGTTTGAATTCAAATCTATTTGAATCTGAAATTAAAATATTCAAATATGATCAAACTTTATATCTACGGAAGCTCGACAATTTTTTTGACACAATGCAACAATAATCATTGAAAAGCAATAAAAACATAAAATATATAAGGAAAACAAAAAAAGAACTAATTATGTAAAAGAACTAAAACAGAAAAAGAAAAATATCCAAACTACGAACGGGGCTACGTGGCAAGTTGTGAGTGGCCGAGAGGTGTGCGCGTTTGAGCTAAACGGACGGAATGCCGCTAATTAATAAAAAATGATTCGGCTAAACTAAACAGGCGAAAAGCCATCCGGATCATCTAAAATAAATCAAAGGGGTACGCCATTCTAATCTATGCCATTTATTTTAGATCAAACTTAGGAGATCGAGTGGGGCTTAGACCGGGTCGCTGGCAAGGTCAACGTCGATGGCAGGGGCTCGGGCTTGTTGCGGGCGGCGTCTCCGGTGGTCCTCTAACGAAAGTGAGGGGGGAATCCCCAAACTCCTTATTCCATCATCCATCGCCCAAAACTTGAAAACTTCAATCACACAAAACTTGACAAAATTCTCGTGAGATCTGTTAGTATAATAAAGCAAATTAATCCTCTAGGTATTTTTGTAAACACATTCATATTTTATCATTATAACTACTATATTCGAATTTTACCAAGACTTATACCACCGATACAAGCCATAGATTCATCAAAACAAGCACACAATGCAATGAAATAGAATCTGTTTCCGACAAAATAGTTTGTAGTAATCTGTACTCTACCCATACTTCTGTAACTCAAAAATTCTAAAAAATCGGGACAACGTAAATAATTTGTATAGCAATACCATGTTAAAATTGCAGCACAATATCATGTTCCAGTAAACAATGAAAAATCGTTCACTTGGAACAAAGTTTTTGTTTCAGATTTAGCATTGTTTCTACTCATCTTATGGATCATCCTAAAGGCATTACTTGGCACAAACACTAAATAAAACATAAAAACACAATCATAACAGAAGCATAATTGTGCAAAACACTCAAAAAAATAAACCAAAAGATAAAAATAATTTATGCATTGGGTTGTCTCCCAACAAGCACTATCGTTTTACGCACCTAGCTAGGCATGATGATTTCAATGATGCTCGCATAAAGGTAAAGAATTGAAACATAAACAGAGCATCATGAATCACATGGAAAGCATACTTAAGTCTAACCCACTTACTATGCATAGGGTTTTTGTGAGCAAACAAATTATGGGAACATGAATCAATTAACATAGGAAGGCAAAATAAGTATAACTTCAAAATTTCCAACACATAGAGAAGAAACTTGATATTACTGAAATATGTAAAAGCACATGTTCCTCTCTCATAGTAATTTTTAGTATCATCATGAATAAATTCAACAATATAACTATCACACAAAGCATTCTTTTCATGATCCACATGCATAGAAGTCTTGCAATCTTCCAAGGTAGTGGGATTAACATTAACTAAACTCATGACCTCTCCAAACCCACTTTTATCAAAGAAAAACCATAAGATTGAACACTCTCCAAATATGTGGGAATGTTTTTCACTAAATTTGACTCTCTACCAAACCCACTTTCGATACTATTGCAAACATTATTATCAATAACATATTCAACATGGGGCTGAAATAATTTTTCAAGATCATAATAAGCATTATCACCCCAATCATGATCATTGCAATAAGAAGTGGACATGACAAAATTATCATCCCCAAGCTTGTAGTTTTGCATATCATTAACATAATTGACATTAATAGAGTTTATAGTAACATCACTACAATCATGTTTTTCAATCAAGGAGCTATCATGAATAACCTTATAGATTTGTTCTTTCAATACTTCATCAAAATTTCCAGATTCATGATTTTCAAACAAAACTTCATAGAGATAATCAAGTGTACTCAACTCACTAGCAATTGGTTCATCATAAATTTGTCTTTTGAAAATATTAGCAAGTGGAGGAGGATCCAAATTAATAGAATTTTAGAAAGCGAACATGCATGAAAATAGAAGGCACGTTGCAACACAATCAAAGATAGCAAACTAGAGATCTGACGAGAAAAAGGAAAACGGAAAGGAGGACGAATAAAGTGACAAATTTTGTGAAGTGGGGGAGAGGAAAATGAGAGGCATGTGGCAAATAATGTAAATTACAAGGAGATGAGATTTGTGATTAGGAACCTAGTAGATGAGATTGCTTCCTCCCCAACAACGGTGCTAGAAATTCCTTTGACGTTTCTTGAGACTGCATCGGTAGTTCCCCAAAGAGGAAGGTATGATGTAGCACAGCGACGGTAAGTATTTCCCTCAATTATGAAACCAATGTATTAATTTGTAGATTAAGATCACGCACCCACGTAAACAGCACCTCCACACAAATAAAAAATACTTGCAAACCGACGTGGAAGAGAGGTTGTCAAGCTCTCCACGGTAATAAGATAGATTCGGTAGTGATAGTTTTGGTAAATAGATCTCACAAGAACACAAAATAAAATAAATAAATAAAAAGTACATCAACGTATTTTTGGTTTTTTTGATTAATAGATCTGAAAAAAATGGACATAGTATATCAGAAAGCAATATGTTGGAAAAGTAGACCGAGGGGTCGTAGGTTCCACTAGTAGCTTCTTTCAGGAGTATAGCACACAGTCCGTGCACAAATTACTGTTGGGAAATTTATAGAAGATCAACGAATCATGAAAATATCTAGGAAATGATCATTATATAGGCATCACGTCCAAGACAAGTAGACCAAAACGATTCTACATGTACTTCTATTACTCCACACATCGACCGATATCCATCTTGCATCTAGTGTATTAAGTATATGGAAAAACGGAGTAATGCAATATGAATGGTGACATGATGTAGACAACATATATTCATGTAGGAATAGACCCCATATTGTTATCCTTAATGACAACGATACATGCGTATCTTGGTGCCCCTTCAGTCACTAGGAAAGAACACCGCAAG
Organism: Hordeum marinum; assembly: GCA_022496015.1. NCBI lineage: Eukaryota > Viridiplantae > Streptophyta > Magnoliopsida > Poales > Poaceae > Hordeum > Hordeum marinum. The sequence goes on along the minus strand of CM039678.1, from coordinate 284,531,948 downwards.
ATCGAACTCATCAGAAAGTACCTCCCCCCATGGCAAGAAAAATCATTCTAGTTGGCCTAACTAAACCAAAGATTCGAAGAAGAAATACGAGATCAAAGAAGAATCAAATCATTTTCATTGATAGAAACTAATCACGAACTCAAAATTCATCGGATCCCAACAAACACACCGCAAAAGTCATTACATCAAATAGATCTCCAAGAGACCATTGTATTGAAAATCATAGAGAGAGAGGAAGCCATCTAGCTACTGCCTATAGACCCGTAGGTCTATGGTGGGCTACTCACGCATCATCGGAGAGTCACGAAAGAAGAAGACGAACCCCTCTGTGATGGTGTTAGATTGGATCTCGAGGTTCTGGAACTTGCGGCAGCTGGAATTATGTTTCATCGATTCCCCTAGGCTTTCCTTAATATTTGGGAATTTATAGGCTCTATAGTCGGTTGGGGGGAGTGCCGAGGTGCCCCCCTCTAGCAGGCCACGCGAGGGTCCTCTAGCACGCCCTGGTGGAGGGTGGCCACCTTGGGCCTCCTCTTCTAGTGATCTTTGGCCCATCTTGTTCCATCTGGTCATAAAATTTCTCCAAAAATCCCCGCAGCATTCGGGCTACGTTTGGTACTGATTTTCTGGAAGTAAAACAAGCAAAAGCAACAACTTGCACTTTGGCACTATTGTAAGAGCACATTTCTCCATGTGTGATTTTGGGTAATTGATGACATCCCTATGGACTAATGGTTGCCTTGAGTTATATTCAAAGAATTTGTCCATAGGCACTTCTTGAAGTCCATCTGTTGGGTTTCAAGGAGTTAATATGGTGACCAAGGTGGTATTCAAGATATATCCACAGATTGATCATGTGGGAGTTGAGCTTATTGCAAGCATGTCTTGAAGAAGAAGATTTTGTAAGATTCATGTTTACCTCCAAGACATCATCTTTATGAAGAGAGAACCTAAGATACAAGGTTGATCAATACTAAGTCAAAAAAGTGAATCAAGTTCATCAACACACAAAGCATGCAAGATGTACCGAGAGGGATCAAGTGATCCCATGTTGTGGTAAGCATTCTCCATTGCGCTTTGTGTACTAACCCATGGTCTACGTGAGAGTTCTTTGTGGGGTTAGGTATATTTCCATGGGCTTGCGTCAAGAGGCAGATCCCATACATCCCATGGAAGATGACATTAAGTGGAGATAGTCGTCAAGGTTGCAATGTGCAAGATCAAGTGAAGCATCACGGATAGATCATTCTTGAGGCTCGCCGTTTATTGTGGTGACGAATGAGTTGTGAACATGTGCCGAAGAGTGGCTCACCCATAGTGGAGTATGGGGGAGCAATCATCTAGTCTTCATCAAGCCAACGCAATCAAGAAAGGTGGTCCATCTTGAGGAAGTCAAGATCGTCATCATCTAGCTCAAGTGGACTATGCGCAAGGCTAAGGTTTGACCTTGATAGGGTTTTCTATTTTACCGGTCTCATGGTGGTAGTGGAGAGACCGGGTTATAGAATTGATTGCCGTACTATCAAGGGGGACTCACAAGTGAGTAGCTTGATCGTATCATTCGTTGAGAGCTCAAACCATTGCATTCTTGGCATCATCATACTTCTTGGCTCTTGGTTGGATTTTCTATATGTGGGTTCTTAAGCTTGTGGTTATCTTCGTGAAAAGCTCTAGTTCATCGAAAACGGATTTCATATGCTTTGTCTATTGCGTTTTTGGTGTTGGAAGTTTTACCGGTCTTATTCGAGCAAGGGTTCTCACCATTTTCTTATGGGACTTTTCTCATTTGCTTATTATTGATATTTCAATCAATATTGTGTTAGCACATGTCATTAGCTTTCCAACAAACTTTGTTTCATTAAATTCGGAGTCTCTTTGCAAAAGTTATGGCAGTTTTGGTGTTCTTAAAAGGCTGAAGTGGTACTACCGCGGCTAGAGCGGATGTAATTTTTTTACTACCACTCCTGAGCGGTACTACTGTGGCTCCAGGAGCGGTACTACTGCTCCGGACCAAAATCTCGTGTTAAGTCCAGCCGTGGTAGGCACAGATGTAATCTTTTAGTACCGCTCGCAAGCAGTAGTACCGCTACCCGTAGCGGTAGTACGATGAGGACGAGCAGTAGTACCGCTCCGGTGGTTCTACTGCCCTTTTGCCTCCTTGGTGTTGTTTTTCAAAGGGGTACTACCGCCCTAGCGGTAGTACCGCTCCTTGGAGCGGTAGTACCGCTCTGTTCGGGCTGTGAGGATAACGGTTGGATTTTTTCCCACCCATAAAAGGGGGTCTTCTTCTCCAATGGACCTAATCCTTTGAGCTCGTGTTTGCCCCCCATTGTTGACCTTCTTTGAGCTTGCTATCTCTCAATCCCTCCAATGATTCTTGCTCCTTTTTGTGGGAAAAGAGAGAGGAGATCAATATCCACATTTCCACCAGTCACTTTCTCCTCTAAGTGAGGGGAACCCCTTGGATCTAGATCTTGTAGTTCTTCGCGTTCTTCTTCGTTCTTCCTCTCATTTCCTCCCTAGCATTAGTTGCGTTGGTGGGAGTTCGGAGAGAAGGACTTGGGCACTCCGTGTGCCCTTGCCATTGCATTTGGTGCATAGGTTTGAGTTCTCCACGGTGATACGTGGAAGTGAGAAGTTGAGAAGCTATTACTCTTGGGTGTTCAAGCACCCTAGAGCTTTTTACTACTGGGTGCTTTGGCGCCCTAGACGGTTGGTGGTGCCTTGGAGCTCAATCATTATGGTGCAAAGCTCCGGGAAAGCTTCGGGGTCTCCAATTAGGTTGTGAAGATTGCCCCGAGCATTTGAGGTCACCTCGGAGCCACAATCCATTTTGGTGAGGCTTCGGGGTGTCATTGGGAGCCTCCAATAAAGTTGTGAAGATTGCCCCAACCTTGTTTCTACGGGTTCGGTGACCACCCTCAAGGGTCCCTTAGTGGAATCACGACATCTTGCATTGTGCGAGGGCATGAGGAGATTACGGTGGCCCTAGTGGCTTCTTGGGGAGCATTGTGCCTCCACACCACTTCGAACGGAGATTAGCATCTACAAGGGTGTGAACTTCGGGATACATTGTCGTCTCTGCGTGCCTCGGTTATCTCTTAGCCGAGCCCCTTTACTTATGCACTTTACTTTGTGATAGCCATATTGTTTCTTGTTATATCTCTTGCTATCACTTAGCTGTATATCCTGCTTAGCATAAGTTTTTGGTGCACATAGGTGAGCCTAGTTGTTTTAGTTTTTTTCTTGACTAATTAAATGATAGTTTTATTCCGCATTTGTTCAAGCCTAAACTGTAATATATTTTAAAGTGCCTATTCAGCCCCCTCTAGGTGACATCCATGTCCTTCCAATTGGTATCAGAGCTAGGTCTCTCGTTATTAGGTTTAACAACCTAGAGAGTAAGGATGTCGACTAGGGGATTAGGATTCTATGACACTCTTAGTTTCAATGGCACAAATTTTGATGTTCGGGTAGTTCGCATGCTTAATCTCTTTAGGGTCATGGACCCAAATTTAAAGCGAATGTAGATATGGGTTTTTCTCCTCCAAAGGATTCTCAAAACATATCTTTAGAGGATGAGAAAAACTCTTATCTCAATGCTCAAGCTTCTAATGTTCTTTTTGATGCTTTGAGCAATGTAGTATACTTGAACTCATGCCGTTCCGGGATGCTCATGAGTTGTGGACAAAGCTTTAAGATAAATTTGGTGAGTCCAAGATTTGTAGGGATGATTTTTCTCCCTCTACCTCCGGTCGTGTTGTCTTCTCAACTTCATCTACTTCACCTACATGTGGATTGCCACAAGGTAATTATAAGGTGAGAAGTGATGATCATTGTAATGATGATAGTGGGCTTATTGTTGATAATTATTCTTCACTATCTTATTGCACTACTTCATCTTTCGACTTTAACACCTTGAGCACTTTAAATGTTTCACATGCTTGTGTTGGTAGTCCTTGCATATCATGTACAAATTGCTTGACTAAATCTCATGATGATATGCTTGCTATATCTTGTTGCCATGATAAAAATGTATCTATGTCCTCGAGTTGTTGTGCTAACAATGTAGAGGATACCCAACACTCCATGGAACAAGATGTGGTCTTGAATGGTGCTTCAAGGGATCCTACATCATCATCTATTGTTTCTCACTTTTGCCTTATGGCTAAGGATTCAAAGGTATCTCCTACTTTGAATCCCAATATATCTCACGATGATGATGTTGATGATAATGATGAAGAGGGTGATAATATTGCTTCCTTAAAACTTAAGGGAGAAATGGTTTTTAAAGCTCTTCATAAGAATAATATTGCTCGTTCCAACTTCATGGAAATCATGTCTATTGCCATTGAGGGCAAGAAATATATTGAGGAGTTGGAAGCTCATCTCGAGGAGCATGAGGCCACCATTGATAAAATGGAAGGTCAATAACGTGATTATGCTAATGAGATTGCGGAGCTATCTCAAGCTCTTGAAAATGAACAAACCACCAAGGCATCTCTTGAGGAGACCTTTGCTCTAGAATTATCTAGATTAAAGGAATCCCATGAAAGAGCTCTCAAGGTTGCTAATGATTTGTGAAATAAAAATGATAAGCTTGAAGTTGCACATGCTAAACTCCCTGAGGACTTTGAGCACCTCAAAAATGGCTCAAGGGTCGTTAAGATTTCGCTCATTGAACTCACCGAGTGTCATGCTCAACTTAAAGTTTCATATGCTAAAGAGCTTGCCAAGTTGCCTTCTCCTCTTGTTGTTAATGATGATGCTTGTGATAGTAACTCTATTTCTTGTGAAGCATCCATATTAAAGGAGAATGTTGAGCTAAGGGCTCAACTGGAGTTGCTATCTAGCAATTACGGGAAATTGGAAGAAAGTCATGAAAAGCTTTCTAGCTCTTATGGCGATCTTCTAGTATCTCATAATGTGCTAAAGATAACTCATGAGGCTAGTACTACTAAGGTAACATCTAGTGCGCCTCATGTGGAAATTAGCACTACATCTAGTAGAAATGCTTTATTGCCATGTGCTACTCCTTGTAGTTCATCTACTCATAATGTTGGTACATCTTGTGATGAACTACTTTCCTCCTCGTTGATATAACGATGAAGCTTATACTTCCTCTAGCACTTGTGTTTATTATAACCATGTAGAGGAAATCAATGAGCTCAAGGCCCAAGTCACTTCTTTGAAGAAAGACATGGAAAAGAGTCATGAAGGGAAGTCCACACTCAACAATATCTTGAGTGTGCAAAAACTCCCACATGACAAAGGTGGACTTGGATTCAACTCCAAGAAGAAGAAGAAGATGTCCACGAACTACAAGAAGAAGGGCCAAGAACAAGTCAAGAATTCGGCCAAGATTATTTGCTTCAAGTGCAAAATTTAAGGGCACCATGTTAGATCTTGCCCATTAAATAACAAGCCCCAAAGTAACAAGCAACAAGGGAAGAGGCCACAAGTTCAATCTCGTCCTCAACCACAAGTTGAAGAAAGGCCTCTTCCCAAGAAGACCCAAGTCACCGCTCTTCAAGTTGAGAAATCAATTGAGAAAAAAGCAAAGGGTAAATGTTGCTACTTATGTCGTGACAAGGGTCACTTCGCTTCTTCTTGCACAAAAGGTAACTTATCCAACCCAATCATTATTGATGATATCTACTCTCTTGGGAAGGATAAGCTTGGCAATGTGTTTGCCAAATGTGTTGGTACTCAAAGTTGTGTCAAGAAAAGAACCATTTGGGTAGCCAAGCCTATTGTGACTAACCTCTTAGGACCCAACTTGGTTGGGGACCAACAAGCTCAAACTTGATCAATAGGCATTGATGGAGGACATTGGTGACTTGGATACATCATGAAGAATTAAGGGATCTTCATCATTCATATTATCTCAAGCCAAGTCCTGTGGATTATCAAGTTTCTCACTTATATCCAATGGTCCTCCTTATGGCAACATGTACTTAAAGTGAATACATTGTTAGTTACTTGACCCTTTGCATGTTGTGGTTTTGTACCTTGCATGCATTTATATATGTTGTGCTTCGTATTTGTTTATCTTGAGAACTCAAGTATGTATGATGGGTTGCACATCATGTACGTGTGAGTCTTGTGTTGAGCCTTTTTGCATCTTGTCTTATCTTAGTTGGCTCTCTTAAGATATTAATGGATTATCCCATTTTGGGGGAGTGATGTGCTTTGTGCACTTCACAATCCTAAAAATGTGTGTACATGAGGAATACCACTTAGTATTGATATTCCAAGATTATCTAGCTTCTATGTGGTATGTCCTCTCATGAGAAATTCAAATTCTAAAAGGTCCATTAATCATCTCTTGTTGTATTTCATTTGCCACTTGTTATTATTGTTGGGTTACCACATTATGGGGGAGTAATATGCTATTCGCATATTACAATCCCAGAGAATGTGTACATTTGAGATATTGCCACTTAGATTTGATATTATAATTTATCTTGTTCCTAGGTGGCATGTTAGCTCTACAAATGTCATTTGCTTATGAGTTACGTGTAAAGATGATGTTGGATTTCTTTGCAATCTACCAATAGGAAATATTTCGAATTACTTCTTGTCCTTCAACGTTTGGTACCCTTTCATGGTATAAATTGCTAATCGTCTTTACATTGTATTTTCTTTATCGTTTGTCTTCCGTGTCTCTTGTGGATCTTTTTGAGCATGTCTAGTGTTTCTATAGATATAGGGAAAGTGATGATCCCATCATGTGCACATTGTATCCAAATGCAAATTCTATATAATACACATCTCTTGGGGGAACCCTCCTATTTTCTTTAGAACACTCTCTTTATGTGTTTATCATAAAATCTTTTGATCCTCTTCAAGTGTGTGTTGGAGGGAGGCAAGCCTTTTCTCTATGGTACATTGTGCTAGCATGAAATTTTGTGGAGGGTGTGGTTTGTGGAACCTAGCTCTCTTTTGGGAACTTGATACCTCTTCTTTTCCTTCAATTGGTATCTTGTTTCCTTCTATTTGGCATGTGTCAATGGATATCTCATTCCTTGATATATATTTTAGTTGGTATCCCTCAAGTGATATTTTTTTGTTTGGTATTTTATTTTCACTTGATTCCTTTTCTCTTGTTATCTTATCAACTGTGTGTTGATTTCATTCTCGAAAGCCTTGAGCATGCATATTTACTACATGTACTTTCGTTGGCATGTTCTCTTTCCTTGACCTAATATATAGGGGAAACTCCACTATGACATAAATTGGCTAAAGTGTGCATGAAATTCAATTTCATATCTATATGCACATATTTATGTGGGGTTTTGTCCTATGTATTGTTGGTACACTAAATTTTTGGTCCCAATAAGTTTGGGTACCACTTTGTTTGTGGTGTTGTTCTAGGAACAATTGGAGATACATTGGACACTCGGCTCACATAGAAGGAAGGTGTTGAAACAATGTGCTTATTGGAGCCTTGCTAGGATGATCGAAGAACCATTGTCTACTACATCAATCCAATGCTATCTCGGTAACAAGTATCTACTTCATGCATACATTTCTCGCATTCAACTGTTTATAGGTTGCATCATGGAAGGAATTTCTTCAGTCATTCTTGTGGTACTTGTTTCCTTTCTCAAAGAGTCTCAACGATGATGTCATATTGCTAGTTATGATGTCTTTGATGTTCATGTATTGGGAGTTCATTTATGTACAATAAGAAAATATTAGGCTATGTGCTATGCTTTCAAGCAAAGATCTTATTAGTATAGTTATGACTTCCATGTGGATATCTTGTTTGTTCCTTCTTGTAACTATTTCGTGTGTACATTATTCTTTGTGGATATATTATCATGATTACCCTCTACCTAGAATCTTATACACATGAGAGAAGTTACATCTCTAGTTGATATCCTTTTTTCTTTCACGTCCACCATTGCATTTCATTTTTATTTACTTGGTGGTTTCGCGAAAGAATTTGTCTTGAGTGCGGATCTTATATCCTACCATCTTGATGCACTCTTTGGTGCTGAAAATTATTTTCCTCATGCTTCTCTTCACGAGGATTTTGCCATGTCGATTGGTATACCTCCTCTTGACAAGTCTATCATTTTCCTATCTTCACTAGGGTTTGTCACAAGATTTGGTTTTTAATTTTCCTATTAGTAAGCTTGTGAATCCTTTTTCTAGTAGTTTGTGTGTGGGAAGGATATGGTTTGCACTTTGTGTCTCATTTCATCAAGACTATGTTGATGCTTTATGCTCATCCTTATACTAGTCTTCTCAAGTGCTTTTCTATGACTCACACACATCATTTTGGTTGAGCCTATTCTTAAGATTGCCTCTTTTACGTGTTGCTCAACCATATGTTTAGTGCAAGTACTATGCTCTTTGTCTTATCTACTTGCTTGCACTTGTGTGTTTATATTGATTGTGGGGGAGTCATGATCCTATTTTGTGCACTTGTATTCAAATACAAAAATTATTATTTGTGCACAAATCATGGGGAGCTCCTCTAGTTTCTTTATAAACACCTTTTACCCATATCATAACATCTTTTATTCATGTGGCTCGTTGGTCCATGTGATTGATTGTTCCAATTAGTATCTTTGGATTGCTTGCTTCACTCCAGTGTATGTCTTTGTGCCATACGATACTTTGTGCAATATTTGTGTTCTCAATATAGTTGTATTCCTCCAACTACTTATCATTGGATATGTGTATTTCTTTGCACACGTATTTTTAGATATACAAACCTTTTGGAGGAACACCTATTATATTGTCTTTCTAAACTTTTTTTCCATTTTGGTAATAGATGCCAATGGGGGAGAAGTTTAGAGAGTTTAGTTTGGAATGCTTTGAGAGTTTTCCTTTTGTTTCTTAAGCATTTGCATCTCACATCCATGCATGCATTTGTGTGTGCTTGGTTGTGCTTATTTCCTTATATAAACTCTCTTGAAAGTGGTTGTCATCAATTACCAAAATGGGGGAGATTGTACGAGCACATTTCTCCATGTGTGGTTTTGGGTAATTGATGACACTCCTATGGACTAATGGTTGCCTTGAGTTATATTCGAAAGATTTGTCCATAGGCACTTCCTGAAGTCCATCTGTTGGGTTTCAAGGAGTTTATATGGTGACCAAGGTGGTATTCAAGGTTTATCCAAATATTGGTCATGTGGGAGTAGAGCTTATTGCAAGCATGTCTTGAAGAAGAAGATTGTGTAAGATTCATGTTTACCTTCAAGACATCATATTTATGAAGAGAGAAGCTAAGATACAAGGTTGATCAATACTAAGTCAAAAAAGTGAATCAAGTTGATCAACACACAAAGCGTACAAGATGTATCGAGAGGGATCAAGTGATCCCATGGTGTGGTAAGCATTGTCCAGTGTGCTTTGTATACAAACCCATGGTCTTCGTGAGAGTTCTTTGTGGGGTTAGGTATATTTCCATGGGCTTGCATCAAGAGGCAGATCCCATACATGCATGCATTTGTGTGAGCTTGGTTGTGCTTATTTCCTTATATAAACTCTCTTTAAAGTGGTTGTGATCAATTACCAAAATGGGCGAGATTGTAAGATCACATTTCTCCATGTGTGCTTTTGGGTAATTGATGACACCCATATGGACTAATTGTTGGCTTGAGTTATATTCGAAGGATCTCTCCATAGGCACTTATTGAAGTCAATCTGTTGGGTTTCAAGGAGTTTATATGGTGACCAAGGTGGTATTCAAGGTCTATCCAAAGACTGGTCATGTGGGAGTTGAGGTTATTGCAAGCATGTCTTAAAGAAGAAGATTGTGTAAGATTCATTTTTACCTTAAAGACATCATCTTTATGACGAGAGAAGCTAAGATACAAGTTTGATCAATACTAAGTCAAAAAAGTGAATCAATATGATCAACACACAAAGCGTACTAGATGTACCGAGAGGGATCAAGTGATCCCATGGTGTGGTAAGCATTGTCCATTGCGCTTTGTGTACTAACCCATGGTCTACATGAGAGTTCTTTGTGGGGTTAGGTATATTTCCATGGGCTTGCATCAAGAAGCAGATCCCATACATCCCATGGAAGATGACATCAAGTGGAGATAGCCATCAAGGTTGTGATGTGCAAGATCAAGTGAAGCATCACAGAGAGATTGTGGTGACAATGGACTTGTGAAGATGTGCCGAAGAGTGGCTCACCCATAGTGGAGTATGGGGAGCAATTATCTAGTCTTCATCAAGCCAATGCAATCAAGAAAGGTGGTCCATCTTGAGGAAGTCAAGATCGTGATCATCTAGCTCTAGTGGACTATGCACAAGGCTAAGGTATGACCTTGATAGGATTTTCTATTTTACTGGTCTCATGGTGGTAGTGGAGAGATCGGGTTATAGGATCGATTGCCGTACTATCAAGGGGGGCTCTCAAGTGAGTAGCTTGATCATATAGTTCGTTGAGAGCTCAAACCATTGCATTCTTGGCATCATCATATTTCTTGGTTCTTGGTTGGATTTTCTGTATGTGGGTTCTTGAGCTTTTGGTTATCTTTGTGACAAGCTCTAGTTCATCAAAAACGGATTTCATATGATTCGTCTATTGCGTTTTCGGCGTTAGAAGTTTTACCGGTCTTATTCGAGCAAGGGTTCTCACCATTTTCTTATGGGCCTTTTCTCATTTGCTTCTTATTGATATGTCAATCAAGATTGTGTTAGAACATGTCTTTAGCTTTCCAACAAACTTTGTTTCATTAAATTCGGAGTCCGTTTGCAAAAGTTGTGGCAGTTTTGGTGTTCTTAAATGGTTGTAGCAGTACTACCGCGGCTAGAGCGGACGTAATTTTTTACTACCGCTCCGGAGCGGTACTACCACGGCTCCAGGAGCAGTACTACCGCTCTGGACCAAAATCTCATGTTAAGTCCAGCCGTGGTAGGCACGTGATGAGAACATCCCTACTAATGCTACACCCACAACTCCGACTGCTATACATACATGAGAAATTACTAGAGCTCGCGCACATCAATTGAATTACTAGGTACTTTCGTTTCTTGCAAATCCTTCTAATGTTCATGAACATATGATGCTGCCTAAATTTGATACTTTTGTTTTACTTGTGAATGAAGGACCTGGCATGGACAAGAAGGATGACCATTGGAGCGGGATCAAGCATGGAGAAGAAGGTGCGCGCGCGGGAAAGAACAATGGAGCTTCCAGTGATGATTTTCGCACTTTGAAGCCACCATAATGGGAGCAAGAAGCATTGGACGAAATATGCATGATGCCACTTTATAAAATTCGTCCCCAGGCTAATATAGGTGTTGCGCCACCTTATTTTTGGGCTAGGCCCATGTAATTTCGAAATACCATATTATAGGCTATTTTTAGAGTCCGTATGTATGGGGAAACTGAGTTAGGGTCGATTTCGGACCCCTCCTCCAAGGGGCCACGAATTTCCCCTCTATTCCCCCATATATACAGCCCTTAGGGCGTCGTTTTAGGTTTGGGTTTTTTTTAGATTATAAGTTCGCCATAGCTGCAACTTCGCGTTCTTCGTTTGTGTTCCATGACCAGACAAAGGCGTCCCAGAACCCCACTTCATCAATAAAGCTTTCCTCTTATATTCGCAATATCCAGATTGCAATCTTAGTTTCTTGCTTGTTCTTCGTTTGCGTGCAGGAAACAGACCCTCGTGGTCAGGTTGATCCTGCTCCGGCGTGGTCAATAACCTCTCGGAGTTGGTTTAGCGATTGCTAAGGCGCAGCGTCATCACACGTTCGTAGTCGGATCGTCAAAGTCTACTCCACCAAAACGATAGCCATCATCTCATCGAAAGACAGGGACAACTTCGCCTCTATCAAGTGGTATCAGATTTCCAGGTTGCTCGGTGAGATTTTATCAGTTTTCGTAGTTTAGATCGCATCTTTTTCTTCATACCTTTAGTCCACGAAAAAGCCAAAAAAAAATTAGGGTTAGATCATCATATCCGAACCAATCTGAGCCTTTGCATAGTCTTTTCAGTATTTTTCTTTGTTGAATTTGCGGTTACATCGTCGTGTCGAGTTGCTGGTCTTAGTGTCTAGTCCTTTAGAGTTTCGAGTTCTATTCACAGGTTGTCACGCCGCCAACGCATCGTCTTCATAGTCGCCATATACCACCACCATCATCACCCCTGCCAGATATCACCACCCACCAATCCGAGTCCAGCTCGTTTAGATTTCGTTTCGAGATCTTTTTGATTTCGGACTCGCGTTTTGCTACCTGCGTAGGTGTCGGGAAAAAAAATCGCGTTTCGCGTTTCGGAGTTTTGGCCGAAATTATTTTTTCCCTATCTTGATTTTAGGTTCTCCGGAGCGTTTTGAGACACTTGCTATCATAGTGATTTTTGTCGAAATTTTTGGTCGTCGCAGCCCCCGGATTGCTCCAGAAAAAAAAATAGTCCAAAAAAATTTCGTGCCCATCTTGCTTATACGACGTGGCAAGAGTTTTGAGACACTCGCCATTGTAGTGATTTTTTGAGCAAAAGAAAAAAAGAGGCGCCGACAAAAACAAAATTCAAAGTGTGCTCTTCCCTTGATTACGTGTAGCGTCGTGATTTTGTTGGTGCTTTAGGCTCGCGTCTCTAGTACGGATCTAGCCTAGGACCAGCACAGTATCGTCGTTGAGCATTTATTCAACCTTGCATCTCTGAATTGATTATTGCTAACCCTTTTTGCTACCATATTATAAGCCATCCCAGCTCCACATACATCTATGTCATGTGTTTGACACCACCTGGCAATCGCTCTATCCAAGCTTTGAGAGTTTTGACTACAACGGTTGCCGATCACCGCCTGCTGCTGGGTAAGAACTGGTAAAAATTTGAGATTCGCTTAAAGGATTTGTGACACACCACCACCACCACCACCACGTCCTAGTAGTCCGTAGGTTTCATATTCTTGTGTGTTTCCTATTTGCTAACCATGCCAGGATCACACGACAGTGAGATCGACAGGGAGAGCATGACCAACAAAGCGCTATATGATAAATTTCAGCAAATGATGGCTGACCAGGTACAAGACTTCGTGACCAACTTTGGAGAGGCCATGGAGAAGCTAGATGGTTTGGAGAAGACCTTTTACACCAAGATGGACGCCAAGTTCAATGAGGTGCTTGCCCGTCTACCACTACCAGCTGCAGCTCCTATTCCTTTCAAACGACGAGCACGACGTGTGCCTCTCGGCCAAGCCCAACATACTGGTACTGTTGATACTGCTGCTATTTCTGTGGCTCGTGCTCCTACTGTCATTAAGCAGGTTGACGATTATGATGGTGATTACGGTGATGAGGGAGAGGTTGCTCCCGATCAGCCTCAGGGGCAACCACCACCATACGCACCAGGTCGACCACATGGCTACAACCGTAACGGTAGGGCTGCCCCACCCCCTCAGGTACGGGATCATGACCATCTCCCTAAACTTAAATTGAATATTCCGACGTTTGAGGGTAGATATGTTCCTGATATATATCTTACATGGGAATTAGAAACAGAACAACATTTTACATGCTTACAATTTCCTGAGGATAGACGTGTTGCTGCTGCTGTTTGTTCATTCACTAGTTTTGCTTGTGTTTGTTGGTCAGAACATTGTAGAATACACCATGCTAATATTCCAACTACTTGGGCTGCTTTGAAAACTGCTATGCGTAATCGTTGGGTGCCACCTTATTATCAACGTGAATTGGTTCAAAATTTGCAGCGTTTAAGACAAGGGAAAAATTCTGTAGAAGAATATTATCAGGAATTACAAACTAGTATGATTAGATGTGGTATTGTTGAGGAGAATGAAGCTATGCTTGCACATTTTATGGGTGGATTAAATAGAGAGATTCAGACTATTCTGGAGTATAAGGAGTATAACACTATCACTCGTTTATTTCATCTTGCTTGCAAAGCTGAACGTGAAGTGCAGGATCGACAGGCAATGGCGAGAACTACTTTTTCTACAGGTCGCACTTCATCATGGACGCCACGTACCTCATCTACTTCCACACGTCCTGCTGCAACACCACCTACTTCAACCTCCAACTCCAACCGCGATACCAGGAAACAGGCTCCTACTCCACCCTCTACGAAGAGCACACCTTCTAGGCCTGCACAGAGCTCTTCTTCATCTATTGCATCCACATGGCAAAGACATGAGGTTATATGCCGTCGTTGCAAGGGTGGAGGTCACTTTGCGAGAGAATGCCCTTCTAAGCGTGTCATGATTGTTACTGAGGATGGTGGATATGCGTCTGCTAGTGATTATGATGGGGAGACTTTGGCTCTCATTGCAAGTGAAGAACACGATGGCGACGATGCAGAACCAGAAGCACACTACATGGCTGCTGATTATGCTGACAGGTTTGAAAGTTTAGTTGCTCGACGTGTTCTCAGTGTGCAGGTTACACAGGCTGAACAAAATCAGAGACACAACTTATTCCACACAAAGGGAGTTGTGAAGGAGCGTTCTGTTCGTATCATCATCAATGGAGGGAGTTGCAATAACTTGGCTAGCATGGAGATGGTGGAGAAGCTGTCTCTAACCACCAGACCACATCCTCATCCTTATTACATCCAATGGTTCAACAATAGTGGCAAGGTTAAGGTAACACGTACTGTTCGTGTGCATTTTAGCATTGCTACATATTCTGATTATGTGGACTGTGATGTGGTACCAATGCAAGCATGTTCTGTTTTACTTGGTAGACCATGGCAGTTTGATAAAAATTCTGTACACCATGGTAGGACAAATCAGTATACTCTTGTTCATAAGGATCATAATATCACTTTGCTTCCTATGTCTCCCGAACATATTATGAAAGATGACATTGCTAGCGCTAGTAAAGCAAAACAGGAGAAAAATAAGAGTGAAAATCAGATTGTAGCACAGGAATTTGAGCAACACCGTAAGCATAATAAACCATCATCTACTGTTGCATCCGAAATAAAATTGAAGAGTGGATGTTTACTTGCTACTAATCTGATATTAATGATTTGGATGTTGCTACATCTGTTTGCTATGCTTTTGTATGCAAAGAGGTATTATTTTCATTCGAGGACATGCCTCCCTCTTTGCCTCCTGCTGTCATTAACATTTTGTAGGAGTTCGCTGACGTCTTTCCACAAGACGTGCCAACGGGATTACCGCCTATTCGCGGGATTGAGCATCAGATTGACGTAATTCCCGGTGCATCCCTACCCAACCGTGCGCCCTACCGTACCAATCCCGAGGAGACAAAGGAGATTATGCGTCAAGTACAGGAGCTGCTTGACAAAGGTTATATACGTGAATCCCTTAGTCCTTGTGCTGTTCCTATTATTCTAGTTCCTAAAAAGGATGGTACTTCGCGCATGTGTGTGGATTGTAGAGGCATTAATAATATTACTATTCGTTATCGTCATCCTATTCCTATACTAGATGATATGCTTGATTAATTAAGTGGCTCTACAATTTTCTCCAAAGTTGATTTGCGTAGTGGATACCATCAAATTCGTATGAAATTGGGAGATGAATGGAAAACAACATTTAAAACTAAGTTTGGATTATATGAGTGGTTAGTCATGCCTTTTGGGTTAACTAATGCACCTAGCACTTTCATGAGATTAATGAACGAGGTTTTACGTGCTTTCATTGGACGATTTGTGGTAGTCTATTTTGATGATATATTGATTTTTAGTAGATCTTTGGAGGAACATTTGGAACATTTACGTGCTGTTTTTACTACGCTACGTGATGCACGTTTGTTTGGTAACCTTGGGAAGTGCACCTTTTGCACCGACCAAGTATCTTTTCTTGGCTATGTTGTTACTCCACAGGGAATTGAAGTTGATAAAGCCAAGATTGAAGCTATTGAGAGTTGGCCGCAGCCCAAAACGCTCACACAAGTAAGGAGTTTTCTTGGCTTCGCTGGTTTCTATAGGCGTTTTGTGAGAGATTTCAGCACCATTGCTACGCCTCTCAATGAGCTTACAAAGAAGGACGTGCCTTTTTCTTGGGGTACCGCACAGGAAGAAGCCTTCACGGTCTTGAAAGATAAGTTAACACATGCTCCTTTACTCCAACTTCCTGATTTTAATAAGACTTTCGAGCTTGAATGTGATGCTAGTGGAATTGGGTTAGGAGGTGTTTTATTACAAGATGGTAAACCTGTTGCGTACTTTTCTGAAAAATTAAGTGGGCCTAGTCTGAATTATTCTACTTATGATAAGGAATTATATGCTCTTGTTCGGACTTTGGAAACATGGCAACATTATTTATGGCCCAAAGAATTTTTTATACATTCTGATCATGAATCTTTGAAACATATTAAATGTCAAGCAAAACTGAACCGTAGACATGCTAAATGGGTTGAATTCGTTGAGACTTTCCCTTATGTCATTAAACACAAGAAGGGTAAAGAAAATGTTATTGCTGATGCTTTGTCTCGTCGTTATACTATGCTTTCACAACTTGACTTTAAAATATTTGGTTTGGAGACCATCAAAGATCAATGTGTGCATGATGCTGAATTTAGAGACGTGTTACAGAATTGTAAAGAAGGGAGAACATGGAACAAGTTCGTTATTAATGATGGATTTGTGTTCCGTGCTAACAAGCTGTGCATTCCAGCTAGCTCCGTTCGTCTTTTGTTGTTACAGGAGGCGCACGGAGGAGGATTAATGGGACACTTTGGCGTGAAGAAGATGGAGGACGTACTTTCTACACATTTCTTTCGGCCAAAGATGAGACGGGATGTTGAGCGTTTTGTTGCTCTCTACATGTCAAAAAGCTAAGTCACGACTCAATCCTCATGGTTTATATATGCCTTTGCCTGTACCTAGTGTTCCTTGGGAGGATATATCTATGGACTTTGTTTTAGGTTTACCTCGAACAAAGAAGGGGAGGGATAGCATATTTGTTGTCGTGGATAGATTTTCCAAAATGGCCCACTTTATACCGTGTCATAAAAGTGATGATGCTGCTCATGTTGCTAATTTGTTCTTTCGTGAAATTATTCGATTGCATGGTGTACCAAATACAATTGTTTCAGATCGTGATGCTAAATTTGTTAGCCATTTTTGGAGATGTTTATGGGCTAAGTTGGGGACTAAACTACTTTTTAGTACTACATGTCATCCCCAAACTGATGGCCAAACTGAAGTAGTCAATAGATCATTGTCTACTATGCTTAGGGCTGTTTTGAAGAATAACATGAAAATGTGGGAAGAATGCTTGCCTCATATTGAATTTGTTTATAATCGTTCGCTAAATTCTACCACTAAGATGTGCCCTTTTGAAGTTGTGTATGGTTTCTTACCTCGTGCACCTATTGATTTGTTGCCTCTTCCATCTTCGGAGAAGGTTTTTGATGCTAAAGAACGTGCTGAATTGATATTAAAGATGCATGAGTTAACGAAGGAAAACATTGAGCGTATGAATGCTAAATACAAAATTGCAGGAGATAAGGGTAGAAAACATGTTGTCTTTGCACCTGGAGATCTTGTTTGGTTACATTTGCGTAAGGATAGATTTCCTGATTTGCGCAAGTCAAAGCTAATGCCACGTGCTGATGGTCCTTTTAAGGTGTTAGAGAAAATAAATGATAGTGCATATAAACTTGAGCTGCCTGCAAAGTTTGGGGTTAGCCCCACTTTTAACATTGCAGATTTGAAGCCTTATTTGGGTGAGGAAGATGAGCTTCCGTCGAGGACGACTTCAGTTCAAGAAGGGGAGGATGATGAGGACATCCCTACTAATGCTACACCCACAACTCCGACTGCTATACATACAGGACCAATTACTAGAGCTCGCACACATCAATTGAATTACCAGGTACTTTCGTTTCTTGCAAATCCTTCTAATGTTCATGAACATATGATGCTGCCTAAATTAGATCATTTTCGCACTTTGAAGCCACCATAATGGGAGCAAGAAGCCTTGGACGAAATATGCATGATGCCACTTTATAAAATTCGTCCCAAGGCTAATATAGGTGTTGCGCCACCTTATTTTTGGGCCAAGCCCATGAAATTTCGAAATACCATATTATAGGCTATTTTTAGAGTCCATATGTCTGGGGAAACTGAGTTAGGGTCGGTTTCGGACCCCTCCTCCAAGGGGCCACGAAATTCCCCTCTATTCCCCCATATATACATCCCTTAGGGCGTCGTTTTAGGTTTGGGTTTTGTTTAGATTATAAGTTCGTCATAGCTGCAACTTCGCGTTCTTCGTTTGTGTTCCACGACCAAACAAAGGCGTCCCAGAACCCCACTTCACCAATAAAGCTTTCCTCTTATATTCGCAATATCAAGATTGCAATCTTAGTTTCTTGCTTGTTCTTCATTTGCGTGCAGGAAACAGACCCTCGTGGTCAGGTTGATCGTGCTCCAGCGTGGTCAATAACCTCTCGGAGTTGGTTTAGCGATTGCTAAGGCATAGCGTCATCACACGTTCGTAGTCGGATCGTCAAAGTCTACTCCACCAAAACGATAGCCATCATCTCATCGAAAAACAGGGACAACTTCGCCTCTATCAGCACGGATGTAATTTTTTAGTACCACTTGCAAGCAGTAGTACCACCACCCGTAGCGGTAGTACCGCTATCCATAGCGGTAGTACCGTGAGGACGAGTGGTATTACCGCTCTGGCAGTTCTACTGGCCTTTTGCCTCCTCAGTGTTGTTTTTCAAAGGGGTACTACCGCCCTAGCGGTAGTACCGCTCCTTGGAGCGGTAGTATCGCTCTGTGCGGGCTGTGAGGATAACGGTTGGATTTTTTCCCACCTATAAAAGGGGGTCTTCTTCTCCAATGGACCCAATCCTTTGAGCTCGTGTTTGCCCCCGATTGTTGACCTTCTTTGATGTTGGTATCTCTCAATCCCTCCAATGATTCTTGCTCCTTTTGAGGGAAAAGAGAGAGGATATCTAGATCCACATTTCCACCAATCACTTTCTCCTCTAAGTGAGGGGAACCCCTTGGATCTAGATCTTGGAGTTCTTCGTGTTCTTCTTTGTTCTTCCTCTCATTTCCTCCCTAGCATTAGTTTCTTTGGTGGGAGTTGGGAGAGAAGGACTTGGGCACTCCATGTGCCCTTTCCATTGCATTTGGTGCATAGGTTTGAGTCTCCACGGTGATACATGGAAGTGAGAAGTTGAGAAGCTATTACTCTTGGGTATTTGAGCACCCTAGAGCTTGGTCCTCTTGGGTGGTTTGGCGCCGTAGATGGTTGGTGGTGTCTCGGAGATCAATCATTGTGGTGCAAAGCTCCGGGCAAGCTTCGGGGTCTCCAATTAGGTTGTGGAGATTGCCCCTAGCATTTGAGGTCACCTCGGAGCCACAATCCATTGTGGTGAAGCTTCATGGTGTCGTTGGGAGCCTCCAATCAAGTTATGGAGATTGCCCCAGCCTTGTTTGTATGGGTTCGGTGACCACCCTCAAGGGTCCCTTAGTGGAATCACGACATCTTGCATTGTGCGAGGGCATGAGGAGATTACGGTGGCCCTAGTGGCTTCTTGGGGAGCATTGTGCCTCCACACCGCTCCGAACGGAGATTAGCATCCGCAAGGGTGTGAACTTCGGGATACGTCGTCGTCTCCACGTGCCCTTGTTATCTCTTACCCGAGCCACTTTACTTATGCACTTTACTTTGTGATAGCCATATTGTTTCTTGTTATATATCTTGTTGTCACTTAGCTGTATATCGTGCTTAGCATAAGTTTTTGGTGCACATAGGTGATCCTAGTTGTTTTAGGTTGTGTTCTTGACTAATTAAACGATAGTTTTATTCCGCATTTGTTCAAGCATAAATCGTAATATATTTTAAAGCGCCTATTCACCCCCCTCTAGGCGACATCCACGTCCTTTCAACTATGTCAATAGGTTAGTCCCAAAAAATGATATAAACTTGCCATAAAATGATTGTAGAACATCCGAGATTGATAATATAACAACATGGAATAATCGAAAGTTATAGATAAGTTGGAGACATATCAGAAGCCTGCAGGGAATGCATCCCCGCACGCCACCTAGACTAGCATTTATGGCATTCTGTCCTAAGTGCCAGAGTTAGGTATGATAGCACTGTTGGCTATGTCATCACTATGTAATGTCTGTTTTGCCACTGTGGTTGCCCCTTGAGCTTTAAAAGGAGGCCCAAGGCAACCTGGCTAAAGATTTGGACTTTTGGATACTTGTACTCATGTAACAATTGCCCCGAATGCAACCCTTGCCGGGTTTGAGCGTTGCGTGTGCTTCGTGCTCCTCTGATCAATCCACCAAAGCAGGAGTAGGACTTTACGCTTCTGAGCGGCCCGAACTTGGGTAAAACACCAGCGTCTCATCATCGTGCTGCCTTAGTACCTCCTCTCTTTGTGCATGCGACCTCACTGCTGCCGAACCACAAAAGGGCCCATAGACCCATAGGTGATTGTGTTCATCAAGCTCCCGACATCTTTGGCGTGCCAAGTAGGGGGAGTGTCATTTATGTGAACCCGAGATTGTGAGCGGCGCATCAATCTTCATCATCATTTCCTCCGCCAGGAGCGTCGACAGAGAGGAGCAATGCTGCTCCTTAAGCCTCTTCCTTCGTGGATCCCATCGCATGTCGCCGCTGCAGCAGTGGTGATGTGAAGGATGAGGGGCGTCGATGCTGCGGCTGATACGTCCGACGTGGACAACACAGCCGCAATGTAGACCATGGTCGAGGAGGAGGCAAAATGGGCGGCGGCACCATCCCTATCGCAATCATCGAGCTAGCCCATCTAATCCCAGGGAGGTGCAGCTCGGTCAAATAGGCAAAGAAGGTACATGGCTATACACCCCTCTCCTCTCCTTCCCCGCCTGTGATCAGTTGTGCATGCATAGCGGTGGCTGCATGAGGCTCGGTCCTGCATTTATCCCATCAAGGGTAATTCCTGAGCCGAACGCTAGAGCGAATCCATCGGTTGGCACCCCCGACAAGCGAACCACGACAAGGTCCCATTCACCAAGCTTCCATTGCGTTGGTCGCTATGGGACCATTAGGTGCAAAGGAAAGGAGAGAAGGCTCAATATTTCATGTTTACTCCCTCGTTTTTCATTAGTTATGAATGTTTACATTGACCCACCAGGCTCGTGTCGAGGATTGTACTGATAACTAAGCAGGTCTCAAGTTTCACCATATGCCCCTCTTCATTTTCCCGTTCCTCTCAGGGCAAGGATGGATACACGTGCATGTATTCACCGGGAAACAAGAAGAGGAGAGGCGGCCGTGAGTGGAAGGAGGGAAAATGTGCGTGAATAAACACGCCCCAGGACGAAAGGAGGAACCATAATGAAAGTTAAGTTGACATGATTATCAACTTTCATTAGAGCTTGCATTTTTATATCCCCCCTAGCAACCAAGGTTCATATGGCAAATCTTGTGCGCGATAGAACCTTGCCGTATTTTTTTGCACCCTTGCTTTGTTTCAAGTCCACTCAACAAAACATGCAGGGACATCAAAGACCATCAAGGAAAAACTCACCACTAGCATGTCCTTGACAACAGAATGTTAAGGACCCGTTTCTCAAAGCAATCGCGGCAACAAGTTGTTGGCTGGAAATCAGAGCACACAAAGAAACTAATCATACAAACGCCAGTAGGAAAGCAATGGGATAGCATATGTTTACATAAAGACATCAATTCAGCAAACATTAAAGCAAAGATAGGGCGTAGTCTAATACAGGATACAAATTATGTCTTAAGTACAGGACAACATGGCAGTAGGAGTGGCTCAAGGCTAACCCCGGCGACTTCCCTGGGTCCTTGGGACTAAGAGGACCCTGTAAGCAAGCAGGTCGGCCTTCTCCGCGGCATCAGAAATGTGGGTGCCTGGCGGCACCTTCTTGAAAGCATCAAAGAGGTCAAGCTTTGGGTGGAAGAAGGCAAGGTTGCTCCGTACCAGGAAGAGAGCATCATGAGCCAGCTTTCGAGATTCGTTTGCAAAGCAGGCGGCCCTGTCCTCCTTATACATCTTCAGCCCACAAGCATTGGAAGAAGAGAGTCATCTTGACGGTTGGGATTTCGTGCTTGCCGATGGAGAAGGCCCGGCTCTGCATGTCCATACACACGATCTATGCAGTGAGACGCGTGGTGATGTCAGTCATGAACTTGATCTAGAGGTCATGCTGCTGAATCTGGTTCTAAAGCTTGTCTTCTGCATCCTTTTGGAAGGTTTGTGCATTGGTCAGGGATGCCATCAGCAGCTTCTTGCGAGCACTGGCAGATTCAATGTCCCTCTCCAAAGAGGCAAGACTGGATTTCATATTGGAAATGGCGTCATTGGCGGTGTTGAGATGTTGGCTCTTGGAGGAAAGTTGCGATTGTGCCTCTTCCAGAGTGTTTTTCACTTCTGGCCATCCTCCTTGAGGGCCTCAATCTCCTTGCTGCTCCCGGCAGGGTCTTCCATCAGCTTGCTCGGTTGGGCCTCGAGAGTGGTCTTGGCGGTAGACGCGACAACAAGCTCGTCAGCCGCTTTCTTTAGTTTGGCAAAGTAATTCAAGGAGAGCGCATCAAGAGTAGCCTTATGGCAGTCCTCCAGCTCTTTGGTGTGTTGCTGAACACGGGCCTCCAACTCCTTGTCCTTGCCATGGAGAGCAGCTTTGAGAGCCTCTTCCCAAGATGAGATTTTCATATCTCAGGTGTCCAGAATTGCTTCACGCTCCGCCAGCTTCTTCGATCATCTGAGATAGCGGAGCTAGTACTCGTCTGATTTCCTCATCAATATATGCGCCCACTAAGAAGGATGAGCCATGAGTTGTGTGACCAAGTTGAGCACTGACTAGTGCTAGTTTGCTCAGGGGAGATTGCAGGGCAAAGGCCAGAGGATAGCTCGAAGGGGAGGAGCCCATAGACTGAAGAGGAGTCTTCCCCTCAATGACTGCATCTGGGCTAGATGCACTACCGGGGGGCGGTTCTGTTCTTTCTGAGGATTACCGAATGGCCCCGAAACCTGCCCATGGCCCTCCGCGGCAGTAATCTCCGTCACTTCCTCGGCATCATATTTCCCGATGCCGGCCACCTCTTACACCGACTCAGGCTCTTCAAGTAGCAGAGCTGCGAACAAGAGCTACAAGTAGAAAATATAAAGTTTGGAATCAACAAGACACACAAAGAAAGAGAAAAAGGGGAAGTGAAAATGCAGGCAAGTGGGTTACCCGATGGAGGTTGCTGAGAAGGGACATCATTTTCTGTGGCAACATCAGTTGTCGTCATGCCATCTCTCACCGCCCCTTTAGTGGTGACCTCAACACGGGCAACCTCCTTGGCGTAGGCCCTTGCCAGCGAATACTCCCACGGGCGATGGTCGACAAGGGATCTTGTAAAGCGGGCTCCCCTTTGCGAGTCCCTCAGCTCTCCCACATCTCCTTGTCAGGTGTAAGAAGATGCCCTTCCTCCTCCCGACCAATGAATGAGGTTTGCACTTGGGTTTCTGGAGGAGGGTTGGACTGAGGGATAGGTGCAGGACTCTCCTCCACGTCTCTCGTTGGCGTTCTAGGACCGAGGGTACCTAGACATGCCTGCCTGCAGCCCAGCGCGTGGCTCACCACAATGGCCCGGTGCGGCCCAGCAACAGGCCTCAAGGAGGGAGGGCGGGTTGAGGGAGGACATTTGTAGGGGACATGGGCTCTAACGACTCAGCCAGGCGAGCGCTAGTGGGCACAGAGGGAGGACATATTCCTCTTTCGTGCTTAATAGGCAAGGGAGTACACAATTTCCCAAGGAATCCCCCAAAGGTTTCCTTCCCAGTGCAACGAGACCAACACGATGAGTTTGGCAGGACACACGTCATCACCGAGCCCACCACAGCGTCACGACCAGAAGCTTTGTAGGTGGAGACCACCTTTAGTTAGGATAAGATGTACCTCATGCCCCCCTTCGAATTTGGTTGTTGTGGATTCCTTCCCGTCTTTGCGATAAGGGAACAGGACCATGGCCCCTATAAATAGTGACTAGCTCCCATCGTAGAAAAAAGGTTGAACACATCTTGTTCATCACTGCCAAGACCCCTCGTAAGGCCACCCCACCACTATATTAGTTCATCCTTTGCCTCCTCGTGAGGCCAGTCCACCATAAAGGAGGGGTATGGTTTTACACCGCAAGGTGACCCGAACTTGGGTAAATCTCCGAGTCCACCGCCTTACCCGCTCACACTCACTCGACGTAGCTGGGTCGTAGGGTGATAAGCTTGAGACTTCTAGTCGGTTAAGATTTTTGCACATGTCCCGGTGTTCGAACCTTGTTGTGTTTCGTGGAGCCCCGATTGTGACATTTCGCGCGCTAGGTAGGACCTATCGTGATGATTCTCCGGTTCCACTTTGTCTCTGCTCCGCCAGTCCCATGGCCGATGCCCGCCGAGTCCATGCCGAGTGTCGGGCAGCCCGCGTTACCAAAACAGCACCCATGTGCCATGGAGCCTCGTACCGCTCCGCCTCTTCCACGATCAACACTGCTACTAAGCAAGATGCTTGTGGGCAGCAAGACTCATCACTGCCTTCCTCTAAGAGGCGTGACGGCTACACCGCCACTCTGTCCCCCATTCCTGTCATGACGTCATGTTCTCACTCCCACCGCGGACCGGCGAACGCACCGACTGCGCTGCTCATGGCACGTGAGCTGTTGTGCTACCACCCTCACAATGATCACTCCGGAGACTG
Organism: Hordeum marinum; assembly: GCA_022496015.1. Lineage (NCBI taxonomy): Eukaryota > Viridiplantae > Streptophyta > Magnoliopsida > Poales > Poaceae > Hordeum > Hordeum marinum. The sequence continues at coordinate 284,507,310 of CM039678.1, read as the reverse complement.
GCTTAGTTGTGTCGCCGAACCTACCGATGCTGCTAGTGAAGCCTCGGCGCCTGCTCGCTCGCCCCTCCCGCTGCTCTTCCACGCGGTTGGCATGGCTCACGGGGTGCCACCTCCTCCTTCCCCGGGAAGGGTTGACCGCAAGCCTTGGTGCGAAGCGTGACCCCGCGAACCGCCATGTGGGGCGACGGTGCACGCACTAGACGAAATGAGCTGCCTAATGATGTCGCGGCTGCAAGATAGCGCCCGCGCCCTCCCACCGAAGTTCAACCTGGTGAACAAGTGCACAAAGGTCGAGGCAGTCCGCATCTCCCACCACGTTGTCCCAGAGACAGACCATAAGGACAAGGAGGCAAAACACAAGGGCCCTGCCGTGCTGGCAGCCACACCCGAGGCGAAGCGCGGTCGAAGCCCGGAGGAGCGCCCCATGGCAGTCGCTCGTTCTGCATATTGAACTACACAAACACCCACAACACATGCAACTGCTTGGAGCTCATGGAGCTCTGCGATGAGCGCTTCGGCCATCGTCCCGACCGCGGCAACCATGGCGACGTCCGCAATAGCCTCGCGAGGATGACTGGCATGGCGAGCCTCGCGATGGACCTTGGCATGATCATCCTCGGGAGGCCTGCCCTTAGGCTAGGGCCAGCCTTCCTCCGCTGCAGCCACCACCAAGCAAGAATGATTACTGGCGGGACGGTGGGCCTGGGGGCTTCCTGGAGCCCCGCACGATCGTCATGGGCGGTGCACATGCCCAAACCTCCAATCCCGCCTTCATGCAGCTCCTGCCCAAGAGCCGCCTGGGGACTGTAGTCCCCACCGTCGGCGTCTCTGGCCCCACGTCCACATCTAGGGTGCCTCCCCCTTACACATAGGAAGGCGCGCCCGATGCCTCCCTCCGGACGGGCTCAGTGGGCATCCCCTGGAGACCGCATGACCTGACGGGCACAACGCGGGAGGAACTCGGGCACCATCTGGAGGCGTGCTACTATGCACGACCTCACGAGCAAGGAGCAAGGCGCGAGCTGCCAGGAGCATGAGAGTCTGGTGTTCCCAAGGGCGGCGAGCAACGGAAAATGAGGGTCACACAAGCCCCATGAGGTGCCAGGCACTTCAAGCCCTTAAGGCATAAGGAAGCTGCGTGAACCCCCCGCACACAGATGGACCCCCGTGGCATGCATCGACAAGCGGCCAGCAGCTTCAACAGCGGCACGGCCGTTAGGTAACCTTTTGGGTTGTCCCCACCAAGCAATTATCTGTATTTTGTATCACCCCGGGCAGGTGCCTTTTGAATGCATACCGGATTCAGCTAACCCCCACTCGAGATGGTATTATTTCTCTAAGCCTTTGGCACTGGTACATCGTTGCTACTGGGGTCTGGCGTGCCCCCACAACCGCCCCGTGATGGTTCTGCACGGGGGCTGGGCAGGACGTCTGCATAGGACCTGTTGTCACAGTGAATTGTTCAAAAATCTAAGTACCTGAGCTCTAACGCACAGGCTTACCACCCATGTTGGTTATCTACCTTAGTGCCCTACCCCCTCAGTGGACCGTTGCGGTCGAAGGAACGAAAGACGGCTTGGCTCACGCTACAGCAGAGTGGACGAATTATCCCATGCAGACATGCTCTTACAGTCGCGCGGGGCGCGACACAACACTCATGTTTGGGCCATAGGGGCATGCAAACGCTGAAAACACAACTGGTGAACAACGGCTCCCCTGCAGACATGCCCTTACGGACGCACGAGGTGTGCCACGGTGCTCACGTTTGGGTCATAGGGGCATGCAACAGCACTGATGTTGCCACACGGTTTAAGATGGTGCTCGTAAACGGGCCGCTCCCGCACCGAAATGTGTGAGAGAATCTGAAGACCAGGTTAGGAGCTTTTGAGCCTCGTGCCTGAGGTACGGACAATGACTTGTCCCATGCATACGTGCCCTTACAGACGTGCGGGGTGCGCCATGATGCTCATGTTTGGGCCGTAGGGGCATGCAGCCGCTGAACACGCAACTGGTGACGAACGTCTCCCTTGGAGACGTTCCCTTACGGACGTGCGGGGCATGCCACACCGCTCATATTTTTGCCATAGGGGAATGGAACAACACTCATGTGGCCACGCGGTGTACGATGGCGCGTACATGGGCCGCTCCACACCGAAATGTGTAGAAGCATTTGAAGAATAGGTTAAGAACTCCTGAGCCTTGTGCCTGGGGTGTCCACCCAATTATCACCATGGTGATATTCTCATGTAATAATGAGTTAGGGGTTGTACACGCTTCGGACCCCCCAAAGTGGAAGCCCATGACGAGCCACGTCTTGGCCACAGAGGGAAGGAATCCCACCCACGCCTAGTGGAGGACCCTACGCTCTGTGCTGGGGAGAAGGCAAAACGCGTACGAGGGTCGCTCCCCTAGTTATTGTATGGTGTCAGTTCTTGGGTCCATCCCAATGACACTGAAAGTTCAGAGACCGAGCTCCAGCTCGTGGCCATATCGCTCGGACATCACCCCTCCAGGGTGTTGAGGCCAGCCCTTCTCATATAACACCCGGATGCAAGAGGGGACACCCAAATGCAGGCGGGCATGCACATAACATTTTGGAACAGGATGATTTCTTTGCAGGACCTTCATTGGGAGGCCTCACGGGGCAGGCCTCGTGAGCAATGCTCCCCCTGGTGCGAGCGTCCCGTGCGCCCAAGAAAGACCCCCGCCGGTCGGGGCGCACGAGGCGCGCACAGAAAACCAAAAATCACGCAAAGGAAATAAGAATGTTCAAAGTGCGATGGGCTACTACTATGAAAAGGCAAAGCTATCATACAACGTTTAACACCACAAAGGGGACAAATGGTTCATGATGCAACAGGGGTAAAGGAAAAGAAGCTCACGCAGAGGTAGCACCGTCTCTGTCATGGCTCCTGGAGGACTCGTCGCTAGAGCTGCCACCCCCCTCGGATGACGCCTCCAAGGCAAACCGCTCGATCAAGAGCTCTACTTGTTTGCGCACCTCGTCCCTGAGGGGCGTCCGGAGCGCCTCAGGCACCAGCTCCATCGCGCTGGAGAGGTTGACCGTGGGGGCGCGGCGGCGCAAGTTGGAGAAGACGGACGTCAACGCGTTTTCTAGGAGGTCGCATGTCACACCCTATGCTTGTAGCAAATTGATATGCCGGGGTTTACAAAATTTGGAGCCAACTAAAACTTTTTCTATGTGTTTATGCTTGCTATGTTGTTTGCTTGCTTGTTGATTGTGTTTTATGGCACTACTAGGTTCTATTCCACTTCATAATCATCTTCCTTGATCCAAACCCCTTGCCCAATGATCATGCCATGTGAATAGTGCCCAAAACTATTTTTATCAAATTTTGTTTTAACCAAAAATGATTTATTTAATTTAAGTTTCCAAAACCCCTAAAATGAGGTTTGCACTGCAAGTCCTCAAATCAGGTGGACCCTTCTTTCCCAAAGGCTTTAATTAAAACCAACTATATATATGACTTCCCAAAACCATGAAATATTATTTTTAAATACTTTTTTCATATTTTACTTAAAGGCTTTTTCTTAAGGCTAGAAATGGTTTCTTCTAGGGAAAAATTATTTAAATGCCTTGAAAATATTTGAGAAAATTTAGAGAAACTCAGTGGACATATATTTTCCATATATATGAGTTTCAACATAAGGGCATGATCAAATCATGGGCAAAACCCCTCAAAACCCTTTCTGTTCAGATCAAACTTTTGAAACATTTTTATAAGAAATATTCTCAATAAATTCTAGGAAAATTCCACCAAGTCAACACTATCTAGGGTGATGATCGTGCAAAGTTTCATATCAATCCAAGTTGGTTTGCTTCATCAAACCATCCCAAGATCATTCCTGTCTAGAATTAAATTTGAGCAACTTTACATTGTGAAGTGTCTCCCCTTGGCCTCAAACTTGGTGGGCATGCTCTAATGGCCAAATAGTGAGGATACACTAAGTGCTGCATCATGGGTAAAAGCCTCGTATCATTGGCTCTAGAGAAATCTGATTCTGCTAAATTCTAGGGTTTCTCAAATTTCCATTGTCAACTTTTCCCTCTTGAGCTTAAACTTGGTGAATCCCCTCACTTCTACCTAGCCTTTGACCCTGGTAAATATCTCAGTGAGTTGGCAATATCTTCTTGCCCAAAAATCCATCAAACACCTTATGTTGATTTTGTAAAACCAACTTTTTCACCCCATTCCCTTTTACCCTTGCCCCCAACTTTCTACCCCAGTCTCACATAGAAGCATTTTACCTCCAGTATGAACCCCAAGACCCCAGGTCACCAGGAGGTGGGGTGAAAGCCCCATTTTCACCCCTGGTAGCATCTTTTCTATCTTCCCCTGCCCATTACTTTTCTCCCCCTAGCTTTCCTTAGCCTCCAAGTATCCAAAGATCATCTCCAGGCCCTCCAGGTGCTAGTAGACAAGGTGGGGGCACCCCAGACTGCGCGGGCAGCAGCAATGCCAGCCATACGCACGCTCTGGAGCGTGCTACAGTGCGGTCCCGCATTGTAACCGCGGCCCAATGGCTGCCCCCGACCACCTCAGGCCGCCCCAGCTTGTGCCCTCTACCCCCCTCGGCGTCCGCAACACGCCGCCTGGTCGGCCCCCTCCTCCCTCTCTCTCCGGCAGCTCCTGCGTGCGTGCCCGGCGCCACGTGGCTCGGCCAACCAGCGGGCTCGCACGCACGTGCGCCCCTATCTCTCTCTCCTCTCTCCCCCGACCTAGAGCTCACCCACGAAGACCCTAGACATGCCTATTCTCTTCCCCGTGGCACGTGGCATGCAGCCTGTGCTCACCGGCGCACCGCGTCCACGGTGAGCTGGCGGCCCGCATATTTAAGGCCTCCCCGCACTTCCTGCTCCCCCCTCCTCGCTTCCCCTCTTCCACCGCTTCTCGCTCGTGCCCCGCGCACTCTCCCACGTGGTCGGGATCCCTCTTCTGACCCAAACCCTCGCCCCCGCCGTCGGGCTTTCCCGCTCGCTGGCGTTCCCCTCTCTCCCTAGCAACCCCGCGACCTCCCTCCGACGCGCGATGCTCCCAGGAACCTGCCGTTGCCCTCCACTCCATCCATCGCGGCTCGTAGCCTCCGGTGACCTCCTCCTCTGCCTCTATCGCCCTCTCACTGGCAGGCCGGGCCCGCGGGGAGGTTTCAAACTAAACCTGCCACGCGCGGCTCCTTGCCAGGGCTGGTTTTCCCTCTTGGGCCGGTTTCGGCTGGGTGGTTCTGGCCCATAAAGGCACAGGACCCCTTTTTACCTTTTCTTTTATTCTGTTAATTTCCAAAAATCCCTCAGGGTGAAATATTTATTCAATACCAATATTTTTTCCACCTAAATTCATGAAATAATCCCTAGAATTTAATAGTGCCATTTGTAAAAATGTTTGAAAATATTTTTAGTACTAGTTTATTTTAAAACCTATATATAGGAACCTTTTGCCTTAGTTATTTTATTTCCAAAATCCTTTCCATAGCAAAACCCTAAGAGAATATTTTTAGTATGAATTTTAGTATTTATCGGAGTAGGAGAACATTTTTTGGTAGAAGATTGAGTGCTCTGTTTTGCGTGATTGCTTATTTTTATCACTTTATTTCGCGACGATAGGTTGCATGGTTGACGAAGAAGTTAGACCCGAAGACTTCGAAGACCCCGAAGACTTTATTGAGCCAGGCAAGCAGCCCTTTGACCATGATAAGAAACCATTTTTATTGCATGTCATATAGCACTTTACTTTCATCATAATCGATCATGTGATATGGTGTTCCCCTTTCGGTGGGATGCCTCTGTGCCTTTCCGTTGAGACTTGCATCGTCCATGACCCTACCACCTTATGAGGGTTGTGCGGGTGGGTGTAGTTAGGATGCTAGTAGATGCTACGCAAGTGGGATCGGGATCCATGCATGGTGATGGGAGGAAAGAAATGATTTCAAAGATTTTTCAAAAAACCCGTCGGGTGCCACTAATGCCCGAGGAAGATGTTGATGAGATGGGTGACCACTTGAGAAAGAAGTGGTGTGCCGAAACAAGATGATGATATGTTTTCAAAAACGGAGGGTTCAAGATTTTTCGACCGTCCCAACCTCATATGTGCAACCACGATACCCTTTATGGGTCGGGGCTTTGTTGATTACTATGGTTGGTACTAGAAAAGAGCCCGCATTACCAGTGACAAGAGTTAAGTGGTCACTCTTGAGACGGGGTCGTCCCAGAGAGGAAGGTCATGCGCTGTCTTTACAGGCACCGGGCATGCTGTTGCGGACCCTCATGGATGATACGAGTGATGTATATCATGAGGGATGGCACCAACGAGTGGACTCTTTGTTTAGTATCACCATGGGAAAGGCATTGTTCAGGTGCTTACCTCGGGTATGTTATATACCGCGAGTCGTGGGTGACATGAAAGTTCCCCAAGTCTTGTGGGTAAAGTGTTAAACCTCCGCAGATTCTAAAACTATTCGAATAGATGTCTTCACAGTCAAGGACAGTTGGGTGGTGCTGTTTATGCCACGTCCGAATGTTTTCACAAGAACTTGGTGTGAGTATGGGTATGATGGTGACAAGAGGTCACATGAGCTAAGTCCGATGACTTGGTGTGAGGATTGGACTAAGTCCGATGACATAGCGTGATGAGTGAACATGAGATGTTCAACCGATACTTATGATGATATCGGTATCTTGATCATATGGATACTTGCTTAGTGTTGATGCATGTTACAAGTTACTTGATCATGACATTTGCATTCAAAATTAGCTTTCCGCAAAGTTACCTACTTAGTGCTATACCATGCATCTTTATTACCTTGTTCCACAACTTGGGTTGCTTGCGAGTACATTCAAAGTACTCATTGGCTTGCCTCTAGTTATTCAATTGGCCAGGCATGGAAGAACAGGAGTATTTTGAAGAGTTCGTTGGAGACAAACATGCGAACTAGGACGCTTCCCAGTTGGAATGCTTATAGGTTAAGGCAGATGGCATGGGTTCACGCTTTCGACCAAGATTTCCACTGCTTGTTCTCTTTTAAGAGTTTGGCCCGTGTGGCCCTATCTATGTTAGACTAAGACCCTTGTGGTCATTATTTGTGTAAGACGTTAAGTACGGATGTAAGACTCTTGTTATTCAGTTTATGTGTGTTCAGTGAGCATTGATCTCTGGGATCACTGTATACGTGCATTCGGTGATCTCGACTTATGAGTCGGGGTGCCCACAGAGCTGGTATCAGAGCCATCCTGACTATAAGAAGCACTTAGTTAGCATGGACGTTAGATAGGATAAAAGTCGTTTTCAAAACTACATCTAGCATTGGAACTTAGGAATTGTGCACTGTTTACCTTTCCTATGCTTCACACAACACTTTGTTGACTCTCCTCCTTTAAAACCTTTGTAGATGGCCGTTGTACCCGAAGCCTTCCTGACATCCGGCTTTCCCTTACTCCTTGGGGATAGCCTGGAGAAGTGCCAGTTTCGCCAACCACCCATTTTCCTCTACTACGAGCACTGGGTCGATGTTGTCACGAAGGAGTACCACCTGGATGTGGTCGTGAAGGCAAACGAATCCCCTACTAGTTGGTTCTTTGAAGGACCACAGATGGAGACCATGATACTCGTAGTCAAGACAGCTACAGGAAAGGCACTCCTACACCTTCGAGATATCATTCAAGAGATGGCTGACAAGCCAGCTACTCGCTACCTTCCCTTTAGGAAGGATGACTTTGGCGAGAGTTGGATGCTGATTCCGACCAAGGACGATGGAACACCACTCAGGTTCTAGACCTATTTCAGCCTCTCCGCCAATAGTCTGGTTCACAACTTGATGACGGATTCCATGAAGCTCCGCGAGAAACTTCACCACACCCGAGAGCTACTTCGACAAGCCAAGACGAAGCCAGACAAGATCAAGAAGGATGGAGCACCCGAGGGATGACCAGCTATCGCCTATCGAGGAGGAGTACCCCCAGCTAGTGATGCACCCACACGTCGTCGTCGCATGACTGCGAAGGAGTATCGTGAGCTCTTCACCGACCTGTCTGCAAAGTGTCGTCGGGATGGACATCCTCGTTCCCCGGCCCCTTCAACTGGGAACGATGCCCGTTCGGATGATGAACAGGAGGAAGACCCAGAGGAGCATGACTACGAGACCGAGCACTCCACCACATGAGTCCGAGAACCCCTAGGGAAGGATCAGTCATGTATCCCTCATGCGAAGTCGAGTCCGTGTAATGGTTCATATGAAACCATGTGTGCTTGTTGTTTGTTTTGTTGTTTGTGTTCCGATGCAAGTCGTGCTTTTGCCTCAAGCAACATGTAAGCGACTCCATCATCTATCTTAATATATGTTGTTGGTCTTTTAACCTTTGTTTCAACACAATTGCACTTGACCAACCCCCTTAGGTGCCCTTTTCTGTTATTGATTATCCTCTTGTCAATCCCAGTTGTTTGACTTGGCTGCTCCAAACAGGATGGTGACAACTACCCGCAACAGCTCCTTCACCAACCCTGAAGCCGGCAACTCTAGCCAGCAATAGGGAGCTGGTGGGGCTGCTCACGCTGGAGGACACCAGGAGCAGCCACAAGGCGACATTCCCCCACCACCAGCTCTGCCGGAGAACATCACCGTAGCTCAGTTTCTCAAAGTTCTCCGGGAGGAACGCCAAGCCAACAATGCTGCTATCCAGCAGATGGCTCAGGCTCTCGTGAACAACCAGCAGCAAGGCAGGAACGGAAATGGCCGCTCCACGCTGTCTGAGTTCATGAGGAACTCGCCCCAACCTTCACTGAGACTGCTGAACCATTGGATGTTGATGACTGGATCCGCACCATCAAGGACCTCCTTGCATTGGTCAACTGCAATGAGGACCATGAGAAGGTGCTTTATGCCTCTCACTACCTCGGGGGTACCGCCCGAGCTTGGTGGGATGGATTCAAGGTCATGCAAGGAGAAGGTGTGATCACGTGGAATGACTTCAAGGAAGGATTCCGCACTGCCCACATTCCTTCTAGGATCATGGCTATCAAGAAGAGAGAATACCGAGCGTTGAAGCAAGGAAGTGGCTCTGTCAAGGAGTACCTGTAGAAGTTCAACCTATTGTCGAGATATGCACCTGAAGATGTCAACACGGAGGCTGCCAAGAAGGAACGATTCATGGAAGGACTTCAATACGTCCTACAGTATCGACTCATCATCTGCGACTGTCATACCTTCCTCGACTTAGTAAACAAGGGCCTCATGCTGGAAGACAAGCGTCGTGCCATAGACGACACTTGCAAGTGCAAGATGATCAACAAGGGAAGCTCAAGCAAGCAGAAGCCTCGCCCCTGGCAGCCAACCCCAGCCAGGCCAACATATCAGCCGCAGCAGGCTAGACCTCCTGCACCTCATTCGAGCTACCAGCCTCAGCAGTATGCCAACCCCAGGCCAGCCTACAACAACAACCCCAATAACAACAACGGTGGCAGAAACTTCAACAACAACCCTGGGAAAGTCACTTGCTTTGGATGTGGTCAGTGTGGACACATCTCTAAGCTTTGCCCCAACAGGAAGCCAGATGCACCGTGCCCTAATGCGCCAAACCAAGGTCAAGCCCGTGGAGAACCACCAAGGAACCCAGCTCCCCGCAACCAGCCAAAAAATGGCAAGGGTCATGTGAATCACGTCACCGCAGAGGAAGCCCAGGAAGACCCGGACATCATACTAGGTACGTTCCTCGTCAACTCAACCCGAGTAAGAGTATTGTTTGATTGTGGAGCGTCACATTCTTTTGTCACCCAAAACTTTGCACTAGAGAGTGGCATGAAACCTACACCCCTGGGTAGTCGTATGTTGATACAAACCCCCAGTTCAGTTATGAACTATGGGATAGGGTGTAAGGGAGTGAAGATTGGCATCAACGGGGTAGACTTCCTAGCAGACCTTATAGTTCTGGATTCACCCGGCTTGGATGTTATCCTTGGCATGAATTGGTTAACTAAGCACCGAGGCATGCTGGACTATGCCAAGAGGATTGTCACCATGACCAATAGCCAAGGGGTGGAAGTCAAGTATGTCCCCAACCCTGCCTCCACTCAAGCCCCTCAGGCTAACTGCCTATCGGGAGTTGAATTGGATCAAGTGCCAGTGGTATGTGAATACCGGGATGTGTTTCCTGATGAGTTGCCCGGAATGCCTCCTGACCGTGACATTGAGTTCATCATTGAGCTTATGCCCGGATCAAGACCCATCTATAAGAAGGCCTACAGGATGGGATCTGAAGAGTTGGCTGAGTTGAAGAAGCAACTAGCAGAGCAGCTCAGAAAAGGATTTATTAGCCCTAGTGCCTCTCCTTGGGGATTGCCTATTCTATTTGTGTCAAAGAGGGACGGAACTATCAGACTTTGTGTTGATTACCGTTCTCTCAATGAGGTCATGATAAAGAACAAGTACCCACTCCCCAAGATTGAAGACATGTTTGATCAGTTGAATGGAGCCAATGTGTTCTCCAAGATCGATCTCAGGTCTGGGTACTATCAGCTGAAGATCAGGCCCCAAGACATCCCAAAGATGACATTTGTAACCCAATATGGCTTGTATGAGTACACGATCATGTCATTCGGGTTAAATAATGCCCCTGCCTACTTCATGTACCTCATGAATAAAGTCTTCATGGAGTATTTGGACAAGTTCGTTGTCGTCTTCATTGATGACATACTCGTCTTCTCTAAGTCTGAAGAAGAACACGAGGAGCACTTGAGATTAGTCCTAGAAAAGCTTCGAGAGCACCAGCTTTATGACAAGTTCAGCAAGTGTGAATTCTGGTTGCACGAATTTGGATTCTTGGGTCATATGCTAACTGCAGAAGGATTATCAGTGGATCCTGCCAAGATTGAAGCCGTGACTGAGTGGCAAACCCCAAACACACTAAAGGAAGATAGAAGCTTCCTCGAACTTGCAGGTTATTACGCAAGTTCATGGAAGGGTTCTCAAGCAGTGCCCGACCCATGACCCAGCTTTTGAAGAAGGACAAGAAGTTCGAGTGGACAGCTAAGTGCGAGGAAAGTTTCCAGGAGCTCAAGAAGAGATTGACCACAACTCCAGATTTGGCCACCCCTGGTTTTCACAAGGAGTTTGTGATTTATTGTGATGCATCAAGAACCGGGCTTTCATGTGTTCTGATACAAGAAGGCAGAGTCGTAGCATATCTGTCCAGACAGCTATGTCCTCATGAAGAGAACTACGCAACTCATGATCTTGAGTTGGTAGTCGTGGTTCATGCCTTGAAGACATGGCGACATTACCTTCTGGGGAAGCGATGTGAGATATTCACATACCACAAGAGTTTTAAGTATATCTTCACTCAAAGGGAGGTGAACATGAGGCAGTGAAGATGGTTGGAATTGATCAAGGATTACGACCTCAGTGTTCAATACCACCCCGGAAAGGCCAATGTGGTAGCAAACGCCTTGAGCAGAAAGGCTTGTTCCTTGAATGCTATGATAAAGGAAAGGCTACCCGCCCTGTATGAAGAACTTGAGAGCTTCGGCTTGGAACTAGTTGCACCAGGATTCCTCGCCAACCTCGAAGCAAAGCCTACCCTGATGGATGATATCAAGGAAGCCTAAAAGGGGCACGAGAGCATTGAAGGCATCAAGGGGAATATCAAGGCAAGCAAGGCCCCAGGATTCTCAATGGATGAACAAGGAGTTGTATGGTTCGGGAATCGCATCTGCGTGCCCAACAAAGAAGAGCCGAAGAACCTAATCTTGCAAGAAGCTCATGACACTCCCTACTCCATCCATCCTAGAGGAACCAAGATGTATCAAGACCTCAAGGAAAGATTTTGGTGGCATGGCATGAAATGGGAGATAGGCACGTTCATTGCTAAGTGTGACATATGCCAGAGGGTCAAGGCTGAGCATTAGCGACCCGCTGGGCTATTGCAACCTCTCAAAGTGCCCGAATGGAAGTGGGATAAAGTCGTGATGGATTTTATCACCGGTTTACCAAGGTCAAACAAGGGACATGACTCTATTTGGGTCATTGTTGATCACGTGACCAAGGTAGCCCACTTCATCCCCGTCAGAACCACCTACGATGGAAGCCAGCTCGCGAACCTCTACATCAACCGAATCGTGAGCCTTCACGGAGTTGCAAAGGAGATTGTGTCCAATCGAGGAACGCAGTTCACCTGAAGATTCTGGAAGAAGTTTCAAGAAGCTATGGGAACCAAACTCTCCTTCAGCACTGCTTTTCACCCCTAGACCGGTGGGCAAACGGAATGAGTAAATCAGATACTCAAAGATATGCTCCGCGCTTGTGTTTTGGCATATGGAGCCAAGTGGGAAGATTGCCTACGGTTCACCGAGTTCCCCTACAACAACAGTTATCAGTCGAGTCTTCAAATGGAACCATTTGAGGTGTTGTATGGACGCAAGTGTCGTACTCCTCTCAATTGGTCAGAGACCGGAGAAGGATTGGTTTTTGGACTAGATATCCTCCGCGAAGCCAAAGAGAAAGTTAAACTCGTCCGAGAACGTTTGGAGGATGCCAAATCAAGACAGAAGAGCTACGCCGACTCTCACTACCGAGAGGTGAACTTCTCCGTCGGTGACCATGTCTACCTCCGAGTCATGCCTCTCAAGGGAACTAAGCGCTTCCACGTCAAAGGAAAGCTCGCACCAAGGTATATTGGCCCCTTCAAGATCACCGCAATGCGAGAAGAAGTTGCCTACCAGCTGGAACTACCTCCCAAGTTGTCGTATGTGCACAACGTATTTCATGTGTCACAACTTTGGAAGTGTCTGCAAGTTCCCAACCGCCCCGACCTCTACATGGACATCAACCATCTACCCATCGATATTCAACCAGATCTCACTTATCATGAGAGGCCAGCTCGCATTTTGGATGAAGCCGAGCGCTGCCCTCGAAGCCGCACCCTCAAGTACTTCAAGGTCCAGTGGAGCAACCACACTGAAGCTGAAGCAACCCGGGAGCGTGAAGATTATCTTACATCGGAGTTCCCTTATCTTTTCAGCGCTTAGCCTAGGAATCTCGGGGATGAGATTCTTGTAAGGGGGAAGGTGTTTCACACCCTATTCTTGTAGCACATCGATCTGCTTGGGTTTATAAAATTTGGAGCCAACTAAAACTTTTTCTATGTGTTTGTGCTTGCTACGTAGTTTGCTTGCTTGTTGATTGTGTTTTATGGCACTACTAGGTTCTATTCCACTTCATAATCATATTCCTTGATCCAAAACACTTGCCCAATGATCATGCCATGTGAATAGTGCCCAAACTATTTTTATCAAATTTTGTTTTAACCAAAAATGAGTTCTTTCATTTAAGTTTCCAGAACCCCCTAAAATGAGGTTTGCACTGCAAGTCCTCAAATCAGGTGGATCCTTCTTTCCCAAAGGCTTTATTTCAAACCGACTATATATATGACTTCCCAAAACCATCAAATATTATTTTTAAAGATTATTTTCATATTTTATTTAAAGGCTTTTTCTTAAGGCCAGAAATGGTTTCTTCTAGGGAAAAACTATTTAAATGCCTTGAAAATATGTGAGAAAATTTAGAGAAACTCAGTGGACATATATATTCCATATATATGAGTTTAAACACAAGGGCATGATCAAATCATGGGCAAAACCCCTCAATACCCTTTCTGTTCAGATCAAACTTTTGAAACATTTCTATAAGAAATATTCTCAATAAATTTCAGGAAAATTCCAGCAAGTCAACACTATCTTGGGTGATGATCTTGCAAAGTTTCATCTCAATCCAAGTTGGTTTGGGTCATCAAACCATCCCAAGACCATTCCTATCCAGAATCAAATTTGAGCAACTTTACATGTGAAGTGTCCCCCCTTGGCCTCAAACTTGGTGGGCATGCTCTAATGGCCAAATAGTGAGGATACACTAAGTGGTGCATCAAGGGTAAAATCCTAGCATCATTGGATCTACAGAAATCTGACTGTGCTAAATTCTAGGGTTTATCAAATTTCCATTGTCAACTTTTCCCTCTTGAGCTCAAACTTGGTGAATCCCCTCACTTCTACCTAGCCTTTAACCATGGTAAATATCTCAGTGAGTTGGCAACATCTTCTTGCCCAAAACTCCATCAAACACCTTCTGGTGATTTTGTAAAACCAGATTTGTCACCCCATTCCCTTTTACCCTTGGCCCCAACTTTCTACCCAAGTCTCACATAGATGCATTTGACCTCCAGTAAGAACCCCAAGACCCCCAGATCACCAGGAGGTGGGGTGAAACTCCCATTTTCACCCCTGGCAGCATCTTTTTCTATCTTCCCCTGCCCATTACTTTTCTCCCCTAGCTTTCCGTAGCCTCCAAGCATCCAAAGAGCATCTCTAGGCCCTCCAGGTGCTAGTAGACAAGGTGGGGCACCCAGAGCGCGCGGACGGCAGCAATGCCAGCCATACGCACGCTCTGGAGCGCGCTACAGTGCGCTCCCGCATTGTAGCCGCGGCCCAATGGCTGCCCCCAGCCACCTCGGGCCACCCCAGCTTGTCCCCTCTGCCCCCTCGGCGTCCGTAACACGCCGCCTGGTTGGCCACCTCCTCCCTCTCTCTCTCCGGCGGCTCCTGCGCGCCTGCCCGACGCCGCGCAGCTCGGCCAACCAGCAGGCTCGCTCGTGTGCGCGCCCTCGTCTCTCTCTCCTCTCTCCCTCGACCTAGACCTCACCCACGAAGCCCCCAAACACGCCTATTCTCTCCCCCATGGCCCGTGGCGAGCACCCTGTGCTCGCCGGTGCACCGCGTCCATGGTGAGCCGGTGACCCACCTATTTAAGGCCTCCCCGCGGCTCCTAATCCCCCTCCTCGCTTCCCATCTTCCTCCGATTCTTGCCCGTGACCTGTGTGCTCTCCCCCGAGGTCGGGAGCCCTCTCCCGACCCAAACCATCGCTGTTGCCGTCAGGCTTTCCCCCTCGCCGGCGTTCCCCTCTCTCCCCAACGACCCCACGACCTCCCTTCGACGTGCGAAGCTCCCACGAACCCGCCGGTGCCCTTCACTCCGGCCGTCGCGACTCATAGCCTCCGGTGAGCTCCTCCTCTACCTCTGTCGCTAGCAGAGGGATGACAGGTGGGGCCCACCTATCATCCCCTCGCCCCCTCCCCTCTCGCTAGCAGGCCGGGCCCGTGGGCAGGTTTAAAACTAAACCTGCCACGCGTGGCTCCTCGCTTGGGCCAACTTTCCCTCTTGGGCCGGTTTCGGCTGGGTGGTTCTAGCCCATAAGGGCACAAGACCCCCTTTTCCTTTTTAATTTATTCTGTTAATTTCCAAAAATCCCACATGGTGAAATATTTATTCAATGCAAATATTTCTTCCACCTAAATTCATGAAATAATCCCTAGAATTTAATAGTGCCATTTGTAAAAATGTTTGAAAATATTTTTAGTACTAGTTAATTTTAAAACCTATATATAGGCACCTTTTCGCCTCAGTTATTTTATTTCCAAAATCCTTTCCACAGCAAAACCCTAAGAGAATATTTTTAGTATGACTTTTAGTATTTATCAAAGTAGGAGAACATTTTTTGGTAGCAGATTGAGTGCTCTGTTTTGTGTGATTGCTTATTTTTGTCGCTTTATTTTGTGATGATAGATTGCCCGATTGACGAAGAAGCTGGACCTGAAGACTTCGAAGACCCCGGAGACTTTGTTAAGCCAGGCAAGCATCCCTTTGTCCATGACAAGAAACCATTTTATTTCATGTCATATACCACTTTACTTTCATCATAATCGATCATGTGATATGGTGTTCCCCTTTTGGTGGGATGCCTCCGTACCTTTCCGTTGAGACTTGCATCGTGCATGACCCTACCACCTTATGAGGGTTGTGCGGGTGGGTGTAGTTAGGATGCTAGTAGATGCTATGCAAGTGGGATCGGGATCTATGCATGGTGATGGGAGGAAAGAAATGATTTCAAAGATTTTTCAAAACCCCCGCCGGGTGCCACTAATGCCCGAGGGAGATATTCATGAGATGGGTGACCACTTGGGAAAGAAGTGGTGTGACGGAACAAGATGAGGATGTGTTTTCGAAAACGGAGGGTTTAAGATTTGTTGGCCATCCCAACCTTACATGCGCACCCACGATACCCCTTTTGGGACGGGGCTTTGTTGATTACTATGGTTGGTACTAGCAAAGAGCCCGCATTACTAGTGACAAGAGTGAAGTGGTCACTCTTGAGATGGGGTCATCCCGGAGAGGAAGGTCATGCGCTGTCTTTACAGGCACCGGGCACACCGTTGCGTGCCCTCATGGATGATACGAGTGATGTATATCATGTGGGATGGCACCAACGAGTGGACTCTTTGTTTAGTATCACCATGGGAAAGGCATTGTTTGGGTGCTTACCTCAGGTATGTTATATACCACGAGTCGTGGGTGACACGGAAGTTCCCCGAGTCTTATGGGTAAAGTGTGCAACCTCTACAGATTGTAAAACTATTCGAATAGTCGTGTCCATGGTCAAGGACAGTTGGGTGGTGCTGTTTATGCCACGTCCGAATGTTTTCACAAGAACTTGGTGTGAGTATGGGTGTGATGGTGACAAGAGGTCACATGAGCTAAGTCCGATGACTTGGTGTGAGGATTGGACTAAGTCCGATGACATAGCGTTATGAGTGAACGTGAGATGTTCAACCAATACTTATGATGATATCGGTATCTTGATCATATGGATACTTGCTTATTGTTGATGCATGTTACAAGTTACTTGATCATGACATTTGCATTCATAATTAGCTTTCCGCAAAGTTACCTACTTAGTGCTATACCATGCATCTTTGTTATCTTGTTCCACAACTTGGGTTGTTGTGAGTACATTCAAAGTACTCATTGGCTTGCCACTGGTTGTTTAATTGGCCAGGCATGGAAGAACAGGAGTATGTTGAGGAGTTTGTTGGAGATGAACATGCGAACTAGGACGCTTCCCAGTCAAAATGCATGTAGGTTAAGGCAGATGGCATGGGTTCACGCTTTCGACCAAGATTTCCGCTGCTTGTTCTATTTTAAGTGTTTGGCCCGTGTGGCCCTATCTATGTAAGACTAAGACCCTTGTGCTCATTATTTGTGTAAGACGTCAAGTATGGGTGTAAGACTCTTATTATTCGGTTTTTGTGTGTTGAATGAGCATTGATCTCTGGGATCACTGTACATGTGCATTCAATGATCTCGACTTATGAGTTGGAGAGCCCGCATCGCGCATGCTGGAGACCTCCTCATCCACCTAGGAGACGCCGCACTCAAGTACCTGCACCACCTTCTGGAAGAAGGTGACGTAGCCCCCGTCGCCGTGCGCACACGGTAACACAGGGGCTTCCTGACAAATCGGTGGACTGTGCTACCCGTGCAGTGGGCGATGTCCACGTATTTCTTGGCGCGCTGCGCCTCAATTATATTTGCATGCGCTGCGTTGTCCTTGGCCGTCTAGACGGTGTTTGTGGCCTCCTCAACTTGGGCCTAGAGTGATGCCAGCTCCACCTTGGCATCCTCCTTGCCCTGTAGCGCGGCTTGAAGAGAAGCGTCGGCTTTTAGCAGCTGGGGCCTGAGGGAGTCCACCTCCCCCTGGAGCGCATCGAGCATGCTCCTCTTGGGCGTGGGCGCACTGAGGAAGGTCTGCGGTTAGGCTCGACAAGATAGACAAGTTTCATAAGAAAAGTAGAGGCACCGGCGCACTTACTCATCGGTGGCGGTCCAGCGCCAGAGCGCCTCGACCGGCTTCGAACCATGGCCACCACTGACCCCATGGCGGTGGCGGTGCCGAGGACCCCACTCGTGCTCCGATGCCGGCAGCACTCTCCCTGGATGCCATTGGAGGAAGGAAGGGGAGACAAAGCGGTTTTCTAACGAGGAGGATGGGAAGCAATGGAAAGGGGCAAACAAGAAGGCAAGCAAAAATGGAACTGCCCCTCGGGAGAGGAGGGCTTATAGGCGCAACCATAATCGCCGAGGAGTCACGGGAGCAGAGGCGACGTGAGCTCGTCGGGCACCAAGTGCCATGCTCGGCTCGTGGTCCCCTCTGCCTCGTCTCTCCTCATTTCCTCTAACGGGTCACTTCGGCATGGGCCCAAGGTGATAGGAGAGCAGGAAGGCAACGTCAATAGAGAAAGAGCAATGATGACCAATGCGGCACACAGGCTATGAATCGACTTGAGTCAGGGCTGTTGCTGAGGCCCCGCAAAGGAGGAGGAGTCCAGCGACCTTCCCTGGCGCCTCGCATCGGGCCCACATGCGGCTTGGGGCCCGCGTGTGGGGACCCCGACTCATAAGTCGTGATCACGAAATGCACGTGTATAGTGATCCCAGAGATCAATGCTCACTGAACACACATAAGCTGAATAACAAGAGTCCTACATCCACATTTAGCGTCTTACACAAATAAAGACCATGAAGGTCTAGTCTTACATAGATAGGGCCCCTAGAGCCAAACACTTTAATGGAAGAAGAAGCAGAAATCTTGATCAAAAGCGTGAACCCATGCCATCTGCCTTAACCTACAGGCATTCTGACTGGGAAGCATCCTAGTTCGCATGTTCGTCACCAGCGAACTTTTCAACATAAACCTGTTCTTCCATGCCTGGCCAATTAGATAACTAGTGGCAAGCCAATGAATACTTTGAATGTACTCACAAGCAACCCAGGTTGTGGAACAAGGTAACAATGATGCACGATATAGCACTAAGTTGGTAATTTGAGGAAAGCTAATTTTGAATGCAATGACATGATCAAGTAACTAGTAAGCATGCATCAACAATTGGCAGATATCCATATGAACAAGTTACATGTATCATCATAAGTAGGGGTTGAACAACTCATGGTCATTCATCATACTAAGTCGTCAGACTTGGTTCAAATTCCAGGCTAAGTCATCGGGCTTATCTCAAGTGACCTCTTTCTCACCATCACACCCACACTCACACCAAGTTTTACGAAAAGAACCGAACATAGTCTAAGCAGCACCACCGAACTGTCCTTGACCGTGGAGACGGCTATTCGAATAGTTTTACACTCTACAGAGGTTGCACACTTTACCCACAAGACTCGGGGAACTTCCGTGTCATCCATGACTCACGGTATATAGCATACCCGAGGTAAGCAACCGATCAATGTCTTTCCCCTAGCGATACTAAACAAAGAGTCCACTCGATTGGTACCCAGCCCTCACGATGTACATCACACGATCCTTGCTCCAGATCATACCATCCATGAGGGGACCAATGGTGTGCCCGGTGCCTTTGAAGACGGTGCATGATCATACATACCGTTACGACCCCATATCGAGAGTGACCACGCCACTCCCGCCACTAGTAATGTGGGCCCCTTTCCAGTACTCACCAAGGTAATCAACAAAGCCCCATCCCATAAGGGGTATCGTGGTTACGCATGTAAGGTTGGGACGGTCGACAAATCTTAAATCTAATCCATTTTCGAAAACACACCCTCAACTTGTTCCGGCAAACCACTTCTTTCTCAAGTGGTCACCCATCTCTTCATCGTCTCCCACGGGCATTAGTGGCACCCGACGGGGTTTTGAAAAAGTCATTGAAATCATTTCTTTTCTTTCCATCCCGAACCATTTGCGTATCATCTTCTAGCAACCTAACTACTCCCACCCGCAAAACCCTCATAAGGTGGTAGGGTCATGCATGATGCAAGTGTCAATGGTAGAAGTATCGGTGGTACCCCACTAAAGGGGGAGCACCACATCATGATCAATCATCGAAACAACAAGTGCTATATGACATGCATGAAAAGTTTCTTAACATGGTCAAAGGGCTGCTTGGCTGGCTCAGCAAAGTCTCGGGGGTCTTCGAAGTCTTTGGGTCCAACTTCCTCGTCAATAGTGCAATCTATCGTCGCGATAAATAGCGATAAAAATAAGCAGCACACAAAAAACAGAGCACACAAGCCACTATTAAAAATGCTACCCTACTCCGATAAATACTAAAGACTATATTAAAAATGTTTTTTAATATTTTGAAGTTGAAAAGATTTTCAAAAATATTTAAAATAGGTGCTGATAATTCCAAATAGGGGTTTTAAATTAAAATAGTACCTAACATGTTTTCAAATATTTGTACAAATGACACTATTAAATTCTAGGGGATATTCTAGGAATTTAGGTCAAATAATCATGGTCATAGGATTTATTTCTAATCCTGTGGTATTTTTAGAAAAGCCATAGAAAAAGAAAAAGGAAAAGGAAGGGCACTATGCCCTGGCTAGAGGCGGCAAGTGGCTGGGTCGACCCAGCTAACCAGCCAGCCGGCCTCGCGCGCGACCAAGTTCAAACCTGACGTGCGGGGCCCTACCGTCAGTGACCGCGAGGGGGGAGAGAAGGCACGGGAGAGGGAGAGAGGCCGACAGGTGGGTCCCACCTGTCAGATCCTTCTCCCACATTGGGGCAGAGAGGGTAGAGGCTCATCGGTGGATGAGGCTACGGGAGGGGGTCGCCGGGGTTGCTTTGAGCTGCAAAGAAGACGGGGAAGAGGGGGATTTGCGTTAGAATGATGAGGGAGGACAAAACGAAGAGAGAGGAGGACCGGAGGGGCTCTGTACCCGGAGATCGACGGTGAGATGGCCGTGTCGCTCCTCGGGTTGATCCGGAGCACAAAGGCATCGGGGGCTCTCTAGGGGCGCAGGGCGGTTGCTGGGGAGTGGAGAGAGAGACCAGAGGGGAGAGAGGGGTTGGGAGGCCCTTTTATAGAAGGGGATGAGTCCATCGAATGCAGGTGCGATGGTGAGCTCGTGGCCAAGGCCAGAGGCCCCGGGAAGAGACGGGGGTGAGTCTAGGGCACTCCTGTGGCTGGTTTAGGCCGAGGGGGAGAGGAGAGAGAGGCGGGGGAGCACGCACGTGCAAGCCCCACGGTTGGCCATCTTGGGTGGCCGCGGCTCGTTTGAGGGGGGCAGAGGAGGGAGAGTGACGAGGGGTCCGATAGGGTGGCGTGGCGTGGACGCCGAGGCTGACCATCTAGCGAGAGGGGGGTGCTCGAGGTGGTCGGGGCCATGCAGTGGCCAACGGCTACAGTGCCTGTCGGCACTGTAGCGCGCTCTAGAGCGCACGTTAGGCATGCCACCGCAAGCCAACGGCGTCTTCAGCGTGCCTAAGAGTGTCTAGGGGGATCTAGGGCCTTTAGGATAAGAAAAAATGCCTTGGATGCTCTGGGGCTCCTTAGGAGAGAAGGGAAGTTGAGAGAGAAGAGGGTTTTACATATGTCCATGGGGTAAAATGAGGGTTTTACCCCACTTACCTATTGAGTCTTGGCTAGAGAAAGTTAATGGAGGTATCTAGTAACCCTGAAGGGTTGTGGTAAAAGTTATATGGCAAGGGGAATAGAGGAAGGGGTGAAACCGGAGACTTTACCAACTCACCTGAAGGTGTTTGATAGTGATTTGGGCAAGATAAGTTTACCAACTTACTGAGATATACAACAGGGTCAACGGCTAGGTAAAAATGAGATGATTCACCAAGTTTGAGCTCAAGTGAGCAAAGTTGATAATGGAAACTTTGTGAACCCTAGAAATTAAGAGAATCAGGTTTCTATAGATCTGGATGTGCTAAGATTTTACCCTTGATGCACCACTTGGTGTAGCATCATCATTTGGTGATTAGAGCATGTTCACAAAGTTTGAGGTCAAGGGGAGAAACTTCACAATGTAAAGTTGCTCAAATTTGAATCTGGACAGGAAGGGTTTTGGGATGGTTTGGTGAGTCAAATCAACTTGGATTGAGGAGAAACTTTGCAAGATCATTACCTATGATAGTGTTGACTTGATGGAATTGTCTTGGAATTTATTGAGAATATTTCGTATAGAAATATTCCAAAAGCTTGATTTGAATAGAAAGGGTCTTGAGGGGTTTTCCCATGATTTGGTCATGCTCATGAGTTCAAACTCATATATATGGAAAATATATGTCCATTGAGTTCCCCTAAATTTTCTCAAATATTTTCAGAGCATTTAAATAATTTTTCCCTTTGAAAAACCATTTCTTGTCTCAAGTAAAAGCCTTTAAATGAAATATAAAGATAATCTTTAAAATTATTATTTAGTGGTTTTGAAAAGTCTTATATATAGTATGTTTCATATAAAGCCTTTGGGGAAGAAGGATCCACCCATTTTGAGGTCTTGCAGTGAAATCTTCATTTCAGGGGTTTTTGAAAACCTAATTGGAATAAATCCCATTTGGCCAAAAAACTTTATAAAAATAGTTTGGGCACTATTCACATGGCATGATCATTGGGCAAGAGGTTTGGGTCAAGGAAGATGAACATGAAGAGGGATAGAATCTAAAAGTTCCATAAACAACAATCAACAAGCAACAAGCATAAATTCAATCAAGCAGAAGCATTGAAAAAGTTTTAGTTGGCACCAAATTTTATAAATCCAAACATAACGAGGTTATACAAACACAGGGTGTGACACCGCGACATTTCGCCCTTCGCTACTTGCCTTCGCTTCGAGCGAGGGCCAACACGCCTTGGGCCCGGGGACTACTGTCGGCGTTCTGTGACTAGGGATACCTAGACTTGCCTGCCTGCAGCCCAATGCGTGTCCCACCATGAGGGCCCGGTGCGGCCCAGCAACATGCCTCTCAAGTCAAGGCCCTCGCGAGAACCCCCCACCCCGTGAGGAGGACAACGTCAATACCTCCAAAGAGTGGCATTCCCCCAGGGTGCCTCCGGAGGAACGGAGATTCCTATGCAAGTACCCTGCCTCTCGAGGCTGGGGTGACATTTTAGGATCGAAAGTAGTGCTATAGGGGGGTGATTAGACTACTTGACCAAATAATTTTTTTCCTTTTCCCAAATTTTAGTGTTTGCAGTTTTAGTATTCATGGCAAGTCAAGTACACCGGACACATGCATGTCTAAGAGTATAGCAGCGGAAAATAACAACAAGTATGAGTAGAAGGGATAGGGCAGGAAGATCAAACGCAATTGTAGACACGATGATTTTTCCCGTGGTTCCGGTAGGTGGTGCTATCATACATCCACATTTATGGAGTCTTCAACCCATGGAGGGTAACGGTCGCGAGAGTCCATAGAGGGCTCCACCCATAAGGGTCCATGAAGTAGCAACATTGACTATTCCATAACAACTTCCATCCATGAAGGACTAGCCTCACTATGGGTAGATCTTCACGAAGTAGTCGATCTCCTTGCCAGTACAAACTTCTTGGTTCAACTCCACAACACGAAGTAGGAGGCTCCCAAGCGACACCTAACCAATCTAGGAGGCACCACCCTCCAAAAGGTAATAGGCTCGATAATGACGATGAAATCCTTGCTCTTGTGCTTCAAGATGATAGACTCCTCAACACACAATCACTCTCCAAACAGATTTGGCTTGGTGGAAGAGATGGGATTGGTGGAAAGCAACTTGGGGAGGCTAGAAATCAATATCCATATGGTTGGAGTGGAAGATCTTGACCTCAACACAAGGGTAGGTGGTTATCTCTTAGAAAAACTGGATGGGGCAAGTATGAAATAGTTCTGAGTGCTTCTCTTTCGAGTAGGTGGTGGTGAAGGGGTATATAGAGGCATCCCCAAAAATCCAACCGTTACACACAAAATGACCAACTCGGTGACACCGATTTGTTAACCTCGATGGTACCGAAGTGACCAAAAGGTGGCAACTTTTGAATCTCGGTGAGACCGATATAGGAAACTTGGTTGCACCGATAAGGTGACCAGCGGTCAGATTGTCATTCTCAGTGACGTCGATCCAACAATCTCGGTGGTACCGATATTGTGAATTTTCGTAACAGAAAGTTGGCAACCTAAACTCGGTGGCACCGGTACGTAATCGGTTGCGCCGAAGTGTCTAGGGTTTGGTTGAGTCTGTCTGAGGTCAAGAATCGGTAGCACCGGGATGGAAATGTTGGTTGCATCAATTTTGAATATTTGGCTTTGGACAGACTTTGGTGGCAGAGTTTGTGGGTGTTTTTGGTGACCATCACTTGTGCACGTATGAGCATTTTGTTCACCAGCAAAACCTTACCCCCTTTTAATAGTATTGGCTTTCCTATGGACTCAAAGTGATTTCTCACAAATATAAAATGTAGAGTCCTCTACTTGAAGCTTTGCGAACCTATTTCCTTGCATCTTGGGGTATTCCACAATATCCACAATCCTTTTTCCAATCCTATCATTGAATATTTCCTAAAATATACTTGGTGGAAACATTAGTTCAATGACTTATATGTTGTTATGAATTACCAAAACCACCAAGGGAGCAAATGTGCTTTCAATCTCCCCCTTTTTGGTAATTGATGACAACATATAGATCAAAGCTTTGACGTATGATATAATCAATGAATATAGTCGTCGCTTTGATAAGTATGTGATAAGCAAGACCTCCCCCTAAATTTTTGCATCATTTTGAATTTGCATTTGAATGCAAATGCACAATCGATTAGGTACATGGGGAACTTCTTCCATGTCACATAGAACTTGGTGGTGTGCGAGAATAATTAGAGTGAACATCATAGCACAACACAATCAAGCAATGGTGAAAGATCATCTCATTAAGCATTAAGATGATAGGAAGTAGTAGCATCACATATAACGTGTACGATCAAACACAAAGAACGTGTATCACAAGAAACCAAAAGACAATTGTTGTTGAAAAAGCAATAAACACCAAAATGCTCTCTCACTTGAAGCCTAAAGATCTATATACACTTCTCCCCCTTTGGCAACAAGTTACCAAAAAGTTCAAAGGCATATATATAAGCGTTCTTGGGCTGATATCCTCCGATTGTTGATGAAGGAGTCAAGATAATAGTGTCGGCGAAGATCTCTACAGATGTCGTGGATGGAGTTGGAGTGGCAGCTGGAGGAACTGAAACTGATGGAGCAGGAGTTGGGGTGACAACAGCAGGAGCTGATGAAGAGGGCCTCAAGTCTAGAGCTGGCACAGTGGCTGATCTGGCCTGAGTAGGAATCTGTGTGCCTATCCTGAGAGGTGATCCATACTCATCATCATCATCTGAATAAGTCTGAGGATGAGGCACTGAGTCAACTTCCTTCTTGAGCTCATTAACTGTCGTAGTCAGCCCATCCAACTTATCATTAATGGTCTTGATCCTATTTCCAAATATCCTCCCAAGACTGTTCTGGTTGTCCAGAATGCCCTTAATGTCCTTCTACATACCTTGAACTAATGATATCAACAATTCCATTTGCTCATTGCTAGATCTAGGGACTTGAGCACTAGTGGCTCTAACTGCCTCTGCCTCTACCTGAGCTACAACAGATGTGGGATGTTCAACATCGATCACCACAACATTATCCTCGAGATCTGGCTGTAGGGGCAAATGGGGACGATCTAGAGCAAATATGTGCTTCTCCAACTCAGAGTTCATGAGCATCTGGATATATGGTGCATAGCAGCAACCCTCTTGACTATCTCTACAATCAAGTCCATGACTCTGATCCTGTTGTGTCTGTCAAGGTGGATCAACACGTTGATGGAGTAGCCTGGATCATCTTGTCATCTCCTGACTTGGGCATCAAAGTATGCCTTAGAATATTGTTCATGGTGCGGAGGCCAGCCTGGAGAAATTAATTAGATCCTAGCTTGTGACACTTCACGTTAGCAGCAGGGATCTCCTTGTACATGTTAGCCACAACATTGTGGCTCTCCTTGGATTTTGAGTAGACATCCAAATCTCCATCTTGAGCTTCTTGAACTCCTAAGATAGCAGCCCATTCATCAACAATGGACTCATATCTTGCACCTTCAGTCATCCATACAATCCTACCATCTCGATGGATATGTGCAGTGGAGTAGAATTGCATGATCATCTCATTATTCCAAGCAGTAAACTCTCTTCCAACAAACTCATCCAATCCAACACAGAGAAAATTATCTTGGACACTTGGAAAGTAGTCCTCATTCTCCTTGATAATTTCCAGTGCACGTACCTCATCTCACTCACAGCTGGACTCTTGTCAAAAAGCACAGTCTCATACAAATCATGTTGCTCTTTGGAATAGAATCTATAGTCCACAACTGTCTTCTTCCTTTGGGCATATGGATCAACAGCTCTCCATGCTCTCAAGCTAGAGTCCTTCCTCTTCTTCATATCTTCAGCAAGTGGATAGCTGGCATTATGTACTGGAAGGTGTGGCCTAAGCTTCATTAAGGCAGTCAACTCATCATCCTCTTCTTCTCTAAAGGTAGACCCCTTGTTCTTCTCAGAAGCAGGAATCTGTCTGGATGACCTCTTGGATTTCTGAACAGCAGCATCAGTTTTCTTTGATTTGGTGCTCTTGGTGGTTGCAGCCTTAGGCATAGCATCTACCATAAGCTTTGACTTCTTCTTGGTAGGGGGCTTAGTAGCTGGCTCTACCTCCTCTTCAGCATCAGCTGCCTCCTCTGGATCTTCAAACATAGATGTAGGACTGCCAATAACATGGAGTATCCTCATTCTGGCTTTCTTCTTCTCCCCTGCCTTCTTAGGCATAGACTTCTTTGGGGGATCAACAGTCACTGTAGCTCTCGCACTCTCACGTGCTCTCATAGATTCAGGAGGTGCATATGTTTTGCCAACCACCCTCCTGGAAGAGGTGGCCTCATTGGCTAACTTCTTGGCAGCCTTCTCTTGCATCTTGGAAATAACCTCATCAGGCACAAAGTCTGAATCTTCTTGATCTGAATTCGGTCTCTTCCTGGTCCTTGTAGCAGCTTTAGCCAACACATGAGAACTAGGGGTGCCTAGATCTGAAAATGAACTAGGCTCAATACTAGTGCCCGAATCCATCTCAACACTCTATTCTCTGAAGTTGTTCTCACTATCATCTGAAGCAGACATCTCTGACCTTGTGAATAGA
Source organism: Hordeum marinum (assembly GCA_022496015.1). NCBI lineage: Eukaryota > Viridiplantae > Streptophyta > Magnoliopsida > Poales > Poaceae > Hordeum > Hordeum marinum. The sequence goes on along the minus strand of CM039678.1, from coordinate 284,480,450 downwards.
GTATAGAGGACCAGAAGAAGACGAGTCATCACAAAATGAGGCTGATTTTTGAAAGTTTGAACAGAAGATTTTCAAGATTTTACATTCTGTCACATGAAAATTGGTACAGCCGAAGCAAAAATTTAAGTGCTACCAAGACTGACTATCCCATCAATAGAAACTTGGCACTCTTTTCAATGAGACTGGAAAGAAGTACTCGGTTTCACCAAGACAGTTCTCAGAAACACAGACAGGCAAATCGGTGATACCGATTTTTTTCACTTCAGTTCTACCGAGTTACATCGGGCGAAAGGTAAACCCTAAAAAATCGACGATTCTCTAATCTACGGAGTTTTCTCGTGGATAGAAAGCTGTGCAAACTCTGGCTTATAGAGAAAATCAACTTTATTGCACAAGAATCAGGCGGTGATTGCAAGAAAGATCGAATCCGTACCCTAGCTCGGTGATGGATCCACTACAGTGGTGACGGCGGCGAAGATGCCCGTCGACGGCGAGATTCCCGGTGGCGGAGACGCAAGGGGAGGTAAGGCGATGACCATGGGGTCCTTCTGCGGTAGCTTAGGGTTTGGGGTGCGACGATTGAAGATTGAAATTTCGAACCGTCGGGACCACAACTTATGTACCCTTCACTATCGGTGATATCAATTCTAAATTTTCAGTGTCATCGGGTTTCTCAACTGTGAGTTGATAGAGAATCTCTGTGTAACCGAGAATTTGGAATCTGTAGTACCAAGATAGAAAACCAGATCAACCCTAGGCATTCGGCGAGACAGAGATTTTGGGGTTGGTTCCACCAAGATGCATTTGGGAGGTTTTAATGGTCGGTCCTTGTCGATACGGAACTTCGAGTGCTCCACACACAAAGGGATCGAAAAGCACTTGTTCAAATTTTGTGATGCAGCATGAATAGAGTATGAGGTGAGAAAGCATAGATAGCTAAAGAGTGGTCCTAAGCATTCTTGTCCATCCAATTGGCAAAAGAGAAAATCAAGAGCCAAATAGCAATAATTGGATGTCCTCGAATGAGAAAATAAATGCAGACCAACATGCTCACACAATAAGATGTCAAATGAAATCATGACAAACATGCACATGCACACTAGCATCTAACAAGCACTTGGGTGATCAAGAAGTCATCTATATATGAGTATTTGGCTTAGGAGCCAAGTTAGAATACTTGATCATAGGTCCTACTAATCATTTAATCACAAGTGGTGTTAACACTTTTACATAAAGCATTTAATTTTGTCACATACAAAGAGATGCTTTAACTCAAGTCTTAGAGTAAAGCTCCCCCCTGATGTGATATCCCCCCATAAGAGGAATAAACTAACCTTCGGTTTTGTCAATGAAGACTTCATGTTAGTGAGGTAGTTGTATATGCTCAAGGTTGATGAAGATCACCAAGAGTTAGGAGCATCGTTGTTGTCTCCATACTCTACTCTACTCACATACATGGGTTAGTCCCAACATACAAGAGACAAATACAAGGATATCTATGGACATGGAGTGCAAAACATATGTTATGATGTCCATTGATTTTTTGATTACCTTTTCCCTTGCTTACCTTTGAGGGAATGTGTGACTCCTTAAACTATTGCATAGAGTTGATGTTGTTTGCAAATAGTTCTTGCCAATAATGAATATGAGTGAATTTCATTGGTAGAGTCACCCCTCAATAAATCTCTAGTTCTTCTTGTTGGGGAACCACATCAAGTTGATGGGGATCCTTGGTGTTGTAGTAGACTTTGCAGAAGTTGAGCTTGAAGTAGCCTTGGGAACTCACTCCACCAAAGCTAGGGATTCATCTTCATATGAGTCAATGTCCTCTAGAAGCTTTTTCTTGCCCTTGAGCTTGTGGTCTTGTGGTGGAAGGTCATCTTGAGTGTTTGTCCCCTTGGTAAGAGTATTTTCATACTTCTACTTTTGAGGAAGAAAATTGGGTTCGGGGTATTGACCTTCTTCCCATTCAACTGCATTTGCGTTGAAGTAGCCAACACCACGATTCTTCCGGTATCCTCCGTGCTTGCATACAATTTCCTCAAATTGCTTGCACTCGTTAAGACTCTTGTAGATACCTTTTTCTATAGTTCCTTTCAGTAAAGTATTATCTTTCCCAAGTGTTACTTGGCTAAGAGGATCATTATTAGTGGAATCAATAGAACTACTAGAAGCAACATCATTGGGTTTAGCATTTTTATTGTTGCTACTAGATGAAGAACCTTTCTTGCCTTTGTTACTAGATTGCTTAGTTTTAACTTGAGGCATCAATGTAGATAAGAGAAGTTGCTTAGCTAGATAAGAGAAAGTCTTCTTTCGAAGATCGTCATTGATAGATTTAAGGAAATCATGATCTTGCTCTAAATTGAGCTTCTCAAAGTGTAGCTTCTCATGTGTCCTTACAAGCTCTCTATGATCTTCTAGAGTATACTCGTGAGCTAACTTAAGGATTTTTCATTCTTGAGTTAGTCGTTCTATTTCCAACTTATCATCAACACATGACTTATCTACCCTAGAGTGAGTACTAGCAAGTTCATTTTGACTATCATTACTAGATTTGTAAAATAGCAAGTCATCTTCAATTAACAAGTCATCTTCATCACTATAGAAATCAAGATACTCGGGGTGTGATACCTTGGAGCCTTTAGCCATGAAGCAACTTCCACTCCCTTCATTTGGTGAATAAAATAGATCATAGGAGTGTGTGGTCACTCGTGCAAGTCCGACAATAGCTTCATCCCGACTATAGTTGGAGTTGGAGTGATAGCTTCTCTCGGATTGGTTGTTGGATTCAGATCCGTAATCCCATTCGCCAACATGAGCTTTATGTTTCCTTCTTGAGTAGCTCTTGGTGTACATGTCCTTCTTCTCTGAGTCCCTACTTCTTCTTGAGGGTCTTCGTTCATAACAATCATCTCTACTCCTTCTCTCTCTTCAAGCTGACTCGTCTCTTGAGCTTCATCTTCTTGGTGACTCTTCTTTCCTCTTGTAAGGAGCCGTGCAGTCATTGGAGTAGTGTCTGGGCTTCCCACAATTGTAGCAGTTTCGGTCATGACTTGACGAATGCTTCTCTTCATATCTTGAGTTGGAGCTTCGATCTTTGCTTCTATTCTTGTAGAACTTGTTGAATTTCCTTACCATGAGTCTTATCTCTTCATTTGTGACAAGGTTGTCGCTAGAGGTAGCAGGAGCATCACTTGTTGCTTTGTAAGCACCACTAGACTTGTGGTGAAGCTCTTGCTTACCTTTGAGTGTCATCTCATGAGCAACAATTCTACCAATCACATCCGTTGGCTTGAGATCTTTGTAGTTGGGCATCATTTGGATCAATGCGCAAACGGTGTCGTATCGATCATCCAAAGCTCGAAGTATCTTCTTGATGATGAATTTGTCAGTCATTTCTTCGGTTCTAAGCCGGCAATCTCATTGGTGATGAGAGCTAGCCTAGAGTAAATCTCAGCGACTCCTTCACCATCCTTCGTCTTGAACTTGTCAAGTTGACTTTGAGGAACATCCAACTTGGATTCTCTCATAGATTCTGTACCTTCATGCATATCAACAAAAGTATCCCAAATCTCTTTTGCCTTCTCAAGACAGCTGATTTTGTTGAATTCTTCGGGGCATAGACAGTTGAAGAGAATGTTGCATGCTTGAGAATTGAGTTGCAACAACTTTAACTCATCTGCGGGCGCTTCACGATTGGGTTCCCTTCCTTCCGCAAAGAATTCACCTCGTATACCAACACGAACAACAACCCAAATGGTGGGGTTATGACCAAGCAAATGCATTTTCATTTTGTGCTTCCAACTAGCAAAATTAGTGCCATCAAAGTATGGACCTCTACGGTGATAATGTCCCTCACTAGACGCCATACTATCCTAGGTTGTGAGACTAATGCAATGGATACCAAAGCTCTGATACACTTGTAGGATCCAAAGTAGTGCTAGAGGGGGGTGATTAGACTACTTGACCAAATAATTTTTTTGCCTTTTCCAAAATTTTAGTGTTTGCAGTTTTAGTATTCATGGCAAGTCAAGTACACCATACACATGTATGTCTAAGAGTATAGCAGCGGAAAATAACAACAAGCATGAGTAGAAGGGATAGGGTAGGAAGATCAAATGCAATTGTAGACACGATGATTTTTCCCGTCGTTCCGATAGGTTGTGCTATCGTACATCCACATTTATGGAGTCTTCAACCCACGGAGGATAACGCTTGCAAGAGTCCACAGAGGGGTCAACCCATAAGGGTCCATGAAGTAGCAACCTTGACTATTCCATAACGGCTTCCGTCCACAAAGGACTAGCCTCACTATGGGTAGATCTTCACGAAGTAGGCAATCTCCTTGCCCGTAAAAACTTGTTGGTTCAACTCCACAACACGAAGTAGGAGGCTCCCAAGCGAAACCTAACCAATCTAGGAGACACCACCCTCCAAAAGGTAATAGGCTCAGAAATGACGATGAACTCCTTGCTCTTATGCTTCAAGATTATAGACTCAACACACAATCACTCTCTCACAGGTTTGGCTTGGTGGAAGAGATGGGATTGGTGGAAAGCAACTTGGGGAGGCTACAAATCAAGATCCATATGGTTGGAGTGGAAGATCTTGACCTCAACACAAGGGTAGGTGGTTCTCTCTCAGAAAAACTGGATGGGGCAAGTATGGAATAGTTCTGAGTGCTTCTCTTTCGAGTAGGTGGTGGTGAAGGGGTATATATAGGAATCCCCAAAAATCCAACCGTTACACACAAAATTAATAACTAGGTGACATTGATGTGTTAATCTTGGTGATACCGAAGTGACTAAAAGGTGGAAACTTTTGAATCTCGGTGAGACCGATATAGGAAACTCGGTTGCATCGATAAGGTTACCAAGGTCAGATTGTCATTCTTGGTGATGCCGATCCAACAATCTTGGTGGTACTGATATTGTGAATTTGCGTAACATAAAGTTGGCAACCTAAACTCGGTGGCACCGGTATGGAATCGGTTGCACCGAAGTGGCAGGAGTTTGCCTGAGTCTAAATGAGGTTGAGAATCGTGGCACCGGGTTGCAAATGTTGGTTGTGCTGATTTTGAATATTTGGCTTTGGACAGACTTTGGTGGGAGAGTTTTTGGGTGTTTTTTGGTGACTATCACTTGTGCACGTATGAGCATTTTGTTCACCAACAAAACCATACCCCTTTTAATAGTATTGGCTTTCCAATGGACTCAAAGTGATTTCTCACAAATATTAAATGTAGAGTCCTCTACTTGAAGCTTTGACAACCTATTTCCTTGCGGCGTGGGGTATTCCACAATCTCCACAATCCTTTTGCCAATCCTATCATTCAACATTTCCTGAAATGTACTTGGTGGAAACATTAGTTCAATGACTTATATGTTGTTATAAATTACCAAAACCACAAAGGGAGAAAATGTGCTTTCAGACGTGGGATCTTCTGACTGAGCCAGGCAGGCGCCAGTGGGTGTAGAGGGAGGACAATTTCCTCTTTCGTGCTTAAGAGGCAAGGGCATCTGCGGTTTCCCAAGGAATCCTGCAAAGGTTTCCTTCCCAGTTGTAACATCCCGGGACTGACGCTCCAGAAGATTCCCCTCTTGTTTCCATTCTCGTCATGTGTTTTGTTGGTTGTTGCAGTCATCATTACATCATTTGCGTCATCTGCATAGCATCGTCACTCATTTTCGAAAACATGCATCCGTTCGTAGTTGTCGGTTCTCTTCGATCTTGCCTTTGCCCACTTCGAGACCAACCACACACGCACGCGCCCGCGGCATTAAAAAATATTGTTTTAAAAGTGCCTTTAAAATATTCTGGGATTGGGTTGAATGTTGGCGTGCGGTCTTATTATATTGTAGGTATATCGCGTTCCGAATTTCGTTGCATTCGGAGTTCGTTTGATACCCGAACGGTCACTCATACTAGTGCGGTCATCGGTTTATTCAACGGACATTTCTCGGTGTTTTAAACTCTGTCACGGGCTGCCACCTTCCCTCTCATCTCAGACCAAAGCCCACTACACACCCCACTAGCCCACCTTGCTAGCCCCCTCCGCTTCCGGGCTGTCCATCGGGATCGAACGGTCCAAAAACGGAGCAAAAACCCCTAACCCTAGCCCTTAATTGCTATTAATAGACCCCTACCATCCAAATCAGGCAACCCTAGGCTTAGCCTCGAAATCCGTGCGCCCCAATAATCAGCCGCGCCTCCTCTCTCCCACCAGCCCCCGCGGCCCGCGAAGCCCATCCGGGACCGCCCCGGGCTCGAAGCGCCGCCGCTGCTCCCCGCATGCGCCCGAGCGAGTGCCCGTCCCGAGCTCCTCTTGAGCTTTGCGGCCCGCATCCCCGCCACCGGGCCTCGCCTCCAACCCCGCCACCGCTCTGGTCGTCGGAGCCCCATCACCGGCGAGCGCGAGGCCGGACCTCACTGCTCCTCTCACTTCACTCTCCTTTTTCCTCCTCCCCTCCTCTGTCTAACTCCCTGCCGGCCTCTCCTCTTTGCAGGAACTGCCATGGCCGCCCGATGGCCTCGCTGAAGCTCCCATCTCGCCGGGTCTCGCTAGGAATCGGTCCCCGACACCGGGGATCACCAGATCCGGCCGGCCTCCTCTAGGGCCGACCCTTCCCGGCCGGATCCCGCCGCCGCACAGCCCTCGCCGCTGCCGGCCCCTACCCCGATCCAGCAAGATCGGGAGGACGAGGATTTTACCCGAGCCGTTGACCGCTCCAGCACCCGCTCGCCCTGCTCGTGGGCCAGCGCCCGCGCGAAGTCCAGCCACACCACCGACCTTAGCCCGATTTGGCTCATGGTGAGCGGCAATCCCGTGACCAGCGCCCGATGCGAGTAATTGTTGCATTGCGCCATCAGTGCATAGATTTGGCCCATGGTCCTTTTTTTCCTATTGCGAATTTGTCTAATATCCAGAGAATTGTCCTTTTACAGAAAAACCCATGTTTTTAAATGGTTAATAACTGTTTAACCGTGCATCACATGAGAAAACTTTATATATGAAACTTGACTAGAATTTTGTGTAGATTCACAATATCCAACTTACACATGTGATAAAAAAAATTTAACCATGGTGTTTGCATTAATTTGCGTAATTTCCATGTGAAAATGATTTATTTCATAATTACAAAACCGTAGCTCCGATAAAATGTTCCACATATGTAACTTGACTAGAAAAATGCATAGAATCACATGGTGTCATTTATTTTTCTGTTTAACAACTCGAAAATTGTGTGAGGAGAGATCTGGACCTAATTCATATTATGCTTATGGGGATGTTTCTGAAAGGCTATATGTTGCTTCCGGCCCCATTTAAAATGCCTAGACGATATAGTTGTTCATGCTTCACCTCTTGCCATGATAAACAACTTTATCCACTTTCTCATAATATGGAGAGTTATTATTTTGTTATATGTATGTTGTCCCTCTCCATTTAAAATTGCTTAATTCCATCTTCGCCTTATGCCATGACCACCCATGTTAAACAACATTTAATATTGATGAGTACCTAAACGGGAGTGAACTAAATAATTCGAACGTGGGGTTTTGTCAACATGCAACTTGTTGCATATTGAGATTCACTTTAATGTGTAGTAGTTGTTAGATGTGAGTTGTCATGCCTTGCATATTTAAGCCGGACATGCATCATATTTGTTTGCGCATCGTGTCATGCATATGTTGTGGTGTATCTTGTGTTGATTGTTGTTTCTGGATTGCTTCTTCTCGATAGAGTTCTGAAAGCGTTCGGAGTGTGAGGATTCATTCGACTACGTTGGCTCGTCTTCTTCATGGACTCGTTCTTCTTCCAAGCAGGATCTCAGGCAAGATGACACATTTCCCTGGATACCACTACTATCATTGCTATGCTAGTTGTCCCGCTTTTATCATTATGTCTCGCTACCTACCACTTGTTTGTCCCGCCTCCCAACATTTCCATGAAAAGCCTCTAACCCTCCACCTTCCCAGCAAACCTTTGTTTGGCTATGTTACCGCTTGCTCAACCCTTCTTATAGCATTTCTAGCTGAAGATGCAATTGCTTCCATGTGACAACATGGACATTCCTTTGTTATCACGTATTATTACTATTTAATTTAATGCACTTATACACTTGGTAAAGGGTGGAAGGTTTGTCCTTTTGCTCGGTGTTTTGTTCCACTCTTGCCACCCTAGTTACTTGTGAACAGGTGTTATGTTCCATAATTTAACACTCCTAACATGCTCGGGGTTGTTATGGGGACCCCCTTGATCTTTGTTTTAGGATAAAGCTTGTCTGGCAAGGCGCAAAATTGGTACTATTTGCTTAATAACAACTAAAATTTGCATAGGGCATGATCACTCCATGGATAATTAATCAACAACCCGGGCAATGCTCCTCATGAGTGTTGGTCCAAACCGGGCTGCCTGCGGGGCCGCCTCGAGGAAACATGGGGATTGGTTTTCCCTGTAGCTAGTCCCATCCGGTCGTGTCCTAAGAACAACATACGCGGCTCTTATCCGGTTCGTCGACACGTCGGGCGGGCTTGCTAGACTTGTTTTACCTTTCTCGAATGTCTTGCGTGAGGAACTCTTATCTTCTTCGGGCTATCTCGAGGTGTCGGATTTCGTTTCGGAATTGCCTAGGATGATCACGACATCCGTGGTCGAGGTTATTCCGCGGTGTGTGGTTTATTTGTGATGGATGAGTTGGAGCACCCGTGTAGGGCTAAATCTTTTGGAAAGCCGAGCTCGCTGTTATCTGGCAAACTTGGATATTTTGTTTAACACTCGGTCATAGAAACCTTGAGGTAAATTCAAATAAAATACACCAATTGTGTGCGTAACCGTGACTGTCTCTCTCGTGAGTTCTTATTCGAGAGAGAACAAGGTGGGGTTATGTTTAACGTAAGTAGGTGTTCAGGATCAGTTAGTCAGTTAGTGATCATTACTAGTTCACGTTCATTATGCGTAGACCACCATACTTTACTTTCTGTATTCGCAAGTTAGCCACTCAAACAAATGATTAGTCGCTTGATTCCTCCTCACCACTTAACCATACCTCACCCATTAAGCTTTAATAGTCTTGATACCCTAGGAAATGAGATTGATGAGTCCCCATGGCTCACAGATTACTACAATAATAGTTGCAGATACAGGTAATGTGATGATTGAATGTGAGCGTGATGTTTGTTTGATGTGGAGTTCTTCTTCTTCATTATCATCAATCTAGGATGGGTTCCAGGCGGCAACCTGGGATAGCAAGGATGGATGTCTTTTTGTTGTTTGTTTTCATCCATAGTTGGACCCTGCTCTTCTGTATGGTGTTTAAGTATGTTGTTGTATTGATGTGATCTTGTTGTAGGTTGTGGCGAGTGTAAGCCAATTCCATATACTCATCTCTTCTACACATGTACTTGTAATGATATCCATTTTGCAACACGACGAGATGCGCTTCTATCCCTATCGAGGCCCTCGTGCCGAAATAATGATAGGATCACATCTTGGACATGACAAGTTGGTATTAGAGCCTGTACCGACCTAGGAGCCCCCTCTATTGATCGAACTTGAACGAATCGAGTCTAGTGAAAAACTATTTTGAGTCTAGTTATATCGGAGAGTAGGATTCTTTTACTCCTCTTCTATGCTCTGGTGAGGAATTAGGACTTAGGAATTTTGATTCTACTCCTCTTCTCACTCAAATTTTTTTAAGGATCACGCGGGTGTTTTGGAAACTATATATACCGATGTGACGGAGTTCTGTCTTGGTGCCTCCTGTCTAACTTGATTTCTTCTGGGAGCTCAGCTCTAGGTAATTCTTGGCACAACGTTATCATTCAACTTCCTTAGTATCTCAAGATGAAGGGTGTTCGGAATTGCCTCAATACTTGTCATGGTGAGATAAGGTCGGAGTCACCCAGTACTGGGGAGGCGTTTGGGGTAACACCATGGTTAGTACCATTGTGCTTTCGAGGATCCGAGTTAGATGGATTTCCGAAGCCTCTGGTGATCTGTTGAAGGATGGATACAGTTGGGGTGTAGGACTTGTTAGTTGTGTGAGATATTTCCTTCTTGTATCCCCAACACCCGATTGCATAACCAAGAAAGTTCTCGGAAGTTCTTAGGTGGGAATCCAAGTAGTTACCTAGGCTATCTTCCAACAGATCATGATGTGAGGTTGGACTTCGACATCTAGTGGATTTGTTTGTTCACGGTCTGTCTTACAGAGGACAGTCTCAATTTATGCTTCGTCAAGCCTTGTAGTTCGCTACGCCTAGGGAGCATATTCGAGCATCATTTCAACATGACAATCCAATGTACGATCGAGCCCGTGCGAACCTTACCATTAAAATATTGAGCGAAATCTTTGTTATGCATTTGTTTTGGCTTGTTTCATAAGCCTCATCCTTTGTTTTGTTTTGAAGATGGTAAATTCAAGTTGCTTTGATGTCAAGTTGTGATTTCATATCTTTCCTAAGTGTTCTCATTTGTCTGTAGGATTGTTAATTCTTTTCCTCAACTGGAGTTGTCATGTCAATTATTTTTATCCGGTGTTCTTCCCTTCAAGTGAATTCTATCCTCTTTAATATTGCAAGATCAATTCTCATTTCATTCTGGAGTTTGTCTCATATGTTCCAAGATTTGTTTGTTTTCCCAGCCTCCCGCCCTTTTTTCTTCAGTGATTAAATTCTCTTCCAAGTGCCTTTCTCTTCATCAATGCTTCTGCTATCATTTCTTCATATTGTATCCAGTGATTTCTTGTGGAGATTCTCAAGAGTTTCAATTTCAAGGTCTATCCTCATATTCTTTGTTCTTGTTGTTACTCTTCTCCGGTGGATTCAATTCAAGCTTCGGTGTTCATCTTATCCTTTCTCACTCTTTCAATGGTTTCCATGTTGGAATTTCTTTTCCAAGCCTCTCATGTTTATTCGTCTCTCTCTGTTCTATCCAGAGGCTAAAGATATCACAAAAGATTCGTGTTTTCTTTCAGTCCTTCCATATTATTTCAAGGTTCTCACTTCATCAAGTTCTTAGTTGGGACCGGTGCAATCTCTCTTTTAATGAAATTGTTTCAACGGTGGTTTCTTTTGTGTGGGCCCATAACCCACAGGTTTTTTTCCCAGGATCCTACCTGACTTTTCTAATCTTTCCAGAGATGTCCTCAAGTTCTATTCAAATATGATGCAAGAACGATTTTCATCAGTCATACTCCTCTTCCAAGATCGCTTCGAATCATTTTTGTCGTTGGCTCAACCTTTCCTTATTCATTATTCCGTAGTATCTCAGTAATTCATGGTGTTGTTTCTCGGCATCATTCTTAGCATTGAAGACCGATGGAGAGTTTCTCTTAAATCGGTGTTCGTTCTTCCAAAGATTCATGGTTTCAGCCTGTTGCTATCATCTCAAATTGTTTTGATCATGAGTTATTCCTCCCATATCCATCCGGTGCATTTCATAATTGTTTTCATTTCTCGATCCTCCGAAGGCCATCGTTTCAAAAGATTTCTTCGTTCTCAGCTTTCAACTTTTGTTCTCAAATTCTTCTCAATTGTTCTTCCTTCGTTCGTATCTCAATTATTTTTGTTTCCACTCTTGCCACCCTAGTTACTTGTGAACCGGTGTTATGTTCCATAATTTAACACTCCTAACATGCTCGGGGTATTTATGGGGACCCCCTTGATCTATGTTTTAGGATAATGCTTGTCTTGAAAGGCCCAAAATTGGTACTATTTTCTTAATAACAACTAAAATTTTCATAGGGCAAGATCATCTCGTGGATAATTAATCAACAACTCGAGCCAGTGCTCTTCATGAGTGTTGGGCCAAACCTGGCTGCCTACGGGGCCGCCTAGAGGAAACTAGGGGATTGGTTTTCCCTATAGCTAGTCCCATCCGGTCGTGTCCTTAGAACGACATATGTGGATCTTATCGGGTTCGTCGACATGTTGTGCGGTCTTCCTGGACTTGTTTTACCTTTCTCGAATGTCATGTGTGAGGAACACTGATCTTCTTCGAGCTATCTCGAGGTGTCAAATTTCCTTTGGATTTGCCTAGGATGATCACGAGATCCGTGGTCGAGGTTATTCCCGTGGCGTGTGGTTAATTTGTGATGGATGAGTTGGAGCACCCCTGCAAGGTTAAATCTTTCTTAAAGCTGTGCCCGCGGTTATGTGGCAAACTTGGATATTTTGTTTAACACCCGGTCATAGAAAACTTGACGTAAATTAAAATAAAACACACAAACTGTGTGCGTAACCGTGACTGTCTCTTCTCATGAGTTCTTATCCAAGAGAGAACATGGTAGGGTTATCTTTGACGTAAGTAGGTGTTCAGGATCAGTTAGTGATCATTACTAGTTCATGTTCGTTATGCATAGACCACCATAATTTACTTTCTGTATTCGTAAGTTAGCCACTCAAACAAATGCTTAGTCGCTTGCTGCAGCCTCACCACTTAATCATACCTCACCCATTAAGCTTTAATAGTCTTGATACCCTTGGAAATGAGATTGTTGAGTCCCCATGGCTCATAGATTACTACAACAACAGTTGCAGGTATAGCTAATGCGATGATTGAACGTGAGTGTGATGTTTGTTTGATGTGGAGTTCTTCTTCTTCTTCTTCTTCATCAATCTAGTAGGGGTTCCCGACGGCAACCTGGAATAGCAAGGATGGATGTCTTTTTTGTCATTTGTTTTCATCTGTAGTCGGACCCTGTTCTTCTGTATGATGTTTAAGTATGTTGTTATATTGATGTGATCTTGTTGTAGCTTGTGGCGAGTGTAAGCCAATTCCATATACTCATCTCTTCTTTGCATGTACTTGTAATGATATCCATTCTTGCAACACGATGAGATGCGCTCCTATCCCTATCGAGGCCCTCATGCCGAAATAAGGATAGGATCGCATCTTGGGCGTGAGTAGTTGGTCTACTTACAATATAATAAGACCGCATGCCATGTTTTAAAGGCACTTTTAGAACAATATTTTTTAATGCCGCGGGCGAGTGCATGTGTGGTTGGTCTCGAAGTGGGCAATGGCAAACATTGTTTTAAAAGTGCCTTTAAAATATTCTCGGATTGGGACAAAATTCGGCAGGCGGTCTACCTACAATATAATAAGACCGCACGCCAACTTTCAACCCAATCCGAGAATATTTTAAAGGCACTTTTAAAACAATATTTTTTAATGTCGCGGGTGCGTGCGTGTGTGGTTGGTCTCGAAACGGGCAATGGCAAGAATGGAGAGAACCGACAACTACGAATGGATACAAGTTTTCGAAAATGAGTGACGATGCTATGCAGATGATGCAAATGATGTAATGATGACTGCAACAACCAACGAAACACATGACGAGAATGGAAACAAGAGGGGAATCTTCTGGACCATCGGTCCCGGGCTATTACACCAATGCAGCAAGACCAAGACCAGGAGTTCAGCAGGACACACGTCGTCACCGAGCCAACCGCAGCGTCACGACCATAAGCTTTGCAGGAGGAGACCACCTTTAGTCAGGGTAAGATGTACCTCCTACCCCCCTTCGAATTTGGCCGTTGTGGATCCCTTCCCGCCATTGTGATAAGGGAAGAGGACTGTGGCCCCTATAAATAGAGACTAGATCCCATCATAGAAAAAAGGTTGAACACGGCTAGTTCATCACTTCCAAGAGCCCTTGTGAAGCCACCCCACCACTGTATTAGTTCATCCTTAGCCTCCTCTTGAGGCCAGTCCACCATAAAGTAGGAGTAGGGTTAACACCGCAAGGTGGACCAAACTGGGTAAATCTCTGAGTCCACCTCCTTACCCGCTCGCACTCACTCGAGGCAGCTAGGCCGTAGGGTCACAAGCTTGAGACTTCGAGCTGGTTAAGATCTTTGCACATGCCCCAGTATTCGAATCATGTTGGGTTTTGTGGAGACCCTATTCCGACATCTTCTACCGGCTCATGCCTACTGTGGATCCCGGCCCTGTCGTGGATTTGACCCGTTTGGTCGGTGCGCAAAGTTCTTATAATCCCTGTCAGATTCAGCTATACAAGATCAGTCAAAGAAATCAAGGACAAAAAACTTGGACAAGGATCGTAATTAAGGAACTTACACTGAAACAATGAGAATGGACCCTAACTCATATGACACATGCGGCGGAGTTGATGTGCCCCTTTTCAAAGTTGGAGGAGCAAAGCTCGGTGAAGGGACTGGGACTTCCGGCAGAGGCAAACTTGGTGGAGAAGTTGGGGTTGTCGGGGGCTGGGGTCCACCCCCACTACCCTCCGCATCCCCTAGTGGTCGTCTTCTTCACCTTCTGGGTGCCCGCGAAGATGGAGGGGCCGCTCACTCTTGGTTGACGCGCTTGTGGAGGCGACGCCTTGGTTATAGAGCATGAGGGCCCATTTCGAGCCCTTCTTCCTCCAATTCGTGTCCTTGACCTCCTCCACCTCAACCCCCTCTTGGATTCATGTCGCCGTGGCTCGGGAAGCTTCGGACCCGGTAGTTTTGAACTCAACAGCCTCCACCGGGGCATGCTTTTCACTCCCCTCATCAGAAGAATCATCACTCTCGGGCTCCTCATCTTCCTCTTCCCCGGAGCCCATTCTCTTGGCGACTCTGACCTTCTTGTCCTCTTCAATCTGAGCGGCGATGAATGCCTTCTCTGCCCTGCTGGTTGGCGTAGTCACATTGTCCTTCGCCTTGGAAGCTCTTTCTTCCAACTGAGAGAGCCAACCCATCTTGTCATCCAGGGTAGGAAGCCCCCAAACGGGCTTGACCCCGGAGGCATTGTAGTCAGGCATCCATTGCAGAACTGGTTCCGGGCGGAATTGAGGTGCAGAGGAGTGACTCCTGCCGGAAAATGGAACGTCCCAAGGTGGCCGAAGAGTTGCTCACAGAACCAACCATGGTCGTAAGCTGTCAGGTTGTTGGCGGGGCATAGGTAACCCCGCATCCAGTCGTCAGGTCCGTTGTACTCCCATGCAAAATTGTCCCTCCTCTGCAGCGGCGCAATGCGCCACTGGAGGAAGTCAGCCCCCTTATGTTTAATGGTCAACCTGGTAGCTTTGAGAGGGGCAATCATGTTCAGCATCGAGCGGAGCTTGTCGTCGGTGGGTCCCAACTTGCTCCAGTCGCTTCTGCGCATAACACATCCAGTCCGGGTCAAGTAGAACTCGGGGACTTTGTCATCCTTGATCTAGCACCAGTCACCCCTCCACTCTTCTCACTTTTCATGCTGCTATCAAGGGAGATAATCCATATATTCCTTCTTGCACTAAGGAATCCATCTTATGTTACTTGAGCATTGGGATTTGTCTTCTATCCGAGGGACGAAGAAGTGTTTGAACAAATCCACATTGGGGGCTACTCTAATAAAATTTTCGCATAGATGAGCAAAGATTGCTATGCACGCCGTTGCATTGGGCGTGAAATCCAAGAGGTGAAATCCATAAACTGCCATCATGGCGCAAAACATATCGGAGACGGGGGGAGAGGCCACACAGAAAGTATGCGTAGAAGAAGCGGTACGAATCTGATGTTTTTTTCTTTGGGGCTGTCCAGCAGAACCACAGGCGCTGCATGCCCTTCATTTCTCTCCCCCCGCTTATAGGCATACCTTACGATCAAGGCATCACAGTCAAGGTTCAACAAAGAGATAACCTCTATCGTCGCCTCTCCAGCTCTTATGCTTTCCTCTTCCTCTCTTCAGCCACTGGATCCGTCGGAATGGCCATCTGCTTCCCTTCACCGCACCCGTCTTCCGCCCCATCTCTTTGGTGCTCAAGGGCGGGGGATGATTTAGCAGTGCTCAGTGGGCGGGTGGCCGTGGCGGATGCGATTTCTTGGCTTGAGTAGGAAGATAAAGGACAGAGAAACGGACACGATTGAGCAGCGCCCCTGTGCGTTACCCTTTTTATTTGGGGACCCATGCGGGGCTGGCTCTTTGCTATCTTTTCGGAAAAATGACATTTCTTTTACTGGCAGTTTTTACTCTCGAGCGGCTACTGTTCCATGACCCCATGACCTGTGGTTATTACGCGGAGTGGATGTGGGACCTGAGGGCAACATTTCTTCGAGGCATGTCCGTGCACTGTTTTAGGCCTAACCCAACGATGCCAAGCAACACGTATGCCTCAGGCCCGGGGGCTTCTGTCCTGGTACACAAACAAGGGTGTTTATTTCCCCTTGACTTGTGCACGGACGAGAAGCCTCCAACCGAATGGCGTGAGTGTGCCAGGGAAAGCTGCTACCACGACAAACCAGCATCCAAGACCAAGACTCCGAAAGAATCGACCTGCACTGGCTTAGCAACGCCGGCAAGGTCAATGCGATGGCCCAGGATGGGCCCGAACCGTGCCAATCATGTCCTCGGTGCCTGGTAGGGACCGAGGCAGGAACATCGTGTGTGTAGCGCCTTGTATTTTGTACACGATCTCACAAACAGGTAGAATGTGATTCTATGCATAAGTTTGATTTTGCGGGTTTGATGTGAATAGCATGGCTCATATGTATGTGATGCATGTGTGTAACTTAACATGACCTGCATGTCATGATTGTCAGCCGGCAGGAGCCAAAGTGCTGTCATTATATTGTATAACGACCTGTGTGTTGACTTGTGATTCTCTGTAAATTCATTACTAGTTGTAGTAGTTGGAGGGCAGGGATCAAGTTCGAGGGTTTGGTGTCCTGGCGTGACGGACAAGATGGAGTTCCGCCTTGGTCATCGGAGTAGGAGCCGTCCATGGAAGGACGCCCATGAAGGAGCCATACCATTTCACATATTTATGTTTATATGTGATTGCTATTGCTTCTTGTTTCTATGCATGTTATAATGGTAGAAAGATCCCTCATTAAAATCAAGTATATTGCCATTCTGGATGTTGCACCTTCGCACTTCAAGTAAGTCTAGTGGTGGGCTCATAAAATTGAGGTGCTACTAGGTATCCTTGAATTGGAGGGTTCATGTCGGACACAGAAGTACGCTGCATCATGTTAACTTGACAAGGCTATCAAAACGGTTTTGGGCCTTGTGGCAAAGAAGGTTTAGAGCCGGGGTATGAGATACCTACCCAACCAACAGGAATCGTATAGAGATACGATTAGCAAGGTGTTGCTTACCAAATAGGCAAGTTGGCTAGCAGTGATGCTAAAGCTCACTAGTCGCTCGTGCTAGACAGGTCCTGAATCACTGGGAGTTTGCGGAGGGATGCTGACTTTAGTGGTAGTAGTTCTATTTAAGGCTTAAATTACTCTACATAAACACATTGCTTAGTGATTGCATATTTTCTGTTGTAGATCAATGGCACCACCTGCAACCCAACTTTGCATTGAAATCAATTTTGGAAAAGGATAAACTGAATGGAACAAACTTTACCACCTGGTATAGAAATTTTAGAATTGTTCTCAAGCAAAATAAAAAGGAACATGTTCTAGAGGATCCACTTCCAGAGGAACCTTCCGAGAATGCTAATGCCAGAACCAAGAATGCCCACCAGAAACTCCTTGGTGAATCAAAAGAGATCAGCTGCCTCGTGCTGGCTTGTATGGAGCCCGATTTTCAACACCATTTCGAAAACATTGAGGCTTTTGATATGATCGAGAGTCCGAAGAGCACGTTCCAGGTGCAGGCTAGGACCGAGAGGTTCAACATCTGGCAATCATTGATGGATTGTAAGCTGAAGGAGGGTGATCCATTGAGCCCACATGTGATCACGATGATCAGGTACGTGCAAGCTTTAGATCGGTTAGGCTTCCCACTTGGGGACGAGCTGTCCACGGATGCAATTTTGGGTCTCTTCCACCTAGCTATGGGACGTTCGTCTCAAACTATCGTATGTACATGGATAAGAAGCTCACTGAATTGCATGGGATGCTCAAAGTGGCAGAGCAAGATATTAAGAAAGGCACGCATCAAGTGTTGATGGTGCGGAACCCAGCTAAGCTCAAGAAGAGTTGGTCCAAGAAAAAAGGTAAGGCAAAGGGCACGAAGAAGGCTGTCTCTGCCATTGAGCCAAAGTCCGGACCGAACTCAAAGACCATTTGCTTTCACTGCAAGGAAGCTGGTCACTGGAAGACGAACTGTAGCAAGTGGCTTGCTGAGCACGGCAAGAAGGCCGGAGATGCTTCTTCAGGCAAAGGTACACTTGTTACATATGTTATAGACATTTACCTTGCTGACATACCTATTAGCTCTTGGGTATTTGATACCGGATCGGTTGTTCATATTTGCAACTCGATGTAGGGGCTGGTAAGAACTAGGCGTGTGGCACAAGGGGAGATTGACATCAGGGTCGGCAACAAAGAAAGAGTTGCTGCGTTGGAGGTCGGAACGATGCAGCTCAAGCTTTCTTCTGGACTTGTTTTGGAATTGAATAATTGTTTTTACATTCTCGCACTTAGTCAGAACATTATTTCTACCTCATGCATGATGAGTCAAGGTTATGAATTCAATATATAGGACAATGGTTGTTCATTTTATTTGAATGGAGTGTTCCATGGCTATGCACTCATAGTAGATGGGTTATTTATTTAAAATCTAGAAACGAAACCAGTCTATAATGTGAATGTCAAAAGGCATAAGCCTAATGAGATAAATCTGACATACTTCTGGCATTGCCGACTTGGACACATTAGTCTGAAACGCATGAAGAAGCTCCATGATGATGGACTCCTAACTTCGTCCGACTTTGGGTCATTCGAGACATGCGAATCATGCTTGCTAGGCAAGATGACTATGTCTCCTTTTGCAAAGAGTTGCGAGAGGGCGTATGAGCTATTGGAGCTTATACAAAGTGATGTATGTGGTCCAATGAGCACAACGCCCAGAGATGGCTATGAGTACTTCGTGACTTTTATGGATGATTTGAGTAGATATGGATATATCTATTTGATGAGGCACAAGTCAGAAACTTTTGAAAAGTTCAGAGAGTTTCAAAACAAGGTTGAAAATCATCTCGACAAGACGATAAAACTTCGACGATCAGGTCATGGAGGTGAGTACATGAGCCAGGAGTTTGATAATCATCTGAAAAGCCAAGGTATAGTACCTCAGCTCACATCTCCGGGTATGTCGTAGAGAAATGGTGCGTCAGAACGGATAAATCGAACCATGTTGGACGGGGTCCAGTCGATGATGAGCAAACCGGATTTACCCTTGTCATTCTAGGGATACGCTCTAGAAACTGCAGCTTTTACACTTAATAGGGTATCATCTAAATTCGTAGACAAGACACCACATGAGATGTGGACTGAGAAGAGTCCTAGTTTGTCTTTTCTAAAGATTTGGGGTTATGAAGCATTTGTCAAGCGACTCATGTCGGACAAGCTTACACCCAAGTCGGATAAATGCATATTCGTGGGATATCCGAGGGAAACCTTGGGATACAAATTCTACAACCGAGAAGAGAACACAGTGTTTGTTGCTTGGAACAAGGTTTTCCTAGATAAAAAGTTTCTCAATCGGGAGGCCAGTGGGAGAAAGGTGCGACTCGAAGAAATTCGAGAGCCACACGGGGACGACTCAGCTAGTGATGAGATCATACCGGAGTTGATCAGGGAACCCGTAGTGGAGTCGGCACCGGAGCCATGGAGGTCGGAAAGATTGCGTAGAGTGCGCGATGTATTATTGCTGGAAAGCGACAATCCGTCCACGTATGTGTAAGCGATGGTGAGCCTAGATTCCGACGCATGGCTCGAGGCCATGATATCCGAGTTAAAGTCCACAGATGACAATCAAGTCTGGGACTTGGTTGATCCGACACCTGGCATAGTAGCCATTGGTTGTAAATGGGTCTTTAAGGAGGAAACTTATGTGGATGGAAATGTTCATATCCACAAAGCTTGGCTTGTTGCTAAAGGTTATGGACAAGTTCAAGGAATTGACTACGAGGAGACCTACTCGCCGGTAGCGATGCTAAAGTCGGTTAGGATCATACTAGCTATAGCTGCATATTTCGATTATGAGATATGGCAGATGGATGTCAAAAAGGCTTTTCTTCATGGAAATTTAAAAGAGGATGTATACATTATAAAACCCAAAGGTTTTGTCGATCCAACTAATGCTGGTAAAATATGCAAGCTCAAGAGATCCATTTATGGATTGAGGCAAGCAGCTTGGAGTTGGAACATACATTTTGATGAAGTCATCGTTAACCTTGGTTTCATCAAGAACGAAGAG
The DNA here is from genome assembly GCA_022496015.1 of Hordeum marinum. NCBI lineage: Eukaryota > Viridiplantae > Streptophyta > Magnoliopsida > Poales > Poaceae > Hordeum > Hordeum marinum. Next base: position 284,460,298 of record CM039678.1, on the reverse strand, counting down.
GACTATTGTTTATACAAGAAGTCTAGTGGGAGCTCGATAGTATTTTTGATCTTGTACGTGGATGACATACTACTGATTGAAAATGATGTTTCGATGCTGAACTCAGTCAAGGAATCATTGAATGGCAACTTTTCGATGAAAGACCTTGGAGAGGCAGTGTACATTTTAGGCATCAAGATCTATAGAGATAGATCGAGGAGGCTGCTCGGCTTAAGCCAGAGCACGTACATAGACAAAGTGTTGAAGAGGTTCAACATGAGTGAGGCCAAGAAAGGGTTCTTGCCCGTCTCACATGGTGTAAGGCTAAGCAAGACTCAGAGTCCTACGACTTCTGATGAGCGAAACAGGATGCGTAGGACTCCATATGCCTCGGCAATTGGATCCATCATGTCTGCCATGCTATGTACATGGCCTGATGCTGCCTATGCAATAAGCTTAACAAGCAGATACCAGGACGACCTAGGTGAGAGTCACTGGCCAGCGGTGAAAACTATCTTGAAGTACTTGAAAAGGACTGAAGAGATGTTCCTAGTTTATGGAGGTGAGGAAGAGCTCTGCGTAAAGGGTTGCATTGATGCAAGTTTCCAGACCGACAGGGATGATTGTCGATCGCAAACTGGATTCATGTATGTCATGAATGGAGGAGCATTGAGTTGGATGAATTCCAAGCAAGATACGGTGGCTGACTCCACAACAGAGGCCGAATACATTGCGGCTTGTGAAGCCGCAAAGGAAGGTGTTTGGATTCGGAAGTTCCTGAAAGATGTTGGTGTGTTCCCGAGCTGGTCAAAACCGTTGGACCTTTATTGCGATAATTCAGGTGCCATCGCAAAGGCCAAGGAGCCGAGACAACACCACAAGACCGGAAACATAGACCAAAAATATCACCTGATACGAAAGCTCATAGAGAAAGGTGATACAAATTTATGCAAGTTTCATACGGATACAAATGTTGTAGATCCATTGACTAAGCCGCTTCCACAACCCAAGCATGAGAGGCACGTTAGAGCTATGGGCATTCAATGTCTACTTGATTGACTCTAGTGCAAGTGGGAGACTGTTGGAGATATGCGCTAGAGGCAATCATGTATGATGATATTTCCTATGTGTTTATGAATAAAGATAGTCCTTGGACATTATCATTGATGTGTATTAACAAGTATGTGACTTGTTTGTGAGACTGTGCATTGTATGATGACTGTCCTAAATGGTCCCTAGTTGAAAGGGTTGTGTGGACGCACAACGAGTTAGACTAGCATATGACACAATGGATGGTCCGGTCTCACTGACCATGTAGCATTGGATGCTAGCCAGATAATATGGACTTAGAAAGGTTTAGTCGGATTCGACATAGTCGGATCCGAGTCGAGATAAGGTCTGAGTTGGATAGACCCAACTATGAGACACAGCGATAGGTCATCTATGAGTTTCTAATACAACATACGTTCTATGTCCTAAGACCTGAGCTGGCGCATTTACCCGGGATGGTGAAAGACTTGCCTTGGGCCGACCAAATGCTACTCCGTGACTGGGTAGTTACAAAGGTAGGTTTTGGGCTTGTCCATACCCATGTTGCGAGACATGGTCGAGCAAGATGGGATTTGCCCCTCCGATCAGTAGAGATATACTCTGGGCACCTCGGTTGATCCGACGTGGATAATCCGAAGTGTTGGTCAGATTCACCTTAACAAGAAAGAGGTTGTGCTGCAACAAGGATGACCATATCGTCTTGTGCACGACAACATATATCATGTGGCAAAGGGAACAGAAGTGTGAAGTATAGGTTCGCCTAACTAGCTTCATCGGACACTTGGAGTCGGCACGTCTTGCTAGAGGCCACTACCGACTGGTTGAGTCGGATGTCATCTGACTCGCGACCAAGTGGTCGATAACTTAAAGGGTCGCACGCTAAGGAAGGGACACGTGGGCTTTAGGATCCATGCGAGGCCCAAGAGTTGAGCCCGCGCCGGATGCCTATATATAGTGGAGGTGCAGAACACCCATCCGGTTGATCGCTTCGGTGCCGTCATTAGGGCTTTGCATGAGTTGCAACTAGCCACCTCCACTCGCCACCGCCAACCGTGTGATCGGACTTAGCAGTCCGCCGCAAGGGTGTTCCTGCTGCACGCGCGGATACAATTAGACGAGGTGCACTTGCACGGCTCCGACGAACCTGTACGTTTGATCCGGCGACCGGCTATCTGAGGGAGATCGGAACGGCTGTTCAAGGGAGATCGAACGAGGAGGAAACGGACGACACGAATGTGCTGCCCCAACTCTACTTCTGCTACACGGCACTGCGCGTCTAGTGGTAACAATCTGTGATCCATCTCCGTAGCATGTTCTTGGTTGTTCTGTGCGTAGGAAATTTTCATTTGCATGCGATGCACCTACGATAGAACCCAATACCCCCTCCCTAGCGGCCACCCCTCCCTCGCCTCCGGTGTTGGACATCCTCCCACCCGCCCCCTCCCCTCGCTAGCTCCCGGTGCCACCCCCTCCCCATGGCTCCCCCTGCCTGCGGCTTCCCCTTCCTACTACCGCCCCAGCCGCCCCAGCCGCCCCGATCGTCCCCAACTCCGATGAGTGCCCGCCCCCCACGCCTAACCTTTGATGTAGATAGGTAGATAGTCATTTTTTTGTTTTTTCTTTTAAATTAGATAGTTAGTTTATTTTCTATTTTATGTTAAATTAGATAATTAATTTAATTTCTCTTCAATTAGATAGTTAAATTAGATAGTTTGTTAAAAAAACATAGATAGAAAAGAGAAAAACTTCGATAGAAAACAAAACACTTGGAAGAAAAGAAGAGAAGAAAAAAAAGAAGAACAAGAAGAAGAAGAATAAGAAAGAGGAGAAGAGGAGAAGGAGAAGAGGAAAATAAAAAAGAAGAATGTCACACCCTGTGTTTGTATCCTTGTCATGTTTGGATTTATAAAATTTGGAGCCAATTAAAACTTTTTCAATGCTTGTGCTTGTTTAAATTGTTTGCTTGTTAATTGTGGTATATGGCACTCTTAGATTCTATCCCTCCTCATATTCATCTTCCTTGAACCAAACTTCTTGCCCAATAATCATGCCATGTGAATAGTGCCCAAATTTATTTTATCAAATTTTGTTTTGACCAAATGGGATTTATTCCAATCAGGTTTTCAAAACCCCCCTGAAATAAGGGTTCCACTACAAGTCCTCAAATTGGGTGGATCCTTCTTCCCCAAAGGGTTTACTTCAAACCTAATATATATAAGACTTTCCAAAACCTCCAGATATTAATTTTAAAGATTATTTTTATATTTTATTTAAAGGCTTTTTCTTCAGACAGAAATTATTTTTCATATGAAAAAAATACTTAAATGCCTTCAAAATATTTGAGAAAATTTAGGGAAACTCAGTGGGCATATATTTTACATATATATGAGTTTCAACACATGCGCATGTTCAAATCATGGGCAAGGCCCCTCAAAACCCTTTCTATCCAAATCAATTTGGAATATTTCTATAAGAAATATTCTCAATAAATTCCAGGAAAATTCCAGCAAGTCAACACCATCATAGGTGATGATCTTGCAAAGTTTCATCTCAATCCAAGTTGATTTGGTTCATCAAACCATTCCAAAACCCTCCCTGTCCAGATTCAAATTTGAGCAAGTTTACATTGTGAAGTTTCTCCCCTTGACCCCAAACTTTGTGGACATGTTCTAATCACCAAATGATGATGCTACACTAAGTGGTACATCAAGGGTACTAGCTTAGCATAACTAGATCTACAGAAACATGATTCTATTAGTTTCTAGGGTTCAGAAGGTTTCCATTGTCAACTTTGCTCATTTGAGCTCAAATCTGGTGATCCATCTCCTTTTTACCTACCATTTTACCATGTTCAATATCTCAGTAAGTTGGTAAAGTTATCTTGCCCAAACACCCATCAAACACCTTCTGGTGGAATGGTAAAGTACTTGTTTTCACCACTTTTACTCTCCCCCTTGCCTCCAAACTTTTACCACACCGTCTTGCAGTGCCCAAGCCCCTCTAGTAAAAATCTCAAGTCCATAGGCCACAGGATGATGGGGTAAATCCTCCAATTTCACCTTAGGACAGCCCTGACAGGAGCTCTCTGTCCCCTCTCCTCTTATTCTATATCTCTCCCAGGGCATCCAATGCATTTTTCCCTAGCCTAGGAACCCCTAGATCCCCCTAGACACCCTTGGCCACGCACAAGACGTCGTTGGCATGCCAAACGCGCGCTCTAGAGCATGCTACAATGCCAATAGGCACTATAGCCGTTGCCCACTGAATAGCTCCGACCACCTCGAGCGCACCCCTCTTGCCAGAGGGTCGGCCCCGGCGTCCGCAACATGCCACCCCCTTGTTCCCCCTCCTCTCTCTCCCTCCTCTGGCCCCCTCGCACGCGCCGCGGCTGCCCGAGCCGGCCAACCGTGGAGGTCACATGCGTGCGCTCCCCTGCCTCTCTCCTCTCTCCCCCTGGCCTAGACCAACCTCACATGCACCCCAGACTCGCTCCCGCCTTCTCCTGCAACCTCTAGACCCAGCCACGAGCTCGCGGGCGCAACCGAGCTTGGTGGATCGAGGGCCGCCTACTTAAGGCCCTCCCATAGCCTCCTCTCCCCTCTGGCCTCTCTCCCCACTCCCAAGTAGACCCCCTGTGCACCCCGGAGAACTCCCGAAGCCTCTATGCTCGGGATCGAGCCGAGGACCGCCGTGGCAACCTCATGGCTGATCTCCTGGTAGCAACCCCCTTTGGTCCCCATTTTCCTCCCGCTGGTCTCCCCTTGCTCTGCTGACCCGTTTCCCCCTCGACCCCGTCCTGTTTGCAGCTCGGCGAGGCCCCGACGATCTCTCCCGAAGCATCCTCTGTCGTGGTTGCTCGCTGCCGGTGACTCTGATCGCCTTTGGTGCTTCTTCGACCTCCAGTGGAACGACGATTCGACGCCGAGCATGTTCCCGCCTCCGGCTAGCCTTGCCCTGCCCTGCATCATCGCCGGTGAGCTCGCCGGCCTCCCTGCCGCAAGGTTGGAGATAATTGGCGGGGCCCACCTGTCATCCTCACCTCCCTCCTCCTCCTCTCCCTGTCACCGGCCTTCGAGCCCCAGCCGTCAGGTTTGAACGCGGGCGCCCGCGCGCCGGTTCGCCTGGGTTGGTTGGCCTCTGGTCCGGCCTAGTTGCAGGCTAGCTCTAGCCTAGGGTCCCATGCCCCTTTTCCTTTTTTTCTCTGGGATTTTACAAAAATCCCACAGAGCTCAATATTTATCCAATGCCCAATATTTTTTCCACCACAATTCCTAGATTATTCCATAGAATTTAATAGTGCCTTTTGTATGATTTTTTGAAAATCTTTCATGCACTGTTTTATTTTAAAACATATATTTAGGCATCTTTTCCCTCTATTAAAAAGTTTTCAAAAATGTATTTCATAACAAAATAATAAACAAATATTTTAGTTTAGTTTTTAGTATTTCTTAGAATAGGGTAGCATTTTTAATATTCGCTTGTGTGCTCTGTTTTTGTGTGATGCTTATTTTTATCGCTATTTATCGCGACGATGGATTGCGGTATTGATGAGGGAGTTGGACCCGAAGACTTTGAAGGCCCCGAAGACTTTGTTGAGCCAGGCAGGCAGCCCTTTGAACATATTAAGAAACCATTTTATTTCATGTCATATAGCACTATACTTTCATTATACTTGATCATGTGGAGTAGTGACCACTTTGGTGGGTTGATTCCAACACTTTTACCTTTGACGCTTGCATCGTGCATGACCCTACCACATTATTGTTGGAAATATGCCCGGGAGACAATAATAAATTAGTTATTATCACATTTCCTTGTTCATGGTAATCGTTAATTATCCATGCTAGAATTGTATTGATCGGAAACTCAGATACATGTGTGGATACATAGACAACACCACGTCCCTAGTATGCCTCTAATAGACTAGCTCGTTCATCAAAGATGGTTAAGGTTTCCTAGCCATGGACATGAGATGTCATTTGATAACGGAATCACATCATTAGGAGAATGGTGTGATGGACAAGACCCAAACTAAAAACATAGCATATGATCATGTCAGTTTATTGCTACAGTCTTCTGCATGTCAAGTATCTGTTCCTATGACCATGAGATCATGCAACTCACTGACCCCGGAGGAGTACCTTGTTTGTATCAAACGTCGCAACTTAACTGGGTGACTATAAAAGTGCTCTACAGGTATCTGCGAGGGTGTCTGTTAGTTTGGCATAGACCAAGATTGGGATTTCTTACTCCGTGTGACGGAGAGGTATCTCAGGGCCCACTCGGTAATACAACATCACACCAAGCCTTGCAAGCAATGTTACTAAATTATTAGCCACGTGATCTTGTATTACGGAATGAGTAAAGAGACTTGTCGGTAACGAGGTTGAACTAGGTATACGGATACCGACAATCGAATCTCGGGCAAGTAACATACCGAAAACAAAGGGAACAACATACGGGATTAACTGAATCCTTGACATAGATATTTGACCGATAAAGATCTTCGTAGAATACTTAGGAACCAATATGGGCATCCAAGTCCCACTATTGGTTATTGACCATAGAGGTGTCTCAGTCATGTCTACATAGTTCTTGAACCCACAGGGTCCGCACACTTAAGGTTTGGTGACATTTTGGTAGTATGGACTTATGTATGGTGGTGACTGAAGGTTGTTCGGAGTCCTGGATGAGATCCCGGACGTTCCGAGGAGCTCCGAAATGGTCCGGAGGTAAAGATTGATATATGCGATAATAGTGTTTGGTCTACGAAGGGGTTCGGGGTACAAGGATACTTTGTTTGGGCCAAGGGGTAAATCCCATGAGGCCTTAGGAAGGTGCAAAAGATGTTTTGCGGAGCCCAAGGACAGATGCCAGGGACTCTGGCGTCTGGGGCCAGACACCGAGGACCTTGGCGTCTGGTCCTAGAGCCCGAGGAGGACTCTTGCCTTGTGGGCAAACCGACCTTGAGGAGGATTTTTCTCCAAGTTTCGACCCCAAGGCTCAGCATATAAATAAAGGGGCATGGCTAGCACTTGGGACACATGAAGAAACCCTAAGCCACATGTTGCCTCTCCTCTAGTTCATAGTTTCTCCTCTAGATCGGTTTCAGCGGTGCTTAGGCGAAGCCCTGTTGGAATTACTCCACCACCATCGCCACAATGCCGTCGCGCTGCCAAAGAACTCATCTACCTCTCCGCTCCCTCTTGTTGGATCAGGAAGGCGGAGATCATCATTGAGCTATACGTGTGCTAAATGCGGAGGTGTCGTCCGTCCAGCGCTAGATCGGAAGGACCATGATCAAGATCCCGAGACGGATTGTGATGGGATCGCTGGACGGACCATGATGAGATCGCGGGACGGATCGTGGTGGGATCGCAGGATGCTCGGTGATTTGGATCGCAAAGACGTTCGACTACATCAACCATGTTTCTTAACGCTTCCCGCTTAGCGATCTACAAGGGTATGTAGATCTACTCTCCCTCTCGTAGATGCTCATCACCATGGATAGATCTTGCCTGTGCGTAGGAATTTTTTTGTTTCCCATGGAACGTTGCCCAACACTTATGAGGGTTATGCGGGTGGGTGTAGATAGGATGTTAGTAGTTGCTACGCCGGTGGGATGGGAATGTGCATGGTGATTGAAAGAAAGAGATGATTTCAAAGACTTTTCGAAAACCCGTCACGTGCCACTAATGCCCGAGGGAGATAATGATGACTTGGGTGACCACTTGAGAAAGAAGTGGTGTACCGGAACAAGTTGAGAATGTGTTTTCAAAAACAGAGAGTTTTAAGGTCTGTTCACCGTCCCAACCTTACATGTGCAACCACGATACCCCTTATGGGACGGGGATTTGTTGATTACCTTGGTGGGTACTAGCAAGGAGCCCGCATTACTAGTGGCGAGAGTGGCGTGGTCGCTCTCGAGACGGGGTCGTGGACGATCATGCGCTGTCTTCACAGGCACCGGGCACACCGTTGGCCCCTGCATGGATGACACGAGTGATGCACATCATGTGGGCTGGTACCAATCGAGTGGTATTTTTGTTTAGTATCGCCAAGGGAAAGGCATTGTTCGGGTGCTTACCTCAGGTATGTTATATACCATGAGTCGTGGATGCCACGGAAGTTCCCTGAGTCTTGTGGGTAAAGTGTGCAACCTCTGTAGAGTGTAAAACTATTCGAATAACCATGTCCATGGTCATGGATAGTTTGGAGGTCCTTCTTAAACTATGTCTGGATGTTTTCGTAAAATTGGTGTGAGTGTGTGCGGGTGACAAAAGGATGGTACTTGACAAAAGTCTGAAGACTTGATGTGATGAATGAACACGGGATGTTCACCCCTCCTTATGATGATATCCGTAACTTGTTTATATGGATATTTGCTGACTGTTGATGCATGCTTACCTAGTTACTTGATCATGTCATTGCATTCAAAAATTAGCTTTCCGCAAATTACCTAGTTAGTGCTATATCATGCATCATTATTTCCTCGTTCCACAACTTGGGTTGCTTGCGAGTACATTCAAAGTACCCATTGGCTTGCCACTAGTTATTTAATTGGCCAAGCATGGACTAACAAGAGTATGTTGAAGAGTTCGTTGGTGACAAACATGTGAACTAGGACGCTTCCCAGTCAGAATGCCTATAGGTTAAGGCAGATGGCAGGTGTTCACGCTGTCGATCAAGATTTTCGCTGCTTGTTCTATTTAAGTGTTTGGCCCTTGTGGCCCTATCTATGTAAGACTAGACCTTCATGGCCATTATTTGTGTAAGACACTAAATGTGGATGTAAGACTCTTGTTATTCAGCTTCGGTGTGTTCAATGAGCATTGATCTCCGGGATCATTGTACACGTCCATTTGGTGATCACGACTTATGAGTCGGGGTCCCCACAAAGAAAAAGAATAATAAAAAGATAAGGAGAAGAAGAAGAAAGAGGAGAGGAGGAGAAGAATACACCCCGACCCCCGACGCCTCTTCGGCCTCCTGTTAACCGAAAAGGTGCTCCTCGTGTTCGATAGGCCACGGGGTCATAGTTTTGTAAATTATGAGATAGGTCATATATATATTCCGATTCTAGCTGTTATGAAAAACATCATATTGGTGTTGATCAGATGGATTTCAATGTGCAGTTGTTTCATTGCTACGAGGGTCTGCTGTTCAACAACCTCCCCATGCATTTGACGAGCTCCCCTGCGTTCGTGGGTAAGCACAAATGACATCTCCTCCCCCTTAATTTGCTTTGTTTCGGTATTCATGCCGATGAAACTTGCTAGCTATAGGTGTCTTCAATCATCAGTATGCGTGACCATTATGTGTCTCCCGTTTGAAAGGACGGCATCTATAATTATGCATGTATTTGCACAATTATAACCGGCATCCTTTCGAATTGTCCAGCATTATCCATGGCCAGCCCGAGTTTGTGTACATTATGTTAGTTTTCCCTTATGCTCTGCTCCGGATCCGATGCGGAATTTCGTCAGTGCCTCCCTTTTGTTCTCCGGGTACACATCCTCTCTGCTTATTATCGAGATGTGTATCAGGAGAACAACAGGGAGGTGCTGCCAAAATTCTACATCGGATCCTGAGCAGAGCATTGGAAAACGAACCCAATCTACACATACTCGGCTAGGATTAGGACCTATCTCTACCTATTAGCGTGTAGGTTGCATGGACGTAATAAAACTGACAAACTTGATGAACCGATGAATATAGATGATGAATTATATATATATATATTGTGTGTTTAGTAGGTAGGCAAGATGACTGGTCGTGCGTGGATTTACACCGGTCACCCTAGTCGGAAAGACATGACGATTGAGTGATTAACAATAACCAAGGGGTTTCTGAGCGCCGCATTTGCAAATGGCCAGGAAATAACCTGGTGCCCCTGTGTCCGGTGCGACAACCATAAAAACTAGACATGGGATGAAATGGGTAAACACTTGTAGAAGTGGGGTTTTACGCCTGATTATACGGTGTGGAGATTTCATGGTGAGTCTGCCCAACGTGCCAAAGCTGAGGTGGTTCATCGTCGCACTGAGAAGCATGGTACCGGGATCGAAGACATGGTGCAAGACTGTGATGATGCTTGGAATTTGGATGATGAGATGGAGGAATCTGCAAAGGCCTTCTATGAAATGTTGGAGTCTTCAAAACGTCCTCTCCACGAGCACACTGAGCTTTGTTAGTTGGATGCCATCACGCAAGTAATGGCTCTGAAGGCTCAGTTCAACCTGTCCAGAAAATACTACGATGCAATGATGACGATATTGGGACGCTTTCTACCGAAATGCCATGTATTCCCTACAAACATGTACAAGTTGAACAAAATCCTACGTGCGCTTAAGATGCCCTATGAGAAAATAGATGCATGTGAAAATTGATGTGCCTTATTTAGGCTTGAGTATGTGGGCTTGAACTATTGTCCCATTTGCAAGTCTTTCAGGTAGGTTGTGGTAAACAATGGTATGGGTGAGAAGTGTCAAACCAAAATCCTAGTTAATGTTCTTTGGTATATGGCAATCATACCAAGACTTCAACGTCTTTTCATGGTCGAAGAGACGGCCAGACAGATGACGTGGCACAAATTGGGCAAAAGAACCGAACTAGACGCGGATTGGAATCCGATGTTGGGACACACTTCAGACGCTTAAGCACTACATAAGGATAAAGCAGCAGATCCAAGGCATCCTCGAGTCGCCATCAGCACGAATGGGTTCAATGTGTTTGGTATGACGGCAACCCAATATAGTTGTTGGCCTGTATTTATCATTCCACTCAATCTCCCCCCGGAGATATTATGAAAAGAAATAATATTTTCTTGATGTTTATAATTCCAGGGCCCAACTATCCAGGGAAGAACATGAATGTGTACATGCAGCCACTTAAAGATAAATTGCAAGAAGCTTGGGATAATGGGATCAAGACATATGACGCCGCTACAAAACATAACCTCAAAATGCATGTGTGGTAAATGTACTTGATGCATGACTTGCCGACATATGTGATATTCATTCGCTGGTGTGTGCATGGAAGGTTCCCGTGCCCCACATGCAAGGCAGCTCTTGAGTTCCATTAGCTACAGGCGGGTCGCAAGTATTCTTGCTTCGATTTGCATAGACAGTTCCTGCATCCTCCTCATAAGTTTAGAAAAGACAAGAAGAATTTCATGAAAGGTAGAGTTGTCAAAAACTCTACACCACCTGCATTGACGGGCCAATAGAACCTGGATCAGTTAAATGCTCTCGAGCCTGATCCAATGCGTCCAGGTTATTTCAAAGGGTATAATTCAGAACAGGCCTGGCCTCACAAGATATGCTTACACACATCCTTTGCCCAGACAACATCGACGTGATGCGCACTGAAAAGAATATCGCCGAGGCCCTTCTTGGTACATTGTTCAGCATAGAGGGGAAGTCAAAGGATAATCATAAGGCTAGAGTCGATCAGGAGGCTCTGTGTGATAGACCGTTAAAAAACATGCAACAATCAAAAGGAAAGAAGAACTAGAGGAAGCCAAAGGCATGGTTCAATCTTCGAATGCCAGCTATGAGGAAAATGATCTAGTGGGTGAAAATGGAGTTGATGTTCCTTGATGGGTATGCAACGAATCTAAAGAGGGGAGCGAGTCTTGACAAATTGAAAATATTTGGTCTCAAGAGTCATGATTGGCACATATGGCTTGAGAGGGTAATGCCAGTGATGTTGTATGGCTTTATCCCTGAGGATGAATGGCTAGTACTGACAGGGTTCAAATATTTCTTCCGCGCTCTTTCTGCTAAGGAACTATTGTCTGACATGCTAGATGAACTGGAAGAGTTGGCACCGGAGTTTATCTGCAAGTTAGAAAAGATCTTTCCACTGGGCTTCTTTCATCCAATGCAACGTTTTATTTTGCATCTCCCGACCTAGGCAAGATTGGGGGAACATGCAAAATCATTGGTGCTTTGCAACTGAGAGGATGCAGAAGACGCTTCGAGCAAAATGTAAAAATAAACATAGAATTGAAGCATCGATGGCCGAGGCATTCATTACTGAGGAGGCGGCAAACTTCATGACAGCACACTACGTAGCCAAGAATCATCATTTGCATAATCTAAAGCCTCGGTACAATGATGGTGACCATGAAAAAGGTTGATCCAACCTTAGCCTGTTCCAAGGGGAGCCCGCACCATCCGGTGCTTCGAAAGCAATAACGTTGGATGTCGAAGAATGGCGGACCATATCATTGTATATCTTCAAAACCTGATAGAAGTGCGGCCGTACATTGAGTAAGTTCTTGGTACATTGTTTCGCAACCTCTAATTCCTTTGAACTTTTAATATTTCCAAATATGTGATACAGTTGATACGTTGCCAAATTCTCGGATGGAGTGGTGATCCAAAAGGATTCCACCGAAGAGTATGAGCTTCTGGCAAAGCATGAAGGCGGCTATTCTGGTTTCATCTCTTGGTTCAAACAAACGGTAATTTCCATTAGACTATTTCATTTCTGCGTCTAGTTTGCGACTAATGCATAATCCTTTCGTATTAAACTTCTAGGCTAATTCCGAGTCTATGGACACCGAATTGAGACAAGTTGCCAATGGTTTTGACTATAAGTTCCATTCATTTGACAAATATGACATCAACGGGTATTGCTTTCGTACTTTTTGCAAAGAGCTATCTATGGCCGACCAAAAGTTTACAAATTGTTGTGTCCCTGCTATCGGCGAAGGAGGTGTCAAGTATTATGGAAGAGTTGAAGCAATTTATGAAATTATATTCTTTCATGGAAACACACCAAATGTCGTAGTCTTCAAATCTTATTGGTTCCACCCGAAGGAGACTAGAAGGACTCATGAACATATAGGTCTAGTCAAAATCAAACAAAGCACCCATTTAGATGTTCCCGATGTCCATATTACGGCTCAACACGCGACCCAAGTTTTCTATTTACCGTGGGCCTGCCAAACTGATCCAAATCTGAATGATTGGGATGTCGTTTATGATGTGCCGCCACGTTTTAGACCGCCTCCCCTGAATGAAGATGATTATGAACCTCACATTTGAAGGATAATTCTTCCAAGATACACGTCTTTCCATAAAACATTTCAAGAACCTCTCTACTTCACCCCAGAACATTGAAGTAGACAGCGACAGTGAGTTCGACTTCACCCCTGAGTCGGAACAAGAAGAGACGGAAAAAGATGAGGTTATTACTGCGGATGACCTCTCAATGCTTGACCGATTACATAAAGGAGGCCTTCCACATGTTGCTCCTGATAGTAATGATGATGCATTTATTGATGATAGTGATGATGATGATGCATTTATTGATCCCGAAGTATATATAGACAATGAAGATTATATTTAGTTCATGTCAGGTATACATGATGATGATACACTCAAATTATATATATATATATACATATTATTATTCATGTCGGTATTCAACTTTTTTATGTTGTACTATTTTTTTTACTCTCTATCATGGCAGGTGTTGAAATATGGTCGGCGCTGGTCGAGAGTGATCCGAGGCTCCTTCATCGGCGCTTGGTGGGAGCGGTACTGCCATTCCAGCCCAAACTCTCTAGAGAGCGTTGTACGACAGTATTAGGCCACACGAGGGCACTTCTTCATCGGTGAAGCCCGCCGGGAGAGAAGGACGGGGGAAGAAAAGAGCTCCTAAAGGTACACATGTTGGCCGCGGGAGAGGTACGAAGGCTGCTACACCTTCCTAGCCGCCACCCCCAGATGATTCACCCGAGCATAGGACTGCTACGGTGGACCCGTCTAAGGTGGAGGCTACAAGGACTCCTGTCCACGAGCCTTCGGTCGACGATTCTTCTGTCCCAGACGCTTCGACCCGTGAGACTCCTGTGCCAGATGCTTCATCCTATGAGACTCCACACGCTTCCAATGGATGGGATACTTGGCTGGATCTGCATCAGCCGGAGCCGAGTGGCCATGCTGATGGTGGCGGGGATCAGTTTTCTGATAGCGGGGATGAGGTGATTGAGGGGCACCGTCTAGCAGCGTGGGTGTACACGGTTGCCGCCCGTGCCAGCGACCTGCCTATAGAGGTGGTCGATTAAGCCCGAGTCGCTGAAGTAAGTGCATTAACTCTTTTTAAACCGTTTGCCTTCATATTTCTTCACAAATCTAATGTGTTGGCTTTGTCATATATTGCATGGGTTGGATTCATGCCAAGGATGTCCACAGTACCAACTCCATCCTATGTGTGATTTTACAGGGGTTGGCTTTGTCATATAACTTCCTGGGGTTTGTCACGTTGCCTGACGAGGGTCAGCCTCCAGAGTTAGGATTGAAATGGTAGCACTACTTGGTTGCCCCGTCCCTGCCGGAGGAGGTGATCTACGGTGTGTTATGCCACATGAGGGCCGACATGGTGATCAAGAAGTTCTGGATAATTTCTCCTTTACGCAATTAAAAATTAATAATAGTTATTTATTGTACTAATTAGTGTTGTCTCGTTTGATTGCAGACCTTCCACGGGTGTGAGGAGGGATACGAGGAGGCCGCGGAAAAGCTTATCGATTATGAGTGCAGGCGCCCACTACAGAACTTATGGCATGAGGCTCAGGTATAGGCTATTCGGGACCACTATGCCTCGCGGCGTATTAAGAAGGACAAGTCATCATCCCGTCGAAAGTTTCTGGACAAGGATTAGTACATGAATGTAAGTACCTATCCTTATGGCCTTGTACTAGTTTCCTTGCATTGATTCGTAGGCGTAGCTCTCAAATTTCTCTTTACTAACTTAGGTGCCCCAAGATGGTGTGCGGATAAGATGAATTGTTAGGAGGCGTTGGTGAATGTGTGGTTCTCTAACGAATGGCGAGTCGTCCATGATGATGCGAAGGAACGGCGTGCCCAAATGGAAGGTGTGCCACACCATCTATGCAACACCAACTTATTTCAGTTCAGAAGGAATTGGGTATGTGGTTTGCTTCATGATTCCTGCAATTCATTTTTTGATGCTAGCTTGATCCCTTTATTAATACTTTGTTCCTCTCTTGTAGGCGCATTACAATAAGATGGAGGTGCCACAGGCGTACATCCTCTATGCCATGGCCCATACTGCCACGTACAAGAAGGCCAAAGCATTCTCTGAGTCTAACCTCGATAATCCCAAGAACTTCACCAACATCTCCTGCCACAACAAGCTGGTGAGGTACAGAGATGTGGGGAAGGCGGTGAATGGGGAGGACTTCAACCCGAGCCAACATCCTGTTGATCCAGATCTGGTGATGATAGCTGGAGACGGGAGGCCCCATGGCTCGATAGCCATTGGATATGGACTTATATGGTCTTCGCGCACTCTCTAGCAGATCAAGGCACGCCAAACAAGCTCCTGTCCTGAGTTGCCCCCTCGTCCACGGCCAGTCCAGCTCGCCATCGAGGTTAGTCATACGTACTCAGATAGCTTTCCTCCATTACATTGTGTGTGCGAACAAATATGATTACAATGCTAATGAGGAGTTGTGTTGCAGGCTTCTCTACAGAAAGAGAGAGGGAGAGACAACCCAGGCACTTCTGGCAGAACAGGCCCGACAGGCGGCAGAGTAGAATTGGGATTTGGAGGAAAGGACGATTAGGTTGTTGGAGGAGGAGAGGGCACAAAACGGTGTGTCTAACCGGGCCATGTACGAGCTCATCATGGTAAGTTTATTCTTCATATTAGCCAACTGATGCACTACATGTTATTTTCATTAATAACGAATATGATTGACTTTTCACAACCAAATGTGCAAACTTTGTGCGAGAAGACTGGCCAGACCCCTCCGCCGATGCCAGTCATTACCATGGCTGGAACGGTGAGTTGCATTTCAATGTTCATTAGTTGCAAGTCTTAACATTTCAGCGTCATCATGCTAACATAAATGATCTTTGGTACAACATAACTCCGAAGCCACATCGCATGACCCTTCTCCAGGGCCAAGTAGTGCTCTAGCTGACACCGGCCCGAGCAACCCGGGTGCTTCACCTCCGTGATGACGAGGACGGTAAGCCCTAATATGACACTTACTTGGCTCATTTTCTCAGACAAAGACAAACATAGCACTTACAAAAACTTAGCACAATAACAAACTTAGAACTTAGACAAATGTCATATTTTTACCTAAGTTAGCTTTGTTTCCTCTAAAATGACATATTAAGCTTACTTACCTCCAAAATGACATATTGTACCAAAGTTAGCTCTAAAATGACCTATACTTATGTCAGCGTTCTGGGAATGGAGGTACCCAGACCTGCCTGCGACCTAGGGCATGGCCCACTTCATCAACCAAACAGGACCAGGCGAGGCCCCAGTCGACACAAGGCCCTCGTGAGGGCCCAAACCTCGCGAGGAGGAACGGCGACAAGACCCGTGAAGGATGGGCCTCACCAGGACCCCTCCGGAGCCACGGAGGTTCCTATGCAAGGCCTGGCCTCAGGAGTCAAAGATGACGCAAGGAAGGACACGCAAGGAC
Organism: Hordeum marinum; assembly: GCA_022496015.1. Lineage (NCBI taxonomy): Eukaryota > Viridiplantae > Streptophyta > Magnoliopsida > Poales > Poaceae > Hordeum > Hordeum marinum. The sequence continues at coordinate 284,443,788 of CM039678.1, read as the reverse complement.
CAGGGCGCCAGGTGGCACCATTTTGCCTTTGGTGCGAAGGGAGCAAGGACAGACGCGGGCTCCCAAAGCATCCCCCAAAGGTTTCCATTCCAGTGCAAGAGGACCCCAACCACCCGTTCCACAGGATGGACGTCATCGCTGCGCTAGCCCATGCAGTGTCAACATTTACTTTGCACACGAAGACCAGCTTTGGGCAGGGCGAGCACCAATCCCTGTCCCCCTTTGAAATTGGTGGTTGTGGGATCCCTTCCTGCCATTGTGATAAGGGAAGAGGACCTTGGCCGCCGCCATATATAGAGCATAGGTTGCATCATAGAGGGGGCATCCAAACCCTATCAGAAAACTCCACCACTCACCAAAGCACAAGGAGCCAAGAACACATCTTGACCGCCCTCGCGAGGCTCAAGCACATTGTACTAGTTCATCCACCCAAACCTCCACGAGAGGCAATCCACCAAAGCAGGAGTAGGGCATTATCCTTCGCAGTGGCCCGAACCTAGGTAAACTGTCGTGTTCATCTTCTTCCTCATCATCGCGCGAGTTTTGTGCCGTGTTCATCGAGTAGCGAGCTAGGTCGGGCAAGGCTGCAGGGGATCTTCACACATGCCCTTGTGTTCAAACCTTAAGGGTTTTGCGGAGCCCAAAACTTAGCATTTTTTCCTCCACACGAACATAATAAGCTTAGTTAACTCAAAAATGGCATAATAGACTTGGTAACTTCATAGATGCCATAGACTTAGCTTATTTTCTTGCAAAGTGACACAATAAGCTTAGTTAGGTCAAAAAATGCGATAATTACCTAGGTTAGCTCTAAAATGACAAAAATAAGCAATAAGAAGAAGAAAAACAAGAGGAGACAGAGAGATAAGAAAAACACTTCTTCATCTTATTCATCTTTTTCTACTTCTTCTAGTATTCTTTTTCTAACTTTCTTATTTCCAATTTGTAGATTTGATTGAGTTCACGGCAGCTTGCTTTGATGTAGTGCTAGTCTTTACTTTCTGTTTTAATTTTGTATCAATGAACTTAGGTGAAACTTTCTACCTATATGTATGAGACTATGTATGTATGGATGAAACTATTGTAATCTGGTGAACAATGTGGCATTTGATACTTTTAATTTGGTATAATTGTTGGTTGATCATATCCATATGGCAGGGATATTGTTTCTGTGAAATATATATACATATCATATATTTTCTTGTGAAAATTGTTGAATATAAAAAAATAGAAGAAAAAAAGAGGTAATACAGCCTCTTTGCCGTCTGCCCCGGACAGCAAAGCCCTCTTTGTCGACAGCCACGGACGGCAAAGAGGGCATGTGGCAGCCAATTGTTAAACCTGGGAGCACCAGGCCTGGGGCTAATTGGCCTCTTTGTCATCCGGGGCAGATGGTAAATGGCTGGGGGCAAACGATAAAGGGTAGATGACTGGGCCATCAGGGGCATACGACAAAGGGCTGGGCGATGGGTAATGGGCTGGGTGGGCGCCGTCAGGGGGCAGATGGCAAAGGGCTGTGTGGGCTGTCCGGGGCAGACGACAAAGGGCTTGGGGGCGTTAGGCACCTAACAGTGCTACCTTTCCTGTCCACAGTCCTTGTCGTCTACAGGCTGACTGCAAAAAAAAAACTGTATGTCGTTGTGCCAAGGTAGATGGCGAAGAACCCCTTTGCGAGGGTTTGCTCGGCCTAAAATTTTGTCGCCCGTGGTTGTGCCCTTTGCCGTCTGCCATGGCGGATGGCAAAGAGCCTAATTCTTGTAGTGTGTCTTTGGTCCAGCTCCTGCCAACCTAAACATAAAGTCTTCTTCTGGATGCCTTTGCATGATAGGCTAAACACCAAGAATCTGCTAAGAAGGAAGACTTTTCACCTAGATTCGTATCTTTGTGCCACTCTCAATTGCCAGTTGGAGGAAACTCCTCCTCATCTGTTCTAGAGTTTTCCCTTTGCGGCTGTATGCTGGGATTTTGTTTACCCCAACAGAAACGAAAATCTTTCAATCTTTGAAGCTTTTGCTGACATCGGAGAAAAATTGCATATACCTTTCTTTATAGAAGTTATCATCCTCGTAGCATGGGCCACCTGGATCACAAGGAACAATTACTTTTTTGAGAGTAACCCACCATCATTTCAGAGATGGAGAAATACATTCTTCACATAATTGGAATGGCTAAGATTCATAATGAAGAGGAAATATGCTGACTCATTCAATAATTGGCTAGATGCTCTTGTTTCATAGTTTTTTCTTTTTTCCTTTTCTTCTTTTTTTTCTTTTCTTGTCTCTCCTTCTCCCTGTTCTTTTTTCTATTAGGCTTACCTCAAGACGAGTTATAATTTGTAAGACTATTTATTTAGATTTATAAAAATTAGAGTGGGTTTTACCCTACTGTTTATAGTAAAAGAAAGTCGATAGCGGCCTCTTGCAAAGCATGCCGACTGCAAGTGTTCGATGAAGCTGGTTAGACGAACATGTACTTCACACTTCTATTCCCTTTGCCACATGATATATGTTGTCGTGCACAAGGCGACATGGTCAACTTGTTGCAGCACAACCTCTTTCTCGTTCTGGTGAATCCGACCCACATACGGATTATCTCATAATCCTCATTGCATGGCCATGCTTATCCAGGTCGGATCACTCGAGGGGGCTAGAGTATATCTCTCCTGATCGGAGAGGCAAATCCCATCTTGCTCGACCATGTCTCTCAACATGGGTTTGGAAAATCCCGAAACCTACCTTTGTAAATACCCAATCAGGGAGTAGCGTTTGGTCGGCCCAAAGCAAGTCTATCACCATATCTAGTACATGCGCCCACTCGGGTCTTAGGACATAGAACGTATGTTGTACCAGATACTCAGAGATGACCTATCATTGCGTCTCATAGTTGGCTCTGTCCAACTCAGACCTTATCTTGACTCAGATCCGACTACATCGAATCCAACCAGATCTTTCCGAGTCCATATTATCTGGCTAGCATCAAATGCTACATGGTCAGTCAAAGCGAACCATCCGTCGTAACATATGCTAGTCTGATTGGCTGCGCGTCCACATAACCCTTTTGACTAGGGACCATTTAGCTTGTAGTTTTTCATATCATTAACATAATTGACATTAATAGAGTTTATACTAACATCATTGCGATCATGTTTTTCAATCAAGGAGCTATCATGAATAACCTTATAGATTTCTTCTTTAAACACTTCATTAAAAAAATTCGGATTCATGATTTTCAAACAAAACTTCATAGAGATAATCAAGTGCACTCAACTCACTAGCAATTGGTTCATCATAAATTGGTATTTTGAAAAGATTATCAAGTGGATGAGGATCCATATGAATAGAATTTTATAAAGCGAGCACGCAAGCAAATAGAAGGCACATTGCAACACAAGCAAAGATAGCAAACAAGAGATCTGATGAGAAAAAGGAAAACGAAAAAGTGGACGAATAAAACAACAATTTTTATGAAGTGAGAGAGAGCAAAACAAAAAGGAAAATGGCAAATAATGTAAATTACAAGGAGTTGATATTTGTGATTAGGAACCTGGTAGATGAGATTGCTTCCTCCCCGGCAACGGTGCCAGAAATTCCTTTCACCTGGCCTGAGACTGCGTCGATAGTTCCCCAAATAGGAAGGGATGATGTAGCACAACAACGATAAGTATTTCCCTCTGTTATGAAACCAAGGTATCAATCCGTAGATGAATATCACACACCCACATAAAAAACACCTGCACACAAATAACAAATACTCGCAACCCCTCGCGGAAGAGAGGTTGTCAAGCTCTCCATGGTAAGTAGATAGATTCGGTACTGATAGTTTTGGCAAATAGATCTCGCAAGAACACAGAACAAAATAAAGAAATAAAAAGTACATCAAGGTATTTTTGGTTTTTTGGGATTAATATATCTGAAAACAAAAACGCAAATAGTATAACAGAAAGCAATATGTTGATAAAGTAGACCCAGGGGTCGTAGGTTTCACTAGTAGCTTCTTTCATGAGTATAGCGCACGATGGGTGAACAAATTAGTGTTGATAAATTTATAGAAGATCAAATAATCATGACAATATCCAATAAATGATCATTATATAGGCATCATGTCCAAGACAAGTAGCCGAAATGATTATGCATCTACTTCTATTCCTCCACACATCGACCGCTATCCAGCATGCATCTAATGTATTAAGTTCCTGGAAAAACGAAGTAATGCAATAAGAGCAGTGACATGATGTAGACAACATATATTCATGTAGGAATAGACCCCATGTCATTATACTTAATGGCAACGATACATGTGTGTCTTGGTGCCCCTTCTGTCACTAGGAAAGAACACCACAAGATCAAACCCATCACAAAGTACCTCTTCCCATGGCAAGAAAAATGGATCTAGTTGGCCAAACTAAACAAAAGATTTGAAGAAGAAATATGAGGCTATAGGTAATCATGCAAATAAGAGATCAAAAAAGAATCAAATCATATTCATGGATAGAAACTGATCATGAGCTCAAAATTCATCGGATCCCAACCAACACACAACACAAAAGTCATTACATCAAATAGATCTCGAGGAGACCATTGTTTTGAGAATCATAGAGAGAGAGAGGAAGCCATATAGCTACTTCCTACGGACCCATAGGTCCATGGTGAACTACTCACGCATCAACAGAGAGGCACCTATGAAGAATAGGAACCCCTCCGTGGTGGTGTTAGATTGGATCTCGAGGTTCTGGAACTTGCGGCGGCTCGAATTGTGTTTTGTCAACTCCCCTAGGGTTTCCTGAATATTTGGGAATTTATAGGCTCGATTGTTGGTTGGGTGGAGTGCCGAGGTGCCCACCCTCTACCAAGCCGCGTGAGGGTCCTATGGCACGCCCTGGTGGAGGGTGGCCACCCTAGGCCCCCTCTTCTGGTGATCTTTCTGTAGGATCGAAAGTAAGTCTAGAGGGGGGTGATTAGACTACTTGACCAAATAAAAGTTTTTCCTTTTTCCCAATTTTAATTCTACACATGCATGGAAAGATTTAGCATTCATAGCATATCAAGTAACACCCTACACATGCATGTCTAAGAGTGTAGTAGCGGAAAGCAAAGGCATTGCACATGTAAGTAAAGAGAGGGTTAGGAATGCAAACACAAGTGATGACACGATGATTTTTCCCGTGGTTACGATAGGTGGTGCTATCATACATCCACGTTCATGGAGTCTTCAACCCACTGAGGGTAATGGTCGCGAGAGTCCATGGAGGGCTCTACCCATGGAGGGTTCCACGAAGAAGCAACCTTGACTATTCCATGCGGCTTCCGTCCACGAAGGACTAGACTCACTATGGGTAGATCTTCATGAAGTAGGCGATCTCCTTGCCCTTAAAAACATCTTGGTTCACTCCACAAGACAAAGTAGGAGGCTCCCAAGCAACACCTAACCAATCTAGGAGGCACCACCCTCTAAAAGGTAATAGGCTCGGTAATGATGATGAACTCCTTGCTCTTGTGCTTCAAGATGATAGACTCCTCAACACACAATCTCTCTCACACATATTTGTCTTGGTAGAAGAGATGGGATTGGTGGAAAGTAACTTGGGGAGGCTAGAAATCAAGATCCATATGGTTGGAGTGGAAGATCTTGACCTCAGCACAAGGGTAGGTGGTTCTCTCTCAAAAAACTGAGTAGGATAGGTATGGAATAGTTTTGAGTGCTTCTGTTTTGAGTGAGTGCTGGTGAAGGGTTATATATAGGCACCCCCAAAAATCCAACCATTACACACAATAAGTCAGACTCGGTGACACCAATGTGTAAATCTTAGTGGTACCGAAGTGACTAAAAGTGGCAACTTTTGAATCTCGGAGGGACCGATATACCATACTCGGTTGCATCGACAAGGTGACCAATGGTCGGATTTACCAAACTCGGTGACGCCAATTCACCATTCTCGGTCGGACTGAAAATGAGAACTTGCATAACAGAAAGTTGGCAACCCAACTCGATGGCAGCAAGTGTAGTGTCGGCTGCACTGAAGTGTTAGGGTTTGGCTGAGTCTGTCTAGGGTTTGGAACTTGGTGGCACCGGGATAGGAATATTGGTTGAACCGATTTGCATGTTTGGCTTAGGACATACTTTGGTGGGGGAGTATGTGGATGTTTTGGTGACAGTTACTTGTGCGCGTTTGACCATATTGTTCGCCATCAAAACTTTAACCCCTTTTAATAGTATTGGCTTTCCTATAGACTCAAAGTGTTTCTCACAAATGTAAAATGTAGAGTCCTCTTGCTTGAAGCTTGGCCAACCTATTTCCTTGAATGTTGGGGTAATTCCACAATCAAGATGATAGGAAACAGTAGCATCACACATTAAACGTGTGATCAAACATCATCAAGCGTGTATCACAAGCAAGACAAAAGAGTATCACGGCAACCAAAAGCAATTGTTTTTGAAAAAGCAACAAAATACCAAACGCTCTCTCTCTCTCGAAGCCTAATGATCTATATACACTTCTCCCCCTATGGCAACAAGTTACCAAAAAGTTCAAAGATATCTATCTAAGCATTCTTGGGCTGATCTTCTCCGATTGTTCATGAAGAAGTCAAGAGTACGGCGTCGGTGAAGATCTCTGCAGATGTCGTTGATGGAGCTGGAGTGGACACTGGAGGAACAGGAGCTGATGGAGCAGGAGCTATACTGACAGTAGCTGGAGCTAATGAAGAAGGCCTCGATTCTGGTGCAGGCATTGTCGCTGATCTCATTTGAGTGGTAAACTGGGTGCCTGGCCCAAGAGGTGATCCTTCCTCATCATCAACAGAAGTAGAAGAGACCCGAGGGATGTGCACAAAGTCAACTTCCTTCTGGAGCTCTATTAGTGTCTTGGACAACATGTCCACCTTATCACCAAGAACCTTGATTCTTATCTCGAAGATCCTCACTAGACTGTTCTGGTTATCTAGAATCCCTTGATATCCTTCTGCATGCCCTGGACGGTTGAGATCAGAAGATCCATTTGATGGTTCCTGGATCTGGGGGCCTGAGAACTAGCGGCTCGAACAGCTTCTGCCTCTGCCTGTGCTATAGCAGAAGTGGGATGATCTGGGTCCATCACCATGACATTATCCTTGAACTCTGGCTGTAGGGGCAGATCTGGACGATCTAGAGCAAAAATGTGTTTCTCCAACTGAGAGTTGATGAGCAACTGAATGCAGGGTGCATAACAGCAAGAGCGCTTTTGGTCAGCAGCAACCCTCTTGATTATCTCAATAATCAGATCCATTACTCTAATCCCGGTGTTCCTGTCAAGGTGGATCAGCATGTTAATGGAGTAGCCTCGGAGCATCTTGTTAGCTCCTGACTTGGGCATCAAGGTATGCCTGAGAATAGTGTTTATAGTCCGGAGGCCTGCTTGCAGATAATAGATGGATCCTAGCTTGTGTGATTGCACCTTGTCTGTGGGGATAGGAGTATACATCTCTTTCATGGTATTGTGACTTGCCTTGGGTTCAGAGTATACATCCAGATCTCCTTCCTGAGTTTTTGGAACTTCTAGAAGAGCAGCCCATTCCTTAATAGTGGATTCATATCTAGCACCTTCTGTCATCCATACAATTCTACCATCTCCATAGAAGTGAGCAGTGGAGTAGAATTGCATTGTCATCTCGTAGTTCCATGCAGTAAGTTCTCTGCCAATGAACTTGTCCAAACCAATGCAATGGAAGTTGTCTTGGACACTCGGGAAGTAGTCCACATTATCTTTGATGAACTTCCAATGGACATACCTCATGTCGCTAATAGTTGGGATCTTGTCAAGAAACATGGTCTCATAAAAATCCTGTTGCTCTCTGGTGTAAAACCTATAGTCGACAGCAGTTTTCCTCCTCTGAGCATAAGGATCTATGGCTCTCCAGGCTCTCAATTCTGAGTCTTTCCTCTTCTTCATGTCCTCAGCAAATAAGTGGCTGGCATCATGCACTGGAAGATGTGGTCTGAGCTTTATCAAAGTACTCAAGTCATCATCATCTTCCACTCTGGAGGCAGTCCCTTTGTTCTTCTCTGAAGCTGGGATGTCTCTTGTAGTCCTCTTAGACTTCTGTGTAGCAGCTTTCTTGGAAGTAGGCTTGGTGCTCTTGGAGGTGCCAGTCTTTGGCATAGCATCAGCCATAAGCTTCTTGGCTTTCTTCTTGGGAGGGGCAATCTCAACATGTTCTTCCTCATCCTCCTCAGTAGTAGCACCAACAGCCTCCTCTGGATCTTCATACATAGAGGTAGGTCTGCCAATCACATGGACAATCCTCTTCCTGGAATTTTTCTCCCGTGCCTTCTTAGGCATAGGTTTCCTGGGGGCCTCAACTGACACAGTGGCTCTTGCACTCTCATGTGCCTTGATAGTTTCAGCAAGTGCATGAACTTTTCTCACAACTCTCTGGGAAGAAGTAGCTTCAGATGCTGACTTCTTGGCAGCCTTTTCTTGCTTCTTGGCAAGAATCTCCTCAAGAATGAAGTCAGAATCTTCTTCATCAGAATTGAGCTTCTTCCTCGTCCTGGTGGCAGCCTTGGGCAACCCATGAGAGCTGGGGGTGCATGGATGTAAGAAAGAACTGGGCTCAAGGCTTGTGCCAGAACCCAGATCAACTCCCCGCTCTGCTAAATTTTGGTTGTCCTCTGTATCTGACATACTCACCCTGTGAATAGAGTATAGGAGAGCAGAAGTAGATTAGTCATCACAAAATGAGGCTGGTTTTGAAATTTGAGCAATGAATTTTCAAGATTTTTGCATTCTGTCAAATAAATAACGGTGCGGCCGAAACAAAATTTTCGGTGAGACCAAGACTGACTGACTCACTAACCGAAACTTGGCACCGTTTTTGGTCGGGCCGAAAAGTTGTACTCGGCTCCACCAAATCAGTTCTCAGCCACACAAAAATCCAGATTGGTGAGACCGATATGTCTATTTCGGTTCCATCAAGATTTATCGGGCAGACGGCAAAACCCTAGAAAATTCATCTTTCGCGAGATTTCGGTGTTTTGAGAGGATAGGAACATGCAAAGGGTGTAATGACAATAAAAAAGATTCTAATGCGCAAGAATCGGACGAGGAGCGCAATAGAGATTGAATCCGTATGCTAGCTTGGCATGTATCCTCTACGGTGGCGACGAGGGAGTGGATTTCGTCGACGACGGCGATTCCTAGTGGTGGAGGAGCGCGGGGAGACAAGGGCGATGACCTGGTGTCTTTGCAACGGAAGCTTAGGGTTTTGGAGCGTGACGAATGAGAGAGAAATTCAAAGCATCACGGTCTAGAGCCTTTATACCCACCGCTGTCGGTGACATCGATTCTAAGTTTTCGGTGTCACCGAGTGCCTCAACTGTCAGCTGACAGGGACACTCGGTGAAACCGAGAAAATGGAATTGGTTGTACCGAGATTGAAAAACCAGATGGACCCTAGGCATTCAGTGAGACCGAGATTTTGTGGTTGGTTCCACCAAGATGCACTTGGGAGGTTTTAATGGTCAGTCCTTGTCAATACGGAACTCCGAGTGCTCCACACACAGAGGGGTCGAAAAGCACTTGTTCAAATTTTGTGATGCATCATGAATAGAGTATGGGGTGAGAAATCATAGATAGCTAAAGAAGTGGTCCTAGGCATTCTTGTATATCCAATTGGCAAATGATAAATCAAAAGCCAAATAGCAAAAATTGGATATCCTCAAATGAGAAAATAAATGCAAACCAACATGTTCACACAACAAGATGTCAAATGAAGTCATGGCAAACATGCACAAACACTCTAGCATCTAACAAGCACTTGGGTGATGACGAAGTCATCTATGTATGAGTATTTGACTTAGGAGCCAAGTAAGAGTACTTGATCATAGGTCATACTCATCGTTTAAGCACAAGTGGGGTTACCACTTTTACATAAAGCATTTAATGTTGTCACATTCTAAGAGATACTTTGAATCAATTCTTAGAGTAAAGCTCCCCTTGATGTGACATCCCCCCATAAGAGGGATAAACTAACCTTCGGTTTTGTCGATGAAGACTTCATGTTGGTGAGGTAGTGATGGATGCTCAATGTTGATGAAGATCACCAAGATTTGGGAGCATCCTTGTTGTTTCCTTACTCTTCTCACCTACATGGGTTAGTCCTAACACACAAGAGACAAATACAAGTATATCTATGGACATGGAGTGCAAAGCATGTGTAATGATGTCCATTGATTTGTTGATTACCTTGTCCCTTGCTTACCTTTGAGGGAATGTGTGACTCCTTAATCTATTGCATAGGGTTGATGTTCATTGCAAATAGATCTTGCCAATAATGAATGTGAGTGAATTTCATTGGCGGAGTCACCCCTCAAGAACTCTCTAGTTCTTCTTATTGGGAATCCACATCAAGTTGATGGGGATCCTTGGTGTTGAAGTAGCACTTGTAGAAGTTGAGCTTGTAGTAGCCTTGGGAACCCACTTCACCAAAGCTTGTGGTTCATCTTCGTAAGAGTCAAAGTCCTCTTGAGGCTTGACCTTGCCCTTGAGCTTGGTGTCTTGTGGTGGAAGGTCATCTCGAGTGTTTGTCCTCGTGGGAAGAGTATTTTCATACTTCTCATTTTGAGGAGCAAACTTGGGATTGGGATATTGACCTTCTTCCCATTAGACTCCATTAGCGTTGAAGTATCCAACACCATGATTCTTCCGGTATCCTCCGTGCTTGCATACAATCTCATCAAATTGTTTGTACCCTTCAAGACTTTTGTAGATACCTTCAATAAAGCATTTTTTCTCAAGTGTAACTTGTCTAAGAGAATCATCATTAGTGGAACCAATAGAACTACTAGGAGCAACATCATTGGGTTTAGCATTTTTATTGTTGCTACTAGATGAAGAACCTTTATTTCCTTTGTTACTAGTTTTCTTAGATTTGACTTGTGGCATGAATGTAGACAAGAGTATTCGTTTGGCTATATAATATGAAGTCTTCTTTCAGAGATCGTCATTGATAGCTTTAAGAAATTCATGTTCTTGCTCCAAATTGAGCTTCTCGACACGTAGCTTCTCATGAGTTCTTACAAGCTCTCTATGATCTTCAAGAGTAGATTAATGAGCTAACTTAAGAGTGTTGAGTTCTTTAGTTAGTTCTTATATTTTCATCTTATCACCTTCACTTGACTTATCTTGACTAGTATGGGAATTATCAAGTTCATTAGCATCACTAGTTTTATCACATAGCAAGTCATCATCGTAAATCAAATCATCTTCATCACTATCGAAATCAAGATATTCGGGATGTGATACCTTGGGGCCTTTAGCAGCCTTTGGCCATGAAGCAACTTCCACCTGCTTCATTTGCTGAATCAAATTGGTCATAGGAGTTGGTTGTCACTAGTGCAATTCCGGCAACACCATCATCTTGACTATAGTCGGAGTTGGAGTGATAGCTTCTCTCGAGTGGTTGTCAGAGTTGGAGCCAGAAACCCATTCACCAACATGAGCTTGATGCTTTATTATTGAGTAGCTCTTGGTGTGCTTGTCCTTTTTCTCCGAGTCCCTACTTCTCCTTGATGATCTTTGTTCATAACGATCATCTCTACTCCTTCTCTCTCTTCGAGGTGATTCGTCTCTCGAGCTTCGTCTTCTTGGTGACTCTTCTGTTCATTTGTAGCGAGCCGAGCACTCATTTTAGTAGTGTCCGGGCTTCCCACAATTGTAGCAGTTTTGGTCATGAATTGATGAACGCTTCTCTTCATATCTTGAGTTGGAGCCGCGATCTTTGCTTCTATTCTTATAGAACTTGTTGAATTTCTTGACCGTGAGGCTTATCTCTTCATTTGTGACAAGGTTGTCGCTTGAGGTAGCGGGAGCATCACTTGTGGCTTTGTAAGCACCGCTAGACTTGTGATGAAGGTCTTCCTTATCTTTGAGTGTCAGGTCATGAGCAACAACTCTACCAATCACTTCCGTTGGTTTCAGAACTCTACAAGAAGTTGGGCATCATTTGGATCAATGTGCACACGGTGTCATATCCCTCATCCAAAGCTCGAAGTATCTTCTTGATGATGAAGTTGTCAGTCATTTCTTCGCTTCCTAAGCCAGAAATCTCATTTGTAATGAGAGCTAGCCTAGAGTACATTTCAGCAACTCCTTCACCATCCTTCATCTTGAACTTATCCAGTTGACCTTGAAGAACATCTAACTTGGATTCTCTCACGGACTCAGTTCCTTCATGCATATCAACCAAAGTATCCCAAATCTCTTTTGCGTGTCCAAGACGGCTGATTTTGTTGAATTCTTCAGGACAAAGGTAGTTGAAGAGTATGTCACATGCTTGAGCATTGACTTGCAACATCTTCAATTCATCCGCTGATGCTTCACGATCCGGTTCCTTTCCATCCGCAAAGAATTCACCTTGCAAGCCAACACGAACAACAGCCCAAACGACAGGATTATGACCAAGAAAATGCACTTTCTGTTTATGCTTCCAAATAGCAAAATTAGTGCCATCAAAGTACGAACCTCTACGGTGATTATTTCCTACACTAGATGCCATACTTCTCCTAGGTTGTGAAACCAATGCAATGGAGACCAAAGCTCTGATACCACTTGTAGGATCGAAAGTAGGTCTAAAGGGGGGTTATTAGACTACTTGACCAAATAAAAGTTTTGCCTTTTTCCAATTTCAATACTTGGCAAGTTTTAGAATTCATAGCATATCAGGTAACACCCTACACATGCACGTCTAAGAGTGTAGCGGCGGAAAGTAAAGATATTGCACATCTAAGTAAAGAGAGGGTTAGGAATGCAAACACACGTGATGACATGATGATTTTTTCCGTGGTTCTGATAGGTGGTGCTATCGTACGTCCACGTTCATGGAGTCTTCAACCCACGGAGGGTAACAGTCGCGAGAGTCCATGGAGGGCTCTACCCACAGAGGGTTCCATGAAGAAGCAACCTTGACTATTCCATGCGGCTTCTATCCACGAAGGACTAGCCTCACTATGGGTAGATCTTCACGAAGTAGGTGAGCTCCTTGCCCTTACAAACTTCTTGGTTCAATACACAACACGAAGTAGGAGGCTCCCAAGTGACACCTAACAAATCTCGGAGGCACCACCCTCCAAAAGGTAATAGGCTTGGTAGTGCTAATGAACTCCTTGCTCTTCTGTGTCAAGATGATAGACTCCTCAACACACAATCTATCTCTCACAGATTTGGCTTGGTAGAAGAGATGGGATTGATGACACACAATATATCCAACCATTACACACAATAAGTCAGACTCGGTGACACCAATGTGTAAATCTTGGTGGTACCGAAGTGACTAAAAGTGGCAACTTTTGAATCTCGGAGGGACCGATATACCATACTCGGTTGCATCGACAAGGTGACCAATGGTCGGATTTACCAAACTCGGTGACGCTGATTCACCATTCTCGGTCGGACTGAAAATGAGAACTTGCATAACAGAAAGTTGGCAACCCAACTCGGTGGCAGCAAGTGTAGTGTCGGCTGCACCGAAGTGTTAGGGTTTGGCTGAGTCTGTCTAGGGTTTGGAACTCGGTGGCACTGGGATAGGAATATTGGTTGAACGGATTTGCATGTTTGGCTTAGGACATACTTTGGTGGGGGAGTATGTGGATGTTTTGGTGACTGTCACTTGTGCGCGTTTGACCATATTGTTCACCATCAAAACTTTACCCCCTTTTAATAGTATTGGCTTTCCTATAGACTCAAGGTGTTTCTCACAAATGTAAAATGTAGAGTCCTCTTGCTTGAAGCTTGGCCAACCTATTTCCTTGAATCTTGGGGTAATTCCACAATCCTTTAGCCATTCCGATCATTGAAATTGCTTGAAATATACTTGGTGAAGACATTAGTTCAATGACTTATATGTTGTTATTAATTACGAAAACCACCAAGGGAGAAAATGTGCTTTCACTTTGGCCCAACTTGTTCCTTCAGGTCCGTAAAAATTCTCCAAAAGTCCCCGTAGCATTCAGGCTACGTTTGATACTAATTTTCTGGAAGTAAAAAACAAGCAAAAACATCAACTGGCACTTTGGCACTATGTCAATAGGTTAGTCCCCAAAATGGTATAAAGTTGCCATAAAATGATTGTAAAACATCCAAGATTGATTTTATAACAACATGGAACAAGGAAAAGTTATAGATTCGTTGGAGACCTATCAGAAGCCTCCGAGGAATGCATCCCCGCACGCCACCTAGACTAGCATTTATGGCATTCTGTCCTTAGTGCCAGAGTTAGGTATGATAGCATTGTTGGATATGTAATCACTATGTAATGTCTGTTTTGCCACTGTGGTTGCCCCTTGAGCTATAAAAGGAGGCCCAAGGCAACTTGGCTAAAGATTTGGACATTTGGAGACTTGTACTCATGTAGCTGCTCCCCCGAATGCAATCCTTGTCGGGTTTGAGCGCTACGTGTGCTTCGTGCTCCTTTGACCAATACACCAAAGCAGGAGTAGGGTTTTACCCTTTTGAGCAGACCGAACCTGGCTAAAACACCAGCGTCTCATTGTCACGCTGCCTCACTACCTCCTCCCTTTGTGCACGCGACCTCACCCCTGCCGAACCATAAAGGGGCTCGTGCCCCATAGGTGATCGAGTGCATCGAGCTCCTGACATCTTTGGCGTGCCAAGTAGGGGGGCTTCATTTGTGCGAACCCAAGATTGTGACCAACACATCGATCTTCATCATCATTTCCTCCACCGGGAGCATCGACACAAAGGAGCAATGCTGCTCCCTAAGCCTCATCTGTTAGGGAACGTTGCATAGGAAACAAAAAATTCCTATGCACACGCAAGATCTATCCATGGTGATGAGCATCTACGAGGGGGAGAGTGGATCTACATACCCTTGTAGATCGCCAAGCGGGAAGCGTTAAGAAACGCGGTTGGTGTAGTCGAACATCTTCACGATCCAAATCTCCATGCATCCCACGATCTCATCACGATCCATCCCGCGATCCAATCACGATCCATCCCGCGAACTCATCATGATCCGTCCTGCAATCTCATCACGATCATATTGCCACTAGGGCATATTTCCAGCAGTCTCCCACCTGCACTAGAGTCAATAATCTAGTTCACATCACCATGTGATTCGCATTGTTATGAATCTAACACCCAATGAGTTTTGGGGCTCGATCATGCTTTGCATGTGAGAGAGATCTTATAGTCAACGGGTCTGCCACATTCAAATATATGTGTGCTTTGCAATTCCCTATGTCAAACTGTAAACACTGCTACCACGCTCCACTTGATACTATTCCAAATGGCTACTCCACTATACGTATCCAGATTGCTACTACGGGTCATCCGTATTGGTGTTAAAGCTTGCCTCGACATAACTCTTTACGACGAACTCTTTCTTACCTCCATAATCGAGAAACATCTCCTTAGTCTTTTAGTTACTAAGGATAATCTTGACTGCTGTCCAGTGATCCACTCCTAGATCACTCTTGTACCCCTTGACAAACTCATGGCAAGGCACAAAGAGGTGCGGTACACAACATGGCATAATATAGAGCCTATGGCTTAAGCATAGGGGACGCCATTCGTCCTTTCTCTTTCTTCTGCCATTGTCGAGCTTTGAGTGTTACTCAACTTCACACCTTACAAATTAGGTGAGAACTCTTTCTCTAATTGATCTATTTTGAACTCTTTCAAAATCTTGTCAAGGTATGTACTCATTGAAAGTCTCATCAAGCATCTTGATCTATATCAATAGATCTTTATGCTCAACAATTAGGTAGCTTTATCCAGGTCTTGCTTTGAAAAAGTCTTTTCAAACAACCATTTATGCTTTCCAGAAATTCTACATCATTTCCGATCAACAATATGTCAACCACATGTGCTTAATAGAAACTCTATAGTGCTCCCACTCACTTTATTGTAAATACAAGTTTCTCATAAACTTTGTATAGACTCAAAAACTTTGATCGCCTCATCAAAGTGTATATTCCAACTCTGTAATGCTTGCTCCAGCACTTAGATGGATTTCTAGAGCACGCACACCTTTTAGCATCCTTAGGACTGACAAAACCTTCTGGTTGTATCACATACAACATTTCGTCAAGTAAACCGTTAAGGAAACGATGTTTTGACATTCATCTGCCAGATTTCATAATTGAAAAATGCAGCAACTGCTAACATAATTCTAACAGACTTTTAGCATCGCTACGAGTGAGAAAGTCTCACAACAGTCAACTCCTTGAACTTGTTGTAAACTTCTTTGCAACAAGTCGAGCTTTACAAATGGTGAAATTTACCTTGAGCGTCTGTCTTCATTTTAAACATCCATTTGTACTCAATGACCTGCCATCCAATGAGCAAGTCTACCAAAGTCTATACTTGGTAATCATACATGGATCCTTTCTCGGATTTCTTGGCCTCTAACCATTTTCGGAATCCGGGCCCATCATCGCTTCTCCACAGCTCGTAGGTTCATCGTTGTCCAACAACATGACCTCCAAGACAGGGCTGTCGTACCACTCAGGAGCAGTACATATCCTTGTCGACCTACGAGGTCCGATAGTAACTTGATCCGAAGCTTCATGATCATCATCATTAACTTCCTCTTCAACTAACGTAGGCTTCACAGAAACAAATTCCTGCGCTGCGCTACTCTCTGGTTGAACAAAGGTTCAACAACCTCATCAAGTTATATCTTCCTCCCACTCAATTCTTTTGAGAGAAACTCTTTCTCGAGAAAGGACCCAGTTTTAGCAAAAAACACTTTATGCTTGGATCTGAGATTGAAGGTTTACCCAACTGTTCTTAGGGTATTCTATGAAGATGCATTTGTCCGCTTTGGGTTCGAACTCAGTAGGTGAAAACATTTTCCACACAAGCGTCACAGCCCCAAACATTAAGAAATGACAGCTTAAGTTTCTATCAAACCATAATTCACACAATGTCATCTCAACGGATTTAGATGGTGCCCTATCTAAAGTGAATGTTGTTGCCTCTAATGCATAACCCCATAACTATAGTAGCAAAACGATAAGAGACATCATAGCACGCACCATATCCAAAAGAGCATGACTATGACGTTTAGACACACCATCACACTATGGTGTTCGAGGTGGCATGAGCTGTGAAACAACTTTCACATTGTCTAAAGTTGTATGCCAAACTCGTAACTCCGATATTCACCTCCACGATCATATCGCAGACATTTTTATCTTCTTGTCACGATGACCTTAAACTTCACTCTGAATTTGCTTGAACTTTTCAAACGATTCAGACTTGTGTTTCATTAAGTAAATATACACTATATCTACTCAAATCATCAGTGAAGGTAAGGAAATAACGATATCCACCGCACGCTGCAAGATTTATTGGATTGCATATACCAACATGTATCATTTATTGAAACTGCATGGTTCGCATGTCTCAACCGATTCAAAATCGAATGATTCCAAAGATCCATCAGCATGGAGTTTCTTCATGCGTTTTATACCAACATGACATTCAGCGGCAATGCCACAAGTATGTGGTACTATCATTATTAACTTTGTATCTTTTGGCATCAATGTTATGAACATGTGTATTACTATGATCAAGATTCAACAAAACATTCTCACTAGGTGCATGACCATTGAAGGTATTATTCATGTAAACAAAATAACCATTATTCTCTAACTTAAATGAATAACTGTGTTGCAATAAACATGATCTAATCACGTTCATGCTCAACGCAAAACACCAAATAACATTTATTTAGGTTCATCACTAATCTCGAAGGTAGAGAGAGCGTGCTATGTTGATCACATCAACCTTGGAAACATTTCCAACACACATCGTCACCTCACCCTTAGCTAGTTCTCCGATTATTCCGTAGCTTTTATTTCGAGTTACTAACATTTAGCAACCGAACCGGTATCCAATACCCAGGTGTTACTAGGAGTACTAGCAAGGTACACATCAATAACACGTATATCAAATATACTTCTGTCGATGTTGCCAGCCTTCTTATCTACCAAGTATCTAGGGTTGTTCCGCTTTAGCGACCGCTCTCCTCATAATCGAAGCACTTAGTCTCGGGTTTGGGTTCAACTTTGGGTTGCTTCATTGGAGCAGCAACTGACTTGCTATCCATGAAGCTTCCCTCCTTGCCCTTGCCCTTCTCGAAACTAGTGGTTTTACTAACCATCAACACTTGATGTTCCTTCTTGATTTTTACCTTCATGGTGTCAAACATCGTGAACAGCTCAGGGATCATTATTTCTATCCCTAGCATTTATAATTCATCGCCAAGTTCTAGTAGCTTAGTGGCAGTGACTTGGAGAACAATATCAATCACTATCTTATCTGGAAGATCAAGTCCCACTCGATTCAAGCGATTGTAGCACCCAGACAATCTGAGCACATCCTCAACGATTGAGCTATTCTCCTTCATCTTACACGCAAAGAATCTTGTTGGAGATCTCATATCTCGCAACACGGGCACGAGCCTGAGATCCTAATTTCAGCCCTTAGAACATCTCATATGTTCCATGACGTTCAAAACGTTTCGGAGCCTCAATTCTAAGTTGTAATGCATGACGCACTAAACTATCAAGTAATTATTAGAACATGCCTATCAGATGTTCACAACATCTACAAACAACGCTAGAGGGGTTGGCGCACCGAGGGGTGCATTAAGGACATAAGCCTTCTGTGCAGCAATGAGGACAATCCTCAGATCATGGAGCCAGTCTGCAATATTGCTACCATCATCTTTCAACTCTATTTCTCTAGGAACATATAAAAATTCAAGGGAGCTATAGCGTGAGCTAGTAATCTACAACACAGTTTGCAAAGACCCTACTGACTGTGTTCATGATAATGAGTTCAACTAATCATATTACTTAAGAACTCCCACTCAAACTGACATCCCTCCAGTCATTCGAGTGATACATGATCCAAATTCACCAACTCAAGTCCAATCATCACATGAGTTAAGGTGGTTTCAATGGTGAACATCATCATGTTGATCATATCTACTATATGACTCATGTTCGACCTTTCGGTCTCTTGTGTTCCCAGGATATGTCTGTACATGCTAGGCTCGTCAAGTTTAACCCGAGTGTTCTGCATGTGCAACACTGGCTTGCACCCGTTGTATGTGAACGTAGAGTCTATCACACCCGATCATCACGTGGTGTCTCAACACGACGAACTTTCGCAACGGTGCACAGTCAGGGAGAACACAATTCATCTTGAAATATAAGTGAGGGATCACCTTATAATGCTACCGCCGTCCTAAGCAAAACAAGGTGCATAAAAGGATTAACATCACATGCAAATCATAAGTGACATGATATGGCCACGAACTTGTGCTTTTGATCTCCATCTTGAAAGCACCGGCATGATCTCCATCGTCATCGGCACGCCACCATGATCTCCATCAACATGTCGCCATCGGGGTTGATGCGCCCAAGATGCTTCTACTACTATTGCTACCATTTAGCGATAAAGTAAAGCATTACATAGTGCTTAATGATTGACACGCAGGTCCTACAATAATTAAAGACAACCCTATGGCTCCTACCGGTTGTCGTACTCAAT
Organism: Hordeum marinum; assembly: GCA_022496015.1. Taxonomy (NCBI): domain Eukaryota; kingdom Viridiplantae; phylum Streptophyta; class Magnoliopsida; order Poales; family Poaceae; genus Hordeum; species Hordeum marinum. The sequence goes on along the minus strand of CM039678.1, from coordinate 284,424,230 downwards.
GACATGCAAGTCATGATAATCTATACATCACATGATCATCTCACACATCACATATATCACATCATGTAATTGGCCATATCACATCACAACATACCCTGCAAAAACAAGTTAGACGTCCTCTAATTGTTGTTGCATGTTTTACGTGGCTGCTACGGGTATCTACCAAGAACAATTCTCATCTACGCAAAAACCACAACTGTGATACACTAGTTGCTTTTCAGCCTTCTCAAGGACCGCCTTTGTCGAATTCGATCCAACTAAAGTAGGAAAACAAACACCCGCTAGCCATCTTTGTGCAATGAGGTTACACGTCAGTCGATGGAACCGGTCTCTCGTAAGCGTACGAGTAAGGTTGGTCCGGGCCGCTTCATCTCACAATAGCGCTGAACCAAAACATGACCAAGGGAGGAAACAATCTAAGCATCAACGCCCACAAACTCTTTGTGTTCTACTCGAGATGTCATCTATACATAGACCTAGCTCTGATACCACTATTGGGGAACGTTGCATGGGAAACAAAAAATTTCGTATGCACACACAAGATCTATCCATGGTGATGAGCATCTACGAGGGGGAGAGTGGATCTTCATACCCTTGTAGATCGCTAAGCGGGAAGTGTTAAGAAACGCGGTTGGTGTAGTCGGACATCTTCGGGATCCAAATCGCCGTGCGTCCCGCGATCTCATCACGATCCGTCCCGCGATCCAATCACGATCCATCCCGCGAACTCATCACAATCCGTCTTGTGATCTCATCACAATCCGTCCCGTGATCTTATCACAATTCGTCTCGCGATCTTGATAATGGTCCTTCCAATCTAGCGCCGAACGGACGGCACCTCCGCGTTCAGCACACGTACAAATCGATGACGATCTCCGCCTTCTTGATCCAGCAAGACGGAGCGGAGAGGTAGAAGAGTTCTCCAGCAGCGTGACGGCACTCCGGCGATGGTGGTGGAGCTATTCCGGCAGGGCTTCGCCTAAGCATTGCAGAAATCCGATCTAGAGGAGAAACTATGCACTAGAGGAACGGGTAGCACGTGGCTAAAAATCTTGTACCAAAACCCTAAAACCCTCTAGTATATATAGGAGGAGAGGAGAAGGAGGCTTGCCTCCCAAGGAGGCAGCCCTTGGGTCAGCCGAACCAGGAGGGAGGAGTCCTCCTCCACTCCTAGTAGGATTAGCACTCCTTCCTAATTTAGTCCTTTTTGCCTTTTTCCACCTTTTTCCTATTGGGCTTTTCTTCCCAGCCGCATTGGCCTTGTGTGGGAATTCCACCATCCCACTAAGGGCTGGTATTCATCCTCCCACATCCCATGTAGCCTCTTGGGTCGAAATACCCCTCCCGATGGTCTCCCGATACACTACCGGCACTCCCGGTACACTACCAATGAGCCCAAAACTTTTCCGGAGACCAAAATAGGATTTCCTATATATCAAGATTTACCTACGGACCATTCCGGAGCTCCTCCTGACGTCCGGGATCTCATCCGGGACTCTGAACAACCTTCGGTCACAACCATGCATAACTCTATACTACCGAAACGTCACTGAACCTTAAGTGTGCAGACCCTGCGGGTTCGAGAACTATGTAGACATGACCGAGACACCTCTATGGTCAATAACCAATAGCGGGACCTAGATGCCCATATTGTTTCCTACATATTGTACGAAGATCTTTATCGGTCGAACCTCTATGTCAAGGATTCAGTTAATCCCGTATGATGTTCCCTTTGTTCTTCGGTATGTTACTTGCCCGAGATTTGATCGTCGGTATCTCCATACCTAGTTCAACCTTGTTACCAGCAATTCTCTTTGCTCGTTCAGTAATACAAGATCATGTGACTAACACTTAGTCATTCCTTGCAAGGCTTGTTGTGATGTTGTATTACCGAGTGGGCCCTGAGATACCTCTTTGTCACACGGAGTAACAAATCCCAGTCTTGATCCATGCCAACTCAACAGACACCCTTGGAGATACCTGTAGAGCACCTTTATAGTCACCCAGTTACGTTGCGACGTTTGATACACACAAGGTACTCATCCGATGTCAGTGAGTTGCATGATCTCATGGTCATAGGAACATATACTCGACATGCAGAAAATAGTTGCAATAAACTGACACGATCATATGCTACGTTTGTAGTTTGGGTCTTGTCCATCACATCATTCTCCTAATGATGTGATCCCATTATCAAATGACATCTCATGTCAGTGGCTAGGAAACCTTGACCATCTTTGATCAACGAGCTAGTCTACTAGAGGCATACTAGGGACGAAGTGTTGTCTACTTATCCACACATGTAATGTGTTTCCAATCAATAAAATTATAGCATGGATAATAAACAATTATCATGAACAAGGAAATATGATAATAACTAATTTATTATTGCCTCTAGGGCATATTTCCAACAACATCCTCCCCGGATCCCATCGCATGTCACTGTTGAAGTGGTGGCGACGAGAAGGATGAGGGTCGTCGATGCTGCAGCTGATACGTCCGACGTTGACAACACAACCACGGTATAGACCACGGTCGAAGAGGAGGCAAACTGGGCGGCGATGCCATCCCTATCGCAATCATCGAGCTAGCCCACCTAATCCCAAGGAGGTTCAACTCAATCCAATAGGCAAAAAATGTACATGGCTATACCCCTCTCTCCTCTCCTTCCCCGCATGTGATTAGTTCTACATAGCGGTGGTGCCGCCAGTGTCGATAAGCTTGCATGAGGCTTGGTCCTACATTTATCCTGTCTGAGGGAAATTCTCGAGCCGAATGATAGAGCGAATCCATCGGTTGGCACCCCCGGCAAGGGAACCACGACAAGGTCCCGTTCGCCAATGCTTCCATCACGTTGGTCGCTAGGGGACCGTTAGGCACGAAGGAAAGGAGAGAAGCCTCAACCTTTCATGTTTACTCCCCCATTTTTCATTAGTTATGAATGTTTACATTGACCCGGCAGGCTCGTGTCGAGGATTGTACTCATAACTAAGCGGGTCCCCAAGTTTCTCCATTTTCTCCTCTTCATTTTACCCTTCCTTTTAGGGAAAGGATGGATAACCGCACATGTATTCACAAGGAAACGAGAAGAGGAGAGGCGACCGTGAGTGGAAGGAGGGAAAATGTGCGTGAATAAACACGTGGTAGGACGGAAGGAGGAACCATAATGAAAGTTAAGTTGACATGATTATCAACTTTCATTAGATTTTGCATTTGTATATCCCCTCTAGCAACCAAGGTTTTATATGGCGAATTTTGTGCACGATAAAACCTGGCCGTATTTGTTTGCGCCCTTGCTTGGTTTCAAGTCCGCTCAAGAAAACATGTGGCAGCATCAATGACCGTCAAGCAAAAACTCACCGCCAGCGTGTCCTTGCCAGCAGATTGCTAAGGACCCATTCCTCAAAGCAATCGCAACAACACGTTGTTGGCGGGAAATCAAAGCATGCAAAGAAAGCAATCATACGAATGCCAGTAGGAAACAAAGGGGGATAGCATACGTTTACATAAAGACATCAATCCAGCAAACATTAAAGCAAATATAGGCAATAGTCTAATACGGGGTAGATATTGTGTCTTAAGTACATGATAGCATGGCAGTAGGAGTGGCTGAAGGCTAAACCCGGTGACTTCCCTGGGTCCTTGGGACTGAGAGGAACTGTCAGCAAACGGGCCGGCCTTCTCTGCAGCAGCAGAGGTGTGGGTGCCTAGCGGCACTGATACGTCTCCAATGTATCTATAATTTATGAAGTATTCATGCCATGTTTACAATATTCTATGTGATTTTGCTATGATTTTATTAGAACTAACCCGGACTGACGCTGTTTTCAGCAGAACTACTGTGCTGTTGTTTTTGTTGGAAATATGCCCTAGAGCCAGTAATAAATTAGTTATTATCATATTTCCTTGTTCATGATAATCATTTATTATCCATGCTACAATTGTATTGATCGGAAACTCAGATACATGTGTGGATACGTAGACAACACCATGTCCCTAGTATGCCTCTAATAGACTAGTTCGTTGATCAAAGATGGCCATGGTTTCCTAGTCATGGACATGAGATGTGATTTGGTAACGAGATCACATAATTAGGAGAATGATGTGATGGACAAGACCCAAACTACAAACGTAGCATATGACCGTGTCAGTTTATTGCTACTGTTTTCTCCATGTCAAGTAGATGTTTCTATGACCATGAGATCATGCAACTCACGGACACCAAAAGTGTGCGTTGTGTGTATCAAATGTCGCAACGTAACTGGGTGACTATAAAGGTGCTCTACAGGTATCTCCGAGGGTGTCTGTTGGGTTGGCATGGATCAAGACTGGGATTTGTTACTCCGTGTGACGGAGAGGTATCTTAGGTCCCACTCGGTAATATAGCATCAGAATAAGCCTTGCAAGCAATGTGACTAAGTGTTAGTCATGGGATCTTGTATTATGGAACGAGTAAAGAGACTTGCCGGTACCGAGGTTGAACTAGGTATGGAGATACCGACGATCGAATCTTCGGCAAGTAACATACCGAAGAACAAAGGGAACATCATACGGGATTAACTGAATCCTTGACATAGAGGTTCGACCGATAAAGATCTGCGTAGAATATGTACGAACCAATATGGGCATCTTGGTCCTGCTATTTTTTATTGACCGTAGAGGTGTCTCGGTCATGTGTACATAGTTCTCGAACCCGCAGGGTCTGCACACTTAAGGTTTGGTGACGTTTCGGTAGTATAGATTTATGCATGGTGGTGACCAAAGGTTGTTCAGAGTCCTGGATGATATCCTAGACGTCACGAGGAGCTCCTGTATGGTCCAGAGGTAAAGATTCATATATAGGAAGTCTTGTTTTGGTTGCCGGAAAAGTATTGGGCTCATCGGTAGTGTACCGGGAGTGCCGGTAGTGTACCGGGAGATTACCGGGAGGGGTATTTTGACCCAAGAGGCTTCATGGGCTGTGGGAGAGTAAATAGCAGCCCTTAGTGGGCTGTTGGAAGTCCCACATAAGGCCCATGCAGCTAGGGAAGAAAAGCCCAAAGGGAAAAGGTGGAAAAAGGTAAAAAGGAGGAATCTTAGTCCTACTAGGATTGGAGGAGGCGTCCTCCTCTCCTCTCCACTTCGGCCTTACCAAGGAGGCATGGCCCTTGCACCAAGGCCTCTCCTCCCTCCCTCTTATATATACTGGAGGTTTTAGGGTTTTTGCACTAGATTTTCAGCCACGTGCTACCCGTTCCTCCAGTGCACAGTTTTTCCTCTAGATTGGATTTCTGTAGTGCTTAGGCGAAGCCCTGCCGGAATAGCTCCGCCACCATCGCTGGAGCACTATGTTGCCGGAGAACACTTCTACCTCTCCGCTCCCTCTTGATGGATCAAGAAGGAGGAGATCATCATTAAGCTGTACGTGTGCTGAACGCAGAGGTGTCGTCCGTTCGGCGCTAGATCGGAAGGACCGTGATCAAGATCGCGAGACGGATCATGATGAGATCGCGGGACAGATTGTGTTCAGTTCGTGGGATGGATCGTCATTGGATCGTGGGACAGATCGTGATGAGATCGCGAGATGCTCGGCGATTTGGATCGCGAAGACGTTCGACTATAGCAACCGCGTTTGTTAACCCTTCCCGCTTAGCGATCTACAAGGGTATGTAGATCCACTCTCCTTCTCGTAGATGCTCATCACCATGGATAGATCTTGCGTGCGTGTAGGAATTTTTTTGTTTCCCATGCAACGTTCCCCAACAGTGGCATCATGAGCTAGGTCTATGTGTAGATGAGATCTCGAGTAGAACACAATGAGTTTGTGGGCGTTGATGCTTAGATTGCTTCCTTCCTTGGTCGTGTTTTGGTTCAGCGGTGTTGTGAGATGAAGCGGCCCGGACCAACATTACTCGTACGCTTATGAGAGACCGGTTCCCTCAACTGCAACTTGTTGCGTAGATGGCTTGTGGGTGCCAGTTTCTCTCACTTTAGTTGGATTGGATTCAACAAAAGCGGTCCTTGAGAAGGTTGAAAAGCAACTGGTCTATCACCGTTGTGGTTTTTGTGTAGATGAGAATTGTTCTTGCTAGATACCCATAGCAGCCACGTAAAACATGCAACAACAATTAGAGGACGTCTAACTTGTTTTTGCAGGGTATGTTGTGATGTGATATGGCCAATTACATGATGAGATATATGTGATGTATGAGATGATCATGTTTTGTATAGAATATCACGACTTGCATGTCGATGAGTATGGCAACCGGGAGGAGCCATAGGGTTGTCTTTAATTATTGTATGACCTGCGTGTCAATCATTAAGCGCTATGTAATGCTTTACTTTATAGCTAAATGGTAGCAATAGTGGTAGAATCATGGTGGGCGCGACAACCCCGATGGTGACACGTTGATGGAGATCATGGTGTCATGACGGTGACGATGGAGATCATGCTGATGCTTTCAAGATGGGGATCAAAAGCACAAGTTCATGCCATATCATGTCACTTATGATTTGCATGTGATGTTAATCCTTTTATGCACCTTGTTTTGCTTAGGACGACAATAGCATTATAATGTGATCCCTCACTTAATTTCAAGATAAATTGTGTTCTCACCGAGTGTGCACCGTTGCGAAAGTTCGTCGTGTCGAGACACCACGTGATGATCGGGTGTGATAGACTCTACGTTCACATACAACGGGTGCAAGCCAATGTTGCACATGCAGAACACTCGGGTTAAACTTGACGAGCCTAGCATGTACAGACATGGCCTCGGAACACAAGAGACCAAAAGGTCGAACATGAGTCATATAGTAGATATGATCAACATGATGATGTTCACCATTGAAACCACCTCAACTCACGTGATGATCGGACTTGAGTTGGTGAATTTGCATCATGTATCACTCGAATGACCGAAGGGATGTCAATTTGAGTGGGAGTTCTTCAGTAATGTGATTAATTGAACTCATTATCATGAATATAGTCAGTAGTGTGTTTGCAAATTATGTTGTAGATTACTTGCTCACGCTGTAGCTCCCTTGAATTTTTATATGTTCCTAGAGAAATAGAGTTGAAAGATGATGGTAGCAATATTGCGGACTGGGTCCATGATCTGAGGATTGTCCTCATTGCTGCACAGAAGGCTTATGTCCTTAATGCACCGCTCGGTGCGCCAACCCCTCTAGCATCGTCTGTAGATGTTGTGAACATCTGATAGGCACGTTCTGATGACTACTTGATAGTTTAGTACGTCATCCATTATGGCGTAGAATTGAGGCTCCGAAATGGTTTGAACGTCGCGGAACATATGAGATGTTCTAAGAGCTGAAATTAGGATTTCAGGCTCGTGCCCGTGTTGCGGAATATGAGATCTCCAACAAGATTCTTTGCCTACAAGATGAAAGAGAATAGCTCAATCGTTGAGCATGTGCTCAGATTGTCTGGGTGCTACAATCGCTTGAATTGAGTGGGAGTTGATATTCCAGATAAGATAGTGATTGATATAGCTCTCCAGGTCACTGCCACTAAGCTACTAGAACTTGTTGATGAACTATTAAATGCCAGGGATAGAATTAATGATCCCTGAGGTGCTCGCGATGTTTGACACCGCGAAGGTAGAAATCAACAAGGAGCGTCAAGTGTTGATGGTTAGTCAAACCACTAGTTTCGAGAAGGGCAAGAGGAAGGAGGGAGACTTCATGGATAGCATGTCAGTTGCTGCTCCAATGAAGCAACCCAAAGTTGAACCCAAACCCGAGACTAAGTGCTTCGATTATGAGGAGAGCGGTCGCTGAAGCGGAACTACCCGAGATACTTGGTAGATAAGAAGGCTGGCAACATCGACAGAAGTATATTTGATATACGTGTTATTGATGTGTACCTTGCTAGTACTCCTAGTAGCACCTGGGTATTGGATACCGGTTCGGTTGCTAAATGTTAGTAACTCGAAGTAAAAGCTACGGAATAAATGGAGACTAGCTAGGTGTGAGTTGACGATGTGTGTTGGAAATGTTTCCAAAGCTGATGTGATCAACATCGCACACTCTCTCTACCTTCCGGATTAGTGACAAACCTAAATAAATGTAATTTGGTGTTTCCGTTAAGCATGAACATGATTAGATCGTGTTTATTGCAACACGGTTATTCATTTACGATAGAGAATAATGGTCATTCTGTTTACATGAATAATACCTTCAATGGTCATGCACCTAGTGAGAATGGTTTATTGAATCTTGATCGTAGTAATAGACATGTTCATAACATTGATGCCAAAAGATACAAAGTTAATAATGATAGTACCACATGCTTGTGGCACTGCCGCTAAATGTCATATTGATATAAATCGCATGAAGAAACTCCATGCTGATGGATCTTTGGACTCATTCGATTTTGAATTGGTTGAGACATGCGGACCATGCCTCTTGGGCAAGATGAAAAAAACCCATTTTCCGGAACGGGCAAGTGATTTATTGGAAATGATACATGTTGATATATGCAATCCAATGAGTCTTGTAACATGCGATGGATATCGTTATTTTCTTACCTTCACTTGTGATTTGAGTAGATATAGTTAATGTTTGCTTAATGAAACAGAAGTCTAAATCGTTTGAAAAGTTCAAGCAAATTCAGAGTGAAGTTTAAGATCATCGTGACAAGAAGATAAAAATGTCTGCGATATGATCGTGGAGGTGAATATCGGAGTTACGAGTTTGGCATACAACTTTAGACAATGTGAAAGTCGTTTCACAACTCACGCCACCTCGAACACCATAGTGTGATGGTGTGTCCGAACATCATAGTCGTGTTGTATCGGATATGGTGTGGGCTATGATGTTTCTTATCATTTTGCTACTATAGTTTTGGGGTTATGCATTAGAGACAACTACATTCACTTTAAATAGGGCACCATCTAAGTCCGTTGAGATGACACCATCTGAAACTATGGTTTGATAGAAACCTAAGCTGTCATTTCTTATTGTTTGGGGCCACGACGCTTATGTGAGAAGAGGTTTACACCTAATGAGCTCGAACCCAAAGCGAACAATGCATTTTCATAGAATACCCTAAGAACAGTTGGGTATACCTTCTATCTCAGATCCAAGTGCAAAGTGTTTGTTGCTAAAACGGGTCCTTTCTCGAGAAAAAGTTTCTTTCGAAAGAATTGAGTGGGAGGAAGATAGAACTTGATGAGGTTGTTGAACCTTTGTTTCTACGACCCAAAGTCTACATCATTTCTAGAAAGCATAAATGGTTGTTTGAAAAGAGTTTTTCAAAGGAAGTCCTGGATAAAGCTATCTAATTGTTGAGCATCAAGATCTATAGAGATAGATGAAGATGCTTGATGAGACTTTCAATGAGTACATACCTTGACAAGATTTTGAAAGAGTTCAAAATGGATCAGTCAGAGAAAAAGTTCTCGCCTGATTTGTAAGGTGTGAAGTTCAGTGAGACTCAAAGCTCGACAAACGGCAGAAGAAAGAGAAAGGACGAACGTCGTCCCCTATGCCTTAGCCATAGGCTCTATATTATGACATGCTATGTACCACACCTGGTGTGTGCCTTGCCATGAGTCTGTCAAGGGGTACAAAAGTGATTATCCTTAGTAACTAAACGACTAAGGAGGACTTTCTCGATTATGGAGGTGATAATGAGTCCGTCGTAAAGAGTTACGTCGATGCAAGATTTAACACCAATCCGGATGACTCCTAGTAGCAATCTGGATACGTATAGTGGAGCATCCATTTGGAATAGTACCAAGTAGAGTGTGGTAGCAGTGTTTATAGTTTGACATAGAGATTTGCAAAGTACACACGGATCTAAATGTCGCGGACCCGTTGACTATAAGACCTCTCTCACATGCAAAACATGATCGAGCCCCAGAACTCATTGGGTGTTAGATTCATAACAATGCGAATCACATGGTGATGTGAACTAGATTATTGACTCTAGTGCATGTGGGAGACTGTTGGAAATATGCCCTAGAGACAATAATAAATTACTTATTATCATATTTCCTTGTTCATGATAATCGTTTATTATCCATGCTATAATTGTGTTGATCGGAAACTTAGATACATGTGTGGATACATAGATAACACCATGTCCCTAGTATGCCTCTAATAGACTATCTCGTTGATCAAAGATGGCTATCGTTTCCTAGTCATGGACATGAGATGTCATTTGGTAATGGGATCACATCATTAGGAGAATGATGTGATGGACAAGACGCAAACAACAAACGTAGCATATGATCGTGCCAGTTTATTGCTACTGTTTTCTGCATGTCAAGTATATGTTTCTATGACCATGAGATCATGCAACTCGCGGACACCAGAAGAGTGCCTTGTGTGTATCAAACATCGCAACATAACTGGGTGACTATAAAGGTGCTCTACAGGTATCTCCGAGGGTATCTGTTGGGTTGGCATGGATCAACAATGGGATTAGTTACTCCGTGCGACGGAGAGGTATATCAGGGCCCACTAGGTAATACAACATCACAATAAGCTTTGCAAGCAATGTGACTAAGTGTTAGTCATGTGATCTTGTATTATGGAACGAGTAAATAGACTTGCCGGTAACGAGGTTGAGCTAGTTATGGAGATACCGACGATCGAATCTCGGGCAAGTAACATAACGAAGAACAAAGGGAACATCATACGGGATTAACTGAATCCTTGACATAGAGGTTCGAATGATAAAGATCTTTGTAGAATATGTAGGAACTAGTATGGGCATCCAGGTCCCGCTATTGGTTATTGATCATAGAGGTGTCTCAGTCATGTCTACATAGTTCTCGAACCCGTAGGGTCTGCACACTTATGGTTTGGTGACGTTTCGGTAGTATAGAGTTATGCATGGTGGTGATCGAAGGTTGTTAGGAGTGCCGGATGAGATCCCGGACGTCACGAGGACCTTCTGCATGGTCCGGAGGTAAAGATTCATATATAGGAAGTCCTGTTTTGCTCGCCGGAAAAGTTTTGGGCTCATCGGTAGTGTACCGGGAGTGCCGGTAGTGTACCGGGAGACCACCGGGAGGGGTATCTCAACCCAAGAGGCTTCATGGGCTGTGGGAGAGTAAATACCAGCCCTTAGTAGGCTGGTGGAAGTCCCACACAAGGCCCATGCGGCTAGGGAAGAAAATCCCAAAAGGAAAAGGTGGGAAAAGGCAAAAAAGGAGAAATCCTAGTCCTACTAGGATTGGAGGAGGAGTCCTCCTCTCCTCCCCACTTCGGCCTTACGAAGGAGGCTTGGCCCTTTCGCCAAGGCCTCTCCTCCCTCCCTCTTATATATACTGGAGGTTTTTGGGTTTTTGCACTAGATTTTCAGCCACGTGCTACCCGTTCCTCTAGTGCATAGTTTCTCCTCTAGATCGGATTTCCGCAGTGCTTAGGCGAAGCCCTGCCGGAATAGCTCCACCCCCATCGCCGGAGTGCCGTCATGCTGCCGGAGAACTCTTCTACCACTCTGCTCCCTCTTGCTGGATCAAGAAGGCAGAGATCGTCATCAAGTTGTACGTGTGCTGAACGCGGAGGTGTGGTCCGTTCGGCGCTTGATCGGAAGGACCGTGATCAAGATCGCGAGACAGATCATGATGAGATCACGGGACAGATCATGATGAGTTCGCGGGACGAATCGTGATTGGATCGCGGGACAGATCGTGATGAGATCGCGGGACGCTCGACCATTTGGATCGCGAAGACGTTCGACTACACCAACCGCGTTTCTTAATGCTTCCCGCTTAGCGATCTACAAGGGTATGTAGATCCACTCTCCCTCTTGTAGATGCTCATCACCATGGATAGATCTTGCATGCGCGTAGGAAAATTTTGGTTTCCCATGCAACGTTCCCCAACGGTTTTTGTGCAGAAAGAAAAGTTCTCGGAATGAGCTAAAAATTTACGGACAATATTTTTTGAAAATATAAATAAATGGAGCGAAAAGTCATCGAAGAGGAAGGCCGAGGAGGCCACAAGCCACAAGGGCACGCCCCCCTAGGGCGCACCCCCCTAACTTGCGACTTCCTCGGGAACCTTCTGGACGTGGGACCGACGCCAAAAACTACTATAAATACAGAAACATCCAAAAAAAACCTAAATAAAGAAACCCGATATGCATAGATACAACCATGGCATCACAACATAACCATACAACAACATGACTTTTATTTAAGAGGCTCAGATGAGCCTTGCATAATATGTTCTTACAGATAGGGTCACACGACCCGACACTCAAGTCATACAAACATGTTCATACAAACCAAGTGGAAGCATAAGTTGTCTGAGTACAGACAGATGAAAGGGGTAAAAAGGCACATGGCTTGACTATCTATAGCCCGCCACAGGGCAAAGATCGTAGCTGGGACACCAGTTATTCGGCATCGTTGACATCTAGATAGAACCCACCTAATGGGTCCTGGATCTCATCTGCAACATTTACTAAGGAAACGTGAGTACAAACGTACTCAACAAGTCTTTAAAATAGACCTAGTCTATTCATGCTCATGTATCAACAAAGGGAGTGGTGGAGTTTATGCAGCAATGCCAGCTTTGACTCATGGCTAACCTAAACTACTCAATTTTAACTCTTTGTTTACATTTTAGATATCGCACACAAGTCCAATAACTCCATAGCAATACACCATCATGGATTCACTTCCCTCTCCTAGGAGAGTGCCATCCACGGTACTCACACTTGTCTTGATATTTTTATGAGTATCCATTTGATTATCTATGAACAACATAAGTTCTCCAAGTAGTCCATATCCGAGGACGTGGCTATTCGAATAGTTTCATACCCTGCAGGGGTGTACTTCTTCACACACGCTCTCGCCACTTATCGCTGTGTACTCATAAAACCATGCACCTCGAGAACCTTCAAACGGATGCCCAGCGAGGGAGTCGGCCACGACCGTCAATCACATAAGACCTCTAGTCCAGGCTATCGCCTATTTGAGACTGAACCCGCAAGGAAGTCCAGCCGAAGTTTCCGCTACGGCCCCAAACGATGTGCGTAGGGTTCCCAAGCCCACCATTCGGGTGACCCTTGCTACACTGTGCCACTGCCTACCGCATCGTAACCCACCCTTAGGGTCAGCGCTACGCACGGCCTCCAGCATGCTATAAACACCAGAAACTACTTGCAACTCCTGGACCAAGGACTAAGCAAATGATAAGTCGAGCGGGGTCATATTTCATGGCCCAGCATGTGGTAGTAACTAGTCTTTGATCACAAACACGGAACTCATTTCCTAAGAATGGTCCCAATGAGACAACCCGCTATGTACTCCTACACAGCCTCTCATCGCTACCTTTACCAAATTGAGTTCATCATTATATCACCACATCAGAACAACATCGTTTCACTCAGTTCATCGCCCAGATGAATCAGACCTGACACAACTCTAAGCATAGCAAGCATAGCAGGCAAAGTAAGCTAAGCACATCATGGCACAAGCATCTACCAGATATGCTAGGTTGCAAGGTTTAGCTATTTACTGTGATAATGTCAAGTTATGTAGCAGAATAGGATCATCTACCGTGTATGACTGACATGTGATCGACTGTCCTAATGCAATAATCAAGAGCAGGAGCGAGAGAGTGGGATATTATCGGAATGATCAAAGGGGTTGCTTGCCTTGTTGGGTAGCGGAAAGGTTCTCTCCTTTGTCGGGATACTCGGGGGTATCCTCAGAAGCAGGGCCTACCGCAATGCAGATAAGAAATGATCAACACACGCAAGTGCAACAATATGATGCATGATCATGGCATGATAGCATGTATGGATGAGCTAATGCAACTAGTGTTCATGTTGATTTGAAATCAAGTTGAATATAGGTTCAAAACCGTTCTTTATTTCAAATTCCATATACTAACCTATTAGTAAATGTCAATGTTCACCAATTTAGATTGCTCTAACATGCATGACAATAGCACCATTGGATTCATTGGATTTTTCTAATAATTTTCATATATAAATTATTTTCATCTGATTTACAGATTAATTTATATGAATTTTTGAAGTTCTAAACAATTTCTGGTATTATTTTTAAACTAGAAAAGGGGAAAATGACATCAGCCTGATGTCACTATGACGTCAGCTGGTCAGCTGACCGGGCCACAGTCAAACCAGACGTGCGGGGCCCACACGTCAGTTTCTCACGCTTAACCTCCGCGCTGACTAGGGGGTTTGACCCACCCTGGGGCCCACTGTTAGTGGTAGGAGGCTAAACTAATTAGGGGATTAGCCCCTAATGACGCCATGTCGGCGCCCACCAGAGCGGGCCCGGCGGCGACCATCCGCACGGCGGCGGCGCGCCAGAATCGCGCCTCCGGCGACCATTTGGCGCACGGAGGGCACCGAGAGGCGGCCCGTGCACTGGCGCATCTAGCAGGGCACCTAGGGGGGCTCTGGGGGCCACCGGAACGGCGGCCACGTCGAGCTGCATGGCGGCAACGGCTCGGGCAGGAGCAGCTGCGGCGCTACAAGCTGCGGTAGGCGAAGCTGAGGGCGGCAACGGCCTCCTGGAAGCTCCACGAGCATGACCCCGTGGCCAGGAGCAAGCTTTGGCCGCTGTGGCCACGGCTACACCATGGCCGGCGGCGAGCTCCTCTTGGCTCTAGCGACAAATGGGGCTGGAGGGGGGAACGGCGACGAGACTGGGGGGGAAAGGGTCCGGGGCCTCACCGGAGAGGCTTCTGGTGCCTTAGCAGGGTCGGGGACGCACGGAAGACGGCGAATCGCCGGTGGCTTCGCTCCGACGAGGAGGGGAACAGAGGAGAGGGAGAGGGGAAATGGCGAGTGGGAAGCAGCTGGAGCGGCGGCCGAGCCTATGCCCTCGCCAGCGCGATTAGGAGGCGGCCAGGCAGGGTGGAGGTGGCCAGCGCGGCCATCACCAGCTGCAGGGGCAGCACGCATCTGCTTCTCCTCCTGGCGGGAGGAAGAAGATGCTGCTGCCCCTGTGGGCCGGGCCCCTTCCTTAGGTTAGCCCAGGTGGGCTTCTTTCCTTTCCTTTTTTTATTTCAATTCTTTTCTAACTTTTGATATTTGTTTATTTTATTTGCAGTTACAAATGACTTTGTAAAATATCCAAGACATTTTATATATTGAAGTTTGAATATTTCAGACTTATGTGAAAACTTTCAAAATAATTTGAAAACTAAATTAATGATAATGCTTTATTTAATATTTTCCAGGGGCTTTATCAATTATTTCTAAATTGCTTTAGGTGTTCAAATAATTAAGATGGTCCCTGTTATAATCATGTCCAAATTTATCAGACATAGGGAACATTTTTAAAGGGCATTTTGGATTTGTTGAAATTTCACCAAATTTGAATTATTTTGATTCAACGTATGCTTGGGGTTTCTTTAGCTCCCCATTTCAAGTTGATGCCACACTGAAACATGATGCAAAACACATGTTGTTCCTATGACTCCTAGATAGGGATGTGAAAACTCACCCCCACTCAAAAGAATCTCGTCCCGAGATGTTGAAGTCGTTGGGAAGAGCACGGGGTACTCTAGGCGAAGACGATCTTCTCCTTCCCACGTGGCCTCCTTTTCAGAATGGTGTGACCATTGAACCTTGAGAAACTTGATGTTCCGGCGCCGAGTGGTATGCTCAGCTTGATCAAGAATACGAATAGGGTATTCTCGATATGTAAGGTTATCTTGGAGATCAAGCGCTACATGGTCTACCTCACGGATAGGGTCCGAGAAGCAACGCCTGAGTTGCGAGACGTGGAAGACATCATGAACCTTGGAAAGATGCGGTGGAAGTTCCAATTGGTAGGCAACCTCTCCTCGTTTAGCAAGAATGCGAAAGGGTCCAATGTAACGAGTTGCCAATTTGCCATTGATACAGAATCGATGGGTACCCTTCAGAGGTGTAACCCGAAGGTAAGCCTTCTCGTCAACTTCATAGGTCACAACCTTATGACGGCGATCATATTGGCTCTTTTGACAAGATTGGGCTGTTTTCAACTTTTCACGAATAATGTGAACTTGCTCCTCTACATCCTGGATCATATCCGGGCCAAAGAGTTGCCTCTCTCCGGTTTCCGACCAGTTATGAGGTGTTCGACACCTTCATCCATAGAGAACTTCAAAAGGGGCTTTGACCAGGCTTGATTGATAACTATTGTTATAAGCAAATTCGGCAAATGGAAGACACATCTCCCAGTTGATACCGAAAGATATAACACAAGCTCGGAGCATGTCTTCGAGGATTTGATTGACTCGCTCAACTTGACCACTTGATTGCGGGTGGAAAGCAGTGCTAAAGGATAGATGCGTCCCCATAGCGGATTGAAAACTTTCCCAAAATCCGGAAGTAAAGATACTTCCACGGTCTAAGTTAATATCCAAAGGAACACCATGAAGAGAAACTATTCGAGAAACATATAACTCTGCTAGCTGACTAGCAGTTATGCTCTCCCGAACAGGAAGAAAATGAGCCACTTTGGAAAGACGGTCGATGACCACAAATATAGCATTATTCCCTCTCTTAGTCCTAGGAAATCCGGTAATGAAATCCATACTGACCTTATCCCATTTCCATTTGGGAATAGCTAAAGGTTGAAGGGTGCCAGCAGGCCTTTGATGTTCTGCTTTCACGCGACGACAAATGTCGCAGTTAGCAACAAACTAAGCAATTTCTCTCTTCATCCTAGTCCACCAGAACCTCTGGCATAGGTCCTGATACATCTTTGTACTACCCGGATGAATTGAGAGAGGAGAATCATGAGCCTCCTTAAGAATCAGCTGCCAAAGATGTTGGCTCTTGGGAACCACCAAACGGTTCTGGAAGAGCACCACACCTTGATCATCAATAGAGAAATCCTTAGCAATACCGTTAACAAGGTTCTCTTTGATCCGGGAAATACCCTTATCACGCTTCTGGACAGCTATAATTTGATCCTTAAGAGTAGGTTCGCCACCAAGTTGGATAGGAATCCTTGAGGAACAATATGGAGGTTTAACTTCCGAAATTCCTCATGGAGAAATGGTTGACCTTGTTGTAACATCAGATTGTTACAATAAGACTTACGACTTAGTGCATCAGCCATGACATTGGCTTTCCCCATGGTGTAAGTTATCCCTAAGTCGTAATATATGATCAACTCAACCCACCGTCTTTGCCTGAGATTCAAATCCGGCTAGGTGAAGATATATTTTAGACTTTGGTGATCGGTGAAAATTTCGCAGCGATTACCCAGAAGGTAATGTCGCCAGGTTTTCAGTGCATGGACTACACCTGCAAGCTCAAGATCACGTGTTGGATAATTATCCTCATGTGGACGCAACTGTCGAGATGCGTATGCAATCACATGACGATCTTGCATGAGAATGCAACCTAATCCTTGTCGCGAGGCATCGCAATAGATAACAAAGTCCTTAGAGAAATCTGGTGGCACCAGAACGGGAGCAGAGGTCAGTCGTCTTTTCAACTCCTGAAAACTATGCTCGCATTATGGAGTCCACTCGAACTTTTTATCTCTCTTGAGGAGTTGAGTCAGAGGTTTTGCAACCTTGGAGAAATTCTCGACAAAGCGGCGATAATAGCTCGCTAAGCCAAGGAAACTCCGAACTTGCTTAACCGATTTAGGTGGAGTCCAATCAAGGACAGCCTGAACTCTCTCGGGACTGACAGCAATACCTTTACCAGATATCACGTGGCCCAGATAGGTCACTTCTGGCAACCAGAATTTACACTTGGAAAATTTGGTGTACAGACGATGCTCTCGAAGTTTCATCAATACCAGCCTTAGATGCTCAGCATATTCTTGTTCGTTCTTTGAGTAGATGAGTATATCGTCGAGGTAAACCACGACGAATTTATCAAAATACTCCATGAAGATCGAATTCTTCAAGCGAGAGAAGGTGGTTGGGGCATTGGTTAAACCGAAGGACATGACGGTGTACTCGTATTGGCCATAACGAGTAACAAAAGCCGTTTTTGGTATGTCCCCATTCCTAATTCTGATTTGATGGTATCCCAACCTCAAATCCATTTTGGAGAACACAGAGGATCCAACGAGTTGATCATACAAGTCGTTGATCCTAGGGAGCGGATACTTTTTCTTAATGGTGACCAGATTCACTAGCCGATAATCCACAACCATCCGATCCGAACAATCCTTCTTCTTGACGAAGAGAATGGGACAAGCCCAAGGGGAAGAACTGGGACAGATGAAACCTTTCTTCAAAGCCTCATCGAGTTGGCTCTTAAGTTCGGCTAGTTCTAAGGGTGCCATCTTATAGGGTCTTCTGGCTATTGGGACAGTCCCTGGGATGAGCTCTATCACAAACTCAACATCTCTGACAGGAGGAATTCCTGTCAGTTCTTGTAGAAAGACATCCGGAAAGTCAGGGACTACCAGAATATCTTCTAACTCTGGAAGGGGGCTAGCATTGAGGGAATAGAGTTGGCACTTGGTTGTTCGAGTGGAGACATTAACTATCTCACCCGATGGATGTGTAAGGTGAACATTCCTAGAATGAGTATCAATCTTGGCATAGTGGGCTTTCATCCAATCCATACCTAGAATGATATTGATGTCCGAAGACTTGAGGGCTATCAAATATGCTAGGAAGACTAATCTATCCACCAGAATCTCATTATCATGGCTCACTCTAGAAGTTTGCCATTTTGAACCAGGAGTCTGAACTACTAAAGGAGTAGGCATATCACAAAAAGACATGTTATGCCACTTTTCATAACTTTCTGAGATGAAAGAATGAGATGGCCCGGTATCAAAAAGAACAGATGCTGAATGACTATTGACAAGGAGTGTACCTAGGATAACATCAGGATCCTCAAGGGCTTCCTCAGCAGACACATAGTTCACTCGTCCATGAGCAGGAGCTGGCTTCACAAAGAAGGCTTTTCCTGGCTTTCCACGTCCAACGGGCTTAGCATTATTTTGGGAACACTCACGGGAGTAGTGTCCCGGTTCTCCACGCTTATAGAAGAGGTGGCACGGGGTGCAACATTTGCAGGCGGTCCTCCAAATTGCCTGACTGGAGGGTTGGGCTGAACTAGGCGAGGCGCCTGGAAGGATGGCCTCGCATTGTATTTTGGCGGCAGAGCTGCGTTGGGTACCCAGACCCGGCGTTTATTGAGGCCCGAGCCAGATGCGGGACTGAAGTCACGGTTGTGCTTTCTAGTGGCGTCATAATCAGTCTGTCCAGTCTCGGCATTGATAGCCTTGTTGACGAGAGCCTGGAAAGTGGTGCACTCATGCAGGCATAGGTCTCGACGGAGCTCAGGATTAAGTCCCTTGCGCAACCTAGCATGCTTCTTGGCATCAGTAGAAACTTCCTCAGGAGCATAGCGAGCAAGGTTTCCAAACTCACGACTATAGGCATCCACTAACAGTCTGCCCTGGGTGAAGGCACATAATTCCTCTCTCTTATGATCCATCAGCCCTTCCGGGATGTGATGGGTACGAAATGTGGCACTGAACTCTGCCCAAGTTGGTGCGGGGCCTGCGGGACGCATGACTTCAAAATTTTCCCACCACAGATTGGCGGGACCTTCCAGAAAGTAAGTTGCAAAGGTCACCTTGTTGGCCTCGGTCACATTGGCAGCCTGGATCTTGCGATACATGCTAGTCAGCCAGTCATCCGCGTCGAGTGGGTCGACCGAATGATGATACTTGGGTGGGCACAGTCTGATGAAATCACCAAGTGATACGCCATCATTGAGGTCATTGCGGGGAGCACGTGCAGTGTTCTGCTCGATTCTTTCCAACAGCCTGTTGGTCTCCCTCTTGTTCCTTTCGGCTTCAAGCATTACTTCCGCCAAGGAAGGCGCATGTGGCAGATCCTCTTGCCTTGGCTGGCTTCCCTCGCCCTGCTCAGGGGCAGGCATGGGGTTATTCCTAGTTGCCACCATCCTGGAGAACAAACCCACAGCTTAATCATAGGGGAAAACAACTCTAAGACATGAGATAAGGAATGTACTGGACAACATGGCATGCAGGGTAAACACCAATCAACATGGTAAAACAACTACCATATGAACACCATGATTCATACACACCATGACATAGTTCAGTACAAGCCAAGCTGAAATACAACTACGGAGAGATGACACAACTCATCGGAGGCATTACAAGCTTCCTATACATTATCTATCTACACCTCCAGAACTCAACTCTCAACCTCATTATATCCCACAAGACACGCAGGACTGTGGCGATACGATTACTACCATGCCAGAACTACATCCACGTACTCAAGCATCGCCGTAGAATGCCTCATATAGGTTACCCCCATGACCCGGGAGCTGAACCTGAGGATCTGGAAACACTCTAGCCTGTGATCCCTGGGAACCGTAAGGACACGGGTGTGGCCTTGGGCCCCTTGTCAGCGGGAACAGTGGTCCTCGAAGAGGGGTGATGCCTCCAACATCAGGCCAGTCCACGTGTGCTGGTAGATGAGTCCGCGATGGGGTCAGCATCTCCAAATCTCCATAGCCTGTCTGTACGATAGGTGCCAACTGTGTCAGGGCTATCCAAAGACGTGCACAGGTGGCATAAAGCTCCATGCGAAGGGCACGTGCATTACGATCCCTGTTCTCCAACATCTGAGAGGTCACCTGCAGCCTAGGGTCCTCATGGGAATGATCATAGTAGGCTGCACTAAGATAACCATCCTCTCCTCACGTAGAAGCAGGAACATAACAAAACTCTATGTTCTGAAGCAGACAATGGTGAAATCTCATGATAGTCAGCATGGTGTAAGTGGCCTCCTGAACTGCCTTATCTATGGTGACACCTAATCCATAAGTCCAGTGAAGCAGCTCTACAGCTCCAGGGTATGAAGGATAAATCTTGATGGTACACAAATACTGACTCTGGTTGAAATCTCGATACTGTTCCTCCACTGTGTACTCTGGGTACCAACGGTATCCAGCCTCCATCATGACTCTAACCAACATGGCCGTGTGACCCGGTACATCGATGCAACTGGTCAGACGGACCACCTGATGGGAAGGACGAGGGGGCATCTAAAACAGAGAATGATGCAAAGACATTAGAGACTCTAGCAGAAATTGGACAGCATAACGACTGTAATTGCTCAAAAGGGATTTTGAGACAACTGCAAAAGATTGGAAAAGCATAACCACTCGACTTTCTAGACTCAAATCTCTTCTCCATCTGTTTGTCACGCCAACAGTACTTGAGTACCTACATTCACTTGCAACAAGCTAACTAGTGGTCCATGGTTAGTAACTCGGCATCCTAAGAAATGGATGAGTAGCCTAGTTCTTATCCCCGAAGAAAAGATGATAATGACTCATCATAGAATAACTTGGGAAGATGAGTAAAAAGAGCCTTATGTTCCCTTCCACAATAAATTCCCCTACTTTTCTATAGTGTTTCTAGACTCAACTTCGACCGGTTTGGCTTCGTAGTCCTACAGTTAGTCAGGCTCTGATACAAATGCTGTCGGGACCCCGATCCTAAGTCATATGAATCCAAACTATAACATATCACATCACTTTGTGTCCTCACGCATGGTAAGAACCACGGCTGCATCCTTACCTTAGTCGGGACATGTATGTGAACATGTCGCTGGCAATCAAATGACAGAGAGCCCGGGCCGACATATCTAGTCATAGAACCCAC
Organism: Hordeum marinum; assembly: GCA_022496015.1. Taxonomy (NCBI): domain Eukaryota; kingdom Viridiplantae; phylum Streptophyta; class Magnoliopsida; order Poales; family Poaceae; genus Hordeum; species Hordeum marinum. The sequence continues at coordinate 284,402,610 of CM039678.1, read as the reverse complement.
GCGGCACATCCGTACGGAAACAAGCATACGTAACGCAGCAATGCAGGTGTCGGCCTCAAGCGTGTGTAGACGAGTCGTAGCAAGCTACAAGTACTCCATTACACTGCGAGACATTTCCCCGAAGGGACAGACACAGTAGCAAAGAAGGATACATGCCGGTCAATCAATGTGTCCGGAGCAGTAGCAAGCTACCATGGCTCGGTGGAAGCACAAAGAGGCAGTTTACCATAAAGAGTACTACTAAAGGCACATCGCTAGGTGTTCGGATCCCATACATACCGTTGCACATCACACGTACGCACGACATGCCCGATATGCATAGATACAACCATGGCATCACAACATAACCATACAACAACATGACTTTTATTTAAGAGGCTCAGATGAGCCTTGCATAATATGTTCTTACAGATAGGGTCACACGACCCGACACTCAAGTCATACAAACATGTTCATACAAACCAAGCGGAAGCATAAGCTGTCTGAGTACAAACAGATGAAAGGGGTAAAAAGGCAGATGGCCTGACTATCTACAGCCTGCCACAGGGCAAAGGTCGTAGCTAGGACACCAGCTATTCAGCATCGTCGACATCTAGATAGAACCCACCTAATGGGTCCTGGGTCTCATCCCCAACATTTATTAAGCAAACGTGAGTACAAACATACTCAGCAAGTCTTTAAAACAGACATAGTCTATTCATGCTCATGTATCAACAAAGGGAGTGGTGGAGTTTATGCAGCAATGCGAGCTTTGACTCATGGCTAACCTACACTACTCAATTTTAACTCTTTGTTTACATTTCAGATATCGCACACGAGTCCACTAACTCCATAGCAATACACCATCATGGATTCACTTCCCTCTCCTGGGAGAGTACCATCCACGGTACTCACACTTGTCTTGATGTTTTTATGAGAATCCATTTGATTATCTATGAACATCATAAGTTCTCCAAGTAGTCCATATTCGAGGACGCAGCTATTCGAATAGTTTCATACCCTGCAGGGGTGTACTTCTTCACACACGCTCTCGCCACTTATCGTTGTGTGCTCAGAAAACCATGCACCTCAGCAACCTTCAAGCGGATGCCCAGCGAGGGAGTCGGCCACGAAAGTCAATCACATAAGACCTCTAGTCCATGCTATCGCCTATTTGAGAATGAACCCGCACGCAAGTCCGGCCGAAGTTTCTACTACGGCCTCAAATGATGTGCGCAGGGTTCCCAAGCCCACCATTCGGGTGACCCTTGGTACACCGTGCCACTGCCTACCGCGTCGTAACCCACCCCTAGGGTCAGCACTACGCATGGCCTCCAGCATGCTATAAGCACCAGAAACTACTTGCAACTCTTGGACCAAGTACTAAGCGAATGATAAGTCGAGCGGGGTCATATTTCAAGGCTCAGCATGGTGTAGTAACTAGTCTTGGATCACAAACATGGAACTCAGTTCCTAAGAATAGTGCCAATGAGACAACCCACTATGTACTCCTACATAGACCCTCATCTCTACCTTTACCAAATCGAGTTCATCATTATATCACCACATCAGAACAACATCGTTTCACTTAGTTCATCACCCAGATGAATCAGACCTGACACAACTCTAAGCATAGTAAGCATAGCAGGCAACGTAAGCTAAGCACATCATGGCACAAGCATCTACCAAGTATGCTAGGTTGCAAGGTTTAGCTATTTACTGTGACATTGTCAGGTTATGCAGCAGAATAGGATCATCTACCGTGTATGACTGACATGTGATCGACTGTCCTAATGCAATAATCAAGAGCAGGAGCGAGAGAGTGGGATGTTATCGGAATGATAAAACGGGTTATTTGCCTTGCTGGGTAGCGGAAAGGTTCTCTCCTTCACCGGGATACTCGGGGGTATCCTCAAAAGTAGGGCCTACCACAATGCAGAGAAGAAACGATCAACACACGCAAGTGCAACAATATGATGCATGATCATGGCATGATAGCATGTATGGATGAGCTAATACAACTAGTGTTCATGTAGATTTGAAATGAAGTTGAATATAGGTTCAAAATCGTTCTTTATTTCAATTCCATATACTAACCTATTAATAAATGTCAATGTTCCCCTATTTAGATTGCTCTAACATGCATGACAATAGCACCATTGGATTCATTGGATTTTTCTGATAAATTTTCATATATAAATTATTTTCAACTAATTTATAGTTTAATTTATATGAATTTTGGAAGTTTTAAAAAAAATTTGGAATTATTTTTAAACTAGAAAAGGGGAAAATGACATCAGCCTGACGTCACTTTGACGTCAGCTGGTCGGCTGACGGGCCACAGTCAAACCTGACGTGCGGGGCCCGCACGTCAGTGTCTCGGGCTTAACCTCCGCGCTGACCAGGGGGTTTGACCCACCCTTGGGCCCACTATTAGTGGCAGAAGGCTAAACTAATTAGGGGTATTAGCCCCCTAATGATGGCCACGTCGGCGCCCACCGGAGCGAGGCCGACGGCGACCATCCGCACAGCGGCATCTCACCGGAATCGCGCCTCTGGCGACCATTTGGCACGCGGAGGGCACCGAGAGGGGTCCGTGCACTAGCGCGTCTAGCAGGGCACCTAGGGGGGATCGAGGGCCACCGAAACGGTGGCCACGTCGAGCTACGCAGCGGCGACGGCTCGGGCAGGAGCAGCTACGGCGCTACAAGCTGCGGGAGGCGGAGCTGAGGGCGGCAACGGCCTCCTGGAAGCTCCACGAGCATGACCCCATGGCCAGGAGCGAGCTTTGGCCGATGTGGCCACGACTACGCCATGGCCGGCGGCGAGCTCCTCTCGGCTCTAGCGACAAACGGGGCTGGAGGGGGGAACGGCGATGAGACTGGGGGGAAAGGGTCCGAGGCCTCACCGGAGAGGCTTCTGGTGCCTTAGCGGGGTCGGGAACACACGATAGACGGCGAATCGCCAGCGGCTTCGCTCCGGCGAGGAGGGGAACAAAGGAGAGGGACAGGGGAAATGGTGAGGGGGAAGCGGCTGGAGCGGCGGCCGAGCCTATCCCCTCGCCAGCGCGACGAGGAGGCGGCCAGGCAGGCAGGGTGGAGGTGGCCAGCATGGCCACCGCCGGCTGCAGGGGCGACACACAGCTGCTTCTCCTCCTGGCAGGAGGAAGAAGACGCTACTGCCCCTGTGGGCCGGGCCCCTTCCTTAGGTTAGCCTAGGTGGGCTTCTTTCCTTTTTTTTATTTCAATTCTTTTCTAACTTCTGACATTTGTTTATTTTATTTGCAGTTACAAATGACTTTGTAAAATATCCAAGACATTTTATATATTGAAGTTTGAATATTTCAGACATATATGAAAAGTTTCAAAATATTTTGAAAACTAAATTAATGATAATGCTTTATTTAATATTTGCCAAGGGCTTTATCAATTATTTTTAAATTGCTTTAGGTGTTCAAATAATTAAGATGGTCCCTGTTATAATCATGTCCAAATTTATCAGACATAGGGAACATTTTTAAAGGGCATTTTGGATTTGTTGAAATTTCACCAAATTTGAATTATTTTGATTCAATGTGAGCTTGGAGTTTCTTTAGCTCCCCATTTCAAGTTGATGCCAAATTGAAACATGATGCAAAACACATGCTGTTCCTATGACTCCTAGATAGGGATGTGACATCACTCTTTGAAAGTTCTTTGTGTTGGATTGAACACGATGAATCTGAAATTATGTGATGCATATCGTATAATCAAGCCCATGGGTACTTGTGGTGACATTGCGCTCCTCACGGAGCTCCCTGAGCTCCAGGCAGCTGCATGTGCTGTGTGTGTTTGTGTAGTGGAAGACGCAGAATGGGCGGTTGCCATTGGGCGCTCCTCAGGGCCTCGACCGCGCTTCGCCTCGGGTGTGGCTGCCAACACGGTGGGGCCCTTGTGTTTCGCCTCCTTGGCCTTGGACTTCTTGTTATTATGATCTGTCTCTGGGATAACATGGTGGGAGATGCGTCCCGCCTCGGCCTTTGTGCACTTGTTTGCCAGGTTGAACTTTGGAGGGAGCGCGCGGGCGCCATCTTGTAGTCGTGACATCATTGGGCAGCTCATTTTGTCCCGTGCATGCGCCGGCGCCCCACATGGCGGTTCACGGGGCCGCGCTTCACACCTAGGCCTGCGGTCAACCCTTCATAGGGAAGGAGCAGGTGGCGCGCCGTGAGCCACGTCGACCACCTAGAAGTGCAGTGGGCAGGGAGAGTGAGTAGGCACCGAGGCTTCACTAGCGGCGTCGGCAGGTTCGACGACGCAACTAAGCCAATCTCCGGAGTGATCGTCCTGAGGGTGGTAGCATAGCAGCTCGCGTGCCATGCGCAGCGTAGTTGGTTCATTCGCCAGTTCGCGACGGGAGTGAGAAGACGACGTCACGGTAGGAACGGGGGACGGAGTGGCCGTGTAGCCGTCATGCCGCTCCGAGGATGGCAGCGATGTGTCCTCCTACCCACATCCAGCCCGTCCGGTAGCAGTGTTGATCGCGGAAAAGGCGGAGCAGCGCGAGGCTTCTGTTGGGGAACGTTGCATGGGCAACAAAAATTTTCCTACGCACACGCAAGATCTATAAATGGTGATGAGCATCTACGAGGGGGAGAGTGGATCTACATACCCTTGTAGATCACTAAGCGGGAAGCGTTAAGAAACGCGGTTGGTGTAGTCGACCATCTTCGTGATCCAAATCGCCGTGCGTCCCGCAATCTCATCACGATCTGTCCCGCGATCCAATTACGATCCATCCCACGAACTCATCACGATCCGTCCCGTGATCTCATCACGATCCGTCCCGCAATCTCATCATGATCCGTCTCGAGATCTTGATCATGGTCCTTCCGATCTAGCGTCGAACGGACGGCACCTCCGCGTTTAGCACACGTATACCTCGATGACGATCTCCGCCTTCTTGATCTAGCAAGAGGGAGCGGGGAGGTAGAAGAGTTCTCCGGCAGTGTGACGGCGCTCCGGCGATGGTGGTGGAGCTGTTCCGGCAGGGCTTCGCCTAAGCACTCTAGAAATCCGATCTAGAGGAGAAACTATGCACTAGAGGAACGGGTAGCACGTGGCTAAATATCTTGTGCCAAAACCCTAAAACCCTCTAGTATATATAGGAGGATAGGAGGAGGAGGCTTGCCTCCCAAGGAGGCAGCCCTTGGGTTGGGCGAGCCAGGAGGGAGGAGTCCTCCTCCTCCACTCCTATTAGGATTATGACTCCTTCCTAATTTAGCCCTTTCCCCCTTTTTCCACCTTTTTCCTTTTGGGATTTTCTTCCCAGCCGCATGGGCCTTGTGTGGGACTTCCACCAGCCCATTAAGGGCTTGTTTTCATCCTCCCACAGCCCATGTAGCCTCTTGGGTCGAAATACCCCTCCCGATGGTCTCCCGGTACACTACCGGCACTCCCGGTAAACTACCGATGAGCCCGAAATTTTTCCGGCGACCAAAATAGGACTTCCTATATATCAATCTTTACCTCCAGACCATTCCGCAGCTCCTCGTGACATACAGGATCTCATCCGGGACTCCGAACAACCTTCGGTCACCACCATGCATAACTCTATACTACCGAAATGTCACCGAACCTTAAGTGTGCAGACCCTGCGGGTTCGAGAACTATGTAGACATGACCAAGACACCTCTAGGGTCAATAACCAATAGCGGGACCTAGATGCCCATATTGGTTCCTACATATTCTACGAAGATCTTTATCGGTCGAACCTCTATGTCAAGGATTCAGTTAATCCCGTATGATGTTCCCTTTGTTCTTTGGTATGTTACTTGCCCGAGATTCGATCATCGGTATCTCCATACCTATTTCAACCTCGTTACTGGCAAGTCTCTTTACTCATTCCATAATACAAGATCCTGTGACTAACACTTAGTCACATTGCTTGCAAGGCTTGTTGTGATGTTGTATTACCGAGTGGGCCCTCAAATACCTCTCCGTCACACGGAGTAACAAATCCGAGTCTTGATCCATGCCAACTCAACAGACACCCTTGGAGATACCTGTAGAGCACCTTTATATTCACACAGTTATGTTGCGACATTTGATGCACACAAGGTACTCCTCCGATGTCAGTGAGTTGCATGCTCATGGTCATAGGAACGTATACTTGACATGCATAAAACAGTAGCAATAAACTGACACGATCATATGCTACGCTTGTAGTTTGGGTCTTGTCCATCACATCATTCTCCTAATGATGTGATCCCATTATCAAGTGACATCTCATGTCAATGGCTAGGAAACCTTGACCATCTTTGATCAACAAGCTAGTCTACTAGAGGCATACTAGGGACAAAGTGTTGTCTACTTATCCACACATGTAATGTGTTTCCAATCAATACAATTATAGCATGGATAATAAACAATTATCATGAACAAGGCAATATGATAATAACTAATTTATTATTGACTCTAGGGCATATTTCCAACAGCTCCACGGCACACGAGCGCCGTTTGGGCAACGCGGGCTGCCCGACGCTCGGCGCGGACTCGACGAGCATCGGCCATGGGAGTCGCGGAGAAGAGACAAAGTGGAACCGGAGAAATAACATGACAGGCCCTACCTGGTGCGCCAAATGTTGGAATCGGGGATCCAAAAAACCCAACAAGGTTCGAACATTGAGGCATGTGGGAAGATCTTAACCGCTAGAAGTCTCAAGCTTGTCACCCTACGGCCCAGCCACGTCGAGTCAGTGTGAGCGGGGAAGGAGGTGGACTCAAAGATTTACCCAGGTTCGGGCCACCTTGCGGTGTAAAACCCTACCCCTCCTTTATGGTGGATTGGCCTCACGAGGAGGCAAAGGATGAACTAATACAGTGGTGGGGTGTCCTCACAAGGGCTCTTGGCAGTGATGAACTAGATGTGTTCAACCTTTTTCTATGATGGGAGCTAGTCGCTATTTATAGGGGCCATGGTCCTCTTCCTTATCGCAAAGGAAGGAAGGGATCCAGAACAACCAAATTCGAAGGGGGCGTGAGGTACATCTTATTTTTACTAAAGGTGATCTCCTCGTGCAAAGCTTCATCATGACGTTGTGGTGGGCTTGGTGATGACGTGTGTCCTACCAAACTCATGCTCTTGGTCTCGTTGCACTGGGAAGGAAACCTTTAGGGGATTCCTTGGGAAACCGTGTACTCCCTTGCCTCTTAAGCGCGAAAGAGGAAACTGTCCTCCCTCTACGCCCACTGGCGCCCACCTGGCTGAGTTGTTACAACCCACGTCACCCCAGCCTCGGGAGGCAGGGTACCATCATAGAAATCTCTGCTCCTTTGGAGGCAGCCTGGGGGAATGCCACTCTCCAGAGGTCTTGACGTTGTCCTCCTCATGAGGCGGGGGGCTCTCGCAAGGAATTTGACTTGAGAGGCATATTGCTGGGCCGCACCAGACCGTCTTGGTGGGCCAGGCACTGGGTCGCAGGCAGGCAAGTCTGGGTACCCACGGTCCTAGAACACCGACAAGAGACGTGGAGGAGAGTCGTGCACCTAGCCCCCGGTCCATCCCTCTTCAAGAAACCCAATTGCATACCTCGTCCATTGGCGGGGACGAGGAAGGGCATCTTCCTACACCTGACAGGGATATGGGAGAGAGCTATCAAGGAGTGACTCGCTAAGGGGAGCCCACTTTACAAGATCCCTCGTCGACCATCGCCCATGGGGAGAATTCATCGGCAAGGGCCTCCGCCTAGGAGGTTGCCCGTGCTGAGGTCACCACTGAAGGGGCGATGACAGACGGCATGCCGACAACTGATGTCGCTAGAGAAAATGATGTTCCTTCTCCGCAACCTCCATCGGGTAACCCACTTGCCTGCGTTTTCACTTCCCCTTTTTCTCTTTCTTTGTGTGTCTTGTTGATTTGTGACTTTATTTTTTCTACTTGCAGCTCTTGTCCGCAGCTCTGCTACTTGAAGAGCCTGAGTTGCTAGAAGAGGGGGCTGGCATCGGGAAAGATGTTGCCGAGGAAGCGACGAAGATTGCCATCACAAAGGGCCACGGGCAGGTTATCGGGGCCATTCGGTAATCCTCAAAAAGAACGGAACCAGCCCTAGGTAGCACATCTGGCCCAAACGCAGTCATTGAGGGGAAGACTCCTCTTAAGTCCATGGGGCTCTCCCCTTCGAGCTATCCTCTGGCATGTGCCCTGCAATCTCCCCTGAGCAAATTGGCACTTGTCACTGCTCGACTTTGTCAAACAACTCATGGCTCATCCTTCTTAGTGGGCATGGATATTGACGAGGAAATCAGACTGGTACTGGCTCTACTGTCTTGGAGGCTCAAAGAAGCCGATGGTTCTGCTGATGGCGCCAAAGATTTGACTTTCTTGGGATCCATGGCGACAGGGCTCAAGGATGTGTAGAACATGTACAACCTCTAACGGCATGAAGACAAGGAGTAGCATGACCTGGCCGAGCTCGTGGACTAGCAGCTGAAGGACAAAGGGAACAAGGTGTGAGAGTGGTACAATCGGCAGGTCCGTTCCCTTGAGAGGCAACATCAGATGCTGGCCACGGCCAAGGAGGACGTTGCAGCCTGGGAGGCTCGACTAGTGGAGCGCGAAGCACTTCTGGACACCCGAGAGACGAAAATCTCATCCCAGGAAGAGGCTCTCAAATCTGCTCTCCATGGAAAGGACGAGGAGTTGGAGGCCCGTGTTCAGCAACGCACCAAAGTGCTGGAGGACTGCCATAAGGTCACTCTTGACGCGCTCTCCTTGAATTCCTCTACCAAACTGAAGAAAGCCGCCGACGAGCTCGTTGTCGCATCTACCACCAAGACCACTCTCGAGTCCCAACTGAGCAAGCTGATGGAAGACCTTGCTGGGAGTAGCAAGGAGATCCAGGCCATCGAGGAGGATGGGCGGAAAGCAAAAACCACTCTAGAAGTGGCGCAATCGCAGCTTTCCTCCAAGAGCCAAGATCTCAATGCCGCCAACGAGGCCATTTCCAATATGAAATCTAGGCTTGCCTCTTTGGAGAGGGACATTAAATCTTCTGGTCCTCGCGAGAAGCTGCTGATGACATCCCTAACCAATGTGCAAACCTTCCAAAAAGATGCGGTAGACAAGCTGCAGAACCATATTTCGCAGCATGACGAGATCAAGAGCATGACTGACATCGCCGCGCACCTCACTACATAGATCGCGCGTATGGACATGCAGAGCTGGGCCTTCTCCATCAGCAAGCACAAAATCCCAAGAGTCAAGCTGCCACTCTTCTTCAAAGGCCTGATCGACAGGCTGAAGGTGTACGAGGTCGACAGGGCTGAATGCTTTGCAAACGAATCGCGGAAGTTGGCTCACGACGCTCTCTTCCTGGTCCTAAGCAACCTTTCCTTCTTCCACCCAGAGCTTGACCTCTCTGATAGTTTCAAGAAGGTGCCTGATGTCTACTACAAAATCTTCATCTTGTAGATTCGTGTTGGGCCTCCAAGCCCAGAGTTTTGTAGGACAACGACAATTTTCCCTCAAGTGGATGACCTAAGGTTTATCAATCCATGGGAGGTGTAGGATGAAGATGGTCTCTCTCAAACAACCCTGCAACCAAATAACAAACAGTCTCTTGTGTCCCCAACACACCCAATACAGTGGTAAATTGTATAGGTGCACTAGTTCAGCAAAGAGATGGTGATACAATTGCTATATGGATGGTAGATATAGGTTTTTGTAATATGAAAATATAAAAACAGCAAGGTAACAAATAGTAAAAAGCAAGCAAAACGTTGTATAAATTCTTGGAAACAAGGCCTAGGGTCCATACTTTTACTAGTGCAATTTCTCTCAAACATACTAACATAGGTGAATCATATGTAAACACCTCTCATGCAACAAAGAGTTCACTCCATAGTCACAAATAGTGGATAACTAACGAAGAAATTATTGTAGGGTACGAAACCACCTAAAAGTTATCTTTTCCGACCAATCTTATTAGCTATCCCTATAAGTTTCACAAACAACCCTAGAGTTCGTACTAAAATAACACCTTAAGATACACATCAACCAAAACCATAATGTCACCTAGATCATCGTCCATCATCCCGAGCGTGGCAACCATGGCAACTGCCATGGGGAGGGCCGTAGTAGGAACCATTGGGACAACAGCGACCCACGACAAAACTGCGACAACCTTGCGAGGATGACTGGCATGGCGAGACTCGCGATGGATTTTGGCATGATCATCCTAGGGAGGCCCGCCGCAGCATAGGGCCAGCAATCCTCCACTTCAACCACCACCAAGCAAGAACGACGACCGGTAGGATAGTGGGCCTGGGGGCTTCCAGGATCCCTGCGCGATCGTCATGGGCGGTGCACCGGCCCCAACCTCCAACTGCGCCTTCATGGAGCTCCTACCTAAGAGCCCCCTTGGGGCTAGAGCCCCCACTGTAGGTGTCTCTGGCCCTACATCCACATCTACGGCACCTACCCCTTCCACATAGGAAGGCGTGCCTGACACCTCCCATCGGACGGGCTTGGGGGCTTCCCCTGGAGAGCTCATGACCTGACGGGCACAACGGGGGAGGAACTCGGGAACCATCTAGAGGCGTGCTACTACGCACAATCTCGCGAGCAAGTAGCAAGGCACGACACGCCAAGAGCATGAGAGTCTGGTGCTCCCAAGGGTGGCGAGCAACGGAAAACGCGGGTCACGCAAACCCCATGAGGTGTCGTGCACTATGGGCCCTTAAGGCATAAGGAAGCTGGCCAAACCCCCCGCACATAGATGGACCCCCGCGGCATGCGTCGACAAGCGGCCAGCAGCTTCAACGATGGCACGGACGTCGGGTGACCTTTTGGGTTGTCCCCGTGAAGCAATTCTCTGTATTTTGTATCTCCCCGAGCAGGTGCCTTTTGAATGCATACCGGATTCAGCTAACCCCCAATCGAGATGGTATTTTTTCTTTAAGCCTTAGGGCCGCTACCGGGGGTTGGCGTGCCCCCACAACCGTCCCATGATGGTTCCGCATGGGGGTTGGGAAGGACGTCTGTGTAGGACCTGTCCTCGCAATGAATTGTTGAAAAATCTAAGTACTTGAGCTCTAACCCATGGTCTGGCCACCCGTGTTGGTTATCTACCTTAGTGCCATGCCCCCTCAGTGAACCGTTGCAGTCGGAGGAAAGAAAGACGGCTTGGCTCATGCTGCAGCAGAGCGGACGACTTGTCCCATGCAGACGTGCCCTTACAAACGCGTGGGGCGCAACACGGCACTCATGTTTGGCCATAGGGGCACATACCTGCTGAAAACACAACTGGTGAACAATGGCTCCCCTGAAGACTTGCCCTTACACACACATGGGGCGCGCCACGGTGCTCATGTTTGGGTCGTAGGGGCACGCAACAGCACTCATGTTGCCACACGGTTTACGATGGTGCTCATACACGGGCCGCTCCCGCACCAAAATGTGCGGGAGCATCTGAAGACCAGGTTAGGAGCTTTCGAGCCTCGTGCCTGAGGTATGAACAACGACTTGTCCCATGTAGACGTTCCCTTACGGACGCGCGGGGTGCGCCACGGTGCTCATGTTTGGGTCATAGGGGCACACGGCCGGTGAGCATGCAACTGGTCAACAAAATCTCCCCTGCAGACATTTCCTTATGGACACATGGGGCGGGCCATGGCGCTCATGTTTTGGCCGTAGGGGAACGCAACAACACTCATGTGGCCACCCGGTGTACGATGGCACTCGTACACGGGCCGTTCCGCACCGAAATGTGCAGAAGTATCTAAAGACCGGGTTAAGAACTCTTGAGCCTTGTGCCTGGTGTGTCCACCCAATTATCATCGTCGTGATATTCTCACGTAATAATGAGTTAAGGGTTGTACACGCTCCGGACCCCCCAAAGTGGAAGCCCACGACGAGTCGCGTCGTGGCCATAAAGGGAAGGGCTCCCACCAACGCCAAGTGGAGGACCATACGCTCCATGCCGGGGAGAAGACAAAACGCGTACGAGGGTCACTCCCCTGGTTAGAGTATGGTGTTAGTGCTTGGGTCCATCCCAGTGACACTAAAAGTTTAGAGACTGAGCTCCGGCTCATGGGCATATCGCCCGCACATCGCCCCTCCAGGTTCTTGAGGCCTGCCCTTCTCGTATAACACCTGGATGCAAGACGGGACACCCAAATGCAGGCAGGCGTGTGCATAACATTTTGGAACAGGATGTTTTCCTTGCAGGACCTTCATTTGAGGCCTCGCAGGGCAGGCCTCGTGAGCAACGCTCCCCTCGGTGCGAGCCGCCCGTGCGCCCAAGACAGACTTCGGCCGGCTGGGGCACACAAGGCGCACAAAGAAAACCAAAAATCATGCGAAGGAAATAAGGATGTTCAAAGCACGATGGGATACTACTATGCAAAGGCAAAGGTATCATAGAACGTTTAACACCACACAGGGGCCAAATGGTTCATGATGTAAGAGGGGTAAAGGAAAAGAAGCTCAAGTAGAGGAAGCACCGTCTCCATCATGGCTCCTAAAGGACTCATCACCGGAGCTGCCACCCCCCTCGAACAATGCCTTCGGGACAAACCGCTCGATCAGGGACTCTACATGCTCGTGTTGGGTAACGTCGCATGGGAAACAAAAAATTTCCTACGCACACGCAGATCTATCCATGGTGATGAGCATCTACGAGAGGGAGAGTGGATCTACATACCCTTGTAGATCACTAAGCGGGAAGCGTTAAGAAACGCGGTTGGTGTAGTCGAACATCTTCGTGATCCAAATCGCCGAGTGTCCCGCGATCTCATCACGATCCGTCCCGCGATCCAATCACGATCCATCCCGTGAACTCATCACAATCCGTCCCGCGATCTCATCACGATCCGTCTCACGATCTTGATCACGATCTGTCCCGCAAACTCATCACGATCGGTTCCGCGATCTCATCACGAACCGTCTCGCGATCACGATCACGGTCCTTCCGATCTAGCACCGAACGGACGGCACCTCCGCGTTCAGCACACGTGCAGCTTGATGACGATCTCCACCGTCTTGGTCCAGCAAGAGGGAGTGGAGAGGAGGAAGAGTTCACCGGCAGCGTGGCGGCGCTCCGGCGATGGTGGTGGAGCAATTCCGGCAGGGCTTCGCCTAAGCACTGCAGAAAATCGATCTAGAGGAGAAACTATGCACTAGAGGAACGAGTAGCACGTGGCTGAAAATTCTATGCCCAAACCCTAAAATCCTCCAGTATATATAGGAGGAGAGGAGGAGGAGTCTTGGCTGACAAAAAGCCAGCGCTTGGGTCGACCAAAGTGGGGAGGAGAGGAGGACTCGTCCTCCAATCCTAGTAGGACTAGGATTCCTCCCTTTTTTGGCCTTTTTCCACTTTTTTCCCTTTGGGCTTTTTCTCCCAGCCGCATGGGCCTTGTGTGGGACTTGCACCAGCCCACAAAAGGCTGGTATTTACTCTCCCACAGCCCATGAAACCTCTTGGGTCGAAATACCCCTCCCGGAGGTCTCCCGGTACACTATCGGCACTCCCGGTACACTACCGATGAGCCCGAAACTTTTCCGGTGACCAAACTGGGACTTCCTATATATGAATCTTTACCTCTAGACCATTCCGGAGCTCCTCATGACATCCAGGATCTCATCCGGGACTCCGAACAACCTTCGGTCACTACCACACATAACTCTATACTACCGAAACGTCACCAAACCTTAAGTGTGCAGACCTTGCGGGTTCGAGAACTATGTAGACATGACCGAGACACCTCTACGGTCAATAACCGATGGCGGGACCTGGATGTCCACATTGATTCCTACATATTCTACGAAGATCTTTATCGGTCGAACCTCTATGTCAAGGAATCAGTTAATCCTGTATGATGTTCCCTTTGTTCTTCGGTATGTTACTTGCACGAGATTCGATCGTCGGTATCTCCATACCTAGTTTAACCTCGTTACCGGCAAGTATCTTTACTCGTTCCGGAATACAAGATCCCATGACTAACACTTAGTCACATTGCTTGCAAGGCTTATTGTGATGTTGCATTACCGAGTGGGCCCTGAGATACCTCTCCGCCACACGGAGTAACAAATCCCATTCTTGATCCATGCCAACTCAACAGACACCCTCGGAGACACCGGTAGAGCACCTTTATAGTCACCCAGTTACGTCGCGACGTTTGATACACACAAGGTACTCCTCCAATATCCGTGAGTTGCATGATCTCATGCTCATAGGAACATATACTTGACATGCAGAAAACAGTAGCAATAAACTGACACGATCATATGCTACGTTTGTAGTTTGGGTCTTGTCCATCACATCATTCTCCTAATGATGTGATCCCGTTATCAAATGACAGCTCATGTCCATGGCTAGGAAACCTTAACCATCTTTGATCAACGAGCTAGTCCATTAGAGGCATACTAGGGATATGGTTTTGTCTATGTATCCACACATGCATCTAAGTCTCCGATCAATACAATTTATAGCATGGATAATAAACGATTATCATGAACAAGGAAATATGATAATAACTAATTTATTATTGCCTCTAGGGCATATTTCCAACAGTCTCCCACTTGCACTAGAGTCAATAATCTAGTTCACATCACCATGTGATTCGCATTATTATGAATCTAACACCCAATTAGTTCTGGGGCTTGATCATGCTTTGCATGTGAGAGAGCTCTTATAGTCAACGGGTGTGCAAAATTCAGACCCGTGTGTACTTTGCAAATTTCTATGTCAAACCATAAACACTGCTACCACACTCCACTTGGTACTATTCCAAATGGCTGCTCCACTATACGTATCCAGACTGCTACTTCGAGTCATCCGGATTGGTGTTTAAAGCTTGCATCGACGTAACTCTTTAGAATGAACTCTTTATCACCTCCATAATAGAGAAACATCTCCTTAGTCTTTTTAGTTACTAAGGACAATCTTGACCGTTGTCCAGTGCTCCATTCCAGGATCACTTTGAAACATTCTGGCCATACTTATGGCAAGGCTGACATCGGGTCTTGTGCACAGCATTTGCATACATGATAGAGCCTATGGCTGAAGCATAGGTGATGACACTCATCTTTTCTCTATCTTCTACAGTCACTAGGCATTGAGTCTTACTCAACTTTACACCTTACAAATCAGGCGAGAACTCTTTCTCTGACTGATCCATTTTGAACTCTTTCAAAATCTTGTCAAGGTATGTACTCATTGAAAGTCTCATCAAGCATATTGATCTATCTCTATAGATCTCGATGCTCAACAATTAGGTAGCTTTATGCAGGTCTTCCTTTGAAAATCACTTTCCAAACAACCGTTTATGCTTTCTAGAAATTCTACATTATTTATGATCAATATGGCATCCACATATACTTATCAGAAACTCTTATAGTGCTCCCACTCACTTTATTGCAAATACAAGTTTCTCGTAAACTTTGTATAGACTCAAAAACTTTGATCACCTCATCAAAGTGTATATTCCAACTCCGAGATGCTTGCTTCAGTTCATAGAAGAATCACAGAAGCTTGCACTCTGGTTGTATCTCATACAACCTTTTCTTAAGGAAGGAAACGATGTTTTTGGCATCCATCTGCAAGATTTCATAATTGAAAGATGCAGCAACTGCTAACATAATTCCAACAGACTTTAGCATCGCTACGAGTGAGAAAGTCTCATCGTAGTCAACTCTTTGAACTTGTCGTAAACTACTTTGCAACAAGTCGAGCTTTACAAATGGTAACATTTACCATCAGCGTCCGTCTTCATTTTAAAGATCCATTTGTACTTTAATGACCAGAAGTCCAACGAGCAAGTCCACCAAAGTCTATACTTGGTTTTCATACATGGATCCTTTCTCGGATTTCATGGCCTCTAACCATTTGTTGGTTTCCGGGCCCATCATCGCTTCTCCATAGTTCGTAGGTTCATCGTTGTCCAACAACATGACCTTCAAGACAGGGTTGTCATACCGCTCAGTAGCAGTACACGTCCTTGTCGACCTACGAAGTTTGATAGTAACTTGATCCAAAGCTTCATGATCATCATCATTAACTTCCTCTTCAACGGACGTAGGCTTCATAGAAACATCTTTCTGTGCTGTGCCACTTTCTGGTTGAAGTAAAGGTTCAATAACCTCATCAAGTTCTATTTTCCTTGTAGGTCGACAGTAACTTGATCCGAAGCTTCATGATCATCATCATTAACTTCCTCTTCAACTGACGTAGGCTTCACAGAAACATCTTTCTGCGCTGCGCTACTTTTTGGTTGAAGCAAAGGTTCAAATAACCTCATCAAGTTCTATCCTCCTCCCACTCAATTCTTTCAAGAGAAACCCTTTCTCGAGAAAGGACCCAGTTTTAGCAACAAACATTTTATGCTTGGATCTGAGATAGAAGGTTCACCCAACTGTTCTTAGGGTATTCTATGAATATGCATTTGTCTGCTTTGGGTTCGAGCTCATTAGGCGAAAACATTTTCCACACAAGCGTCGTAGCCCCAAACATTAAGAAATGACAGCTTAGGTTTCTATCAAACCATAGTTCACATGGTGTCATCTCAACGGATTTAGATGGTGCTCTATTTAAAGTGAATGTTGTTGTCTCTAATGCATAACCCCAAAATTATAGTAACAAAACGATAATAGACATCATAGCACGCACCATATCCAATAGAGCCGACTATGACGTTCGGACACACCATCACACTATGGTGTTCCAGGTGGCGTCAGTTGTGAAACAACTTTCACATTGTCTAAAGTTGTATGCCAAACTCGTAACTTAGATATTCACCTCCACGATCATATCGCAAACATATTTATCTTCTTGTCACGATGATCTTAAACTTCACTCTGAATTTGCTTGAACCTTTCAAATGATTCAGACTTGTGTTTTATTAAGCAAATATACACTATATCTACTCAAATCATCAGTGAAGGTAAGAAAATAACGATATCCACCGCACGCTACAAGACTCATTGGATTGCATACATCAACATGTATCATTTCCAATAAATCACTTGCCCGCTTCATTAAAACAGAAAACGGGGTCCTTAGTCATCTTGACCAAGAGGCATGGTTCGCATGTCTCAACCGATTCGAAATCGAATGAGTCCATAGATCCATCAGCATGGAGTTTCTTCATGCGTTTTTATACCAATATGATATTTAGCGGCAGTGCCAAAAGTATGTGGTACTATTATTATTAACTTTGTATCTTTTTGGCATCAATGTTATGAACATGTGTATTACTACGATCAAGTTTCAACAAACCATTCTTACTGGGTGCATGACCATTGAAGGTATTATTCATGTAAATAGAATAACCATTATTCTCTAACTTAAATGAATAACCATGTTACAATGAACATGATCTAATCACGTTCATGCTCAACACAAAAAATACCAAATAACATTTATTTTAGGTTCGTCACTAATCTCGAAGGTACAGCGAGCGTGCGATGTTGATCACATCAACCTTGGAAACATTTCCAACACACATCATCACCTCACACTTAGCTAGTTCTCCGTTTATTTCGTAGCTTTTATTTCGAGTTACTAACATTTAGCAACCGAACCGGTATCCAATACCCAGGTGCTACTAGGAGTACTAGCAAGGTACACATCAATAACACGTATATCAAATATACTTCTGTTGACGTTTGCCAGCCTTCTTATCTACCAAGTATCTAGGGTTGTTCCGCTTCAACGACCGCTCTCCTCATAATCAAAGCACTTAGTCTCGGGTTTTGAGTTCAACTTTGGGTTGCTTCACTAGAGCGGCAACTGACTTGCTATCCATGAAGTTTCCCTCCTTGCTCTTGCCCTTCTCGAAACTAGTGGTTTTAACTAACCATCAACACTTTGACGCTCCTTCTCGATTTCTACCTTCACGGTGTCAAACATCGCGAATAGCTCAGGGATCATTATTTCTATCCCTGGCATTTTATAGTTCATCACCAAGTTCTAGTAGCTTTAGTGATAGTGACTTGGAGAACTATATCAATCACTATCTTATCTGGAAGATCAACTCCCACAAGATTCAAGCGATTGTAGCACCCAGACAATCTGAGCACATGCTCAACGATTGAGCTATTCTCTTTCATCTTACAAGCAAAGAGTCTTGTTGGAGATCTCATATCTCGCAACACGGGCACGAGCCTGAGATCATAATTTCAGCTCTTAGAACATCTCATATGTTCCATGACGTTCAAAACGTTTCAGAGCCTCAATTCTAAGCTGTAATGCATGACGCACTAAACTATCAAGTAGTTATCAAAATGTGCCTATCAGATGTTCACAACATCTACAAACAACGCTAGAGGGGTTGGCGCACCGAGCGGTGCATTAAGGACATAAGCCTTCTGTGTAGCAATGAGGACAATGCTTAGATCACGGAGCCAGTCTGCAATATTGCTACCATCATCTTTCAACTCTATTTCTCTAGGAACATATAAAATTCAAGGGAGCTATAGTGTGAGCTAGTAATCTACAACATAATTTTGCAAAGACACTACTGACTATGTTCATGAGAATGAGTTCAATTAATCATATTACTTAAGAACTCCCACTCAAATTGACATCCCTCTGGTCATCCGAGTGATACATGATCCAAATTCACCAACTCAAGTCCGATCATCACGTGAGTTGAGGTGGCTTCAATGGTGAACATCATTATGTTGATCATATCTACTATATGACTCATGTTCGAGCTTTCGGTCTCTTGTGTTCTGAGGCAATGTCTGTACATGCTAGGCTCGTCAAGTTTAACCCGAGTGTTCTGCGTGTGCAACACTGGCTTGCACCCGTTGTATGTGAACGTAGAGTCTATCACACCTGATCATCACGTGGTGTCTCAACACGACGAACTAACGCAACGGTGCACACTCGGGGAGAACACAATTAATATTGAAATTTAAGTGAGGGATCACCTTATAATGCTACCGTCGTACTAAGCAACACAAGGTGCATAAAAGGATTAACATCACATGGAATTCATAAGTGACATGATATGGCCATGAACTTGTGCTTTAGATCTCCATCTTGAAAGCACCGGCATGATCTCCATCGTCACCGGCATGACACCATGATCTCCGTCATCTTGATCTCCATCAATGTGTCGCCATTGGGGTTGTCACGCCCTGCATGCTTCTACTACTCTTGCTACCATCTAGCGATAAAGTAAAGCATTACATAGCGCTTAATGATTGACACGCAGGTCATACAATAGTTAAAGACAACCCTATGGCTCCTGCCGGTTGCCGTAATCATCGACATGCAAGTCGTGAAATTCTATACATCACATGATCATCTCATACATCACATATATCACATCATGTAATTGGCCATATCACATCACAACATACCCTGCAAAAACAAGTTAGACGTCCTCTAATTGTTGTTGCATGTTTTACGTGGCTGCTTTGGGTTTCTAGCAACGACGATTCTCACCTACGCATAAACCACAACGGTGATACATAATTTGCTTTTCAACCTTCTCAAGGACCACCTTTGTTGAATCCGATCCAACTAAAGTGAGAGAAACTGCCACCCGCAAGCCATCTAAGCAACAAGTTGCGTCGAGGGAACCGGTCTCTCGTAAGCGTACGAGTAATGTTGGTCCGGGCTGCTTCATTTCACAATACCGCTGAACCAAAATCCGACCAAGGGAGGAAGAAATCTAAGCATCAACGCCCACAAACCTTTTGTGTTCTACTCGAGATCTCATCTAAACATAGACCTAGCTCTAATACCACT
Source organism: Hordeum marinum (assembly GCA_022496015.1). Lineage (NCBI taxonomy): Eukaryota > Viridiplantae > Streptophyta > Magnoliopsida > Poales > Poaceae > Hordeum > Hordeum marinum. The sequence goes on along the minus strand of CM039678.1, from coordinate 284,382,893 downwards.
GTTCGGTAACGTCGCATGGGAAACAAAAAATTTCCTACGCACACGCAGATCTATCCATGGTGATGAGCATCTACGAGATGGAGAGTGGATCTACATACCCTTGTAGATCGCTAAGCGGGAAGCGTTAAGAAATGCGGTTGGTGTAGTCAAACATCTTCGCGATCCAAATCATAGAGTGTCCCGCGATCTCATCACGATCCGTCCCGCGATCCAATCACGATCCGTCCTTTGAACTCATCACAATCCGTCCCGCGATCTCATCATGATCCATCTCACGATCTTGATCATGATCTGTCCCGCAAACTCATCATGATCGGTTCCGCGATCTCATCACGAACCGTCTCGCGATCTCGATCACGGTCCTTCCGATCTAGCACCGAACGAACGGCACCTCCGCGTTCAGCACACGTGCCGCTTGATGACGATCTCCACCGTATTGGTCCAGCAAGAGGAAGTGGAGAGGAGGAAGAGTTCACCGGCAGCGTGACGGTGCTCCGGCGATGATGGTGGAGCAATTCCGGCAGGGCTTCGCCTAAGCACTGCAGAAAACCGATCTAGAGGAGAAACTATGCACTAGAGGAACAAGTAGCACGTGGCTGAAAATTCTATGCAAAAACCCTAAAATCCTCCAGTATATATAGGAGGAGAGGAGGAGGAGTCTTGGATGCCAAAAAGCCAGCCCTTGGGTCTACCAAAGTGGGGAGGAGAGGAGGACTCCTCCTCCAATCCTAGTAGGACTAGGATTCCTCCCTTTTTTGGCCTTTTTCCACCTTTTGCCCTTTGGGATATTTCTCCCAGCCGCATGGGCCTTGTGTGGGACTTCCACCAGCCCACAAAAGTCTGGTATTTACTCTCCCACAGCCCATGAAGCCTCTTGGCTCGAAATACCCCTCCCGGAGGTCTCCCGGTACACTACCGGCACTCCCGGTACACTACCGATGAGCCCGAAACTTTTCCGATGACCAAACTGGGACTTCCTATATATGAATCTTTACCTCCGGACAATTCCGGAGCTCCTCATGACATCCAGGATCTCATACGGGACTCCGAACAACCTTCGGTCACCACCACACATAACTCTATACTACCGAAACGTCACCAAACCTTAAGTGTGCAGACCCTACGGGTTCGAGAACTATGTAGACATGACTGAGACACCTCTACGGTCAATAACCAATGGCGGGACCTGGATGTCCACATTGGTTCCTACATATTCTACGAAGATCTTTATCGGTCGAACCTCTATGTCAAGGATTCAGTTAATCCCATATGATGTTCCCTTTGTTCTTCGGTATGTTACTTGCTCGAGATTCGATCGTCGGTATCTCCATACCTAGTTCAACTTCGTTACCGGCAAGTATCTTTACTCGTTCCATAATACAAGATCCCGTGACTAACACTTAGTCACATTGCTTGCAAGGCTTATTGTGATGTTGCATTACCGAGTGGGCCCTAAGATACCTCTCCGTCACACGGAGTAACAAATCCCGGTCTTGATCCATGCCAACTCAACAGACACCCTCGGAGACACCTATAGAGCACCTTTATAGTCACCCAGTTACGTTGCGACGTTTGATACACACAAGGTACTCCTCCGATATCTGTGAGTTGCATGATCTCATGGTCATAGGAACATATACTTGACATGCATAAAACAGTAGCAATAAACTGACACGATCATATGCTACGTTTGTAGTTTGGGTCTTGTCCATCACATCATTCTCCTAATTATGTGATCCCGTTATCAAATAACATCTCATGTCCATGGCTAGGAAACCTTAACCATCTTTGATCAACGAGCTAGTCCATTAGAGGCATACTAGGGATATGGTTTCGTCTATGTATCCACACATGCATCTAACTCTCCGATCAATACAATTTATAGCATGGATAATAAACGATTATCATGAACAAGGAAATATGATAATAACTAATTTATTATTGCCTCTAGGGCATATTTCCAACAGCTCGCGTACCTCGTCCCCGAGGGACCACCAGAGCGCCTCAGGCACTAGCTCCATCGCGCGGGAGAGATCGAATGTGGGGGTGTGGTGGTGCAAGTTGGAGAAGACGCGCGTCAAAGCATTTTCCAGGAGGTTGCTCGTGCTGGAGACCTCCTCATCCACCTTGGAGACGCCGGACTCAAGCACCTCCACCATCTTCTAGAAGAAGGTGAGGTAGCCCCGGTTACCGTGTGCAAACGGAAACGCAGGGGCTTCCCTGACAAATCGGTGGACCGTGATGTCTGCGGGGTGGGCGATGTCCATGTATTGCCTGGCGCGTTGCGCCTCCATCATCTTCGTGTACGCCGCGTCGTCCTTGGCTGTCTGGATGGCGTTTACGGCCTCCTCAACCTGGGCATCGAGTGATGCCCGCTCTGCCTTGGCATCCTCCTTGCCCTGCAGCTCGGCTTGAAGAGCAGCCTCGTCTTTCAGTAGCTGGGTCCTAAGGGCGTCTGCCTCCCACTAGAGCACGTCGAGCATGGGCCTCTTGGGCGTGGGCGCCCTGAGGAAGGTCAGCGGATAGACTTGACAAGACAGACAAGTTGCACAAGAAAACTAGAGGCACGGGCGCACTTACTCATCGGTGGCGGTCCAGTGCCGGAGCGCCTAGACTAGCTTCGAACCTTGGTCACCCCCAACCCCTGAGGACCCCGCTCATGCTCCAGTGCCGGCAACACTCCCCCTGGATGCCATTGAAGGAAGGAAGGGGAGACAAGGCTGTTTTCCAACGAGGAGGATGGGCAGCAATGGAAAGGGGCGAACAAGAAGGCAAGCAATAATGGAACTTCCCCTCGGGCGAGGCGGGTTTATAGGCGCAACCACAATCCCCGAGGTGTTGCGGGAGCAGAGGCGACGTGAGCTCCTTGGGCGCCGCGTGCCATTCTCGGCTCATGGGCCGATCAGCCTCGCCTCACCTCGGTTCCCCTAACGGGGCACTTGGGCATGGTCCCGGGGTGACAAGAGAGTAGGAAGGCAACGTCAATCGAGAAAGAGTAATGATGACCAATGCGACGCACATGCTATGAATCGACTTGACTCGGGGTGGTTCCCGAGGCCCCGTAGAGGAGGAGGAGTCCAGCCACCTATCAGGTGCCTCACGCCAAACCCACTGGTGGCTTGGGGCCTGTGGCGTTTTTCCCTTTGCTCCTTGCCTTCGCTTCGAGCCAAGGCAAACACGCCTTGGGCCCGGGGACTATTGTCGGCGTTAAGGGACTGGGCGTACCAAGACTCGCCTGCCTGCGGCCCAGCGTGTCACCAACCATGATGGTCTGGTGCGGCCAACAATAGGCCATTTAAATCAAGGCCCTCGTGATAGCCCCCCGCCTCGTGAGGAGGACAGCATCAAGACCTCCGAAGAGTGGTGTTCCGCAGGCTGCCTCCGGAGGAGCGGAGATTCCTATGCAAGTACCCTGCCTCTCGAGGCCGGGGTGACGTGGGCTCTTACGACTGAGCCAGGCGGGCACAAACGGGTGCAGAGGGAGGACAATTTGCTCTTTCGTACTTAAGAGGCAAGGGCATATGCGGTTTCCCAAGGAATCCCGCAAAGGTTTCCTTCCGAGTGCAACAAGACCAAGACCATGAGTTCAGCAGGACACATGTCATCACCGAGCCCACCACAGCATCACTTCCATAAGCTTTGCAGGCGAAGACCACCTTTAGTCAGGATAAGATGTACCTCCTATCCCCCTTCGAATTTGGCCATTATGGGTCCCTTCCCGCCTTTGCGATAAGGGAAGAGGACCGTGGCCCCTATAAATAGCGACTAGCTCCCACCATAGAAAAAAGGTTGAACACGGCTAGTTCATCACTATCAAGAGCCCTCGTGAGGCCACCCCACCACTATATTAGTTCATCCTTAGCCTCCTCGTGAGGCTAGTCCACCATAAAGTAGGAGTAGGGTTTTACACCGCAAGGTGGCCCAAACCTGGGTAAATTTCTGAGTCCGCCTCCTTACCCATTCACACTGACTCGAGGCATCTAGCCCATACAGTGACAAGCTTGACACTTTGAGTCGGCTAAGATCTTCGCACACGCCCAGTATTCAAACCTTGTTGGGTTTTGCGGAGCCCAGATTCCGACACCTCCTACCATCTCATGCCTACCATGCAGCCTAGCCCCGTCGCGGATTTGACCCATTTGGCTCGGTGCGCAAGGTTCTCCTTATCCCTGTCAGATTCAGCTATACACGGTTAGTCAAAGAAATCAAGGACAAAAACTTGGACAAGGATCGTAATTGAGGAACTTACACTAAAACAATGAGCATGGACCCCAACTCGTATGACACATGCGGCGGAGTTGATCTGCCCCTTTTCAAATTTGGAAAAGCAAAGCTCGGCGGAAGGACTAAGACCTCGGGTAGGGGCAAACTTGACGGAGAAGTTGGGCCTGCCGGGGGGCTGGGGTCCACACTCACTACCCTCCATCGCTTGGCGAGAGGTGTCTTAGCCTGAGAGAGGCAGAGGGACTCAAGAAGGGACTTGCAGAGGGATTGGCGGCATGCTGCTTCATGTTCACCTTCTGGGTGCCCGCGAAGACACAGGGGCCACTAACTGTAGGTTGACGTGCTCATGGACGCGGCGCCCTGGTTCTAGAGCTTGAGGTCCCATTTCGAGCCCTTCTTCCTCCAATTCCGGTTCCTTCACCTCCTCCGCCTCAACTCCCTCTTGGATTTCTGTCGCCGCGGCTTGGGAAGCCCTGGACCCGGCAGTTTCGAACTCGACAGCCTCCTCCGGGGCGTGCTTTTCACTCCCCTCATCAGAAGAATCATCACTCTCGGGTTCCTCATCTTCCTCTTCCCCAGAGACCATTCTCTTGGTGGCTCTGACCTTCTTGTCCTCTTCAATCCAAGCGGCGATGAATGCCTTCTCTGCCCTGGTGGTTGGCGCAGTCAGATTGTCCTCTGCCTTGGAAGTGCTTTCTTCAAAGCGAGAGACCCAATCCATCTCGTTATCGAGGGCAGGCAGCCCCCAATCGGGCTTCACCTCGGAGGCATTGAAGTTAGGCATCCATTGGAGAATCTGGTTCTGGTCGGAATTGAGGAGCAGAGGAATGACTCTAGCCGGCAAATGGAACAACCCAAGGTGGCCAACAAGTGCTCGCACAACCAACCATGGCCGTAAACTGTCAGGTTGTTGGTGGGGCCTGGGTACAACCGCATCCAGTCGATAGGTTCGTTGTACTCCCATACAAACCTATCCCTCCTCTTCAGCAGCGGAATGCGGCACCGGAGCAAGTTGGCCCCCACATGTTCAATGGTTAGCTTGGCAGCTTTGAGACAGCAATCCTACATAGCATCGGGCGGAGCTTGTCATTGGTTAGGCCCAACTTGCTCCAGTCGCTTCCGCGCGTGACAAATTCAGTTTGGGTCGAGCAGAACTCGGGGACTTTAACCTCCTCGATCTAGCACCAATCACCCCTCCACTCTTCCCAATTTTCATGCTCCTAGCCAGGGAGATAATCCATATCTTCCCTCTTGCACTAAGAAATCCAGCTCATGTTACTCGAGCGGTGGGATTTGTCTTCTATCCAAGGGACGAAGAAGTGTCTGAACAAATCCACATTGTGGGCAACTCCAACAATTTTTTTGCACAGATGAGTGAAGATTGCCATGCATGCCATTGCATTGGGACTGAAATCCAAGAGGTGAAATCCATACACTGCCATCATGGCGAAAACAAATCGGAGACAGGGAGAGGCCAGAGAGAATGTATGTGTAGAAGAAGCGGTATGAGTCTGATGGTGTATTTTCTTTGGGGCTGTCCATCTTAACCACAGGCACAACATGCCCCTTCATTTCCCTCCCCCACATATAGGAATACCTTACGATCAAGGCATCACCATCCAGGTTCAATAGAGAGATGACCACATCTTTCTATCACCACCTCTCCAACGCTTCTGCTTTCCACTTCCTCACTTCACCCACTGGGCCCTTCGGTGCACCCGTCTGCTTCCCCTTGATGGCACTCGTCTTCCGCCGCATCTCTTGGCGCCCAAGAGTGGCGGCTGATTTAGCAGCGCTCGATGGGCGGGTGGCGGCAACGCATGCGATTTCTTGGCTTGAGGAGGAAGATGAAGGACGGAGAAACGAATGCGAATGATCAGCGCCCCTGTGCATTACCCTTTTTTATTTGGGTACCCACGCAGGACTGGCTCTTCGCTATCTTTTCAGAAAAATGACATTTCTTTTACTGGCAGTTGTTACTCTCTAGCGGCTACTGTTCCACGACGCCATGACCTGCGGTAATTACACGGAGTGGATGTGGGATGTGAGGGCAACCCTTCTTTGAGGCGTGTCCATGCATTGTTTGGGGCCTAACCCAACGATGCCAAGTGACACGTATGCCTTAGGCCCGGGGGCTTCTGTCGGGTTACACAAATAGGAGTGTTTATTTCTCCTTGACTTGTGCATGGACGATAAGCCTCCGCCCGGATGGCCTGAGCCTGCAGGGGAAAGCTACTACCATGACAAACTAGCATCCAAGACCAAGACTCCAGCAGAATCGACCTGCGCTGGCTTAGCAACGCCGAGAAGGTCAATGTGACGGCCCAGGATGGGCCTGAACCACGCCAATCATGTCCCCGGTGCCAGCCAGGGACCGAGGCACGCACATCTTCAGGAAAACCTGGCAAGCCATCCCCCAGGAGGAGCGAGCCGATCGGCCACCGCTCCACCGCATCACAACGCTAGTCACTTGTCGATGCGTTGTCGAACCGCCAGGTGGCTAAGTGGCTCTCGCTAAGCACGTGGCGACGCACTAAACGAAATATTATGGCCCCTTGACACCCGTCCAGAGGCATTTCAAGATATGGTGCAGTAGTTAGCTAAAGCGGTGGTAGAAGCCTACCGGGAATGCATCCCGCATGCCACCTAGACTAGCATTTATGGCATTCTGTCCTAAGTGTCAGAGTTAGGTATGATAGCACTGTTGGCTATATAATCACTATGTAATGTCTGTTTTACCATTATAGTTACCCCTTGAGCTATAAAAGGAAGCCCAAGGCAACGTAGCTAAAGATTATGACTTTTGGATACTTGTACTCACGTAACAGCTCCCTTGAAGGCAGCCCTTGCTGGGTTTGAGCGTTGCATGTGCTTCGTGCTCCTCTGATCAATCCACCAAATAGGAGTAGGCTTTTAGCTTCTCAGCAGCACGAACCTGGCTAAAACACTAGTGTCTCATCACCGTGCTGCCTCACTACCTCCGCTCTTTGTGCATGCGACCTCACCCCCGCCGAATTCCACAGGGGGCCGTGGCCCCATAGGTGATCGAGTGCATCGAGCTCCCGATAGCAAGAAATGGAAATTCGCATAAACAGGCATTAAGAATTCTTTGACTGTACACAGTAGTTTCTATTTTCCAACAAGATCAAATCAACTATCACCCAACATGATCCTAAAGGCTTTACTTGGCATGAACACAAATTAAAACATAAAAATCACAATCATAACAGTAGCATACTTGTGTACACACTCAAGAACAAAAAGAAAAAGTCAAAATAAAATTTATTCATTGGGTTGCCTCCCAATAAGCGCTATCATTTTATGCTCCTAGCTAGGCATAATGCATAGATTCAAGTAGTTTCATCTTTAGTTTTTGCCACCTTTGTGAGGAATTTCTCAAAATCGGGAGGCTCTTGATGCTTCCCCAAATTTTTAGGAGAAGAGACCATCTTGAGATCTAAAATATCCAAATGCTTATTGCAAAGAGTAATCAACGTATTCATAAAATTTATGTTTCCACCAATATGTTTAAGATGTTCATGATATTTTTGCAACTCGAGCAAATGTTTATGTAAATCACTCAATTTGTCTAAAATTTGAATCCCTTCTTGTGTGAGAGAAAACCCCCTTTTGGTGGAGGAAACCCCAATATCCCTTCTAAAATTTCATAAGTAGTATTATGATAAAGCATAATAAAGTTTCCTTTAGCGGCATAATCCAAGAGTTGTCTATGATGCAATGCTAATCCTATGTAAAATTTTTGAAGTAAAATCTTTTCATCCCCCTTTATATTGCAAATGTGATAGGGATCCATTAACCTATAACAAGCATGTTTCAGATTTTCCCCATGTTTTTGTTGGAAGTATCGAACAAAAAAATCTCGTGACAAGGGGGTAGTGATGCTAGTCATAGTATAAAGGTAGACAAACAAGAGATGTAACGAGAAAAAGGCAAACAAAAATTAGGGCGAATAAAACGGAAAATTTGGTGAAGTGGGGGAGAGGAAAGCGAGAGGCAAATAGAAAATAATGTAAATTGCAAGGAGATGGGATTTGTGATTAAGAACCTGATATATGTTGATGATGTCTCCCCGGCAACAGGACCAGAAATTCCTTTGATGTGGCTTGAGACTACGTGGGTATTTCCCCAAAGAGGAAGGAATATGCAGCACGGTTAAGGTAAGTCTTTCCCTTAGTTATGAAAGCAAGGTTATCGAACCAGTAGGATAACCAAGCAACACTATGTAAACGATACCCGCACACAAAGAACAAATACTTGCAACCCGACGCATAAGAGAGGTTGTCAATCTCTCCATGGTAAAAGACAGATTGGTTTCTATGAGATTGGATAAATATATCGCATAAGAACACAATAAAAGATGTAAATAAAAAGTGCAGGAAGGTATTTTTTGGTTGTTTGGAATAGTAGATCTGAAAGAAAACGTGAAAAAGATAGATCAGAAAGCAATATGTTAAAAGATACACCCGGGGGCCGTAGATTTCACTAATGGCTTCTCTCATGAGTATAGTCTTGCGTTCTACCGTAGGTGCATTGCATGCGAATTAAATTCTTCCTACACGCAGAACATCCAAGAACATGCTACGAAGATGGATCACAGATCATTACTACTAGACGCGAAGTGCCATGTAGCGGAAGCAGTGTTGGGGCAACGCGTTCGCATTGTCCGTCTCCTCCTCGTTCGATCTCCGTTGAACCGCTAGTCGCCGGATCTTGTCCGTCAAACAGCTAGTCATCGGTCCCACGTACAGGTTCGCCGGAGCAGCGCAAGTGCGCCGCCTCTAACGGTATCGGCGCGTGCAGGAGGAACACCATGCGGCGGTCTGCTAGGTTCGATCACACAGTCAGCGGCGGGTGGAGGTGGATAGTTGCAACACATGGTAAGCCCTAATGACGGTGCCGAAGTGATCGACCAGATGGCTGTGCTGCAAGTCCACTATATATAGGCATCTGTCGTAGGCTCAACTCTTGGGCCTCGCATGGATCCTAAAGCCCACATGTTCCTTCCCTTAAGCGCGTGACCCCTTTGGTTCTCGTTCACTAGGTCGCGAGTCATATCACAGCTGTCTCTACCAGTAAGTAGCGGAATGAAGATCACATTTATATTTCTGATCATGCAGGCAAGCAACTATTTTATGGAACTCCTTTAAGAAAAGATTAGTTTAAACTGAGAAGAAATTCATGCACTTTGATTTGCCTAATTTGTATGGTAATTTCTAGGATCCAGAAATCTTTAATGAGCTGGAGAAACCATTTACTCATAATGAAATCCAATTGGTGGTATCTCAATTTCCCCGTGAAAAATCTCCTTGACCTGATGGTTTCAAAAATAAGTTCTTCAAGGCCTGTTGGGACATAATTAAAGATGATGTCATAGAGCTAATTCACAGATTCTACGAAGGCACTATTTCTTTGGAAAGTATCAATAACTCTTACATTACCCTGAATCCTAAAAAGAGTGCCCCACTTACCCCCAATGATTTTAGGCCCATTTCACTGCTTAATTGTTGTCTCAAGATTATTACAAATCAGTTAGCAAACATGCTCCAAAAGGTGATACTTCAATTAGTTCATATCAGTCCATATGGCTTCTCAAAAAAGAGATCTTTGGAGGACTGTGTCGGGTGGGCCTTTGAATATTTGCACGAATGTAACATATCCCAAGAGGAAATTTTTGTCTTGGAATTGGATTTTTAAAAAGCTTTTGATACAATTGAACACCAAGACAAGCTTGAAAAACTGAAAGCTAAAAGTTTCCATGACACATGGATCACGTGGATGGAAATGATGTTCAAATCTGCTACTTTTACAGTTACGCTCATTGGTGTTCCTGGAAAACAATTATATTTCTTGAAAGTGGTTGGGCAAGGGGACCCTGTTTCCCCTCTCTTATTTATCTTAGCTGCTGATTTGCTACAAAGAACCAAGCCAAACTACAAGGTCTACTCACCCCTCTAATTCAAGTGAACTCCTATCCAGACTTTCTGTGGGGACCTCGACTCATAAGTCATGATCACTGAATGCACGTCTATAGTGATCCCAGAGATCAATGCTCACTAAACACACAGAAATTGAGTAACAAGAGTCTTACATCCACATTTAGCGTCTTACACAAATAAGGACCATAAAGGTCAAGTCTTACATAGATAGGGCCGCAAGAGCCAAACACTTAAACATAACAAGCAGCAGAAATTTTGGTCGACAGTGTGAACCCATCCATCTGCCTTAAACCTATAGTCATTCTGACAAGGAAACGTCCTTGTTCGCATGTTCGTCACCAACGAACTCTTCACCATACTCTTGTCCTTTCGTGCCTGGCCAATTAAATAACCAGTGGCAAGCCAATGAGTACTTTGAACGTACTCGCAAGCAACCCAAGTTGTGGAACAAGGTATAACAATGCATGATATAGCACTAAGTAGGTATGTTTTGCAGAAAGCTGATTTTAAGTGTAGTGATACGATCAAGTAACTTTGAGTAAGCATGCATCAATTGTTAATAGGTACTCATGTGAACAAGTCTTAGTTATCGTCATACAAACGGGGGTTGAACATCTCATGTCCATCATCATGCCAATCCATCAGACTTAGCTCAAGTATCACCTTTGTCAGCCTCACCCCCCCACACACACCAAGGTTAGTAAGCATTTGGACATAGCACAAGAGCATTCATCCAACTGTCCTTGACTGCGGACACGGCTACTCGTATAGTTTTACACTCTACAGAGGTTGCACACTTTACCCACAAGACTCGAGGAACTTCCGTGTCATCCACGACTCGTGGTATATTTCATACCCGAGGTAAGCATCTAAACATTGCCTTTCCCCAAGCGATACTAAACAAAGAGTCCACTCGTTGATGCCATCCCGCATGATATACATCACATGTATCATCCATGAGGGCACGCAACGGTGTGCCCGGTGCCTGTGAAGACAGCGCATGATCGTCTATTCTGGTATGACCCTGTATCAAGAGTGACCACTTCACTCCCGCCATAAGTAATGCGGTATCTATGCTAGTAACCACCAAGGTAATAAACAAAGCCCCGTCTCATAAGGGGTATCGTGGTCATACATGTAAGATTGGAATAACGGTCGCTACTTACGCCAATCCAGTTTCGAAAACCACTCACACTCACTTCCTCCGGTACACCACTTGTTTATCAAGTGGGTACCTAGATCATCAACATCTCCCTCGGGCATTAGTGGCACCTGACGGGGTTTTCAAAAAGTCTTTGAAATCATATTGTTTCCATCACCATGCATACTCCCATCCCACTTGCGTAGCACTACTAGTAGCAACCTAACTACTCCCACCCGCATAACCCTCATAAGGATGGTAGGGTCATGCATGATGCAAGTATCAACCGTAAAATATCGGAGGCATCCCACCGAAGGAGTGTGGGTATTTCACCAACATGATCAACATCACAGAAATAAGTGCTATATGCCATGCAAAAAAGGGTTCTTAGTCATGGTCAAAGGGTTGCTTGCCTAGCTCAACAAAGTCTTTAGGGTCTTCAAAGTCTTCGTGCCCAATCCCTTCGTCAACAATGCAATCTATCATCGCGGAATAAACGGGCAATAATAAGCATCTCAATAAAAATAGAACACAAACTCTACTTCTAAAATGTTTCCCTACTTTGATAAATACAACAAACTATTCTACAAATATTCTTCTAAGGTTTTGGTATCAAAAAGGTTTTCAAAACTATCTTTAAAAGTGCCTGAAAAAGCATAAAAGAGGTTTTAAAATAAGATAGTATATAAAAATTTTGCAAACATTTTTTAAAGGTGGCACTATAAAATTCTACAAAATATTCTAAGATTTTTGGGGTAAAAATATTTGACATTGGATTTTCATTTAATCCTTTGGGATTTTTGGAGAACCTACTGAAAAGGCAAAAGGAGAAAGGCCTCTATGCCTCGGGCCAAATGATCGGCCAGCTGGGCGAGCCCAGTCGCCAACCAGGCCAAGCGAGCCGGCGTCCCGTGCGCGTCATGTTTCAAACCTTATGGGCGGGGCCCGATGGCCAGCGATAGAGAGGGGGATAGAGAGGCGAGGGAGAGGACAACAGGTGGGGACCACCTGTCGGGTCCTTCTACCTCCTCTGACCCGTGGGAGGGAAACTCATCGGTGACAAACACGGCACAACGAGGGGAGCCGGGAGCCTTAATGGGCTCAGGAGGCTGTCGCTGTTCGGGAGGTGACGGAGATGGTCGACGGGGAGGCGCAGGTCGCCGGCAACTAGGTCCCGCGATGGAGAAGCTTCGGGAGGAGGTTGTCGGGGCCATCCCATGCTACAAAATGGACGGGGAAGAGGGGGTAACACATCAGTGGGGTGAGGGAGGAGCAATAGAAGAAGAAGGTGGGCCAAAGGGGTTTTCCACCTAGAGATCGATGGCGGCATTACCGCGGCAAGGTTCCGCTTGATCTCGAGCGCAGGGGCTTCGGGAGCTCACCGGGGTGGCACAGGGGCTCGACTGGAACGAGAAGAGAGGGACCATAGGGGAGAGGAGGCTCGGGGGAGGCCCTTTTATAGGGAGGAGCGGTCCACCGAGCTCGGGTGCACCGACGAGCTTGTGGCCGAGGCTAGAGGCGAAGGGAGGGGAGCGTACATGTCTAGGGTCTACCTGGGACTCATCCATGGCCAGTGGGAGAGAGAAGAGAGGAGAAAGCACGCGCGTTTGAGGCTCGGGGTTGGCCGAGCCAGGCAACATCAGGCACGCGTGTGGGAGGGTGAGAGAGAGGGGGGAGGAGGCTCCCGACAGGGCAGCGTGTCGTGGATGCTGAGGCGTCTCGACTGGCGCGAGGGGGCGGCTTGAGGTGGCTAGGGTATGGGCACGGCACGAGGTAAACCCTCTGCCCGTCCCATAGCATGCTCTAGAGCATGCCTTTGGCCGACATGATGGGCTTTTGTGGCGCTATGGTGTGTCCACCGGTGTCCATCGACTGTGCAGGGGCTAAACAAAGAGGAAAAGGGGCATGGGATGTCCTGGAACTTGCTAGGTGGGAGAGAGAGCTTAGAGAAGGGGAAAAAGTGGGTCTCCAGGGGGTGCAAGTGGGGTTTTTGCCCCCTCAATCATGGAGCTAGCCGTTGGGCTTCCTACTAGAGGTGTTGGGGGTCTAGGTGGAGTTGTGGTAAAAATTTGAGCTCATGGAGAACAAGGGCAGGGGATCAATTATTGATTCTTGGATTCAGCCTAAAGGTGTTTGATCGGCACTTGGGCAGGCTAGGCTCACCCACTGAAGATGAAACCTAACAGGATGAAGTGGTGGTAATAATTGTGCTTTATCAGCAAGTTTGAGCTTAATTGAGCACAATTTTAAACCCTAGATTTTAATAGAAAGTTATTTCTATAGATCCAAGTGTACTAATGTAATCTCCTTGATGCACCACTTGGTGTAGCATCCTTATTTGGGTAATGGAACATGCCCACAAAGTTTTGGGTCAAGAGAAGAAACTTCACAATGTAAAGTTGCTCCAATTTGAATCCGGAGAGGTATGTTTTTAGAATATTTTGATGAAGAAAATCAATTGGGATTTAGATGAAACTTTGCAAGATCATCACATCTTACAATTGTGACTTGCTGCAATTTTCTTGGAGTTTATTGAGAATATTTATCATAGAAATGTTTCGAAAGCTTGATTTGGGAAGAAAGGGTTTTGAGGGGATTTGCCCATTATTTTGAACATGACCATGTGTTGAAACTCATATATGTGGAAAAAATATGTCCACTTAGTTTCCCTAAATTTTCTCAAATATTTTGAAAGCATTTAAATAGTTTTTCCCTACAAAAGACCATTTCTGGCCTTAAGAAAAAGCCTTTTAAATAAATAGTAAAATAATTTTGAAAATTAATATTTTGTGGTTTTGGAAAGTAATATATATAGTAGGTTTGAAATAAAGCCTTTGGGGAAAAAGGATCCACCCAATTTGAGGACTTGCAGTGCAAACCTCAACTCAGTGGGCTTTCAAAACCTAATTTGAATAAATCCTTTTTGGTCAAAATAATATTTGATAAAAATGGTTTTGGGCACTGTTCACATGGCATGATCATTGGGCAAGAAGTTTGTTTCAAGGAAGATGAATATGGAGAGGAGTAGAACCTAAGAGTGCCAAACAAACTCAACAAAAGAATTAAACAAGCAATGATTCAAACAAGCATGCACTCAAAAAGTTTTAATTGGTTCCAAATTTTTTAAATCCAAGCATAACAAAGTAATACAAACACAGGGTGTGACAGACCTACCCCCCTTACAAGAATCTCGTCCTCGAGATTCCTAGTCTAAGCGGTAAAAAGATAAGGGAACTCAGATCTAAGATAGTCTTCACCCTCCGATGTTGCTTCTACTTCCGTGTGGCTGCTCCATTGGACCTTGAAGTACTTAATGGTGCGGCTTCGGGTGCAATGCTCCGCTACCTCCAGAATACGGACTAGCCTCTCACGATAAGTGAGGTCTGGTTGAAGATCGATGGCTTGATGGTCGACGTCCTTGTACAGGTCTGGGCGGTTGGGAACTTGAAGAAACTTCCGGAGTTGTGACACATGAAGGACATTGTGCACATCTGATAGCTTGGAAGGTAGCTCTAGTTGATAGGCAACTTCTCCTCGCCTGTCGGTGATCTTGAAGGGGACGATGTACCTTAGTGCAAGTTTCCCTTGACGTGGAAATTCTTGGTTCCTTTGAGAGGCGTGACACAAAGGTAAACATGGTCTTCAATATGGAAACTCATGTCCCAACGGTGAGAGTTGGCATAGCTCTTCTGCCTAGTCTTGGCGGTCTCGAGATGCTCTTGGACGAGTTGAACTTGATGTTCTGCTTCGCGAAGGATGTCTGGGCCAAAGTCTAGCCTTTCTCCGGTTTTTGGCCATTTGAGGGGAGTACGACACTTGTGTCCATACAACACCTCAAACGGTACCATCTAAAGGCTTGACTGATTGTTGTTGTTGTAGGAGAACTCGGCGAGCGGTAGGCAATCTTCCCACTTGGCTCCATACGCCAAAACACGATCACAGAGCATATCTTCGAGTATCTGATTTACTCGTTCTGTCTCTCCATCGGTCTAGGGTTGAAAAGCAGTGCTGAAGGAGAGCTTGGTTCCCAAGGATTCTTGGGATCTATTCCAGAATCTTGAGGTGAAATGGGTGCCTCGGACTGACACGATCTCCTTAGGAACTCCATGGAGTCTTATAATCCGGTTGATGTAGAGGTTGTCCAGTTGGTTCCCATTATAGGTGGTCTTGATAGGGATGAAGTGGGCTACCTTGGTCAGATGGTCAATAATAACCCAAATGGAATCATGTCCCGTGCTTGACCTGGGCAATCCGGTGAAAAAGTCCATCCCAACTTTGTCCCACTTCCATTCAGGCACTTTGAGGGGTTGCAGTAGTCCAGCGGGTCGCTGATGCTCAGCTTTGACTCTGTGGCATATGTCACACTTAGCAACAAAGGTGCCTATTTCCCATTTCATGCCATGCCACCAGAATCTTGCCTTGAGGTCTTGGTACATCTTGGTTCCTCCAGGATGGATGGAATACGGAGTGTCATGAGCTTCTTGCAAGATCAAATTCTTGATCTCTTCTTTGTTGGGTACGCAGATGCAATTCCCAAACCAAACAACACTTTGTTCATCCTCTAAGAATCCTAGGGCCTTGCCTGCCTTGATCATCCTCTTGATGCCTTCAATCCTCTCGTGTCCCTTCTAAGGTTCTCCGATATCAGCCATCAAGGTAGGCTTTGCTTCGAGGTTGGCGAGGAATCCAGGTGCAACTAGTTCCATGCCGAATCTTTCAAGCTCTTCATACAGGGCGAGTAGCCTTTCCTTAATCATAGCATTCAAGGAACAAGCCTTTATGCTTAAGGTGTCTGCTACCACGTTAGCCTTGCCGGGGTGGTATTGAACACTAAGGTGATAATACTTGATCAACTCCAACCATCTCCGCTGCCTCACGTTCAATTCCCTTTGGGTGAAAGTATACTTCAAACTCTTGTGGTCTGTGTATATCTCACATCGCTTCCCAGAAGGTAATGTCGCCATGTTTTCAAGGCGTGAACTACGGCTGCCAACTCAAGATCATGAGTAGTGTAGTTCTCTTCATGAGGATGTAGCTATCTGGATAGATATGATACAAATCTGCCTTCTTGCATCAGAACACCTCCAAGCCCAGTTCTCGATGCATCACAATATATCAAAAACTCCTTTTGAATATCGGGGCTGGCCAAAACTGGGGTTGTGGTCAATCTCTTCTTGAGCTCCTGGAACCTTTCCTCAAACTTAGCTATCAGTTCAAACTTCTTGTCCTTCTTCAAAAGCTGAGTCATGGGTCGGGCAATGCTTGAGAATCCTTTGACAAACTTGTGGTAGTATCTCGCGAGTCCGAGGAAGCTCCTGACTTCCGTCATTGTGGTTGGGGATTGCCATTCAGTCACGACTTCTCTCTTGGCAGGTTCCATTGACAATCCTTCTGCAGTCAACACATGACCCAAGAATCCAACTTCATGCAGCCATAATTCACACTTGTTGAATTTGGCATAAAGCTGGTGCTCTCAAACTTTCCTTGACCATGGACACGACTATTGGAATACTTTTACACTCTACAGAGGTTGCACACTTTACCCACAAGACTCGGGGAACTTCCGTGTCATCCACGACTCACAGTATATTTGATACCCGAGGTAAGCACCCGAACATTGCCTTTCCCATAGCAATACTAAACAAAGAGTCCACTCGTTGGTGCTATCCCTCATGATATACATCACACGTATCATCCATGAGGGCACGCAATGGTGTGCCCGGTGCTTGTGAAGAAAGCGCATGATGGTCCATTCTGGTACGACCCAGTATCAAGAGTGACCACTTCACTCCCGCCACTAGTAATGTGGGCTCTATGCTAGTACCCACCAAGGTAATCAACAAAGCCCCGTCCCATAAGGGGTATCATGGTCGTACATGTAAGGTTGGAATAACGGTCGCAACATACACCAATCCTGTTTCAAAAACCACACACACTCAGTTGCTCCGGTACACCACTTCTTTATCAAGTGGCTACCTAGCTCATCAACATCTCCCTCGGGCATTAGAGGCACCCGACGGGGTTTTCGAAAAGTCTGTGAAATCATATTGTTTCCATCACCATGCATATTCCCATCCCACTTGCGTAGCACTACTAGTAGCAACCTAACTAATCCCACCCGCACAACCCTCATAAGGATGGTAGGGTCATGCACGATGCAAGTATCAATGGTAAAATATCGGAGGCATCCCATCAAAGGAGTAGGGTACCTCACCAACAATATCAACATCATGGAAATAAGTCATGGTCAAAGGGTTGCTTGACTAGCTCAACAAAGTCTTCGGGGTCTTCGAAGTCTTCATGCACAATCCCTTCGTCAACAACGCAATCAATCGTCATGGAATAAACGGACAATAATAAGCATCTCAATAAAAACAGAATAGAAACTCTACTTCTAAAATGTTGCCCTACCCTCATAAATACTACAAACTATTCTACAAATATTCTTCTAAGGTTTTGGTATGAAAAATGTTTTTAAAACTATTTTTAACAGTGGCTAAAATGCATAAAATAGGTTTTAAAATAAGAAAGTATATAAAACTTTTGCACACATTTTTAAGAGTGGCACTATAAAATACTATAGAATATTCTATGATTTTTGGTGTAAAAATGTTTGGCATTGGATTTTAATTTAATCCCGTGGATTTTTGGAAATCCTACTGAAAAAGAAAAAGGAAAAAGGCCTCTGTGCCTTGGGCCAAATGGCCAACCTTCTGGGTCGGCCCAGTTGCCAACCAGGCTAGGTGAGCAGGTGCCCCCGCGCGCATCATGTTTCAAACCTGACGGGCGGGGCCGGGTGGGCAGCGACAGAGAGGGAGGAGAGAGAGGCAAGGGAGAGGCCAACAGGTGTGGACCACCTATGAGGTCCTTCTTCCTCCTCTAACCCAAGGGGAGGGAAGCTCACCAGCTATGAAGCACGGCACAGCGAGTGGAGAAGGGAGCGGTAATGGGCTTAGAAGGCTGCCGCCATTTGGGAGGTGCCGGATATGGTCGACGGGGAGGCGCAGGTCGCTAGCAACGAGGTCCCACGATGGAGAACCTTCGGGAGGAGGTTGCCGGGGCTCTCCCATGCTGCAAACTGGATGGGGAACAGGGGGGAGCGCATTAGTGGGGTGAGGGAGGAGCAACTTAAGAAGAAGGAGGGACGGAGGGGCTTGCCACCTGGAGATCAACGGCGGCGTTGTCAAGGCAAGGTTTGGCTTGATCCCGAGCATAGGGGCTTCAGGAGCTCACCAGGGTGGCACATGGGCTCAACTCGAATAAGGAGAGAGGGACCAGAGGGGAGAGGAGGCTCGGGGCAGGCCCTTTTATGGGGGAGGAGCGTTCCACCGAGCTCGGGTGTGCCGGCGAGCTCATGGCTAAGGCCAGAGGCCGCGGGAGGGGGACAGGCCTTGTCTGGGGTCTACCTGGGACTCATCCATGACCAAGGCGAGAGAGAGAAAAGAGGAGAGAGCGCACATGTGTGAGGCTTGGTGTTGGCCGAGCCGGGCGGCATCGGGCATGCTTGTGAGAGGCTGAGAGAGAGGGGGAGGATGCTCCTGACACGACAGCGTGTCATGGACGCAAAGACGCCTCGACTGGCGCGAGGGGGCGGCTCGAGGTGGCCAGGGTATGGGCAGGGCACGAGGTAAACCCTCTGCCCGTACAGTAGCACGCTCTACAACATGCCTTTGGCCGGCATGAGGGGCTTTTGTGGTGCTATGGCGCATCCACCGGTGTCCATCGACTGTGCAGGGGCTAATCAAAGGAGAAAAGGGGCATGGGATGCCCTGGAACTTGCCAGGAGGGAGAGAGAGCTGAGAGAAGGGAAAAACTAGCTTCCACGGGGTGCAAGTGGGGTTTTTCCCCCTCAATCATGGAGCTAGCCGTTGGGCTTTCTATTGAAGGTGCTGGGGGGCTAGGTGGAGCTGTGGTAAAGATGTGCTCATGGAGAACAAGGGAAGGGTATCAATTATTGATTCTTGGATTCAGCCTAAAGGTGTTTGATCAGCAATTGGGAAGGCTAGGCTCACCCACTGGAGATGAACCCTAACAGGATAAAGTGGTGGTAATAATTGTGCTTGATCACCAAGTTTGAGCTTAATTGAGCAAAGTTGCTAATGTAAACTTTGTAAACCCTAGATTTCAACAGAAACTAACTTCTGTAGATCCAGGTGTACAAATCTAATCTCCTTAATGCACCACTTGGTGTATCATCCTTATTTGGGTAATGGAACATGCCCACAAAGGTTGGGGTCAAGGGAAGAAACTTCACAATGTAAAGTTGCTCAAATTTGAATCTAGACACGTATGGTTTTGCAATATTTTTTGATGAAGCAAATCAATTGGGATAGATATGAAACTTTGCAAGATCATCACATATGACAGTTGTGACTTGCTGAAAAATTCTTGGAATTTATTGAGAATACTTATTATAGAAATATTTCAAAAGCTTGGGTTTTGCCCATTATTTTGAAGATGACCATGTGTTGAAACTCATATATATGGAAAATATATGTCTACTGAGTTTCCCTAAATTTTCTCAAATATTTTGAAAGCATTTAAATATTTTTTCTATAAAAGACCATTTCTAGCCTTAATAAAAAGCCTTTTAAATAAATAGTAAAAAAATCTTTTAAATTAATATTTGGTGGTTTTGTAAAGTCATATATATAGTAGGTTTGAAATAAAGCCTTTGGGGAAAAAGGATCCACCCAATTTGAGGACTTGTAGTGCAAACCTCAACTCATTGGTTTTTGAAAACCTAATTTGAATAAATCCTTTTTGGGCAAAATAATAGTTGATAAAAATGGTTTTGGGCACTATTCACATGGAATGATCATTGGGCAAGAATTTGGTTCAAGGAAGATGAATATGGAGAGGAGTAGAACCTATGAGTGCCAAATAAACTCAACAAAACAATCAAACAAGCAATAATTCAAACAAGCATCCACTCAAAAAGTTTTAATTGGTTCCAAATTTTGTGAATCCAAGCATAACAAAGTGATACAAACATAGGGTGTGACACTTTCCTATGGTACCATATTCTTGTGATACCTTGGTAGTACTTAAGGCTGATGCTAGACAACTTCTTTGTTTGAAAGCACTTTTGAATACCTTTGCAACTGCCACTGGTCTAAATGTTAACTATGATAAATCCAACCTCATTCCAATAAATATTGTAGAAGAGAGAGTGCAACTTTTCACAGTTATCCTCAATTGTACCATAGGGAGTTTCCCAATCAAATACTTGGGCATTCCATTAGGTCTAGCCAAACCAACCGTTGAACAATGCTTGCCCTTAGTAAACGGAGTATCATCCAGACTCACTGGCTTGGCTACTTTCATGTCTATGGCTGGAATACTGCTCCTAGTGAAATCAGTGTTAGAATCTACGATTGCATTTTTCATGACATGTTTGGATGTGGCAATCACCATAAAAACCCAAGTGGCTAAGTATTTAAGGCACTGCCTATGGGGAGGACCAGACCTTCAGAATCATAGGCCAGCCATGGTGAAATGGACAATTGTATGTGGGCCCAAAAGCAAAGCAGGTTTAGGGTGCTGGATATTCAAATTAAAAATAAGGCACTCCTTCTGAAAAATTAGCAAAAATTCTACAACAGGCACAATATACCTGGGGTAAATCTAATGTGGGAATCCTATTACACTAATGGTTAGTTACCTAGTAATCTGCTAGAGGGTTCTTTTTGGTGGAAATCGGTGCTTGACCTGGTAGACTGGTACAAAGCTATGGCAAGATCCCATGTTGGTGATGGTAAAAGCACTTTTTTCTTGACAGATCTTTGGCAAGATAGATGTTCCCAAACTTGCTCTCCTTTCACAATAAACTAGCAAATCTCTGTGGCACACGTACTACAAACTGAATACATGGAAGACATTTTCATCTGCCACTCTCTATCCAGGAATTCCAAGAATTTAACCAAATGGAACTCATCTATGACACATTGAGGGCATCTCCTGATATTAACTGCTTAGATACCCGGTCTTACATGTGTGGTACCACAACCTTTTCCTCAGCTAAATCATACAATGTTCTTATTGGCTCCCAATTAGTCCCACCACATTTCAAATGACACTATTGGAATCCAGTAATTTGCCATCAGCATGTCCTTTGCAGTCTGTTGGAAGATGGCAAAGATGCTCTTTGCCGTCAGCTTCCCTAAAGCAGACGGCAAAGAGCTGACTGATGGCAAAGGTATTGTTTGCCACCTGCCTGTCCTTTGCCGTTTGCCAGCGGACGGTATAGATCCTACTGGCAGACGACAAAGAGGCAAGATGGGTCCCACTTGAACTTGGGCCTGGGCTAGGTCCAACCAACGGACTCTTTGCCAACCTCCTGGCATTTGCTGTCAGCTTTGGGGCTCTTTGTCGTCCGCTAGCAGACGACAGAGGGACTGTGCCTATAACGGCTGTCCCCCCGCTCCACTAACCCCCTACTCTCTCCCTCGCCCCTCTCTCTCCAACCACACACACCGCGCGGATCCACCACCACTATAGCTCCTCGCGGCCGACCACCCCTCGCCGAACCTCCTCCCTACGCCACCTCTCGCCCCGGCCACCCCTCGCTGCGACCAGCCATCTCCTGCTCTCGGCGCCGCCCCTCCACCCTCCAGATCCGGCCAGCCTACCAGCAACCCCCATGCCTTGCTGGCTCCCCGGCGCTACCCCCTTGCAAGACCGCCTCCCTGTGCCACTCCTTGCCGCGACCACCCCTCCCCCGCCCCCGGCGCCTCCCCTCCCTAGAGGCCACCCTCCCTCGCCTCCAACGCCAGCCATCCTCCTAGCCATCCCCTCCCCTCGCTGGTTCCTAGCGCCATCCCCTCCCCGTGGCTCCCCCTCCCTGTGGCTTCCCCCTCCCCCCCGCCCCGGCCGTCCCAAACTCCGGTGAGTGCCCCCCACTCCTCACCTTTGATGTAGATAGGTAGATAGTTAGTTTATTTCTTTTCTTGTTTTAAATTAGATAGTTAATTTAGATAGTTAGTTTATTTTCTGTGTTCACTGTTAAATTAGATAGTTAGTTTATTTTTTGTTCAATTAGATAGCTAAATTAGATAGTTAGTTAAAAAACATAGATAGACAATGAAATAACTTAGATAGAAAACAAAAAACATAGAAGAAAAGAAGAGAAGAAAAAATAGAAGAAAAAAGAAGAGGAAGAAGAACAAGAAGAAGAACAAGAAAGAGGAGAGGAGGAGAAGGAGAAGAGGAAAAATGAAAAGAAGAAGAAGAAGAAGAAGAAGAAGACGGAGATAAGGAGAAGAAGAAGTAGGAGGAGAGGAGGAGAAGATGACACCCCGACACCTCTTCGGCCTCCTATTGACCGAAAAGGTGCTCCTCGACCTTCTAGAGGCCACGGGGTCATAGTTTTGTAAATTATGAGTTACGTCATATATATATATTCCGATTCTAGCTGTTATGAAAAACATCATATTGGTGTTGATCAGATGGATTTCAACGTGCAATTGTTTCATTGCTGTGAGTGTTTGCTGTTCGACGACCTCCCCGTGCATTTGACGAGCTCCCCTGCGTTCGTGGGTGAGCACAAATGACATCTCCTCCCCCTTGATTTGCTTTATTCCGGTCTTTGTGCCAATGAAACTTGCTAGCTATAGGTGTCTTCAATCATCAGTATGCGTGACCATTATGTGTCTCCCGTTCGAAAGGGTGGCATCTATAAATATGCATGTCTTTACATAATTCTAACCGCCATCCTTTCGAATTGTCCAACATTATGAAATGACAACCCGAGTATGTGTAGATTGGGTTCGTTTTTTCTTATGCTCTGCTCCGGATCCGATGCGGAATTTCATCAGTGCCTCCCTGTTGTTCTCCGGGTACACATCCTATCTGCTTATTACCGAGATGTGTATCAGGAGAACAGCGGGAAGGTGCGGCCAAAATTCTACATCGGATCCAGAGCAGAGCATGGGAAAATGAACCCAATCTACACATACTCGGGAGGGATTAGGACGTATCTTTACCTATTGGCATGTAGGTTGCATGGACGTAATAAAACTGACAAACTTCACTAACTAATGAATATAGATGATGAATTATATATAAATTTCTTGTGTGTTTAGTAGGCAGGCAAGATGAGTGATCGTGCGTCGATGTACACCGGTCACCCTAGTCAGAAAGACATGACCATTGAGTGGTTAACAAAAACCAAGGGGTTTCTGAGCGCTGCATTTGCAAATGGACAGGAAATAACCTGGTGCCCCTATGTCCAGTGCGACAACCATAAAAAGTGGACAGAAGATGAAATTGGTAAACACTTGCTGAAGTGGGGTTTTATGCCTGATTATACGGTGTGGAGATTTCATGGTGAGTCTGCCCAACGTGCCAGAGCTGAGGTGCTTCGTCGTCGCACCGACGAGGATGGTACCGGGATTGAAGACATGGTGCAAGACTTTGATGATGCTCGCGATTCGACTGATGAGATGGAGGAATCTGCAAAGGCCTTCTATGAAATGTTGGAGTTTCCAAAACGTCCTCTCCATGAGCACACTGACCTTTGTTAGCTGGATGTCATCGCGTAAGGCTCAGTTCAACCTGGGCAGAGAATGCTACGACGCGGTGATGGTGATATTTGGACGCTTTCTACCCAAAGGCCATGTATTCCCTGCAAACCTGTACCGGTCGGACAAAATCCTACGTGCGCTTAAGATGCCCTATGAGAAGATAGATGCCTATGAGAATGGATGTGCCTTATTTAGGCTTGAGTATGCGGGCTTGAAATATTGTCCCATTTGCAAGTCTACCAGGTATGTTCTGGTAAACAACGATATGTGTGAGAAGAGTCATACCAAAGTCCTAGTTAATGTTCTTCGGTATATGTTAATCATACCAAGACTTTAATGTCTTTTCATGGTCGAAGAGACGGCCAGACAGATGACGTTGCAGAAATTGGGCAAAAGAACCGAACAAGATGCAGATAGGAATTCGATGTTGGGACACACTTTGGACACTTATGCATTACCTAAGGATAAAGCGGCAGATCTAAGGCATCCTCGAGTCACCGTCAGCACGGATGGGTTCAATGTGTTCGGTATGACGACAACCCATTACAGTTGTTGGCCTGTTATTCCATTCAATCTCCCCTGGAGAGATTATGAAAAGAAAGAACATTTTCTTGATGTTTTTAATTCTAGGGCCCAACTATCCGGGGAAGAATATGAATGTGTACATGCAACCTCTTAAGGATGAATTGCAAGAAGCTTGGGATAATGGGATCAAGACATATGATGCAGCTACAAAACATAACTTCAAAATGCATGTGTGGTACATGTACTCGATGCATGACTTGCCGGCATATGCTCTATTCATTGGTTGGTGTGTGCATGGAAGGTTCCCGTGCACCACATGCAAGGCAACTCTTGAGTTCCGTTGGCTGCAGGCGGGTCGCAAGTATTCTTGCTTCACCTTGCATAGACAGTTCCTGGATCCTCGCCATTAGTTCAAAAATACAAGAAGAATTTCATGAAAGGTAGAGTTGTCAAAAACTCTGCACCAGTTGCATTGACAGGCCAACAGACCCTGGATCAGTTAAACTCTATCGAGCCTGATCCAGCACGTCTAGGGTATTTCAAAGGGTATAATTCGGAACACGCATGGACTCACAAGGTATGCTTGTGGGATATGCCTTACTCTAAAGACCCCCTTTGCCCACACAATATCAACATGATGCACACTGAAAAGAATATCACTAAGGCCCTTTTTGGTACATTGTTCGGCATAGAGGGAAGTCAAAGGATAATCCTAAGGATAGAGTCGATCAAGAGTCTCTATGTGATAGACCCTTACAAAACATTCGACAAACGAAAGGAAAGAAGAACTGGAGGAAGCCAAAGGCATGGTTAAATCTTGGAAGTCCAGCTATGAGGGAAATGATATTGTGGGTGAAAATGCAGTTGATGTTCCTCAATGGGTATGCAGCGAATCTATAGAGGGGAGCGAGTCTTGACAAATTGAAAATATTTTGTCTCGGGAGTCATGATTGGCACATATGGCTTGAGAGGGTAATGCTAGTGATGTTTCGTGGCTTTATCCCTGAGGATGAATGCCTAGTATTGGTAGAGCCGAGCTATTTCTTCCGTGCTCTTTGTGCAAAAGAACTATCGCCTGACGTGCTAGATGAACTGGAAGAGTTGGCTTTAGAGTTGATCTGCAAGTTAGAAAAGATCTTTCCACTGGGCTTCTTTAATCCAATGCAACATTTGATTTTGCTTCTCCCGACCGAGGCAAGATTGCGGGGGGGGGGGTGTGCAAAATATTTGATGCTTTGCAACTGAGAGGATGCAGAAGACACTTCGAGTAAATGTAAAATAAACGTAGAATTGAAGCATCGATGGCTGAGGCATTCATTACTGAGGAGGCGGCAAACTTCGTGACAACACACTACGTAGCCAAGAATCGTCATTTGCATAATCTGAAGCCTCTATACAATGATGACGACCATGAAAAAGGTCGATCCAACCTTAGCCTATTCCAAGGGAAGCTCACACCAGCCGGTGCTTCGAAAGCAATAACGTTGGATGTCGAAGAATGGCGGACCATTTCGTTGTGTATCTTCAACAACCTAACAGAAGTGCGGTTGTACATCGAGTAAGTTCTCGGTACATTGTTTCACAACTTCTTATTCCTTTGAACTGCTCTTATTCCCGGATATGTGATACAATCGATACGTCGCCAAATTCTCGGATAGAGAGGTGATCCAGAAGTATTAAGAGTATGAGCTTGTGGCAAAGCATGGAGGCGGCTATCCCGGTTTCATCTCTTGGTTCAAACAAACGGTAATTTCCATTAGACCATTTCATTTCTTTGTCTAGTTTGCAGGTAATGCAACAATCCTTTTGTATTAAACTTCTAGGCTAATTTAGAGTCTATGGACGCCGAATTGAGACAATTCGCTAATGGTTTTTACTATAAGGTCCGTCCATTTGACAAATACAACATCAACGGGTATCGCGTTCGTACTTTTCGCAAAGAGCTATCTATGGCCGACCGCAATTCTACAAATTATGGTGTCTCTGCTGTCGGCGAAGGAGGTGTCGAGTATTATGGAAGAGTTGAAGCAATTTATGAACTTATATTCTTTGGTGAAAACACACCAAACATCGTAGTCTTCAAATGTTATTGGTTCCACCCAAAGGAGACTAGAAGGAATCATGACATATAGGGCTTGTTGAAATCAAACAAAGCACCCATTTAGATGTTACTGATGTCTATATTGTGGCTCAATAGGCGACCCAAGTTTTCTATCTACCGTGGGCCTGCCAAACTGATCCCAATCTAAATGGTTGGGATGTCATTTATGATGTGCCGTCACGTTTTAGACCACCTCCCCTCAATTAAGATGATTATGAACCTCACATTAACCGAGACACATTTGAAGGAGAATTCTTCCAAGAAACACGACTTTCCATAAAAGGTTTCAAGAACCGCTCTACTACACCCCAGAACGTTGAAGTAGACAGCGATAGTGAATCTGACTTCACCCCTGAGCCAGAACAAGAAGAGACGGAAGAAGAGGTTACTGTTGCGGATGACCTCTCAATGTTGGACCGATTACATAAAGGAGGCCTTTCACATGTTGCTCCCGATAGTGATGATGATGCATTTATTGATGATAGTGATGATGATGCATTTATTGATCCCGAATCATATATAGACAATGAATATTATTATTAGTTCATGTCAGGTATACATGATGATGATACACTCAAATTATATATATACATATTATTCATGTCGATGTTCAATCTTTTTATGTTGTACTAATTTTGTTTACTCGTTGTCATGCAAGGTGTTGAGATATTGTGGGCGCTAGTCGAGACCGATCCGAGGCTCCTTCGGCGGTGCGTGGTGGGAGGGGTACTTCCATTCCACCCCAAACTCTCTGGAGAGCGTCATACGACAGTAGTGGGACACATGAGGGTGCTTCTTTGTCGGCAAAGCCCACCAGGAGAGGAGGTCAGGGGAAGAAGAGAGCTCCTAAAGGTACACATGTTAGCCGCGGGAGAGGTATGAAGGCTGCTACACCTTCCTCGCTGCCCCCCTAGCTGATTTACTCGAGCACAAGACTGCTACGGTGGACCCGTCTGAGGTGGAGGCTACAAGGACTCCTATGCATGAGCCTCCGATCGACGGTCCTTCTGTCCCAAATGCTTCGAGCCACGAGACTCATG
This sequence comes from Hordeum marinum, assembly GCA_022496015.1. NCBI lineage: Eukaryota > Viridiplantae > Streptophyta > Magnoliopsida > Poales > Poaceae > Hordeum > Hordeum marinum. The sequence continues at coordinate 284,355,381 of CM039678.1, read as the reverse complement.
TGCCAGATGCTTTGTACTATGAGACTCCACACACTTCCATCGGATGGGATAACTGGCCGGATCCGCATCAGCCGGAGCTGAGCGGCTATGCTGATGGTGGCGAGGATCAAGTTTCTGATAGCAGGGACGAGGTGGTTGATAGGGCCACCGTCTATTGGCGTGGGTGTACATGGCTCCCGCCCTTACTGGTGACCCGCGAACAGAGGTGGTTGATTAAGCCTGAGTCGCTGAAGTAAGTGCATTAAATCTTTTTAAACGTTTTTCCTTCATGTTTCTTCACATATCTAATGTGTTGGCTTTGTCACATATTGCAGGGGTTGGATTCACGCCAAGGATGTTCGTAGGCCCAACTTCATCCGTGGTGTGAGTTTACGGCATAACTTTTCGGGGTTTGTCGTGTTGCCCGACGAGGGTCAGTGTCCAGAGTTAGGATTGAAATGGGAGCACTACTTGGCTACCACGGCCCCGTCGGAGGAGGTGATCGATGGTGGGTTGTGCCACATGAGGGCCGATGTCACATCCCTAGCTTAGCAAACATTAGGATCCATGTTGTGATTGCATCATGTTTAAATTCTTTTAAACTTGAAATGGGGATGTTCAAAATCCTAGCACCGTTTGAATTCATTAGGCTCAACCAAATATTTTCTTTCAATGATCCAAAGTGACATTGGAAAAATGTATGTCTTCTTTGGTTTAATGTGGCAACATAAACCAGGGGTGATGCATATTTTAAAAATGTCATTTTGAGTATTGAATTTAATCATTAAATATTCATATCTGGGTTATAAAATGCTAAAAATATTTTAAAAGCTCAAACAAACTTGAAACTTGACCAGGGCTTTTGAATTAATACCTCTGGTGCCTAGAAAAAGTTTCATAATTTTTATAAAGATTGTAGTGCCTAAATAAAATAAATGCTATAACAGAAATTGCAAAAAATAAAAATTAAAAAAAAAGATAAGGAAGCCCAGGAAGGGGCTGGGCCAGCCGGCCCAGCTGCTAGTCACCCCCAACCTCTCGCCAGGAGGATTGGGGCGTGTGGCAGGGGCGCGCCGGCACGCGCCGGCCACCTCCTGCCTTGCTGCTAGCCGTGGCGCCCCCTTGGGAGCGCCAGCGCCCCCATCGCCGTGGCCTTCCCTCTCCCTCTTCCTGCCGCTCTTCCTCTCTTTCTCCCCCTCTCTCCTCTTCTCTCACCCATCGGGACCGAGCCCGTCGCCGCCGTCGATCCGCCGTCGCCATGCCTCCTCGAGCTCGCCCCCGACGCCAACGAGTCCCTATGAGCCGCCACGTCCATCTCCCCTCTCTCCCTAGCTCTTCCGCGCCCCCTAGGACATAATATCTCAATTTTCGATTTGAATAAATTCCAAAAATTAATACGAACTTCTAAAATTCATAGAAAATAATCTGTAAACCAGATGAAAATAATTTATATATGAACATTGATTAGAGAAATTCAACGAATCCATCTCTACCATTTTCATGCATGTTAGAGCAACCTAAATAGGTGAACTTGGACATTTTAGCTCAGTTGCATTATGGAATCCATATATGAAGTTGAATTTGAACCATGAGTTCAAACCCACTTCATTTAAATCTGTTGCTAGATGCATTAGTTCAAACACCTCATATTGCCATGACATATTCATGCATCATATTGTGGCATTTGGTGTGTATTGATTTGTACCCCCTTCGATGTTGTTCTTCGTGTTAGGCACTATTCCGGAGGATATGGTCGAGTATCCATTTGAGGAGCAGTAACGTGTGATCGTCTTATCAGGCAAGCAACCCCCCCTTGAACATACCCGATACAATCCCACTCTCTCGCTCTTGCTTTCACTTATTGCATTAGGACAAAACATTACAACTTTGCATGTTCTGGTAGTTGAACCCATTCCTCTGCATGACCTGTCATTGTCACGGTAAATAGCTGAACCATGCAACCTAGCGTACCTCGTAGATGCTTGAGCTATGTTGTGCCTTAACCTGCTATGCTTGCTATGCTTAGAGTTGTGTTAGGTCAGATTCATCTGGGTGATGAACCAGAGTGAACTGAACTTGTTCTGATAATGAGAGTTAAGTTGTGAACACGATTTGGTAAAGGTAGCGATGAGAGGCCGTGTAGGAGTACATCGCGGGTTGTCTCATTGGGACCGTCCTTAAGAACTGAGTCATGTGTATGTTGTCCAAGACTAGCTACTACCGCGCATTGGGATCCTTAATTGACTCTCTCGACTTATTAACCGACTTGATCTCTGTCCAGGAGTTGCAACTAGTTTTTGGTGTTTGTAGGATATGCTAGTAGTCTACCAAGTGGCACTGCATACAGGTGGGCTTGGGACAGACTAGGTATTGTGGCCCGGTGTAGCAAGCGTAGTACCATCTGTCGAGGTGGGCTTGGGAACCCTGTACACATCGTTTGGTGTCGTTGAGGAAAATTTGGCTGGACTTCCTTGCGGGTTCAGTCCCGAATAGGCGATAAACCTGGATGAGAGACTTGTGTGGTTAGTCAGGTAATGGCTGACTCCCTCACTGGGCTTCCGCTTGAAGGTTGCCGAGGTTCCATTTTATGAGCACGTGGCGGTAAGTGGCGAGAGCATGTGTGACGAAGTACACCCCTGCAGGGTAATCAATCTATTCGAATATCCGCGTCCGCGGATATGGACTACTTGGATACTTATATGGTTCATAGACAATTTAAAAGGTTACTCCTAAAAGCTTCAAGATAAGTGTGAGTACCATGGACGGCACTCTCATAGGAAGATGGGAGAGGATCCATGGTGATGTATTGTTGTGGTGTTAGTGGACTCGTGTACGCTTCGCAAAACTTTTCTAAGTTATGACAGTCGTAGTATAGGATAGCCACTGAGTCAAAGTTGGCTTGCTGCATTGAACCCCACAACTTCCTTGTTGATACCAATGCATATGTCGTTAGTTCTGATGCAAGACTTGCTGAGTACTCAATACTCACTGTTGCTTAAATATGTTTTTGCGGAGGAGACTCCGGTCTCGCTAGTGGTTTCTTCGATAAGATCGATGTTGATCATTTAGCTTGGGAATCCCAGCTAGAGGTGTGGTTCCTGTGGAGGGCCTTGTAGGTAGACAGGCTTCCCTCAGCCTTCTTCTTTTCTAGATGTTTGTACCCAGACATGTTAAGCTTCCACTTGTTGTTTGTATGATTTGTGTGTTGGGTCATGTGACCCCTGTTTGCAATATCACTCTATGTTGGCTCTTATGAGCCTCCTAAATAAATTTGTGTTATTGTATGGTTATGTTGTGAGTCCATAGTTGTATCTATGCATATCGGGCATGTCGTGCGTACGTGTGACGTGCAACAATATGTATGGGATTCGACACCTAGTTGTGTGCCTTTAGTAGTACTCTTTACAGGGAACTGCCTCTTTGTGCTTCCATCGAGCCTTGGTAGCTTGCTACTGCTCTGGACACATTAATTAACCGACATGTATCCATCTTTGCGGATGTGTCTGTCCCTTCCGGGAAATGTCTCGTAGTGTAATGGAGTCCGTGTAGCCTGCTACGACTCGTCTACATGCAGTGATGACATTTATGTCCCACGGCATAATGGAGTCCTTGTAGCTTGCTATGACTCGTCTACACACGCTAGAGGCCGACACCTGCATTGTTGGGTTACGTATGTCTGTTCCTGTACGGATGTGCCACTTGGGCTCTACGACTAGTCATGTCGACCCGGGTTCTTTGACGTTTGAATGCTAGCGACATATTGCATATGTGAGCCAAAAGACGCAAACGGTCCCGACCCAAGTAAGGTGGCAGCCGTGGAGTTAACCGTGCGCGAGGCCGCAAGGTGATGCGATGTGTTACATGCTAGATTCTTATGTCTTAGGATCGGGGTCCCGACAGCGTTGGTATCAGAGCTGACTGACTGTAGGATTACCAAGCCAAACTGATCGATGTTGAGTCTAGTAACTCTTTAGTTATATAAGGGAATTGATTGTGGATGGGAACATAAGGCTCTTTTTACATCTTTCCCATGTTATTTTGATTCTGAGGCACCCTCTCCTTTTCTACGGGGATTAAGAACTAGGCTTCTTATCTATCTACTAGGATCTCGTGTTACTATTCCGTAGACTTATAGGAATGGTTGATCTGAGTTGCTTCCAGTCCTCGGGTGTTATCTGTGTAGCTTGTTAGCTCAATCAGAATCTTGAGATGGTCATGTTAAGGTGTCGTGGCACCTAAATCTTTTTCAGGATGTCTCATTTCCGAGCATTCGCAGCCGTTGTGCTACCCAATTTTTCCCTAGGATTTCTTTGAAGATCAATGCTTCTGCTTTCCCTCCTATCATTTGGTATGCCACCATGTCTAATCCTAGTTTCTCATCATCAGGATGTCCCGCAGTACCCAAGCTGTCATTGGTCACAAGAAGGACTAGAGACATGGTACCAGAGATGCTGAAATTCTGTCGGATTCACCTTCGTGGGCTCAGTTCATGCTAGACATTGAGAAGGACAAGGGAAGTCAAATCGCTTGTTGGCACGTATTCAGGAAAACACCGCACATCAATGTGCTGGAACAGTGACCATCCGTGATTTCATAAAGTTGTACCCACCCACCTTCCATCACTCCATTGAGCCACTCGATGCAGATGACTGGCTCCGTAGCATCTCAAACAAGCTGCGTTCCGCGAACGTGGCCGAGGCTGACAAGGTCGCCTATGCTACATATTTCTTGGAGGGTCCTTCTAGTATATGGTGGGAGAACTATGAGGCTATAATTCCAGCTGGCCAGATTCCTACCTGGAAAGAATTCACGGAGGTTTTCCGTGAGCATCATATTCCTCAGGGTCTCATGGACCGAAAGAGGGAAGAGTTTTGTAACCTTACCTAGAGTAAGATGGTTGTAGATGTTTACAGTCGAGAGTTTGAGAACCTTGCACGTTATGCCACAGAAGAAGTGTCCACGGATTCCAAGAAGCAAGCTAGATTCAGGAAGGGTCTCAACCCAAAGTTGTGTCGTGATCTTCACCTGCATCATTGTGACACCTTCCAAGCTCTTGTGAACAAGGCCATTAATGCAGAGACAGATCAGTTCACCTATGAAGAATCTCGCAAGCACAACTGCGATTTGGCTTCTACCTCCGGTTCTAGATCTCAGAAGCGCCGGATTTGGGTTCCGAACTCATCGCTTCCTCCTGGATATGCATCGAGGCCATCCTGTGTGGTGCCTCGTCCAAGTCAGCTAAATGCTCCACCCATACCTTCGGGTGGACAACCTGTCAATGCGACTCCGCGTCATACTTCTGTGATTTGCTACAAGTGCGGCGAACCATGCCATATCGCTCGCAATTGCACTTAGTCCAATGTTGTTTCACCACAACCTAGAAAGTCTATTGACCGCAATAAGTCACCAGTCAAGGTGTTCCATGCCAAGCCAACAATTATTGAACAGGGATGTGTGAATCATGTCTCAGGCAAAGAAGCTAATGATGATCTAGAAGTTCTCCTTGGAATACTCCTTGTCAATTGCCATCCAACATCAGTTCTATTTGATACTGGAGCATCGCATTCCCTCATCTCGGAAGGATATGCCCGGTTGCATGATATGTCATTCTTTGATATGCCAACTGCTCTTGAAATTCAGACTGCAGGGTCTAGACGGCAAAACACAAGAATAAGCCATGGAAATCCGTGTTGATAGTCTTGTATTCCTTGCTTCGTTGATAGCTCTCAAGTCTTCAGATATTAATATCATATTGGGTATGGATTGTATGATAGCTCACCATGCCAAGACCGATTGCTCCACCAGGTCTGTTCAGCTTACGCATCCATCTGGCAAGATAGCCCATGTTTCAACACGAGTTGCAAAGTGTCAGCTCTATTCTCTCAATGCCAACCCTCTTCCCGAGCTTGATGATATACCGGTAGTAAGAGATTTTCCGGATGTATTCCCAGAAGAATTTCTAGGCATTTCGCCTGACAGGGATGTAGAGTTTGTGATAGACCTCATTCCAGGAACTGTTCCAATATCTAGAAGACCTTATAAGATGGCACCTTTGGAATTAGATGAGCTCAAGAAGCAACTCGATGAGTCCTTGCAAAAAGGTTTCATTCGACCTAGCTCCTCTCCTTGGGCTTGTCCCGTCCTCTTCGTGAAGAAGAAGGATGGAACGGATCGTATGGTTGTGGATTACCAACCTGTCAATTTGGTCACAATAAAGAATAAGTATCCACTCCCCAGGATCAATGATTTCTATGATCAACTTGTTGGATCTTCAGTTTTCTCCTAGATGGATTTGAGGTTAGGCTACCATCAAATCAAGATTAAGAATGGAGACATACCCAAGACAGTGTTCGTCACTCGTTATGGCCAGTACGAGTACATAGTCATGTCTTTTGGACTAACCAATGCTCCAGCAACATTTTCCCGTTTGATGAACTCAATCTTCATGGAGTACTTAGATAAATTCATCGTGGTTACCTCGATGATATTTGAATTTATTCGAAGAATGAAGAAGAACATGCTGAGCACCTCAGACTTATGCTAGAAAAACTCAGAGAGCACCGCCTTTATGCCAAGTTCTCCAAGTGTGAATTTTGGTTACCTAAAGTGACCTATCTAGGTCATGTGATCTCCAGAAAGGGCATCACAGTCAATCCTGAAAGAGTTCAAGCCATTCTCAACTAGACTCCACCTGAAACAGTTAAGCAAGTTACAAGTTTCCTTGGTTTAGCGAGCTATTGTCCCCGCTTCGTGGAGAACTTCTCCAAAGTTGCCAAGCCTGTGACGAAACTCCTCAAGAAAGATAAAAAGTTTGAGTGGTCCCTACAATGCGAGCACAGTTTCCAGGAACTGAAGAGACGTTTGACCTCTGCTCCCGTGCTTGTGCCACCCGATTTCTCCAAGGACTTCGTCATCTGTTGTGATGCCTCTAGACAAGGACTTGGATTTGTTTTCATGCAAGACCGATAGGTGATCGCCTATGCATCCTTAAAGTTGCACCCACATGAGGAAAATTATCCAACACATGATTTGGAGCTTTCAGCAGTAGTCCATGCACTCAATGTATGGCGACATTACCTTCTTGGTAATCGTTACGAGATTTACACAGGTCACCAAAGCCTGAAGTATATATTCACTCAACCAGATCTGAATCTCAGACAAAGACAATGGTTGGAGCTGATTACGGATTACGACTTAGGAATTACTTACACCCCAGGCAAGGCAAATGTCATGGCGGATGCGTTAAGTCGTAAATCCTATTGCAACAATCTTATGCTACAACAAGGCCAACCCCTTTTTCATGAGGAATTCTGCAAGCTTAACCTTCACATTGTTACTCGCGGATCCCTTTCAACCTTGGTTGCAAAACCTACTCTAGAGGATCAGATTATAACAAGCCAACAGTATGATGCGGGTATTACCCAGATCAGGAATAATGTTAAAAAGGGAATTGCTGGTAGTTTCTCCATTGATGATAGAGGTGCAGTATATTTCGGGAACCAGTTGGTAGTTCCTAAAAAGCAACAACTTAGAGAGTTGATCCTTAAGGAGGCTCATGAATCTCCTCTCACCATTCACCCTGGCAGCACCAAGATGTATTAGGACCTACGCCAAAGGTTCTGGTGGACCAGAATGAAGAGGGAAATCGCTCAATTCATTGCTAATTGTGATGTTTGTCGTCGCGTGAAGGCAGAGCATCAGAGGCCTGCTGGCACCATTTAGCCTTTAGCTATTCCTCAATGGAAATGGGATAAATTTTAAATGGATTTCATCACTGGATTTCCCATGACCAAGAAAGGAAATAGTGCTATCTTCGTGGTTATTGATCGCCTTTCCAAAGTGGCTCATTTCCTTCCTGTCCGAGAGAGTATCACTGCTATTCAGTTGGCGGATTTGTATATCTCTCGAATAGTGTCCCTGCATGGTGTTCCATTGGGAATCAATTCAGACCGTGGAAGTCTTTTCACCTCTCGAGTTTGGGAAAGTTTACAGAATGCTATGGGAACCCATCTTTCCTTTAGCACTGCTTTTCATCCTCAGTCAAGTGGTCAGGTTGAAAGAGTTAATCAGATTCTCGAAGACATGCTCAGAGCTTGTGTCATCTCATTCGGAATGAATTGGGAGAAGTGTCTTCCATTTGCCGAGTTTGCATATAACAACAACTACCAATCCAGTCTGGGCAAAGCTCCTTTTGAAGTTCTTTATGGACGAAGATGCCGAACACCTTTGAATTGGTCAAAGACCGGGGAAAGACAATTCTTTGGGCCAGATATTATCCAGGAAGCAGAAGAGCAAATCCGCGTTATTCGTGAGAATCTCAAGACAACTCAGTCTCGTCAGAAGAGTCAGTATGATCGCCATCATAAGGAAGTAACTTATGAGGTGGAAGAAAAGGCTTACCTTCGGGTTACTCCTCTGAAGGGTACCCATCGCTTCGGTATCAAGGGCAAATTGGCTCCTCGTTACATTGGTCCTTTCTGCATTCTCGAAAAACGAGGAGAGGTAGCCTACCAATTGGAACTGCCCCCATATCTTTCCAGAGTTCATGATGTCTTTCACGTTTCTCAACTCAGGCGTTGCTTCAAGGATCCTATCCGTGAAGTGGACCACGAAACGCTTGATCTTCAAGATGATCTTTCATATCGAGAATATCCTGTTCGCATTCTCGATCAAGCTGAGCGTGTAACCCGGCATCGGACTATCAAGTTTCTGAAGGTTCAATGGTCGCATCATTCTGAGAATGAAGCTACCTGGGAGCATGAAGATCGTCTTCGATTTGAGTATCCGGCTCTTTTCCCGTCGACTCCAGAATCTCGGGACGTGGTTCTTTTAAGTGGGGGTGAGTTGTCACATCCCTAGCTTAGCATGCATTAGGATCCATGTTGTGATTGCATCATGTTTAAATTCTTTTAAACATGAAATGGGGATGTTCAAAACCCTAGCACGATTTGAATTCATTAGGCTCAACCAAATATTTTCTTTCAATGATCCAAAGTGACATTGGAAAAATGTATATCTTCTTGGGTTTAATGTGGCAACATAAACCAGGGGTGATGCATATTTTAAAAATGTCATTTTGGGTATCTAATTTAATCGTTAAATATTCAGATTTGGGTTTTAAAATGCTACAAATATTTTAAAAGCTCAAACAAACTTGAAACTTGGCCAGGGCTTTTGAATTAATTCCTCTGGTGCCCAGAAAAAGTTTCATATTTTTTATAAAGATTTTAGTGCCTAAATAAAATAAATGCTATAACAGAAATTGCAAAGGAGAACTAATTAAAAAAAGATAAGGAAGCCCAGGAAGGGTCTGGCCCACCCGGCCCAGCTGCCAGTCACCCCCAACCTCTCGCCAGGAGCATTGGGGCGTGTGGCACGGGCGCGCCGGCACGCGCCGGCCGCCTGCTGCCTAGCTGCTAGCCGTGGCGCCCCTTGGGAGTGCAATTGCCCCCGTAGCCATGGCCCTCTTCTCCTCCCTCTCCCTCTTCCTGCCGCTTTCCTCTCTCGCTCCCCCTCTCTCCTCTGCTCTCTCTCGTCAGGACCGAGCTCATCGCCGTTGTCGATCTGCCGTCGCCGTGCCTCCTCGAGCTCGCCCCCGATGCCAACGAGTCCCTGTGAGCCGCCGCGTCCATCTCCCCAGCTCTTCCGTGCCCCCTAGGCCCTAGCGCTGTTTTAGCCGAGCTCCGGCCGCCGCCTCCAACGTCGTAGCCATGAGCTCCGTCGTCCCCCTGCGCCCCTAGCTAGCTCCCCGGGTGCACGCGAGCGAGGGCTTCGGCCCAGTGCTCCCGGCCGCCACTCCCGTGGTCGGCAACATGGACGCCGCCGCGTCTAGAGGTCGCCGGCGACGAGCCCGTCGCCTGAGCCTGCAGGTGGGACCCCCTTGTCAGGTGATTAGCTTAAGGCTAATCACTGGGTTAGTTAACCCTAAGTAGCTAACGTGTGGGCCCAGCCTGTTAATTAGTAGTTAGTTTAAATTAAAAAAATTGTTAGAGTAATAAGTCAATGACAGGTGGGGCCCAGCCGCCAGGTTTGACCTGGGCTGGCGCCTTTGACCTGCTAACGTCACCGTGACATCAGGCTGACATAATATCTCAATTTTCGATTTAAATAAATTCCAGAAATTTATAAAAACTTCTAAAATTCATAGAAAATAATGTGTAAACTAGATGAAAATAATTTATATATGAAAATTGATCAGAAAAAAATCAATAAATCCATCTGTACCATTTTAATGCATGTTACAGCAACCTAAATAGGTGAACTTGGACATTTTAGCTCAATTGCATTATGGAATCCATATATGAAGTTGAATTTGAACCTTGAGTTCAAACCCACTTCATTTAAATATGTTGCTAGATGCATTAGTTCAAACACCTCATATTGCCATGACATATTCATGCATCATATTGTAGCATTTGGTGTGTATTGATTTGTACCCCCTTCGATGTTGTTCTTCGTGTTAGGCACTGTTTCGGAGGATACGGTCGAGTATCCATCTGAGGAGTAGTAACGTGTGATCGTCTTATCAGGCAAGCAACCCCCCTTGAACATACCTGATACAATCCCACTCTCTCGCTCCTGCTCTCACTTATTGCATTAGGACAAAACGTTACAACTTTGCATGTTTCGGTAGTTGAACCCATTCCTCTGCATGTCCTATCAATGTCACAGTAAATAGCTAAACCATGCAACCTAGCATACCTGGTAGATGCTTGAGCTATGTTGTGCCTTAACCTCCTATGCTTGCTATGCTTAGAGTTGTGTCAGGTCTAATTCATCTGGGTGATAAACCGGAGTGAACTGAACTTGTTCTGATAATGAGAGTTAAGTTGTGAACATGATTTGATAAAGGTAGCGTTGAGAGGCCGTGTAGGAGTACATGGCGGGTTGTCTCATTGGGACCGTCCTTAAGAACTGAGTCCTGCGTATGTTGTCCAAGACTAGCTACTACCGCACATTGGGATCCTTAATTGACTCTCTCGACTTATTGACCGACTTGATCTCTGTCTAGGAGTTGCAACTAGTTTCTGGTGTTTGTAGGATATGCTAGTAGTCTACCAAGTGGCACCGCGTACAGGTGGGCTTGGGACAGACTAGGTATTGTGGCCCGGTGTACCAAGCGTAGTACCATCTATCGAGGTGGGCTTGGGAACCCTGTACACATCGTTTGGTGTCGTTGAGGAAAATTTGGCCGGACTTCCTTGCGGGTTCAGTCCCGAATAGGCGATAAACCTGGATGAGAGACTTGTGTGGTTAGTCAGGTCATGGCCGACTCCCTCGCTGGGCTTCCGCTTGAAGGTTGCCGAGGTGCCTTTTTATGAGCACGTGGCGGTAAGTGGCGAGAGCATGTGTGACGAAGTACACCCCTGTAGGGTAATCAATCTATTCGAATAGCCGCGTCCACGGATGTGGACTACTTGGATACTTATATGGTTCATAGACAATTTAAAAGGTTACTCCTAAAAGCTTCAAGATAAGTGTCAGTACCGTGGATGGCACTCTCATAGGAAGACGGGAGCGGATCCATGGTGGTGTATTGTTGTGGTGTTAGTGGACTCATGTACGCTTCATAAAACTTTTCAAATTTATGAAATTCATAGTACAGGATAGCCACCGAGTCAAAGGTGGCTTGCTGCATTGAACCCCACAACTTCCTTGTTGATACTGATGCATATGTAGTTACTTCTGATGTAAGACTTGCTGAGTACTCAGTACTCACTGTTGCTTAATTATGTTTTGCAGAGGAGACTCCGGTCTCGCTAGTGGTTTCTTCGATAAGATCGATGTTGGTCATTTAGCTTGGGAATCCTAGCCAGAGGTCTGGTTCCTGTGGAGGGCCTTGTAGTCAAACAACCTTCCCTCAGCCTTCTTCTTTTCTAGATGCCTGTACCCAGACATGTTAAGCTTACACTTGTTGTTTGTATGATTTGTGTGTTGGGTCATGTGACCCCTGTTTGTAATATCACTCTATGTTGGCTCTTATGAGCCTCCTAAAAATGTTGTGTTGTTGTATGGTTATGTTGTGAGGCCATAGTTGTATCTATGCATATCGGGCATGTCGTGGGTACGTGTGACGTGCAACAATATGTGTGGGATTCGACACCTAGTTGTGTGCCTTTAGTAGTACTCTTTACAGGGAACTGCCTCTTTGTGCTTCCACCGAGCCTTGGTAGCTTGCTACTGCTCCGGACACATTGATTGACCGGCATGTATCCTTCTTTGCTGCCGTGTCTGTCCCTTTAGTGAAATGTCTCGTAGTGTAATGGAGTCCCTGTAGCCTGCTACGACTCGTCTACGTGCAGTGATGACATTTATTTCCCATGGCGTAATGGAGTCCCTGTAGCTTGCTATGACTCGTCTACACACGCTAGAGGCCGACACCCGCATTGTTGGGTTATGTATGTCTGTTCCTGTACGGATGTGGCCCTTGGGTTCTATGACTAGTCATGTCGACCCGGGTTCTTTGACGTTTGAATGCTAGTGACATATTGGATACGTGAACCCAAAAGATGCAAACGGTCCTGGCCTAGGTAAGGTGGCAGCCGTAGAGTTAACCGTGCATGAGGCCGCAAAGTGATGCGATGTGTTACATGCTAGATTCTTATGTCTTAGGATCGGGGTCCCGACATCCGACATGGTGATCCGAAAGTTTTGGGTAATTTATCCTTTACACAATTAAAAATCAATAATTGCTACTTATTGTACTAATAAATGTTGTCTTGTTTGATTGCAGACCTTCTTCAGGTGTGACGAGGGATACGAGGAGGCCGCTGAAAAGCTTATGGATTACGAGTGCAAGCGCCCACTACAGAACTTACGACACGAGGCTCAGGTGCAGGCTATTCGAGATTACTATGCCTCGCGACATATTAAGAAGGCCAGGTTGTCATCCCGCCGAAAGTTTCTGGACAAAGAACAGTACATGAAGGTAAGTACCTATTCTTAAGGCCTTGTTTTTAGTTTCCTTGCTTTGATTCGTAGGCGTAGCTCTCAAATTTCTCTTTACTAAATTAGGTGCCCCCGAGATGGTGTGCGGATAAGATGAATTGTTGGAAGGCGTTGGTGAATGAGTGGTGCTCTGACGAATGGCGAGTCGTCCACGACGATGCGAAGGAACGTGTAGGATCGAAAGTAGTGCTAGAGGCGGGGGTGATTAGACTACTTGACCAAATAAAATCTACTTTTTACCAATTTTAATTCTTGGCGAATTTTAGCATTCATAGTATGTCAAGTACACCCTAAACATGCATGTCTAAAAATATAGCAGCGGAAAGTAAATACAAGCATGTAAGTAAGGAGAGGGTAGGAGGAGCAAACGCAATTTGTGACACGATGATTTTTCCCGTGGTTCCGATAGGTGACGCTATCGTACATCCACGTTTATGGAGTCTTCAACGCACGGAGGGTAACAGTCGCGAGAGTCCATGAAGGGCTCCACCCATAAGGGTCCACGAAGTAGCAACCTTTAGTATTCTATAAGGGCTTCCGTCCATGAAGGACTAGCCTCACTATGGGTAGATCTTCACGAAGTAGGCGATCTCCTTGCCCGTACAAACTTCTTGGTTCAACTCCACAACATGGAGTAGGAGGCTCCCAAGCGACTCCTAACCAATCTAGGAGGCACCACCCTCCAAAAGGTAATAGGCCTGGTAATTACGATGAACTCCTTGCTCTTGTGCTTCAAAATGATAGACTCCTCAACACACAATCACTCTCTCACATATTTGGATTGGTAGAAGAGATGGTATTGCTGGACAGCAACTTGGGGAGGCTAGAAATCAAGATCCATATGATTGGAGTGGAAGATCTTGACCTCAACACAAGGGTAGGTGGTTCTCTCTTAGAAAATGGATAGGATAGGTATGGAATAGTCCTGAGTGCTTCTCTCTCGAGTAGGTGGTGGTGAAGGGTTATATATAGGCATCCCCCAAAATCCAACCGTTACACACAAAATGACCAACTCTGTGACACCGATGTGTTAATCTCAATGGTACCGAAGTGACCAAAAGGTGGCAACTTTTGAATCTCGGTGAGACCGATATAGGAATCTCGGTTGCATCGATAAGGTGACCAACGGTCAGACTGCCCAATCTCGGTGACACCGATTCGACAATCTCGGAGGGACCAAAACTGTGAACTTGCGTAATAGAAAGTTGGCAGCCCAACTCGGTGGCACCGAATGCAGTATCGGTTGCACCGAAAAGCTAGAGTTTGGTTGAGTCTGTCTAGGGCTTGGAATTGGTGGCACCGGGATGGAAATGTTGGTTGCATCGATTTTGAGTATTTGGCTTAGGACAGACTTTGGTGGGAGAGTTTGTGGGTGTTTTTGGTGACTATCACTTGTGCACGTATCAATATTTTGTTCACCAACAAAACCGTACCCCCTTTTAATACTATTGGCTTTCCTATGGACTCAAAATGATTTCTCACAAATATAAAGTGTAGAGTCCTCTTGCTTGAAGATTTGCCAACCTATTTCCTTACATCTCGGGTTATTCCACAATCTCCACAATCCTTTTGCCAATCCTATCATTGAATATTTCCATAAATATACTTGTTGGAAACATTAGTTCAATGACTTATATGTTGTTATAAATTACCAAAACCACTAAGGGAGCAAATGTGCTTTCAATCTCCCCATTTTGGTAATTGATGATAAGATATAGATCAAAGCTTCAACATATGATATAATCAATGAATATAATCATCGTTTTGAGAAGTATGTGATAAGCAAGAGCTCCTCCTAAATTTGTGCATTATTTTAAATTTGTGTTTGAATGCAAATGCACAATCAATTAGGTACATGGGGCACTTCTTCCATTTCACATACAACTTTGTGGTGTGCAAGAGAAATAAGAGTTAACAACATAGCACAACACATCAAGCAAAGTGAATGAAATGATCATCACATAACCATCAAATGATAGGAAATAGTAGCAACACATATAACATCGTATGATCAAACAAAAACAAAAAAGTGTATCACATCAAAACAAAATAGCCAAATGTTTTGTAAAACCAGCAATAAGAACAAGACGCTCTCTCACTCGAAGCCTAATATATATACAACTTCTCCCCCTTGGCAACAAGTTACCAAAAAGTTCAAAGAGATATAGCTAATCGTTTTGCGGTTGATCTCCTCCGATCGTCGATGTTGGAGTTGAGAGAACTGCGTCAGCTAAGACATCCGCTGAAGTCCTGGATGGAGCTAGAGTAGATACTAGAGGCACTGGAGCTGATGGAGCTGAAAACACAGTGGCTGGAGCAGAAGATGAAGGCCTCGTCTCTGGAGCTGGTACTGTAGGAGTCCTGGCCTTAGTCATAAACTAGGCATTCATCCTGATAGGTGCACTATATTCCTCATCAGAATAGGAGGAATCAGATTCTGATGAGTGGCGGCGGATTGGGGCTTCATCAACCTCCTTCTTGAGCTCATTGACTGTCTTAGTCGGCCCATCAACCTTGTCATTCAGAGTTTTCACTCTCTCATCAATAATGTTCACAAGGCTCTCTTGAGTATCCATGATGGTATTGATGTCCTTCTTCATTTCCATGATAGTGGTGATCAAAAGATCCATCTATTCGTTCCTGGACCTGGGAACCTGAGCACTAGTGGCTCGAGATGCCTCTGCTTCTGCCTCTACATGTGCTTGAGCTTCAACTGATGTGGGATGGTCTGGGTCCATCACCACAACATTGTCCTCTAGATCTGGCTGAAGTGGCAAGTGTGGACTGTCCAGAGAAAATATGTGCTTCTCAAGTTGAGAGTTGATGAGCATTTGAATGTAGGGTGCCTAGCAGCAAGAACACTTCTGATCAGTAGCAACCCTCTTCATTGTCTCTACTATCAAGTCCATCACTCGAATCCTGGTGTGACGATCAAGATGGATGAGCATGTTGATGCAGTATCCACGGATCATCTTCTCATCTCTAGACTTGGGCATCAAGGTATGCCTCGGGATGGTGTTCGTGGTACGGAGGCCTGGATGGAGAAAGTAGATAGAACCAAGCTTGTGAGATTGCACTTTATCTGCAGGGATAGGATTATACATATCCTTCGTAGCATTGTGGCTCTCCTTGGATTCTATGTAGACATCCAAATCTCCATCTTGAACCTCTGGGACTCCTAAGATGGTAGCCCACTCATCAATAGTAGATTCATATATTGCTCCTTCAATCATCCAAACAATTCCGTCATCTCCATAAAAATGAGCAGTGGAATAGAACTGCATGATCATCTCATCGTTCCAAGCAGCGGACTCCTTCCCAGCAAATTTATCAAGTCCAATGTAGTGGAAGTTGTCTTGGAAACATGGAAGGAAATCTTTGTTATCCTTGATGTACTTCTAGTCAACATATCTCATGTCACTCACTGCTGGGCTCTTGTCTAGCAAAACTGTCTCATAGAAGACTTGTTGTTCCTTGGTATAAAATCTGTAATCAACAACATTCTTTCTTTTCTGGGCATATGGATCAATCGCTCTCCATGCGCTCAAGCCTGAATCCTTCCTATTCTTCATATCCTCAGCAACTGGGTGGCTGGCATCATGAACTGGAAGGTGAGGTCTGAGCTTCATCAGAACAGTCATAGCATCATCATCATCATCTGCTTCTCTGAAAGTGGACTTCTTGTTCTTCTCAGAAGCAGGTATATCCCTAGTAGTCCTCTTGGACTTCTATGTAGAAGCTTTTTTTGAAGTAGCCTTGGTGCTCTTGGAGGGGCCTGGCTTGGGCATAGCATCAGCCAAAAGTTTCTTGGCTTTTTTCTTAGGAGGGGCGTGAGCAGCAGGTTCCTCCTCTTCCTCCTCTGCAGCCGCAGCACCAGCAGCAGCAGCCTCCTCTGGATCCTCAAACATAGAGGTAGGCCTACCCTACACACGGATGATCCTCTTTCTAGCTGTCTTCTTTGGCACAGCTTTCTTGGGGACCTCAATAGACACTGTTGCCCTAGCACTCTCATGTGCTTTGAAGGTTTCTATAGGAGCATAAATTTTGCTAACCACCTTCCTAGATGAGGTGGCCTCATTGGCATCCTTCCTTGCAGCCTTCTCTTGCTTCTTAGCAAGAATCTCTTCCGATACAAAATCATAATCTTCTTTCTCTGAGTTGAGTCTCTTCCTTGTCCTTGTTGCAGCCTTAGGCAACCCATGAGAACTGGGAGTGCCTGGATCTGAAAAGGAACTAGCCTCAGGACTAGTGCCTGAACTAATCCCTATGTTCCATTCTAGCAAATTTGGACTATCTGATCCTGACATGCTGACCCTATGAATAGTGTATAGAAGAGTAGAGTAGGATGAGTCATCACAAAATGTAGATGTTTTTGAAAGTTTGAACAAAAGATTTTCCAAGTTTTGCATTCTGTCAAATGTATTTCGGTACAACCGAGGCAGAAATTTCGGTCACGCCAAGACTAACTCCAACTTTCCAGGAACTTGGCACCATTTTCGGTCGGACCGAAAATAAGCACTCGGTTCCACCAAGGTGTTCTCAGCGTGGCAGAAACTAAAATCGATGACACCGATTTTCCCACATCGGTTCTATCGAGATACAGGTGGCAGATGTCAAAACCGTAAAAATCTATCATTCGCTACTCTATGGGATTTTCTTTGTGGATGGAAAGCTTTCAGACGGTGGCCTATAAATAAAAACGATTTTATTGTGCAAGACTTGGACGGGGAGCGCGAGAAAAGTCAAATCCATACCCTAGCTTGGCAACGGATCCGCTACGATGGCGACGGTGGCAAAGATGCCTGTCGACAGCAAGATTTCTAGCGGCGGAGGCGCTCGAGAAAGGCAAGGCGATGACCAGGGGGTCCTTCTGCGGCAGCTAGGGTTGTGGAGGCACGACATTTCAAGAATAGATTTCAAAAGTCGGGGTCCACCGATTATATACCCATCGCTGTCGATGACACTGCTTTGATATTTTCGGTGTCACCGAGTTTCACAACTATCAGTTGACTGGGAAACTCGGTGTAACCCAGAATATGAAGTCACTCTTACCGAGATAAGAAAACCAGATCAACCCTAGGCATTCGATGAGACAGAGAATTGTGGGTTGGTTCCACCGATGCACTTGGGAGGTTTTAATGGTCAATCCTTGACAATACGGAACTTCGAGTGCTCCTCACACAGAGTGATCGAAAAGTACTTGTTTAAATTTTATGATGTAGCATGAATAGAGTATCAGGTGAGAAATCATAGATTTATAATGGATTGGTCCTAGGCATTCTTGTATATCCAATTGGCAAATAAATATGAAAAGCTAAATAGCAACAATTGTATATGCTCGAATGAGTAAATAAATGCAGACCAACAACTCACACAATAAGATGTCAAATGAAATCATGGAAAACATGCACAAACATAATAGCATCTAACAAGCACTTTGGCGATGATGGAGTCATCTATATATGAGTATATTGACTTAGGAGCCAAGTAAGAATACTTGATCATAGGTCGTACTCATCGTTTAAGCAAAAGGGGGATTACCACTTTTACATAAAGCATTTAATGTTGTCACGTTCTTATGAGATGCTTTGACTCAAGTCTTAGAGTAAAGCTCCCCCTTGATGTGACATCACCCCATACAAGGGACAAACTAACCTTGGGTTTTGTCGATGAAGATTTCATGTTGGTGAGGTAGTGGTGGATGCTCAAAGTTGATGAAGATCACCAAGAATTGGGAGCATCCTTGTTGTTTCATTACTCTTCTCACCTACATTGATTATTCCCAACACACAAAGACACAAATACAAGGATCTCTATGGACATGGAGTGCAAGGCATATGTGATGATGTTCATTGATTTGTTGATTACGTTGTCCCGTGCTTACCTCTGAGGGAATGTGTTACACCTTGAACTATTGCATAATGTTGATGTTGATTGCAACTAGTTCTTGCCAATAATGAATATGAGTGAATTTGATTGGCGGAGTCACCCCTCAAGAACTCTCTAGTTCTTCTTCTTGGGGACCCACATCAAGTTGATGGGGATCCTTGGTGTTGTAGTAGCCTTTCTAGTAGTTGAGCTTGAAGTAGCCTTGGGAACCCACTCCACCAAAGCTCGGGAATCATATTCATTTGGGCCAATATCCTCTTGAAACTTGTTGTTGCCCTTGAGCTTGGGGTCTTGTGGTGGAAGGTCATCTTGCGCCTTTGTTCCATTTGGGGGAGTATTTTCATACTTCTCGTTTTGAGGAACAAACTTGGGATTGGGGTATTGACCTTCTTCCGATTCAAATCCATTCGCGTTGAAGTAGCCAACACCGTGATTCTTCCGGTATCCTCCATGCTTACGTACAATCTCCTCAAATTTCTTGCACCCTTCAAAACTCTTGTAGATACCTTTCTCTATAATCCCTGTCAATAGTTCATTTTCTTGCTCAAGTATAACTTGTCTAAGAGAAAAGTTAGTGGGATCAAGATAACTACTAGAAGCAATATCATTGGATTTATCATTTTGATTGCTACTAGTTGAAGAACCTTTCTTTCCTTTGTTACTAGCTTGCTTAGACATAACTTGTGGCATGAATGTAGATAAGAGAAGTCACTTGGCTAGATAAGAGGAAGTCTTCTTTCGAAGATCATCATTGATAGCTTTAAATAACTCATGTTCTTGCTCCAAATTGAGCTTCTTGAAGCTTAGCTTATCATGTGTCCTTACAAGCTCTCTATGACTCTCTAGAGTTGACTCATGAGCTAACTTAAGAGTTTTTAGTTCTTGAGTTAGTCGTTCGATTTCCAACTTATCATCAATGGAGGACTTATCTACACTAGAGTGAGTAATAGGTAGTTCATTTTGACTAACATTACTAGATTTGTCAAATAGCAAGTCATCTTCATCAGTATTGAAATCAGGATACTCGGGGTGTGATACCTTGGGTCCTTTAGCCATGAAGCAACTTCCACTCCCTTCGTTTGGTGAATCAAATAGATAATAGGAGTTGGTAGTCACTAGTGCAAGTCCGGAAACACCTTCACCTTGACTATAGTCGGAGTTGGAGTGATAGCTTCTCTCAGAGTGGTTGTCGGATTCGGAGCCGGAAACCCATTCACCAACATGAACTTGACGTTTTCTTCTTGAGAAGTTCTTCGTCTACTTGTCCTTCTTCTCTGAGTCCATACTTCTCCTTGAGGGTCTTTGTTCATAACGATCATCTCTACTACTTCTCTCTCTTCAAGTGACTCGTCCCTTGAGCTTCATCTTCTTGGTGACTCTTCTCTTCATTTGTAGGGAGCCGTGCACTCATTCGAGTTGTGTCCAGGCTTCCCACAATTGTAGCAGCTTTTGTCACGACTTGACGAATGCTTCTCTTCATATCTTGAGTTGGAGCTTCGATCTTTGCTTCTATTCTTGTAGAACTTGTTGAATTTCTTGACCATGAGGCTTATCTCTTCATTTGTGACAAGGTTGTCTCTAGAGGTAGCAGGAGCATCACTTGTGGCTTTGTAAGCACCGCTTCACTTGTGGTGAAGATCTTCCTTGTCTTTGAGTGTCATCTCATGAGCAACAATTCTTCCAATCACTTCCGTTGGCTTGAGATCTTTGTAGTTGGGCATCATTTGGATCAATGTGCAAACGGTGTCATATCGATCATCCAAAGCTCGAAGTATCGTCTTGATGATGAATTTGTAAGTCATTTCTTCGCTTCTTAAATAGTCAATATCATTGGTGATGAGAGATAGCCTAGAGTACATCTCAGCGACTCCTTCACCATCCTTCATCTTGAACTTTTCATATTGACTTTGAAGAACATCCAACTTGGATTCTCTAACAAATTATGTACCTTCATTCATATCAATCAAAGTATCCCAAATCTCTTTTGCATTCTCAAGATGGTTGATTTGATGCATTCTTCGGGGCATAAGCAGTTGAAGAGAATGGCACATGCTTGAGCATTGAGTTGCAGCATCTTCAATTCATCTACATTCTCTTCGCGATCGGATTCCCTTCCTTTCGCAAAGAATTCACTTTGCATACCAACACAAACAACATCCCAAATGGAGGGGTTATGACCAAGCAAATGCATTTTCATTTTATGCTTCCAACTAGCAAAATTCGTGCCATCAAAGTATGGATTTCTATGGTGATAATTTCCCTCACTAGACGCCATACTCTCCTAGGTTATGAGGACAATGCAATGGAGACCAAAGCTCTGATACCACTTGTAGGATCGAAAGTAGTGCTACAGGTGGGCGGGGGTGATTAGACTACTTGACCAAATAAAATCTACCTTTTCCCAATTTTAATTCTTGGCAGATTTTAGCATTCATAGTATGTTAAGTACACCCTACATATGCATGTCTAAGAGTATAGCAGCGGAAAGTAAAGACAAGCATGTAAGTAAAGAGAGGGTAGGAAGAGCAAACACAATTTGTGACACGATGGTTTTTCCCGTGGTTTTGGTAGGTGGCGCTAGTGTACATCCACGTTTATGGAGTCTTCAACCCACGGAGGGTAACGGTCACGAAAGTCAACGGAGGGATCCACCCATAAGGTTCCACGAAGTAGCAACCTTAACTATTCCATAAAGGCTTCCTTCCATGAAGGTCTAGACTCACTATGGGTAGATCTTCACGAAGTAGGCGATCTCCTTGCCCGTACAAACTTCTTGGTTCAACTCCACAACACGAAGTAGGAGGATCCCAAGCAACACCTAACCAATCTAGGAGGCACCACCCTCCAAGAGGTAATAGGCTCGGTAATGACGATGAAATCCTTGCTCTTGTGCTTCAAGATGATAGACTCCTCAACACACAATCACTCTCTCATGGATTTGGCTTGGTAGAAGAGATGGGATTGGTGGAAAGCAACTTGGGGCGGCTAGAAATCAAGATCCATATGATTGGAGTGGAAGATGTTGACCTCAACACATGGGTAGGTGGTTCTCTCTCGGGAAACTGATAGGATAGGTATGGAATAGTCCTAAGTGTGTCTCTCTCGAGTAGGTGGTGGTGAAGGGTTATATATAGGCATCCCCAAAAATCCAACTATTACATACAAAATGACCAACTCGGTGACATCGATGTGTTAATCTCGATGGTACCGAAGTGACCAACAGGTGGCAACTTTCGAATCTCGGTGAGACCGATAAGGTGACCAACGGTCAGACTGCCCAATGTCGGTGACGCCGATTCAACAATCTCGGAGGAACCGAAACTATGAACTTGCGTAATAGAAAGTTGGCAGCCCAACTCGGTGGCACCGAATGCAGTATCGGTTGCACCGAAAAGCTAGGGTTTGGTTGAGTCTGTCAAGGGTTTGGAATCGGTGGCACCAGGATGGAAATGTTGGTTGCACCGATTTTGAGTATTTGGCTTAGGACAGACTTTGGTGGGAGAGTTTGTGGGTGTTTTTGGTGACTATCACTTGTGCACGTATTACCATTTTGTTCACCAACAAAACCTTGTCCCCTTTTAATAGTATTGGCTTTCCTATGGACTCAAAGTGATTTCTCACAAATATAAAATGTAGAGTCCTCTTGCTTGAAGCTTTGCCAACCTATTTCCTTGCATCTCAGGGTATTCCACAATTTCCACAATCCTTTTGCCAATCCATCATTCAACATTTCCTGAAATATACTTGGTGGAAACATTAGTTCAATGACTTATATGTTGTTATAAATTACCAAAACCACCAGGGGAGCAAATGTGCTTTCAGATCGGCGTGCCCAAATTGAAGGTGTGCCACACCTTCAAGGCAGCACCAACTTATTTCAGTTCGGGCGGAACTGGGTATGTGGTTTGCTTCATGATTCCTATAATTCATTTTTTGATGCTAGCTTGACCCCTTTATTAATAATTTTTCCCTCTCTTATAGGCGCATTACAATAAGATGGAGGTGCCACATTTGTACGACCTCTATGGCATGGCCCATACTACCTCGTACTAGAAGGCCAAGGCATTGTCTGACTATGACCTCGATAATCCCAAGAACTTCACCAACATCTCCTCCCACAACAAGCTCGTGAGGTACAGAGATGTGGGGAAGGTGGTGAATGGGGAGGACTTCAACCCGAGCCAGCATCCTATTGATCCAGACCTGGTGATGATAGCTGGAAACGGGATGCCCCATGGCTCGATAGCCATTGGAGATGGACTTATACGGTCTTCACGCACACTCTGGCAGATCAAGGCGCGCCAAACGAGCTCCTGTCTTGAGATGTCGCCTCGTCCACGGCCAGTCCAGCTCGCCATTGAGGTTAGTCATATGGACTCAGATAGCTTTCCTCCATTACATTGTGTGTGCGAACAAAGATGATTACAATGCTAACGAGGAGTTATGTTGCAGGCTGCTCTGCAGAAAGAAAGAGAGGCAACCCAAGCGCTTCTGGCAGAACAGGCCTAGCAAGCGGTGGAGGAGAATTGGGATTTGGAGGAGAGGACGACAAGGTTGTTGAAGGAGGAGAGGGCACGGAACAATGTGTCGAATCGGGCCATGTATGAGCTCATCGTAGTAAGTTTCTTCTTCATATTAGCCAAATAATGCACTACATGTTGTTTTCATTAATAACCAATATGATTGACTTGTCAAAACCAAATGTGCAAACTTTGTGCGAGAAGACCATCTAGACCCCTCCGTTGATGCCAGTCATTACCACGGATGGAACGGTGAGTTTCATTTCAATGTTCGTTTTTTACTAGTCTTAACATTTCAGCGTCATCATGCTACCAAAAATGATCTTTGGTGGAGCATAACTCTCGAGCCGCATCGCATGACCCTTCTCCAGGGCCAAGTAGTGCTTCACCTGACACCGACCCGAGCAACCCCGGTGCTTCACCTCCTTGATGACGAGCACGGTAAGCCCTAATATGCCACTTACTTGGCTCATTTTGTCAAACAAAGACAAACATAGCACTTAGACAAATTTAGCATAATAACAAAATTAGCACTTAGACAAATGTCATATTTTGCCGAAGTTAGCTTTGTTTCCCCTAAAATGACATAGTAAGCTTACTTACCACCCAAATGACATATTGTACCTAAGTTATCTCTAAAATGACATATACTTAGCATTGTTTCCTCCACACTGACATACGAAGCTTAGTTAACTAAAAAATGGCATAATAGACTTGGTAACTTCATAGATGCCATAGACTTAGCTTATTTTCATGCAAAATGACACAATAAGCTTAGTTAGGTCAAAAATGTGATAATTACCTAGGTTAGCTCTAAAATGAAAAAAATAAGCAATAAGAAGAAGAAAAACAAGAGGAGATAAAGAGAGAAGAAAAACGCTTTTTCATCTTCTTCATCTTGTACTTCTAGATCTACTTCTACTTCTTTGGAGATTTGATTGAGTTCACGACATCTTGCTTTGATGTAGTGCTAATGTTTACTTCCTGTTTTCATTTTGTATCGATGAACTTATGTGAAACTTTCTACCTATATGTATGATACTATGTATGTATGGACGAAACTAATTTAATATGATGAACAATGTGGATTTGATACTTCTAATTTGGTATAATTGTTGGTTGATCATATCCATATGGCAGGGATATTGTTTATGTGTAATATATATACATATCATATATTTTCCTGTAAAAATTGTTGAATATAACAAAAAACAGAAGAAAAAAAGAGGCAATACAGGCACTTTGCCATCTGCCCCGGACGGCAAAGCCCTCTTTGTCGATGGCCATGGACGGCAAAGAGGGCGTGTGGCAGCAAGCTGTTAGACCTGGGAGCACCAGGCTTGGGGCTATTTGGCCTCTTTGTCGTTCGAGGCAAAAGTCAAAGGATAGACGACAAAGAGTAGATGGCTGGGCCATTGGGCGCAGAAGGAAAAGGGATGGGCGGTGGGCAATGGGCTGGGCGGGTGCCGTAGTGGGCAGATGGCAAAGGTTGTGTGGGCCGTATGGGGCAGACAACAAAGGGCTGGGGGGCATTACCACCTAACAGTGCTACCGTTAGTTCTACACCGTCCACAGTCTTTGTCGTCTGCAGGCTGACAGCAAAAAGACTTTGCCGTCCATTGTGCCAAGGCAGATGGCAAAGAACCCCTTTGTCGGGGTTTGTTCGGCACAAAATTTTGCCGTTCGTGGTTGTGCCCTTTGCCGTCTGCCATGGCGGACGGCAAAGAGCATGATTCCTATAGTGTGGCTTTTGTCTAGCTCCTACCAACCCAAACATAAAGTCTTCTTCTGGATGCTTCTGCATGACAGGATAAACACTAGGAATCTGCTAACAAGGAAGTATTTTCACCTAGATTCCTATCTTTGTGCCACTCTCAATTGCTAGTTGCAAGAAACTCTTCATCATCTATTCTGGAGTTGTCCCTTTGCGGATGTATGCTGGGATTTTGTTTGCCCCAACAAAAATAAAAATATTTCAATCCTTGAAGCTTTTGCTGACATCAGAGAAAAACTTCATATACCTTTCTTTATGGAAGTTATCATCCTGGCAGCATGGGCCATCTGGATTACAAGGAACAAATTCTTTTTTGAGAATACGCCACCATCATTTTAGAGATGGAGAAACACATACTTCACATAATTGGAATGGCTAAGATTTATAATGAAGAGGAAATATGCCGACTCATTCAATAATTGGCTAGATTATGTTGTTTCATAGTTTTTTTCTTTTTTTCCTTTTCTTCTTCTTTTTTTCGTTTTTTCTTTTCTTGTCTCTCCTTCTCCTTTTCTTTTATTATGTTAGGCTTACCTCAAGCCGAGCTATAATTTGTAAGACTATTTATTTAGATTTATAAAAATTACAATGGGGTTTTACCCTACTGTTTATAGTAAAAAAAGTCGATAGCGGCCTCTTGCAAAGCGTGCCGACTCCAAGTGTCTGATGAAGCTGGTTAGGGGAAGATGTACGTCAGACTTCTATTCCCTTTGCCACACGATATATGTTGTCGTGCACAAGGCGACATGGTCATCCTTGTTGGAGCACAACCTCTTTCTCGTTCCGGTGAATCCGACCAACATTCCGGTTATCTCATAATCCTCATTGCATGGCCATGCTTATTCAGGTCGGATCAATCGAGGGGCCCAGAGTATATCTCTCCTGATCGGAGGGGGAAATCCCATCTTCCTTGACCATGTCTTGCAACATGGGTCTGGAAAATCCTGAAACCTACCTTTGTAACTACCCAGTCAAGGAGTAGCGTTTGGTCGGCCCAAAGCAAGTCTATCACCATCTCTAGTACATGCACCAGCTCGGGTCTTAGGACATAGAACGTATGTTGTACCAGAGACTCACAGATGACCTATCGTTGCCTCTCATAGTTTGGTCTGTCCAACTCAGACCTTATCTTGAATCAGATCAGACTAAGGCGAATCCGACAAGATCTTTCTGAGTCCATATTATCTGGCTAGCATCAAATGCTACATGGTCAGTCAGAGCGAACCATCTGCCGTGTCATATGCTAGTCTGATTGGCTGCGCATCCACACAACCCTTTTGACTAGGGACCATTTAGGACGGTCAACATACAATGCATAGTCTCACAAACAATTCACATACTTGTTAATACACATCAGTGATAATGTCCAAGGACTATCTTTATTCATAAACACATAGGAAACATCATCATACATGCTTGCCTCTATGTTTAACCTCTTCAACACTTTGTTTATGTACGTGCTCTGGCTCAAGCCGACCAGCCTCCTCGATCTATCTCTATAGATCTTGATGCCTAAGATGTATACTAACTCTCCAAGGTATTTCATCAGAAACTTACCATTCAATGATTCCTTGACCGAGTTCAGCATTGAAATATCATTTCCGTTTAGTAGTATGTCATCCGAATACAGGATTAAAAATACTATTGAGCTCCCACTAGACTTCTTGTATAAACAATACTCCTCTTCACTCTTCATGAAACCAAGGTCAACTATGTCTTTATCAAAATGATTATTCCAAGTTCGAGCAGCTTGTTGTTGGGGAATGTTGCATGGGAAACAAAAAAATTCCTACACACATGCAGATCTATCCATGGTGATGAGCATCTACGAGAGGGAGAGTGAATCTACATACCCTTGTAGATCGCTAAGCGAGAAGCGTTAAGAAACGCAGTTGGTGTAGTCGAACGTCTTCGCGATCCAAATCGCCGTGCATCCCGCGATCCAATCACGATCAGTCTCGCGATCCAATAACGATCCGTCCCGCGATCCAATCACGATCCATCCCATGAACTTGATCACGATCCTTCCGATCTAGCACCGAACGGACGGCACCTCCGCGTTCAGCACACATACAACTTGATGACGATCTCCACCGTCTTGATCCAGCAAGAACGAGTGGAGAGGAAGAAGAGTTCTCCGGCAGCCTGACGGTGCTCCGGTGATGGCGGTGGAGCAATTCTGGCAGGGCTTCGCCTAAGCATTGTAGAAATCCAATCTAGAGGAGAAACTATGCACTGGAGGAACGAGTAGCACGTGGCTGAAATTCTAGTGCAAAAACCCAAAACCCTCTAGTATATGTAGCAGGAGAGGAGGAGAGGAGGCAGCTTGGCCACCAAGCCTAGCTGGTTCGGCCGAACCTACTAGGAGGGAGGACGCCTCCTCCAATCCTAGTAGGACTAGGATTGCTCCTTTTTGCCTTTTTTCCCACCTTTTCCTATTGGGTTTTTTTCTCCAGCCACATGGGCCTTATGTGGGAGTTTCCACCAGCCCACTAAGGGCTGATATTCACGCTCCCACAGCCCATGAAGCCTCTTGGGTCGAAATACCCCTCCCAGAGGCCTCCCGGTACACTACTGGCACTCCCGGTACACTACCGATGAGCCCGAAACTTTTCCGGCGACCAAAATAGGACTTCCTATATATGAATCTTTACCTCCGGACCATTCCGGAGCTCCTAGCGATGTCCGGGATCTCATCCCGGACTCCGAACAAACTTTGGTCACCAACATACATAACTCTATACTACCGAAACGTCACCAAACCTTAAGTGTGCAGACCCTGCGGGTTCGAGAACTATGTAGACATGACCGAGACACCTCTACGGTCAATAACCAATGGTGGGACCTGGATGTCCACATTAGTTCCTACATATTCTATGAAGATCTTTATCGGTCGAACCTCTATGTCAAGGATTCAGTTAATCCCGTATGATGTTCCCTTTGTTCTTCGGTATGTTACTTGCCCGAGATTCGATCGTCGGTATCTCCATACCTAGTTCAACCTCGTTACTGGCAAGTCTCTTTACTTGTTCCGTAATATAAGATCTTGTAACTAACACTTAGTCACATTGCTTGCAAGGCTTATTGTGATGCTGTATTATCGAGTGGGCCCTGAGATACCTCTCCGTCACATGGAGTAACAAATCCTAGTCTTGATCCATGCCAACTCAACAGACACCCTCAGAGATACCTGTAGAGCACGTTTATAGTCACCCAGTTACGTTGCGACGTTTGATACACACAAGTCACTCCTCCGATGTCCGTGAGTTGCATGATCTCATGGTCATAGGAACATATACTTGACAAGCAGAAAACCGTAGCAATAAACTGACACGATCATATGCTATGTTTGTAGTTTGGGTCTTGTCCATCACATCATTCTCCTAATGATGTGATCTCGTTATCAAATGACATCACATGTCAATGGCTAGGAAACCAACCATCTTTGATCAACGAGCTAGTTCACTAGAGGCATACTAGGGACAGAGTGTTGTTTATTTACCCACACATGTAATGTGTTTCCAATTACTACAATTATAGCATGGATAATAAACGATTATCATGAACAAGTAAATACAATAATAAACACTTTATTTATTGCCTCTAGGGCATATTTCCAATAGTCTCCCACTTGCACTAGAGTCAATAATCTAATTCACATCACTATGTGATTTACATTGTAATGAACCGAACACCCATGCAGTTCCGGTGTTGATCATGTTTAGCCCTTGGAAGAGGTTTAGTCAACAGGTCTGCAACATTCAGATCCGTGTGCACTTTGCAAATATTTATGTCCTTCTCCTCGATGTAATCACGGATGGAGTTGAAGCGTCGCTTTATGTGTCTGATCCTCTTGTGAAACCTTGGTTCCTTGGCTAGAGCAATGGCACCAGTGTTGTCACAGAACAGGTTCATTGGATTCAGTGCACTAGGCACCACTCCAAGATCTGTCATGATCTGCTTCATCTAGACACCTTCCTTCGCCACCTCCGAGGCTGCGATGTACTCTGCTTCGCACGTAGAATCGGCTACCATGCTTTGCTTGGAACTGCACCAGCTTACCGCTCCCCCGTTAAGAATAAATACATATCCTGTTTGCGATTTAGAGTCGTCCGGATCAGTGTCAAATCTTGCATCGACGTAACCCTTTACGACGAGCTCTTCATCACCTCCATAAACGAGAAACATTTCCTTAGTCCTTTTCAGGTACTTAACGATATTCTTGACCGCTTGCCAATGCTCCATTCCAGGATCACTTTGAAACCTTCCGGCCATACTTATGGCAAGGCTGACATCGGGTCTTGTGCACAGCATTGCATACATGATAGAGCCTATGGCTGAAGCATAGGGGATGACACTCATCTTTTCTCTATCTTCTGCAGTTACTGGGCATTGCGTCTTACTCAACTTCACACCTTGTAACATAGGCAAGAACCCCTTCTTGGACTGATCCATTTTGAACTTCCTCAAAACTTTATCAAGGTATGTTCTCTGTGAAAGTGCTATTAAGCATCTCGATCAATCTCTATAGATCTTAATGCCTAATATGAAAGCAGCTTCTCCTAGGTCCTTCATTGAAAAACTCTTGTTCAAATATTCCTTCACGCTTTCTAGCATTTCTATATTGTTTCCAATCAGCAATATGTCATCCACATATAATACTAGAAACGCTATAGAGCTCCCACTCACTTTCTTGTAAATACAAGATTCTCCAAAAACTTGTATAAACTCAAACGCTTTGATCACCTCATCAAAGAGCTTATTCCAACTCCGAGATGCTTGCACCAGTCCATAAATGGATCGCGGGAGTTTGCAAACTTTGTCAGCATTCTCTGGATCGACAAAACCTTTGGGTTGCATCATATACAACTCTTCCTCAAGGAAACCGTTGAGGAACGCTATTTTGACATCCATCTGCCAAATTTCATAGTCAAAATAAGCAGCTATTGCTAACATGATTCTGACAGACTTAAGCATCGCTACGGGTGAGAAAGTCTCATCGTAGTCAACTCCTTGAACTTGTGAAAAACCCTTTGCCACAAGTCGAGCTTTATAGACGGTGACATTACCGTCTGCGTCTGTCTTCTTCTTAAAGATCCATTTGTTCTAAAGGGCCTTTCGCCCTTCAGGTAATACTTCCAAAGTCCATACTTTGTTTTCATACATGGATTCCATCTCGGATTTCATGGCCTCTAACCATTTCTCGGAATCCGGGCCCATCACAACTCCTCCATAGCTTGTAGGTTCATTGTTGTCCAACAACATGACCTCCAAGACAGGGTTGCCGTACCACTCAGGGGTAGTACGCGGCCTTGTCGACCTACGAGGTTCAATAGCAGCTTGATCCAAAGCTTCATGATCATCATCATTAGCTTCCTCTTATACCGTCGTAGGTTCCACAGAAACATCTTTCTGCACTGCGCTACTTTTCGGTTGAAGTAAAGGTTCAATAACCTCATCAAGCTCTATTTTCCTCCCACTCAATTCTTTCGAGAGAAACTCTTTCTCAAGAAATGTTCTGTTCTTAGCGACAAACACTTTGCCTTCGGATCTGAGATAGAAGGTATACCCGACTGTCTCTTTTGGGTATCCTATGAAGATGCATTTCTCCGCTTTGGGTTCCAGCTTTTCAGGCTGAAGCTTTTTGACATAAGCATCACATCCCAAACTTTAAGAAACGACAACTTTGGCTTCTTGCCAAACCACAATTCATATGGCATCGTCTCAACGGATTTTGATGGTGCCCTATTGAAAGTGAATGCAGCTGTCTCTAATGCATAACCCCAAAATGATAGTGGCAAATCAGCAAGAGACATCATAGAACGCACCATATCTAATAAGGTTCGATTACGATGTTCGGACACACCATTACGCTGTGGTGTTTCGGGCGGTGTCAACTGTGAAACAATTCCACACTGTCTTAAGTGACTGCCAAACTCATAACTCAGATATTCACCTCCTCGATCAGATCGCAGGAACTTAATCTTCTTGTTACGATGATTCTCAACTTCACTCTGAAATTGCTTGAACTTTTCAAACGTTTCAGACTTGTGTTTCATTAAGTAAATATACCCATATCTACTTAAGTCATCAGTGAAGGTGAGAAAATAACGATATCCACCACGCGCTATAACATTCATTGGACCGCACACATCAGTATGTATGATTTCCAATAAGTCACTCGCTCGTTCCATTGTTCCAGAGAATGGCGTTTTAGTTATCTTGCCCATGAGGCATGGTTCACATGTGTCAAGTGATTCAAAATCAAGTGACTCCAAAAGTCCATCTGCATGGAGCTTCCTCATGCGTTTTACGCCAATATGACCTAAACGGCAGTGCCACAAGAAAGTGGTACTATTATTATCAACTCTACATCTTTTGGCATCAATGTTATGAACATGTGTGTCATCACTATCAAGATTCAATATGAATAAACCCCTAACATTGGGTGCATGACCATAAAAGATATTACTCATATAAATAGAACAACCTTTATTCTCTGATTTAAATGAGTAACCATCTCGCTATAAACAAGATCTAGATATAATGTTCATGCTTAACGCAGACACTAAATAACAATTATTCAGGTTCATCACTAATACCGATGGTAATCGAAGAGAGAGCGTGCCGACGGCGATCACATCAACCTTGGAACCATTTCCAACGCGCATCGTCACTTCGTCCTTTGACAGCCTTCGTTTATTCCATAGTTCCTGTTTTGAGTTGCAAATGTGAGCAACCGAACCGGTATCAAATACCCAGGCACTACTACGAGAGCTAGTAAGGTACACATCAATAACATGTATATCATATATACCTTGTTTGTCGTTGGCCGCCTTCTTGTCAGCCAGGTACTTGGCGTAGTCCCGCTTCCAGTGACCAGTTCCCTTGCAATGAAAGCACTCAGCTTCTGGCTTGGGTCCATGCTTGGGCTTATTTACATGAGTAGCAACTGCTTTGCCATCCTTCTTTGTTTTACCCTTCTTGCCCTTGCCCTTGACTTTGCCATTTTTCTTGAAACTAGTGATTTTATTGACCATCAACACTTGATGTTCTTTCTTGATTTCAGACTCAGTGACTTTTAGCATCACAAACAGCTCGACAACTGACTTGTTCATCCCGTGCATGTTATAGTTCATCACAAAGCTCTTGTAATTAGGTGGCAGTGATGGAAGAACTCTATCAGTGATCGCCTCTGGCGGAAGGGCAATTCCCAACTCCGCTAGACGAGCTGAATACCCATACATTCTGAGTATATGTTCACTAATAGTCCCGTTCTCCTCCATCTTGCAAGCATAGAACTTATCGGAGGTTTCATACCTGTCAATTCGGGCGTTCTTCTGAAAGATAAACTTCAACTCCTGGAACATCTCATATGCTCCATGACGTTCAAAACGTCTTTGAAGTCCCTGTTCTAAGCCATACAATATTGCACACTGAACTATTGAGTAATCTCCAGTACGTGCCTCCCAAGCGTTCTTAACGTCTTCGGAGGTCATGTCTTCTGGTTGGTCACCAAGCGGTGCATCAAGGACATATGATTTCTGGGAAGCCGCGAGGACAATCCTCAGATTACGGGCCCAGTCAACAAAGTTACTTCCATCATCTTTCAGTTTAGCTTTCTCTAGGAATGCATTAAAATTCAGGGGTGCTACTGCGCGAGCCATTGATCTACAACATAAATATGCAAAGTTTACTTAGACTATTGTTCAAGATAACGAGTTTAGTTAATCAAATTACTAAAGCTCCCACTCAAATTGACATCCCTCAGGTCATCTGAGTGTCACATGACCCAAATCCACCAACTCAAGTCTGATCATCACCTGAGTTGAGGTGGCTTCAATGGTGAACATCATTATGTTGATCATATCTACTATATGACTCATGTTCGACCTTTCGGTCTCTTGTGTTCCGAGGCCATGTCTGTACATGCTAGGCTTGTCAAGTTTAACCCGAGTGTTCTGCGCGCGCAACACTGGCTTGCACCCGTTGCATGTGAACGTAGAGTCTATCACACCCGATCATCACGTGGTGTCTCAACACGACGAACTTTCGCAATGGTGCACACTCAGGGAGAACACAATTTATCTTGAAATTTAAGTGAGGGATCACCTTATAATGCTACCGTCGTACTAAGCAAAACAAGGTGCATAAAAGGATTAACATCACATGCAATTCATAAGTGACATGATATGGCCATGAACTTGTGCTTTAGATCTCCATCTTGAAAGCACCGGCATGATCACCATCGTCACCGGCAAGATACCATGATCTCCATCATCTTGATCTCCATCAACGTGTCGCCATCGGGGTTGTCGCGCCCAACATGCTTCTACTACTATTGCTACCGTTTAGCGATAAAGTAAATCATTACATAGAGCTTAATGATTGACACGCAGGTCATACAATAATTAAAGACAACCCTATGGCTCCTGCCGGTTGTCGTACTCATCGACATGCAAGTCCTGAAATTCTATACATCACATGATCATCTCATACATCACATATATCACATCATGTAATTGTCCATATCGCATCACAACATACCCTGCAAAAACAAGTTAGACGTCCTCTAATTGTTGTTGCATTTTTTACGTGGCTGGTACGGGTTTCTAGCAAGAACGATTCTCACCCACGCATAAACCACAACGGTGATACATAATTTGCTTTTCAACCTTCTCAAGGACCGCCTTTGTGGAATCCGATCCAACTAAAGTGAGAGAAACTGCCACCCGCAAGTCATCTAGGCAACAAGTTGCATGGAGGGAACCAGTCTCTCGTAAGCGTACGAGTAATGTTGGTCCGGGCCGCTTCATCCCACAATACCTCTAAACCAAAATCCGACCAAGGGAGGAAGCAATCTAAGCATCAACGCCCACAAACCTTTTGTGTTCTACTCGAGATCTCATCTACACATAGACCTAGCTCATGATGCCACTGTTGGGGAACGTTGCATGGGAAACCAAAATTTTCCTACGCACACACATATCTATGCATGGTGATGAGCATCTATGAGAGGGAGAGTGAATCTACATACCCTTGTAGATCGCTAAGCGGGAAGTGTTAAGAAACGCGGTTGGTGTAGACGAACGTCTTCGCGATCCAAATCGCCGTGCGTCCCGCGATCCAATCACGATCCATCCTGCGATCCAATCATGATCCGTCCCGCGATCCGATCATGATCCATCCCACGAACTTGATCACGATCCGTCCCACGAACTTGATCACGATCCTTCTGATCTAGCACCGAATGGACGACACCTCCGCGTTTAGCACACGTACATCTTGATGATGATCTCCACCGTCTTGATCCAGTAAGAAGAACTGGAGAGGAAGAAGAGTTCTCCGGCAGCCTTAAGGCGCTCCGGCGATGGTGGTGGAGCAATTCCGGCAGGGCTTCGCCTAAGCACTGCAGAAATCCAATCTAGAGGAGAAACTATGCACTGGAGGAACGGGTAGCACGTGGCTGAAATTCTAGTGCAAAAACCCCAAAACCCTCTAGTATATATAGGAGGAGAGGAGGAGAGGAGGCATCTTGTCCACCAAGCCTAGCTGGTTCGGCCGAACCTACTAGGAGAGGAGGACTCCTCCTCGAATCCTAGTACGACTAGGATTGCTCCTTTTTGCCTTTTTTCCACCTTTTCCTATTGGGTTTTTTCCTCCAGCCACATGGGCCTTGTGTGGGAGTTTCCACCAGCCCACTAAGGGCTGATATTCACTCTCCCATAGCCCATGAAGCCTCTTGGGTCGAAATATCCCTCCCGGAGGCCTCCCGGTACACTACCGGCACTCCCGGTACACTACCGATGAGCCTGAAACTTTTCCGGTAGCCAAAACAGTACTTCCTATATATGAATCTTTAGCTACGGACCATTCCGGAGTTCGTCGTGGTGTCCGGGAACTCATTCGGGACTCCGAAGAAACTTTGGTCACCACCATACATAACTCTATACTACCGAAACGTCACCAAACCTTAAGTGTGCACACCCTGTGGGTTCGAGAACTATGTAGACATGACCGAGACACCTCTACGGTCAATAACCAATGGCGGGACCTGTATTTCCACATTGGTTCCTACATATTCTACGAAGATCTTTATCAGTCGAACCTCTATGTCAAGGATTCAGTTAATCTTGTATGATGTTCCCTTTGTTCTTTGGTATGTTACTTGCCCGAGATTCGATCGTCGGTATCTCCATACCTAGTTCAACCTCGTTACTGGCAAGTCTCTTTGCTCGTTCCGTAATACAAAATCTCATAACTAACACTTAGTCACATTGCTTGCGTGGCTTATTGTGATGTTGTATTCTCGGTTGGGCCCTGAGATACCTCTCCGTCACACGGAGTAACAAATCCCAGTCTTGATCCATGCCAACTCAACAGACACCCTCGAAGATACCTATACAGCACGTTTATAGTCATCCAGTTACGTTGCAATGTTTGATACACACAAGGCACTCCTCCGATGTCTGTGAGTTGCATGATCTCATGGTCATAGGAACATATACTTGACAAGCAGAAAACAGTAGCAATAAACTGACACGATCATATGCTATGTTTGTAGTTTGGGTCTTGTCCATCACATCGTTCTCCTAATGATGTGATCTCGTTATCAAATGACATCACATGTCAATGGCTAGGAAACCTTAACCATCTTTGATCAACGAGCTAGTTCACTAGAGGCATACTAGGGACAGAGTGTTGTTTATTTACCCACACATGTAATGTGTTTCCAATTAATACAATTATAGCATGGATAATAAACGATTATCATGAACAAGGAAATACAATAATAAACACTTTATTTATTGCCTCTAGGGCATATTTCCAACACTTGTCTCAATCGATAAATGGATCTCTTGAGCTTGCATATTTTACCAACTTAAGTTGGATCGACAAAACCTTCAGGCTGTATCATGTATACATCCTATTTTAAATTTCCATAAAGTAAAGCCATTTTGACATCCATCTGTCATATCTCACAATCAAAATATGCAGCTATAGCTAGTATGATCCTAACCGACTTTAGCATCGCTACCGGCAAGTAGGTCTTGTTGTAGTCAATTCCTTGAACTTGTCCATAACCTTTAGCGACAAGCCGAGCTTTGTGGACTTTAACTCAGATCTCATGGCCTCTAGCCATGCCTCGGAATTTGGGCTCACCATCGCTTCCGCATACGTGGCCAGCTCGTTGCTTTCTAGCAGCAACACATCACACACTCTGTGCAATCTTTTCGACCTCCGTGGCTCCTGTGTTGACTCCACTATGGGTTCGTTCACCAACTCTGGTATGATCACATCATCAACCGGGTCGTCCCCAAGTGGCTTTCCAATTTCTTCGAGTCGTACTATTCTCCCACTGGCCTCCCGGCTGAGAAACTCTTTCTCTAGGAAAACCCTGTTCCGAGCAACAAACACTTTGTTCTCTTCTTGGTTGTAGAAGCTATGTCCCAAGGTTTCCCTCGGATATGCCATGAATATGCATTTATCCGACTTGGGTGTAAGCTTGTCCGACATGAGTCTCTTGACAAATGCTTCATATCCCCAAATCTTTAGAAAATACAAACGAGGACTCTTCCTAGTCCACATCTCATGTGGTGTCTTGTCTATAGATTTTGACAGTACCCTGTTAAGTGTGAAATCTACAGTTTCTAGAGTGCATCCCTAAAATGACAAGGGTAAATCTGATTTGCTCATCATCGAGCAGACCATGTCCAACAAGGTTTGGTTTCTCCTTTGTGACACATTGTTTCACTGCGGCAGACCTAGAGGTGTGAGCTGAGGTGCTATACCTCGGCTTTTCAGATGATTATGAAGCTCCTGGCACATGTACTAACCTCCACGATCTAATCATAGAAGTTTTATCATCTTGTCGAGCTGATTTTCAATCTCGTTCTGAAACTCTTTGAACTTTTCAAAAGTTTTTGACTTGTGCCTCGTCAAATAGATATATTCATATCTACTCAAGTCATCGGTAAAAGTCACAAAGTACCGATAGCCACCTCTGGCAGTTGTGCTCATTGGACCACACACATCACTGTGTCTAAGATCCAACAACTCGAACGCCCTCTCGCAACTCTTTTCAAAAGGAGACTTAGTCATCTTGCCTAGCAAGCATGATTCGCATGTCCTGAACAACCCGAAGTCAGACGAAGTTAGGAGTTCATCATCATGGAGCTTCTTCATGCGTTTCAGACTAATGTGTCCAAGTCAGCAATGCCAGAAGTATGTCAAATTTATCTCCTTAGGCTTATGCCTCTTGACATTCATATTATAGACTCGTTCTGTTTCTAGATTCAAAATAAATAGTCCATCTACAATGGGTGCATAGCTGTGGAACATTCCATTCAAATAAAATGAACAACCATTGTCCTTTAAATTGAATTCATAACCTTGACTCATCAAGCATGAGGCAGAAATAATGTTCCGACTAAGTGCAGGAATGTAATAAAAATTATTCAATTCCAAAATAAATCCAGAAGTAAGTTGGAGTTGCATCGTGCCGACCTACAACACAGTAACTCTTGCTTTCTTGCCAAGCCTGATGTCAATCTCCCCTTGTTCCACACGCCTAGTTCTTACCAGCCCCTGCATCGAGTTGCAAATATGAAAAACCAACCTGGTATCAAATACCAAAGAGCTACTAGGTATGTCAGTAAGGTAAATGTCTATAACATATGTAACAAGTGTACTTTGCCTGAAGAAGCATCTCGAGTCTTCTTGCCATGCTCAGCAAGCCAGTTGATATAGTTCCTCTTAAAGTGACCAGCTTCCTCGCAATGAAAGAAAATGGTCTTTGAGTTCGGTCCAGACTTTGGCTCAGCAGCGAAGACAACCTTCTCCATGCCCTTTACCCTTACCCTTTTTCTTGGACCAACTCTTCTTGAACTTAGCAGAGTTCTACACCGTCAACACTTGATGTGTGCCTTTCTTAATATCCTGCTCTCCCACCTTGAGCAACCCATGCAATTTATTGAACTTATTATCCATGTCATTCATATGATAGTTCGAGATGAATGTCCCATAGTTAGCTGGAAGAGAACCCCAAAGTGCATCAGTAGCCAGCTCATACAAGAGCAGGAAGCCCAACCGATCCAAAGCTTGCATGTATCTGATCATCTTGATTGTTAGGGTACATTGCATGGGAAACAAAAGATTTCCTATGAACACCCACGATCTATCTATGGAGATCAACAGCTATGAAAGGGAGAGCAGATCTACATACCCTTGTAGATCGCTAAGCGGCAAGCGCTAAGAAAAACGGTTGACCTAGTCGAATATTTTCGCGATCCAAATCGCAATCCGTCCTGCGATCCGATCACGATCCGTCTTGATCTAGCGCCAAACAGACGGCACCTCTATGTTCAACACATGTACAACTTGATGCCATCTCCGCCTCCTCGATCCAGCGAGCGAGGTTGGAGTAGTAGATGAGTTCTCCGACAACACGGCGATGTGGTGGCGGTGGTGGTGGAGCAATCTCAGTAGTGCTTCACCAAGCACTGTCGCAGATGTGTTTTCGGTGGAGAAACAAATCTAGGGAGAAAGGAAGGGCTGCACCTTTGCCTTAGGGTGTTGCTGCCCTCCCTCTCCCTCTCCATATATAGGAGGAGGGGGTAGATGGGGCGTAGCCCTATCCCTTCCTCCAAGGAAGTGGGTGATGGCCAGGAGCGAGGAGTCCTCCAACACCAAGGCACCTCCTAGGTGCCTTCCCCTTTAGAGTTTCCTGCCCCCTAGACACATGGGCCCTTTCGGGCTGGCCCCACAAGGCGTGCATGCCCCCTTACACCCGATGCACGTCCTAGGGGCTAGAGGTGTAACAGCCCGGACCGACGCTCTAGAAGATTCGCCCTCTTATTCATTGTCGCCGTGTGATTCATTTTGCTGTTGCATTCATCATCGCATCATTCATATCATCTGCATAGCATGATCACTCATTTTTGAAAACTTGCATCCGTTCGTAGTTGCTGGTTCTCTTCGTTCGTGTTGTCGACCGTTTCGAGACAAACCACACTCGCACGCGCCCGCGGCATCGGCTAAATATTGTTTTATAAATGCGTGTTAAACTTTCTCGGATTGGGTCAAAACTTGGCATGAAGTCTTGCTGTGTTGTATGTAGACGTCCTGCCAAATTTCGTCGCGTTTGGAGTCCGTTTGGTACCACATACGTTAAACCTATAGCAGGACTATAGTCGGATTATCGTTGGACGTACTCGGTGTTTCGAATTGTTGCCAGGCTGCTCATTTCTCCCTCTCTTCTTGGCCAACCCCTCTAAATAACCCACTAGATCCACCTAGCCTACCCCTCTATTTCGGACCGCCCGATCAACATCTGACGGTCTGTAACGGATGAAATCAGCAACCCTAACTCCCCCTTACTATTTATAGACGCAACCCCTAACCAAATTTGACAAACCCTAGACCTCTATGCAGACAAAGTCCCTCTTTTTCGTCACCCCGCCATCACTTCTACTCCCTCGTGAGCCCATCTTGATCCAGCTACCGATCCATTCATCTAGTCATCCATCCTCTACCCCGTAGCAACCTCCTCCACTATTGGATAGAGATCCAACGGATCTCGTTGCGTAAGTTAGCTCCTGCAGCAGGCAGCGCTGAGCCCCGAGCCTCCCTGCACCCGATCTGGATCAAGAGAGGAGCCCGAGGTCCTTTGCCTCCGCCCGCCAGGAGCCCTCCTAGCTCCGGCCACCAAAGAGGCCCCTCGTCAGAGATGAGTGCCCCTTCGTGCCCTGCTACGTTCTCTCTTGTATGTCTCCTCTCACCTCGTCTCTCTCTTCCTTGGTCAGGGGATGAACAATGTCGCGAGCTCGAAGATATCCTTCATGTCATTCCCACCTTGCCATGGATCCGGCTAGAATGGATCTCCTCGGCTACTCGACGCCCAGATCCGGCTGGGGCACCATCGTCCTCGCTAGCCTCGCCATCTGCCGAACACCGTTGTCGCCTTCGTCCTCTGCCATGGTTGCCTTCTCTGTTTCGTCGCGAGGAGAACAATGCTGCAGGCCTCGGTCGCGTTGACTGATGTGCCAGTGCCTCCCTTGTTTGCCTGCGTGGGCTGGATCCACCCAGGGCCAAGCCTAGCCGAATCCAGCGAGCCTGCCATCCCAAGCCCAAGTCGGCCCAGCTTCTGTTGGCCCATGGTGAGCGTCCCGGAGCTATCCCTCGCCCATTGTGATTTTTGGTTATATTGCACCTCTCTACACTATTGGTCTAGTTAGCATACGACCCATGTCTATTGTTTTTAGTCTCCACGAATTTAGCTAAGGATTTACAGAATTGCAAAAAAAAACCCAATCTTTATGCATTCAATATCTCACAAGCCGTACATCATATGTAAAACTTTATACATGTAAAATGCTTACAATTTTGTGTAGATTCATAATATCAAATTCTCACATGTGTTTAAAATGTTTAACTTCATGTTTTCATTTAATTTGCATCAATGCCGTGCTAAAATGGTTTGTTTCACAAGCCGTACATCGTATGTAAAATCTACAACCCCCCCAATCTTTATGCATTTAATATCTCACAAGTCGTACATCGTATGTAAAACTTTATACATGTAAAATGCTTACAATTTTGTGTATATTCATAATATCAAATTCTCACATGTGTTTAAAATGTTTAACTTGATGTTTTCATTTAATTTGCATCAATGCCCTGCTAAAATGGTTTATTTCGTAACTAAATAACCGTAGCTTCGTTTATAATGAGCCACATATGTAACTTGACTAGAAAATGTGTAGTTTAACATGATGCTCTTTATTCTGCAGTTTAATAAATATAAAACATTGTTAGTTCAGATCTGAAACAAACTCATATTATGCATGTTGGGTCATTTCGGAAATACAATGTGTTGTTTTCGACCTCATTTAAAATACTAGATAGTGTAGTTTCATTATACTTGACCTCTTGTCATGTTTAACCACATTTAATATTGTTGTGTACCAAAACAGTGATGAACTAAGTAATTCAAATGTCGAGTTTCTCATTGCATATTGAGCTTCACTTAATGTGTAGTGTTAAATTGTTGTGATTGTAATGCCTTGCATAATCAAACATGCCATGCATAATATTTTTTTGCGCATCATATCATGAATACGTCTTGGTGTTATAATGTATTGATTGGTTGTTTCGGCTTTCTTCCTCTCGATTGAGTTCTGAAAGCGTTCGAAGTGTGAGGATTCGTTCGACTACATCCCGTTTGTCTACTTCACGGACTCATTCTTCTTCCAAGCGGGATCTCAGGCAAGATGAACATTTCCCTGGATACCACTACTATCATTGCTATGCTAGTTGTCTCGTTTCTATCGTTATGTCTCGTTACCTACCACTTGTATGTCAAGCATCCCAACATTGTCATGAAAGCCTCTAACCCCTCTCCACATACCAGCAAATCATTGTTTGGCTATGTTACCACTTGCTCAACCCTTCTTATAGCGTTTTGTAGCTGCGGGTGCAATTGCTTCCATGTGACAACATGGATCTTTTTGAGATATGACAATATTGTTGCTATTTAATTTAATGCACCTATATAATTGGTAAAAGGTGGAAGACTTGCCTTTTGCTCGGTGTTTTGTTCCACTTTTGCCGCCCTAGTTAATTGTGTACCGGTGTTCTGTTCCATATTGAGCGCTCCTAACATGTTCGGGTTGTTATGGGGACCCCCTTGATTTTTTGTTTTGGGATAAAACTCTTCTCGAAAGGCCCAACTTTGGTACTGTTTTCTTAATAACAACTGATAAAAATACGCATCGGGCATGACCACCCCATGGACAATTAATCAACCCCTTGTGATAGAGGCAAAGTTGTCCCTGTCTTTCGATGAGATGGTGGCTATCATTTTTTGTGGAGTAGATTTTGACGATCCGACTACGAACTTGTGATGACGCCGCGCCTTAGCAATCGTTAAACCAAATCCGAGAGGTTATTGACCACGCCGGAGCACGATCAACCTGACCACGAGGGTCTATTTCCTGCATGCAAACGAAGAACAAGCAAGAAACTAGGATTGCAATCTGGATATTGTGAATATAAGAGGAAAGCTTTATTGATGAAGTGGGGTCCTGTGACACCTTTGTCTGGTCATGGAACACAAACGAAGAACGCGAAGTTGCAACTATGGCAAACTTGTAATCTAAACAAAACCCAACCCTAAAACGACGCCCAAAGGGCTTTATATAGGGGGGATATAGGGGAATTTCGTGGCCCCTTGGAGGAGGGGTCCGAAACCGACCTTAACTCAGTTTCCCCATACATACGGACTCTAAAAACAGCCTATAATATGATATTTCGAAATTACATGGGCCTGGCCCAACAATAAGGTGGCGCATTTACCTATATTAGCCTAGGGACGAATTTTATAAAGTAGCATCATGCATATTTCGTCCAAGGCTTCTTGCTCCCATTATGGTGGCTTCAAATTGCGAAAATCATCAGTGGAAGCTCCATTGTTCTTTCTCGCGCGCGCACCTTCTTCTCCATGCTTGATCCCGCTCCCATGGTCATCCTTCTTGTCCATGCCAGGTCCTTCATTCATAAGTAAAACAAAAGTATCTAATTTAGGCAGCATCATATGTTCATGAACATTAGAAGGATTTGGAAGAAACGTAAGTACCTGGTAATTCAATTGACGTGCGCGAGCTCTAGTAATTGGTCCTGTATGTATAGCAGTTGGAGTTGTGGGTGTAGCTTTAGCAGGGATGTCCTCATCATCCTCCCCTTCTTGAACTAAAGTCGTCCTCGATGGAAGCTCATCTTCCTCACCCAAAGAATGCTTCAAATCTTCAATGTTAAAAGTGGGGCTAACCCCAAACTCTACAGGCAGCTCAAGTTTATATACATTATCATTTATTTTCTCTAACACCTTAAAAGGACCATTAACACGTGGCATTAGCTTTGACTTGCGCAAATCAGGAAATCTATCCTTACGCAAATGTAACCAAACAAGATCTCCAGGTGCAAAGACAACATGTTTTCTACCCATATCTCCAGCAATTTTGTATTTAGCATTCATACGCTCAATGTTTTCCTTCGTTAACTCATGCATCTTTAATATCAATTCAGCACGTTCTTTAGCATCAAAATTAGCCTTCTCCGAAGATGGAAGAGGCAACAAATCAATAGGTGCACGAGGTAAGAAACCATACACAACTTCAAAAGGGCACATCTTAGTGGTAGAATGTAGCGAACGATTATAAGCAAATTCAATATGATGAAAGCATTCTTCCCACATTTTCAGGTTATTCTTCAAAACAGCCCTAAGCATAGTAGACAATGATCTATAGACTACTTCAGTTTGACCATCAATTTGGTGATGACATGTAGTACTAAAAAGTAGTTTAGTCCCCAACTTAGCCCATAAACATCTCCAAAAGTGGCTAAGGAATTTGGCATCACGATCTGAAACAATTATATTTGGCACACCATGCAACCCAATAATTTCATGAAACAACAAATCAGCAACATGAGAAGCATCATCACTTTTCTGACATGGTATAAAGTATGCCATTTTGAAAAATCTATCCACGACAACAAATATGCTATCCCTCCCCTTATTAGTTCGAGGTAAACCTA
Source organism: Hordeum marinum (assembly GCA_022496015.1). Lineage (NCBI taxonomy): Eukaryota > Viridiplantae > Streptophyta > Magnoliopsida > Poales > Poaceae > Hordeum > Hordeum marinum. The sequence goes on along the minus strand of CM039678.1, from coordinate 284,311,677 downwards.
AAACAAAGTCCATAGATATATCCTCCCAAGGAACACTTGGTACAGGCAAAGGCATATATAAACCATGAGGATTGAGTCGTGACTTAGCTTTTTGACATGTAGTGCAGCGAGCAACAAAACGCTCAACATCCCATTTCATCTTTGGCCAAAAGAAATGTGTAGAAAGTATGTCCTCCGTCTTCTTCACGCCAAAGTGTCCCATTAATCCTCCTCCGTGTGCCTCCTGTAACAACAAAAGACGAACGGAGCTAGCTGGAATGCATAGCTTGTTAGCACGGAACACAAATCCATCATTAATAACGAACTTGTTCCATGTTCTCCCTTCTTTACAATGCTGCAACACATCTCTAAATTCAGCATCATGCACATATTGATATTTGATGGTCTCCAAACCAAATATTTGAAAGTCAAGTTGTGAAAGCATAGTATAATGACGAGACAAAGCATCAGCAATAACATTTTCTTTACCCTTCTTGTGTTTAATGACATAAGGGAAAGTCTATATGAACTCAACCCATTTAGCATGTCTATGGTTCAGTTTTGTTTGACTTTTAATATGTTTCAAAGATTCATGATCAGAATGTATAACAATTTCTTTGGGCCATAAATAATGTTGCCATCTTTCCAAAGTCCGAACAAGAGCATACAATTCCTTATCATAAGTAGAATAATTCAGACTAGGCCCACTCAATTTTTCAGAAAAGTACGCAACAGGTTTACCATCTTGTAATAGCACACCTCCTAACCCAATTCCACTAGCATCACATTCAAATTCGAAAGTCTTATTAAAATTAGGAAGTTGGAGTAAAGGAGCATGTGTTAACTTATCTTTCAAGACCGTGAAGGTTTCTTCCTGTGCGGTACCCCAAGAAAAAGGCACGTCCTTCACTGTAAGCTCATTGAGAGGCGCAACAATGGTGCTGAAATCTCTCACAAAACGCCTATAGAAACGAGCGAGGCCAAGAAAACTCCTCACTTGTGTGACCGTTTTTGGCTGCGGCCAACTCTCAATAGCTTCAATCTTGGCTTTATCAACTTCAATTCCCTATGGAGTAACAACATATCCAAGAAAAGATACTCAGTCGATGCAAAAGGTGCACTTCCCAAGGTTACCAAACAAACGTACATCACGTAAAGCAATAAAAACAGCACGTAGATGTTCGAAATGTTACTCCAATGATCTACTAAAAATCAATAAATACATCAAAATAGACTACCACAAATCGTCCAATGAAAGCACGTAAAACCTCGTTCATTAATCTCATGAAAGTGCTAGGTGCATTAGTTAACCCAAAAGGCATGACAAACCACTCATATAATCCAAACTTAGTTTTAAATGCTGTTTTCCATTCATCTCCCAATTTCATACGAATTTGATAGTATCCACTACGCAAATCAACTTTGGAGAAAATTGTAGAACCACTTAATTCATCAAGCATATCATATAGTCTAGGAATAGGATGACGATAACGAATAGTAATATTATTAATGCCTCTACAATCCACACACATGCGCGATGTACCATCCTTTTTAGGCACTAGAATAATAGGAACAACACAAGGACTAAGGGATTCACGTATATAACCTTTGTCAAGCAGCTCCGGTACTTGACGCATAATCTCCTTTGTCTCCTCTGGATTGGTATGGTATGGCGCACGGTTGGGTAGGGATGCACCGGGAATTAAGTCAATCTGATGCTCAATCCCGCGAATAGGTGGTAATCCCGATGGCACGTCTTGTGGGAAGACATCAGCGAACTCCTGCAAAATGTTAATGACAGCAGGAGGTAAAGAGGTAGGCATGTCCTCGAATGAAAATAATACCTCTTTGCATACAAAAGCATAACAAACAGATGTAGCAACATCCAAATCATTAATATCAGATTTAGTAGCAAGTAGACATCCACTCTTCAATTTTATTTCGGATGCAACATTAGATGATAGTTTATTATGCTTATGGTGTTGCTCAAATTCCTATGCTACAATCTGATTTTCACTCTTATTTTTCTCCTGTTTTGCTTTACTAGCTCTAGCAATGTCATCTTTCATAATATGTTTTGGAGACATAGGAAGCAAAGTGATATTTTGATCCTTATGAACAAGAGTATACTGATTTGTTCTACCATGGTGTACAGAATTTTTATCAAACTGCCATGGCCTACCAAGTAGAATAGAACATGCTTGCATGGGTACCACATCACAATCCACATAATCAGAATATGTAGCAATACTAAAATGCACACGAATAGTACATGTTACCTTAACCTTGTCACTATTGTTGAACCATTGGATGTAATAACGATGAGGATGTGGTCTGGTGGTTAGAGTCAGCTTCTCCACCATCTCCATGCTAGCCAAGTTATTGCAACCCCCTCCATCGATGATGACGTGAACATAACGCTCTTTCACAACTCCCTTTGTGTGGAACAAGTTGTGCCTCTGGTTTTGCTCAGCATGCGTAACTTGCACACTGAGAACACGTTGAGCAACTAAACTTTCATACCTGTCAGCGTAATCAGCAGCCATGTAGTGTCTCTCTGGTTTTGCTTCCTCGCCACCCCGTTCTTCACTTGCAATGAGAGCCAAAGTCTCCTCATCATAATCACTAGCGAACGCATATCCACCATCCTCAGTAACAATCATTACACGCTTGGAAGGGCATTCTCTCGCAAGTGACCTCCACCCTTGCAACGATGGCATATAACCTCATGTGTTTGCCCTATGGATGCAATAGATGAAGAAGAGCTCTGTGTAGGCTCAGAAGGTGTGCTCTTCGGAGAGGGTGGAGTAGGAGCCCGTTTCCTGGTATCGCGGTTGGAGTTGGAGGTGGAAGTAGGTGGTGTTGCAGCAGGACGTGCGGAAGTAGAGGAGGTACGTGGCGTCCATGATGAAGTGCGACCTGCAGAAAAAGTAGTTCTCACCATTGCCTGTCGATCCTGCACTTCACGTTCATCTTTGCAAGCAAGATGAAATAAACGAGTGATAGTGTTATACTCCTTATACTCTAGAATAGTCTAAATCTCTCTATTCAATCCACCCATAAAACATGAAAGCATAGCTTAATTCTCCTCAACAATACCACATCTAATCATGCCTGTTTGTAAGTCCTCATAATATTCTTCTACAGAATTTTTTCCTTGTCTTAAACGCTGCAAATTTTGAAGCAATTCACGTTGATAATAAGGTGGCACTCAACGATTACGCATAGCAGTTTTCAAAGCAGCCCAAGTAGTTGGAATATTAGCATGGTGTATTCTACAATGTTCTAACCACCAAACACAAGCAAAACTAGTGAATGAACAAACAGCAGCAGCAACATGTCTATCCTCAGGAAATTGTAAGCATGTAAAACGTTGTTCTGTTTCTAACTCCCATGTAAGATATATATCAGGAACATATCTACCCTCAAATGTGGGATATTCAATTTAAGTTTAGGGAGATGGTCATGATCCCATACCTGAGGGGGTGGTGCAGCCCTACCGTTACGGTTGTAGCCATGTGGTCGACCTGGTGCGTATCGTGGTGGTTGCCCCTGAGGCTGATCTAGAGCAACCTCTCCCTCATCATCGTAATCACCCTCATAATCTTCAACCTGCTCAACGACAATAGCAGCAGGAGCCACATAAGTAGCAACAGTATCAACAGTACAAGTATGTTGGCCTTGGCCGAGAGGCACACATCACGCTCGTCGTTCAAAAGGGATAGGAGCTACAGCTGGTGGTGGTAGACGGGAAGCACCTCATTGAACATGGCATCCATCTTGGTGTCGAATGTCTTCTCCAAACCATCGAGCTTCTCCATGGCCTCTCCAAAGTTGGTTATAAAGTCTTGTACCTAGTCAGCCATCATTTGCTGAAATTTATCATAGAGTGCTTTGTTGGTCATGCTCTCCCAGTCGCTGTCGTCGTCGTGTGATACTGACATGGTTAGCCGAAATAGGAAACACACAAGAATATGAAACCTATAGACTACTGGGACGTGGTGGTGGTGGTGGTGTGTCACAAATCCTTTAAGCGAATCTAGAATGCTTACCAGTTCTTACCCAGCAGCAGACGATGATCGGCAACCGTTGTAGTCAAAACTCTCAAAGCTTGGATAGAGCGATTTCCGGGTGGTGTCAAACACACGACGTAGATGTATGTGGAGCTGGGATGGCTTATAATATGGTAGCAAAAAGGGTTAGTAATAATTAATTCAGAGATGCAAGGTTGAATAAACGCTCAACGACGGTACTGTGCTGGTCCTAGGCTAGACCGTACTATAGACGCGAGCCTAAAACACCAACAAAATCACGACGCTACACGTAATCAAGGGAAAAGCACACTTTGATTATTTTTTCTTTTTTTTCTTTCTTTCGGCGCCTCTTTTTTTCGCTCTTTTTTTTGCTCAAAAAATCACTACAATGGCGAGTGTCTCAAAACTCTTCCCACGTCGTATAAGCAAGATGGGCACGAAATTTGTTGGACTAATTTTTTTCTTTGGAGCAATTCGGGGGCTGCGACGACCAAAAATTTCGACAAAAATCACTATGATGGCAAATGACTCAACAAGCTCCGAAGAACCTAAAGTCAAGATAGGGAAAAAATATTTTTAGCCGAATTTTTTTGGGCCAAAACGTGCTCTGCAAAGCGTGCCAGACTCTTTTTTTTTACACCTACGTAGGTAGCAAAACACGAATCCGAAATCAAAAGGATCTCGAAAGTAAACCTAAAGCTAGACTTAGATTGGTGGCGAATTTGTGGTGGTATATATGGACACCAATGGATAGTGATGGTGGGTGGTGATATATGGTAGCAGTGATGATGGTGGTGGTATATGGCAACTATGAAGACGATGCGGTGGCGGTGTGACAACCTGTGAATAGAACTCGAAACTCTAAAGGACTAGACACTAAGACCAGCAACTCAACACGACGATGTAACCGCAAATTCAACAAAGCAAAATATTGAAAACACTATGCAAAAGCTCAGATTGGTTCGGATATGATGATCTATACCTATTTTTTTTGTGGCTTTTTATGGACTAAAGCTTTGAAGAACAGATGCGATCTAAACTACGAAAACTGGTAAAATCTCACCAAGCAACCTAGAAATCTGATACCACTTGATAGAGGCGAAGTTGTCCCTGTCTTTCGATGAGATGGTGGCTATCATTTTTGGTGGAGTAGATTTTGACGATCCGACTACGAACGTGTGATGACGCCGTGCCTTAGCAATCGCTAAACCAACTCCAAGAGGTTATTGACCACGCCGGAGCATGATCAACCTGACCACGAGGGTCTATTTCCTGCAGGCAAACGAAGAACAAGCAAGAAACTAAGATTGCAATATGGATATTTCGAATATAAGAGGAAAGCTTTATTGACGAAGTGGGGATCTGTGACCCCTTTGTCTGGTCACGGAACACAAACGAAGAACGCGAAGTTGCAACTATGGCGAACTTGTAATCTAAACAAAACCCAACCCTAAAACGATGCCCTAAGGGCTGTATATATGGGGGAATAGAGGGGAATTTCATGGCCCCTTGGAGGAGGGGTCCGAACCCGACCTTAACTCAGTTTCCCCATGCATACGGACTCTAAAAACAACATATAATATGCTATTTAGAAATTACATGGGCCTGGCCCAACAATAAGGTGGTGCAGCACCAATATTAGCCTAGGGATGAATTTTATAAAGTAGCATCATGCATATTTCGTCCAAGGCTTCTTGCTCCCATTATGGTGGCTTCAAAGTGCGAAAATCATCAATGGAAGGTCCATTGTTCTTTCCTCGTGCGCACCTTCTTCTCCATGCTTGATCCCGCTCCCATGGTCATCCTTCTTGTCCATGCCAGGTCCTTCATTCATAAGTAAAACAAAAGTATCTAATTTAGGCAGCATCATATGTTCATGAACATTAGAAGGATTTGCAGGAAACAAAAGTACTTAGTAATTCAATTGTCGTGCGCGAGCTCTAGTAATTGGTCATGTATGTATAGTAGTCGGAGTTGTGGGTGTAGCATTAGCAGGGATGTCCGCATCACCTTGGGCCAGTGCTCCTCATGAGTGTTGGCCCAAACCGGGAAATGTCTGGCGCCCCCTGGTCACCCAGGGTCTCAGCCAACCCGATGTCTTGCCCATCCAGTCATGCCCTGAGAACGATATATGCGGGTCCTAGCGGTATTGTCGGTACGCCGGGTGGCCTTGCTGGATTTGTTCTACCTTTCTCGAATATGTTGTGTGAGGGATTCCGAGGAATCTTCGAGCTATATCGAGGTTGAGATTTTGCAAAAGAATTTCCAAGGATATCATGTGTTTTCCGTGGTCGGGCTTATTCGACGCAGCATGTGGTTAGTTTGTGATGGATGAGTTGGAGCACCCCTACAGGTTGAATATTTTCGAGAATCCATGCCCGCGGTTACGTGGCAACTTGGAAACTTTGTTTAACACCCGTTCATAGCAAACTTAAAGTAAACTCAGTTAAAATACACCAACCAGCAGTCTAACCATGATTGTCTCTTCTCGTGAATTTCTAATCCAAGAGAGAACACGGCAAGGTTATGTTTGACTCGTAAGTAGGTGTTTAGGCTCACTTAGTGATCATTACTAGCCCACGTTCGGTTGTGAGACAACCATCCCCCCTTATTATTGTACTCATAAGTTATCAACTCAAATAAGTGCTTAGGGCTTGCTACAAACTAACCACTTAACCATACCTCACCTATTAAGCTTTGCTAGTCTTGATTCCCATGAAAATGAGATTGTTGAGTCCATGTGGCTCACAGATTACTACAACAGCAGTTGCAAGTATAGGTAATGTGATTAATTGACGTGAGCCCTATGCTTGTTTGATTTGGAGTTCTTTTTCTTCTTCGTCAATGTAGGATGGGTTCCAGGCTAGCAGCCTGGGATAGCAAGGATGGATGTAATTTTTATCGTATGGTTTCGTCCGTAGTTGGACCCTACTCTTATATATGATGTTTGAATATGTTTTTGTATTGTTGTGATCTTGATGTAGCTTGTGGCGAGTGTAAGCCAATTCCATATACTCATCTCTTCTGTACATGTACTTGTAATGATATCCATTCTTGCGAAACGACGAGATGTGCTTCTATCCCTATCGAGGCCGTCGAGCCAAAATAGGGATAGGAACACATCTTGGGTGTTACAGGTTGGTATTAGAGCCTGTACCGACCTAGGAGCCCCCTTATTTGATCGAACTTGGCCGAGTCGAGTCCAGTGAAAAATTGTTTTGAATCTAGTTATATATCGGAGAGTAGGATACTTTTTACTTCTCTTCTGTGCTCTGGTGAGCAATCCTGACATATGAATTTTAATTCTGTCGCTCTTCTCACTCAATTTTTTAGGATCACGCGGGTATTTTGGAACCTCTATGATTTCAATGTGATCGGAATTCTGTTCTTGGTGCCTCCTATCTGAATTGACTTTTGTTCCAGGGAGTAGAGCTCCAAGGGATTCTTGACACATCGTTATCCTTCGGATTCCTTAGTTTCTCAGGATGGAGGATGTTTCAAATTGCTTCAATACTCGTTGTGGCAAGAGGAGTTTGGCATCACCTAGTACTAGGTAGATCATCCAGATGTACTGACATAATTGGTATCGTTGTGATTACGAGGGTCTAAGGTAGATGAGTTTGTGAGACCTCTCGTTATGTGTTGACAGATGTGTTACATCGGAGCGTAGTATTTCTGTTAGGAGTTGTGTGAGGTTTTGCTTCTTGTATCCGTGGACCCGATTGCATAACCAAAGATTTTAGGAGTTCTTAGGTGGGAATCAAGTAGTTACCTAGGTTATCTTTCAACAAATGCATGATGTGAGGTAGGGGTTCTACATCTAGTGGTTTGTTTGTTCATGGTCTTTCTTACAGCGGTTCTCGTTGTGTCTTAAAGATTCCGTGTAGCTTGCTTTGACTCGGGGACACTTCATATGTCATGTGCACTGCCTTGTACATGATGGATACTATAAGATCGAGCCCGGGCGAGCCTTACCACGAAAATATCGGACGAAATATCTGTTATGTGTTTGTTTCCGACTTCTTTCATAAGCCTCATCCTTCGTTCTGTTGGAGTATGGTAATTCGAGTTGCTTCGATGTCAAGAGTTGATTTCATATCCTTCATAAGCGGTCTTCTCATATTTATATGAGAATGCTAATCCTTTTGATCAACCGGAGTTGTCATGAGGTTATTTTCAACTGGTGTGCTTCTCTTTAGGATATCTCAATCCTTCCGAATATTTGCAAGATCTATCATCTTATTTTATTCCCGAGTTCGTCTCATGTGTCCCAAGTTTTCTTTGTTTTTCCCACCCTCCCGCCCTTTTTGTTCAAGGATTAAATTCTCACCTAAGTGCGTTTCTTTTCATTAATGCTTCCGCTATCTTTTCTTCTGCATCGTATCTGGTGATTCATTTTGAAGATCTGCAAGTGCTTCAAGTTCTTCATTGTTTATTTTGTTTTCTTCCCCGATGGATTCAATTCAAGCTTTCGATGTTAATCATATCCTTTTCATCATTTAAATGTTTTGCTGTGGTAGAAATTCTTTATAAGCCTCTCTTGTTTATTCAACTCTCTTTTCTACCCGGAGTGCTGAAGATATCACAGAAGATTCATGATTCCGTTCAAAACATTTTCAATTATTTCGAGGTTGTCACCTCATCAAGTTTCAATTTGTACCGGTGCAATCTCTCTTTCTAAGCAATTGGTTCAATAGTGGTTTCTTTTCAGTGGGCCCATAACACATAGGTTTTTCTCGGGGATCTTACCTGGCTCTTCTAAGCTTTCTGGAGGTGTCCTCAAGTTGTTATCAATATGACGTAATAATGATTTTCATCTCTCATATTCCTTCTCCAAGTCAGCTTCTAATTATTATATTTCATAATCGGCTCAACCTTTCCAGATTCGTTGTTCCGAACTGCCTCAGTAATTCTTGGTGGTGTTTCTCGCCATTATTCTCTGCATTGAAGACCGAAGAAGAGTTTCTCTTAAATCTTTCTCTATTATTTTGAAGATTTGTCATCTCAGCATGTGGTGATCCTCTTAAATTGTTTCTGATCATGAGAAATTCCTCACATATCTATTCAGAGCATTTCAGAGTTGTTTTCCTTTCTCGATCCTTCGGAGGCCATCCTTTCAAAATATTTCTTTGTTCTCAGCTTTCAACTTTCATTCTCAAATTCGTCTCTCAATTATTCTGGTGCCTTGTTGAAGTCTTCTGTTAGTTAGATCATGATCTCTTCATTCTCGTGTAGTTCCATTCATTCATATTATCCCCATCCCCTGCAAGTTCTTACCGGTGTTTCATCCAAGACTTCTTCAAGTTTGTTCTCGCATCTCTATTCAATCTTTTCAAGAAGAATGTGTGGTATCTAAATACGTTACTTGTCATCAACTTAACTTGATGAAGGATAAGCATCACATAATTCTTATTCTTATTCCATCAACTTATTTCAATCGTTCTTCCGGAGTTGGTCATGATATCAACTTATAGATTCAAAGTTGTGTATCTTTTATTTTCCGGAGTTCCAAGTTTTCTCAAGTATCTCATCACGAAGCTTTATCTAAATCATGGCAAGGCCTTAATCTTGTTATTTTTGCAACCTTCAATTCTTTTCTATCATCCTTCCATTCTAAAGTTCTTCAGAGGTTCTTCATGGTGGTTCTTCAAGGATTTAATTCCTTCTCAACGTGTTCTTCAAGATTCTTGGTGGAGAGGCTCAAGTATCATTCGTCTTGCATTCCGAAGTGCAATTCATTCTCTCTTATTTTTTGAGATGGTGTTATAGCATTCTAGATTCATGAGGGGTCTCAAAGAGAATTTGTCAAGAATGAGATATTTAAACCCATCATTCCTTTCTCAGAGTTAACTTGGCATGGATTTTACATAAGGCATTTCCTAAAGAGTGTTTCTATCATGGTGCTCATCAATGACCCAAGTTTCCTCATTCTCCTCTTGGTGAAAATAGCTTTGCATATCATGTTGCTCCCAAGCTACCAAATGTTTCCGTTACTGGTCGGTTCTCACCTCATAATTTTGACAAGTTTTCTGTAAGTCCACAACAAACTTATACTTTTTGTTGTAGATTTTCCAACAAATCCATGTAATCCTGCGTGGTACGAATGCTTTCAAATTCATTTGTGGTAGAAGTTGTCTTTTTCTTCTTCGTTCTTGTCTTCCATCGATCTAGCTTCTAGTCTTCTGTTCCAGAGGCTTTGTGATATCGCTCTCTTTTGAACCATCATATTGTTCTGTCAAGATCATCTGATTTTTCCTTGCTTATCCATTCAACTGGAGTGTTGTGTCATTGTTTCATGTTCATTTCATCATATCAAGTTTTTCCTTCTATTTTTTACCAAAGTGTTGCCCAATTTTTTTAATGCTTGCTTGTTTCTCGTGCCTTTCTTCTTATCTGTGCAACCTTCAAGATTCGTTGGTTTCACTCATTTGTCTAAGAAGCAACTAAGTTTACCTCTTCCTCTTCTGCTTTCTCTTCCCCATCTCATTCTAAGATCACGGGGAAAGATCTCTTGTTAGTGGAGGACAGTTGTAACAGCCCGGACCAACGTTCCTGAAGATTCCCCCTCTTATTCGTTGTCATCATGAGATTCATTTGGTTTTCGCATTCATCGTCGCATCGTTCACATCATCTTCATAGCATCGTCACTCGGTTTTGAAAACTTGCATCCGTTAGTAGATGCTAATTCTGTTCGTTCGTGTCGTTGACCGTTTCGAGACCAACCACACTCGCACACGCCCGCGGCATCGGTGAAATATTGTTTTTAAAAGTGCATGTTAAAATTTCTTGGATTTGGTCAAAACTTGGCATGCGGTCTTGTTGTGTTATAGGTACATCGCCTGTCAAATTTCATCACTTTCAGAGTCCGTCTGATACCCATACCGTTAAACCTATAGCTGCACTATAGTCTGTTTATCGTTGGATGTTTTCAGTGTTTCAAATAGTCGCGGGGCTGCTCATTTTATATCTCTCTTCTTGGATAACCCCCCTACACAACCCACTAGATGCGCCTAGCCTACCCCTTTGTTTTGGAATGCTCGATCGAGATCCGAAGGTCCGAAATGGATGAAATCAGCAATCCTAACCCCCCTTACTTTTCTTAGACCCAACCCCTAACCAAATTTGTCAAACCCCTCTAGGCAGACCAACTCCCTCCTTTTCCTCACCCCGCTGCAACTTCTACAACCTCGGGATCCCATCCTGATCCACCAGCCAATCCATTCATCCAGTCATCCATCCTCTAGCCCGCGATAACCTTCTCCAT